>JAWDJD010000004.1:112900000-115527500 GCA_035047305.1 Bradypodion pumilum | reverse complement strand
CATGTTGAGGCGTGAGGTGGGATTTGCAGCAGTTACCGCAATAAGTAATATGTTTTATTCATGGATTGTAGCTAACTTCTTCAGGTGCAGCAGATGGCAGTCTTCAAAAACTGCTACATATCAAAACTTGTTAGCCCTTTAGGAGCTCCTTGAGATATTGGTTTAGAGAGAATAATGTAAAAAGGAGACTGGACATTCATTGGAGAGATGGACACAGGTGGAACATAGGTTGAACTACTAAAAAAATACCACAATGATCAGTTTTGATAATTAAACTTCCAAAAAAAAAAAAAAGGGTATGAAGAGGTTAGAGACAAAACTTGTATTAACTGCTGAATAGAATACAAAATATGATTCTTCATCTGTTTGGTATAATCTGGAATGCAGATCAACATAAATCTCCCTTCCAGCCTAGATATTCTACAACAAAATCCCCACCTAATGGCTGAAATCCCGTAGGTATAATTTATGCCATGTATGAGGGCAGCACCGATTTCTTTTTTAGAAATGAAATACTTCTGACTTAATTCCTTTGGCTCCCATTTAATATCTTTCATTGTTAGGGAGTTGTAGGAGCTGCAAGACAGGGAAGGGGATGTCTTTAATTACTGACATTTATAGCTACCAGTAAAGTTATCCCAGTGGTGGCAATTTTGGTAATTAAAGACTTCCTCCTCCTATGTTGCAGCTCTCACAGCTTCAAGATAATGAAAGGGATTACAAAATGGCAGCAGTTGAAAATGTTTTGTTTCTGAAAGCTCACCAGTGCTGGTGACATGATCAACTTTTTGTGGCATAAATTATGTGACAGAATTTGAGCCAATACTGAATGAAGTTAGGCTTTTGTCTATGTAATGCTCCAGAATTTCAGGCCTTGTCTAAGATGGCTACAGGATTGTCTCCTTTCCCAGGTTAAAGTTATCATCAGAAATAGAAGAGAAAATGTTTTTGTCAGCTGTATTCCACAGGTGTCCTGATAAGGTGTGAGTTGGTATGAAGGAGGTGGTATGAAGGAGGTGAAGGAGACACAAAAAAGGAATTGGACAATATTCCGTGCTAATTTGATATATTTCATTCCCATGGGAAAGCAGAATCTTGAGGGAGAAAGAATTGTCATGATGTAATGTTACCTACGGTGATTGATTAAATATGGATGAGTCAAGAAGGAGAATAATGAAGTACAGCTAGATGGGAGATGTAGTAGTTTTTAGTTAGTAGTTCTTCAATGTATTCTGTGGTGTAAGTCTAAGAGCAATCAGAATGTCCATAGACAGAGAGAATTAGGCTGTATCATGATTACTTAGAAGAACTTTAGTTATCTCTTTATTGTTTTATTTTAAGGATGTGGGAAATATCTGATTGCCTCATTTTAAGACCATGGTTTTGGATTGATGTTTTGCTTTACCTTTTGTAACTTTTTTCTTGTGATGGTTTTGATTTTTACCTTTTTGAAACTTTTAATTTTTTAAATAAACTTTTTAATATTTTACCACTCACGGGGCACCCAGCAAACTATTCCTTTACTTATCAATCCTAATCCTTATAGGATTTTGCTTCATTTCTTGACAGGTCCTCCTTTATATATTTTGATTGGTCCTCATCCAGATGTAGTTGTGAGCAGCAAACAACTGATGGTCTTGGATGCGTCCATCCTTTCCTCCTTGAATCGAAAGATGAGTCCAGCTAGTCCAATAGAAAGTTCTGTGAGCAGAGACACATACTAGAGCCTCCAAAGCAACACATGAAGAATGAAAGAGCTGTTTACATTGAGAGGACTCTCTTCCTGCATCAGTTTTATTTTTCTCTGAAGAGGTGTTTAGTTTTCTCAAAGTTTAACCTTTCTCATCTCTAATCTCTTGTCAGAACGCTGGATCTCTTTTTTGAATCAGTAATTATGCTCATTACATTTTCCACATCTTGCTCTGTCATCAAATTTACATGTCTTCTTCTCCGTCGACACCATAAGAATAAACGGGTGAGGTCTAGGACGCGATATAATAAATAAATACAACGAATTGGACTTTAATAAGACACTACAGATCCCTGAGGAAATAACTGAAAATTCCTGTTATCGAAAGGATTTCGGATCTTTGTGTTATAAAGACTTTTTGAGAAGCTTGCAGAAATCATTAAATCAATCTTATTTGCCAAGACAAACGGTTCCAGTTTACTCTTCTTCTCTTGCTCATCTTTTTCAATATCTTCCTTGACTTGCAGATCTGCTGTTTTTCCTGCCGTTTAATTCCATGACATTTTCCATTTCTTTATCATATGCCCTTTTCATCTGTCTCCATCCTGCCACTCCACACACTTGATCCAAAGCCTTCTTGTAATGCTGTCAGATTTTGTATCTAAGCTATATATAGCTCTGCTTTTTCCTCTCTTTGGTCTTGAGACTTCATTCACCAATCCCAAGGTAACAGCTAAGAAGGAGAGTTTTTTAAGTGTCAGTAAAGGTAGCTGTAAAGGATGCTGGTCATCCTTTGTTTTGCAGTGAAATTATGATTAAAAACAGCAACATTCTAAAAAAGAAGCTATACTAGTTAAGAAACCAAATAATTGAGTGGAAGGAATAATTTTTGGAATTTCTGGTTCAAAGGTTCCATCAGGCTCTTATGCAATGGTATATGTGTGGAGATAGTTTACACAGAATATAATTTAGTTAAATCTCTAAAGAATCTGCTGAAGCATATGCATCTGTTCCAAAGTTAATGCCTTCAGATACAGCCTTGCAACTTGAGTATAATAGCACAGTGCCCCCAGTCCCCATTAGGAGCTGGCAAATTAATCAAATGGATGAAGATGACTAAGGTGAAATCTGCCTTTTTAAAAAGGAAACTACATTATTTTGAAGTAGTTTTTTCTGCAGTTCTAACACAAATGACAGTTATCCCAAATTTTCCATATAGCTACACTGTTTTAATTTAACTCTCATAGACCCCCCCAATAATAATAATAATAATAATAATAATAATAATAATAATAATAATAATAATAATAATAATAATAATAATAATAATAATAATAATAATAATAATAATAATAATAATAATAATAATAATAATAATAATGTAGGATTGGGGCCGTGAGGAGGCCCTTAGGATCCCGGAGGAGACTGGTCAAGGGAATGACACGAGGCAAGATGGAGAGAAGACCAGTGATTTATTGAGGGAAAATCATCAGTATATATTATGCAGAAGGCTGCGCATGGTAGGATGGTTATCTGACAGAGAATCACATCACCTATTTACTCAGGTTAATTGGGAATCTCTTTTGGGGAAGTTAATTAGTGCGGGCAAACACTGACCATTGTCTGAGGCTTAGGCTAGGGTAAATATGGCTTCTATTTGCACCAGAGATTAAGCTTAACTCAGAGTGAGTAATTGCCTAATACGTAACAGAGGTTAGAGATTTGCTCTCTCAGCAGGTTCGTTGGTCAGGTCAGGTAATTGGGTGAATCAAACCCTATAATTTATCCACCCCCCTTAATTTGGGTGCTCGCAGAGCCCACGGGCCAGGGAGCCTTTCTCCCGAAAGTGGCCTCTGCCGGGCCGTTCCGTGCCCACGGGGCACGGGGAAACCATATTTCCCCTTTCTGTTTTATTTAAGGACCTGACCGATGACTCTGCATAGGAGGGGCATCAGCGGCTGAGCGGGAATGACGCTTCGGGGTTCCTTCTCGGGGCGGTACCTTAATATCAGTGAGGGAATACATTGTGCAAAGCAGCAGAGTGCGATGCCTAGTATAATCACCCCCACGACCACTTTGAGTACCGTTTGAAGCCACCCCCACGGAATCCACGACCACATCCAGTTCCACAATGAACTCCACCAAGTTCCCCATGCAGACCCTTCTGTGATGCCCTGGACTATGGTGTGGAGATCAGTGAGATGACTCTGTGCTTTGTGGGTATTGTCTGCGAGGTTAAAGCAACACATGCTGTGGACAGACTTGCAGCCCATATGATGTAACAATAGGGGATAATCGATAGCTGCTTGATTATCCAGTATGGCATGGCGAAGCTCTGCCTGCTCCTGATTGAGCAGCGCTATTGCTGAGGAGGTGTGGTTGATGGCTTTTGCTAATCCGCAAGCCAATTGACCAATTCTCCGAGCGTTGCCTATGGCTAAGCCTGACACGCTGAATATACTGACTACAGCCTGGTTTTCCAGAGATGTGGGTCTGAATTCAGACTGCTTTCTGTAGCAAGGCAAGATAATGAGATGTGTCATTGATACTGTGACCTGGGTTGATTCTAAGCTATCTCTGCAGCTTCTGGCATTGTGCAAATGTCTTTTCTAACACCTATGGGGAGGTGTGAAAATAGGCTGGGGATTATCGGCTACCGGGTGCTCAAACTTTCCAAGCAATGGGCCGGTGCAAAACATGGGCCGGTCTGGCTTCCTTTGGTGGAAGCTGGCCGTTATTAACAACATACAGAAATTCAAGTGTCCCTTGCAAATCCCAACTGGAGCATTGTACAAGGCATGAATAAATAATGAGCAACTACAGATAATAATAGCAATGAAAAACATTCAGCTGCTTCTTGAGGCTTCCCTTCTTGGTGGGGCTTCATGTGCAACTTGAGTTTGGAAGAGTCCTTAGAAGTGGCACTGAGTGTGCAAAATGTTCATAGAAATGTCTTTGGAGATGTAAGTCATAAAGGAAGACGGACAGCTGATGACATCCAGGACAGTGACTGGTGCCGCTCTTTGCAATCATCCGGGTCTGACTCTGGCCTCTGGGACCTGCATGGGGAAGAGACTTGTTTAGGAGATAAAAATTCTGAAAGAGTTAGTTAGTTTTTGCACTTATAGGATAGCAATTGCTGTGCAACTATGGGACGTTGTTCCCCCCCTTTCTGTTTGTTTGTATTAATGCAAACGTGCATGTACTGCCATTTGCCAACATGTGGGGATGTGTGACGTCCCTTTGTCACACCTGGATGGCCTCTGTCCCTCGTGGGTTGACCCCCCACGAGGGCCCCCCCGGTGCCCCTGCACGATGCAGACAGGAACGGACTAGGCCTTGGGCTTGGGAAAGTGGCAGGTTGAACTGCCTTGCGAGCGCCTTGGCATTCTGAATTGGAGTAGTGAGAAACAAACTTAGCAAATTTTTGTCTATCGCGGGAGTGATGTATGCTCCCGGTAGATTGTGAAGCAAATTCCTAGGAAACTGGCTGTTAGCAATTCTGTTTAAGCGTTCTTTGGCAAAGGTGCGCAAAGCGAGGTTCACGGCTGCCAACTCTGCCCGCTTGCGGAAGAGTCAGGAGCGTGCGCCAAGCTTGGTCCTCTTGCCAGGTAAGAACCTAATATGTGCGACCCCCATAAGTGAAAACTGTCCTAGCCCCCTGAAGAGGAACCAGTGACATAAATTCACACAAGGTGACTGTCTGCGTTTGAAGCGAGACGAGTCTGGGGTCTTATGGCAAACCTTGGCGCATGAAGCGCCAGGCTTCCCTTGGGTAAATTTCTCAAGAAGGCCCCCCTGCGTACATCCGCCCATGGCGTGCGTGCACACGTTTAGAAGAGTGCCAGATGGTGGCTTAGCCTTTTGCCTGTGCTTAGACTAGCAGCAAAAAGGGAAGGGGTGGCCTAAAAATGCCTGTATCTGATTGAAGGGTGTGACCTGACTGCACTCTTAAAATGGTCCTAGGCAGTCCTGGCTAATGGGTGGCATTCTGCACATGCTCGGGAGCTCAGGGACTAATCCTTCCTCTGTGCTCTGGAGTTTGCAAAATGTGTCCGCACACTAGAGAGGGTGCTGCGGGCCAGGTGCCATACTTAAAATGACCTACTATGACTTATTAAAAACAAGCTAACTATGACGTGCCAGCTGTAAGGAAATAATACACAAAAAATGAAAAGACACACAAGTTAAACATTTCCAGCAGGGAGTTCCACTGGCGAAAGGAGGGAAGGAGGAAAGACAAGTCAGAAGTTAGCACAATGGGAATGCAACAACTCTTATCATAACGAAATCAGATTAGGTCAGGTAACTCTGGAGCCTGTGAAAGGAACCAAATATGGTTAAGGCCTGGAGAGGAATTTTGTTCCTATAAAAAAGGTAAGTATTTTCTGAGTATACAGAGCGCAAGAATGTTTGCGTGCTTTTTCCTGTGAAAGGGGTACAATGAGTGAGTTACTTTGCACAGATTAAAGTCAAAATACCAGAACAGTATCTTTCCTAAGAGAATGAAGGAGAGTTAGAACGATTCTCAACCTGCGGCCAGATGTGGGCGAGTGGGCCGGAACCCACGTTGCTCTGCCACTACCCCCACCAAGCCAAGAAGGGCTGTGTGGCGAAGGAAGGGCAGAATGACTGTCCGGACCCCCAAAGCTGCCTGAGGCCCCGGAGCTTTGGCCCCTGACTTTAAAAGGTTGAGAACCGAGGTTACAAGATGATAACACAATACGCACATGAAGACAATGCAATTCTCTCACTCCTAGTGAGATACGACTTCCAGACGCTAAGAGACATTCAAAAAACCTTAAACACAGAGATGGGGGTTTGAGGAACACAGACGTAGGAAGGGGCCCCATAGCTTATGATACAGTGAGGAAAATTCATAGAAGTGATTTTTGTTTTCAGATCGCGCTTCTGAAAAGAAAAATCTGTAAGAGTTGCAGAACCGGTTTCCAAGAGTGGCTTAATCCTTTGACAAGGAAAAGTCTCAAGGGAGGAAGGGGGAATCACCCCGCCCTATTGCAGGTTAGGATTCCCCCCCCTCTCCTCCTCTCCTGCTTAAGCTGCTAAGCAGGCAAGGCAAGGGGTTTTGTTCATCATGCTTTCTCAAACTTTAAATGGTTCCTGCCCATGAGCAGAGTGCAAACTGTTTAACACATATTTCACAGTGACATTACCACGCAGTTACACACAAGGAACACTTTTCCAGTCATACTGTGGTCATAGAGACAAGGCTTTTGCAATCATACACAGTTCTTGCAGTCATACATTCAGTGGTGCACCACACATACACACATTTATTTACGCATCCGCACATTCTTCCCCTGATCTGCAGCATTCTTTACTACACATGAGGAGATGGCTAATACACAGCTGGCTATTTACAGCCATCTGGGTGCTTCTACTTAGGGGCAAGTTTCTCTGGGCTACTCCCAAGGTGAGACAAGTAGGTTCTGCCTGTGCCTTGGGGGAACTCGGGGTACTATTGCTGGGATGGTTCTTCTGGCTTAGCCAGGGCGATGGCTGCCTCCTTTCTAGCCTGGGCCAAATGCATGCCAGGGTGGCCATTTGGCATTAAGACAATCTTTTGAAGATCTGCCTGGTCTAGATTGGCTTTCTCTTCTAAGGTGTCTCATTTTACCACACTGGAAGCAGGCGCCTTGGAGTTTTGGCACTGCTCTGCGCCTGAGTGTGGCAATGGGTCTGCTCTGGAGCCCTGCGTGGCCAGGGGCCGTGCAGATTTCCATAAGCAGTGGGCGCTGAGCAGCCCTGCCTGAACGTGTGTCTGCCTTCAGATAGGCTGAGCACAGCAGTTGGGCGCTAGCTAATTGTGCCACTGGCAATTTCCCCGTGAATGGATCTTCCTCACCCCTGCGCTGAATGGAGTTCTTTGCAGGCGCACCCCCCAATAAAGGACTCAGACACCAATGAAAGTGGATAACGGCATTGGGCCACATTTATTGATTCATGCCCTAGTCCGAATTATAAATTTCTATTGGTAATAACCAATCATAATTCTTAAGGCAAGCAGGCCGAAGTAACACTGGTAAGGTACCACCCAAAATTGCCAACGGCAATTGCTACAATGTATCCATTTGTATCAATTTGTTTGTTGACAACAAACAAATTGTTGACCGTAGTCAATATCTAACTAATGACCCCACCCTCTGACGCGTATCCGTAAAATCACGGGGTGATGCATGCTGTCTAGCTATAGCCATCACCCCGTCGCCTAGTTCGTCGTTGACCGGACAACGTTTAACCAACTTATGCCTGTCTAGTGTTGTCCAGTCAATTGCGAACTTGCCGGATACCTGTGGGTCATAATGTTTACCTTACCAGTGCTACCCGCCCATGTGACCAAAGTCAACAGCAGCAACAGAAAAACCCCTATGTCAAACCATAGCAACAGTGTGGGATGGGCGAAAAAACCAGGACCCGAAGCCAATATGGGTCCCAGCCAAAAATTCCCACCCGGCCCCGAAGCGACCAAAATATCACACTGTTAACTAGGGAGGGGGTGGAGGGAAAAACTTCTCCGCTCCGTCGCTTCGCAAAATGGCAGCTCGGCTGCCTCGTGGCCACCCCTTTTATAAGGGAGCTGGCCACGCCCCTAACTACCCGGATGCCTTCGTCCTGTGGGGGGGCTCCCGCAAAGAGCGTGGCGGCCATTTTGGCGCCGCGCTTGCATTGCAGGCGCACCCCCCAATAAAGGACTCAGACACCAATGAAAGTGGATAACGGCATTGGGCCACATTTATTGATTCATGCCCTAGTCCGAATTATAAATTTCTATTGGTAATAACCAATCATAATTCTTAAGGCAAGCAGGCCGAAGTAACACTGGTAAGGTACCACCCAAAATTGCCAACGGCAATTGCTACAATGTATCCATTTGTATCAATTTGTTTGTTGACAACAAACAAATTGTTGACCGTAGTCAATATCTAACTAATGACCCCACCCTCTGACGCGTATCCGTAAAATCACGGGGTGATGCATGCTGTCTAGCTATAGCCATCACCCCGTCGCCTAGTTCGTCGTTGACCGGACAACGTTTAACCAACTTATGCCTGTCTAGAGTTGTCCAGTCAATTGCGAACTTGCCGGATACCTGTGGGTCATAATGTTTACCTTACCAGTGCTACCCGCCACACGGAGGGGCTTCACAGAAGGCTCGACGCCCCCCCCCAGACCGTCAGCTCGGTCAACAGGCCTGCTCGCCAATTGCCCAACAGGAGGTCCATACCTCCTCGCGACAGATGGACCCCATCCCCTGCATACAAGTCATAACTTTGGAGGCTAATAGCGGGGTGACGACTGACCCTCCCCCAAGCCCTGTCGGCAAGGAAACGTGCCACTGCCCTATTCACCATGCGTCTAGCGCGGTCAAGGGCCAGGAGGTCAACGCCCCCTCTGTAGGAATGGCGCGGGACCATGTCCGACCAAACAAGGGTTGTGGCGGGCCAGACGTAATGCAGGTAGGCGAGGTCCTCGCAAATCGCATGCTTCAGCGACAAGCCGGTGACCTGGCCCAAATCATTGCCCCCCAGGTGTATGATCAGAATGTCAGGCGGGTCAGCATTCAGGCCTGAAAAAAGGAAAGGCAGCAGCTCCCGCCATAACATCCCAGGCTTACCATGCCATGTGAGACTTGCGTATGCACCCAGTCCCAGTTGAGGTCCCCACTCTGTCGCCGCAGCATAATGCGCTGCCCTGTGCACGTAGCTATGGCCCACCAGCCATACTGTCACCGGTGTAATACGACACCCCGGGTCTGTAAAGGAAAAATTAGGGAAAATAGGTAAGGTGACCGGGTCGGTACTCACGGGGGGAGTGGGCGCACATAAAATTGAAAACATTGCGATCCCCACCGTCCCATGCTACGTATGTCAGCCCCTGAGTACCCAAAAGCCGCAGCGGTCGAGGCCGCCCCTATACAGAATGAATGAGTGCCATAGCGGGCGCCTGGGAGGCCCACACTGGCCAGCGCTTTGCCCGTCACCCTCCAAAATTGAAATTTAGTAAGGGGAGACCCATCTTGGTGACAGAAAAATGGGCCATGGTGCGTGCCACGCAGTGCCAGGAATTCCTGAAGGGCACCAACCGGACAGATGTCTGCCAAAGAACACCGTAGCAGTCGCACACCACTGCCGACGCCATGCTGATCGGTCTTAGAGGAACGTATCCTCAACTGAGCCAGTCTTTGGCTACACAGACATCCTCGAGTTCCAGTGCCCTACGACTTGCATCCGCCTTATACAGCATCACAAGCTCGCTGATGCGGAGCGCTCCAAAAAATGCCACCGTTGTGGCTGCATGGAACAGGACTGCCTCATATGCATCAAAACAGAGGCAAGGCCAGCCCCGAGCCAACTGGGTAAGGACCCCTGGGGAAATCGGGTGGCGGTCGTCCGGGCAACGCCCGCGCTCGCGCACCCACCCCTCCAAAACATGTCTCACACGGAAGTCAGAGGTGCTGTCCACATGACCCCCCACCTTGGCCATAAAAGCCAACGCTGAAAGCTTGGATGCTATGGTGCGAGGTGCAAGGCCCTGAGAATGCAGGTAAACCATGAACCGCAGAACATGGGTTACCGGGATTGGCCAGGTTACTGGCAATTGAAATTGAGTACAAAATGCCCTGAAAGAATTAATTGCGTGGTGATACGCCTTACGGGTGCGTGGGGCTAGTGACAGGCCAATCGCCCGGTTCACCTCTCCTTGCCAATGGTCCATATCTCCTCCGGGAGTGGCGAGGGAAATTCCTCCGCATCCGGGGCCAAGGCACGGAACCGGGAGATCTGTAGGCGGGACAAAGCGTCAGCAATATCATTATTAACCCCTGGGACGTGCCTGGCCCTGAACAGTACGTTGAGGCGCAGGCTGCGCAACACAAATTGGCGCACTAGATCCATAACCCTGGGCGATTTAGAAGTCTGTGCATTTACAATGTGGACCACGGCCGCATTGTCACACCAGAAATGCACGACCGAGTTGGACCACTCCTGGCCCCATAGCATCAAAGCACCCAGGATAGGGAAAAATTCCAGATACGTGAGATCACGCAGGCGACCCGTGCCTGCCCAGGCCGGTGGCCACCCACCATAGGCCCACTTCCCATTGAAGTACATCCCATAACCCAGGGATCCCGAGGCATCAGACTGAATCTGAAATTGAGGGGAAGCCAGGAGGTCATGCCTCCAAAATGAGACCCCATTGAAGTCCCTCAGGAACTGTAACCAGACAAGCATGTCTGCCCTGATACCCCGGGTAAGCCTAACCCTATGGTGAGGCCTGGATAATCCTGCCATAGCGTCGCACAAGCGCCGGGCAAAAGCCCTGCCCGGTGCAACCACTCTGCAGGCAAAATTAAGGTGACCATGCAGCACCTGCAGTTCCCTCAGTGATGCCTTGCGCTTGGCCAACAAGTCCGAGATAAGGGCCACTATCCTCGACACCTTATCCTGCGGTAACCTAGATGCCTGCGCTATCGTGTCAATCTCCACCCCCAGGAAGACTAGCTGTGTAGATGGGCCCTCGGTCTTTTCGGGCGCTAAAGGGACACCGAGTTCCTCCATTAGCGTCTGAAATGTGTTGAGGAGACGTGTACACGTGTCCCAGCCCCGTTCACCCCCGAATAAAAAGTCATCCAGGTAATGGGCTACAGACCGGGACCCTGACCTGCGGACGAAAGCCCACTCTAGGAAGGTACTGAAACGCTCGAAAGCCGAGCATGATATGGAACAGCCAAAAGGCATGGCCTTATCAAAATAATATTCGCCCCGAAATTTGAAACCCAGCAATTCAAAGTCGCCCGGGTGCACTGGCAAGAGGCGAAAAGCCGACTTAATGTCGCACTTAGCCAGCAGCGCACCCGGGCCACATGAGCGCACCATGCGCAGCGCGTGGTCAAAAGATGTATACCTGACTGAGCAAAGGTCATCAGGGATAGCATCATTGACCGATCGGCCGGCTGGGTAGGACAAGTGATGGATTAGGCGAAACTCGCCTGGTGACTTCTTGGGTACCAAGCCCAGGGGCGATACCTTGAGGTTAGTGAAAGGGGGTGCAGGGAAAGGGGCAGCGACCCTGCCCGCATTGACCTCCTTATTAATGCTGGCGGCAGCCACTTCCTCCCTCCCCCTAAGGGAAAAAAGGTTGGGGGCATCCTGAGGGGACCTATCACCCATGAAAGGAATACGGAACCCCTGTCTAAAGCCCTGAAGTAGATAATCTGCATCCTCCCCCTTCGGGTACAATGCGAGCCAACGCTCCAGCATGTCCACATTAATTGGGGAGGGAGCCTTTCGGTGAACCAGCTCCATCAGTGGCAGTCTTGCCAGCCCACTGTCCGCCCCTCCCTCTGCCCCGCGTCCCTCCAGGCCTGGGACAGGCAGAGGCTGCATGGGGGCCCGCACAGGTGGGACACTCATGTCTGTACTTGCAATTCTTCTTACTGCATGAACCATTAGACGAGAAAGCCCAGCACAGCAGTCGGGCTGGAACCCCCTGCCCCGCCACTTGGCGGGGAACCTGTGCTGGAGCCACTCGCTGGACCGCATGTCCACAATGGTATCTTTCCCCTGGTGCGGGGCGCGTGGGCGTCATGTACAGCAGCCAAAGTCTCTGACATGGCTCATCCCACCTCATCTCAGGGTGCAGGGGAATTCTCATACGGAATTCCTCGTCATAAGCCAACCACGACGGGCCCGGAAAATCAACCATCGCCCGGTAGATATTGTCCAAATACTGGACCATCGGAATTGCCAGATCCGGCCGGGCCCTCAGGTACACCGCCATGTAGATGAGGTAAGCCGGCAGCCAGTTGGCCCACGTCCGTGGCGGCTTGCGACGACGTGCCTGTTCCTTATCCTTCTCATCCTGCCCCCCCTCTCTTCCTTGGTGGGCTCCCTGTTTAGGAGTGAGAAGATATCAACATACTCCCCTCGCCATATTTTCTCTCTGGTGGCCTGTGCCAAATGGTCACCCAGTGGCAAGGAATAGCCCGCTGTTGGCAAGGCCAAGACAGGCACAGCAGAAACTGCGGGCATCTGGAAAGGGGCTTGAACTAACCCAGCCACCCCCAAAACATTCCCCACAGGGTAGGAAATGCTACCCACCCCGGGGCCCTGGGTGGTGGTTGACGTCGCCTGTTGGTGCGTCGGCGGCAGTACCGCCGGACCACCCATGCGAGGCCAAGGCCATTGGAAAGCCCCCCCCAACGTAGCCACATGTGTAGGTGCACTAGTTTGTACCGCATACTCACATGCTGCACCCCCGCGGGCCGCCCCCACCGGGGGTTCCGGCCCACTGGGGGCGTCGGAGCTCACGACCGCCGGAGAGCTCGCCGCCGGAGCTTGACCCGCGCCGGCCTGTTGGTCGGGGAGCTGCGAGGCAGTGGCCGAAGTCGCGCCACGCGCCTCAAGCTGCTCGACCCGTCCCGTCGCCTGCCGCTGCCCAGCAGACGACGCATCCAAGCGCACCCCAAAAGGAGCGCCAGCGTGGCTGGCCCGAGCAAGGGAAGCCTCAAGTGCCGCCACGCGGGCCAGCAAGGCCTCGACACTGGCCTGGGGCCATGGGCCAGCCGGCCTGCCCGTTACGGGCGTGGGTACAGGCCCTTGCACCCCGGGGCCCGAATAAGGCCATGACCCCACACCCAGGCCCGGCAGGGCCGGCGTGGGCATCTGCCAAGGGAGGGGACCGCACCACCCCCCAAGGCTGGAAGGCCCCGGGGTGAGCTGGGCCCCGATGGAGGAAGGCCCAGAATGAGCACCAGGAGCGGCGTCCGCCGCTTGCGGGCCACGGGCCGCAGCCCATACTGGACCCCTGCTCGGGTCCCCGGCCTCCGGCCAGGGGGTAATAGACCCCATCCCACCGGTCCCGGTGGGAGCCGGCAAAGGCGGCTGGTGGGAAGGCGCAGCCGCAGTCCTCCGACCCGGATTGCGCCGCCGCACCGCCCGAGCCGCGCTCGCGGCCGCCTTCTTCTTCGAAGGCATCTCAGTCGGACCTAAGGGAAGCCGAAAAGAGGAAAATAAGCAGCCAAAAGGCTTCCCGCTCGAGGTAAAAAGCGACGGAGTAAGAGGAAAAATTTCTCTGCTCCGTCGCTTCGCAAAATGTCAGCTCGGCTGCCTCGTGGCCACCCCTTTTATAAGGGAGCTGGCCACGCCCCTAACTACCCGGATGCCTTCATCCTGTGGGGGGGGCTCCCGCAAAGAGCGCGGCGGCCATTTTGGCGCCACACTTGCATTCTTTGCAGGGAACTTTTAACTGTCAGAGAAGCGCCAGGGCCTCTCATGCCATGAATTCCTTCAGTGACGTCTGCAGCTGTCACTGAGGGAATGCTCCCTACACTGCCCTGCTTAAGCTGAAATGATGAATAGAGACTCCTTGGGGCTGATGGTTCTGACTGCGCTGGGGTTTTCTGGGTCTCTATCCGGACTGGGTCTACCTCTGCTGAGAGCTTCCTACATTTGCTCCATGTGCGAATTATGCCCTCTGGAGCTTTCGGGGGTTGCTGAATGCAGTCTCCTATCTGATCCCAGAGCTCAAGGGTTAACGTACCTACTTCTGGGTAAAGCAGGCAGTGTTCCCCTAGGTACACCAAAAGTCTCGCTAGCTCCCTGCTGTGAAAACAAAAATTAAATATCCTGGCCAGGATCTTGAACTCTTCCTCACGAGTTCTTTGGCTAGCGTATGGACGCTGTCGCTGAGGACAGGTCCCCATATTACCTGCGATTGGGTCCTCGGAAGATTCCTCCTCGGGACGAGTCGACGCGTCTTTGGCAGGCAATAGGTTCTGGCGACGACGCTTCTGGGTAGAGCTCGGAGCGTGGACTGCGGCCACGGGCCCTCGGTGGCCACTGCGCTGTCAGGGGCTCACAGCTGCCCTGAGCGGAACGTGTTTTTCCCTTTGGCGCAAGCCGCCGCGAAAGTCAGGAGCAAGCTGTAGGAAGCCTCTTCTGTAATGCCTCGCCGCTTGGGCCGTCTTCCCGATCGGCTGGCTTACCGACCGGGCTGCCGCGCTGTCCTCCGGGATGATTGGACAAGGTTCAAGCGCAGAACCTGGCTGTGCTGATCGCTTACTCATGAGTAGACCGCTCGGGGGTCGCTTACTCTCGAGTAGATCACGTCTCGGGGTCACCAGATGTAGGATTGGGGCCGTGAGGAGGCCCTTAGGATCCCGGAGGAGACTGGTCAAGGGAATGACACGAGGCAAGATGGAGAGAAGACCAGTGATTTATTGAGGGAAAATCATCAGTATATATTATGCAGAAGGCTGCGCATGGTAGGATGGTTATCTGACAGAGAATCACATCACCTATTTACTCAGGTTAATTGGGAATCTCTTTTGGGGAAGTTAATTAGTGCGGGCAAACACTGACCATTGTCTGAGGCTTAGGCTAGGGTAAATATGGCTTCTATTTGCACCAGAGATTAAGCTTAACTCAGAGTGAGTAATTGCCTAATACGTAACAGAGGTTAGAGATTTGCTCTCTCAGCAGGTTCGTTGGTCAGGTCAGGTAATTGGGTGAATCAAACCCTATAATTTATCCACCCCCCTTAATTTGGGTGCTCGCAGAGCCCACGGGCCAGGGAGCCTTTCTCCCGAAAGTGGCCTCTGCCGGGCCGTTCCGTGCCCACGGGGCACGGGGAAACCATATAATAATAATAATAATAATAATAATAATAATAATAATAATAATAATAATAATAATAATAATAATAATAATAATAATAATAATAATAATAATAATAATAATAATAATAATAATAATAATAATAATAAAATCTGGCATCTTTATAATATCCTGGAAAGAAGAGCAATTAGCAATAGCAATCACACTTATATATTGTATTTCTCCATAGCACTTAGTGTACTCTCTGGGCAGTTCACAAGGGAAGTATAAAAGGATGAGTCAACCTTGATCTCTGGTCAGGATTGAACTCACAACCTTTTGGTTGCAGTACAGCAGTTTATCCACTGCACCACCAGAGCTCTTATTCTTAAGAATAAGAATTATCTTAACTATCTTGTGAAGGTAATAAAAACACTTCTCATCCAACAAAAAGCTGGCTTTAGACCTGTGAAGAATTGTACAGCCTAAATCCCATATTTAGACAATAGTGTATTATTGAGGATGGTTTTGAAACTAGGAAGCTCATGGAGATAGCTTTTCTTGACTTCACAGTCCTGTAGAACACGTCCTGTTATAAGCTAACTAAAGAAAATACAACTCTTGTACAAAACAGCACATTTTCTGCTAACTTTCAATGACAAGCCAGTCAACGGAAGATTCAACAACAAAGGTTCTCAACCTTTTCAATTCGGGGGCAGAGTCACGCTCCCTCAAACAGTCGGCGGGCAGGACTGGTGCTCTAGCCACTGCCACTGGAATTGGCTGTGGACTCTTTTACAGCTGTTGTAAATGCATTTACATCAGCCGTAAATGAGTCTGCGGCTGTCATAAATGGTCATAAATGAGTCTGTGGTCACTTGTGGTGGCGGTGGCTGAAGCAAGGGCAGGGGCCGGATGATTTGGCGCCATGGGCTGGATCTGGCGTGCAGGCTGTAGGTTGAGAACCCCTGCTTAAAAAGAACCCAAGGCAGTGTGCTGGCTCCTACATATCTCCAGAGTGTTTTTGTTAAAATCAAATGGGTGGGGGGATATGTAAGTTACTCTGGCCAAACAAAATGGAGGGCATGACGAGATACTGTATAATAAACAAATAAATGGCAACTATTAGTGCTCAGTATGGCAAAATTGTACATAAGAAAATCAAAAATATAAAACATTAAAATGTTAACAGACTAGGAATAGATAATTTCCCCCCTTTTGTATCTTCATCTTAACATACACAGTTTAAAAGGTTTAGCAAGTCACCAGGCTTCTTTCAGTTTTGTTCAAACTAAGCAAACTGTTGCCTTTCCAGTTTGGAGTTTCCATTTATTTATTTATTTATTTATTTCAAAAATCATTTGTTATGCTTCCTCTGTCTGCCAAAGGATAGCAGTGAATATAAATTGCATGCAAGGCTTACAATGGAACCACAATCGGGCATACCCTGGTAACACCAACTTTATGTTGCTAGCTAATCTTTCTCACACTAGGTGAGGTAAAAGGAACTTGTTATGTATGTATGTATGCATGTTCATTATACTGTAAAGGCAAGAATGTAACCACTCCAGATACAAATGATATCAGCTGTAAAGGAACGCGAGCAGACAGCCCATAGAGGGCAGCTGCGAGCGTTTAGTCTCACATGGTTCGCATTGCTCAATCACGGACAGCCGCGGGAAAACCTTCCCCGCATTCAGCAGCAGAAGAAAGAGGCGTGCCTGGGCGAGGCCACGCCGGTAGCAGCCAATGAGCTACCGTGCTACAAGATTCAAATGTAGAGAGCTACTGTATATATTGAGATGTATCACCGCCATTACCTCATGCTTCACTGGAACCTCATGCAATAAACCTGTGTTAAACCAACCCTTCGGTTGTCCGGTTGTCTTTGGTCCCATACACCAAATTGGCGACGAAGGTGGGATATGGCTGCCCACGGGACCAAGACATGTGCCGGCTACGAGATCAAGAAGCCGGGAGACTTGGAGCTGTTTGAGATAGACTTCAACGCAGCGCTGGTGGAGCTCGAAGTCTCCAATGAGGCCAAAAAGAGGGCCATTTTCGTCCGCATGCTCGGACACGAGACCAAGAGGACCTTGGTGGACCTGATCGCGCCGAGGAAGGTGAGCGACCTCAAAGCTACAGAGCTCCTGGCGGCGTTGCGCGCCCATCTCCGGCCAGCAATAGCGATGTTCCCCGCTCGGAGCGCGTTCTAGAGGCGAGTCCAGGCACCCGGGGAATCGGTCGATGAGTTCGCTGCGGCCCTGCGGTTGGCCGCCGGCCCATGCAAGTGGGAGCTCCCCGACATCACCCTCCGAGACTGCCTGCTCTGCGGTCTGAGGGACACAGAGACTCAGCGCGCGCTGATGAAAAGGGAGCCGCCTCCCACGTGGCAACAAGTCCTCGACACGGCACAGGCCGCGGAGGCCACTACTGCCGGGGTGCACGAGCTTCAGGACTGGCGCCCGAAGCCCGCCAAGGCAGAGAGCTTGGTGCGCGCGGCCCGGCGGGTTTCGAACTCGTCTGCGGAGAGCGGCGACGACGAGGACGTCCGGAGGGTCCAGAGAGAGGGCCGGCGCTGCGACGGCTGCGCCGCCGCCCACGCCCGCGCCAAATGCCCATTCCGCAAGGCCGAGTGCCACAACTGCGGCCGGCGCGGGCACATTGCCAAGGTCTGCCGGAAACGGCGCGAGGCCACCAGGAGTTCTCCAGACCGCTCGGCGAGGCAGGACCGCACCACGAGGCCAAAGGACGGCACCCGGACCACGAGGACGCGGGACGGAGTAGGGCGCATCTCCGACGACAGCGAGGACGACACGCCGGTTTGCAGCGTTTCCACGGAGCACCCCCGTTACTTCGTTGAGGTAGTAATACAAGGGGCCCCTGTTAGAATGGAGGTGGACTCGGGTTCTTCATACTCCATTATTTCCCAGGGGGAGTTCATGAAAATCGCCCCCCGCATGCGGCCCAAGCTCAAGGCGTTGAGGGCCACACTGAAGGACGTGCAAGGGAACCGCATCCCAGTGTTGGGGGTTGGGAAGTTCCGGGTCCAGTTTAAAAAGCACACCGCAACGCTTCCCCTAGTCGTCCTCAAGGGAGGTAAATGCAGCCTCCTCGGGACTCAATGGTTCCAGCCCCTGGGGTTGTTCATTGGGGGGGTGCACGCCGTGGGAGCACACGCCGCTGGGACTGATCCAATACAGAGCGTGTGCGACGCGCACCCCGAGGTTTTTAAAAAGGGGCTCGGGAAATTCAAGGGCCCCCCAGTGACTTTCGACCTGGACCCTGGAGTACGCCCAATCAGACTTAAACCGCGCAGAGTGCCTTTCGCACTAAAGGACAAAATAGAGGCGGAGTTGGACAAATTGGTGGGCCAGGGGATTCTTCTTCCTGTTGATTCTGCGGAGTGGGAAACTCCAATTGTAACAGCGCTCAAGGCCAACGGGGAGGTCCGCATATGCGCTGATTACAAGTGCACCATCAATAAGGCGATCCGCCCTAATGCGTATCCGGTGCCGGTAGTCAGCCACTTGTTGGCCAGGTTACACGGGGGGAGGTGTTTCGCTAAACTCGACCTGGCCCAAGCCTACCAGCAACTCCCGGTGACCCCCGCCGCAGCTGCTGCGCAGACCATAGTCACCCACAAAGGAGCGTTCCAGGTATCGCGCCTCCAATTCGGCGTGAATTCGGCGCCCGGGATCTTCCAGTCACTTGTGGAACGCCTCCTGAAGGGGTTAGAGGGGGTGTTACCCTACTTTGATGACGTATTGATTACAGGGGGGAGCCGGGCCGAATTAGCAACAAGGTTGGGAAAGGTCCTGACAATATTCGAAAAGGCGGGGTTGCGGTTGCGGAAAGACAAATGCGTCTTCTTCGCTACAGAGGTTGAGTTCCTAGGGTTCCGTGTCACTCCCGAGGGAATAAGGCCAGCCCAATCCAAGGTAGCCGCCATCAAGAAGGCCCCTCGCCCCACCTCCAAGCCCGAGTTGCAGTCGTTCCTCGGACTGCTCAACTTCTACCACTCCTTCCTCCCGCGGAAGGCAGCCGTGGCAGAACCACTACACAAATTGTTAAAAAAGGACGAGGCATGGAAGTGGGGCGACGTCCAGGAGAAGGCTTTCAATGACCTGAAGCGACTCCTGGCATCAGATGCTGTACTGACCCACTTCAATCCCAAACGCCCAGTGGTCCTGATATGCGATGCATCCCCGGTGGGGGTGGGGGCGGTGTTATGCCACGTGCTGGAGAACGGTAGGGAGGCCCCGATAGCGTTCTACTCTAGGTCCTTGTCCCAAGCGGAGAGAAACTATGCTCAGACAGACAGGGAAGCACTAGCAATAATTGCGGGGACCAAGAAATTTCATGATTTTGTGTACGGCCGCCCCTTCACCATAGTGACTGACCATAAGCCTTTGCTAGGCATTTTCACCGCAGATAAGCCCACACCCCAAATCCTGTCCCCGAGAATGCTCAGGTGGGCCATTTTTCTCAACGCGTATCAGCACGCATTGGTATACCGGCCCGGGAAGGAGATCAGCCATGCCGACGCCCTGTCGAGGTCCCCCATTCCCCGGGATTGCTGCCACGTGGGCGAAGTAGAGAGGGACCACCAGGTCTTAATGATAGAGGTTCTAGACTCCCCTCCAGTAGTACCGGCCGACATCGCCAAAGCGACAGGCAAGGACAAAACGCTGGCCACAGTTTGCTCCTGGGTACAGAAAGGGTGGCCCGTGTCTTCCCCAGCAGCGGAATTCGACACATTCTTCAAAAAGAAACTAGAGTTGTCCCTAGAGAGGGGCTGCCTTTTGTGGGGACAGCGGGTAGTGATCCCCACGCCTCTCCGGCCGAGGGTGCTTAAACTGCTGCACGTCAGCCACCCGGGGATCGTCCGCTCAAAGGCGCTGGCCCGCAGTTACTTTTGGTGGCCCCAGCTAGACGCCGACATCGAACACATGGTCGGCACTTGCGAAGCGTGCCAAAGCTCAAGGCCAGAAGAGGCTCGCTCGCCACCTAGGGAGTGGGACGCGGCAAGGGGGCCCTGGTCCCGGGTACATGTAGACTTTGCTGGCCCGTTCAGGGGAACGCTTTTCCTCCTCGTGGTGGACACGTTCTCCAAGTGGTTGGAGGTCATTCCAGTCTCGAGCACCTCCTCGGCCACAACAATTAAACAGTTAAGGAGGGTCTTTTCCACGTTCGGTTTACCCGACACCCTCGTCAGCGATAACGCTAGCTGTTTCACGTCCGCCGAGTTCGGGGCATTCATGGAGCGAAACGCCATTCGGCACGTCACCTCTGCCCCCTTTCACCCGGCCACCAACGGCCAAGTAGAGCGCCTCGTGCGCACCACGAAAGACGCGCTGCTGCGCATGGGCCCCGGAGACCTCGACCTGAAATTGTGCCAATTCCTGCTAAGATACAGGGTCACCCCATTAGCCTCAGGGTACTCCCCCGCAGAGCTGTTGATGCGCAGGAAGCTGGCCACGGGAATCTCCAAGCTAGACCCCACGAGAGTAGAGGACAAAGGGCGGAACATAGGGGTGGAACCCACAAAGAGTTTCAGCGTAGGCGCCCCGGTGCATTGCAGGAACTACGCCAGCGCGGGGCCAGCCTGGGTGCCGGGCACCGTAATAGAACAAACCGGCCCCGTCTCATACCGCGTAGAGACCAGTACAGGCTTCCTGTGGAGGCGACACGTGGACCAACTCAGGCGCAGGGTCCCCGGAGAGCAGGACGGAGACGAGAATAGCATCGAATCAGCGTTAGGGTACTCCCCCACCCGCTTAGCCCAAGGGGGAGGAAAAGGGGAGCATGGGTCCCCACCAAGGGGGGAGGAAAGGGAATCGATCCACAGAAATCTTTTGCGGGAGTCCCCGAAAAAATGGAAGAGCCCCGACCCCACACATACCCCGCGGGAGTTTCCCCGAAACACAGAAGCCCATAGAAGTTCAGACGTTGATTTACAGTACCAGGGGGAGTTAGCGGAGTGGTCCCCCACCCATCCTAGCGAAAAGAGGGGTTTCAGTTCAGCCCCTGGTACCTCCAGTCCCAGTAGCCCCTGTGAGTTAGAATGCGATATAGCGCCATTTTCCCGGAGACCGACACCCCCAAGACGGGAGGCATCAGCGAGTCCGCCCACCACAGTCTCAAGGTCCCCCGAGCAGGGATCAGAAGGTAGCCGAACCACAAGGGCGACCTCATCGGTTCCGCGGTTCACAATAGGAGGGTCCCCGGGGTCAGAGAGCAACAGGCAGGGGTTCACCTCCCAACTATTCATTCCCTTCCCATCCCCGGGCGCGAGGCAGGCACGGACGCCCCACAGAGCCACTAACGAATCCCCGTTTCCCGTTGCAGGACAAGCACCCGTGGAGTCAGGGATCACAGGCTCTCCAGTACTAGGTCAGACACAAGCGCGTCCCAAGCACACGTGCGGCAAGCCACAATGGTTGCGGGACTTCGTCCCATCCTAGGGGGGAGGGATGTTATGTATGTATGTATGCATGTTCATTATACTGTAAAGGCAAGAATGTAACCACTCCAGATACAAACGATATCAGCTGTAAAGGAACGCGAGCAGACAGCCCATAGAGGGCAGCTGCGAGCGTTTAGTCTCACATGGTTCGCATTGCTCAATCACGGACAGCCGCGGGAAAACCTTCCCCGCATTCAGCAGCAGAAGAAAGAGGCGTGCCTGGGCGAGGCCACGCCGGTAGCAGCCAATGAGCTACCGTGCTACAAGATTCAAATGTAGAGAGCTACTGTATATATTGAGATGTATCACCGCCATTACCTCATGCTTCACTGGAACCTCATGCAATAAACCTGTGTTAAACCAACCCTTCGGTTGTCCGGTTGTCTTTGGTCCCATACACCAAAGAACTGCAGGATGAATTCGCCAAAAGGTGCCTTCATTTTGGCTGTTTCACATCTGGCCTAGACATGGAAGAAGATTGGAACCATAGTTTTAAAACATTTTCCCAATAAAAGTACTTGAAGGATGCTTGTATTTTTACATGTACTTTTTCTATTGTTTGTGATTAAAAGCAGCACTGAATTCTGTTTTCCATGATGAATCACCTTTAACTAGAGATGAATAAGCAAAGCTGAAATGGCTGATGCAGCCAACAGTAATATAGTCAGGGCTTTTGAACCATATTCTCTTCCTGTGCCTTTGCAAAGTACAATCAATGAAAGTCAAGCAGTGAGGTTTTGGTGAGCTTTACTGGAGCTTAGATGGCAAGTCACTGCTTCCTCAGCAACCATACAACAAGATCAGTTAACAAGCAGGACAAGCTAAGTGTTTTTGATGTTCTGGTAGAAATGCGAAGCAGCAAGCATAACAGGGGTAAACACTTTATTAGGCAGTCAGAACATGGAGAACAGTGGCGCAGCACTGCTCAATATATACACTCAGAAATGGATACATTTGGGCAGGAAGAGACAGGAAGGGAGAGGGGTAACTTGGAGGTTATCGAACCGGAGTGAAAACTGTCCCGCGATATTACAAGACCAAGAAGAAGGAGACATAATGGAGGATCGTAATGATCCTAATTTGTTCACAAACGTTACAGCATAAATGTATTCCAACACAACAGTGTTACTATCAGGTTTTTAAAATTATTATTTCTATTAGTGCAGCCAGCTGGTTCTGACCTGCCTTCGCTCTCCAAAGCAAGCAGGGAAAATGCCACTGGTGTGAATTTGTTTAAGGTGATTCCCAGCTTGCCATGAAGTGACCCACACACACTGTGATCTCGGAGCTATCTCCTGTGGCATGTGTGAAATGAGACATGCAGGATTTAACACCAGGACTGCAATGGACTGCCGCAGCCTTGAGGATATTGACAAGGTGCGTCTTCACAGCCACTCCATCTGACATGGGCTCTTCTGCCTCCATGACCATTGGGAAGACCTGCTGCCGCCTGAGGACTGCTGCCACAGCTGTGGGGAGCTCTGCCCTTCCTTCCCTGTTCCTCTGTAGGGAGGATAAAGGGCTGTGGGCTACCAGGCTGAGCTGAAGACCTGCTGCCGCCTGAGGACTGCTGCCACAGCTGTGGGGAGCTCCGCCCTTCCTTCCCAGTCCATCTGTGGGGAGGATAAAGGGCTGTGGGCTACCAGGCTGAGCCGAAGACCTGCTGCCGCCTGAGGACTGCTCCCACAGCTGTGGGGAGCTCTGCCCTTCTTTAGTGTTTGGGAATCAAGACAATGGAAGCAGCTGTAGACTAGCCTAACACATCTTTATTGCAGGCATCAGGGCAGCCTCCAACACCGGCGTCCTGAGCCCTCCCTTCCTCCTCCTCCCTCTGCCTTGGCCTTGAGCAGGGGCTTAAAGGGAGGCTATGCTGGAAGGGCTTCTCCATTGCCTGGGACTCTGGAGGCCAGCTGGAACAACAACTGCAGGCATCAGGGCAGACTTCAACACCGGCATCCTGAGCCCTCCCTTCCTCCTCCTCCCTCTGCCTTGGCCTTGAGCAGGGGCTTAAAGGGAGGCTATGCTGGAGGGGCTTCTCCATTGCCTGGGACTCTGGAGGCCAGCTGGAACAACAACTGCAGGCATCAGGGCAGACTTCAACACTGGCATCCTGAGCCCTCCCTTCCTCCTCCTCCCTCTGCCTTGGCCTGGAGCAGGGGCTTAAAGGGAGGCTATGCTGGAGGGGCTTCTCCATTGCCTGGGATTCTGGAAGCCAGCTGGAACAACTGCAGGCATCAGGGCAGCCTCCAACACCGGCGTCCTGAGCCCTCCCTTCCTCCTCCTCCCTATGCCTTGAGTGGAGGAGGCGGGGAGTTGAAAGTTCTACGGCCCACTGGGGGCGATGGGGGGAGATATGGGCCAAAAGGGGGGAGGAGATGGTGGAGGGAGGGAGGGAGAGTTAGAAGGATTGAGGGACTAACTTGCCTGCCAGGGAATAGCAGCAGCAGTCTGTCTGGGGCTGGCTTGGAGGTCCATGGGGATAAAATTAAGGTGACGATTCGAGATGGCTTTGAAAAGCCGGCCCACCACCGTCGCTACTGCGGGTGGAATGTCTCACCCCAGTTGAGGGTTCAAGGTAGATTTGGAAGAATGCCCCATCACTTCCATCACCACCGGAGCTTTGCGGAGGGTGGTGGGAGGAGTGGGTGGGGCGGTTATGGGGGTGGGAGGAAGGGAGGGAGAGACTGCCCGGCCAGCCAGGAAGGAGAGGCAGCATTCTGTCCAAGGCAATCAGGGAGGCTCCGGGGGCCAATATAGAGGTTGTGATGGGCATGGGGCGATATAGCGGGTACCGAGGGGCGGGCCGCACTCGGGGAATGCGGGGCAGATGCTTAGTATCTGTCCCTCGTTCCAGCCCCCCGGTTATACCTCTAGGTCCTGAGCAGCTGACCCAGGGTGACCCTGCCCTTAGGCTGCTGCTGATGAATGCCAGGTCGGTATGTAATAAGGCCCCCCTGATACAAGATTCCATTATGGGGGAGCGGGCCGACCTGGCATGTATCACTGAGACCTGGCTGAGACCAGAGGATGGGGTTCCTCTGTCAGAAATGTGTCCAGCTGGGTTCAGTATTTGGCACCAGCCTAGGGATGAGGGTAAGGGCAGTGGCATTGCCATCATAGCCAGGGAGTCACTGGGAGTCGCCAGGGCTACCGCTCCACAAATTCTGGGTTGTGAGGCCCTGCTTCTGCGTCTGGGCTCTAAGGGTCAGTTGGGAGTCTTACTCCTGTACCTGCCCCCTTGCAGGGTAATGGACTCCCTGCCTGAGCTCCTCGAGGCTGTCTCAGCATTGGCGTTGGAGTTCCCTAGACTGATGGTTCTGGGGGACTTCAATTTGCCTTCGCTGGGGACTGGCTCCGAGGTGGCTCAGGAGTTCATGGCTTCCATGGCAGCTATGGACCTGATTCAGGTAATTCATGGCCCGACCAGGGGCAGTGGTCACACACCAGATTTAATCTTTTTGTCGGAGCGGTGGCAGAGTGATCTGAGACTACGGAAATTAGACATAACACCTGTGCCATGGTCAGATCATTATTTGGTGGCTCTAGACTTCCTGGGTGCGACGCTTCATCGTAGGGAGGCAGGGCCTATTAGAATGGCCCGCCCCCGGCAACTGATGGATCCTGATGGATTCCAGAGGGAACTGGGGGATTTCCCTCTGGATCGGCAACATGATTCGCCCGAGGCACTGGTTGACCTGTTGAACAGGATGACAACAGCGGCCTTGGATGAAATCGCACCACTACGGCCTCTCAGAGCTCATGGAGCTAGGTCATCTCCGTGGTTCACAGATGAACTGCGGGAGCTCAAACGGGCAAAGAGACGCCTAGAGCGCCGCTGGGTGAAGACCCAGAGAGACTCCGATTGGACACTAGCTAGAGCCGCTATTAGGGCCTATCTAGTGGCGATGGAGGTTGTGAGGCGGCAATACTTCACCACCCTTATTGCCTCTGCTGATAATCGCCCAGCCACCCTGTTCCGGGTTACCAGGTCTCTCCTTGGTAGGGGGACCCCGGTGCCTGGTTGGCAGGGGTCGGCTGAGGACTTTCCTGACCATCTAGTGGAGAAAATTGATCGGATTCGCTCGGGGTTTAATCCTGGCATGGATGGGGAGAGTCCGGAGGGAGCTGGAGCACAGTCTTGCCATACCATCTGGGACCAGTTTGATCCAGTTGCCCCTGATGAAGTGGACAGGCTCCTTGCAGCTGTGCGCACCACTACTTGCCCATTGGACCCCTGTCCCACCTGGTTGGTGAAAGCCTCCAAGGCGGTGACAGGTGGCTGGGTTGGGGCTATGATCAATGCATCATTGCGGGAGGGGGTGTTTCCTGCACCTTTAAAACATGCCTTGGTGCGCCCCCTCCTGAAGAAACCTTTCCTCGACCCAGCTGTCCTAACCAACTATAGGCCTGTCTCCAACCTCCCCTTTTTAGGGAAGGTGTTGGAGAAGGCAGTGGCGCGTCAGCTGCAGGGGGTACTGGATGAAGCGGATTACCTGGACCCCTTTCAGTCAGGATTCAAGCCTGGATATGGTACCGAGACGGCATTGGTCGCACTGATGGATGATCTCTGGCGGGAGCGGGACGGTGGTCACCCATCCGTCCTTGCTCTTCTTGACCTCTCAGCGGCTTTCGATACCATTGACCACGGTATCCTTCTGGAACGGCTCCAAGGATTGGGAATCCAGGGCACTGTGTGGTCCTGGTTTTCCTCATTTCTGAGGGGTCGGACCCAGTCGGTGTGGTTGGAGAGATAGAGGTCCAGTCCTAGGCCCCTCAAATGGGGGGCGCCTCAGGGCTCGGTGCTCTCTCCTCTCCTATTTAACATCCACATGAAGCCGCTGGGTGAGATCATTCGTTCCCATGGGGTGCGGTACCATCAGTACGCAGATGACACTCAGTTGTACATCTCGGCCCATGGGGACCCCAGTGATGCCATCAAAGTCCTTTCCAGGTGCCTGGAAGCTGTTGGGGTCTGGATGGGGGCTAACGGGCTACAACTGAATCCCAGCAAGACTGAGTGGCTATGGATAAGGGGTCCTGCGTTAACCCGGGAGCTACCATCTTTGGTTCTGGATGGGGCTATTTTGCACCAGACGGACCCAGTACGCAACTTGGGGGTCCTCCTGGATTCGCGGCTACTGCTAGAAGAACAGGTGGCGGCTGTGACCAGGAGGGCTTTCGCCCAACTTTGGGTGATTCGCCAGTTGCGCCCACTCCTGGACCGGGACTCCTTGCTCATGGTCACTCACGCTCTGGTCACCTCCAGACTAGATTATTGCAATGCGCTCTACATGGGGCTGCCCTTGACAACCATTCGGAGGCTACAGCTGGTACAGAATGCGGCAGCCCGGGTGGTGATGGGGTGTGGGCGTTATGCCCGTGCTTTGCCACTGCTCCGGGAGCTGCACTGGTTGCCAGTTTGTCTCCGGGTGCAATTCAAGGTGCTGGTTTTGACCTTTAAAGCCCTATATGGTAGTGGGCCGGGTTACCTAAGAGACCGCATCGCCCTGAGGACGTCTGTCCATCCAACCAGAGCAGACCGGAGGGGCTCTCTAATTGTTCCATCAGCCAGGGGGGCTCGCCTCTCTGGCACAAGGAGGAGAGCCTTCTCTGTGTCTGCACCAGCCCTCTGGAACCTCCTGCCAACAGAGCTACGTCTCCGGACGGAATTGCTGCCTTTCAGAAAAGAACTTAAAACCTGGCTGGCGGGTCAAGTGTGGGGTGCAGGTGGAAGGGTAACCTCCATTGGGTGGTTGGTGTAGAAGAACTCCTCCCCATGGTGCCTTTGGATCCTGCACCCCTTGTTTTTAGGGGGTGGGTAGTTTTAACTGTTTTTAACATGTGTTTTTTAATTTTTTATTGTGAACCGCCCTGAGTTGGCTTTGGCCGAGTGAGCAGTATATAAATGTGACAATTAAATTAAATTAAATTAAATTAGAGTACTGTAGTAAAGTGGTTCACCCTTCACTCATTTTGCCGTTGGGCCCAATATGATGGTTTCCAGTAGCATTTCCTCCACTGAGGGGAGATAAGAACAACACTGGCCAGAATCCTATTGGCTAGTTATATCGGCTTAACTGGAGTGTGGAAATCTCAGCAGTAAACCAAGGCTAAGTTAATTAGATCTTTCTTGTATTCACCATGCTCTCAAATCATGTGACTGGTCTGGCACATAACGAGGTACACAAGCTGTGTTTTGTTAACCAATGCAATAAGGCACCACTCCAATTTAGGTTAATGTGTTTGCATCACATAAAAAACCATCAGGGTTTTGTCTAATATTTTCTTTTGTTTGTTAATTCTGTGCTGGTGAAATTTCTCAGGATTCTAGAAACAAAAACACAGAAATTATTTGGACTGCATTAGACTGTATTGAACTTTCCCATTCCTTTCCTTAGTGTTTTATTCTTCATTAAATTAGTTCCACAGCATCAAGCAGGCATGTTTGTGTTCATCAAAGTCATTTATATAGTGATCAGTGGCTCCAATTAAAATAATATTAATAAGATGAAGAAGCAATTATAGCAGAAAAGCTGCTCTAACTAATATTGTACAGTCATAACTGGTGTTGAACATAAGTGAAATAGAACTGCATGTTTTATGATTTCAAACTAAAAATTAGACCACATATTCTCTAAACATAAAAATAATAACGAGAAGCTGGAACTACTTGAAAATTTATTTAGGCTGCAAAGCTGCTTTATTCTCCAGCTCTCCCCCAGCTTGGCATCCATGCATATTCTCTAAACCTGCACACCAGCTCTGAATTAGGAAGGAACATGAAAAGAGCCTCAATCAGGCATCTCCTGAGCGGAGTTCCTCCCACAAAAATCCTTTAAACAACCCAGAAAGCACCTTTGCGTGCTTCTGGACAAGATTTTTTTTAAAAAAGACAGACAAAAAAAGTTCATACTGACTCCAAAATAAGTGGTTCAGAAAATGCCCATTTTGTACTCAGGGTGATTAGAAGTCAGTCAGAGGCAACATGGATCCTCAGAAGTCTGAAAGTTCATATTCTCCTTTGACTGTCATTGGAAATTAGCCACACTGCTATAACTTTTTTCCTTTTTGCCACAAAATATGGTAAATATGGTAGCCACTTGAGAGGAAATTACACTTGTCAAACTCCAGACAATTAGGTGTGTGAGGCTTTTAAGCTATGTATGTTGACATTTTGATTAAACAATGAGGTTTTAAAATAACATTGTTATTCCATAGCAAAACTGGAGGAAAAGTGCTTGCAGGTATAGTTACTTCATGTGGAGTGCAGGGATTTGTGTAACACTCTCCCTTGGGCTGGGAAGCTTAGAGGAAAATAGAACATTCTCACATCACTGAAGTTTCCGCAGGCAAGAAAACTAGTGCTGGGCATACAAAATGGTGATGCTAAGCCAGTTTAAGGCTTTATATAGCCAAGAGTGGTAGCAATGCAAGAAAAGCTGTCCTAAAATATTATACTTTCCACACCAGCTCATCTCATCTTTACTTGATTAGCCATCTCAGCTGTCATGCTACAATTACAGCTCCACACGGCAATACCAGTCTTGAGAGGTGACAATCAATTACAAACCTTACTACTTATTAATGTTTACATCATTTATTTAAGGCAGGATCCATATGGAGGCAACGTACTTCAGTGGCTTACTGCTACTACTTTACTTGAGCCAGGAGCCAATATGGTGACAATGTGAAAGTGGCAGTTAGCATAGAGAAGATCCAAAAGCCACTATATTGTGGCCAGCTAGCGGAATTATTCACTCAGGGACCAGAAGTGGAGGAAGTCAAGTCAAGTCAAGTCAAGTTTTATTTATACCCCGCCTTACTCTACCCAATGGGTGACTCAAGGCGGCTAACAAACAAAGCAAATATACAATGTAATACAAGCAAAACAATATCAGCAAAGCAATACATAAATACAGCATAGATTAAACAATGATAAAAAACATAGCAATACAAAAGACAAAATAATGCATACAATGCATACAGTCAAATATAGGCAGCACAGCAGCTCATACAATAGATGCAATATTACTGTCTCCCCCCCCCCCCCCCCCCCGTAGCACCAACCACTGTGCGCGCTCTCACCTCCCACGGCCTGCCAGGCCACATGAGAAGCCAAGATGGAGCCGGTTGGTGAAATGAAGGGAGAAGTTGGTATTCCCCATGTAGCGGCAGGGGGAGTCCGATAGAGACCAATGTCTGGGCTCCCAACCTTTGAAGCACCCATCCCGCTGCAGATGGAAGTCTTTGGTGGCAAGGACGGGGCAGCAGCACCTCCCTCATCCAGGCAGGCTGGCGTGGAAAGAGTCCGGCCAGGGTTCTTGCCCTTTGAAGCACCCTCCCTCCACAGGTGGAAGTCTTTGGCAGCAGCACCTCCCTCCTCCAGGAAGCAGTCTTAGAAACAGAGGTAGACAGTCAAGTATTCAAAGTGAAGTCCCGCCTCTGCTACGCAGGTTGCTGTTGTTGTTCAGTAACATAGTCAAGTCCAACCCTTTGTGACCCCATGGAATATCACACGCCAGGCACCGCTATCCTCCACCATCCTCCTCAACTCGCCCAGCTCTCCTTACAAGGTCTGGCTAGGTTATTTTGCTATGGTAATAGTGCATACCAGTGACGGTGAACTCCAGCTGTTCTTGAACTTCAATTCCCAGAAGCCCTGATCAGCATGAGTGCTGACTTGGGCTTCTGGTAATTGAAGCCCAAGAACATCTGGAGTGCCAAGATTCCCCATCATGGGAGTAGACCATATTGCCAGTAATCTTGAGAACTGATTATTATAATGCACTCTATGTAGGGTTGCCTTTCCTTTGAAGACACTTTGAAATCTGCAACAAGTTCAGAATGCCCAGATGACGGCGGGAATCCAATGCTTTAATTGGATTTTTCATATGCTGGTTCAGCTACATGGGTTGCTTGTAGGTTTCCAGGCCCAAATCAAGGCTCTGGTTCTATAAAGACCTGAACAACTTTGGACCCGGTGGAGTATATCTCTTGGATGAAATGGGCCTGGACAGTCAAGTCCTCCTAAGCCTCCAGGACTGTGCCTGCCCACTGCATCTACCAGCTTTCTGGTAGGTTCCCGCCTTTCCCCCCTCTGTTTCAGAAATTGGTGAAAAGACAGAGCACTTTTATGGAAGCATTTACTAACATCTTATTAATTTTGCCTCTGTGAATGTTATTAATTTATCACTGCCATAGTTAGGATGCTTTGTGTTTTTTATACAATAGTAAGTATTTGTTATTTGATTGTAGGTGGGTTTCATATCTTTTGAATTTGTATTTTATTGATGTGTGTTCACTGCCCAGAGTGACAATTAAGACAGATGGGTGGTATAAAAATTAAACAAAGAAACAAAAATAAATAAATAAAACAATCCTGATGCTCTCAATGGGACAACCAAGTTCATCCTCCTGTACTTTTATGCAGGGAATCTGTATTTTTGACATATACTGTGACTCCTCCTTCCTCTCTATTTTTTTCTGTTCTTTTAAAATAATTTACATCCTTCATTGCTGTATTCTGGTCATACTTCAGTTTCAGCTATGCCTATCAAGTCATATTTATCCTCCTAAATTAGATTTCCATTTCTTGTTTGCTTCCTTTACTTCTGGTATTCAAATGCAGACACCAGAGACTGTGCGATTTATGACCTGCTTTCCTTCATTCATTTTAATAAATATTATTACTGAACCCCATTAGAGCTGTTTGGTCTTTTTCTCTTATTGTGCATGAGCCTTCGTATATCTTTACCTCTGAGCTTGTGTCTTGCTCCCCCTTCTAATTCAGTTTAAAGGCACCCCCCATGTCATTGTAAGGTGCAACCCATCACTTCCCCGCAATGTAGCCTTTGGTCCCAAAATCCAAATCTCTCACATTGCCACCTGCTTCATAGTCTTTCACCTGAACTATTTTTCCTTTCCCTTACTAACCCTCCAAACTTCTTTACATTTTAATTTATAATAAAGCCTCCTCTGACTCTCAATCTCTAGTGAACAACTTTAACCCAGTACAAAGAGGAAGGAAGCTACAACCACTGTTTTATCAAAATATTTACTCTGCAAATGTAACTGATTGATTTCCATATTTTTCCCTACTATCCGGACAATGTAAGGATTGTATCAGTACAACCAATGAAAAACAGTAACAGGAACATTACAAAGATGTCCTTACTGCAAAGGGTACACAGAAAGAGCCTCCTTGAAGATTGTGATATTTTTGAAGCACAATCGGGCATACCCCAAGCAACGGCAGAAGACTGCAAGGAAAGTTTATTTATTTTCCCAGAGCATCCCTGGGTCAGAGTGTAACACTATGGAGTTTTTCAATTCATTTCTGAGACTAAAATTGGGTTGAAAGTTTTTTTGTTGTTTTGATCACATGTTGTTTATTTCATGTATTTTATTTTCCTTATCTATCTACTGACAAAGATAAGATTGATAAAGTAAAATGCACGAAACAAGCAGTGCTAGATGCAGGTAGAAATCTTCTTCCCCTTTTTCAATTGTGTGTGTGCGTGTGCATCCAAGTGTGTGCGTTTGGCATGTATGTGCTAAAGATCATTACCCTGTTTGCATCCAAAAGCAGAGGTGGGTTAGTGGGATTTCTTCTTTCCACCTTTTCATGGGTCCCTTTATGCCAGGGATGCCCAAACTATGGCCCATGGACCAGATCCGCCCCCCCACCCCCCGACACCAGTTCATCCGGCCTACAAAGCCCTTGTCGCTCTAGGAAGCGGAAGTAAAACATGCCCGTACATTTTACTTCTGCTTCCGGGAGAAATGAGGGCTTTGCAGGCTAGATGAATTGGCGTTGGAGGCTGGATCCAGCCCATGGGCCGTAGTGACAAGACCCCTGAATCACGTGACTGGCCCATGGATTGAAAAGTTTGGGCACCCCTGCTTTATGGGCACAAATACCAGTAAATTGCGGGAAAAGGTTGGGAAGGAGCAACAGGTGGTACTCATTTTCTGTCTGGAAGTCACAACTCCAGTCTGAAAACATAGTCATCAGAGCCCCAAGCAAAATCATTGGGGATCAGAAGCGAGATTGGTTCATCACTTCACCTTACTCCCCTTTTCCACCACGGAGATATAGAAATTGAATCTAAAGATATCTCCCAATGCTTTTTTACCCTGCCTGTCTGAAGTGCTAAGGAGGATTACTCCAAACACCATTGCCACTTCCAGTTACTTTAGGAAGGACCAGAATAGGTCTGACTTCGGGTACTGTTTATTTTTTTTATTTTTTTTTATTTTTTAAATAATTTTATTTAAATCTACACATTACATAATAACAAAAAAAATACATCAACTTAATAGAGGACATTCACCATGTGCTATTTACATTGCCATATGGGACAGAGTTACTTAATTCTTATATGATTCCTTTCCAAAAGGAATGCTGATCCGGCGTTGGCTTCTGACCTTGATCCTTATGCAGTATATAGTCTGTGAAACATCTCCACGTGTCCTGAAATTTATTTTCTTTTATTAGTCCTTTTCTTAAATTTATTTCCCAGGTAAGCTTATCGTTTAAAGCAATAGTCCATAACTCATTGCACCATTCATCGATTTTTGGAGTGACATCATTCTTCCATTGCCGCGCTATACAGTGTCTGGCACCTGATAACATGACTGCCATTAATTCCCTTTTACTATATTCCACCTTATCAACATCCGTTAGTAATACTATAACTGCATCCAATTTAACCTTTTCATTCAAAATTTTCCCAATTTCATACTCTACACTCGTCCAAAATGGCTTCAACTTCTTACACCCCCACCACATATGCTCATACATTCCTATATCCTCCTTACACCTCCAACATATATTTAATTTTGTCTTGTCAATTAAATGTAATCGCACAGGGGTCATATACCATTTCCATAATAACTTGTGGTTATGCTCCTTAATCCTTACTGATAACGTTTTCATGATTCTTCTTTTCCACTTTCTATTCCAACATTCATCTGTGATTTTAACATTTAAATCTTGTTCCCATATTCCTCTTAATGCTTTTTGGGATTCGTTAGAATCATCCAATACTTTATATAATTTACTAACTAATCCTTTAATTTCTATTTGACCATTTCTTAACTTATATACTAGCTCCTCAAATTTTGTCATGTTCCTGTCTAAGCCTATTTCTTCCCTATATTTTTTATTCCAACTTTTCATTGCAGCAACTTGAAGCCAATTTAGTTTCAACTGTTTACACATTTCTGACATTTTCTCCTCATCCTCACAAACATCTAACCATTCCTTTAATAAAGTTACTTTATATCCTTTCATTATTTCTTCAGTCCTATGGTCTAAGAGTAGTGGGAATGATTTTAAATCCCTTAACTCCAAAATTAGTGATAACCCTGGGGATAATTTGTTTTTCAATAGTGTCCATGTTCTAAAGAGTGTCTTTAGCATTTTATTCTCGGTATTAATTTTAACAGTTTCTTTGCCTAGAAATATTAGTGATTCATCTCCCAATTTTTCACGTAATTCAATCTCCCCCCATATCAATTTTTTCCTTATTAAAATTTTACAAATATTTTTCAGTTGAAATGCCCAATAATAATTTGTAATGTTCGGGATTCCTAAACCACCCTTTTTTTGTGAAAGATACCACAACGTTTTCGATATTCTAGCTTTTTTCCCGTTATTGCAATAATTATTTATTAAATTTTGAAATACATTTAGTTCCTTCCTTTTAATATTAATTTGGAGAGTATCAAATAAAAAATTTATTTTAGGTAACAATTTCATTTTACACAATGATACTCGACCAAACCAGGACAAATTTAATTTTTTGTATCGTATAATCTTTTCCTTTAACTCCTTTTCCAATTTGTCATAATTCAATCTCTTTAAATCATCGTACTTGTTTGAAATGTTTATTCCTAAATACTTAATACTAGACCTAATCTGTAATTTAAATCTGGATTTTATAACTTCTTGTGCTTCAACATTCCCATTAAAAAAATTTGCCTCTGATTTGTCCCAGTTAACTTTAAGCCCCGTAACCCTATAAAATTTTTCTAAGTGTGCATATACTTTTTCCAATGACTTTTCAGGATTTTTTAACGTTAATAATGTGTCATCTGCATACTGGCTAATTTTTATCCCATTTAGACCTATCATGTCTGTATCTTCTCTTACCACGTTAGCAATTAATTCCATGACCATTATAAACAGTGAAGATGATAGTGGATCCCCTTGTCTTGTGCCAGCTTCCAACTTAATTTCCTCTGTTAATTCATCATTTATTTTTACTCTTGCTGATCCCCTTTGATATAACTGCCCAATTACTCCACAAAATTTTGAACCGAATCCATATTTTACTATAATTTGTTTTATGGTAATCCACTGGATGGAATCGAAAGCTTTGAATATATCTAATGAGATAAAACCTGTGTGATCTCTTTGCTGCTGTGCAATGATTGACATGTCAAGTATCCTCCTTGTCAGGTCCGACATGAACCGACCTCGCAAAAACCCTGCCTGATCTTTTTGAATATAGTTACCTAAAAATTTATTTAACCTATTGGCCAGAACCGCAGTAAAAATCTTCACATCCTGATTCATCAGCGAGATCGGTCTATATGATTCGATGTTTTCCACGTTTTTTCCTACTTTTGGTATTAAAATAATAACTGAGTTATACCATGATGCCGGTACTATACCTCCATCCATTACATAATTAAATACCCTTTCAATTCTTGGTATCAACACTTCCTTGAAATCCTTATAAAATTCCACAGACAAACCGTCTTCACCAGGGGTTTTACCCACCCTTAACTTATCTATAACATCAGTAATTTCTTTAGAGGTTATTCTTTCGTCCATGTAATCCCTATGTTCTTGATCCAATTTTATCCTTGACCATTTATTTAAATAACTTTTTAACTCAACATCGCTTATCTCTTTTTTAGAATAAAGCTCCCTATAAAAATTACTAGCAATATGTATCTTATCTTTCATTTTATTACATCTTTCCCCGTTACTATTTATCAAAATCTGAATATTTCTACTATTTTTCTTTTCCTCTGCAACTTTAGCCAATAGTTTGGAATTTTTATTACCATACTCAAAATAGTTTCTTTTAAGATAAATCAAATTCTTTTTAACTTCTTCAATATCCTTTTCAATAATTTTCATTTTCAAACCCTGTAATTTATTAAACACATTTCTGTCACCTGATCTTACATGTTCTTCTTGCAACTTCCTTACTTCGTCCTCTATTAATTTTAAATTTTTATTTTCCTGTCTATTATGCCTACATGAAAGTTTTATACTTTCCCCCCTGAAAATTGCCTTCATGGTGTCCCATAAAACTCCATCATTAACATCATTAGTGTCATTTATCTCCCAGCATTCATTCCACTTTTTAATTATTATTTCCTTACTCTTTTGATCCCTAAACAATTTTGTATCATATCTCCATGCTCCAATACATTTTTTCTTACCATCAATTCTAATTTCTAAACACATTTCAGCATGGTCCGATTCTTTAAATAATCCAATTTTAATATCTTCAACTTTACTTATCAAGTTTTCTGAAGTCAAAAAGTAGTCAATCCTTGAATAGGAGTTGTGAGCTTGTGAAAAAAAAGTAAAACCCCTTTCTGAACCCCTGATATCTCTCCATACATCCCGTAATCTCATTATTTTTAACCACCTATCTATAACAGAATTATGCCCGTGTCTCAACACATTTGTGGTGTCTAGACCCGATCTAATTAGATTAAAGTCTCCGGCAATGATTAATTTGGTTACATTTTATTTCTTATCTTTTGAGATACACCATCTAAGAATTCCTCTTGCTTCTCATTTGGTACATAAATATTAGCAATTAATATTTCCTCCTCATTAACCATTCCTCTAATTATGACATATCTCCCTTCAGGGTCTATAACAGACTTTAATTTTGTAAAACCCAATTTTTTAGAAATTAATATTGCGACCCCTCTCGACTTTGAATTACCAAATGCTTTCTCATAATGCTCTATTCCCCTTAGATACAAGTTGTTTACATTATCGTTTTTCTGATGGGTCTCTTGTAAACAAATCACATCAGGATTATTTCTCCTAATAGCCGCTTCCACACGTTTCCTCTTAATTATGCTGCCAATGCCTTTAACATTCCATGATACAATTTTAATTTTCTTCATACTTATTTATGTTACATTCTACTAACCCAATCCCTGTCTCCCATTGGCAAGTGCTCGACATACTACATAACCCATCCCACAAATAATACAATAACTGAACACAAAACATATAACAAAACTTCTTCACCCTCCCCACCTTTCCTAGAAAGAACACCCTTGAAAATCAAGGAGGGGAGGGGGGGAGTGTGCAATTATGTGAGCCTAGCTCCTAATCATCCTGCATAACATCAACTTAACTCTTAAATCAACTTTACATGCCACATCCATATACTTTATCCTCCCTTCTTAATGTGTGCTTTACATGTCTCAAATATAATGTGCCTAGACAATTTATTCCTATTAACAATTCTTATCATGAGTCATATACATTCCTGATAATATCAACTCATCTTTAAGGTCTTTCCATTCCTTGGTATTACTTTCAATTATTTTCGCGTCCACTAAAACATCTAAAACATATAATCCTTCTTTTATCATATATGACTTTCCAGAATTTACAACTTTTAATTTTTTTGATGAGAGCCAAAAATATGAAATCCCTTTTTCTCTTAGTTTTTTTGTAATTGGTTTTAACTGCATTCGCCAAGTCCGTTCTTCAACAGAAATATCATTGTAAACCTCTATGTTATTTCCCTCTAACTTCAATGCCTCTGAACCGGAATTCCTGATATGCTGCATTAAGGTCAACTTCAAACCTTCACTCACAAATCTCACCAACACATTTCTGTTTCCACTGTTATGCTTCTTTGCACCTAGCCTATGTACAGTTATTATATCCTCAGCCACAAAGCTCCTCCCCATCTTTAAATCATTTAACCATCCCAACAATCTGATCTTTAACTGATCCGGTCTGCCCTCAGGAATATTTCGAATTATCACATTACATTTTCTATGTTGATTTTCCAAAAATTCTATTCTTGCCTGATGGTCATCTACCTTCACTTCCTCTTCCTTCACTTTTTCTTGCACCACCTGTACTTCTTTGGTCAATACTTCAACCTCTTTTGTGCTCATGCACATCCCTTCCTTTAATTCAGATACTTCTTTCATAATACTTGCTACTTCAGCTGTGTTACAAAGTTATTTCGAGAGTGCCAACTTAAATAGAAAGCTGAGCAGTCCTAGAATCATTTTGAAAACAGAAAATAGAAAGTCATATATTATTGCAATACTAAGCAGAGTAAATGGTTGACCGCGTCATCTGATTAGATAGGTGTATGGAGAATAAAATTGTTAATTGTGTATAAGGGTTAGATTAGTGAAATTAGAATATTGTATACTGTTTGGTGATAAAGTAGTGTAGTATTATAGAATTATCTGCTATTAAATTCGGATGAATCGTAGAGAGAAGGGTAAATTGTTAGGGCAAGAGATATTAGACCCAGTTTGGTTAAGGACAGGTAGGCTAGTAAGAGCTGAAAGTGAAGGCAGGAGGAAATCTTTACGGGACGAGATCAAAGAAGCTGAAGAACTGAGAATTTTTAGAGCAGGTATGGAAGCAAGGAAGAAGTGTCAAGACAAGCAACAATCTAAACAACAATCAGAAGTAGAACAGATTGAGCAGGTGAATACTGATGAAGAAGACAGAGCTCAGGGGGCTATAAAAAAGAAAGTAATGGTAGAGAAGGTGCTTGAAATTAGGGAAAGGGATAAGACTCAGGAAACAGATATGAATGACTCTAGGAGTTCCATTGAAGTAAAGCTTGCAGGGTTGGAGAAGTTTCTCCAAACAAAATTTGAAACATTAGAAGAGCAGCGAGTTCGAGACAATCAAGAATATATTAAGCTACAACAAGAAAGTTTTAATGCATTCCAACAAAAAATGTTGATGATGATGTCGGGTACTGTTTAAAGATAATACACATCCCTAGTTATTTTTCCTCCTGCTGGAACCAATTGATGAAGAAATTTCATGTCAAAGAACCATTGGGAAAGGAAAAAGAAATGCAAAACTGAAGAAAATCCCTGTCCTTCATGTTGGCCAAAGTGAGCTAGCATGCTTTGGCCTCACACCTCATATTACTGTAAGGCTCTTTGAATAGGGTGGGCTATACAACTAAGCAGTGATGCACTGTAAAAAATTTTACTACCCACTCGGTGGGCGTGGCTATCTGTGGGCATGACTTCAACCCCCCAAAAAAGAAACCTACCTTGCTCTTGCTTCGCGGAGATGAGGAGGAGGAGTAGTCCCAGAGCAGCAGCGCTGCTGGGAAGTGAGCGGGGCGAGTTGGTGGGCTGGTGCTGGCTGGCCTACGCCTCCCAGCACTGCCGGAAACGCATCCCTGCCGGCAGCGCTGCTGGGAGATGAGCGGGGCAGGTTGGTGGGCTGGTGCTGGCTGGCATCCCCCTCCCAGTGCCACCGGAAATGCGTCCCATTTGCCTCGCCCAGAGCCAAAGGCATAAGGGAAGTGCGGAGATGAAAGCGCGCCTTCGGCCCTGGGTGAGGCAAATGGGTCGCGTTTCTGGCAGCACTGGGAGGGGGTGGACGAGAGGTGGCCGTGGCTGTCCAAGTGGGCATGGCCTGAAATTTCTACTACCAGTTTACCAGAACCGGTGAGAACCTGCCACAGTACAACACTGCATCTAAGTAAGTATGCCAGAATTATGCTGTAAAGTGGTGTCTCAGGACTGTCTTTACTAAGATGAAGTCTATTAAAGAAATAGATAATTCTCCCATGAAGAACTGAACTGAATTGAAAAAGTAAATGAAGTGGAATATTAAATCAAAATGCACCAAAGGTTATCTGGGCATTCATCAAACAAAGTGAATACACTTATAATTTTCCACTAAATGTAAATTAGGATGTTCTAGCTTCTGTTCTTACCATTTCAGTGGGTGCAGATAGAGAGATCCTTTCTTGTCATTGCCTTCCAATCCACCTCCTTAATTCCACCCCATTAGCTTTTGAAATTTTAAGATAGGCATTCTTCTTTCTTTTAATGGAAGATGAAAAAGAGCAGGCTGCCATTGTTAGCTGTAAAGCATGCAATAAAAACATAGGTATGAGGGAGCAGGGGAAAAAAAGACTGGGAGAAATATAAGACAAATAATGAAATGAGCTGCAGTAATACTTATTATTTTCATTAGATGAAAATAGCAAGGTCAAGAGAAACTCCTTTAAGGAAGTGACTTTCAAAGAATTTTGGATGGTCTCTACAACATTATTTTCAGTAAACACAGCCACAGCAGCTCTGTAGCTAGCCTTCCTCATTAAGCAGGATGTCACATTTCCATATGTGACATTTAGAGAAGCATTAGATCAGCTTCCCTGCACTGGTATACAGGATATGTGGTCTCCGTGGGGAAGGGAGCAATTTTTCACTCACTCCTCTTCTACGCAGACTGTATTAACTTCCGTAATGGGCTAGGTAAAGGTCACCCACAGAGACTACTTAGTTATGAACACCAGGAATTATGTAACTGGGATTTTATTTTTAACCCATAAGAACAGATATTAAGGAAACAGTGAACAATAGGATACCAAAAGAAATAAGTTTTTAAAAGTTCATGTGATAATTTGGTGAAGAGCTAAGAAAAAAAACCTTGCCATTTTTTCCACACAGCAACTTTCTAAAGCAACTTTATGATAATTGATTTTGATTTAAATATGATTTTGTAGCTCCTACATAATGTAGAATGGGGTGCCCAAACTTTTTTGGCCACGGGCTGGTCATGTGGTTCAGGGGGATGGTCACTATGGCCAGGGGGCCGGATATGGCCCTGACGCCAATTCATCTGGCCTGTGAAGCCCTCGTCGCTCCCAGAAGCGGAAGTAAAACGCGTATGGGTGCGTTTTACTTCCGCTTCTGGGAGCGACGAGGGCTTCGCGGGCCGGGTGAATTGGCATTGGGGCCGCATCTGGCCCCCAGGCCATAGTTTGGGTACCCTGATGTAGGGCAACCACAAATCCTGCCTCAGATTCCCAGAGATCTCCAACTCTGCAGTTTTACTTCTTGCTAACACCAGCACCGATTCCCTTTTCTCTAACTGATTTGAAACTGAAAAGCTGGCCTCAAACTACTAATTTCCAGTGATCACTTCTTTTCTCACATCTGTCCTGAGCTGCATACTACACCTTCCCTGAGCAACAAAGAAATGTAGGTGAACCAGCCACATTATATGCATGCAGCTGATATATACTGCAATTTTTAACATACAGGTCATTGTCAGAAGCCGAAAGCAAAAGGATGTTTGCTCACGCATGCATTCACCAAGTAAAACAATCCTTTTTTTTTCTACTTCAGTTCCCCAAGCAGTTCTCAACATTAATAAAATATACTGGGTGCATCTAACCAGAAAGAAACAAAGCCAAAAATCATTCCAACAGGAGGGAGTAATTTGATACTACCTTTGCCCGCTGAGTGCGGCTTTCTTAATTTCTTGGCATTAGAACAACTTGGAACAGGGGGAAATTGCAGTACCTCTACATGCATTCTGGTACACGTGACAGTCCTCTGCCCAAATTTATTGTCAGAATAATTTTGTGATGTAGGATAACTTAAGAGATAGCAAACAATGTTACCCAGTGAACATCATCTTTGAGTAGGGATTTGATCCTGGTTTCCTAGTGGACTACTCTTGGAAACTATAATATAATGGCTGGATTCTAGTTCTAAGTCACAAGTAGAGTAGACTCGCTAAACCAGTTAAACTTACAGATCCCTACTGATTCAATGGGCTTACTCTAATTGTGACTTTGACTCATATGGAATTTGTACATTTGCAGAGTATTTGACCAATGTGGTGGACAGGTGAGCAGATACTAACTTGATTTTAACTTCTGTATTGAAGGTCTTCTACTGGGGGAAAAATCCTGTTGGTATAGTTATACTGTACTGACAAAAACCAGATCAGGGCATCAGAAACATTTAATTTAAACAAATTGAAGCTTCCTAACACATCTTGAGGTTCTGAAGTTCATTTGGCTTTCCTCTTGCCCGTGGGAACCTTGGAGAGCCTTGGAATAGGAAAGGGGAGTCTTTAAAAGTCAAAAATTGCTGCAGTCCAGATTGGGACCACTATTGGTGATCCTGTAGCATTTTTACTTAACTTTTAAAGGCTCCCTCTCTTCCTGAAACTCCCAAAGGCTTCCTCAGGAAGCTCCAGAATCTGAAAAGAGGGGCTTAGGAGGCTTTTTTATTCATTTAAATAAATTATTTCTGGCACCTGATTTTTGTTTATGCTGGTGTAACTACCATGTGGTGTAAATTCAGAGAAGTGTCAGCCATCTTGATGTCAAAAGCTAAACCAGAAACAAAGGCAAATTTGTTCAACTCTATGGTCTTGAAAGCAATGACATACAGCAGCGAAACGTGGACTTTAACAGCTGTGGAAGAAAAATGGCTGCAAGTAACTCAACGAGCAATAGAGAGATCAATGCTTGCAATCTCACTTCGCAATAAAGTAAAAAATGAGAATATCAGGTGAAGATCACTGCTAAAAGACGTAGTAACAGAATACTTGATGAACAAATTAAAGTGGGCTGGCCATGTTGCACGCACAAGTGACAATAGTGCAACATACCTGTCAACCATCCCAATTTGGCCGGGAAAACCCCGTAATTTGACGCCGATTGACGTCATAACCCGCCCCGCGCTGCCAAAACCCATAATTTGGCAGCGGGGGGTAAAACCCTTCCACGCATGCGTGGAAGTGCTACGCCGCTTGCGTAGGGGCTGTGCGTGATTGGGGAATTTGTACCATGTGAGTTGAATGTTCGCCTCTCCCCTCTCTGGTAGCAAGCTCACATTCCAGTAGCAGCTGAATACAATGTGTCTTTACAAATGGCTTAAGTATACATTTCCTGTAGAACCGGTTACATTTACTTAAAGGCATAACGTAGGGGTTACATTCCACACTGTTCCATACACAACACCCCCCCCCCCTAGGATGGGACAAAGTCCCTCAACCAATGTGGTTTCCCGCATGTGTGTTTGGGGCGTGCAGCTGCTGTGCTTGGCCCGGGGGCCCACGTGCTTCTCTGCTCTCTTGGTTCTTGCCCTGCAATAGGAGGGATGGATTCATTAGCGGTTTGCCACAGTTGTGCAGCCCCTGACTGAAAACATGGGGAACTGGGGTTTCGCATTTGCGCCAACCCTTACTGGGGAGCCCTTGACTGAACATGTGGGGTAGGGGTGAACTCTAATGTTGAGAAACCGGGGGCTCCTAGGACTAACAAAAACCCCGCTCTTCGCTCGGATGGGTGGGGGACCACTCCGAAAAAAAACCCTGGTTCTGAAAATCAAAACTAAACTCTTCCTCCCCGTTGACTTGGTAACTCTCTCCCAAAGTATCCCTAGAGTCCAATGGATATGGGTTTGTATCAATCCCCTCCCCCCTAGATGAGGATCGACGATCCGCATTTGTACCTGAGGGGAACCCTGTGTCTCCCCCTTGGGATAAGCGGGTGGGGGAGGACCCTAATGCTGAATCCTGTGGCTGCACATCTGTGTCCTGCCTATCAGTAACCCTACGCCTGAGTTGATTGGCGTGCCTTCTCCAGAGAAGACCTGTGCTGCTCTCTACACAGTACAAGACTGGCCCCGTTTGCTCAATGACTACTCCCAGGACCCAGGCCGGCCCTGCGGCCGCGTAATTCCTGCAATATACCGGCTCAACTGTTTCGAAACTTTTGGTGTTTCCTATTTCTATGTTCCTTCCTTTATCCTCTACCCTTGTTGGGTCCAACCTAGTTAGGAGCGTTACAGGCTTCCTGCGCATGAGGAGTTCTGCAGGCAAGAGCCCCGACGCCAGCGGCGTCTCTCTCTAACACAGCAGGAACTGGCACAGTTGCAGGTTCAGGTCCCTGGGGCCCATGCGTCACAATGCCTCTTTTGTAGTTTGCACCTGGTGTTCTACCTGACCATTTGTCGCGGGGTGGAACGGGGCAGAGGTGATGTGCCGAATGGCATTTTTCTCAATGAATGCCTGAAATTCCACAGATGTGAAGGTACTGGCGTTGTCGCTCACAAGCACGTCTGGTATCCCGAAACAACTAAACACCCCGCGCAATTGCTTTACGGTTGTGGCTGATGAGGTGCTGGACATCGGAATCACCTCCAACCACTTGGAGTAAGCATCTACTATTAGCAAGAAAAGGGTTCCCCTGAAAGGACCCGCAAAATCTCTGTGCACCCGAGACCACGGTCCTCGGACCGTGTTCCACTCTCTATGGGGAAGTCAGGACTCCTCAGGTCAAGAACTTTGGCAATTCTCGCACTTGCCGACCATGTGCTCTATGCCTGCATCCATTTCGGGCCACCAGAAGTAGCTTCTGGCCAACGCTTTAGAGCATATGATCCCAGGGTGGCTGACGTGCTGTAGCTTGAGCACTCTTGATCTCAGCAATTCGGGAATGACCACCCGCTGGCCCCATAGGAGGCAGCCCCCTTCTGTGGAAAGCTCATCCCTTTTTCTAACATAAGCCGTGAATTCTTCCCCGGGGGAAGTTGTTGGTCACCCTTTCTGAACCCAGGAGCTCACTAGGGAAAGGGTCTTGTCCTTTGCCGTGGCTTTGGCGAGGTCTGCGGGAACTATTGGGGGTGAGTCGAGGGCTTCAATCAGAAGCACTTGATGGTCTCGCTCCACCTCCCACTCCGGGTCTCCTAACTGTGGCAGGGGTGACCTGGAAAGAGCATCTGCATGACTGATGTCCTTCCCCGGGCGGTGGACCAGCGTGTGCTGGTATGCATTGAGGAAGATGGCCCATCAGAGCATTCTGGGGGACAGAATCTGTGGTGTGGGCTTGCCTGTGGTGAAGATGCCTAGTAGGGGTTTGTGGTCGGTCACAACGGTCAACCATACAGGAAGTCGTGGAACTTCTTTGTGCCCGCGACTATGGCGAGAGCCTCCCTGTCTGTTTGTGCATAGTCGCGCTCTGCTTGTGAAAGCGATCTGGAGTAGAATGCAACTGGGGCTTCCCGCCCATTGTCTAACACGTGGCACAGCACCGCCCCCACCCCTACCGGTGAGGTGCCGCAGACTAGAACTACGGGCTTTCTGGGGTCAAAGTGGGTCAGGACCGCTTCTGAGGATAGGAGTAGCTTTAACTCCTTAAACGCCTTCTCCTGACTGTCCCCCCCATCGCCAAACCGCATCCTTCTTAAGTAACTTATGGAGTGGCTCCGCAACAGACGCCTTCCTTGGCAAGAATGAATGATAGAAATTTAGGAGCCCAAGAAATGACTGCAACTCCGGTTTCGCGGTGGGGCGAGGGGCATTTTGGATAGCCGCAACCTTCGACTCGGAGGGCTTTACTCCATCGGGGGTTAGCTTAAACCCAAGGAACTCAACCTCCCTCGCTATAAACACACACTTGTTCTTTTTTAACCTCAACCCCACTTTTTCGAATATCGACAGAACTTTCTCCAACCTCTTAGCCAGTTCCGAAACACTCCCCCCTGTTATCAGCACATCAAAATATGGGAGAACCCTGGGGAGCCCCTTTAGCAAGCATTCCACAAGGGATTGGAAGATTCCGGGGGCCAAATTTACGCCGAACTGTAGGCGCGTGACCTTAAAAGCCCCCCTGTGGGTTACAATTGTCTGCGCTGCAGCGGCAGCTGGAGTTACAGTCAGCTGTTGGTATGCCTGTGCCAAATCCAATTTAGCGAAAAACTTTCCCCCATACAACGTGGCTAACAGATGGCTAACAACCGGCACCGGGTATGCATTTGGGCGGATTGCCTTATTTATCGTACATTTATAATCTGCACAAATCCTAACCTCCCCGTTAGGTTTCAAAGCAGTCACAATAGGAGTTTCCCACTCCACAGAGTCCACTGGAACCAAAATTCCCTGGCCCACCAGTTTGTCCAGTTCCGCCTCTATTTTGTCTTTGAGGGCGAATGGGACCCTCCTTGGCTTGAGCTGAATGGGGCGGTGTTGTGTTTCAATTCTATGCATTGTGTTTCTTCATACTGTGCCTTTAAACCATACTTCAATGCAACCCGCTCCAACCAGGACGCGAGCTAATGACCACTCGGTGGCAATAGCGAGCGCCCAGCTCACAGGTCATAAATCACCAAAGAACGACAGCGCGGGAAGGTTCCCGCCACTACCTCACCTGGACAAGAAGGGCGTGACCAAGAATGACGTCACGCCAAGGGGTATCCAATGGCCTATCGTGGAGCCACATTCAAATGTATAACCACCGTATATATTGAGCTGCTCATCCGCCATTACCTCATGTTCCCTCTGACCACTCATGCAATAAAGATGTGTTAAGCCAACCCTTCGGCTGTTCCTTTGTCTTGGCTCTCATACACTAAATTGGCGACGAGGATGGGATAATGGCTTCCCACGAGACCAAGACACATGCCGGTTTCGATGTCAACAAGCCGGAAGACTGGGAGCTCTTTGAAATGGATTTCCAGGATATGCTGGTGGTGTCCGACATTACAGATGAGGGGAAGAAGAGGGCCATCCTCACTCGGATGCTGGGAAACGCCGCTAAGCGAGTCTTGGTGGACCTGGTAGCACCGAAGAAAGTGAGCGAGCTGACGGCCAAACAGCTTCTAAAGGTGATGCGAGACCATTTCCAGCCTACGGTCTCGATGTTTTCGGCTCGAGACGCATTCTGGAAGAGGGTTCAAGCGCCCGGTGAATCCATCGCCGCCTTCGCAGCGGCCCTAAGATTGGCCGCCGGCCCATGCAAGTGGGAAAACCTCGAAATCACCCTCAGGGACCGTTTGCTGTGCGGCCTGTGGGATGAAGAGGTTCAACGGAAACTGATGAACCAGGAGCCGCCGCCGACGCTACGCGAGGTCATGAAGGCGGCCCAGGCTGCGGAGGCCACGAGGGCCGGAGTTAAGGGATTCAGAGAGAGACCCCCGCAGTCCGACAAGGCCCCGGCCTCGGTGCAGGCAGCCAGGCACACACCGAAGTCTTCCACGGAGAGTAGCGATGATGAGGACGTCCGGAAGGTGCGGAAGGACGGCCGTCGCTGCGACGGCTGTGGAGCAACCCACGACCGCATCAAGTGCCCGTTCCGGAAGGCCGAGTGCCACAACTGCGGACGCCGGGGTCACATCGCCAAGGTTTGCAGACAACGGCGCAGAGACCAGAGAAACCCATCGGACCGGCCGCCGAAGACCAAGGAGGGCGCCCGGCCCGCGAGGAAGCAGGACGGCGTGGGCCGCATCTCCGACGACAGCGGCGACGAGACCCCCGTGTACAGCGTGTCCTTGGGACACCCACGTTATTTTGTTGAGGTACTGGTGCAAGGGGCCCCTGTTAGGATGGAGATAGACTCGGGTTCTTCATACTCAATTATGTCCCAGCGGGAGTTTTTGGGAATTTCTCCCCACGTGCGCCCTAAGCTCAAAGCGTTGAAGTCCACGCTGCGGGACGTGCAGGGAAATAGCATTCCAGTTTTGGGGGTTGGAAATGTCAAGGTCCGATACAAGCAACACGCCGCGGAACTGCCCCTGGTCGTTCTCAAAGGGGGAAGTTGCAGCCTCCTAGGAACTCAATGGTTCAAGCCCCTGGGGTTGTTCATTGGGGGGGTGCATGCCGTCGGGACTGACCCAATTCAGGAGGTATGCGATGCACACCCCGAAGTTTTCAAGAAAGGACTGGGAAAGTTCAAGGGACCCCCAGTAGCATTCGACCTGAATCCGGAGGTCCGCCCTATCAGACTCAAGCCACGCAGAGTGCCTTTTGCACTCAAAGAAAAGATAGAGACGGAACTGGACAAATTGGTGGGCCAGGGGATACTTGTTCCTGTTGATTCCGCAGAGTGGGAAACTCCGATTGTAACCGCGCTAAAGGCCAACGGGGAGGTTCGCATTTGCGCTGATTACAAGTGCACCATTAATAAGGCCATCCGCCCAAATGCGTATCCGGTGCCGGTAGTCAGCCATCTGTTGGCCAGGTTACACGGGGGAAAGTGTTTCGCCAAACTTGACCTTGCGCAAGCCTATCAGCAACTCTCTGTAACCCCAGCTGCGGCTGCTGCGCAAACGATAGTCACTCATAAGGGGGCGTTCCAGGTGACGCGCCTACAGTTCGGCGTGAACTCGGCGCCCGGTATTTTCCAGTCACTCGTGGAACGCCTCTTAAAGGGTTTGGAGGGGGTTTTGCCATACTTTGATGACGTGTTGATAACAGGGGGAAACGAGGAGGAGCTGGCTGAGAGGCTGGACAAAGTGCTGGCGGTGTTCGAAAAGGCGGGGTTGAGGTTGCGGCGAGACAAATGCGTTTTTTTCGCCAAGGAGGTTGAGTTCTTAGGTTTCCGGGTAACCCCCGAGGGGATCAAACCCTCCAAATCAAAGGTAGCCGCCATTCGAAATGCCCCTCGCCCCACCTCTAAGCACGAATTGCAATCGTTTCTAGGCCTCTTAAACTTTTACCATTCCTTCCTACCGCGGAAGGCATCAGTGGCAGAGCCACTGCACAAGTTACTTAAGAAAGACGAGGCGTGGAAGTGGGGCGAGAATCAAGAGAGGGCATTCGTTGAACTGAAGCAACTCCTAGCGTCTGACGCTATTCTTACCCATTTTGACCCCAAGAGACCGGTGGTTCTGATATGTGATGCGTCCCCAGTGGGGGTGGGGGCGGTGCTGTGCCATGTGTTGGAAAACGGGAGAGAGGCCCCAGTCGCATTCTACTCGAGATCCCTGTCCCAGGCAGAGCGGAATTACGCCCAAACAGACAGGGAGGCGCTCGCCATAATCGCGGGAACGAAAAAGTTCCACGATTTTCTCTATGGCCGCCCTTTCACCATTGTGACCGATCACAAGCCCCTGTTGGGCATCTTCACTGCAGACAAGCCAACTCCTCAGATCCTGTCCCCTAGGATGCTACGGTGGGCCATTTTCTTAAACGCGTACCAGCACGCGCTGGTCTACCGCCCGGGGAGCGAAATAAGCCATGCTGACGCCCTGTCGCGGTCTCCTCTTCCCGATGTTAACAGCGTCGTAGCCGACGAAGAGCGAGACCGCTCAGTGCTCCTGATCGAAGTCCTGGATTCGCCCCCCATTGTGCCTGCGGATATAGCTAAGGCGACCGGAAAGGACAAGACACTTGCTCTTGTCAGCTCCTGGGTGCAGAAAGGGTGGCCTGCGTCCTCCCCGACGGCCGAGCTCACCCCGTTCTTCAGGAAGAGGCTGGAGCTGTCCCTAGAGAGGGGGTGTCTTCTGTGGGGCCAGCGGGTGGTGGTCCCCGATTCCCTGAGGTCCAGGGTACTCAAACTGCTGCACGTCAGCCACCCTGGGATTGTTCGTTCCAAGGCTCTGGCCAGGAGCTATTTTTGGTGGCCCCAATTAGATGCCGACATTGAGCACATGGTGGGCACTTGCGAGAAATGCCAATGCTCCAGGCCCGAAGAAATGCGTCTGCCGCACAGGGAATGGGACGCGGCAAGGGGGCCATGGTCGCGGGTGCACGTTGATTTTGCGGGGCCATTTAGGGGGGCACTTTTTCTCCTCGTGGTGGATGCTTACTCCAAGTGGCTGGAGGTAATCCCAGTTGCAAGCACCTCGTCAGCTACGACGGTGAAGCATCTGCGGAGGGTCTTTAGCACGTTCGGTATACCCGACACCCTAATTAGCGATAACGCGAGTTGTTTCACATCCACTGAGTTCAGGGCATTCATGGAGATCAACGCCATTCGGCACATCACCTCCGCCCCTTTCCACCCGGCGACGAACGGCCAGGTGGAGCGCCTCGTGCGCACCACTAAGGACGCGCTGAGGCGCATGGGTCCAGGGGATCTCAACCTTCAGGTGTGTCAGTTCCTGCTAGGATACAGGGTGACCCCCCTAGCTTCAGGGTATTCGCCCGCAGAGCTCTTAATGCGTAGGAAGCTGACAACGATTCTGACCAGACTCGATCCCACAAGGGTGGAGGACACGGGGAGAAATGTGGGGCTAGCAGCCACGAAGAGTTTCGCAGTGGGTGCCCCGGTACATTGCAGGAACTACGCCAGCGCGGGGCCAGCCTGGGTCCCGGGCGTCATCGTTGGCCAGACGGGTCCCGTGTCGTACTGTGTCGAGACAAGTTCGGGTCTATTCTGGCGGCGACACGCGGACCAGCTCCGGCGCCGGGTCCCAGACGACCGCCCCGCGGATGGCGCGGCAGTGCCTTCAACGTTAGGGTTCTCCCCCACCCGTTCAGCCCAAGGGGGAGGAGAAGGGGATCGGTGGTCCCCACCTAGGGGGGAGGGAAAGGAGTCCGAAGCAGCCCCCGGAGAAATCCTGTGGAATCTTCCTAATGGAGACCCAGGGGACACTTTTAATTTTCAGTTACAAAACCGGGGGGGTTTTCAGGAGTGGTCCCCCACCCTTCCAAGCGAGAAGCGGGGTTTTTCGTTAGTCCCCAGTGCCCCCGGTTTTTCTGCCCTTTCCCCAACAGCCGCTGAGCCGCGGCGAGTCACTAACGAGTCTCCCTCTCCCATTGCAGGACAAGGAGCCGGGACAAGCCAGCCCACAACACGCCCAAAGCGCGTTTGCAATAAACCATCTTGGATGAGAGACTTCGTCTCATCCTAGGGGGGAGGAATGTTGTGTTTCAATTCTATGCATTGTGTTTCTTCATACTGTGCCTTTAAACCATACTTCAATGCAACCCGCTCCAACCAGGACGCGAGCTAATGACCACTCGGTGGCAATAGCGAGCGCCCAGCTCACAGGTCATAAATCACCAAAGAACGACAGCGCGGGAAGGTTCCCGCCACTACCTCACCTGGACAAGAAGGGCGTGACCAAGAATGACGTCACGCCAAGGGGTATCCAATGGCCTATCGTGGAGCCACATTCAAATGTATAACCACCGTATATATTGAGCTGCTCATCCGCCATTACCTCATGTTCCCTCTGACCACTCATGCAATAAAGATGTGTTAAGCCAACCCTTCGGCTGTTCCTTTGTCTTGGCTCTCATACACTAAAGGCGGATTTCCGAGTCCAGGTCAAATGAAACAGGGGGTCCCTTGAATTTCCTGAGCCCCTTCTCAAATACCGCCAGGTGTGCATTGCAAGCGTCCTGGATGGGGTCAGACCCGATGGCATGGATACCCTCTATTGAAATTCCCAGGGGCTTGAACCACTGCATTCCCAGGAGACAGCAACCCCCCTCTTTCAGGACTACTAAGGGCAGCTTCTCCCTATGGTGTTTAAATTGTACCTTGAATTCCCCCACCCCCAACACTGGGATGCCAACCACTTGAGTGAGTCTTTAAGGCCTTGAGCTTGGGTCGCTCATTGGGGGTAATACGCAGGAACTCCCGCTGGGATATAATGGAGTAGGAAGACCCCGAGTCTATCTCCATCCTAACTGGGACCCCTTGCAACAGGACCTCAACAAAAAAATGGGGGTGCCCCAAGGACACACTGAGAACAGCCACACTGCTGTCGCCGCAAACCCGCCAGTACACGTGATGCGCTTCTGGGTCACTGTCGTCAGAAACTCTGCCGATGCCGTCCGGCCTCTTCGGGGGACACCCCGCTGTGTCTTTGTACTCTCCTCACTGCCATCTGCATACCCCTCCGTCCGCAGTTGTGGCACTCGGCTTTCCGGAACGGGCACTTGCTTCGGTCGTGGGACGCCTCGCAGCCATCGCAACGGCAACTTCTCTTGTCACGCTTCTCAGTCGCTGCCTTCTGCACCTTTTGGATGCCCTCATCCTCGCTGGCCTCAGAGGAGGAGGAGGGTGATGCTGGGGATCGGTGGTCCCGCCAGGCCGCTTGCACTGGAGTTGCTGCCCCGTGGGTTGGTGGGGCCCTTGCCTTGAAGAACTTGACCCCGGCCCTCATGACTTCAGCCACCTGTGCCTTCCTTAGGACCTCTTGGAGCATCAGGTCGTGGCCATGGGTAATCAGCTTTCGTTGGGTCTCCTCGTCCCTCAGACCACAGAGCAAACGGTCCTTGAGGGTGGTTTCCAGGTCTGCCCACTCACATGGGGTTGCCGCCTCGTGGAGGGCCACCGCAAACTTGGCCACACTCACCCGGGCGCTGGTCCCATCTCCCGAAGGCAGCTCTGGCCGTGTAGATGGACACGGTTGGCCGGAAGTGTTCCCGCAGTGCTTCTAGGAGTTGCTTGACCAGGACCTCTTCCACCTTCCTCGGTGCCACCAGGTTGACCAGGAGCTTCACGGCGTGGTACCCCAATATCATGATGAGCTGGGCACGCTTTTTTCCCTCATCGGTGAGTCTGGCTATCACCAGCGTGCTGTGGAAATGCAATTCAAACCATTCCCATTGCTCCGGCTGGTTTATATCGGAGACTGGTTGCATCTTGTTCCCTTGGGAAGCCATATCCCACCTTCGTCGCCAATTTGGTGTTCAGGGAAGCAAGACGATAGAAGCAGCCGTAGTCTGGCTAACACATCTTTATTGCATGAAGTACAGTTCGAACACGAGGTAATGGTGGCAATACAACTTCTTTTATACAGTCACTATATATTTGAATATGGGTACACGGCAGCCTATTGGCTACTGTTGGGGTGACGTCATCGGGAGTCCCACCCTTCTTTTCCAGGTGTATCCATGGCAGGAAGGTTTCCCGCGGCTGTGCGTGATTGGGGAATTTGTACCATGTGAGTTGAATGCTCACTGCTCCCCTCTCTGGTAGCAAGCTCGCATTCCAGTAGCAGCTGAATACAATGTGTCTTTACAAATGGCTTAAGTATACATTTCCTGTAGAACCGGTTACATTTACTTAAAAGGCATAACGTAGTATTACATTCCATGCTGTTCCATACACAACAGTATCCAAGAGATTGCAAAAGACCTAGGGGAAGACCACCTCTCAGGTGGGAAGATTTTCTTAAGAAAAATTTTGGACCAACATGATGAACTGCCTGGGACAGATCATTATGGACAGAAGTTGTGCGAAATGTTGTTGTGGAAACGTCTACTTATACAAAGACTCCTCGCTGAATAACGACTCCAAGGTATAACTTTACCAAAAAGAATTTCCCCAGTAAAAAAAAACCCTAAATGTTTGTATGGAAGTTGTTTGGTGTAAATTTCCATTTTTATTTTCCATTGATTGCACTAAGAATATACAAGATTTTGCATAGACTGACAACACCTTTGTCATTGCTGTTTTCAAGTGCCACACACCTTACTCATGTATCATATTTATTTGTTTCGTGTATGATAGCAGAAATTGATAATCTCATGTTTGGTTAAATTTAGGGCCTGGGATTATCTTGTCAAAACTGCTTATCAGAACAACGAAGTCCATTACAATTCAGAAATAATATAGCCTAGTTCTTAGTTCTACAGGTTTTACTTTCTTAGCATGATGACAAGAGATGCTACATTAGAGGGTTTTTTACTTTCCTGCTGAACTTTTAAAGGAGCATGATTTGAAGCACACACTGATAATTTTCAAAATTTTAATTCCCATTAAACTGCAGATTATTCTGTATTTTATGGACAATACCTCTATCATGATTTTGTAAAATAAAGTATACATTTTATGATAGTTGAACTAATAACTTTCCGAGTGATTGATAACTTCTACATGTGAATCTGACCTGACAATTTGAAATGTTAGCACATGTAAATGAGGCATCACCAGTAAGGTATTTGTTTTAGAAGTGGCTCCTAAACATGTAAAAGCACGCCTGATAAAAAAAAGCCTTTCTTTTTATAAATTTGCAACAGTGCTTGCTTGAATATATCAACTCGGAAATACCAGATTAGCATATTTTGGGGTCTTCAGAATCTCTCAATTTAAAAAAACACCTAAGGACAACACAAGACAGCACATAGGCAACACAAAGGTGTGTTATGGTCCAAGAACAAGAAATCTACTCTAAAATATAGATAATATCTACATGCATCTCTCTGCCTGCCTATCTGTCCATCAATCTGCCCTGGTATTGTTCATCTACTGGAGGGGAGAGAGGAGGTTTTGCAGACTTGATATTTATTAAAAATTATGATGATTTCCTAATTGGATAATTGGCTCTGAGGAGAAAATTTTGAGACCTATGATTTGCAGGTAGTATGAATAAGATACATATTCCTTTAAGAACATTGACAAAAGAGCCGAGGGTTGTGGGTGTGAAGGATCACACATTGCTGACAAAAGGCTATACATATTGCTCTGGAGGAAATTACTTTTTATTTCAAGTTGCCTCCTTGCTCCAAATAGGATCTTCTCCTATATATGCAGGTGAAACTCGGAAAATTAGAATATTGTACAAATGTTCATTCAGTTGAGTAACGAGACAGACTCATTACATGCAAAGCAAAATAGTTCAACTTTGTTATAATATTGATGCTTATGGCTTACAGTTTATAAAAACCCCAACCCCCCATCTCATGTACCTCATAATCATCACATAATCTCATGTTCGCTGTACACCATGATCATCACAATTATAACATATTAAGGCACACCTCTCACTTTGCATGTAGTGAGTCTATCTCATATATTTGTTTCACCTTTTAAGTGAAATGAATGAACATTTGCACGATATTCTAATTTTCCCGAGTTTCACCTGTATATATAGGAGAAGATCCTATTTGGAGCAAGGAGAGAAAGAGAGATTTCAGAAATGTAATTAAATTCTGCAGTTTATTCCGGAATAGGAAAACCATGGTCCTCCAAACGCTGGGTTCTAAATTTCATCCATCCCAGCTAGTAAAGTTAGTAGTCAGAAAAAAAGAGTTTTGATCCATTAATATAAAGAGATCCATAGACCCCAACTTTGTAAAGATTATATAGCACACAGATGGATTTTCCAACGGGGGATGGAGGTGGAGGAGGCAAATCCACAAAATGTATCCTCCCTTTCCTTTGCTTTCGCCAACTCAATCCCGAAGCGCAATGGTTTTAACGTCCTAATCCAGAATTCACAGCGTGGAAAGGCTAAGTAGTTACTCAGTAAAAGTAGTAACTGAGCAGAAGGCTTTAACGCGATAGTGAAACTCGCTCCCGGCATGGACCGCAGCCACACCTCCTGAGTAAGAGGAGGAGTTACACATGATCCTGTCCTCCAATATTTCGCCTCCTTTTGTGTCATGAGGGCTGTCTAAAATGGCAGCCTCCATGGCGGTTCCGGGTTGTCGTCCCGCTAAAGTAACGATAGCTGCGTTACTCAGCTGCTGCACTTTAGTTTTTGGTGGAGTTCAGGTACGCGACGGGGGAAAACGCTGGGCTGCTCTTGGTAACCCACTTTGCGTGGATCAGGTTTTCGTTACTGTAACGCCACCCCCACCCCCCTCTTTAATTCGCTTGGCAATGGCAGGTGCGGCTGCTTGGATCCTTTCCTGTCGCAGCGACTACAACAGCTCCTGCGAGGAGGAGTTTCTGTGGCTCCCCGGGACCGGACAAGGGAAGGTTTATGGGACTACAGTTCCCAGATTCCCCGGCTAGTAGAGTTAAATCGCAGCATGGACTAAGGATGTTCTTAGCCCAAAGGGCTCTTGTCCCAGTTTTTGCTCTGGACTAATAGTAAAGGTAAAGGTTTCCTCTTGCTCGAAAGCCAGTCGTATCTGACTAGGGTTCAGTGCTCAACTGTTTCAAAGCCGAAGAGCCAGCGCTGTCTGCTTCTGCAGACATTTCCATGGCCATGTGGCAGGCATGACTAGACATTGGAGCGCAGGGAACGCTGTTACCTTCCCACCGAAGTGGTCCCTATTTATCTACAGTGCTTGCAATGTCTTGCTTTCGAACTGGTAGGTTGGCAGGAGCTGGGACGAAGACAGGAGCTCTTTCTGTCCTGCAGTACTCGGGAATCGAACTGCTGACCTTCCACCTCCCAGTCAGCGTCTTAGCCACTTGAGCCACCTGACCAGTTTAAAGAGGCTTGGAGCTTTAAAAAAAAAAGGGGGGTAGTTGTCAGAAAATCAGTAATATCTTAAGGGTGATATCAATGCATGTGTGAGATAGCAATTAGTAGGAACCACAACCATTTGCAAAAGGGACGTGGTTTTGGAGTCTCCCTCTCTTCCTTCTTTGAGCCCAGTTTTGTTGGGAAAAGAGGCTCAACAGGCCGGTCGTGAGATGCAGGGATACCCAGTGTGATGGACTAGGACTCAGAAGTCCTGGGTTTGAATTCCTCTCCAGTCACAGAATCTCACTAGGGGTTGTGTGGCGGCGGCTGCTACTCGTGTCCGAGTATACATCCCCCCCCCCCAAAAAAAAATCATTTTCAGGAAAAATCCCATTGGCGTGAATTTGTTTAAGGTGAATTCCAGCTTGCCATGAAGTGACCCACATGCTCTGATCATGGAGCCATCTTCAGCTGCACACATGAAATGAGTCATGCAACATTTGACACTGAGACTGCAATGGACTGCTGCAGCCTTGAGGATATTGACAAGGTGCGCCTTCACGGCCAGTCCATCTGGCATGGTCTCTTCCACTTCCATGACCGTTGGGAATCAGAATAGTGAAGTAGTTCCTCCTTCCACTCATGTTGCTGATGGGCCCAGTAGGATGGTTTCCAGTGGCATTTCCTCCACTGTGTAATAATTATAAAATAGCAGAACTCACTGAAAACCAGACTTGTGAAACCTTCTATCCTTTGCAGAGGGTGTGGATGGTCTCTTCCTCCTGAGATTTTATCATGTCTCTGTGGATATTGCAACTTAGCATGACGGGGGCCATTGTGTGTGATGTTTGCCACTGCCCATCTCAGAGGGCCAGTCCAGGCAGGAGCTTAGGAAGAGATGGTTCTTCATTTGTCAAACAGGCACCTTTTCCTCTTGTTTGCATGCTGCTTTTGGGCTGCGCACAGAAGCATATCCAGGGCCAGCCATCATGTAATCAGGCAAAATGCCTTAGGCAGCTTATATTGAGGGACAGCAGTATTGATCATTTATCTGTCATCCTTGAAATCTGCTGCTTTTCTTCATGGATGTGTATCATTCTGTTTTATTTATATTTATATCCCATATTTCTTCCACAAAGCGTGCATAGCTTTTCTCCCACTCCCCAGTTTATTAATGCAACAACTGTATCAGGGTACGTTAAGCTGAGAGAATGTGACCCATTGAATTTCATAACCCAGAGCTAGAGATGTAACCTGTGCTATCACCCTGTCTAACCTGTCCCATCAAGTAATACTCAACAATCTGTCTAGTCAGTTTCTGTACATGGATTGAGAAAAGGTACCATCTAATCATTTGCCGCAGGTTAGCAAAACATCTTCAATTTAGGCTGGCAATGCCTCTCACAATGAGTATCTGTTCCTTTGGATGGCTCTGCTGGGCCTCTGTATGTATGTCTTTATGTACTGTAGGTATGTATGCTTCATACATTCAAATTTGTATACACCATCAATTAATATTAATACTTACATTGGCAACTTCTGCTTCCTACCTTTATTTGCCCCATCCTCATTTTTAGGGAGGTAAGAAGCAAATAAGCAAGAGGAAATATGGCCTTTTGTGTTGGTGTGTATGGCACAGTAGTAGAGATTAAAGTTACTGTACAGTATCCTGATGTTGCAGCCACAGGGAAAATGAAGGCAAGTGAAAGACAACAAGGTGTTTATCCAAGGAAGCTATATTCATGTGATCATATGATAGAAAGGATTTGACATGCATTACTTGCAACGATTTCTGCTTCTGGTCACCCTTTTCCTACCTTTTCTGGGAGACAATGACCCAAATCCTCTTTTCTGGTTATGCTTTTGTAACACAAATGGTATAACTTAAGAAACCACTGTAGACACCATTGTAATGTAGTGATGTTTTAACTTAGGGAAATTTCCTTCCAGGCTTTATGCTGTTCGTATAGCTATGCAAAATTTTGCCTTTATCTATTCTCTCAACTTTCTTTGGGCAAGGCACCAAAGGACTAGGTGGTGAGTGAGTGAGTGAATGACACCATATCAAGGTTGTAGCAGAGCTAGTGCTTAGCAGTATCAGGGTCCTAGCACATCCAAAAATTGTGAGCTCCAAAACTTTTACTACCACCCTGTGGGCGTGGTATGAGGGGCGTGGCCAGGGGGGAAGCCCTGTGTTGCACCTGAATTAGGACTACCCGAATTAGGCCAGCCAGAATGTCTGCTACCAGTTGTGGCGAACTGGTGCGAATCTGCTGATGCCCACTACTGCATATAGCCATCTAATTTGCCCCATCTCGAGGTTTCCCTGTTCCCTACCAGTGTAAACTATGGTCTTCACAGAAGAGGGAGGATGTTTAGTGGATCTTCTCAGAAAAAGTACACTGTTATAGAGAAAAATAGTTTAGAATGGCTTAGTCTTGGATGCACAGTTAACACTCATTAACTTGACAAAGGATTTGCTTCTGGTGTAAATGGGAACTGCTGAAATTGGCTTATTGGAAATCAATACAGCTGCCTGCTTTTTTTTAAAAAAAAAAGCTCCTTGGATTCATGATTGTGGTGGTATATAAATAAATAAATAAATAAATAAATAAATAAATAAATAAATAAATAAATAAATAATGGTGATCACGTCCATTTCAAAATTTTCTTCTGCACCTTTGCATCATCTGCTTGCTCTATTTTTGCTTCTTAAATACCGTACAAGCCTCCAAGAACTCACTAAATGGGTTTTAATGATAGATTAATGCAGTATATACCTTGTGAGTTTGAATCCAGTAATCAGTGGAGTTTCTAAATTTTTGTTTCTGAGATTATTGTGTGTATTCTTTCAGGATCAAGCAGAACAATTTTTTAGGAGTGGACATACCAACAACTGGGCAGTTCTGGTAAGTTTCTAAATTTACCTTTCCCCACCCCAATAGTAAAGGCTCTTCCCTAAAACCTAGGGTTCATACAAGGTTATTTTCAGAAGCAAATATTTCCCATACCAGTGAGACTGGATTAGGTTGGATGAGATTGATTTTAGCCCATTTTGGGTTGGATCGATAAAGTTGCAGAAAAGCTTAAGCAGTTTGAAATAAATATATTTCAAGCAGTATCCATCTTCTGAATGTTTGAAAAATAAAATGTAACCAGGAAAAAGGGGGCATTAACATACACAGCAGTATGGAGGAGCAATGCGTGCTGCTTTGTGCTTGTCTCTCTGTGTGCACATGGAAAAATGTCACAGAGAGCAGTTTTTTAACTGTGGGCACTGGCACTATTGAAGTGAGTCTGATCCTTAGTTATAGGAAGCATATGACTGTTATTCATATGACTGTAAGCGTCTTATTTCTTTTACAACAGAAGTGAAAGTTGTATATCATGCAGCATACAGTAAAGTATTAAGTAACAAGGATGAGAGTTATGGGAAATAAATAAGGGAATGGCATATGAAGTAAAGGAGACTATAACCAGGGTAGCATTTACCATACAGCTAAATATGATAATAATTGTGTGCTAACAAGTTAGTTTTGACTTAAGGCAATCTTTTTATTTCATTTCATATTTACATTTGTATGCCGCCCAATCGCCACGTTACTCAGGGCGGCTCACAACAATAAATTACCACATCAAAGATACAATCATTAACAAACATCAAAAACATAGCAAAAAAGAAAATTATTCAATAAAAAGTCCATATAAGCATACATAATAATCATAACATATCTCACATCACAGCCCACACCAAAACTGTTGGTAACCTCAGTGGCTCCTCATCTCCCTGGCTGGTGGGGGGAGGGGGGCTGGGTCAGAGACAGAGAGTCCTGCCTCCCTATGGGCCTTGGAGGCTCTTTTCAACCCAGCTGGTGGTGGGGTTGGCGTCAGAGATGGTGAGTTCTGCCTCCCTCTGGGTTTTCTCAGGATTTCCTAGGTAGAGAGTACTGTACTCCTTTTTCTTCTTCCTCTGTGTCTAGGCCAGACATGAAACTGCCAAAATGAAGGAGCATTTTGGCGAGTCCATTCTGCAGTTCCTTTCACCGGACCTAGTGTGAGAAAGATTAGTTGGCAACACAAGGTTGATGTTACCAGGGTACTACCTGATTGTGGTTCAGAAATACCACAATCTTCGCGGAGGATCTTTCTGTGTACCCCAGTAGAAGTACAGTACTCAGAAGTGGTTTATACGTCCCTTCTTCTGGAACTGTGCAGAGGATCTATAGTGAAGAATTGGATTCCCAGCCAAATATCCAACTCACTGACCTATCCAGTTATCACGCTGGTAAAACTGTGAATTAATTATCCCTTTTCAAGTATATCATTAGCATAATTCATCTGTGTTATAAATTAATTAAGTCTCTCCAAAATTTCAATTGCATTTGCAGTTGATTTGGCTGCTTTGATACGTTATAACCGTAAATTTCTTCCTTTTTTTGTTAACATCTTTCTCCACCTTTATTTTGTTTAGGTCTGCACATCTCGATTTTGGTTTAACTATCGTCATGTGGCCAATACCCTTTCAGTATACAGGAGTGTGAAGAGATTAGGCATTCCTGACAGGTAAGATACATTTTCTCGAAGAGATGAAGAAAGAAAAAAATAGTCTTAAATTGAGTACTTACAGTGCACTGCTTTGATGGCAATGATCTTCCCAATTTTGTACTTGTTTTACCTAGACGTCCAGAGTTTCATAAGATTGGCTGGGTTTCCAACCAATTTACTGTTGTATTTTATTATTTCAAAGTGTTCAAGTACTTTTATATTGTTTTAAGGCTCTTTCATTGCTGCCATTGATCCTGAGATCTGCTGATTACAGAAAGGGTAGAAATATTAAAATATTGTAAATCTCATTAAGAGTTTCATAGCTCAGTAGAGGTTAAAACCCTGATTTATCCTACTGGAACAATAATAAGCATCATGTTCACATTTGGCTTGCTTTCCCTTGCCTAGAAAATATTTTGAAATCTCCTGTCAACATTGGGCATTTTTGCTGCTACCCTATTACCCACCATTCTCTAAGTAATTCCTTTTCATGTCAGAGATTACTCTGGGTTGAAAGAATTTTTGCTGGGATCATTTGGGCATCCACTCGGGATGCCCAAATGAGGCTCCTTTCATGTCCCCAAGTGCAGCTCTTGGGTATTGAAACCCATCCTTCCAGTCTCCAGCTCAGCACTTTAACCACTAAGCCACTGGGGGTCCCACTCACATTTTAGGCCCTGTTTGTCTGCCCTAATATCTAGATGAGGGGTTCCCAACCTAAAACCTTTGGGCTGGATCTGGCCCCTGGTGATATTTCATGTGGCCCCCCACCCCTCCAAGGGCATTTGAGAAACAAAATGGCCATGCCTTTGAAGTTGTTGGGGAAAATGGCCATTTCTATCATGCAGGCAGGGTAAAATGGCCATCTGGCCCTCAAAGCCGACCAGGGTTCTAGACGGAGAGGTGACAAAAGGCTGTTGAGGGAGTTTGCGGAGAAATGGAAAATCTAACAGCCTAGCTGATCGTAACCAGCCTCTCAAACCCACGGCAATAGTCAACATTTGTTTCCTTGAAAAAAGTTGCCTCATACAAAGTCGCTTCAACTTTGTATGAGGCATTGGGTTTTTAAAAACAGATTGCATGCTCCATAATTTTTCTTTGTTGGTCTTTTTTTGGGGGAGCACTGTTTGGTGGGGTGGGCAATTGTTTGGTGTTTGCTGCTGTTTGGATGATTAACACTGTGCTGCATGATGGGACATGTTGGCATCCATCTTGTCCTTGCTTCCATCCAGTAATTGATTACAATAGCTTGTACAAAATGGATGATCGGCTGCATGGCTGCAGATTAACACTGTGCTGCATGATGGGACATGTTAACTTTTAAACCTGCACTTCATAAAGTTTTCAAAAGTTAAAAACTTGTTGTATGGTTTGTCCCCTAAAATCAGGGTTGTTTGACATGTTTTTGCAATGTATTTAGCCTTTAGACAATGATTTCTTAAAGTTCTGTCTGTTTCCTTGACTTTGCCCTGAAGTCTGTGCTGTTACAGTACAATGTATCTCTATGGAAACGGCGTTGTACGAGGCATCGCGACAAGGATTTGGACGTTGTATGAGGCATCGCGGCTAGGATTTTGCATGCCTCATACAAAGTCCAAATCCGTATAAAGTCCAAACTTGTGGAACCAAGTTTAGACGTTGTATGAGGTATCACTGAATTTGTACTTTAGGAAGATTCAGACACCATTTCAGAGTCTGTTTCTACTCTTTTTTTCAGTCACTGGGTAATGTTGAAGCTGCAAGAGTATTATAAGTACAGTACAGAGGATTTTCAGGTCTATGCTACAGATAAATTGTTATTTTTTCTAAAAAAAAATTTCATTTTCATTTCATTTCACTTTTATTTGTATACCGCTTTATTTGGCCCGAAGGCAACTCAAAGCGGTTTGCATTAGTGTGTGCTGTCTGCACAGCAGACAGCAGTAAAAAGCAAATGTTATTACATTACTATATTTATATGCTTGAAATAACACATTGGTGAAGAATAGATATATTTTGCAGTTATTTGAAGTTTATTTCCTAGAAAAGGCATTTTCGTTCAATGTGGAGTGATTAGAAGGGCTTCAATTAAAGTTATAAAGCTAAAAGATCAACGGCTCTGGTTATATGCTAAACTAGCAGAGGTTGCCCGGCGTTGCCGGGCTGTTTTAAATTGTGTTAGAAGGTTAAATTGTGTTAATGTTTTTTTAAAAATTGCTTAGTCTGTAATTTTAATTTTTAAAATGTTTATTTATGTAATTTTTTTTGGCTTGGCTGTTATTAACTGTGATCTTTTTTTGTTTTTTTTTGGAGGATTAATAAAAGAACAAAGTATGATATAATTTTTTCGAATTGTTTTATGTAAGCGAATAATGTTTTAGTTTTTTGAATTTTTTAATTAGTTGTACCGTAGGTAATAATTTTAATAATGTAAAAGTAAATGTTTTTTACATTCAATGTTTTATAAATGTGTTTAGATGTTTTGGGTTTTAATTTGAGTTAAAACTCAGCACAGGATTTTTAAAAGTTTCTGTTGTATTTTATTGACATATGTTTGTGATTTGTGTTAAAGTGTGTTTTAGTGTAATTTTTTTGACTTGTTTTTATTGGTGTGACCTTTTGTGTAAAATTGTGAATTTGTGTTATGTTTTTGATTTGTTTTTACTCTTGGGGCCTTTTGTTTGGGGCTATTGTGTGTTTGTGCATTGTTTTTACTATTGTGGCTAGCAGGTGGTGCTGGTAGGGGTTATTGTATTTTGACTGTTTTTTCTCTCCTGGCCTCTGGGTGGAGCTTCTTCTGGTAAGTAGTCTCTTTCTTTATTCATTTCTTTTCCGGTCCTTGTGGAGGTAGGACATCTTTTGGTAAGTTTGCTTGTTTTCTTTCTTTTGTGTGTGTGTGTGTGTGTGGGGGGGGTTGGGGGTTGGGTTTGGAATTTGTATTTTTTGTCTGTTTTGTTTTTGTTTGTTTTTGTGTATTTTTGGATGTTTTTGACTTTTTAGTAATTTTAAAAAAATTATTTATTTGGTGGTGGGGAGGGGGCGTGGTCGTTGGGGGTTAGGAAGGGTGGGCTAGGTGGTGGGGAGGGGGGCATGGTCATTGAGGGTTAGGAAGGGTGGGCTAGGTGGTGGGGAGGGGGGCATGGTCAGTGGGGGTTAGGAAGGGTGGGCTAGGTGGTGGGGAGGGGGCTTTATTGTGTTATGGTGCTTTGATTGTGTGGATTCGTGGAAGTAGATCGCGGTTTCCCCTTTAATATCAGTGGGTGGGGGGTTGCGACCACCCTCTCCGCTGGCTCCCCTGGGGTTGGGAGGGTTGGGGGGACAAAAGAGACCAGGGAGAGTGGATCGATTCCACCCCCCTCCTTAAAACAACTCCATTTTTAAAGAGAAGAAACCGCTTGGTGGTGGGGAGGGGGGCATGGTCGTTGGGGGTAAGGAAGGGTGGGCTAGGTGGTGGGGAGGGGTGTGTGGTCGGTGGGGGTCAGTGGGGGTTTATAGAGGCAGAGATATAGTCACAAACTCTTTTGTAACAGCTGTATTTTGTGTTAGTATTTGCAGTTACACAAAAAACATGGTCACACTGTGTAGGCTTATTAAGATAACAATAGCAATACAAGTTCATCATCATCATCATCATCATCATCATCATCACCACCACCACCACCACCACTCTTTATTATTATTATTATTATTATTATTATTATTATTATTATTATTATTATTATTATTATTATTATTATTATTATTATTATTATTATTATTATTATTATTATTATTATTATTATTATTATTATTATTATTATTATTATTATTATTATTATTAAGGTTTATTTATACCCCGCTATCCTGGTGCAAGCAATATAGAACAGTTACAGATCACAAGGTTACTTATCAAAGGTTACAATATCAAAGGCTACAAGGTTACAATATAGCAACAGTAATACAAGACGCATTATTATTATTTATTGTGCTTATATACTTGTCTACTGACAACTCAAAGCGGTTTACAGACCAATCCAATAAATATACACAAAAACATAAATAGGGGGGAAGGGTAGGGGAGGGGGAGGTAGAAGGGGGAGACGGAGGGGGAAATACAACACCATACAGAAATACAATGCAAAATACCATAATAATACGAATCACAATAAACTTACTAAAAATATCAAGTCACAGTCAATAATACAATTAATTATTCAATTACAAAATCACAATTAGCAATACAATTCACAGCTGCATCTAGTCTCTCGCTCCCGCCAACCCTGCTCTCACCAAAGGGAAGCGTCCGTCGGGTCTGGCGGCATTGGTGGCTCCCTGGCACGGCAGAACTTATGGTAGCAAAAAGAATACAATTTGTATATATAACATATGAGCAGAAGGACATAGTTCATGATGAGAGTGCTAGTACTATCCTCTCACTTACAATCTTTGTCAGCAAATTTAAGTCCCTGTATTTTGATGGACTTTAATGCTCATCATCCCACGTATTGGCTGTGCTGACGTGAACTAATGGGAGTCTGAAGGGCTGCACAAGTTTCTTGCCCTTAATTTAATTAAACTGTCTGCTGACTGTCGCACACATGTACCTGCTGTGGAACATTCTATGCAGCAGTTACATTCTGCAGATTAAAAGGAAGACGTGCGAAGACTTTTGTAGTTTAAGAAAAAGCTTTTCAGTTCATTTGCCAGAGTGTTTTTTTTTAAAAAAATATAGTTGCTCTATCAACAGCTAGCAATTGATTTTGTTGTAATTTAATTGCTTGCTGTTTATGAGGTCAGTAGTTAGGATAGAATATGTACAATAGTATAGATGAAGAAGCCCAGCTTTGAGGAAAATGTGTAATTACATTTGGAATAAGGCTGAAAGAATTAATTGGATTAATCAGTAAATCTGATACTGACAAGTTTAAAATGTGGAGATTAATTGGAACTACCCTTGTTAAAGCGTTTATTAAGTGTTTTGACCCTTACTAAAATATTAGACAATTTTCTGTGGTGATTTGGAAATGAAACAAATTAACTCAGTGGTTCCCAACCTTTTTTTTTTTGGCCATGCCCAACCTAAGCCTCTCCAAAACCTTGATGCCTGCCCCCCTGTGGCATATAATTCTTATTATTCAAAAGTGAACTCCTGTTCACATGCAAGAAGCCTAAAAGGTCATTAACTGTTAATAACTTTCAAAATCAAATTTCCCCCCTGTGGGACATGTGCCCCACGTTGGGAACCACTAATCTAACTGAAAGAAGTCTTAAATATATTCGTTGTCTGTTGCTTACAACATTTTGACTGTAATGTCTTTCTTCTATAGCAGGTGTTCCCAATCTACGGCCCATGGGCCTAATCCGGCCCATGGAGCTCATTAATACAGCCTGCAGTGGCCACCCCAGCACCTCCAGAAACTCCCCCCCCCGGAGGTCCCAATACGTCACTTACCACGGTGGTGGTAGTGGTGGTGGTGGTAATCACGCTGTTTTTGTGGTTTCTTGCAGAGCCTCCACCGCTTCCCAGGGTGGCGGGAGGCTTTTCAGAGCATTTCTGCTCTGTTTTGGGATTTTTTCACCACTTCTCCCCTGCGTTTCGGCAGCTAAACTGCGGCGGTTGGGGACCTCCGGTGCTAGGCAGAGCTTATGTCAATGCCTGGGTTCACACCATGGAAGCAGGAAGTGCCCAACCACCATGGTTTAGCTGCCAAAATGCAGCGGAGAAGTGGCAACATAATAATCCCAAAACGGAGCGAAAATGCTCTGAAAAGCCTCCTGCCGCCCTGGGAAGGTGCGGAGGCTGTGCAAGAAGCCACAAAAACTGTGATTACCACTGCTTGCAGCCAAAAATGTCAGCAGTGGGAGCAACCACACCTCCGGCCCCCATAGCTGAGTGTCAGGGGCAGGTGTGGCCCATATCAGGAAAATGTTGGGATCTCCCTGTTCTATAGTCTTGTATCTTATATTATTTATTTATTTATACACCATTTCTATACCACCTTTCTCATCCAGTGGATGACCCAAAGCTGTTTACAATTTTAAAAACATTAAGTAAAAACATAAGGTAAGAACATCAGATACCCCACCCCTAACTAGAACCAGATTAAAATCCCATAAAAACGGTCTAATAAAAATAATTTTATAGATTGGGAGACCATAACATCCAGAATCCAAAGGGGGCCAGAAAAAAATGGGCTATAGATTTTATATACCAACTTTGTTGTTGATGACCACAGTTGCAGTGGGGATGAGAAAACATTAGTTTTGAGTTAACTAACAGGCTACAGCACAATAAATATTATGCATATAACCAATGGTATTTTCCAAACAACAAATGTTTTGGCATTTGGCCGGTCATTTCAAAATTATGTTTTGCAATAATGTTGTTCTTATTTTAATAGGCTAATTATTTAGAAGCATGGGCATTTTAAAAAAAAAACCACTGTCACTAAGCTCTAATTATGAAAATGTCCTTCAGACTCCCATGGGTTTTTGAATTTATTTTGTGGATATTGGCAGTCAGGTGCTGTCCCCAAACAGTGTTGTGTATTTTATTTGTATGGGTTTGCATTAGAAATCCTGGATTCTTTGTGCCAGTGAATCGTTACAGATGTAATCCTGAGAGGTGAGATCTTACCATTTCAAGGTCCTGTGAAGGAGATGTGTCTTTTCCCCCACTTCATCTTCACCACCATCATGTGTCTGGTGGCCGTTAAATTCTTGTGTTCCGGTGACCATTCATTTGCTTTCTCAGTGTTTTATGGAGCATTGTTAGAACCATCCTTTTTATAGCTAATGGTAGTCTGGGCTAGTAGATAAATGGATTGCATAAGTGCTGAGGAAGATGGCATCATTCTGCTGCTGGTTCTGAATAGCCCACCTTCTCTTAGTGCAACAGGAAGAATCTATGGCCTTAGGTTGACTAGCTATGACATTTGCCACATCCTGCAAAACAGTCAAAACCTAAAATAACCAGAAGATTTTGGAGAATGAAAATTTGTCTGAAACCTAGCATGAAGTAGATGCTGTATCATATCCCATTAAGTAGACTCAACACAGTGGACATAAAAATGGGTAAAAGGCTTGATAAGAACTTTGTTTGTTTGAGGATAGACATTGGTCACCTAGACCAGGGGTGCCTAAACTTTTCATGCTGTGGGCTGGTCATGTGGTTCAGCGGGCTGGTCACATGGTTCCTCCCACCGGACGTGGAAGTAAAACGTGCCTGCACTTGCGCAGAACGCTGTCGTAAATGCATCCATGGCTGTTGTAAATACATTTATGACAGCCATGAGTGCATTTACGACAGCATTCTGCGCATGCATAGGCGTGTTTTACTTCCACTTCCAGGAGTGGTGTGGGCTGGATAAATTGACATCAGGGGCCGGATTTGACCCATGGGCTATAGTTTGGGCTCCCTTGACCTAGACTTTCCTCAGTACAGTACTGATCAGTCTTGGTGTTTGCAGTCCAAGAACACTTGAAGAGCAAACTGCTTAAGACACGTTTGGCTTGAAGTTACATAATAGTTTTAATAGGCTGCCTACCACTTTTATGTCACCAGCATAGCTGTCAAGTATCCCTTATTGGCCGGGAAAACCCCTTGTTTTACCCTCTTTCCCGCCGTCATCCCTTATTAATTAGACTGCAATGCCCTATTGCCACCATTGGAGGGCAGCACAGGAAAAGCACAGCTGTCAAGTATCCCGTATTTGCCAGGAAATTTCCCTTATTTCTGAATCCAAAACTTGACAGGTATGGTCACCAGTAGTGTCACTGTTGTTAATTTTTGATGTGATTTTGACAACTTTGATTACATGTTGCAAGTTAGGTTAGGTGAGTGCAAACACAGAAAATGGGATGAAGTAATGTAAATTCCATTTCTTAGCCTTGTGCTCTCGTTATTCACCTCTCTACCCATACTTTTTTATGCTAGTCTCTACTTTTGAATTACTTCATCAAGGTTAATAATGAGAAATACATGTTTTGAAAAGGAAATACCCAACTTCTGTATCTGTACTTATTTCCTGATTGATGCTTAAAACAGAAAGGCTTTAGTTTTGTTTTTATAATAAAAAAAATAAACCAATAGATGTCTTTCTCTAAAAGGCTATGTCTTGAAGGAAGGAATATAGCTCAGGATGGAATTTTTAAAGTAAATTAATAATTGTGACAATACTAATGGTCTTTTTGAGATCTCAAAGAAAAGTCTCAATTTAGGAACAAGATTCCCTAGCCTTGTTGGACTTTTCATTTTGTTCAAACGTTTGTGCTATACGATGGGGGAAAAAACGGTGTGGCTTGAATCTAGAGAAGAGGACAGGTGATGTTAGACATGAACAGTTGTCCTGATTTCTGTTTTGTTCATTCATACCAACTGCACGGGCCTCTCCATTTCTATTCTGGAGGGTCCCTAAACCACTAAGTGACTTTCCAGGGTTGTTGGTGCCTTTAGAGTGGAATCATTGGTAAGGCAGGAACTCATGTTGTTTAAGGAGTGTTAGAGCTTGTCTCCATGCCCATCTTGGAACAGGCTGGATTGGGCTACATGGGGCCGTTAGGCAGTTGGATATGACATTTGGAGTGATTTTTGCATCCATATGGCATATAGGCTTGGAATGACCCTATTTGCTTCTCATCAGCCTTCAGTCAGAGACAAGAAGGGGCAAAGAGGAGGATTTTGCCCATCTTTTTCTTAAAGAGCCAGTTGAGAATAGCAAGCACAATTCCTTCCTATCTCTTCCTGCTGCTCTGCTTGCCCCTGAAGTGGCTCATTTATTAATCCACTTCACAATATTGGCAAATTGAGTCTGGAAGGCTTGCTTTGGATGCTTTCCAGTGATAACATATGTTGGAACCAATCCAAACCAGAGCAATTCAAAAAGCTGAAGCCCTGACAGGTTCAGAAGGGTATGGATAGGAATGTCCTGGGGATGGGCCAGTTCATTCCAACAAAGACTTCATCTGATCACCATCTTTAAGAGTGGACCAGCCCATTCCTGAAACAAAGTGGCCTAAATGCCTGTGTAATCAGCCTCTTAGTAAAGGTCTCCTTTGCTCGAAAGCTAGTCGTATCCGACTTCAGGGGGTGGTGCTCATATCTGTTTACAGCCAAAGAGCCAGCGCCATCTGGGATCCTCATGTTCATACTTCTGTCATGAAGCATGATGTGGGACACAAAAAGAGAAGGGGTATACAGTACTTTGTTTTTGGAACCAGTTGTGTATCTTTCATCAGCCCTAGTTCTAGTTGGATGGGACTTGACCATGAGTTATGTACCATCATGCTAGCTAAGATAAATCCACTTGTGTTCATTTTTTGTAAACAGCACTAAGAGAATGGATGTCATGCAAGAACAGTGCTGTTCTTCAGCAGTACAATTTTTTGGTATCACTTAGAGGTTTTTTAAAAACAATGATTCCCCCCCTCCCCCATAATTAAAATGCACATTTTATTTAGGGCTTCAAAGAAAACTTGTCTGACAATAAAAAGCAATTAGAGGAATGTTTTTCAGTTCCACGCACAGCCTTTTAATGCAATGCATTGCACTCCTACTTTCCAGACAACATGTAGCTTCCTCTCCCCTATTCAGTTATGAAACAGAATAGAATAAGTTAAGTTGTTTCAAATTATTGGGAATGTTTCTAACATTTTTGACAAGATATTTTCTTTGACAAATAATAGCTGGTGTAAAATTGGACATATGTTTTCAGTAGAATAAATTCTGGTCTGTCAAATCTAAATTATTTCCTTAATGCACAGTGCATTTAGTGTCTAACAGTTTTATATTTTATGAAAAGTGCAACCTCAAAGTATATAATTTACATTTTCTGAGGCTTATGCACATTTATAATTGTAAAGGACCTGGATACAGTCAATCATGAAATAGTTACATAAGCGCAGTTTACACAATCCTCTGTATAAGAATTTAGTCTTGAAGGTCTCCCAGGGTTGACAACATCCTATGAAATGTTCCAAAGACCCAGATATAGTAATTTTTGTTGAGAGAGGGGCTTGCTGTGTATAATCAAGCCAAGATAAACATCACTAAGCTAGTGTAGTTTATTCTTATAGTTGGCTGGAGCTTGACAAATCAAAATCTGTTTCCCATACAGATAAAGAGAAGCACAGAGTCTTCCATTGTAGCTATGGAAGACTCTACAGGTATGTTTCTCTTTATTTGTATGGGAAGCAGCCTGCATAGTCATGAATATTCAACTGATTCAACAGCTGAGGACTTCACCTCCTAGTAAAATCATGATGGAGACAAAAAAGCTTGTCAAAGGCTCAAGAGAACAGGGAATGATTTACATTAATTACTAGTGAGTTATCTTCTATAACATCACACTATGGATGTATACTTACACACACACATGTATATCGTGTGTGTTTACATTTACAGTCCTACATTACAGAATGTTTCCTATTCTGACACTTTTCATTTTCACAGTTTTGAGAAATTTCTTTGCCGGTTACACATTCTGTTGTTGTTTTCCTTTGCCAGAATGGTTTGGGATGCAGTAGGTAGACATAGCATTATGCTCTACCATAGGAGACAGAGGGGAGGTATGATTATGACATTTTGTAGCAAGTTCTTCTGACCCCAGATATTGCTTTTGGTTACAAAAAAATTCTATGTATATGTGCATGGAGACCAAGAGATGATTTGTGATTGTATTGAGCATGGATTCTCAACCTGCAGCCCGCAGGCTGGATGTGGCCCCCCACTGCCTCCAACACACCAGGAGGTGCCAAGTGGTGCAGGAAGGGCAAAATGTCTGTTCGGCCCCTGAAGCTTTCTCAGGGAGTGTGACCAGGCCCTCGGCTTAAAAAGGTTGAGAACTTCTTGTATTGAGGGTGAAAACCTAAACCTTTAATGATTTTTCTGGGGAGAGAAATAGAAATAGAATAGAATTACTATGCTGACAGGGAATTTGACAATGGCCTGAAAGTCTATTTTTTGTAGTTTGGCTGGGATCTGAACTTTGGCTTTCCACCCACATTGATTCCTGAGTCAGGTTGATTGGTTGCTTTGCTCCTATGTAACCCAACTCCAAAAGCAAGATACAAACAGGTCTAGCCAGGTGAGTCCAGAATTGGTGGGAATGCAACACAGAGGTCTAGCAAACAAAGTCTAATCATATCAGAGAATAGACAAAACAAAAACATTGTAGTACTTTGAAGACTGACTGTTATATTTTAACGCTAGCTTTTGTGGATCAAGTCCACTTTGTCACGTTTTTGTTTTGTTTATTCTCTAATATGCTTGAAACACAGACTAACATGGCTACTATTACAAAAAAGTCTAACCAGTGGTCCAAAATTCAAGAGCGGTCCAGAATTGAGCTAGGCTGGTCATGTAGAAAACAAACGGGGGAGTCCAGCCAGGTAGGGTATAGAGCAAGAAGAGACATCACAAATAAAGTCACTGTTGTGGACTAAGGTTTATATAACTGGTTTGCTAGAATCCTCCTTTGAGCTCAGCCACAGATACTTGGCCAGACGAGGAAGGTGTTTGGAAAGCTTCAGTTTGCCTGAATGCCACTACCAAATTGTTAACTGGCAGGGACTGTTATAGGGAATCACATAACCTGTTTTCTTTCTTTATTCTTTATTCGTATCAGAGGCACCACCGACATATAATAACATACAAAGCTAAAATTTAACATATCTAAAACAAAAAAGGAATTAAAAGGAAAAGATGACATCCGCCCAATATTGGACCACCTCAACAGCATTTCCTCTCGCCAACATAAGGTCCTCCTCAGTGCATGTTGAAAGGCATAGTGTGCATGGTTTCATATGGATGATAGTTTGCTCTTCTCCGCATCCACACAGGCAACCATCTATAAGGAAGCCCCACTTTCTCAGATTAGCCCTTGATCTTTCTACCCCGGCATGCAGTCTGTTTAAAGCTTTCCACACAGACCATGGTTGTTCATGGCATGAAAGGAGCCTCCCCGAAGATTGCTACTTCAGCGATCGGGCGTTCCCTGGGAATGGAAATTTATCACCAGCAACGGAGATTTTTCACTGGCTAATCCTTTCAACTCAAAAGCACCAGAAGTAGAAATTGCATAAGCTCAACTGGCTGATGATCTGTTTCCAGGCACAATTCAAAGTGCTTGTTTTGACTGATAAAATCCTTAAAATGTTGGGTCCAAGGTATCTAAAAAATCACATCTGACAGTTTAAAAATCATCAGGAGGCCTTTCAGTCCTATTACTGATACAAGAGAAGGCCGTCTGTCTGTATTACTATGGAACTTTCTCCCATGGGAGGATATAGTCAGGTAGGCAGGTCCTCTCTTTTCTTTCTGCTCACAAACAAGCAAATAACTTTCCCGAGTAGGCCTTTCCTTTGGATGCCTACAAGGGGATTTTAAATTTTGTTTGTTCTAATAATGTGAGTCATCTTGGATTGTCTTATATAATGCTGTGCATAAATATTTTTCAGAAAATAAGGAAAGTAAGTAGACTTTGTACAGTTGTACCACGCATTATGAATTTCATGCATTCCCCAGGATGTTTCGTATTACAAAAAATTTGTACAGCAAAACACAATGCAGAATACATGGTATTACCAGAAGGGGCCACTAGAGGCCAATGTATACCATGTAATTTATAAGGATACTTGCGTCATATTGCCAAAAAAAAAATCATCAAGCGAGGCATTATTTTAAATGGATTTTCATTTGTAAAGCAAAAAGTACGTTAAATGAAGCATTCGTAAAGCGAGGTACCACTGTATATACTTGTTGTCAATTAGTTTGTTAGTATATTCAAAGTGTATAATTTAAATTATTTTCTTCCATATCAGCCATATAGTCTTGATGCTGGCAGATGATATGGCCTGCAACCCAAGGAATCCAAGCCCCGCTACTGTGTTTAGTCACAAAAACATGGAACTGAATGTCTATGGAGATGATGTAGAAGTGGACTACAGAAGTTATGAGGTTAAGTATTAAATACATTCTGAATTTGGTGTTTTGTGGCATAGTGGTCTAGTTGAAAAGGACAAGTGACCTTTCATAATATGTCTGCTCAGAATGTAGGAATATGGTCACAACATGGAAGGAATTCTACCCTGAGTCAGCAGGTGGGTGTTCAACAAAATTGTTCTAGCCAGTGCCCTAAAATCTTTAATTACTGGATCAATATTTCTAATGAATATCTGTGATCTTTTAGCAGTTCTGGTTCTGTTTTAATGTACTGCAAGATTGTGGTGTTGAAAATCTTTGTAACTTCTCATACAAATAATATTTTTAATATGTTGTAAGTCATCCAGGGACTACAGTGGCTCAAGTGGCTAAGACGTTGACTGGGAGGCAGAAGGTCAGCACTTCGATTCCCGAGTACTGCAGGACAGAATGAGCTCCTGTCTTTGTCCCAGCTCCTGCCAACCTAGCAGTTCAAAAGCAAGAAATTGCAAGTAGATAAATAGGGACCTCTTCGGTGGGAAGGAAACAGCGTTCTGTGCACTCCAGTGTCTAGTCATGCCTGCCACATGACCACGGAAATGTCTGCAGAAGCAGACAACGCTGGCTCTTCGGCTTTGAAACAGAGATGAGCACTGAACCCTAGAGTTGGATACGACTGGCTTTCGAGCAAGGGAAACCTTTACCTAAGTCATCCAGAATGGGAAAATATCTCAGATTGGTGGGATATAAATGAAAGAAAGAAAGAAAGAAAGAAAGAAAGAAACACACACACCCCAGTATTCAGAATAAGTCTTCTTCTTTACTTCCTCTTTTACCCCTTTGGTTGTCGAGGGATCAGAATAAGTAGCATTTATAAATATTCGGTATTGACATCTGAAAAGTTTACATCTTATAACCATAACAGAGAATAATTGCTTATACTGTAATGTTAGTTTTCCCAAGACTATCTTATGTGATCACATATTTGAAAATTAGTCTTCTAAAAGCCAATAAGTCCAAATATTATTTATTGGGAGACATTGAAAGAATACAAAAGATTGGCTTTAGGACACTGAAAAGATTGTCTTAAAAGGTTAGAAAGAACTGGCTTTCTATAATTCACATATTTCCCATGCATGGCAGTTGCAGTTGAGTTTTCCTTATCTTAGATAATCTGATGGGGATGTTTTATAAGCCTGTATTGTATTTGTAATAATGTAAGCCCTAAATCTGTAATTTATTTTTCATACAGTATTGGACTGGATTATTAGTTTTCACACACAATGAAGTCCCCCATTTGTTTAAATCTTGACTTCTGCACTGCCTCCAGAAAAAATAAAGGTACCAGGCAGGGGAAGAAGTCTGATATCAGTTCACTTCTCTAATTCCTTGAATTTCATGACTATTTTTAGCTTGTTGAGAAGGCAGGAAATTGCATTGAACTTGAGGAAGTAATTGTGAATGAGAGCACTTCAAGGGCTGTGATAACAAAACCTTTAGCAGATTGAATCACTCTGGATAAATGAAAGATTAATGTTACAAAATTGTTTGAGAAACTGAGATGTTCTTGCAAAATGGGATTTGGCAATATTTAAAAATCTGAAAATTCCACTATTTGATATTTTGGAATCAGGCACAACATAACATCTGAAGTGGATGTTCTACAGAGCTGTACTGGAAGATACTGTAAGAATTGGCCAAATCCCGGGGAAACAAGAGAGACTAGAACAACAGATGTATCTTTGTAGAGGAAGTTTAGGACAAGGTTTTCTTTCATTTAGCTTTTGCATTTGACTTCCTGAAAAAGAATTAAGCTTTAATGACGTGTGTGTTGAGATTTTAGATTTAGTGGTTTTCACGAACCTGGTTACGCGAACACTTCTTGAGCCTTATAAATCTGTATTCAGAACCAGCAGATGTGATGCTTTCAGATTCCCCCCCCCCCACTTGCTGTCCAGATGGACGATCTCTGATCAGATGATTCAGCCACCAGAGTCTTATTTCCCCTCAGTCTCTCAGAGAGCCTAAGCCTTAAAATATATTTATTAACATTTTGCCATGGTAACACACTGTAACGTTTTGCTGGGTAGGTCAGCTCACATCGAAGAAAGACATGCAGTATGACGTGTATTCAGATTAGTGAAGTTTTTTCTATGGAAAAACAAGAATGTCGATGAACATGCTAGCCATTATAATTTCCCCTAGTACTGTAAAATAAATAATAGTGCATTCTTTATTGGGCTAATCTTTTCCAGAACCCTCTTTGAGTCATTAAATCTGCATTGTGTATAACAGTTACAAAAGAATGTTTCTTTGTATTTAGGTTACTGTAGAAAACTTCTTGCGAGTGTTGACGGGCAGAATCCCAGCAAGTGCACCCCGATCGAAACGTCTTCTTTCTGATGACAGAAGCAATATTCTGATATATATGACGGGTAACTGTTTTTTCTTCTTCACTTCCCATGATAAACAGCACAGCACTATATTGCTCAGAGTCTTTCAAGTACACTTGTTCTCTTCTAAGCACCATATTTTGTCTTACTACATGGTTTCACTTCCAAATAGAGTTGCTAGGATTGTGAAAAGGATGATATGAGACTGATTCCCAAGAATCTCTTTTGTTTTATCAATTAGTTATGTATTGAACATAACAGAAATCTGAAATTTTTTTTTAGAGGAATACAGTAAAACCCCTACTTATGAAAAAAGTCCATTCTGTAGGCTTTTGCTTAAATCGGTTTTTTATGTAACTCAAAGCAAACCCATAGGAAAAAGTATTTTTTTACATAACTCGAAGCAAGCCCATAGGAAAAAAGAATCTTTACGTAACTCAAAGCAAACCCATAGGAAATTGTGTAAATCGGGACATGGTTTTAGCACAAAGTCATTATGTAAGTCAAATTTTATGTAACTCGAGACATATGTAAGTCGGGGTTTACTGTATTTCCAAAATGTTGGGGTTTTGGTTACATTTTTTCTTTAAGTATAGGAGGCCACGTAAAACAGATTCATGAACTGGAAAATACCTGTTATTCTGCACCTTTATAGATGTGTATATGTAGATATCTGTGCATATGATTAGTTAATGACTGAATATGCTGTAGGTGTGGGCCTGGTTCTCTCTCTCATTCCTCACACCCTGCTTTGTACATCTTTCACTTAAGAAAATTTTCATTCAGTGCCATCCTGTGGATTGCTGTCAGCAGCCATTAAGATTGTTTTGGAGGGAACAAGAAAACTGGAGTGGTTGGAATGCTGATAACTGATACTGGATTAGTTTGAACCTGGTGATGATCTTCTTTCATTGTTTCACTCATTCCTTACAGCCGTGATGGCGAACCTTTGCACTCCAGATGTTCTTTGACTTCAATTCCCAGGAGCCCCCGTGAATCCACACAAATGGGTTTACTCCGATTCATCTGGCCCACGCCGCCCTCGTTGCTCCTGGAAGCGGAAGTAAAATGCACCTTTACGTAAACCCATTTGTGTGGATTCATGGGGGCTCCTGGGAATTGAAGTCCAAGAACATCTGGAGTGCAAATGTTCACCATCATTGCCTTACAGTGTTTGATGTCCTCCTGGTGACCTCTGTCTTATGTTGCTTATCTGCCTGGATGCCTGCCTATGCTGTTATCATGGATCTTTTCCAATTTTCCTTGATTTGAGAAATCTTCCTTCTTCTTCTTCTTTTTAAAAAATATTTTTTATTAATTTTAAAGAAAGAAAAAAAAGAACAAAATTACAAAAAAGACATACATAAACATATAAAACACATTATTTCATTAAAATATTTAAATTCCATTGTAATAATATCGTAAAACAATATTACTCTAGAACCTTGTATTTATCAAATATTTTACATTATGTCTAAAATTCCAAAGCTTTATAAGGTACAACTTATATAATAATAATAATAATAATAATAATAATAATAATAATAATAATAATAATAATAATAATAATAATAATAATAATAATAATAATAATAATAATAATAATAATAATAATAATAATAATAATAATAATAATACCCAGTGATATATACATGCCATGAAGATCATTGTTTTGTTTTAATCACTCCAAAAATTCAAATGTTGTGGTACTGGTTTGTCTCCTTTATCACATATTAAAACATATTCCACAAAAGGTCTCCATATTTCCCAAAATTTGTTTTCTTTCAAAATACCTTTCTTCACATTCAATTCACATGTCAATTTATCATTCAAGGCAATTTCCCACATTTCTTTATACCATTCATCTATTTTCAATATTGAATCACTCTTCCATTTCCTAGCTATACATAATCTTAAAGCTGTTAACATTATAGATAGCAATTCTTTATTATTTATACTCATACTTATATTATCCATTTCTGTCAATAAGGCGATACCTGAGTCCAGTTTAAAATCAATTCTAAAAATATCGGATATTTCTTTCTCAAATGTTTTCCAAAAAGCATTTACCACTTTACAACTCCACCACATATGTTCGTATGTTCCAAGATCGCTTTTACATCTCCAACAATTCTTTGTTTTGCTATTATCCATTCGAAATAATTTAACTGGAGTCAGGTACCACCTCCACAATATTTTATAATTATGTTCTTTTAGTCTAACTGAAAGATTCTTCATAACTCTTCTCCATTTGCTTTTCCATTGGGATTCTGAAATTTTTATATTCAAATCTTCCTTCTTTTTTAAAGAATGTTTTTGTTGTTGTTGCCAGGCAGCCTGTGTTTGTCAACATGCTTATTGTGGGTTATTCTTTGGATTCCTCCTTCCTACCCACCAGAATCTTTGGGGTTTTCTTCTTCTTCTTCTTGGTCCTTTCCTTTCTTGGATGTTTTTGTTGCTTGCTACCACACTGATCTATTTTTTAAAAAAAATCAAAAAAATCAAAAAAGGGAGAAGGCAAGTTGTGAGGGGAAGAGAATCTACCCATATTCTAGTTATCTTGGGTTTGTGGTTTTTAACTCCCTCCCCTTACTTGCTTGTTTTCTTGGTTCCCCAACCCTGTGGAACCTCCTGCCAGCAGAATTAAGTCAGAATTGCTGCCTTTTAGGAAAGGGTTGAAAACCTGGCTGGCAGGGCAAGTCTGTGGGGCCGACGGGGTGTTGACTCCCGCTCGTTGGCTCTGTTGAGTTTATGTCCCTCTTACTGAGTGTGGGGAGGGGAGGGTCTTTTTATATATGGGATGGTTTTAAAGAGCCTTTTATTGCTGTTTTTATGGGTTTTCAAAATATTTTTATGTGATTGTGCGCCACTAAGTTGCCCTAGGGCAAGAGGGTGGGATATAAGTTCAAATAAATAATAAATAAATAAATTCTGGGAGATGGTGGTTTTGAATTCTTTTTACTTTTAAATATTTTGTTTAATTTTTGCGTATGTGGGATCTGTTCTATCTGTTTGATTTTTAAAAATGGTTGTTTGGATAGTTTACTGTGCATTTATTCTGCTAAAGGTGTTGTGTTTTGATGGAGTTTTTGAACTATTTTGTTTGCCGATTATTGTTGCTTGCTCTTAAAATAGATGGATTCTCCATTGCTTTGCCTCTGTTTTTACAGTTTCCTTAGAGTTGTTTTAAATTAGCACCAGAAAACACTAAGTGCGCATATATATAAATCTCACCCAACAGAAGTGGTTTCTTTCATGTAAAACAAAAGGACTAGTGCAGTGATTCCCAACCTTTGGTTTTTGGATTTCAATTCCCAGAAGCCTAAGTTAGTACATTGGCTGGTCAGTGCTTTTGGGAATTGACTTAGGCTTCTGGGAAGTTCAAAAACCAAAAGTTGGAAAACACTGGACTAGTGCATGGAAAGCAGAAGAAACAAGTAGACACCCCCGAAAGAATCCAAAACAAAACAAGAAGTTTTTGTCATGCACATGTCATGCACATCCCTAGCCATTGTATTTTCTGATTTAGCTTTGAACTCCTGAAAATTCTTAACAGTTGAGTTTCTCACGTATGCCAAATTTGAGGGGTACTGGTAGAGATTTGAATAAAAAGAAGTATGTAACATTGATGTAATGAAAGGAGAAAAATGGGTTGGCTGGGAGAGTAAAAACTAGCCTACTAAAATCTGGGACAAGATTTTCTACTCCAAACTGGGACTGCCTTTGGTAAAGGTAAAGGTTTCCCTTGCTCGAAAGCCAGTTGTATCCGACTCTAGGGTTCAGTGTTCATCTCTGTTTCAAAGCCGAAGAGCCAGTGCTGTCTGCTTCTGCAGACATTTCCGTGGTCATGTGGCAGGCATGACTAGACACCGGAGCGCACGGAACGCTGTTACCTTCCTCCCCGAAGTGGTCCCTATTTATCTACTTGCGATTTCTTGCTTTCGAACTGCTAGGTTGGCAGGAGGTGGGACAAAGACAGAAGCTCATTCTGTCCTGCAGTACTCGGGAATCGAACTGCTGACTTTCTGCCTCCGAATCAGCGTCTTAGCCACTTGAGAGACTGCCTTAACTAGTACAAAACTGCATTATGTAAACCACACAATTAAATATCTGGATACTGTATCTGTCTGGTGTAGTTTCAAGGAGTCAGCTGTGCTGTGTTTTGAGGCTCTCAGTGACTGGTTAGAGCAGTGGTTCCCAATGTGGGGCACATGTCCCACATGAGGACTTCAATTCCCAGAAGCCTAAGTCAGTACATTGGCTGATCAGTGCTTTGAGGAATTGACTTAGGCTTCTGGGAATTGAAGACCAAAAACCAAAAGTTGTGAAAGGCTGGGTTAGAGTGTGTGAATGGGACTTTAGAGATCCAGTTGTCGATGAGCAGTGAAACTCACTAAGGGGCCTTTCACTTCTTTTCAGCTTGACCTGCTTTGGGGCCATTCAACAATTATGTGATCCATTTTGGGGGGGAAATTGACACCCCCCCATGTAATCCGACCGTAATTTTTGCTTTGGAACCCCCCCCCCCCACCCTATTTTAATTATGCAATCCAGACCTTTTGTATCGAAACTAATTTTTAGAGCTTTTCACTATTGGTGAAATAGAAATAGATTGCACAAGCAATTCAATAATCTCAAATTGGATCAAAATTCCCAGAGATCATTTTAAACCTAACAAAGCGCCATGTTTCGAAACCACAACCGCTCCAAATGGATTACGTAATCTTTGACCTGACCCCCCCGCCTCCACGTAATTTTCCATAATTAAGATGGCAGACCCCTCCCCCCCTCGAGGATCACGTAATTGTTGAATGGCCCTTTTTCAGGGTTGTTGTGAGGAGAACCATGAACACCATTCTGGAAGTCAATGGAGGGCAAGATGGGATCAAACTGTAACAAAAATAATAAATACGCTCCTACTGGTCAGCCTGGAAAAGACCCAAAGGAAAATCCAGGGTGCATAAGCATGTCTGTGAAATGTTAGCTGTAGTGTTTCATGAAACATTTTAAATGTTAGAAGCCCTAATGATGCTGATCTCTGATAGGCAGAGCTGTTCTGCATATCTATCTTGGCTTGTCCTGATCCAATTCCTGCATTTATTTCCTGTTAATTTCAAAACAGTGTTATCTACATTGAACCCCTTATGCACAGATGCTCTCCCTCACTCAACAACAGGAAATGTGAACTAAGGGAAATAAGCAGTAAGAGAGAAAAGAACAATTTGTATTTATATTAATGGTTCAATGTGAATTGAACTGTTTTGCAATCATTTCTGCCATTTTTGGGAAGAAATTAAGGAGAGACATTTAATTAACAACAAAATAAACACATTTTGAGGCATGTCAATATACTTTGTTTTTATTTCCCTCAAGGCCATGGTGGAAATGGATTCTTGAAATTTCAGGATTCTGAAGAAATTACAAATGTAGAGCTTGCAGATGCTTTTGAACAAATGTGGCAGAAAAGGAGGTAGGCAGTTCTCTTATTCCCATCTTTCTGACTACGTTCATGAAAATTACTAGTGCACAAAACTTTCACCTGTCATCTCCAGTTTATTGAGAAGGGGGCGGGGGCGCACGTGCGTGGCAGCAGCAATTGGCTATTTAAATAATATTGTGTGAGCCGCCCTGAGTCAGGTTTCCTGATTGGGCGGCATACAAGTATGATAATTAAATTAAATTAAAAATTAAATTAAATTACAGGTTTCTTGCTTCTGCTTGTTCTACATGCTATGCATATACTACATGGTAGTCATCTTAATTTTCAGTAAAAACAATCCATGTTTGAGGTTGTTCACTTTAATTTCATTAGGGCAAGGATACTCATAAGTCTTTACAATATGGGTGTACCCTGCTAACGGCCACTTTGTGTTACCGGCTAATCTTTCTCACACTACGTTAGTCAACAGGAACTAGGTTAGTCAACAGGTGCCTTCATTTTGGCAGTTTCATGTCTGGTCTTGACACGGAAGAAGTACACTACAGTAGCCGAAAGGGGCTATGGTGGCTTAGTGGTTAAGAGTTCAGCAGTTCAAGACCCATGTGCTGCATGATGGAATGAGCTCCCACCGTCTGTCCCAGTTCCTGCCAACCTAACAGTTCGAAAGCAAGAAATTGCATGTACGTAGATAAATAGTTACCACTTCGGTAGGAAGGTAACAGAGTTCCATGCGCTCCGGTGTCTAGTCATGCCTGCCACATGGCCACATAAATGTCTGCAGATGCAGATAGCTCTGGCTCTTTGGATGTAAATTGAGATGAGCACCGAACCCTAGAGTCAGATAGGACTGGCTTTCAAGCATGGGTGACCTTTATCTTTACCTTTAAATTGGGAGTAGTTTTGAGGAGAAAAACATATAACTGTCATGCATATCAGAGAGTAAACAAAACAAAAATGCTGTGGCACTTTAAAAACTAACTGCTCTATTTTAATGTTAGATTTCATGGATCAAGTGCACTTCATCAGACATAAAACATCAGGTACAGAGGTACAAAATAGTTGCAGACAAGTATAAAAATCAGTGTGGCTTTTTACAGCTGGTAATAGCAGAAGATCTCTGGTTGTTATTCAGATTAGTTGTGAAGTTTTGCAATGAGTGTGAATTAGATGCAAGCAAACAACAGCAATATAGCTTGCCACAGACTTTGCTTTGAGATACTATTTTGTTCATGAGGTTATATACAAATTTCAGTGCTGATGGATAAGAAAAAAACCAGTTTCCCCCCACTAAAAGAGTTTTACTTTTAAAAAAAGCCGCAGTTACTTTTAATTGTTACTGAATGATTGAAAAGACAAACCATTTGGATTCTAATTAAATTCATTAATAAGTATAAAATGATCAGTATGTGAACAGTCCAGAATTCGAGAGCATGGAAACAAGCTATGTTTATTTCCCCCTTCAGGTACAATGAGTTACTCTTTATCATTGATACTTGCCAAGGTGCATCCATGTACGAGCGATTTTATTCTCCCAATATAATGGCATTGGCAAGTAGCCAAGTTGGAGAAGACTCGCTTTCAGTAAGTATAGTCACATTTTCAGTTCATTCATTTTCGTGTCAGATTACTCTGGGTTGAAAGGATTTTTGCAGGGGACACCCGAATGAGGCTCCTTTCGTGTCCCCCATTGTACAGTTCTCGATAATCAAACCTGTCTTTCCAGTCTCCAAGGCTAGCTATAATGTGGTGCAATAATGGGGGAAAATCTGCCCTGTTTTTAATGTGGTGGTAGATATACCTAAATTTATTGAATAATAATATTTCATTCTGCTGGCATGTATAGTTTCTTTTTTTCTGATCTGTCTGCATTACATCAATGGGGTTTATACCTGCACAGAACCCTGTTTAGGAACGCATTCTATTGCCGAGCATTTCCAAGGAACATGCCCCCCTCAACAATGAATTAGAATTGGTTTTAAATAACAGAGTAGTTTTTGAACTGGCATCTGTTACAACACAGTAGTACTCTAAAACAACAAATAATAAGTTGCAGAATTTGGATGGAGAAGACATTAGTGGAAATTGTGATTATTATTATTTTTAGACCAGTGGAAGCATTCCTTAGATACTCAGTCTTGTCCAAGCATTTAGTAGAAGCTATGCAATGTCCCATTATCCTAAGAACTCTCTCTAAATCAGTGTTTCCCAATCTTTGGTTTTTGGACTTCAATTCTCCAAAACACTGATCAGCCAATGTACTGGCTTAGGCTTCTGGGAATTGAAGTCTCTCTGTGGGGCATGGGCCCCACATTGGAAACAAATGGTCTAAATCAATCTCTGTATATACATGTGCTTATTAATTATGTAACATACATTATGTAAAGGGTAAATATATGTTATGTAATGTCTAGTTTAACATTAAAATTAGAACCTTTTGAAAGACCCAACTTGAGACTCTTGGGGGAAAAGACAGATGAAGGTAGAAGGATTGTATTTGACTCAGAAAAACCTCTGGCAGCATGGCTCAATTGCTTTCTAACTGAAGAGCCCATATAGAACCTTCAAATAATAGATATCATTTAAAGGAATTAAGAAAAGTCTGTTAGTCATTCTGGTCATTGTGGATCAAAATGATATCTTAAAAAGGGAACATCTTACCCCACATTTCCTCTAACAGTCTAGAACAGTAATTTTCTGCCCTTTTGAGCTGGAACCCCTTAAAACTCACTTCAGCTGTTTTTGAAATGTGCTCTATAAACAGTCATGGCCCTTCCATTTTCGCTTTCATCATTCAGATGTAACCAAACTGAAGGAGGGAGGATTCATTATAAATGTAGGATCCCCATGTGAACCAGACCAGAAAACGGGTGTTGGTTGACATATAAAGCCTATACCAGTGGTGATGAACCTATGGCATGCAAGTTAGAGGGGGCATTCACAGCCCTCTCTGTGGGCATGCGCGCTGTCACCCCAGCACAGAGTTCGCTCTGCTCAGGAGTCCAATGGGAACTCTTCCTCCCTTTCCACCGGCACAGAGTTCTCCCCGCCCTTCTGCCCAGCAGCCCAATGGGAGTGCTTCCTCCCTCCCTACAGCACAGAGTTCACCCCGCCCCTCTGTTTGGGCACTCAGTCTCTAAAAGGTTCACCGTCACTGACCTATTCTAATACAGCAGCATTGCCCTCTTCAGATTAGCATTTTCAAAATGCAGAAGAACAGTAAAGGATTAAATATTCCCTTCTTTTTTGGCCACACATTTCTAGAACGCCTTAACAGGACTTATATTTTAAACATATGTAATAGAGAGATGCTAACTAAGCTCAGCATGGGGGCAGGGAATCAGATGACTTAAAAGCACTGTAGAAAAAGATCTATCAATGCACCAATAAACATGTTTATGTATATGCCAGATTTTCTTGTGTGATTCAGAAATTCTGCATTTGTGCATGTCTTGATATGTACGCACAACCCTTCTGACATTCTCTGAACATTCAGATGACACAATAACACAATTTATGTGTTGTGTTGGCTGAAAAGGGTTTCCCTTTTTAAAAATAAAAACACCAACCCCCTCCAATCATAAACAACATAAAAAGGATGGAAATTCCCCAATACTACCAAAGGCTGGCAGCTGATTACTGAACAATGGAAATAAGGGACCTGTTGCATTTTAAAAAAACCTGTCCGTGCATGTTTGCTTTAAGGAATACCTCTCATAATGGACCAGTGCACAGTTATTGCTTGTGTAAATATAAATCCCTCCTGTGTCACACATTGTAGGGAATTCGGTTGCCCAGGCTATCCTACCCTGCACATATCTAGGAAAAAACCAAAATTGTGGAAATTAAAAGTCACAGGAACAGGATGATTTAAAATAGCCCACTCACCCCATGGGAGCTAAGCATTTTTTAAAAAAGGGATCTGTGTGGGATGAAATAAAGTAGCTGGAACCATAATTATAGCACCCCCTGCTGCAATATTCTGTGGATGCCAGCATGTTCTAAGCAAGTGTAAATGAAATAGGGTGTAGTGGAAATAGAGAAACAGGTTGTTGTATGTGAACCTGATTGGTTTACAATTCGGTTCTCATGATCAGTATTTAATAGGTAGGCAACCCCCTCTTTTTTTGGTCACACTTTCAATAATTGTGTTTTTCTCAAATAATAACAACTGGCAAGTTATTTAAATAGTGTGTTCTTCCTCATTGCTCAACATCACTATTTTTAATGCCACATTTAATAATCAACCAAATTCCATAATACATATGATTGTGTTCCTTTGCCAGCACCAACCAGATCTTGGAATTGGAGTTCATTTGATGGATAGGTACACATTTTATGTTTTGGAGTTCTTGGAAGAAATTCATCCAGCTAGCCAGACCAATATGAATGACCTTGTAAGTACTCATTAGTTTAATTCATCAAGCATTTACATGACTGCTACAGCTGCTATTGTGTTTAATTTGTATAATCATTTCAATGTGCAGACTGTTACAGCAGTCTGATTATTTTCATTATTGTATGATAATTAAGTCTTTCTACTGATGAAACTGTTTCCTCCAGTGGAAGGGCGGGGGAGACTGCTTTTCCTGTATGCCTTTAAAATTTGTTCTGGAAGTTTGGGAATACTTTAGAGCAGGTTTTGTAGGAAGGTACATGGTAAGATGAAAAAGTCTTGTTTGTACTAGTTGACCTATGCTCCCACAACTTCACCCTCTCCTTAAGTAGGAAATTTAATCCACTATTTAGGTAAGTCCTTTTATTTTTAACCTCAGACTTTACTTCAGCATTATTTATGCTACACCAATTCTTCTTGAAATGGAAACCAATCCAAGCCCTGTGAGGAAAGTCTGAAGGAACTGGGCATGTTTAGCCTTGAGAAAAGGAGACGGAGAAGGGATATGATAGCACTCTTTAAATACCTGAAAGATAGTCATAAGGAAGCAAAGGATCTGTTAGCCATCATCCCAGAGTACAGGATACGTAATAACAGGCTGAAACTACAGGAAGCCAGATATAGGCTGAATATTAGGAAAAGCCTGTTAATGGTTAGAGCAGTACGACGGTGAAACCAACTGCCTCAAGAGTTGGTGAGTGCCCCCAATACTGGAAGTACAGTATTCAAGAGTGAATTGAACAACCATCTGTCCAATTTGCTTTGATTCTGATTCCTGCATTGAGCAGGGGTTTGGACCCGATGGCCTAATAGGTCCCTTCCAACTCAGTTAGTCTATGATTTTTCTTTATTTCCTCTTTTACCCCTTTGGGTGGCTTTATTAATATTCTATTCTTTTATTCTAATATTCTGCAATGCAGTTTGGGAAAATTATTGCCATATTACACCTGTTTTAATTTTTTTAAAAAGAAAGTGGCTTTATACAAGTCACAACATTGTTGCTTCATTTCCTGAGTTAAGTGGGAAACCTTGTTAGCCCAGTATGCAATTAAGACTGCTGCTGATGTAACAATTACTTTCAGATTGTAAAGTGAGGCTCATCATTCAATTGTAAAAACACACTTGGTACTAAATGAGTCATACTGTGGTTTCAATTTCTGATATCTCTAGGTAAAAAGGCTTGGTTTACGGGTGATGAAAAACTCTGGAGAGCTGCTGCCAGTCAGTGTAAACAGTTCTGGCCTACCTGCAAAACTGCTTTTCAGTAGTGAAAGCCTATTGTGTACGTTTGGCTCATAAAAGGAATTTATGCGCCAGAAGGTAGTGATTGAGAACAAGCTAATTCCTGACTGGGTAGCCATTGGTTACCAGCTGGCAGTACTGATGGTGCAGGCCTAAGCATGTTTATTTAGAAGAAAATCCCACTAGATTCAGTAATAGGTGGACTAATAAGTTTGCTTTGGCCTATAGCCTAAATCTGCACAATTTAATTTAAAAATCACATGTCACACTCCCAAGAGATTGCATGCTTCTGTGGGACATTCTGATCTGTGGAACTGAATTTAATGACTACTAGCTAATTACCCGGCCTTGCTCAGATTGTTTTTGTCCGTTAAAGTAAGGATGATGCAGCTTGACTGCGGTTTTACTTTTCTGCCCGGCGGCATCCATGGCCCGTAAACTAAGTTCTGTTAAGCCGCGACCACCTTTGGTCAGCAAAAGGAGCCGTGGCTTGACATAACTGTATGTTTACAGACCGGAGACCCCACGTGTGCAGTATTGCTGTTTTGCTGCTGCTTCTCCGACCGGTGGGACTGTCCCCTGTGCATCCCACTTTGGGGGGCATAAACACCCAAATGGGTTTTGAGACCTCCACAGTGCTGATCTCACAAGCCCAAGGTATGTATGTGAAAACTTTCAGTGAGATTAGTCCAGGGGTTTGGGTTCCTCCCACCGGGAGGGAAACGCTGGCTGGCACCCCGAACCTCACCTGCCGCAGCATCGCTTCCGCCTTGGGCCACGTCACACCGCCGCCGTCCGAGTATTAAGGGTGTGACGTTATCACGGCGCGACGGACGGACACGCGGCCCGTTCTCTGAGGGAGTGTGACCTGGCTTCCAGCTTTAAAAAGTTGAGAACTCCTATTCTAATACATCATGAGAAATGAAATCTGAAGCACCGGGCGAGCGGCGGAAGGGCCAGCCGCGGCCGCTGCCGGGCAACCACCCCCAGCAGGGGGTGAGGAGGAAGAGGAGAGCCAGCCAGCCGGGCGAGCGGCGGAAGGGCCAGCTGCGGCTGCCGCCGGGCAACCACCCCCAGCTGGGGGGTGAGGAGGAGGAGAGCCAGCCAGCAGGGTGAGCAGCGGAAGGGCCAGCCGCGGCCGCCGCCGGGCAACCACCCCCAGCCGGGGGGTGAGGAAGAGGAGGAGAGCCGGTTGAGCGGCGGAAAGGCCAGGAGAAGACCAACTGAAAGAAGGGAAGAGGGCAGAGGAGGAAAAGCAGGGGGCGAGACTCAGAGTCCCAGGCAAAGGATAAGTACCTGATATGCAAATGTAGAAGACTTAATATAGAAACTGACATAGAGACTTTATACTGACTAAATACAGAAACTGACATAGAGACTGTGTATAAAGTGTGATCATGATAATATGCATGATAATATGTTGTCTAAAATGTTTTAAACTTTTAAAAACTGTGATAAAATGTATGAGGAGGGAAAAATGGCGTAGACACCGGCAAACCACGCCACAAAGCTTGCCAAGAGAACCCTATTGACCAAAACAAAAGACAAAACAAAGGGGCAGGCTAGGTGATACAGGATGCTTAACACCACAGAGTGGAGGAAGGGGAGGGACAGGAAAGGGGGAGGGGAAATGCAATGTTGTAAGGAACAATACTGCATAGGGACATGAAATGTGAGATCAATGAACCAAGGTAAACTGGAAGTGGTAAAAAATGAGATGGAAAGAATAAGCATTGACATCTTAGGCATCAGTGAGCTCAAATGGACAGGGATGGGGGAATTCAGCTCTGGAAACTATCATATCTACTACTGTGGGCAAGAAAACCTTAGAAGAAATGTAGTAGCCATAATTGTCAATAAAAGAGTGAGAAAAGCAGTAATGTGATACAACCTTAAAAATGACAGAATGATGTCAGTCAGAATTCAAGGCAAACCTTTCAATGTCACTGTGATCCAAATATACGCACCAACCACTGGTGCAGATGAAGCCACAATGGACCAGTTCTATGAGGACTTACAACACCTCATAGAACAGACACCAAGAAATGATGTCCAAATTATATTAGGAGATTGGAATGCCAAAGTAGGAAATCAAAAAGTGGAGGGAATAACAGGCAAATTTGGTCTTGGAACACAGAATGAAGCAGGGCAAAGATTGATAGAGTTCTGCCAAGAGAACACACTGGTCATAGCAAACACTCTCTTCCAGCAACACAAGAGGCGACTTTACACATGGACATCACCAGATGGACAACACCGAAACCAAATTGACTACATACTCTGCAGCCAAAGATGGAGAACCTCCATACAGTCAGCAAAAACAAGACCTGGAGCAGACTGTGGCTCAGATCACAACCTACTGATCGCAAAATTCAGGCTTAGACTAAAGAAAATAGGGAAAACACGGAGACCAGAAAGATATCACCTAGACAGCATCCCTAAAGAATACGCAGTGGAGGTGATGAACAGATTTAATGGCTTAGACTCGGTAGACAGAGTACCAGAAGAATTATGGACGGAAATGAGGGACATCATGCAGGAAGCAGCAAAGAAAACCATACCAAAAGAAAAGAAGAGTAAGAAAGCAAAGTGGTTGTCTGATGAGGCTCTTAAAATAGCAGAGGAAAGAAGGAACGCCAAAGTCAAAGGAGAAAGGAAAAAATACAATCATTTGAACACAGAATTTCAAAGAAAAGCAAGGAGAGATAAGGAAAACTACCTAAAAGAACAGTGCAGAGAAAAGAGGCAGAACCAGAGATCTTTTCAAAAAAATCGGCGAAATCAAGGGAACATTTAAAGCAAAAATGACTATGATAAGGGACAAAGACGGAAAGGAGCTAGCTGATGCAGAAGAGATTAAGAAAAGATGGAAAGAGTACACAGAGGAACTCTACAAAAAGGACCTCAACACTCCTGTTAATCACAATGATGAAGAAATTGAACTTGAGCCAGACATCCTGGAGAGCGAAGTCATAAAGGCCCTAAAGAGCACTGCAAACAACAAAGCTAGTGGAGATGATGGTATCCCAGTTGAATTTTTCAAAGCGCTAAAAGATGATGGCGTCAAATTACTGCATTCAATATGCCAGCAGATTTGGAAAACAAAACAGTGGCCACAGGATTGGAAAAGATCAGTATACGTCCCAATCCCAAAAAGGGGCAATGCCAAAGAATGTTCAAATTATCGAACAATCGCGCTCATCCCACATGCCAGCAAGGTGATGCTCAAGATAATACAGAATAGACTTTAGCAACATGTGGAGAGAGAATTACCAGAGGTGCAGGCTGGTTTCAGAAGAGGCAGGGGGACTAGAGACCACATTGCCAACCTACGCTGGATCATGGAGAAAACAAAGGAATACCAGAAATAAGTTTACTTCTGTTTTATTGACTACACCAAGGCATTTGACTGTGTGGACCACAACAAGATGTGGAAGTAATTAAAGAGATGGGAATACCAGAGCACCTCATATGCCTCCTGAGAAATCTGTACATGAACCAAGAAGCAACAGTTAGGACAGAACATGGAATGACAGAGTGGTTTGGAATAGGAAAAGGAGTAAGACAAGGCTGCATTTTGTCACCATGCTTATTCAACCTATACACAGAGCACATAATGCGCAGTGCAGGGATGGAGGAATCACAATATGGGATTAAAATCGCTGGGAGAAACATCAATAATCTGAGATATGCAGACGATACCACCCTAATGGCAGAAAGTGAGGAAGACCTAAAGAATCTCTTGATTGGGCTGAAGGAGGAGAGTGCAAAAGCTGGCTTGAGACTCAATATCAAGAAAACCAAGATAATGGCAACAGGCCCAATCAGTTACTGGAAAATAGACGGGGAAGAAGTAGAAGCAGTGACAGATTTTACTTTCTTAGGATCAAAGATCACTGCAGATGGGGATTGTAGCCATGAAATAAAAAGGTGACTGATTCTTGGGAGACAAGCAATGAGAAACCTGGGGAACATAGTGAAAAGCAGAGACATCACATTGCAAACAAAAATTAGAATAGTCAAAGCAATGGTTTTCCCAGTAGTAATGTATGGATGTGAGAGCTGGACAATTAGGAAGGCTGAACGCAGAAGAATAGATGCCTTTGAAATGTGGTGTTGGAGGAGGGTTTTGAGAGTCCCCTGGATAGCGAGGAGAACAAATAGGTCAATCTTAGAAGAAATTAACCCTGACTGCTCATTGGAAGGTCAAATAGTAAAAATGAAGCTAAAGTACTTTGGACACCAAATGAGAAGGGAGGATTCACTTGAGGAGGCATTGATGTTGGGAAAGGTGGAGGGCAAAAGAAGAAGGGGAAGGCCAAGGATGAGATGGCTAGATGGCATTGTAGACACAATGGGCACAGAGCTGGGAGGGCTGAGGGGGATGGTGGAGGACAGAGGCGCCTGGAGGAAAATGGTCCATGGGGTCGCAAAGGGTCGGAGTCGACTGTGCGACTGAACAACAAAAATTGGGTTCCTTTGGAGCACATACAAACCCACACCTCTGTTTTATAGATATAGATTTGTGAAGTTGTGAGTTCAGTCCTGAGAAGGCTCCAGGTTGCCCTCAGCATTCTGTCCTTCTGAGGTTGGTAAAATTAGTGCCCAGCTTGTTGGGACAAAAATCCTAATTATCTTGTGAACCACCTAGAGAGTGCTCTAAGCACTATGGGACAGTATATTAGTGTAATTGCTATGTTATTCTCCAGTTGCCTAGAGGCACCTGTATAACAAGCTGATCAACCTGTTCTGCACATTTTCACTTGATATTTAGGAAAGGGAAAAAGAAACAAACGTCACTTCATACGTCTGGCACTGTTTTTATAACAGATCCTAGCATCTAATTATGTGCACAAAAATAGGCACTGGTATTGAGGCCTTCTGCTTCCTTAGTCATGCATGTTTGTTTGGCTTATATGATACAAAGCTATCAATTATCTGTTTAGTTGTGGAGAAGCTTGTCTTGAAAAGGTGCGTGCATGTCTGAAGGTCTGTCTTCAGTAAGAGATTCCAGTGATCCTGAAATACCTTCATGCCTTGCTTGACAGATTCTCAGTTCTTGGTTTCTAATAAGCCTTGCTGTGAATGTAGTTTCAAAAGATACAAGTTTTGAATGCATATATGACATAGAGAAGGAGTTCTCAACCTTTTTAAGCCAGGGGTCAGGTCACGCTCCCTCAGACAACTTTGGGGGCCGGACGGCCATTTTGCCCTTCCTCCACCACATGGCATTTCCTGGTGTGTTGGAGGTGGTGGTGGGCCACATGGAATGGTGCCATGGGCTGCATTCGGCCTATGGGCCGCAGGTTGTGAATCCCACACATAGAGTTCCCATTTCTTTTTAAAAGAAAGAGCAGCTGTATAAAAGCATTGTTCAGTGTTTCACTCAGGGAGGCTGGTGCAACCATATTGCGAGATAAGATGGCATTAGGTTTGCACAGACAGGTTTGGTAATGACATGAAACAAAGAGAGTGACTAATGTTCAAGCTTCTTACTTCCAAAGGAACAAAGTTTGTATTTTTAAAATTTGGCAAATAATTTGACAAGACACAAGACTGAGTTATAAAGAGTTTGGGAACAAGACTTGAGCTGGCATAATAAGCTGATCTTGCCATTTGAATTTGGTTGGTACATTTTGTCTGTTGTCTGTGAATTCAGTGGCTTACGAGAAAATAAAAAATATTAACCTATAAGGAAGAGATGTAAGGTACATGTCAGGGAAAGGCTCCCACAACCCTGGAGCCTATCCTGTAATGCTTCGTACACACCTACCTAACGCCACTGAGATCAACCCCGCGAGAGTCTGGAGGCTGAGAGTAGGGCCTGCGCCCCACAAAATGGGAAAAGGAATGGGAACTACAACTCCCAAGGTGCCTTGGCAGAAAAAAATGTCAGTTTAACAACAAGGCCTGGAAATAGAATGTTGGAAAGAGCTGATTTGCATGTTGGACTGTGATTGGTTGAGAGTGAATGACTGATAGGGAAAGGTCCTGGAATTCCTGAGATAATCTTCTTCTTAACCTATAAGGAAGAGATGTAACGTACGTGTCCAGCTGGCCTTCAAACACCCCTGGAGCCAATCCTGTAATTCCCACTCTCCCCCCCTCTCTGTGTGAGTGTTTGTGTGTGTGTGACTGACACACACACAGAGAAACATAGATAGAGTGAGACAGAAAGAGAGAGACACAGAGAGAGGAAGGGATGCATGTGCCGCCCCAGCTCCAGCCCAAACCACGCTGGCCGCAACCATGTTCAGGCCCATGGGGAAACCACGCACACCCAGCCACAGCAGTGGCAAAAGGCACGCAGGACATCAGGAGCGGAGCGGGGGGGGGGGCGCTAGGCCACAAACACCCCTGTAACTTACCCAACCCCCCCCAGACCGCCCAAGACGAAGTCCGGGTACCCTTGTTAGTAGTAAATAAGAAGACAAGCAGCTTTCTGGGAAATAGTAAGAAATGCACTGGCTTCTTAGATGTTCAGAATTTCCTGATGGAGTAGTAGTTTTCAAGCCTTTCTTTTTGAATTGTTGTGACAGGTATTTTTCTTAATATTTAGGAAAAATTAAGACACAGATATGTGTATTTCATTGAATGCAATTGCATATATCTATAAGTACCACATATACTCAACTATAAGTCATCCCAAATATAAGTCGAAGTACCTAATTTAGAACTTTAAAAGTAGGGAAATAGATTGACCCTAGTATAAGTTGGGGGTGGAAAATGCAGCAGCTGCTAGTGAGTTTCAGTAATTAAAATACATGAAAATACGGTAAAATTAATTAATTTTATAACATATATACATTTAAACAACATGATTACACATATTAAAAAATGACTTATGATAAACGAGATAACAACAAATGCAACATCAACAAAAATTACATACATAGTACCCTTAACTCAATTATTGCACTTGGTATAGCTTGATATAGTCATTATTAATAAAATAGGTGGTACTTCATCCGTGCTGTACACAGGGTCTGCGATAGGTTGTTTCTTGTTTAATCCTCATTGTTATTTTCCTAGAATTTTCGTGTTGTCGGGTCAGGGCCTGCCATATTTTCTTTAGGTAGTGCATAAAGAACCCCATATCCCCCAAAAATCACTTTTGTTTTTCATTCCTCTTTTTTATGAATATCTTGTTAATTTTTCATTCAATGCTAATTGCCAAATTTCATCTGTGTTTATTAAACTCATATTTTTCTTTCCACTCTTTGGCCATAATCTGCCTTGATATCGATAACAAAGTTATCAGTAGTTCTTTTTTGTTTTGGTCCAATGTCAGATCTTCAACTTCTCCTTTGGTTGTAGTTGGATTTTCATATTCAGTATAATTCTGACTCAATTGCTCTCCAGTACATTCTACTGTATTGACAATCCCACCACATGTGCATAAAAGTCCCCCTCTCCTGACAGCCTCTCCAACATTGACCAGACAAATTTTTCTTCATTTGACACACCCTGACTGGTGTCAAATACCGCCTCCACAAAACCTTACTATTGTGTTCTCTTTCTTTAATAGATAGAGATCTCATGATTCTTTGGGACTATTTTTACTTTCCACTTTTTTTCATTGATGTTTATTTCCAAGTCATCTTCCCATATTTTTTCCAATATATTTTGTGTTTCTTCCTTATAGTTAAGATTTTTATATATTATGCCCACAACACCTTTTATATTCCTTTTCACATTCCTTACTCTACTTACTAGTTCATCAAACATTGTTAGGCACCTCTTTTCATTTTCTCCTTTCTCTCTCAATTTTCTATCCCAATTTTCCATTTGAATTCTTTGATACCAATTTATTTTTAGTTTCATATAAATTTCATTTCTTGTCTGTGTGTTGTTACATTTACTTATCCAGTCCGACAATAGTAAAACTTTATTTTGACCTAAGATATTTCTTCCTTGCTTTGTATTTGCTAGTGGGCAATTCCTGATGTCTAATATTTCTATGATTGGAGAGCATGTCGGAGCTATTTTATGCTTTAGTGATTTCCATACATTATAGATTGTTTTTAGTGAGAAGGTATTGATCTTTTGTTTCAATATATCTTTACCTAAGAACAACTCTCCTTTCAAATTCTTGTATTCCAATCAATCTGATTCTAAACTACTGTATTTTCTGGCGTATAAGACTACTTTTTAACCCTGAAAAATCTGTGCCAAAGTTGGGGGTCGTCTTATAGGACAGGTACTTATCTGCAGCTTGTTTCCCCTTGCTTCATATGTCCAGCGCATATGGTGGGGGGTGCCGCGGCCGAGTCCCTGCTCTGTGCGGGGAGTATGAAGCAAGGGGAAGCAAGCTGCACACATCTTCCTGTACCTCGAGGAGGAGAACGTGAGCATGGATTGGCTCTCCACCAGAACCTGCCCATTCGACTCGGAGGGCTGCGCGTCTTGGTTGAGTGTGGGTTAATTTTTATTTGGTGTGCATTGGAAGAGGGGTAGTTATATTTTAACTGGAAAAGTTGGGGGTCGTCTTATACGCCCAGTCGTCTTATACGCCGGAAAATACGGGTAGTTGGTTTATCCTGTGCCTTCTTTAATACTCTTTTAAGATGAAAAGCGTAATAGTACTTCGTTAGGTATTCCTAACCCTCCTTCCTTTTGTTTCATATACCAAAGAGACTTACTAATCCTGGGGCTTTTGCCATTGTTACAATAATCATTTATCAGAGTTTTCCACCCTTTGAGTTCTCGCTGATATATTTTTATGGGGAGGTTTTCAAATAAGAAATTCAGTTTCGGAATTAATTTCATTTTTGCTATACTAATTCTTCCAAACCATGATAATTTGATTTTTTTCACTTGCATTATAGAATCTTTGAATTCTGACTTTATTTTATTGAAATTTATATTGTATAAGTCCTTAAAGTCTATTGTTATGTGTATACCCAAGTATTTCATCTTCTCTTTTACCTTGAAGTTATGTGTCCATCAATTGCTTTTTCCCCAACTCCGTATGATTACACGTTATTGCTTCTGTTTTATCCCAATTTACTCTTAAGCACGATATACTTTCAAATAAATTCAGATGATGTTGATTTGTTTTTATTTTTTGTTGTGGATCTTTAATTATCAATAACGTATCATCAGCAAACATGCATACCTTTTTTTGTCCTATTCCAATGATTTCTTCATCCTGTCTAACTGATGTTGCTAACAGTTCCAAGGCCAAAATGAAGAGAGTTGGTGACAGCGGTCATCCCTGCCTTGTTCCTGCGTTCAGGTTTACTGGCCTACTATAACAATCTTTAATCTTTATTTTGGTTTGACTTTGTTTGTAAAATTGTTCCATCACATGTCTTTCATCACACTTAATGAGATCCAGGAAGATAAACAACAGGAACAAACTGAAGTCCTCTCCGTTAATATGGTTGATGAGGTGCATGTAGATTAACAGATTTCAGGTGAGAGGCTCCTTGTACTAGTGATTCAATAATTAGAAACACAGAGAGATGGATTTGTGATGCACATGATTACCGTATGGTGACTTGCCTGCCAGGTGCAAAAGTTGCAGACATCACGAGAAATCTAGATAGCTTGTTAGAGAGAACTGGGAAGGAGCCAGTGGTCATGGTACACGTTGGTACCAATGATGTTGGAAAGGCCAAGCGGTCTGTCCTGGAAGCCAAATTCAGGTTGTTAGGAAGAAGATTGAAGTCCCGGACTTCCAAGGTAGCATTTTCAGAAGTGCTGCCTGTTCCTCGTGCAGGACCTACCAGGCAGGCAGAGCTCAGAAGCCTCAATGCGTGGATGAGGCGGTGGTGTTGAGAGGAGGGCTCCAGATTTGTCAGGAACTGGAGAACATTTTGGGACAAGCCAAATCTGTTCATGAGGGATGGGTTGCACTTGAACCATGATGGGACCAGATTGCTGGCACTCAACATCAAAAAGGCTGCAGAGCAGCTTTTAAACTGATTACTGGGGGAAAGCCGACAGGCGCTGGGCAGCATCCGGTTCAGGAAAGTGTGTACTTGAGTAGTGAGGAGGATGCAAAAATTACTGAGCAGAGCAAGGAGCTAGTCACCAGCACTCTAGCAGAAGGATGCAAGAGGCAGTCTAACAATGCAACTGGACTCAAAAGACTGCATCAGAAGAGCATATATAAATGCTTGTATGCAAATGCAAGCCTCCGGAACAAAATAGGGGAGCTGGAATACTTAGCAATAGATAAGGATATTGATATTATTGGCATCACTGAAACCTCTTGGACGGACAAATGGATACAGTTATCCCAGGCTACAAACTGTACAGGAAGGATAGGAAGGGGCAAACGGGAGGTGGTGTAGTGATAAAATCATATGAATTGGAATATCTAGGTGATTTGGAATCACCATTAGAAACTCTGTGGGTAAGAGTACCAGGCCACAAGGATGGTCTAACAGTAGGCATATACTATCGGCCTCCGACCCAAACTCCTGAGGGAGACTGGCAGTTGGAGAATGTTGTAAAGGAGGCATCCAAGAAGGGAAGCCTGGTTATAATGGGGGACTTCAATTACCCTCACATAGACTGGATGAACTGTTGTTCAGCACATGATAAAGAGATAAAGTTCCTAGATATGGTAAATGATTGTTCCCTGGGACAGATGGTTGAAGACCCAACTAGAGGTACAAGAATCCTTGACTTGATCCTGAGTAATACTCAGGATCTGGTGCAAGATGTTAATGTGACTGATCCAATAGGGAACAGTGACCACAACTCAATTATGTTTAACTTGATCATAGACCACAAGTCACTGATAAAATCTAACACAGAGACCTTAAATTTTCAAAAAGGAAATTTCCCAAAAATGAGGAAACTAGTAAAAAAAGAAGCTGAAAGGGAAAATTGAGAGAGTGCAAACACTCCAAGAGGCATGGAGGTTGTTGACAAAAACAATAACAGAGGCCCAATTGGAATGCATACCCAAAAGGAAAAAGGGCACTGCCAGGTCCAAGAGGACTCCGATGTGGCTTACAGGAGCTGTTCGAGAAGTGATCAAAAGCAAGAAAAGCTCATTTAGAAGATGGAAGGCTTGTCCAAATGAGGACAGCAGGCAGAAACATAAATTCTGGCAGAACAAATGCAAGGCAACAATCAGGAAAGCAAAGCAAAACTTTGAGGAGCGTATAGCTAAAAATACTCAGAGAAATAACAAAGACTTCTTTAAGTACATTAGAAGTAAGAACCCAACTAGGAAGGCCATTGGACCATTAGATGACAATGGAAGGCAAGGGGTTATTAAAGAGGAAACAGAGATTGCAGAGAGACTCAATGAATTCTTTGCTTCAGTATTCACTGAAGAAGACAGACTACATGCCCAAAACAGAGCCTATCTTCGTAGGGAAGGAAACTGAAGAATTAAGCCAGATAGAAATAACCAGGGAGGAGGTCCTTGCATGTCTTGTTAAACTAAATACTAACAAATCAACAGGACCAGATGGCATCCATTCACGAGTTCTCAGGGAACTTAAAGATGAAATTGCTGATCTCCTAGCCAAAATATATAATCTTTCCCTCAAATCAGGGTTTGTGCCTGATGACTGGAAGGTAACGAATGTAACACCAATTTTCAAAAAAGGATCCAGGGGTGATCCAGAAAATTACCGACCTTTCAATTTGATATGTGTCCCAGGTAAAGTGATGGAAACCATACTACAAGATAGAATTAATAGGCACGTAGAAGAGAAGGTGCTGCTAAAGGAGAGCCAACATGGCTTTTGGAAGGGCAAATCATGCCTCACTAATCTGTTGGAATTTTTTGCGAGTGTCAACAAGCATGTGGATAAGGGGGATCCAGTTGACATTGTTTATCTGGACTTTCAGAAGGCTTTTGACAAGGTCCCGCACCAAAGGCTATTGAATAAACTTACCAGTCATGGAATAAAGGGACAGGTCTTGTCCTGGATCAGCAACTGGCTAAGGGACAGGAAACAGAGGGTCACACTAAATGGACACTTCTCCAAGTGGAGGGAAGTAAAGAGTGGGGTCCCCCAAGGTTCTGTACTGGGAATTCTGCTTTTCAACCTCTTCATAAATGATCTAGAAGTAGGAGTAAATAGCAAGGTAGCCACATTTGCTGACAACACTAAATTATACAGGGTAGTGAAAACTGAGAGATTGTGAGGAGCTCCAGAGGGATCTCTTGACACTGGGGGAATGGGCAAAACAGTGGCAAATGAGCTTCAACATTAGTAAGTGCAGAGTGATACATGTTGGGGCAAAAAAAACACCAATTACATTTATAAACTGATGGGTTCTGAACTCTCTGCGACAAACCAGGAAAGGGACCTTGGTGTCCTGGTGGACAGCTCAATGAAGGTGTCAACCCAGTGTGCCTCAGCAGTGAAAAAAGCAAACTCAATGCTAGGGATCATTAGGAAGGGTATAGAAAATAAGTCAGCAAGTGTCATTTTGCCTCTTTATAAATCTATGGTGAGGCCCCATCTGGAATACTGTGTACAGTTCTGGTTGCCATACCTTCAGAAGGATATTATGGAGCTGGAAAAAGTGCAGAGGAGGGCAACCAGAATGATTAGGGGACTGGAACACCTTCCTTACCATCTGAGGCTGCAACCGGTTGGGCCTCTTCACTCTTGAACGACGGCGTCTAAGAGGTGACCTGATTGAAGTTTATAAAATCATGCACGGTGTGGTCAAAGTAGATAAGGAAAAACTGTTTTCCCTATCGCATAACACTAGAACTAGGGGGCACTCCATGAAACTTTTGGGTGCTAGTTCTCAACAAATAAGAGAAAGTACTTTTTCACCCAGAGGATCACTGGTTTATGGAACTCCCTGCCAGAAGAGGTGGTGACAGCTGTCAGTCTTGACAGCTTCAAGAAAGGATTAGACAAGTTCATGGAGGACAAGGGTATCAATGGCTATAATGATGGATACCTAAGAACAACCTCCGGGTTAGAGAGAAAGGCAGGATATCTCCCAATGCCATTTCCAGGGAATCCTAAGCAGGTGAAGGCATCTTCTTGGGAATAATACCCTGAAGTAAATGGTGAGCCACTGTGTGAGACAGAATGCTGGACTGGATGGGCTGTGGCCTGTTCCAGCAAGGCTGTTCTTATGTTTAAAATGTTCCCCAAAATTTAATTGACTAACTATCTCCTTTATGGTGACCCATTGTATCGAATCAAATGCCTTGTAAATGTCAAGGGCAAGGATGCATACCTTTTTTTTCTTTTTAAAGTAATCAATGACATTAATTACCCTTGATATCATACCCTTCATTTGTTTGCCCTTTAGGAAACCAGACTGGTCTTCTTCTAAATATTGATTCATAAATCTATTTAATCTTATAGCCAAAATGGATGTAAAAATTTTGGTGTCCTGATTTAGGAGCGAGATTGGTCTATAAGACTTAATCTTTTCCTTGTCTTTACCAGGTTTGGGGATAAACTCGGTGATTGAGTTATTCCATGAATCTGGTGCGTGACCTCCTTCTAATATATGATTAAATAAATTCTTCAGTCTAGGAACTCTTAAATCTTTAAATTCTTTGTATAACTCTGAGGGGAAGCCGTCCTCTCCTGGAGTCTTATCTAGTTTCAGGTTTTGAATTACAGTCTCTATCTCTTGCTCATTTATCTTTTCCTCCATTTGCTCTTTGTGACAATCGATTATTTTTCTTTTTATGTTGTCTGAGAGATAGACTTTTAATAGTTCTTGATCTATTTTTCTCTCCTTGTATATTTCTGAATAGAATTCTTCGGCTACTTGTAATTTTCTGTCATTTTGTTGCAACGCTTCCCTTTTTTTATCTATTAGGACTTCTATCTCCCTTTTGCTTTTTTTCTGCCTGACCGCTTTTGCTAATCTTTGCATACTCTTATTATTAAATTCAAAATTGTCTCTTTTTAAGAATATAATATCTCTTCTAGCCTTCTCAATATCCTGTCCAAGCAATACTTTTCTTGCTGATTGGAATTTTACCCATGTTGTTTCTTTCCCTGTACTAGCATGTTCTTGTTCTAGTTCTTTTATTTCTTTTTCTAGTTTTACTTGTGTATCCTTCATTTTCTTTTCTATTATCTTCTCCTTAATACAATCTCCTCTAAATATTGCTTTAATTGCGTCCCATAAAATATGAGGTTCTACATCACCAGTATCGTTCATTTCCCAATTTATTTGCCATTTATCTCTTAATTTATTTTTATTTTTTTTGGTTCTTAAGCAATGCTGTGTCAAATCTCCATCCCTTCTCTTGTTTACTTCCATTCCTGGACTGCATATCCAACAAAACCATGGCATGGTCCGATATTTTTATAATTCCCATTCTGATATCTTCTAGGTTCCCCACCCAGTTTGCTGAGACCATTATATAATCAATTCTGGTGTACTTTCTGTGTACTGGTGAATAATATGAGTAAGATCTTTCAGAGCCCCTTAGAGCTCTCAATGAGTCACATATGTTGTGTTTTTCCATCCATTTATCTAGTGCGCTGGTTTTCATACCTTGTTGATCCCAGCAATTTGGGAGACATCCCGAGTGTCTCTTGTTAGATTAAAGTCTCCTGCTATTATCATGTTCTCGGTTCTCTCCTTGTTGATAATTGTTGACATTTTGTCCAGAAATTTATCTTGGTTTTGATTTGGTGCATATAAATTAACTAATGTCACCTCTTCTTTTTCAATTTTTCCTGTTATAATTTGGTATCTACCCTCCTCATCATTTATACATTTTTTCATTGTGAAACCTAATCTCTTTGAAATTAATGTAGCAACTGCCCTGAATTTTGAAGTGCCTAATGTTTTTTCATATGTGTTCATCCATCCTAGGTATAGATTATTCTTTTTTTAAATAATTTTTTATTGTACAACTAAACAGACATACAGAAAAGAAAAACAATAACAATACAATACAAAATTACATCAAATTCATTAAAGATAGCACATGATAATAATTGAACTAATTATTTGCAATATAACCCGCAATATTGAATACCCACATTATGAGTTATTACTATAACCATAACAATCATAAAAACTTACAGTGCTACAACTGTTTTTTTCTTCTTTACTAATTACACATCACCCTGTGAATATTTACAATGCCCGGAGAGTTTAGTATCTATATCATCTCCCAAAACCACTTTGAGATGGTACAGGTCCAAAACTGTCCCTTGCCATAAGAGAGTGATCCACAAACGGCTTCCAAATACTCCAAAACCTATTTTCTTTTAATTTATCCCTTTTTACTTTAATCTCCCATGTCAGTTTGTCGTTCAATGCTAAGGTCCACATTTCCTTATACCACTCTCCGATCTGTATGACAACATCGTTTTTCCAATTTCTGGCTATGCATTGTCTACCTGTAGTTAACATAATTTCCAATAATTCTTTTTCCTCCTTATTCAAACCCATGCCTTCCACATTTGTTAATAGGATGGTACCTGACACCAGCTTAATTCTTTTACCCATTATTTCCCCAATCTCTCCTTCTATTCTTCTCCAAAATTCATTTATTTTTTTACAGCTCCACCACATATGTTCATATGTTCCAACTGTTTCTTTACATCTCCAGCATAAATTATCCCTTTTATTGCCCATCTGATAAAGCCTCAGTGGTGTCAAGTACCATTGCCACAACATTTTAAAGTTATGTTCCTTAATTCTTACTGACATTGTTCTCATTATCCTCTTTTTCCATTTGTTTCTCCATTCAACCTCTCCTATTTTTATATTCAAATTTTGTTCCCACTTCCGTTTCAAATCATCATGTGGATCTATACCCTTATTCAATATGGTATAAAGTTTGCTTACTAGACCCTTAATATTCTTTTCCCCTTTTCTAATCTTTAATACCAATTCTTCAAATTCGGTCTTTGCTCTATCTATCCCTACTTCCCTTCTATATTTTTTATTCCAGTTATCAACCTTCAATTTCTGAAACCAGTCCAATTTTAACTTTTCAAATATTTTTTTCCTCTTGTTTTCATCATCCCAAACTTCTAACCAGTCCTTCAATAAAGACAATTCATTTTTATCCAGTATTTCCTTTTTTTCCTTATCTATTTTTATCGGAAAACACACCATATCAGTCAATTCCAAGATTGGAGAGAGATTTGGGACCATATCTTTCTTTACTCTTTTCCACACCTCCATGAGACCTTTCATCATATTATTGCTTGTCTTTATCGGTTTATCCTTCATTCCCAAAAAGATCATTTTACCAATATTCCTATATTCTTTCATCTCCAATTCCTCCCAAATTACCTTTTCTCTTGCTAAGATCTTCACAACATTCTTAATTTAGAATGCTCGATAGTATGCTAACAAATTCGGCATACCCAAACCCCCTTCTTTCTGAGATAAGTACCAAAACTTCTTTGGAAGTCTAGATTTTTTACCTCCATTACAAAAATTATTAAACATCTTTTGAAATTCATTAATTTCCTTCTCTTTCAAGTGGATCGCAAGTGCATCAAATAGAAAATTAATCTTTGGCAGCAATATCATTTTGCAAATTGCAATCCTCCCGAACCATGACAAATTCAGCTTTTGAAACTCTTGTAGTTTGCGATTAAATTCTACTTTCAAACTATCATAATTCAATCGTTTAAGTTCTTCCAATTTGTTTGAAATAATTATCCCCAGATATTTCAACTTTTCTTTAATTTGTATATTAAGTGTCCCCACTATCTTTCCCATCTCGTCTACCCCCATATTGCACAGCATCAATTCTGACTTATCCCAATTTATCATCAATCCGGTTATAGATTCAAATACCTGTAGTTGCTCTTTAATCCTATCCATTACCATCTCTGTATGTTTCACCATTAACAACGTATCATCTGCATACATGCTCACTTTATTACCCATTATCCCTTCTATATTTGAATCATCCCTTATATTTTTAGCTAATATTTCCATTGCCATGATAAACAAGATAGGAGATAGTCGACATCCCTGCCTAGTACCTGCCTCAAGCCTTACCACATCTGCAACCTCTTCATTTACTCTAATCCTAGCATTCCCTTTTTGATATAATAGATCAATTACCCTTCTAAATCTATCCCCAAATCCATAATTTCTAACTATTTCCTTAATTGAAGACCATTGCAATGAATCAAATGCCTTAAAAATGTCTAGTGATAATAAACCCACCTTTTCCTTCGTTTGGTTAACATTGTCAATTAAATCTAATACCCTTCTAGTCAAGTCAGCCATGTGCCTACCTTTTAAAAAACCAACTTGGTCAACATTTATATATTCCCCCATAAAACTATTTAAACGATTAGCCAATATTGCTGTGAAGATTTTGGCATCCTGGTTTATAAGGGAAATTGGTCTGTACAATTCCACCTTTTCCAGATTCTTTCCCGGTTTTGGCAGCAGAACGATTATGGTATTATACCATGAGGTCGGGATTTGTCCTCCATCTAAAATATAATTGTATAACTTCACTAACTTTGGAACCACAACATCTTTAAATTCTTTATAAAATTCCGTCGATAGTCCATCATCTCCCGGGGCTTTCCCCATCTTCAATCCACTAATTACCTCCTTTACCTCTTTATCGGTGACCCTTTCCTCCATTTTTTCTCATTGTTCTTGTTTTATTCCATTCCCTAACTGTCTTTCCAAAATCATTTTGAGCCTCTCCAGATCTACCTCCTTTTTTTGCATATAATGCTTGATAAAATTCCTTCACAATTTTACATTTATCCTTATTCTTGTTACACCTTAAGCCTTGTTTATTAACCAACACCCCAATTTCTCTTTTTTCCCTTTTAGCCTTAGCTGCTCTTGCTAATAATTTTGAACTTCTATTACTAAATTCAAAATACTCTCTATTTAAATAAATCAAATCTCTTTTAACTTTATCAATATCCTTGCCCATTAACTCAGCCTTAAGTCTTTGCAATTTAGTAAAAGTTTTTTTATCTTTACTTTTTGAATGGTCCTCCTGTAACTGCTTTATTTCTTTTTCTTTTTCTAACTGTTCTACCTTATGTCTTTTATATTTAATACTCGCCAACTTTATACTTTCCCCTCTAAAAACCGACTTCATGGTATCCCAAACAACGTTAAAGTTAACTTCATTATTATCGTTCCACTGCCAACTTTCTTTCCACCTTTCCATCATTTGCTCTTTACATTTTTGGTCTTTAAATAAGTTAGGATCGTACCTCCAACTTCTTCCTCTTCGAAAATCATTTTGTAATTTCAATTCCAAAAGTACATTGGCATGATCTGATTCCTTGATGATCCCAATTTCCATTCCCTCGATGTCTTTAATCAGGTTTTCCGTAAGAAAGACGTAATCTATTCTCGAGTAGGTCCCATGGACGTGTGAGAAAAAAGAATATGCCCTTTCAGAGCCCTTAATCTCTCTCCAAGAGTCCTTCAAACCCATCGCAGCCATCCATTTGTCTAAAACCTTCCCTTTCAAACCTATTCCACATCTTGCTATGTTCGTGCAGTCTAAGCCCGACCTTATCAAATTAAAATCTCCAGCCACAATAGTTTTTGCAACATTTTCTGGCTCGACTACTTACCGAACTTTTTCTAAAAAATCCGCTTGATGGTCATTTGGAGCATATATATTTACCAGCATGATTTCCTCATCTTCTATTTTTCCCTTTACAATCAAATATCTACCCTCTTGATCAGCAACACTTTTTGTAATCTCAAATCCTAATTTTTTTAGAAATCATAATTGCCACACCTCTCGCTTTTGAAGTTCCAAACGCCATCTCATAATGTTGAATCCATCCCAAAAAAAGTTTGTTCGTGTCTTTTGACTTCTGGTGCATTTCCTGTAAGAACACTATATCGGGTCTATCTTTCTTCAATGCCAATTGCAGCCTCCGCCTCTTAAGAACAGAACCTGTACCCTTCACATTCCATGTTAATATTTTAATATTTCCCATAATCTATTTCCTTTCTAACTTCTAAACTCTCCATTGGGCGTGCCATCACCAACCCCTTCCCCCCAAAACACACAATTCTACATATAACACACACTATCTCTCTCCCTGCTTTCTTCAAAAAAAAAAAAGACGCCTTCGACAACCAAAGAGGGGAGAGGGGGGACATGCAAGATGTGCCTACCTACCAGAACTACGCGCTACTCACCCTTCTATAACATTTAAATGCTTTAATTTTTAATAATCTATTTTTTATTGCTCCTTACTTGTCTCCTCCTCCACCATGATCAACGACAGCTCCTCCTCCTCATCTTTTCCCTGCGGTATTCCACCTGTGGCACCACCAGCCTCTGCCCTCTCATGCTCCCTCCCCAAAGCATCCGATTCCAGCAATTCGTTCTTAAAATTTATCCACTCTTCTGAATCTGTTTTTACCAGCTCCAACAAACTCAGATACTCCAATGGATTGGTCCCTTATCAATTACTTGCATTCTTTTCTCATAGAAAAAGCGCAGTTGCTGTGGAAATCTCCAATTGTACCTTATGCTTTTGCTCATCAACAATTTAGTTACAGGTCTCATCTTATACCTCCACATTCTTTCTTTCATTGAAATATCATTATATACTTCTACATCAGAACCATCAAATTTCAGGGCGCCAGAACCAGCTTTTTTCAAAAAGGCCATTACCCTAAGCTTATCTCCCCAGTTTGCAAATTTTACCAAAACATTTCTTTGAACCGCCTTCCCTCTTCTTGGACCCACCCTGAATGCACTTACAATATCTTCCTGTACAAATTCCTTTCCCATAGTCAAACCATTTAACCACTGAACCACTCTTTCTCTTAGTTGGTCCGGGGTCCGTTCAACCACCTGACGGATCAGAATGTTCTGCTTTCTCATCATATCTTCCACAGCGTCAATCCTTTTCTCATGCTCTTCCAATTTCAGCTTATTCTCCTGCACCGCCTCCTGAGTCCCTTTTATTTCCTTTTTTATAACATTTACCTCATTTTGGACCAATTTCACATTCCCCTCTTATTTTTTGCAAACTAAAATCCACTTTTTTTGAGAAATCCATAACAGATGATACCACCTTATCTTGTTTTTCAATCATTTCATTTCTATCTTTTACCCTTGATTCCTCATTTTTCTCCAATTTCTGGAACAATTTACCAATTTCCACCATAATTTGAGTATGATCATAAGGCTCAGGTGGCGGTGATGAAGACTGAGGGGCTTCTTCCATTGGTGCTTTTTCTTTCCTCTTAGACTTCACTGCTGGCTCTTCCTCTTTTGCTTTCCCTTTTGTGCCTTTATCCATGATAACACATAATAAGAGAGTCCAGTGTTGCAGAATGTTGCAAAGTCTTAGTCAGTCCAGACAAGCCTGTGCCACTGCAACCGCTGATACCACGTATCCAAACAGGGCAAACAAAGCTTATAAAGAGGAAGAAATCCAGCAAAGAGTTAGTTGCTATAATCCACAGAAAGAAAACAGGAACCAGAATATACTCCAAAAAACAAACAAAAAAAAAAGGAATGATCCACGTCCGACCCGTTTCCCTAAAGCAAGCAGTCCAATTATTCACCTTCCAAACCACAAAAGTAGAGGCTCCAAGGAAACGGTCACCCAGGTTTTTTTCGTTTGAGTCAAAGCCACCAGGAGGGGGGGTGGGAGAAAAAAAAAGCCCAAAATCCCAGCAAGGAGGAAAGAAAAACAGGAGGAGCAATACGTCCAAAAAAAAGATGTTATTTGTAATCCACACGGTGAAGGAACAAAAAACCAAGTTAATCCTTCTCTTGAAGCGAACAAATCAAAGCGCCCTTTTCCAGCGGGTACTTTAACTTCAGGGGGAAACCCCCCTTCTTCCTCTGTGAATCGGCAGACTTTCCCCACACACTTTAGACTCGAAACACACTGCAGCCTTCAAAAGCTGGAGCCCAGACGAGAACTTCTTAAACCACATTACTATCGCCAAAACACGTCGCGGTTCTCCTGGGGCGCAGGGAAGCCATAGACCAAAGCACAATCACTTTTGTTTTCCAGGACCGCCACCATTAACGGGACGACCGCCCGATTTCATCCACTTCCACCCGCTTCCAAATCCAGGCTCTTTTAAGCAAGTTCCCCAGTTAACTTTAGCTTTTCCATATAGACTTTCATGCACTTACATAGAATTGTTTTCTTGCCGATTCTACTGCCGCCTCAGATCTCCGCCGTCTCACTGGTCCCGTTCTCGGCTCCTCGGCAGGGAAAGCCTCAGCTTCCGTCGCAAGCCTCGCCTGGCCAGGAAACCTCCCAAACTTCAACTGCCCGACTTCAAAACTTTCCAGATAGGCAAGCAGGAGTCTTATCGACAAAAAATACCACTTTAAAATTTCCCCATTTTGATCATTCACATTGATTACCGCTTTGATAAGCGCGAGCGTCCGGATCAAGATGTTACTTGTCGGCCATCTTAGCCACGCCCCTCATAGATTATTCTTTTGATAGGATTTTTGGTGGGTCTCTTGTAGAAACACAATATCTGGTTTTTCTAACCTTAAGGCTGTTGCAAGTCTTTTTCTTTTAATCTGGCAACCTGTGCCCTTAACATTCCATGATACAACTCTAAATCTTTTCATTATGGTTCTTATTCTTTGTTCCCTTTATAAACTTTACAGATCCCTTAAATGTGAATTTAACCCAATTTCCCAATCCCAACAGCAACACCCATACCCCGACAGTTTTGTTGGTTTCACCCCTGGTTCCTTGCATTAAGGAACCACCTCCTATTGATGGAGAAAGGGGGTCTTGACTATTCTGTAAACTGATTCTTCCTTGTGTGTTCCTAACGTGAATGAGGGTCATTTGATGTTAATCAGTGGGAGGAAGAAAGGCAGTCTGGTGATGCATAAAAACCATAACATTTTATTACTATCTTTTTTTGCTTTCTTCTTATGTCCAATATTTCTTAACTTAAAATTCCTGAGAATGTATCTCAGGTAGTAAAGAGGTTTGCTTTTATTTTAGAGAGAAAAAAAATGTTAAATTCTAAGATCACTTACTCTTGATACTTAACTTGGGCTCCGACAATCTAAGCCTTCTAATTCCTCCTTTAGATCCTTCCATTCTTGTGTACCCTCTAATATGTCAATACAGTCAGTCTGTTTGTTTATAATTGACGTCTTACCTCTCCAAACAAATTTCAGTTTCTGGGGTTGTTGCCAATTATACTTAACACCTTTCCCCCCCAAAAAAATTGGTGACCGGTTTTAATTTCTGTCTCCATAATATTTCTTCTTTTGAGATATCATGGTATACCTCTAAAAGTTGCCCTTCGTACTGTACAACTTTATCACCCTTAGACCTTATACAAGACATTATTCATAATTTAGTGTCTAAACTCATAATTTTTACTAATGTTGGTCTCTTTGTTTGCCCTGGCCTTTTTTTACCTATCCTATATATACCCCATATTTCCTCTGGGGCTATTTTTCTGTCTAGCTCCATTGAATTTATTCATTTTAAGATCCTTGGTTTTAGTGAGTCTGGATTATTTTCAATTAAATTTTTAATTACTATATTTCTCTGCCTTGATTGATCTTCCAGTCTAAATATCCTTTCTTCTTGATTATCTAATCTTGTATTCCTCTCACTTTCCCCCTCTCTCAAATCTTTAATCTCTCCCTCTACTGATTTTATTTTGAGCTCGACTTGACATATCTTTGTGTCTAATATCTTTGTAAAACTATCTAGAATATCTCTTATGTCATTTTGCCCCTTTATTATTTCATCTTTATCTTTTTTCCTAGACCCTTCAATTTGTTGCATATATGCTTCCATTTTATTCATTCTTGCTTCTATCTTATTGAGGACTATACTCATTTCTGGTTGTAAAATATCTTCCTTATCTTCTTGAAGTTTTTCTGAACTTCCTTTATCACTATTCTTATCTTTGAATGAACCTTTCATTTCTGATTCTAATCTAGTCAACCTTTTAAAGTTCCTATCTGATGATTTTTCCCTTGGTTCTCTAGTCCAAACTGGTTTGAATTTTTTTGGAAAGCGTCGACTCATTCACTTTTTTTATATTTAATCAATGTAATTGTCTTTTTAAATATTCAGTTTGAAAGAATACCTCTGTAGGATTCAAAAGTTACTATTAACCATGAAAGTTTAAATAGCAGTTATAGATTTTTCTTGGTTCTTTCTTATGCAACGTTATATTCAGAGCTTACTTAAATTCCTGGTATAGACCAAAACTAAGCCAGAATACTCTTTAAAGGTTCAAATAACACTTGAGTCAATTTTTATCCCCTTCTTATTCCACAATAGTAACTCATAGGACCCTGGTAGTAACGTCACTCCCTCCTCCCTTATCACCATATTATTTAGTACAGTCCAACTCAATCCTGTTTCAGTTTGCTCCTCAAGTAGGGGACAGGTGTTCTCTCTTTCTACACAGTTTCTTAAAGCCCACACCAACAATAGGTGCTTCTATGAGGGATCGCTTCTGCCTCCTCACTGATCAAATCTTTGTCAGCCCCTCACCCATTCATCAGTACTCCAAAGCATACACATCTAGGATCCCTTCTTACCCCACCTTTATATTTGCTTGGTTTGGCTGCTACCCCGTCCAGAGTTTGTCATTCTAGACCAAGTTTCCAACTCTCTGGTCCCAGAGCCACACTTTCAATCCTACCTCTTCTTCTTGGCAGTCCTCCTCTTGCTTGTCTGCCCAGTGTTCCAAACAAGTAAACACAGTAGACATTTATGTGGGTATGTTTTTGAGTGTTTACGTTGACCAGAGTATAAGTCGAATACCATTTTTGGACCTCATTTTGGGGGCCAAAAAACCTGACTTATACTCGAGCATATATGGTAAATGTGCCTTGTGTTTGCCTTGCAAAATATGCTTTCATTCTTCATTCTCTTGTACTGATGAACCATAGCTTGTGGTTTCATTTGAACCAACATTGTAATACTGTACCTGATTCTGGTTGGATTAATGGTAAATCATAATTTGCTTAGCTTCAGGATAGCAGCAAATAAGGATTTGCCAAGGCTAATATCAGAAGGGGATAACCAGAGACAGATAGTAGGTGTTGGGGGCAAATTCTGCATGTTTTGAGCATGGTCCTGCTGGTAAGATCATAGTTTGGCTGCTATGTGTGTACTGTGCCACATAACCCAACAACAATAGTTTATGCAATAAGGACTTCTTATAATCCACCTTCATCCCAGGCGTTCCTGTGTTAGTTCTCGATGAACTCCAGATGGATGGTGGTAGAGGCAATGAATTCAGCAAGAGACTTGAAATGGAACATCAGGAGAGGGAAAAGTGAATTTGAAGACATGCCCAGTTACATATTTGTTTGCGTTGATTCTATCCCGAAATGGCGGATGGGTGGCCTTCACAATGTGTTGTGCTTCAGCTACCATTGACACTGGCAAATACTGTACAGCCAAGTGTGAGAGGCATAGTGGAAAGTCTGGTTTATCTCATTTGTCAATGCTTTCTCTCCGTTGCAACTGGTGACTTGCCAAACTAAAAGCAAGTACGATAGGCAAACATTGTAGCCTGGTGGATGCTTTACAATCCTGGTTTTAAACTTTTATCTGTTTCTCTCTCCACAAAATCAATGTCTTTAATTGTTCATTGGCTATGTTCAGCTTAGTAAGGTACTCATAGAGCTAGCTGATGCCCAGGGGGGGAAAATAAATAAATGTCAAGATTTTTTACCAGTGTCCTTTGGTGATCATATTAGGTGTCCATTACCTACAAGAATGATATTGGATGAAACAACTAGTGTGGACTTCTCATTGTGTGTTTTGTTTATAGTTTCAAGTGTGCCCCAAGAGCTTGTGCGTGTCTACACCAGGACATCGGACAGATCTGTTTCAGAGGGATGCTGAAAATGTCCTCATAACTGATTTTTTTGGAAGTGTACGGAAGGTGGAGATTACAGCAGAGACGATTTCTCTGGATCGTAATTTAGCTCCTGAAGAAACCAGGTATGTTGTTGCTTCCCTTCCCTCCTCCCTGACTGTCATAACTGGATAAGTCACAAATACAGATCAATGTTTTTGAGTCCATATATCTTCAGCCATGTTAGAATATTAGTGTGTGGACAAACTAGGTTGAAATTATGAAGTAACATTAAACTTTATTTAGGATGGTAATTTGTGGGAAAGCAATTTTAATAAAAAAAAATCCCTTCTTTATCATTACTTTGGCATTTATACTTCTTTTGTTCAGGAATCATAAGAGAGATTGACATTGCAGGTTTGTGGAAGATATACTGTATTTATGCCAGAAGGTATCATGCAGGAGAGTCAGAGGCAAATGTCCAGTCTGTTCAGAAGTCCCAGGTCTGAAGATGAATGATGAATTGAAATTAGACAGTCTGTTTGAATTCACTGTAGAATTCATAAAGAAATGTGGGAAACAGGGGCAATGTTGTCCAACATGGTTGCAGGGATAGACACGTAATTTTCAGCCAGACATGTGCAAACCAGGGTGTTTGAAGCAGGGATTGAAGAGCCTCAGGTTCTTATACAGCACACACACCATGGAAAATATAAACCTGAGATAACAGTATATCCACTAGTGGTCTTACATGGAGAAAATGGAAGATCATGAAGAAGTAGACACATGTACATGCTTTTCTCTATGTCTCCCCCCCTCCACACACACCCCTACTGATGGCCATTGCAAAGAATAAACAAACTAGACAGCTCCACCACAAAGGTGCCAACTTGATGTTATTTTATCCTGGAAATGCTTGGTGAAATAGAACAGTTTTCAGGGATTTTTGAAATGCCACTAGAGAGGTGGCGGGTCTGATTTCAGGTGGCAACACATTCTAGGGCCTGGGGGCCACAACTGAAAACACATGATTTCTGGTGACAGCTTTCCTAACCTCTTTTAGTGTAGCCACTTTCAGTTTCATCATTTGGGTGCTCTGTGTATTGTTCCATAGGAAGAGGTACTCCTGAAGGTAGTATGGTCCCAAACCGTATAGGACAGGTGCCCATGGCACCATTTCATGTGGCCTCCCACCCCTCTAAGGGCATTCAAGAAAAAATGGCTGCCACTTTGAAGCTGTTGAGACAAAATGGCCACACCATCATGCAGGCAGGGCAAAATGGCCATCCAGCCCTCGAAGCTGACTGAGAGAGCACGACCTGGCCCCCCGGTTTGATAAGGTTGGGAACCCCTGGTATAAGGCTTTGTATGTTAATACTAATACTAAAACTTTCAACCTGGCACAGAATTCAGTGGGAAGTCAGTACAGGTCAGCTAGGACCGGGGTAATATGGTCATAATGACTAATACCCGTGATCAGTCTGGCTGCTACATTTTACACTCATTGGAGTCTCTGTACCAGTCTCAAGAGCGGCCCCATGTAGAGAGCGTTGCAATAGTCAATTCTGGAGCTTACCAAGGCATAAGTCACCGTGAGTAAAGAGTCACATTATTGTCCAGGAATGAGAATGGTCACATTCAGTTTGTGATCCACAACAGAAAAGGAAAAAAGACTAGTGCTCTTTTAGATTGCATTAATCTGTAGAGTCCAAATCCCATGAAGTACTAGTTCTCTTCTATTTTGCACTGTTTAGGCCTCATCTTGAGTATCTTGTCCTATTTTGGACACCACACTTTAAGAAGGATGCAGACAAATGAACAAGTTTAGCAGAGGGCAACAAGGATGACCAGGGCACTGCAAACCAAACCCAATGAGGGAAGAATGGGCAGCCTTGAGAAAAGAAGACTGAGGAGAGATAGGGATGGGACTTTTCAAATACTTGAGAGTTGTTATCCAGAGGATGGGCGCAATCTGTTCTCAGTCATTCCAAGGTGTGGAATACCCAATAATTGGCCTCAAGTTACAGAAAGCCAGATTTCTGTTGAATAGCAGGAAAAAACTTCCTAACTGCTACAGCAGTGCAGCAGTGGAACTAATTACCTCAAGAGGTGGCGAGCTCTCCAGTACTGGAGACATTCAAGAGAAAATTAAACAGCCACCTGTCAGATATTCTTTGATATTGTGCTAAAATCATTGAGCAGGAGGTTGGACTCGATGGTTTTAGAGAGTTCCATATACAGTAAAATCCCTACTTACGAAAAAAAAGTCTGTGACGTAGGCTTTTGCTTAAATTGGTTTTTTATGTAACTCGAAGCAAACCCATAGGAAAAATTATTTTTTTACGTAACTGAAGCAAACCCATAGGAAAAATGAAATTTTTATGTAAATTGAAGCAAACCCATAGGAAATCGTCTTACATAAATGTACATTTACGTAAATTGGGACATGGTTTTAGCACAAAATCATTATATAAGTCGAATTTTATGTAACTTGAGGCATATGTAAGTCGGGGTTTCACTGTACTTGCCTAAACTGCAGATCATAAATCACACACAGAGCTTTCAAATAATCTGGCATTACTGTTTTCAGTGGAGGTAGTTCACATATGCAGCTGCAAAGTAAGCGTTGATGAAGTTCTGAGCAATATAAATACCTATACAGTATGGATGACAGGCTATTAATTTTCTTTTCACTTTGCCGGGTGGTTCAAAGATACACTGCCTTAGCGTACATTAATGTCAGGGATTTGAGAATTCTAGATTATCTTTTATCAGGTAAGCAAATTAGTGCACACTGCTTGATAGCTTCTGCATGGCTCTGCTCACCGGTGGGTCTGCCGCTAAACAGTCATGCATGAGGTAGAGACATGACTGGGCACTGAAGTCTAAATCTTTTTGCCTTTAGGCTAGTATGTATCAGACAGAAGTGAACAGTGGGAAAATCACTCCTTTAAATTGTTTAGGCAGTTTTCTTTTGCTTAAACACAGTGTGTAAGGGCAATCATGCAGTTATTCCCTTCAGCCCTTAGGAGGCTCCCCAGCTCTTCCTTGTTCTCGCACCGCCTGTTAGATCAATCATGTATCTGAAATGTGCCTGGAAGCTGGCTGGGGCAGGAGGCAATGCTTATGCAATTGCCCTTTCTAAGTATTAACAATGGGAAGCAGGCTTGTTCTACCTTTCTGTTCTATGTTTGCAGCATGTAGAATTCCAGCAATCGATTGGTTATATTTATGGTGCTTTATTGCCATCTGTTGGAAAAACATGGAATAAACAAGAGTTTGGTTACATGGCACGTACCCCTGTTTGTAAATACAGTGGAACCTTGCTTAACAAATTTAATGTGTTATGAAACATTTGTAAAGCGAATTTCCCATAGGAATGCATTAAATGCAATTTCCCATAGGAATGCATTGAAACCCAAAATTTGCTAACCAAAACGTGGTTTCCCATAGGAATGCATTTAAAACCAATTCACTTGTTCCGAATTTTTGTTTGTTAACCGAGCCACTATTTTCTATGGATTTCCTTTTGTTATACAATATTTGTGTTAATCGAGGCGTTTGTTAAGTGAGGTTCCACTGTAGTTTTTGCATATCCTGCAGAAATTTAACTTAGACAGCTGTTAAATTGTTTTGCAGACATGTTTTTTAAAGGCTCCAGCTTTGAAACAATATGTTTCCAACATTCAAAATAGTAGTTGGCCTTTTGTCTAGATTGTGGCTGTTCTTGTTGATGGAGTATTTTCTTTATGATACATCTGAATCTTTATATAGTCTGAATGTTACTGCATTTATTTGTTGTGTGTTTTACCCTCGTGACAACGCTTGAAGTAGGCACGCCTGAGAAAGACTCACCAAATGAGCTATGCAATGTAGCTCAGTGTGGATTTGAACTTGGCTTTCCTCTGACATTGTCTGACATTTTGATCAGTGTAACACATTGTCTTAAAATCTCTTTAATAGCGATTGTGCTCAGTGGTACTTCTAAGAACTCTCTGGATTTCCTCTTCTTAGAAGGTCACGTAGCTCCATTGAGCTAGGTGGGTCTGAGTTTAATTTTATGCATTGTTTTTGACTTCTTTTAAAGGATTATTTGAAATGTTAAACATGTATTGCATATATTTTTGGATATAGTAATATGATTTTGTATTGATATGCTGTTGTGTGGATTTTCTTTGTTTTTTCGAATTTTGCTATTGTATTTAGGTAGTGCTTTTTGCTTTGTTTTGTTATTTTTATATTGTAATACTTTTATGAATATGTTGTTAACCGCTTTGAGTTTGTCGCTGACAAAGAAAAGCGGTATATAAGTTTAAATATGATAATGCTAATAATATTAACCAATCTGTACATATAAGAAAGGGATGTGGCTGTGCGTGTGCGGAATGCGTGTCCACACACGTGCAGCCTATCCCGTGATGCGCTGTGCACACCTACCTTTTGTCCCAGAGATCACCGCCGCAAGGGTCCGGGAGCTGAGAGTGGGGCCAATGCCCCACGAACACAGAAAAACAAAAAACTATGAGTTCCAGCGTCCTTTGCGCCCCGGCACACCTCAGCCAATCAGGCAGGAGGACACGAGCGTGGAGGAGGTGGGCCAGGCGCACGAGGAGAAATACACAGCCGACTCACGCACGCAATACAGCTCAGGGCCCTGCCTTACCGCAGCAGACAGAGCCTGGCCTGAGGGAACGGTCTGGCCCCTTTCCCCCCTCATCGCTGGGAGCAGGGCAAGGCGCGCTGCGAAGGCCTCCAGACTGAACACAGTGGAGGAGGCTGGCAGACCAGAGAAAGGAGAGCCGGCAAGGAAACGCGGCGCGACAGCCCCTGGCACGGGCCCAAATGCTCTCGTCCCACCCAAATCACCGCCACAGATGAAAAAATGGGTACTTAGGTAAGAAGAGGGCCCAAGTGACCCAACCGGCAAAGCTGGGTAGCCAATGCTAGTTGTATATATGGAAAAGGTGCTGACTACTGTAATTACATTTGACTGCAAGCAATTGCGCGTCAGATTAACAAGGTTGTTACTTATATTTTTTATTTATGAGCATTTATAAAGTATTCAGATGCAAAAATGTTACAGTGGTGCATAATAGTAAAACCATTACATGCTATAAACAGTAGAAAATATTTGAAGTAGATCTAAGATCTTATTTATGATTTCAGACCACTTAATGGACTAGTTCACATGGCAGAAAAAGCCAGGGATTTGAGAATTCTAGATTATCTTGATCCAAGTAAGCAAACTGATTTACATTGTTTTATTGCTTCTGCATGGCTCTGATCTTGAGTCTTCTATTAAACAGGACATGGATCTTCCATCAATGGCTCATTTATGGTTGCATCTGATTCAGGGTTTATGACTTGTGTCTCCAAAATAAATTAAAGTCCTAAATTATGGCTTGTTGACAGCTTGTGACTCTGAGTTGTTTGTTGTCTTATAATGATGTTGTCTTATAAGTAAATTGTTTGCTTTTAATTCTAGTCATGAATCCAGTATAGATTTCCTTTATAGAAGGTCTATGCTTTGTCTTTCCTCTTGGCATGATGAACCAAGCACTCTATGTGCATTAACATGCCTGCTCAATCATAATAACAAACAGCAAAAAACAAAACAAACACAAAATAGCCAAAGATCAATCCTTCTATTGAAGATGAGGTAAATTGTTTCTTACCCTTTCCCCCTTAACATGGGTACAGTTCCTTCTCAGGGGTGCACAGAAAGAGCCTCCTTGAAGATTGTATTATTATTTTTAATCACAAGCGGGGCGTATCCTGGGCAACAGGCACCTTGTGCTGTCTAATCTTTCTCACACTAGGTCAGGTGAAAGGAACTGCAGAATGAACTCACCAAAAGGTGCCTTCATTTTTGCAGTTTCACGTCTGGCCTAGACACAGAAGAAAAAGAAGTTCCTTCTCAGAACTACCTCTCCTGTCCTGCTGAGTTTCCAGCCACTTCCACATGCCAGGAGGAGAGCCTTTTCAGTGTCTGCCCCGGTCCTATGGAACCTCTTGCCGCCAGAGCTGCGCCTCCAGACAGAGCTGCCCCCCTTCAGAAAGGAACTAAAGACTTGGCTTTGCCAGCAGGTGTGGGGTGCACACAATGGGCACAGGGCTGTATGGACTAAGGAGGATGGTGCAGGACAGGGGTGCCTGGAGAGCAAAGAGTCAGAGTCGACTGTGCGACTGAACAACAATATGCAGTATATATTTAGTCAGTTATACAACTTCACAGATTTATTCATTTTAATTTTTGCTTTATATTGTTGTATGCATGAAGGTTCAAGTAATGTTTAGGCCCGGGGTTCGCAACCTACAGCCCATCAGCCGGCCTTGGCCCCTGACACCATTCCATCCGGCCCGCGACGATAACCCCGGAAGCGCAAATACACCTGCCATAGTTTACGGGCAGCGTTTGTAGCAGGGGAAAACCATGTGTCAGGCATGCTCAGCTATCTGAGGGGGAGTTGTCCTGCCCATGGCGCGGTAAGGTTGAGAACCTTTGGTTTAGGCTATCTGCAGGACATTTAGATGGAGTTCTTAATACAGTGATACCTCATTACAACGTCCAAACTTGGTTCCACAATTTGAACTTTATACGGATTTGGACTTTGTATGAGGCATGCAAAATCCTAGCCGCGATGCCTCATACAACGTCCAAATCCTTGCCGCGATGCCTCATACAACGTCGTTTCCATAGAGATACATTGTACTGTAACAGCACAGACTTCAGGGCAAAGTCAAGGAAACAGACAGGAAACTGACAGAACTTTAAGAAATCATTGTCTAAAGGCTAAAAACATTACAAAAACATGTCACACAACCCTGATTGTCCAAGAACCTGAAGAATGCTGCAAAAATCCCAGGAATGCTTCTAAAAATTCTGACAAAAAAATAAAAAAAAATCCAAATTCCTGCTCAAAATCACTCCTAAACATTCTTTGCCTCATGCAAAACCCACAAGAGCAATGCACGCATGTGTCCTGCCTTTTATACTGCCCAGGCACAATGCAACTTGGGAAAACCCCAATGCCTCATACAACGTCACACAACTTTGTATGAGGCAACTTTTTTCAAGAAATTAGGCAGTGTTGTATGAATCCGATGTTGTATGAAGCAGACTTTGTATGAGGTATTACTGTATAACTACTCAGAAGTAAGCTCCATAAAATTTGATAGGACTTACTGCAAGTACGTGGGGAAAGGGTTTCAGCCCATACATCTTATTTTAATATATAAAATCAAAATGTTGTCATGTATGTTACTCATACACACCGACACCCGGGCACCCAGTGCGCTGGAAACTGCGTGCATGCCTACCTTAAATGTCAGGGGTGGCTGGCAAGGGGAAGCGGTAGCGCACTTCAGGGTCCTTGCCCCTGAAAAAGGGGCGCCCCCACCCACCACAGAGACAGGTGGGAACGGGTGAGACAGCACATGCACGACCTGCATGCGCAACCCAGAAGAGCCGGTGTATCAGCCGGCCTCCCCAGTGAGAAGCAATGGAAGGCAGGACTGCGCTTTCGTGACAGTCCCAGACTGCCTACCAGACTGCGTGCACCTGCCTGGTGTTGTTGGCTGTGGTGCATGCATGGAGTTCCGCGCATGCACTAAAGCCTGCCCGGCATTCCAGGCAGCCATTACGGGCAGCACTCGCCCAGCGACTACTGTCTGCGGGCGGTCAATGTGGCCTGGCTCCTCCGCACTCCTGAGGCGCACCTCGGGGAAGGGAGAACCCACAGCTGGGGGGCGGGTGAAGGATGGGACCGGGCCGCCGCCTTCCACAGGCCATGCAGCTGCGGAAGGCGGTGGCCCAGCCCAGTCCTCTGCCCGCCCACCCCAAATGAAGCCTCCCTTCTGCCTGAGGTGACCCACAGGAGGATGGGGGAGCAGGGCTGCGATGGCTGCCCGCTGACTGTAGTTGCTGAGGAGGATGCTGGCCCCCAGCGACTACTGCCGGCAGGTGACCAATGCGGCCTGGCTCCTCTGCACTCCTGAGGTGCGCCTCGAGGGAAGGGAGAACCCACAGCCGGGGGGCGGATGGAGGGTGGGACTGGGCCGCCGCCTTCCGCAGGCCTAACAGCTGTGGAAGATGCCGGCCCAGCCCCATCCTCCGTCCACCCCCCAATGGAGCCTCCCTTCTTCCTGAGCTGACCCATCACAGCCTGGCTCCTCCACAATCCTGAGGCGCGCCTCTGGATGTCCCACCGGCGGGGTCGGTGGGCTGAGGACGGGACCGGGACCAGGCCTCACCAGGCCTACTAGGCCTTACCACGAGAGAGTTGGCCGTGGCGGCGGCCGCAGCCATGGCGGGCGTCCCGGAGCTCTTCTTCCTGCATTTCATCTACGGGTGAGGTCACGAGGGGGAGGGTGGGGGGAAGGAGTGTTGTGGCGTGTGTGTGTGTCCGAGGAGGGAGAGTGTGTGTCTCTGCACGTAGGGTGGACCACAAAGGGGGTGCAGGGCTCCCCGAAGAGTGTGTGTGTGTCTGGGGTGGGAGGGAAAGGGGCGGTGAGAGAACGTGGTGTGTGTGTGTCTGTTTGCACATGGGGTGGGAAGCAAAGGGGGCGCGTGGGACCGTGTACGTGTGTGTATCCGGTGAGGGAAGAAAGGAGGTTTTGGGAGGGCATGGGGCGAAGAGTGTGTATCCAGGGTGGGGGTGGGGGGGCAATGGGGCGGTGAGAGGTCGAAGTGTATGTGTGTGTGTCTGATTGCGCGTGGGGTGGGAAGCAAAGGGGGCATGTGTGTGTGTGTGTCCAGTGAGGGGGGAAGGGTGGGTGGGAGTGCAATCTGTGTGTGTGTGTGCCCATGTGGGGGCCTGCGCCCCACAAAGTGGAAACAACCATGCACACGGACGCCGGGCACCCCCGCCAGTGGAAGCGATGTCCACGCCCACGGTCAAGGAGGACCCCCGCGGGGACAGCACAGCCCTGCCTGCACGAAGCCGGGCACCCCTGCTAGTAGATCTATAGATGCATCCTGGGAATTGTTTGAAAGCAGATCAGGGATTGTTTAAAGCTGTACTTCTATTTAGACCACCAAAATCCTATTTTGAGATTTCGGCAGTTTTCTTAATGCTGCATGCCTGTACATTGTTGCTTTAATGGTGTAACCTCTAGTGAAAGAAAGTACTGTACTGTATTCCAATTCATGATTTTATGTTGGATGAGATGGCTTATACAGCAATGTGGTGATCCCTGCCTGCTGGTTTATTTAGTAAGAACACTCTTTCCCTCTTTTAATCTCTTTTAATCTGTAGGGGTCAGAGTAATTTTTGGTGGCAGTTTTAATGGGGTTTTATTGGTTTTTAAAATGTTTTATTTTCTGTGAGGTGCCCAGAGTCTTCGGAGTTGGGCAGCAATATAAATCAGAAAAATAAATAAATAAACTTCAATATTGATATCAGTATTTCATTTTATTGAAGCGTGTCTCTATATGTTTATACAAGAATTGCCTGAGGGCAATTTCTTGCCACCAAAAATTACTCCGACCCCTAAATGTCTACCATTTTATGCAGTATAATGAAGAAACCTAGAAATATATGGGATGAAAAAATGACAAGCAGGCATAATTCATATTAAGTAAATATTCATATGAATATTTTAAAGAATAGTATGGTTCTTTTTATTTCAAATACTCTATGTGTGAGGCTTTCATTTCCTTTATAATACCTGGTTCTTTCCCCAAACTTTCTTGCTCTTGTAATCAGATTTTGTGGACGTAACATGCCTCTAGAATCGATCAGATGCTTCAGCCACTAGAGGATCAATCAGTGGTATAATGAAGACAAGGCTCATAAGGTTGAAGCTACAGGACTTTTTGATTAGGAGTGCTAGTGTCATCATCTGCCAATACCCCCCTCAGGCTCCTATGTTTCAAACAGGTCTAGTTACTTGGAGAGAAAATGGTCATTTCAGAGCAATGTATTCTACCAAGCTATCCCTTCAAAGTATTTGAAGGTGGTTTGGTTTTGAATTGGTCATTAAGAGCTATTAACTTTACAAAAGATATTCACTTCTGTTATTATATGGACTACTTTTTCTAACAGTGTTATTTAACGAGAACTACTGTGTTGAGCACCTACACCAGGGGTTCCCAACCTTTTCAAGCCAGGGGCCAGGTCATGCTCTCTCAGTCGGCTTCAAGGGCCGGGTGATCATTTTGCCTTGCCTGCACGATGGGTGGCCATTTTGTCCCAACAACTTCAAATGGGTGGCCATTTTGTTTCTTGAATGCTCTTGGAGGGGTGGGGGCACATGAAATGGTGCTGTGGGCTGGATCCGGCCCACATGCCTTAGGTTGGGAACCCCTGACTACAACTTCAAATGTGATCGTATACTACTGGTATTAGCACTACAGTATTTCAGTCGTAACTTAGTCTTAACAGCTTATCTCAGGCTAGTCTTATTGTTCTGCTTAGCAAAACTTTCTGTGCAGTGTATGGAAAGAAAGTAAAGGAGTCCTTCTAGGTTTTTTAAAACAAAAAGTTATCAAATGTTTGCAAGGCTTGAGGTGTGTGTGCTGAGATAGTATCAATGTCCCATCTGTACCTGAACTATGCATTCCCCAAGGTGTTTATAAGTTACTAGCATAGGTTGCCCGGTGTTGCCAGGCTGTTATAAATTGTGTTTTGCTATTTTTGGTGTTTTTTTAAAGTTAAAAATCAACAGAGGATGCTATAAATATTTTTATTTTATTTATTTAACATATGTTTGTTATTTGTGTAAACTTTTGATTTATTGTTATTTTTTTACTTGTTTTTACTCTTGTGGCCTCTAGGTGGAGCTGTTTTGTTTTTGACTTGTTAATATTCCGGCCTGCAGGTGGGGGCTGTTGTTAACAGTGTTGGATCCTTTTGTTGTTTCACTTGTTTTTTTCTCTCCTGGCCTCTAGGTGGGGCATTTTTTGGTAAGTAGTCTTTGTTTCTTCATTTCTGTTCCGGTCTCGTGGAGGGAGGACGTGCTGGTGAGTTCTCTGGTTTTATTTATTCTGGGATTTTTCTTTGTTTTGATTTTGTGGTGGTAGGCTGGGAGGTGTTTCTGTTTGTTCTTTTTTGTTTTGGTTGGGCTTTAGATGTGTGTAATTGGTTTGTTTATTTTTGGTTTTGTTTATTTTTGTGATTTCATTGGTGTTTATTTGTGTAATTTGTGGCAGTTGTGTTGTTAGAGTTAGGTATTTCCATGTTGTAGTTAGGTGTTTTGTCTGCTTTTGTGGTATTGTGGATGTTTTTGTTTGTGGATTTTGTGGTTTACTTTTTTGTTTATTACTTTTTTATTTTTTTTGTTTTATTTATTTTTATTAATTTTGGTGTTTGTTATTGGTGTGTACTATTGCATGAAGAATGGGCTGCCTGTCGGTTCCTCTTTTCACCATTGCTGCTTTGAATTTTGGTTTCGATGCAGCAATAGGGAAAAGGAGGAGCCAGCAGTCAGTCCGCTCTTCCCCTGGTAAGGTTCGTTAGGTAGGTCGGGGGAGAAGGAGGCAGAGAAAAGCTACCTGCCTGATGATGGTTCTCTCCTCTCTGTCTCCTTTCTCTCCTGGCCTACCTAACCAGAGATCGGCAGGCAGCGATCCGTAAGGGGTGGTGCTCTTCCTTGCGGATTGCTGGCTGCTGCTTTTGTATTACCTCCACCGCTGTTTCGTGTTAGTTCTCGAAACAGTGGTGTCGGAAGTACAAAGGCAGCAGCCAGTCATTCGCCAGGGAGGGTGCTTCCCCTGATGAACTGCTGCCTGCTGTTGGTTTTTTCCCCACCCCAGCTCAAGGTACCTTGAGGCCGGCAGTGGTCTCGCCGTGTCTTCAGCGGGGTAGCATGGAGAAGAGGGAGTCCCTCTTCTCCCCGTTGCTCCGGGAAAGAAGGCCGGTGGGTGTCTCACCATGGTTTTTTGTGGGTGTTTGTTTTGTGAGGCTGTGAGGCGCTGCGTCCGCCTGTGGTGGACTTGCGCTCCCATTGTGTTTTTAATTTTTATTTTCGCGCACTGGCTTTCTCAGCATTCTGTGTGCTCACGGCGCGTAGGATGCTGGGACTTTGAGTTTTGCATTTTTTGTTTGCGTTCATGTGGTGTTTTTTCCCCTGCGGCTCAATTTTAATTGGCTGCACCACATTTCCCAACGTTCTTTTTGCTCGCGCCTCTCAGCCTGATTGGCTGAGGCGCGGCGTGGTGCAGAGGACATTGAGAAGTGAAGTTCTTTTCTTTTTTTGCGTTTGTGGGGCTCTTGCCCCATTGGTGCCTTTGGCAACCCTGCAGTAAGCTGTGGGCCGGGTTTGGGTGAGTGCAGGAGGCTCGGTACGGGATAGGATGGACGGGTGCAGAAACATATAGCAAGTTCCAACGGTTAACCCTTGGATTTATAGGTATAGACTAGCATATTTTGCCCGGCAAGCTGGGCAGGTTTTGGTTGTGCAGCCCAGCAGGTGTGTGTGTGTGTGTGTGTGTGTGTGTGTGTGTGTGTGTGTGTGTGTGTGTGTGTGTCCGTCCATTTGTGTATGTTTGTGTGTGTATGTTTATACTCAACACAAACACACACACACAACTCAACTACACACACACAACACAACCTCACACAAAACTACACACACACATGCACAATCACACACTACCCAACCACATACACACACTCAACACACACAACCACACACACACACACAATACACACAGACACACTGCACACACAACACAATCACACACACACACAATACACACACACGCCGTAGCTCTGTGAGGAGAGGAGGTGCTCCCCCTCCCCCCGAAGCCTTGACAAACACACACACACACACACACACACACACACACACACACACACACACACACACACACACACACACACACACACACACACACACTTGCCGAAGCTGTGGAAGGGGGAGGAGGGGCTCTCCCTTCCCCCCAAGCTTCGGCGAGGACACCCTGAAGGACGCGCCGGGAAAATGGTCCGGCGGCAAAAGGTAAGGGGGGTGTTTCAGGGACTGGGGAGGCAAGGGGGCGGGGCGGGTGGGCGGCGTGATTCCCGGGCCCGTTCCAACTCCTCCCCCCCAGTCCCTCTCCCCGTCCCACTTACTTTTTTCGGATTTTGCCTTTCCCCAGCGCAGTTTTCTGAGCATAGACGCTCAGCGGCCGCCGTCTCCCTGCTTTTTTGGCCGAAGCCGTGGGGGGACACGTACCAGCCTAGTCCCTCCTTATAGGTAAAGATCAATCCATATCTTTTTTGCTGTATATACTTAGGGTATGCCATTCTCTCCCCTTTTTTCCTTGAACTCCAAACCCCAGAATCCTCCAAGAATTTCACATGCAGAATTTTGAGAGTTCGAGGCCACAAACATGCAAATGTCCAGACAAGCCAAAAGACAAAAGGGGGTTTTAATTACAAAAAAGAAGAAAAAAAGAAAAAATCCCGCTGCTAGTGACCACCTCACCTTTAGCAGGCATAGTTACACTAACAAGATTTCAGCCTAATTATTATGGTACCTTTGTAATAACAAGTTTATTTCAACAGGAGCCTTTGAGGCAGCCAGCTTTCTTTAGACACATTCACTGCAATCCATGGACACTCATACTGAAATAAATCTGGTAGTCTGGGAGATACTGCAACACTTTTCTTGTTTTTGCTGTTGTGCAAACAGAGTAACATGAGTATACATCTAGACAACCACAGCTGTCTTGCCCATGCTAAACATGGCTTAGTTTTATGCTGGAGCTTTTCCTGAGTTTAGCTGCATATAGTATCTTGGCATCGTTGTTGCCTTTCCCTGAGAAAATTATCTATTGTCACGCTTCCAGACTATTACTTCACATCTGCTGATGCAAAATATTCACACCTAAGTCCAATTAAAAGGTTAAGTCCGACTTGAAAATAAGGCCTGCTTTCCAAAATATGGGAAGGGAAAGCAGGGAAAGCAGGTGGCATAACTCAGAACTATATGGTTTACTTCAGAATGATCAGGGCCAAAGTTATCAGAGAGAAAACAAAACAAAACAATACAAGAAATACTGGGGCATCTTAAAGACTAACTCCTGTATTTTGTTAGCTTTCATGTATCAAGTCCACTTCATCAGACATAAGAGTGGGTATCGTGGTATACTGTACTTTTATACATATCTGGTATAGAGACCCAGTGTGTCTGGGCGAAGTTGGTTGGTTCAGGAGATGGACATGCAAATCAATGAGTTATTTACAACTGGTAATAAAATGCAACCAGTTAGTCAGACGAGTCTGATAGAAATCATTTTGAGGAGTTGGGTTTGTAAAATAAACATTCTGACATTATATATCTCCTAATGAGTTGATTGAGGGCCAAAGAAAATATTAATGACATTATCCTGGAATACATTTACTAAGGAGTAAGCTTTGTTGAGTCACAGAGTTCAGGTTGTAACTGCCTCGGTTTCCACTGTTAAGCATTACTTCCTAGTGCATACATTTTTGTGGTTTTGGCCACCTGACTGCTTTTCATTAGATTTGCATTTTAAGTCACCAGTAAAGATGAAGGCATCCTAATCCCAGCCACCTCCAGTATGTAAGTCTTTAAGATGTGCTAGAAAAAGTTATATGATTAAGAGACATCCTTTGAAGTGCAGTTTTAAAATTCTACAAAGAACGTCTTTTGAATTTCTTTACAAAGCTATAGAACTTTTCTACAGAGATTAAATAGCCTTTCCCCTTTTAAAAAATATCTCCTGAATTTTTTTCTTTAAGACAAGAAGGTTATCCCCATAGATTCTTTCAGGATTTAAGCACCCCCCCCAAAAAAAAACAAAAAAAAAACACCAAGCAAAAAAGACACATACCACACAACTCACAGCTCAACAAGTAGGATTCTCCTGCCTAACGATTTGTGAGTTATTGTTGAATCCATGCAGAAACTAGATGTGGTATAGATACAGTAGTGTACCTTTCATAAATGTACAAAGCAAGAAGCCCATCTATACCTACAAAATGGTATTACTCTTGAGGGTTTTATTGTTAGAGTGCTCTGCTTCTTTATTTCAGTTCTTTAACAATGCATAATCAGTTTCTAAATTGTCATCATAGCTGCTTATGTGTTTGCTACTTTTCCTGAGCTTTAGGTGGAAAATGTACAGTGTCCAGTAAAATTTAGTTTTCATTCTTCCATACCATGTGATATCAGGCAGTGTAATAGGTACAACTTTGCAGAGGTTATTTTATATAAAGAAAGGTGAAAGTACTGTACTTATCATAGAACTATTTTGAGGAGAGCAGTATCCTGGTGTTAAATAAATACTTGAGTATCAGTATTCTCTTCTTTGTAGAATACAGTATTCTACTGTTTTCCCACGGAGTTCGGTCTTTGGTGTCCTGCAGCACCCCAGGTGCCACTAGAACAGGGGTACCCAAACTTTTCAGGCTGCGGGCCATTCACATATTTCAGCAGGCCAGTCATGTGGTTCAGTGGGCCGGTTACATGGTTCCTCCCACTGGAAGCGGAAGTAAAACGTGCCTTGCAATCTTTGCAACAGATATTTTTTGCGTCAGGATGAGATAAATTTTTAGGCTGCCATTTTCTGTACTTAAACTAGGGGTGCCCAAAATACAGCCCACGGGCTGGATCTGGCCCCCACCAACAACTCATCCAGCCCACGTTGCCCTCATCACTCCCAAAAGCAGAAGTAAAATGCACCCGTACGGACACATGCTCATGTGGAAAGATGTCCCTATATACTCAGGGTATGCCATTCTCTCCCCATTTTCCTTTGAACTCCAAACCCCAGAATCCTCCAAGAGTTTCAGATGCAGAATTTTGAGCGTTCGAGCCCACAAACATGCAAATTTCAATACAAGCCAAAAAACAAAAGGGGAAGTTTTAATTACCAAAAAAAAAAAAAGAAAGAAAAAATCCCACTGCTAGTGGCCTTCTCACCTTTAGCCAGCATAGTTACACCAATGGGCGCATTTTACTTCCGCTTTCGGGAGTGACGAGGGTGGTGCGGGACAGATGAATTGGCATCGGGGGCCAGATCCGGCTCATAGTTTGGGCACCTCTGCACTTGAAGAAGGGGCTGATAAACCTTTGCTGAGTATTTTATTTCCCACAAAACACTGGGATGATCCCCAAACTTGTAATTTATAATTTATTTTTGTGATTGGCTAATCATTGTTCAAGTCACAACATTTGTTGATGTTAACTGTTGCTAAATTATTGCTTTCTTTGTTTGAGCTCTTGCGCACTGATTATCTCGCCTCTCTTTGCTATAGCTTTAGAAAAGCAGCTTTATTAATTAAGGAATGATAAATCTATTCCTGCAGCAGCCAAGTAGGACAATACGTGCAAGTAATCAGAAATCTCAACACTCAGATTGAATCTTCTTCACTAGGCTAAGGTCAGAAGCCCCATTTTATAAATCAGGAGTTCTCAACATTTTTAAGCTAGGGGCCGGGTCATGCTCCCTCAGACAGCTTCGGGGGCCGGATTGCCATTTTGCCCTTCCTCCACCACATGGCACTTCCTGGTATGGTGGAGGCGGTGGGGGGGCACATGAAATGGTGCCACAGGCCGCATCCGGCCCATGTTTAAATGGTGCTCCAAACAGACATGAAGTTGTCAGCTTCAGGGAAGAAATACTAAAGATAAACTTTTCTAGAAATGGTTTCTTCAGCTGAATTAAAACAGATGGGAAAATATTATATTGGAAAAGAAAGAATTATTTTGAGGAAAAGAGATTTATTTTTGTCAATTTTTTTTTAAAAAAAGAAAAGGACGTTTTTTTAGAAGTTCTTCTGTAGCTTTCTCCAGAGTAAGGGTGCCTAGAATGGCAAATTAGTACTCTGATCTTATGCATCCATATTCAGAAACAATGAATGTTTTGTGAATATGCATGATGAATGTGAGATGAAATTAAGTCTTAAGAGCTAGCCAGTTGGTCAGTCAGGGAAGCTGTATCAGATTGTTAAAAAGGCAATCAAGGTCAAAACTGTGTGTTTTATGTGTTTTTTTCAGGTCAGCTTGGAGCTTGGCTGAGTCATGTGTAAACTTTGGCTTCCGGCATTAGGGCTTTTGTGGCCATTTATAGCCCTATCCAAAGATTACAGTCCTAAGGAGTAATGTAGAGAGGATGTAGTTTACACACATTCCTTATAGCAGCTTTAAAAGCTTGGGTAGGAATGGCAAGCCTCTGTTTAACCAGAAGATGGCAGTTCTGGCAAGTGCAAAGTTTCAATAGGTACTTTATTTCAAAGGCTTATGCTTTAGTATATTTAGAGCAGAGATGCCCATACATTTCGGGCCGCAGGCTGGTCACGTGGTTGAGCATGTCAGTCATGTGGTTCCGCCCACCAGAAGCGGAAGTAAAATACGCATGTGCATAACACTGCCATCAATGACCCATGGCTGTCGTAAACACATTTATGACAGCCACGGGTCATTTACAGCAGCGTTATGTGCATGCACAGGTGTGTTATGTGCCTGTGCGTTTTACTTCTGCTTCCTGGAGTGGCGAGGGCGGCACAGGTTGTATGACTTGGTGGATCCGGCCCACGGGCTGTAGTTTGGGCACCCCTGATTTAGATCTTCTGTGGATATTCTCTGTAGTACAACAGCAAAAAATTATGTCAATGTGTTCCAACAGCACAGAATAATTTTAATAATAATTCCATCAGAAGATTTTATTGCAAGTACAGTAATAGATGTGTTAGAAATAGGGCCATTCAGATTGGAGATCTAATATAAAATTTAAATAATAGTACATAATTGTTTAAAATAATTTGAGGGGGGGGGGAGATAATAGATTCTCCAGCATCTTGTGAGTCAGTATTATGAATTAGGATGATGAAAAAGGTGGTTATGTGACTGTAGCTGTATAGCTGCAGGGCATGGATAAAAACAACAAAGCAGAACTGCTTACATTCATTCTGAATCTTCAGGGTAAGTCCATCAGAATGACCAGTGAGCATATAATTTTATATAATTTTATCTCCCATAAAATTAAGAGACGTAGCATTTGACTTGCAAGAAGTAGAGTCTTTGTTTCAGAGTTTGGATGATGCTTCTAGTATTGGCATCCACAGAAAACTACATAGCCCCACAGTTATGTCTGATGATACTCTGACAGAGCTACTGTATAGGACTGGGCTATTGCAGAAATGAAATTACCTCCACTTGGGTCCATCACCCTTCCCTGTGGACTTGGCACCCAAGGTCACTTGTTTTGTGTTCTTCATCTTGGCATCTTCCTGATTTGACTTAAGTGACCTTGGGTGCCAAGTCCACAGGGAAGGGGGATGGACCCAAGTGGATCAAGTGGAGGGCAGCAGATTCATCAATATTGGCCTGGGGCTGATGAGGACTTTGAGTGCCATAAGGGCTCAGGACCCAAAAAGTGACTCGCAGAACTGGATCAGTGATATGGGTATCATGCTGCGATGTGGAAGGCAGATGAAAGGCCACTGCATTATATTCTCAGGACACTTTTCGTGGCTAATCAACATGATGGTCACCAATATTTGGTTTCAGATACGGAAGTAGTAGTAGTAGTAGTAGTAGTAGTAGTAGTAGTAGTAGTAGTAGTAGTAGTAGTAGTAGTAGTAGTAGTAGTAGTAGTAGTAGTAGTAGTAGTAGTAGTAGTAGTAGTGTTTAGCCCTGGTGGCACAGTGGTTAAACTGGCCTTCCATCCTTCCGAGGTTGATCAAATGAGCACCCAGCATGTTGGGGACAAAATGCTAATTACCTGTAAACCACCCAATGAGTGCACTAAGCACTGTGGGGTGGGGTGGTATATAAGTGCAAATGCTATTGTTATTTTTGACTGGCTGATGGAGCAGAAACCGAACACTTTGTAGGCTATTGAGATTGAGGAAAGCTGTTTTAGAAAACCTGTTCTGTAATTCACTCGTACAGTATTAGGTAGGAAACAGACTGATTATGATTCATTTTGGAGGGACTGTCCAAATGGTTTAAAAAAATGAAATGCAGTGTTTTCTTTTGCAATATAACGCTTGCATTTGCATTTGCCAGTTTTTGCCACACCAGTTTTCCCATCAGCCTGCTTTCAAAGTAGGGAGAAACAGACTCTATTAAAGAAGATAGAACTTGTTCTTTAATAGAGTTTGTTCTTGCACAGAACTTGAAAACTAGTCTGCAACTGTTTGTTTAGCAAAACTGTTCATGAAAGATTTCATGTATTAAACACTGATGATAATGGTTGGATGTCCTATAATCTGTGACAGAAGTCTTTGTCTCTTCTGATTGGTGGCTAATTAGCTTTACAAATCTTCTGTATACATTGCAATACATATAATGGCAAATGGGAGGTATTCCCCATTTGAGGAACGGCAGTTTTATCAATAGAACAAATACAATTGTGAAATTAATACAGTGGCGTGGAATTTGCTCAAGGAAAAGTCAAGAGACATGAATTGATAGGAACAACAGAAAAGAATCTCAAGAGCTTTGAAAGAAAATGAAAGTACTAGATGAATTTTGAATACATTGTGATACTGTAAATATAACAGCTACCACACTTAATTTAGTAAGAAGATAGTTTACATTGGAGTATTGCATGATAACGTTAAAAAGAAAAACAGTCTGAAAATCATCAGAGGTGTAGGTACTTTTCTTCCTAAGAAAGTCTTAATACATCTCTAAATACTGTAGCTAAATTTATAATGGGTTCAGATTCATCATCATAGGATGCATATGGCCAATCTGTGGCCTATGGGCTGTATGCAGCCTCCCACTGGCTCATTTACAGGAGGATCACTCATGCTTTTAATAATTTTTAACTAGATTTTTAATTGGTGCAGGTGGGAGGTAGTTTTTTTTAGTGTTTTTAGGAATTTTAAGGGTCTCTATAGTATAAACGTTGGGGATTTTATGTATGCTGTCCAGAGCCACACGTCAATTGGGGCAACTATACAAATTGAAATAAATAAATATCCAAGGTGGTCCATTCTTTCTAATATACAATCTGCAGTCAAGAGAAATTAAGAATCTCTACCAGCATAATCCCCTCCTGTTTATGTTAGAACAGGGTTTCAAGACCTTGCAGATAAGATCAGAATGACATGTCAGCCAACTGACTAACCAGTCACCCCTCCAAGTTTGTAATACTGTATCCTGATTTTAAAAGGAACCACTCTTTCCATAGAGAAAATATTTGCGGGATTTTTCCCAATTGTTAAAAAAAAAGATATGTGTGCGTAGGCGTGCAGTTTCCACCATTGCACTGTAATGTCTAGTCCATTGTTTCCCAGCCTTTGGTTTTTGGACTCCAATTCCGAGAAGCCTAAGTCAATTCCCCAAAGCACTTATCAGTCAATGTACTTTAAGCTTCTGGGAATTGAAGTCCACCAGTGTTCCGCGGAACATAGTTTGGGAAACGCTGGCCTAGTCTATTTAAGAAAGTCACATGCAGAATCAGAATTAATAAATTTGGCTGTGCCTGCCCCAAAGTACAGATTATTTACTTTTGATGGAGATAGCTTTGTCACGCTCAAAGCCTCATGTCCTACTGTTGAAAGTCTGATCAATAACAGATAACACTTGACTATTTTTAATGTCTTTTCCCACAGCTGGATGCATATAACAGGCTGGCCATGGCGGAGATGTAGGCAATTCAGCAAATTACAACCTCCTTTACTGCTACGAACATGGCCGAAATAGAACTAAGCCTCCTGTATTAGAGGTGTGATGTATTTCCCAGTGGTGTGTGTGTGTGTGTGTGTGTGTGTGTGTGTGTGTGTGTGTGTGTGTGAGAGAGAGAGAGAGAGAGAGAGAGAGAGAGAGAGAGAGAGAGAGAGAGAGAGAGAGAGATAGAGATGGAGAGATGGAGAGATAGAGAGAGATAATTGGGCATGATACCTTCTTAGTGTATGAACTCTGCCTTGTTTAATCATGGTTTGTTATTGGTTTATAGACTTTGTATTGCTCTCAAATCATATCCTGTTGTCATATCTAGATTCAGCAAAAAGTCTTATAGCACCTTTGAGACTAGCAAATTTTATTTGACATAAGTTTATGGACTGCAGTCTAATTCATATGAATCTTCATAAAGATCTAAATTTTGCTGGTTTGATATATGCCAGAGGAATCTGTGTTGCTATAACACAGGTATCTCCTCCATTCACCCCTTCCCATCTCTAGCTTGTTTCCTTTGCTGTGACCCTGAAACAGAAGCTGACAAAATAGCAAAAGAGACACAGACAATAAATTGAAAATAGTTCATGGATAAAGCAACAAACGGTGTCCAGTATAATCCATGGTTTAGCTTGATGCATAAGACCAGTAAGATGTGACTGCTGGATAGAAAGGGAAAACTTCCCTTTATTCTTGTCACATATTAAGGTATTGCATTCTTGATGTTTATGCACTTTCCAAACAAAGACAGCCTGCCACAGCTATTCAAAATCGACCTTGCAAAACAGGTTCACTACAAAATGCCAGGGATAATTGATGTATTTTTTTCTTCTTTCTTTCTTTTTTAAACTTTCAGAATGGGTTTCCTCTTTATAGGGGATAGCTAGGCAATTAAACGAGATGACATTTGTGATTTAAGGATTCTCACAAACCCAGGATTTTTTCTGTGTTGGGAAATCCATAGGTGTAGTTTTTTTAAAAAAAAAAACCATGTGCCTTATCTTTCCTCTGGCATACTTGTTGTTGTTGTTCAGTCGCACAGTCGACTCCGACCCTTTGCGACCCCATGGACCATTTTCCTCCAGGCGCCTCTGTCCTCTACCATCCCCCTCAACCCTCCCAGCTCTGTGCCCATTGTGTCTATAATACCATCTAGCCATCTCATCCTTGGCCTCCCCCTTCTTCTTTTGCCCTCCACCTTTCCCAACATCAATGCCTTCTCAAGTGAATCCTCCCTTCTCATTTGATGTCCAAAGTATTTTAGCTTCATCTTTACTATTTGACCTTCCAATGAGCAGTCAGGGTTAATTTCTTCTAAGATTGACCTATTTGTTCTCCTCGCTGTCCAGGGGACTCTCAAAACCCTCCTCCAACACCACATTTCAAAGGCATCTATTCTTCTGCGTTCAGCCTTCCTAATTGTCCAGCTCTCACATCCATACATTACTACTGGGAAAACCATTGCTTTGACTATTCTAATTTTTGTTTGCAATGTAATGTCTCTGCTTTTCACTATGTTCCCCATGTTTCTCATCGCTTGTCTCCCAAGAATCAGTCGCCTTTTTATTTCATGGCTGCAATCCCCATCTGCAGTGATCTTTGATCCTAAGAAAGTAAAATCTGTCACTGCTTCTACTTCTTCCCTGTCTATTTTCCAGGAACTGATGGGGCCTGTTGCCATTATCTTGGTTTTCTTGATATTGAGTCTCAAGCCAGCTTTTGCACTCTCCTCCTTCAGCCCAATCAAGAGATTCTTTAGGTCTTCCTCACTTTCTGCCATTAGGGTGGTATCGTCTGCATATCTCAGATTATTGATGTTTCTCCCAGCGATTTTAATCCCATATTGTGATTCCTCCATCCCTGCACTGCGCATTATGTGCTCTGTGTATAGGTTGAATAAGCATGGTGACAAAATGCAGCCTTGTCTTACTTCTTTTCCTATTCCAAACCACTCTGTTATTCCATGTTCTGTCCTAACTGTTGCTTCTTGGTTCATGTACAGATTTCTCAGGAGGCATATGAGGTGCTCTGGTATTCCCATCTCTTTAATTACTTGCCACATCTTGTTGTGGTCCACACAGTCAAATGCCTTAGTGTAGTCAATAAAACAAAAGTAAACTTGTTTCTGGTATTCCTTTGTTTTCTCCATGATCCAGCGTATGTTGGCGATGTGGTCTCTAGTCCCCCTGCCTCTTCTGAAACCAGCCTGCACCTCTGGTAATTCTCTCTCCACATGCTGCTGAAGTCTGTCCTGTATTATCTTGAGCATCACCTTGCTGGCATGTGGGATGAGCGCGATTGTTCGATAATTTGAACATTCTTTGGCATTGCCCTTTTTTGGGATTGGGACGTATACTGATCTTTTCCAATCCTGTGGCCACTGTTTTGTTTTCCAAATCTGCTGGCATATTGAATGCAGTAATTTGACGCCATCATCTTTTAGCGCTTTGAAAAATTCAACTGGGATACCATCATCTCCACTAGCTTTGTTGTTTGCAGTGCTCTTTAGGGCCTTTATGACTTCGCTCTCCAGGATGTCTGGCTCAAGTTCAATTTCTTCATCATTGTGATTATCAGGAGTGTTGAGGTCCTTTTTGTAAAGTTCCTCTGTGTACTCTTTCCATCTTTTCTTAATTTCTTCTGCATCAGCTAGCTCCTTTCCGTCTTTGTCCCTTATCATGGTCATTTTTGCTTTAAATGTTCCCTTGATTTCCCCAATTTTTTTGAAAAGATCTCTGGTTCTGCCTCTTTTGTTGTTTTCCTCCATTTCTCTGCACTGTTCTTTTAGGTAGTTTTCCTTATCTCTCCTTGCTTTTCTTTGAAATTCTGTGTTCAAATGGTTGTAGTTTTTCCTTTCTCCTTTGACTTTTGCGTTCCTTCTTTCCTCTGCTATTTTAAGAGCCTCATCAGACAACCACTTTGCTTTCTTACTCTTCTTTTCTTTTGGTATGGTTTTCTTTGCTGCTTCCTGCATGATGTCCCTCATCTCCGTCCATAATTCTTCCGGTACTCTGTCTACCGAGTCTAAGCCATTAAATCTGTTCATCACCTCCACCGTGTATTCTTTAGGGATGCTGTCTAGGTGATATCTTTCTGGTCTCCGTGTTTTCCCTATTTTCTTTAGTCTAAGCCTGAATTTTGCGATCAGTAGGTTGTGATCTGAGCCACAGTCTGCTCCAGGTCTTGTTTTTGCTGACTGTATGGAGGTTCTCCATCTTTGGCTGCAGAGTATGTAGTCAATCTGGTTTCGGTGTTGGCCATCTGGTGATGTCCATGTGTAAAGTCGCCTCTTGTGTTGCTGGAAGAGAGTGTTTGCTATGACCAGTGCGTTCTCTTGGCAGAACTCTATCAATCTTTGCCCTGCTTCATTTTGTGTTCCAAGACCAAATTTGCCTGTTATTCCCTCCACTTTTTGATTTCCTACTTTGGCATTCCAGTCTCCTAATATAATTTGGACATCATTTCTTGGTGTCTGTTCTATGAGGTGTTGTAAGTCCTCATAGAACTGGTCCATTGTGGCTTCATCTGCACCAGTGGTTGGTGCGTATATTTGGATCACAGTGACATTGAAAGGTTTGCCTTGAAATCTGACTGACATCATTCTGTCATTTTTGAGATTGTATCCCATTACTGCTTTTCTCACTCTTTTATTGACAATTATGGCTACTCCATTTCTTCTAAGGTTTTCTTGCCCGCAGTAGTAGATATGATGGTTTCCAGAGCTGAATTCACCCATCCCTGTCCATTTGAGCTCACTGATGCCCAAGATGTCAATGCTTATTCTTTCCATCTCATTTTTTACCACTTCCAGTTTTCCTTGATTCATAGACCTCACATTCCATGTCCCTCTGCAGTATTGTTCCCTGCAACACTGTATTTCTCCTCCCCCTTTCGTATCCCTCCCCCTTTTCAGATCTGCTGTGCTGAGCATCCCCTTGTTTTGCCTTTTGTTTTGGTCCATAGGGTTCTCTTGGCAAACTTTGTGGCGTGCCTTGCCGGTCTCTACCGGATACTACTGGAACTGAAAGATACCATTGTTTTAGCTGTGCTACTTCAATTTCCCCTCCTGTCCCTGGTTAAAAACATTATTAGGGGTAAACAAAGGGGGGATATCAGACAAATAGATAGCTGGCTATTTGGTTTGCTTTTAGTGTGGTTTGGTTTGCCCTGTTTTCTAGCAACTACATATGTTTTATGTAAGAGTGAGCCATCCAGCCTGTTTTGTAAGCTTTTCTGCTCCTGTAAAGGCTGCAGTTTATTTGATTCGATTTGGCCTGATCCTGATTATCCTGCTCTAATTTATTTGTAGTTGCCTAATGGTGGTTCAAGTGGCTAAGATGCTGAACTCAATGTCTGGAAGGTTGGAGTTTGATCCCTGAATACTGTATGACAGAGTGAGCTTCCGTCTCTGTTCCAGCTCCTGCCAACCTAGCAGTTCGAAAGCAAGAAATTGCAAGTAGATAAATAGTGATCACTTTGGTGGGATGGTAAACAGCATTCCATGCACTCCGGTCTCTAGTCATGCCGGCCACATGAGCACAGAAATGTCTGCAAACACAGACAGCGCTGGTTCTTTGGCTATAAACAGAGATTAGTACTGAAACCTAGAGTCAGATACAACTGGCTTTCGAGCAACGGCTCCCTTTACCGTTACCTATTTCAGTCCCGAATAGAGCCATGGCCAGTGTTCTCTTTGGAGACAACTCTGTGATGTATTATGCATTGAGTGCAGAGACACTTCTATTTTCCCTTGCTCAGTTTTTTTTTAAAAAAAACATTATTTTAAGTGATGCATCACTATTTTAAATATAATAGTATTTATGCTAGCTTGATGTATTGCTGTAGCACTATGCTACTTACTAACCTGAGCCAAACCTGGAGTGGGGTGGTGGTGTTTGCTATGGCCTACAGAATAACAGACATGACAAAAGATGGGGAAGAGGTCAGGAAAAGGGTATAAATAATCAAGACAAGGAGAAACTGGAGTGATCCGAAGTTCCTGGATTCTTCCCTTGGGAGAAGGAACACTCCAACTTGTGACTGGAAAGATTACTCAAGTATGAGATAAAACAGATCTCACTGAAAATGGCAGCCTTTTAAACAAGAACTGGATTGTTCTGTATCCCCCCCCCCCCTTAACTGCACATTTAGTCTTTGGTTTATTTTGCTAGTTGGGTATTCTGTCAATTTATTTTATAATGTGTTAACTCCACTGGGTGTTGATTGTTGAAAAGAAATTTGGTGGATATGCTTTGAGTATAATTCAGTGAGATAAGGGCCCTAGGAAAGGGTAAGAAGACAATGAGACAGGGAAACAAAAATGTTTGGTGGTTTCATGTGAACCTGACCAATGCACTGCAGAAGACTGAGGCAACCTTGAAATATTATTTGTGTGTGCATTTTTCTGTGTAATTTCATATTGAAATAAGTCAGAACCAACAATAGAAATTTCATCAGATCTCTCTTCTCATGTATCTTAGCTGCTGACTTTCCCATGAAGAGTTCACAATAAGAGGGAGATTTCTTGGAGGTCAGAGAAATGTTGGGGGTCGGATTGAACCTTTGGGTTGCAAGCTGTCTATCTCTGTTATAGGACTGCTAGCTTTCCCTTGCTCGAAAGCCAGTCGTATCTGACTCTAGGGTTCAGTGCTCATCTCTGTTTCATAGCCGAAGAGCCAGCGCTATCTGCTTCTGCAGACGTTTCCGTGGTCACGTGGCAGGCATGGCTAGACACCGGTGTGACAGAACGCTGTTACCTTCCCACCAAAGTGGTCCCTATTTATTTACTTGCAATTTCTTGCTTTCAAACTGCTAGGTTGGCAGGAGCTGGGACAAAGACGGGAGCTCATTCCGTCCTGCAGTACTCGGGAATCGAACTGCTGACCTTCTGCCGCCCAGTCAGCATCATAGCCACTTGAGCCACTGCTAGTGGGAGCAAAGTATTTGTTGATAAGAGTAAAAAGTAATGAATGTCTATATATCTATGGATGCAATCGAACTGAAGACATCGCTCATTACCTACTGTTCTGCCCCCTGTATAATTGACCCAAGAGTACTATTTTTAACTGATTGTCCAGTCATATTTTAATTGCACCCCAGCAGAAATAGTGGTCAATCTGCTGAATGATAATCAAGTTTTTATTACATATGTTATAGCTCAATTTGTTATGGCAGCTAAGAAACTGTGATCCTATTTTATTTAAGGTCATTATATCATTGAAATAGTTTTTATTAAGGTGTCAAAGGATATGAGTTGTTTTAGTGAATATTGCACCTGGTTTTATTAGATAATTTTTATAAAATGTTTTAAGTTATGTTCTGTTTTGTAAAGGCCTATGCTCATGTACAATAAAGACTAATGAAGACTCATAATAGTATAAGGATAATGGATATACAGTAAAACCTCGCATAAAGAGCGCCTCATTTAGAGACTAACTGGCTCAAAGAGCAGGATTTTATCTGAATGGTCGCCTTGCTTAACAACTAAAACCAACCAAAACCTCGCTTACCAACTAAATCGGGGTTCGCAATCCCCCTTCCTGAAGTCACAATTGGTCACTTACAATGGTATTTCGCTTAAAGAGCAAACTTGCTTGAAGAGCAATCCCGTGGAACGCATTATGCTCTTTAAGCGAGGTACCACTGTATATTCAATTCAATTCAATTATTCGACTTGTATGCCGCCCCACTTGCAATGCGATTCTGGGTGGCTAACAAAAAGCAAAATATCACAGTTACAATCAATACAATAACAATATCACAGTTACAAAATATCGCACTTAAAATGTCACAATTACAATTATAAAGTAATTACCAAAACATTTCAAAAGCAAAACTCAAAAATACATTACGAACTCAGCCCGAACCACTCTGTCCATTACCCTCCAGGCCAAGTCATCCGAGGGGAAGAGTCCGGTGATAGTGATGGGCAGTGGTGCCATTTTCAAGCCCTGCCGAGCTGCGCAGCTGTCCTCTCCCCTGCAGGCCAGCCCGGCCGAGGGGAGTCCAGTGATGGTGAAAAGCGGCAGCATTTTCTCCTCCCAACCAGCATGGAGGGACCCTCAGATCAGCTGGGCGGTGGTGTCCAGCCACCCGCAAGCACTGCGGCTTTTCTCCCCGGCCCCGAAGGGCGGGGCCCAGGGGTCAGCTGGGTGGCAGTGTCTGGCTGCCCACAAACGCTGTGGCTTTTCTTCTCCCCGGCCCCGAAGGGAGAGGCCCTGGGGTCAGCTGGGCGGCAGTGTCCACCCGCCTGCAAGCGCCACGGCTTTTCTTCTCCCCGGCCCCGAAGGGGATAGAAAGTTTAAAAAATTGCAAGCTTTGGTGAGGTTGATAGCTTAATTTTCTTCATTCTCTGGCTTTTTGGCAATCAGAATATGTTACATTATTTCTTTTTGCCTGAAGAAAATGGAACTAAGCACATAACTATAAATTTTACATAGCTGCAGGGTGCAGGCAACATTAATATTTTTTCTGTTTGGCATTAAACCATATGCAAGCGCTCTCAATCTTCGCCTTTCTCAATTTTGTGGAAAAGCTTATGCTCTGGTTTTTGAATGCCTAAAAGGATTACCTTCCAGATGGTCAGGAATTTCTATCACTCAACAAAACAGGAAGTCAAAATGAAGCACTGCCTATGTATTCTTCTAATTATTGTTTTAGGGCTGAAAAATAGATTTCATGTACAAATTAGGTGAGGAAATCTTACATTATACAGTGTTTGTTTGCTTATTTATTTATTTATTATCCTACTTAATACCCTGCCTCCTCTGAAAAGGTTTTCAAAGGAATTAAGAGTTGTTCTATTCAAATAAAAATAGTGAAACTATATTGAGGACACATTTTAAAAGATACCCACTTAAAAAGGAGAGACAGCATCCAAGCATTTAAAAGCTCTTCAACAGCAACCTACTTAATTGCCAAAGACCTTTCTGAATGCAAAATTATTTGCTTTCCATATTCTCTAACACTGAGGGGAGTGAGAGGGATTAAGAACTTGGGGGCAAACAGTGAGAAACCCTACGATCCCTACGATCTATAGCTCTTCTGGTGGCAGAATTAATTTATGGGCCTAGGATTGAAAGGCAGTTCTTTCGCTCACAAAATTTAAGAGAGAAGTTTGAAGATGGATTTTCATCATAGTTTGTATGCAAAGGTCAAAAGCAGTTTCGACCTAGCTTCCTTTTGATTTCTTCAAAACGGAAAGAAAAACACATACTGTAGATGGAAATAAGAAAAAGTCAATGGAAGTTGAGTATTTCAGTTCTTCTTCCGTATCTAGGCCAGACATGAAACTGCCAAAATGAAGGCACCGTTTGGTGAGTTCATTCTGCAGTTCCTTTTGCATGACCTAGTGTGAGAAAGATTAGCTGGCAACACACGGTTGTCATTACCAGGGTATTATTTCAGTTGTAAACAATTTCAAGATGTCTCTCAACTCTGGATCTTTCACAGTACTTGGGGGTATGCATTGGATCATAAAATATATAAAAAAGGAAATGCACGTCATGAATGTTTGTTTATTTGTACATTGATTTTCATATGTGCAATTTGACAACTAGTTCCTTTTGTTCATTGTAGCAAATATAGGTAAAAGGCCAGAAAATTAAGGATTAGACATTATATCTAACATCTTTTATTAAGTTAGAATCTTGCTGGATCTCAACTCTTCCAACAAAACAAAAACTTCTCAACAGAAAATGCTCATTAAAGAATTAGGGTAGAGCTGGAGCTGTTTGCTGCCAATTAAGTGGTGTAGTAGTGAGCTGACATGGTACTGAAAGACAAAAGCAGATATTTAATGGTGCTTGGATTGTTTACTAACCTGGAATTGGTGGGGGAACTCTCAATACCAAAGATATATATGGTAATATATATTTTAGCTTTATGGCAGATCCTTGTGATGGCAATATCATGGATCTCTCCTGTTGTAACACTCTACATCAGGAGTTCTCAACTTTTTATAGCCAGGGGCCAGGTCATGCTCCCTCAGACAGCTTTGGGGGCCGGATGGCCATTTTGCCCTTCCTCCACCACATGGCACTTCCTGGTGTGGTGGAGGCAGTGGGGGGCCACATGAAATGGGGCTGCATCTGGCTTACGGGCTGCAGGCTGAGAATCCCTGCTCTACATTATAGATACAACCTGAGTGTAAATGGCTCTTGCACATGTTGGTGGAGACAATGCTTCTGTATGATAGTTCCACTCATAGAACCAGACCTAAAAGTTGATGAAGATTGGGATATGATTCATACATTTTTAAAAACCTGGCCTCTTAAAATCCACCTGTGTATAGGTAAAATGAAAAGAGATAGTACTTATGCAAAACTGCAGTTCTAGACACTGGTAGTATTATTGCTTCACCTTCAGCAAAGTGTTTTAAAAATGAAGTTGATTTCATTTGGAATATTTATGAGTTTTGAGAGGAGCTAGCTACTTACTTTCTATTCTAAGACAAATCAAATCAAACCTCCAGATAGCTATAGGAAGTAGGGATTTGTCTTTTGAAGCAGACAGACTAAAGTAAGTATCCAAGGTCAAATGCCAGAACTTTTACTTATGTGACTTGTGGGTGATCATTGATAATTGAGCATAAAGCATAGAATTGCTGTAAACACTTGAACAGAAGTACCATTTATATTGTACCCAATTTGATCGTCACATTTTGCAGCCTGATGAAGTCATGTAGCATGCATTCATAGGGGAAGCAGTAACTGTGCTTGCAATTAAGGGCAGACAGTCACAGGTAGGCTGACCAAATTTAAAAACATTAGCATTTATAGTAAGTACAGTAAGGTTGACTTTTTCTGTAGGAACTAATTACATATATAAAGACACTGGTTGAATTGGCTCAGTAATTCACTTGAAATTAAATCCAAGTACAGTATTCCAAACTGGGAAAGTGTTTTATAACTCTCAAACCAAAGGTTAAATAAAGTAAGTCTTAAAGTATAGATCGTAAGTAAAAATTTCTGTTAAATGTAAAAAAAGAGTGGGTAGTTCTAATTGTTCATACTTGAATGTAAATCTCCGATATATTAAGATTTCAGCAGTCATAAATTCGTATGAAGATAGAACAAAGTGCTTATTCTCTATTTAATAATAATATTGTGTGCCATCAAGTCAGTTCTGGTTTATGACCTCCATTTCCAGGTTATTTTAGGTAGAGAATACTTAAAAGTTGTGTATCATTAGCTTTTTGGTGGTAGTGGTGGGGGCACACTGGGACTGTGCAGAATGTCCAAGCCCACACAGGCGGTGTAGGCACAGTGGGGGAATTGAACTCTCAACCTCTAACTCAACAGCCAGATACCTAAAATACCAAACTATCTGCCCATCTGTGTTCTCTAACTACAGCTTTACGGATTCAGCGGAACTAGCTTCAGATATACATTCTGTAAGGTGGAGATGTCAAAATTGCTTTAACTTTGTAGTTTTAACTTGACCCTCTCACATACACTGATGATCACTGGAAACCAAGAGGAGAACATGTATTTGTGACAGCAGGGGAGGGGCGTCTATGAGAGAGAGAAGTGTGCCTCTATGTAAGAGAAAATGACCAACTCATAAAAGGGAGGGAGAATTACTGTCTAGGCCAGACGTGGAACTGCCAAAATGAAGGCAATTTTTGGTGAGTTCATTCTGCAATTCATTTCGCCTGACCTAGTGTGAGAAAGATTAGTGGGCACACAAGGTTGCCATTGATGCATACATGTGCTTTTCCTGAAGATCTTAAGATAATTTTAATTGCTGTATTTTTTCTTTTGTAACTGTTTGAAGGGCGATAGTCATACTAGTCTGTTTCAACAAGAACAACAACCACAAAAAAAGAAAGTTGAAAGAAAAGTATTGTGGTGGCTTTTAGCCCAATACATTCATTTCATTGTGAGCTTTCATGGGCTGTAATGCACTTTGTCTGATATATTGTTCAGGCATGTAAACTTTATTTCCTAAAGCAGTGTTACAGTTTGTATGTTAATTGTACAAAAGGTACATAAGAGGGAAAATCTATGAATGAATAGCTCTGCTTAATTAGATTTAGCTGGATGATAGGATGGCATGTATTCATTTGATAAATGTAGTTATGCATAAGCTCTTAAATAGAAACTAGAAAATGCAAGGTTCAAGATACAGTATACAGATTGAATTCTTGTCTTGCATACAAAAAGAGCATAGCTACATTTCAAAAGCTCTTTGAACTCTAAGTAATATTGTTTTCTATTTGAATTGGCTGGAAACAATTTTCTGTCTTCATTCATCTAGCAATTTATGGATTATGTTTAATTTGTTGAAGAACTCAGTAATAAACATCTATATCACTGATCTCATTTTAGATAGAAGGTAAAGTTTCTTTGCAGCTCCCCACTGAATATCTATATCTATAACTATATCTATGTATCTATCTATCTATATCTATATCTATGTATCTATCTATATCTATATCTATACCTATGTCTATCTATATCTATCTATCTATCTATATCTATCTATCTATCTATCTATCTATATCTATCTATCTATCTATCTATCTATCTATCTATCTATCTATCTATCTATCTATCTATCTATCTATCTATCTATCTATCTATCTATCGTTACTTAAGTACAGTATTTGTATTTTATTTTCTCCCATAATAGAATAAGAGTGGTGCATATAGATCTAAATTTTGCCTGGGGAATTGGAATAGAACACAGAGACTGAGGATTCGTCTACACATCATAATGTAACCAGTTTTTTGTATCAGGTTTGCCACACTGGAAGCCAATTTAAAAATCATAAATCACATAGCATACAATTAAATGCACTTTTAAAAACTTTTTGGCTTATGTAATTACCAGTTTTGGAGTAAATTGTGTTTCTGGGCCTTGCCAAGTTTTCGGTGGCCAGATTACAGTTCTGAACTCATAACTTTAAAAAAGTGTTTCAAGTTTAGCGCTGCATCACTTAAGCACTGAAAACTGCAGGCAGGAGCCTCACTGGTGGTTTACATTCTTGTGTTCCCTTAAGCTCACTTTAGTACATAGAAGAATAATCAGTTTTGACTCAAGTTTTTAAATAAAGCAATCTGTAACATAGTTCTACTACTATACAACTGATAGGTAGCTAGAGTGTTAGAGAGCGAGGGAGATAGAGCCATAGATTCAGACTAGCAGTAAAGAATTCTCTACATAAAGACAAAACACAATACAATATAGTATCCATACAGAATAAAAAATATGCTTTTGGACATGATGAGGGACTTAAAATTAGAGCACCAAATTGTCAATTTCTGGTTAACTTGTCAACTTCTTTCTAGTCCTCACACTGGGCTCATAGCCCTTTTTTATGTAGGTTATATACATGCAGGTCTACCCCCTCCAAACTTTCTTTGATGGTCTATATCCATGATGATGAACCTTGGCACTCCAGCTGTTCTTGGACTTCAATTTCCAGAAGCACACATCCATGTGAATCCACACAAATGGGTTTACTGCGCTGTAGAAGCAGGCTGTAGTAACAAGCATATCTCCAAGTCAAGAGAGGTACCATTGCCCCTTTATTCATCACTAGTCAGGCCTCGTCTTGAATACTGTGTCCACTTCTGGACACTGCACTTTTAAAAGGTTGCCAACAAGCTGGAGCAGTTCAGAGGAGGGCAACAAAGATGATCAAGGAAACGGAAACTAAACTGTGAGGGATTACGAAAGAAGTGTGGCATGTTTAGTCTTGAGAAAAGAATGAGTGGGGATATGATAGCACTTTTCAAACCCCTGAAAAAAAAAATAAAAATAAAAATAATAATAATAATAATAATAATAATAATAATAATAATAATAATAATAATAATAATAATAATAATAATAATAATAATAATAATAATAATAATAATAATAATAATAATAATAATAATAATAATAATAATAATAATTATTATTATTATTATTAGACTTGTATGCCGCCCTACTCGCCGGAGGGACTCAGAACGGCTAGCATACCATGGGGCAACATATATTACAGTATTACAATATCAAATATAAATACAACAACATAATATAAATATAACAACATAATGCAATACAATCAATACAGTCAATAAATCTAACATAAAAATGAAAATACAATACAATCAGGTGGGTCTTTATCCATTCCCGGCCTGGGAAGGGCTGGTTCTGGAACAGCTGTGGTGGCGGCAGCAGCAGAGGCCTTCAGGTAGCCACGGTCCCAGCCATTCTTATCCCTTCCCAGCCTGGAAAGGGCTGGCCCCGGAACAGCTGTGGCAGCGGTGGCCTTTGGCCAGCCGCGGGCCTGGCTGTTCTTATCCATTCGTGACCTGGGAAGGGCTAGCCCTGGAACAGCTGTGGTGGCTGCGGCAGAGGTCTTCATACAGCTGCGGGCCTGGCCGTTCTTATCCCTTCCCGGCATGTTTTTATTCTGTATGGATACTATAATCAGACGGAAGAGGGACTGGATATGTTCTCAATCATCTCAGAATGTAGGACTCGTAACAATGGGCTCAAATTATAGAAAGCAAGAAATAGGCTGAATATCAAGAGAAACCTCTTAACCATTAGAGCAGTACGACAATGGAACCAATTGGCTGAGGAGGTAGTGAGTGCTCCATTATTGGAGGCATTCAAGAGAAACTTGGACTTCCATCTGTCACATCTGCTTTGACTTGGATACCTGTACTGAGCAGGGGGTTGGACTATTCTATCATTCAATGAAGGAGTTAAGTCTGATTTGCTAAGAACAACAATATTGAGGCATGTCCCAGCAATCAAGTGTGTAATTCACAACCGCACCTCTGCAAAACCATCATATGAAGAAACTTGTGAGCGTAATTTTCAAGATAAATGATGGAAAGATTAATATGGCTACATGCTTTAATTCTATCCTAACACCCCTATATACATTGCTCTAACCTTTATACGCAACAGTTGATTAGGAAAACCAAAGGAATTACATAATTTATCTGACCACACACTGCAGAATGAACTCAACCAAAGGTGCCTCTATTTTGGCAGTTTCACATCTGGCCTACATATGGAAGAAGAAGAAGTTAGAAGGCTTTTGTTGTGAGAGTTCCTAGTCATAAAAATTATTCTGAGTGTGTTCAACTAAATATTTTAAATCAACCCTCAAGACCTCCCTAAGTGCAGAAAAGTTAAGGGTAGAGCTGACCCCTCATGAATACAATGGGTCGATGCTAATATATATGGTTCTGCTTGCCCATTGTAAATTTTTTTTTGGTAGGGATGATAGTATGAGGGGAAAATATGTGAGAGATTAAATAATATTATCGAACTATATATAGCATTTTATACCTGTGTAAAACAGTGTCTTATTCAAACATAGATAAGTGGCAAAAAGTGGGATAATTCTAAATTATGTGTAAAATTATTATTCATTCAGTGTTGAAGATGAAAGATTATGGCTGCTTTTATCACATGTATTAGGAGAAATGGAGGTACTAAAATTGTGTTTTCCAGAATGATTATTCTTAATGTTCGATGGAGCTGCATGTACATGTACAATTGTTTTTCTACCACAGTTTAATTAACATAATGGATGTCTTAATCATCTTGATGAGAAGTGGGGAAGCAGTTTTGGAATACACATAGAATTTCATTCTTTTAGTGTTTTAATTTTTAAGTAATGACAATACTTCACTATACTGCATGCAAAGTCTTTTACACACTTCGTCTTTTGTTCTAGGTGTAGTTTTGGTTTTATAGGAGGAAGAAGGGGGAAACTGGTTGCCCTCTGTTTGGAACAATAGTTACTTTAATCATTTGCTTTTGCAAGAATAATTAATTTAGAGCAGAAAACGCCAACAAATCTCACAAGCTGTTACATTATAAATAAATCTCTGTGAATTATTTTTTAATGAGACCACAGAGCAGATGATGGGCAATGCTCTGACACAGATAACAAGTGACTGGCTTATTTCTGGCATGCAAGGAGAATTAGGCAGTATGACAGATCACATTTTAGATCTGGCTGGTACATTGCATCAGCTGTCACATTCTGTTGGATCTGTTGGATCCTGGCCTCTACAGGATTTGACCCAACATTTTTTTAGGATGTCTTCAGAAGTAGCATTCTTTGCCAAGTGTGCTCTGCAGGATTTTTCTCTATTAGTTCTCCATCTAGCAATCTTTAATAGTTACATGAAAGAGAATTCAGACCCACTGGATGTGAAAACAGAAGCATTTCTGTCTTTAAACCTTACCAGACATGAAAGAAGCCTCATTCGGGCGTCCCCTAAAAATCCTTTCAACTTAGAGTAACCTCTGACACGAAATTATTATTATCAGCCATGATATTTTCAACATGTGACATTTGCCCATTTGATTTTAGATAACTAACAACCTTATCAATTCAGACTAATTCTTCTCTATGCAATAATAATAATCCTCAAAAGCAACACTATTGTTTTGGGTCAGCTGAGTTTCTCCCCAGGTAAACAGCAGAACCCAATCTCACATGTTACTGTACATCATATGGAACCTCCTGCCAGTTGAACTAAGGCTACAGATGGAATTGCTGCCCTTTAGGAAAGAACTGAAAACCTGGCAGGTGGGGCAGGTGTGGGGCGCTGATGGAGTGACCCCCACCTGCTGGTTGGTCTAACGTAACAGAGTAATAATAATAATAATAATAATAATAATAATAATAATAATAATAATAATAATAATAATAATAATAATAATAATAATAATAATAATAATAATAATAATAATTATTATTATTATTATTATTATTATTATTATTATTATTATTATTATTATTATTATCATCATTATTATTATTATTATTATTATTATTATTATTATTATTATTATTATTATTATTATTATTATTATTATTATTATTATCTCTCTTTCTAGTAGGTGTGGATGGGTTTTTAATGGAGTGTATTTTGTATTTTAATGGGGTTTTTATCTGTGTTGGGTTTTTTTTTAGTATTGTAAGCCACCCAGAGTCCTTGTGAGTAGGGCAGCAATAGAAATATGAAAATTAAATTAAATTAAATATTTTACATTTTATTGTGATCAGAAGTCTTGTATAGCAAGCATCTTGTTGTGCTGTGTTCCTGTTTCAGGTTCATTGACTTTCTTAGGCCTACTTTAATTGTATACCCAGTGGTGCAGGAGTTACTTCTGCATAGTGAAAGCCTATCCTACAGGGTTGCTTAGGTTGGTGCTGATAGGTCCTAACACTTATGTGTTCAATGGAATTAGCAAGCAAATGGAGGAGTGGCTGCTGATTCAGTGGAAATGATAGGTGTAATTAGTCACATTTAGATGGTACTACTGTTCACACATGCCACTAGACTAGCATAGAGTTCTAATTAATAGGTGACATCTACTTCCTGTAGTGGCTCAAGTGGCCAAGATGCTGACTGGAAGGCGGAAGGTCAGCAGTTCGATACCCAAATACTGCAGGACGGAATGAGTTCCCGTCTTTGTCCCAACTCCTGCCAACCTAGCAGTTTGAAAGCAATAAATTGCAAATACTGTGTGGTCCTGGTTTGCCTCATTTCTGAGGGTCCGGACCCAGTCGGTGTGGTTGGAGGATGGGATGTTCAGCCCCAGGCCCCTCCAATGTGGGGTGCCTCAGGGCTCAGTGCTCTCACCTCTCCTATTTAACATCTACATGAAGCCGTTGGGGGAGGTCATCCATTCCCATGGGGTGAGGTATCATCAGTACGCAGATGATACTCAGTTGTATATCTCGGCCCATGGTGATTCAAGAGATGCAGCCTGAGTCCTATCCAGGTGTCTGGAGGCTGTTGGTGTCTGGATGGGGGACAACGGGCTTCATCTGAATCCCGGTAAGACTGAGTGGCTATGGGTTAGGGCCCCCGTGTTATCTCGGGAGCTACCATCTTTGGTTCTGGATGGGGCTATTTTGCCCCAAACAGACCCGGTGCATAATCTTGGGTCCTCCTGGACTCGCGACTCCTGCTCGATGAGCAGGTGGCAGTCGTGGCCAGGAGGGTTTTTGCACAGCTTCGTGTCATACGCCAATTATGTCTGCTCCTAGATCGGGACTCCTTGCTCATGGTCACGCATGCTCTGGTCACCTCCAGACTGGACTATTGTAATGCGCTCTACATGGGGATGCCCTTGATGACCATTCAGAGGCTGCAACTGGTCCAGCATGCAGCTGCCTCACCATTGCTTCGGGAGCTGCACTGATTACCGGCATGCCTCTGGGTGCAATTCAAGGTGGTGGTAATGACCTTTAAAGCTCTACATGGTAGTGGGCTAGGATACTTAAGAGACTTCATCACCCCAAGAACATCTGTCCATCCCACCAGTGGACCAGAGAGGCTCTCTTATTGTGCCATCTGCTAGAGAGGCTTGCCTCTCTAGCACCAGAAGGAGGGCCTTCTCTGTATCTGCTCTGGCCCTATGGAAGCTCCTGCCAATTGAGCTACAACTCCAGATGGAGTTGCTGCCCTTCAGGAAAGAACTAAAAACCTGGCTGGCAAAGCAGGTATGGGGCACTGGGGATGCGGTGACCCCCACCTGCTGGCTGATATAGTAATATCACTCCCTCGCTCTTTTTAGTTGTCGGGCTATATTTTAATTGTATTTTTAATTGGGGTTTTTACTGGTTTTAAGTTTTTTATAGTTCTCAAGTGGGATTTATGTAGTTCATGAAGTAATTGTTGTACGCCGCCCAGAGTCTCTTGCCGAGTGGGCAGCAATACAAATGTGACTGATAGATAAATAAATAAATAAATAGATAGATACAGTGAGGTACTGTGGCAGGTTCTCACCGGTTCTGATGAACTGGTAGTAGAAATTTCAGCTCACGGCCACTTGGCCGGCCACGGCCAACTCTCGGCCTCTTCTTCGCAGCACCACCGGAAATGCATCCTATTTGCCCCGCTCAGGGCCGAAGGCACACTTTCATCTCCGCACTTCCCTTGCGCCTTTGGCCCTGGGCAAGGCAAATGGGACGCATTTCTGGTGGCGCAGGGAGGTTGAGCCCAGCCAGCGCCAGCCCACCAACTCACCCCGCTCACCTCCCAGCAGTGCCGTTGGCAGTGACGCTTTTCCAGTGGCGCAGAGAGGGGGAGGCCAGCCTTTTACTTTACTTCCTGTGAAATTGGCAGATAACACAATTTATGCTCATAATCATTCTGGAAAGGATGTTGGAATCTTAGGGCATATTTCCTTATGTAGCAGAGCCTTTATTAGTGTGCCAGTTTGTAGAAGACAGTCCAACAAGAGATCAGAGACATCACACAGTTGGTAACATCAGACACAGATCTAGTCAGTGGTGGGCTTCAGCAGGTTCGGACAGGTTTGGGAGACTGGCTGGCCCCACCCACTGCCCTGCCCTGTCCCGCCCACCACCTCCTCATCCTCTCACCCCACTCCAGACATGACTCCAACATCCTTGCTGCTGGGTCCAGGCGCCCGGAGTGGGGTGAGGCTGAGCCAGCAGTTACTCTACTGCAATTACTCTTTAAATGAAAATTAGAGCATCAAAGTGTAATTGCTAACTAATGGTCTGACGAAGTGGGCCACACCCACAGATTTGGCTACACCCACAGAGTTGTCCATGTCCACAGTGGTAGTAATTTTTTTAAGCCCACCACTGGATCTAGTGTTGTTAAACTGTTGGAAATAACTCAGTTACCCTATGTCAAGAACTTATTATATTTTTGTCATTAGCAGATCAAGAAGAAATCTCAGAGTTGGAAAGAGAGGGAGCTGATTTTTGTTGGAGTAGAAGGATTTGTAGCATTATCTGAGAAATTGATCTAGTTGGTAAAATACATCAGAGGTCAAATGCCAACAGACATATCTTGTTTCCTTTGATTTCCCTTTGTTAGTTGTCTTAATCAGGAAAACTTTTGCAATCTGATGCCTTTGATACTTGATGACTTTTGGAGACATCAGTATGGTTATAGTTGGGTACTCCTTCTGTGGTTTCATAGACAAATAAATTGAATAAATCACACAATTAACTCTGAATAAATGATACAGTAATGTCACTAAATGAAACTCAAGAATTGTATATGGACCTTTAATATATCAATCACTATTTTGGTTATTAATTAGTAGATCAAATTTGAGTTTAAGTTTTTTTAAGGTAACTCTCATGCTCCTGGAAATGGTTTGGAGGTACAGAAGTTCTATATTAATCAGCAATAAAAATAATTCTCTCTAGAAAGTTTTATTTGGCATCAGCTTTCATGGATTGAAGCCCATTTTATCAGATGAATCAGGCGAATCTAATGCAGTGGGCTGCAGTCCATAAAAGCTTATTCTAAATAAAACTTGTCTGGTTTTGCATTCTCACAAGACCCTGTACAGCTTTTCCCACAGACAAGTAACAGTAATTTTAGCAATCAAAGAATGTTTCATGTGGTAAAAAGAACCAGTAGTTGCTGCGTTTGGTGTCACTGAGAGACTGCAAACATATGATTCTCCCCTTGAACTTCCTTGAATTTAGTGCATTTATCTACCACCCACCTGGGAAAGAAATTCCCTGCTCCTGTGTCTTACAGGGTCTGGTGTCAGAGTTTTTGTGTTTGTTCAGAATAGTTTGTCAGTTGATCAGTTCAGCATGGGCTGCAATGTTTAAAAGCCGTGTACTGCTCAGATGTGAGCAGTGTGGAACTGATAGATTTGGGATGCAAGACCATTTGCAATCCTCTCTATTATCAGCAATGCTGTGGTTTTCTCTTGCTCAGAAAATATGGCTTATTACGTCCTTGTGGAATAGATTTTTTGGCAATCCACCTATCGGTCTAACATTGGTTCGGCCTGTTTAGTCAAGACACTTAGGCCCAATGTTTTGAGCAAATAGCCTGCTTCTACAGGATTTTAAAAGCACCTTCATCCCATACTGTGCAACTCGTAGATAATCACTTGTTACCCATTTCTTCCTTTCTTTTTAAAAGTATCTCACAGGAGTGTAGTTCCTACAATCACCTTTGTTAAATGCTACAGTTTACAAGAATGTAGAAGCCTGATTTTTGTAAGGCTGGGAAGGCATGAACACTGTACAATTATCTGCAGAGATAACTGAAGGATTAAACATTTGCACTTGGCGGCTTCTAAGAAATACTGCTAATCCTCACCTCATCATTTCTCACCTTTTCTATGACATACTGAACAACACTGATAAGATCTCAGGTTTTACTCCTTTTTCTGTAAAATGACTGTATGTTTGCAATATATGAATTGTAATGAACTGATCTGCCAAGTTCTAATATGAACCTTTGAATAACATTCTGCCCATTGTTAACCTGTAATGAGAACACTGTGAAGTCCAGGTCAAGTTGCTGCTTATGTGTTTCTCCTCTTCCATTTCTTCTTCTTTCATTTCCCAATCGAACCTTGGACTTCCAAAATGAAGCCACTTTCTTGGCTTTATTTTGGCCAATCTTAAGTCCTCATAGGTGCATGTTTCTGGCAGCAATTGGCAGACCAATAAATGAGCGGGATTCTGTATCTCGCCACATTCACACAGCGTGTTGTTGTCTGCTAGCAGCTCCCACTTGAGCATGTTTGTCTTACATTTAGGCACTCCAAACATCAGCCTTTTCAGAGTCCTCCAAGTGATGTAAGGGAGGTCGAGTTCCTCAGCTATATCCTCCTTTAATGTTCCTCCTCCAGTGAGTTCCTCCCTCCCTCCATCTTCTTCTTCTTTTTTTTCTTTTGTTCTTGTGTTTGTTCTTGACATAAAGCTCTTCCTGGATCTGAGCCGGCGGACTTGAGGCACCTCTTCCATGAACGTGGGAAAAAGAGAAGTGTAGGGAAAGGGTTTGTTCCAGATTAATTGGCACATAGGCTTAACTTTTTAGAGCTTGTAGGTGCATAAATCTGATAGGACATGTACCTGGGTGGCATGGAGGAAAAGAAGACCTAGGAAACTTGTATTTTTTGTCTTTTAGCATTTTATTTGCTGCAATCTTTTCATAGTTATTTTATCTTTCTTTCAAGTTTTCTAGTTTCTCTAGCCTTGCTGAATTGTCCAGTACTCTTTGGGCTTTTGAATACATCTAGTAGACGCTGTTGCTGTTGCATGGCTTCAGATAGGAAACTAGCTTCTATGAAAACTGAAATGTTCTGTCCGTCCCTGCCTGGAAGCCTTTTTAGAAGCTCTTCTAGTCTGCAGTAGATTTTGGTATAATAAGGATCTTCATCGCGGGTGAAAGACACATACATTTAGCAAGTTATGCTTTCATTTGCTTGGTAATAGTATTATGTAGGGTTAGCAGAACCAAATTAAGGAGCAAGCATTTTATCTTTTTGGGGAGAGGTACATGGATGGATTCTGTTGTTAGTTCTCAGCATCTGGAAATTCATGATCCTCTTTTTACTAGACTGCATCAATGCGATCTTGATGAATAGTGTACTTTTCCTCCAAGAACAATTACAGAGGACTTGTTGAGGTTTTGCAAAAATAATACTTATAGGATTTAATGGAAATCTGTGTGAACTTGGAGAAGAAAAAAGACAGTTGCTGTTACCATAGAAACTACTGCTGCATGAGAAAAAGGCTGGCTAAAGGGTCTAAAGGAAGGAAATACCGTATATTAATACGGATAGAGCACGTATGAACAAACTGTTTAAGTGTTTAACAGAATAGAATGAATCTGCAAGTATTACCATGCTGGTTTTTATTATATTATTATTTCTTATACACATTTTATTAAGATGTGGGTCAGGGTAGGGAGTACTGACTTGTCCTTTCCCACTGATATCCATTTTTTTTGTCCCATACAACCATCCGAAGACTGCCTAACCTTTTCTCTAGTGTTTTCCATGCTTTCTCTGTGTTATCTAGAACTTCTTGTCTTGTTATCTTCTTTCTCTATAACTTTTAATAGAAACTGACTGCTGGCCTAGGGCTAGCAGGTTGGTGTACTGAACAGCCATTTTCATTTTGTAAATGTCTGATATTGTACCATTACTGCTCTCAAACTAATTTTCTTTTTTCTTTTTTGGGTGAAAACAAGTTATCATATGTGGTATGTTCACCATGTCTCTCCAAACGATCTCAGTATTTGTGAGTTCATTGAGAGACTGTCTGCCCAGATTATTCTGCTATGGTAATAGAGGGGTGTCCAAACTACAGCTCACAGCATCAAATCATCTGGTCCATGGCGCTCCCGGAAGTGGAAGTAAAATGCATCTGCACAAAACGCTCCCATAAATGCACCCGTGGCTCTCATAAACACGTTTACGACAGCCGCGGGTACATTACGGGTACATGAAGAATGTTTGCATTCTAGCATATCAGCGTTATTTCTGGTGATTAGCCATGAAGACTGTAAACGTGTTTATGACAGCCACGGGTGCATTTTACTTTCTGCTTCTGGTGGGATAAACCACGTGACTGGCCTGCTGAACCATGTGACCAGCCCATGGCCCAAAAAGTTTGGCCACCCCTGGAGTAGACTATATTGCCAGCGACTCAGTGGTGAGTGTCAGAACATGAGGATAGCCATTATTCAGATTTGGATACGGCAGAATACGAATAAGAATTGGGAGAGTAAGTGGAGCAGTTTTAACACTTTTGTTTATCCAGAATACTTCCTTTTGTACCAAATTATGTACATGAAATTTTCTTCTCAAGGGCTGACAATTATTTCCTAATTTATTCATTGCATGGGTTTAAGAAGCATTAGTGCTGAATTTACTTAGAAAATACACATGCACAGCTTGCTTTCTGCACTCAAGCGTAGGAGAACATGCAGGACAAGATTTACCTTCTAAGCCTTCCACTTAATTCTGGAATATAAATTCAGTTTGCTGCTGTAATGTCAACTTCTGCAATCTTTTACGTAGCTGAAAGACCAAACATCTATGGGAACTTTCATGTTGCAGATGATAGAGAGAATTAGAGGGGAAGTGACAAAACTCATTGGTTTCTTTCTCACTGCCTCTTTCTGTTCCTTGATTTTAGCAACACTTCTTCTTCTGCCAAAATCTGAATCTGAATGTAGGCAATTATCATGGCGATCAGCCATGATGGCTGTCCTGAGAATATAATGCAGTGACCTTTCATCTGCCTTCTGCATCGCAGCAATGACCCCCATGCCACTGATCTAGTTCCACGAGTCATTTTCTGGTCCTGAGCCCTTTTGGCATGCAAAGTCCTCCTCAGCCCCAAGTCAGTATTGATGAAGCTGCTGCCCTTCATAAAGATGGATTCGAGTGGGATTGAATCCACTTGGGGACCATCACCCTTCACTGTGGACTAGTCCTCAGGGTTGTCAGCATAGTTAACCACTGCCTGACACTCAGCATTGAATCGCTGGCAGTATGGTTTGCTCTATTACCATAGTAGAATAACCTGGCCAGCACCACATAAATTGAAAAATCCTATGAAAAATTATATGGAATAGCATTAAAATAAGGAAATAATACTGCTATTCGATTTAACTGCTATCAGTAGTGGTTGAACTATATTATTATCATATAAGAATTGAAGGAGCCCATAGTAATATTTGTGTAGGTGGATTAGACGGCATAGTAATATTTGCATAGGTGCATTACCAGGCTAATCTTTGCACAGAATTAAGGGCATTGTTGGACACAGGAGTAGATTTTTTTTGAAAGAACAGAAATAAGGCTGATATGCTAGAATGCAACCATTCTTCATGTACCCACCTTGTTTTCTGTGACCTACTCTTCTCTCTTCTGAGCCTTTTGTTTTCCCGAAATGAAGTTTTCTTTTCTTTGGGCTTAGGGGGAAAAGATAGGATGTGACAACAGACATGTCACCAGTTGCATCCTGTGAAGATTGATAGCTGATGCTTGTATAGTCCCTTCAAGAATATTCCTTAATAAGGCATGCTGGACACATTTGCATACCTGTCAGGTTTGGACATGAAAATAAGGGAAACATTTGGCCACACCCCTCTCTCCCAAGCTATGCCCCCTCCTCCCCAAAATCCAGGCACATCCATGAGCCTAGAAGAGGAGGAGCCACAGAGGAGTGTTGGGCTCCCCTGGTGGAGAAAGAACCACATCTTAGCATGACTGCTTCCCCTCACAGGGAAGAAGACAGCCAGCAAGCCAGGCTTACTGTAATAATTATATTTTAAATTTCCCCCTCTCCTGGGAAAGAGGGTGTTAAAGGGAAGTCAATGAGCCAGTCGGCTTTAAGTCTTACCGCCAAAACTTTTGACCAATGATCTTTTAAGCCTCCGATCAGTGTTCTGCGCAGACGCATAACCCAATAGTGTGTATTCACAAACTATATACTCGAAGAACGAAAGTTAACACTGGTAAGTGAAACCGAACTTTCCATGAAAAATCACCATAATATGAAATGCAGTCAAATAGGGGGAGAATAGGAGGAAATTTAAGATAGAATTATTACAGTAAGCCTGGCTTGCTGGCTGCCTTCTTCCCCGTGAGGGGAAGCAGTCATGCTAAGGGGAGTGTCTTAGGGGGTGGTTTTTCCTCCACCAGGGGGAGCCCAACACTCGTCTGCTCTGGTATGAGGCACACACCTCATGAATAAAGATATAGTACAATAATATATGGGAGATTTACATGCCCCTGGATTTTTTTTAAAAAATATGGGAAATTATAAAAAAAGCACGTGATGGTGGGAAGAGGGGCTCTAAATTATGGGGTTTTCCTGGGCAATACGGGATACTTGACACCTATGCATTTGGTTTTTGGCTTAAACACTATTGTATTCACTCTTCATAAATTGGATAACTGTAGTTAAATGCCATATGTGCATTAAAAGTAAGGCAGATTTTGTTTGGCAGCTGCTTGCTTTTGGTTGCTCACTCATCCTCTGGGTAAGTCTCTAGAGCATTGGCTCCCAACATGGGGTCCACACCCCACAGGGGGACTTCAATTCCCAGAAGCCTAAGTCAGTACAGTAAAACCCCAAGTTACGGAATTAGTCTACTTCAGGAGTTTTTCTGTAACTCAGTTTTTCCGTAGGTTGAAGCACACTTTCCCATAGGAATGCATTGAAAAATTAAAAAAATGGTCCCGACCAGACAAAAAATAACCAAAACCTCCCTCCAAAAATCCAAACAAATGCCAGACATGATCCTGTCCCATACCTCCATCGATCCCACCAGCTGGTGAGGGACTGGGGTGGAGAAAAGGGAGTGTTTTTAGAGGATTACCATTTTTTATCCTGCATCTCCGCACCTCGATCAATCTAACTCCCCAGCTGATTAGCGGCTGGGGTGGAGAAGAGGGGGAGTTCTTGAGGTGCAGGAGAGAAAAGGGAATCCCCCAAGAACACCCACTCCCCCGAAGCCAACCCCCAGCTGCTGAGATCCATCGACCTAAAAAACAAAGTAAAAAAAAATACAGAGCACACAGTAAAAGGGAATAAACAATGAAGCTAAGTTCCCTACATTTTTCACGCTGGTGCTTCTTCCTGAGGGTCAGCAACAAGCAGGAGCAGCAGTGATGATGATCACCTCATTTTTGCTGCTTTTTCCAGGAGCGGTTTGTCCGGCCACCGGAGGAGCCCATGTGAGGCTGCAATTTTAGAGTCTAAAATGGTGCGGGGCCGCCATTTAAGACTCTCCCAGATGGAATAAACTCTGAGGAAACCCGTTCTATAATGCAAGTTTCCCCCGTAGATCAGGACGTGATTTTCCCAGAATTTCCTTCCACAAGTTGAGTTTTTCGTAAAACGAGGCTTCTGTAAGTTGAGGTTTTACTGTACTTTGGCTGCTCAGTCCTTTGGGGAATTGACTTGGGGTTCTAGGAACTGAAGTCCAAAAACCAAAGGTTGGGAAATACTGTTCTAGAGCATTGCTGGCTGCTGCCAATAATGTGGTATAGGAACTGATTGCAGTGCTATTCTTTCTCCATGGTTTTTCAACGTTCCAGTGTTTTTTTTACTTCGTTAACAGTATTAGCTATTCAAGTGCTGAATGAACTATATCCAGATGTGAAATGCTCCTTGTGTTATATAATGATTAGATATTGTTATATCTCTACTGTGATTTTACTAGTATTAATTTATGAAGTATTGTTTTATTCACAAAGCATTGGACTCAGAAATGTATGAAATCCAGCCTCTGTTTTAAAGGTTTCTTGGTCCTTTCAAATTTATTTAAATTATTCTGGGTTTTAAATTGTGTCTTTTAATTGAGTTTTGAACTACAGTATATATGTAACATTTCCACATTTACCATTTTTAAAAAAACCAATTCTTTCAGTGTTCAAACCATCTACCTTTTCTGCATTTTTGATTTCATATAAAATTAGAATTGCTTGCTGTGGTTGTTTTGAGAGCATAGTTTATTAGATACAGATACAATACTTGCTTCAATTCCTGGACTTATTACTATTATTTTAGAATGTACCCTCCTCCTCTTATGGTTCTTATAATACTTTTAATTTTTTTAACCCATCAGAGGAAAAAGATGTGAGTTTCAGAGTTTTTCCACCAGATGGTGCAAGCAAATAATTCAAATTTTTCCTCTTATCTCTAAGTAAGGAGCCTCTACCTCAAATCTGCTATCAGCCTGTTGTCCTGATTCCAAAATGTTTTTTTTCCAACCTTGCTAGATATTGTTAAGAAATCATCTTGCTCATGGAAGAAACCCTCTCTTGCATATCCACAGTATTGTGTGGAGGAGGCAGATCTCTTCATAAAGAAGTGTTAGAGTGCCAGAGATAATGGTGGGCATAGTCTTTCCTCTCTATGCCATTTCTCTTTTCTTTTCCTTGTTGTAGAGTTTGCCCCGTGAGCAAGTTGGCAGCCATAATTCAATGGGAGTTTTTGTTATGTTCCTCTTTTCTTTTCTAGTTTTTCTTATTCCAGCCACCTTGTTTCACTCAAGAGTCCTTGCTCCCCAGTGCATGTGTCTCAAGTGGATACTTTTTGGCTTTTTTTCTGTTCCCCCCTTTCAAAGTTTTTCTGTCTCCGTTCTGTTCTGTTTAATTAATTAAATTTAATTTAATAGTCATATTTATATATGCCGCCCACTCAGGCAGAACCCGACTCAGGGCGGCATTACAACAAGTTTTAAAAACACATAAAAACACTTTAAAAGACCCATATCCCACCCACTTTAAAAGACCCATATCCCATCCACCCATCCCACCCACTATAAAAAGAAGAAGAGAGAGTTCTTAATTCTTTACAGAATTCTGTTCAGTGTCAACTGTGTTGTAAAGCAGGTGACTGTACAAAGAAGGAAAGCAGGGAATGACAGCCAAATTGGAGATCTTCTTCCCACACACATACCGTGGTACCTCGCTTTATGAACACTTCGGTTAACGTATTTTTTGCTTTATGATTGAAAATCCATTGAAAATAATGCCTCGCTTTATGATTTTTTTTGGAACGGATTAATTGGTTTTCAATACATTCTTATGGGAAACCGCGTTCGCTTTATGATTTTCCCCAGAACAATTTTCAATGCATTCTTATGGGAAACCGTGTTTCGCTTTACAAAGTTTTTTGTAATATGAAATGTCCCATGGAACGCATTAAAATGTTAAAGCAAGGTACCACTTCATTTGTTTTTGTGTTCAGAGAGCGGCCAGCTGGATCTGGTCACCAGGTTATGCCTATTTAATTTATAAATAATTTTAGAATAAAAAAACAGTTGAACCCAAAACTCAAAATGACTCCAGGATTCATTTTGTACTGGGATGCATTTTTGGTGTGTTTGAATTGACTGCTACAACTGCTTGCAATGCTGTACTTGGCCACTCTACTTCCATAAAAAAGAAAAATAACCAAGGCACCACAGATCCTTGTTAGCCAATTCACACCAATATACTGTTACTTTGATTTTTTTGCTGCAGGAATCAAGAAAGCCATGTCCTTATCTCTCTGCTTTCACATTAATGGATCTACATCTGTGCAAAGCCACCCCTTTTGACACCTTTTAGTCTGAGACCTTGGAGGCTGATTGATAAATAAGATTGGAATGTTTGGGGAAGGAATTTGGTGTCTGTTGAGTTTGAAGATTAGTTAAAGCTATAGATCTGAGAGTTTGGAAAGAAAGTGAAGTCTGTTTGAGAGTCAGTCAAGAGAAATAGACTGTGCTAGAGTTTATTAAGATAACTCTGTCTATAGCGCTTAAACTGCATGTGTCAAAAAGGCTGACAGGTGTTTTGAACTTTAAATATAGAAGAAATGCATTTACAATTTACTGTTGTTTTAACCTTTACTATTCACATCTTAGAATCTGCCTTTTCCTTCAACCCTATTATATGTGGTCTCTCAATAAAAATCCTGTTTGTTTGTTTGTTTAAACCAGCTTCTCATTATTTATTTATGCGTAGTTAAGCATAAGTAAACCAGAGTAAAAGCAGACAATACACCCCATCACATGAAGTTATGTTCTACCTGTAGGAATAAAGTGATTAATTTAAAATAGATAAATCCTTTCACTAACTGCCTGAATAATCTCTGGTACTAGTTTGAAGCAAGGAGGCTCTGGTTAGGACAAAATAGAAGGATCAAACTCAAAATACTTAACACTTAGTTTTTTCAGATGAACTCTTTTCCTAAAGCAGCGGAGGCCAACCTTAGCACTCAAGGTGTTCTTGGACATCAATTCCCAGAAGCCCAAGGCAGCACACCAGCTGATCAGGGCTTCAGGAAATTGAAGTTCAAGAACACCTGCAATGCCACAGTTGGCCACCACTGCCCTAGACCAGGCATTCGCAAACTATGACCTGCAGGCCTAATTGGGGCCATGCATATCACTAATTCAGACTGCAGTGAGAACCCGGGCACCTCTAGACACGCCCCCCGCCCCCACTGCCAGAAATGGCTATACGTCACTTACCATGGTGGCAGTGATTGCGATGTTTTTGCCGGTGTTTCCACAGTCTCCACCACTTATCCCAGCAGCGGGAGTCTATGGGGAACATATCCACCCTGTTCCGGTGTTTGTTCGAGGTCCCTTGGTGGTGCTGTGGCAGGGAAAGCACGCCATTCTGGAACTTCCTGGTGTTGTGCTGGTGACACAGGCGCTGGTGACCACCTGCGCAGAAGGCTTCTACGCATGTGTAGAAGGGTTATGCGCAGAAGGGGATGCGCAGTAACTACTTTCCCCCATTGTCAAATTATGGGATGGCGGCAGATGGCAGCGGGAAAGTAGAGTTTACGGCGCTGAATCCGGGATACTTGACAGGTATGCCTGCAACCCCTTTAAGGAGTGTGTGACCCACTAGTTATTGCCTCATTATCAGGGTGGGAATGTTGTGTCAAAATTTTGTGATGACAGCTGTAGGATATGAAGGTGTCCAGATGGAAGTTTGGGAGGATCTGAAAGTGTGTTGAGAACCAAGAACTTGTGAACTGGGATAAAAAACCAACTTGGATCCTAAAGATGATTGAACCCTACTTGGACCCTAAAGATGATTACTTTTTGTGAGGAATAAAGGAAGAGTGAAAAGGAAACCATGAAAAGAACTGCAGAGAAAGAAGAGATGTTGTTAGCCTTTTGTTAATCTGTAGAGCAGGGGTGCCCAAACTTTTTGGGCCATGGGCCGGTCACGCGGTTCAGGGGGACGGTTACTCCGGCTCGAGGGCTGTAGTTTGGGCACCCCTGCTGTAGAGCTAAAGCTTTTCCTGAGATAAAAGTTAGTTTTGGCAAGCATTAACCTGCTTAAAGGGCATGACTGCTCTAAAGATAAGAAAACAAACATGAATTGAGAAAAAAGTAAAAGACTACATATAGACTCAGAAGCCAAACAGAGAGAGAGAGAGAGTGAGAGAGAGAGAATACGCATGCTTCAAATAAAAGTTAAAATGCCTCATAAGAAGGGAAAGAAAAGCATTAGAAAAATGAAGATAGATGGGGGGAATGTATCTGAGATATTTTTTCAAAGCAGGAGGAATTAAAAAATAGTAAAGAAAACATCTGATGGAGAGGAGAGTTAAAGGTCTGAACAAAGCATGAATTTAGGTTTAGAAAGTAGATCCCCTCAGGTGGAAATCATTGAGAAATTAGATGTTTAGTCTCACCAATGGTTTTTAGTTATCCTGAGACTCCTAAAGTTTTCCCTGGTCAAAAAGATTTCCTAGAGAGCCTCAAAATGGGGGTCAGGGAGATAGGAAATTTAAAATGAAGATTAGTTTCTGCTACTGGTGATATCTTCAGAATTAACATGTGTGCAGATAAACCACAGAATTTTAGCCAAGATCTCATAAATGTTCCACAGTGCTCAAAATATTTCATCTATAAGGAGCATATAAAGTGCTTAAGTAGCAAATAAACAGCATCATCGATTTAGGATACTCTGTATATGTATGTGATATTTAAGTCATTTTTAGTTTAATGTTTGTTTAGAGAGCTTTTTGTTGCCACTAATATCATTTCATGTGTAATGCTGTAATTCAGGTCTAGTAATAAACTGATCTGTGGGATGTAACTGTATTAGTAAGAGAACATCATTTCCTTTAATGGCAGAAGCTATTGTCAGAAAAAGACAAATGTTAAGTATAGTACTAATTGTATGGGAGGCAGAAACAGTTACAGTTAAAGGTTTATGTTATGACATTTATTCTCAAGCCCACAGTTCGTATTGTACTTTAATTCTCCTGAAATACATATATTTGACCAGCACAGGAACTATAAAGCTGTTTTCTGAGACACCCTCTCTGTAAATGCCTTTTTCTTTGACGTGGCTTCTACCTGAAAAGACTGAAGTCTGAATGCATATAATTTGGTCTGATCACTGTATTTAAGCAGAGTGTTAGGCTTTATTCTGGAGGCAACTGCATTTGATTTTTGCTGAGTCTGAATGTTTGGAAATTGCACACTGTGGTTTTACGGATAGGTGTTCTTCAGATTGCCAAATGCTGTTTGTGCCTTTTAAAAAGTAATTTTCTTTCCTATGTATTGAAGATGTACATCCTAGAAGGGAAAGCACTTAAACACAGAGACCACACAAGTGAATTGTATAAACTTTTTATCCATGTACTGATTGTGTGCTAACACGGTGTTTCATCTCCCTTCTTTTAGTCTCTTGTTTATTGATTTATACTAATTCGTATTACTCATCAGCCATATGCCCTAGATTAGAAAATGTAACATGCACTTAGTTTGCTTCTTTGCTTGGATGGCCCAGAGGAGGTGGTATTTCCCTAAAACCGAATAGGCTTTCCTCTTATCACTTTGTTGTCATATTCTGATCTATGTTTCACTACAGATAGAGCCTTGCGCTCTTAGAACTGTCATAACACCTTATAAGATTGAGGTTCCGGGGTGGTAGCGTTTTTGGGGCCAATCTGCCCTCACCTCAATCTCTGGGTTTCCTCAGGAACAAACAAAGCCAGGAAACAGCATCTTCAGTAGTCTGATTTTTATTTAAGATGTAAAATACACGAAGCATTCATGAGCAAATAGTGCCAAAATAAGAAGCTGAATTTGAAAGCCAGCAGGGCTTCTGCCCTAACCCCCAATAACCACCCGCATCCACCAGGAGTGGTGAGATACGAGTCCTCCCCCACCTCAATAGAAAAGAAAAGAAGAAATCAAAGACAGAAAAAACCGCATGGACATTGTGGTACATTGTATACAGGTGAAACTCGGAAAATTAGAATATCGTGCAAATGTTCATTCAGTTGAGTAATGCAACTTAAAAGGTGAAACAAATATATGAGACAGACTCATTACATGCAAAGTGAGATAGTTCAAGCCTTACTTTGTTATAATATTGATGCTTATGGCTTGCAGCTTATGAAAACCCCAACCCCCCAATCTCATGTACCCCATAATCATCACATAATCTCATGTACGCTGTACGCCATGAGCATCACAATTATAACGAATTAAGGCATGACATCTCTCACTTTTTAAGTGAAATGAATGAACATTTGCATGATATTCTTCTTTTCCGAGTTTCACCTGTATATACCATTGCATCACTCCAGAACCCATTCTCTACCTCTTTCCTGCCCCTCGCAGTTGTTACCCAATACTGGCCCCTCCAGAGGTAATTACTGGCCTCATTCATCCTGTTACATCTTCGCCCATCTTTCTCACTCCAAACTGGCCTCGCCCCTCCCAATGGAATCTCTCCGCAATAAACTGGTGCAGACCAGAAAGCTCCCTTGCCTCTCTAACCTTCCTCCCGCCTTTCATTGCCACCTGGGCCTCCATGGGAAAGAAGAAGGCGGAAAGGCCTTTGCTGCAGGAGGGGCTACTCACTACTGATCTTACTCACCTGACTGGCATTCTTTTTCAAAACTTGTCGGTCTTCTTTGGCAGCCACCAAAGTGAGTCTAGGCAAGCTATACATCCAATTTTGCAGAGTAGGCTGGAGCTTGGCCTATCCTGGCCATGAAACTTTCCAACTCTTTTTCTAGATGTGAGTTTGGCAGGCGAAACTCATAAAATGGAGGATTGTGGAACCTGGAGGCAAAAGAGAATGAAACAAATATAATGGCACATGCCTGCCATTTACTCAGATGCACATGCATCATATAAGGAACTGCAATGGTTCAAGTGATTAAGACGCTGACTGAAAGGCAGCAAGTCATGAGTTCAAGACCTGAGTACTGCATGATGGAGTGAGCTCCTGTCTCTGTCCCAGCTCCTGCCAACCTAGCAGTTTGAAAGCAAGAAGTTGCAAGTAGATAAATAGGAACCACTTCGGTGGGAAGGTAAAAGCTTTCCATGCATTCCGGTGTCTGGGCATACCTGCCACATGTCCATCGAAACGTCTGCAGAAGCAGACAGCGCTGGCTTTTCAGCTGTGAAACAGAGATGAGCACTGAACCCTAGAGTTGGATACGACTGGCTTTTGAGCAAGGGTGGTCTTTACCTTGGCATGTATATTTGGATAGTTTGTTGTGATAGTCATCTGTTGGTATCTGATGGGGCAAAAAGGTTCTTCCACAAAAGTGGTGCAGATGTTCCACAGAACATGGATGTCTCTTTTGCTTGCTTCTTTGTGTGGATAGCCTCCAGCTGTAGAAGTGGGGTGTGGTTTGTTGTTTGGTACTGTCAGTATTTAGACTGGGAGCTCTGTGTGTGTGTGTGTGTGTGTGTGTGTGTGTGTGTGTGTGTGTGTGTGTGTGTGTGTGTGTGTGTGTGTGTGTGTGTGTGTTCCAGTCTCTCTTTAGAACTGAATGCTATGTGAGTGATTTCATCCTTATGTACTGTACGTTCTTTGGTTGTGCTAAAAGTTGTCAGGAGCAGAAATAGGTTGTGAAAGTATTGTGGTTTCTATCTCCTTCCTGCCAGGACCTCTATCAGTCTTTGCCTCCCCCCCCCCCCCAACCTTTAACTGGCAGAGCTACAAGACAAAGGAGACAAGACACCATGGGGATATGTTGGCATTTACACACAGCTGTTGGGCTTCTGCTAGATAGAACTGCACAGTGAAGGTTTTTTAAATTGCCAAGTCAAACTGGGTATCATCAAGATGTGAAAATATGTCCTGAGCCATCCGTCTCCAGTAGCAAATCTCTTTTGTTTTTTAAAGTAGTAATTTGTGACTTTCTTGCACGGCCTTTGAGAATGCAGATCACATTTATAATTTTTGCAGTGTTTTATATTTTAAAAATAACCCTGAAGAGTTGAAAGTAAAGCTGAATTTAGTTTTATTTGTGCAAATGTATTGTTTTATAGTTTTATAGTTTTCTGTCTTTCTATTCTGTCCTGAGAACTTGAGCTGGTTAAGGATAAATAGATTGGCAGGAATTAATCACTTGCATTTCTCCAGGTAAGAAATTATTAGTGGATTACAGAATGGCAATTGCGTGCTCTGTCAGTCAGATTACTCGGGAAAGATTCCTAAAGATACACTTTTATCCAGATTACAAAATTGGAGATTAGACATTTAAAGACCTTAATAAATCCACTCTCAGTAGACCGTTTGAAAATGCTTGTAAGTATTTCATGAAGAAGAAATGCCAGTCTTGTGTGCATGTGAAAACACATAGATGCTGTAGGAGGAAATCAATTCCAGTTTGCACAGCTTTTCACATAAACTTTGGTTGGAAACTGGTTCTAAAAGATTAGAAGCCTTGTCCTTTAAGAAGGTCATTCTGATTCTCCATATAACCGTGAAAATATCCCATTCTGCCAAATGTAATTGTATTTCATTTTGTGGTGAAAGTATATTTATATCCTACCTTACCCTCTTTGAAGGGTGTACATGTGGTTTCGGAAATGAAACAACAATAAACAATAATACTGGGGGGAAAGCAAAAAAGCAAACAAAGTTATCAGTACAATAGGAAGATTGTAAAGAATCTACTATAGAAAAGAATGTCCTGTGCAGCAGATAAATTGAGAATCTCATTGCAAAGAAATGTCTTGTCAAGGGGACAAGAGTACATATCCCAGCAGAAGGTCTTTCCTATATGCCTACCAGTTGAACTCCATAAGCCAAAATGACAACTTGAAGGGAATCATTAAATGTTCTCTAAATGGGCATATTAATGAACGACACTCTTATTTTAAATGGGATTTTCTTTCTTTTCTGTTTTTTGCTCATTATATTCTGGTAAGAAATAAATCTCTTTATATTAGATAATATGAATATCCTTCTGAGTTTATTTTTTGAATGTTGTAAGGGTGTTCTATTGTAGATAATTCTACAAATAGTATTTAGTATGCTTGGCTTTATTTAGGGTCATGAAAAGCCCACCAATTATCTTGGCAGTTCGTATCTCCCACCCCCCTTTTCTTCTTTGAATGTGCACTAATTGTTTGTCCATTAAAGACATGACTTTCAGCGTCCGCTGCAAGGATCATATTAGTATTCTGTAAGGTGGTCATCCAAGGTCACCGGAGGTGAGCTACCAGCTGTCCAGTTTGCCATCGTGCAGTGTTAGCATGTTGCTGCAATTATTCTCCCACATACCTGCAGCTGAATTCGAATTTTGAAGTCTTAACTACCTTGGGGAAAAGTAGTAATTTTAACAATATGGTTCTTTTTGTCAGATGCTGATTTATCATAGCTGAACTCTTTCTCTTCCTGAGTCCTATAGTGCACTGGAATAATCTGTTAGACACAACGTGTATGATCGAATGCTTCCCTTTGTTTCGTCATGATTAATATGGACAAGCAGACTTTAGGTAAATTTCAATAAATAGTTAGAAGTCGAAAGGAGGGTGAGGACTTTGTGTGCCAAAAGGTCTCAGGACCAGAAAGTGAATGGCGGAACTGGATCAGTGGTACGGGTGTCATGCTGCGATGTGGAAGGCAGATGAAAGGCCATTGCATTATATTCTCAGGATAGTTTTCATGGCTGATTGCCATGAAGATCACCAGTATTAGGATTCATATACGGCAGAAGAAAAAGAAAGGAGGAAAGATCAGCAAGCACTATTTAGTGAAGTGATGGCTAACCTTGGCACTCCAGGTGTTCTTGGACTTCAATCCCTAGACGCCCAAGTCAGCACTCCTGCTGATCAAGTCTTCTGGGAATTGAAGTTCCAGAACAGCTGGAATGCCAAGGATAGCCATCACTGATCTAGTGCCACAATCTGTATTCTCTCTTGATTTTCCAAAGTCTACATTTACTACCTTTGAGAATTTTGGTGTATATTCTTATCTGTGACACCCCACACTGAATTTATACCTATAACTTGTCTAACATCAAAACCTAATTCCCCCCCCCCTTATTTTTTTAGTATGGTTCCTTTTAATTCATTTACAAGTCATCAGTTTTATGAAACAGTTAATTCAAACTGAGCAAATGCCTTTTTAGTCTTTGCTTTAAGGGACAGATTGATTGCCTATTCTCATTTAATGCTGTCATTTTGTTTTTATTTATAATAGGTTAGAAAGTTGCACAAATGGATTTAATAAAGTAATAATTTTAGTACTTCATTTCTCCCATATCTACTCGGAACAAAATCCAGATTCTTCTTGTAAAATGATGTCATTTCCCCATGCAATAATATTGTATCTCGACTTAAGCAGTATGCCCTGTGCTATTCTGCTGATGTTCCATTATAGCAAATCAAATAGGTTACGCAAAAAACAATTATAATAGGACAGACATCATGATCCACTGGAAGGAACTGATTCATCTTCTCTTATAGAGCCAGTACACATATTAGACTTCTTGTTGTTTAATTATTATTAAACAATTGGGAAATTGTGCATCACATCTGCTTTGCTTTCTTGCCTCTGCAGTATGAAATCCATACTGTTCCAGCTTTAACTATTACTGTGCCAGTGCCATTATTAACTGAAATTAAGGCTAAGCAGGTTTCCTCTTGGGCAGTTTTATCAGCAAGGTTCAAACCTTATGTAAGAAAGAAGTTGACCAGCTTTAACTAAGCTCAGTGATGTAACCAGTATAAAGGTTAGTTGTGGGACGAGAGAAAAATCTATGCTTCCAATGGAAGAGATAGAGGCGAGTACTACGGAGACTATGTTACCAGAAATTGTACAAATGTTCTGGCCCATAAAATTTTACTTTTTTGGCCCGTAAAGTTGTGCTGGTCTGGAACTGGGAATGAAACAACTGTGATGTTGGAGCTAGACATTCATTTAGGAAAGGAATGTAATAAATTTAAAAACATGCAATAATGCTGGTGTTCTATTTACTTTGTTTAAATTGGGTTTGTGTGCATTCAGAGCCAAAGAATAGAAGACATCATCATATTCACATGATCCAGTGATCATTTGGGAAACAATGGCAAAAGTGGGACTATTTGAAATTCCATTAGTTCACAGTCAGTACGTTATTTTGATAAGCATTCAAGACACAACTGAGATTTCTTCTAACAGAATGTACAGTTTTTTTGTGAATCTCATAGTGGCAGCTTATTGACAATATTTTCCCTGTTGCATTGCCAGCCACTAGCTTAATACATTTAATCTAGGGCAAAGGTGTTAAAATAAAATGTTTTGCCAACAGTATTTCCAGAACTTCATTTCTTATTTCTCTGACTGTTTTCCAATTTTCCTCTAATTTCTTGTTTTCTTCCACCTGTTCCTCCTCAAAAATAATTGTAATACATCAGAGGGAACAGGAGCTATCACTGTAGATTGTATTTACGAATAAACAAATGCTAGCAATTCATTTGTTTGTAAGAAATTCTATTGAAGAGTTCTTATTTACTACATAGCTGGGATAAATTCTTCTTCTTCTTTAGGTGCTGTATCCATTCTGGATATTGGCTATCATCATGGTGATAGTCTTCCTGTTCTTAACTCCTTGGAACAGTTTTTCTGAGGACATGCCACACCAGTCTCTCAGGATCTTCAGTCATGAAGTCCGTCTATGTCCAGGGCCTCTCTTCCCAGGGATCTTTTCTTGCAGAGCAAGTTGGAGTATTCTATACTTTATGTTGTTCCTCATGATATGGCCAAGCTATTGGAGCTTTCTTTGCTTAATGGTCTTAAAGAGTTCTTGTTCTTTATCCACTTCTATGTTAGTCACATGGTCAACCCATGATATCCTTAGCAGCCGTCTGTAGATCCACATTCCAAAATGATAATATTTAAAAATGCCCTTAAAAAGGTTAGTTTAAATAAAACCTGGGACTTGATGACATTGTGAAAAGGATAGTACATGAGTGCAAAGAGTTGCCTTGTGTCAAATCATAATCTCTGTGCCATCAACACAGATGTATTCCCTGATTAATAGTTGAACCTGATGAATGTGCTCTGGATTTCCTAGTACAATTCCTAAGAACATTCTCAGAGTGCTGTATTGCTCTTTCCAGGGGAGGTATTGTTTCCCACATTAATTGTACTACACAATTGACATCATTACCTTGGACCCTATTTAAGCTTCAGTGTTCTCCTGTGTTGTATATTGCTAGCATTAAGAGTTATGAAACAAGAAAGACTTACAGGTGCCATCAATTCACTCTCTTTATTTGTGTAAGAGCATTGCAAATAAAAAGAGCCTCCTCAAAGACTGTGGTATTTTTGAACCACAATCGGCCGTACCCTGGCCACAACAACCTTAAGAACATAAGAACATAAGAACAGCATTGTGTTGTTGGCTAACCTTTCTCTCACTAGGTCATATGAAGGGAGCTGCAGAATGAACACACCAAAAGGTGGTCTCATTTTGACAGTTTAATGTATGGCCTAGACACAAAAGAAGAAGAAGAAACTGCACAATTTAAAATTATCAGCAAGTTTACAATGCAACACTTCCAGATGGAAAATATTTGCTGGCTTTACATCATCGCCCAAGGGATGCCCAATGCTTTTCACTCTTGGAGGAGGTTCCTTCTGTGTCTCTAAAATAAATAATAATAAAAAACCCGTGTAAGGCAGGAGTTCCCAACCTATGGCCCATGGGCCTAATCCAGCCCATGGAGCTCATTAATATGGCCTGTGGTGGCCACCAGGACACCTCCAGAGGCTCTCCCACCACTGGAAGTCACAATATGTCACTTACTGTGGTGGTGGTGGTGGCAATCACACCATTTTTGCGGCTTCTTGCACAGCCTTCACCGCCACCACTTCCCATGGAGGCAGGAGGCTTTTCAGAGCATTTTCACTCCATTTTGGGATTTTTCCGCTACTTCTCCACAGTGTTTCAGCAGCCAAACGGTGTCGGTTGGGAACTTCGGGTGCTGGTCAGAGCTTATGTCAGCACCTGGGTTCTCAGTGCGGAACCAGGAAGTTCCCAAGCACTACGGTTTGGCTGCCAAGACACAGCAGAGAAGCAGTGAAAAAAATCCCAAAAGGAGCGAAGTTGTCCAAAAAGCCTCCCGCAACCCTGGAAAGCAGTGGAGGCTGTACAAGAAGGTGTAAAAATGGTGCAATTGATGCCGCCACCGAAAATGTAAGCAGTGGGCGCAGCCATATCTCCAGCCCGCACAGCTGAGTGTCGGCGGCGGGAACTGGCCCCAGGTGGGAAAACATTGGCAACCCCTGATGTAAGGCAAGTAAAAAAGCACTAAGCCAACCTTGCATTGATTCACTGACCAGCTTGATGACAGCTACATTTACTTTGTCTCAGGCTTCCAACTGCACCATGATAATAATTCTGATTTATCCTACAAAATTACTGCAAAAATTGCAACAAGACAAAACTCTAATATGCGGGCCAAGCGTGTACATGACACATCTGGCTTTTTTATCTTAATCGATTTTTGATGACAACTCCATTTTGTGCTTCGTAAGCTGAAAAATAATTGTTCAAATGTTGGCCAACTACAAAGTTGCTTTGTTTCTATATACTGTACAGTACAGGCAACTGTATCTCGGCAACTTCAAATCTGCAGCCTGTATCTAAAAAGGGAATACTTTGAATATAGTAATAAAAAATCAAAATTATTGGCAAGAGCTGCTAAGGAAAGAAGAAATAAAAGGGAAATAGGGATTCTGGTAGACAAAAAGGGTATAAGGTATAATAAAACAAAAGATAAATGTAAGGTTGTAAAAGAATTCTATCAGGAGTTATATTCAAGAAAAAATATAGACCTGGGAAAATTAAAAGATAAAATTGAAAGTCAGATTAAAAACAAAATCGATCAGGAACATAAACAAATAATGGACGAGCCAATTACTGAAAAGGAGATAAAAGAAATAATAGGTAAATTGAGGATGGACAAATCACCAGGTGAAGATGGATTGCCAGCGGAATTTTATAAAGAGTTTAAAGATATAATTGTCCCAAAATTATTAAAATTGTATAATTTTATTTTGGATGGAGGTCAGATTCCACCCTCTTATTATAGAACTATAATAGTATTATTGCCAAAACCTGGGAAAAATTTGGAAAAGGTAGAGTCATATAGGCCTCTTTAATAAATCAGGATGCTAAGATTTTTACGGCGATATTGGCAAAAAGATTAAATAGCTTCATGGATAAATATATAAATAATGACCAGGCGGGATTTATTAAAGGTAGATACATGGCGGATTTAACAAGGCGAGTTATAGATTTAATAGACATTGCAGGTCAAACTAAAGAGAAGGTAGGATTGTTATCTTTGGATATTTTCAAGGCATTCGATTCTTTGCAATTAATGAGTTAATTAAAGGCTATGGATTTGGATGTAGGTTTATAAAAACGATAGAACAATTGTATCAACACGGGTGTGCCAATGTTAGGGTAAATGATGTCCTTACGGAAGAAGTAAGATTAGAAGCGGGAACAAGACAGGGATGCCCACTATCCCCAATATTATTTATAATGGCGATGGAAATATTAGCAAAAAGTATAAGGGAGGATAAAGAAATAGAAGGAATATTAGGAAATAAAGTTAGTTTATATGCTGACAATACTCTTATAATTATGAAACATCCAGGGAAGACGTTGGGAAAAATACAGAGGCATTTGGAGGAATTTGAACAAATACCTGGGTTGAGGATAAATTGGGATAAATCTGAAATGATATTGAATAATATAGACAAGGAAGAACAAAGGAGAATTAAAAATAGATTTAAACTACAGATTAAAAATAGTGTGAGATATCTGGGGATAAATATTTCAAGCAAAATAGAAGATTTAAGAAGATTAAATTATGATAATAAAAAAAGGAACTCAAAGCAAAAAATTCACAATATAAAAATTTGAAGCTGTCTTGGTTTGGCAGGGTAGCATTGACTAAAATGATGTTATTACCAAAAATAAATTTTTTGTTTGAAACCCTACCAATCCAAATTACAGATAAAGAAATTAAGGAATTTCAAGCTTTAATAAATAATTATTGTAATGGGGGAAGAAGAGCTAGAATACCAAATAAAATGTGGTACCAGTCACAAAAAGATGGGGGTCTGGGAATACCGAACTTGAAAAATTATTATAGTGTATTCCATATTAAAAATGTAGTTAAGATTTTAATGAAAGAGGTAGTTATTTGGGAGGAAATTGAAATGATGGAATTAAAGGAGTTGGGTAAAAGTGTGTTTATAGGGAATGAAAAAGGAAAAATAATGGTTAAAAATAGAATGATGAGATCGATGTTGGGAGTTTGGAAGAAGGTTAAAATGAAACTATCCCCGAATATATCGCCAATAATTGAGCTGGAAGATATTAAAAAATTCCCAATAAAATTGATGATAGGATGAAGGAAATTTTATTAAAGTACGAGATTTTCCTGTTGAAAGATTGGATACGAGTTTGCAGAGACAACGTGAAAAGACAAGAGCTGTATGATCAAATGAAGTTAAATTGGTTACAGATTATGAGGATAAATAAGTGGAATAATAGTTATGTGAGAGAGCAGAGTCTGGAAAGAATTAAAACTGAATTTGAAGAGTTAATATGGAAAGTAAGAAAGTCGGAAATTGGAATTAAAGGTATGGTTAGTAAAATATATAAAATAACTGTAGAAAGTAATTCACAAGAGATATTTAAAAATGCTTGGGAACAAGATTTGAAGATAAGCATAACTGAAAGAGTGGAAAAATAAATGGAAAAAAAGAGGTATGAGAACCATGTCCATCAGGGTTAAAGAGCATAATTTTAAAATGTTGTGGAAATGGTACTTGACCCCATTGAAACTGTACCAGATAGACAAAAATAATAATAAAATGTGTTGGAGATGTAAAAATACATTGGGCACATATGTACATATGTGGTATGAATGTAAAAAGGTTGAGAAATTTTGGGAGGAAATTGAGAAGGAGATGGTCAATATTATGGGAACATCTCTCAAGTTGGGGCCAAGTAACATCTTGTTGACGGACGTAGATAATATGAACTTAGATGATGATAAGAAAGAATTATTGGCTATAATGCTTACTATGGGCAGAATGTGTATAGCAAAAAATTGGAAGAACGACATAACATTAAAAGTAGATGATTGGTATAAGGAGATGTGGGATCTTGCATTGAATGAAAAATTAACATGGGCGTTGAATTTTAAAAAAGGAATAATTAAAGAGAATAGATTCCGGAATACATGGAGACAGTTTGTGGATCATGCTTTGAAGGGAGAGGGGAAGAATAGACTGACACCAGACCAATTGAAGTTTTGGACACAGTAGAAACCAATGGGAAATACCACATCCTCCCGGGCAATGTAAATACACGGGGTGAATGATGTATAGAATGTAATATTGGAATAAATTGATAGGGATAGAAAAAGAAATATAACTGTTTTAGACAAATTGATTTGAATAGAAAATAGATAAAATAAGTTACTGGTCACTAATGTTTAAGAGCAAAGTTGGGATATTTACCATTGTGATAATAAAACATTAAAGAGACAGTAAGTTAAATGTTAAATTTCAAAGGTGTTATATTTAGACTTATATACATCTAATTTTATTGTTTAAAGATTCTTTTTTTGTGATAATGTCAAATGTATCATTTATATGCTTGCCTATGTTGTTTTTTCTTTCTTCTTTGTGTATTTGTATGTTATTTCCCCCCCTGAAAATCAATAAAAAAATTTTTTAAAAAAATCTGCAGCCTGGGCAGGATGTTATCTGACTTACATAATTTATTTCTTTATACGTTTCACAATAAAATCATTGGAGATGTATAAATCGATAGAAGTTAAAAGAATCTCAATGTTAATGATATAGGGCTGTTTGAACACTCAGAAATAACAATATAAACGTAAATCATTGTTTTTCAAAATTGCTTTGAATATGTAAGCAAAAGAGCATGTGTCTTTCTTTCATGGACGCTTGGGAATTGGAGGATATTGAGAAAAGTGCATACAACTAATATTTTAAAGTTACAATGTGTGTTTAGAAATCTGAAGTATTCTGATATTTGTCAAATTACAGAATACGGTATTGCATATATGTAATATGGGATTTCTGGTGGATTTCCCTCCTTTCATCCAGTTTTTCTATTTCCTTTGTAAACACTACTAGGGAGTAACATGGAGGTAATCTTTCCTTCTTTCATATTTCTTTTACTTGGATTGCCACCCTTAAACCTGGAAGATTATTGTGTAACCTTGGTTAAGGCAGACATTGTTATAATTTTATGAGTTTTAAAATTTCCTCCTAGTCATATGTATTTGAAGTTTGATCTTAGGATTTATAAAACTCACCAAAGAACCAGAGATTGTATCAAATAAAGTTACTGCTAGTAATTTAATTGGTCTAAAACAAAACTGATAAATCAGCTAGATATCCATCAATTCATCAATCATTTTGGTTTCAAAAATATCTTTAGCGCATAGAATGGTACTTGTTATGAAGTGGTTACCTGTTCGTGGGTGTTTAAAAGGGAGTTTACTTGTTTTTAGAATCTCTGCCTGAATTATTCAGCCCCAAACCCACCCTCCCGGAATGACAAATCAGTCATGTGAAAACTATTTTTTCTCTTATTTTAGCCACATACTGTTGAGAGTTATTCTGGAAAGGTACTTATATAAAGATAGTTACCTCAGACTGGTACTCATAGTGCATCAGCTAGGGAAGGGCAGTATATTTGGGGAAAGGAAATGTAGATTAAATTTGTTTAAAAACAAATTCTCTCCCTAAAACAATTGTTATGGCAGGCTAGAAAGTACCAGTCTGCAGGCAGAAGCTCCTAGTGTAGAACATAGATAAGAGCTTCTATTACTAGTACTTCATTAATTTTCTAGATTGCTTTGTGAAAGCTGTAAATAAATAAACATTGATTTGACAAAATGCTATACAGACTGCTCACAGAGATAGGGTGACATGTAGGTCCTAAATAATTAAAATCAGCAATACTTGCCCAGACAAACAGTGCTGCTGCCTGATAAGTAACAGTTCATTCAATCATTATGAGTCTTTAAAGCCATAAACTATCTCAGGTTCTTTTGAATATTAGTAAGAAATGCTCCCCTGTGTGTTTTGAAATAATAGTATGAATGCTTAGGTTGTGGAATGCTCTTTCAAGATTAATAGCATCCCCCCCATATAATACGAAGTCTTGTTGGCTAGAAAGTACAGCTGAATCTTTTCCTTATAAATTCACAACGACATGGCAAACACAAAGTCGAAATCTAAATAAGTTTTTACGGGCATTATATTCAAATGCCATTTCCCCCACAAAGCAACTGCTTGGATCATCATGAAAATTAATTGAGTTTATATGTTCCAGATGCTGAGCAAAGATATTAATGAAAATATGTGACATGTTTTTATCATGCTCCTCAGAGACTGAATTAAAATCTTCATTTTGATATAGTTCCCCGATTTCTCTCTAGAAACTGTAACATGAAAAAAAATTCCTTCCTTATGCTGTTTTATATTGCCAGTAGGTTAAAAGTGACCAACAATGCAAGAAGAAGGAGAAATTGGCTCTTTTCCAAATGCTGACAATTGTACAAAGCAAATTGGGGGGAAAGAAGAAGACATTCCCATTACTTGACAGTTTATAGCAATTTTATATGTTGCAGGCAACTGCAGCCAAGTGTAATGTTGGAATTACAGATTGAGCTGTGAGACCCCATCCTCCTTTTGTCAGTTGTAGAGAAACCCTTTTAAAGAACATAGGAATATTATTTGAGAGACTAGTAGTGAAACTATAGGTTTAAAGAGAGGAACATATGTAGCACCTGTTCCTTAATAACAAAAGCTGTTTCACCATAGCGATTGACTTAGCACTAAGCGTATGTGGAGAGCTTTCTACAAAAAGTAAAATTTTATCTTAATAATGGTAGCGTTCTGCATGAATGTAACATGAGCACAAGTATTTTTCTTTTATGTAGGATACTACTGTGAAGCTAGCTTTGGTTTTTTGTTAGTTGAATTTTTTTAAAATTTTTTTTTGCTGCTGCCTTTGAAAATTTCTGGTGTTCTTCGAAAATAAATGCTTTTTGCTCTTTAAATCAAAGTGATTAGTAATTTTTATCTACAGAATTAATCCATTACAGGACTTTCTCCTTAAGTCGAAGCACATTTCCCATAGGAATGCATTGAAAATTTTAAAAACATTCCCGACCTCACTCCCAATTTTTTTTTAAAAAAAGTGCAGAACACACAGTAAAAGGGAATGGAAAAGACACAGCTAAGCTCCCTACCTTTTCCACCGCTTTAGAAATGCTCCACCAGCACCACTTTCCAGGGCTCTGGCGCTTTTTCCTGAGGGTCGGTGTCGGGCACAACTTCCTCACCGATGTCTGTCGGGCAGGGTTGCCCACGTCCTGGGCTCTCTTGCTGAAGAAGCTGCTGCCGGGAGGGAGCTACTCTTTCTGCCGGCTCAACATCGGGGCACAGGACTTGATGGAAGTCCGGCTGCATTGCTGCTATCCATCCACCCATGCCGATGGCTGTCTGAGGACTCACCCCTCCATGTTGACCTGGTGATGATGACTTGGAGGAAGGAGGGGTGAGTCCTCAGGCATCCTTTGGCACGGACGAACACCAGCATTATGGCCAGACTTCTGTCCAGCCCAGTGGTGAATTTCACCCAGCGGAAGGAGGAGCGGCTCCCCTCACCTGCCGGCGGCTTCTTCACCAAAAAAAACCACTCAATTCTTCAAGAAACAATCTTCGCACCACCCACAGACTCTAAAATGGCATGGGGTTGGCACTATAAACCCTCCCAGATGTAATACGCTCTGGGGAAACCCATTCTGTAACGTAAACTTTTTCTGTAACTCCGGGCATCATTTCCTTAGGAAATGTACGTCAAGTCTTCCTTTACCCAAGGCGTCTGTAACCTGGGGTTTTTACTGTACAGTATTTTCATTTTAGTTATATTCATAGAATCATAGAATAACTGAGTTGTATGGGCCCCTTTAGGCCTTGAAGTCCAACCCCCTGCTCAATGCTGGAATCCAAATCAAAGGTTTTAGTGACAGGATAATAACCAAATCTAGCGCTGTTTTACGAAAATAATGAAATCTAGCCAGGCTGTTTAGAAACTAATAGATTAGTGGACTGCACATTGCTGTGGGTGAGAATGAGAAGTGGCAAAGGTGTTTGGGTGAACACCTGTTGCTGTTAACTTAAGCTGCATAAGGCTGCTGATGTTATCAGCGGTGGCAATGTTTTTGAAATTCTAACTTCTGTATTGAAACATTTCTAACTTCTCTCATGAGGCTTTAGAGCAGTGGTTTCCAGCGTGGGTCCCATGCCCCACAGGAGGACTTTAATTCCCAGAAGCCTAAGTCAGTACATTGGCTGTTCAGTGCTTTGGGGAATTGAAGTCCAGAAACCAAAGGTTGGGAAACGCTGCTTTAGAGGTTCTGGTGTATGTAACCCCTTTCACTGTTAGTAAGCTGTGGGACAAGATATGGAAGTTTCATTTATTCTGCTGTTATCCTGGCAACAGCTATTTTTGATAATTAAATACTTCTTTCTCCCATAAAAGTCTTATTAATCATTATCTATTTATCCTCTTAGTTTTATTCAATTTGATCTGCTCTTTAAAACATTTCTAATGTAAATGACAGCCTTTTCACTTCCCCCTTTCCTCAAGTTTCCAGCTTTTGACAAATGGGATTTTTCAGTCATCTCTGTCACAGGTTCCTGGAATATTTTATGTACTATTGCAGACTGTGTACAATTAAGCATTAGAGTCTGTAGATTAGCTCCAGATTGTGTCATTGTTAGGAGAGGGCAGATCTGTCAAACTGTGGCCTGTGGACTGGATGCGGCCTGCAACACTGTTTCATGTGCCCCCCCCCCCCGGCCTCCACCACACCAGGAAGTGCCATGTGGTGGAGGAAGGGCAAAATAGCCATCCGACTCCCAAAGTTGCCTGAGGGAGTCTGACATGGCTCTTGGCTTTAAAAGGTTGAGAACTCCTGATACAGAGGCATCATTGGGGTGTACACTAAGTTATTCATGACTAACTCATCCTGTTGCTTTCATTAGGCTCTAATATTACTAAATCTAAATTCACTTCAGGTCAAAGTCTGGGGAAACAAATGGATTATAAAATGACATCATGATTTAGATGTAATACTGGGAGATACCATTAAATGAACTGCTAGTGACATATAACATTATGTTATAACACTTCAAAAATTGCTTCTTAGCATTGTTACATACTCCCTACTTCCTCTGGTGGTGAGACATTACATGGAAAATAATGGAGAGAAGAATTACTAATGTGTTTTCAGCATTTTATATATAGGCTATAGCTGTCAACAGTCTTGTGTTCTTACAAGCTGCAGATTTTACCCACAGATACAGACCTTAGATGAGTCTTCCCAAAGTGTTGTCCTCCACCTGTATGGGATTGCATCATTATCTCCAGCTATTGGTCATATAGGCTGGGGATGATGGGATTTTATTTCATAACATCTGAGGGCAGTAAGTTGGGGAAAGCTGCCTGGGGAAGATGCTTATTCCCTGTGCTTTCCCAATGAGAAATTTGTTGTAAATCTTGAGTATTTAGTTTATGAGCTCCTTTACAAAAGGTCAGGAATGTTTGGCCACATCATTAGCTTTCAAATATAAAAAAGCCAAAATGTTATACCTTTGCCACTTCTCATTCTCACCCACAGCTGTGGAAATTCCCTATAATTTAGCTGAGTGTGCCTGATTTACATAATCACTCTACTGTTGTTTCTTAATAACTATGTAAAATGCAGATCTTGTTGTCCTGGTAGGCTAATAATGGCATGTAGCCAATCGGAGAACAAGGAGTTCCATAATCACTGAGTTATTACCTGGAACACAGAGAGTGGTTTAGTCATATTACTCTGATTGCTGCAAATGTCCTGATTGGCTTTTGCATATAACTGGCCTGAAGAAAAATCACTTTTGTGTTTATTTTCTGGCAAGGCAGAAAAATTCCAATTTGTACTTGAGGAAAAGATTTTTTTAAAAATCACCCTGAAGCATTGAAATATAAGTGGTAAACAGCTAGACAGAGAAAGGTCCAAACATGTATTTCATATATTTTAGCCATAGCGTAATATGTTCCAGAAAAAATAGGGCATTTCAAGGTGTCTCCGTAGTGTGGAATCCAGCAGAGAAAAGCAGTTGTCACGCATCTCTCCTGTATTGTTGGTGAAATGTTATGGACAGGTTAACACATTTATTTAGATACAATAGTCTTAACCTGTGTACGTGTATTAAAGATTTTCTTGATGCAGAAAACAGTGATAGACTACTCAGCTTTTCTGGTGTTTTCTTTCTCATGAAGGAGCAGCAAAGATTAGCCACCTTGTGATGTTGCAGTTTTAAAACTATATACATAATATTTTTTTCTGTAGAAAACCAACGTAGGCACTCAATCTGTACCACATTTTGGTTAGGGGCCATGATTGGGTTTTTTCTCCAAAATAATAACAGTCAGATTAATCAAGTTTGTTCTAAATATGCAATTAAAGGCCATGTACTTTAGCCCAAAGATACATTCCTCAAGGCTGTTTTAAGGGGGACACATTTGCCAACCTTCTTGTATTTTCTAATCTTTCTCTATTTTCTTTTCCCCTTTTTTGTTGTACCTCATATAAAGCTCAGATACCTTTATTCTTACTTAGAACATTTCTTGAACAATGACTATCAGTGTAAAAAGAAAAGAAAGAAAAGTTTTACGCTCTCAATGTCTACAAAAGAAACCTACTTAAATTTGGGTAGAGTACAAACTACAGCTTCTTGCATTCATCCATGATGGAGGAGTGTGTGTGTGTGTTTCTCTCTTTATCTTTTCTTCAGTATCTCAATTATTCAGGTGGTCTATTGTTTGCACAGATGAAAATTTCTAAGTTAATAAGTTTGTATCTCTGATTAATTTAAAGCAAAAACTCAAGGAGTAATAGGTTGAAAAAGTGAATGTTATTTAATTGAGTGCATATCTGTTTTAGTTTACCTGAATGATGGTAATTAATAGACATAAAAAGAATGATGGTAATTAATAGACATAAAAAGATCCAATATAAATTTGGATATGTGTATGTAAAAGTAAGTGGTAACTACTGTGTGGTTTTGAGCTTCATAATACTATTTCAATATCTGATGGAAATCAATTTCTTTTTCAGACATCTTGGGGATGAAGTAGCGACGGAGAAGTTAAAATATGCAGACCAACTTCCAGTAGCACAAATAATACACCAGGTATTATTTTATTAATTTTGTTCATACAGGTTTCAATAGTAAACAAAGACTTTAGTCTTGGCGTTTATGTTCTCAGATTGTTGAGGAGGGAATATTTCTCTTTTTGGTGGCAACATTATACAGAGCACAGATATGCAGTGTCACAAGAACTCATACATTTTCCAAGCCATGTAGCAAAAGTAAAAGAAGATGCTCTCTCTGCCCTCAGACTTTCAAATGTCATGTTTTAGTAGATAGCCTACAGTACTTGTGACACAAGTGGCAGAGACAGTGGTAGCTCGTGGAATTTTTGGATGGGAGAGGGAGATATACTATACCAGGAGTCAGTAAACTTGGCTCTCCAGATGTTCTTGGACTTTAGTTCCCAGAAGCCCTGATCAGTAGGTTTACTGACTTGGACTTCTGGTAATTGAAGTCCAAGAATACCTGGAGAGCCAAGTTTGCTAGCCCCTATGCTATACTATAGTACAGTGACGGCGAACCTTTTAGAGACTGAGTGCCCAAACAAAGGGGTGGGGTGAATTTTGTGCTGGGGGAGGGAAGAAGCGCTCCCATTGGGCTGCTGGGCAGAGGGGCAGGGTGAACTCTGTGCTGGGGCGATGGCTCGCGTGCCCACAGAGAGGGCTCTTGAGTGCCCGCTTTGGCCCGCATACCATAGGTTCTCCACCACTGCTATAGTATTAGCTTATGCTACATGGGCTACACTTGTGTTTGCTTCATTAGACTTACTTTCTCATTTCTTTTGTGAGAGAGCTCAATTGACTGAAAGCAAAACCAGTCAAAGACCAAGTTGGCTATGCCTATACAGTGGTACCTTGCTTAAAGAGCATAATGCGTTCCACAGGATTTCTCTTTAAGTGAAACACTTAGAAAAAGCGCCACCGCTGCCATTGTAAGTGACTGATTGTGACTTCTGGTGGGAGGGGGGATTGCGAACCCCGATTTAGTAGTTAAGCGAATTTTTGGTTGTTTTTAGTTGTTAAGCAAGGGACCATTCAGAGAAAATTCTGCTCTTTAAGCGAGTTAGTCTCTAAGCGAGACGCTCTTTATGTGAGGTTTTACTGTACAGTACTATAAATTAGCGGTGTCATCATCTCTTAATTCTGTGGCTTGTTTGCCTTCACTCTAGGCCTGTAGTTGCATATTTTAGAAAGGAAGAAAGGTTTTCTATCTTATGCCTTCAGCCTGGTCATACTATGCGATATTTACTTAGTTTTATTTAGTTAAAGTGTACAGGTTTGGCATCATGTTCTCAGCAGAGTGAGGAAGTGGCTTGATGATTGTTGCATGGGCCAGCAGTGAAGTAGCACTCTGCAGACTCAGGTAGCAAGTCATTGCTTAGAGGTGGGTTAATGATAAGTCACATATGCCAACCAACAAGTGTTCTGTATAACTAGCTTTTGCTGGAATAAAACATGAAGATCTGGTTTATTTATTATTTAAATATGTTTATATCCGCTGTTTGTCAAACCATATCCCAAGACCATGTGTAACAGTATAGATACTCAATTATTTAAAATATAATGCAGTACACCAAAATACTAACTTCTGATAGCTACAGGAAAAGACAGCAAAAATGAATAAGTAATGAGACAAATTAAATTATACAAATGAAAATGCTTTGGCTAAACAGAAATACAGTATTTTAAATTGCTTCTAAAGTTGGTGTCAAAAATATATCTATAGGGGACACTTTCCTAAAAATGGAGGTAGAATTTTAAAAAATGAGATATGTTCGAACACATATATGTGAAACAAAGTTGTATATATGGCTGGAAGGGGTAAGTACAGATCCACAGAAGGCTCTTTAGGAAACGGTCTTAGTAAGGTGTGAGCACCAACAGTAACCTTTTGTGTAAGTGTTTCATTCTGATTGTAACCAGCAATTTGCTGGCATGCTGGGCTGACACTACTGTTGTTTTGGTGCCACCCAAATGGCCCATTATTTACAGCTGTGGTCTTCTGATGCAGCTGTCTCTGAATGAGGGAATAGGAGTTGATCAACAGATACAATGGAAGTCCACCAAATGACAAAGTTGCTTGGAATATCCTCTGGGTGTTAATTATTGTAAGTTTCTTTCCCCGAATATCTTTGTCAACCAAAGTGGCTTTCCACAGTTAAATGTGCTTGCTGGAGGCAAAGCTAGCTTCTGTTTAAAGGAAACACAAGCTTTACTTTAAAACTTTCAAGCGAACAGGCTTTTCCTGCAAGATGTTAAACCCAGAGGAAATTTAAAACTTTAGGCTGAAATCTGCACCTCTGGGAAGAATATCTGATGTGTTCAGAACATGGAAGATTGGAAATCAGGACCAGTTTGTATGTCAGAAACTCCCTTGGTGTTGTCAGAGCTTCAAATGACCCAGCAGCCTGCAAATGTCACATTTAAAATTCTGTCTTCATGCCTGACTCTCAGCATAAATGAATTAAACAGCAGAGCAGGCAGTAAGTCAATATGTTCTTAACAGTGAGAGAGTGAGCAATGAAACAGTTTGAGGATTGTTTGGAATAAGTAAATAGGAACCAAGCAGAATGGCTCACCTAAAGGAATATCTGGTACAGAAAAGAGAATTAACCTTTAAGATGGTTGACCAGATGAAATGTCACAGTAATATTTTTACAACACAAAGAAAGTAATCTAACCCTGGTGAGTTCCTTTGGTTGCTTTGTGGCACGGTGCAATAAAATACTTCATTGAACAGAAATGTGATTTTCATGTATTTTGTGTATTTTGTAGAACAAACACTGACTTATATTATTTACTTGGCAATACCTAGCTGGATGCCATTATCTGAGTATTTTGGCCCAGTACAACTGGACAGTTAACTTAAGCATCTTGGAAATAAGTGTAAGAGCTCCACTTTAGGTAAAATTTGATCTTCTACTTAGACTAGAAAAAGATCCTCACCCCCCCCCCCCTGCTGTTGGCAATATTTTATCATTTTTAATGGCCATCTTGTGTGTAAATCTAAAATCCATTTCCATATACCTATTTGCCCTATCATTTTATACCAGAAATTGCTCCCCTGTGGCCACATACTGGCATAGTAGTTGAAGGTACTGTATGATGAAATCTTACTACTTTTGCATGACTGCTCAAATTGCCATTGAGTGTGATTATTTTGAAAGGTGCCTCTTAAATAAAAAAATGTCTGATATGACGTAAGCAACCATAAACAAACATAGTGATTTTTTTTTAGTTTTTTTAAGGGTTTTTTTTGGGAATATTTTATTTTATGCCCTTCTCAAGCTGCCATTTGGAAATAATACACAGACCCATATTTTCCTCCTCTAACCATGACCCTGATCTCATTTGAATGGCAGGAGATCTTTTTTTTCTCCTTCGTATAGTTTGTGAATCCCCGCTATTGGGTTATGCGCCTGGGCAGAACATCGATTGGAGGATTTAAAGCTGATTGGTTAAAAGTTTTAGTGGTAAGACCGCCCACCGTACTGCCCACCCTTAGGCGCCAGTTCGCCATTTTACCTCAGTTCTCTCCTCTCCGCCTCAGCAGCAGGACAATAGTTGAGAGCTTCCTCAATTTTTTCCTTGACATTTCTATGGAAAAGACGATTTTTGAACAATTTTTTTTCTGGTGATCTTGTCCTTATGGCAGGATTGCCACCCCAGTGCTGTTTCTTCTAGTAGCACTCAGTCACTCTTTTCGCTCTGGTCGCCGGTTCCCCCCTCAAGGGGGTGGCGGTTGGCCGGCCCTTCGGGGCATTCTTCTCGAACGTTCTTCATTCTCCTTGCCTTCTCTGGAGGAATTTTTTAATGGCCTCTGCGGCTTTCAAGCAGTGCACTTTTTGCCACAAGAAGTTCCCGGCCACAGCCAGTGTCTGTTTTGTTTGGGCGAATCACACCAGAGTCTGTCTTGTGCGCATTGTAAAAACTTCACCCGCCTTGCGGTCCAAAATCGAAGCAACAGACTCAAGGCGCACCTAATGGAGCTCGCCCTGGCTCCCGCTGCAGCGGCTTCTACATCTGCCTCTACAAGTGGCTTGCCGCGCGACCGGGCTCTTAAGTCTTCATCTTCTTCAACTCTCATCCATAAGAAGAAGAAGAAGGAGAAGAATGGGGAGAAGAAGAAGAAACACAGGAGTGAGGTTCGGCGCTCTTTGCCTCCTACTTCTCGTCCACCGATTTCTCCCCGGCCTTCTCCACCATTCTCTGTAGCGAGGTGTCCCTCGCCTGGGTCGTCTGCTTGGGGCAGCCGTTCCTCCTCAGAGTCTCCGAACAAGGGACGCAGGGCTGGTACACCAGCTTGCCCCGTGCTTCTTTCTCCGTCGCTGCCTTCTGGTGAGAGGGGCCATTCCACGACGCGGCAAGTTTCTGTGTCTCCCAGGCCGCACACTCCAACAGTAGACGCCCCGGCAGCCACCATTTCGGCTACCATTTCGTCTCGCATCATTGCTCCCACCATTTTGCCTCCCACCATTTCATCACCGACGGCTACCGTCACTGCTGGCCAGATGGACCTCTTCAAGACAATGTTTGAGATCATGGCAAAATCTTTTGCCCAACAGTTTAGGGCCACCATTCCTGTGGTGTCTGCGGCTCCGGGACCGACCACCACACGCCCCAGGGATTCTGAGCCTGCTGTCGCTCCGCCGCCCTCCCGAGGGTCAAGCAGTCGCTCCGCTGGCCCAGCCATAACAGATTGGCACGTTCCAGACGTCAAAGCGATGAGCGCCCAGCTCGTCGACCCACTCAGGCTGTACTGGCGCGGTCCTGATGTGGCTTCCAGAGTCCCCTCACATCCTCCAATGATTCCAGCACGTCTTTGGAGGAGGAGGAAGGGGATGTGGACACAGAGAAGACACCCGACCAAGTGATTGGTGCTGTCGATCTGCCCAGAGGAGAGGATAAAAATCCCTCACGGTAATGCTCACCTGTTTAGGAACTGCCCTTAACATACAGGTCGACCAGCTGCCGTTGGAAGGTGAGGATCAGATGATGGCCAAGTTGGACAAGAAATCCATCTGACCCGTCCACATCACAATGCTCCCTTCCATGCTAACGTCTGCAAAGGACACCTGGAAGAAGCCTGTTTCGGCCCACTCCATTTCATCCAGGCTCGATGGGATGTACCTAGTCCTGGACGAGGACATAGAGTTTCTTCAGGCACACCCACTACCAAATTCCCTGGTTGTGAAGGCCTTCCAGCATAAAACTGCAGTCAGCGGCTTCCTGGTACCATCGACGCCTGAGGAGAAGAAACTTGACGCCGTGGGCCAGAAGTTCTATGCGAATGGGTCGCTCTTTCTCTGGGCCGTGAACTATTCAGCAGCTATTGGCTTCTATCAGTCCCATCTTGGGGAGCACACCAAGACGCATGCTGCGAAGCTGCCGTCCAATCTCCAAAAGGAACTCGACAGTCTGTGTGATGAGGGCGATTTCCTGGTGGAGCAGCAAATGAGGACGGCGCGCCATATCAACGACTACGTGGCCAAGGACATGTCATCGACAATCCTCCTGAGGCGCCATGCCTGGCTACGGGGAACTACCTTGGATGATTCAATGAAGAAGTTCATTGAGGAGTTCCCATTTGATGGCCAGGGCCTCTTTGGCCAAGACACGGACAAGGTGCTAAACGAGTTGAGGCAGACCAACTCGACAGCCAAGTTCTTGGGCCTCACTGCTTCGTCCCAGCCTTCAAAACCCTGGTATCAGCCATTTACCAGCCGCTACCGTGGTAATCCACAGCAGCACCAACTACAGGGTGGACCTGCCGATGACCCCAAGCCAGGTTTCTATTGTCCCTGGAGGCAACAAAGGGAGCAGCGATTCCAGCCTTACGGCCAAGGAAAACGAAACGAGGGTAAGTCAAAGTCTCGAGTTTGACTTCCCTCTGGCCATGACTCTCTCGCTCCATCTACCGTATTTCCCCCTTCAGGACTTCCTCACGGTGTGGTCCGGCGTCACAACCGACTGGTGGGTCTTGAAGATCTTGTCCGCTGGTTACGCCATCGAGTTCGACCGGATGCCTCGGGTAGGAAAACCCCAATTCACCACCCCGTCTCATCAGCTGGAGGAAGAAGTTACAACCCTTCTCTCCAAGGGGGCCATCGAGCTGGTACCACCAACTGATTGGAACAATAGTTTTTACTTGAGGTACTTCGTTGTCCAGAAGAAGGACGGAGGCCTCCGCCCGATTCTGGACTTGCATCACCTCAACAAGTTCATCCATACCAGGAAGTTCTGGATGGTGACACTCCAAACCATGCTTCCCCTCATCAACGAATGGGACTGATGTATGGTGATAGACCTCAAGGACGCTTACTTCCACGTCAGCATCCTCGAGGAGCACAGATGGTTCCTCCACTTCTGGATAGGGGACTCTGTGTACCATTACTGTTGCCTACTGTTCGGTCTGGCCACAGCACCACAAGTCTTCACCAAGTGCATGGCTCCGGTTGCTGCCTTCCTCTGCAGAAGGGGATCAGGGTCTTCCCGTACATCGACGACTGGTTGATAGTCTCCCCCACCAGGTCGTCAGCTATTCGGGACACGGAGTACACCGTTCATCTCATGGAGAGTCTTGGCCTCAGGATAAACTTCTCCAAATCGAAGCTGGATCCTTCGCAGCAAGTGGACTACATTGGAGCGGTTCTGGACTCGCTTGCAGTCAGGGTGTTTGCCCCACAAAAACGCTTACTGGACATTGCTCAGGTAGTAAGCGATTTCCGTACCAAACCCTTTTTCAGAACGAAGAAGGTTCAACGATTCCTGGACTTGATGGCTTCCACCACAGTGGTGATCCCTCACGCCAAACTGAAGTTCCGGTTTCTGCAGTCATGGCTTCTCCATGAGTTCGATCCTCTCACGGAGCGTCAGTCCAAATGACTGTTTCCGTCTCCGGAACTGGTGGACCAGCTGGTGTAGTGGACCACACCTCTCAATGTGGCTACGGGCAAGAACTTTTATCCTCTGCAGCCGTCTCTCCAAATTTTGACCGACGTAAGCAACCTCAGCTGGGGAGCTGCTTGCGGGACTCTTACAGTCAACAATACCTGGTCTCCGAACGAGATCATCCATCACATCAACTACCTGGAGTTGCTTGCCATATGGAAGGCCATGCAGTCCTTCGAGACATTGTTGTGTGGCAAGGAAGTCCAGATCGCTTCAGACAATACCACCGCGATTGTGCATCTGAACAAGCAAGGAGGGACGAGGTCCACTATGTTGCTTTATCTGGTGGTGCAGCTTTGGGAATGGTGTCTCGAATGACATATCTTTCCAATCAGAGTCCACATCCAGGGCAAGCTGAATGTGCTGGCCGACAGCCTGAGTCGCCTCACCTCAATGACTCACGAGTGGGAACTGGACAACGTGGTGTTTCACTCCCTTTGCAAGTCGTGGGGGACCCTGAGCATCGACCTCTTTGCATCGGAGTCCAATCGCAAGTATCCCAGGTACTGCTCCAGGGCGGGCATCGGACAGAACGAGGGTGATGCCTTCATGAAATGGTGGGATCAGGACTACCTCTACGCTTTTCCCCCGTTTCCTCTGGTTCAGAAGGTCTTCATGAGGATGTACCAGCAACACACACACGTGGTTCTCATCGCTCCAGCATGGCCGCGTCAACCCTGGTATCCACTTCTGTTGCAACTGTCCTCACAGTCTCTCACGCTGCCGGACTCTCCAACTCTTCTACAAATGGAGCAGGGACAACTTCACCACTCGGACTTGCCCAGTCTCCACCTCACCGCGTGGAGGATAATCCCAGATTGTCCAGGATCTTGGAACTAGCAAGGCGCCCCTCTACGAGGAAGTCCTATGCCTCCAAGTACAGGCGATTTTGTGCCTTCCTGGATACTCAACAGGTGCCTCCACTCAACGTTGGTCTGCAACACGTCATGGCATACCTCCTCCATTTGGTGGAGTCAGGTCTCAGCATTGCTTCCTTCAGGGTCCATCTGGCAGCAGTAGTAGCCCACTCTCCAGCTGGATCGCCTGCATCTGGTGCCTTCCGCAACCAAACAGTGAAGCGTTTCCTCAAGCGTTTCCCTCCTATTAAGATTCCGACCGCGCAATGGTCATTATCTACTGTCTTGAATGCCCTCACTAAGACTTCTTTTGAGCCGAAGGCTACTGCGGACGCTCGTCTCCTTACCTGGAAGACTGCGTTTCTTGTGGCCATCACGTCTGCTAGACGAGCTGGTGAGCTGGTTGCTTTGCGGGCGGATGCTCCATTTATCAAATTCTACAATGACCACGTGGTACTCCACACCGACATCACCTTCCTACCAAAGATAGTCTCCCAGTTTCACATGGCTCAGACTATATCTTTAACAACTTTATTTCCAAACTCCAGCAATGCTCAAGAAAGGACTTGGAACACGCTTGATGTGAAACGAGCTTTATTGTTTTACATCAGCAGGACCCGTGAGTTCCGTAAATCATCACTGACATATTTCATCCTGGATTCATCTCATCCGGCTGCCCACCTACCAAGTAAGTGTGAGCTTGCTAATCTCCCAATAGTGGAGATTCACAAACTATACGAAAGAGAAAGTTGGGTTTCACTTATCAGTGATAACTTTCGTTCTTTGAGTATATAGTTTGTGAATACACACTACCCACCCTGCCTCCCCTCTTGAGCAGCACGGATGAGATCATCTGGTTTATCCTGTGCTTGGCTTCAGTATGGAACTGAGGTAAAATGGCGAACTGGCGCCTAAGGGTGGGCGGTACGGTGGGCGGTCTTACCGCCAAATCTTTTAACCAATCAGCTTTAAAGCCTCCGATCGATGTTCTGTGCAGGTGCATAACCCAATAGTGTGTATTCACAAACTATATACTCGAAGAACGAAAGTTATCACTGTAAGTGAAACCCAACTTTCCAGATTTTACATGTTACGTATGGTTGGATTTTTATTTTCTTTAATAAACTATTTTTCTTTAATCCACCCACGTATTAATTTATTTTATTTATTAGCCTCCTTGCTTCTTAATGTTCTTTTTCAGTTGTAGGTCTTCCACTTTCTTTAGTAAAATGTGCCTCAAACCTGAATCATCAGATGTTACTGGCTTTCAGCTCCCAGAAACCCAAGCTTCATGGGCAGCATTTATAGCAGGGGTGCCCAAAGAAAGGCCCATGGCCCAGATTTGGCCAAAGGCACCCTTACTGATCACGGAAGCAGAAGTAAGATGAGCCCACACTTGCACAAAATGCCATAAAGCACCTGTGTTTACGACAGCCATGGGTGAATTTTTGACAGCGTTTTGTGCATGTGTGGGCACGTTTTACTTCCACTTCCATTGGGAGGAACCATATGACGGGCCCGCTCGTCCACATGACCGACCAACAGTGCATAAAGTTTGGGCACCCCGATTTAGAGATTCTGAGAGTTGTGTTCCAGCAGTGACAAAAGCAGCTGTGTTATTGTTGCTATTGCTGCTGCTGTTATTATCACTGCTACTATTGTACCTGGCACTGACTAATCAAACGTAATGTAAATCCTATGGAATGGCATATCAAGGTACTGTTTAAGGATCAGGGTTGCAGGCTTACCACACATTCCCTTTGTGTGGGGATGATATACAGTGTGATGGGAACACAACCATTTTAATTATAGATAAAATGTGATTATATTTTTCAGAGTACAGTGGTACCGCGCATAATGAATGCATCACATAGTGAAAAATTTGCACAGCGAAGCGTTCATTATGCAATGACGATACCCAGCATTACAGAATTTTTTCGTTTTTGGTAACCGGTAACCGGGGTATACCCACTTAATGGGAACCCTGGTTAACAAACTTTTTTTTTGTTATATGGGGTATCTCCCATAGGGAACCTCATAACGATAAAACAGCATATCAAAGAGCTCTGTGGAACGGAGTTTTTTCGTTATGCGGGGGTTCTACTGTATTATCTTTCAGAGAAGATGATTTTCCATAAAGTTGTATCCTCCTTCAGAATATTTTAGATTAAGCAGTAATTTAGTAGAATTATTTCTGGTTTCTGGTTTCAGCAGAATACGAATTATTGATTAATGAATAGAACATGAGCTGACAGTATTCAGAAGCTTAAAGGAAAGTCAATATTTAATGTAATTTTTTTTAAAAAAATCCTTAAGCAAGCTTTTTCTTGCAAGTTTCAGAAACCAACTTAGTCAACTAATAGGTTTCTTATCAGAATTCTGACATAAAAGCTGAATGCTATCAAAGTTACAAATGAAATCACATTAATTTTGAACAAGGCCAAACTTCATTTAGCAATTAATTTTAATTGCTAGTAAGTGGTTTCAGTACTTGTAAAACAGTACCTGTAAAAATGCATACTGCGGCCATTTTCTTGTACAGGAAGCTTTGGCTTTCTGGGAATTGAAGTCCAAAAGAGCAAAAAGCAAGATGACCACTACAACTTTTTATCAGCTGTTTGTCGGGGCAGGCAGGGGGATTTTTCCTCCACAACCAGCATGAACAGGTAGGAGACCACGTTGTACTTTTGGGGGTGGGCGGGCAGAGGCACCCCAGGTGCCTCTCTGAGGCAAGAGGGAACTGATGGGGTTGTTTCAGATCTCCCCCCCCCCACACCTGCCCAGACTGCTGGAAGGCCAAACAGTGGGGAAAATTCTTTCCTCCGCTGCACAGGAAAGGTGGTTTTATGCAAAGTCATCTCCCACACAACGACATGAGGTTGTTTTGCGGGATGAGACTTTGCAGAAAAAACTGAGACATACAAAAATGATGTTACTCAAACACGTTATTTGGTGTTCCACTGTACTTCAATTCCCAGAAGCCTAAGTCAGCACATCTGCTGATAACCTCTGGTAAGTAGCTTCTCCAATTTTGACTGTAAAGTACATAATCAATCTGATTTCTGTGCTGGCCATCTGGTGGTGTGTAGAGTCGCCTCTTAGGTAGTTGGGAAAGATTGCTTCCTATGACCAATTCATTCTCTTGATAGAACACTATTAGCCTTTGCCCTGCTTCATTTTGTACTCCAAGCCAAGGCGAAACATGCCGATTATTCCTGTTACCTTTTGGCTTCCTACTTTAGCATTCCAGTACCCTATGATAATACGGACATTTTTCTTAGTCTCAATTTTAAAGGTGCTGTAGGTCTTCTGCATTGGTGGTTTGGGCATAGATGTGGATTACTGTGATGCTGAATGGTTTCTCTTAGATTTGGACTGAGCTCATTCTGTTGCTTTTGAGATTGTATCCCATTACTGTTTTCCTCATCCTTTATTAGCTGTAAGAGCCATTCCATTTCTTCTGAGGGATTCTTGCCCATATAATAGTAAATATAATGATCACCCAAGTTAAATTCTCCCATCCCCGTCCACTGTAATTCACTGATTTCCAGGATGTTGATGTTCACTCTTGCCATCTCATATTTGACCATGACCACCTTACCTTGATTCATAGATCTTACATTCCAGGTTCCAGTGCAATATTGTTCTTTATAGCATGGGGTTTCCTTTCATTACCAGACACATCCACAGCTGAGCATCCTTTTGGCTTTGACTCAGCTATATCACTCTTTCTGGGGCTACTTGTACTTATTTTCTGCTCTTCCCCAGTAACTTACTGGACACCTTTCAACCTGAGGGGCTCATCTTCTGGCGTCCTATCGTTTAGCCTTTTGATACTGTCCATGGGGTTTTCTTGGCAAGGACACTGGAGTGGGTTGCCACTTCCTTCTCCATTGGATAACATTTAATCTGAGTTCTCCACTGTGGCCTGTCTGTCTTGGGTGGCCCTACACGGCATAGCCCAAAGCCTCATTGAGCCACACAAGCCCCCTTACAAAGGCTACGGCCTTTGGGGATGTGTGAAACCATGTCACTACTCAAATTTAGAGGATAAAGGTTATATCTCTGTTCATACTCATCTGTCTCATTTCGAAGGGTTTACTGTATGTGATGCAAAATGACTCTGTCAGCATCCGGTTTAATAATTGAGTTACTTTTAAAAACATCTTTCTAGAAATATGGGATCAGATTTCTGTGTATAGAATGTCTCTCTCTTAAGGAGAAAGCACATGAGTGGGAAGTGATGCCCATCAGCTTTTCATGGATGCATTAGTAGTTGCCATTTTAACCTTGTCAGCATTTGCTAGATTCATGTGCTGGAAAGGCAAGGTCAACAGTGCAGTCAAGTGACTGAATTTCTCTGTGGGCTGGGAGTACAGAAGAAGAGGACAGAGAAAGCCAAAACAGATTTCTAGAGAAGTCATATCTTGCCATTTCCTAATAGGATAATTTTACATTAGAGGTTGTCTGACTTTCTGAAATAGGAATCAAGATTTTAGGATTTCTGTGATGAAAATACTTCCTACTTATAAAAACAGCAGCTCAGAGATGAGCCATAATACATTTGTTTACATATTAACAGGTTCATTTCTCTTTAATTTGTTGAAAATAATATAGTGATTAGAAGGCTATAGATTTTTATCCATATTTTATAAAATCAGTTAAGGGTGTTTTAAAACTTTAATCAAGCATGCAAAGCCTAATAAAGTTTAAAAAAGCTGTACAGATTTTTGCTGTATGAAAGACTTAAGTTCTCTGATTAGAACATTGGCCTTGCAAATGAAAGTGTACTGAAAAACTAATAAAATTCAGAAGTCAACAAATGGGTGATTATATTGTAGATTAGGTATGTAGTTTTAAACAAATGGTTGCTGATGACCTGTCTTTATGAACATAATGAGGGTGTGTGAAGAAATTTACAGGGAGATGCCATACTGTGAGGTTTATTTATTTATTTATTTATTTATTTAAATTTGTATGGCCGCCCACTCACCAAAGTGGCTTCGGGTGGCTAACAGTGTAATTGCACTTTACCTTACATAAAATGTTTAGAACAAACAGGAAAATGTTCTTTTTTCTTATATTTAACAGATCATTTGGTATCCATTGTTATTAGAATTTAAGATATATCAAGGGAATGTATTTGTGCTTTTTAATTTCATTTAAATTGTATTTCTGAACAATTTTAAATTACAGATTTAATGTATTGTTTAAAGGAAATTGGATTATGCTAAAGAGGAGATGGGGACGAATAAGATTTCCTCCAAAGTCAAAAGGGCATTATCACAAGAAGTGTAGTAACCACAGAAGTAGAGAATTTTTTCTCCCAAATAAAGCAGTAGGTTGTTAAAATTACTTAGCCACAAGAAATAATTGCACTTAATGTATTGGCGTAAACACAGATAAACAAATGTAGGAACCTATTATCTCACTTCAGTATGTCACCACTGCTTCTCAGGTACTCTTGTCAAGCTCTTCTGGTTCAAGTTACATGTCTGATGTATAACTTCTGAAAATAGCTGCTCAAGTGTATGGGCTAGACATGTCAAATTTGTAAACTCGAGATTAAATTTATTTTTCTCTGAAGAGTTTATATCTGTCGTCAGAAGCCCTGGGGCTTTGGTGTAGGACTCAGTGATGTTTTTGCTATCATGGTGCTTAACTTGCTTTCACTGTCCATGTTCATGTCCCAGTTCATGAAAATATCCTATTTGTTCTCAGGAGCTTCTGATTGCTCCACTAAGAATTATACTCTGTTGCATTACTGAGTTATTGCCTAATTTTTGCTTTTTGTGCAAAATATTGTTTTGCATCTCCATTACTACCCTTGTTCATAATGGCTGAATCTCTTTCTGTTCCTGCTGATTAATGTAATCCCCTAGAGCTGTTACTCTCCAATTGGATCACACAAGGTTCTGATCATGAAGAAAATGTCCTATTAAAAGCGCACTTATGCTTTCTATATTTGTGAGATTTGCAGTGACAAAAGCAAAAAGTTATTTGTGATATGAATATTCAGAATCGTAATCAATTTATTTGTATGTTGCTTTTTGTGGTACATCATGCTATGTGTTATTTACAACAGTAGGAGAGTTAATCATATTAAAGTATATCACCCAAGAATCCTGTTGACATCTTACCTTGGTGTAAAGCATATGGTGTAAGCTTTGGAGGTCAGAGATTACTCTGGGTTTAAAGGATTTTTGCTGGAGAAACTCCTCTCAGGGGACGCCCGAATGAAGCTCCTTTCATGTCCCCTAGATCTGTTGTGCAGCACTCGGGTATCGAACCCCAACCTTCCAGTCTTCAAGCTAGAAATCACATGTAGATATTATCTGATGTGTGCTAAGTTGCATTACTCAGTGCGCAGTGGATACAGTCTATAATTTCTTAATTTGACGCAATTTGCCTCCAAAGGTTAAACCAATCTAAATTAAGCTTGCAGGCATACCGAATAGGACTTTGGTCATTATTTCATTGTAGTTCAGTAGCAATTACAAGTTAGAACAACACTGAAATAGTTGTACAAATATGAATGGGCAAGTCAAATGTTAGGTTTATGTTAGGATTAAATAATTTAGTAATAATTTGTAGAACTGTCTAGCAATATAATTATTGTAGAATTTGTTGAAATAGGGGAAATAATATATTTTGTCCAAATTTAAACAATTTCCCTGCTTAGACTCTGTACTGTTGGTCTGTACCGTGTTCATCAGCAGAGACAGACTTTGCTGCTGGAATCATGCATGGCTTGGCCTCGCAGAACAGTTGGAAATGAACCAGCCGGACAGCAGGGAAGTTGTACTGAATGGTATAGGTTATAGTTTATAGGACTGAGGTATCCTGCCTGGATACCTCAGTCCTATACCAAGACCAGGTGGGACTGCAGTGGCTTAGTGGTTATGACACTGAAGTTGACAACCGGAAGGTCAGCAGTTCGAGACCCGAGTGCTGCATGATGGAGTGAGCTCTTCTCATCTGTCCCAGCTCCTGCCGCTCTAGCAATTTGAAAGCAAGAAATTGCAAGTACAGTAGATAAATAGGTACCACTTCGGTGGGAAGGTAACTGCGTTTAGTGACCTGTGTCTAGTCATGTCTGCTACATGGTCGCTAAAACGTTTACAGACACAGACAACGCTGGCTCTTTGTCTGTAAACCGATACTGGAGTGGACTGCCTTGTAGCTTGCTAGAGTTTTCAACACGAGATATTAAAATGCTGGAGGTTAGACGGGCACCTTTCAGAGATGCTTTAGCTGTGAATTTCAACTTCGTTTGTCAAGAAACTGCAGAGATTTTTTGAATGACATAAACAGCAGCTAGACTAGTTTCCCCCCTTATGATATGTGACAACAACAGCATCTGTTGTTGCTTTGCTCATGGGAGTAGCAATAAGTCTAAGGAGGAAAGCTCACATATAGGGTGTTGTGTAGACCCTGCATGTGAGCAGGAACCTAACGTCTTCAGACTATTTGCTCCTTGTTTGGGCAAAGCAATGAGGGAGGTGAGTGGTGCTTTCTGTGTTCATGATCCTGGATTAAAGAAAAACCTTATAAAAGATGCTCAGCTGATGTTATCATCCTCTACGTTCCAGGTTGTTTTTAATAAAATGAGAGGAAAATCCAATCTGAACTATACTTGTCAAGTATCCCATATTGTCGGGGATTTCCCATATTTCAGCACTCATTCCTCCCCTTTCCCGCTGCCACCCCGTATTTTGAATGGTGGGGAAAGGGGTTACTGTGCATGCTCACCCATCAGAGGCAGTTCTGTGCATGCGCAAAGGGGTTCTGCACATGTGCAAAGGGGTTCTGTGTATGCGCAAAGGAGTTGTTGTCCTGGGCCGGAGCAGTTCTCGTATTTTCCAGAGCCGCACTTGACGGGTATGATCTGAACATATACAACATACTTGTAACTTTCTCAAGTTAAAGCAGTGCTTTAGTTCTTTCATGGTTTTATATTCTGTATGCACCCTCCCCAATCCATTTTTGGATGTCAATATCTTTCCCTTCTCGGGAAAGGGGAAAATCTTGTTGGATTGTGCAGAAAGGTTAAGCATGGCCTCTCTGCTAGTACATTGGAAATTATGTTCACAGCCTTGTAAAGCTGATTTAAATTTAAGATATGTGGGGAGTTAGTCATTTTATTTAATATCCTTTCATTTCTCATTTTTATGTTCTGTTTCCCAAGGTGTTGTCTATGAGCGTCATTTTCTTCCCTACAGCCCGTGGGTAGCCATTTGCTTACCTTCCTCCTTTATCTGTCCTTCAACTAAACCTTTGGCTCAGCACAAATTCCCCAACCCGCTCAAAATTGATTTGGTAGTTTTTATGTATATAAAAGAGTCTATTTCAACTTTGCTGAAAGTTTCTGAAGGCTCACTTGAAGGAGGACAGAATCTAGATGAAAAATATATTTCTTGAGCTGGATATTTAAAGAAATATGTTGTTTCAGCTCATTTTTTTATAATCTCCAGAGTTTAAAATCTATAAAACTGGCTGAGTTTAAAAAATGGAATTGATAGGGCTTTTTTTGTGTAAAGATGTGTTAAGCTGACCTATTCTCCAGCAGCGTTTTATCAGCACTTCTAGACTCCTCACTTGGTATATGTTTCAAATTACTCTTTTTGAGGCTCATTTTAGAGTTACTGTTAATCAGAGAAAAATGGCAAGAAAAGGGCACACATTATAGCTGTCTCCATAAAATGAAGGTTTCCTAGAAGCAGTATATAAAATAATCTTGGGTAGACAATATTCTTTTGTTATAAAATTAGCTTTGCCATGTAATAATTACTCTTTTGCTTATAGTTGTTATAGATTTTTCAGTGTAATGACCTTTTAAATACAATACAGTGCTCTTCCTGCCCATTTGAATAGGAATTTAAGGTTTTGTTGTTAGTCGCCCATCATTTTATATCAAGCATGCTGTTCTTTATTTATTTATTTATTTATTTCAGAGAATTTAATAATTTATAATTATGAACGTATATGAAATATAGATAAAATTCTAACAAATTAGAACATTAAAATGATTAGACTATTGTTGATCAGAATCAGGCTACTTCAATGGAGTTAATCTCAGCCGTTTACTGTAAATTTTGTACACGTAGTAGGGCATAAATTCCATGCACATAAATCCTGTATTGATTGTATTTCTCCACATTCACAGAAAATTTGCCCTGTATCAAATTTGCCCTGTATTTTACTTGATTATTATTTGATCTACTCTGCTTCAAAGTCTATTAATCATATCCCTGTGATACTGGCCCAGGTGCATTGGCTTCCTCTTCTCTACCGTATTTAATTTAATTTAATTTTAATAGATATATTTATATACCACCCTAATCCAGTGGACTCTGTGCAGTGTACACAAGTTAAAACCAATATAAAACAATTAAAAACCTTTAAGAACATAGCAGTATTGCCCGTCGCTGTGCCATTACTATCTAAAAACAAATATAAAAATGACATAACCTTAACGTTAAAAATTAATTACAGGAGGGGGGAGCCTCAGACGAGCCAGAAAGGGGAGCTTGTTGACAATCCTTGCCCCCAGTCCCATTTGACAAACCACGTCTTCAGTTCTTTCCTAAATGGTAGCAACTGGCATAATAAATTAGGCATAAGATATTAACAATGACTTTCAAAACCCCAGATGTTTTAGGACCTTGTTATCTGGTGGAATGTCTTTTCAAAAGGTCATCTGTCCGCATCACTCAATATTTGCAAATGGCACCATGCGAGGTGCCAATACCAAGTATATCAAAGATTTCAAGTGAGGCAACATGCCTTCTCAGTGGTGGTACCCATAATGTGGAATATCTTGCCATTGACCCCATTCCTGAATATATTTAAAAGTTATTTCAAGAATATGCTGTTCAGGGAGGTATTTAAAGATCACATGCCAGTGGCCTGTTAGTTAGTTAGTTAGTAAGTATAGTTTTCAAGTTTAATTGTTTTTATTTAATTTATATTTATATTTCCACCCAGGCTTTGGCTAATTGAGCACCAGCCATTATGGAAGTTTAATATGCTGCTGTAGGATGGATGGGTTTGTTTATGTCATATTTTCTATCTTACATTGATGATTTATTGTTTGTTTATGTTATGAGAAAAAGCCCAGAGTGGGAACGCCTCCCAGATGGGCAGTATGGACTCACTCACTCACTCAATCAATCAATCAGTGTTAACTGACTTTCAGATGGTCCTCATCCACTTGGCAAGGTATGCTGCTCTTTGTTTTCCAAAGGTTTACCCAAACCTCTTTCTGGTTTAATATTGAAAGCTTAAGAGGTGTGCTGAAAACTGAAGTGGTAATTTCAAAAGAGAGGTGCTTCGAGCATGTCTAGAAGGCCTTGCCTTCTCCACTGAGTAATCTTGGCTGACTCAAATATGTCAGGGACCTTGGAAATCTAGTATTTCATTAGAAACTATGGCTTCCAGGCAGATTTGGATTTTGGTATCATCTATTAAAAATGAAACAACATGCTTAAGAAACTGTAGGTGCTATCTGGTCATCAGGTACAGTGAGATGAATCTAAAACTAACGTGCCTTTTCTAGGGATCCCCCACCCTGCGAGGTCCTTGTTTTATAAAACAACTTATTTCTCCTTATTGAAAGCAAGGTTAAATGTGACATTCTATGCAGGGGCATTGAGGTCCATCCCCAGCTTGCCCTTTCTGTGGCAGCCTTGCAATGTAATACATCTTAGGTGTCTTTCGTCATTCTCTATGTAATAGAACTTTCCCGTTTGGCATATAATTTACTTTCTCCCCATTCATTCTTTGTTCCTTTGGGATTCATTATGCCATATTTGTCTGCATTCATCTGCATTTGTCATTTATTAGCCGAAGCTCTTGCTTCATGGGTCTCGCGGTTTCCGCATCTGTCCTGCATTGCTTCTAATTTATTTTGCTGCTGGGTTGCTTCATATTTTGAATCAAAATAGGGAAGATTATTTAGGTCACTCCTGTGAATTGTTTCCTGTGGGAATGCAAAGAATAGTTGACTGGTGCATAATAGTATGCACATAGTAGCCTCTTAAATCACAGAGGAATACATTCCAATATATGTGCAAGTGTTAATGATTTTAATAGATCTGACACATATTAACATAATATGGGATGTTGTAAGCATGGCATTGGAGAGATATCTATCTGCTGTAGCTGAGGGCACATGAATCCAAATTAATATTGAGAGTGCAGCATCCTATACTCTGAGCAGAAGTATTAAAGCAAGCAGTAGGTCTGATTTACTTCCCTAGTATAAACTACAGCAGGGGTGCACAAACTTTTTGGGCCATAAGCTGGTCACTTGGTTGAGTGGGCTGGTCATGTGGTTCCTCCCACCGGAAGGAGAAGTAAAACATGCCAACACATGCACAAAACACTGCCGTAAATGCACCTGTGGCTGTTGCAGCATTTTGCACATGCACGGGCACATTTAACTTCCACTTCCAGGAGTGGCGAGGACAGCGAAGGTTGGATTTTTAGGTGGCATGGGCCGGATTCAGCCCACAGACCATAGTTTGGGCGCGCCTGAACAACAGGGATATTTGTTTGTTTGTTTACTTTTATACCCCACCCTTTTGATGCAAGCACCACATTAGGCATCAGAAATAAAGCTGAAGATACCTATCATATTAGCTTAAAGCACTTCTGTTGGCTTTTCTGGTGGAATTATCCCATGCATGGAGAAGAAGATTAAAGCTTTAAAAAACCTAGTATGATAAATCCCATTTTGAATTATGCCAGCTTTTTTCATTGTTCAAGATACATTGGTGGATTTCTTTTTCTTTGGAAAGATATTCCTTAGAAAGTGCTTCAGAGATGTTTTTCCTCCCAGTTGAAAAATCAGGCCACTGATGTTCTGCTTGTTAACCTTTCTTTTGAGTGCGCTTTCCTAAAACTTATTTTTCCTTCAACTAACTCATATTTCTGTTGAATCAGGTTTATGCTTAATGCAAAGGCATCTTAGTGATATGGCTCAGCCATAAAATAAATTTGAATAACTAAAATTAATGGATTTGACCCTTGATTTTGATCACTGAAACCTCTTGAGCCCTATACTGAGTTGTCCAGATCAGAGCAGTAATATTTATTTTATTTGTACAAAAATATGCATATTGCTGTTCTCCTCTAAAAAGAAGACAGTCAATGGGCATAAAAATAAACAATTAGTAATTCATCATTGTAAAAATTTGCATGGCTGAGAATAGCAACAAGAGCAAACTAATAAAATGGCCAAAATGAATGGTATTTTAAGAAATAAAAGAATCAGAAGTTTATTTAGAAATGATATTTTATTCACCAGTGGTTCATAGATTTGTTGTTGTTGTTCAGTCGCACAGTCGATTCCGACCCTTTGCGACCCTATGGACCATTGCCCTCCAGGCGCCTCTGTCCTCCACCATCCCCTCAGCCCTCCCAGTTCTGTGCCCATTGTGTCTACAATACCATCTAGCCATCTCATCTTTGGCCTCCCCCTTCTTCTTTTGCCCTCCACCTTTCCCAACATCAAGGCCTTCTCAAGTGAATCCTCCCTTCTCATTTGATGTCCAAAGTAATTTAGCTTCATCTTTACTATTTGACCTTACAATGAGCAGTCAGGGTTGATTTCTTCATAGATACAGAGGACAATCAACTAACATCTGGGAGTAGAAAAAGTTCCATGTTGGTAGCAAAACAGTGCCAGTTTTGCCAACAGTTGTTGCTCAGAATGCACAAGAAGGTCAAAGCTGGTCTTCGAACTGGGGGTAGAATGGGAGCAATTATGGCTCCTTAAGCATCTCAAAATGTTTGATTTTTTTAAAAAAATCTTTCCCTAATGGGAGAATCATGATTCTATTCTTTTTAGAAGATGTCTATTGCCTTATTTTTACCATATAGAAAGGGGGGGGGGGGTTTAAACCAGAAATCAATGTTCATTGTTACCAGAGTGAACAGAGAAAGAGCTTCCTCGAAGATTGTGGTATTTTTGAACAACAATTGGGCATACACAGAGCAACGGCCACCTTGTGCTGGCTAATCTTTCTCACACTAGGTCAGGCGAAAGGAACTGTGGTATGAACTCATCAAAAGATGGCTTCATTTTGCATTTTCACGCCTGGCCTAGATAAGGGAGGAGGAGGAGGAGGAGGAGGAGAATTGTTACCAGAAATCACAATTATTTACAGTTTTGCTCAGGTGCCAGAAAGCCCTTGATTGTTTTGGAGCTGCAAAAATGGCTCACAGATAGCTGAAGTTTGTATGCTCCAGTGTTAAAGGGTGGACAGATTTATATGGAGTGAATTGGTCCTTCAGTCAAGTGGCTTGGTAGCAGTACACAAACACCATCCACAACTGAGGGATAAAAATTAATATTTGCTTAAGTCTGGAAATAGCAAGACAATCATTATAATTTTTCAATTTTCTGGGAATAATTTTAAAATTGTTTTTCTTGGAACGTACTTAACTGATGTTGTTTTCCCCTTGCAATCCAACACAGAAATGTTACTTTGAATGCACTAGAGGGTATTCATGTTACATAAATATGCTAGTTGACATTTTTCATATCATGGTGAGAAACTTTGCCTAACGGCTTTGAATAATATATTAGGGAACAGGTTTGTTGTATTGTTAATTACATCTATTTACAAGTATCAGTATGAGGTATTCACAAACTAAATAATATTCTTCGATTTCTAAGAGATTAAGGATTTAAAGATACATAAACCTAAAGCTTTTTGTTAGCAGAGTCTGAGTAGTTAAGTTTTAAATTTAGTGCTACAGTGTTCTGTAGTGCAGTATAATTTGGCATCATACTGTAATATTCTATCCTATGGTTGGGTAAAGGTAAAGGTTGCCCCAGTTGTATCCAACTCTAGGGTTCAGTGCTCATCTCTCTTTCAAAGCCGAAGAGCCAGCACTGTGCTTCTGCAGACGTTTCCCTAGTCATGTGGCAGGCATGACTAGACACCAGAGTGCACGGAATGTTGTTTACCTTCCCACTGAAGTGGTCCCTATTTATCTACTTGCAATTTCTTGCTTTCGAACTGCTAGGTTGGCAGGAGCTGGAACAGAGACGGAAAGTCACTCTGTCATATACAGTATTCAGGGATCAAACTCCAAGCTTCCAGACATTGAGTACAGCATCTTAACCACTTGAGCCACCATTAGGCAACTACAAATAAAGTAGAGCAGGATATTCAGGATAAGGCCCAATCGAATCAAATAAACTGCAGCTTTAATGCTGTAGACAGGAGCAGAAAGGTTTACAAAACAGGCTGGATGGATCAATGTTACTTAAAACATTTACGATATGCATTTACCATAGCCACGAGTCATTTACGGAAGTGTTCTGCGCATGAGCTGGCACATTTGGCACCGATGTATGCATGTCTTACTTTTGCTTTCGGGAGCGGCAAAGGTGGTCTGGGCCAGATTTATTCGTGCTGCGGGCAGTAGTTTCGGCACCTCAGAAAATGCCAAATGTTCCAGTTAGATCAAAAGGTGTTTTTTTTTGCAAATTAATTATTTGTCTTAATTGTTTAATAACTCTGGAGTGTTTTAAAACATACCTGTCAACCATCCCGTCTTACCCGGGAAAACCCCTTATTTTTAACCCTCGTCCCGCCCCCTCCCGTTTTATTAATTTCCCCGTATTTTCCCTTATTTTTTAAAAATCCTGACTGAAGCTGCAGTACTTTTTCTGGTCACCAGAGGTCGCTGTCTGTGGCTTTTCGCTTCTGGAAGGGGAGAGAGAGGTGGTGGTGGGGGCATTCTTTGTATGGGCCGCGGCTCCAGTGGCCCTTGCCTTCCTAGAGAGAGCAGATGAGCAAGAGGGAGCTGTGACGCAGGGAGGGCTCCCAACCGATCTGGCCACGGGTCCTATTTTAAAAAGGAACGCCGGGTCTCCTGGCTGTGTGCGAGTGCTCGGGTCTCTCCTTCTCCGGAGACACAACAACAAGCGGGGTCCCTGGCTGGGCTCGGTCCTTTTTTGGCTTCCCTTTGGCTGACACTTGGCAGCCCGGGCCAGGACCTCCTCGCGTGGCTCCCCAGTCCCCACTCACCCCCAAGAGATGAACCACGGTGCTTTCTCCGCAAGGCTCCTGCTCTTCCTGGGGACCCCCGCCTGCCTCTTGGTTGAGGACAAGAGAATCGCTTTGGCCCCGGACAGGGAGGACGGAGAGCCGCCTCGGGGAGGTAAAGGGAGACAAAGGGAAAAGTCCTAAACTGGCTGCAGATGGAGGGGCGCCGAAGTCGGGGTGTGTGGGGTGGTGGAGAGGCAGATGAAGGATCCGTGCCAAAAAAAGGGAGCGATTAACAATAGTAATTGGGACCGCAGAGGCTCAAGTGGCTAAGACACTGACTGGGAGGCAGGAGGTCAGCAGTTCAATTCCCGAGTACTGCAGGACGGAATGAGCTCTCCCGTCTTTGTCCCAGGCTCCTGCCAACCTAGCAGTTCAAAAGCAAGAAAATTGCAAGGAGATAAATAACTGGAGCTCTAAATCCCCTTCACCCATACGCCGCAGCACGTCTTTAGTTGTGCGTACCTGCCGCTCCACCTGGCCATTGGTGGCAGGGTGGAATGGGGCGGCAGTGATGTGCCTGATTGCATTCCTTTTCATGAAGGTTTGGAATTCTGCAGATGTGAATGTGGACGCGTTGTCGGACACCAGTACATCTGGAAGTCCAAAGGCTGCAAACCGCCTTCTTAGGTGCATTATCGTGGTGGCTGAAGTGGTATTAGGCATCCTAATCACTTCCAGCCACTTAGAGAATGAATCTACAACCAACAAAAATAGGGCACCCATAAATGGACCTGCAAAATCTATGTGCAACCTGGACCACGGACCCCTAGCAGAATCCCATTCCCGAGAGGGAAGGTGGGATTGCTCTGGCTGAGAGGATTGACAGCTGGCACAAGTGCTGATCATCTGTTCTATGTCTTGGTCCAGTTGGGGCTACCAAAAGTAACTTCAGGCAAGGGCTTTGGGACGTACAATTCCTGGGTGACTTGTGTGAAGTAAATGTAAAACCTTTTTCCTGAGAGTGACAGGAATGACCACCCGCTGGCCCCATAGAAGGCAACCTCGTTCCACTGACAATTCCAACCGCTGAATTCTTCGGCTAAAGGAGAGACAGGCCAGCCTTTTTGTACCCAAGACATTACTTTAGTCAATATTGTATCCTTGGCCGTGGCTTTGGCTATATCTGAGGGGACGACCGGGGGCGAGTCAATTGCCTCAATCATGAGGACCTGGTGGTCACTTTCGATCTCGCAATCTGCTTCCCCGACCCCTGGCAGTGGAGAACGTAACAGGGCATCAGCGTGGCTGATGTCCTTGCCAGGCCTGTGTACCAAAGTAAAATCGTATGTATTTAGGAAAATTGCCAAATGCAACATCCTTGGGGACAGAATTTGAGGCGTGGGTTTCCCATTCACAAAAATTCCAAGGAGAGGCTTGTGGTCAGTTACAATGGTAAAAGGCCTTCCATAAAGATAATCGTGGAATTTCTTAGTGCCTGCCACGATTGCCAATGCCTCCCTGTCTGTCTGAGTGTAATTTTTCTCAGGCTTTGAGAGCGAACGGGAAGAGAATGCTACAGGGGCTTCCCTCCCGTCACTTAGTACATGGCATAACACAGCTCCCACCCCCACAGGGGATGTATCACACACAAGTACAACTTCTTTGTTAGGATCAAAATGAGTTAATACAGCATCCGAAGATAGCAGCCTTTTAAGTTCTAGGAACGCTTTCTCCTGGCAATGGCCCCAGTGCCAAACAGTATCTTTCTTCAGAAGCTGATGTAATGGTTCGGCAACTAAGGCTTTGTGATGGAGAAAAGCATGATAGAAGTTTAACAATCCTAGAAATGATTACAATTCGGCTTTTCATTTCGGCCTGGGTGCATTCCGCACAGCCGTCACCTTGGAGTCAGAGGGCATGATACCTTGGGGTGTAATGCGGTACCCCAGGAACTCCACTTTCTGTGCCATAAACACACATTTGTCTCTTCTGAGAGGTAGACCGGCCCTCTCGAAACATGGCAGGACTCGTTCGAGCCTGGCTGCTAGTTCGACGGTGTCCTTAGCAGTGATCAGGACATCGTCAAAATATGGCAGGACACCAGGCAACCCTTTCAAAATATGTTCTACAAGAGATTGAAATATTCCAGGGGCCGCATTCACCCCGAATTGTAGTCTAGTTACCTTAAATGCCCCCCTATGTGTTACTATGGTCTGGGCTATGGCAGCAGCAGGAGACACAGTTAATTGTTGGTAAGCCTGGGCAAGGTCAAGTTTTGCGAAGCAATTTCCTCCATGCAAGGAGGCGAAAAGGTGGCTTACCACGAGCACAGGATATGCATTCGGGCGAATAGCTTTATTGATGGTACACTTGTAGTCAGCGCATAGCCTGACCTCCCCGTTACTTTTCAAAGCAGTCACAATTGGTGTCTCCCACTCTGCAGAGTCACCATTAGGCAACTACTAGGATGCCCTGCCCCACCAGTTTGTCCAGCTCTGCTTCTATCTTCTCCTTTAAAGCAAAGGGTACCTGGCGTGGCTTCATCCGGATGGGCCGGATGGTTGGGTCAAGCTCAAAGTCAACAGGGGGTCCTTTGTATAAACCTAAACCCTTTTTGAATACCTCAGGATGTGCAGAACAAACATCCTAGATTGGGTCAGAGTCAATTGTGTGGATGCCAGAAAGCCAGATTCCCAGGGGCCTAAACCATTGGGTCCCACGGTTAGTGCCACAGTTAGTGCCCTGCTTAACTACAACCAATGGCAAGGAGGTGCGAATGTTTTTGAATTTAATCAAGAAATTACACACACCCAGGACCGGAATCTGGCAACCTTGCACATCCGGGAGGGAAATTTTAAAGGATTTAAGCTTGGGCCAAGAGGCAGGGGAAATTCTCAAAAACTCCCACTGTGGGATTATGGAAAAGGTAGTACCTGAATCCACCTTCATCTTGAAGGGGACGTCCTGCAGGCTCAGGTCTGCGAAGAAACACTCGCTGACGATGCCCACTTGGCACGGCTCAGGATCGGGTGACACTTTTGCGATGGACATGTTGTGGTGATGACTCTTCTTGGGCACAGGCGCTGGAGGACTTTGCTTTTGCTGTTGGCATACCTTAGCAATGTGCCCTCTTCGCCCGCAGTTGTGGCATTCTGCGGTGCGGAAGGGGCACTTCTTGCGGTCATGCCGGTCTCCGCAGCCATCACTTGCGAAGGAATTTCTTCTCCCGATCAACATGGTGCTCTCGGTGCATTCGTCAGACCGCTCGGACTTTTCCCTCTGCGTCGCTGGACTCCGATGAAGAGGTGGAACCAGGCGATGCTGAGGAGGATGAAGGTGAACTCTGCTGAGCTTGCACAGCTGAGTCGGTGGCACTGGTGGTTGAGTGGCGATGGCAGAAAAGCTTTATCCCGGACCGTGTGACCTCATACGCTACTGCCTCTTCTAGGATATCCGTGAAGGTTAGCATCTTTCTGATCTTCGTCCCTCATGCCGGCCAGCAGATGGTCCCGGAATGCTTCTTCAATGTTGTCCCACTTGCAAGGGGTGGCAGCAATGCGCAGCGCGGTGGCGGAGTCTGCAATGGATTCACCGGGTTGCTGCTCTCTTCTGTGGAAGGCCACCCTGGCCGGGAAGATCGAGACCTCTGGCTGCAGGTGCCTCCTCAGTGTGGACATGATTTCTGCGAGCGGCACCACATCCACGTCCCTTGGGAGAAGGAGGTGGGTTGCCAGCTCAAGCGTCTCAGAACCGCACTGAGCGAGGAAACAGGAGCGCTTCTGGTTTCCATCGGTGATTTTCTGCGAGGCCATTGCGTGGCGAAACTGGCGTTCTCATGTTGCCCATTTCTCTGGATGCGCTGGGTCGAATGGGCCGATGTTGCTGCCGTGTGGGGACGCCATCCCGTCCTCATCGCCAGTTTAGTGTTCAAGGAATGAAGAAGCAGACAAATGAAGTAGTGAAATTCAGCTCTTTATTAGTGGGGTTTGAACACAGCTTGAATGGGGTAAAACTCGGACTTATATACACTATAAATAGTAACAGTAACAATAATACAACAAACCCATTGGCTAACAGAGTGTGCCCATTTTTCGATCCACTTATTTGCATAAGAATAGATACATGAGAAAAGATACATTCCGTTCCTATCAGAAAACACAGTTAACATACATAATACTCCTTTTCATTCTTTTATTTCCCCTTATTTGTGTTCTGCCTGGAACTCAGCCAAAAGTCCTAAAAACCCTTAGAATACTGTGGGGTGTGTGTGGAGTGGGAGGCAGGAGGAAGACAAGCAAAAGAGAATCAATTCAAAGGCCCTAAAGAACTCTTTAAAAACACTAAATTTTTAGGGTCAAAATGGGCAATTAATTAATTTAATTTGTAATAAGGACCCATCCACATAGAGGGAAAAAGGGAAATAAATAACCCACACACATGTCTCTTCCAAAAAAAGCAAGGAAACAAATAAAAGCAATAAAGTATTCAAGGTCATCCACAAAGTATAAAGAGATTTTTCTCTCTTCTACCATTGATGTATTTTCTTATTTTTCTAGAGATTACTACCAGCAGACAATGGTATGAAGCAAAAATAATCCAGAAAGGAGAGCGGGTGGGGACCCAAGAAATAATTGTAAGGAGACATGCCAGCGCCACAGGCAGGTTACTTGGCAACAACTGCCAAAATAGTCCTAAAAATGGGCAGGAGTATAATTCAGCAAAAATTCTATATGAAAGGGCAAAAGGGATCCAAAGGTACACATGGAGAACAATGTCAAAATGGAAGTCACTACAGAACTCAGCAGCACACAGCTCCGATCCCACAAAGAGGGACCAAAGCAAAGAATCTCCCATTGTTCCTTCGACAACTTATAAGTTCCTCTCCTAGACATTTTGATTGGCTGCTTGGCAGTAGCTCTTGCAATGCTATTTAATTGACTCTTTCCTGGGCTAATCATATTTGACAGGCAAGAGGTGATGAAAAGGATAAATGAAAAGGGGAGACATGAAAGAATCGGAATCTTTCATTAAAACAAAATGTACAGATTCCAGAGTCTCCTTTTGGAAATTAATGGAAAAATCTGAAGACAAAAGCAAGAGTCCCTTTCATGAAAGAATATGAAAGAATTTTACGAGTTCAGTTGTGGACCTGCTAGATTGCTGGCGTGGCACCATACTGTTCTAGATGCTATTAGTGAAATGCAAAGTAGCCTTGTTCAATTAGATAGACACATTAATCATAATTTAACCATCATGCAGTCTAAATGAGATGGTATGTTGGCAACATTTGCTGTTTGTTGTTCCATAGTATACTATTAGGCTGTGGCCATGTGATGCAGAAGCCCGCCTTGACACAGCTGATGAATAGAGAGAGAGAAAGATATTGATGGGCTGCTCAGTAGGACTGCTTCCTTTCACATTGTTTTCCTAAATAATTCAGAAATGCTAGTGTTTTCATCAAATTATTTTTATTTTTCAGAATACATAAAGAGGGATAAAAATAGAGGTTTCAGCAGTTACATGAAGAGACAGAACATTATTGTCCTTTCCATATAGTCCCTAAATTTTGACCACATAAAATCCATTTTCTTTCTTTTTCTTTCTTTCTTCCTTTCTTCCTTCCTTCCTCCCTCCCTCCCTCCCTCCCTCCCTCCGGAATGATACACAAGGAAATATCCTACATCAAACACAATTGTTAAGATGTTCCTCCTAACATTGGACTTGCAGTCTTTTATTTCAGACATGGAACTCTAAGTAAAATTAATGTGCACGTTGCTAGAGTCATTCAGACACTGTAAAGGAACATGTTTGTAATGTTATGATGGTAAAAGAGTACCAGAGTTTTCCAACATAGTTGTTGGTTGGTTGGTTGGTTTTGGAAAAAGGGAGCCATTTAGTCAAATTGGAGGTGAGGCTGTATGGGGAAAAGGGATATCCCTATATAAGGAAAGATAGGACTGGGCTGTTTGGAGATAGTCAAAGGTACAAGGAGCTTGGAGAGACATAGAGTAGGTGGCGAACTGACAAACAGGTTTTGATGTTAGAGCTTGATAGTTATTTTCTGAAGTCTGAGAGACAGCATGTGGGCGAATGATTGTGTATTTTAGATCTTATTAAGCACCATTTTGACTCTAAAGAAAAAGAAGACTCACAGTAGTTAAAGACAGTAAGAAGTCTAATACTGTTGCTGAAAATAGCTTATACTGTAGTTGTTTTTTACTCTCTTACAGCAGTTGACTACTTTTTTTAATGTGATGCCTCAGAGTGTTGAAGCATACTTTCTGTCAGGATAGGAAAATGAGCATGTTCTTCTTATACCCTTAGCTTTTGCATTACACTGTATAATTTATAAATTGAAATTTGAGGCATCAAATAGACATGGACCAAAATCCAGCAATCTCTTTTGGTGTTCAATAGGTAAAAAATAAGAATGCCTTCCCCCTCCATCTGTAGTCTTTGGCAGCACCAAAATCTACATCACAATGTTTCTAGTCCTCTGGTATAGCTTCCAGGTTGGTGTTATTTAATATCTATGTGTGTCTTCCAGAGATTTGGAGTTGGTTGTTCCCAATATACAGATGACATGCTACTCTATCTTTCCTTTACATCTTTTTTAGTGGATGAGGTCCTATGTTTTGATGGCTGCGTGACTTCCATAATAGAATGGACAAGAACAAGCAAAGTGAAGCTGAATCCTAAAAAGATGAAAGTCCTGTTCTTTGAGGAACTACCAGTGTGACTAGGTAGCCTGCCCCCTACTTTGAATGGAGTGGCCTTGGCTTTGAGGGACCAGGTTCATAGCTTGGGGGTAATTTTACATCCAGTACTTAAATTAGACCATCAGATCTCAGCAGTATCTGAGGCTGCATTTTTATGACTCCACCAGATCTCCTAGCTATGACCATATTTGGATAGGCAATACCTGGCAACTCTGAGATTACAATGGGTCCAGAATGATTTACAGGTGAGGAAATTAAATCAAATCACTCTAGCTCTGGCCCAGCTACACTGGCTACCCAACCCTTTCTGTATCAGACACAAGGTATTAACATTAACATATAAAGCCTTATTACAATGGTTCTGGTCCTTCTTTGATGGCTGATCTAAAAGGGTTCAACTCAGGGAGTCTGTTTCATCCCCCATGATACTCCACTGCAGAATTCCTCAGAGCCTAGTCATCTCTCCAGTGTTACTTCTATGTAAAGCCATTGGGGGAGGTTATCTGGAGATTTTGAAATCCGGTCATCGATATGTTGATGACATGCAGCTCTATCGCTCCTTTACATCTTCTAGAGTAGCTATGGCCTGGTGCCTTGACAATTTCTTGACCTCAATAATGGAGTAAATGAAGGCTAATAGAGTGAAGCTGAATCCTAACTAGATAGATGTCCAATTAGTGGGCCTGGATCCATCCTAAATGAAGTAGCTATCTTTTTGAGAAGTCTAGTTCCCAGTTCGGGTGTCATTCTGGATCCAGCATTGAAATTCAGGTCATTGCCATAACCAGATCTGCATTTTTCATCTTTGACAGATCACCCAACTGTGCCTCTACTTGGACAGGGGTTTTCTGACAACGCTGATCTGTATATTGGTACTCTCAAGAATGGACTATTATACTGCTCTCTATGTGAGGCCCCAGAATGGCAGTAGCAGCCATGAACATCTCTGCCCTGTGCCACCAGACACTTGTGAAGTTGTTTTTTTCTTCCCTACTTTGGAAGTGGAAGGAGAACATTCTCACCACTCTGAGTCTGCTGCTGGAAATCCTGCTTTTCTTTATTTCCTTTATATGTAGGGATAGTCTAAGAGGAAAATAAATATTTTCTGTTTCTAAAGCCTTCATGATCGATGATGGCTTTGTAATCAAATGTCACACAAGCCCACAGCAACTTTTAGTGGGCTAGTACAACCTCTGATGGGCCCTGGAGGAGAAAAATGGCCCTTGGCCTTTCCAGAGTTGCCCTTTCTTATAGAATACTAGCAAGGGGTGCCCGGCGTTGCCGGGCTTTTCTGGGGTTTTTGTTTTTTAAAAAATATGAGAAATGGTTTTGGATGATTTTTGTTGTATGTGTGTTTAAATGAGTTATGTTATTTTTTAAAAATATTGTTTTTTATACATAGGTAGTTTTTTAAACTGTTATAAATAAATTTGGATTTTTAAAAGTGGAAAGGTTGATATATATTTTTTCCCAATAATTGCATTTTTAAAAATAATTTGTCATTTTTTTTTGGTGATAGGTGTACTTTGGATAAGATTTTTTTAAAAATGTGTAAGTGTAATTCGAATTCATTGAGTGTCATTTTTCCTGTGGCCACTTGGTGGTGCTGTTGCATAATGTTTGTCCTGTCCTGTGTATTCTTCCTGTTTTTTTGCCATTTCAATTCTGTTTCTCGGCGTGGCTGGACCTGTGTTGGTAAGTTGTGATCTCCGATATTTAAGTGAAAAGGACGCTGGGATATGAATTTTGTTGGGGGGGGGGGCTGTTGTTTTTTGTTGTATGTTTTTCCTGCCTTTGTTTGTGTTTATTTTTTAAAGGTTAGATTTCTTTTTTTGAATGGTTTTGATTTGATTTTTGGTGTGTCCTTTTTTTAGGGGGGGGTGCCTTTTGTTTTCACGGACCATGCTTGGTGGCCCGTGGGAAGGTAGGCTACTTGCAGCGGGGGTGCCTTTTCTTCCCATTGGCCATGCTTGTTTGCCCGTGGTTAGGAAGGGCACTTGCGGCGGGGGGTGCCTTTTGATCCCATGGGCCATGCTGGATGGCCCTTGGGAAGGGAGCGTTGTTGCGGGGAGGGTGCCTTTCATTTCCACGGGCCATGCTTGTTTTCCCGTTGGGAAGAAGGGCAGTTGCGGGGGAGGGGTGGTGGGTGGATTGTTTTTATTTTTGGCGCGGTGGCAGTCCCTTCGAACGGAAGAGCAGGGGCGGCGGGTTTGTTTCATTTTCTTTCCCCACGGGCCATGCTGGCTCGCCCGTGGGGATGAATGGCGGCGGAGCCGGCTTTCTTTAAGTTTTGTTTTCGCGCGCAGGCTGCCTCAGCGTTCTGCGCGCTCATGGCGCGCAGGACGCTGGGGCTTGTAGTTATGGGTTCGTGCTTTGTGTTTGTGCTGCGTTTTTTTAACATGCTTTTTGTTTGATTGGCTGCGGCGCATGTCCGAACGCTGCGGCATGCGTGAGCCTCTCAGCCTGATTGGCTCTGGTGCGCCGCGGCGCAATGACTGTTGGGACGTGAAGTTCTTTCCCTTTCTTGCCGTTTGTGGGGCTGACCTGCGTAGGGAATTCGGCCGTGCACACGAAGGGTGGGTGTGGGTCAGTAGGGCAACGCATAGCAGCCTATAGCCAGTTCCAACGGTTAATGCTTGGTTTTATAGGTTAAGATGTCCTTCTTTGTCCATGTCTAGGTCAGACATGAAATTTCCAAAATAAAGCCACCTTTGGGTAGTTCATTCTGTAGTTCCTTTGCTCTTCAATAAATTGTATATGTGCATTGATTTTGTAAAACCTGGCCATGGTGTGTTGGTGCACAGGGTACCAGTTTTCATATCAGATTTTTGGGCTGCAATCAAAATGGTAAACAAAAACAGAGGAGAGAAATAAAGGGTTATCGTTTTTTTCTGCTCATTCTCCTCCACCTACTATGAATTATTTCAGGCCTTCTGGTATAAATGTTAAAGACAAAACAGTTGCAGATTAAATAGATTAAGCAGACAGTTCAGCCAACTGTATTAGGTTTCCTTCACTATCTCTACCATTCAAAAAGGATTTTCATTATCTCTCTCTCCTCCCCCAACATTCTGATGCTTTTCTATTTATCACATTATTTTGGTTGCAACATAACATTTTAGATTTCAATATTTATGAAAACTGACTTCATTTTACTAAAACAAGGAGTTCCTTTCCATCCATCCCCCCTTCCAGCAAACAGAAATCAACACATGTAAATACATTACACATGGTAAAATATGCAAGTTTATTATTTGTGTGTCTGTGTGTGTGTCGGGGGGGGGGTCATGAGGGAAAAATTAATAATTCCAACTATTTGCTAATAACTTAATCCTCTTTCATATTCATAGTAAGATTAAAGTCCTAACAGAATTCCAGCATGCAAGATGCTATTAATGTATGAGACAATTTGGAGCACTTTTGTCTAATCCCTCCATTTGTGCTTATTAACCAAATTTCATAAAAATGTTCCTTCAACAGTTTTTAGGCTGAAGAAACTGAGCATATTCCAGCTTATTTGAGGTCCCATTCATTTCCCTGGGAAAGTTTTTTGTATGTGCTTAAATTTCTAATGTTTTGCAGTGGATCATTAAATACTTTATAGTCCAATGTGATACATGTAGCAATTAATTTTAATTAATTTTAGTTCATTTTCATTCGGTCTATTTTACGCTCCAGATTTTTTCTCTTTAAGAGTCTTTGGTTCAGATGTCTAGATTCAGTTTTCCATTAAATTTATATATATGGAATTTTTGAGAAATGGTTTATAGCTAAAATTTTTGAAGCGGTAGCTGTGTTAGACTGTGCAAGCCTATCAGAGAGTAAACAAAACAAGACAAAATCACATTGTGACACTTTAAAAGACTAACTTCTGTATTTTAATGTTAGCTTTCGTGGATCAAGTCCACTTTGTCAGACTTGACTTTGTTGTTTGACAAAGTAGACTTGATCCACGAACTCTTAAGGTGCCACAACATTTTTGTACTTTTTTTATTTTGTTTACTCGCTGGTAAATTTATGGCTGGTGTTTTATACTCACACCAGGGAAACATTAGTTTCGGCCAAGGTATTCAATGCCAGAGCAATGCAGAGTCAACATGTCAAATCAGCTTAATTCTGATGCTTTTCTAGTATTAAACAACCATTTATAACTTAATTATCCAAATGATTAAACATAAAGTAGAATGTTTTTATATGCATATATTAATGTAAAGGATTGTTTGGAAGAGAAGCAGTTTTAATGGCATAGGCAGTTAGAAGAAACCTGACACTTAAATATTCTAATGTTGCTGTAATTCTGCTTTGACCTTGTTCGGATCTTGATATTTTCATTTTTTACTGCTTTTCAATAAAGTATAAAGTTCAGTCAGTAAAACTGGGAAATTGTGAGTCTACTTGGAATAATTTAGATCCTGTGTACTTTATTCAGGTGACTCATTAGTTTTTGGGGGCTATAAAGTATAGCAATGCAATCTGTTTCCACTCAAATTTGAGCAGCACTTCATTCAGTGAGAATGAAGCAAGCATTAGATTGTAGACCTGATTACTCTTGAGTATGCCCAGGCCTGGTTTACACACACGATGAGTCATAAGGTATTTTATTTTGTTGTTTATTCTATTATGTTGCTTATTGTTTATTTTCCCCAGAGTGGGAAATAAAATATCCCAGATGGGCAGTATAAAAATGTAAATAAATAAATAAAAACCCTCAGTAGTCATGGAATAATGCTGGATTTTCCTTTGATGTATTTTTACTATTTTCTGATGCACTTTTAAATTGATTTAATTCAGTGTTGTTTGTATATGATGATATGCTTTCTGATGTTGGTTTTTATTTGATCAAAGAAGTCCCACAAACATTCCCACTCAACTTCATATCCACATCACTTGTATGTTCCCACACTGGGTGATAGGTCACATGAGTGAACATATAAAGAGGAGCCGGGGTGGGGAGATTGTTGTGTAACCGCACTTAGGTAACTGAATGTTGGCTTTTTTTTTGTAGCTACATCAGTATTTTTAGTATCATGTAAATTGCCTTTGATACCTGCATTGGGGAAACTATGGACTATTGGTAAAATAAATAAAACTGGTCTTCCAGATGTTTCTAAAATTTAGATTGAACTCCAATCCTATTGTATATTATGAAGTTGTTGTGTACTTTTGATTTCAGGGTATTGTGTGAGTTAGGTTTTTGAACTAACACCTTAGATACCATTAGCTTTGGTTACTGGGCTCTTATATTTTATTACTCATGTTTCCATCCCCTTATTCCAAGGTTGGGTATCTTCACTGGGCTTAATGCCGAAAATTTAGCCATCAGACCCCACAGGCATAGAAAATGGCTGAAAGAGCCACTTCTTCTTTCATGTCTAGACCAGACGTGAAACTGCCAAAATGAAGCCACTTTTTGGTGAGCTCATTCCGAAGTTCCTTTTGCCTGACCTAGTGTGAGAACGATTAGCCAGTGACAGAAGGTTGCCATTACCAGGGTTCGGAAATACCACCATCTTTGATGTGGCTCTTACTGTGTACCCCAAAAGTGCCACTGAGAAAACCGGACATGTTTTGATAGGTACTTTTGTTTTTGTTGGTTGGTTGGTTGGTTGGTTGGTTAGAAGAAAAAAGTGTGGGGCCTTTGGGTACCTGCCAAGATGCACAGTGCAAAAACAAAAGAAACAAAACCGTTATTGGCAGATGAAAATAAGGTTCTCCTCCGTGTTGTTTATGAATGCACACTTATGGGTTCTGCACTTGCGCGGGAGCCATTGTCGGAGCTGTAAAGCTAATTGGATGAAAAGGTTTGAAGTTAGGACCGCCCACGATCTCCACACGCCCTCGGCGCCATTTCACGCTTCTCTCCTAAAGAAGGCAACCACCTTGGCCAACAACAAATCAGAACTGCCCACCACATCTGTGACTCAGAGGCCAAGACCATCGCAGTGGCCATTCAACTTTGCCGCCACTCCTGGCTGAGGTCTGCCGATTTCCAGGAGGACACAAAGAACCTTATTGAAGAGCTACTGTTCGATGGGCAGGGCCTGTTTGCCACTAAAACAGACGATACCCTCAATGAACTTCACAGGGACATCACAACCTCCGATAAGCTTTGTCTCGGAACATCCACTTCCTACTGGCGTAGAACCAGCCCAGCCTTCGGCAACCAGGACTACCAACGCTGTCACCAATTCTGGCCACAGGAACCAGCGAGGCAACAATACTAGAAGCCCCGCAAACAATATCATCGCCCACGTTACTAGGCTCAGAAACAGCCCAACAAGCTCACAGACCGGAGGCAAAAGCAGCAGGTTTGACTCTGTCCAGGTCGTTGATCCTCTGAGACACCACTTATCATACCTACCGCTCCGGAACTTCCTCGCTGTATGGCACTCCATCACCACTGACCGGTGGGTTCTGCAAATCTTAAACTCTGGCTACGCGCTAGAGTTCAAGAAATGGCCCACCGTTGGTTGCATCTGCCCCATGAAACCATCACCACAACTTCACAAAGAACTAACATTGCTTCTTTAGAAAGGGGCCATAGAAACTATCGCATCCTCGGCATCGTGCAACGGTTTCTATTCAAGATATTTCATAGTAGACAAGAAGGATGGCGGCCTCAGTCCCATTTTTGGACCTCCACCGCCGCAACATGCACATCCGGATGATGAAGTGCCGCATGGTGATGCTGCAAACCATTCTTCCCCTTATCAACCAGGGAGACTGGTTTGCGGTGATCGACCTCAAGGATGCTTATTTTCATGTCTCCATCCAACAAGATAATTGCAGGTTCCTTCGGTTCCAGATAGGGGACCAGATGTACCAATACATCTGCCTCCCATTCAGTTTATCCACCCTGCCAAGGGTCTTCACAAAATGTATGGCCCCAGTTGCAGCCCATCTATGCACACAAGACATCCAGGTGTTCCCATACATAGACAATTGGTTAATCTGTGCCCCGTCAAAGGAACAAGTACTGAATGACATACGCTTCACCCTTCGAACCATGGAGGATCTCAGCCTCAGAATAAACGTTACCAAATCCAGACTTCAACCGTCAAGAAGAATGGACTACATAGGGGCCATTCTAGACTCCACGGACATGAGAGCCTATGCTCCACCCCAGAGACTTTCACACATCAGAGGGATGGTTTATCTCATCTGTATGTGCCACAGGGTCAAGGCCAGACTAGGTCAAAAACTCTTAGGCCTTACGGCCTCCACCACCGCAGTGATTCCCTTTGCAAAATTGAAAATGAGGTCCTTGCAGGCATGGTCTCTCCACCACATCGATCCCCTCCTAGACGATCCTGGGCTTGTGGAGGTCTGACCGGTGCTTCGATCCTGCCTTTAAGGTTGGGTGAGGGGGTGGGAATGCCCCCCCAACCCTAGCCCCAAGGGCTAGGATCACTCGTCTGAGGCAGTGCTGATCAGAGTAGGGAAACAAGGCTTCTGTTTCTCTGGTCTGACTGGCACTGCAATCCTGTCTTTAGGGTCAGGGTGGGGGCAGGAATCCCCCCCCACCAAACCTGGCCACAAAGGTAACATTGCGGCCTCTGTCAGTGCAGCTAAACGAGGGTTTGTTTCGCTGCACTGACAGGTGCTGCGATCTTCGGTCTATGGAGGTCTGCTTGTCTGGGAAATGTGTTTCCAGGCAAGAGGACCTCTGTGGATCCCTTCCTCGACCCCGGCAGGGCTGCCTTTGCCCTGGGAATGCACTTCCCATGGGAAAAGCAGCCCAGCACTCTTCGGGGGAGGCATCTATGGAGGTCCCTTTGCTTCGAAACAGCAAGCAGACCTCTGTGGATCCCTTCCCTGCCCCCCACAGGCCTGCCTTTCCTCTGGGAACATGCTTCCCAGGGGAAAAGCAGGGCGAAAATCGTTGTACAATACATCCCATAGGGAAAAACACTATACAAAGCATGCACCGTATAGCGATTTTTTTGTACAACGATGTACCCTATGGAACCAATTAAAATTGTTATATGGGTTATTACTGTACTTGGATTGCAGTTGTTTGTGTCACTTTTGCATAATTTTGGTGCATCCAAAAGTGATGGGAGGTGACCTGTGAGAGAGCTAATGAACACATACATCTGAACCCATTATTCTATTTGAAGCAAGGTGGAGTAGCAGCATTATGACTTCTTGTTGCACAAGCCCCAGAATCATTGGAAGGGGGAATAATCAAAGCAAGCTCCATTATTTGCAATGGGAGAATTAAGCATATGCTTTTAATACAGATTATAGATCATCATTAGTGATTTTTTTTTATTGTGCTGTGTAAGCACAGCTATATGGATCTCTCTGGATAATTGCTCTCATAGACACTTCAACCCAGAATTTTAAAGCCTTATTTTTAGCCCATTTGAAATATATTTCTGTAGAGTTGTTGGAATAAAATCTAAGTGTACAGTGTAGTTTTTCATCCCGTCCTGATTGAGTATGAAGGGATGTAATCACAATTTTTATCTTGAATTGTCATTAAAAAAATCAACTTAACATGCTTAACTAGTGTTGTGTGTCTAGCACATTTTCTTTATCATTCTTTTCACACAATGTATTTTTATTTGTGGTGTGTTCTTTATGAGAAACACTCTCTGGAAATGTTGGAGAGTTTCCATTGAGATCCCTACAGACCCATCAAATTTGAAAATACTCTGTTTTATCTTCTTCTTAATTACACTAAGCAGAGTAAGGCTCTACTAACTGTTTTAAAGTTCCACTGAATAATGATTCTATCCCAACTATAAAGAGGTTGGTAGAAAACTATTCACAGTTGGGTGCCAGCTGTTGCTTAGCTACCTAGCTTTTTAATTCAGAATCTCTTCCAATTTAATACTAACCAGACCTTAAGCTGCTAAATGTATTTGTTCATGACCCATTGTATCGTTTTGTGTGTACGTTTTCACCCGTTAAGTGCAATTATACTGGGACAAAGAATGCATTTACAAAGTGATTAATGTGTGGTGAAAATCCAAACTCTGTTTTATAAAATATGGACAAGTCCAGTAAACAAAGCATGAATATCACACCAATGTAACTGGCAGGCAAAAATCAGGTAGAATAAAACCATAGCTGTGAACCTTCATCTGGTGCCATAGGACCTGCCTCTGTTTCCCTCATTTGCCATAAGGTATAACATTTTTACTTAGAAAATATGAGGTTGTTACTGCAGAGTTCCAAATATCCTTGTTTAGAAAGGCTGCCTAAACAACAAATAAATTATTTTTTTGTTACAGGAAAGGTGTCCTAACACTATACAGTAAATCTCAAAAGTCTAGAACACATCTTCCTTACAAAAAAGGGGGGAATGTTATCTTCCTAATGGAGAACATATTATAATGAATGAAAACATCAATAACATTTTGGCATATCAATCGTGTCTCTAAAAAATCATTATGTTTAATGGCTGGTTCCATGCAGCATATTTTTATTCCTCAGAAGTGGTCATAGTTCTTTTTGAATTGAGGATTAATGTACCATAGATAGAGCCAGCAGCAATTATTATTATCATAGTGGTTTTGAAACTGGACTTTGGATCAGCGTCACATTTGGCTCACTGTGGCAAATAGTCTGTTCTTGCTCTGTGCCAAATCTGGGAAACTTTGAGCAAAGGGTTTCAGAGTTATGATTTTTTTTTGAAAGTGTAGCTATTTTCTCCATGTATAAAAAAGAGACCTAAAGGCCCTCGGATTTAAAATAGCCCATATACGGTAAATTGAAAATCTTCCTTATCTTGAAATAGACTGGTTGGTCTCACCCATCTTTTTTTAAAATTTGGAAAGAATCCAGGCTGCAGAGTTTGAAACAGTGATCCTTTTTTTAAAAAAAAGGCATTTCAAAAGGAAAAAAATGTGTCTTTGATATAAACTGAACATGTGCAGAACAATTTCATGGGCAAGGAAGGCTGTCGTGCAAAGAAAGGTGGTGGAGACAGCGTCAAAAAATAGGTTTTCTTTAAAGAGCCCCCAAAAGCATGCTTGCTTTAAAGAAAGAAGGGGAATGACAGTCTAACACCGTGATGGTGAACCTTGGCACTCCAGATGTTCTTGGACTTCAATTCCCAGAAGCCCAAGCCCCCGTGAATCCACACGAATGGGTTTACTGCGATTCATCTGGTCTGTGCTGCCCTCATCGCTCCCAGAAGTGGCGCGTTTTACTTCCACTTCCGGGAGTGATGAGGGCAGCGCCGACCGGATGAATCGCAATAAACCCATTCATGTGGATTCATGGGGGCTTGGGCTTCTGGTAATCAAAGTCCAAGAACATCTGGAGAGCCAAGGTTTGCCATCACTGGTTTAACAGATGTTATGTACCACCAAATCACTTCTAATGTGTGGTGACTATATGAATTGATGACCTCCAGAATACCATATCATTAACAGCTCTGCTCAGGTCTTGAAAACCAACAGCATCTCATGTTAGGTTGCTCTCTTTCTTCTTACTCCCCCCCCCCCTCCTCTTAACAGTATTGTCGTTTCCAATAGTTTTGCCCAGGTTTGCAAACTGACAGGTGTGGCTTCTTTAGTGTCCAGTGACAATCTTTGCTAACTATGAGTCTTTCCTTTTCTAAAAATTCCAAATGGCAAGGGGACATCTTTTGGAAAACATGCACACATGTCTGTAGAGCTTTTGGTCCAGTATAGGATGCCTTCCTCAGGTTGCCTGACCCATTGGATGTGTTTAGAAATTGGAAGATAGCTTTATAATCTGCATTCAGTGGAATGGGCATGGCAACGTTGGTTCACCTGGGGATGTGTCTGTTTCTCTGTTGCATGTGTTGCATTTACTCACACCTTTGCTTTACCATTTCATTAAGACCAAAAAAAATTCTTCAAAATATTTTTGGCACCGAAGAGGCTACAGCCACATCTACGCTGTTCTTGCTTCTGCGTACAGTGAATTTGTGAGTAGTGTACATATACTTAATCTTTTATCTTGGGAAAAACCCCAGGAAATTCACATTTTTTAAAAAGCCTTTGGTATACGAATGTAGAATATTTTGCTTCTTTATCAAAGATTCAAAATATTGTGCCTATTTTGCTAGCAAGAAAAAGGTTGCTAAAATTTTCATAACAAGGATGTTGATACCCTCTTGTACTTACTACCATTCAGTCATGACAGTTGCTTTGTGTTTGGGAAGCAAGTGGTTAACTGACAAAAGAAGGAGTCAGCTGCTAGGGAGAGCATCCACATTCTTGCTATGTAGAGTATCCTGTATATAATCTTGATTGCTAGCATTGATGTTGTCAACATTCAGACCTCATTTTGCTATGTAAGAGCTTAACATCTTTTTTTCTTGCCAGCAGCACCGGCCCAATTATGTGCATCAATATCAGGCTATTTCCTGGTGTTCCTGGTAATCATGAATACAGCAATACAATATTCCACATTCAGAAACTTGAGGTTTTTAAAGGAATTTAAACATAAAGGAGTGAAGTATCAGAGCATTTTAGAAATATGGCCTGAATTCAGTTAGTTATTGGTACAAATTCAATGGTGTAAATCAGAGTTGCCCAAACTACAGCCCACGGGTCGGATGCGGCCCACAAAGTCATTCCATCAGGCCCATGCCCTCACCAAACCAGGAAGTGAATAAGGACGCTTCTGTGCATGTGCGTGTTTGCGCATGCATGGCCATATTTACTTCCTGATTCGGCACAGACTTCTTTGTGCATGTGCAGAAGCGTCAGTATTTGCTTCCTGGTTTGGCACGGACGTGCTCGGGCATGCGTAGAAGCATCCACGCCAAACCAGGAAGTAAATATGGCCGCTTTCATGCATGCACAGAAGCATCTGCACTGAACCAGGAAGTAAATATGGCCACTTTCTTGCATGCACAGAATCGTCCGTGCCAAACCAGGAGGTAAATATGGCCACACATGCGCAAACATGCACATGCGCAGAAGCGTGGTCTGGCCTGGTCAGCTGTTCTGGGGGCGTGGTCAGGCCCCCAGCCCAAAAGTTTGGGCACCCCTGATTAATGCGGATCATCACTAGTTAATAAGTTGTTGCTTCAATTTCTCTGTTTACGAGTGTCAGGACTTGGTACATCATAAGGAATGCAAACATTCCTTAAATTAGTAGTGATTTGCTGCTGCAGTTTATACGATCATACTTAGGTAAAGGTTGCCCTTGCTCAAAAGGCAGTCATATGGTTCAGAGATCATCACTGTTTATAGCCGAGCCAGTGCTGTCTGAGTCCGCAGATGTTTCCGTGGACACGTGGCAGGCATGCCTCAACATCAGAGTGCACGGAACACTGTTTACCTTCCCACCAAAGTGGTACCTATTTATCTACAGTGGTACCTCGCTTAAAGAGCATAATGCGTTTCACAGGATTGCTGTTTAAGCAAGTTGCTCTTTAAGTGAAACACTTGGAAAAGCGCCGCTGCCGCCATTGTAAGTGACCAATTGTGACTTCTGGTGGAAGGGATTGCGAACCCTGATTTAGTTGTTAAGCAAGTTTTTGGTTGTTTTTAGTTGTTAAGCGAGGCGACCATTCAGAGAAAATTCTGCTGTTTATGCGAATTAGTCTCTAAGTGAGGTGCTCTTTATGTGAGGTTTTACTGTACTTGCAATTTCTTGCTTTTGAAACTGCTAGGTTGGCAGGAGCTGGGACAGAGATGAGAGCTCAATCCGTCATGCAGTACTTGGGAATCAAGCTCTGGCCTTCCAGTCATCAAGTTCAGCATCTTAACCACTTAAGCCACCGCTGTCCCTACCATCACACTTACATGGACATCAGTGATTAATAAGATTCTGGCTCATGATTCAAAGAACAGTGTTCATACATGAAGAAATGGGGGCAGAAGAGATGAAGCAGTTGAAAATGAGCCAAAGCACAGTGAAATTCATCAGTTGTGTGAAAATGCAAGGTATAGTTTTCAAGTTTGACGGAAGCTTGCAGATGCTGGAATTGTGACCCACTGTGGAAATTCATAATCCAAGATAATATCAGATGTTCCTCTTGGTTGCTGTAGGGATTTAGGATGGTCTGGAAAAGAAATGGCCATTTTGTCCGTTGAGCTTCTCCCCTCACTGACTGTTAACACTTCTGGAATGAGGTGGAATCTCTCAAAAGCTTGTTGTGACATATGTAGCACCCATCCAGGGAACATATGTTCAAAGCTAGACAACTAACATAAATATCTCCCAACCTATTCATGTACTCACTGTGTTCTATTTGCTTCTCAGCCATAGTAGCCATACTCAGAAGGTTTTCTAGATTGTAGTGTATGAAAATGAAGAAAGCACAGACATATTTACCAATAAATGGTGACCACAAGTCTCCCATGTGCTCTGTGAATGCAGGTAGATGCCATAGAAATCTAGCAGAGTAGGGAAGATATGGAATTTATCCTCCTCAATCTTAAACTGATCACAGAACTGTGTTGTGGTATAGCTGAATGCTTTGGATGCCTTGGTAATAGATCTGACCCAAATATGTATACTGTACTGTTATTCTGTCTCAGCAGAAGTTGCTTTCCTCAAATTTGGCTGCTGAGGACATTGCAGTAGTTGTCTTGTCTCTTCTTTATTTTGTAGAGTGTATTATTGCTTGTTATTACTGAGCTGGGCTCCGATGTAGTCATTGAGCCCGGCTCTCATTAAAACTTGTATAAGTTCGTTGAGCCTTGGGCTCCGAACCCCCCCCCCCCCCCAATTTGGATTATTGTTTTTCCTGATTATATCTTGTAAACATGTAAACTGTTACTACAAATTTTTTTGTATATTTTTATTGTATTTAATTGTTATATTGTGTCTATACTTGATATGTTGTTATTGTACTGTATTGCATAATGAACTGTATTGTGTTGTATTTCCCCCTTCCCCTCCCCTTTCCCCTACTTATGTTTTGCTTTGTATTTATTGGATTGCTCTGTAAACCGCTTTGAGTTGTCAGTAGACAAGTAAAGCGGTATATAAGCACACTAAACAAATAAATAAATTTTAAAAAATTAACATGATCTCCAAATAATCTAGGCACTCCCTCACCATGAAAAAGGCCTCTCCTTATATCGTTCCAATCTAAAGAACTTTTAAATCCCCCAAACATCCAAATTTGACAAGCATCTCAGGGAAAAATAAATGCTAAATTTCCAAAAAATAAATAAATGAAATGTGTCAGCAGCAATCAAACTGTTGATGTTAATTGAATGTCATGAAAAGATATGTAGCTCCGAAATCCCTCTGGCACCAATATAATGGGGTTACAGTTTCAAGAATTACTGCTCACCTTTGGATAATCTACTGTATTAAAAATTTAATAGCTATTCAAAGAGATTATACTATGTTACTGTCAACACATAATACCATCAAACTGCAATATACATACAGAAGAATGAATAGTTTGTTCTGGGTTTTATCAAATTGCTTCCTTCCATCAGTGAACAGCTTTTGTCAGCAGAACAAAGGGTGGAGTGGAGGCTGTCTGTTCTCTGCTGCTGCTCATGTTCTTAACATCTGAAGGGCTTCTAAGGTAGGGGTCCCCAACCTTTTTTGTACCATGGACCATTTTTATGCTAAACAATTTTTCCATGGATCGGTAAGTGGGGATAGTGCCAATCGTCTGCCAGCCACAGCTTGAATATGAGCAGTGTGGTACCTCAGTGCAGAAAGGCGTGGTGGGGGGGAGCCCTGCTGTAGCTCAAAAACAAGGAGGAGGAGCCCAGCCACTTGCCAGCCACACCATTCAACTTGGGCAGTGAGGTATCACACTGCACACAGGTGGAGGGTGGAGTTCTGCCATAGTTAAGCAACGTGGAGGAGGGGCCTGGCCACCTGCCTGTCTGCTATGACTGAAGCCTGTGCTCTTGCTCCTTTGTCCGGGCAGACCTGGAGAAGCACATTGATGGCAGAAGGCTGCCATCGGGGCTCCCAGCACCACCCACCCCTGAAGCCCAGTTCGGGACAGCCCGTGGCCAGTACCAGTCCACAGTCCAGTGGTTGGGTACCCCTGTTCTAGGAGATCCTTTGGGGCAGAGTTGGGGGTTTGTACAGACACACACAGAGAAAAGTGTAATTGTGTGAATGAAAGTCTACATATATGATGTTGGATTACTCTCTTGAGTATCAACCCCTATAGTAGTGTTGGGGAAGGTCAGACTTACTGGGTTTTTTGTTTTTTGTTTTTTTGCAGTCCATGTCTCACCCAGATCCTATCCCTGCAAAAGTTCCCCAGTTCTTGGAAACCTTCACCTTTTTATTAGTTTACTATTCATTTTTTCATTACATAACAGTCATCTCTTGTATTATTTTCATTCAAAACGTACCCATTGTTCAAAATAGAGAGTGGACTTCCAGCCATTTCTCATATCTTTTCCTTTCCTTTCCTTTTGGTGCCTTTTCTCTCTGTTGCCCCCAACATGCTGGGTACCCATTTTACGAACTTCAGAGGGATGGAAGGCTGAGTCACCCTGGATATCCCCATCAGGATCGAACTCACAACATTAGCAGTTTTGGCTGCAGTACAGCAGTTTAACCACTGTGCCACCAGGGCTCATGCCTTTGTCTCATCTGTACAAAATCCCCATCCCCCAATCCATAACAGCTAAGATCCTGTTCTGATGAACCTTTCATGTCACAGGCATGACACTTGTACAGTGTTTCCTTGTACAAGCATAAGTGAAACTTTCTCAGTAGGGAAGCACTGCTTGTGTTATAACCAGTGTTGTACTCCAGCCAGTTCTACCCGGTTCTATAGAACCGGTAGCAGAACCAGCTGGCCACACCCACCTCCTCCTTCCCAGGCATGGACGGGGGCCAGGTGGAGGAGGAAGTGCGTGCCCACCCACTGCCAGCTCTACCTTCATCCTTCCTGCACCAGGGAAGGGGGAGGAGCCGTCGCTTCACCCACCCGCTGCCGCCGCTGCATGCCCTAATGCCTCCGCATGCCCTAATGCCTCCGTCACTTGCCCAGAGCTGCGGCATGGGTGGGGGAACTCACCATGCCAGGATCACTTCCTTCTGCATACTTCCTGTGTGCCTCCAGTCCTGGCCAAGGTGCGTGGGGGGGTTGCCGAAATACGTAAGAAGAAGTGCATCTGGCATGGTTAGTTCCCCCAGCCATGCCGCAGCTCCGGGCAAGTGACGGAGGCATTAGGGCATGCGGAGGCATTAGGGCATGCAGCGGCGGCAGCGGGTGGGTGAAGCGGCGGCTCCCCCTCCCAGGCGCAGGGGAAGGATGGAGGTAGAGTTCCGCAGGAGTAGCGGAGCCAGTGGCGGCAGTGGGGAGAGTGGCGGGCAAGCGGCGGTGGTAGCAGGTAGGCGCTTCCTCCTCCCCCTCCCTCCAGCGCAGGACTATGAAGGCCAGTGGCGACTTCAGTTCCTCGTCATGGCCCACCTTAACTGCACCTTCCATTGAGTCTCCTCTCTCTCTCTCTCTCTGTAGGGGGGAATGAAGGGGTAGGCAGATGTCGCTGGGTTTCTCTTTCTTTTTTTTGGGGGGGGATGAGGCCACACCCATGCCCACAGTTGGCCATGCCCACAGTTGGCCATGCCCACAGAGTAGTTAGTAAATTTTTTGCAGTGCATCACTGATGACAACACTTGCTCAGTGGAATCTCAATAGGATTCTGGCCTAAAACGTGTCCCTTTGGGAAACCATGTGATTGATAGTTGCTTAAACATATAGCTACTTAAACATATAGTGTGCCTGTTAAATTATTGCTAGGATTTATAAAATAAATTATAAGTTTATATTCCAGGATAAACTCTCTCACTCTTTTAAGTCGGAGGCTAATGCTTGGCAAACAATTTGCTGAATTCAACGTATATTTTAATCCTAAAATATTGAAAAGAAACAGTTCAGTGGATGAATGGCCATGAAATGTTGTACAACTGGGCAGTGGCGAAAACTACATATTATAAAGGCATTTGGACAGAGACACAATCCATACTTGTAGACAGATGGAATGTTTCTATAGTGTAACGAAGTGGTCAGGCATGGTTATGTTCTGGAAAGAATTACAGTCCATCTTGCCAGTAAAGCTTGAGGGTTGGTGGAAGGAAGGGAAGTAATCTTTAGGTAGTGGCAGTTTCTATAATTTAAGGTTTTGCGCTAATAAGTAATATTCCCCAGGGTTTTGTGCACACTGTTCCCTTGCCAACATTCTCCTCAACTAGCTCTAAAATAAGAAACATAACTACCCCCAGAAGCAAGCAAACTTTCAGAATGTTTATGATTTGAAACTATATCTGGGCAACTCTTCTAGCCTTCAAAAGCTTTCTGCTTATTTATTCCATCAGGACTCGAACAGTTTGTAGGCAGTGAAATTACCTCCAACAATACTGATGTCTCTCTCCTTCAGCTATACCTACAACTTTTGTACTGCTCTTCAATATTTGCTTGAAGCGATGTCCTCACAATGCCTTATGTGCATTTGGACTCCCAGTTGCCTCCTGATGTAAAAAGTCCGGCCAGGTATCCTACTATGGTAATAGACCATACCGCCAGCGACTCAACGCCGAGTGTTAGGTGGAGGTTAACTAGCCTGACACCCTGAGGATTAACGGCTTGGGTGCCGAAGTCCACAGAAAAGGGTGATGGTCCCCAAATGGATCCCACTTGAATCCATCTTGATGGTGGTCAGCAACTTCATCATTACTGGCCTGGGGCCGAAGAGGACTTTGCGTGCCAAAAGGGCTCAGGATCAGAAAGTGACTTGCGGAACTGGTTCAGTGGTATGGGTGTTACGCTGCAATGCAGAAGTCAGATGGAAGGCCACTACATTATATTCTCAGGACAGACTTCATGACTGATTGCCACGATGAGCACCAATATTCAGATTCAGATATGGCAGAACAAGAAGAAGAAGTAGGAAGATGGGCAGTTCATAAGAGTCTTTCAGAAGGAGAAGAAAAATAAAGGGTGATCTGAAGGATGTTTGGAAGTGCTGTATTAGAAAGAAAGTAATCAAATTTTATTTATTAAGTTATGTAGATTTTGACTTTGTGCTGAAGACCCATCAGGTTTACCAAATGAGATTCGACCTTTTAAAACACTAAATTAAAATAAAGTAGTTTTTGGCTTTAAATCTCCAGCCCCAAATATCAAAACATACTTATTACTCAAAAGGTCATTTCCCCCAATTATTGTTTTCCTTTTTTGTTGTTTTGTTTGCTTTTATCAGTAATATATCATGCACAGTGGAAAGCTGCGCTGTTCAGCTTTGAAGAGATTAACTTGCACAGTCTTGAATTCAAATATGTATAAAACATTCGTTCAGATGGGGGCCCCTTGGAATTTCAGCCAGCAAACAGGGTGGGGTGGGCAAAGCAGTGGTGTGTAGTATGACAAGATGTAAAACCTTCCAACGAGGCCACCTTATAAATATTTATCCCTATAAATTTCCTTAAAGAAATTAAATTATGTGTTCTATAAGAAATAGACGAGAAAGGCTTTTAGTGTCACTGACTGCAAATTGAAGTCATTTGTCTAGGAGGGTCAGGTGCCACTTTATGGTAAGAATTTGTTTGAGATCCAAGTGGAGAAAGATTGATGACACAAAGAGATTGATGAAAAGAGCAAAGCAATATGCATATGAAGTTCTGGGTTAATTAGGGAAATTTAAACTGGGAAAATCTCCTTTGCACAAAGTGGTATGAAACAGAATCTGTTTCTTTTAGGACTGGGTTGGGCTGTCAGCCTTGTATATTTAGGAGTAGATGTTTTGAGATATTTTAGGGGGAAGTGAGTGTTTGTGAATACTAACGAGGAGAGCGATCGGTGAAGCATATATTTTATTGTTAATGAGAGTTGCTTAGCAATTTTTAAGGTGAATATACATGCTTTTGTTGCCAGCTCTTTTCTTATTAACATAAACCACAAGCTATCTGCATTTTTCATTGCATGAAATACATTACTACTGTATTCTTAAAAAACAATCCCCAAACAATTCATTGAATCATATTCCTCTGCTTTTCTCACAGAGACCTCTTCCACTACCAGTAAACAGATTTCTTACCAGTCTGAGCACCTATTCCTATTATTTGACTTGTATAGAGTATGAGAATTTTTTTTAAAAATCCACTTTGCTACCTGTCAAGTTCTGCATAAATGTGCATGAACCGGTACAAATCCAAATAGACAGATGTACTGATTGTAGAGTTGAAAATAGTAAATCAACACTTACAATAATTCAGTAAACTGCTCTAGCCAGAAATAACAACTAGATGTGGGTCACTCCAAAATATTCAAAGCAATTTTTATTTTATTGATTTTTAAGGAAGAAGTAATGGCTGTAATAATGGTAGTAAGTTACAACCAGAATAGGCCCATTGAATCAGTGGAATTTGATTAGTCAGTTCCTTTGTAAATTCCATTGATAAAATGGTCCTATTCTAGTTGCAGCCTTACTGCTAGGTTCAGCTAATGTTCTGAAGTAGTAATACAGGTGTTTGGGTCCTTTTTAAAGCATTTTTATTGTTACCAAATGCCGAACATTTAATTCACAGAATAACAAATCCACAGGATTAGACTGAAGAATTAATAGTGTCAGTTCGTTGTAGTCAGTGGAGTCATTCCATATACCAGCATGTGATACAAAAGAATTTGTGTCCTTTTGGTATGAGTTTTTCAAAGTGTATAAAAGGGAGTGGTCTTTGTATTTTATACTCAAAACAAAGGTGTTTTAGTAGTTGGTACTTGTGAAACAAAGTGGTAACTAAAAAATAATTGCTGATTCATCAGAATTGTGTTGTGGCCTGTTTGACTATAAAGCAGGGGTGACCAACCTTTTTATGCCATGGGCCTGACCAAGCCCCCGGACAGCTGAGCGGGCCAGACCATGCACCTTAGAAGCAGAAGTGGGCACATTTATGGCTGTCGTAAATGTGCCCACTTCCACGTTTACGACACCTGTGGGTGCGTTTACATGGGCATGCTTTACGGCTGATGTAAACATGCCCGCTTCCAGTTCCAGGTATTGTGGAGGCAGTGTCAGGCTGGGTTCAGACTGTAGGTTGGGAACCCCTGCTATGAAGCATAGCTAACATCCTTAGTGTGGATGTAATAAATAATACTGGGAAAGAAGACATATTTAGCTCTCTGCTGTTTGTATCAGAGTAAATCATAGATGATTCCACTATTCATCCATTTTCTACAGAAGCACAAAAAAATTCTCTATGTTTTGTTTGCAAACAACTTGTGATGGATGTTAATATTTTACCATTTATTTTCATTCCACAGAAACCAAAACAAAAAGACTGGCATCCTCCTGGAGGATTTATTTTAGGACTTTGGGCACTCATTATCATGGTCTTCTTTAAAACCTATGGAATCAAGCACATGAAACATGTCTTCTAGAACCTCAGCGCAACCAAGATGTCTGCACTGCATGCACCCTTGCATGGAAAAAAGAAGTTATATGGGTAAAGAACATTCTGGAATATTGCCTGCAACATTGCTTTTCTCTTCCACTCCTTATTATGAGGTTTACATATTTAACTTGGTACTTTTGTCTTGTTTAAAACAAACATTTAATGCAAAAATCAGTTTCATAAGACTTGAGAGACTGTTCGTGCAAACTCCACTTTGACTATGATGACATGGCTGGTCTAACGGACAAGTAAGTGCAGGTGGAATCCCAAAAGGTAGCAAACAGATTTCAGTAGTGAATAATTTTTACTGCCTGGAGGAAAATGTCTAATACTCTACAGGAGAGGAATTCAAGTGTTGCTGCCCTGCATGTAACTGTAGGACAGGTGACATATAGCTCGGTTCTTAGAGGGCAGCCACCTGAATTCCAAACATTTCGTGCCTTGCCTTCTCCCAGAGGGTGATCAGCCCCATCAGAGTCCACATTATTGATTTTTTTTGTGTGTGTGTGAAGGAGCAAATGCGCGTTCTTCATTTTTAGGGGATAATCTCAAGCCATGCTTTCTAAATTGTAGAGAAGACTCTTTTGTGCAGAACTGCTGGCTGCAGAAAGAGAATTTCTCTACATGTTACCTTTTTGAACTATAGCTCACAGAAACATTTCCCAGCTGCCATACAGAATGGGGAATATGGGGAGGTATTTTTCAGTACTTAAGCATCTTTGTCGCACCAATGAAGTACTGTATATACTAATAAAAGATTTACCCCATCAGTAAAATGAAGCTCTTGATATCTTGCAGAACCTTATTTAAGGTGTCATTTTGTCGATATAGACTTGAGTCGCTTTGTGGACTTTTGCCATGACATATTGAACACTTGCTCGACAGAAATAAAAATACTGTAGGGAATATTGATTTCCTCTGTTAAATACAGCCCATTAGATCAATCCTTTTACCTAGGGCAATTTTGTTCCTTGGATTCCATGAATCATTTGGAATTGAAGACAACAAATGGACCAAGGGGTGACCTCCCCGAAGCAATGTGAAGAGCCAAACTACCCACTCCTTGAAATACAGCGTCCTCATGTTCAGCAAAATGACACAAGCCCTTAGAGGTTCCAAAAGCATTCTATGCCCTGAATTCAGCATGGTAGATGAAATATGCTGTGTGCTCATACACTGGCTGTGTACCTAGAAGAATATATTTGTAAGGTAAAGTAAAGGTGCTAAGGAATAAATAAATCCCATTATGTATATATATATATATGAACACCAAAAGCTGCAATTTTTTTTGCTGTTTTGCATTTTTTGTTTGTTATTGATGTTTAGTTCTCCTTCTGAAATTATGTGCAGAGGGGAAAATAAAAGTTTGAGTGAGAATGGCTTGCCTCAGAATACTTTTTGAATGGGCTATAACAAGTTGGTTAACTAACCTGACAACCCTGAGGACTAATGGCCTTGGGAGGTGAAGTCCACAGGGAAGGGTGATGGTCCCCAAGTGGATTAAATCCCACTTGAATCCATCTTGATAGAGGGCAGCAACTTCATCGATACTGGCCTGGGACTGAGGAGGAATTTGCGTGCTAAAAGGGCTCAGGACCAGAAAGTGACTCATGGAACTGGATCAGTGGCATGGGTATCATGCTGCAATGCGGAAGGCAGATGAAAGGCCACTGCATTATATTCTCGGGACAGTCTTCATGGCTGATTGCCATGATGATAACCTGTATTCGGATACGGAGGAGGAGGAGGAGGAGTCCTGGCAACTTCTGTGATGATGTTTATGAAGCAAATCTTAAATAGAATGGTCTTAATATAGAAAATTACACAGTAGTAAGAATGTTGGGGGAAATGTTTTATGTCTTGTGGTGTTACCCTATTTGTCTCTTTTAGGTAGCTATAATATAAATTTGTACTCTGTCATTATTGCTCTTTCACTAGGATTAGGTCAGTGTACTGTCCTGTTTTGTAGAATGAAAACGCAAAACAGGCCAACATTGATTCTTACCTCTGTGTGTTTAGTACGATGCTGTGTGAACTGAAGGCACAGAGAGGAGAATGGCCTGGTGATATTGACCAAAGCAGCCTTCTGCCAAATTCAATTTATGAAAAATTGAAGTTAGTTGAGGTGGATCCAGAGAGACCTTCATTTCATAAAATGCTTCTTCTCATCATAGGGCTTTTTCTTATGCTGCAGAAGAGGATTGATTTATCTGTTTCTTGGAAATGGAGCAATGTAATTCTTTGCTTCCTGATAGTATTTAAAATTATACTATAAATAAGTGTTTGCTGAGGATCAATGTGCGGCTACAAAAACTTGCACTTTCTGATACGTTTGATGAAAGTTGAGTGTGATAAGCAAGACACAGGGTTTTGTGTCTTTGAGTAAAAGAATAACCCTTTCTAGAAGTAGATGAACTTAAGAGTTGTTGGTTTGATGTCTCAGACATTGGTCCACACCTGTGGATTTACCGTAGTTTGCTTAGAGCAGTGTTTACCAACCTTTGGTTTTTGGACCTCAATTTCTAGAAGCCTATGTCAATTCCCCAAAGCGCTGATAAGCCAATGTACTGACTTTGGCTTCTGGGAATTGAGGTCCCCCTGTGGGGTCTGGGCTCCATGTTGGGAAACACTAGCTTAGAGGAATGCAAGTTTAAAATAGTATAAATATTAAACCTATCAATACTCTATACAGCAGGGGTGACCAACATTTTATGCTGTGGGCCTGACCACGCCCCTGGACAGCTGAGCGGGCTGGACCATGCCCAGCAGAAGAGGGCGCATTTACAGCTGTCATAAATGCGGCCACTTCCACATTTATGACAGCTGTGTGTGCATTTGCACACGTGCAGGTGCATTTTATGGCTGACATAAATGTATCCGCTTCCACTTCCGGGTACAGCAGAGGCGGAGGCGGGCCGGATGGAATGGTGTTGCTATACAGTGTTGTCTGAACATGTCTTTAAAGGACTTTGAGTACTTTATGGCTTCTCTTCTCCCCCACTTATCTCAAAATATCATATTTTAAGATCCAGCAATAAATCTTTATGGACAAAAAGTTTATCCTATTGGAAAAGATAAAGCGAAAATGAAATTAGCAGAGTCTTCACGTTGTTATTAAACTTTGCCACTCCCATTTCATGAACCTCATCAGCCTCTCTTGCTTAAGTTAAAAACTGTCCGTCTGAGTTAAAACAGCAGACTTCGAATGAATTCCAGGGAGACACAGAGATACAAGTCAAGACGTCCTTCTGAAAAGATAATCTGCTTAGGGAAAAGACAATTAGGTGGGTTATTAAAATGCAATTTATGAAACGGAAAAAGCAGTAAGTATGCTGGCAAAGCTGATTAAGAGAGGTGTGGAATGCAATTAGATAGAAATGCAGCAATCCATGCTCAATGAGTTTGAGGATAAGATTTCTTATGTCCACTATCTTTTCTGAAGCTTACAGTACTCGGCAGCTTAATAGTGAGGAATGTTTAGTAATGATGATGAGGTGTGTTAAGGACAGTGGTGCTGGTGAAATCTGCTACTAAACCTTGGTTGCCATGATCGGGGACGGAGTGTGGAAAACAAAATGGGGGTTGGAAGGAGAGTGAATGCAATGGAGTATCCTGGAAGAAAGCACTGCTGACATGGCAGTGTTTAACTGAAGTCTCAATTGTTTTATCTTAATTTGGACATCATAAACTGAAATTTATTGGTAGAACTAGTACAGCCTTCATTTATTGTAGCAACCATTACAATGCAATTGAAATGGGCAGCTAACATAGTATTATGGACACATCCCGTTTCTTTATTATAACATGCCACTCATTCATACCTTTTTGGTGTAAAAAATCTAAAAAGCCAAGTAGCATATCAAACTGACATCATTGTTATCAGATTTTTTCCCCTCAGATTGAACTAGATAATACTCAGACATTGGCTTCTAACGACCAATACAAAAAGTTTAAAAAATTGAAACAGACATTTATCTTGACTTCTCTTTTAGGATTCATAAATATACACTGTCCATAATATTTTGGTGCGCAATCTGAGGAAATGTCAAAAGCTAGCTGTTCAGGTTTTTTTTAATGCTCCAGTGAAAGGATCGTCTGTCCTCATCTTAGTGTGTGTTCCTTCCCTGTGCCTAAATCCTGAGAAAGACCCAGGAATTAGGTACATTGGCCACCTGCTCAAAGGTGCTATGGGGCTATTCAACAATTGCGTGATCCTAGAAGGAGGGGAGAGGGGGTCTGCCTTCTGAATTACGGAAAATTACGTGGGGGCGGGGGGGGGATCAGGTCAAAGATTACGTGATCCATTTGGAGCTGTTGTGCATTAGGCACCAATAGCGAAAAGCTCTAAAAATTAGAGTTTCGATACAAAAGCTCTGGATTACGTAATTTTGAAGGGGGGATCGAAGAGAAAATTATGGTCGGATTACATGGGGGGGTCAATTTTCTCCCCCAAAAATGGATCACGTAATTGTTGAATGACCCCTATGTACCCCTTTTTAGCTTTTACTGTTTTTAACTGTTTTATTCATGTTGTTAGCCACCCTGAGTGGTGTCCCCCACCAGGAGGGTGGGATATAAATTTATAAATAAATAAAATAAAATAAAAAATTGATGCAGTGCAGGCTCCCACTATTTAGTCATTAGTTTTGTTTTATTTACTGTATATCTTACTTTCCTTCCAACAATGGGACTCTTGGTGGAATATAGGGATTTAATAAACAAATGCAGCTAAAAGTACAGTGCATTATCCTATTTTTTAAAAAAAATAAAATGTATTATATACTGAAAAAACTAATAACATTTGAAGCAGCTTAAGAGCATTATAAAGAGAAGCTTAAAAATTCAACATTGCTTATTAAAAGCCTTTGCTTGGCAGCCAGTCATTTGTTAAAAACCTGACTGAACAGAAAGGTTTTTGTCCCTTCCTTCCAGTCCATCTCTTGAGAAAGTCTTTTCACTTGCAACACCCAAAATCCTGCACTATAATAACTTTGTGTCAGAAATTATTCTGGGTTAAAAGGATTTTTGCTAGAGAAACTCCACTCAAGGGACGCCCGAATGAGGCTCCTCTCACGTCCCCAAGATCTTTTTCCCCACCAAAGTGGTCCCTATTTATCTATTTGCAATTTCCTGCTTTCAAATTGCTAGGTTGGCAGGAGCTGGGACTGAGATGGGCGCTCAAACCATCATACAGTACCCAGGTCTTGATCTGCCAGTTTGCTGACCTTCCAGCTTACAAGCTGAGCTTCTTAACCATGAGCCACCTCAGCCCCCACACATTCTGAACTGAAGAAAAGAAAGAGCTGAGACGGCCGAGAGAAATAGGGAGAGGAGAGTTGACGTGATAATCTAAGGGGAAGCTTGGAAGTACTTTTTAAAGAGCCATATTTTCCAAATCATGGCAAGTAATGGTTCTCCAGGTTTTTTTGCCATCAGGACTACTCTGCTCAGTATCGAGCATTATTCTTAAAAAAAAGTAATATGTATATTAACTGTTCAAATCAAAGAAATCTTTATTACAGTCCAAGACCAACATAGCACAGCAAGACGCAGAGGTTAGAATGAGGGTACAGTACTTAAATATATATTTTAAGAGTAACGATCTGGTTCCGGTATCTGTCACCCCATTGATCAACATGGTTGATTCAGCTGATCTGATTGGCTAAGCAGGTGTCTCCTCCCTCCCTCACTGCTCCATGTGCATTCCTCCTGAAGCTGCACACTCGGTAGAAAAAGATGACCGTCCCAGATAGGAGTGTTTTTCAGTCAAAGGTATACGATAGCTGTGTTCCTCTGCTAGGACCTCGGAACAAGCTGTTTACCTTCCAACCAAAGTGGTACCTATTTATCTATTTGCAATTTCTTGCTTTCAAACTGCTAGGTTGGCAGAAGCTGGGAAAGACGATGGGAACTCACTCCTTCATGCAGTACTCACAGCTCGAACTCCTGACCTTCTGACCTTTCAATTGTCAAGTTCAGCATCTTAACCACTAAGCCACCGCACCCCACAGTAGCACTCTTCAAATACTTGATTTGGAAAGCAAGATTAGGTCGAATGGAGTTGGTTATGGTATGGTATATTTTCAAATCAATCATACATAATTTTTGTTGTTGCGCACATATGGACCTTACAAAAGAAAGATAAATTTTTAACAAGGCAAACTCCACTTCCAGGGTCGAACTATCCATGATAAAGGATAAGAGTTATGGGGCTGATGAAGATTTATTGTGCAAAAACTCTTAGGAAATCTCAGGGGCTGTAAAGCTTGTTCCCAGCATTCATTCCACTTATATCCTGCCCATCTGGGATGGACTCCCACTCTGGGCAGCTTACACTATTATAGCTGCTTTTGGAAAACATACTATAGTGACTTGCATTTCAAGATAGTCACTAGTCACATCTTTATGATTTTTCAAATATGCTGCTTTTATTAATTGAAAAGCTTAATTTCTGCATCTTGGCTGTACTTTTGAATTAGTGAAAAGCATACAGAAATGTAGAGTCTCTGTTTAGGAATAGCCAGCCTGGTTGAGTCAACAGTACAAACACTCATGATACCCAGCAAACAAAAGTGAATGTAGCTATTTAAAAAGTACTTTTCTGTCCGTCCTTCCCCGCCACCATCATTCAATCCCACTTTTCCTTTTTCTTCTTTTGCCTGCCTTACATCTGACAGCAGCCAAGTTCCATTAAAACAAACCTTGTCTATGAATATTGTACCACCTTTTATCTGCAGAATTGTCCTCATTTTTTTTAAAAAAACCTCTGTCCTTCATGATGATTTCAGTTTTTGAGAAAATAAATTCCTACCACCAGAGCTCTGGTTTACCAATATGGGACTCAATTTCAGTGTGACTTGCCATGGATGACAATCATGTAAAGATCTTATTCATAACTACCATGATTTTCTGAATGAAGCTTCAGCTGTTGTATTCCAAGTCCATGTCCTGAAATATTAATTTCATGGAAGGCAAGGGGATGCAACGTTAGTTCCATTATAATCAAGACATCTTTGAAGATACTGTACTTAACTTTGGCTTCGTTATATGTGTTGTTTTCTTTTGTGTTCAGATCGTGGATTACTTCATTATGCTTCCTTGAAAGAGAATGTCAAACAAAGTCCTGACATGATGTTGGAAAGCGTGATTGGGGCTGATAAACACTTTCTTTCACAATGCCTTTCCCCCATTCTTTGAAGCTATTATGCTAAACTGATAGGAAAGTAACAAACCCACAGAAATTAAAATTGCAGAGCACCCACATCTCATGCACTTATGCTTTGTTTTGACCCAAGGGTTCATATGGATCTGAATGAGATCCATATGAAAACAACTTCCCGCAGTGAGAGTCCCATCTCCATTTCAGGAGCCAGGTTTTGTATTGCTGCTGCTGCTACAGCTACAACTACGTGTCAGAAATTATTCTGGGTTGAAAAGGTTTTTGCTGGAGGAACTCCACTCAGGGGACGCCCGAATGAGGCTCCTTTCATGTCCCCAAGACTTTTCCCCACTAAAGTGGTCCCTATTTATCTACTTGCAATTTCTTGCTTTCGATTTGCTAGGTTGGCAGGAGCTGGGACAGAGACGGGCGCTCCATCCGTCATGCAACACCGGGTCTTGAACTGCCGACTTGCCAACCTTCCAGATAACAAGGCGAGCTTCTTAACCACTGAACCACTACACACACACACCAGGTTTAGTATATAGGATTGCCTTCAAAAACAGCAATCCTTTCAATCGTTTTAATTTAAGGCAGAACATGAGACTCAGCCCTCCCATTCCTAACTCTCCCAAATGACTGCTCAATAGGATTACTTAGTTTTTGAAGGAAGCCTCTTTATACAGCAAGCTGTAGCAAGTGGACACCATTTTGATGCCTTTTAAAATACAGAAGTTCTAGTTAACAAGCAGAACCAAGTGACGAGTCAGTCTTGCTGCCAGCACAGTTTTCTATTTAGCATATAGGACCACAGTCACATCTTGCAGCCATACACATGTCACAATCTCTTCTGTTAAATCAGTGTTTGCCAACCTTTGATTTTTGAACTTCAATTCCCAGAAGCCTGAGTCAATTCCCCAAAGCACTGATCAGCCAATGTACTGACTTAGGCATCTGTGTAACTGCACCAAGTTCTGGAACCCATCCCAAGTCTTTAGAAAATGTCATGTGCTTGCAGATATTCAAGAGGGGATGTAAAGCAGAAATTGTTTCAGCAGTCCTTCAAGTGTCATTGATTTTTTTAAAAAATGCAATGCATTGTAATCTTTATTTGTATATCTGTATTTTTATCACTTACTGCATGTGAAGTAGTTTTACCATTTGAGATAATATTTGTTACATGTTTCAATATTTTGCTTAACTATGATGTAAACCATTCTGTTTAGAATAAGCATGGCATAGAAAATGAATGTCAGATGCAGATGTAGCGATGGAAGACATTTCCCCTCAGTTCAACTAATGACAGATTGGTCTTTCTTACAGAACTGAAGCAAAGTTTCTTTTCTTGGCCAGGTAACCTTGAAGTCAGTAGTAATCGTGAAGGTGTGACAAAGAATTCTGCAGCATAATTCAAACTGATTGCTGCAAATTCAGACTTTTTATAGTATCCCAAACACTTTATTGCTATATATTGTGGTCCTCCAAGCAAGTGAAAATAAGTTGGCCAAAATCATATGCATGGTTATGCTGACAGAAGAGCAATGGTATAAATCACAGTGACAAACTGTTGCTAATGAATATGCCCTTGGATTCCTCAGTTTGCACCAGTTGGGAATCCAAATGGGGATTTATTAATTAGTAGAAAGTTGCTGTGACAAGTTACACCAGGGGTGCCTAAACTACGGATGCCAATTCATCCGGCCCATGAAGCCTTCGTTGCTCCCGGAAGCGGAAGTAAAATGTGCCCGTACAGAGTAATGAGGGTTCCGTGGACCAGATGAATTGGTGTCAGGGGCCGGATCCAGTCCCCGGGCCATAGTGACTGGCTCCCTGAACCACATGACTGGCCCACAGCCTGAAAAGTTTGGGCACCCCTGAGTTACACTGTTGCCCTACTTTCGGGATAACTACATGACAGGATTTGACCATGTTGATTATAGGAAAGGATATTTCTTGAACTAGTGGTGTTTGGCACTGTAACATTTGTCACATAATTTATAGTAAGACGTGCTTCACCTTCTAGCACATGAGAGGTGGAAGGATTAGTAACACTGCAAATGACGTCCTCTTTATTCACAAACCAGATATAATCCCACAAAAATACACACCAAGGTGCACGTATCCATGTACAGAACTCTTAGTGCCATTTAGCCTACTCTGCAAAAATAACAGAACCTCCGTGCATCCCAAAGGAAATGGCACATTATTATCAGATCCAAGGTAAGATCAATATAATATGTTGATCTCAAAAACTGAATCATAGTTTGTTTTTCATACTTTAGAATAATGTGCAGCTAGAGTACAAGGCAGAAACTGTTTTTTTTTCTCAGCAGCTACTTATTTATGCAAGAAGATTTAGATGTTTAGTTAGGTTTCAATCACCACCCCATTCTTCTTCATGTGGTTCTTCATGTGGGGTTTATGTGTCACCATCAAATATTTACCTTTTAAACCAGGAATGGACAACGTGCTGCCCCGCCAGATACAAATGTACTTCAACTCACATCAGTCCCTAGTGGATGAAGAATGCTAAGTGATACTGTCCAACATCTAGAAGGTGGCATTTTGCTCACTGCCTGCCTTTAAAAAAATAGTGGAAGAAACATCACTGAGTTCCACAGGGTTTAGGTAAAGGTAAAGGTCACCCTTGCTCAAAAGCCAGTTGTATCTGACTCTAGGGTTCAGTACTCATCATTGTTTATAGTCAAAGAGCCAGTGCTGTCTGTTTCTGCAGACTTTTCTGTGAACATGTGGCAGGCATGACTAAACACCAGAGTGCACAGAATGCTGTTTACATTCCCACCGAAGTGGTACCTATTTATCTACTTGCAATTTCTTGCTTTTGAACTGCTAGGTTGGCAGGAGCTGGGACAGAGAGATGGGAACTCACTCCATCATGCAGCACTCGGGTCTTGAACTGCAGATCTTCCAGTCATCAAGTTCAGCATCTTAACCACTAAGCCACCACAGTCCCTGCTTCAACAGGGTTTACTCCCACATAATACTCTTATACGCTTCTTAAGCCCAAAGGCATGTGCATCATGGCCACTATATTGCAGTTTTTCTTCTCCCGCAAGCTATCCTTTGGGTGGCAGGCTGTGCAACCGATGCATGATCAGTCACTTAAAGAATGCATGTCAAGGTAGGGGGACACAACAGCCCTTATGAGAACAGGATTCTGGGGTTAAACTACTACAGACTTTTTTTAGCCAGTATCATATTGAGGTTTCATAAAAGTCCCGCTAGCAGAATAAGGCAAGCTCCTGCTATGTCCTCAAGCACTGCTAATGGAAGGTTATCTTTATGGAGACTGCTACCTTATGGAATGGCTGCAAACAGCACCTTCATAACTGCAGCCCAGATCTTTCCAATCAACAAGAGTTCAATAGGATAGTAGCCCTTCTTGTTTCTGCTGCAACAGACAAACATGGCATCCCTTTTTGGAATGCCCAAATATGTGTTTTATAGGACTGAAGCCTAAAATGTCTAGACTGTCCATGGAAAACATGACAAAATCACCTTGGAAGTCACTGGGAAGTCATTCTTGCCCCGAATGTCTTTCGATTAGGCAGTGTTCTAGGTCAGCTCCAGGCCAGACTGCTGCATGGACAATAGGTTACATCAGATACTAAGGAGCTAAAAACAATTAGGATATGGAAAGTCCAAAATCAGCCTTCCATTTTCCTGTTGATTCTGTGCATGATGCCACAGGTTGCCTCTGAAGGCATCACACTCCAGTATGGCACCATCTGAGGATGTGCTTCCTAGCAGATGGCTGGATGCTGGAACAGAGCTGAAATTTCTAAAAATTAAAATACATCACTTCCAGATCAAATATTAATTACATGCTAGATAGAATCATCCTATATTTCAAAGAGAAAAATGTACAAACAAGAAGCTGAGCCTTAAACCGGCAGCAATATAAATCCTCAGTTTTGGAGGGATTATGAAAGATAAATAACCATATCATTATGAAATAGAAAAATACCAGATTGCATTAAAAACCTCCACTAAGTAAGTAAACTGTTAAATGTCACTATGAAAATCCAGTGGCAACTTGCCTTAAAAACAAGATGAGTTAAACATCTCTTGAACTATGCTCATAACACAGGTTTCTTTGTCTTTTCCTTCTTTTTAACAAATCACATACATATATGCATGTTCATTAGACAGAAGTTAAAATATTTGCTTAAGATACAGCTGGATACCAAATGTCCTCCTCAACGGTATTCCTTTGCAGCAACTTCCTGAATACTGTACCAGTTTTCATTGCAAACCCTGAAAACCTTTCTTCTCCAGGTTGGCTTGCTGAACATGGTCCCCTGAAGCCAGATACAGTAGGTGATTGTAGTTACAGCTTTGAGGTTTCTCTTGCCCCCCACCACCACCACTTCAGAATACCACTTTAGTCTTAGCATGATTTAGAGGAAGTGATTCTGGTTTCCAGTCTGGCTGAAAAAAGTGAATATCGAATGTCCGGGCCCAGTTCTCAAATACTCGTTTTTCTGTGATAAAGCGATGATGACTGCCCTTTCTTCCCCGTTCATGTGAAAGGTACATGGTGCATTCATCAGGTCCCAAAGGTTCATAATAATGGTAAGGTACTGAAAGATGCTTGGGATCCCTACAAAAAGGAAGATAAAACAAAGAGAAGATATAGGCATTATACTTACGTTGTTGACTGCAAAGAAATACTATCACAGAATTAGCAAACTGTTCGACTCAAAATTCCCTTTCTTTTTTTTAATTTTTGTTCCAGCTGAGCCTGCATTTGGAACATTCTTGGTTTACCCAGGTTTAAGTAAGATACAGTATTCACAATATAAAGCAAAGTGGTTGAGCCCTTGGAGGTATAACATACTGTAACACTGCAAAGCTTGATACTTACATATCTAACCTTGTGTTGAGAACAGACCTACAGAGGTATTCATATAGGATGAATAGGATTGTCAAATAGGAAGCACATCCTAGCTTGTTCTTTTAGCGACTCACATTCATATGAAAATTCTGCCAGCATGTCATAGAGAATAAAAGCAAAGCCCATTATAACCCCTAGCTGTATCCTGCCAATCAGCCACTGTTGCATGGTTTTTAACTGAATAGAAGTCAATTAGAAAAGGAAATAATTTCAAAACAATAGTCACTTTGAATAATATATCTGCATTTGAATATTACAACAACCAACTGCAGTCTTGGCAAAAGCTGTCGCTTTCAACCCCTTCTATCCTGGAGGGTATATACTGTATAATTTAGTATAAGCATATAGAAAATTCATGCCAAAATGATGCTAATTTTAGCTCTGAACTGGTTCAAATGCTTTCTTCTCTGTGTCAGCTGCACTTCCTTAGAAAGGAAAGTATCCTTATTTAAATTCCAATAAATATTGATTGAATGGCACTCAAGTTTGACTATTTCTCTTTTATGCCCTTAACGCTGGTAAAGTTTGACTCATCATGCCACAGACATGTCCAGTTGCAATAAATAGAGACAAGACAAAACAAAAGTGAGTCTGGAAGAATGGGACAACCACAAGAATGACTACTACAGAAGGGGAAACAAAGAGGATATATTTAAAAGAATCTGTTTTTCCAGTACAGCTATGTTTTCCCAGTATAATAAACAATGTGTTTTCATAAATATCAAAGTTATAAAAACAACACAGTTAAGAGAGTGAAAGTTTTAAAAACATACAAATCAGTATTAACATCTATACCTATAAAAAGGTGCGAGGGCTGTTGGTGTCCAGCATGCACGCCCACACCCATCCTTACTATCTCGTGCCAAGCCACCAACACTTACCTTTAGACTCTGCGAGCATCGCTGCAAGGGTCTGGTCATCGAGAGTGGGGCAACCACCCCACGAAGATGAACAAAAAAACTCTACAAGGGCCAGTGTCTTCCACGCTGTGCCACCCCTCAGCCAATCAGGCTGAGGGATGCAAGCATGGAGGAGGCTGGGAAAACAACACACGTGGGGGAAAAACCGCTGCCCCATCCAGGCAAAAAAGGCCAGCCCCAATGCACCGGGGTTATGGAGAGAAGAGGGAGGCCCTCTTCTCTCCATGGCCCCGCTAAAAAGCTTCCCTCCAGGAGACGGAGCCCGAGAACGGTGCTCTGTTCTCGGCCTCCGACTCCTAGAGGGAAGACATCGCCTTTCACGGAGGGCGAGGGCCATAAGCTCAGGCTCCCACCAACCGAGGAAAATGAACAGCTTCCCAACAGGAGACAGAGGCCAAGAATGGAGCACGGTTCTCGGCCTCCTTCTCCCGGAGGGAAAACCATCCGGAACTTTCCCCCACCCTGTGTGTATGTGTGTGTGTGTGTGTTTCCTCGCCAAGGCTACGGGGGGAGGAGCCCCTCCTCTCCCCACGCAGCTTCGCCATGTGTGTGTGTGTTTCCTTGCCGAGGCTATGGGGGGGAGGAGCCCCTCCTCTCCCCATGCAGCTTTGCCGTGTGTGTGTGTGTGTGTGTGTGTGTGTGTGTGTGTGTGTGTGTGTGTGTGTGTGTGTGTGTGTGTGTGTGTGTGTGTGTGTGTGTGTGTGTGTGTGTGTGTGTGTGTGTGTGTGTGTGTGTGTATACAACCCCAAAACCATCCCTACCACCAACACCCAAATAAAACTGCCTGGCAAGGCCGGGCAAAAAATGCTAGTGAGTTATATCATCGGTGATTAGTAACAACAATAATTCACATATTAGAGAAGAACCAAAACAACAACAAAAGACAAAAACATTGTGACACCTTAAAGACTAATTCCTATATTTAAATGTGAGCTTTCAGGGATCAAGTCCACTTCATCAGACATAAGAGTGGGACCTCATGGCATCAACCTCCTGCCTGTGGAACTGTGTCTCCACAGTTCCCTGTGTCTCCACTGTGCCCTTTAGAAAAAAAACTAAAAACCTGGCTGGCGAGCCAAGTTTGGGGTGCAGGTGGAGGGGTGGCTTCCGTTGGGTGGTTAATATAGGGGAGGATGCCTGCCCCACGGTTTCTTCAGTTCCTGAACCCCTCTCTTTTTAGGGGTGGGTTCTTATTGCTGGTTTTTATCTGTTTTATTTGTTTTTATCTGTTTTTACCCACTGTTGTGAACCGCCCGGAGTCGGCTTTGGCTGAGTGGGCGGTATAAAAATTTAGCAATAAAATAAATAAATAAATAAATAAATAAATAAATAAATTTATACACATCAGGTACAGAAAGATACATTGTAGCTTTTTTTACAACTGGTAATAATGGAAAATCTCCACTTGTTATTCATACTTGCTATTGAGTTGCAAATGGTTGCAAAACAAACTTCTCCTGCAGGCTGATACATCACATCAACAGGATGGATGCTAAACAAACATTGTGGCATTACACATTTGCCAATGAGTTATTATCTGTTGACAATCATTTGAGTAACCCAGGCAAAATTGCAGCATATAACAACCTGTTACTCGTGGTCCATCAAATTTCATAATGTCCCAGAAACCTTGAATAATATTCTAACTCCTTAGATGGGTTTCCAGCATATTCATGTACTTAATCTCTGCTCTCTCTCTCTCTCTCTGGATTCTAGTCTTGTAATTCCTCTGTTCTAGAATGGCAGTACATTCAAGTGCTGTGCAGAGTGTTCAGGTAGATTAAAGTGGTTTGAAACTGGTTTCTGTTTACAGTATTGCCATTTTTGATGTCTGATTTATGTCGATTAACTCTTTTGCACAGAGATGTCCTGTTTGTCCTATTTAGAGTGCAGAGGGGCATTTTTGGCAAGAGGGGGCATAAATCACGTTAGCAAAGGAACAAGTAAAATTGCCCATACTGTTGTGTGTGATGTTGTCATTAACATTAAGGGCAAGAAATGCAACCTACTACACCCTCACCCATCTCAAAATAATGAAATAATGTCTAGACTCTGATCTATAACTCTTGTGTCATATAACAAGCCCCCTTAACACAGAATTGGGATACATTTAAGAATTTTATGCATCTAATTTAAATAGTCCAGATTAAAAATAGTGTGTTAACTCCCCACTTTGCAATTAAATTTTGATGCTAGCAAATGAAATGCATGAGCAATTTATATGGGGAAGCTGAAAGTCATTTTCATTTATTAATATTAAAACAGATGTTACTTTATTGCTCTGTGATACTGGACATTAATCAGTCCTTTGTCAGCATTAACATACTTATTAATATCATATCTGAGAGGTATTTATAGATGGCAGCTTGTAAAATACACTACAGTTTCCTGAAGGCACTGTGCAATGTTCAGTTCTTTCTCTGAGAGTATGTATGTACACACACACACACACACACACACACACACACACACACACACACACACACACACACACACACACACACACACACACACACACACACACACACACACACATACATACATACATACATACAACACTGTTTACAATATCAGAAATAGGCACATGAGAAAAACTGTTCCACTGTCTCTCATTTGAGCACAGAATTCTTGCAGAAATGTATATGCTAGTTTTGGGAGAGTGGGATTTTGTCATCTCTATTTTGCTTCCTCATTATCACAATTAAACACACTGGAAAACTATGGATAATCATAACAGTAAAGAAGTTAGGGCTTTTATATTGGTGCCCACCTCTTCTAGCCCAAGAGCTCAGTCCCAATATATCTTAAAGACAGCTCAACACAAATGTATCAGCCAGGTCAGTAGAACAGTAAATGATAAATCCATTTCATTTCATTTCTATGTTAGGGGACAGCAGAAAGTTGCTAGCGGTATGGCAAACAGGAATCAGAACCCTTCCTTAGTGGACAGCTTCACCCAGCTTTTTACTAAGGTGCTAGGTCAGGAGTTATCAACCTTTTTAAGCCGGGGGCCGGGTCGCGCTTCCTCAGACAGCTTTGGGGGCCGGATGGCCATTTTGCCCTTCCTCCACCACATGGCACTTCCTGAGGTGGTGGGGGCCCACATGAAATGGCGCTATGGGCCGCAGGTTGAGAATCCCTGTTCTAGGTTGACCTGACAGATTCTCTCCAAGGATAGTGTGCAAGTATTAATAAATAAGGTACACTATATAGATAGGCTAGGTGAGAGCATTGTCAGGGCATGGAGACTTGAGCGGTCTAACTAGGCCCATCTCTTGTCAATGATGGACTAAAAGTCACAAAAGCATCCTCTGTCAGATCCTTTGGGCAAGGTGAAAGTGGAGGACACACATCATGGTTCGCCTAGCCAGTGGGTGACATGATATTCAAACGGCTAAAAACCTGCATGCAGATGGACTTGATTTCTCAGGTTCATTTGCATGTACAGAATGTCATTGTGGAGACATCTACCAATGCACAGACTCCTCAATGAATAATGACTCCAAGGTATAGATGATTATGATGATTGGGATTCTGTTGAACACTCCCAAAATCCTCTTGGATTTTTCCTGCTGGAGTGTAGGATCGAGAGATGACCTAAGAGGCAGATGAGACAGTTCCTAAACCCATTCTTGCTAATAAGCCAAATACCTCATCAGATGGCTCTGCAGTAAGGAAACACTTTGTCCTTCCACACCCCTATCCTGGAGAAAACAAATCTAATTATACGGATCCATCCCTTAAAACCACATCCCACACAAAGAGAGAGAACAGGTTGGGAAGGTGCCTTTTTCTGGTAACAACCTATTTATGGAACATACCCCCTTTGGAGGTCAGATAAATCCTACCTTTGTTTAGTTACAGGTGCACCATAAAAATTAGGCTAATTTTTGAAGGGTAGTTTAATAGCCTTCTGGATGTTTAAAATAACTTGCTGTGGTATTTGTTTGCTTTTTGGTGGGTGAGGGAATACGGTATTGTTTTTACATTTACAATATGGCCTTAGAGGACATTTGAGCTTAGAAAGCTGCTATGTAAACAATTAACAGGAATGGCCATTTATTTTTATTAATTTTCATTTGGATGCCACACTTGGAAACTAAGAGAAGGACGAATAAAGTCAACTAAGGAACTCTCACCAGATCCCAGCTAAAACTACTTTAAGACATTTTAGTGTAATCTGTATTTGATACTCGAGGTTAAATCAATGGAGAATTAGAAGGGTTGGCATACCTAACTGTTTAGTTGTTAGTTGTGTACGTGTGTGATAGAGAAAGAAAGAGAATCTGCCATTTACTTACTTCCACAAGCTAATTGGGGTGAAGCAGAGTATAAATGGAAATGAAATGTAATTTAAAATCTATTTTAACATACTTCCAATGATTCTATCCCAAGGGTTTTAAAATATAGCTTTCATAATTGAGTTCCTGGATGTTGATGGCATAAGAAAAATCCACCATGGCTCAGCCTGCTTGAATATCTTCATGCTGTTGGCATATAAGAGGCAGACTCCTTTTTCTACACACGGAGAGGTTACAGTGAAAATTAAAAGTGATACACAGTATACTGCTCAGAAAGACAAGCCACATGAAGCAGACCCATTGCCTCTAGCTAACTGGTCGCATAAACTTTCCTAAAATTCCTTCACAAAGAAAAATCTTTTTGGAGAAACATTCAAACAAAATTTCCCCACTGCTTTCTCCCATCAGATTAATTTCATGCTCATTGCAGCCTTTTTAAACTAATAAATATTCAGAAGCTAAAAGGAACTAACAAGATGTGGATTAATTCTATTGCAGTACAAACAAAAACTTTTAATAATTTATGCAGCATAATTAAATGCTGTTTGTTGTTTTCAGAACCCAATCCGTGGACCTGCTAATTAAGAGCTTTAGGAAAACCACTGACATGTTTTTATAGATGACATAAATAGATGCATGTATTTTATCCATCGTGCTGAGTTTTGCAAACTAATCTTAAATCCAGATTAAAATTTACCTGCAGAAATCTGGCGGTACCATCCCGAAGACATCTACCCTGTCACACAGTTCTAACGCAATACTCATTGTGAACCAGCCCGTGCTCAACCAAGTGTTGGAGATCTTCCTGAAAGCAAAAACAATTAGGTTCTCAGGGTGACAAATAATACTTTGAACAAATTAATGTTGGGGCAGGCATTTTTTAGCTATCTATTAAAATTCATAGAAAAGGTTACAAGCACTAGGCAGCCAGCATTTATTGTACCACCTCACCATATAAATAGGCTTAACTATGTGTTCCCGTTTGTGAAAAAATGTGTTTGGTAATTGCATTTTTCATTCTAATATCACAGACAAAAGTGGTTATTATTTATCTGAGCTTTTTGTTGAATAATAGTCAACTTCACGCTGTGTACTTATATTACTCCCACTGATTAAAGAGGAAAAGAAATACATCCTATCTGTGTTTAGTTAGGGGAAGAATTATTACATGAAAAGGTGCTCTACACCTTATCATGCTCATCGGTATGTAGTATCCTAATCCTGCAATGATACAAATTAATAATCCAATGGTATTGCAATGGCACTTAAAAGTGATTCAATGCATAATGCCTCAGGACTAGACAAATTTGTATCTACCAATGGATAAAAGTCACCAATTGTATCTGTTTATACCTGGGAAATCCTGGAAAGGCTTGCCACAAATCAGAATTAATTTGATAGCATGCAATTACATAGTACCAAAATGTATCTTTGCCTGTCTCACGGAATCCACCCATAACAGAAAACCTTTAAAGGATCTCATAATGTGGGTAGCATTCCTATAGGAGAGTTGCTCAACAAGGAAACAATGTCCAAAATCATGTAGAGCATTGTACCTAAGTACTAAAACCTTCAACCTGGCATGAAATGGGTAACCAATTCAGGTCATACTTGTAAGATACAGGAATTAGTCAGGCTGCTGCATTTTGGACCTGTTGGAATTTCCACAACAGCCTCAAGGGCAGCACATATAAAACATTTCAGAAATCAATCTTAGAGATTAACCAATGTGATACAGGATCTCCATCCCAATATGGGTGGAGTTGTGCAATCTGCTGGTAGCTGATAAAGTGCAGTTCTGTTCACAACAGAGACCTGCTGGTCCATAGTAAGTGCCAGGTCCAGGAGGATGCCTAGATTAAGAACCTTGTTCCTATAAGGAAGACTGATATTACTTATCTTAGGTAGGTCAGTACCAATTGGTTGGGAGAAGCCCTAACCAACAAAGTCTCCAACTTGTCAGAATTAAATTGTTATGGCCAGAAACGGGCAGAGTTTTCTATGGAGTCTGATTGATATTATTTGGCCAGACCTTGCATTAACCTCTTAACTGCTTGTGATACATCTTGCCTCAGTATCAGAGCCACTCCATTCTTCTGAGTTGGTCATTTCAAAAGTAGAACCCTTTGTAGTTGTCTGGCTGAAAATATCCTGCAAAACCATGCAAGGGATTTGAAAAATGAGGTTTTTTTTTCCTCTGGTAATGCCAGTCGCTTTCACAATTTTAAAAATTTCTTTGTATAAGAACTAAATGACAGAGTATCTTCTAGTTTTATATATCTACTAAGAAAGAATGGCATTGACTTATTAAGAGAAATCATATACTGTTTTATGTGGTGAAGTAAGACACTGTCATGATAATTCTGTGGAGCATACTAAATTACAATTAAAGGCCTTTCTGCTCCATCATAATCTCATTTGTAATCTCTGTGGAAATGCTCTTGCTGCAAGTTATTTCATTTATGCCTCTTTTATCTAATTACTGTAATATTGGTTCTGAATCACATTTTCTTAATGGACCTTTACTCAATTATGAACTTATTCTCAAGTACAGTCACTCTGTAATATGAAAGTATATATTGTACTGCAGCCTATGTCATTTGTTATCCCATTTAATTGCTAGCATTTTCGAAATCTCATCCTACGTGTTTGAAATAGGTATTTTTAATAGGGCATAACACTTCAGTCTGTCTTTTCAGCTGCAGTATTAAAGATTATTATATAACAAAACAAACTGGGGTATGAGCTGTTGTACCTCTGCACAGAATCATAGAATTGTAGAGCTGATTGTATTCTCTCTCCCTTTTTTGTACAGTCACTCTTCACACATGAAAAATGGCAACAACGGGGGTGGGACAGTCTTCTTTTTTCCATCATACATGTTGAGTCCAACCCATAATTGAACAAATGGACCTCGTCCATATTTTTGGCTGTTGAACCAAAGCATTTCCAAACATTTAGCCCAAGCTGATTAACTCAAAGTTGTAGAAATGATGGGTAAAATCCTATTTATGCAAGGGTACCATAATGCTATACCCAGGTAAATGCGCTGGTCATTATGGTCTGCAACAGGGAATCCATTGACACTGTTGCTCAATATGCCAGCCAAAATGCTCTGCGGGTAGCGCATCAAGTAAGTCCCATGTAGCTAAGCAAAAGGATTTCGCCTACTGTTTCATTTTTTAAAAGTCATATTGTGACTGAACAATGGGCTTTTTAAACAGACATTCTAAACTAACAGTGACATAATTGCCAACCTGGATGTTTGTACATCCACAGAAGAGTTTTCATATTACTTTATGTATGTGTGGCATTTGAAGATGGAATGACTAGGAAAATAATGGAAGCATTTCACCAAATATTCATTCACTTCTAAAGGGGTGTGGGGATGTTACTAAGAAAGACAACACTGCATTAGTTCACTGTGCACTGTCTGAATAGCTACTTAATCAGTGGACATATATATGGGAGGGAGTGTTGTTGTTACATGCTTTTTATTCACATAAAGGGGAATTATTGCTCAGGGACACAAGAAACAGCTTATTACAATCACTTCAACTTTCATAAGCCAGATTTGTAAACTAATGTTAAACCAGCATTTATCTCCAATTCAGACATGATGGAGAACTCTGACTTAATACAAGCCAGAATCTTTGAACCCAATCCAGCCAGTGACAAAAAGCAGCAAGGAAAGGATCCCTACCCCTGCTGCTTTTCCCCCCTCCTTGCTTCATAAATTATGGGTTTAGGGTTTACCGTTCATTATTAAGCCTGGAATTATTGTGCTAAGGGGCCATTCAACAATTACGTGATCCTCAAAGGGGGGAAGGGGTCTGCCATCCGAATTACAGAAAAAATATGTGGGGTCGGGGTGTGTGTGTGTCAGGTCAAAATTACGTAATCCCTTTGGAGCTGTTTCTAACCGACAGTGGGAAACCAAACCTGTGCATAAAACGAAAGGGTTTTATTTACCTTTGTGCCTTGCTCCATGTAGTGAAAATGGAGGGGGAAAGCCATGTTTCCTGGTTGCAGGGAGAGCAAGAGGCTAGGTTAGAGCATCGCTTCTTGCTTCAGTGCAAATGGCCTGCCCGCCCATTTCCCCTGCAGCACCACCACTGGTTGGTGGTGCAAAATACAGTACTATTTGGTTCAGATCACGTAATTTTAAGGGGGGAGGGGGTCAACACGAAAATTACAGTTGGATTACATAGGGGAGAGGGTGTCAATTTCCCCCAGAAAAAGGATCATGTAATTGTTGAATGGCCCCTAATGAGGCCAATTATAGTGAGTTGAACTCAGCATGATCTTGTTGTACTCTGGTCAGAGACCTTCACCCTGACCACTGCCCAGACTTCAAGATGATAGCAGAGAGCTTACATACCACTGCCACCTCAAAGCCTACCCCTTCCCAGGAAACTGGGACACAGACAAACACCATGGTTGTCATGTCCTTCTTGGGTGGTGGAGGAGGAGCTTTAGGGGAACAGCAGGAATTTGCATACTCCCAGCAGATGACAGCTATAAAACCACCTTGCCATCAGGAGAGGCAGAACCCCAACAGAAAGCAAAAGGGGAAGAAGCGGGCTGTTGGAGAGACAGGCACAGGAGCCCTAATGGAGAGAGACAACTATCCTAGAGTCAGCAGAGGAACTTCAAAGGGAAGAATCAAACCCCACAGAGCTGGTAAGGAAATCTGGGTGGGGTGGGGTGGTAGAAGATAGCCACCACAGAATCAGAGAAGCACCTTAAAAGGGAGAGACAGGCACCAAAAGCAAGAGGGAGGAAGATCTCCAAGCGCAAGAACTCCTGGGAGCTGAGGGGCTGAGGAGGGTGTGTGGGGAGAGAATAAGAACCTCCAGAGGTAGGACTGGAGAGATGGCCAGGTAGAGTGTGCAGAGCATGGTTGTGACCATAGTTTCCCTTACTTCAGGAGGGAAACACCCTGGAAGCAGGAGATGAGATGGGGTACTCAGTGAGGGAAACTGAGCAACTTCAAGAAAGTTTTCCCTTCCCAGCGAAAGGAACCTAAGGGCTAAGTGCTGTTGAAGTGATGAATGAGGGACTAGTGAGTGGAAATAGTATTCAGGACACATATAACACCTTAGAATCATACAAACATAAAATAGCTGTGTTGGAAGGGGCTCATGAGACCATCGAGTCCAACCCTCCAGGACAAGGTTGGAAGCCAAGTCAAAGCAGATCTGAAAGAACTTGAAAATTTTTATGATATCTCCCCCCCCCCCCCCAACAGTGTCCTTTTCTCAAGGCTAACCTTGCCCATTTCTTTCACTCTTTCCTCATAGGGTTTGGTTTTCAGTCCCCTGATCATCCCTGCTGCCCTTCTTTGAACTTGTTCCAGTTTTTTGGCATTAAAGTGTAGTGTCCAGGATTTGACACCGTACTCAAAATGAGGCCTAAGCAGTGTTGAATAGGGTTGCCATATGTCCCGGGAAACTAGGATTTCCCCCAATTTTGATTGTTACGGCCAGTTCCGTAAAAATTATTGAAAAGTCCCATATTTGCAAGGTTTCAAACCAAGGGGCATGCTCTTAGTTTGAAAAAAAATTCTCGCCTTTTCCTTGCTGCCGTGGAGCGGCACCTCTACTTAAGCACCAGCCAGCGTCTGTAGCAGCAGCCACAGCAGCTGGGTGGCTGAAGAAAAAGAAGGAGATTGGGTTGATCAGCGTGGCCTGATCATCGGTAAGTTGAGGTCCCCAGCAGCAGGGGCGGCTTAGCTGAACCCACCTCCCAGCTGACAGGCAGCTTGGCGATGGGATAAATTGAAGGTCTCTGAAAGGAGAATGAGGAAAAGGAGGGGGCATGGGGAAAAGAGGAGATCGAAGGCACTCCAGTAGGTCTCCTCGACAGCCCCATCCAATGCATGCACAGTTTGAAGAATGCAATGATGTCATATGGCTGTCCCGGTTTGTTGGGAAAGAACTATGGCAACCTTAAATAGAAGGGGACTTCATTCTGTTGTTTTCAGCTCAGTGTTCAAGTCTATCAAGATCTTTTTGAATTTTGTTTCTCTCTTCCAAGGTATTGGCTATTCCACCTAATTTCGTGTCATCTGCAAAATTTGATAAGTATTCCCTCATCCAAGTCATCCAAGAGTTAGCCCACCCAAATTTCAATAAACAGCTTTATCCCGTGTCTACTGGTTTTATGGAGCAACAGATGAAATGGGGCTATCCCAGCCAAGCCAGCTACTGTTGTGGAGCTCACAGATCCATTGGCTACTGATTTGGAAAGTTGTGTTCCTTTTGGATTGAAATAGTTATATGAAGCATACAGCAATCTTGGATACAGAACATATACTTTCACATCTGTAATAATTTCACAAGACTTCCATTGAGGATAATGGTGCATTGAAATGAAAAGAGCAAGTTATGTCAAATTGGATTTATTCTTCCCCAAAGTGAGCTCTTAATCTATACATAAATGTGTTAAGTAGTACTTGTGCTGTCATCACATTTTTAGTACAAAAAATGATAATGAATACATAAGTAATAAAAAATTGTGTGTGTGGGAGAATCTCTTTCCCAAAAATGTTTGTAGTAACATGGTAACCATGCAGAGGGCCACTTATTAAAAAAATGATTTGAAGATGTGTTTGAAAGCCATAAATGTGATCATAAAGGAGGTAAATATCATAATACGCTGCCTTTTCCTAGTTGGAAGTAGAGAATGAGCATATCAGAAGCACCTGATGTATGAATAATGTGTATTTGTTTTACATGAAGCTTTACTGCTGCAATGTTCCAAGAATGCTTATATTCAATAAGTAGCTATTATAATTCACAGAATGGCAGCACTGACTCCATAAAGCAAAGCCCATCAATTGTAATTTCTCAAAACCCATAAAATCTGCTTTCAGGTATATTACCTAAAGTGAGATTTAAACTCTGTGTCTACTTTCTTGCTATGTCACTCTGCAATTCTATATGCTTACGGCATGCATCACAAACCAATTCTAGTATTATATGCTGAGGTCTAAATATATTATATGACTATGTTTTTGTCAATTACACTGAGAACATTATTATTATTTGACACATGACATTAATGTTACAATTAGTTGAACTATAAGTAAAACAAGCACACTGTATGGGGTGCTCCTGCCACCCTAACAAAGGGTATAGAATTTAGAATGGATGTAGAATTTATATATATCCCACCCTAACAAAGTCCAGAAATGAATCACAAACATATTCTTACACAATTATTTTCTTACCGGTCTTTGCCCGTTTCATGTTTGAAGAGTTCATCAAACTGAAGCATCTTGTGCCGGGATATCATATATACTTTTAATTGAGGTAGTATTTGATTCATCAGTTGTAAATTATTATAAATTAATCCTTTTCCATCTCTCCTCATGTAGATGCTGGGACCCCAGAAGATAAATACAGTCCCTTGGCTCATATTTAGCAGTTCATTGCGATTCCGCAAAATTCTCTGGATACTAGAATGAGCTATAACTCGTAGGCTGGTCTTGTTTCCAACATCTTTTCCAAAACCCCGTGTGGGTGCATCATTCATTCGTATCACACACTCTGTCTGGTCAATTCTGTCGCCTTGTTGGCTTCGCAAAAGGTGTCCAGAGCTTGTTACAAGGGCACAGCTCGCACAGTGCATTTTCAAAGGCTGCAAAGAAAAAGATGTCTCAGTATGATATAAACTCCAGTCCTCTGAAAAATAAAGAAACACAAGGTAACATTGAAAAATACGTGTGAACATTAATGGTAGGATTCCCAGATCACTACATAAGGTGAACCTTTGTTTCCTGACTCTTGCAGGAGTTCATAAGCACAACTTCTAGAATAAATTAAAATAATGTAATTCAGTTAGTGCTGGAGCTAAGGAGTAAGAAGGTAACCTTTGTGACACCACATTCTTTGGCATTTTCCTTAAAGGCTGCTCTGGAAGGACAGATAGGGACTCAAGAGCAGCATGAGATGTGCAAGAAAAGATCAGTGAGCTGTATCTTCCAACCCTTTCATCTGCTGGATAATTTCTGTTCCTAGAATGCCTAATCTGAATTGAATTTGTAGAACTTTTCTTCATATTTTCCAAAGCAAGGAAATCCATCATCCTTCTTCTAACATACAGTACAGTTCAGCACTCTAGTATCTGTTCATTCCTCAGAAGTAGAATGTTAACAGAGACCTCATCACTTCTTGGATTAGCAAAAAGTATGCTGGGAAAGGATACCTGTAACAGCTACTCCATAAAAAACTGTATGTAATGTGACCAAGATGACCAAAGTTTATACACCTTGTGTTTATTGTTGTAAATAACAGTATTGTATATACCTGTAGTTTTTTCCATTAACATTTAAACCAGATCTAAGAATTTTAATATGTATAGGGCTCTTTTAAATCAATAATTCCTTAAATGAACACTGAAGTCAAATAGAAAGCTGGAACTGTAGTTTATTTTTGAATTCTCAAAGAGAGATGTAGCTTGGTGTTTACTTGTTTGTATTTTACAGCAGATATATTAGCATAAACTCTACGCAGTCCTTTCACAACATTTCCAAAAGTAGGTTATTTTATAAGGAGTTATTCAAGAAATGTTGAGAAAGGTTCTATTAGGGGTGGGTCAGCTGAATTAGCTGAATTTATCATCAATGATGTTATCATATAGATAATATGGTCTCATCACATTCACTATATAATCCCCAATAGCTCTAGATTATTAATTTGAGAAAATGAAGGCTATATTTTAAAAAACAAAATCCCATCCTCCAGGACAGGGCATTTTAGCCAATAGAATTATGTTTCAAAATTCACACAGAACAGTAGACGTTTTAGGACATCCTCATAGGATTCCATGAAGGTAAGAAAATGCTGCAGATGTTATCAATGCAAAGTGGTGGAAGTATTTTTTTTTAAGTCCTGGTGTTTGAGGGTTAAAAATTGTGCAACAGCAGCTGATAATTTAAAAACTTTGAGATATATGGATGTAAGTTTCCTGTTACATCATAAACTGCCTTGAGCCCTTAATGGTCCCTGTAAACATACTGCACTCAAGCTGACTAGAGTTTAAAGTGGATGTTGTCCAAGGAGCTTTAGGGGAAAGTGGGGTTCAACTTCTGAAATGGAGAAATGTTGAATCAGCCGACAAAGATAAGTAAAATATCTCACAGAGACACACATAGGCAATGAAAGCAAGACCTTTATACACCAGTCAGTATAAAGAACAGCTGGATCTAAGCTGACCCAACAGAAATAGAAAGACCTGCTAGTGATACAGTGAACCAGTATCCACTAATGTCTCCAAGATGGGCATAGGAAATTAAGCAGCTGTTTTTTTTTCTGATTTGCTCCTTTCTCTTGCAGCTGGAAGATCTATCATATGTGATGAGAAGAGAGACTTGGCATGAAAATTACAAAAATGAGGCAGAATGGGCAAAAATTGGATGGACACTGACACTGTCCTTGTTTAACATTTAAGGTGTCTTCAGATATTCAGTAGTTCTAAACTACTTTCCTATCAAAGGAGGATTTTAAAATTTTTATCTGAGTTATCTTTTACAAGTTTGCTAGAAACTATCTTTGATTAAAAGGAGATTTATTAATACACATAAATTGTAAAGGAAGTCTGAAATGCAGCTGGGTTTAATGTGCTTGTACCTAGTAAAAAAAAAATTGCCAGTTGAAAATCTGATTCTGTTCTCTTGAAGTTCTGGCCTAGAGGTCTGTCTACAATCTCTCTCTCTCTCATATATGTATAAATGTTATTTCCCCACAGCTTTATGAATGGATATAATGGGATTTTTACACAAAGTTAAAATAACTTGAGGCGTGATAGAGACAGCTGTGAAATATCTCATTTTCTGGTGTATATGAATGAACGAATATAAACACGAATGCCCTTCAAACAAAATCTCTCAAATTCAAAACTGGTTGAGAAAAATAGTTCCAGCTCATCTGTATTAGTCTGCTGGCTGCAATACGAATAAGCATGCCTTTCTGATGAGCTGTCACATTCATTGTGCTCAAACGGTGGGTGGTGCATTTAAAAGAATAAAGGACAGTGTCTGTGAGTTATGCTACATCATCACTGTGCAGAATCCCCCCCTAAAACAGCTGATCAAGGAGACCACTCTACGTTAATTGGCTGTACAACGTGTACATAGAGTGCAACATTAAAATTAAGACAAATCACTTTTGCTGTTGCAACAACAACATAATACAAATGTCCCTCAGAGTGCACCAATCACTTGGAAAATTGTTCCTGCATGTACAGCACTAGCAGCTTGGCACTACAGAGTAGTAAGTATATTCAGTTTATGACAGACAGCTCTTAATACCTTATGAAATTAGCTCCCATGATTTCCTGTGGCAGTGAATTATCTATATGTCATTAGACACAAAACTAGCATGTCTCCATATATTAATCTCATGCTTCCCTTACAGAAAAAAGAGCTGAACTCAGCTTAGTGACATATCATTTCATTTAGCACGAGAGACACATATGTATGAAACTACTTATATTATTATCATTATTTTTTATTGTTACAGCCAAAGCCAGTATTACAGTATCACAAATTTAAGCAGCATAACACAAACGAGGCAACCTAATAAAACAGTCACAAAACCACAATCGCTAGATTATGTGCAACCAGAAATTCAAGGGTTATTATTTCTATGCCCTACAAACATACTCAATGACAGTCAAGTGCTAAGATCTTGGACAATTATATGAACAATGTAAACATGGGAGCGGAAATATAACTTTTTGAGGTTCTAATGAAGGAAATTCTTCTAGCCCTCGAGGGTTTTAATTCACATCACAGAAGTACTAAGTTCACCCAAAGTAAATCATGGTTTAACAAGGAGTGCTTCCAGGCAAAAAGTGCCCTGAGACTTAAATATAGAGAATATTGCTTAAACCCTACGGATAGCTTGTGGACAGAACTGTCTATAGCCAAGGTACAGAACAAAAAGATAATTAAACTACTTATAAAATCAATGTCTATGCTAGAAATTAACAACGATGGCAGGCTTTGCTTTATAGAGCAGAATGCAGGATTTCTTCTCTATCTTTTTGGCAAAAACATTTATTTGTATTCTAAGAAGAGGAACTTTTAAAAATGTGCTATCTCTATCTCTCAAAACACAGCTACCCAAATCTGCTCATGTTAGCTATGATTTTGTGAAGACTACAGTATAGAAGCATTTAATTAACATTTGCACAACTTAATTTTTTAAAATCTTATGATGAATAAAATTATTGACATGGACTACTGAGCAATCATGGAATGACAGCAGAAATACACTTATGGATTAAAAATTGGTTGAAATATATGGTCAGTTTGTGTGATGAAGGGAAATGTTATTCCCTTTTTCACTTTGTTAGAACTCCACCATCATCCATTTCTGTTGAATGGTGGGAGACTGCAGATAAATAAAAGGAAGCATATTGTCACACGCCACATAATTAAATAGTGGAATTCACCCCAACAAGATGAATGATGGCTGCCAGCCCAGACAGTTTTAAATTGAGATTGGATGAAATAATAGCAATGACAACAGTAAAAAGGACTTGATTCTTCCATCACTTGTGCAAGCAGGTATCTAGGACCTCCTTGTGAGGGAAAAAAATGGTATGCCAAATGTCATTTTTATTCTTCTGTGGCTAGCCCAGATGTGAAACTACCAAAATGAAGACATTCTTTGGTAAGTTCATTCTGTAGTTCCCTTCGCCTGACCTAGTGTGAGAAAGTGTAGCTGGCACCGCAAGGTTGCCATTACCAGGGTGCGCCTGATTGTAGTTCAAGAATACCACAATCTTCAAGGAGGCACTTTCTGTGTACCCCCAAAATGGCATTGTGAAAGAGTTACATCTGAGCAGGCAGGAGATTGAGCATTACTGAGCAGGTGGGGCTTTATGGTCCAGAGCAGGGGTTCCCAACCTTTTCAAGCTGGGAGCCGGGTCACACTCACTCAGTCAGCTTCGAGGGCCGGGCAGCCATTTTGCCCTGCCTGCACAATGGGGGTGGCCATTTTGTCCCAACAGCTTCAAAGGGGTGATCATTTTTTTCGTCAATGCCCTTGGAAGGGTGGGGGTCACATGAAAAGGCCCACGGGCCTTAGGTTGGGAACTCCTGGTCCAGAGACATCCAACAGGATCCCAGAAAGCTTCTAGATGCCTCTGTATTGTGTCTTCATATATCAGTTGCCAAAGATTACAAATGAATGCAATTAAGTTCTTTTCTTTATTTGTCTCAGATGCACCAGCAGCATATAATATACAAAACTAAAATTATGTTGATGTCCTACTAGCATGCTTCCTGTAGGTATTCAGTTTGTCCCTGTGTGACCAGAATGCTAGAGCCATCCGATTTTATCCAGCTTTCTCAAATGCATAACCCCAACATTAGGAACTGGAATATTCATCAAGCCTTTGCTATTTAAGATTCCAGCAGACTTTACATACTTTTTTCTTTGTATATACTCACTTGCCACTGTGATGAATTACACACTGGGAAGTATAAAAGTAAGTTAAAAGTTGCATCATGAAGGTTGCAAAAACCAGAACAGCCAGTAATAGGGACATGGAAGGTGTAGATATTCTCCTAGAGAATATCAGGTCATCTACCTTGGACTTAAGCTGCTGATAAGAGATGGCTAGTGTAAGCTTATGCTCCAAATTCAGATATATTTGGTTTGGTGTCCAGTAGTTTTCCAGGTCAACTTAGACAGGTTCTGATTTTGACCACGAAAAACAAAAACAAATTAAGGTTACATAGGTATACCTGCATGAAAGAGACCTGAGCTTTGAATGCATTCCAATCATTTAAAACTGGGATTCTCAACCTGTAGCCCATGGGCCGGATGCAGCCTGCAGCACCATTTCATGTGGGGCCCCACTGCCTCCATCACAGGAAGTGGCATGTGGTGGAGGAAGGGCAAAATGTTGCTTCTTCCTTTCTCTTATTTCCTAGCGTTGGCAGATTGCCACTTTCTGAAAGAGCCTGGTAGTCTAACATCTAGCATTTTCAGCAGGAATCTCTGTGCTTCATTTCCATCACAGAGAAAGCCCTTGAAAGCCCTTGCCCAGAAATATCATGCACAAATGAGGCATACCAATATTGTAATAAACAAATGGAATATATTAAAATGGTAAAACAAACAAGGAAAAATCAAGAATGCAATGCTTTACAGTGGACGTAAATTGGCTCATAACATAATAAAAGTTCTCAATCAAAATAATAAACAAATTGACAATAATTTGTTTGAAGGGCATGGGAATTGAATTGATCAATTAAGATTGATCAATCAAAACTGATCAATATTTGAAGTGCTTACAACTAAATGATGGATTCACATTAAGTTGATTAACTGAGATAAAAGCAGTTGCAAGTATATATAAACTTACAGAGACATCTCATAATTAACCATCTTTTCTTAATAAATCAGAAAGCAAAATCTTAACGTCAGAAGAACATCTTGCTGATGTCTTAGCCACCACAACCGCTTTAAAGTCTTCTTGTCCATGTGGACATAATTGTGTGGAGGGGAACATGCCTGACTGAAGGGGAACATGCCTGAACTGGCCTCTGCTATGACATCATAAGATTTTCTTGTGAAAAGGAATTCAGTAGAAATGCTCAGCCATTAACTCCAAAATCCAACATCCTTCCCCAAATGAAAATCAAACCGATTATCAACATTGTCAGAAATACTGTTGCTTAGCGTGGTAAGTCACAACTGAAATAATAATAATTTTGTGTCAGAGATTACTCTGAGTTGAAGGAATTTTTGCTGGAGAAACTCCACTCAGGGGATGCCCAAATGAGGGTCCTTTCATGCTTACAGTGCTCCCATGATTGAGAGCTCTAATAAGGAAGAGTGTGGATTTGGGTGTGTTTCGCTTAAGGTAGTTTTTTTGTTTGTTGATGATGATGTTTCTCTGTTGCGTTATGTGTTTATTTTTGTTGTAAAATAAAATTTATGAAAAAATAATAATAAGGCAGAGTTCTCTAGTTACAGGAGCACTGGCAACATATTCAACTGAACAGACCTATAATTGCTTCTTTAGACATTCATGCTAGTGTCTGGCCGGACATCCTGCTATAGTAATGGAATAGACCATACAGCCAGGAACTCAATGCCTAGTGTTGGGCGGCGAGAAGTAACCTGACTCCCTAAAGGGGCCAACAGCTATGGGCAGGTGAACCCCTTTAGGTGGGATGATGGTCTCCTCAGTAGAGGAAATGCCACTGGAAACAATCATATTTGGCCCAATGGCAAAATGAGCAGAGGAGGAACCACTTCACTATTCCGATTCCCAATGGTCATGGAGGCGGAAGAGGCCATGCCAGATGGACTGGCTGTGAAGGTGCACCTTTGTCAATATCCTCAAGGCTGCAGCAGTCCATTGCAGTCCCAGTGTTAAATCTTGCATGTCTCATTTCATACGTGTTGCAGGAGATGGCTCAGTGATCACAGTGTGCAGGTCAGTTCATGGCAAGCTGAGATCCACCTTAAACAAATTCACAGTAATGGCATTTTCCCTGAGAGACACATCCATTAATTGCAAAAATGACTCCCGGGGAAAAATGTATACTCAGATATGAGCAACAGCTGCACCAATGACGAGGAGACATTTATGTATGGTTAATATCAGGGGATGGAGACACTGGAAGTAGAACTTACATGTTGCCTCTCATCCATATCATAGACATAGCAATTCCTACTTTCAGTAAATAATGCCTGGATGGGCCTTATGTGACCAGAGTTTCCAATCATAACAAGAGGCTACATGAGTACAGCAGGCTTTTTTTTATGAATGTGTCCACTTGTGGACACTAGGGGCTCAGTGAGGGAAGTACAGTCTTTTGGTGTGCCCCAGTCTTCCTTCTCTGTGCCATTAAATTATGATGGAGAGGAAAGATTTGTAATGTTTGATATGTGACACCCTTGATGATATTGGTGACAGAGGATGACTTAGCCATGCCACTGCCTACAGAGCTTTATCTCATGGCAAGATGGCAAGGCACTATACCGCTGGCATTGCTCAGCCTCTGAAATTAACTTCCTTGTATTATATATGAAGCATCAATTACCGTGTCTTCTGACTCTTCAGAATGAAACTTTCTTAAAGACAGGTGGAATAATTATGGAAGCTCCCAGATTGGAGCATTATGCCTGGTGGTGAGGGTCTAATTTTTTTACTATCACACTGTGGGTGTGGTATGGTGGGCTTGGCCAGGGGAAAAGCCCTGCATTGCACCCGAATTAGGACTACTTTACTTCAAAACTTGGATGGACAGGGCCAGCCAGAATTTCTGCTACTGGTTCTGGTGAACTGGTGTGAATCTGCTGATGCCCACCACTGATTATGGCCTATCTGTAGTGAACAGGAACCTTGCATCTCTAATTTGACATAACTGCAGCGATCAACTGTATTCAATGTCTCTTGCTCATTAGGTAAAGGTTGTCCTTGCTTGAAAGCCAGTCGTATTCGACTCTAGGGTTCAGTGTTGATCTCTGTTTATAGTCAAAGAACCAGTGCTGTCTGCATCTGCAGACATTTCTGTCGACATGTGGCAGGCATGCCTCAACACTGGAGTGCATGGAACACTGTTTACCTTCCAACCAAACTGGTACCTATTTATCTACTTGCAATTTTTTTCCTTTTAAACTGCTAGGTTGTCAGGAGCTGGGACAGAGGTGGAAGCTTACTCTGTCATGCAGCACTCAGGTCTCAAACTGGGGACCTGCCAACCTTCCAGTCATCAAGTTCAGCATCTTAACCACTAAGCCACCACTGTCCCTCTCTTGCTCATTAGACGCCCCCAAAAAAGACTTTGTTGCTGGTTATTATTTCCAATAAGAAAGCTTTACTATGGATAAAAGGCAAAAAAAAATGACACACAATATAATTTCATTTTAAAATGGTATTTGCAGAAAATCTTTTAATCTAATTTCATTTTCTTATTCATTGAATAAATTACCTGAACATATATAGAAAGATTTTAAAGGGCATAGAAGCTTTATATTACCTCTATGCAGGCAACTAGAGAGAATCTCAATGATCTTGGCAATCTGTAACCATTAATAAAGGGGATTTGTTGAGGTTAATATCTGGAGAAATACTCAGGGATTTCTCTGACTTTTTGATTTCACCAGTCAACCCATTTGTCAAAGGACAATTTCATTCACCAAAGCATAATTTGGGCCTCAAATTAAATCATTAGCACAATATCTAAAACAAAATTCTTACTGCCAAATTGGAAATACTATAGCATTTCACCAAACATTAAATCAGCAGAGTGTATCTGACTCACAAACTTAAGCAAATTTACAATAGTTGGAATTAGGTCATTTCTAACACACTTTCCTGCTGCACACCTTAACTTTGTGAGCCTTTCAATAAAAGCAAGAGTATTTTGTGAATGAGCCATGATATGCATTTTCTAAATTGTCAATCTGCTGTCTTATGGGCTGTTAACTGGAAAGCTTCTAAGAGAGGAGGAATTGTGTCAAAGTAAATGGCATGAAATTCAGTTTAGGCACATGTTATATTGTATAGATAATCACTCACAGGATTTTCTGTATGCCAAAATTAAAATGCCAGAATAACTGTGCAGTGTCCTTGAAATCAAATATTCTGAAACAAATTTACTATCTATCAAGAAGTTACACTTGCCGCTTGTCCAAGGTCATCAGCTATCTAGAATTGGATCAATATGTAACCAGAATACAAGTAGTGCAGAAATAATGATTATAATGTTCTCTCAGTATTTCAGAAGAAAAGGGAAATTCTTAATTGATAAAATTCAAATTTGTTTTCCATGCTGAAAGGGCATTCATGTATTGGAAATTCCTATACTCTACTACTTGTCATATGTGGATGTCATAAAACAATATGCAAAAAGTCCCACTGAGATAGAATCATTGTTAAATATAGTGTGAATATTTAGCAAAGATATTCAAGTGAGTTTTGGACCTGACAGAAGTGGCAATTCTTGCCACACTGTATAGAAAGATTTGTGCACATCTCTTTAAGCAACATGTCAAGATCAAAAAAATTATATGGAACAAAGCTAAGAAATAGAGATACAGTATTATAAAAATCATCATCAAGTGATGACAACTATAAATACTTTGTACTAGAAGCCGATAACATCCAGCATACAAACATTAAATTTTGATATAAAGGGAATACATTAAAAAAACTGCAAAAAAATAGAAGCAAAATTACATGGTGGAATTTAATTGTATGATGACATCAAGTTTGCGAGCTTTCTTGATACTCTGAGCAGTCTTTTAGGCAACATTGAGATTTACAACACTGAACTTTCAAAAGAGAAAAATTATCTGAAGACAGTCTATGATTTCAGGGTTTTCTAGGTAGAGAGTACTTAGAATGGTTTACCCTACCCTTCTTCTAGGGGCGCCCTGGGGATGTGCAGCTTGCTCATGGCAGAACTGAACTTCCAATCTTTAGCTACTCAGCCAGACACTTAACTCACTAAACTATCCAGTTAGCAATTACTATTAGCTACTATTACTATAATATTTATTGAAACATGGCACATATATTTGTAAAATAAAGAAGTGAATAAAACAAACATTGCTATTGTGTTCCTTCCCCTGGGAAAACTGCTAACTGATGGAATTCTCAAATAATATTTAATGAGACATTTTAGTTTAATAAGCAGATGCTTATTCTCCATAATCTATAATCAAAAGCTTTAATCTGATCCTCACATAAAGGTAGACAATAAGAGTTATTTAAAATCCACCGAACTATCTTGAAATTAACAATCAATTTTTTGTTTTGTTATCACAGCTCTCAATAGAGCAACAATCCAGATGTTGAATCACTTGCAGGTAAGAAACTCTAAGAAACACATTACCAACATACTGAACTTCATGTTTTATGTGGGGAAGTCTTTTTTATTATCACAATCTAACATCCAACACACACACACACACACACACACACACACACACACACACACACACACACACACACACACACACACACACACACACACACACACACACACACACACACACACACACACACACACAGTCAGAGGCATAGGAAACTATCAAGCAACCATAAGAAGTTAAAATAAATGCTTTTCTTAACAGTGCTAATTGCTGGTAGATAAACAGAATATTTTAAATGCACCATCTCCATTTTAACAGATAAAATGTGCAGTTAAATTCTAATGATTCCTTTGTGATTTCTCTAGCTGTGGATACTTTACTTAGCTAGTTATGTCTCGCGATGTGAAAACCAACTTATAGTATTACCTTAACAGGGTTTTCAGGATAAGATAGGTACTTAAGGAGTGGTTTTACCAGTTCCACTTCCTCCATGGTTAAGTAGGGATTCAAACCCTGGACTCCAGAGTTCTAGTCTATCACTTTATCCACTACTCTACAATGGATACGCCTAGCTGTGAGTTAAGACTATGAAATATTAAAAAATAAACCCTGTTCCTTTTTTTACTTATTGAATGTTAATTAGCATGATTGTATTACTGCACACTGATTTAATTATCTAATAATGCTGTTCATCTTATTATCCACTACAGGAGTAATCTTAGTCCAGCATTTTGATTTTTTACCTCCTTTGAATGCTTCCAATTTTAGCCGGAGGCTCATCATTAATTTCTCAAAATATATCCTAGCATCTCAACTTGTTTAAACTGGCCTACTACAAATATTTACCAGCTACAAAACATGTCTCTCATCTCAAAGTTAAAAAAATTATGGTTCATAAAGCTTCGCAGGCAATTATTTATTTTAAAAGTAAAGTTAAGCAATGAAAAGTCATTCACTTAGGGAAAAGTGTTTTCTGTGACATTAACTCTTTTCAAGGCTTTGTTTGATAGTTAAAATTTTCATTAGAATGGTTAAAATGCAGTTCCTCTCCGGAAATCCATGTGAACACCTAGTTTCTAGGAAAGCCCAGTCTTCAAATAGTTAAAAGAATGCCATCAGAAATTAATAGAGTTTGGAACATTATTATGTTCCCCCACCCTCAAAATGGGTTGCATTACTCATTATCATTACTGTTGCTTCAGTAAAACCCCGGATTACGACTGACCTAGCACACGTTTGCCGCGGGTTCCGATGGCAAATTTTATTAAAATAATTATTTGGTTTATGATCGATTTTCGGGTTCCGCCCCCAAAACTGCATGATTTTGAAATCCAAGATGGCGGCAGCTGCCATCTTGGAGATCAAAATGGTAGCCTCCCCCTCCGCAGGAAGTCACTTACCCTGCAGAGGTGCTGTTGTTGTCATTTCTTCTGCTATTTTTCGGCTGCCCGTCGCTGAAAGTTTTTTTCCTGCATTTTGCCTTGCAGGAAAAAGGAGGCTGGGAGAGGTTGGAAATAGCACGAATTGGGTCCCCCAACTCTCCCAAAGGCGGCAGGGGCGCCAGAGAGCATGAAATGGATGAAAAAACCACTGCCGTCAGCTGCAGGTTTTGCCTTGCAGCACCACCCGGGGAGGTCGGAAGAGGTTGGAAACAGCGTGGATCAAGTCCCCCGACTCTCCCGGAGGCAGCAGAGGCAGCGGAGAGCCCAAAATGGGTGAAAAAACTCTGTTGTCAGCTGCAGATAAATTCACCAAACAACGTGGAAAAGGTAGGGAGATTGCTCCTTTGCTTTTGTGTGGATGGGAGAGGGCAGCACCTGGCCTTTTGGGGATTTTTTTGCGGGGTTGTATTTTTTAATGTTTTTTTTTGGTCTGGTCTGATCGTCGTCGTCCCCCATGTATTCCTATGGGAAATTGTGTTCCGGTTTACGACCGTTCCAGGTTACAATGGAGGCAGTTGGAACGGACCTCTGTCGTAACACAGTGCAGTTACATCCTTGACACACCAAAAGTATCATGTTATAGAGATAATGACTGTATGTTCCTTGTAACTTGTTACTTTCAAATTCTGGAAAAATGATAGAGGACAGCTGTCTAATATTACAATGAACACAAGCCATGCTGAGCATAAAGTGCAAACAATATACTTGTTACAGAGTTGTAACTGATTAAAGCAACTATTGACTCTGTGTACACTTGCATATTAACATTGACGTAGACACATCCAGCCAGTTTAGTGTGGCTTTTATAAATACCACAATGTGGATATACATCTCATCAGCAATAAATTCAGGTCCTTCTTTTGGGAACCAAGATTTAGATTTACAGACATAGAAGGAGCCTCCCTGCAGAGGAGATAGCATTGCATGTACAGTCAAACATCCCATGCTGTATTATGCAGCACTCTGACACAATGAGTTTTTGACTGCAGGTGGGTAGTCTTCTTGTTCCTGGGACCACCTTGGTTGTTAAAATATACAATTCAAATTCTACCAAGACAGACCTTCACTTGAATCATGTGCTTCTAGTGATTAAACAACCAATAGTTTGAAAATCTTCCAGTTCTAATGCAAATTACCAGAAGTATTCCCTGGCTCACAGCATGAGTTGCTCAGTCCAGGGATCTGTTGGTACAAATTCTCCTCTCCTCCTTTCACCATTTTAATAATCAATAATAATTATGAACCATTAAGTAGCACCTTCAAGACTAACTGTTAAATTTTAATGTGAGCTTTCGTGGAGAACTAACTTTCTGTCACATAATAGGCTGCCCCAGTCTGGGAGAATTCTATCTATGCTAGTCAAATTAACTTGGCTTTTCATCAAACAGACACAAAGGATATATTACGTTGTTTTGGATTACAGCATTGACTAGTTATTGACATCTTTATCAAACAGGCCATATAGTTACAGGTTGTTTATGACCGAGGCCTGTTAATAAATTCTTCTCACATATGGAAATAGCACTTCCAGATGTTAGAAGACATGTAGGGGCAGATGTTGGGAAGATAAAGAAAGAAACAGATCCAAGGTGTCCAATGTTTTGATTTAAACATCATCCATCACATTTGAAGTCAAAGAAGAATTTCCTAAAAACAACTGCAACAATTCTATCTACAGCTGAGTCTTATTGTGAACTATGCAAAAGTATTGCCTGGAGGCTTATGGGTGACAAAGGAAAAGACAGCAGCCAGTTACCATCTCCAATATGGGACATGGAAGACTCTGAATAGGCTGATAACTGGGGTGGCATTATGCAAAACAAACCTAAAGAGGTGGGGCTATATTGACAATGGTGAACAAAGTGAATATGTCAAGAGACAAGACTGAACATCTGCTAATCTGCGGAAATTTGCCCAAACCATGTGATATTGAGGATTTGTTTGAAGCAAATGACAGGACTACTCAAAGTGTTGAAGATTGAAAAAGTAGAGTGTAAAGATGTAGTTTATATATGCATATATTTTTAGATGATGGGTACAGTATTAGTGTTTTCAAGATTATGTTGTTTTTAAATGTTAGCACTCCAGACTCAAATAAATAAATGAATAAATAAATAAATAAATAACCAAGCACCCTTCTCTTCTTCCAAGGGTGCTTTGCAACTGTCCAGCTCTTCTCCTGAAAGGTTCAGTCTAGGATCAAACTGCAAACGTCTGGCTCTGTAGCTGGTGCCCAATCCACTGAGCTATCTAGCCGGCTGCTGCTTTTAGGGAATGAGATTCATCTTTTGAGGTGGTAATTTTTTAGGTACTGCAAACCTAAAGGTTCCATACAGTTATTAAGAGGGTGACTTCTGCGAGTTTTATACAATGATATAATATAAACTCAGAACTTTTCAGCATATTCTAAACAGGCAGAATGACAGTGTACTGATGCTGTCCTCACCCCAACCCCTACTGCCTCCCCTACCAACCCTTCTATTGATAATGTAGGGTGCAACCTTATAAATTGTCAGTAGATATAATGCTAAGATTTAGAAAATAGTTTCCATCCAGTATCCTATAAATGTGTCCCAGGAGGAAGATTAGTATCAATCATGAGCTTATTGGAGAGGGAGATAGGATACAGTGATAACCTGAAGCTATCAGCCAAGAGTAATGGTCTAAGGAGGAAAGCAATCAGAGAGGGGGAAAAGAATTCTCACAAAGAAAGACACAGAGAGAAGGGGAAGGTGTGTGTGTGTGAGAGAGAGATGGGAGATAGCGTAGAAAATAGACAGGAATGCATCATGTAGACGATATACAAGAGAAAATCTTAAGAACTGTCTATAGACTTTGAAGAAGTGGCTATAACCGAATGTTTATTGATTTAAAAGAGTCCATATTACATCAAAAGTTGTACTACGTTTGTTCTGTAGCTCAGATAACTAGTACTAAAATGCAATACAGCTAGTTGCAGTCTCCTAACTATGCAAATTCTCACAGTTCAGCCCTTAAATCAATAAGAAATGAAAAGGTGTTGTACTCACTTGGCTAAATTATCACTCAGAAAGGGCAGCCAAATGAGCAAATAAGCACAGAAACAAGTTTATGCTAGACTAAACAGAATGCAAGCGTGGCGCCAAAATGGCCGCCGTGCTCTTTGCGCCCTCCCACCGGACTTGGACATCCGGGTAGTTAGGGGGCGTGGCCAGCACCCTTTAAAAGGGGTGGCCACGAGGCAGCCGCGCTGCCATTTTGCGAAGCGACGGAGAGGAGAAGTTTTTCCCCTCCACCCCCTCCCTAGTTAACAGTGTGATATTTTGGTCGCTTCGGGGCCGGGTGGGAATTTTTGGCTGGGACCTACAATTGGCTTCCGGGTCCTGGCTTTTTTGCCCATCCCACACTGTTGCTATGGTTTGACATAGGGGTTTCTTGCTGCTGCTGTTGACTTTGGTCACATGGGCAGGTAGCACTGGTAAGGTAAACATTTATGACCCACAGGTATCCGGCAGGTTCGCAATTGACTGGACAACACTAGACAGGCACAAGTTGGTTAACGTTGTCCGGTCAACGATGAACCAGGCAATGGGGTGATGGCACGAGCTAGGCAGCAGGCATCACCCCGTTATTTTACGGATACGCGTCAGAGGGTGGGGTCAGTAGTTAGATTATTGACTACGGTCAACAATTTGTTTGTTGTCAACAAACAAATTGATACAAATGGATACATTGTAACCAATTGCCGTTGGCAATTTTGGGTGGAACCTTACCAGTGTTACTTCGGCCTGCTTGCCTTAAGAATTATAATTGGTTGAATACCAATAGAAATTTATAATTCGGACTAGGGCATGAATCAATAAATGTGGCCCAATGCCGTTATCCACTTTTACCAGTGTCTGAGTCCTTTATTGGGGGGTGCGCCTGCAAAGCTTTTTTTCCTTTAAAAGATGCTCTGCTTCTAGTGAAGGAAGCAGCACCTCACCTAATGAGGCCATTGGTTAGCCTGTTGCTCCCTCTTCTTGAAACTGATTCAATTTTGAAATGGCCCAGTATGGCCCATTAATTTTGTGGACATTTTGTTCATTTATTTAGGAAAAAACACATAACCATATCACCGCTGTATAGACATTTGCACTGATGGCTACTCATAACAATTAAATTCACAGGAGGAGGAGTCAAGTGTTTCCCACCCCTGAATTAAAACCATGAAAGATATAAAAGCACCATAAAATGTAAGCAGGGTCAGTAGATAAAGGTATGGTATTCTGAAATCGTTTACTAGGCAGGACAAGGCACTAGCTGAACACTACAGTAAGCTAGTGAAAAACTGGAAGAAATGTATTCCTCAACCTGAACTGAACCACTGAAAAGGTTCTTTTGGATAGACTACAGAGACTAAGCAGGATAGTACAGGAGGAAATGTTCAGAATGATGGTACTGGAAATACTTTTGTCCCAAGATACTGAGGGATTTAAATGTTATCGCTAACATTTTAACTGTGATCCAAAACTTTACATCTACCACAGGCTGGCAGTTGCAGGATCCTCTGGGAGATGTATATTTTATGAAATAATACACTTTCAGAATTGGGATTTTTCACCCTACCTTACCAGTAGGAGATTCTTACACAGAGAGAGTATACTGTGAGAGTCTCAGCAATAAAATGCAAAAGAGTTCCTGGATTATCTGTCCAATGGGATAAAATGCATACTACTTGCCTGGCACCAAATTTCTTCCATTTTCTTTGGAACAGCATTATACTGTCCATGCTCAAGACACTATTAAACAGATGAATGGTCTGATGCAGTATGAGCCCTTTTTCCTATTAATGAAAAAGTACAGGAAAAAAACCTGTTTTTAATGTTGCTATGTATTCTTTATTCATCACCTCTTTGAAAGACTTTAATAAATCTGGCAACTGCCTCTATCTGCCAGTAAATCACCAAAAGAACACATTCCACAAGTTTATCCGAAAGGCAAAGTCTGACATATTCCAAGTGAGGATGGCGGCTATATTACTGCTGAACTTCTAATATATGGGAAGGTAAATTATCCATAATGATCACCAAGTTTAAAAATCACACCACCACATGGGGACAGTTTGACAAGGTTACACAATTATAAGACTACTCAGAAGCATCAATTATTGAGAAAGGATTAGTCTGACCCTGCATTTAAAGGCTACAAAGTAACGTTCACTCACATTAGAACAGGGGTTCCCAACTTACAACTTGTGGGCCGGATCTGGCCCATGGCACCATTTCATGTGGCCCACATCACCACCACACTGGAAGCAGAAGAGGATGCATTTACGGCTGTTATAAATGCATTTTTACACATTTATGGCTGTCATAAACACATTTATGACAGCCATAAATGCGCCCGTGGCATAAACACATTTACGACAGCCTCAGATGCATTTCACACCACATGACAGCTCTCCAGGGGGAATATTCTAGCCCATGGCGTAAAAAGGTTGGGAACCTCTGCATTAGAGGATACATTCTCAATTATTAGTATGGATTATACAACACAACAAGAAGGGCTTCTACCCAGTATGACTTGAAATGATCCAAATATAATTCTCTCCACCATTTGGCCCAACTATTGATAGGAATCCAGGTGTGACTGTTTTTTATTTACTGTACACAGTCTTTCCACTGACAAATTCTTGATCGAATAATTAGGTAAAGGCATGAGAATTTGAGAATTCTGCACAAAGTCCTTGAGGCAAAATCCCAGCACTATTGCAAAATGACAATCACGGTGAAGCTGCAGCTTTGATTGCTTTCCCACACCTCACATGATTATTATGTCTTATGATCAAAATAAAATTCAGCATGGAATGAGAAAATAAAACTCAAAAGCCTCAGATATGCAGCACTTTATTCACTACATCTTTGATACAAAAGACAGAACATATCTGGCTTTGACACCCATTCTTTTCCTTGTGTTAGTGGGCTTCTGACATGAGCATTTCAGTCTGAGTGTAATATAGAAGTATGGTTTATGTTTATGCCTGCTGCTGAACATAATATTATGTTAATGGATTCAGGCTTGTCTATTCCCCTTCATTCCTACTTTGGCACAGCCACCAGAAGATTGGAAGCTATCACATTCATTTTTAACTAACCACAGTTTAGCATTAGCTGTTGTCATACAAGATGGTAAATCAGAGATTTATGGGAATCTTGTTTAATAGGAATAGGATTTTTGGTGTACATAACTCATAATTCTCCATTTTGGAAGTTCCACTGTAAAACAGATGTCTTAAAGAACTGAAATGTGGCTTCCCTGAAAGAAAGGCCTCAACTGGAAGGCTTTAAGGCTGAGTTAGGCCTAGCTCTGCCTAGCTTCCAGCTTAGAAAGGAAGCTTCCAGCTAGGACAAGAGCTAGGCTTAGTTCAGACACAAAGGCCTCCATGAAACTTTTTGGGTACTAGTTCTCAAACAAATAACAGAAAGTACTTTTTCATCCAGAGGATTACTGGTCTATGGAACTCCCTGCCAGAAGAAGTGGTGACAGCTGTCAGTCTTGACAGCTTCAAGAAAGGATTAGACAAGTTCACGGAGGACAAGGGTATCAATGGCTATAATTATGGATACTTAAGGACAACCTCCGGGTTGGAGAGATAGGCAGGATATCTCTCAATGCCATTTCCAGGGAATCCTAAGCAGGTGAAGGCATCTTCTTGGGAATAATACCAGGAAGGAAATGGTGAGCCACTGTGTGAGACAGAATGCTGGACTGGATGGGCTGTGGCCTGTTCCAGCAAGGCTGTTCTTATGTTCTTAGGTCCTTTCTCCCAGATGAGCAAAATTAAAGTGTCAGAGTGTCAGACAGAACTTGCAAAATGAAGAATTGTGGGGTTGGTACTCCACCTACCCCCACACAATGTTCCATTCTTATCACTTACCATACCATCAAAGAGCAGTATGTTGGGACACACTGGCCATACCTGTCAACCATCCCGATTTGGCCAGGATTACCACGGAATTTGACGCTGAATGATGTCATAACCCGCCCCGCGCTGCCCAAACCCCGTAATTTGGCAGCGGTGGGAAATGCTTCCCACGCATGCGTGGAAGGGTTCTATACAAGTGTAAAACCCTTCCACGCATGCGTGGAAAGCGACCTGCGCACAAGCGATCTGCGCAGGTCCCGTTTTTTCCAGAGCCGCAGGTTGACAGGTATGACACTGGCTGAAGAAATCACAGAGTGGCACTATCTATCATGTGAATCCAGTTGTAGATATCACTCTGATTTCCGCCCTCCCTCCTGCAATTTTGAGCTGGGATTCATAATCTATTCAAGGTTTGTTTACGGATCACATCTTTGCTTTGTTGAAACAGAAACAAACCAGAGTAGCACTTGTAATCAGGTTCACATATGAGATACAGTACTAAGAAAACTTCTAAGGAAAGCTCCAAATTTTGGTTAGGCAGTCTTGCTGCACCAGGAATGACTGGGGAACATGTGCCAGCTCTGTACATTCCATTCTGTGAACAGAAACATTATACAGTGGTACCTCGGATAAAGTCCGATTCGGATAAAGTCTGATTCGGATAAAGTTGCGGTTTTGATGCACTGCGGTTTTGATGCATTGCATAAAATCAAAAACCACTAAAGAATGGATGTTATCCGAGGTATTTGGTATAGGAACCTCAGATAAAGTCCATTTTTGGATGTTATCCGACGCATCACCCATTTGATTCGGATAAAGTCCAAAATTGGATAAAGTCCAAACTTGTGGAATGGAGTTTGGACTTTATCCGAGGTTGTACTGTATCTGAATCCAGGCAAACTGAAGTTAGTCTTGTTTACTGAAACCAGACATTTCCAAACAGTGGCTTGCTGAGCAGACAGTTCACATCTGTTGTTATGTCAGAAATCTTAGACCCATCTACAAAACAGTTAGGGACATAAGTCTGGCCCAAGATGATGCCATATCATGTTGATAGGAAGGAACATGTGGAGGGACATGCTAGTTAGGCAGTCAGAAAACAAAAGTGGAGCAGGAGCTGAAAGCCATGGTACCCCTGTTGTGAGCCAAGGCGAGGTTCTGAACTTTGCTAATCACAAAATCATGTTTTTACATCATATCTGAATGTAGCCGTTAGGGTTAAAGCTTCACAGAACAGATATGGAGAAGCAAAGCTTATAGGAAAGCATTTATACATTGTTCTTCAGAGTGACATCTGCAAAATACAATTGTAAATGGATCACATTTATCACCTTTCTTGGGCTTTCATCTAGCAAATGTACTACACTGCTCTGCATAGGTATGCCAGAATTTAAAGATAACACTGAACCAGAGGTCATCAGTCATTAATCAAGGGGACACACTGGAATTTTGAGAAGTCCCATCAGTGCTGTCACAAACTAGTGCCCATTTTGTGTTGGGGCACATATGCATTCACGCATTCATAGATGGATGTGAATCTCATGCTGTAAATCATGTAAAAAACAAACCCAAGCACTCTTTCAAGTACCAAAGTCCTTTTGCCTTTCCCTCTTTTTCTCTTACACCCATCTATACACATTTAAACATAATGCCTGTCTTCAGCCCTTAGGCTAGTGTTTCCCAACTTTTGGTTTTTGGACATCAATTCCAAGAAGCCTAAGTTAATTCCCCAAAGCACTGATCAGCCAATGTACTGACTTAGACTTCTGGGAATTGAAGTCCTACTTTGGGGTCTGAGCCCCCTGTTGGGAACCACTGCCTTAGGTTAGCCAAACCACCCAAGCACCCTGCTGCCTTCCTTGGATGTCCCTAGCACTCTACTGTCAACCCCATCCTGTTGGTCTTCTCACTTCTCCAGAAGCATTTCCAATGGTGCCCTGAGTCCCTGCCCCAGCTTACAGGTGAGAGGAATCTCCTTGTACTTTTTCTGTAGTAGTAGTAGTAGTAGTAGTAGTAGTAGTAGTAGTAGTAGTAGTAGTAGTAGTAGTAGTAGTAGTAGTAGTAGTAGTAGTAACTGGCCATGTTGCACTGTGAAGCTTCAGCTTGCAGCCACTTGCAAGTTATTATTACTATTGTTGTTTGGATTTGTATACCGCACACTCGACAATGCAACTCTGGGCAACTAACACAATACTAAAGCATCCAATACACATTATACATATCACATCAGAAAATATACATTATCGTGGTTCTCTTTGGTCGGCGCATGCCTTGGCTCCCCTGTTTCAAAGGCCCAGAGGTGCCGCACAGTCGAGAGACCACGGTGATTTGGTAAAGGTGGCCGGGAAGGGTGTGCTTTCTCAAAGTTGGCCCAAGAAAGCTTGGTCCAGCGGAGCTGGGCAACAGGTTCGCAAGGAAATGCTGATCTGTGACTGGTGTCACAGTTAAAATTAAAGTAGCAAAGCCCCTTGTCATGAGACTTTGAATTCCCATGCAAAAACACCCTTATCTAGTTTTGGGGAACAGTACGGCTTGAAGCTGGGTAAGATGTGTAGGAGGAAAGCAGTTACCTCGGCTGCAGCTCGCTCTTCTGTAGCTAGCTGAATTCCAAGCACTGAAACAAAGTTTCTCCTTCGGCAACACTCCCACAAAGTAACCCAAATGCTGTAATCCTTCTCTTAGGAAAAAGGCTGTACAGTGGACCCCCGAATAACGACAAACGTAGGTTCCCCAAGTCGTGTTGTTATCTGGATTTGACGTTGTGCGGGTGGATTTTTTTCTGCCCATTTTCGGGTCCCTGCCACCTCTGCCATCTCTGGGAGGCTCAGGAAAGGCGATCCAAGCTGTTTCTGACCCCCACAGACCTTTTCCAACACTGCTTCCAGCAGAAATCCTGGGGTAAACCCCTTTGTCTGCTGCAGGTTTTTGCTTGGAGCAGCTTCGTGAAAGGTCCGTGGGGGTTCGAAACAGCTTGGATCACCTCCCCCAAGCCTCCCAGAGTTGACAGGGGTGGCAGGGACCCAAAAATGGGCAAAAAAATCCCAGTCCTTCGCATCAGTTAACAATGTATCTGGGGAGCACACAAACGAGGCTTCCGCATTCCATCTTCCCTGGTGTGTCACAAGAAGATCAGAAGTTTTTCCTTTTGTTTTCAGCTAATAGTACTTTGTTGTTATGTCTCCAATCTGCACAATCACTAGTTTTATCTGCATTTTGCATGAACACGACAAATTTAAGTTTATGATGCTACCTAGTTTGGATAGCAGATTAAACAGCAAGACAACCCCACTCAAGAAGCCCATTTTATAGAGTAGCATAAACAAAATTCATCTACCTTTTTGCACGTTTATTGGCTGAAATTATCTTGTGATGAATGCAAAAGGGATAACTTCTGGAGGACAATTGCCTCAAGTAAAAAAATCTTTGTAGATGTTAAATGTTGCATACTGACTTCCACAATTTTGTGTGCAACAGATAATATCCTAACTTGAGGCAATTGACCTCCAAAAGTTACACATTTTGCACACCGGCACAACAGGTTTTCAGTGATAAGGAGAGGTCACTGTTTGGCTGAACCCATCTAGTTACATCATTTCAACATTTAATTCACATTAACTCAAATCTTAATCCTGGGGTATGGTCCACAGAATGATCATAGTAGAAAAAGAAAGGTAAAGACATTCAGCCTAAAATATTCTGAGTCCTGCTAAAAAAGCATGAATGATGTTTCATAATTCTCTGGGCCCAATCTTTAGCTTAAAGACATATAAACAAACATTATTCCACAAACCAGAACACAGTGGACCATCCAGAAGAAACCCTTTAAACACAAAAACTCTTCTTCACCTTAATCATTTGCCTTCCATTTATCCATACCTGTCAACCTTCCCGGATTGGCCAGGATTTCCCGTTTTTCGGCGCCGATTTTCGCCATTTCCCACCCGGAGCTGCCGAAACCCCGGAATTTGGCAGCGGGGGGAAAGGCGTTACTGCGCATCCCTTCTGCGCAGCTTGCTTCTACGCATGCGTAGAAGGCTTTTATGCATGCGTTAGAAGGCTTTTATGCATGCGTAGAACCCTTCTTCACTTGCGTAGAACCCTTCTACGCATGCGTAGAAGGCTTCTGTGCAGAAGGGGATCGTAGAAGCCTTCTACGCATGCATAAAAGCCTTCTACGCATGCGTAAAAAAGCGACCTGCGCAGGACGGTTCTGCACAGGTCCCGGATTGTCTGGAGCCGCGGTTGACAGGTATACATTTATCAGAGGGAAACAGCACTGTAATTAAGCAATTATATTAAGGAATCTCAAATGTGGCATCTACAAACATCCTTCAATACATTACTGCTTTTTGGGTGGTCATGGCCCAAATGATCATAGAGAATACAAATTCTGTTTGTATAATGAATCTGAAATGTCTCATTAAGAACATGTGTCCCCCCACCTCCTGTGTACTCCTTTTGTAAAAATAAGCCCTTTCCTCCAGTGTACTGTTCCACAGTTTATATGAGGCTAAATTTTAAGCTGCAAGTATTTCTTCAGCACAGAAATGGGAAAACATTTGCCTGCTTGGCTTTTTAGATTTTAGCTCCCAGAACTCCTAGCCATCATGGCCAACGGAAAGAAGGTCTTCCTGGAGATAGTCCAAAAGATCTGGAGACTACATTTCCCAATTCCTGCCAAAATGGGTACACAAAATCAAGGTCTATAGCAGGGATGCCCAAACTACAGCTCTTGGCCCAGATCCAGCCCGTGATGCCAATTAATCCGGCCCACACCACCCTCACCGCTCCTGGAAGTGGAAGTAGAACATGTATGCATGGGCACAGAACGCTGCTGTAAATGATGTGTGGCTGTCATAAACACATTTATGACAGCCATGGGTCATTTATGGCAGTGTTCTGCGCCTGCATGTTTTACTTGCGCTTCCATGTAACTGGCCTGTTAGGGGATGTAAGTCTTCACCTCACACCCTAACTGGTTGCAAAGCATATTGTATCTGTGATGCCTTTAAGACCCTACTACAGGGGCACACAAGTGCTGGGACTTTTCCTTGATGTGCTCCATGGGCCAGTGTATTTAGGTCAGAGCAGGATTGCAGACTTCCAGCTACAATGCTCAACTTCCTCTGCTGACAGTCTTGATGAAGATTCCTGCATCTTCCAGAACCTGCTATGAGGACTGACTCTTTGCACCGATCCTGATGATGGCTTTTGCCTGATATGCTATCTGTGCTTGCTGGACAAAGAAGGACTACTTGGGGTAAGCCTCCACCAGGAGGACAGAAGCTGTAGAACTCTTTGGCATTGTCTGTAATTACAGCTTGCATTTACCCTGCTGGGCTGGGCTGCTACTAAACTGTATGGACTTGTATATAGCACAACTGAACGGTCTCAGTGAGGTCAACTGAGCAGCCCAAGAGAATATACAGGTATCTGTTTTGTGTTACAGTTGTTGCACTGTATATACTTGCACCTTTTTACTTCCTGAGTAAACCTACTTTAAGTTTTCTTCTGCACCAATATCTGTCTGCTTTTTTTCTCTCTCAAGGGACCACCTTGCCAGGTGCGAACCTCTTGCTGGCCACTGCATACCACTCTGCTAACCGTTTACATCAACACGGCCTGCAGCCTGGAAATTTTGGGCACCCCTGGTCTATAGCAACCACAGTACTCTTTTAAATCAGTGTGTGAAGCAGTTCTGCATCATAAGAACAGCCTTGCTGGAACAGGCCACAGCCCATCCAGTCCAGCATTCTGTCTCACACAGTGGCTCACCATTTCCTTCAGGGTATTCCCAAGGAGATGCCTTCACCTGCTTAGGATTCCCTGGAAATGGCATTGAGAGATAGCCTGCCTATCTCTCCGACCCGAGGTTGTCCTTAAGTATCCATAATTATAGCCATTGATACCCTTGTTCTCCATGAACTTGTCTAATCCTTTCTTAAAGCTGTCAAGACAGACAGATGTCACCACTTCTTCTGGTAGGAAGTTCCATAGACCAGTAATCCTCTGGGTGAAAAAGTACTTTCTCTTATTTGTTTGAGAACTAGTACCCAAAGGTTTCATGGAGTGTCCCCTAGTTCTAGTGTTGTGCGATAGGGAAAACAGTTTTTCCTTATCTACTTTGTCCACACCGTGCATGATTTTATAAACTTCAATCAGGTCACCTCTTAGATGCCGTCGTTCAAGAGTGAAAAGGCCCAACCGTTGCAGCCTCAGATGGTAATGAAGGTGTTCCAGTCCGCTAATCATTCTGGTTGCCCTCCTCTGCACTTTCTCCAACTCCATAATATCCTTCTGGAGGTATGGCGACCAGAACTGTACACAGTATTCCAGATGGGGCCTCACCATAGATTTATAAAGAGGCAAAATGACACTTGCTGACTTATTTTCTATACTCTTCCTAATGATCCCTAACATTGAGTTTGCTTTTTTCACTGCTGAGGCACACTGGGTTGACACCTTCATTGAGTTGTCCACCAGGACACCAAGGTCCCTTTCCTGGTTTGTCGCAGAGAGTTCAGACCCCATCAGTTTATAAATGTAATTGGTTTTTTTGCCCCAACATGCATCACTCTGCACTTACTAATGTTGAAGCTCATTTGCCACTGTTTTGCCCACTCCCTCAGTGTCAAGAGATCCCTCTGGAGCTCCTCACAATCTCTCACAGTTTTCACTACCCTGTATAATTTAGTGTCGTCAGCAAATTTGGCTACCTTGCTTTTTACTCCTACCTCTAGATCATTTATGAAGAGGTTGAAAAGCAGGGGTCCCAGTACTGAACCTTGGGGGACCCCACTCTTTACTTCCCTCCACTTGGAGAAGTGTCCATTTAGTGCTACCCTCTGTTTCCTGTCCCTTAGCCAGTTGCTGATCCAGGACAAGACCTGTCCCTTTATTTCATGACTGGTAAGTTTATTCAAGAGCCTTTGGTGTGGGACCTTGTCAAAAGCCTTCTGAAAGTCCAGATAAACAATGTCAACTGGATCCCCCTTATCCACATGCTTGTTGACACTCTCAAAAAATTCCAACAGATTAGTGAGGCATGATTTGCCCTTGTAAAAGCCATGTTGGCTCTCCTTTAGCAGTGCCTTCTCTTCTATGTGCCTATTAATTCTATCTTTTAGTATGGTTTCCAACACTTTACCTGGGACACATGTCAAACTGACAGGTCGGTAATTTCCTGGATCACCCCTGGATCATTTTTTGAAAATTGGTGTTACATTCGCTACCTTCCAGTCATCAGGCACAAAGCCTGATTTGAGGGAAAGATTATATATTTTGGCTAGGAGATCAGCAATTTCATCTTTAAGTTCCCTGAGAACTCGTGGATGGATGCCATCTGGTCCTGGGGATTTGTTAGTGTTTAGCTTAACAAGACATGCAAGGACCTCCTTCCTGGTTATTTCTATCTTGCTTAATTCTTCGGTTTCCATCCCTACGAAGATAGGCTCTGTTTTGGGCATGTGGCCTCTGTCTTCTTCAGTGAATACTGAAGCAAAGAATTCATTGAGTCTCTCTGCAATCTCTGTTTCCTCTTTAATAACCCCTTGCCTTCCATTGTCATCTAATAATCCAATGGCCTTCCTAGTTGGGTTCTTACTTCTAATGTACTTAAAGAAGTCTTTGTTATTTCTCTGAGTATTTTTAGCTATATGCTCCTCAAAGTCTTGCTTTCCTTTCCTGATTGTTGCCTTGCATTCGTTCTGCCAGAATTTATGTTTCTGCCTGCTGTCCTCATTCGGACAAGCCTTCCATCTTCTAAATGAGCTTTTCTTGCTCTTGATCACTTCCCGAACAGCTCCTGTAAGCCACATCGGAGTCCTCTTGGACCTGGCAGTGCCCTTTTTCCTTTTGGGTATGCATTCCAATTGGGCCTCTGTTATTGTTTTTGTAAACAACCTCCATGCCTCTTGGAGTGTTTGGACTCTCTCAGTCTTCCCTTTCAGCTTCTTTTTTACTAGTTTCCTCATCTTTGGGAAATTTCCTTTTTGAAAATTTAAGGTCTCTGTGTTAGATATCTGAACACTACAGAAATGGACATAATTAAATATATATATATATATATAAGGGCACTTGAGTTCACTGTGAAAATGAAGACACGTCCATGAACAAGAGGTAGGCCACTCGTTGCAGTGCATGGTTAGTAAGCCATAACAGGACTTTCCTTCTGCCTTTTCCCACATAGAAATGAATAATATCCACCCATTCAAAGGAGACAGAGTTTGCAGACATAAAGAATATGGAGGAAACTTATTAAGAATTCAAACTTTTTAATGTCCACCATAAAGAGGAGGGGCAGGATCTGTTCCTTATTATTCCAGAATGCAAGACACGTAATAACAGGCAGAAACTACAGGAAGCCAGATACAGGCTGAATATCAGGAAAAATGTATTAACTGTTAGAACAGTATAACAGTGAAATCAACTACCTAAAGCAGAGGTGCCCAAACTTTTCAGGCTGCGGACTGGTCACATGGTTCCTCCCACAAGAAACAGAAGTAAAATGTGTGTGCGTAGGCTCATGACATGCCTGCATATGTGCATAATGCTGCCATAAATGACCCATGGCTGTTTGCGACAGCCACTGGTCATTTACGGCAGTGTTATGCATGGACGTGTCATGCACCCATGCATGCACGTTTTACTTCTGTTTCCAGAAGCTGTGAGGGCAGCGTGGACCAGATGATTTGGTGCTGTGAGCCAAATCCCGCCCATGGGCTGTAGTTTGGGCAACCCTGACCTAGACAGATGGCGAGCACTCCAACACTGGAAACATTCAAGAGAAAGTTGGACAACCACCTGTCATATCTGCTTTGATTTGAGTTCCTGCATTGGACTCAATGGGCTCACAGGCCTCTTCCAACTTAGCCATTCTGATTCTGTGATTCAATACCTGTATCGTAAGAGTTGCTTCTTACTCACATTAGAGTGAAGCAGAATTTTGGGATCACGGGTCACCTTCACATGAATGTCTTCAAAGCATGATGGCTATACATTATGGCTTTAAATCAGAGTTTAAAAAATACAGTATTCAGATTGTGTTACCATAAATTTGAATGTTATTATTTTGTTAATGCATTATTTACTATTCAAAATAATTTGTTATATTAATAATTGCATGATTAATTAGAACAAAATTACTATTTAAAACACCAAATTACCCCACAGCAACTAATTAAAGAAAGATGAAACACTTAAACTGTTAATGTTATTTGTTTTTTTTTAAAAAAAGAGCCTTTAAAATTGTTGATAGACGCATCATGGTTCACAGTAACTAATTAATTTTTAGTTTAGAAAGCAACTTCATCCAATTGAAGGAATGAACTTTCTATTTGCTTTGGTTATGCCTGATAGAATAAGGCTTGATAGTAGCTGAATATAAAAATCTCTGTCACACACATGCACATACGCAAGTGTACACATGCGCGCGCGCGCGCACACACACACACACACACACACACACACACACACACACACACAGACAGAGTCTAAGTATTGTTCAACTCATCCCATCTGAATAGAGTAAATGCTCCTAATTATGTTAGTTTTAAGAGAAATGATAAGTGGGCAGCTAGTAATAATAGCTGTTTAAAAATGAGCACATAAGTACTTTAGGACAGGGAAATGTTTTAATTCTGCTGCTTTATTCTTTAAAATATAGATTGTATACTATTCTGTAAGTATAAAGTACTCAAATTCATGAGCATTTGATTATGTGTATGCGCACACGCACGCGCGCACGCACAGACACACACACCACTTTATTTTTAATAACTGACAAGTTTTCATTTGGCTAAAGAGGCACATGAAATGCAATAAAAATGACAATTGCTTAGCAGGAGGGATAAAACAGGGTCCAGTGGATAAAGAAAAATCTTTGCATTTCATTAGGCATTTGTAGCTTAGGAAATTTTTGAAATGGATGGTCTTGAACAGTAATTTTCATTCAGTAAGAACTCAGCAAGGAATTACTCAGTAATATTTTAACATGTCTGCATGTTAAAATTAAATGAAGGATAATAAGAGATTACCTTTCTTCCAGCAACGAGCTTTCTAATCAGTAATGCAAGGATCTCAGTCTTTATGTATATAATCTGTCATAATCAACAATTCACAATCCATCTTTCATTCTATTCTTTCATTATTCTTGCACCACTTTCTTCAGAAAGTGATCCATTCTCTCAAACAAAAAATCCACAGTATCTTCTAACACCACAGTCAAACAAAACCAACTCTGGTTAGTTCAAAATATGTTCTTATACACAAAGACTATACCTCCCATTTTCAGAAAACTGTCTTACATCTTGAACTAGAAAACTGTGCAGGAAGTCAGAAATGAAACTATTCTATTTGGAAAACTGAAAACATGATAGCTATTCAACTTATGTGCTAGGGGTTTCAGCCACTTGCCACCATCCATTTTCCTTCTGCTCACAATTCCTTAGATTCATCTCACAGCATCTTATTCCCATTGATATAAATGGGAATAGTATATTTGTAAGGATTCCAGATTTGTTGTTTTAATTAATGGTAAAGAGCAGCCTCCCATTACAATGTTGCCAGTAAGACAACACAATTATAAGGATGCCCATTAGGAACATCCAGCATTAGGACACAAGGCTGATTTATATAAACATGAACACTTTAGGTTGACATTTGAATTACCAGAGTGTTCTATATAGTGGTACAGTATGAGCAAAACATTTGGCTACAATTTACTTTATCAATTTATTTTCTGTACTGCTTTTGTTCAATCTGAAAGCATGACACAATTACAAAACAAATCCACTGCTGCAGAGTTGACAGTAGGTACAAGCTGTGGAAAAATATAATTTCAGGCATCCCAATCCTTGTGTCTAAACCAGTGTTTCCCAACCTTTGGTTTTTGAACTTCAATTCCCAGAAGCCTAAGTCAATTCCCCAAATCACTGATCAGCCAAAGTACTGACTTAGGCTTCTGAGAACTGAAGTTCATTGGTGGGGCGCAGGCCCCATGTTGGGAACCACTGGTCTAAACAAAGCTGCATTTTGCCAAGCAATCTGATCTAATATAAATAGAAATGAAGATGCCTAATTTGAAACATTTTTTAATAATAAATAAGTTCATTTGTTCTGTAAGCTCTGCATTTCTTCTTTCCTTCCATGCTAGCTTGAAGAAACCACCAAAGGAGGATTAATTTGCAACACATAATCCAAGGCAAGTTTCACCTTTTACCCTCTGTGTCTCTAAGAAATTCACTGAAGCTTCTGAATCTGACAGGTATCTAGTGATATAAGCTTCAGGACAGGCACTGTAGCATTGTTTAAGTTGCCAGCATGCCAAGGGCAGCTCTGAGCTTTTAGCTCAGGGGGAAAATGAGAGGGAAAAAAAGGCTGCAGTAAATACTCCCTTTGTAAAGCTGGTTGTCTCTTCATCTCCTTCTCAAGAATTCAGAGAGATCAAAATCTATGGACCACTCTCCATTTTACTATCTTCAAACAGAGATTGAACTAAACCGTTTTTTAAATCGTGTCAGAAGCACACAAAAGTGCTTTCTGGGTTGAAAGGATTTTTGCTGGAGGAACTTTTGCTGGATGACCAAATAGGGCTCCATTCTTGTCCCCTGGATCTTTTCCCACTGAAGTGGGAATTTCTTGCTTCCGAACTGCTAGGTTGGCAGGAGCTGGGACAGAGACGGGTGCTCATTCCATCATGCAGTACTCGGGTCTTGAACTGCCAAATTGCCGACCTTCCAGCTAACAAGACAAGCTTCTTAGCCACTGAGCCACCACAGTCTCCCCCCTGAACTAAACTGCTACAGTGGGAGCAGAATGATCTCAGCAGGTACATTTTTCAGGGTATAAAATGGACAGAAGGGACCAAAGAGCATAACTTCCAAGTTGAATTGTTTATTATTACAGGTAATTTGTTTTGAAAAGTTTCTACAACATGGTTTGGTTAATTTTTTCTTAATTTAAAAAGGTTATTGAACCATCCATGGGCCAATTTTTTTAAAAAAAAAACTAAGGGGAACGATACAGCCCAGGGTGCTGTGGCCCAATAAATCATGGGAATTTATTGGTATTTTTTATATAAATAATATCATTTTGGCACCCCCAGAACTCTGGGAGGTGCAAAAATGTCCCTGGGCCATGTGTTTTCCTCTACAGAGTGTCTCTAATTTCTTAGAAAAATTCAACACATCAAATTTCTGCATCTGGCTGTGGAATGAAAACTCTTCAGACAATGACGGAAATCCACAAATTAGATTGACCTAGATGCAGTGATTTGCATGCAGAGCCTATTAGAGTACTAAAGACTCTAAAGATTCACAAGGGGGAAAAAACCCATCCAAAACACTTTATGTTTAACATCATAATAAATTAAGGTATTAATATTTAAATATGATTAAACTTGAACAATGTTAAAAGCATCAATAGTTTATAACAGATTAAAACAAACTTAAAATACATGATTAATAAATATGCTACATTCCCTATTAAAATCTCCAATCCTGGCAGGGCTTGCACAGATCCAATAGTAATAAACATGTCGCCAAGTTGATTTCAGGGTTTTCTAGGTAGAGAGTACAGAGAAGTGGTTTACCACACCCTCCTTTTGTAGGTGCCCTGGGACTGTACAGCTTGCTAAAAGGCCACACCGGTTGGTGGTTCTCCCTGAAGGCACAGGGGGAGCTGAACTTCCAACAGCTCACAAATCAAAAGCTGATTTTTTAAAAAGAAGGTTTTACCTGCTAACAAAGATATTGTAAGGTGGTGGCCAACCTAACCTTGTGTGGAATGTGTTGGATTATGCGGTTAGCCACGGATAGCAGAGTGGTATGCAGTGGCCCGCTACAGAAGCGCATCTGGCGAGGTGGTTCCTTCTCTTGTGAAACAAACAGGCAGACAGGCCTTGGTGCAGGTGAAAAACTCAAACAGGTTTACTCAGGAAGCAAAAGTGCAGTAGTAGTAGTAATAATAATAATAATAATAATAATAATAATAATAATAATAATAATAATAATAATAATAATAATAATAATAATAATAATAATAATAATAATAATATTTCAAATTTGTATGCCGCCCCACTCACAATGTGACTCTGGGCAGCTAACAAAGTATCAACTACAGATTACAATTACAAAATATCATATCAACACAATATCACATTAGCAAAATATTAACACATTATCAAATCAGGTTAAATTACAATTCAAAATATCACATCAACATAATATCAAATTACAGTTCAAAATCACATCAACACAATATCAGCACAATATAACACATTCTTAATGCCAAGCAACTGCCCTGCACACAGCTGCTCTCCATTCTCTCGAGGCCAAAACTGGGCGAGAGAAGAGTCCGGTGTTGGCGGTGGCGGGGAGAGGAGTTTTTATGCTGGCCGCCTGTTCCCTCCAGGCTAAACAGCCAAGGGAAGGTCCAGTGAGAGTCCCCATTTCTCTCAAGGCCAGGAGCTGGCCGAGGGAGAAAAATCCGGTAATGACGGCGACAGTGCTCCCATGGCCATCAGTCCACACCACAAAACTGCTTCTCGTCTCCCGCAAGGCCAGGGCTGGCCGAGGGAGGAAGTCCAGTGTGGGCTGCGGGAAGAGGCGGCTGGGAGGGTGGCGGCAGTGGCCACAGCTGTTCATAATCCGCAGCCGATGGCGTGGGCTGCGGAAAGAGATGGCGAAGTCCTCTCGGCCAGGGAGGGGCTGGCCCCGGGAGAACCTGTGGTGGTGGTGGTGGTCTTTAGGCCAGATGCAAACCCGGAGGCTTTTCTCCTCTCCCGGACAGGGAGGGGCTGACCCCGGAAGCAGCTGTGGTGGCGGCAATGAACTTTGGGCCAGCCACAAACCCAGTGGCTTTTCTCCACTCCCGGACAGGGAGGGGCTGGCCCCAGGAGCAGCTGTGATGTATACAAATATACATATATACAGTGCAACAACATAACATAAAGCAGATGTAGTCTCTTGAGTTCTCAGTTGGCTTCACTGAGACAATCCAGTTGTGCAGTATATACAAGTCTGTTCAGTTCAGCAATAGTCCAAAATCAAGCTGTAGTCACAAACAAAGTCAAGCAGCTTTACAGCTTACCCCTGAGTAGTCCTTCTTGGTTCAACAAACAGATATGGCAAATCAGGCAAGTGCCATTCCTCAAAGCAGTATGAAGGTTCAGTCCTTGCAGTGGGTTCTGGAACTCACAGGGTTCCTCATCCAGACTGTTGGCAGAGAAGCTAGAGCACTGGAGCTGTGTAGCCCTGTAGCAGTGTGGCTAGAGCATTGTAGTCCCCAAAAGTCTGTTGCTCTGCTCTCGCAGAAATACACTGGTTCACAGAGCTCTCCAGTGACAAAACTCAACACCTGTGTGCCTCTGCTGCAGTCTTAAAGGACTACAGACACAATATGCCTTGCAACCAGTTGGAATGTGAGACAAAGATTTACTTCCCCAACAGAATGGAATTAAAATATAATTCTTCAAAAAGGTCTGGACCCTAGCTGTACAAGGATTTCTGGATTATAACCAGCACTTTGAATTGGGCCTAGAAACAGAAATAATTTGGCCTGGGACTGTTATAATAAGGGAGTTCCATGTTCCATGTAACCAGATCCAATAAACAATCCAGCTGTAGCATTATGATCCAGATGAAGTTTCAAGGCTGTCTTCAAAGACTGACTTAGACTGTTTATAGTAATCCAGACAGGATGCCTGTCATGTGTGCAAGATATTTCATTTTCTAATGACTGTTTTGAAATCATAATAACCAACAATATTTTGAAATATCATTTCCCTTCTATTGATAGTCGCAATCTTCCTTGTCTTTCAGTTGAAACTGATTTAGTTTGAGTTGGGTTCTCTCATGTAATTCTTAAAACTTTTCTCTTCAATGCCTTTTAAAGAGATACAACAGAAATGTATCCTCTAATCAAATTGAAATATGCCTGGAGCAAGGAACAAAAATGATAAAAATTAAAGTGCACAAGCAGGAGTGAGGGGAAAAAATCTGGCAGAATCTGTCCATGGGTGTGAGGAGGTTCACAGCACGATCGCTGTGGCTCATGGCACACCATGGTCATAAATCGTGGGTGATCATTCTCCTTACCTCATCTGTTTTTACCGTAACTTAGAGGCCCCAGCTTGGGCCTCTAAGCATCACTCCAGGCCTTCTGGCCCTCCCTACCATGCCCAGGGATGGCATGCAATCATTCAGCTAGCACGCAGCTTCTGACCAATCAGTAAGGTGAGCACGAGGCAGGCATGCTGATATTTAGCCAATTAAGTAACCTTATGCTATCGCAGGTAACCAATAAGGATATATTGCATACCCTTCTCTGGAATGTCTTTGTCCTGTTATTCCTAATAAACTCCGTCCGGGCTATCTTGCCCTATGCCTCTTCATGAATCAAGACTCCGCTGTCTCCTTGATCCCAAAACACAACACATGGGAACTAGCTCAAGGCAACTTAAAAGTTTGAAAATCTTTATCCAAACTAAACCAGGCTCAGATGCAAATTGAGATGCACCCCAAAATTCACTTCCTTTTACATTTGCAATATGAAATAATCTGTAAGTTTTTCACTGGTCGGAACAGTGTATGAGGTTATAAGGGAAAGAATTGGAACCCATCTTGCACCACATACAGAGACAACAAATAACGCGGTTTGCCCATTTGGAGAGAATGTCTTGGAATTCCATACCTTACAAAGCATATGTGGAAAGAGTAGAAGGACAAAGACCATGAGGAAGGTGGAGAGATAACATCAAAGAAACACTACAAGAACAACAAATAACACTGGTAGAGGCTGCTAGAAGTGCCACAACAAGACCTTTGTATCTCCCTCGAAACCCGATGGGGTAAAAGAGGAAGCAAAGAAGAGGAAGATCATTCCTACTAATACCTAATTTGAGTGTAAATCCATTACAACTCAGCCTAAACTATTGTGCCCTAGCTCTTCTTTACAGTCTTGGGAGTGCTGTTTTAAAACTTGATAGTCTAAGTATATTCTAAGTATATGCTAGTCTGCCACATGACAGGAAAGTATGGAATCATGAACATAAGCTTTTTCTGGCTAAACCACAGCAAAGCACAACTATGCACAACTATCCACTGAATCACAACTCAGTTATCATTATTACTGACATTCAAGATTTTGTACAAGTGTTGTGGTACATCATGGAACCACGAGCAGACTGCACTAGGGATTGGGCAAAAGGTCAAAATACAAACTACTGTAGTTTCAAACCCAGCAAGTCTAGGATAACACTGTGGCAGGAGACAGAGAGATCCTGAATTCGGTTTGAAAAAAGACCACGGCTGTTTATTAAACTACAATATTAACAAATGGTTTTTCCTATACACTGCTTGTACTTGGAATGAATTAAATTGTTAATTATGAAAGATATATTTGGGAGCTGTTATTTCTAATTAGGCCCCTACTTAACAATTTACTCAATGAACAGGTGAGGCTTGAGCCATAAAACCAGTTAAACAGCAAATATTTCTTTCACCAGGAGGTCACTGAGATCATCAGAGGTAATCAGATACTAAACTACTGTATTATGAAAAGGCTGTCCTGATTATGCAGGCATTATTATTATCATCATGATTGTCGTTATATTGTGATTCTTATTGTTGGTTGAATCCAGTTATATCATCCATGCTAGGACAGAAATGGCTGCACAAATTGTTATTATTTTATGCGAATGAACCTGTGTCTGAACACAGGACTCTGACACAAACATGCAATTATCTTTCCTTCAGTCTGGAATACAACATTATTGTAACCCCACAGCTTGTTTTCAGACCTTTCTTCTGTAGCACTGCAGCTGAACAATGATTTGCAATTTTTAAGACTACATATTATATTAAAGTAATGTAAACGTTAATATAAATATAAATATACTGAGAGAAGTATTGGTTATAGCTGAATAGCATTCACATGCCTTTGTGATTTAAAGGGGCAGATGGAAATAAAGAAATGCCACACTTGCATTGTGAGTTTCCAAATGTAACAGAAAGGCATATAAATAATGGTTTATTCTTAAGCAAATTGGAGGTAGGAAGTGAAAACAAAATTCAGCCCCAAAACCCCACTCACCAAAATATATGTCCTATGAATTTCAAAGTCACACTGAAATAAATAGAACTTAAACACACATATCTTTAACTATATTGTGCCCCACCTTTTAAAATCCCCCCAAAGTATTATTCTAACATTCATGGCAATAATGAGATGTTTATTCTTTATTGTATTTTATATTGCACTTTGTAATACTGTTATTGTATTGTATTGGTTATATTGTATTTTTATATATTGTATCTTTAACATTGTACTTTTGATTCTGTAAGCCGCTTTGGGTCACCCTTTGGGTTGAGGAAAGTGGGATATAAATTCATCATCATCATCATCATCATCATCATCATCATCATCATCATCATCATCATCATCATCATCATCATCATCATCATCATTGTAAAGGGTGTAAAAATCTACTCTTGGCTTTTCTTCTGTTCTGCCAAACAGAAAGCCAGGCAATTTTTATTTTAAGGCAGGCATAAATCTTTCACTAGAGGTTTTGCTGCTGTTTTTGCAGACTAGCGTTTTGAGCTGCACTCACCTCTCTTCATCCAGAAATATTTGGCAATTAAAATGGCGATGCGGGACAGATTGAAATGTCCAGTATTTCCAAACATCTATTTATGCCTCCTCCCCTTTATGACAGTTTCCAAACTCTAGCTAACGAGGAACATAGATAAAAGTTTACCTCTTCAGGAAGGGACTTCAGCAACTTGATACGGCTCATCCTGATAAAGACCTTATTTATTTTGCTGGACTCTGAAAGTTCTCCTCTTTTAGGTGTAAGGAGAATTAAAATACACTTCTACGATTCTTCAAATATAGTAGCTTTTATTGTTACAGAAAAATAGGAATATTATAGTATATGAATAAAGGCAGTTCAAATAGAATAATAAAACATAAAATAATATAAAAGGCTAAGCTAGCTAAATAGACAAAAAGTTGGGCCGCTCGGACCCCCCATAAATATCAGACCGGCTTTGTCTAATATTCAGGGTATGAAAAAGAGAAATGTCAGAGTCACCCTAGGCCGAGGGTGTCTGCTACTGAAAAGCTAAAAAGTCTCAGTTTTTATATATTTCTTTCCCCCCACTCACACCTCCGTTCCCCAAAAATGACATCCTGGGAAAGAAGAGCTGGACCTTCAGACATCCAGCTGCACATTTGCACCTGTACAGAACATGAGAATTCCTATCTAAAGTTCTATCTCTGATATCTCTATGAGATAGATTTTACTGTCAGATTCCCAGACTAAGGCGTCCTTGGAAATGACTTCTGTGTGAGTGTGTGAAAGAGCTCTAGTAGCTTCATAGACATTAAATGGCTAAAGCATTCTTCTACTGAAATATAAAAAGAATAAATGGCTTCCTTTGAATTCCCCCTGACCATCATCATCATCATCACCACCATCACCATCATTATCATCATTGTTATTATTGTTATTATTATTATTATTATGTTGGTTTGGAAGTTTTAAAAATGATTACAGGAATATTTTGTTATGAAAAACAAGTACCCCTAATAGAATGCAACAGGCACAACGGGCCTTTGTTAAACCAACATTTGAAGATAGAATCCAAGAGGTTTTATACACATGACTGTATCATCCACCCTAAAGCTCTTCTCGTGGCTTAGTGGTTAAGGCGCTAGGCTTGGAGCCTGGAAAGATGGGTTCGATTCCCAAGAGCTGCACAATTGGGGACATGAAAGGAGCCTCATTCGGGTGTGCCCTGCAAAAATCCTTTCAACCCAGAGTACTCTCTGACATGAAAATGAACGAATCATCCACCCTCCAGGCATCTACACACTTGAAAGTGTATATGGTGCGATGAGAGAATCCAGCAATTTCCCCACCCCCTAGTTTTTCTCCGTCATCTGCTGTGCCATTATCTACAAGCCCACATTGCCCCTGGCAGAACACAAGAGAATTAGCATCTTTGAACCAGGTGTTATGGATCTGCAGGTTATGAGCCATTCATCCCAATGAGATGTTTGTTTTCTCCAATAAATCTCAGATTGCAGCTTTTCCAGCTCAATTCTATGCAGTTTTAATTAGAATACAATCTGGCTATGTTCAATGGGACCCATTTTACAGAGTGTACCGTATTTTTCGCCCTATAAGACGCTCCGGCATATAAGACGCACCCAATTTTAAAGGAGGGAAATCTAGAAAAAAAGATTCTGAACCAAATACTGTACTAAAAGGGAAGGAAAAAAAACACATCTTTTCAGAAACCCCACATGTCCAGGTACAATAAAGCCACCACAAAAATACTCAAAGTCAAAATCTACCTGCCTTAGTCAACCTCCAAGAGGAACAAAGGGCCGGGAGGGCACGATGCTTCGCAGCAGCGGCGTCTTCGGAGCCACGGAAGGCTCCCTTTATCTCCCCGCCGATGGTGGGGGCGGGGAGAGCGCGGCAGCGGCGTCGTCTTCGGCTCCCTCGGCCAGGGAGCACTTTTAACCTTCCCGCCCGGTGGCAGGGAGGGACGGCTTCGCGCGGCGCGGCGTGGCTTGGCTCGGCGCGGCTCGGCTCCCTTTATCTCCCCGCCGATAAAGGGAGCCGCGCCGCGCCGCGCCGCGCGAAGCCGTCCCTCCCCGCCCCCTGCCACCGGGCGGGGAGGTTAAAAGGGCTCCCTGGCCAAGCTGGGACAGAGACAGGAGCTCATTCCATCTTGCAGTACGCAGGAATCGAACTGCCTCCCAGTCAGCATCTTAGCCGCTTGAGCCACTATATTAAGTGCCTCATAATTTGTGATTAACATTAGTGATACATTTAAAAATGACATTTTATAAAATCTTTATAATCTGGATATGTGTTTGACGGCAGATTGTCATAGTCTAAGTGAGTTTGTTCAGTAATGTGAGGCCTACTAGATGGTAACACCTTTACTATAAGAACTGATTCTCTATGAAACACAAAATTGTTTTAAACATACAGTAGCTTTAACCCATGGGCCTCTGTCAGGGAATATAGCCACCCTAAGCAGCAGCTAGTCCAAATTTAAGCATACGGTACTCTGGGAAGGTGAAATTACCTTTTTTTTCCCTAGGTAGGGAGCAATTATTCCATGTTATAAAACAAAACAGTAAATGCCTGTTGTGACACATGTTTAATGAATGTCTGTCTGAATCCATTATCTTCTCCCCTAAAGTCATGCATTTAATTTTTATTTCTCTTGAAACAATTCAAATTAAATGGAGTTATGAAACAGCCACATCTTAACATCTGAACTGAAATGCCAGCAGCAACAGAGTAATGAATACAACTCTTTAATAAAATAAAATAATTTATCATCTTGGAGAGTCTCAAAGTGTACAAGGGAGCTGCAATTTCTCTCTCTTTCTCTCTTTCTCTCCAACAATGACAGAAGAGTACCGTAGTATCTGCTTCCCAGACTCCAAATACATTTCCCAAGAAAGCAAATGAAGTTGGTACTTACAGAGTTGAAATTCAATCTGAATCTGAACTGAGCAACATGGCTACATTTGTCTGATAAAACATCATGTAAAACTGAAATGGCAATCTGAACGGGTTTATAAACTTTCTATGGAAAAGTTCAGAATGAACTCTCACCATCAGCAGCACTAATAATAAATTTTGTGTCAGAAATTACTCTGGGACGGCTTCGCACGGCGCGGCTTGGCTCGGCGCGGCTCGGCTCCCTTTATCTCCCCGCCGATAAAGGGAGCCACGCCGCGCCGCGCGAAGCCGTCCCTCCCCGCCCCCTGCCTGTACCGGGCGGGGAGGTTAAAAGGGCTCCCTGGCCGAGGGAGCCCTTTTAACCTCCCCGCCCGGTACAGGCAGGGGGCGGGGAGGGACGGCTTCGCGCAGCGCGGTGCGGCTCCCTTTATCTCCCCGCCGATAAAGGGAGCCGAGCCGCGCCGCGCCGCGCCGCGCCGCGCGAAGCCGTCCCTCCCCGCCCCCTGCCTGTACCGGGCGGGGAGGTTAAAAGGGCTCCCTGGCCGAGGGAGCCCTTTTAACCTCCCCGCCCGGTACAGGCAGGGGGCGGGGAGGGACGGCTTCGCGCGGCGCGGCTCGGCTCCCTTTATCTCCCCGCCGATAAAGGGAGCCGAGCCGAGCCGCGCCGCGCCGCGCGAAGCCGTCCCTCCCCGCCCCCTGCCTGTACCGGGCGGGGAGGTTAAAAGGGCTCCCTGGCCGAGGGAGCCCTTTTAACCTCCCCGCCCGGTACAGGCAGGGGGCGGGGAGGGACGGCTTCGCGCGGCGCGGCTCGGCTCCCTTTATCTCCCCGCCGATAAAGGGAGCCGAGCCGAGCCGCGCCAAGCCGCGCCGCGCGAAGCCGTCCCTCCCCGCCCCCTGCCTGTACCGGGCGGGGAGGTTAAAAGGGCTCCCTGGCCGAGGGAGCCCTTTTAACCTCCCCGCCCGGTACAGGCAGGGGGCGGGGAGGGACGGCTTCGCGCGGCGCGGCTCGGCTCCCTTTATCTCCCCGCCGATAAAGGGAGCCGAGCCGAGCCGCGCCGCGCCGAGCCGCGCCGCGCCGCGCCGCGCCGCGCGAAGCCGTCCCTCCCCGCCCCCTGCCTGTACCGGGCGGGGAGGTTAAAAGGGCTCCCTGGCCGAGGGAGCCCTTTTAACCTCCCCGCCCGGTACAGGCAGCGGGCGGGGAGGGACGGCTTCGCACGGCGCGGCTCGGCTCCCTTTATCTCCCCGCCGATAAAGGGAGCCGAGCCGAGCCGCGCCAAGCCGCGCCGCGCGAAGCCGTCCCTCCCCGCCCCCTGCCTGTACCGGGCGGGGAGGTTAAAAGGGCTCCCTGGCCGAGGGAGCCCTTTTAACCTCCCCGCCCGGTACAGGCAGGGGGCGGGGAGGGACGGCTTCGCGCGGCGTGGCGCGGCTCCCTTTATCTCCCCGCCGATGGTGGGGGCGGGGAGAGCGCGGCTGCCGTATATTTGCCTTATAAGACGCACCAACTTTTCCCCCCCAGTTTTGAGGAAGAAAAAGTGCGTCTTATAAGGCGAAAAATACGGTACTTAAAATTGCACAAAAGCAATTTTAGTTCACTACAGAAAAGCAGTAAAAAAAAAAACACTGAGAACAAAGTCAACATGTTATCATGAATGATAGAATGCCAGATCTGGCCCTTTAGCCAGAGGGGCTCTCTAATAGTGCCATCAGCTAGGGGTGCACATCTACCCAGCACCCGAAGGAGGGCCTTCTCCGTGTCCGCACCAACTCTCTGGAACCTCCTGCCAACAGATCTAAGACTTCAAAGAGAATTGCTGCCCTTCAGGAAAGGATTGAAGACCTGGCTGGCAGGGCAGGTGTGGGGCCCAGATGGGAACATGGTCCCCGCCTGCTGGCTTATGTAAACAATTAAGAACTCTCTCTTCTTCTTCTTTTTATAGTGGGTGGGATGGGTGGGTGGGATATGGGTATTTTAAAGTGGGTGGGATGTGGGTCTTTTAAAGTGTTTTTATGTGTTTTTAGAACTTGTTGTAATGCCGCCCTGAGTCGGGTTCTGCCTGAGTGGGCGGCATATATAAATATGACTATTAAATTAAATTAAATTAAATTAAATTAAATTAAATTAAAGGCATCCTTGCTCAAAAGCCAGTCATATCCGACTCTAGCGTTCATTGCTCATCTCTGTTTATAGCCAGAGAGCCAGAGCTGTCTGCATTTGCAGGCATGACTAGACACTGGAGTGCACAGAATGCTGTTTACCTTCCCACCGAGGTGGTCCCTATTTATCTACTTGCAATTTCTTGCTTTCGAACTGCTAGAGTGGCAGGAGCTGGGGCAGAGACGGGAACTCACTGTCGTGCAGCTCTTGGGTCTCAAACTGCTGACCGGCTGACCTTCCAGTCATCGTGTTCAGCATCTTAACCACTAAGCCACCACAGTCCTCACTAATGGATGACGCTGACAGTGCTACAACCAAGTGCTGTCCTCTGCCACTTGTTCTGCCTATTGCAATAAATTTACCAAAAGATAATGGATCTATAAGGAGAATTTAGTGCAAAATTAATTATAGCTTTATTGTTTTCACATGAGTGGAAACAAGAAAATTTCATGTGACTTCCCAAATAAAGAGGTTTTGCTTCAAATAGGGACTAGGTTTGCTATGCCACTGAAAGACAAACAAACATGTTTTGCAACTTTTGGCACCTCCATTTCAAAGTCAATGAGTTTCAGTCACAGAGGGAGGTTATTCTGGCTCATACACAGCCTCAAGAATGCCTGTCACTCTGCTTGCTATTCTGATAGAAAAAGACAGACATTGCTTTGGGCTCCAAAAAACTAGGTTTTTATTGTTCCACAGTAAACTAGCTATACATCTTCCAATTATTTTTGAAACCAAATAATAATGCGAGTGATAAGATATTCTGTTTCTCCTCTTTAGGCACCTTAATATTTATCATCTCTTTTTCTTTCTTTCTTTCTCTCTCTCTCCTGTGAAAAGTCAAAATCCTTCTGTTCTTTAATCTTAGTTTAACAGAGTTTTTTTGCAGTTATCTTGGGAAATCGCTTGCCAACAATCCTAAGGGAACCAACTCTTGATCTCAGGAGAGTTGAACTTATGAGTTGCTGTAGTGGCCAATATGTCCTTTTGAGGTAGTCCTGCAGAGAATCTCAATTGCTATTCAGAACTAGCATTTTTTGCCCTGCCCTGCCGGGCAGGTATATTTTGTGTGTTGGTGGTTGGGGAGCACGCGCACACACGTGCACGCACACATGCCGGCCTTTGTTCCCGGGGCCGTGGTAGCTTCCCTCCATGAGGTGAAGAAGGCGGAGCACAGTTTCACCTTCTTTGCCTCACGGAGGGAAGTTGGTTGCTTTCCTTGGTTGGGTGGGGGATTCCAATTTTGCCCCCCCCAACCAGTGGAAGTGATAGCTTCCCTCCGTGAGTCGAAGGCAGAACAGAGTGCCATTCTGCCTTCATCTCCCGGGGGTAACTGCTTTGCTTCCCTGGGTTGGCGGGGGCCGAAAGCTTTCTGCCCCTGTCCCCCATGGAATGCGATTGCGTGTCAGCTGTTTTTGTTAACGCGCACGCCGGCTTCCCAGCATTCTATGCACTCACGCCCTTCAGCCTGATTGGCTGAGGGGTGGCGCGGTGCGGAGAACGCTGGGCCTTGTAGTTTTGTTTTTTGTTCTGGTTTGTGGGGCAGTTGCTCCATTCTCGGCTGGTGGACCCTTGCGGCGACACTCGCAGGGTCTTTAGGTAAGTGTGGGTGGCTCGGTACAGGATGGTTGGGACGGATGTGGATGTGCATGTCGGACACATACCACGCAACCCCCTTCTTATAGGTATAGATAAAAAGAAAGCTTTTGAGTGGACTGAATTCCAGAATGACATAAGGGTTAAACACATAACCTATTTCAATGGGGCCTAAATATATGCATCTTCCTTTGCAATATATTTCCCCAATGATACTGGTGCCAAATAAATGGAGTGCATTGTTTTTTGTATTTTATGTCAGGTTAAAGCATGGGAGTCTCACTCCCTATATACATCTGTCTGATGGGGGACTCCTCCATGTGCCTCCATGGAGAATGAACCTCTTATGGAACTTCTGTCTTAGAGCCTAGACAGGTACTAACAATAGCCTCATTTAAGTGCCTAGTTAAAGCATGATTATTCACCATCACCTTCTAAGGTTAAGGATCATGGCTTTAATAGGATCTGGATGCTAATCTATTGCTATTGATTTTAATGTACATAATGTTAATGTTTTAGATAGCTTTTAAATACTGCACATAACACAGATGTACTGTATAGTGCACCAGCATGATATAAAATATTTCTCTAGGATCATGTTACTATGCAGACAATAAATAAATAAATAAGTCAGTCAGTCAGTCAATCAGTCCGTCCATCCATCATCTTGAAATCTCAGGGTGGAATGCAACAATAAATACCAATATAAAAATATTGGTATTTATTGTTGCATTCCACCCTGAGATTTCAAGATGACGGATGGACAGATTGACTGACTGATTTATCTTTTTGTCTGCATAGTAACATGATCCTGGAGTAATATTTTATATCATGCTGGTGCAGTATACATCTATGTTTTGTCCAACTAGTATTTCTACAGTGACTACACCCATTCCTATAGCTATTTCATGGACTTTCATGATTATACAAGAATCCAACCAATGTCTCATCCCTTAAATGTATATCATTCTATACCTTTATTGTCATAGTGCTTATTCCAAACTCAAAGGCACAAAGTAGTTAATTAATTCCCCCTCTCATTACAATCCCCAAAATCCCACAGTTGACAGATTAATTACATACTCATTATTCACCATCTGTGATAACCATTTGTTCCTCTTACTTTAAGACATGCAACATAAGTGGCAGTATGCAGCACTGAAATTTTTATGCTTATTTTTTTCCTGTCAACTGCACAGAAAAATGTGGACTTCTTCATTTGACAGTCACTCCTACAAGTAGTCACACATTAACCAGCAGCAATTGTTCAAATGCAGTCATCATATTATTTCCTTATATCCTTAAGGGCATCTGCCAGTAGTGGCAACCAAAAAATGTCACTCACTAGTTGCTAGTTTATATGCAGAATCTTAGAGCTGGATGCAATGAATTCAACAAAAGCTTTCAAAAACTGATCCCACAAAATCTCATGAGTGCAATATGAGATAGCAAAATAGAAACAAGTGATAAATGAAGTTATTATGTGAGCCACAAAACCTAGTGTATGAGTTGTAACTCTTTGTCATTAATGGATTCCAAAAAGTTTGACAGAGAAGCAGTTATCACCAAGTTTCAACAAAAATGAAATTTAACTCAATTTATTGGTATTTCTAAAATGGAGTTTGGGACAACACTTCTGGATTCAAACTTTTGTGGAAATTCAAGTAAAGTCAGAGAATCTAAATAAGATGAACTGTATATATGCATATGGAAGGGGACAGTTCTAATCGTAACTGAATTGCAACTGATTAACTGGAAGTGAAATTGGGGGCACATGATTTTGCTTAGGCTAACCTTAAGACATTTCACAGGAAGCCAAAAGCATTCCTTTAACATTCCTAAAAAGGTTAGGTAGAGATTAATACTTATACTTTTGCTGAAATTGTTTCCAATTCCGCTCCTGTTGTCATGGGAGAATTTATGCCTTGGTTTCAAACACATCCAAGATGGAGATTTCAATCCATGGGAGACTCCTTTCTCACATACCAATGGCACTGGTATGTGTAAATATGTTGGCCTCATGGGTTGGAAGGGCTGGAGCCTAATGTGTGATGGACAAATTATGCTATAAGATTATTGGTTGGAATCTTTTAGGGAAATGGCAAGGAGGCGGACAGAAAGTGGGGGCCAAGGAACACACACACTCTCTTGGACTGATGCTTTGGGCTATGCATGCAATCACATAGATGCTTTAGCCAGGGAAAAAAGGGGGGCACTGGGCTTTCTCCAATAAGCAGCTTCCTTTATTTGAATATGTTTTCTGAACTTCTCATGAACTTTATTCTGTGACTTGCTTTGATTTCAATATACTTTTAAAAGACCCGAGATGACTGGAGTGATTACTTAGCTTGGCACTACCTTATCCTTAGATTCTTGCTTCTCATTCTCAGGGGCAGCAGTGGCTCAAGTGGCTAAGATGCTGACTGGGAGGCGCAAGGTCAGCAGTTCGATTCCCGAGTACTGCAGGACGGAATAACCTCCCGTCTTTGTCCCAGCTCCTGCCAACCTAGCAGTTCAAAAGCAAGAAATTACAAGTAGATAAATAGGGACCACTTCGGTGGGAAGGTAAAAGCGCTCCGCGCGCTCTGGTGTCTAGTCATGCCTGCCACATGACCACGGAAACGTCTGCAAAAACAGAGAGCGCTGGCTCTTCAGCTTTGAAACAGAGATGCGCACTGAACCCTAGAGTCGGTTATCACTGGCTTTCAAACAAGGGAAACCTTTACCTTACCTTATTTACATGTGTGGTTCATACGAGGATCATCAGCAATGTGAGATAAGAGATGAAAAATGACTTTGTGTTTGTATTTTCTCCTGATATTGTCTGTATCTGCTCTTTCCTTTCCCTGCCCTATGTTCTAAAGCAAATTAGCCTCTTTTAAAGGTTTTCTCTCCCCATCTAATCTGGATATCTGCACTCCATGTTCCTCCTTCTTTTTCTTCCTCTTCCTCTTTATTATTTTATTAATTTATTTATTGTTAAATTTTTATACCGCCCACTCAGCCAAAGCCGACTCCGGGCGGTTCACAACAGTGGGTAAAAACAGATAAAAACCAGCAATAAGAACCCACCCCTAAAAAGAGAGGGGTGGGGGCGTGTCAAGATGGAGAGCTGAGAGGAGTGAGCTTTCTTCTGCTCAGAAAGGAGGGAAACAAAAGTGACTGTTAAAAGTGAGAATAGTTCCTGAGACCTGTAAAAAAATGGACTAGAATATCTATAAGAAAAAATAGTTGCGGAAATTACCTTGGTTGGTCCAAAGTCGTGCTGAGAAAGGGAGAAAACTGTGAGTTTTGATCTTGGAGAGAGCGGGGGATGGGCGGCCCTTAATGGCGCCGACTCAACAAAGTTCTTAGTTGAAGAACGGACGGTTAGGGTTAATGACGGTCTCACAGAGGAAGTGAGATTAGAAGGACTTTGGAAAGCATCCAAAAACATTTAAAGGAATTTGAATAAATAACAGGTCTGGAGATAAATTGGGATAAATCTGAAATGATTTTAAGTAATATTGAAAAGGATGAGCAAGGGAAAATAAGGGATGAATTTAAACTACAGATTAAAGAGAGTCTGAAATATCTAGGGATAAATATCTCTAACAAATTGGATGATCTGAAAAGATTAAACTATGATAAACAAAAGAAAGAACTTAAAGATAAAATTTTGCAATACCAAAAATTAAGGTTGTCTTGGTTCGGCAGAATAGCGTTGGCTAAAATGATGTTACTACCAAAATTAAATTTTTTGTTTGATGCCTTACCAATTCAACCAGATAAAGAAATTAAGGAATTTCAAAAATTATTAAATAATTATTGTAATGGGGGACGCAGACCTAGAATTTCAAAGAGAATGTGGTATTTCTCAAAAAGAAGGGGGTCTAGGAATTCCTAACTTAAAGAATTATTATAAAGCATTTCATATAAAGAATGTAGTTAAGATTTTAATGAAGTAGCCGGTTATTTGGGAGGAAATTGAAATGAAGGAACTAAAGGAAGTGGGTAAGAGCCTTTTCTTAGATAAGGAAACATGGAAAACACCAGTTAAAAATAGAATGCTGAGGTCAATGTTGGGAGTATGGAAGAAGGTCAAAATGAAATTAGTTCCGAATATTTCACCGATAATTGAAATAGAAGATTTGAAAAAGTTTCCAATAAGAATGGACAATGAGATGAGAGAAATCTTGTTGGCGAATGGGGTTTTCCTGCTGAAAGATTGGATACGAGTCTGCAAAGATAAAGTGATGAAACGAGAGCTATACACTCAGATGAAGTTGAATTGGTTTCAGATAGTGATGGTGAACAAGTGGAATAATAAATATTTGAGGGAACAGAGCCTGGAAAGACATAGGACAGAATTTGAGGAATTAGTGTGGAAGATAAGGAAGAAGGAAATTGGAATTAAAGGAATGGTTAGTAAAATTTATAAAATAATAAATACAGAAGTTAACTCACAAGAAATATTAAGAAACACATGGGAACAAGATTTGAATATGAAGATAACAGAAAAGGAATGGCAAAATAAATGGAGAAAAAGAATTATGAGATCTTTGTCGTTCAGGGTAAAGGAACATAATTTTAAAATGTTATGGAAGTGGTATTTGACCCCTATGAGATTACATCAGATGGACAAAAAGAATAATAAAATGTGTTGGAGATGTAAAAATATGTTGGGCACATATGTCCATATGTGGTATGAATGCAAGGTGGTAGAAAATTTTTGGGCAAAAATCGAGAAAAAGATTGATAAGATTATGGGATTGCGTCTCAAATTGGGGCCAAATAACATTTTGCTGACGGACGTAGACAATATGAATTTAGATAATGATAAGAAAGAATTGTTGTCCATGATGCTTGTAATAGCTAGAATGTGTATCGCAAAAAATTGGAAAAATGACTTAGTGTTAAAGGTGGAGGAGTGGTATAAGCAGATGTGGGATCTCGCATTGAATGAAAAATTAACATGGGAGTTAAATTTTAAAAAAGGTATAATAAAAGAAAATAGATTTTGGAATATATGGCGACAATTTGTTGATTACTCATTGACGAGAGACGGAACAAATAAACTGCCACCAGACCAAATGAAATTTTGGGTACAATAGAAATTAATGGGAAATCCCACATCCTGCAGGGCAATGTACATAGCACAGGGTGATGATGTATGTAATGTGATGAGGTTGATATTGTTTTTGGAAAATACTTTGTAAATCTTAAAACGGAAGTATAACAGACCTTAGCAAGGTTGAAGAGTTTAATAAAAGTAAAGTATGGATATAAAAGTAGAGTTGAAAAATGTGGACTAGACTTGGAAGATAATGGTTAATAATAAGATAAAAGTATAGTGTGTAAGTAAGAATATTTTATATTGAAATAGAATTCAAGGTCATGACAGATTTTTTGTTCTTTCCTTATTTTTGATGTATATGTATTTCCATGTTTTTTCCCTATATATATAGTTATTTTTATTGTGTTAGATTATTTGTTTTTTATTATGTCTTGAATGTTGTCATATATTTTGAAAAATCAATAAAAAAAATAAAAAATAAAATAAAAAGAGAGGGATGCAGGAACTGAAGAAACCGTGGGGCAGGCATCCTCCCCTATATTAACCACCCAACGGAAGCCACCCCTCCACCTGCACCCCAAACTTGGCCCGCCAGCCAGGTTTTTAGTTCTTTTCTAAAGGGCAACAACGCCGTTTGGAGATGCAGTTCCATAGGCAGGAGGTTCCAAAGGGCAGGTGCGAACACAGAGAAGGCTCTCCTCCTTGTGCCAGAGAGACGAGCCCCCCTGGCCGATGGCACTATTAGAGAGCCCCTCCGGTCCGCTCTGGTTAGATGAACAGACATCCTTAGGGCAATGCAGTCTCTAAGATAACCTGGCCCACTACCATATAGGGCTTTAAAGGTCAAAACCAGCATCTTGAATTGCACGCGGAGGCAAACGGGTAACCAGTGCAGCTCCTGCAGCAGTGGTGAGGCATGGGCATAACGTCCATACCCCATCACCACCCGGGCTGCCGCATTCTGGACCAGCTGCAGCCTCCGAATGGTCATCAAGGGCAGCCCCATGTAGAGTGCATTACAATAATCTAGTCTGGAGGTCACCAGAGCATGATTGACCATGAGCAAAGAGTCCTGGTCCAGGAGCGTGCGCAACTGGCGAATCACCCGAAGTTGGGCGAAGGCCCTCCTGGCCACAGCCGCCACCTGTTCTTCTAGCAGCAGCCGCAAATCCAGGAGGACCCCCAAGTTGCGCACCGGGTCACTCTGGGGCAAAATAGCCCCATCCAAAACCAAAGATGGTAGCTCCCGGGATAACACAGGACCCCTCATCCACAGCCACTCAGTCTTACTAGGATTCAGCTGTAACCCATTTGCCCCATCCAGACCCCAACCGCCTCCAGACAACTGGAAAGGACTTTGACAACCATGTTCCCAAAGCATGTGACTCTTCCTCCTTCCTCCTTCAACCCCATTTCTTAGGTTGTCTCCATTTGAATCAGTAATGGAGTGATAGTCAAACATTTTTATTCCATTGCAACTGTAGTGAATCACAGTCATGGCCACTACAAGCAGAAAAAACAATTCCACGTCACTTTGTTACTTGTTACATTTTGCATACTGTAACTTGTTGCAAAATTAATTCATTAAAATGAGTTATTTTATAACTCTGGATTATAATTAGTTGCAAATACTCATGAAAAAGGCAAGACTAATCCTTTTATTTTATTTTATTTGTTCCTCAGAATTAGCTACATTTAAGGTAAAGGGCAAACCATATAATTCAACTCTACTGTTGAACCACTTTACTATTGGCTTGTCTAGCAAAATTCCATGAATAATGAAAAAGAACGTTACAATTAACCATTTTTATAGAACACGAAGAATGTTATATATTCCAAGGCATAACAATGAAAACATAAATGCACTAATGTAAAAGTCACTTTTGACTTTAAGAACATAAGAACAGCCTTGCTGGAACAGGCCACAGCCCATCAAGTCCAGCATTCTGTCTCACACAGTGGCTCACCATTTGCTTCAGGGTATTCCCAAGCAGATGCCTTCATCTGTTTAGGATTCCCAGGAAATGGCATTGAGAGATATCCTGCCTATCTCTCCAACCCGGAGGTTGTCCTTAGGTATCCATAATTATAGCCATTGGTACCCTTGTCCTCCATGAACTTGTCTAATCCTTTCTTGAAGCTGTCAAGACTGACAGCTGTCACCACTTCATCTGGCAGGGAGTTCCATAGACAAGTGATCCTCTGGGTGAAAAAGTACTTTCTCTTATTTGTTTGAGAACTAATACCCAAAAGTTTCATGGAGTGCCCCCTAGTTCTAGTGTTATGCGATAGGGAAAGCAGTTTTTCCTTACCTACTTGTCCACACTGTGCATGATTTTATAAACTTCAATCAGGTCACCTCTTAGACGCCTTCGTTCAAGAGTGAAGAGGCCCAACCGTTGCAGCCTCAGATGGTAAGGAAGGTGTTCCAGTCCCCTAATCATTCTGGTTGCCCTCCTCTGCACTTTTTCCAACTCCATAATATCCTTCTGGAGGTATGGTGACCAGAACTGTACACAGTATTCCAGATGGGGCCTCACCATAGATTTATAAAGAGGCAAATGCAAGCGCGGCGCCAAAATGGCCGCCGCGCTCTTTGCGGGAGCCCCCCCACAGGACGAAGGCATCCGGGTAGTTAGGGGCGTGGCCAGCTCCCTTATAAAAGGGGTGGCCACGAGGCAGCCGAGCTGCCATTTTGCGAAGCGACGGAGCGGAGAAGTTTTTCCTCTTACTCCGTCGCTTTTTTACCTTGAGCGGGAAGCCTTTTGGCTGCTTACCTTCCTCTTTTCGGCTTCCCTTAGGTCCGACTGAGATGCCTTCGAAGAAGAAGGCGGCCGCGAGCGCGGCTCGGGCGGTGCGGAGGCGCAATCCGGGTCGGAGGACCGCTGCTGCGCCTTCCCACCAGCCGCCTTTGCCGGCTCCCACCGGGACCGGTGGGATGGGGTCTATTACCCCCTGGCTGGAGGCTGGGGACCCGAGCAGGGGTCCAGTATGGGCTGCGGCCCGCAGCCCGCAAGCGGCGGACGCCGCTCCTGGTGCTCATTCCACTGGGCCTTCCTCCATCGGGGCCCAGCTCACTCCGGGGCCTTCCAGCCTTGGGGGGTGGTGCGGTCCACTCCCTTGGCAGGTGCCCACGCCGGCCCTGCCGGGCCTGGGTGTGGGGTCATGGCCATATTCGGGCCCCGGGGTGCAAGGGCCTGTACCCATGCCCGTAACGGGCAGGCCGGCTGGCCCGTGGCCCCAGGCCGGTGTGGAGGCCTTGCTGGCCCGCGTGGCGGCACTCGAGGCTTCCCTTGCTCGGGCCAGCCACGCTGGGGCTCCTTTTGGGGTGCACTTGGACGCGTCGTCTGCTGGGCAGCGGCAGGCGACGGGACGGGTCGAGCAGCTTGAGGCGCGTGGCGCGACTTCGGCCACTGCCTCGCAGCTCCCCAACCAACAGGCCAGCGCGGGTCAAGCCCCGGCGGCGAGCTCTACGGCGGTCGTGAGCTCCGATGCCCCCAGTGGGCCGGAACCCCCGGTGGGGGCGGCCCGCGGGGGTGTAGCATGTGAGTATGCGGTACAAACTAGTGCACCTACACATGTGGCTACGTTGGGGGGGGCTTTCCAATGGCCTTGGCCTCGCATGGGTGGTGCGGCGGTACAGCCGCTGACGCACAAACAGGCGACGTCAACCACCACCCAGGGCCCCGGGGTGGGGAGCATTTCCTACCCTGTGGGGAATGTTTTAGGGGTGGCTGGGCTAGTCCAAGCCCCTTTCCAGATGCCCGCAGTTTCTGCTGTGCCTGTCTCGGCCTTGCCGACAGCGGGCTATTCCTTGCCACTGGGTGACCATTTGGCACAGGCCACCAGAGAGAAAATATGGCGAGGGGAGTATGTTGATATCTTCTCACTCCTAAACAGGGAGCCCACCAAGGAAGAGAGGGAGGGGCAGGATGAGAAGGATAAGGAACAGGCACGTCGTCGCAAGCCACCACGGACGTGGGCCAACTGGCTGCCGGCTTACCTCATCTACATGGCGGTGTACCTGAGGGCCCGGCCGGATCTGGCAATTCCGATGGTCCAGTATTTGGACAATATCTATCGGGCGATGGTTGATTTTCCGGGCCCGTCGTGGTTGGCTTATGACGAGGAATTCCGTATGCGAATTCCCCTGCACCCTGAGATGAGGTGGGATGAGCCATGCCAGAGGCTTTGGCTTCTGTACATGACGACCACGCGCCCCGCACCAGGGGAAAGATACCATTGTGGACATGCGGTCCAGCGAGTGGCTCCAGCACAGGTTCCCCGCCAAGTGGCGGGGCAGGGGGTTCCAGCCCGCCTGCTGTGCTGGACTTTCTCGTCTAATGGTTCATGCAATAAGAAGAATTGCAAGTACAGACATGAGTGTCCCACCTTGCGGGCCCCCATGCAGCCTCTGCCTGTCCCAGGCCTGGAGGGACGCGGGGCAGAGGGAGGGGCGGACAGTGGGGTGGCAAGACTGCCGCAGATGGAGCTGGTTCACCGAAAGGCTCCCTCCCCAATTAATGTGGACATGCTGGAGCGTTGGCTCGCATTGTACCCGAAGGGGGAGGATGCAGATTATCTCCTTCAGGGCTTTAGACAGGGGTTCCGTATTCCTTTCATGGGTGATAGGTCCCCTCAGGATGCCCCCAACCTTTTGTCCCTTAGGGGGAGGGAGGAGGTGGCTGCCGCCAGCATTAATAAGGAGGTCAATGCGGGCAGGGTCGCTGGCCCTTTCCCTGCACCCCCGTTCACTAACCTCAAGGTATCGCCCCTGGGCTTGGTTCCCAAGAAGTCACCAGGCGAGTTTCGCCTTATCCATCACTTGTCCTACCCAGCCGGCCGATCGGTCAACGATGCTATCCCTGACGACCTTTGCTCAGTCAGGTATACATCTTTTGACCACGCGCTGCGCATGGTGCGCTCATGTGGCCCGGGTGCGCTGCTGGCTAAGTGCGACATTAAGTCGGCTTTTCGCCTCTTGCCAGTGCACCCGGGCGACTTTGAATTGCTGGGTTTCAAATTTAGGGGCGAATATTATTTTGATAAGGCCATGCCTTTTGGCTGTTCCATATCATGCTCGGCTTTCGAGCGTTTCAGTACCTTCCTAGAGTGGGCTTTCGTCCGCAGGTCAGGGTCCCGGTCTGTAGCCCATTACCTGGATGACTTTTTATTTGGGGGTGAACGGGGCTGGGACACGTGTACACGTCTCCTCAACACATTTCAGACGCTAATGGAGGAACTCGGTGTCCCTTTAGCGCCTGAAAAGACCGAGGGCCCATCTACACAGCTAGTCTTCCTGGGGGTGGAGATTGACACGATAGCGCAGGCGTCTAGGTTACCGCGGGATAAGGTGTCAAGGATAGTGGCCCTTATCTCGGACTTGTTGGCCAAGCGCTTACCCGGGGTATCAGGGCAGACATGCTTGTCTGGTTACAGTTCCTGAGGGACTTCAATGGGTTCTCATTTTGGAGGCATGACCTCCTGGCTTCCCCTCAATTTCAGATTCAGTCTGATGCCTCGGGATCCCTGGGTTATGGGATGTACTTCAATGGGAAGTGGGCCTATGGTGGGTGGCCACCAGCCTGGGCAGGCACGGGTCGCCTGCGTGATCTCACGTATCTGGAATTTTTCCCTATCCTGGGTGCTTTGATGCTATGGGGCCAGGAGTGGTCCAACTCGGTCGTGCATTTCTGGTGTGACAATGCGGCTGTGGTCCACATTGTAAATGCACAGACTTCTAAATCGCCCAGGGTTATGGATCTAGTGCGCCAATTTGTGTTGCGCAGCCTGCACCTCAACGTACTGTTCAGGGCCAGGCATGTCCCAGGGGTTAATAATGATATTGCTGACGCTTTGTCCCGCCTACAGATCTCCCGGTTCCGTGCCTTGGCCCCGGATGCGGAGGAATTTCCCTCGCCACTCCCGGAGGAGATATGGACCATTGGCAAGGAGAGGTGAACCGGGCGATTGGCCTGTCACTAGCCCCACGCACCCGTAAGGCGTATCACCACACAATTAATTCTTTCAGGGCATTCTGTATTCAATTTCAATTGCCAAGAACCTGGCCGATCCCGGTAACCCATGTTCTGCGGTTCATGGTTTACCTGCATTCTCAGGGCCTTGCACCTCGCACCATAGCATCTAAGCTTTCAGCGTTGGCTTTTATGGCCAAGGTGGGGGGTCATGTGGACAGCACCTCTGACTTCCGTGTGAGACATGTTTTGGAGGGGTGGGTGCGCGAGCGCGGGCGTTGCCCGGACGACCGCCACCCGATTTCCCCAGGGGTCCTTACCCAGTTGGCCCGGGGCTGGCCTTGCCTCTGTTTTGATGCATATGAGGCAGCCCTCTTCCATGCAGCCACAACGGTGGCATTTTTTGGAGCGCTCCGCATCAGCGAGCTTGTGATGCTGTCTAAGGCAGATGCAAGTCGTAGGGCACTGGAACTCGAGGATGTCTGTGTAGCCAAAGACTGGGCTCAGTTGAGGATACGTTCCTCTAAGACCGATCAGCATGGCGTCGGCAGTGGTGTGCGACTGCTATGGTGTTCTTTGGCAGACATCTGTCCGGTTGGTGCCCTACAGGAATTCCTGGCACTGCATGGAACGCACCATGGCCCGTTTTTCTGTCACCAAGATGGGTCTCCCCTTACTAAATTTCAATTTTGGAAGGTGACGGGCAAAGCGCTGGCCAGTGTGGGCCTCCCAGGCGCCCGCTATGGCACTCATTCATTCCGTATAGGGGCGGCCTCGACCGCTGCGGCTTTTGGGTACTCAGGGGCTGACATACGTAGCATGGGACGGTGGGGTTCACAATGTTTTCAATTTTATGTGCGCCCACTCCCCCCGTGAGTACCAACCCGGTCACCTTACCTACTTTCCCTAATTTTTTCCTTTACAGACCCGGGGTGTCGTATCACACTGGTGACAGTATGGCTGGTGGGCCATAGCTACGTGCACAGGGCAGCGCGTTATGCTGCGGCGACAGAGTGGGGACCCCGACTGGGACTGGGTGCATACGCAAGTCTCACATGGCATGGTAAGCCCGGGATGTTATGGCGGGAGCTGCTGCCTTTCCTTTTTTCAGGCCAGAATGCTGACCCGCCTGACATTCTGATCATACACCTGGAGGGCAATGATTTGGGCCAGGTCACCGGCTTGTCGCTGAAGCATGCGATTTGCGAGGACCTCGCCTACCTGCATTACGTCTGGCCCGCCACAACCCTTGTTTGGTCGGACATGGTCCCGCGCCATTCCTACAGAGGGGGCGTTGACCTCCTGGCCCTTGACTGCGCTAGACGCATGGTGAATAGGGCAGTGGCGCGTTTCCTTGTCGACAGGGCTTGGGGGAGGGTCAGTCGTCACCCCGCTATTAGCCTCCAAAGTTATGACTTGTATGCAGGGGATGGGGTCCATCTGTCGCGAGGAGGTATGGACCTCCTGTTGGGTGATTGGCGAGCAGGCCTGTTGACCGAGCTGACGGTCTGGGGGGGCGTCGAGCCTTCTTTGAAGCCCCTCCGTGTGGCGGGTAGCACTGGTAAGGTAAACATTATGACCCACAGGTATCCGGCAAGTTCGCAATTGACTGGACAACACTAGACAGGCATAAGTTGGTTAAACGTTGTCCGGTCAACGACGAACTAGGCGACGGGGTGATGGCTATAGCTAGACAGCATGCATCACCCCGTGATTTTACGGATACGCGTCAGAGGGTGGGGTCAACAAACAAATTGATACAAATGGATACATTGTAGCAATTGCCGTTGGCAATTTTGGGTGGTACCTTACCAGTGTTACTTCGGCCTGCTTGCCTTAAGAATTATGATTGGTCAATTACCAATAGAAATTTATAATTCGGACTAGGGCATGAATCAATAAATGTGGCCCAATGCCGTTATCCACTTTCATAGGTGTCTGAGTCCTTTATTGGGGGGTGCGCCTGCAAATGATACTTGCTGACTTATTTTCTATACCCTTCCTAATGATCCCTAGCATTGAGTTTGCTTTTTTCACTGCTGAGGCACACTGGGTTGACACCTTCATTGAGCTGTCCACCAAGACACCAAGGTCCCTTTCCTGGTTTGTCGCAGAGTGTTCAGAACCCATCAGTTTATAAATGTAATTGGGGTTTTTTTGCCCCAACATGCATCACTCTGCACTTACTAATTATATTGCTCTTAAGACAGTGAATGAAATCTTTGGGTAAAACACATAGATTTACACAAGCACATTCAAAACTTGTTGAAAAGTATTGAGAAAGAAGTACATATATTAAATTGATGTTTGCTATATAGTGACTTTGAACTTTTATATTCTTTGGGATAGTACTATTCTACTGGGAACAATGCCACAGATTCTCTATTCTATTATCTGTTGTCCTTGCCAAAACGTTCAAGAAAACCCCACAAATACTCTCAACTGTTTGGCTGCTATTTTACAAGATTGCTTTTGGAAACATAAAACAGCCCTGAACCAAACTTTGCCCTATGAATTATTTTGATGAAAATCTGTCTAAAGCACATTGCTATGTGATAAAACAAAGACACATAAATAAAGGAGGGAATAGTTTTGCTTTTGGATTTACAGAATCCATTATGATAAAAAAATATGAATATATCCAGAGTGAATACTAATTTAAAGAGCCATTCTCAAAGTAAAAGACATCACAAACCATAAAACAGTGTACTCCTTTCAGAGCCAAAATCATAGTTTTGGTCAAATAGCAATTAATAGTTTTATTTATCCAAGTGGATTTGAATGTGTGCACAATATCACAAAGTGGGTTAGCTGACTTATATTTTACAATACTGTATTAGTTTATCATTCAAATTGTCAGCACTTAAACCAAATATAAAATACTGAAGGTCAATGAACATTTTACTGAGAATTCGCTCCCCGCCTTTATTAATTTAATGAAAAAGAAGAATTTCTTCCATTCCCAGTTTTATACTGGGATAGGAATTTAAACAATATGATTTTATTTCAGTGATTAATATAATAGTGGACTAACACTTACATGCCAGCTATTTGACTTTTTGCACATGCAAGAAGTCACTTCTCATGCAATGTTCTCCCTACCCACCCTGCTCATAGGTTGATTGACTCCACGCTTTAGTTTTCCACCCTTAGATAGCCTTAATGAGTCTTACCTGACTCTAAAGGCCTGATGGAGGGTGGGAATGAGGTACAGAAGTCCCACTGTGTTCCACTCAGACTGCCTTGTACCCAACTGTTAAGATTTGAAATTAACATTTAGAGGTCAACATTAAATGCCACCACTTTCAGGAACTAACTTTTTCTTTTTTTTTCTTTTTTGTAATTAATTTTTATTGCATTTTTTTCAAAGACATACAAAAAAGAAAACAATGACTAACAATACAGTACATAAACAAATCCATAGTATCATCTTAGCAGACATTACTGAATGTTAGCACATAACAATGTCTAAACTCATTAATTACTATATAACCTCAGAATATTAAGAAAAAACCATTATTTCAAAATCCAAAATAATATGAATATTCTGTGCTACCACTAATCTTTGGATAAATAATAATCACCCTGTGAATATATACAATGCCCGGAGAGTTTATTTGCTGCTCAACTCCAGAAACTTCTTTGAGATGGTACTGGTCCTGAACTATCATTTGCCATACAAGAATGGTCCACAAGTGGTTTCCATATATTCCAAAATCTGTTCTCTTTTAAATTATCTCTTTTCACTTTAATCTCCCATGTCAATTTATCATTCAGTGCTAAACTCCACATTTCTTTATACCACTCTCCAATCTGTATATCTATATCATTTTTCCAGTTTCTAGCTATACATTGTCTACCCGTTGTCAATACAATTTCCAATAATTCTTTTTCATCTTTGTTTAAACCCAAACCTTCCACATTCGTTAAAAGAATGGCACTTGACACCAACTTAACACTTCTACCCATTATTTCAGCAAGCTCACCTTCTATTCTTCCCCAAAAATCCCTTATTTTTTTACAGCTCCACCACATATGTTCGTATGTTCCATCAAATTCTCTACATCTCCAACATAATTTATCTCTTTTATTATCCATCTGGTAAAGTCTTAATGGCGTCAAGTACCATTTCCACAACATTTTAAAATTATGTTCTTTAATTCTTACAGACATTGTTCTCATAATCCTCCTTTTCCATTTATTTTTCCACTCATTCTCCCCAATTGTTATATTCAAATTTTGTTCCCACTTCCGTTTCAAATCCTCCTGTGGATCTGCACCTCTATTCAGTATGTTGTAAAGCTTACTTACAAGACCTTTAATACTACTTTCCCCTTTTTCTAATCTTCCTTACCAACTCCTCAAATTCTGTATATGTTCTATCTAATTCTACTTCTTTTTTGTATTTTTTGTTCCAGTTGTCCACCTTTAACTTCTGAAACCAATTCAAATTTAATATCTCAAATATTTTTTTCCGCTCAACATCAGAATCACAAGTTTTTAACCAATCCTTCAATAAAAGCATCCTATTTAGGAACTAACTTTTTCTAAGACTCCTTGTCTTGTAAGACAAAGAAAACATAACCTGGGGAACATAGTTAAAAGTAGAGACATCACCTTGCAGACAAAAATTTGCATAGTCAAGGCAATGGTATTGCCCGTGGTAATGTATAGTTGTGAGAGCCGGACCATAAGAAAAGCTGAGCGCAGAAGACTAGACACCTTTGAGATGTGGTGTTGGAGGAGAGTTTTGAGAGTCCCCTGGACAGCGAGGAGAACAAATAGGTCAATATTAGAAGAGATTAGCCCTGATTGCTCCTTCGAAGGACAAATAACAAAGATGAAGATGAAGTACTTAGGACATCAAATGAGAAGGGAGGATTCACTTGAGAAGGCTTTCATGCTGGGAAAGGTGGAGGGCAAAAGAAGAAGGGGATGGCCAAGGATAAGATGGCTAGATGGCTAGATGGCATCGTGGATGCAGTAGGCACAGGGCTGGGCGGGATGAAGAGGATGGTAGAGGATAGAGGTGCCTGGCAGGCAATGGTCCATGGGGTCGCAAAGGTTCGAAATTGACTGTGTGACTGAACAACAACTACCAACAAGAAGACAACTACAAGATGACAATGCATAGCGGAGGCAAGACAGTTCTATTTGAAATCTGCAGACCATCTGGGAGTAACTTCACTCAGGAGAAACTCAGCAGAGCAAACAAAATATACCATCATAGGTACAAAGATTCACTCCAGCAAATTTATATTGTAATTCATTACAGAGTGCAGTTCCCCCCTCCATTTTACTCAAACAAAGCCCCTAGTCTCTCTAAATTAATAAATTGAACAGTGTAGGCAGTGCTCAATCTTTGTTAGTCAGAACCCTGTCCTGACCCCAGTTCATCCCAGCTACAGGTAATTACTTGGTATTAAAGTGAAACACCAAAGACATTTACAAATTGTATTGATTTAGATACATCTTAATCCTAGTGTCTCCTGTACTCTCCTTTAGAAACACTCAGCGTTCTAACCCACATAGATTTGTATGCATGAAAAAAATGATCTTACTTTACTTATTCAAAGAAAGCTCAACTGCTTCAAGGTCAAAACTTTAGTGTACTACCCTTAACTTTTCTGGAAAGACTGTTTTTGTATGTATAGATGCACATAGGTTTTTGAAGTACAGTAGAATGACGTCACCACCAATTTTATGTTGTGACTCCACTGCCTCTCTATGGCTGTCAAATTTTGCATATGATTTTCACCCTTACAGTCTGGCAAACTGGCCACTGAATAGCCCTAATCTAACCAAGTTTCATGACAGGAGCGATTTCTGTGGATGTTCACATTTCAGACAACATAGAAACTGGAAGGTGATGAGTGGTATATTCTTTCCAGTTTCTCCTGTCTAGATAGAAACAATATGTCTTGTTTAGGGAAGGAAGTAGACATAGACCAAAGAGAGACAAAACAGTAGGAAAGAATATTTGCCTACAGGATCTGCTTGAAAAAAGATGACTTTAGCCTTCTTTTCTGTCAACAACTCTATACGTGAGAGTGCTGCAGCCTGTCATACTGGAAAAACAAGGAGGAAAACAAGTGACAGTCTTTCCCTGCTAACAATGTGTTCCTGAGTGCCTATGACTAATTTATGTACTACTTTTTGCCTGTGTTGTCTGCAGATGCACAGACGGAAGACCAGCTGGGACAAGGACTAAGAGACTGTTCTTCATGCACGGGGGAGGGGGGGATCTCCCCTCTAGACAATATTACGATAATATATTATCATTACACTATACCTACTGTATACTTCAAACATGTACAGCAGCATGATCTGATACCAAAGTGTCAAATTCACAATCACAGAGTTTATTCTGAGAGATGGTTTACAACTGCTGAACCTAAAAATAAATAAATCCAGATTCCATTGTAATTGGATGACATCATGAAATCGCTTCATAATTAGATTTCTTTTAATTATGGAATGAGTATTTATCAGTGCAATTTTAAAAAAATATTAAATACATTTAAATGGTTTTATTTTTTAATATCAAAATTATAATAAAATTGCTATCTTGTCATTAAGACTGCATTTAACAACAACAGGAATGTTCCTGGTTTAGAGGAACTGCATAGATTCTGACTAAAAACGCTAACGAACTTATATACAAAATTGGCAAACTGGATAAATCAGGTTTTGGAAACACCAGAAGACAAAAAATGGTTAACAACTGGGAGGTTAACAACTCAAAAGTACAAAGAAATTTTGTAAAGTCATTGGAATGCAATTTGGAATTCACAAGTCCACAGCAATTACTGTTAAGGCAAGCAAATTTTTCAAAGGTGATGGATTTGAGTTAGATAACAAAGAATGTATCAAAGCATTAACATCAGTAGAGGGGTACAAGTACATGGGAGTCTGGAAGCTTCTAACCTGCTACACACCCAAGCCAAAAAAGTTACTTCTACAAAATACATAAAGTGAGTCTGGAAAATCTTCAGGTCAAAACTGAGCAAAGGTAATATCATAAAGGCAATTAATACCTCAACAGTGCCTGTTATACAATATTCATTGAACACAATTGGAATTAGACAATCTACACACACACACACACACACACACACACACACACACACACACACACACACACAGAGAGAGAGAGAGAGAGAGGAAACTAATGACTATGCATAATGCCTACACCCTAAAAGTGATGTTGACCATTTGTACTTACCAAGAAATGAAGGTGACAGAGGACTTCTACAGGAGAAACAGATGGTAGAGAGGTAGAGAAAGACAAGCATAGCTTGAATAGCTACATTAGGAAAAATGAAGAGCCTATGCTTCAGGAGTTAATAAAGTAGGACTTTTGAAAACAGTGAAGAAGAAAACTGAATACAGAAAGGAAAGGATGGAAAGTCAAGATGCAAATTGGAAAAGCAAGCCTATGCATGGTCAATACTTGAAAAACATAGTAGGAAAGGCTGACCAAAAATTGACATGGCAATGGTTAAGAGCAGTGGTTTTGAAGAAGGAAACTGAAGGATTGTTTTTGGCAGCTCAGGAGCAAGTTTTGCCAACACTTTGCATGAAAACAAAAATACAGCACATGTCCAGCAACAGCAAACACTGGCTTTGTAATGAAAAGGATGAAACAGTAGATCATCTGATCAATGGATGGAACAAAATTCCACAGACTGACTATTGACAGGGTTGCAAAAAAAAAAAAAAATTGCCAGAAGTTTGGATTTGAATGCAGTAAAAATAATTGGGAACATCAGGTAGAGGAAGTTCTAGATAATGAGAGAGTCAAGATCCTGGGGGGACTTTATAATTCAAACAAATATTGCTTCCAAGTCTCTGCAATTGTTCCTTTTCCATTAGTAGTCACTCGATTTTAGCCAACCTTGATAAATTTCTTTGAGCTCCACCTTCATTTAATCAGTGCACACAAATTTACCATTAAAAATCCAGTTACAGGTTTGATTGAATTATTTCTTCCTTTTCCAAGCTTACAACTGTACTTCAAAACAAATTGGATATTACTATGCAGGAGATGGTAAGTGTATTTGCATACTTCAAGATGATGTTATTGTATGAAATGTAAAAAAGCTAGGAAGAGAGTTTTTCTTTTTAATGTTGGTTCTTCTTCACTTTGCTAGCTTCAGGCATTCATCATCAACAATTTTTTTTGTATTCTACCATGTGGAAAGACAACTAATAAAAGGTTGAGAATTTTTAATTCTCAACAGCAGCTTTTTGCAACTGAATGGCTGAGCTTCCTTTGAACTATTTTGAAATGCAATCCAAGACAATCTAATTTTGCCATGGGAAGATGAAACAATGGTTGTATTTTCCTAGTATAAAAGGCTTGAACAAATGATATTAAAATGTCTAGCTCCTAAAATTAAACCATCTAATTCCAGAACAGGCAGGCTTTAGACCTGAGAAGAGCTGTATGGCTCAATAAATCTAACATAAAATAACCAGAGCAGCATATGTCAATCTGATAGCGGCATTTGACACTGTCCGCCATCAACTGTTGCTCAAAAAGCTCTACTTCCTTACTAAAAATCATGGACTTATAGAAATGGCTACTATTCTACTTCAAAACAGAAGATTCTTTGTTGAATTTCAAAGAAAGTACAGTCGCTGGAAAATCAAAGGGACGGTCTCCCAAAGGGAACTCTCCTGGCACCACTACTTTTAAACATTTACACAAATGATCAGCTGATGTTCCCATACTTCAAGAATTTCATGTATGTTGATCTATTTGCATTGACAGTCCAAGGGGAGACTTTTGAGTCCATTAAGCACCAGCTAATCTCTGCCTTAGATGATCTTTTCTTATGCAGTATCATAAAAACTGACAGCCAAAATCAAACCCTTAAAAATGCAAGCTTGTGCCTTCCATTTAAAGAACAGAGAAGCAGTGTGGAAATTCCAAGTTAGCAGGGAAGGCAAGATTTGGGTGTCACTCTGAATCAAATCTTGACCTACAAAAAAAATTGTCTAAAGACCGGAAAGAAGGCTGCCACCAGAAATAACACACTTAGGAAAGTGGATTGGTAAGACTGGGGTACATAACTACAAATAATAAAAACAGCTCTGTCCCTGTGCTATTCCTCAGCAGAATATACTAGGGCTATATGGTATATATCAACATATGCCCCAAAGTAGATGCAGCCCTTAATGAATCATACAAGATTATTACTGGTTGTCTGAAACCTACCTCCCACTGAAAACTCTATTAGTTGCCTGGCATTACCCCTCAGAAAGTGTATTGAGAAGTACTAGAAAATAACAGATGAAATAAAATAATAAAGCACCAAACCTATCTATGTCATGCACACCAAACTCTAAGGGTTAAAATAGAGGAAAAGATTTCTGCACATCTCTTAAGCTTTAAACATGAAACCAGAAGAGGCTAGGCTAGACCTATGGAGAGAAAAAAAACAACACAGCTTGCTGAATGGATGAATGCTGAAGAGTGTCTCTCAGCAGAACAAGACTCTGGCTGGACCATTTGGAAGACTTAATAGACTTTTAAGTTGTTGTGTTCTGATGGTTTTACCTTCCACATGGATTACAATGTATCTGAGCCAATGTAACCTTGCCTATAGCAACTATGTAACCTTCAGCTGTATCATATAAACCCTGTAATAGGATGCGAGCTAATGTCCACCAGCTGGCAGCAGCGAGCGTCCAAGCTCTCTTGGTCCGAACTCATCAAAGGCAACAGCGCGGGAAGTTTTCCCGCCACCACCTACACCTGGACAAGAAGGGCGTGACCCGCAATGACGTCACGCAGACAGTAGCCAATGGGCTACCATGGCACCACGTTCAAATGTACTACTACTGTATATAAAGAGCTATCGATCCGCCATTACCTCATGTTCCCTCTGTCCACGATGCAATAAACCTGAGTTAACCCAGCCCGAGGCTGTGTCCTGTGTCTTGGTTTGCATACACCAAATTGGCGACGAGGATGGGATCATGGATCCCCACGGAACAACCAGGGCACAGAGCGGGTTCAACATCACCAAACCGCAAGACTGGGAGCTGCTTGAGATGGACTTCCAGGCGGCACTGGTGGAACTCAAAGTCAAGGGAGACGACGAGGAGAGGAAGAGGGCCATCCTCACCAGAATGCTCGGGATGGAAACCAAGCGGACGCTGGTGGGCATCATCGCTCCGAAGAAGGTGAGCGAATTTAAGGCGGACGACATCATGAAGCTGCTGCGAGAGCGCTTCTGTCCCTCGAGGGCAATGTTTCCCGCTCGGAGCGCGTTTTGGAGGCGAGTCCAAGCGCCGGACGAGTCGGTTGAGGCATTCGTGGCCGCCATGAGGATAGCCGCCGCCCCCTGTAAATGGGGCGACATCCTAGAGATGGCCCTCAGGGACGGCGTGTTGTGTGGCCTGAAAGACAAGGAGGTACAGCGCAGCTTGATGAACAAGGAGCCGCCACCCACGCTGGCAGAGGTCGTAGAGGCCGCGGAAGCCGCAGAGTCCACGAATGCTGGAGTGGACGAGATGCACCAGTGGCGTGAGTGGCGTCCTAGAGCCGGCAAGGCGGAAAATTTGGTGCACGGGAAGTCCGGACAGTCGGTGCACGCAACTCGACGGGCCTCAAAGTCGTCTACGGAAGGCAGCGACGGCGAGGAGGTCCAGAAGGTCCGAAAGGGTGGTCGACGCTGCGAGGGTTGCGGAGCGGCCCATGAGCGCGCGAGATGCCCGTTCAGGAAGGCCGAGTGTTACACCTGCGGCCGTCGGGGGCACATCGCCAAGGCATGCAGAAAACGGAAGGAGGGCCGGAGGCAGTCACAAGACCGTGCGGCCAGACCGGACCGTCCAGCGAGGCCCAAAGATGGCGCCCAGACCACGAGGAAGCAGGATGGCGTGGGCCGCGTCTCGGACGACAGCGAGGACGACGCCCCAGTGTTCAGCGTGTCCGCGGGACAGTCCCATTACTTCGTTGAGGTATTAGTACAAGGGGCCCCTATTAAGATGGAAATTGACTCGGGGTCCTCCTATTCTATAATTCCCCAGAAAGAGTTTTTGAAAATCGACCCCCACGTGCGGCCCAAACTTAAAGCGTTGAGGTCCACGCTACGAGACGTACAGGGAAACAGCATTCCGGTGTTGGGGGTCGGGAAATTTCGGGTCAATTTTAAGAGACATTCTGCGGAACTGCCCCTAGTTGTCCTCAAGGGGGGAAGCTGTAGCCTCCTAGGGACACAGTGGTTTCAGCCCTTAGGTTTGTTCATAGGGGGAGTGCATACCGTGGGGGGGGACCCAATACAAGCGGTTTGCGATGCGCATCCCGCCGTTTTTAAGAAAGGACTCGGAAAGTTCAAGGGACCCCCTGTAGCTTTCGACATAGACCCGGAGGTCCGCCCGATAAGACTCAAACCGCGCAGGGTGCCGTTCGCACTCAAGGACAAGATAGAGGCGGAACTGGACAAACTGGTGGGCCAGGGGATTCTTATTCCTGTTGATTCCGCGGAGTGGGAAACTCCAATTGTAACGGCTCTAAAGGCTAACGGGGAGGTGCGCATTTGCGCTGATTATAAGTGTACAATTAACAAGGCGATCCGCCCTAATGCATACCCGGTGCCAGTGATCAGCCACCTTTTGGCCAGGCTGAATGGGGGAAAGTGTTTCGCTAAACTCGATTTGGCACAAGCCTATCAGCAACTTCCTGTGACCCCCGCCACGGCCGCGGCACAAACGATAGTTACACATAAAGGAGCGTTCCAGGTGTCGCGGCTACAGTTTGGCGTGAACTCGGCACCCGGCCTTTTTCAGTCGCTTGTGGAACGCCTCCTGAAGGGACTGGAGGGGGTGTTGCCTTATTTTGATGACGTGTTGATAACAGGGGGGAGTGAGGCTGAACTGGCAAAGAGGTTGGACAAAGTACTGACCGTGTTCGAGAAAGCGGGGCTGAGATTGAGGAAGGACAAATGTGTCTTTTTCGAAACCGAGGTCGAGTTTTTAGGGTTCCGGATCACACCCGAGGGGATTAAACCGTCTAAATCCAAAGTAGCAGCCATTAAAAAGGCCCCTCGCCCCACATCCAAAACCGAGCTACAGTCCTTCCTGGGGCTCCTCAATTTTTACCATACATTCCTCCCGCGGAAGGCGTCCGTGGCCGAACCGCTCCATCGGTTACTTAAAAAGGAGGAGACATGGATGTGGGGTGACGAGCACGAGAGGGCGTTCAAAGAGCTAAAGCAACTCCTAACATCTGAGGCAATCCTGACGCACTTCGACCCCAAACGGCCAGTGGTCCTAGTTTGTGATGCATCCCCGGTGGGGGTGGGGGCGGTGCTTTGCCACGTGTTGGAGGACGGAAGGGAGGCCCCGGTAGCGTTTTACTCAAGGTCCCTGTCCCAAGCGGAGCGAAATTACGCACAAACCGACAGGGAGGCGTTAGCAATAGTAGCGGGAACCAAAAAATTTCACGATTTTTTGTATGGCCGCCCGTTCAAAATCGTGACCGATCACAAGCCACTGTTAGGGATTTTCACGGCAAGCAAGCCCACGCCGCAGATCCTGTCCCCGAGAATGCTGCGATGGGCTATTTTCCTCAACGCGTACCAACATGAGTTGGAGTACCGGCCCGGAAAGGAGATCAGCCATGCTGATGCACTTTCGAGATCCCCTTTGCCCTTGTCGGACGACCAAAAGGCGAGAGCAGAAAGAGACCGCCAGGTGTTGCTAATTGAGGTTTTAGACGCACCCCCAATAGTACCAGCCGACATTGCTAGGGCGACAGGCAAGGACAGAACGCTGGAGAAAGTTAGTTCATGGGTACAGAAGGGGTGGCCGGCATCGTCCCCGAGTACAGAGTTCGACCCATTCTTTAGGAAAAAGCTAGAGTTGTCCCTAGAGAGGGGGTGCCTTTTGTGGGGCCAACGGGTGGTGGTCCCTACGCCCCTGCGGACGAGGGTGCTCGAACTGCTGCACGTCAGCCACCCGGGCATAGTTCGTTCAAAGGCGCTGGCCCGGAGTTACTTCTGGTGGCCACAGCTGGACGCGGACATTGAGCACATGGTCGGCACTTGCGAGGCATGCCAGGGATCCCGACCTGAGGCGGCCCGTCTCCCGCATAGGGAGTGGGACACAGCAAGGGGGCCATGGTCCAGAGTGCACGTAGATTTCGCTGGCCCATTCCGAGGAACCATGTTTCTCCTGGTGGTGGATGCGTTCTCCAAGTGGCTGGAGGTTATCCCAGTAAAGAGCACGTCCTCCGCCACGACAATTAGCCAGCTAAGGAGAGTCTTTTCCACATTCGGTTTACCCGACACTTTAGTCAGCGATAACGCTAGTTGCTTCACCTCCGCTGAGTTCGGAGCATTCATGGAGGTAAACGCCATTCGGCATGTCACATCCGCACCGTTTCACCCGGCCACGAATGGCCAAGTGGAACGGCTGGTGCGTACAACAAAGGAGGCGCTGCGGCGCATGGGCCCGGGGGACCTGAATCACCAAGTATGCCAGTTCCTCTTAGCGTATAGGGTAACCCCCTTAGCGTCAGGCTACTCGCCGGCGGAGCTCTTGATGCGGCGAAAACTGACCACGATCCTGTCCAGGCTAGACCCGACGAGAGTCGAGGATAAAGGGAAAAACATAGGGTTGGCAGTCTCGAAAGGTTTCGCCGCCGGGGACCCTGTTCACTGCAGGAACTATTCCAGCGCAGGGCCGGCCTGGGTACCAGGGACGGTTGTAGAACAGACGGGGCCAGTGTCGTACCGGGTCGAGACTAACACCGGCCTCCTCTGGAGGAGGCACGCAGACCAACTGAGGCACCGAGTGAGTGGGCCAGTCTGTGGGGCTCAGCAACAGGATTCAGCGTTAGGGTTCTCCCCCACCCGCTTAACCCAAGGGGGAGACAGCAGTGGACAACAGTCCCAAGCAAGGGGGGAAGGCAGAAGCAGCGGCCCCGACTCATACCCTTTTGATACGCCAGTCCTATCAGGGGCCGGGGAAGGGGGAGAGGAGTTCGCGACCGCTGCCCCCGATTGTAATTTTGATTTTGATTTTGCGAGCCGGGGGGGTTTTCAGGAGTGTTCCCCCACCCATCCAAGCGAGGAGAGGGGTTTTTCGTTAGCCCCCAGCGCCCCCGGTTCCTCCCTAAGAAAGAGCACACCTCCCAACAACGCCGCGGAGCCGCGGCAAGCCACTAACGAGTCTCCCTCTCCAATTACAGGACAGGAAACCAGGGGACAAAGAGAAGGTAGCAAACCCGGGGAGAGGCAGCCCGCATCGAGACCCCAGCGTGTTCGAAATAAGCCATCTTGGCTGAGAGACTTTGTCTCCTGAGGGGGGGGGAGTGTGTTTAAGTGTGGGCTCGAGACTTTGTCTCGTCCTAGGGGGGAGGGGTGTTGTGTTCTGATGGTTTTACCTTCCACATGGATTACAATGTATCTGAGCCAATGTAACCTTGCCTATAGCAACTATGTAACCTTCAGCTGTATCATATAAACCCTGTAATAGGACGCGAGCTAATGTCCACCAGCTGGCAGCAGCGAGCGTCCAAGCTCTCTTGGTCCGAACTCATCAAAGGCAACAGCGCGGGAAGTTTTCCCGCCACCACCTACACCTGGACAAGAAGGGCATGACCCGCAATGACGTCACGCAGACAGTAGCCAATGGGCTACCATGGCACCACGTTCAAATGTACTACTACTGTATATAAAGAGCTATCGATCCGCCATTACCTCATGTTCCCTCTGTCCACGATGCAATAAACCTGAGTTAACCCAGCCCGAGGCTGTGTCCTGTGTCTTGGTTTGCATACACCAAATAAGTGAAGTAGGAAGATCAAAGAATAATCAAGTAAAATGAGGCTATTTGAATACAGGACAAATTTTCTGTGAATGTGAGGACATATAATCAACGTAGCATTTCTGTACTGTACATACAATTTATGCCCTACTAAAGACAATGTAGTAAACAGCTGAGATAATGCTATTTGAAATAGTTCACTTTTGGTCAAAAACAGTCTAATTATTTTAACACTTTGATTTGTTTTTGGAATTTTACCTCTATTTCATATATGTTCATAATTTTAAATTGTACAGCATTCTGATATCGAAGAAAGAAAGAATCCTAGTGATACAGCAGCTCATCACAATAGTTTCAAGCCAGCAAGGTAATCAAGCACATATGCAGTAAAACCTCGCATAAAGTGCCTCACTTAGAGACTAACTCGCTTAAAAAGAAGAATTTTCTCTGAATGGTCACCTCGCTTAACAACTAAAACCAACCAAAAACTCACTTAACAACTAAATCAGGGTTTGCAATCCCCCCCCCCCCCAGAAGTCACAATTGGTCACTTGCAATGGTGTTTCGCTTAAAGAGCAAACTCACTTAAAGAGCAAACCCATGGAACACATTATGCTCTTTAAGCAAGGTATCACTGTACATGGTTTTCAGCAAAGCGAGCTTTTCTGGCTACAGGTTAGCCACATGCTCCTGCATCTTTGGGGATCAGAGTGTTTACTGGTAATCAGAGCCCATTCTTCATGCTGGCAACTACTCAGTGCAACTGATGGTGCTTCTTGAACAGAGTCCAAAAATGTCTAGTCAGTTCATTCACTGCAGCCAATAATGTGAAAAGGCACATCCTTGTGGGAAAGGAGTACAATTGTGGATCAGTGTTCTGAACATCTTGCACCATTATGTTGTTCTTATACATGTCAGAAGGATGCTCAAAGGAATGCGCAGACATCATGCTGTTGTAGAAATAAAACAACAACAAACCCCCTGTATATGGTACTCATAGTATGGAAAGACATCCCATCTTTCAAAATGTAAACAAACTTCTTTTCACATTTACTATGGTTTTTAAAATCATTTTTTCATGGTGGAAGGCACATTTTAATCAGAAAATGTATGTTCAGAACCTGAAAAACAACAGCAGTGACAATGACAAGAAAAAGTATTAATTTAAACATTCAGGCTTCCCTCTTCAAAATTAAGTCTGTAAAACCTTCCTCACAATAAAAGCTGAAATTTATTAATAATGCTCAGATAACACAGATGATAATCATGCTAGATCAAACCTGTCTTATCAATGGGTATTATCTCGGCACTAACAAGTGGGCTTAGGCCATGTTTCCTTTAACTTAGTGTAGTTAGTGCTGATTTTTGTGATTTCATTTCTTTCTGTATTTAGTGTATTTTACTTGTATTTTCTTTTTTGCCCCCTTTCCTGTGATGTGTGTATAATAATCATTAAAAAATTAAACAACATTTAGGATTTTTTTAAAAAAATTGAAATTTTCAAGTTCTGCAAGAGTCTTTTCCTTCAAGTTACCAGCAAGACAAGAAGTGTTTGCTTTTTCATCAATATTTCCACAATTTGCACAAAGTATCTCTGTAGCAGTCTGCAGGAAGAAGATGATACCTTTATTGGATCACTAAAAAAAAAAAAAACATTGTGCAAGCTTCCAAGATTCAAGATCTCTTCATCAGGCAGGCATAAATTTATCAATGAAAATTCATGGCAAGACGTTACTGCCAGGCACTCTTCCTAGAAATACATGTGGGGAAAAACAGCAACAGGCTTGTATGGTATCACCACACCTCCCCTACAGGAAGCTAGGTATCTGCTATTACTCTCACATGGCCTTGCGAAGCACTAGCTTCCTTTGGTGGCCAGACAAAGGCAATGCAAAACTCCAGGGGATTTCCATAAGGGAGTCGGGGTTGCAATTTGGTTTACACACTAGGCGCACCAACTGTAGCCAAATCAAAGTCGATTAAAATATTACCTAGTGGTTAGAAGTTCCTTCAATTTGTGGTGCTGTTCCGATATTAAAAAATCCATGCCAGAAAGCTATTCACAATATCCAGTAGTTCCATAGGCAAACAAAGACAGCTGTGTGATCCATATACAAAATACTGTACAAAACAAATGCAGGAAGAAGGTGATACAGTACCTTTATTGGATCAGTCAAAAAATAAATCATTGTGTGAGCTTTTGAGATTCTCATTGGGAACCAGTGGTTCATAATGTGGGCCCCACGCTCCACAGGGGGACTTCAATTCACAGAAGCCTAAGTCAGTATATTGGCTGATCAGTGCATGGGGAAATTGATTTAGGCTCCTGGGAATTGAAGTCCAAAAACCAAAGGTTGGGAAACACTGTCTTAAACAAAAACGTAATTAAGAATACTGACATAAGTGGGAATAGAGGGAGAATTTTTCTTCCACACGTGTGATCCTGAGTGCACATCACATGCACAAGTGCAACCCTTTGTGTACCAGGGAGGAAAGAGTAAAGGAATCCAACATACTTGGAGGAATCCTTCTCATATCAAATACAAAAGAAATGAAGAAAATTTAACTTATCTTGTATACCTTGTATTGGGATTTCTCTCAGCCGGCGCACGCCTTGGCTCCCTCTGATTCAGAGGCCCACAGGTGCCACACAGTCGAGAGGCCCTGGTGATTTGGCTCCCGCGGCCGAGAAGGGTGTGTTTTCTCAAAGTTGGCCCAAGAAAGCCTGGTCCAGCAGAGCTAGGCAACAGGTTTGCAGGGAAATGGCAATCTGTGACTGATGTCGCAGTTAAAATTAAAGTAGCAAAGCCCCTCGGGACAAGACTCTGGATTCCCATGCGAAAAACACCTTTATCTTATTTTGGGGAACAGTACGGCCTTGGAGCTGGGTAAGGTGTGTGGGAGTAAAGCAGTTACCTCTGCTGCAGCTCGCTCTTCTGTAGCTGGATTCCAAGCCTCGAAACAAAGTTTCTCCTTCGGCAATGGCTCCCACAATGTAACCCAAAATCTGTAATCCTTCTCTTAGGAAAAAGGCTGTACATTGTTAAATATCCCCATTCAATCTGCTACGCTTCAGGAGGAGCAGAAAAAACACTCTTGACAATCAATGTCCTTTTTATGATTTATTGAAGAAAATAACAGAGTCCAATAAATGTGATGAAATAGAAAAATTGCATAGTCTCAGGGAAAGTTTAAGTGTCGATGTCTCTGCAGAACCTAAGTCCTGACATCTCTGGATTTTAGGCTAAGTGCAGCGGTGCCTTGCCGCCCCATACAAGATGGTTCGATGGAGGAGTCTATCAGATGACAAAAGAGATAGAGCTCCTGCTGCAATCCAGATACAACTTTCGAACAGAGCAAAAGCCCTGGTTTTTATACCATCTTCCCTGGGAAAGTGTCCTTGAGAAGTGCTGATTGACTTCTCAAAGTGACAGGTTTTGCGTAGATCAAAGGACACCAGGTGGTTATCCTATCTATGTTCCATCTCAGAGATAGAACATCTTCCCAGACAGTGACTTTGGGAAGAAGAATCAAAATGTACTTTCCCAAAGAAAAGGGATGATGCCATTTAATGGCAGGTGCCAACTAAAAATGGCTCTGGTTAGGCTAAGCAGAGAATATTGTAAAAACAAAATAAAAGCAGATTTAAAATCCTTACTTAATAACCTATATGAATATAATGTAATAAACATAAAAAATGAGGTCTTCCCAGATGGAATCACAACACCTTGGAGTAATTCAGCGTGGAGTCCACGCAATGGTAGACATCTCTGCGACAACATTCCACACATGAAAATGGACCTGGGAAATCAAGTCCATCTCTATGTGTTTTTTTAGCCATTTGAATATCACGTCACCTGCTGGTTAGGCAAACCATTATGTGTGCCCATCGCTTTCACCTTGCCCAAGGGATCTGATGGAGGACGCTTTGGTGAGTTTTAGTATGCTTTAATAATGTGCTTTAATATGGGACACCCTCATGTAACCTGCTACTTTACATCATAACAAACAAATACATCTGGAAGATGCCGATGTGTTAAGGTCTAAGAAGGCTCTAGTCTAGAATATATTGTAAACCAAATCTAAATAACAATTTACATCCTACCTGCACAACAAAATTGCAATGGAAATGCTCTGCCTCTAACTTCACACTTTGGCAAATATGAGTCAATGTTTGTACAAAGATCAAATCCAGAATTCTATAGAAAATAAACATTACTGTTTATCTGTTATACAGGTTTCGCATGAGCATACACAAAATTTAAGAAACTGGAATAAAACAGTAATGATTCTGGACAGCTTTGAAAAGAAGAGTTGTCTGTAAATCCAAGTCTTTCCAGTGGGCCTGCGAAGTATTGTTGATATTTAAAAACATATGAGAAGGCAAGGTTGTATTCTTAGCTGTTTTTTTACTGTATTACTTCAAAACATGTTAAAAAAGAGATGAAAGGCCCTCCCTTGCATATAAGAAGAGAAGCAGGCAAGGAAAAATTGGCTAATGAAAGGAAAATGCTTGAGGAAAGAGCAGCACTAGCTCCTTACAGCACAAGAGGATCCCAGAGAATATAGCCTTTATCTTACTATGTGTTCTTTCCCAAGTCCTCCTATGCACATCCATAAAATTGAACTACTAATTTATCTCCTGGTATTTGGACTGTGCTTGGCCCTTCAGCTAAAGCTAACTTCCCCGCTTCCCTGGTTAAGAGGTAGTACCGTCAATCAACAGAAAAAAACCTTTGTGTTCACAAGACAAAGATAAATTGTCCTGCTGTTTTACTCTGAATCTCCAAACAAAATCAGTTAAATCTGTCTTTCAGGATACAGAAATAAGTTTAGACAACAGTTCAATTACTTAATTTTATATTCTTTTAATCAGCGAGCATATAAAAATATTACTAAAGATGGTATAGGATAGTTCTTGTGAAAATAGTATAAAAGTGTTAAAGTATTACAAAATATTGTACAGTGGTACCTTGCTTAAAGAGCATAATGCATTCCACGGGAATGCTCTTTTAGCGAGTTTGCTCTTTAAGCGCAACACCATTGTAAGTGACCAATTGTGACTTCTGGTGGGTGGATGGGATTGCAGAAGAAGAGAAAGATAAACAGTTTGTAGAAAAAGGTCTTACAGCTCTCCAGCAATTAAACTAAACTCAGTCAAATACTGAGCTGTATAAGAAATCATTCCTGCTTGGTAAAATCATTATAGTTCATACAAATTCATATCAAATGTAGCACTTCACAACTCAAAAGAGCACAAAATGGGAACAAAAATAAGCACAATGACTAGTCCTCTGCTCATTTCTCATTGATTGTAACAGGATTTGATGTACCATGTTTGATAAATTATATTAAACAGGCACTGCAACACACATAGCATGATATGAATACTAATAGATAATTGTTTCTATTCTCTTGCTCTGATTTTTTTAAAAAAAGTATATGTTATTCTCCCAGGGCTAGATCCCCTCCCCAATGTTGCATAGATTTCCATAAAGGCATTGTCAATCACACCCTATCATTGGGACAGTATCAAGATTAACCAGGATTGAGGGGGAAAAGATTACTGAAAATAATTTAAATTAAGATTAAAATGATGACCTTTCAGAGCTGTTCTCTTTCTACACACATTTTTTATGATTTTGGCAGTGAAAGCAATAATGCTGGTAAATGACATAACAGGTTGTAGTATAATCTGAACACAAGAAATCTTTCTGCAGTATGATAAATAGAAATAAAGTCTTATAAGAATGCATGAACGAACAAACTGCTGGATTGAGAACTTCTAAATAGATAGTGCCACTTTAAGAAGATTAAATATAACTGGATTTCTTCTTAGTTCCTGCAGATACAGTATTGATTGAAAATACAAGCCAACAGCAAATTGCTGGTGGAATCCCAGATTAAAAGGATTCAAAGTAGTCTAGGCAATTTCCAAATATATTATTATTTACCTAGCAGGGTTAAAAATCATGCAATGTAGGCTTGATGTTTCATAAACAGCTGTGTTGCTATGTGCCCATGCAGTTCAAGATTCTTGAAGCAGTTCACAACCTGGGATAATGGCTGAATAAACTGTGGCTCTGTAGGATTTTAAGATTTAACTTGTAAAGCATTCAGAGTAGTGATTACACTAATGGGGTGGTATATCAATTAATTAATCATTCAAACAAACAAACAAATCCTAAAGTAAATAAAAAGACTACAAACTGAGTGAAATCATAACCAGACAAGTGTAATACATGGCTACTCTTCCTTCAATTAATAGCGGTGTCTTATCTCAACATACACCAATGTCATTTTAGAAGCATGAAAGACTTCCATACATTTATCTGAAACTTCAGATCTAGGTGATAAACAACACTAGCACTCTTCCATGTTATCAAAAAGCTTCCCAAACCCATCTGTTACAATTCATGAAAACATATTTCCAATCTTTGCTTCTTATGAGCTGCAAATACTTTATGCAGGATCCTGGGAGATATAATCCAGAAAGGTTTTCCAATTTCCCTCTTATTTAGGCTAACCATGTATAAAAGGAAATGTCACCTATACCTAGATACTAGATGCTCAACATGAAATGAGAAAGAATTCATGAGCATACAATTATAATCACAAAATTCCTTCTGTATAGAAATAAAAAGCTTAATTTTCCTCTGCATGTACAGTTGCATACCACGAAATCCTTCAAACTATTTTATTGACTGTGTCAAGTGTAGGCATCCATGATTGCATGATTGTTCCCTTTCGCTTGTAGTCAGATAATATCCATATAGTCTTAGTGTAGTTTATCCGGTCAGAAGGTTTGAGTAGTGGCAGTTCCAATTACAATTTTGTTTTAATGTTTGCATAATCAAGCTCATGGTGCATACTATGGAACGAAGAACAGGGCTAATAATTTTGACAGAAAGAATTTTCTTGGGTGTGGATAAAAACAATTCACTTCTCTTAATTGACTATGACTTAATTAAATTATGAGGGGGAGAAAAGGGATGAACTGACCCTGCTTTTGATTTAATTGCTTCAGTTGCTTCTAGGTCAGGGAGGGAGGAAGAATTGATTAATTGGGTAATAAAGTAGCAGAATAGAATAATGAAAAACTCTCAATAAACACAGTACTGTACAACTGGAAAATATATAGAAGCCGCTCTTTCAATCCTCAGACAAAAAAAAAAAAAAGCAGGCATGCTGAACTACCATGGAAAAAGTCACCGAATTCTGGTTTTGCCCTAGATTTTATTCAATCCATTCTCCTCCTCTTCTCAGCTGCCTGTATAAAAGTGAGGTGTTTTTTTTAAGTGCTATATATTTTGGTACATGTTTCTTAGCATGATAAAAGTTGATCTGTACTTAGAACTACTACAACATGAACACATATTTCTCAATCAAACCAATGCACAGGGTTTAGGTAAAGGTAAAGGTCGCCCTTGCTTGAAAATCAGTCATATCCAACTCTAGGGTTCAGTGATCATCTCTGTTTATAGCCAAAGAGCCAGTGCTGTCTGCATCTGCAGATGTTTCCGTGGATATGTGACAGGCATGCCTCAACACGGAACACTGTTTACCTTCCCACCAAAGTGTGGTACCTATTTATTTACTTGCAATTTCTTGCTTTTGAACTGCTAGGTTAGCAAGAGCTGGGACAGAACTGGGAGCTCGTCATGCAGTACCCAGGAATCAAACTTTGACCTTCCAGTCACCAAGTTCCGCATCCTACAATAGAAATTTAACATGTCAAGTAATTATCTTACTAAATGATAAAACTATATTCTTTTTTTTAGGAAACACAAAGCTTCTTTTCTTAATTGCTTCTGGGTGGTTCAAAAGATTTATTTCTGCCTGAATCATAATCTTACCAGTAAAGTGACTGTTCAAAACAACACAGAGCAGTTTTATCCAACAAGATACTCTCATGGATGCGACTTCCACATTCTCAGACAGCCCGAGGACTTGTAACCCAACGTATCTGGAGAGCACCATCTCAAGGAAAGTTGATTCACAAGCATAATGAAGCTCTGTTGAGCCACGGCTTTTCTGAGCTGAAGAAGTTTCCACTGATCTGCTAAAAGAAGGTTGCAGTGATGAAGAGGAACTATCTCTATTGTTCTGCAGCCAGGCTTAGTTCTGAATAAAAATATAAAGTAAAAACAGTGTGGATGAAAGTAATATGGGTAGCTTTCTGCTACTTCAACTTTCATGAAGAAGTGTCTATTTTATCTCATTCAAAAAATGTTACCTAGTATTCTGTTGCCATGTTGTTGTTTTTCAGACGAAGAGTAAAATTAAACGTTAAGAGGAATGCAAACATCAGTGGACCTAATGAAGCTGTTTGCCATTCCGCAATGGTATTTTCTCAGAGATTAATGCCTCGGCAATCAGATCCGTAAATTAAGCACATGCTTACTTTCTAAAGGTCAACTATAAACCAAAGCTTGCTAAACAAAAGTTATAAGGAATGAAAGTGAAGAAAATCATTTGCCATGACCAATAGGCATTTTTCATTGCCTAGAGGAACCCTTCTGCATAAAAATAAATAAATATAGATCAGTCTTCCTTAGCTATCTCAAAAATAATATTTAATGTCCTCTAGTTTTGATCATAATAGTGTGTGGGTGGTGTCTTTGTGATAATACACAACATATAATATTGAATATTTGTCCCATTTCAATATGATCTACAGGGCTCCATTTTGGACTATTAAGTATGTCTGGTTGACTTTAGTTACCAGAGTGAATCTTTCTTAATACAGGCTTTAGGAAGACTGCTTTTATTCAAATCTATCTTTCTCATGAGGATAAAACTGCTACTTACAAATACACCAGAACATACAAGATCCCTTGTGAAATGTGTTACAGTAATGCTGGAGTCAGAATTCAGGCAAAATGCTGCAATGCAAGCGCGGCGCCAAAATGGCCGCCGCGCTCTTTGCGCCCCCCCCACAGGACGAATGATCCGGGTAGTTTAGGGCGTGGCCAGCTCCCTTATAAAAGGGGTGGCCACGAGGCAGCCGAGCTGCCATTTTAGCTAAGCGACGGAGCGGAGAAGTTTTTTCCCCTGTGTCTCCGTCGCTCTTTACCTAGGTTGGAAGCCTTTTGGCGGCGAATCTTCTCTTTCGGCTTCCTTTTGCCTTCAGTGAGATGCCTCCGAAGAAGAAGGCGCTTTCGAGTGCGGCTCGCACGGGTAGGAGGCGCAATCCGGGTCGGAGGACCACGGTGGCGCCTCCCCAGCAGCCGCCTTTACCGGCACCCGCCGGGACCGGCGGGATGGGGTTGATCACCCCTTGGCCGGAAGCCGGAGACCCAAGCATGGGCTCGGTGAGGGCTGCGGCCTGCGGCCCGCAAGCAGTGGACACCGCTCCTGGCTTTGCCCATTCTGCTGGGCCTGCAGCAGTTGTGGCGCAGCCCCCCCCCCCGGGGCCTTCTAGCCTTGGGGGGTGGTGTGGCCTCCTGCCTTGGCAGGTGCCTGCACCGACCCTTCCGGGCTTCGGTGCGGGACAATGGCCCTATTCGGGTCATGGGGTACAGCGACCTGTACCCGCGCCTCTAACAGGCGGGCCGGCCGGCCCTTGGCCCCAGGTCAGCGTGGAGGCCTTACTGGCCCGCGTGGCGGCCCTCGAGGCCTCCTTGGCTCGGGCCAGCAATGCTGGGGCTACTTGTGGGGTTCGTTTCGAGGCACCGTCGGTCGGGCAGCAGCAGGCGACGGGACGGGTCGAGCTGCTGCAGGCGCGTGGCGCAACTTCGGCCACTGCCTCGCAGCTCCCCGGCCAGCAAGCAGGTGGGGGTCAGGCCCCGATGATGAGCTCTACGGCGGTTGTGAGCTCCGACGCCCCCGGTGGGCCGGAACCCCCGGTGGGGGCGGCCTGCGGGGGTGCAACATGTGAGTATGCAGTACAAGCCAATACACCTACACACATTGCCACTACGGGGGTGGCTTTTCAATGGCCTTGGCCTCGCGCGGGTGGTGCGGTGGCCCAGCCGCCGGCGCCCCACTCGGCGATGACAACTGCTACCCAGACCCCTGGGGTTGCAGGTGTTCCCTACCCTGCCGGGAATGTATTGGGAGTGGCGGGGCCAGCACAGGCCCCTTTTCAGATGCCCACGTTGTCTGCGGTCCCGGTTTCGGCCTTGCCAACAGCGGGATATTCTTTGCCACTGGGTGACCACCTAGCACAAGTCACCAGAGAAAAGATATGGCGGGGGGAGTATGTAGATATCTTCTCACTCTTAAACAGAGAGCCCACCAAGGAGGAGAGGGAGGGGCAGGACGAGAAGGATAAGGAGCAGGCACGTCGTCGCAAGCCACCACGTACCTGGGCCAACTGGCTGCCGGCTTATTTAATCTACATGGCAGTGTACTTGAGAGCGCGGCCGGATTTGGCTATTCCGATGGTCCAATATTTGGACAACATCTATAGGGCGATGGTCGATTTTCCGGGCCCCTCGTGGTTGGCTTATGACGAGGAATTTCGTATGCGGATTCCCCTGCACCCCGAGATGAGGTGGGACGAGCCGTGCCAGAGGCTTTGGCTTCTGTACATGACGCCCACGCGCCCCGTGCCAGGGGAGAGATACCATTGCGGACATGCGGTCCAGCGAGCGGCTCCAGCTCAGGTTCCCCGCCAGGTGGCGGGGCAGGGGGTTCCAGCCCGCCTGCTGTGCTGGACTTTCTCGTCCAATGGTTCCTGCAATAGGAAAAATTGCAAGTACAGGCATGAGTGTCCCACCTGTGCGGGCCCCCACGCAGCCTCTGCTTGTCCCAGGCCTGGCGGGACGCGTGGCAGAGGGAAGGGTGGACAGTGGGCTGGCAAGACTGCCGCAGATGGAGGTAGTGTACCAAAAGGCCCCCTCCCCAATTAATGTGCGTATGTTGGAGCGTTGGCTCACATCGTACTCGAAGAGGGAGGATGCGGAGTATCTCCTTCGAGGCTTTCAGCAAGGGTTCCGTATCCCTTTCATGGGTGATAGGTCCCCTCAGGATGCCCCCAATCTTTTGTCTCTTAGGGGAAGGGAGGAGGTGGCTGCTGCCAGCATTAGGAAGGAGGTTGATGCGGGCAGGGTCGCTGGCCCTTTCCCTGCACCCCCATTCCCCAATCTTAAGGTATCGCCCCTAGGCTTAGTTCCCAAAAAGTCGCTAGGCGAATTTCGCCTTATTCATCATTTGTCTTACCCAGCCGGCCGATCGGTCAATGATGCTATCCCTGATGACCTTTGTTCGGTCAGGTATACATCCTTTGACCACACGCTGTGCATGGTGCGCTCGTGCGGCCCGTATGCCCTACTGGCTAAATGCGACATCAAGTCGGCTTTTCGCCTACTGCCGGTGCATCCGGGCGACTTCGAGTTGCTGGGTTTCAAATTTCGGGGCGAATATTATTTTGATAAGGCCATGCCTTTTGGCTGTTCCATATCATGCTCTGCATTCGAGCGTTTCAGTACCTTCCTGGAGTGGGCTTTTGTCCGCAGGTCAGGGTCCCGGTCTGTAGCCCATTACCTGGATGACTTTTTATTCGGGGGTGAACGGGGCTGGGACACGTGCACACGTCTCCTCAACACATTTCAGACGCTAATGGAGGAACTCGGTGTCCCTTTAGCGCCCGAAAAGACCGAGGGCCCATCTAACAAGCTAGTATTCCTGGGGGTGGAGATCGACACAGTAGCGCAGGCTTCTAGGTTACCGGGGGAGAAGGTGTCCCGGTTGGTGGCCCTCATCTCGGATTTGCTGGCCAAGCGCAAGGCATCGCTGAGGGAACTCCAAGTGTTACATGGTCACCTCAAGTTTGCCTGCAGGGTGGTCGCACCGGGCAGGGCTTTTGCTCGGCGCTTATGCGACGCCATGGCAGGGTTATCCAGGCCCCACCATAGAGTCAGGATTACCCGGGGTATCAGGGCAGACATGTTCGTCTGGTTACAGTTCCTGAGGGAGTTCAATGGGGTCTCATTTTGGAGGTCTGACCTCCTGGCTTCCCCAAATTTTCAGGTCCAGTCTGATGCCTCAGGATCCCTGGGTTATGGGATGTACTTCAATGGGAAGTGGGCCTATGGTGGGTGGCCACCGGCATGGGCAGGCACTGGTCGCCTGCGTGATCTCACATACCTTGAATTTTTTCCTATCCTGGGGGCTTTGATGCTGTGGGGCGAGGAATGGGCCAACTCGGTCGTGCATTTCTGGTGTGACAACGCTGCTGTTGTCCACATTGTCAATGCACAGACTTCCAAATCTGCCTCTACAGCAGCTGCTTTTGGGTACTCCGGGGCTGACATACGCAGCATGGGGAGGTGGGGTTCACAATGTTTTCAGTTTTATGTGCGCCCACTTCCGCCGTGAGTACCAATACAGTCACCTTACCTTCCTTTTTTCCTCAATTTTCTTACAGACCCTGGGTGTCGTATTACACCGGTGACAGTATGGCTGGTGGGCCACAGCTACGTGCAAAGGGCAGCGCGTTATGCTGCGGCGACAGAGTGGGGACCCCGACTGGGACTGGGTGAACACGCCAGTCTCACATGGCATGGTAAGCCTGGGATGTTGTGGCGGGAGCTGCTGCCTTTTCTTTTTTCAGGCAGAAGTGCTGCCCCGCCTGACATTCTCATCATGCACCTGGGGGGCAACGATTTGGGTCAGGTCACCGGCTTGTCGCTCAAGCATGCGATTTGCCAGGACCTCGCCTACTTGCACTACGTCTGGCCTCCCGCAACCCTGGTTTGGTCGGACATGGTCCCGCGCCATTCTTACAGGGGAGGAGTTGACCTCATGGCCCTTGACCGCGCTAGGCGCGCGGTCAATAGGGCGGTGGCGCGGTTCCTTGCTGACAAGGCTTGGGGACGGGTCAGTCGTCACCCCGCTATTGGCCTAGAAAATTATGATTTGTATGCAGGGGATGGGGTCCATCTGTCACGAGGAGGTATGGATCTCCTGTTGGGTGATTGGCGAGCAGGCCTGTTGACCGAGCTGACGGTCTGGGGGGGGCATCAGGCCTTCTTTGAAGCCCCTCCGTGTGGCGGGTAGCATTGGTAAGGTAGACAGTTATGACCCACAGGTATCCGGCAGGTTCGCAATTGACTGGACAACACTAGATAGGAATAAATTAGTTAAACGTTGTCCGGTCAACGACGAACCAGGCAACGGGGTGATGGCGATAGCTAGCCAGCATGCATCACCCCGTGATTTCACGGATACGAGTCAGAGGGTGGGGTCATTAGTTAGATATTGACTACGGTCAACAATTTGTTTGTTGTCAACAAACAAATTGATACAAATTGATACATTGTAACCAATTGCCGTTGGCAATTTTGGGTGGTACCTTACCAGTGTTACTTCGGCCTGCTTGCCTTAAGAATTATGATTGGTCGTTTTACCAATACAAATTTATAATTCGGACTAGGGCATGAATCAATAAATGTGGCCCAATGCCGTTATCCACTTTCAATGGTGTCTGAGTCCGTTATTGGGGGGTGCGCCTGCAATGCAAGCTTGGCGCCAAAATGGCCGCCGCGCTCTTTGCGCCCCCCCCACAGGACGAATGATCCGGGTAGTTTAGGGCGTGGCCAGCTCCCTTATAAAAGGGGTGGCCACGAGGCAGCCGAGCTGCCATTTTAGCTAAGCGACGGAGCGGAGAAGTTTTTTCCCCTCCACCCCCTCCCTAGTTAACAGTGTGATATTTTGGTCGCTTCGGGGCCGGGTGGGAATTTTTGGCTGGGACCCACATTGGCTTCCGGGTCCTGGCTTTTTTGCCCATCCCACACTGTTGCTATGGTTTGATATAGGGGTTCTTCTACGACTACTGTTGACTTTGGTCACATGGGCGGGTAGCACTGGTAAGGTAAACAGTTATGACCCACAGGTATCCGGCAGGTTCGCAATTGACTGGACAACACTAGATAGGAATAAATTAGTTAAACGTTGTCCGGTCAACGACGAACCAGGCGACGGGGTGATGGCGATAGCTAGCCAGCATGCATCACCCCGTGATTTCACGGATACGAGTCAGAGGGTGGGGTCATTAGTTAGATATTGACTACGGTCAACAATTTGTTTGTTGTGTCAACAAACAAATTGATACAAATTGATACATTGTAACCAATTGCCGTTGGCAATTTTGGGTGGTACCTTACCAGTGTTACTTCGGCCTGCTTGCCTTAAGAATTATGATTGGTCGTTTTACCAATACAAATTTATAATTCGGACTAGGGCATGAATCAATAAATGTGGCCCAATGCCGTTATCCACTTTCAATGGTGTCTGAGTCCGTTATTGGGGGGTGCGCCTGCAACACAGTAAGAACTACTAAGCAGTACATTTGACATGGTTTAGCTAAGCTTCTGATAAGATCTACATCTAATCAGGAGATGCAAAAATAAAGCTAGAAAAATGATACAGAATTAAATGAGACTGGTGGTATGAAAGGTTCAAATTTAAGCTCCATGGATGTAACTAATTTCACTAGATATAGTGTTAATAAGAATAAAACCATGAAAGTCTAACTAGTCTAATATTAATTAATCTTTATAAACATGTCATCCCTACAATTAAATCTCTGAACTAAATCAGTATCTCTACATAATTTCCTATGCAAATTTAAAAAACCACAATTGTATCATTGCTATAGTAATACTTAACATTCTATCTAGCAAATATTTGCTACGTCAATTTCTTGTCATGCAGACTTGCAAGCTCTAATTCATCCAGTACTGGTGAGGCCTTGGTTTTATGTATCAGTCATAGGCATTTCATTTTGAATTCCTCTTTTTGAATATAGTTAAGCCAAGATAGCACCAGAGACAAAAATAATAGAGGAACAGTTGAATGGTGCTTTGAACACTAACAGATTTATTTATTACATAACATGGTTGCAAAATTCACTATTTCAGATTTATGGAGCAATAGTTTTGGGACTCCCGATGCATATATACTGTATCTATAGTTTGAGCTTGAGATATATACAGTACCATTGACAGGGAGTAAGGCATAGATCATATAATGAACAGCGATAACAGCTGGATTAAATCCAGAACCGTTATGCCGACAGATGAACATCCTGGCACTAGGTGGCATGCCTAAGATGCTGTAGCTGTCTAGTAAATAGTATTCCTTCTGCCATTGAAAGTTCTCAGAAAGGCTTGTTACGCAAACCCAAGGAAATGCTCAAAAACACAGAGCAACTTATCCAAACATGTGATGTGCTAAGAAGCTGTTATCCCTTTTCAATCCTCTATTTGTAGACTGGAACATGTGTTTCTATCCCTGATAAACTTGATTAACACTCTAATCTTCATTTGAAGTAATTTTATTCTACAACAGCTGTTCTGGGGCTGTATCTTGACTGTCAAATAAATCAAGTTGCCAGTTTTTGTGTGGAATTGAGGTAAATTCACATGGTGTTTGAGTTGCTGTGGCAGGTTCACTGTAAAACCTTTCCCAATCAGTTTTTTTCCCCTGTGTACTATACTGATACAATGAATTTACAATGGCTTTTCAAACATTTCTTTTTAAACTGAAATGGCAACTGTGCTTTGTGTGTTATGTTTTGGTACATTGTATAGAAGTCATTGCTCCTGGTTTATAAATTATGCTGTCATAGCGCTATAATGGTATAATACCAACAGCAAATGCAGTAATTAGCACTGAAGTGTTAAAGCGCTATAATTGTAACAGACTGATTTTTTTAATAGAAAAAAGGATTCCCTTTAAGGAGGGAAACCAAGAGATAAAATATACACTAACACATGCTTTCACAAATCTCTAATTAAAAAAGAATACAGAAATTCATGAATTGTGAAATAAACGACCCCAGTGTATGGTTTAAAATAATTCATATTACAGCAAGATAACGCGCACTTCAGATGTGAGTTCTTCAATCTTTCAACTGATTTTTAATCTGGTAAAACTGAGACAAATGTAGAATTTATTACTAATGTAGACATGCCGTGGGTTAAGTAACAGAATGTCTTGAAAGACTAAGGTATTATTCTACTACTTTTTCAATTCTACCACTTCTGGTGCCTGATTGGCATCCATGAGATTGTGTTCTTTTGCATAAAGTTTGTCATGATTGCTTTGCATTCGCTTATGGCGTACTGCATAATAGACTGCCTAGAAAAAGAAATCAGTGATAGAGAACAGCAAATATCATGTGATGTTGGATTTAGGACACTATCTAGATCAGTAAGTTAAGATGTTCTTTCACTCCTCCTCTGAAATCAGGTTTAAGAGAATGAAAATGGCACTGCCGACACCGCAATACTGGATTAGGCCACCTAACCAACCGTTAAATTTTCTATCCATTTTATATTCAGTTTCTATCCATTTTATATTCAGTAAGAAACCAGTACAGTACATTAAAAAAACCAAACCACTATTTTTATCCAGGTAACCATGGTTTTATAAATGAGAGAAAAACAATAGATGCCAATTACAATAATGCCAAGGTTGTTTATGCCTTTTAAAATCTAACAGCTTTTATCACAAGTTTTGCTTTGATAGATGTTATGCCCTGCATTCAATGCTGGATCAACACAATTGTCCCCAGTGAGAGCTTAAAGAAATGCTTGAGCAAATTGCTTAAGACAGGAAAATAAGTATTCAGTATGGGAGTTGTTAAATTTCCCATAAGATGAAGGTGCTGATAGTATTCGATTTCCTACCATTTCCCAACACACACTTAAGAATTTTATTTGTCAGAACGGTAAATGCAACTTATCCTAAGTACTTGAAGAATGGAAATGAAGTGCTGAAAAAAAGGAACCTGAAAGGAAGAGCGAACCATACAAGCAGAAGCTGGTACATGGATTAAGCGGCCAGTTTATACCTGTACATAAAATAATAAAAGTCTGCCAAATTTGGAATGTACTCATTTGAAAAGAAATTCAAAAGTGGAGGCAATTCTTGAGTAATTCTCATATACTGTATTAGGTTGAGAATCCTTATGCTTACCTCAGCTATGAGGTGGCTGATGAGGAAATATGCTTGTCTTTTACTCTGTGGCAGCCAGACACCATTTGTGGCATCATCCTACATTCAGTTAAAGATTTACCCACCATCTTCAACATATAAATTAAAATCCAGGATAAGAGCCAGCCTGTTTAGTCATGGGCAATTTGCACAGGGCACTCTCTAGAACAGGGGTGCCCAAACTACGGCCCGTAGGCCCAATTAGGCCCATGCATATCATTAATGTGGCCCACGGTGAGCACCCGGGCTCATTGCAGACTGCCCCTTCACCCGCCCCCACCGCCTGATGTGAGCAGCAGTGGTGGCGATCACACTTTGTCCCGGCTGCTCCAAGCAGCCTCTGGCTTGGTCCTATCCCCTCTGCAGCCTTTGCCAAAGCCAACTGCTGCATTGGGGAAATTTTCAGAGACTCCTCTGTTTCAAAATCAGCATGCTAGGAGAGCCCTCTGGCACGCCCAGGATGACATCACCACAGCGTGCCAGGTTTACCCTTCCAGCACTGCAGATTTTGAAACAGAGGCTCCAAAAATTTCCCCAATGCAGCGATTGGCTTTGGCAAAGGCTGCAGAGGGGATGGGACCGAGCTAGAGGCTGCTCAGATCAGCCAGGACAAAGCGCCATTGCTGCCACCGCCACTGACATAAAAACTGTCAGCAGCAAGAGCAGCCCGCTTCCGCCCCCCACAGCTGCATGTCAGGGGCAGGACCGGCCCATGAAAAAAAAACGTTTGGGCACCTCTGCCCTAAAAGAAGAAAATGGTACTATTTTTATGTATTCACCAGCTAGAAAATCCCCCAAAGGGTTTCCATAGGTCAGATTTGACTTGACGACACACAGTTATTATTAAAGCACTGTGATGTCATTCTGTTCTCAGGGCTCTCTAGATCAGATGAAACATGGGCAATGAGAGGAGCCATGAAGGCATGACAAAACAAAAACACAATCCTGAGCCAATATGGTAAACTTAAAAATATAACTGAAATAAATTCTAAAGGACCCTGAAGACGATAGATGGAAAAATCAAATGCTTTTGAGAAACAAAACTTTAGGAAGTGGGAGAACAAGTTGTGATATAGCAGTAACTTCACATTTTTTTCCTGCAAGTAGACCCAACAAAATTCTCATTCATATCCACTACAGGGCTGAAGGGAATGAGCTATGCTATAAATATCAGCCATATTAAGAGGGCATGGGGAACATGCTGAGCTGCAAAGAACTGGTGGGTGTTGAAACAAAACGTTCCCAGAAGAAAATTTTCAAACAATCTTTCTAAGATCTTTCTTTTTTCTTACCTCTTGTGAAATATAAGGCAACTATGCAGAGTCTGGCCGGAACATTCTGCTATGGTAATGGAGTAGACCGTGCAGCGACTCATACTGTTGTTGGGCGGTGGTAAATAACCTGACTCCCGAAAGGGGCCAATGAGCCCCTTAGGTGAGGTGATGCTCCTCCTCAGTGGAGAAAATGCCACTGGAAACCATCTTATTGGGCCCAATGGCAAAACGAGCGGAGGAGGAATCACTTCACTATTCTTATTCTCAACGGTCGTGGAGGCAGAAGAGGCCATGCCAGATGGACTGGCTGTGAAGGTGCACCTTGTTAATATCCTCAAGGCTGTGGCATTCCATTACAGTCTTGGTGTTAAATCTTGCATGTCTCATTTCATATGTGCTGCAGAAAATAGCTCCGTGATCACAGTGTGTGGGTCAGTTCACAGCAAGCTGGGAGCCACCTTAAACAAATTCATGCCAATGACATTTTTCCTGCTACCAGGAAAAAGTGTATACTCAGCTATGAGTTGCAGCCGACCACGATGCAGAGTAATTTATTTTTAAATGTCCAATTTTTGTGTGGTTGCCTCTGTACTACCACTATAATGATTAAGAATGCGAACAAGTGGGGGTGCAAAAATGGTGGTCAGTTTATCAACACACTTACTGTCACCACTTGTAGTAGATCAACAAGAAACCCTTTCTTCCAAGAAACCAGTTTACTTAGAGCAACCTGAAACTGTGATCATTCTTAACTATGGATTGTTGAAATAAATCATTTGCACAACCCATGGTGTGAACTGGCTTGTTTTAAACTTGAGTTGGTCCTTCCATGTAGCTTAGAGTTGCCATAATTCTCTCCCACAAAACCGGGACAAAAGTATACTTGACAAAAATGGGTGGGTTATCTACAAAATTGCTTTTTTAAAAACAAACTTAATATAATGACAGGTATAAAACACATTCACATTAAATATATATCAATATATAAATGAATTTATTTACAACAGTTAATTCTAACTATAAGACGATCCATTGTACTTCTGAGCAGTTGCGTCATGGTCAACTCTTAACATCCTCAGTTCCAGGAAATGCACTGGTCACACTTATTGGGCGGTGGTGTGAGGTGAGGACGTTATTCGAATTTATTTCAATGGTGTGTTATAATAAACAATCAGTACATTTTAAAAATCCAGGACTTTAACATGATTTTTATTGAACTGGCTGGGACAATTGTTCTGACCTTGAACCCGGGACAATCCAGGCTTTCCAGGTTGTATGGCAACCCTAATGCAGTTACCTCACATGGCATAATACTGTACCAGGAATGGTGCATTATGCTGTACCTGCCAGCCACACATGCACAGCCGCTAATCCATAGAATCTTGATCCACGGAGCTAATGAAAGGTGCCACTGGCAAAAGTGATTGTCTTGGCAATGCCATCCACCATGCCAGTAAAACAAACCATCAGAGCTGAGCATGTGTGCCCGTTAGGCTATGTGGAAAGCAGTGCTGTCTACTCTAATCAGTGCTGCTCTATACAGCCCACTTTCAGTCTCACCCTCATGGTGAGTCACAGAAGAGAGGCAGTTGAGTGGCAAAGAACTGATAAGTATAAGTCTGGTAAATGAATATAGGTGGAATGTGGAGGTACTTCTTTCTCACGTTAACAGGAGAGCTTGTGTTTGTTTAAGGACAATTCTTAAGGTTAAACACAACCTGTTCAATTCCGATGAAATAACCTCCTGCAGTTAATCAAGAACTTAAATGAAAACCTCCTATCTCCTCATTGCAGCCATGCTGAGGGATATTTATGTGTATGCAAATGACAACTTGCTGTGCTTTTCAAAGTGGTAGCTGTGTTAGTTTGTGAAAGCATATTAAGCAAGAAACAAACAAAGCAGCAAAAGCAAAAATAAAGACTTTGTTGCGGAATCTTAAAGACTAACTGTTATATTTATATTTTATAGACCAAACCCTATTCCTCAGGTAAAAGAGTGAGACTGCATGACAAGTATTTATACATTTATGCATGTCTCTCAAATAAAGAGACTGTGGTTGGTTTAGTGTATGGGACCAAAGACAACCAGACAACCGAAAGGTTGGTTTAACACAGGTTTATTGCATGAGGTTCCAGTGAAGCATGAGGTAATGGCGGTGATACATCTCAATATATACAGTAGCTCTCTACATTTGAATCTTGTAGCACGGTAGCTCATTGGCTGCTACCGGCGTGGCCTCGCCCAGGCACGCCTCTTTCTTCTGCTGCTGAATGCGGGGAAGGTTTTCCCGCGGCTGTCCGTGATTGAGCAATGTGAACCATGTGAGGCTGAACGCTCGCAGCTGCCCTCTATGGGCTGTCTGCTCGCGTTCCTTTACAGCTGATATCGTTTGTATCTGGAGTGGTTACATTCTTGCCTTTACAGTATAATGAACATGCATTCATACATACATAACATCCCTCCCCCCTAGGATGGGACGAAGTCCCGTAACCAATGTGGCTTGCCGCACGTGCGCTTGGGACGCGCTTGCGTCTGACCTAGTACTGGAGAGCCTGTGATCCCTGACTCCGCGGGTGCTTGTCCTGCAACGGGAAACGGGGATTCGTTAGTGGCTCTGTGGGGCGTCCGTGCCTGCCTCGCGCCCGGGGATGGGAAAGGAATGAATAGTTGGGAGGTGAACCCCTGCCTGTTGCTCTCGGACCCCGGGGACCCTCCTATTGTGAACCGCGGAACCGATGAGGTCGCCCTTGTGGTTCGGCTACCTTCTGATCCCTGCTCGGGGAACCTTGAGACTGTGGTGGGCGGACTCGCTGATGCCTCCCGTCTTGGGGGTGTCGGTCTCCGGGAAATTGGCGCTATATTGCATTCTAACTCACAGGGGCTACTGGGACTGGAAGTACCAGGGGCTGAACTGAAACCCCTCTTTTCGCTAGGACGGGTGGGGGACCACTCCGCTAACTCCCCCTGGTACTGTAAATCAACGTCTAAACTTCTATGGGCATCTGTGTTTCGGGGAAACTCCCGCGGGGTATGTGTGTGGTCGGGGCTCTTCCATTTTGTCGGGGACCCCCGCAAAAGATTTCTGTGGATCGATTCCCTTTCCTCCCCCCTTGGTGGGGACCCATGCTCCCCTTTTCCTCCCCCTTGGGCTAAGCGGGTGGGGGAGTACCCTAACGCTGATTCGATGCTATTCTCGTCTCCGTCCTGCTCTCCGGGGACCCTGCGCCTGAGTTGGTCCACGTGTCGCCTCCACAGGAAGCCTGTACTGGTCTCTACGCGGTATGAGACGGGGCCGGTTTGTTCTACTACGGTGCCCGGCACCCAGGCTGGCCCCGCGCTGGCGTAGTTCCTGCAATGCACCGGGGCGCCTACGCTGAAACTCTTTGTGGGTTCCACCCCTATGTTCCGCCCTTTGTCCTCTACTCTCGTGGGGTCTAGCTTGGAGATTCCCGTGGCCAGCTTCCTGCGCATCAACAGCTCTGCGGGGGAGTACCCTGAGGCTAACGGGGTGACCCTGTATCTTAGCAGGAATTGGCACAATTTCAGGTCGAGGTCTCCGGGGCCCATGCGCATCAGCGCGTCTTTCATGGTGCGCACGAGGCGCTCTACTTGGCCGTTGGTGGCCGGGTGAAAGGGGGCAGAGGTGACGTGCCGAATGGCGTTGCGCTCCATGAATGCCCCGAACTCGGCGGACGTGAAACAGCTAGCGTTATCGCTGACGAGGGTGTCGGGTAAACCGAACGTGGAAAAGACCCTCCTTAACTGTTTAATTGTTGTGGCCGAGGAGGTGCTCGAGACTGGAATGACCTCCAACCACTTGGAGAACGCGTCCACCACGAGGAGGAAAAGCGTTCCCCTGAACGGGCCAGCAAAGTCTACGTGTACCCGGGACCAGGGCCCCCTTGCTGCGTCCCACTCCCTAGGTGGCGAGCGAGCCTCTTCTGGCCTTGAGCTTTGGCACGCCTCGCAAGTGCCGACCATGTGTTCGATGTCAGCGTCTAGCTGGGGCCACCAAAAGTAACTGCGGGCTAGCGCCTTTGAGCGGACGATCCCCGGGTGGCTGACGTGCAGCAGTTTAAGCACCCTCGGCCGGAGAGACGTGGGGATCACTACCCGCTGTCCCCACAAAAGGCAACCCCTCTCTAGGGACAACTCTAGTTTCTTTTTGAAAAATGTGTCGAATTCCGCTGCTGGGGAAGACACAGGCCACCCTTTCTGTACCCAGGAGCAAACTGTGGCCAGCGTTTTGTCCTTGCCTGTCGCTTTGGCGATGTCGGCCGGTACTACTGGAGGGGAGTCTAGAACCTCTATCATTAAGACCTGGTGGTCCCTCTCTACTTCGCCCACGTGGCAGCAATCCCGGGGAATGGGGGACCTCGACAGGGCGTCGGCATGGCTGATCTCCTTCCCAGGCTGGTATACCAACGCGTGCTGATACGCGTTGAGAAAAATGGCCCACCTGAGCATTCTCGGGGACAGGATTTGGGGCGTGGGCTTATCTGCGGTGAAAATGCCTAGCAAAGGCTTATGGTCAGTCACTATGGTGAAGGGGCGGCCGTACACAAAATCATGAAATTTCTTGGTCCCCGCAATTATTGCTAGTGCTTCCCTGTCTGTCTGCGCATAGTTTCTCTCCGCTTGGGACAAGGACCTAGAGTAGAACGCTATCGGGGCCTCCCTACCGTTCTCCAGCACGTGGCATAACACCGCCCCCACCCCCACCGGGGATGCATCGCATATCAGGACCACTGGGCGTTTGGGATTGAAGTGGGTCAGTACAGCATCTGATGCCAGGAGTCGCTTCAGGTCATTGAAAGCCTTCTCCTGGTCGTCGCCCCACTTCCATGCCTCGTCCTTTTTTAACAATTTGTGTAGCGGTTCTGCCACGGCTGCCTTCCGCGGAAGGAAGGAGTGGTAGAAGTTGAGCAGTCCGAGGAACGACTGCAACTCGGGCTTGGAGGTGGGGCGAGGGGCCTTCTTGATGGCGGCTACCTTGGATTGGGCTGGCCTTATTCCCTCGGGAGTGACACGGAACCCTAGGAACTCCACCTCTGTAGCGAAAAAGACGCATTTGTCTTTCCGCAACCGCAACCCCGCCTTTTCGAATATTGTCAGGACCTTTCCCAACCTTGTTGCTAATTCGGCCCGGCTCCCCCCTGTAATCAATACGTCATCAAAGTAGGGTAACACCCCCTCTAACCCCTTCAGGAGGCGTTCCACAAGTGACTGGAAGATCCCGGGCGCCGAATTCACGCCGAATTGGAGGCGCGATACCTGGAACGCCCCTTTGTGGGTGACTATGGTCTGCGCAGCAGCTGCGGCGGGGGTCACCGGGAGTTGCTGGTAGGCTTGGGCCAGGTCGAGTTTAGCGAAACACCTCCCCCCGTGTAACCTGGCCAACAAGTGGCTGACTACCGGCACCGGATACGCATTAGGGCGGATCGCCTTATTGATGGTGCACTTGTAATCAGCGCATATACGGACCTCCCCGTTGGCCTTGAGCGCTGTTACAATTGGAGTTTCCCACTCCGCAGAATCAACAGGAACAAGAATCCCCTGGCCCACCAATTTGTCCAACTCCGCCTCTATTTTGTCCTTTAGTGCGAAAGGCACTCTGCGCGGTTTAAGTCTGATTGGACGTACTCCAGGGTCCAGGTCGAAAGTCACTGGGGGGCCCTTGAATTTTCCGAGCCCCTTTTTGAAAACCTCGGGGTGCGCGTCGCACACACTCTGTATTGGATCAGTCCCGGCGGCGTGTGCTCCCACGGCGTGCACCCCCCCCCAATGAACAACCCCAGGGGCTGGAACCATTGAGTCCCGAGGAGGCTGCATTTACCTCCCTTGAGGACGACTAGGGGAAGCGTTGCGGTGTGCCTTTTAAACCGGACCTGGAACTTCCCAACCCCCAACACTGGGATGCGGTTCCCTTGCACGTCCTTCAGTGTGGCCCTCAACGCTTTGAGCTTGGGCCGCATGCGGGGGGCGATTTTCATGAACTCCCCCTGGGAAATAATAGAGTATGAAGAACCTGAGTCCACCTCCATTCTAACAGGGGCCCCTTGTATTACTACCTCAACGAAGTAACGGGGGTGCTCCGTGGAAACGCTGCAAACCGGCGCGTCGTCCTCGCTGTCGTCGGAGATGCGCCCTACTCCGTCCCGCGTCCTCGTGGTCCGGGTGCCGTCCTTTGGCCTCGTGGTGCGGTCCTGCCTCGTGGTGCGGTCCTGCCTCGCCGAGCGGTCTGGAGAACTCCTGGTGGCCTCGCGCCGTTTCCGGCAGACCTTGGCGATGTGCCCGCGCCGGCCGCAGTTGTGGCACTCGGCCTTGCGGAACGGGCATTTGGCGCGGGCGTGGGCGGCGCCGCAGCCGTCGCAGTGCCGGCCCTCTCTCTGGACCCTCCGGACGTCCTCGTCGTCGCCGCTCTCCGCAGACGAGTTCGAAACTCGCCGGGCCGCGCGCACCGAGCTCTCTGCCTTTGCGGGCTTCGGGCGCCAGTCCTGAAGCTCGTGCACCCCGGCAGTAGTGGCCTCCGCGGCCTGTGCCGTGTCGAGGACTTGTTGCCACGTGGGAGGCGGCTCCCTTTTCATCAGCGCGCGCTGAGTCTCTGTGTCCCTCAGACCGCAGAGCAGGCAGTCCCGGAGGGTGATGTCGGGGAGCTCCCACTTGCATGGGCCGGCGGCCAACCGCAGGGCCACGGCGAACTCGTCGACCGATTCCCCGGGTGCCTGGACTCGCCTCCAGAACGCGCTCCGAGCGGGGAACATCGCTATTGCTGGCCGGAGATGGGCGCGCAACGCCGCCAGGAGCTCTGTAGCTTTGAGGTCGCTCACCTTCCTCGGCGCGATCAGGTCCACCAAGGTCCTCTTGGTCTCGTGTCCGAGCATGCGGACGAAAATGGCCCTCTTTTTGGCCTCATCGGAGACTTCGAGCTCCACCAGCGCTGCGTTGAAGTCTATCTCAAACAGCTCCAAGTCTCCCGGCTTCTTGATCTCGTAGCCGGCGCATGTCTTGGTCCCGTGGGCAGCCATATCCCACCTTCGTCGCCAATTTAGTGTATGGGACCAAAGACAACCGGACAACCGAAAGGTTGGTTTAACACAGGTTTATTGCATGAGGTTCCAGTGAAGCATGAGGTAATGGCGGTGATACATCTCAATATATACAGTAGCTCTCTACATTTGAATCTTGTAGCACGGTAGCTCATTGGCTGCTACCGGCGTGGCCTCGCCCAGGCACGCCTCTTTCTTCTGCTGCTGAATGCGGGGAAGGTTTTCCCGTGGCTGTCCGTGATTGAGCAATGTGAACCATGTGAGGCTGAACGCTCGCAGCTGCCCTCTATGGGCTGTCTGCTCGCGTTCCTTTACAGCTGATATCGTTTGTATCTGGAGTGGTTACATTCTTGCCTTTACAGTATAATGAACATGCATACATACATACATAACAGTTGGTCAATAGATACAGGTGGCAAATTGTGTGATTTAACGACTTAAGACCTCTGTTTGTTATTTAGGTTTTTTTCCTTAGATTTGTATTTTGAGACTTGTTCTGTAAAGATGCCTGTGGTTAGCTGGAAAGGAACCTAGGCTATGGAAAATTACATGTAGATAACTAATAATTGTAGCATTTTATACTGTACTTCATAATGTGGGACTGCATGGTTCAAGTGGTTAAGATACTGAACTCGCTGACTAGAAGGTCGGAGTTCAATTCCCGGGTGCTGCATGACAGATTGAGCTCCCGTCCTCTGTCTCAGCTCCTGCCAACCTAGCAGTACAAAAGCAAGAAATTGCAAGTAGATAAATAGGGACCACTTTGGTGGGAAAGTAAACAGCATTCCGTGCACTCCGGTGTTGAGGCATGCCTGCCACATGTCCATGGAAATGTCTACAGATGTAGACAATTCTGGCTCTTTGGCTGTAAACGGAGATGAACACTGAATCCTAGAGTCAGATATGACTGGCTTTCAAGCAAGGGAGACCTTTACCTTTACTTCATAATGGCTTAAGAACACTTGACTACTATTTAATCTGTTGACATGCGAATTAAGCATCTGTATATATTTTATCTCAGCTGTCCCTCTCCGGATCTTTTTCATATACAGTAATACCAGTTGGAGGAGAGTTTTGAGAGTCCCCTGGACAGCGAGGAGGACAAATAGGTCAATCTTAGAAGAAATCAACCCTGACTGCTCCTTAGAAGGTCAAATAGTAAAGATGAAGCTAAAGTACTTTGGACATCAAATGAGAAGAGAGGATTCACTTGAGAAGGCCTTGATGCTGGGAAAGGTGGAGGGCAAAAGAAGAAGTGGGTAGCCAAAGATGAAATGGCTGGATGGTATTGCAGACGCAGTGGGCACAGAGCTGGGCGGGCTGAGGAGAATAGGTGGAGGACAGAGGTGCCTGGAGGACAATGATCCATAGGGTCGCAAAGGGTAGTAATCAACTGTGTGACTGATCAACAACAATACCTCAGATAATGTTTGCATCAGATAATGCTAAAACCGCGTAACGTTAAGCAATCTGAAAAAACATTGCATCGCATAATGTTAAAATCCTATGGGATGCCTCGGATAACGTTTGCTAAAGCCTGTGCCAGTTACAATGTATCTCTATTGAGTTTTAACATTATCCGATGCATCCCATAGAATTTTAACGTTATCCAATGCATGCATCGGATAACGTTAAAAATCAGATAACACTAAGACTTGTGGAACCAAGTTTTAGCATTATCTGAGGTTTTACTGTAAGTTTATTTCTCCAGAATGGCAACTTTCAAATCCTGTAAAGAATACTAGGGCTGTTTGTAAGCAGGTATAGACCTGCCACAAGAGCTTGGGAGAGTGAAGATTATTGTCAACAATGGGTTGGAGGTCATTCAGTTATTTTCTCTTCTGGGTCTGTCTTGCAGTAGGTTGATTTTGAGTATTCATCTTGCAAGCAACACTTTCCTGATAACAGAACGTATTCCTTCAAGATTTCAAATATAAAATCATAACAATTGCATATTAGTCATAAACATTTAATATTAGCTAATTATTCTACTTATAGCCAGGATATAAACTGTTTGATCTCCTTCTCTCTGGATGATGTCATATGGTTTTGGACACTAAAATAACTAAATTTAAGGATAGTTCCCCCCTGTCATCATTCAGTTGAACATTTAATTATGCTACAGTAAAACCCTGACTTACGTATGCCTTGAGTTATGTAAAATTTGACTTATGGAATGATTTTGTGCTAAAACCATGTCCCGATTTACGTAAATGCCCTGATTTACGTAACACAATTTCCTATGGGTTTGCTTCAAATTACATTCAAAAATTCATTTCCCTATGGGTTTGCTTCGATTTATGTAAAAATGCATTTTTCCTAGGTCTTTAATTCAAGTTGTGTAAAAATTCATTTTTCCTATGGGTTTACTTTAAGCTATGTAAAAAACTGATTTACGTAAAAGCCTATGGAACGGACATTTTACATACGTCTGGGTTTTACTGTACTTGATAATATATAGTGAATGATTCTTTGTATATATGGATTTTATTGTTATTATGCTTTTATATATTGTTTTTGACCAGATCACACATTGAGATCATTTGGTACAAGCAGGGTAAACCTTCATGTGTATTTTTTACATTTGGCAAATAATTTGGTCCATGAAATAACTTGATCCACGAAAGCATACTTAAAATACAGGAGTTAGTCTTTAAGGTGCCACAGCGTTTTTTGTCTTTTTTATTTTGTTTTGTTTACTCTCTGATATGCTTGCACAGACTAACACGGCTACTACTTCAACAATTTAATCTATTTACATCAACTCTTTGCATGTTCATTACCAGCATTAATAACACATAGCTGTCATCTTGTGTGTCTCATCTTACTGAGCCCTCACTACTGCAACAATGTATGATGTGTACATAAACCTCTGGCCAGACATAATAGTCCATATATCTGAAAAAATGGATTTTAATCTATCAAACTTCAATATCTGTTGCTTACTTTATTATATCTGTCCATTTCAAGAATGTAAGGCTAGAGGACATAGAAATAGGAGCTCCTTGTGAGGTTTCATCTAATCCAACTTCACAAAGCCATGATGCTAGGAGTAGGAAAACAAGCTGGCTAGCCCTGCTTGCTGCATCCCATGAGGAGCTTTGGAGAGCTTGTCCAAAATGACTGAGGTAGGAAAATTAAATCTCCTCTGATACAGACTGACAGGGTAGTTACACCTACAACCTTTAACGTTTTCAAAAAGTTGCTGCTCTTTAAAGCTCATAAAAATTATGACTTGTCTCTTTAAGTCAGGGGCAGGAGACAGCATGGCTGTAAAAATAAACCTTTGCCTATTCTTAGAAATAAGAGCCTTAGGAATAAATGTGTCTTACTGAATATACAAAATACTTTGTGTTCAAGCTTGGCAGCAATGTAAGCCAATCCATCCTTGCATAATCTATACCTATAAAGGAAAGGCACCACTGTGTGTGTCCGGTAGGCGTGCCCACATCCCTGAAGCCTATCCCGTTATGCTTCGTGCACATATACCTAACACCACTGAGATCAGCCCCGCAAGGGTCAGGTGGCCAAGAGTGGGGCCTCCACCCCACAAAAATGGGAAAAGGAATGGGAACTACAACTCCCAAGGTTCCTTGGGAGAAAAAACAGCAGTTTAACAACAAGGCCTAAAATAGAATGTTGGAAAGAGCTGATTTGCATGTTGGACTGTGATTGGTTTAACAGCAAGGCCTGGAAATAGAATGTTGGAGAGAGCTGATTTGCATGTTGGACTGTGATTGGTTTAACAGCAAGGCCTGGAAATAGAATGTTGGAGAGAGCTGATTTGCATGTTGCGTACCTCTGCCCTGGCGCCCCTTCCACCCTCAGCCATGCTGCCTGAGGATGCAGCAGGTCGAGGTGCCGCCATAGACGCTACCTCTGCCCTGCCTCTGCCCTGATGCCCCTCCCGCCCTCAGCCGTGCCGCCTGAGGGCGTGGCCGGGCCTGGTGCCACCGTAGGCGCTGCCTCTGCCCTGCCTCTGCCCTGCCTCTGCCCTGCCACTCCTCTTGCCCTCAGCAGCACCGCCTGAGGATGCGGCCAGGTGAGGAGGCGCCATAGGTGCTGCCTCAGCCCTGCTGCCCCTCCCACCCTCAGCAACACCGCCTGAGGATGCGGTGAGGTGAGTCAGCGCCGTAGGCGCTGCCTCTGCCCTGCCACCCCTCAGCCTCGCCATGACCGGGAGCGCAAGGCTGGCAGAGGCAGCCACAGTGCCCCTCACGCCAATGTGGCCCAGAGCGCAGGTAAGGATCCACTACCCAGCGAAGCGGGTACCCCAGCTACTAGTATTTACTAACAGATATTATGCTTACTTCTGGCAAAGTCTATAACAGTGATGGCAAACCTATGGCATGCATGCCAGACATGGCCCTTATTAGCCCTCTCTGTTGGCATGCCTACCATCGCCCCAACACAGAGTTCTCCTCGCCCCTCTGCCCAGCAGCCCAATGGAAGCACTCCCTCTCTCCCCCCAGCACAGAGTTCACTCCGCCCCTCTGCCCAGCAACCCAATGGGAACACTTCCTCCCTCCCTTGTTGCCGTGTTGGCACTTTGCAATAAATAAGTGGGTTTTGGGTTGCAGTTTGGGCACTTGGTCTCTAAAAGGTTCGCCATCACTGGTCTATAAGAAACTGAGTACATCTGTGGATTAATCTGTATATTCTTCCTGTTTCTAGAAAAGGGATGTTATTGTTGACATGTCCATAACAGTAGTGATGTTATCCTTTTTCATGTATTTGCCACACATCCAACCAATATCTCACTTCCACTGCAAACCCAAAATCTCAGCTTCTTCATTACTAAATTCTATTAACCCAAAGACAGCAGCAATTCACAAAGATACTCAAGAAGAAAGGTCAGTAGCTTATGAGGGAAGACATTGACCTTTCACTAAAACCTCCAGGGTTACAACTCAGCACTAGCTTGAAGCATTAAAGTGCTCATATTCTGTGGCTCCCCTGTGGCAAACCATAATCCTGACACCACTCCCTTCATGCTACAGCTATGTTCTACTCTGACGAAAGTCCAGGATTAAATACAAGCAATCATTTATAAATTGTTAACCCAGAAAATACAGCAAGCTAAGACTGAAGAGAATTCAAGGCAACTAGCATGACATGTTAACATGTATCTGTGTTGCAATCTAGGTCTTGCAAGAGTAGCCCAAAAGTAGAATAAAAACAACAGGGAAAGACGGCAAGGGTGTATAACAAGGGGGGAACAAGAGGCAAAGGCCGACACCCAAAATGCAAAGAACAATGAATTTAATAATAGAACGAGGCATTCGGAATTACCGCGGCACAAAAAGCTGTCGGTAAGAAAGGTAATAGAGGCTGAATAGCCAAATGGTATGTTTGAAAGTACGTCTAAAAATCAGTCAGTAAATCATGTCAAAAAGGACAATCATATACTAAACAATATGGTCAGAAATACATCATAAAGTACAGTGAAGATCATGAGCAATAATATATATACAAATAATGTTGAGGACTGTGGTTCGAACACATAGAGAAAAATCCAATGTAGGAGCAATGAAAGTTAGTTCCAACAATAAGTATGTATACACGTGTGTAGGAATCACAAGTCCATCAAATATAAACATTTGTCCATCATAAGGAAGAATCCTGCATTGGAAACCAGTCCCACTTGTAAAAGGTAATAAATGAAACTGTGCCCAGGTATCCGGGAGAACGCGAATCCTGAAAAGAATGGTACGGTGCAGAAAGAGCGATTCGATATCCTTCCAGATAAAGGGATATTTCGTTGCTTTGTTGAGAATCTGCAACATAATAAACATGGAAATACATATAATACAATATCCTAAAATGAGTATGATAATACAACCTGACAGTATTAGTGACAAATAAATCAAAAATACATGGAAATACCTGTACAAAATGCAAGCGCGCCCTAAAGTAACCTCTTGTTGAAAATTCTTATCGGGTCAGAGAGTTGCAATGAGAATATGATGTGAGCATTATAAAGTAAACCGCTGAACGGGAAACACGTGTGGATCATTACGCAAATTGTATGAAGAGGTAATTAAGTGTAAAAGGAAACGAACCACAAGGTTGAAAATACTCATAGAGACTCAAAGAAACCGGGAGGCTCTTAAAGAGAAGCGGAAAAATCTTGATCAGTATTTAATCCAAAGGGATAGAGAGTGGAGAAAGAATGAATATAAAATGCTTCCCTTTGGAGTAAAAAGCGTTCAGTGTCGACGATGGTATGCTTCTGGGGGGTGAAGGATTCTAATACAACTACTCGCATATCAGCAAAGGAATGTTGTTTGTGGATGAAGTGAGAGACCATGGGGGCTGTTGTGATGTTGTTTCTTATTCATGATTGATGCTCCCCCAACCTGATCCTGATAGTTCTACTTGATTGACCAATGTAGGCCAACTGACAGGAACATATGATCATGTATACACAGTGTCGTGTGTTGCAATTGGAGAACCTGGACAGCCGGAGACGAAATTTACTGCTGGGAATAGACAGATCCTCAGTGCGCCACATGAAGCGACAGAACTTACAAAGACCGCAGGGATGATGTCCCGTCGGTGATCTAGATATGATAGGTGGTTTTAGAGTACAATCTGTCTTTGAAATGAAACTCGCAATGGTTTTGGTTCTCCGAAAACGTATGGTGGGTCGTTCAGCACATCCAGATATGGAATCTAATAGATGCCAGTGTTTGATGATAGTTTTCTTAATATTTTGTGCCAAAGGGGTAAAATCAAGAGACCAAAAAATATTAGTAGAGGTGGAGCTGCTTCTATGCTGGAATAGAGAGGGTCTGGATCTAGATTTCACCCGATTATGAGCTGTCCTGATGATGTGTGTGGGATAACCCCTGTGATGTAAAGAATCATGGATTGTGACAGCTGCTCTTTGGAAGTCAGAATCAAGAGTAGAGTTGCGTTTGGCCCTTAAGAAGAGACTATAAGGAATATTGTTTTTTAAGGAATGTGGATGGTAAGATCTGTACTGTAAGTATGCATGTCTGTCGGTCGGTTAGTGATAAATTTTAGTATGGAGTTGGTGGTTGGAAATGAAAATTTCTAAATCCAAAAAGGGTAAAGAATGAAAGCTGAAGGAATGTGTAAATGTTAGATGGTCGTTGACAGAGTTAATCCATTTTAGAAAATCAGTAATCATGGAAGGATTATGAAAAATAAAAAATAAATTATCTATTTATCTCTTGTTCCCCACAAGTAGAATAAAAGCATGACACAGCGTGGAGGAGGGGATGAAGAAAATATGTCAGTTGGAGACTTCCTGGTTCCACACTGGGAGCCCAGGCACTGATGTACGTTCCACCCGGCACCAGAAGTGCCCAAACTTTGCGTGCATCTTGTGAAATCTAAAAACTGGGAGTTTAATCCCTAACTCTGTTATCTAATATTTTCACTCTAACTGCTCCTATAATTTAAGAGAGGGAATTGCAAATATTTTACCATATTGCCTTGTCCAAATATACCACAGAATTACAGCACATTCTTCCTTAGTGATTTAATGTGCAATTTGGAAGGAAAAGGAAGAGTAATTACTGATGTAATAAAACATGAGCAAACTGGAGACAACTCTGTCGAATTTTAATTAGGAAAAAGCAGAATGTGTTATGATTTTCCTGTCCCCTAGTGTACATCTCATTTTCATGGATTTTCCCCTTTTGCAATTTTAGTTTCTGAACGTTGAGACATAAAAGGAGTTATGATGCAGTGAAGTATAAGCTCCAGCCTTCTTATAGAACATATTTGACACATCTTCCCATTTTTTATCCTTTGCTCTGTAGAAATATGGTAAAACATAAATATTGGAGTGGTTGATTCCTTTTAATTTGTTTGCACTTACATCTGCTTAAACTAAGAACAGAGCAAGCTCTGACAGCATAAGATTAACACTCCTTTCCTAGAAAAAGAAGCTTAACTTTATCCTTATGGCACATAAAACATCCTACATGCATTAATGTATAGAGAACAATTTTAATAAACCTGGTATAATACAATATTTGGAACCTTTACATAGAAAGATGTGAAAATTATGATTTAAGGACACATCTAAATACAATGTCAATATCACATGTATTATAAAACTATTTTCATTTAAAAAGCTAGAAAAAGATAATGATACTTTGTAAAGTTTGCCACACAAGGAAGTTTCCAATTATGCAGAAATAAAATACTCTTTGCCACCAGAATCTAAATGTAACATACCATTTCAGAATACTCTTTTCAAAAGGCTTACTTAAATATGCCTTTAACATTAATACTGTTTTCCCCCCAGACTTGCATTCTACATGGACTTCACGTCACTTCTTTGAACTAATTTTAAAAGCATCTATTAAAAACTTCTAAGACTGTGTTTAATGTAGCCTCCTTTATATCTAGTTCTGAGGCTAGTATTAATTTTCGCTTCCCATCTGTTACCAGCTTTCTAAGATAATGACAAGAAAAAGTTAAAATATGAATTATTCCTCAAAATACTGTTTTTCACTTACTGCAACATGAATAAGTTATAATGTACTCATAATTAAAGCACAAACAAATGTGGAAGGTGCTGAAAATAAAATCCTTAAATTTTGAGAAAAGCCAGCATAAATTGTCTCACGACTCCTCTTGACACAAAATAAATGTCCCAGTAATAATAATAATAATAATAATAATAATTTTAATTTGTACCCCGCCCCTCTCAGCACATGGCCGACTCTGGGCGGCATTACAACATAATCAAATACACAATATACAGTCAAAATATAAACAAAACCAACAGTAAGTACAATACAGGTAATACAAATAAATTACACTAGAATTCTCTACAAAATGGCAATTTCTGCAATGTTAACAATACAACATTATCACGTTTAATACAGACCCAAACATAAACACGATCCCTCAACTACTAATGTCCCCAAAACATAACCCCATAGCTCATAGGTCCCTAACAAAGCCAAAGAAGAGGACGATCCAGTCCCAAACAAATAGTAAAGATACAATGTAAACCCAGAAACACAAATAAATTACAGGTACAATAGAAATTTCCACAAAGTGGCAATTCTCAGTTACAAAATACAATAATACAAAAACACAATATAGGCAATATAAAGTGTGACTGCACTACAGCCACACTAACAACATCAACTGTCACACACACTCAATCCAACCCCGCCAGCAGATAAAAATACAAAAATAAAAGTTCTAGTGCCTCACACAGCCTTTTTAAAGTCCTGGCCGGAGGCGAGTGATGAAAGGTGGGCCCGAGGTGCAGCGGTGGCGACATTTGCATCTTCACTGCGGGTGAAGGGGAGGGGCGCTGGGCGCAGCTGTTTCTCCTCCCGGAGCCGGTGGCAAGGGCTCTGGGAGTGGCTCAGGCAGCAGTCCCAGTTTGGCGGCAGCAGCAGGATCTCTGGTGCCTCCAGCGTCTTTTAAACTCCCCACCCGATGGGCAAGGGGAGGGGCGCTGGGCGCAGCTGTTTCTCCTCCCGGAGCCAGTGGCAAGGGCTCTGGGAGTGGCTCAGGCAGCAGTCCCAGTTTGGTATAACCTGAGGAGATCATATTTCTTCTTGGTTAGAGTTTCCATAGTTCTCTCCCACAAAAACCGGGACAGAAGTGTACTTGACAAAAATGGGCGGGTTATCTACAAAATTGCCTTTTTAAAAACAAACTTAATATACTGACAGGTATAAAACACATTCACATTAAATATATATATATATATCAATTCATACCTGTCAACCGCGGCTCCGGCGAATCCGGGACCTGCACGGACCGGGTTTGCGCAGGTCACGTTGCGCTTGCGTAGCCTTCTACGCACACGGCGTAGCCTTCTGTGCATGCGTGGAAGGAAGCTACGGAAGTGTAGAGCCCTTCCATGCATGCGTGCAACACAACCTGTGCAGATGGGCTGCGCAGTGCCTCCTTTCCCCCGCTGCCGAAATCCGGGGTTTCGGCAGCGCGGAGCGGGAAAGGGCAAAAATTGATGCCGAAAACCGGGAAATCCCGGCCAATCCGGGAAGGTTGACAGGTATGATATAAATGAATTTATTTATAACAGTTAATTCTAACTATAAGACGATCTGTTGTACTTCTGAGAAGTTGCGTCGTGGTCAACTCTTAATGTCCTCAGTTGCAGGAAATGCACTGGTCACACTTATCAGGTGGTGGTGTGAGGTGAGGACGTTATTCAAATTTATTTCAATGGTGTGTTATAATAAACAATCAGGACGTTTTAAAAATCCAGAACTTTAACATGATTTTTATTGAACTGGCCAGGACAGTTTTTCTGATCTCGAATCCGGGCCAATTCCGGTTTTCTGGGTCGTATGGCAACCCTATTCTTGGTAAGCTATACAAAGATTGTAAATTAGGCACTTTTTATTTATGGCAATATAGTAAAGCAGACCTCCAAAATTCATGCTAAAGGTAGAACATTGTTTTTACCAACTTTAATCGTAGGACCTGATTTCTGAAAATGTCAGAAAGGCTAATTCATGTATCCCTTTCATTACTAGCTCTCCAATGTTTAAGAGCTATGATGGTCTATTAATTATCAGGGCTTATTAACTAATTTAAAATTGACAGTCTACTGACTGAAGAGAAACCAAATCACTGCCAACCCCCCTCAACACATTCACAGGTATACATGCATATGTACAAGTATAAACAAAATCTTGTGAACAATCATCTTATGTGTAGAAGAAAAGAGGTGGGTGTGTTTCCTAAGCCAAGATGATTTCTGCTATGAAACAAGAATATATCACCTTCTTTGGAAATATCACTTTTATTTGCAGATAGATTTAATGAATGAAATCAACGAAAAGTAACACAAATAATCAACTGAGATACCTAGTTCTTATGCATCTAACTGAACACTTGTAACTACCAAGCGTGTAGCTGTTTAAATGTAACCCAGGTTTGGGTCCATTACTGGTCTGTTGTATGCGGTAAATTGCTTTGGACACATGGCACCATTCAAAATTAACTGTTTCCACAAGGTCCTCTCATTAACAGCCTTGCTCAGAAACTAAAGGCTGTGGCCTCCTTTAGTGAATCAATCTGTTTTCATTAGCATGTCCTCTTTTCCCTAGCATTACTGCCTTTCCCAGTGAGCCTGGGAGCTGCACTGATATGTCTAAAGTAGGGGTTCTCAACCTTTTTAAGCTGGGGGCTGGATCATGCCCCCTCAGACTGTTTTGCAGCCCTGAATGGTGTCCCCCCATTTCCACCGCCTTTGGCATAGGCAGCGATGGTGGCAGCGGGACCACCATGAGCCCAGCACACCCAAAAAGCCCACTTCCCACTCACCTGCTTACCAGCCTGGAGGAGCTACATGCCGTGGGTGAATGAAACCCTCCTGCAGACACCAGGAACACATCCGCAGATGCTGGAAACACCTCTGTGGCCACCAGGAACACCTCCAAGGCTGCCAAAAATACATCTGTAGCGCTGGAAATGCATCCACCAGAACCGCATCTGCGACCACTGGAAAACCACCCGCAACCATGTTTGCAGCCATTGGGAATGCACCCATGCCCGCTTCCAGCGGTAGTAGAAGCAGCAGCTGGAGCGAAGGTATGGGCCAAATGAATTGGTGTCAAAGGCTGGATCTGGCCCCTGGGCCGGAAGTTAAGAATCCCTGGTCTAAAGCAATGATGGCAAACCTTGGCACTCAAGGTGTTCTGGAACTTCAATTCCCAGAAGCTCGGATCAGCAGGAGTGCTGACTTGGGCTTCTGGTACTTGAAGTCCAAGAACACCTGGAGTGCCAAGGTTCGCCATCACTGGTCTAAAGTATGTGGCCTCAGCTTAGCCATTATAGCCGCTAGTCAGAGTCGAGGCTTGATTTGATTTAGGGTCTACTAATTTCTCTTTCTGGCTATCCATGGTAACTGCAAATCCTTCCTCCAATATCGCATTTTGAATTTTCCCCCCATCAGCCTCCTTAATTGTCCAGTTTTCACATCTGTATGTCATTATTATGACTAGTTGAGCATGAATGGTTTTGTCTTTACTCTCTAGTGGCATATACTGTATTTACATTTGCGTATCTTTTTAATTCCTTCATAGCTGCCCTTCCAGTTGTGCAGTCTTTTGATTTATCCACTCTCACACCTCCCCAGACTGACCATCTAGTGCAGGGGCTGGCAACCTTTTTAAACTGGGGGCTGGGTCATGCTCCCTCAGACACTTGAGGGGGTGGACTAATGGTTGCCCGACGGGTCCACAGCCATAAATGCATCTGCATCCACATCCACGACGGGGATGGATGATTTGACACTGTGTTCCAGATTTGACCCACGGGCCATATGTTGCTGACCCCTGGTCTACTTCATTCCCTTCACTGTGCAACCCACTATTTATTTGCAACATGCATATCCTTCTGTTCCTCCAGTGAACTCAAGAAGGCATACATCCTCCTCCTCTCCTAACTTTATCCCCAGAACAACCCTAGGAAGTAGGCCTACAGTCACTCCATGACTCAGTAGACTGAAATCTGAAATTCCTACATACCCATCAAACACTACCCACAGTGACTCTTATTTAACAGCTAGCCTGGAGGTAAAGCTTTGTAGCAGGGGTTCCCAACCTTTTCAAGCCGGGGTCTGGGTCACGCTCTTTCAGTCAGCTTTGAGGGCCAGGTGGCCATTTTGCCCTGCTTGCACAATGGGGGTGGCCATTTTGTCCCAACAGCATCAAGGTGGTGGCTGTTTTATTTCTTCAATGCCCTTGGATGGGTGGAGGGACACATGAAATGGATCCATGGGCCAGATCTGGCCCACAGCACTTAGGTTGGGAACCCCTGCTTTATAGAAACAGAAAAGAAAGAAGGTAATTTTAGACAGGAAATCTCCATAGCAGCAGTAAGGAAAAGAGAGCGGGAAAACAAGTTGAGAAATGTACTCTGGAATTTTACACAAAGGCATTAAAAAGATGTTTTATCACTGCTTGGAGGGATGGAAAGGGAACATGTTCCGTTAACAAATGTCCTCTCCAAAAGCACTGTGTCCTTTTAAACCTGATTATTTCTCACTAAACAATTTTCAAACTACAACATTTCCCCCCAAAAGGTCCCTGTATGCATTGTGTCTCGTATACAGAAGTACATGTTTCTTTCTACAGCTCTTCGGTGCTGAATTTTATCTTCCCTCAGAGAAAACTGCAGGGACTAATGTGCTATCCACTGTTCCTTATTGCAACTGTTTCATCTACTCCTGACCTTCCTGTAACCAAAGGGCAAAATTTATTCAAATTTAACATAAGGCAGAGAGTGGATGTTACAAATATTTATTTTATGGGTACTAAAGCCATAGCAAATCTAAAATATACCAATAACACACTTGAACAGACTATAAACTGGAGGTTACTTTGACATGGCTGGAAAGGCAAATTTTACAGTCTGAAAGGTAGTGAGGATGGTAGGGGTGGGGGGGGGGGAAGAGGTACAGCATTCACAATTTAAAATTTTGCTGTGAGCTATTATCATCTAGGTCTTCTATTTCTTATCAAACCGTCAATTTCATCATACTGTTTTTCACTATATTCACTATGCTTTCAAAGGGCACTGAAAAGCATAATATGATTTTTTTGATCCAAATGATTAGCCTCCTTAGTTATTAAAAAGTAGATGATGTAAAATAAATTTGCTTAATACACCTTGTGCTACGCATTTTCTCTTTACAGTGACCCTTGACATTTATCAGTAAAGCTGAGACATACTATATATGCATCCCTCTATCCCACTGAGAGTACTGGGCTATAAAGGTTTCATTTGCTCAGAAGCCAGTCGTATCCGACTCTAGGGTTCAGTGCTCATCTCTGTTTCAAAGCCGAAGAGCCAGCGCTGTCTGCTTCTGCAGACGTTTCCGTGGTCATGTGGCAGGCATGACTAGACACCGGAGCGCACGGAATGCTGTTACCTTCCCACCAAAGTGGTCCCTATTTATCTACTTGCAATGTCTTGCTTTCGAACTGCTAGGTTGGCAGGAGCTGGGACAAAGACAGGAGCTCATTCCGTCCTGCAGTACTTGGGGAATCGAACTGCTGACCTTCTGCCTTCATACGTGTACCTACACATTACTTCATGTGAAAACTACACAAACTTGGATCACACATACAACTATATTGTGAAGCTTCTGAATGGACCCCATAATTTATATCCTGAAGAAAACTGTTCTTCCCAGATGTTTAAAAAAAATTGAGTGATAAAAATAATTTGATTATGGACAGCCCAATACTTCAATGTTGTGTACAAACAGAATATGGAGTGGGAGCTATAGCTACACCAATGAAGAGGACCACTGGCTATGCTAAACGGACGATTTTGGGAATTATAATGAAATACGTAACTCTTCTGAGCTCTAAACATAAAGATTTCTCAGTTATTAAAACTACTACAAACAGTGTTGATACCTTTAATTAGCAATCATATTTCTTTTTCTAAGATTCCATGATCAAACAGGCCTTGAAGCAACTGCAAGAGGAGCACATGGAAGAGGCAGAAGCAAAGGCAGCAATACTTTGAGGGTGACCTTTGTGCTGTCACATCAGCTTACATCAGCACCAAAGCTTTGCTGAGTTGATTACACTAATTAGGAACTGGATTAATACACCATGGCCCTTAATATCAATGCCACCTTTGTTTCATAAATGCCATGTATGTGCTACTCAGTAACACAGGGCAAGCGAGAAAGGAATCTCAAACCTATAGCTCACATTTTCCTTAAGCAAAATGCAATTTTTACTCACACCTTCAGAAGCCAACTAAACCCTTTAACTTACTTTAGCTTGTAGTTAGAATGCAAAGCATGGACACATCAGAATCCCTCAACCATCATGTTCAAAGGTTATGCTAGATAGCAAACGTTGAACATCACAGCTCAAAAAAGTAACTTTTCCAGAGGTCTATGACATGAAAAAAGCGTCATTTATACTACACTTAGATAGAAAAACTAGTTAATAAAAAACTCAGAACCCATTTTTGTCATTTGATAGATCTGTTGAGTTCTCCATTTTTTGAGGCAATTCAAACCTTTTGATCTTTATATTTCCAGTAACTAGCATGTTCCCAGGCTTGTGAGTGTGATGAGTAAGGCACACCACAGATTATGAATTTATGGAGGATAAAATTATGCCTTGGATGTATGATGTAGCCAGAGGCTGAGGAGCTGTAACTACCTGATTAGCTCGTATAAATAGCGTTGCTGCACTTTTTGATGATATAAGTTATTGCCGCTTGAGGAGTGAGTGTTGAATGTTTCACCCTAGCAGCTGGAGGTGAAACAAAAATTCTTTCCACATTGCTGCAGAAGAAGTATGGGAACCACTGGTACATTATGTAGAACCTCTGGGGTCACTCTTGCTCCTGCATCTGAGTAACCTGCAACCTCTACTTCATTTTGTTACTGTTAGTTATGTGTTCTGCCACTTTGCCCTGCTTTAAATCCCCTTTCCTGGTCTCTGCTTTCTACAAACTGGCTTGTTACAAGGACTACTATCAATACTTTATGTCTGAGAGATGTGACACTACTTCTGACCTCCAGTGTTACTTCAGTGTGTAATAACTTCACCCACAATCACTGGGCATTACTTAAGTGGAATTTCACTTTACAGACCTTTTAATGGGCCTGAGCCTAATTTTTACTACCACATCACTAAATAAATATAGTAAATTTCTTCCAAAGCCAAAGCTTAAGAGTACAGAATTTTAAATGCCTAAGATGATCTATATAGTAACAATAATGGATGAAACCCAGATGGATATCTGGTATGCAGCAAAAACTACAGTTATTCTTTCTTCATAGTACCGACAGAATGTTATCACTTAATTTACTCTGAAGATTTAAACAAGAACAACTGGTAAAAAATGAACCAGTGATGCAATTAATTCAGTTGAGGAAAATAGTTAATGCTGCTGCAAGCATAAAGAACAGACACAAATGTGCAACTTCTAAACAAATGTAGTTTTTGAATTTGAAAACTGTATTAGAACAGCCAAGATCATGTGCCAGGAAAGCATATAAGTTGTGTTTGGAAGTTGTGTTTCCCAAGTGGTAAAAAAAAACCATATTGTCACAGCATATGATTTCCCTTACATTCTATATCTTACATTTAGTGTATGCTATTTGGGATTGGCCACTAGAAGTTAAACGTTAGCTTAACTTGCAAGAATGACAAGGCATATAATGCATTTGCAGGAGGAAAGACTATAATGGTAGGGAATATATTTCTCCTTTACTCTAGCTGGATCCAGAAACTATAAAACTCAAAGGTAATTTTAGGGAATGTCCAATATCACGCATGTGATTTCTTTTCCAGGGCAGATTTAAGGAAATATGCTTGGGGCTGCATAGACTGGACACATCTGCATGTAAAAACATTTTCATCACTTGGTTTAGTAACGTATTCTTGCTAAACTGAAATGTTAATTTATGAAACCAGCTCCATTTAATTCTACAAGACTGAAGGAGCAATTCTGCAAGACTGAAGGAGCAATTTCTTCTTTTAAAAGAAATTTTAAGTAATTTTTATAATTTTATCATTTTTAACTTTAAAAACCCTGTTTTAAATGTCTTTAATTGTTTCTGTGATGTTTATTGTCAATGTTGTAAGCCACCCAGAGTCGCTTTGGCGAGGGGGTGGTGGAAGAAATTCGATTAAATAAAAAAATTTAAATTAAAAAAAACACACACACATCAATGTCTTCTGCGCAGACCTCCAATCCTATAAAAGGGCTCTTTGCAAAGCTAATTCCGGATGTTAAAATTTGATGTGGTCATGTAGTCCCATACAACATTTGCAGTTGTCAACAGGAGTCTTAATAAAGACCTGTTTCTAGTCTCTGGCTACCCTACACTCTAGCTATCGCAAACCTAGTTTTCCCCCCCCCCGCCCCCCTGCATGTAGCAGAATCCAGAATTACTAATTTGCTAATTACTGACTCAACATTGTTACTGCGAACATTCTATAAGCATGTCCTTCCTTCAAGCAATCCAGCTTCCCAATAATAAATGACTTTCATGTGCTCTTTGTAAAACATTACTGTATCTTCAAAAATGCCTTCAAAATTTCACTCACAGGAAGATACTCTAATGTTTCTTTAAAATTGATATCTAGACAACATCCCTCTTCACATTTCCTAGCACATAAATCCCATGAAATCAGGCAAACATATCAAGTAAACATATACAAGATTGCACTGTTAATCTAACAATGCTAGCATAAGGTAATTAGCCAACTAAATGATTCCCTCAGTGTTGGGCCTCCCCTTTTAGAACATTACATGAATGAATGTAATATATGTAATTCAGCTGAAATTTAACAAAATAAAACCCAGCTTTTCATTACCAAAAATACTCAGTATGACAAGTCAATAAGAGTTATTGACTAGGATTCAAGTGACTTGATTTCAAATCCCTACTCACCATGGAAATTCATGAGGAGGAGGGCAGATGACACTAGTAAAAATAATTCCTTAAATATCTCAGGGTGCAGCAACATGGTGAAATGCTCTGCTTTTTTGCATCAATGTTATCTTGCTTGAAAATGTTGCATTTTTGTGAGCACACGACATACTGCAAAGCATGCTTTTTCCAGGGGTCAATTGGTTTATTTTGAACAGGTGGTAAGGACTTATTTGGATTGATTTAAGAAGTGTACTTTCCCCCCATTTCCTCATATGTGTGACTGCCTCACAGGGCCAGCATCAGAAATTCCCGGGCCCGGTACACGCCCCCCCCACGTTTTGGCCATGCCCCTGTGGTTTTCTGCGCATGCGTGGTTTCTTTGCGCATGCACACATCAGTGGTTTCCTAGCGCCGCCGGGGCCCCATCATCTCCAGGCCCGGGACGGGAGTCCTGATGGTCTCCCCCTGATAGCCGCCCTGCTGCCTCATTTGAGACATGTCCTTCAGAGACTTATTCATGGCAGCCACTGTGAGATGATTCCCCATCCAGAAGCATGGCTGATGTTGATTGCTTCAAGAATCTTTTAGTTTTAAAAAATTATTCTTTTCAAATTAGGGCTATACCATGTAGTCATTTCAACAATGAGATACCCCATCTTGTTTTATGTTTGGTTATGTCAGTACATTTCATTTTGCAGTTGCCGTGTATTTTGGTATGTTCTGGGTGGAAGATTAATTCTTCCCAATGGCTCCTGACTGGACAGTTGGTGGAAAGACGGGAGAAATAGGGTGAAGAAGAAAAGGAAGGTGGTACTGAGGGACAAGACTAAGGTAATTCGAAGTGGTTGGAGAAGCATGGCATATACAAGTGGTGGTGAACCTATGGCCCATGTGCCAGACTTGGCACTCCCAGCCCTCTCCACAGGGCTGTAGCCAGGATTCTAGATTTGTGGTGGCAAAAAAAAAATCCTTAAATAATAAATTGACATGGGAGATGAATGATAGAAAAGGTATGATAAAAGAGAATAAATTTTTGCAAATTTGGCAATTATTTATCGAGTTTGCGCTTACTAGAGGAGATGGGAGCAGTCCAGTACCGCAACAACTGAGTTTTTGGAAATAGTGAATAAGGTTGTTGACCACATCCTCTGGGACATTGTATGATACATGGGGTGATTTTATTGTCATTATTATTTTCACAAGTTTTTTTTTTGTTTATCTTGGAGTTGGTAAGATTTAAATTGAGAAAGTAGATTCAATTCTTCTCAATGTATTGAAATTTATTATTACTATTATGCATATACTTTAATTACTTTATTCTCTTGCCGAGAATCATGACACCAAGATCATTTCAATGTAACGTGATATACGTATATATATGTCTTAAATTTCTGTTTTATTTTGTGTCTATTCTTTAATGTAATATTGTTTCAAAAACTCAATGTAAAAAAATTTCAGGAGAGGCAAAAAAAATTCAGGAGGAGCAACAATGTCGCACTCACATATATAACATTGGCATCATGGGGTAGGGTGGGGTGAGTGGGCTGTTAGCTCAGGAGGGTTTTTGCCCCCCGGCCCCCCTGGCTACAGCCCTGCTTCTCCACTGGCACATATGCTGTCACTCCAGCACAGAGTTCGCCATGCCCAGCAACCCAATGAAACAAATCCTCCCAGCACAGACTTCACCCTGCCACTCTGCCCAGCAGCCCTATGGGAGTGCTTCTCCCCCCCATCACAGACCACCCCATCCCTCTGGCCAGCAGCCCAATGGGAACACTTCCTCCTGCCCCCTCAGCCCAGAGTTCACCCTGCCCCTCAGTTTGGGCACTTGCTCTCTAAAAGGTTCACCATCACTGGCATAGATTCTCAGAACAGGCCTCTTTACAGTATTCTATTCATGTGAATGGCAACAGGGAATCCATTGGGAACAATAGGGGACAGGTTTTTAAAATTGTGAAACAAACAAACATGTATGAACATTATCCTGTGGGTAGCTGCACCCTCTATTATCTAGAGCAGCATATTAGGTTCACAGTTCCAATCTGACAATACACAAACAAGAAACAATGGAAAACCAAAAGTACATCAATGTAGGCAAATTATTGGGTAATAAACAGCCAATACCAAAAAGGAAGGTGAGAAACGTTTGGCCATCCAGATGTTTTGACCTACAATCTCCATCAGTCCCAATGATAGGGGTAATGGAAAGTATCACTTAAAGCACTTGCAAGTCTAAATATCACCCACTGCTCTGCATCCCTTGCAGTAGCTTGGTTGTCTCTACTGTCAGAGAGATAATTGCTCAGCTCTGTGGAGAAGCCAGTGCTCCACTAGGCTTTTCCACTTCCTTAACTATACGATACGATACAACACGATAAATCTTTATTGTCATTGTCCTGTACAGAACAACAGGACTGAAAATCTACTTATCGACTTAACAAAACCTAACAAAATACAACTGTACAAAATTATCAACATACTCCCACCCCACATATACACATTTAACCCCTGAAAAGCTCTAAAACTCTAAAAACTAAATAAAGAAGCTCCCTCATAAACTGCATTGCACTGCATTCAAAGCCAGAACCGTTTTTGGGTAGAAACTATTTCTCAAGTGGCTGGTCCTGGTCTTTATGACCCTATACCTTCTTCTAGAAGGCAGAAGCTGAAAGGGTGCATACTATCCATCAGTCTATTTTCCTGCATTAGCCATTATATCAAGTTTTGGCCAGGAAAAAGAACTAAAATAGGATCCTACTGAGAGACCAGAAACTTCTAGCTGTCATCAACTTGAACTGCTGAAATTCCAGCTGTTACATGTAGTCTGAGGCTGCTTTTTTCATTCCTGTTCTCAATCCTTCTTCCTTTTGTTTCATGGCTTTTTCACTAATTAAGTCTGAAGACAGCAACTGTCTTAACAATAATTTCTCTTAAATGCTCTAGAAGCCCCTTTGGCCTAAAAGGGGCACTTCTAGCAAGTGACACACAGGTCAAGGACACGTTACAGTAAAAATTGTAATTTTGGCCACGTAATATTCCACCCATTTTTTTCTTGAATAAAGACTCCCCCTGGTGGATATTTATATACCACATAGGCCATTAGTAAAACACTTAATAATAAGGATGAAAAACACCATTCCCTGCAATCTCAAACCGAATTAATGTAAAGTTTAAACTGCATATATTCCATCATTCATTAAAATGCTATCTTACAACAGAAGAAATGAAGCAACAACCCTCCATAAAGTTTCAACTCAATGTTGTATCTGTTGCACAAAGAAGAGAATGAAATGTTTTTTTCATTCCCACAAACCAATGACAAGCACATATCAATTTACACATAGCAATTTTGATTTCAACTAGTTTTTCTATACTTGAGACAATATAGGTCAGATCTCATTATGGCTCAAACTATAATAAGTAGACAGTAATGTAAATAATCAGTGATTTGATAAAGTTCTGACAATAGAAGGAGTGTGCCTTTGAGTCAGTTCTGACTTGGGTACACAGAAAGAGCCTCCTCGAAGATTGTGGCATTTTTAAACCACAATTGGGCATACCCTGATAATGGCAACCTTGTGTTGCCAGCTAATCTTTCTCACACTAGGTCAGGCCAAATGAACTGCAGAATGAACTCACCAAAAGATGGCTTCATTTTGGCAGTTTCATGTCTGGCCTAGACAGGGAAGAAGAAAAAGTTCTGACTTTTGGTGACCTTTCCCAGAGTTTCTAGGTAGAGATTTTCCAGAATGGTTTACTATTTCTTTTTTCTGGAAGTGCCCTAGGACTGTGCAACATGCTCATGAATGCTCAGGTGGGCTCTAGTCCCAAAAAGCACAGTGGGGAATAAAAAACTCAACCTCTGGGTCCACAGACGGATACCTAAACCACTGGGCTTTCTAGTCAGCTAAAGATAAGAAAGAAACCCTGGAATTTTCTTGATATGTCCCAGTTAAGGTGCTTGCTATGTATAACATTCAGCAATTTATTTATGAATATGTTGACCACGGGGTCACAAAGGGTCAGACTTGACTGTGCGACTGAACAAAAACATTTCAACAATAATCTTTTTGTCCAGAATTTCCTTCTCCTCACTCACTTTTTTTGCTATTGTTCCTTTTCCTTTCTTTTTTTAAAAGCATTATTAGAAAGTACATCTCAGTAGAAGATAAACAGGGAGAAGAAAGTCAGCAAGCACAATCCTCTCTCTTCCGCAGCTAAAGAAACTGACACAGTGTATCTTAGAAAAACTAATTCAGGAATTAAATTATTAAATGCCCAGCCCAAAGTAAAAAGATTTTAATTAGCAGTAGAACTGAGTTCTTCAAATTGAAACTTCCTGGTGACACTGCTGAACAAGAACTGAATGGAACTTCTGTTCCAATGAAGCATTTCAATACTTTTAATTAATTAATTAATATACTTCCACTGCTAACAAGTTATAGAAAAACAATAGCTTTTACAGTGCCAAACAATTGAGTGTCAAAGCACCCTACTTTGGGTTTTATTGATTTAAGAGCCATTTACTACTTCTTTTGCCATAATCAAATCAAATATTAGCAATCCTCTTGGTGATCAGCCATGAAGATTGTCCTGAGAATATAATGCGGTGGCCTTTCATCTGCCTTCCACATTGAAGCATGGTCCCAGTATCATTGATCCAGTTCCATGAGTCACTTTCTGGTCCTGAGCCCTTTTGGCACCCGAAGTCTTCCTCAGCCCCAGGTCAGGATTGATGAAGCTGCTGCCCTCCATCAAGCGGGATTTAGTCCACTTGGGGACCATCACCCATTTACAGTCTGATAAATGTCAATGCATGATGTAAGATTTAGAAGGCAACCATTATTGCAATGCTAGAGAGCTTCCCTATGCCTATGAAGTCTTAAGAACCAATGGAAACATACAGAAACACATTCATGCTGGCCCTTGGATGGAGAACCTCAAAACTGAGAACAGACTCGAGCCTTCCCATGGTCACAATCTGGCTCATTTGTGTCTCCCTATCTGGCCCTGAACTCTTCACCACAAGTTGGTGGTTTCCTTACTTTTGTAAACATTTTCATCATTGCAAAAGATCATTCACTGAGAATAAGAGCTTTGAGCTAAAATATTATGAAATGTTTGCTTTCTGCCTTGCCATTGCTGGTACATTACCAGTAATGCAAATGAATTGGGGCCCCATCATTAAAGAGGTTCTGGTTTTGGATTATTTTGCATAGGCAGAAAGCCAGAATACCAGAAAGAAACCTGAATTAAAACCCTTCTAGACAACATCCTACCTTTTCATAGGTTGGAAGATTTTTGTAAAGTACTCTAACCCAAGGAAGTCATATACTTAAGTACAGACATTTTATTTAGCTTTTCACATGTAAAACAACATTTACATCAGGTTTTTCCAAAAGAACTAAAAACTCTTTCTACACTTCTTGCTGTTTGAATAAAACTATCCTTCTGACAAGGGTGGCCAAACTTTTTACGTCGTGGGCCAGTCACATGGTTGAGAGGGCCAGTCATGTGGTTCCTCCTGCTGTAAAACACATCCATGACTGTCATAAACGCATTTATGACAGCAATGGGTGTATTTACGGCAATGTTATGCACAAGTGCAGGTGCATTATATGCATGCATGGGTGCGTGTTACTTCTGCTTCCAGTAGCCACCCCTTCCAGTAGCCACCCCTGCTTCAGATCAACTTGTGTTCAATATACAGGTTAAAAACTTGCTACAATATCTGGAAAATATCACTTAGATATAGGAAACATTACTAAAGACAGAGAGCCATTTTGAATTTATCTAAACTAAGCAATATTTTTTCTATTCAGAATAACCTTGTTGACAACAGAACATACATCACTTTTTCAGTATAATTTATCCAAGTCTTAATCTGCTTGCATTTTTAGATATAAAGTCAAATATTAATTTGTAGCATTGTTGTCTAGCATCATTGTTTTCCCTTGGTGAAACGCATAGATGACCATTTGGAAAGTGAATTTAAGGGATGTTCTTCTAAAAGCTCCACCTCTTTCACAGAGTAATAATTCAAAACCATTACTTGTTCAGAGAGTTTTGGAACTGGAAGTGCTTAATCTCAACTTTAATCGTTACAACTGCAAGCCATCAAATCAGTTGCAATTTATGGCAAGTGCCTCTCTATTGTTTTTCTATAACTAGTTAGCAGTGGAAGGATATCCCATTTGGGTAGCATATTAATTAATTAATTTACTCTGAGACTATCCAGCTTGCCCAAGACCACACAAGTTGGCTCTTAGGTGCCACTGTGGAGAATCCCACTGTGGCCTCAGATCAGTGCGGTATTTAGCCTGCTGTCAACTTTTCTGGGACCTGCTGTCTTAACTTTTCTGGCAACAGACTCTGATGTAATGCAAAACACTTCCAAATAGTTTTGAAAACCAAGGGTGCGCAACTACAAAATTATCAGGGAGAGATAGGGAGTTCATTTTGCAAGCTTCCGACATGCAGTGAGAACAACCTGTTACTGACTCATAATATTCACAATACCAAACAATCCTTTAAAAGACAAATATCCCACTCGGGGCATTCTGCTGTCAATATTCTTGAAAAGCACATTTCAAAAGCATGGCTCTACATCTCCCCACTGGTTTTTTTTTAAGGTGGTACCCTTTAAGAGCCCTAGCGGTGCAGTGGTTAAACTGCTGTTATGCAGCCAAAACGTTGCGAGTTGGATCCTGATGGGGAATCAAAGTTGACTCAGATTTCCGTCCTTCAAAGACCATTAAAATGAGTACCCAGCATGTTTGGGGGCAAATTGCGAATTAACTTGTGAACCGCCCAGAGAGTGCACTAAGCACGATGGGGCGGTAGAGAAGTGTTGTTGCAATTGCGATCCACACCAGCTTCTCTCCCCGCCCCCCCAATAATCCTGTCTCTATAGAGCAGGAGTGCCCAAACTTTTCGGGCCGTGAGCCAGTCATGTGGTTCAGGGAGCCAGTCACTATGACCCTGGGGGGGCGGATTTTGCCCCTGACACCAATTCATCTGGCCCGCAAAGCCCTTGCCGCTCCTGGAAGTGGAAGTAAAACGCGCCCGTACGGGCGCGTTTTACTTCCACTTCCAGGAGCGGCAAGGGCTTTGCGGGCCGGATGAATTGGTGTCAGGGGCTGAACCCGGCCCATGGGGCCATAGTTTGGACTCTCCTGTTTTAGAAACACCCCCCCCATCTTTTCCAACCATTTTACCAGGCAGCCCAAGGACATGAGAGTGGGTCGGAGGAGCTTCTCAGGAAGCTGTGTGTCAATCACTTGCCTTGTGCCCAATGGCAGGCGAGCTGTTAACTCTCCACCCGCCCACTCCGCCCCTGCCCTTTGCGCGTGCTCACCTTGTGGTCCCGGACGCTGATGTAGCCTTCCAGGGGGCGCTCGGGGTGCCCCGGTGGGCGTCGTCGTTGGCCGGTGGTGGTGCTGAGTTGCTGCTGGGCTTCAGGTTTCTGGCTGGCTGTGGCCGCCACCTGCTGCTGCTGCTGGTTTTGCTCTTTCTGGCCAACGCCGCCGCCGCCTCCACCACCACCGATACTGCCGTACAAGAGCAACAAGCTAGTGCACATGGTGGAGAGCGCTAAAGACACCGCCAGCCCATGGCGCTGCAAGGGGGGGACAAGGAGGAGGAGACACACTGAGAGGAGCGGCTGAGCGCAGCGCGAACGAACCGCGGGACAGGCGGGGAGCGGGAAGAGGGAGACCACCCACCCACACGCATGCGCAACGGGGCGAAGAGCGCCTAGGCGAGGAAGGCGGTGTGGCGCCAGGGAGAAGGCACAAATATGTACGCACACACACACACACACACACGCCTCGGTTGTCCCACTCCCCTCTCGGTCCGGAAACGACCCGAACGCTTCCCCACGGACGCCCCACACGTGTGGGCAGGTGGGCACAACACACATCCCCTTACCATTGCCCTGCCTTGGCCTAAGTTAATTCGCATTTTGCCCCCACAGGGCCATATTATTATTATTATTATTATTATTATTATTATTATTATTATTATTATTATTATTATTATTATTATTATTATTATTATTATTATTATTATTATTATTATTATTATTATTATTATTATTATACTTGTATGCCGCCCCACTTGCAAAGCGACTCTGGGCAGCTAACAAAGATACAAAATATAGTTTCAAAGTTCAGGAGTTCTCAACATTTTTAAGCGGAGGGCTGGGTCATGCTCTCCCTCAGACAACTTCGGGGGCCAGACAGCCATTTTGCCCTTCCTCCACCCACATGGCACTTCTAGTTGTGGTGGAGCCAGTGGGGGGAGGGCGCACATGAAATGGCATCGTGGGCGGCATCCGGCCCATGGGCCACAGGTTGAGAATCCCTGCTCTAGTTGTAGCTACTCAAAAGGAACAGGAGTAGAGAGAGATTTTTATACCATCTTAAGAAAGAGGTGGAAATCAATGAGCCAGAGCCGGAGTTCTCAACCTTTTTAAGCTGGGGGCCGGCCGGGGCACACTCCCTCAGACTGCTTCAGGGGCTGGACGGCCATTTTGCCCTTCCTCCACCACATGGGACTTCCTGGTGTGGTGGAGGCGAGCCACATGAAATGGCTCCATGATGTGGGTGGGAGAATATATTTTTTTAGGATGGGCAACAATGTCAAATATATACTGTATGTCATATATATAAGCAGCAGGGAGTTTGAGGGTGGGCAAACTGCTGACTCAGGGTGGGCAAAGCCTGGCCACCCTCTTGCTACGGCCCTGTGCCACCCAACATGCTGGGTACTCATTTTACCGAGCTCGGAAGGATGGAAGGCTGACTCAACCACGAGCCCTGGTTAGGTTCGAACTCACAACCTTTCGGTTGCAGCAGGACACAGCAGTTTAACCACTGCGCCACCAGGGGCTCTAGAAGGAGGTGACACGTGTGTGTGTGTGTGTGTGTGTGTGTGTGTGTGTGTGTGTGTGTGTGTGTGTGTGTGTGTGTGTGTGTGTGTGTGTGTGTGTGTGTGTGTGTGTGTGTGTGTGTGTGTGTGTGTGTGTGTGTGTGTGTGTGGAGAGAGGAAGCCTCGTCTATCGGCAACCTTCGCAAGTTGGGAATAAGCAGAGGAGCCTTCCAGAAAGTGCCTTTGGTTTTCGATCGATCGATCGATCTTTATTGTCATTGTCCTGCACAGAACAACGAGATTGAGGGGGTTGTTCGAGCTCCCCATCTTTTACTTCATGCGCTCACCCACCACCCCATGCAATACAAATTCGAAAAACAAATATATAAATAAATAAGTGGCTAAGACGCTGACTGGGAGGCGGCAGGTCAGCAGTTCGATTCCCGAGCACTGCAGGACGGAATGAGCTCCCGTCTTTGTCCCAGCGCCTAACAGTTCGAAAGCAAGAAATTGCAAGTAGATAAACAGGCTGCAGTGGCTCAAGAGGCTAAGACGCTGACTGGGAGGTGGAAGGTCAGCAGTTCGATTCCCGAGTACTGCAGGAGGGAATGAGCTCCCGTCTTTGTCCCAGCTCCTGCCAACCTAGCAGTTCGAAAGCAAGACATTGCAAGTAGATAAATAGGGACCAATTCGGTGGGAAGGTAAACAGCGTTCCGTGCACTCCTCTAGTGTCTAGTCATGCCTGCCACATGACCACGGAAACGTCTGCAGAAGCAGGCAGCGCTGGCTCTTCGGCTTTGTAACAGAGATGAGCACTGAACCCTAGAGTCGGATACGACTGGCTTTCGAGCAAGGGAAACCTTTACCTTACTAAACAGGGACCACTTCGGTGGGAAAGGTAAACAGCGTTCCGTCCGGTGTCGAGTCATGCCTGCCACATGACCACCACCACCACGGAAACGTCTGCAGAAGCAGGCAGCGCTGGCTCTTCGGGTTTGAAACAGAGATGAGCACTGCACCCTAGAGTCGGGTACGGCTGGCTTTCGAGCAAGGGAAACCTTTACCTTTAACCTTAAATAAATAAATAAATGCCTCAACCCAGAAGGGAAGAAACGCAGGCTGGATAAAGTTCTTTCCCCTCTTCGTGGAAGGGTGTGAATCGCTTTTGGCAACCCCCCCCCCCCCCCCAATCCCACCGTGTCCAAACAGGGCACCACCTGGCCGCGAACTGCAATCAACGGAGCCAACCCTGCCCTAAATGCCTGCTGGAGAAAAGACTAGGATCCGCTTTCCCCCCAGCCCGCTGCCTCCACCATCTCAGGGGGGGGGCTGCTTTCTTCTCGGAGGGTCCTGTAAGGGGCGGGGGGGGATCCTGGACCTGGATCCTTGCGGGTGTGTGGGTGTGTGTGTGTGTTCCTGCAGCCGACTTACCACCAGCGCCTTCATCTTCGATCCCCCTCCTCCTCTTAGGTCGCGGAGTCTCTCAGTCAGGCTCCTCGAGCATGAGAAGAGCCCTTTTGCCCCTCTAGGGTTTTCATTGCTTCCAAGGAGCCCCTGGCATGGTCTCTGTGGCGGGCGGGCGGGCGGGCGGGCGGGCGGGCGGGCGTGGGTGGCGGAAAGAGACAGGTAGAGAGCGACTGTAGATATATTTATCTCCAAAGCCACGGTCAGGATCAAGCCAACCTTGAGCTGTTTGCGAGAAGCGCGGCTGTTGTTGCACAGATTAGAGGCAGAATTAACACTGGACCCTTTCCCAGTGTCTCCCAGTGAGCTGCACAAGGAGCGCCTGCTGGCGAGGGTTTGCTGGGTCCTAAAGGGCGCCGCTCCAACTCCGATGTAGTTTACGGGCGTCTGTGGAGAAGTTGGCAGGTCTTCTTTTAGCTGTCTTAGTCCTAGAGAGTGGGAATAATAGAAGCTACTTATCATTCCAGAAGGGCGAAATAGAAAAATAAATAAATCGTACAGTATTGCACCTGAAAGCTTTACCATTTCACCTTTAATCAGTGTGTGGCCTTCTGATCAGCAGATATCTATATCTATATCTATATCTATATCTATATCTATATCTATATCTATATCTATATCTATATCTATATCTATATCTATATCTATATCTATATCTATATCTATATCTATATCTATATCTATATCTAATCGATAGATTGATAGATATAGATATAGATATAGATATAGATATAGATATAGATATAGATATAGATATAGATATAGATATAGATATAGATATAGATATATCTGCTGATCAGGAGACCACACACTGATTAAAGGTGAAATAGTAAAGCTTTCAGATGTAGATATAGATACACACACACACACACACACACACACACACACACACACACACACACACACACACACGACTCTATCTATCTATCTCTATCCATAGATCGATAGATGTAGATGTAGATATAGATATCTGCTGATCAGGAGGCCACACATTGATTAAAGGTGAAATAGTAAAGCTTTCAGATATAGATATAGATACACACACACATACACAGACTCTATCTATCTATATCTATCTATCTCTTGATAGATCAATAGATATAGATATAGATATACCTGCTGATCAGGAGACCACGCACTGATTAAAGGTGAAATAGTAAAGGTTTCAGATACAGATACACACACACACACACACACACACACACACACACACACACACACACACACACACACACACACACACACACACACACACACACACACACACACACAGCTCTTTACTGAAATAACTCCCTTTTCTTCTGGTGAATTATATAAGCCGCCCTGAGTCGGGCTTGCCCGAGTGGGCAGTGAACAAGTCAAAATATTAAATTAAATTAAATTAAAATTCACTGCCTTTTGGACTTCTAGGTCTTAAACATCACCTTCCTCTTTTTTTCTTTTTTTTTATAGAAAAGAGCTGTCTTTTAGGTAGTACAGTAATTCTCTACTTACAGTATTTACTTGGAGCTTAACGGGCTTGCTTCTGTTAGCTGGGCTCCAAGCAAAATTATTTTCACAGTTCTTTTAGGAAATTCAATTCAATTCAATTTGTATTTACAGTCCACGAGCAGCATAACAAGAACACAAAAGCATAAAACACCACATTCTAAGATAGACTGGACAGAGTCAATTAAAAAACACCCATACTACTAAAAACCTACTGAGAATTGACATTCAACAGCAGGCTGCCTAGCTAAAAGATAGTGGGAAAGTAATTAGTCTCTCTTCCCAGTATTTTATTATTTAACTACAATTACAATTTCTTTCCTTTTTTGTGGGGCAGGATTTTGTATCTTGATCGTTTGTCTGTGAGGCTTAAAGTGCATATTGAATCATATCCTTCCTGTGTTGTGATTTATACCATATAATTTCCTATTATCCACACATCACATCATAACCTTTTAAATGCTTTCCTCCTAGTTTTATGTGGTACTGATCCATATAAATGAAAGAAAATTATTATTATTATTGCTTATTTTATAGATAGTCTTCTTTCATTGTGTTAATGATGTGTATTTAATTTATATAAAATGTTAATAAATTCACTTAAATGACAGACATTTAATGCTCTAGTAATCCTGCATCTAAATGTGTGTTGGTTTTTATGAAGCAGGTTCGTTTTTATGAAGCAATTAAAATGACAGTATGAATATCCTTTAGAACAAAATGCACTTCTTAATTATGTACAAAAATGCCCCCAAAGTACACACAGAAAATAATAACTGTAATATACAGCATAACAGCTAACTTATAGTTTATACAGTGTTAAAGGTTATGTTAAGAAGAAAACTATCAGCAAGCTAGCTCATCCACAGTGGCAGCTGGTATCCATTTCAAGGCTAATATTGCCATTAGAAGCTATTCTTTATCCTAATTCACTGATGAAGTCATAGTGAAGCAAACACCACCTCCAGTTTGGTGCAGCATTAGCATTTACCACTGTAGCCTGATAGATGTCTGCTTAGAATCAAGGCTCACTCAGTTCAGTGGGTCCTACATTCAGGCAAGTGTGTGAAAAAAGAAAGTGTAGCAGCAGGCAGGAGAATGAGAACTATCTTTACTGAGTACTTTCAAGGAGGAAAAGAAGATGGAGTTGGGTGATTCATGATAAGATGGCAGAAAAGTTGTAGGTTCTTTTTTTAAAAAAAATTTTTTTATCAAAAGTGACAATACACTTCAGGAATCAGACTTCCACATGTTCTGTCTTACAAATAAGTAGCGATTCTCTAAGTTTTCCTGCAATAGGTTGAAAAAGACTTGCAAGCATTCTAACTAAACAAGGACTGTGGAGGCTCAAGTGGTTAAGATGCTGACTGGAAGGTTGGCAGGTCAGCAGTTCAAGACCCGATTACTGTATGACGGAATGAGCTCCCGTCTCTGTCCCAGCTCCTGCCAACCTAGCAGTTCGAAAGCAAGACATTGCAAGGAGATAAATAGGGACCACTTTGGTGGGAAGGTAACAGCATTCCGTGCGCTCCGGTCATGCCTGCCACATGACCACTGAAACGTCTGCAGAAGCAGATAGCGCTGGCTCTTCGGCTTTGAAACAGAGATGAGCACTGAACCCTAGAGTCGGATATGAATGGCTTTTGAGCAAGGTTGACGTTTACCTTTACCTTCTAACTAAACATTACCATCAGACGGGGAAGCAAATGTGGAAAGAATGTTATTGTGTGGACTCAGATTTTGAAATAAAGAGCTAGCTTATTGTATCACTGAAAGCAAATAAGTAGCGATTCTCTAAGTTTTCCTGCAATAGGTTGAAAAAGGCAGCTCATGTGTTTAAAAATACTTTCGCTTCCACTATCAGTAAGCAGTTTTTTGGCAACTGACATACAGTATTTTTGCTATATTATCCCATGCCAAACCAAAGCATCAAGTGTTTATGATTAAGGCTCATAGCTGTGTGCTGGACATCTGTTATGCAGTATGTCTAACCAAGTCATCCAGCTTATGATTCAAGCTAGTTGGAGTTGCTGAGTCTATTGATTAAGTAGCCAGGCTAAATTTTGTCATTTAATGCTGATCTTTCCTTGAATCATGTCCAGTTGTCGGATTTTTAGATATTTAAACTGCCATGATGGCCATAGATATAATCCTTGGTGGCCAAACTGGTTCTGATGTAAATAAAGAGTGCAGTATAAATTCTGTAGTATTTTTGTATGATATATCAAAAATTATAACTGTTGGGAAAATGCCATGTTATCTAATTTAATTTTAAAGTTGAAAAAACTAAGTGTTTTTAGAATTAAAAAAACTCTAGGTTTTTTAAATGTTGTATATGAGCACATGAAAATATTAATAGATGCATTCCACCTAATAATTAAATTTCCAGGGTATAGCAGTATAGACTGAGTTCATAAACACTTAATTGACTTGGAAACAAGTCAATAAAGCATTTTTAGGAGTTCATCTAACTTGCTGGATTCAGTGTAAAGTGAATCATAGTGGCTGTAATTTCCTTGTTAAATGCAATGAACACTGAAATAATTACTTAACTGTTCTGAATTGTGCCCAGCATCCCTTATGGAAATAGTTTATGGTCAATAATCCTGTTTGACATCTAAGCCATTTTACAGATTGTTGTATTAATAGCTACATGTCACAGATCACATTGTGTGCCTCCCACAGTGGTAATGACACACATGCATACCCATAGTCCTCTGCCAAGCAGCAGAATTATACTCCTGTTAATCCTAGCTGGTCCATGAATATTGTGCAGCACTTCAGTGAAACAAAGCAGAGAGTAGGCAAGAAAGATGAGAGAATGAGAAAGGAATGTGTCTAAGGCAAAAGGAGGATATGAAGTGTGCAGAAACATCTGTTTGTCTATGTAATTTAGAAGGAGCAATGGCTTTATTACCAGAAGAGGTTATGTACCTTAGACATTTACAGATGAATTTATGATGGGAGGACATGTTGTCTGTGTTATGCCTTGGGGTTTTTCTTTTCAGGGATGTCATATGATGAACCTGTTCCTTCAATCTAATGATATATTTGGACATAGGCATATATGGGTCTGTGGTGGCTTAATGGTTAAGATGCTGAGCTTGATGACTGGAAGGTTGGCAGGTCAGCAGTTCAAGACCTGAGTGCTGTGTGATGGAGTGCGTGCCCTTTGTCTGTTCCAGCTCCTGCCAACCTAGCAGTTTGAAAGCAAGAAATTGCAAGTAGATAAATAGGTACTGCTTCAGTTGAAAAGGTAACAGCCTTCCATGTGCTCTGATATCTAGTCATGCCTGCCAAATGTAAACAGAGATGAGCTCCATCTGCTAGAGTTGGACCGGACAGAAAACTGTTTCACTGACATTTTGGCTACTACATTAACTGCTCTAAATTAATTCCAGTACTTGAAAGGGATAGCAAGATGAAAAAAGGTTAGGGAAAAAAAATGTTTCCCCTCTTCTCAGTACCAGTACAGAAATAAAACATTACGACTTAATACAGTGCAACATATGAATTCGATAAGAACTGTTCTTGGTTGCTCAAATAGACTTATTTGTCTGCAATACTCCTATTGCATAGGCTTCTGTTTCTGAGCATGCAAATGCTTTTCTCATAATAACCCCAGAGTCAGCCTGTCAGCATCTGTCCTCTGTATTCAGAATGCCTTTAAGCCATTTGCCATGCAGCGTCTACAGCTGTTCAGACTCATTTCCCTCCTTTCTTCAAACCCAAATTTTACTCTTAAATGTTTTAACTGTTTGGTGCCTCTCTGTAGTACGCCACATTTTAATTTTCAAAAGACTGGTACTAGTACTCTACAGCAGCATATGTATGTTTGGATTGGTGTTTCTTGGAGGGATTTCCTGTGCTGGATATTGTTGTATTTTCTGTATGGGATTGAAGCAGTGATTAACCAAGGATAAATGGATGTGGAATAGAGTTCACCAGTATCAGTAAGTTTTAGATAACCTTATGACATTTCAAAAAGCAACTGGAGAGAAAACTTCAAAGCTTCCAGATCTTGCATTTTTGTTCTCCAATATTTCATTCCCTTTTGGATCACTTTCTGAAGGGAGCCGGGGGGGGGGGGGGAATTGACATTTGTGCCCACAGTTGGGAGCAAAGGAGAGTACACTGTGGCATTATTGCTCACAGCTTCCATTGATGGATGTTGTTATTGACATTACGAATTTTGACAGTAGAATTATGAACCTGGGTTACAGAAGAGTGTCTTAAGATAATAGATAGTAGAAGCAGATTCTACTGCCTGTTGCTACTAGCCTACTTGATACAAATGGATGTCAGTCTGCATCGTGAATAGCCTGTCAACACAAATCCTAGAAAATTTCTTAACCAAGTCCCATGGCAAGTCAACCTTGGGGCCCCAGATGTTCTTGGACTTCAATTCCCAGAAGCCTCAATCAGCAGGCGTACTGACTTGGGCTACTGGGAACTGAAGTCCAAGAACACCTGAGTGGCCAAAATTGAGAAACCTATTCCATTCTGTTCATTGTCAGATACCCATATGGAATCAGACAAAACTGTTTAGTACTCTTTTTATATACTAAGATAATTTTTAAGGACGGCTAAAGAGCTAACCATCATTTACTTCTTCGGTAGCCCTTTCTTTCTTTTACCAACTGGCAGCTCATGGAAGTTGAAGAGAAGACACAGTGCATAGTCAGAGCAGGAATGTATATAGATAAAGGTAAAGATCACCCTTGCTCGAAAGCCAGCCGTATCCAACTCTAGGGTTCAGTGCTCATCTCTGTTTATAGCCAAAGAGCATGGACATATGGCAGGCATGACTTGACACCAAAGTGCACAGAATGCTGTTCACCTTCCCACCCAAGTGTTCCCTATTTATCTACTTGCAATTTCTTGCTTTCAAACTGCTAGGTTGGCAGGAGCTGAGACAGAGACAGAAGCTCACTCCATCATGCATGTTATCAACCGACTTGTCTAAAATAATTGGAAACAGTCTTTTACTCTGAGGGTAAATGAAGCAGCATTTTATTGCTTGTTATGGAGCTCGTGGTGTATTATCAAGACGGTAGGAAATGTAAAACCAAAAATCTTCCTCCTTAAAGATGGTTACATTCTACTTGGAGAGTCCTATTGGCCCAGTCCTGTTCACATGATTCCTATCCCCAACTACAGATGTCACTTCTTTACCCTAATATGGTAACCCAGGTGCAGGTTCATATCTAGGCTACTCTTATCTTTAGTGTTTCTTCTTGGAGTGTACTTATCAGATGTTTTTATCAACAGGTCCAAATACTTGATATATCATTTGAAAGGACAGCTAGAGTTTGGAAGTTTGCACAACTCTTTATAATGAGTGTTTTAAACTAATGCCAGACACCAATCTGTTCTGGGTCATCATGACCTTTCTTTGTTCCTATGAACATGCTCTATAGGTAATATGCTGCAATTAAATTTCCTTTATTACAATGCAGCACTCTAGTCTTGAACTGCTGACCTTCCAGTTGTCAATTTCTGCATCTTAACGATTAAGCCACCACAGTCCCAGGAATGTATATACCAGTTGAAAAAAGAAAAGTCTTCACATCCTCAGTACAGCTCCCAAAGTTTCTTGAAACCCCCTGTTTTTACTTCCACCCCCCAAAACACCTTCTCACCCTTTGGGGGCCACAGCGGCAACTTCACCTTGCTTTGAAAATATGATGAGGCACAGGCTGCAGAAAAAATTGTCATTGCTCTTGTGTATTACAGCTGCCCCACCACTAGGACAATCTGGACTGAACCAGCTGACCATCCACAAAGCTAAGCATTTTTGGTCAGGGACTAAAAAACATAATACTGTACAATAAAAGCAAAACAAACCCCAAGTTCCAGGTTATTTCCATTCATCACATTTAGTTTCAACACAGACTCCAGAAACAGGTAATTTTGAACTATCTTTTAAAAAATTATTTTAGCCCAGTTTAAAGTCAAATGCTTATAATAATGATTTCCAGGATTTAAAAACTGGCTTACCTTGCCTTGCAACAAGTTAACTTGTTACTTATGCTTGGTTTCCAAAAAGGTCTAGGATTCAGTAGGGTGTTATCTTTGAAATTCAATTCTAATTGCCCTTTTGCAGATATTATGGGGGTTTGGGACAAATTATAATGTGAAAAGATGCACAGGACACATTCTAACAGTTGGGCCTAAGTGCAAAGAGTGAGAGTAGATGTAACTAGCATTTTTTGCCTGGCAAGACAGGGGTGTCTGGTCTGGGTCTGTGTGAGTGAGTGAGAGAGAGAGAGGGGGGGGGGAGGGAGAGTGGTGCTCCACATCGGGCCTTTGTCTGTCGGAGCTTGGAGAAAGCAAGCCCCTTTCCCAACAGGCAAGGGCTGAATGTGGAAGGGGCCAGCTTCCCTCCGGGAGGCAAAGGCAAAGAACAGAGTGCCGTTCTCTGCCTTTGCTTCCTGGGGAAGTGGCTCGCTTCCCTCGGTGGGTGGGGGACGAAGGTACCAGTGTCTTTTGCCCCTGCCCTCTGTGGAAGGGGTTAGCTTCCCTCCGGGAGACAAAAGCAGAGAACGGAGCGCCATTCTTGGCCTTGGCTTCTTGGGGAAGTGGCTCACTTCCCTCAGTGGGTTGGGGGGGGATGAAGGCACCAGTGCCTTTGGCCCCTGCCCCCTGTGGAAGGGGTTAGCTTCCCTCCGGGAGACAAAGGCAGAGAACGGAGCATCATTCTTGGCCTTTGTCTCCCTGGGGTTAAGCGGTAGGCTTGCAGGGAAAAAATGGGCTCCCCCTCATCTTCCTGCTATCCCGCCGAAGCCACGACGAGGCCAGTGCCGGCATTCGTCACTAAGGTAGTGGGGAGAAGAGGGGCTTCCCTTCCTTCTCCGAACCCCGCCGAAGCCACGGTGAGGCTGGCGCCGACCTTCGGCGGCAGGAATGGCTTCCCTCGGCAGTTTTTTTACCCACGTGCTGGCTGCTGTGGCTCCTCTGCGCTCGCGCCCTTCAGCCTGATTGGCTTAGGGGTTGTGTGATGCAAAGGGATGCTGGGAACTCTAGTTCTTTTTGTTGTTCGTGTTTGTGGGGTGTTTGCCCCACTCTCTGTTTCCGGACCCTCGCGGCAATGTTAGTTAGGTCTAAAGGTAAGTGTGGCCGGCTTGGTACAGGATGGTTGGTCCGGGTGTGGCCACGTATGCTGGACGGGGACCACGCAACTCCCTTCTTATAGGTATAGATTTTACAATTGTCTACATTTTCCCACTATGCATATAACACACAGTACAACATCTCAGGTTGCAAACCAGAGCACCAATTTAGGCTAAGTGCATGGAACAAAAGAATGTGATGAATTCATTTAGTTACTTTTACATTTGTCTACCATTCATACAAAGCCCTGTTCAATTCTATCTTTGTTTATTCACCACACCCCAAACACAAACCAGGGATCAGCTCCTTGCAATATCTTTCCAGGAATTATTATGTTATGTTCAATTATATTGATCAAAGACAAGAGCTGAAGAAGATTGTGGAAGGTATCAGTAGCCCTTTGAAGCAAAGCCCTATTTCAATTTTAAGAGGCTTCTACCTCTTTTGTAAACTTTGTAAGTTTGGGTTGAGGGATGTATGTGATGACTCTTTAGGTCACATAAAACACACAATCTTTGCTAGCTCTCTTGCTGGAATTTGTATGTACACAACCCCCTGGCCATTAATGTGCTTCCTTTGTCTCTAGAATATAAGAATCCAATTGCCCTCACAGTAGGCTATGAGAGACATTATTCTCTAAACTTAGGAGTAACACATGATGGTCTACTGTTTTCTTCATTATAGAAAGATGCAAAGATGGACAAACGTAAATATAAGACATTCATACAAGTTGACATTTTCAATGTAGCAGCTGTGTTAGGTCTGTGCAGGCATGCCAGACAAGGAACAAAATAAATCAAAACAGTATTTATTTATTTTTACAAATAAGGCAAAAATGTTGTTTCACCTTAAGACCTCACAACTTGTGTCCCCCACAATAATGTTTCTCTATCTTGAGGCCATGTATAAATGTTTGGCATGTAATCTCACTCTTATGTCTGAGGAATTGTTCTTGATCCACATTAAAATATGGGCAGTTAGACATTTTTGCATTCTTTATCATTTTTTTGGCTTTATTTCTGTTTTGTTTTGTTTCTTGTCTTATAAACTGACCTGATTTTATGGCATACCATACAACTAAACAGACAAGACATGATATGACAATCTTAGCCATATAATTTATGGATGCATGAAATGTTAATTTCCTTCCTTTTTTAAAGACAAAAGGAGGTGTTGAAATATGTTTTGCATTGCAAACACAAGCAAAGGAAAATAATCAGCAACCAGTATGGATGTGAACTCATTTTATAGATTTTTGAAACTGCACACTGATTCATGAAATGCTTTCAAAAATTGGGAATGTGCATCAAAAAGTGATGGTGGGGAATATTATGCTGGATCAATCAATACCATCTCCCTTTTATGAAACTGGGCTGTCTTTGAACTTCTGACAGAAACAAACAGTTAAAGAATAAAAGATGGCAGAGAAAAAAGAAGCAGAAATTAAAATGCAGGCAGGAAGCAACAAGATAATATCTGTTGACTCAGCTATTTTGCTACATTTCTTCTTGGGTTTTTTCTTATTCTGAGTAGCATAAATAAAAACACTGGCTAGTGGAAAGCAAATATTTTTAGTCAGGAGAGAGGAAATTTACCAGACCAGCTACAACATGCAAGTTACTTATCTCTTCCTGAAACATATCCTTTGATTTACAAAACCATTATATGTTTTAAGTATCTAGAATAAGGAGGCATCATTTTTACCATATAAAGAAACCAACACCACTGATGGCTGTCCATTGTTTCCTTTTTTAAGTTTAAAAAATCTAGATGTATCTGCTCAATAAATTTTGGACCTAGAACTGGGGTGGGCAACTTGTGACCCTACAGATTTTTGTGGGGCAGTGGGGGCGTTTCCCTGTCATCCCCAGCTTTTGATCACATTGACTAGGGTTGATTGGACTTGGAGTCCAAAACACATCTAGAAGACCAGAAAGTTGCCCACTTAAAAAGTAATCTAATTTAGTAGAATGCTACAGAAAATAATAAAAGGTGTATCAAATGTTACTAAGCCTGTAAGTGATTGGACAGCTGTTTTAGGAACAATACAGAATGGCCGCAGTGTAGCTAAAAGATTTGTAGGGAGCTCTGTTTTATTTTCTATGGGTAAGAAAAATGGGAGAGCAATGCTGCACTTGAAAAGAAATTAGCATTAAGTAGATAGGCTCATCTAACTAATATGCAGTGAAGAATGCATTAATAAAGCATGAGAAAGGCCTAAAAGATAACAGTACATTATGGTGCCATTTCCAGAGCCTTGTGTATTAGTAGATGGCCCAGAGGGAATTCTCCTGCTGTTACTTACACAAACACAAACATCACTTACGATGACAGGCTCAACACCGACAACAAGTGAATCCATTTCTGTGAAATCCAAACAGGGGCACATCAGAGACACATCAAACGTCCTTGGAAGCTGCCTAAGCAACTTTTCCTTGATGCCTTTTCTGCATATGTGTGATTTTCCAGAAAAATTCTTGTTTTATATCTTGATAAATTTTTGACTACTTTGTTGACAGGCAGAGTGTATTGTGACAGAAAACAGTGTACATAATCTTAGATATCTTCCTTTTACTGCATTGCGGACATACACAGTATACAGTTCCCCATGTTTTTATATAAATTTATTTACCTTTATGCCACCTTTCTCCCAGTCATACCTGTCAAGTTTCGGGAAATTTCTGTCAAATAAGGGAAATTTCCCGGCCAAAACAGGAAACTGGACAGCTATACTTATCCTGAGCTGGCCTCCAGTCTAACTCCAGTCTAATTGCAGTCTAACTAATACGGGATGACGGCAGGAAAGAGTGTAAAATAAGGGGGGTTGACAGACATTTCCTGAAACTTGACAGGTATGCTCCCAGTTAGGGACCCAAGGTGCTCAGAAATTATTTAAAAAAACTGAAAGCACAATTTTGTGATTTTTACCTCCAGAAACTGTGTGTAAAATGGCAGGAATCCTTTGTCAGTAAGAAGGCTTGTTGAATAGGTTTGCTGGGAGTCAATGGGAGATGATCAAAATGGAGGTTATCACAATTTCTTTGGTACCTTTTATGTATCAAGAGGTGGCTGTAAAGATAAGGGGTGTCCCAAGCACAGTGTTGTTAATTGAATAGTTGTCTGAGTACAAGATACTGATGTTGGTAGGGCAGCTGTTGAATTAACAAGCATATCCTTGTTCCCATCCCATTACTTAAAGATGAGAAATCTGTGGAATGGGGGCAGCAAGTACCTTCATGGGCCAATTGTGCCCGCTAGTGCCTTGAAACAAAGGGAAACTAGATTCCCACAAATATTGGGGAATGGGTTACTGTACTTCAGCGTTGAAACCATTGGTTTGCTGGGGTCCAGTTTGCTGGGGTCCGGAGCTCCTCCACCCGGTCCAGCAAACCGGGAGGAGTTGGGTGCACCTGCGATGGCCCCAGTGGGGGATAGAAGAACTGTGCCAGCTGCTGCCTCCCCGCCGCCCTCCCCACGGCCCACCGCCATGGCCCACCGCCACGGCCCACCGTCACGGCCCGCAAGGGTCCGGAGCTCCTCCTCCTAGTCTGGCAAACTGAGAGGAGTGGGGAGCACTTGAGATGGCTCCAGCAGGGGATAAAGGAACTGCACCAGCTGCTCCCTCCCTGCTGCTGACGCTGTGGCCCCCCGGGGTCCGGAGCTCACCTCCTAGTCTGGCAAACCGGGAGGAGTTGGGAGCACTTGCGATGGCCCCAATGGGGGATAAAAGAACTGCACTGGTCACTGCCTCTCTGCCGCCACCCGCCGCCTGATGCCGCGGCTCACTGGGGTCTGGAGCTCCTCAGCCTGGTCTGGCAAACCGGGAGGAGTTGGGAGCACCTGTGATGGCCCCAGCGGAGGATAAAAGAGCTGCACCAGCCACTGCTTCCCTGCCGCCCAGCACCTCTAATACATTAAAGGAGACCAACAACTCCTGCAAACTTAGCAGTTTGAAAGCAAGAAATGGCAAGTAGACAAATAGGGACCACTTTTTTTGGGGAGGGGGAAGCATTCACTGTGCGCTGGTGTCTAGTCATGCCTGACACATGACCACAGAAACGTCTGCTCCCGTCTCTGTCCCAGCTCCTGCAAACCTAGCAGTTTGAAAGCAAGAAATGGCAAGTAGATAAATAGGGGCCATTTCGATGGGAAGGTAAACAGCATTCATGCGCTCCGGTGTCTAGTCATGCCTCACACACAACCATGGAAATGTCTGGAGAAGCAGACAGCACTGGCTCTTCGGCTTTGAAACAGAGATGAGCACTGAACCCTAGAGTTGGATACGACTGGCTTTTGAGCAAGGGCAACCTTTACTTCTGTCCCATTTTTGTGAGAGGAAATTATGGTAACCCTACCCACGGGTAGTAGTTTGGGCACCCCTGTCTTGCATAGATCAGAGCAGAGTCCTCTGTTACATTGTTTTCTAGTACTTAAAAAGTGTATTAAAAGAAAAGTATAGCAATAGGGTAAGGAAACAACATGAATCACATAAGGAATACAATGTATATGATAGGGAGAATTGTATGGGGTGTGCTAGGGGCGTTAAAAGTCTTAGATAATTATCGCAGAAGACTAAGAAGCCAACAGGACTATTGAGAAGAGGATTGCCCACAAACATTGCAATTTCTGTTGCGAAAAGATGGAAAGCAAACTATGTGGGTCATACCTGTCAAGTTTTGGATTTGGAAATAAGGGAAAATTCCTGGCAAATAAGGGATACTTGACAGCTATGCTTATCCTGTGCTGCCCTCCAATGGCGGCAATAGGGCATTGCAGTCTAATTAATAAGGGATGATGGCGGGAAAGAGGGTAAAATAAGGAGTACATGCCTGGCATGCCTGGAGTCTGAAATCCAGTAAGAAGGATTTAGATAGCAAGATACAGAGTAAGATGTAGTGGAGACCTGTGACGCTATGCCTGCAAGTGTAATTGCAAAGAGGAAATTATAGGAAAAGCAGAGGAGTCCAGCCTACAGCCAGAAAAACAAAAGGTATGATCTACAAACCATCCTTGAAGCTTTGTCCTTAGAGGATGCAAAAGATGAAAAGCAAGCTACACTATAAACACAGAGGGTGATACTAGTGCGTCATGTACAGTTTCAAAGGCATTGGGGCCTGAATGCAGATACTGTAGTCATTTCTCAAAAATAATCTACTGCTGTGCACATTTAACATTTGGCATATTTTTATATTAAATGTTAAAGAATTTTATTACCTGCGTCTTCTGATTTCTGATCAGATCTAAACAAATAGTGTGGGAAGTTTTTAACCTTGGCTATGTATACAGTATGGTCATAATCCCAAGAGTGTCTGCCCGTTCAACCAGAGCGGACCGGAGGGGCTCTCTAATGGTGCCATCAGTTAGGGGTGCACATCTGTCCAGCACCCGAAGCAGGGCCTTCTCCGTGTCCGCACCAACCCTCTGGAACCTCCTGCCAACAGATCTAAGACTTCAAAGAGAATTGCTGCCCTTCAGGAAAGGATTGAAGACCTGGCTGGCAGGGCAGGTGTGGGGGCCCCCGAATGGGAACACGGTCCCTGCCTTCTGGCTTATGTAAACCATTAAGAACTCTCTCTTCTTATTTTTATAGTGGGTGGGATGGGTGGGTGGGATATGGGTCTTTTAAAGTGTTTTTATGTGTTTTTAAAACTTGTTGTAATGCCGCCCTGAGTCGGGTTCGGCCTGAGTGGGCGGCATATATAAATATGACTAATAAATAAATAAATAACTAAATAATCCATTAAGTGCTTTTTCTAGCTCCTTTCACAAGAACTGATTTTACCCTATCCCTCCTGCGGTTCTTCTGTGCACACACACAAAAACCCTACAGTTCTTGTGATTTAGGAAACTTTGTCAAGCAGGTTTTTAATATCTCAAAATGTTGAAGTAGGAGGGATAGAAAATGAAAGTTCTAGTTGTTTTCAAAGACCTCTGCTGAATCTTGACCTATATGTTAATTTCTCACCTACCCAATTGCGGTTTAGATTAATTACTTTTAACCATGTATGTTTGTTTTGTTCTATTAGAAAATGTGAGGGATTTTGTTTAGTTCAGTTTTTAAATGTGTGGCTTTTGTGCACCAGATTGACACCTAGAAACACTTTCTATAAGATTTCAAGTACAGTGGAACATCATACAACAATCACCCTGTATAGCAATGAAATTGTGCGGATTCCCCATGCCCATCTGGCATGGAACAGCCCCGGCGGAGGCTGCTTAGGTGAGAAGGCTCCTGGCGGTGGCTTCTGCGGGCAGCTAAATTAAGGGGGGTGAATAAATGATAGGGTTTGATTCACCCAATTACATGACCTGACCGACGATTCTGCAAGGTAGGCAGATCGCTAACCCCAGTGACCGATTAGGTAAACACTCATCTCCTGGCCAAGGAAATCCCCGGTGCAAATAGTGAATATGTTTGCCCCTGTCTAAGCCCTGAACAATGGCTTCCCTCATCCCGTGTTTGTCCGAAATAATTAACTTCCCTTCGAGGGGTTTCCCAATTAACCTGGGTAAACAGGTGATGTGATTGACTCCCGGGTGATGGTTTTTTCTACCTGCCTTCTGATCTATAAAAGGCGTATGTATTTTTCCAATAACCACTGATCTGATCTCGCTCCTGTTGCCCCGTGTTGTCATTGATCAGTCTCCTCCGGGACCTAGCGCCGCCCTAGCGGCCCAACATCGCTACAGCTGGTGACCCCGATGTGATTTACTCGCGAGTAAGAGACCCCGGAGAGGTCTACTCGTGAGTAGCGATTCACGCGGTCCGGTTCTACGCTTGAACCGTGACCCGTCATCCCGGAGGACAGCGCGGCGCTCCGGCCGGCAGCCAGCCGATCGGAGGAGTAGCCTGCGGCGAGGCATCCCAGAGAGACATTCCTACCGCTTACTCCCCGCTTTCGAGGAGGGTTGCCATAGAGGGAAACGCGTTCCGCTCAGGGCAGCTGTGAGCCCCTGACATCGCAGAGGCCGTTGAAGGGCCCGTGGCAGAAGGTCCACGCTCCGAGGTCTACCCCAGACACCCGACGCCCGAACCTGTTGCCTGCAAAGACGCGTCGACTCGTCCCGAGGAGGAATCTTCCGGAGACCCAATCGCAGGTAATATGGGGACTTGCTCTCATAGACCAGGTCCGTCCGCTAGCCAAAGAACTCGTGAGGAAGAGTTTAAAATCCTGGCCAGGGTATTTAAGTTACGCTTTCACAGCAGGGAATTAGCGAGACTTTTGGCGTACCTCAGGGAACACGCCTACTTTACCCAGAAGTAGGTACGTTAACCCTGCAGCTCTGGGACCAGATAGGAGACTGTATTCAGCAACCCCCGAAAGCTCCAGGAGGGATAGTTCGTACTTGGAGAAAGTGTAGGAAACTCTTAGCAGAGATCGAGCCAGTCCGGGTAGAGGCCAAAGAACCCCTGTTAGTCGAGCCATCAGGCAAGCCAGTCGAACCGACTGCGCCCACGGCACTCTATCCGTCAATTAGCTATCGGCAGAGTAGCGTAGGGAGCGTTCCCGCGGTGACAGCTGCAGACGTCACCGAAGGAACGCAAGGAATGAGAAGTGCCGGCGCTCCTCTGACAGCTCCAGGCTCCCTAGTCGTGAAGAGTGCCCTTCAGCGCACAGCTGAGATAGAACTTAAAAAGGGGGAATTGTCAGTTGAACAACTAGCTGAACTTAGACAGATTTGTCCAATCCGCTTGGAGATGGACGCGCTCACGGGCGCACAGCAGATAGTACACTCCCCAGTCCCGTACAAGCTTCTCATGGCTTTACGGAAAGCAATTTCAGAGACAGGGCTCCAGAGTCGTTTTACAAGGGGCACGCTTCAGCAAGTGTGCGAAACCACCATGTGGATTCCTCATGATTGGAAAGCCGTCATGAGGATGATGCTAACCCCCAGCCAGTACATGATTTGGGACAGCGAGTTTCGCCTAGAGGCCCAAGCCCGAGCTGCCAGGATGGGAGGCGCAGTACTTCCTGACCAGTTGTATGGTTCAGGTGCCTTTGAGCCCATCAACGCTCAAATTAACTTGCCTCTCGCCACTCTAGAAATGTCAGCCGAAGCTGCCTACCGGGCATACTTCAAGGTCCCAGCGTCTGGCAAAACGGCTAAAAATTACACTGCTATCAAGCAGGGAGCCCAGCAGCCCTACATGGACTTCATCAATCGCCTGGAGGAAGCAATTAGCAGGCAGATTGATAATGAGCAGGCCCAACAAGAGCTTATGATTAAGCTAGCTAAGGACAACGCCAACCTGGACTGCCGTAAAATCTTGCAGTCCCTGGGCAATCGCCCTGACTTGACCTTAACGGACATGATCCGAGCATGCTCCGACGTTGGCACCGACTCCTACAAGATGGGGCTGCTAGCGGCCGCGGTGCAGGGGGGAAGAAGACCTCAGGGCAATGGCAAGATCAAAGGGGCATGCCACACTTGTGGCAAGGTCAGACACTTCGCCAGGGAGTGCCAATCCAAGGGAGGCGGACAAAAATCCGGCCGTCCCAAGGCTCCGAGCACCCCCTGCCCGAAGTGCAAGAAAGGCTATCATTGGGCCAGGTATTGTCCGAGTTCGGGAAACCGGAATCCGGGCACGTCTCTGGCCCCAGTCCAAACAGAGGCTTCCTTCACCCAGATCCAGAACTCCCCAGAACTGGACTAGGTTCCAGGCACATTCCAGGCACTGCGAGGGCACAGGCCAGCCCCAAGGGTAGCACAGGACTAGAATTGGCTTGCCAGGCGGACGTTACATGCGATCTGCCGGGCACAGTCTATCTAGTCGATTCCCAGTACATGGGACCCCTACCCAGAGGCTTTATAGGTTTAGTTTTGCCCCGTAGTGTAGCTGGAGCACGCGGAATTTTCATAATTCCAGGAGTCATTGACTCGAATTTTTCAGGCGTCCTCCAAGTCCAGCTTTGGACACACCTACCCCAAACTATCCACGAGGGAGACACCTTAGCGCAACTGATCTTGGTTCCTTGTCACTCGCCAGCAGGCAGCCAGAGAAGGCTCAGTGCCAGCTCAGAGTCCGGTTCAGCAGACCGCTCGAGCGCGAGTGAGGCAGTGCAGGGATACCAGGTCTTGGCGACAGTGGAGACCAACATTGAGTGGAAGCAGCGCCCCGTTATCGAGGTATTTTTGAACAAAAGAGTGTTCTCAGGGTTACTCGACACCGGAGCGGATGTGACCGTGATAAGCAGAAGCCAGTGGCCGAGGGAGTGGGCCATTGAGCCGGTCTCCGATGTGTGGGGGGTAGGCGGCGTTCAGGGAGCGTTTAGAAGCCGAGAGTGGGTAGAAGTCACAATCCCAAGGGCTGACGGCACGGCGGTGATACGGCCGCACATTCTTGACGTGCACGTCAATCTTTGGGGATGGGACATTCTACAGCAGTACGGTGCCACGCTTACCTTTGGGTAATGGCATTGCCACTTAAATGGCTCACCGACACTCCGGTCTGGGTAGAACAATGGCCGGTAGTGGGGGAGAAATTGGTTGCTCTCAAGCAGCTAGTTAAAGAACAGCTAGACGCAGGACATATAGAACAGTCCACGAGTCCCTGGAATTCGCCAATTTTTGTTATTAAGAAGAAGTCGGGGAAGTGGCGACTCCTCCACGATCTCAGAGAGATCAATAAATGTATTCAGCCGATGGGCCCGCTCCAATGCGGCATCCCAAATCCTAACATGATTCCCGAGGGGTGGGAGATTCTAGTCGTAGATCTCAAGGATTGCTTTTATACAATCCCCTTAGACCCCAGGGACCGGGAGAGGTTTGCCTTTACGGTGCCGGTCGTGAACCACAGTGAGCCCACGCAGCGTTACGCGTGGAAATTTTTGCCACAGGGCATGCTCAATTCGCCCACCTTGTGCCAAATTTACGTCCACGACGCGCTGGCAAAGTTTCGAAACCTCTACCCACAAGCCATAGTTTGTCACTTTATGGACGATATTTTCGTAGCGTTGCCACGGCTTTGCAGCAAAATGTTTTCAGACCTCCAGGCCAGCCTGGGGGACAAAGGTTTACTCATTGCCCCGGAGAAAGTGCAGAGAACCGAGCCCTTCTCACACTTGGGCCATCGGCTTCTCCGCTCTTTCGCCGCACCGGTTTTACCTCAGATAAATTTACAAGACTCAGTCACCCTCGTAGAATTGCAGCAAGTTTTGGGGAATATCAATTGGGCCAGACCGTATTTTCGCTTGGATATGGATCTTCTAAAGCCGCTCTTCTCGCTGCTAACCTTAGGTAAGCAGCCGGCAGACCGGATAAAAATCTCTCGAGACGCGCGCTTGGCGCTCGAGAAAGTGAACCAAGTTCTCAGCCAGAGGTGGGTGGATAGGATCGCCCAGGGGCCATATGCCCCGATCCTGAATTTGTACATCGTACGGTCGGGATCCATGTTCACTGGGGCGCTAGGAGTAGACTCAGAAAAGGGAGCGAAAATTGTGGAGTGGGTGTACTTGCCTAACACCTCATCTCGGAACATTGTTCCGCCCCAAGAACTGGTCTCCGCGGTGATCTACCGCGGCAGGCTGAGAGCTAGGGACATTTCTGGGCACGATTTAGCTAAGATCATAGTCCCGTTCACCAAGGAACAAATTCATCAGTTGGTGCAGCTAGGTGACTCGCTTCTGATAGCCTTGGAAGGATTCACTGGAAGCTTGGCATACCACTTGCCTAAAGACCCCAGACTTGTCTTGCTTCAAACAGGAACAGTCAGCTTGTTCGAATTGCTTTCGCTGGTCCCACTTCAGGGGGCCAAGACAGTCTTTACCGATGGTGGATGCACATATGGTGTCTTGACCTGGCAGGAGGGCGAAGCTTGGCACATGCTGTTGACTCTCCCACAGAAGTCCGCGCAGCGGGCGGAGTTGGCAGCCGTGAACCTTGCTTTGCGCACCTTCGCCAAGGAACGTTTAAACATCATAACCGACAGTCTGTACATTAGGAATTTGCTCCACAGTCTACCGGGAGCTTACATTACCCCCGCGATAGACAAGAATCTGCTTAGTCTGTTTCTCACTGCTCAATTTCACTTGCGGAACCGCACGGAGCCGCTCTATATTGCCCACATCCGAAGTCATCAAGACCTACCGGGTCCGATTTCCGCGGGCAATAGCAGAGCGGATGCGGCGGCAAAAGAAATTCAGCAACGTTCAGTTTTGGGAGTTTTCACTACTCCAATTCAAAGTCATGCATTTTTTCACCAAAACGCCAAGGCACTCGCCAGACAGTTCAATCTGCCACTTTCTCAAGCCCAAGGTATAGTACGCTCTTGCCAGCATTGCGCCGGGGCGCCGGGGGGGCCCTCGTGGGGGGTCAACCCACGAGGGACAGAGGCCAATCAAGTGTGGCAGATGGACGTCACGCATGTGCCGCAGTTTGGCAGATGGCAGTACATGCATGTCTGCATTGACACCTTTTCTCAGTTCGTTTGGGCGACGGCGCAGAAGGGGGAGACTGCCTCCCACGTGGAGCAGCACCTCCTTTCCTGCATTGCGGCGATGGGCAAGCCGCGGCACGTGAAAACAGATAACGCCCCGTCCTACAGCTCTAGGCAGTTGGCCGCCTTCATGGACACCTGGGACATCAAGCACACATTTGGCATTCCCTACAATCCGCAAGGGCAGGCGATTGTAGAGCGGGTCAATCGGACGCTAAAGTCCTATATTGACAAACAAACAGAAAGGGGGGAGCCACCAGCCCTCCCCAAATCACAGGGAGAAGCACAGTTTTGTCTGAATAAGGTATTGTTCACATACAATCACCTCAATGTTTTTTCGGACTGTACGCCGCAGGAGAAGCACTTCCGCCGTTCGGAAGCTCTCCCGCGACCTATGGTCCGGTACCGAGTGCCACCAGACCCTTCTTGGAGGGGCCCGGTGCCACTCATAACCTGGGGAAGAGGGTATGCTGCAGTTATGTCTCCCACAGGTGTCATTTGGATTCCAGCTCGGTGCGTCAAGCCTCATTTGGAACCACATGGCGTGGACCCAGGCCGACCCGAGTCCGATCCCGGAGATGCAGGATCTCGCCCTGACCGAGGGGACCCGCCGGGAGAGACAGCGGTCACAGACGACAGCACCGAAGATCACCTGGGGGATGGTCAAGGCCCTCTGCCATGATGCCCAGGACGCCATCCAGCGCGAGGGGGAGGAACTGACACCAGAGAGCTTTGCGGTTGCGATTTTCGCCCGAATTCACGCCAACTCCATGGCAGTCACCATCATCCTGGCCCTCTCCCTGCTTTTGGGGGGAGGTGCTCAGGCCGCCTCACTGGAGGCCAGCGATTTAATGCCAGGCGGAGACCTCTCTGCCCGGATGCAGTACAACATTTGGGAAAGGTTGGCTACCCTTGTCAACCAGTCCGATTTTTGCCTCAGGCAGGACGTCGGCTCTGCCTCGATCCTCAGCACCTGCCTTGTCCCGGTGTGCCATTCTCCGGGCGCACACCCCCGGGACGGGGACTGGCTGGTGAGGTGACTCTTCAGCCCATACATCCCATCAGCTTCCTCGGAATATGCCCGTTGGGAGATGCGGCTGACCATGACTTTACCGGCTGATGCGGCCACTCTCCACACTCCTCGAGTGGCGGTCAGCCCGAACTCTACCTGCGGCCGAATACACGGTTGCTCCGGACCCGGCCGAGCCCGGCGCCGTTGCCTCGATGTAGGCAGCGGCAATTGGACTTGCAATAACCCAGTGCCACTTGGCTCGAAGTATGCACATATCACCCTGCCATCGGGATGGTTCTTTACGTGTAACCAGTATACGTTTAACTACATTCCGGCTAATATTACAGACTCTATATGTTGTATCAGTCATTTGACACTGTTGCTCCCCACTAAGGATATGATCGCCCCACGCGCTAATATCCCCAATGCTTCCAATGGCTCCAATGTTCCCTCACTCATACGGCACACTCGCACCACCCTGTTAGACAGCTCATGTGAAAGTAGCTTTAGGGTAATGAGACCTGCCGAATACCTCTCTTTGGCAGTCAGCATCTTTGGCGTGCCAGGCTTAGCCGTCGGCAGCGCAAAGAGGATTGGTCGCTTGGCCTGCGGTTTAGCAAAGGCCATTAACCATACCTCCTCAGCGATAGCGCTCCTCAATCAGGAACAGGCGGAGCTTCGCCATGCCATTCTCGATAATCGAGCGGCTATCGACTACCTCCTACTATTGCACCACTTGGGCTGCGAGTCCTTTCACGGTATGTGTTGCTTCAACCTTACTGACAACTCCCGGAAAATTCAAAGCCAGATCACAGATCTCCACGCCATAGTCACAGGCATCACAGAGGGCTCTGCGTGGGGGGCTTGGTGGAGTTCTCTGTGGAAGTGGATGTGGTCGTGGATCCCATGGGGGTGGCTTCAGATGGTGCTTAAGGTAGTGGTGGGGGTAGTCATACTGGGCATAGCAATTTGCTGTCTCACTCAATGCATTCCCTCACTGATCTCGAGGTGCCGCCTCAGAAGGAAACCCCGTGACGTCACTCCCGACCAACAGCTGGTGCCGCTTCTGCACAAAATCGCTGGTCAGGCTCTTAATATTAAAAAGTAAGGGGAGATGCGGATTCCCCATGCCCATCTGGCATGGAACAGCCCCGGCGGAGGCTGCTTAGGTGAGAAGGCTCCTGGCGGTGGCTTCTGCGGGCAGCTAAATTAAGGGGGGTGAATAAATGATAGGGTTTGATTCACCCAATTACATGACCTGACCGACGATTCTGCAAGGTAGGCAGATCGCTAACCCCAGTGACCGATTAGGTAAACACTCATCTCCTGGCCAAGGAAATCCCCGGTGCAAATAGTGAATATGTTTACCCCTGTCTAAGCCCTGAACAATGGCTTCCCTCATCCCATGTTTGTCCGAAATAATTAACTTCCCTTCGAGGGGTTTCCCAATTAACCTGGGTAAACAGGTGATGTGATTGACTCCCGGGTGATGGTTTTTTCTACCTGCCTTCTGATCTATAAAAAGGCGTATGTATTTTTCCAATAAACCACTGATCTGATCTCGCTCCTGTTGCCCCGTGTTGTCATTGATCAGTCTCCTCCGGGACCTAGCGCCGCCCTAGCGGCCCAACATCGCTACAAAATTGCATAACAATTAGGTTTTGGGGGGAAATGGCATCCTGCATAACAATTTTCCCTATGGAAAAAAATCATACAACAATTTTTCAATTGGAAAAACCACTTAGTGAAAAAAAAAACATTGTACGATGCACCCCATAGGGGAAATTGCTATACGATGCATGCATCGTATAGCAACTGTTTCGTACAACAACAAGCCCCGTGGAATGGATTAAAATCGTTGTATGAAGTACCACTGTATTTTAAATACCTAGCTGGATAGCTCCGTTGGTCGGAGCACCTGGTTGTAGAGCCAGTGGTTGGGAAACAGGAATTTCCCAGTGTGTCTTCTGGAAGGAGAACCAGAGCAATATCAACAGGAAGAACTGGTCCCAAAGTATTACCCAGAATGATGGGTTGGTAAACATTTTTGAGTACTTTGTATTTAGAAAACCCCAGAAAGGGCCACGTTAAGTGTGAATTTACTTGACGAGACAATTAAATATAGAACTATTTTAAGCAGAAGGAGTCACAACATTATGTAGCCATAATTTTAGGGTTTTGTTAGATGTGTAATTTATTAAGTTATACAGTACATATTTCTGCCTGGTTATAGTTTTTTTCTCTCCTGGATTGCATAGCCAATGACCACACACCCTCCTTCAAAGGGAAGACCTTTTTAAATCAACTCCCCTCTATTTTATATGATCTGCAGATCTTCAGTTTTCCTTATGACTGCTGGTATTCCCCACTCCCCATGCATGGCTGAAAATGTTTTGTTCACATAAGCAATGCTATCTCTGAAAATTGGAAATAGAGCGGATTAAATAAATGTACAAAACCTCAGATTACTCAGGGATTACATGCATACTTTGCAATTCATCACTTGACACACAGCCCTCTGTACACACCAAAGGAAGATGCCTCCTTCCAATTTCACTGGTGATATGGCATCTCAGCACCATCCACATTTGAGAAATCATTTCCCACAGAAACTAGGTCAAGGCTTTGCATTCAAATCAGCCTCAGCATTACATTCGCCGCATATACCAGATGAAGCTCACCAACATTCCTAGAGGAGGTGTTTCAAAGTTGCCAGGTTTAAATGGAAAATTCAATTACTGCCTTTCATGATTTGGTTTTTGTCCAGTGTAAAAGCTGGCAATCACAGTATGTCTGTATAGTAAAAATAGGAGTTCACAGTATACATTGCCTGAGCTGTCTGAAAGGAATCCACAGATTCTTCTGACCTCTTTCTAAATTTACTGTACATCTGAGTCTAAATGTATGTTCTTAAAGACTGTCTCCAATTTTAATGAAAAATATGCTGATAAATGAAAATAAAAAGTAGCAAACCTGAATAAAGAGAGAGGGAGAAAGAACAGCTGCTACAAAAAACAGTAATCAAACATTAAACCTTATGTTAACTATATTCAGAATACCTCTACAGCCATTAATATTCTGGCGTACTCGCTATGCAAGTGAGAGAAGCACTGCAGTTCCACGTTCCTCTGTCTTCCTTTTTTTCACCTTGAATGAAAGTAGGGCAGCAAGTCCAAGTGGAACAGTCTTCACTATCCATGGGAGTTTCAGTTCACGGAGAGAATCAATGCAAACAGTGGAGCGTGTCCCATTCGACTCACTGCCCTCCAAACTTTCAAGATGGCAGGAGTGATGAGGGAGAGAGGCTGGGTTAGACTCTACCTTGGCTTGGGCATGCTTGCCTCATGAGCGTTGTCAAACAGCAACACCTGAATAGGGCTAATGTTAATATCAAAATATGTGGTGGGTGAAAATCTTTAGGGATCTGGTGTAATTCACAGTACCAGGTTAAGTCAGAGCTTGGTGGGGAGAAAATCTTTGAGGGAATTACATTCCTCAAATGTCCTCAGCCAGCTTTTGAGCTCTGCATATACTTCACTAACAACCTTCTCCATAAAATGAAGGTTATGGTGTCTGTTGTAATATTCCATCACCTATCTCCTGCTGTCCTCATAGCTGAAGCTGGCTTATGCTTCATTACAACTTATGGTCTCCCTTTTGAGAGTTTTCTATGCATGGAATACTCAGAAGTGGTCTAGCGTCCCCTTCTTCTAGTGGCCCTCTAGGGTACACAGAAAGAACCTCCTCGAAGATTGTGGTCTTTTTGAACCACAATCGGGCATACCCTGGTAACGGCAGTCTTGTATTGCTGGCTAATCTTTCTCACACTAAGTCAGTCAAAAGGAACAGCAGGATGAACTCACCAAAAGGTGCCTTCATTTTGACAGTTTCATGTCTGGCGTAGACACAGAAGAAGAAGTGGCCTTCTAGGACTTTGCAGCTTGACCAATGCTAAACAGGCTGACTCTTCTCCCAGTAGGCACAGCGGGGGATGAAATTCTCACTGAGTTATTCATCTAGCATACTTTTTTAAAATATTCAGTGAAAGAAATTATAAAAAGGAGCAGATAGACTCAGCTCCCCTCCTTTTGGTGATGCTAGAGGAGTGCAATTAATGGATCCTAATCTAAATATTTCTACTTTTAAAGTTTTCACCCAAATTCTATATTGGGCTTGAATATGGATAAAGGTCATTGCAGCAGACGTGGAAATCCTGCATAATAAATCCCCCCATCACCTGTCTCCTGCTGTCCTCATAGGTGAAGCTGGCTTATGCTTCATTACAAGTAGGTGCTTTTATTCTGTTTGAAATGTTGGTAAAGATTAGATGCTGCATATGACACCTCCCTTATTAAACTGCATTGGTTTGAATCTCTAAGGGAAGATAATTGGGCACAGACATCCTGCAGGACACTGAGAAGTTAAAAATCGGATTTTCTGGCAACTGATTACAATTGAACCCTGAAAGAAAGAGTTTTTAGGCTGTGGGGCTTGATGTAATTCCACAGTTTTCAAAAATGTGCAGGTTTCTGAGAGATACACCATGGCCAAGTAGTCATCAGTCTGACTACTGATTATGTAGTGCTTTCATGGAGTTAAGATTTCAGGATATGCAAATCATGAGAGATCTGTGTATCATGAAAGAAGAGGTCTTAGTATCCCACAATCAGAGCAGCTTTGGATTTAACTCTGCTGCAGATCTAATCCAACAGCTGGAATCCAGTTGTGGTGTTTATGCTGCATAATTCAGATGGCAAAATTATGTGACATAAATTCTGTCATTATGTATTATTTTCCATTTTATATGCCCATCCAAAATTATGTGGAATAAATTCTGCCATTATTATTTTCCATTTTATATGCCCATCCAAAGTACTGTAAAGAGTTTTGTCCACTACCCATTCACAATATGGCTGAAATTCTACTGCCACACTAAAATGGACCTGTTGAATTGGTGGGGATCTGGTGAGGCAGCCCCTCCATTGACTGAATTGGGCCTACTTTAGCTTGAATCAATGGGATTTACAGAGGACTTGACTCACCAGATCCTCACTGATTCAAAGGGCGTACTTTTAGTTGTGATTTACTAAATTAAATACCATGTGGTTCTCTGATAACAATTACTACTTGATAATCCATTTTTAATCATTTACTGAGTGGCCTTGTTTGATGCACCTATTAGATAACTGCAAGTATTCTTTAAACTCAGAATTTGCAAATCTGATTTTATTTTATTCCATTCACATAATACCACATTATGGATTCATTTTGTTTTGTACTCTTGTCATTAAAGTGAACAGATTTAGCTAGTTCTTTTCTTGATTTTGTACTTGTGCAAAAGCCTTTGGACACACACAATAAAATTTTAATGCAGTCGCAAGTGGATATTGATATGATGTGGGATATGGTTGTAGGTTTGCCTCACATGCTACAACAAGCACACTGCCTCTGTCTCAGGCCATAAACAATTAATTTGAGCCGAAAACACATTAATGTTGCCGAGGAGTGATTGAGACAGTCTATGTTTATGGAAGCAGGCTTCAAAAGAATCCTGTTTTTAAATCATGAACACCCATCTGCAAACAAAGGCAGGCAGTCTGCATGCTACCAGACTGCTATAATATTCATTCATTTCCATGAATTAAGGAGTTTCCTCTCATAGTCATGAATTATAGCTAATACAGTACTTGGTTCCAGCCTCAGAACCCTTCCTTTTTTGTGATGTTTCCCTTGTTTGCTGTGTTCAGTAGGCCACAAGGAAAATAATTTGTCTAAATTATGAGGGGTCAAGAAGTTTTCAGGTTTAATCAGGGGCTCCACTACCGTTGTTGATCATTTAAGCACTGAATGCATGAATGTAAATTGATACATAGGTACTGTGTGTGACATAGGTCACCCTTGCTCGAAAGCCAGTCGTATCCCACTCTAAGGTTCAGTACTATCTCTGTTTCATAGCTGAAGAGCCAGTGCTTTCTGTGTCTGCAGTCATTTCTGTGGACATGTGGCAGGCATGACTAGACACTGGAGTGCACAGAATGCTGTTTACCTTCCCACTGAAGTGGTGCAATTTCTTGCTTTCAAACTACTAGGTTGGCAGAAGCTGGGACAGAGATGGGAGATCACTCCATCATGCAGTGCTCAGGTCTCAAACTGCTGACCTGCCAACCTTCCATTCATCACATTCAGTGTCTTAACTACTAATCCACCACAGTCACTGTATGTGACATAGATCCACATAACTCTTAAAGATATTATTTTTAAAAAAATTGACAGTAAATCATGCCCAAGGTTTCTTTGGCTGCTAGTTTTAACGAAGACCACCACTGCCATCATCATATTTGCAGACTAGTTTTTTGTTTTCCTCATCACACAGTTCACGAAAGCATAGGAGTCCCAGCTTTCAGAAAGAAAATTAATTGTTGCTTTCCTGGTGCCATTTCTTTCTTTCTTTTTGCCATGGGTTGGGTTATGTAAATCAGGTATAATATGGCTGGACATCCCGCTATGGTAATGGAGTAGACCGTACAGCCAGCAACTCAACACTGAGTGTCGGGAGGCAGTTAACTAACCTCACTTCCTAAAGGGGCCAACAGCTACGGGTGGATCAGCCCTTTTAGGTGGGGTGTTGGTCCCCTCAGTGGAGGAAATGCCACTGGAAACCATCATATTGGGCCCAACGGCAAAATGAGTGGAGGAGGAACTCTGATTCCCAGTGGTCATGGAGGCGGAAGAGGCCATGCCAGATGGACTGTCTGTGAAGGCGCACCTTGTCCATATCCTCAAGGTTGTGGCAGTCCATTGCAGTCCCGGTGTTAAATCCTGCATGTCTCATTTCATATGTGGCACAACAGATGGCTCCGAGATCATAGTGTGGCAAGCTGGGATCCACCTTAAACAAATTCATGCCAGTGACATTGTTCCTGCTTCAGGAAAAATGCATTCTTGGATACGAGTTGCAGTTGACGACGATGCAAATCAGGTGCTGAGCAACACATGCTGCCCAAATGACATTGTTTTGTTGATTACAATGGTATTAAGATCAGACAAAAAGACTTGTGGGTCATGTAGACCGATTTTGCTTCAAAATGTAGGCCTTAATAAATTGGAAAAGTTATTGGCCATTTGAGCCAAAGCATAAGTATTAAGATAATTCATCCTGAACTACATAGGGTTTTATTTTATGTTTAGTGCAGAAAGTTTGCCTGCATGAATTTGCTGAGCTTATTTAATGTCCTCTTTAAGATGAAAAACGATGCCAGCCCTGTGGTAATAGTATCTTTTGACGCTGAGAAAGCATTTCTTTGAATTGAGTGGCAGTTACTCTTTTTACTGTGATGGAAGATTTAAAATTTGTGGAAAACGTATAGCATCAGTGACAGCTTTCTGAGTAAAGATGCATGCTAATGACACGGCATTGTTTTCTACTTTTCTTTTCCAAGCAAGCTGGCCAAAGATGCCCAGCTACAACGGCCTCTTAACTGTTGTGCATAAAACATTTCTAGAAAGAATGAGCAGAGCAGCCATGGTGGCATACATTAAAGACAAAAACACTTATTTTAAGAGTGTTCCTATCATGATGAGTTGCAATGTTTTATTTGAGAGATAATTACTATTTTAAGGCAACCCTTGAGCCACAAGGGTATAGAAAGCTAGCAAATCAATGATCTTGGCAATAAAGGAACAAAGCTGAGGGCTGGTTGTAAGCCTTTCTGTGTCTACTGTGCAGTACATTTATTCTTATCAATGACTCAGGTTTGTTTGAAACTGCCTTATAAATAGTAGGTTTGGTACACTGCTGTGATGCTACCTTACAATAAAAGCAACAATTAACAGAGAGTGGTGGTTTTTTTTAAAGCATTTTCACTTTTTTCTGACTGCTTTCTGTCGACAGTAGCAGTGAAGTTGTTTGACAAATGCTTTCCTATCAGGAGTCTGTGCTTCCACTGATGATCCTATTATTGTAGTCAAGAACCTGCCCAACAATATTACGATGTTAAAATGAGATTGCACTTCAGCTAAATGCAATGACATTTAGTGTGCATGATTAACAGAAACTGGTTTTAGTTCAGAAAGCTACAGTGTGTACAGGGTACAAGTAAGCATCTCAAACCTGATCTACACAGAAGTTCTCTTTCTTGCCCATCTTGGCTAAACAAATGAGCCTAATTGCATATAATAAATCCTGAAGAGAAGGATAGCACCGAAGGAGAGGCAGGCCTCAAGCTGGCACTGGAAAGTGGCAATTTATTTCTCAAGACATTTGACCAAATGTCTTCCTCATGGCAGGTGATGTCCATGTACCTTGCTCTGTACACTAATTTAAACAACATGTGTGTAAGAGAAAGAGAATAAGAGAGGGACTGAAATGTTGACTCAAGCTCTTCCTGATTTAAGAGGAAAGATAAGGCTATCTGGTGCTCCTTCAGACTCTGTAAAGCCAGGAAACTTGAAGGCTTATGCTTTACCACAGGGATTCCCTACCTAAGGCCTGTGGGCTGGATGCGGCCCATGGCATCATTTCATGTGGCCCCCACCCCCTCCATCAAACCCAGAAGTGCCATGTGTGTGGTAAATGGCCTCCCTCATCATGCAAGCAGGGCAAAATGGACATACAGCCCCCGAAGCTCTCTGAGAAAGCATGATCCAGCCCACAACTTGAAAAGGTTGGGAACCTCTGTTTTAACAGATGTGCCAACTTTCCTTGGTCTTTCAGACCACCTTACTGATTGAGTCTGAAAGACCAAGGAAAGTTGGCACATCTGTTAAAGCAGAAGTTCCCAACTTTTCCAAACTGGGGAATGGATCACACTTGGGGGCCGTATAGCCATTTTGCCTTCATTGCAATAACAGGTAGCAAATACGAAAAAAGGCATTGCACACAGCATCTGCAATATACTTTTTAAAAACCACACACAAACTAAATTAAAGACAGAGCATGAAGATCATTTAGTGCTGTTTTAATAGCATGTTGCATGTTTTAGTGCCTTTCAGCGGGAGAAAGGCAAGGTACTTGACCTTCATTAAAAATTTTAATATTTTATAAGAAACATGAAAACCAACTCTCTCTGCATCTTTGTGTGTAAATAGGATATCTCAGACTACTAGGCTTGTTGGCACTCTAGGTGCTCATTACTCATTAATTGTTGTTCTCATATCCTACTTGGCTTTTGCAATCTGTCCTGACCACACCATGGAACTGAAATACATATCTGGGGGGAGGGGGAGGGAAGCCCTTTAATGAAAAACGTTTTTATTATGTGCTTGTAAGTTAATGTAAAAAAAATTAGAGAAAAAACTATACAAAGCTTAATAAGGGCAAACTGAAATGCAAGATGAACTGACTCTGATGTGTAAATGCAATTTGCTTATGGAAAGCTCATTTCCCTACAATAATTAATTTTGCGCACTAAGCTTTTATGTCTATTTTTTATAATTATAGAAATGTACTCATCTGTGACACTACAACTGATTAATATTTATTATTATGATTCTTCTGAAGATGTTAAGCATCAAGGGAGATACAGGTTTTATTTTTCATCATAACTTTTGAAGTGAGTTCAATTTTGAATCACTAAAATCTATACACAAATTGGATATCACATAAGACCTGTTGTCAGTCCCATTTTTCTCAGAAAAAAATATTGAAAGGCAATGCTTTGTCTTTAGATGAAGTATCAATCCCATGTCTGGAATGGCAAGATGAAAAGAAAAAGAAACATACAGCACATCCGTTACCTTCAAAATAGATTTTGTAACATACTCACGGTTTGCTTGTTCATATACTGCCCAATGAGTGAATACACACTATTCTGGGCAGTGTACAAGATAAAACAATAATCCCCAAACACCCCAACCCATTTCATTCCCATGACAACATAAGCAAAATGTAAACTCAAATGGGGTTGTACACAGAAAAAACTTTAACATTCAAATCAACAGCAGTTGAGGATATGTTCTTAAAGGCTGTCTTATATAATTCCGTCTTAAATAATGTGTTGAATATCAAGAGAAAATTGAGCCTGATACACCCCAGTTGGCAGTTTATTTCACTGAGAAGAGGACTACCACCTGAGAAATTCCAGCTCCTTCTTACCTTTCTAGCCTCCCTCCATGTGGTTTGGGAACAGCATGTAGCATGGGAAACGGTTTTTTTGGGGGGGGGAGGGGGAGAGATGTTCCAACAAATGTAGAGATCATAAGTTATGGCTTAGGTGTAATAAATTGTATTACAGTAGGGCTACAGAATCAGTGCACATTTGTTGACTCAACTCTTCTGTAAGTGCCATTGATTCAAGTGAACCTACTCTAATTGCAACTTTCTTAATCATAATTAGAGTAGGCCCATTTGAATCAAAGCAACTTATGGAGGAGCTGATCACTCTTTTTAGTGTAATTTACTATGCTAAGCAACATTTTAGTGTAATTTACTATGCTAAGCAAAAGGATTTTGGCCAATGTTTATGAGACAAAAGGCGATCATCTGAACGGCGTGAATGGAGAACTTACACCAAAAATGAGCAATAATGGTTCCTTGATCTAAAGCAGGGCTTCTCAACGTATGGCCTGTGTGCCAGCCCCAGCCCATGACACCATTTCATGTGACCTGTGCCACTGCTGCCACCAGAAACAGAAGTGGAGGCATTTACGACAGCCATAAATGTGCCTGTGGCTGAAGACACGTTTTACGGCAGCGTTTACAGTGGGGGGAACCGCCAGTCCGGCCCACTCAGCTGACTGAGGGGGTAGGGTCTGGCCCGCAGTTTGAAAAGGTTGAGAACCCCTATTCTAAAGAGTTCTTCTTCTTCTGTGTCTAGGCCAGACATAGCTGCCAAATTGAAGGCACCTTTAGGTGAGTTCATTCTGCAGTTCCTTTCGCCTGACCTCATGGGAGAAAGATTATCCGGCAATACAAAATTGCCAATACCAGGGTAAGCCCAATTGTAGTTCAAAAATACCACAATCTTCAAGGAGGCTTATGTGTTAAAGAGTTAATGCTTATTGTAGAACGATAATATTGTGTGTGTGAGGGGCATGTTACTGCAAGCTTTCTGAATGCCACCTGACGTCTTTGTGGTGATTCTGTGTCATGCCTATTTTTGATGTTACAAAAGAACATGGGAGTGGTCAATTGTGTTGTATTATGAGAGTAAGTATTCTTGTGCTGTTTTTGAGAGTTGTACAAGCCACCGCAGATTAAAGTAACCTCCAAAAGAAACTGCACAGCTAGCTTCGCTTTTGCAAAGGGACAGAGCGGTCTAATTAATAGTTATTGCATCAACTTCAGTCAGCAGTAACAACACTGATGGTATTGATGGCAATGGAGAGCCAGGCTTAGTGTAGAATGAAAATGAGTAGAGGATTCATCTATCAAATCCATATTGCTTCAGGCGGTGGGAGGCTGTGGTACCTTTTGTTTTGTGTTGTTTTCTTGATCATCTAGTTTGTTTTAGTGGCTCAGCTCCAAGTGATTAAGATATATATGTATGTGTTTATACAAGTCAAGTCCCATGTGTTTACTGGAGCCCTGTGGCTAGCATTGTTTTTTCAAGAAAGATCTAATTTTTTTATTTGTTTCCATTCCTCCTATTTGGTTTACAGTGACAGCCGCGTGTAGGTGGGCGAACAGATTTGGAGCTGGATGTCTTCCAGACCTGTAATCGCTTCTTAGGAAATATTTCCAACCCCTTCTCCTTTGTTTTTCTTCTTTTATTTCACTTGATTTTTGAGAGCTTTTGGCAGCAAAGCATGCCAGCTCTGGCATCTTGAGATAAGCCTCCTATTTATGGCTGCCATCTGCAGTAAGTCTCAGATCTAACCTTTCCCAGTAGCGATCTCCCCTCTTTTATTTTAACCATCTTTGATTCATGACAAGGATAAACTATCATTGGTTGCAAAATCTGAAAATGGTAACACTGGATTTTCTCTTATTTCACACAGATATTTAGGGTTGCCAAGTTACCAATTTTTTATACCCTTAGATTTCAGAGCCAAAACATAGGCACAGTCACTGGACCCTTTTGGTATCACACAAGCTCGTGGGAGAGTGAAATAGACAATGCATTACCTTCTAAGGGTGCAGCTCCCCCGGTGGCTTAGTGGTTAAGATGCTCTGCTTGGAGACTGGAAGTTTGGGTTTCGATAACTGAGGGCTACACGGGGACATGAAAGGAGCCTCATTCGGGCATCCCCTGAGTTGATTTTCTCCAGCAAAAATCCTTTCAACCCAGAGTAATCACTGACCTGAAATTATTACTTTCTAAGTAACCTGCATTACCTTCTAAAGGAATGTTTATTAAAGGTAAAGGTCGCCCTTGTTCAAAAGCCAGTTTTGGTGTCTTGCACGGAATACAAAGAAGGAGCTGCAGTAAGGGCTAAAACACAACTTTATTGCATGGTAGTCAGAATGAACATGAGGTAATGGCGGACCAACAGCTCTATTTATAGCACACTGTACATTTTGAATAACCTGGGTGATAGTTCATTGGTTACTGTCTGTGTGACGTCATGGATCGTCACGCCCATCTTCTCCAGGTGCGGTGCAGCGGGAAGGTTTCCTGCCCTTCAGGTATTCAGGGGACTCTGTATCATGTGAGCTGGATGCTGCTACTGGCACGAGCAGTATTATCCTTAACAGCTTGCTACAATGTGTCTCTGATTAGTTACAATGGATACAATTGCCAGATACAATCAGTTAAAGAGTACTTGTCACATTCTATTCAGTACATAACACCCATCCCCCCTAGGTGAGGATGAAGTCCTTTAGCCATTGAGGCTTTCCGCACGTTCGCTTTGGGCGAGGGATGGCCGCACCTCGGGCCGGAGTTCCTGCATTGGAGGAGAGTGACTCGTTAGCAAATGGCTGCGAGTCGTGAGCTGGGGATTGGGAAAGTCTAGGTGTGGGAGTAAACTCCAGGGATGTGAGACCGGGGGCTCCAGGGACTAAAGAAAAACCCCACTCTTAGCTTGGATGGGTGGGAGACCACTCCGAAAAAACCCCCTGGTCTCCTAACTCAAAATCTAACCATTCTTCAGGATCTCTCTCTTCCAAGTTGTCCCTGTTACCCGGGGGGTCAAAAGGATATGGGTTTGTCTCATTTCCCTCCCCCCTGTGGTCTGTGTCTCCCCCTTGGGATAAATGGGTAGGGGAGAACCCTAATGCTGACCGCTCGATTTGGTCACTCACATCTTGCCTTCCCACTACTCTACTTTGGAGTTGGTCGGCGTGCCTCCTCCAGAGGAGTCCTGTGCCTGTCTCGACATTGTAGGAAACTGGCCCCGTCTGTCCGACCACTATTCCAGGTACCCAAGTGGGGCCGCCAGCCACGTAGTTTCTGCTGGCCAATCTCGAAACTCTTGGTGCCCCCCGTTTCTATGTTTCTACCCATGTCCTCCACCCTGGTTCGGTTTAATCTCGAGAGGGTTTCCTCCACATGAGGAGCTCGGCGGGTGATAGCCCTGACGCTAAGGGGGTTACACGGTACCTTAATGGGAATTGGCAGAGCTGCAAGTTCAATTCCTCGGGGCCCATCCTACGCAGTGCGTCCTTTGTTGTTCGCACCAGGCGTTCCGCTTGACCATTTGTAGTGGGGTGAAAGGGGGCCGCAGTTATGTGGCGAATTTTGTTAATCTCTATGAAGCCCTGGAACTCCACTGACATGAAAGTTGTGGTGTTATCACTCACAAGTACGTCAGGTAAACTGAAGCAGCTGAATACTTTGCGTAATTGCTTAATCGTTGCAGCTGACGATGTACTGCCATTGGAATTACCTCCAACCACTTTGAGTAGGAGTCCACTAATATAAGGAAAAGGGTACCCCTGAATGGACCCGTGAAGTCCATGTGTAGACGTGACCCCGGACCCCGGGCCATGTCCCATTCTCTGTGCGGAAGTCGGGACTCCTCGGGCCGGTTGCTCTGGCAGCTCTCGCAAGTGCCTACCATGTGCTCAATATCTGTGTCCAGTTTGGGCCACCAGACGTAACTCCTAGCTAGCGCCTTGGAGTGCACGATCCCCGGGTGACTGATATGCAGCATCTTGAGTACCCGGGACCTCAGAACTTCGGGGATTACTACCCACTGCCCCCAGAGTAGGCAGCCCCTTTCTAGGGAGAGCTCGTCTCTCCGCCTACTGTAAATCCTGAATTCCTCCGTAGGGGAGGTTGCCGGCCAGCCTTTCTGTACCCATGAACTAACTAAGGCCAATGACTTGTCTTTCGCCATAGCCTTGGCGATCTCAGCTGGCAGAATTGGGGGTGACTCTAGGGCTTCAATCAGGAGCACCTGGTGGTCCTGTTCTACCTCACACTCGGGTCCCCTGCTTGTGGGAGGGGTGATCTGGAAAGGGCATTGGCATGGCTGATCTCCTTGCCGTGGCGGTAGGTCAATGCATACTGGTACGCGTTGAGGAAAATCGCCCATCGCAGCATCCTTGGGGACAAGATATGCGGGGTTGGCTTATCTGTGGTGAAGATTCCTAAGAGGGACTTATGGTCGGTCACGACTTTGAATGGCCTGCCATAGAGAAAATCATGGAACCTCTTGGTTCCTGCAACAATCGCTAGGGCTTCCCTGTCTGTTTGCACGTAGTTGTGCTCTGCCTTGGACAGGGATCTCGAATAGTATGCCACTGGGGCTTCTCGCCCGCTCTCTAGCACGTGGCAGAGGACTGCCCCCACCTCCACCGGTGAGGCATCGCAGACCAACACAACGGGTTTCTTTGGGTTGAAGTGGGTCAACACAGCCTCGGAAGATAGAAGCTGTTTGAGCCCCCGGAATGCTCGTTCCTGGCTGTCCCCCCCCCGCCAAGCCGCATCCTTTTTGAGTAATCTATGCAGCGGTTCTGCTACCAACGCCTTTCCCGGGAGGAAAGAGTGGTAGAAATTTAGGAGTCCTAGGAAGGACTCTAGTTCGGCCTTGGTGGTGGGGCGAGGAGCATCTTTCACTGCCGCTACCTTGGACTCTGCTGGTTTTATGCCCTCAGGGGTTATTCGGAAACCCAGAAACTCTACCTCCTCAGCGAAAAACACACACTTATCCTTTCTCAACCTGAGCCCCGCTTTCTCGAACACTGTTAGTACCCGGTCTAACCTATTGGCCAATTCCTGTTCCCCTCCCGCTGCTATCAGAATGTCATCAAAGTAGGAGAAAACACCTGGGAGCCCTTGCAACAATCTTTCTACGAGGGACTGAAAGATCCCCGGAGCCAAGTTTACACCGAATTGGAGGCGCATCACTTTAAAAGCTCCCTTGTGGGTAACAATTGTCTGAGTGGCAGCTGTAGCTGGGGTTACCAACAATTGCTGGTATGCCTGGGCCAAGTCTAGCTTGGCGAAACACCTCCCCCCATGCAAGGTTGCTAACAGGTGGCTTACTACCAGCACCGGATACGCATTTGGGCGAATTGCCTTGTTAATCATGCACTTGTAGTCAGTGCAGATTCTGACCTCACCTTAAGTGCCGTAACAATGGGGGTTTCCCACTCGGCGGAGTCCACGGGCACCAAAATCCCCTGACCCACCAGTTTGTCCAGTTCAGTCTCTATTTTGTTCTTTAGTGAGAAAGGCACTCTTCTTGGCTTCATCCTGATGGGTCGGATGTTGGGGTCCAATTCGAAGGAAACTGGGGGCCCTTTGAACTTCCCTAGCCCCTTCTCAAAAACGGCAGGGTGTGCGTTACACACCTCCATGATCGGGTCAGTCTGTACGGCGTGTATGCCTCCAATGAAAACCCCTAGGGGCCCGAACCACTGTGTACCCAGGAGACAGCAGGACCCTTCCTTTAGAACTACTAGGGGCAACTGCGCGGAGTGCCTTTTAAACTGGACCTTGAACTCTCCCACCCCCAACACTGGTATACTCTTGCCCTGAACGTCCCGCAAATTAGTCCTAAGGGCCTTCAGTTTGGGGCGTGACTTTGGGGGAATGCGCAGAAATTCCCTGTGGGAGACGATGGAGTACGACGACCCCGAATCGATCTCCATTTTTACTGGGACCCCCTGTACCAGTACCTCAACAAAGAACCGGGGCGCCACAACTGCACGCTGTGGACTGCCTGGTCGCGGTCGTCGGGGACCTGTCGAGACACATGGTGCTCCTGGGGCTCATCGTTGTCGAAGATGTGCCCGACCCCATCTGCCTTTCATTGGGGCCATTCCGCCTGGCCCTTGCCGTCATCTCGACGCTGCCTGCAGACCCTTGCGATGTGCCCATGCTGCCCGCAGTTGTGGTACTCTGCCTTCCGGAATGGGCATCAGTTCCGGTCGTCGGATGCCCCGCATCCATCGCAGCGGCGGTCCACTCTGGAGCGGTCTCGAACCTCAGGCCTCCTCTGCACCTGCTGCATGTCCTCGTCCTCGCTGAAGTCGGAGGTGGACATGGTGGACTCGGAGGGCCCCTGCTTTCCGTGGGAGGAACAGCTATGAACTAGGACCACTGGTGGGGCCCCCACAACTGCGGTGGTCCTGGCCCGGCACACCCGTTTGCCTTGTTGCACTGACTCGGCAGCTTGGGCAATGTGCAGGACATGCTCAAACGAGATGCTCTCGTCTTTTGGCCAGTAGTTTTTTCCTGGTCCCCTCATCTCGCAGGCCCAGCAGGAGTCTGTCTCTCAGCGCCTCGCTCAGGGACGCTCCCCATCAGCAAGGCATGGCAGCCACCCGCAGGGCTGCCACGAAGTCTGCCACGGACTCACTGGCCCGCTGGCACCACTGCTGAAATGGCAACCTTGCCAGGAACACCGACACTTTCGGGCGAAAGTGTTTCCTCAGCTCGGTGAGGATCTCATCTAGGGGCACGGCCCTGAGCGGCCTCGGTGTCAGGAGGTTGGTGGCCAGTTCCAAAGTCTCTAGGCCACACTGGGCCAGTAGGAATGCCCGGCGCTGGGCTTCCTCCTCGATGCCTTCGAGGTCCATAGCGTAGAGGAACTGCTGCTCATAGAGTTCCCATTTTTCTGGCTTCGTGGTGTCGAAGGGCGCGATGTTCACTTTTTTGGGATGCCATCCCACCTTCGTCGCCAATTTGGTGTCTTGCATGAAAGACAAAGAAGGAGCCGCAGTAAGGGCTAAAACACAACTTTATTGCATAGTAGTCAGAGTGAACATGAGGTAATGGCGGACCAACAGCTCTATTTATAGCACACTGTACATTTTGAATAACCCAGGTGATAGTTCATTGGTTACTGTCCACATGACGTCATGGATCATCACGCCCATCTTCACGAGGTGCGGTGCGGCGGGAAGGTTTCCCGCCCTTCAGGTATTCAGGGGACTCTGTATCATGTGAGCTGGATGCTGCTACTGGCACAAGCAGTATTATCCTTAACAGCTTGCTACAATGTGTCTCTGATTAGTTACAATGGATACAATTGCCGGATACAATCAGTTAAAGAGTACTTGTCACATTCTATTCAGTACATAACACCAGTCGTATCCGATTCTATTTACAGCCAAAGAGCCAGCTCTGCTTGTGTCTGCAGACATTTTTGTGGTCATGTGGCAAGCATGACTAGATGCTGGAGCACATGGAACACAGTTACCTTTCCTGCTGAAGAGGTACCTATCATGGGTGTGCTGGGCACCATGGGAAGGCTCTGCACAGGGGCAAGGGGCGGTGACCAAGGGATGGAGAAAAGGCTGCCCCTTGGAACCGCTTGGTCACAGCCCCTCGCTTGCTCTGCCCAGTGTGAAGCACTGTAGACTAAACCATTGCTTCAAGCTGAAGGAGGGAGCTTGGAGCAGTGGCTTAATCTAAAGTGCAGTGCGCCGGGCAGATAAAATAAAATAAAATATTATTTGTACCTCAGGGTACCAGAGGTGAGGGCGCACGGGGATGAATCTCTCTGTCCTGGTGGACCAGCCCATGCCTGGTACCCATTTATCCACTTGCAATTTCTTGCTTTCGAACTGCTAGGTTGGCAGGAGCAGGGATAGAGATGGAAGCTCACTCCTCTGTGCAGTACTTGGGTCTTGAACTGCTGGCCTGCCAAATTCCAGTCATCAATTTCAGCATCTTAACCACTAAGCAACCACAGTCCCTCAAACAAATGTTTACATACACATAATGTTTGGCAATAACTGGGGCAGGGGGTTCCCAAGCATTGAAGCCACCACACAAAATAAAATCAAACTTTATTGGGCATCACACAGCCTGCTGAGTTCTCTGGAGAGACCCAGAGAACTTCTTGAGACTTCAGCCAATGTCCTGAGACCTGGCCATTGCAGGATAGTTCATCTCAAAACTGAAGTACCTGTCCAGTTGTCCATCTCACCATACCTGTAAGATGGTAGGCTTCTGTTAAAAATTGTGTATAAAGAAATGGGGTTGCGATATGTACCAATGCTGCATTACACCAGTTTGTACTGCCAGTTTCACCAGCAAAGTAGAATAATGGAGATTCCAAAATCATGAGTTATGTTTAAGAAAACATTTTCCAAAGGTGGAGAAATTTACTTTTTGGGACTACATCTTCAAGAACCTCACGGCCAACAGGTCCAAATGCAAAGCTTGCTGTGGGATTCTGGCAGATGTGACTTGAAATATCTCCATTTCTGGAAAATGTTATCTCAATTATAACTCATGAGTTTTCTGTGATAAATACTATTTTTTCAGTCTGAATTCATTCATACTGTTGAAAGAATATGACTGAATATCACTTCCAGTCATTGAACTGCCCTGTAGCTATTACACATGGATACCTAGTGGGATGTAGTGAACAGAATGACAGACACAGATTCAGGAGAACTGAGTTCAAATCCTGACTTGGCCATGGAAACTCAGGGTCGGATGGATCTGATAAAACCCACTCCTTAAATATTTCATTTATTTGGAAAGTCCTACTTTCATGACAAGTAGGTTCCATCATGATGACACACCACACTTATACACTTATAAAAGCAAAACAGTAATGAATTGGAAAACGGACTTACTACAACAAGAAGGGCAAGAAGCCAGGAATTAAACAGATAAGGGAAGAGTGACTAAACAGTTGGGTGGAACAAGTGTGGTATAAGTATATAATGGAAACACCCAGAAACAAAGTGGTTCCAAGAAACTACTCTAAAAATTCCAAAGACAATGTTGAAATAAAATAAAATAAAATAAAAACAATCCTTTTATTTTTCAGCAAAAACTTCGACTGAGGACCCTTGGGGTCCCTTTCAGCTTTATAATTCTATTATGGTATTCCAAAATATAAAACAAAGAAAAACAAACAAACATGAATGGTTTCGCAGAACTATTTCCGTTAATTCACATATTTAATATAAAATTCCAAAAAAGGAAGCAACTCACTTGAACTGACTTTCTGGATTTGAAATAATTGCACCATAACCAAACAGCCTTCAGTAGGAATGGAAAAAAAGGGTGGAAATGATGCCCCCTGGTGGAAGAAAGGGGGAATTACAAATATGAATGGTCTGAACTTGCATTTCTCCCCAAACAATTCTAATCCCAATTTTATGACACCTCAAAAATCATATATAATTGGTTTAACTATTTAGCCTCTCTACAAATCAGGTGCTACCTGTGTAAAAAGTGGAAATTTGTTGCTATAATAGCACCTTGACAGTCACTTAATATAAAGTTCTGTCAAGAAAACCAATAGGGATACCTATTATAAGGTATATAATGTGTCCCGAAACTGGCACAAACTTTTGACGCATGTATCAGCTTCATTCAGGGGAGCAAAATATAATAATCTTGTTAACTGCCTTGTATGTAAACAAGTACCTAAATGTGACTGTCTCTTTGGAGTTATTCTAGAAACTAGCTAGCTCATCAGATAGCATTTTTGCTGGTAGTTACTGTGGCAAAGAGTTTTGTGTTTACTATCCACGTGTGACCATCCTTAAAGGCATTTCTCATGTACTAAAAGCTGACATTTGAGAAGAACATGCCAAAATAAGCAAGAGAGTTGCAAGCTTGATGCAGTGGCACTGATGGATAGCTCAGTAGTGTTTAGGTTTCTGGCTGTGGAGCCAGAGGTGGGGGGTTCGAGTCCTTACTGTCCCTGCTGGACAGGGAATGGACTCAATTATCTTCTTGTTGTGCTGTATCCGATTCCGGATATTGACAATCATCATGGTGATCAGCCATGAAGATGGTCCTGCAAATATAATGGCCTTTCATCTGCCTTCCACATCGCAGTGTGACACCCGTACCATTGATCCAGCTCTGTGAATCACTTTCTGGTCCTGAGCCCTTTTGACATGCAAAGTCCTCATCAGGACTTTGCATGTCAGTATGGATGAAGCTGCTGCCTTGTATTAAGATGGATTCAAGTGGGATTGAATCCACTTGGGGACCATCACCCTTCCCTGTGGACCTAGGCACCCAATGCTGTTAGTCCTCAGGGGTCAGGTTAGTTAACCGCCGCCTAACACTCGGCATTGAGGTGCTGGCAGTATCATCATCATCATCATCATCATCATAGACCATTGTTCTCCTGATCACCATTAACAAAGAATGACACTGCCAGCCCCATTTATGCAGGCTTACATCACTGTCAAGCAGACCAGTACATAGTGATTAGCAAGAGGCCAGACATTTGAGACATTTATGAAACCTGTCAAGGAAATGCCAATTAGAGCTCCACAGACAATGGCATCAGCATTGCAAGCTTTGTACAACAAAAAATCAGGAAAGGAGTATAAATAGCAAGGGAAAGCCACAAAAGAGCCTGGCATGAATGGAGAAGTATCCAGAATTTCTGCTCCACACATTTTGCACAAGTGCTGGAAACGTTCAAACTGTGATTGTGCTAATCCCTTTCCTTCTATGCTTCTATTCTGTTTTGACAAGGGATTTACAGGCAAAGGGAAAGGGAAATGTGCGATTTTAGGTTATGCACCTGTGGCTTTGTGTCATATGTTATATGGAGAGATACACAGATGCTATACACAAACCGTTGAATGGTTACTCTTTGGAGTACAACACCCAGAATATCACCAAATGGCATGGGTGTGCAGTCCAAAAAGGTAGAATTTCCAGAGTCAAGTTGTACTATACTTCAAATGCTCCTAGCTCTAAAATTGTGAGTAAAGTGATTTAGTATTTCTCCCCATGTAGTAAATACGTTTCTCTCCTTTACCCATTCAATAGTGGTCCTCTGTAGTCTAGATCACATGGCCTTCTCTAATGAGCACTGGCTGAACATCAAATCTCTTTTTATACAATTGGTCTGCCCTAATTTAATTGGGTGACTATGGTTTTAGGAGGAAGCTTGAACTGTTCAAGTGAGAGCAACTTTATTGCTAACGATTTGTCTTGTTAAGCTAAACACTAACAAATCACCAGGACCAGATGGAATCCATCCACGAGTTCTCAGGGAACTTAAAGATGAAATTGCTGATCTCCTAGCCAAAATATATAATCTTTCCCTCAAATCAGGCTTTGTGCCTGATGACTGGAAGGTAGCGAATGTAACACCAATTTTCAAAAAAGGATCCAGGGGTGATCCAGGAAATTACCGACCTGTCAGTTTGACATGTGTCCCAGGTAAAGTGATGGAAACCATCCTAAAAGATAGAATTAATAGGCACATAGAAGAGAAGGCGCTGCTAAAGGAGAGCCAACATGGTTTTTGCAAGGGCAAATCATGCCTCACTAATCTGTTGGAATTTTTTGAGAGTGTCAACAAGCATGTGGATAAGGGGGATCCAGTTGACATTGTTTATCTGGACTTTCAGAAGGCTTTTGACAAGGTCCCACACCAAAGGCTCTTGAATAAACTTACCAGTCATGGAATAAAGGGACAGGTCTTGTCCTGGATCAGCAACTGGCTAAGGGACAGGAAACAGAGGGTAGCACTAAATGGACACTTCTCCAAGTGGAGGGAAGTAAAGAGTGGGGTCCCCCAAGGTTCAGTACTGGGACCCCTGCTTTTCAACCTCTTCATAAATGATCTAGAGGTAGGAGTAAAAAGCAAGGTAGCCAAATTTGCTGACGACACTAAATTATACAGGGTAGTGAAAACTGTGAGAGATTGTGAGGAGCTCCAGAGGGATCTCTCGACACTGGGGGAGTGGGCAAAACAGTGGCAAATGAGTTTCAACATTAGTAAGTGCAGAGTGATGCATGTTGGGGCAAAGAACCCCAATTACATTTATAAACTGATGGGGTCTGAACTCTCTGCGACAAACCAGGAAAGGGACCTTGGTGTCCTGGTGGACAACTCAATGAAGGTGTCAACCCAGTGTGCCTCAGCAGTGAAAAAAGCAAACTCAATGCTAGGGATCATTAGGAAGGGTATAGAAAATAAGTCAGCAAGTGTCATTTTGCCTCTTTATAAATCTATGGTGAGGCCCCATCTGGAATACTGTGTACAGTTCTGGTCGCCATACCTCCAGAAGGATATTATGGAGCTGGAAAAAGTGCAGAGGAGGGCAACCAGAATGATTAGGGGACTGGAACACCTTCCTTACCATCTGAGGCTGCAACGGTTGGGCCTCTTCACTCTTGAACGACGACGTCTAAGAGGTGACCTGATTGAAGTTTATAAAATCATGCACGGTGTGGACAAAGTAGATAAGGAAAAACTGTTTTCCCTATCGCATAACACTAGAACTAGGGGACACTCGGTGAAACTTTTGGGTACTAGTTCTCAAACAAATAAGAGAAAGTATTTTTTCACCCAGAGGATTACTGGTCTATGGAACTCCCTGCCAGAAGAAGTGGTGACAGCTGTCAGTCTTGACAGCTTTAAGAAAGGATTAGACAAGTTCATGGAGGAGAAGAGTATCAATGGCTATAATTATGGATACTTAAGGACAACCTCCGGGTTGGAGAGATAGGCAGGATATCTCTCAATATCATTTCCAGGGAATCCTAAGCAGGTGAAGGCATCTGCTTGGGAATACCCTGAAGGAAATGGTGAGCCACTGTGTGAGACAGAATGCTGGACTGGATGGGCTGTGGCCTGTTCCAGCAAGGCTGTTCTTATGTTCTTATGTTCTTATGATTTATAGCTGTAATAGTGATGAAATGAAATTATAGCTGGAAAATGGGAGTACAACACCTATGTTGATGTTGTTTTGCAGTTTGCTTGCTACCATAATTTTGTAAACTTCTGAGTTTGTCTGTAACCTTTTTTTTGGTAATGTGTCATGCCATTAGCATATGCTGTGAGTTAATAACTTCTAGTGCTTCAAGGCAGATCAGCTTTTCAAAACAATTAAAAACTAATAAATGAAAAATGCTGACAATCTCAAACTGTAAGATGAGCTGACTTAAACCCTGACTTTTGCCTGCCTCATATCTAGCAAAGTCTCATATACCTGGGTAAAATGCTATGGTATTATGCTCTCATAAAAAGGAAGAAAAACTGTCTAGGTGCCATGTATGCAGGGAACATTAATTCAACTTCAGTGGAGCTGTTACCAGTCACAGGTGGTGGAAAATACCAGGAAGTTCTGCTATTAAAGACCCAATAGTTATATCTGCTCCTACAGCAGTGATGAGGAAACATGTCTTTATTTAATTTTATTTATAACTAGCAGGGGTTCCCGGCTTTGCCTGGGTGGTCCCAACCCAGCTAGCTGAGTGCCGGTGTTGCCTGGGAAACCCACTGGCCAGGGAGGGTCTGTGATGTGAGCTCGGCGATGACATCAAAATCACCCCCTGGTTGGCCTAGCACTGGGGCAGACACATACCCCCCTTTGCAGATATATACCTCCCTTTGCAGATCAGTTTAGGGGGCAAACCCCCGCTGGGCTTCAGGACCCCAACAGTGACCTGCTCATGTGTGCAAGGTATGCATGTGCCGAATTTCACGAGGTTTGGTCAAGGGGCGAGGCAGCCCATTCTGGATACAGTACCAACATCTCTGCTTTATATAGAAGACTAGCATAGGTTGCCCGGCATTGCCGGGCTGTTATAAACTGTGATCAGCTTTTTTGGTTTTTTTTGTGGATTAAAAAAGAACAAAGGATGATATAATTGTTTCAAATTGTTTTATTTAACCAAATAACGTTTTAGTATGTGACTATTTTTTGTTAATAGTTGTACCATAGGTAATATTTTTTTAAATGTGAAAGTACATGTTTTTTACATTCAATGTTTTTAAACTGTGTTTAGATGTTTTGGGTTTTTATTTGAGTTAAAACTCAACAGAGGATGCTATAAATCTTTTTATTTTATTTCTTTAACATATGTTTGTTATTTGTGTAAACTTTTGATTTATTGTTATGTTTTTGACTTGTTTTTACTCTTGTGGCCTCTAGGTGGTGTTTTTTTGTTTTTGACTTGTTTTAATATTCCGCCCTGCAGGTGGGGCTGTTAGTGGTTTTGTTTTCATTTCATGTGTTTTTTCTCTCCTTGCCTCGATGTTGGGCTTCTTCTGGTAAGTAGTCTTTGTTTCTTCATTTCTGTTCTGATCTCGTGGAGGGAGGAAGTGCTGGTGAGTTCTCTAGTTTTCTTCCTTCTGGGTTTTTTCTTTGTTTTGTTTTTGTGTGGTGGGCTGGGAGGTGTTTCTGTTTGTTCTTTTGTGGTTTGTTTGGGGTTTAGGTTTGTTTAATTGGTTTGTTTATTTCTGGTTTGTTTAATTTTTGTGATTTCATTGTTGTTTATTTGTGTAATTTGTGGTACTTGTGTTGTTAGAGTTAGGTATTCTCGTGTTGTAGTTAGGTGTTTTGTCTGTGCTTTTCTGGAATTGTGGAAGCTTTTGTTTGTGGATTTTGTTGTTTTCTTATTTTGTGTGTTAATGGGTTTTTTAAATTATTGATCTATTTGTGTTTTATTAATTTTTATTAATGTTGTTGTTGTGTATTTTTGCGTGAAGAATGGGATGCCTGACGGTTCCTCTTTTCCCCATTGCTGTTTTGAATTTTGTTTTCAATGCAGCAATGGGGAAAAGGAAGAGCCGGCAGTCAGCTGGCTCTTCCCCCGGGAAGGTTCATTAGGTAGGTCGGAGGTGAAGGAGGCAGAGAAGAGCTATCTGCCTGACAATGGTTCTCTCCTCTCCATCTCCTTTCTCTCCTGGCTTACCTAGCTGGAGGTCAGCAGTCAGCAATCCTTGCGGATCTTCCTTGCGGATTGCTGGCTGCTGCTTTTGTATTACCTCCTTCGGAAGTACAAATGCAGCAGCCAGTCATTCGCCAGGGAGGGTGCTTCCCCTAACAAACTGCTGCCTGCTGCTGTTTTTTCCCCCCACCCCGACTCAACTTTCCTTGAGGCCGGTCGTGGTCTTGCTGTGTCTTCGGCAGGGTAGCGTGGAGGAGAGGGCGTCTCTCTTCTCCCCATTGCTCTGGGAAAGAAGGCCGGCGGGTGTCTCGCAGTGGATTTTTGTGGCTTGTTTGTTTTGCGAGGCTGTGAGGAGCTGCGTCTGCCTGCTGGGGACTTGCGCTCCCATTGTGTTATTTTATTTTATTTTTCACGCACCGGATTTTTCAGCATTCTGTGTGCTCACCCACTTCACCCTGATTGGCTGAAATGCTTATGGTGCATAGGATGCTGGGACTTTGAGTTTTGCATTTTTGGTTTGTGTTTGTGCGTCAAATTTTTTCTGCGGCTCGATTTTAATTGGCCGCGCCGTGTTTTCCAAACGTTCTTTTTACTCGCACCTCTCAGCCTGATTGGCTGTGGCACGGCGTGGCGCAGAGAATGTTGGGAAGTGACGTTCTTTTCCTTTTTCTGCATTTAAGATAGATAAGATAAATCTTTATTGTCATTGTCCCCTTGCAGGAACAACGAGATTTCTCGGTTGCTATATATCAACTTGAATAAGGCATACCCCTTAATTTAAAACAGCTACAGAAACACCAATTAAGATAGTACCATACTGTACAATTTTAAAAAAAATTAAAAACTTCAAAACTTCAAAATTTCAAAAATTTCAAAGTTCTAAAATTCTAAAATCCTAAAAATTAAAAATCTAAAAATTTTAAAATTTTAAAATAAGATAAGATGACTTCAGAGTCCAGCATTTCCATTTAAGGCCAAAATTGCTCTGGAGAAGAAACTGTTCTTGAGACGGCTCGTTTTTACCTCCATTGTTCTATATCTCCGTCCTGATGGCAGAAGCTCAAAGAAGCAGTGGCCAGGATGTGATGGGTCTGCTACTATATCTAATGCTTTTCTGTGGCACCTGATGGTGTAAATTTGTTCTAAAGTGGGGAGTGGACAGCCAATGATACTCTCCGCTGTTTTAATAATTCTGTGCAACATTAACCTATCCCGATGAGTACTACTCCCAAACCACACACATAAGCCATAAGTGAGCACGCTCTCAATAGCGCACCGCTTTTCGCAACCCTACAGTAACCTCCGGACTGGTTTTGGGTGAGTGCAGGAGGCTCGGTACAGGATAGGATGGACGGGTGCAGAAATGTATAGCAAGTTCCAATGGTTAACCCTTGGATTTGTAGGTATAGATTTCTTTTCCATGTCTCCTTACTCTCGTAAAGGGACTGATGATAGCTCACAGTAATTAAAACAGAGGTAAACTTTAGAAGAGGGAACTATGGTGGCTCAATGGTTAAGACTCTGAGCTTGACGACTGGAAGGTTGGCAGGTCAGCACTTCAAGACCCGAGTGCTACATGATGGAGTGAGCTTCCGTCTCTCTCCCAGCTCCTGCCAACCTAGCAGTCTGAAAGCAAGAAATTACAAGTAGATAAATAGGTACCACTTCAGTGGGAAGGTAACTGTGTTTTGTGTGCTCCAACGTCTAGTCATGCCTGCCACGTGATCATGGAAACATCTGCAGACACATATAGCACTGTCTCTTTGGCTGTAAACAGAGCTGAGCACTGATCCCTAGTTTGACACAAATGGCTTTCGAGCAAGGGAGGCCTTTATCTTTATGCTCTACAGTTGGCATGAAAAATAAAGTTGAGAGACTTGCAGTAAACGCCTGCCCATGTTTACTTGGGAATAAACCACATTGTATCCAATGTGTGTCATTGATATTGCAGCCCGGTCCCTTATGGAACAACTATGGAAAGACAATTTTTGTACAAATTTCAAGAGATCTCTGACATATATATAACTTTAGCTCATGATTCCCAGACTTTGAAATTTTGGTGGCTGGAAACCAAAGGAAGCATTCCCTACACATGAATAACAAAACAGGTAATTAGTAACATTTTCTTGCGAGATTGCTATTAAATTTAAAGCAAATGAGAGGGATAATTTGTATAAAGCAATGGGTATATGTTCTTTTTCTGGGAACAATGAAGAAGCAGAGAATTAATTTACTTTTACATGATCAAAGCAACTCTGGATAGTCCCAATATGATTCTGTAGGCAATTTCATGTAATGCTCACTGATGAAACAAGCATATGCCAAGATGATAATAAAATAGTACACAGGAATGGAAAATTAATCCTGCTGCCTACTATTTAAGCAATTAATTGATTTTATTGGGGTTCAATTTTGACTTTTTCAATATTTTACGAGTTAAAAATTTGGATAATGGTGGCCAGAATCCTTCTGAATTATTTATATTAGCATTAAGTGGAATGGTATAGCTTAGAGCAGCAAATAATAGATGCTAATTAATATGTCCCCAGTTGAATTCCTAGTTGTACACCAGTTGTGAACCTCTACACATGACAAGAAATTCAATTGGGGACTTGTTCACTAGCAGCAATTGCTTACTTTCAGTTACACCATTGCATTTTTGTTGTTCAGTCACACAGTCGATTCCGACTCTTGGCGATCCTATGGACCATTGCCCACCATGCACCTCTGTCTTCCACCGTCTCAGCCTGCCCAGCTTTGTGCCCATTGCATCTACAATACCATCTAGCCATCTCATTTTTGACTGTCCCTTTCTTATTTTGCCCTCCACCTTTCCCAGCATCAAGGCTTTCTCAAGTGAATGCTCTCTTCTCATTTGATGTCCAAAGTACTTTAGCTATATCTTTACTATTTGACCTTCTAATGAGCAGTCAGGGTTTATTTATTTATTTATTGTTAAATTTTTATACCGCCCACTCAGCCAAAGCCGACTCTGGGCGGTTCACAACAGTGGGTAAAAACATATAAAAACAAATAAAACAGATAAAAACCAGCAATAAGAACCCACCCCTAAAAAGAGAGGGGTGCAGGAACTGAAGAAACTGAAGATTTCTTCTAGGGTCATAAGAACATAAGAACATAAGAACAGCCTTGCTGGAACAGGCCACAGCCCATCCAGTCCAGCATTCTGTCTCACACAGTGGCTCACCATTTCCTTCAGGGTATTCCCAAGGAGATGCCTTCACCTGCTTAGGATTCCCTGGAAATGGCATTGAGAGATATCCTGCCTATCTCTCCAACCCGGAGGTTGTCCTTAGGTAGCCATAATTATAGCCATTGATAGCCTTGTCCTCCATGAACTTGTCTAATCCTTTCTTAAAGCTGTCAAGACTGACAGCTGTCACCACTTCTTCTGGCAGGGAGTTCCATAGACCAGTAATCCTCTGGGTGAAAAAGTACTTTCTCTTATTTGTTTGAGAACTAGTACCCAAAAGTTTCATGGAGTGTCCCCTAGTTCTAGTGTTGTGCGATAGGGAAAACAGTTTTTCCTTATCCACTTTGTCCACACCGTGCATGATTTTATAAACTTCAATCAGGTCACCTCTTAGACGCCGTCGTTCAAGAGTGAAAAGGCCCAACCGTTGCAGCCTCAGATGGTAAGGAAGGTGTTCCAGTCCCCTAATCATTCTGGTTGCCCTCCTCTGTACTTTCTCCAACTCCATAATATCCTTCTGGAGGTATGGCGACCAGAACTGTACACAGTATTCCAGATGGGGCCTCACCATAGATTTATAAAGAGGCAAAATAACACTTGCTGACTTATTTTCTATACCCTTCCTAATGATCCCTAACATTGAGTTTGCTTTTTTCACTGCTGAGGCACACTGGGTTGACACCTTCATTGAGCTGTCCACCAGGACACCAAGGTCCCTTTCCTGGTTTGTCGCAGAGAGTTCAGACCCCATCAGTTTATAAATGTAATTGGGGTTCTTTGCCCCAACATGCATCACTCTGCACTTACTAATGTTGAAGCTCATTTGCCACTGTTTTGCCCACTCCCCCAGTGTCAAGAGATCCCTCTGGAGCTCCTCACAATCTCTCACAGTTTTCACTACCCTGTATAATTTAGTGTCGTCAGCAAATTTGGCTACCTTGCTTTTTATTCCTACCTCTAGATCATTTATGAAGAGGTTGAAAAGCAGGGGTCCCAGTACTGAACCTTGGGGGACCCCACTCTTTACTTCCCTCCACTTGGAGAAGTGTCCATTTAGTGCTACCCTCTGTTTCCTGTCCCTTAGCCAGTTGCTGATCCAGGACAAGACCTGTCCCTTTATTCCATGACTGGTAAGTTTATTCAAGAGCCTTTGGTGTGGGACCTTGTCAAAAGCCTTCTGAAAGTCCAGATAAACAATGTCAACTGGATCCCCCTTATCCACATGCTTGTTGACACTCTCAAAAAATTCCAACAGATTAGTGAGGCATGATTTGCCCTTGCAAAAGCCATGCTGGGTCTCCTTTAGCAGCGCCTCCTCTTCTATGTACCTATTAATTCTATCTTTTAGGATGGTTTCCATCACTTTACCTGGGACACATGTCAAACTGACAGGCCGATAATTTCCTGGATCACCCCTGGATCCTTTTTTGAAAATTGGTGTTACATTCGCTACCTTCCAGTCATCAGGCACAAAGCCTGATTTGAGGGAAAGATTATATATTTTGGCTAGGATATCAGCAATTTCATCTTTAAGTTCCCTGAGAACTCGTGGATGGATGCCATCTGGTCCTGGGGATTTGTTAGTGTTTAGCTTAACAAGACATGCAAGGACCTCCTCCCTGGTTATTTCTATCTTGCTTAATTCTTCGGTTTCCCTCCCTACGAAGATAGGTTCTGTTTTGGGCATGTGGTCTCTATCTTCTTCAGTGAATACTGAAGCAAAGAATTCATTGAGTCTCTCTGCAATCTCTGTTTCCTCTTTAATAACCCCTTGCCTTCCATTGTCATCTAATGGTCCAATGGCCTTCCTAGTTGGGTTCTTACTTCTAATGTACTTAAAGAAGTCTTTGTTATTCCTCTGAGTATTTTTAGCTATACGCTCCTCAAAGTCTTGCTTTGCTTTCCTGATTGTTGCCTTGCATTTGTTCTGCCAGAATTTATGTTTCTGCCTGCTGTCCTCATTTGGACAAGCCTTCCATCTTCTAAATGAGCTTTTCTTGCTCTTGATCACTTCCCGAGCAGCTCCTGTAAGCCACATTGGAGTCCTCTTGGACCTGGCAGTGCCCTTTTTCCTTTTGGGTATGCATTCCAATTGGGCCTCTGTTATTGTTTTTGTAAACAGCCTCCATGCCACTTGGAGTGTTTGGACTCTCTCAATTTTCCCTTTCAGTTTCTTTTTTACTAGTTTCCTCATCTTTGGGAAATTTCCTTTTTGAAAATTTAAGGTCTCTGTGTTAGATTTTATCAGTGACTTGCGGTCTATGATCAAGTTAAACATAATTGAGTTGTGGTCACTGTTCCCTATTGGATCAGTCACATTAACATCTTGCACGAGATCCTGAGTATTACTCAGGATCAAGTCAAGGATTCTTGTACCTCTAGTTGGGTCTTCAACCATCTGTCCCAGGGAACAATCATTGAGCATATCTAGGAACTTTATCTCTTTGTTCCTATTTGTTCTCCTCGCTGTCCAGGGGACTCTCGAAACTCTCCTCCAACACCACATTTCAAAGGCATCTATTCTTCTGTGGTCATCTTTCCTAATGGTCCAGCTCTCACAACCATACATTACCACCGGGAATACCATTGCTTTGACTATCCAAATTTTTGTTTGCAAGGTGATGTCTCTACTTTTAACTATGTTCCCCAGGTTTCTCATAGCTTGTCTCCCAAGAATCAGTTGCCTTTTTATTTCATGGCTGCAATCTCCATCTGCAGTGATCTTTGATCCTAAGAAAGTAAAATCTGTCACTGCTTCTACTTCTTCCCCATCAATTTTCCAGGGGCTGATAGGGCCTGTTGCCATTGCAGTATCTTGGTTTTCTTGATGTTGAGTCTCAAGCTAGCTTTTGCACTCTCTTCTTTCAACCTAAGCAGAAGCTTCTTTAGGTCTTCCTCACTTTCTGCCATTAAGATAGTATCATCTGGGTATACACTAGTGTAAATATTCAGTTGGATTTTGGCCAATGACATGGCATCAGACTAATTCATAACTTAACAAAATTATTAAGTCAATTATGATCTGAATGGCCATGCAATAAAATTAAATTTGAACGAAGAAATTGGTTCTGAATCACTTATGCAAAACATTTTAATGTATATGTGATGATGGTGTGGAGGTTCCCACTGGTGGAAAATCTTGAGTCAGTTCAGACGTTCCCCAGTCTTTGAAAGCAGGAAGAGAAACGTTCCTTTGCAGATGCAGAATATTCACATATAGTACTTTGGAATTCAGCTGACGACATCACAAAATCTCCTAATACATATACAGATTTCCCCTCTCTTAATTGTGCCAAATGGATGCTTAAGGGAGAAGAGTTATAGAATGTATCTTTCAGTTTCATTAATTTGTATTTACAGGGTATTAAAATTTTCATCAACCTAAAATAATTTGTAACTGTAAAAATATATAACCTCATCTTCTTTTTCAGTAATTGTGAGATATAATGGATCATAAACCCCACCAGTTCATAATTTAAGAATGTTGTGACATCATCTTCTTGTACTCATTAGGGGGGGGACCCTTCTGATGGATATACAGTAAAGGCATATTTTTAAATGCCTTGAGTTTATGTTGTGAGCTTTATCATCTTCCTAACATGATTGGTAAAGCATCTATTCAGCAGCCTGGCAAAATTAGAAACAGATGCCAGAAGGATTTTATTGCAATACAGATGGCATTGACATAGTAGGATCCCATTTTCTCAAAAGGGAGCCTACCCACAGTAACAGCTCCACTTTACTTAGTAGCTAAGTTTTGTACTGCACTTTAATAGCTAGATGTCATCACTGATACCATCATCACCTTACCCTCTTCTGCGTGGGTGTCATAACAGCTATGCTAAATCTGAATGAAGGAGCTCAAAACAATTATGCTGTTCTCTCTTCAAACCAGTCTCCCAGATTCTTCATCCAATAAATTCCACTTAGAAGTGTGCATATATAATTGACCTTGAATTACCAGCTGGAACAATTAGTACTTTTCATTACTCACTATATGACCATAATATTCTAGCTTCCTGTGATTTAAGGGTTCTATAATTTTTTTGGCTTTTTAAATTTGCTTATTTTAATCACTGTCTTGATCTAGAGATTAACAAAACACCAGTATGTCTGTGACTTTGTTAATGCCCCAAGAGACTGCATGTAAACAAACCGAAATTGATAATTTTCAAGTGGGAGCTCATAGTGAGGACATATCGGGAGACTTGCCATTTACAAATCATTCAATTCTTTAGAAGCTGTTCTGTTCTCAAGGGAAATGTTTGGTGAAAATCTGTCTCGAAAAGTCTTTGCTGCAAATTGTTATTCATTAACTTGGTGCTGGTTGTGTTCCTGGGCATGCATCTGAACACACAATTGGGCAGGTCCCCAGAAATACAATGACCACCTTGTTAATGAACTGCAATTTGCTTTCAAGACTTGCCTGATTTCCCACATTGAAGTAGAAACTCGCAATAGGATCCTGGCCATTGCATGTAATCGTGTGACATCACAAATATTTGAGCATAAAAGGTTACAGAATCTTTGTTTCTTTCATCTTCTCAGTTGTATTTCCAAAGGCTTTCCCCACTTTCATACTGATAGGAGCATAATGATGTATACCTCCTTTTTCATGCATACAACTGTTCCTTCAATCGAATGGTGAAGCTCCTACACCATGAATTGTATTTGTGTGGCCATACAAATGTGTCTCAAGGAATTAGACTCTTCTGTTGTATCCGAGTTGCTGTTTCAATATGGATTCAAATTTACTACTCTTTCAAGTGACTCATTATATTTCTTAGAAACACAATGTAACAAACACTGTTTCCTCTTCTAAAACACTAACAGAGTATCCCTCCTTAGGTTTAAACTTAAACCAGACGTGAACTGAATCTAGGCTTTGTTTTCACAGAAATTCCATGGAGTGCCTGCTTTGAAGCAAAGAGGAGGTGAGTATTACTGATTCCTCCTTTTCCGCAGAGGTTCATTGCATCCTCCAAAACTTTCCTCTGGTTTCTTCTGGGACCTTCTGAAATAGTGTGAGAAGGAAATTACTTCTTCCTCCCTTTCCCCCAAGAGCATTCTGTGATGGATCAAAAGCCTGCCATGGATAGAAAGAATCTTTCTTTGTGTAGAAGACTAGGTTAGATTCAACCCTTTTGGTTTATATTATACTTAGCAAAATGCATCGACTTCTATAGTTCAGTTTAACATTCCTCACATTTGTTTTCTAGCATCATAGCTTTTTCCTCCTCAGTGGATCTCTTTCTGACACCTCTATGGTAATTTTTCCCCACCCTTATGTCAAAGTAGGGAGCATAGATATTTTTGCAAGGCCAGGGAGACTTTCCATTCCAACAAATGAGATTCCTGTTTACCTTATGGCCCTGAGACATTACCCTGCGGACTCTCGTACTGCACGATTACTGTTTTATATGTAAGCTAATGTGATTTGAAGAAGGCAATACTTGATTTTCATTCCCAGTTACTTCTTAATACCAGGTATGAAGTATATAGAATTTGGCAGGTTTTGCATAATATCTGCCTAGTATGTTGCCTGTGTTCCTGTCAAAATTGTTTTCCATATACTTTTAAACAAGATGCTTCTAAAATTGGCATGACAGCAAGACTACAGTGTGCAATCTAGTATCCTCACAACAATATTTTTCAATTTTTATATTTATTGAGTTTATTCCTCTGTACAAGGAGTTAAAAAAATTCCTTAGTTCTTCCACTTAAGTGTTTGTGATGTAGTTGGAATTCTACTTATTTACAAATACAATTCTATTCTGTTCACGTCAGAAGCAATCCAGTATTACTTCTAGAATGGATCAGCTGACAGGGGATGCACAAATGTGTTCACAGTTCTCACATTTTTGGGAAGGCCTCTTCAGTTTCTTAAAGAAAAGTAGATCAAAAGAGGAGTTGCAACCAAAATGTAAAGTTTTTATCTGAAAACATGCCAAACCAGCAAGCTAGCAAGAAAAATTATGATAATAAAATACCCTCATAAATACATAAGTTTGATCACTAAAAATGGTCCCACTGATATGGCATTGATTTTGTACCATACATTGGCCTGTGGATTATTGTGTATATTGAGGTCAGCAACTTGACTTGTCACAACTTAGTTCAGTGATGGCGAAACTTTTAGAGACCAAGTGCCCAAACTGCAACCAAGAACCCACTTATTTATTGCAAAGTGCCAACACAGCGGGGCAATCTCTGTGCTGGGTGGGAGAGAGGAAGTACTCCCATTGGGCTGCTGGGCAGAGGGGCAGGGTGAACTCTGTGTTGGGGGAGGGAGGAGGCATTCCCATTGGATTGCTGGGCAGAGGGGTGGGGAGAACTCTGTTAGGGGGGGAAGGAAACTCTCCCATTGGACTGCTGGGAAGAGGGGCGGGGCAAACTCAGTGCAGGGGTGATGGTGCACGTGCCAACAGAAAAGCCTGGGAGTGCCACATCTGGCTTGCATGCCATTGTTTGCCACCACTGACTTAGTTAATAGGAAGAGAGGTGAAGAAAGGCACAGTGTAAGATTTTAGAGAAGAATTGCAGCAAAGGCTGGATAGAGCAACTGAATGGCTTCTTCTTCCATGTCTAGGCTAGACATGAAACTGCCAAAACAAAGGCACCTTTTGGTAAGATCATTCTGCAGTTCCTTTGCATGACCTAGTGTGAGAAAGATTAGCCGGCAACACAAGGTTGCCATTGGCTAGGGTATGCCCGATTGTGGTTAAAAAATACTACAATCTTTGAGGAGGCTCTTTCTGTGTACCCCTGAAGGGCTACTCTGCAGGTGTCAGCAGCTGCAGATAAGACATATTCCTGGTAAACCAGCAATCTTTGATATCATACCTGTCAACTTTTGGATTTGAAAATAAGGGAAATTTTGGGCACACCCCTCTGTGGGTGTGGCCAAATCCATGGGCGTGGCCAAATATAGCCATGTGACTTGCTGGGCTCTAGTCATGCCTGCCACATGGCCATGAGAATGTCTGCAAACACAGACAGTACTGGCTCTTTGGCTGTAAATGGAGATGAGCACTGCACCCTAGAGTAGGATACGACTGGCAGATTTTACTTTCTTAGGATCAAAGATCTGATGCTCGGGAAACAAGCTATGAGGAACAAGCTACCTGGGGAACATAGTGAAAAGTAGAGGCATCACCTTGCAAACAAAAAATTGCATAGTCAAAGCAATGGCATTCCCAGTGGTAATGTATGGGTATGAGAGCTGGACCATTAGGAAAGCTGAGCACAGAAAAATAGATGCCTTTGAAATGTAGTGTTAGAAATAGGTCGATCATAGAAGAAATCAACCATGACTTCTCATTAAAGGGCAAATAGTAAAAATGATGCTAATGTACTTTGGACATCAAATGAGAAGAGAGGATTCACTTGAGAAAGCCTTGATGCTGGGAAAGGTGGAGGACAAAAGAAGGGGGTGGCCAAAAATAAGATGGCTAGATGGTATTGTAGATGCAATGGGCACAAAGCTGTGTGGGCCAAAGAACCTTTCCCTATTTTCTTGGGGGACTTTTTTGTTTTCTTTCTTGTTTGCTCAGTGGCTTAAGTGACTAAGATGCTGACTGGGAGGCAGAAGGTCAGCAGTTCGATTCCAGAGCACTGCAGGACGGAATGAGCTCCCATCTTTGTCCCAGCTCCTGCAATCCTAGCAGTTTGAAAGCAAGAAAGTGCAAGTAGATAAATAGGGACCACTTTGGTGGAAGGTACCAGCTCTCCGTGCACTCTGGTGTCTAGTCATGCCTGCCACATGACCACGGAAATGACTGCAGACGCAGACAACGCTGGTTCTTTGGGTTTGAAACAGAGATGAGTACTGAACCCTAGAGTCGGATACGATTGGCTTTTGAGCAAGGGCGACCCTTTACCTTTACCTAACTCAGATCCCCTTACATAACCGTGCAAGCACCCCCCCACCCCTCCCAAGTTAACTCTAGAACAGAAACGGAACACATACACCCTCTCTCTCTCATATAGTGTAGGAATCTCTGACTGTGATGGTGAACCTTGGCACTCTAGAAATGACTGCCTTTGGACAAGGGAAACCTTTACCTTTAGCATATAGTGATCAAGCACTTCCCCCCAGCCCCCCCAGCCCCTCCCAAGTTAACTCTAGAATAGAAACGGAACACACACACCCTCTCTCTCTCATATAGTGTAGGAATCTCTGACTGTGATGGCAAACCTTGGCACTCTAGAAATGACTGTCTTTCGAGCAAGGGAAAACTTTACCTTTAGCATATAGTGATCAAGCACTTCCCCCCAGCCCCCCCTCCCAAGTTAACTCTAGAACTCTAGAAACGGAATCCTCCAGCCAGGACAGAGGCAGGGGGCAGAAACAGCTCAATAAAGCATGAGAGTGAGAGAGAAGTCTCTGCCCCCAGACCAAGAGCTGATTTGCCCATGCATATATGAAATATTGCTCACCTCTAGAGTAGACTCCCATCCCTAGTCCCAGCATGAAACGAAGCCGCCATATTGGCCATGTGACTGGTAGGAAAATGAAAGAGAAACTAACTACAGAACGCCCCCCCGCCACCTTCTCTCTCCCCTTCCACAAGCGACCTCTGGTGGCCGGAAAAAAATACTGCAGCTTCGCCTGTGAGGGCTCCGGTCAGGATATTTCTTTTTTAAAAATAAGGGAAAATACAGGGAAATCAATTAAACAGGAGGGGCGGGAAGAGGGGTAAAAATAAGGGGTTTTCCCGGGTAAAACGGAATGGTTGACAGGTATGATAGGATGGGAAACACTGGAGGCTTGGTCATTAGCCCCTAAGACAGGGATTCTCAACCTGTAGCCTGTGGTCTGGATGGGGCCCACAACACCATTTCATGTGCTCCCCACCTCCACCACACCAGGAAGTGCCAGGTGGTGGAGGAAGGGCAAAATGGCTGTCCGGTCCCCAACGGTGTCTGAGGGTTGAGAACTCCTGCCCTAAGATGTCAGGACAGCTCAGCAACCCAACACCAGGCTAGTTTTCCTAAGAGCAGGCAAATCAAACCATAATACGTAATTCTTCTCTCTTCTTCTATTTAATTTAATTTAATTTAATTTAATTTAATTTAATTTAATTTAATTTAATTTAATTTAATTTAATTTAATTTAATGTATTTTAATTTAATTTAATAGATTTATATACCGCCCTGTCCAATGGACTCTGGGTGGTGCACACAAGTTAAAACCAATATAAAACAATTAAAAACCTTTAAAAACATAGCAATATCCCCCCCCCCCCCCGCTGTACCATTTACTATCTAAAAAACAAATATAAAATCTACAAAACCTTATCATTAAAAATTTAATTACATCTATGGGTTAATTTGCCAGTATATTCATTAGGGTGGGGCCAGATACCATTCATTGGTGTACAGTCTCTCTCTCCTGAGTGCAAAATATGTGGCATTGTCTGTTGGCCTGTCCTAGCTCCTAATGCTTGAAAATTAACATTTCCTTTTGTGGGAGACCCCTGGAATTTTAAGCTCTGAAACAAAGCACAAATGAAGGGTGACATTTAAGCAGTTAAGCCAGCAGGTTCTCAACATATGCAAACAGACAGCAGTAGCATCTAAAGTGTGTGCGTGGCAAATGGAGCTTCTCCATTGTCATGCTAGATGCCGGTTTTTAATGCAATTCCAAGGTGCTTAGTTTTGTAACAACATAAATAGTTGTACTACTATTTTACCTGACAACACGCCTCAGGAGATTATGTAAGCAAGCTTTTTGTCCACCATTTTGTTTGTATGTTGTCTAATATCTATGCAAAATACCCTAATTATATTTCTTCAAGGGTAGTTCTTTTCTGTATCACTAGTCCAAATGTGTAATTCTCAATTAGAAATGCTTGCAGCACAGAGCCAGGCTGAGGAGTCTCTCATGAAGATAAATGAGCATTCTCTTTCAGGAAGAAAAGGCACTCAAGTTGAGAAGGAAAGCTCAACGGCTCGATCTTGCTTGATCTAAGAAATTCAGTTTTACAGAGTGCCTTGCCAAAGTTTGTGCTACCCTAAGAAGTTAAAATCAGCAATATGGCTCAAGAAAGAAATAATAATAGAAAAATTAAAAATGAACAATATAGTCATAGAGGTATGACACAATAGGAGGCTGTTTTCAGAAATTGTAGCAAGGAAAAGTGTACCATTTCAGCAAATTCTTCCAACAAGATTGCCTGGCGAAGAGGGAAAGACAGTTGCAATAAATATTCGAGGTACAGTTTGGCGTCTTTGTAATCTGTAATTGGGATCAATAGAAGAACTATGAAGTCTAGTAATGGAAATTCTGAATCACAGTAAGCTCCACAATGTGCTTATACTAGATGAAGACTAGATGAGGCATTCATAACCCCACAGTAGGTAAACAGGAAAAGATTGAAATGGTGATATACTGAATGTTAATCTACTGTAGTTTGCAGTTTAGCCACTTTTGATGTTTGCAGATTGATACGAAGTAGGCAGCAGTCAGGGGTCCCCAAATATATCTTTATTGCAGTGTAGTCAATCTGAACATGAGGTAATGGCGGAGACGCAGGTCCTTATATACTGTACAACACATTTGAATTTTGCCCGAAGGTGCCCATTGGTTACCTTGTCAGTGACGTCATTCTGACGTACTGCATACCTGTCATGGCTCACCTGTGACGGGAAGGTTTCCCACGCTAATCACTGATTGGGTGATTGGGGCCATGTGAGCTGAGCTACTTCAGCTGCGCTATCGCTGGCAGCTGAATCCTATGGGAGTGGTACAAGACTTACATGCATACACAGTATTTACAATGGGAGGAAGGAGAGGGGGAAATGGAGGATCGCTAGATCCGATTCAATTACATTATATTGGGTTACATACACAACACCACTGCAAGCTGAAAGCTCTAGAAATCAGTGGTTCCCAACCTTATTTTTAGCCATGCCCCACTTAAGCAGCTCTAAAATCCTGACAGCCTCCCCCAGTGACATATAATTCTTATTATTCTAAAAGTGAAGTCCTATTCGGGTGGAGAAGCCTAAAAGGCAATTAACTTGGTCTAAATAATTCTTAAATTGCCTCCTTAAAAATCAAAAGGCACCCCTGTGGGGTGTGTGCCCCACATTGGGAACCAAGTCTCTAAATCTATGTAACTATTGGCACTTGCATCTTTCCAATTCTTGTTGACAGTGTAAATACTCAGAAGGGTTTCATTGTGCTTCTGTTCCTTGCAAGAATTTTAAGAATCATTTCATGACTGAACATGCTTATTTCTTTAGGTCATTGAACCAAAAGTTAAATTGCTTTGTCTTGACTAATAATAGTAACTTTCTGAATGCAGCCATCCTTTTTTGTGGCTTTCTAAGCAGAGAGTAAGGTAAAGGTAAAGGTTGCCCTTGTTCGAAAGCCAGTCATATCCAACTCTAGGGTTCAGTGCTGATTTCTGTTTATAGCCAAAGAGCCAGTGCTGTCTGCATTTGCAGATGTTTCTGTGGACATGTGGAAGGCATGACTAGACACTGGAGTGCACAGAAAGCTGTTTACCTTCCCACCAAAGTGGTCCCTATTTATCTACTTGCAATGTCTTGCTTTCAAACTGCTAGGTTGGCAGGAGCTGGGACAGAGATGGGAGCGCACTCTGTACTTGGGTCTCGAATTGCTGATCTGCTGACCTTCCAGTCATCAAGTTCAGTGTCTTAACTGCTAAGCCACCACAGTCCCTAAGTAGAGAGTACTTAGAAGTTATTACTAATTTCTTTTTCTAGGAGCATCCTGGAACTGTGCAGTTAGCCCATAGCCCCACAGGTTGGCTCTTCTGGGATGCAAATGGGGAACTGAACTCCCAACCTTTGGCTCCCCAGCAGATTACATTGATTTTGGATCCATTATGTGACCTGCATTGTCTACTTTGCTTTACACAACATCACCAGCCATCTCTGCCAAACATGATCCTTTCTCAAGGTCAATACAGTTTTGCAATTGGGGGTAGTAACACATTGGCCTCACAAAGGTGCAGGTCAAAAGAAGCCATGGTTGCAAAATGAATGTGCAGACAAACCACATTATTTTCCCCCAGTCCCCAGTCACCAACCAAAAGCAGCCTGTTCAATTAAAAAAAGCAAATGTGCAATTTGCTGACTGGGAGGCAGAAGGTTAGCAGTTCGATTCCCGAGTACTGCAGGACGGAATGAGCTCCCGTCTTTGTCCCAGCTCCTGCCAACCTAGCAGTTTGAAATCAAGACATTGCAAGTAGATAAATAGGGACCACTTCGGTAGGAAGGTAACAGCGCTCCGTGCGCTCCGATGTTTAGTCATGCCTGCCACATGACCATGGAAACGTCTGCATAAGCAGACAGCGCTGGCTCTTCGGCTTTGGAACAGAGATGAGCACTGAACCCTAGAGTCGGATATGACAGGCTTTCAAGCAAGGGGAACCTTTACCTTTACTAATAGATGTTAGAGAATAACTACATTTTCTTTCCTGCTTAAGTCAGTTACAATTCTAATTGCAAATATTCCAAATTTACCGGCTTTAATCCTAGGTTGTGAATGCAATGGTCAAATCTGACAATTTAGGCAGACAGAGGATAAAGTTCGGTTTCACTTACCAGTGATAACTTTCGTTCTTCGAGTATATAGTTTGTGAATCCACACTCATGGGTTATGCGCCTGCGCAGAACGGCCGATCGGAGGCTTGAAAAGCTATTGGTCAAAAGTTTTGGCGGTAAGACCGCCCACCGTACTGCCCACCCTGAGGCGCCCGCGCGCCATTTTACCTCAGTTCCATACTTAAGCCAAGCACAGGATAAACCAATTGATCTCATCCGTGCAGCTCAAGAGGGGAGGCAGGGTGGGTAGTGTGTATTCACAAACTATATACTCGAAGAACGAAAGTTATCACTGGTAAGTGAAACCGAACTTTCTCCTTCGTATAGTTTGTGAATCCACACTCATGGGAGATTAGCAAGCTCACACTTACTTGGTCGGTGGGCAGTCAGATGAGATGATCCCACGATGAAGATGATGACGGTCAGGCAGGGTGAACTGTCAAGGGCGATGGGCCCGGAGCCCCCGAGTGAGGACGACACGGCCAAGCCTGACGTCCGCAGTGGCTCTGGTGTCCACCCTGTAGTGCTGGACAAATGTAGAAGGTCTGGACCAGGTGGCAGCCTTACAGATGTCCTCAAGCGGTGTGCCCTCCAGAAAGGCCGTGGATGTTGCAACCGCTCTGGTAGAGTGCGCCCTGACATGCGGTGGAGGGGGCAGCGATGCCGACTCGTAGGCCAAGTAGATGGTAGAGGTGATCCATTTGGAGAACCGCTGCGCAGAGATGGGTTCACCTTTGGACTTGCCCCCATACGCCACGAAAAGGCGTTGCGATTTCCTGAACTCCCTTGTCCTGCTGGTGTAAAACAATAAAGCCCGTTTGACATCCAGCATGTGCCAAGTCCTTCCTTGGGCGTTAGCGGGGTTCTGGAAGAATGTTGGCAAGGAGATAGTCTGTGCCATATGAAGCTGGGAGACCACCTTGGGGAGGAAGGTGATGTCCGGTTGGAGCACCACACGGTCATTGAAGAACTGGAGAAAGGGTGCGTCCGCCCACTGGGCGACCAGCTCACCAGCTCGCCGAGCAGACATGATGGCCACAAGAAAAGCCGTCTTCCACGTGAGGAGACGAGCATCCGCGGTAGCCATGGGCTCGAAAGGAGTCCTGGTGAGCGCGTTAAGGATGGTAGAGAGTGACCATTGGGCCGTCGGAGTCCTGACCGGCGGGAAGGCGTTCCGCAATCCCTTGAGGAAGCGTTTCACCGTTTGGTCGCGGAAAGCGCTAGAAGCGGGCGAGCCAGCTGGAGAGTGAGCCACCACCGCTGCGAGGAGTACTCGGATGGAGGCGATGCTGAGGCCAGACTCCGCCAGATGGAGGAGGTAGGTCAAGACGTCCTGCAGTTCCACCTGCGAGAGGGGGGTCTGCTGAGATGCCAGGAAAGCACAAAAGCGTCTGTATTTGGAAGCGTAGGACTTCCTTGTGGAAGGGCGCCTGGCTAGTTCCAGGATCCTGGACAGTCTGGGGTTATCCTCCACGCGGTGAGGTGGAGGCTGGGCAGGTCCGAGTGGTGGAGCTGGCCCTGCTCCATTTGGAGGAGCGTCGGTGACTCCGGTAGCGTGCGATACTGAGATGACATGCTCAACAGGAGCGGAAACCATGGTTGGCAAGGCCATGCTGGGGCCACTAGGATGGCTCTGGTCCTGTGCTGAAGCATTCTGGTGAGGACCTTCTGGACCAGGGGAAACGGAGGAAAAGCGTAGAAATAGTCCTGATCCCACCGTTTCATGAAGGCACCGCCCTCGGAGTTGACACCGATGCCCGCCCTGGAACAGTACCTGTGGCATTTCGTGTTGGACTCCGATGCGAAGAGGTCGATGTTCGGAGTCCCCCAGGCCTCGCAAAGTGACTGGAACACCTCGTCGTTCAGTTCCCATTTGTGGGTCGTCGAGGTGAGGCGGCTGAGATGGTCGGCCAGGACATTCAGCTTGCTCTGAATGTGCACTCCAATCGGGAAAATGTGCCTCTGCAGGCACCACTCCCAGAGTTGCACAGCGAGGTAAAGAAGGGTGGTGGATCGTGTTCCTCCCTGCTTGTTCAGGTACGCCACAGCCGTGGTGTTGTCCGAGGCCACTTGGACCACCTTGCCCAAGAGCAAGCTCTCGAAGGAACGGAGGGCCTTCCAAATGGCCAGTAGCTCCAAGTAGTTGATATGGTGCACCATCTCCTGAGGCGACCAAGGGTTGTTGACCGTGAAAGTCCCGCAGGCAGCCCCCCAGCCGAGGTTGCTTGCGTCGGTCAATATTTGCAACGAGGGTTGCGGGGGATAAAAACTCTTCCCCGTTGTCACGTTGAGTGGTGTCGTCCACCACACCAGCTGGTCCCTCAGCTCCGGGGACGGAGTTAGCCGTTTGGACTGACTCTCCCGGAGCGCATCGAATTCGTGCAGAAGCCACGACTGTAGGGACCGGAACTTTAACTTGGCGTGAGGGACCACAGCCGTCGTTGAGGCCATAAGGCCTAGCAGTCTTTGAGCCTTTTTCGCCCGGATGCACGGTTTGGTGCGTAGGTCATTCACTCCCTGCGCGATGTCCTGCAAGCGCTTCTGGGGTGCAAAGGCTCTGGTGGCAAGCGAGTCGAGTACCGCTCCGATGTACTCGACGCGTTGAGAGGGGATCAACTTCGATTTGGTGAAGTTGATCCTGAGGCCGAGACTCTCCATGAGGTGGACCGTGAACTGCGTGTCCCGAATGGCCGACGAGCTGGTGGGGGATACAATCAACCAGTCGTCGATGTATGGGAAGACCCTGATTCCCCGCTGGTGAAGGAAGGCAGCCACCGGAGCCATGCATTTGGTGAAGACTTGCGGTGCCATGGCCAGACCGAACGGTAGACATCGGTACTGGTAAACCGAATCGCCGATGCGGAATCGAAGGAACCTTCGGTGCTCCTCGAGGACGGAGACATGGAAGTAAGCGTCCTTGAGGTCTATGACTGTGAACCAGTTTCCCTCAGAAGGGCGAAAAAATTGAGGAAGCTCTCAACGATCGTCCTGCTGCTACGGCGGAAAGAAGAGAACTGAGGTAAAATGGCGCGTGGGCGCCTCAGGGTGGGCGGTACGGTGGGCGGTCTTACCGCCAAAACTTTTGACCAATAGCTTTTCAAGCCTCCGATCGGCCGTTCTGCGCAGGCGCATAACCCATGAGTGTGGATTCACAAACTATACGAAGGAGAAACATAAGCACAGAGTTATACTTTGGTTATTGGCAAGTAGATAAATCCAAGGGTTTACTGAACAAGGCATAACTTCGTCCTTTCACCTTTAGTGCTGATTACTATGACGTTTCAAAACCAACATGAGAGTAGACAATCGGCTGTAGATGGTTTAGTAGCATAACCTCTCACCCAGACTATTTAAGCCAGGTTTCGACTACCAATTATAACGCGAGAACACAATAAGAATAAACCCATGAGGTTCACGCGCCAGAAAGATTATTCCGATAGGTATGTCCCGGTCTGTTTTCCTGTCCATGTTCGATCTAATTTTTGATGATATATATTGGTGATACCTCTAAGTTAGCATTTTTATGTATAGTTTTATTAGGCGTCACATATGCCTATTGGTTGTCTTTAACATTTGCAGAGGTGACTGTTTATAAATCGTGTATATAGATGTATATATAGATGTACATTTTCTCGTTATTTACTGTAGACTCTGAGGAAGTCTCCGAAATGTCGCCATACCGGAGGGACATCAGTATTTAACGGACTTTGCATCCTCCTTTTCTGGGTCGAGCCGATGTGCCTTCTATCTGATGTGTCACGTTTCGTGCCGTTCAGCAACGTAGAAAAAGATTCTGAAACTACATATTGACTTTGCTTACACGAACGTGTTGTTATGCTTCAACCTTATATCATTGTCGCTTGTAACTTGTACCTTTTCGGCTCACGCAGTTTCGTTTTGAAGGAGAGGGGAGGGGTACTCCTTTTGATACTGTCCCTTTTTGCATGTTATAGTTTTGGTGTTGTATCCCGAAATATAGTGCTGTACATGTATGGGTATACATTATGATGGTTTTAGACCCCTCAAGCAGTAGTTCAGTGTGACACGATTTTTGTACATCTCACAACTTTTAGCTTGTATATTAAATTTTGTTCACTTGTGATTGTTCCGGGTGTGTTTGGTATCATTACTTTATCATATTACACCCCGGCCGCCTTTTTTGATCTATCTTTAAATAGTAACACTGAACTCTTGAGAGTGAGAATTGCCAAACAGAATGCTGTTTGTAAAGTTAATACTTCAACATCTGAACGATCACCTGCAAAGAAGATTACCATTATGTTGTGATAACTTGAGTTGTTTTTCTACAATTGATGAGTAAAGAGTCAGGAAATATTTTGACTTATTCAACCAACTAGGTAGGTTAAAGTGCTCTAAAATTGTAGAACCTGTAAAAGGTAAAAATGAACGAGCCATGAAAGAGTCATTTTAGTCCTTTGTTAAGAAATTGTGTTTACAAATATCAGCTCTTTGGGAGGAAAATCACTGAAGGATATATAATAAAATAGCTAAACAAGGTGACTTTTAGCAAACCACTTCTTACAAGTGCCTATTTTAAAACATTATGTACACAATTTAATTAAAATTACTTTAAATAATTTTGTTGTCATGGGGTTTTGAAATGGCTTGAAGGGCTCTGAACAAAAATAGGAATAAATGGCAATTTATCAGATTGAGAGCACTGCTCAAGTCTAGATTATATTGTAAGCACTATCAACGTGAAAACATGAATACATTCCACTTGTGTACTTTTCTTTAACAGTATTTTTTTTCTAGAATACAGCAGTATTGCAAACATTGAAAGCAAGAAGAATATGAATAGTACCTACCATCCCTCGAAATAGCTTGATTACTCAATTAGCTGAGGCATAGAGAAGCTAGCCAGTGAGTTTTTTCTATTGTACACTTCTATGGCCATGATCTCCTTTTGTATTCATTTAAAACAAAGAATTTTACACACATAATTATGCATTTTAAATATGCTACATGTCAAGGTGAACACAGCAGTCAGTTAAAAAAACTGCACAGTAAGAAATACTCATACATTCATTATTTGTATGAGTCCAGCATGTCAATGGCCAAAATCATGTTGGTCTAGGTGCCGGGCATTCTGTCCAGGTAAGAAGGATAACACAATTTGACTGAGCAGTTGGTCACACAGTTTCAATTGATTGTGCAATGCACCTGCACAAGTGTTTGATAATATCATTTCTGCCTTGAAAGGAAGAGCACTGCCACTTATGTAACATCAAGTTGTGCAAAGATAGTTACTCAAGAGGGCTGCAGCCAATGTACAATCAGAATTCCACCAGTATTTGCATAAGGTTTGCCTAGCTTGCCATGGCTAATTGCAGCTAGCTGATAAGGAGCCAGGGCACAACAGTTGAGATGTACGCTTGCACCTTTTCAATTATGGTATCTCCCATTAGCCACAGCAAGTTATGCAAGTCTCACAAAAACACCAATAGGGCTCTGGAAACAGGCTTTTAACCAGACAGAGATGATCCATTTGTCTTGTCATGTTTTCTCCTTAATTCTAATGCAGTGGTTCACAACGTGGGCACACGCCCCACAGGGAGACTTCAATTCCCAGAAGCCTAAGGCAGTACATTGGCTGATCAGTGCTTTGGGGAATTGACTTAGGCTTCTGGGAATTGAAGTCCAAAAACCAAAGGTTGAGAAACACTGTTAATGCCTTTGACCAAGGGTCAGCAAACTTGGCTCTTAGAGGAAGTATTTGTTCCTTTGGAATGACCATTCCTTCTGTGCTATGAGGGATGGAATCTTGCTTTCACCAGAAACTGAATTAATTTGTATGAATCAGTCAAGTGACCATCTGGGACACAGAAGGTCTTGGTTCTCTTCCATGTTAAGGAACCTCATCTATCTTGCCTATCTCTCTAATCAGAATCAATGTAGGGAAGAGGAAGGGTTAGGCCTCTACTTGGTCCAACTTACTTTTGCTTCATTGTTGTACTTATCATGAGCCATCAACTTGAACTGATGAATTCATGACCAAAAGGTGCTATCATTAACAATCCGGTTCATGTCTCACAAACTGAAGGCCATGGCTTTCTTTAATAAGTCAATCCATCTCATGTTAGATTTTCTGTATTTCTACAGCTCTCCACTTTCCCTAGCGTTATTGTATGTTCTAGTATGTTTCACAAGAATGCCACCACCACTGCCTGTTGTGTTCTGTAAAGCTGTGCCTTTAACAATGTACCTTAGCCATGTGGTAACAATGTAACCTTTCTGTGTGCAACGTTATAACCTTCAGCTGTATCAATGTAAACCTGATAAGGGGACGCGAGCTAGTGACCACTAGATGGCAATAGCGAGCGTCCAGCTCTCTTGGCTCAGATTCACCTGGATCAGCAGCACGGGAAGATTCCCGCCACCTCTTCACCTGGACAAGAAGGGCGTGACCTTCTACGACGTCACGCAGGCAGCAACCAATATTCTGTCGACGAGCCACTTTCAAATGTATAGCCAGCTGTATATATTGAGCTACCCATCCGCCATTACCACATGTTCCTCTGGATCATCATGCAATAAACCTGTGTTAAGCCAACCCTTCGGCTGTTTCATTGTCTTTGGTCCCTTACACTAAACTGCCTCTACCAGATTCTCCAGCCCGGCTGAGGGAGGGAGCAACAGCTGAGTGGCCCGGCCAGCCATAAGAACGCCAATGCCGCCTCCTCTACCGGACTGGCTGAGGAAGAGTCCAGTAGAGGCGTTGGCGTTCTTATGGCTGGCCGGGTGGCTCAGCTGTTGCTCCTTCCCTCAGCCAGGCTGGAGAGTCTGGTAGAGGCGGTGGTGGCAGAGCAACGGATGAGTGGTCTGGCCGGCCATAAAAATGCCATCGCCTCTACTGGACTCTCCCTCAGCCATCCTGGCTGAGGGAAGGAGCAACAGCTGAGCAGCCTGGCCAGCCACAAGAACGCTGCCACCACCACCTCTACCAGACTCTTCCTCAGCCAGCCCGGCTGAGGGAAGGAGCAACAGCTGAGCCGCCTGGCCGGCCGCAAGGTCAACACAGTTTTGCAATTAAGGAGTAGTAACACATTTATTTATTTATTTATTTATTTTGTTAAATTTCTATACCACCCACTCGACCAAGGATTTGTATCCTGCCCTCCTGATGGGGTACACCACTCAGGGCGGCTAACAACACACAAAGTCAATGAGAACAATACTACAAACAATTTAAAATAACAATCAGCTAAAAAACAACAAAGCTAAAACAATAATCACACACACCCCCAATTAAAAGATTAAAAACACATAAAACCAATCAGATTATCATTTTAAAAAACTGCCCTCAACCTCCCCCCTCCCATTAAAAATAGAAACATACAGAAGCTAACAAGAACCCTCCAACAGGCTAAATGAGCCAGAGGGCTTGCGTGATCGAATCAAGCATACCCTACACCCACCGGCATAGCCAGGTCTTCAGCATTTTTCTGAATAGGAGAATGTCCGACTGGAGTCGAAGTTCTGATGGTAAGAGGTTCCACAAGGCTGGGGCAGACACGGAGTAGGCTCTCTTCCTGGCCCCACTCAGATGGACTTCTTTTGTGGAAGGGACCACCATCGAGCCCCTCCTGTCTGCCCTTGTATAATAATAATAATAATAATAATAATAATAATAATAATAATAATAATAATAATAATAATAATAATAATAATAATAATAATAATAATAATAATAATAATAATAATAATAATAATAATAATAATAATAATAATAATAATAATAATAATAATATCCAAAGGAAGATATTACAAATTCCAGGGAGAGCTCAGGCTTGATAGAGCAACCACTTATTTGTTTTTCTGGTAGCTCACAGTATCCAAAAAGCTCTTCTTTAACACTACATCAAATGAACAGATTTTTCTATCACTAGTTCCAATCTAGAGCATACCCACCAACCCAATGAAATTTACATGTGTTGATTTCGTCATTTAGTGATTGATTCAGTGGTTGCACTTTCTAATGGAAACTTAGCCATATGATATTGGCCATTGCTAGCTATGCGTAGTTATGTGGCACATATGATAGATGGATGAACAGCTGGGGAGGTGTTGGCCACCCAATCCTACTAATCTAGTTTACCAGTCACTAGCAAGGTTGGGCCATTAGTCAATCTGAGGTGGTCGCCTCATGCAACAGAGTGTTGAGGTCACCACCGCCACCCACTTTTGATATCTGAGCCTGCTGCTCTTACTGGTACACCCAAGGACAGGTCTGTGAATGGTACCTTGACCCCACATGTCCCTGGGTCCAAGACATTATGGGAAGGTGTAGCCAAAAAATTTCCTCTGGACATAGACACATAGGTGAATGTCAGGAGCGAGGAAGCCTGCCACCCTCCTTTTCTTCCTCTCCTTGCCCCACGCAATAGTATAATGCTAAGTTTGTAGCAGAGATGGTAGCCCATTTTTTCTTTGTGCCCCAGACATCAAGAAGCTTTGAACCAGCTCTGAAAATAATCATGCTAAGAAGAAAGGACTCATCTGAAAAATATATCTAATTTATTAAACACTTATAAAGACACTTTCTTACTAGAAAGCAATGTGATGAGAATAATATGAATATAGGTGATACAAAAGGCTAGGAGGCTTGAATGTTAAAAGAACACCTTTCCCTCTCAAGGGTTACCTAAGCCAGCATCCTGCTTCCCTCAGGGGCAGAAATAGGGCATGAATAGAAATATCAGTCAAAAGAGAAAAAGAAATAGAACGTAGCTGTACAGATATACCCCATATTCCATCAAGTAGGTCTGTTACATTTTAAACTCTTTTTATGGATACAGAAGATGTAGAAAGACGAGTCATAAATAGGCAAGATGGTCTTTCAGAACTTGCTTTGCATTTGAAGTGCAAGGGAAAGGAGGAAATACATCTGCCTGTATGAAATAAAACTTTTTCTTTCTTTAGTGTTATAGTACTACATCCCAGTAACCGTTTTTTAGACTAGGTCATGGTAGGAGTGGATGGAAATGCTTGCTTACCTTTATGTCTTTTAAATATCTGTTGCCTCTGACCTATTAGATTTTTATCCAAAATATATTGGGTTCTTACATAAATATTAACTGTTCTTCTTTCTTGTCCAGGTTAGACTTTAAACTGCCAAAATGAAGCAGACTTCTTGGGTTTGTTGTTGGCCAAACTTGAATCCTCATTGGTACATGTTTCCAATAGTAACTGGCAGATCAACAAATGAGATGGGTTCTGTATCTCTCCACATTCATACAGCATGTTTCCTGTGTTCCAATACCATAGAACACAGCATTTTTGTTCCAAGGAACAATATCTTTCAAAATGGTAATTAATATGCAGTTTCAGTTGTACATTTTAGAATGTAAATTATTATCTATACCTATAAAGCAAAGGTGTGGGTTCAGTGTCTGGAATGAGCTGCCGCACCCCTTGACCAAACTCTATGAGATTCAGCACACACGTATCTTGCACACATGCTCAGGTCATTGCCGGGGTCCTAAAGCCCATGGGGGAGGGGGTTGCCCCCTAAATTGATCTGCAAAGAGGGGTATATTTGACAGGAGGGTTTGTGTATGCCCCAGTGCTAGGCCAACCAGGGGGGGGGCATTGTGATGTCATCGCCGAGCTCACATCACAGGCTCACCCTTGGCCAGTGGGTTTCCTGGGCAACACTGGCACTCAGCTAGCCGGTTTGGGACCACCCGGGTGATGCCGGGTACCTCTGCTAGTAAATTTTAAATTAGTAAGTTCCTCATATATTAATTCAGGTATTCTGTCTATGCCCATTTTCTCATGGAATTAACCAGCTCTGCTTACTATGCAAAGATTATACCCACTTCCTAGTAATAAACATTCTTAAATAATTTCTTAAATAATAAATATGTAAAGAATCAATTTTATGCACTGATTTTTATACAAATGTTGGGTAAAAGAATATTTGCAACTAAACAGATCAAAGCCATATCTTGCAGTGATTTTAATTAAAATGTTTATACTTTAGTTCTGATACCACAAAATCATCAGACAACAATTAGGAGTATCTCTTCAGAAAGCAAAAATAAAGGCTGGTTCAAAATAATCTGCAGGGACATGTTTATTGTCCTTGTGGCAGATATTCTTGAATTCTTCTTTTTGTGCCATATCTGATTCTTAATATTGGAAATCATCATGGTGATTAGTCATGAAGATTGTCATGAGACTATAATGCAGTTGCCTTCTGCATCGCAGCATGATCCCTGTACCACTGATCCAGTCCTGTGAGTCACTTTCTGGTCCTGAGCCCTTTTGGAATGCAAAGTCCTCATCAGCCCCAGGCCAGTATTAATTAAGCTGCTGCCCTCTGTCAAGATGGATTCAAGAGGGATTTAATCAACCTGGGCACCATCGCCCTTTCCTGTGGACTTCACTTCGTCACCAAAGGCCATTAGTCCTAAGGGTTGTCAGGTTAGTTAACTGCTGCCTGACAATTACTGTTGAGTCACTGGCAGTATGGTCTGCTCTCTTGCCATAGCAGGATAACCTGGCCAGACTGGTATTCTTGAATTAAGGTACTTGAAAGGGGGAAATCCCATTTCAAACCACTAAATTTCAGCTGTCTACTAGCTCTATCATCTGTAGTCTTAATGCCACCACAGCTGTTAATTATCTTACAAAGTGAGCTAGCCACATAAGGTAGCCAAGTTATAAAGTTTTGGATAGGATGATACCTTTATTGGATGACTAAAAAGTTAAAAATAAGGCAAGCTTTAGAGATCCCAGAACTCTTCATCATGCAAAGATGGTGCAAAACAGTCTGAAATGTAAGTGAGGCACAATGTCTGTAGCTCCTGAAAAAAGCAGGATCTGCAGATCCCACATGAGATAAAAAATGTTAGAAGTATCAATTTATAGTCTTTCCTCTCATTCTTCAGGCAAAAGCCTGGTTTGGATCCCGATAATGCCAGATTGTTGTTTTAAACTACAATCACCGAAGTCCAAGTAGCTATAGCTATTTTACCTAGCAAACACTCCAATACTTTACCTGTCGGTTCAGAAATAAGACCTGTTGGACTAGATGGCTCACTTCCAGATGACTGTTCACAGGAGGTCTGTTTTAAACTCCCAGACCAGTTTGTACATTCTGTATTTCACCTCTCTCAGAGTTTCCCCACTTCTCTCATTCCCTATTTTTATAGCTTCTTTATAATCAGATGCCAACCTAAGATAATGCTGTATGCGTCTGAGGGGAAAAAAGAGCTATATTCCATTAAGGTTATGGAATGATAAATATATTAGTCTTTAAAGTGCCATTAAGACTCTTTGTTGTTTCCAATTTGTCCAAGACTCGAGTCCTACTTAGTAATTTACAATGAGAACTGAAAGCAACACACAAGGGGAGCATGTTCACTTCATTCCCCTCCATTAGCCTGTTTTAGAACAGAGGTTAGTAACCGTTTGCAAAAACAAAACTCTTGTTTTGTGTTGAGCTTCACTGTATAACTGTGAGAGAGATCTCACAATTAGTGAACAATATATTCTGCACAAAGTGGAAGGAAACAAGATTGAGGGGGGTTGGTTATGTCCCTCCGCCTTGTTCATTTTAACCCTTTTTATAAATGTCTGATTAGGGGCACACGGAAGAGGCCTTCGTAGCAAAGCAATCACACTTCTATACCATCCCATAGAGCTTAGGGCACTCTCTGGGTGGTTCAGAAGTTAATTAGCATTTTGCTATCAACATGCTGGGTACTCATTTTACCTACCTTGGAAGACTGGAAGGCTGAGTCAAACTTGAATCCTGGTCAGGATCGAACTCACAAACTTTTGGTTGCAGGACAGCAGTTTACCATCACACACAACATACCTCACTAAGTATCAGGGAAATGGACTGTAGGAGGAGAGGGGAAAATACCAACAACAAGATTCCACTTCATATCTATATTATTATCAGGTGATTTTGTTTCAATATACAGAGTTTAAACAGGACTTATTTGGGTGCTTATTCACTTGACTGAATGAAGGCCTCGGTTCATAATCTTTATAAATTAGGTTCCATATCCCAGCTCATGTTATGTTGAAAGTGTGATAGATAGCATTAGGAGAGAAGCTTGGCTTTAGCAGGCTGGAAAGAGAAAAGATTCAGGGAAGGAGAGCTATATTCTCTCTCCCTCTCCTAGTACCTGTAGTCCCATTGCAGTGCATAGCCATATATCCAGTTATATAGCAAGTTTATAATCTGCCACAGATCTCTAATATGTAAGACGTTGCATTTTTGTTGTGTAAATCAGAGAATATTGAAAGCCACAAAATACCAAGCATGTCTGTTTCTTATAATACAGTGCTTACCATATGATAAGCAAGCAGTGTTGCCAGGTTATTGGTTTCATATCCTACTTCTCTTGGGCCTCATTTTCTCTCTCTTCCCTTTCCTTTCTTTTGGCTGAGAAATCTCATAAATGAGGGATTCTAGCTTCTACCTATGCCTCGTTGGTATCACATCACCAAGAAATATGATTATATGTTCCTTAATGATTTGCCTTTTTCACCTCTGGCAGAGATGTTAAAGGCAACTGGTGTTAGAAGAATGCCTCAACTTTTCTTCTGCTGGCTGATAGACTTCCAGAATTCTATTTTATGGAAATGCAGACTCACCAAGGTACTTAGAACATTGCACCGTTAACCCTACATTGTGTACAATGCAGCAACTGCCTGGTTGCTGAAATATTTTCACTTAGTATAAATAAAGGAGGGGGTCCCCAAATTCAACAGGTTTATGGGACTATTTTCTGGTCTCAGGATCTTTCAAAAGCTATATAGATTGCCCAAATTGTGAAGCAACAAAGCCAGAAATACTCAACAGTTCAGTTTTGATTCTGAAAAGAAGGAATTTATTTATTTATTTATTTATTCATTTATTTATTTATTTATTTATTTATTTGCTCGATTTGTAGGCCGCCTTTCTCACCCTGGCGACCCAAGGCAGCTCACATCAATCAAAACGTTCCATACAGTACGTCAAAAACCCACAGCTAAAACAATAAAATAATTAAAAACTATAAAAACCCATAGCCCCTTAATTAAAAAAAAAACCACAGAGCTAGATGAGCCAGCAAAGCTGGGATGTGCTGCTAGAATTTAAAAAGTTAATAGTTGTTCCAAGAGAATTCCTAGTTACTCACCTGTTGTTGTTTTTTTGCTAAGAGATACCAGTTTTTGGGCAAGAGATAAAATAATACCTTTGGGTCTGCAGGTGCCCCCCCCTCACAGGCTGAATTTATTCATTCCTGCTGTATGAAATAATAATTGTGTGCCGTCAAGTCAACGCCGATGTATAATTACTCTTTTCAGGGTATTCTAGGTAGAGAGTACTCAGAAATGGTTTATAATTCCCTTCTTCTGGGGGTGTCCTGGGACTGTACTGCTTGCTTAAATCTACACAGACTGGTTCTTCTGGGATCCACAGTGATGAATTAAACTCCCAATCTCTATTTCTGCAGCCAGATATCTAAACCACTAAGCTACCCAGACAGACACAAATCCTTAAAGCTCTTATACTTGTGTCCATGAAGCTTCAAGTGCCAGAGCAAGAAGGGTGGTATATTGTGCTCCCAAGTGCCTAGCAGGCCTAAAGTGATACCACACCAGTCTAGGACAGAGGCTAGCAGGGCTCCTCAGACCTCTGGAAAGCCATTGTGTCCTGATTCTCAAGATGGCACAGTTATCTAAAGGGAAAATTCATGCCATGAGCAATTGGAGGCTGGGGTAGCCATGAGTAGGTTGGTATTTCATCCCATGACTCTTCATATGTGGTGTGACTGCACATGTGATCTGTAATTTACAGGAAATCTATTTGTTGGCAGTATATAATCTGGATTACAGTAGGTAACCTGATTGAATAGGAGTGGTGGCTATTGGCCAGGAAGGTGACTTTTGTCTTATTTCAGTTCTGTGGTTGAACAGTGCAAGAAAACGACATGACCTTGGACACAACACTGCCTACCATCATAACTGCTGTATTACAGATAAAGGTCAGCTCCAGGAAAAGGCACAGCTGATGCTGACCTTTATCTGTAATACAGCAGTTATGGTGGTAGGCAGTGTTGTGTCCAAGGTGTTATTTATTCCTCAGTTTCTGCAGAGTTTTATTTTCAAACGAAGGAGGCTTCTGTTTTATTGCCTAGTTCTCCAAGCACTTTGAAATTTCTTTTGCTTCTATTTTTGAGCTTACGATAACAGTTGAAGATGGTGCTACGTTCCTCTTTTTTCCTTTCTTTCATTCTTCCCATCTCTTCATCACTTTGCAGTTTCCCTGACTACCCAAACGTTCTTATCTCCAAAAAGCCATGTGAAAGGGGTTCTTTCACTGCGCCTGGGACTTTAAGGACAAAAATCCTGAAGGTTACCCAGGAGAATTTCTCTGCAATTTCTCTTCCATTGAAATTATTTTCAAATGGAATTTATTTTCTATCAAACTGGATGAGAATAGTTGAAACTCTTATGGGAGAAATTTTTGGCAGAGCAATAGCACTAACCATTCTAGCAACAACTATTTGTGCATTCTAGTGCTCTTTGCTATATGATGGTGGTGGTAGAGGTGGCAGCGGCAGGAATACCACTAGCTCTTTGCCATGCTCAAACATCAAACTTGCAGTTTTTACAAAGGAACACAGGCAGGGAGGGAAGAGGAAAGTTACTATAATTTATTATTATAAGTCGGGGTGCCCAAACTTTTTGGGTCATGGGCCAGTCATGTGGTTCAGGAGTCCGGTCACTATGGCCCATGGGCTGGATCCAGCCCTTGATGCCCATTCATCCGGCCCATGAAGCCCTCATTGCTCCTGGAAGTGGAAGTAAAATGCACCCATATGGGCATATTTTACTTCCACTTCCAGGAGCAATGAGGGCTTTGCGGGCCAGCTGAATTGGCATTGGGGCCCGGATCAGGCCCATGGGCTCTAGTTTGGGCACCCCTGTTATAAGGGAAGATAAATATTTCTATAACTTTTCCAGCTTAAAAGGAAGCAATGACTGAATAGCAACCAAAATACAGTTCAAAAATACTTTCTCTTTTTCTTGTCTAGAGCAGCAATAACCAAACAAAGGACTAAAACACATTTTTTTAAAAGCAAAGTGTAAAGGTTTGTAGAAAACTTTAATAAAAAGGTTGAAAATGCCCAAGTGTTTCTGTTTCCACCTTCTTTAGGGGCAGAAGAGTATAGCTTGTTAAAAAAACTTCAACGTAGTGCAACATATTTCGAATACACTAGCAGTTCCTTACCTCTTATAGCACACAGAGCTGGGATGAAGGGCAAATGAATATTTCTCTTCCATTTTCTGTAATGTTTGTTTTTGTTTGTGCTTCGTCCTATTTTGAGAATCAACTGCGACTGAAATATATTTTTTCTATGTGAAAAGTGTATTTTTGAGGGAATGTTTGAATTTACTTTAAGATATGGACACATGTTTCTTTGGAGTCAAGAAGACAATTTGGACTTTGATCTCAGTGCATAGATAGCCATGTCTGGCACAAAATGGAGCTGCTGATATTGTTGTCACAGAACATTGGTACCAGCCCATTGGTACCGCAAACAAACCAGAAACTAATGCAGGTAAAACATTAATAGAGTTATATAACCTATTCAGAGACCTCCAATGGGGTACACAGAAAGAGCCCCCTCAAAGATTGTGGTATTTTTGAACCACAATTGGGTGTATCCTGGTAACGGCAACCTTGTGTTGCCAGCTAATCTTTCTCACTCTAGGTCAGGCAAAGGGAACTGCAGAATGAACTCACCAAAAGGTGGATTCATTTTGGCAGTTTCACATCTGGCCTAGACACAGAAGAAGAAGAAGAAGAAGAAGAAGAAGAAGAAGAAGAAAAAGAAGAAGAAAAAGAAGAAAAAGAAAAAGAAAAAGAAAAAGAAGAAGAAGAAGAAACCTCCAGTTAGAAATATGACTACTGCATTTTGAATCTCCTGAAGTTTCCTTATATTTTCAGAAAGTAATATGGCAGGTTTGGAGTACAGCGTTCAAATCATTCACAGTGCCAAATTACACGAGGAACATCTACTTTTGTCCTGAGTAAGAAAGGAAACATTTCTTTTTCTGACTACAGATCCCACATGATCATGGGATAGCTCTGTTTAATTTGCCTTTCTGCCCATTTACCACTGACTACTGCTGGTCAGGCTTTTTTAACCCTGTTGCTGTTTGAAGGAGAAATCTGTTGGATCGGGGCCCGATTCGGGCAGAAATCCAAAAGAGATTGTTTGGAGTGCAAGCATTTGTACTTTAGGTAAAATTAAAATGTGAAGCGAGACATCTGTTAAAGATCTTTTCTCCCAGAAATAACAGGAAAACCTTTAACAAGTTCTACAAAGGAATAGGTTTGTGTTTTCTTAGAAGAAAAGTCACCCTATCATGTGTTCAAGGTGTCTCACATGTGGTAAATTAATGCAAATTCTGTTACCTACAGTCTTTTGTTCTGTGCATATTCTGCTTTGCATGATCACAGCACTATGGTAGTATAATGGAATCGGGTGATTTCATCCCACATACCAGTAATTCCTATTGTACTTTAAACAGGCAACTGATTACTGACACATATAGATAACATTGTTTCTTTTGTTTCATTTCTCCCCTCCTCCAGTTTTGCACCTATTGTAGATTGTTATCAATAGTAAGCTGGGGTGTGTGTGTGTGATTGTAGCCTTGAGAAGCAAGCAACTCACACAAGGTATCTGACTGTCATAAACGACTCAAAAAGAAAAATAAATCCATTCATCAAGCAGCCAAGAACCCTAGCCTTTTACCCTCTGTGCTTTATGCCAACCGATTGGCCATGCCAAGTCTCATCACTGCAAATATTTTCATCTTCAGGAGATCATCTAATTCTTTATTCTGAATGATTGTTTTGAGGTAAAATATAGCTCAAATAGGATTTCCCCCTCTTTTAGTAATCAACTTCTGAAAGAGCGCACTATAAAAAGAGAGCAAAACATGGAAGATAGGAAACAGCTGCTAAAGCTGGTTCAAGCTGAGTCATAAGCCATGTTAATATTTGTTATTTTCTACAGCTATGGCTCACATATTGGTACGCTGAGAGAGAAAGATGAAAGGAGACAACAACAAGAATGGAAATACATTCATTCCAGAAAAAGGTCATAATGGCACTATGGTGAATTCATTATCAGCAAGAAGAGACCAACTATTCAGATTTATATCACCCCTCAAAGCGGGACCTATTCTGCTTACAAGTCACAAAAGGAATATGTCAACTCAAAGACAAACAACATTTTTGTTCCAATTGAACGCAATTCATAATGCAAAAAGAGGAAAATTAAGACATATTCTTCCTGTATCTTTTTTTGTCCTGGTAACAAATGCAATTGACAATGTGTTACTAATGATGCATAAGCCAAACCGAATCTCTGTGATGATCTCCCTAATTCCGTACTGCTTTATAGCATACCTAAAATAAATTTGATACAAAAGCTGAATTCAGTAAGTAATGCTGATTTCACTTTGGAGCTGGTATAAAAGGATCTCTTTCTTTCATAGGCTATTTCATCTGTAGTGATCGCTGCATGGTATAGCAAAATTAGCTCAACATTTGGAGTGACTAAAATACATGGCCAATTTAACATACATTATTACAATTATATACTAAAGGTATATACACCCACAAGCACCATGCTGTGATTCTTAACCTAGATACTTTCATATCTACCAGCCATATTTCCAACTTCTACTGCACTGTAATTGCTCTCCCAATTATAAAGCTTTTAACCATATTTTGAAATCAATTTATCTTTGATTAAATGGCACCTTTAAAAAGCACCCAGCTGTTATCTGTGTCTACAGTGCAAATACAAAACAAAAGGATGAACTTTAGAAGAGCTACAACAATATTGAAAGATAATAATGCATGTAAATATGTATTCTACACAGAAGTATGATTGCTGCAAGAGAATAAAACTGACAACTCTACACTGGACCTCCCATGCTGGTGTAGAGGAGCTTTTAAAAACCTGCTTGAGTTTGCCGGGAATGCGAGGGGGGGGGAGTGAAATGCTGTTTAACACAATTTTCAAGTCAAATAGCATTTTGCTTCTCCAACATCAACTGGGACCATAGCAGCTGCTTTCCAGCTGATGGGGAGAGCATTTGGCGGCTTAGCGGTTAAGACACTGACTGGAAGATTGGCATGTCAGTAGTTTGAGGTCCGAGTGATGTATGACAGAGTGAGCTCCCATCTCTGTCCCAGCTCCTGCCAACCTAGCAGATCGAAAGCAAGAAATTTCTTCTTCTTCTTCTTCTGGTGCCGTATCCATTCCGGATATTGGCTATCATCGTGGTGATAGTCTTCCTGTTCTTAACTTCTTGGAACAGTTCTTCAGAAGACATGCCACACCAGTCTCTCAGGTTCTTCAGCCATGAAGTCCGTCTACATCCAGGGCCTCTCTTCCCAAGGATCTTTCCTTGAAGAGCAGCTGACGGAGCAGGTTCAAATTCACAGAGGTGTGTGACACGGTTGTGTGTTTCCCCTGACACTTTTTAATATATATTATGAGTATTTTTCCAGAAGAATTATCCGATTTAAACATGGGCATTAAAATTAATGGGGAATTCATTCATTCATTCATGTTTATTTTTGTATACCGCTTTTCTTATCAAAATAACTCAAAGCGGTTTCCAAGAATGAACATAATAACAGAGCATGAAAATACAGAAAATAAAAATAACAATAAATACATTAAACATGTCAATTACATATCAAAAATATAAAATACAAAGCAATAAGAGCAAATACAGCAAAATATACAATATTGATAACAATACCATAGAGCAAAATACAAAATACTTTAAACACAAAAGAAAAGGTTGGAGATAAGCTCAATGACCAAAACCAGCCTTAGGGTGAAGGCGTCTTGCCCCCGCTCATCATCCCTCAGCTTCTCCGCTCCTTTCATAATATTTATTTATTAATTTTAAAAAATAACAAAAATATAATTAACAATATAATTAACAATAATATATATATATATATATATATATATATATATATATATATATATATATATATATATATATATATATATATATATATATATATATATATATATATATATATATATATATATATATATATATATATATATATATATATATATATATATATATATATATATATATATATATATATATATATAAAACAAATTAATACATTGAATTGCTTACACTCTATTATAATGGCATTGTGAACAATACCGATTCTTGAACCTTATATATATCATACCTTCTTACAACCTATACCCCATGACATATCTTTACATAAATATCTGTGCTGTATATCAGTTATCAACAATTTTTCGCATTATTTCATTATTTTTGATTGTATATTTAACATTCCAAAAAATTATAAGGTTCATACTAATATATTGCAAAATAATAACACCCAGTGATATATACAAACCATGAGGATCAGATTTCTAATTTATTATTTCCAAAACCTCATATGCTGAGGTACTGGTTTATCTCCTTTATCTCATATTAAAACATGCTCCACAAATGGCCTCCATATTTCCCAAAACTTGTTCTCTTTCAAAATACCTTTCTTCACATTCAGTTCACATGTCAATTTGTCATTCAAAGCAATTTCCCACATTTCCTTATACCATTCATCCATTTTCAGCACTAGGTCACTTTCCCATTTTCTTGCTATACATAATCTTGCAGCAGTTAACATTATGGATAACAATTCTTTCTTATTTATATTTATATTTATATTATCCAAATCTGTCAGTAAGGCAATACTTGACTCCTGTTTAAAATCAATTTTAAAAATCTCTGATATTTCTTTCTCAATTAATTTCCAAAAAGCATCTATCACTTTACAACTCCACCACATGTGTTCATATGTTCCGATATTGCTTTTACATCTCCAACAGTTTCTCGTTTTGCTATTGTCCATTCGATGTAATTTAACTGGAATCAAGTACCACCTCCATAATATTTTATAATTATGTTCTTTTAATCTAATCGAGAGGTTTCTCATAATTCTTCTCTTCCATTTATTTTTCCAATGTAATTCAGGGATTTTTATATTTAAATCTTCCTCCCATAACATTCTCAAAACATTTTGTGAATTTTCATCCTTATTTAAAATTTTATATATATTTACTTACTAGTCCTTTTATCCCCATTTCTCCTTTTCTTATCTTACAAATCATCTCTTTAAATTCTGTTTTATCCCTCTGTAAACTAAGCTCATATTTATATCTCTTCCCCCATTTATTTACCAAAATTACTTGTAGCCAATTCAATTTCATCTGATTGAACACTTCAGCTCTTAGTTCTATTTTGTCACACATTTTTATCCAATCTTTTAACAGAAACACATCCTTTCTCAAAAGTATTTCCTTTATTCTTTTGTCTACTTTTACAGGAAACGTCTTTATGTCTTCCAGGTCCATTATCGGAGATCCTCCTGGTGCAAGTTTCCCCTTAGTATTTTTCCAAACATCTAACATTGCTTTTGTCAACTGATTATTTGTCTTTATCTTTATCTCCTTATCCAAAAAAATTGCATTACCATTTTGTTGTAGTTCTTTTATCTCTATTTCATCCCAGATAACTTCAGACTTTGCTATAATCTTTACAATGTTTTTAATTGAAATGCTCTGTAATAATATTTAATATTTGGAAGACCAAGACCACCTTCTTTTTGCTTCTCTGCTCTTGGTGGTATTGAGGAGCGAGCTCGGGAATATTGCGGCTCAGCAGCCGAGGCCATCTCAGAAGAAAAAGCCACTGCCTGGGACCCTCCCCTCCGTGGCCTTCCCACTCCCGAAGATGTTGAAGTAAAGACCCAGGGGTGTGGTGGCTCAGCATCCAGGGCTGCTGCAACAGAGGCCGCAGTCCAAGTTACTCGCCGCCACTCCCTCCTCTGCACCTTTTGAGCACCCAGAGTCTTTGGGGCGGTGGCCCGGGGGTGGGGTGGTTCAGTGTCCAGGGCTGCCACAGGTGGAGCTGCAGCCCGAGTCTCTCGGCGGTCCTCACCCCTCCGTGCCTTTTGAGCACCCGGAGTCTTTGGGGTGGTGACCTGGGGGTGGGGTGGCCCAGAGTCCAGGTCTGCCACAGGTGGAGGTGCAGCCCAAGTCTCTCAGCGGTCTTCACCCCTCCGCGCCTTTTGAGCACCTGGAGTCTTTGGGGCAGAATACCTGATTAACATCCAACATGCTGATGTGGGACAAAACGGTGGCTAAATCATAATGTAGTCACCACCCAGCTCTCCTTGTAAAACAGCATTTTCAAATCTTTGCATTTTGGGGTAGATGCAAATAGTTTGAATGCAAAGTATAATGATGGAATATTGTGGTCAGAGCCACCAAGCCAATTCTGACTTATAGTGACCCTTTTCAGGATTTTCTAAGTAGAGAAGACACAAAATTGGTTTATTATTCCCTTTCTCTGGGGATGCCCTGGGACTGTGCAGCTTGCAGAAGGCCACATAGGTTGGCTTTTATGGATGACATGGAGATTCTTAGCACCCTCCCAGCCGAGACTCAAACTTGCAATCTGTTTAAAGTCAGCTCATATTAACTAAAGGACTAAAGGACAAGTAAATAGGTTTCTTTGGAAAATGCAGGAAATTTGAGGGAGTGCTTGAAAGAAAAAGAAGAACAAATGCAGTAAAAATGAATATTTCATCGGAAATACGAGGGAGAGAAGAATAAACTAGTAATAGAGGTGCAAGACAGAATGCAACAATGGGGTCAAAGAGTGACAAAAATTGATACATCATCATCAGTGTTAGTAACAACTGTGTTAGTAACAACTGTGACTGGGATTAACAACAATAGATTTCCTTTGCCACAGTCACATCCACGTCTAGTGGCATAACTTGCACCTCTGCCATTGGGTGGTAAGTGTGATTTTTTAATTCCGTCTGATGTTTGTAAGCTGTTTCTTGGCATCTGACATTTTTTAAATGCAAAGCTTTTCCTTTATGTATAAATAGCACAAGGAAATGATGGAAGTTATCTAAATTACAACCACCCAAATGTGTGATTCTATTACCTACTGTGTCAACTCTTTCCCTTAGGTTGAGGAATGGTTTGAAAATTGAATATAACACTTGCCATTCTGATGAGAGACAGGAGCTGTTCCTTTGTCCTTGGGGAGTTTCAAAGATATGTGTGTGCGTGTGTGTGTGTGCATGCATGCGTGCGTGCACACGCGCGTGCGCGTGTGTGTCTTGATATTTAGGGCAAACTGTGTAGTATCTGAGAAACTAGAAATTATAACTAATGGGGGTCAATGTTTTTTTTCTTATGGCCACTTTCTGGATATATATAGGTATTAGACATAAGCTCCTGCCTCTGTTAGCTTCCCAGCTAAATCATTTTCTTAACCTGTAGCCTTTCTGTTTATGGTTTTCCAGGTTTACAAATATTTCAAAGCTGTACAGACATGAGCGAACATGATAATTGCATAACTCACCAAACAATGCTTTACCTTTAGAACTGTTGAATTAACACATCCTTTACCCTTACTTTCTGGCGAAGGTAATTCATTTTGTCCTCCAAATTCCCTTCAACAAGTATATTATATACATAAAGGTTTCCCAGGAGAGTTCTACCATAGCCAAATCCCAGCAATTTGACAAAGTCTGAGTGCTGTTTTAATGAAGCAAATACATTTATAATGATGGATTTTTCACTCTATATATTTTATGTGGTCATGCCCTCTCTTTACTTATATGAGGGGCCAGTATTGATAGGAAAGTGAGCTGTAGATATATCATTTCTTTAACATGGTTGTTAGCATTCTATTTGAAGACAAAACACCATGTTAGCTTAATTTCTATCAGATTCTCACGTTGAAGTGCAGTAACTACAACTGAGAGATGAAGTAAGGTGAGACTAAAATATGTAGTTCTAAAAAATTAGACATCATATAATCCAAGTAGTGCCATCAGCACTTTCAGAGAGTCTATAGAAATAGTTATTTCAGGGTTGTAAATCTACTATTGACAAAAAGACATTGTGTCTATATATTTAATTGCTTATAAAAACAGGTGTGTTGACAGAAGGGTGTAATGTTCTAAGGAATTTGCTTAGTTTACTTATTTACTTAGCTTATTTTAGTTTATTTGGATAAATATCATATCATTCACGCAATAGGACAGAATGTTTGCTTTTGTGTCAAAGTACTTCCACAGCTCAACAATCTTCAAGGGACTGATCTTCAAAAATCTCCACAGTAAATCAGTATACTGTCCTTGTTTTCATGTTTTGCTCTTTCATGCTACAGTAGAACCTGGCAGACCGCAAATCTGGTAACAAATGTTCCGTCCAAAGTCAGGAGGTTGACACAGTGTGCAGCTCTATGGACACCCTGCAAATTTTTAAGCATTAGCATATATCACTTGGACTGAACTGAGGAAAATTTTCATATCTACTCACTATTCAGAATATGAAAATGCCATTGGAATGATGCTATTTTGATATTATTGAAATTTACTAATACAAGCAGGTTCCTTTTAATCAGAAATAAAGGACACAACATGTTCATTTTATGTGCCTTTAAAAACGTGTCACTGTGATAAAAGTAATCACATTCTATTGCTGTGATACTCAAAAGTCTACCGACAAAGGAGCAAACATATCAAACCCAACAAACATGTATCAAGGCTGCCATAAGCTATTCAGCTTGTCTCAGTATTCCAAAACGAGATTGCAGGAGGCATAAAACGGATCATTTTGTTACCACGACTGTAACTAATACCAGCAGCTAGATCACTTTTAGTGTGCCGACAAAGGCCCAGCAAATTTAACATGGGAAAAGATAAATCAGAGCCCTTGAAAACCTATTAAGGCATAAGTGTTAATTTCTTTGGTTAAATCTTTACTCCGTACTCTTGTTATATGTGAATCATTACCTAAATGTAGGAAAGTGGTGCATTAGAAATATTAAAGTCATACCATTATATCTTCCTGAATAGGTCAGCTACTTATGCTTTCAGTAAAAGCTGCCTAAATGCAGTTACTATTTTAGGAATGGCTAAAAAAAGACAACGATATGGGTTGGGGATGGGATGGGGAGGAAAGAGGAGAGAGATTATTTGGAAATAAAATATCCCAGCATATTTCAAATGGATCTCATTGACTTTTTAGAAACACTTTGAACAATTGCTGCAGTCACTGGGGTACCATAATGATACACCCCATTATGAAGCATAGTGCTAAGTAAATGTGGGAGTAGAAATTGAACAATTGGTCGTATAATGGCTGCAATTATGCCAAAAGAATAATGAACCTATTAGAGAAGAGAACAGGCAATTACTCCAATGCCTATAGCGATACAGCTGTGGAAAAATGTGATACAGAAGAATGCTTAAAAGTGGCCTATTAAAGAAGGATGAGGGGCTGCAGTGGCTTAGTGGTTAAGATGCTGAATTTGATGACTGGAAGGTCAGCAGGTCAGCAGTTTGAGACCCGAGTGCTGCACAACGGAGTGAGCTTCCATCTCTGTCCCAGCTGCTGACAGCCTAGCAGTCGAAAGCAAGAAATTGTAAGTAGATAAATAGATATCACTTTGGTGGAACTATTAAATTAAATTAAACAGTGTGCTGTGCACTTCAGTGTCTAGTCATGCTGCTACATGTCCATGGAAAACATCTACAGATGCTGATAAAGATCACCTGGGGCTCTCCTTGCTGCGGCCCCAAAAGCGGCTCCCCACCTCCAGCTGCAGCCGCTGACATCGCACTTCTGAGCCTCTCCCCGGGCCTGTTCCACCGGTCCTGGGATGGGAGGCTGCTGTGCCCTGCGCCCCTCCCTCTGGCCCCACCAGGGGTTCTAAAGACGCTGGAGCCGCCTCCTCATATGCAGCCGGATTTTCCGAGTCTCTTTTTCTGTGACTGGTTGGATAGTTTTTGATGTGTCCTGCAGCTACACTGTTTGCTGATTTATTGATATGTTTTTTGGATATGTCCTTTTGATATATTGATTGTGGATATTTTGACTTGTACTGATATATTGTATTATTGTGGAATTTATTGTAAGTGTATTGATTTTTTATTTTTTGCATTATTACACTGTTATATTGTACTCATATTAACTTGTTGTTAGCTGCTCTGAGTCGGCCAATGCTTAGTAGAGTGGGATATAAATCCAATATAATAATAATAATAATAATAATAATAATAATAATAATAATAATAATAATAATAATAATAATAATAATAATAATAATAATAATAATAATAATAATAATAATAATAATAATAATAATAATAATAAATCAGAGATGAGCACCAAACTCTAGAGTCGGATACGAGCAAAGGTGACCTTTCTCTTTACCTAAAGAAGGATAGTGCATTTTGCTTATTTTAATGGAGGGAATCCCCCTTATTTGCTTTTTAAAAGTGAAATGAAGCTTTTTGATAATAATAATGTTGTGTCAGAGATTACTCTGGGTTGAAAGGATTTTTATCTTATTGTATCTTTAAATGTCTTGTAAGCCGCTTCGAGTCATCGATTGTATTAAGGGAAGCAGGATAAAAATAAAACATTATTATTATTATTATTATTATTATTATTATTATTATTATTATTATTATTATTATTATTATTATTATTATTATTATTATTATTATTATTATTATTATTATTATTATTATTATTATTATTATTATTGCTGGGGAAACTCTGCTCAGGAGATGCTCGAATGAGGCTCCTTTCATGTCCCCAGGTGCAGCCCTCAGGTATCGAAGCCCAAGCTTCCAGTCTCCAAGCCCAGCACTTTAACCATTAAGCTGCAGGCTTTTTGATGATCAGACATAAGAGCTGAGAAATGATCAGTCTTACTATTTAAAGATAATATATTTTCAGACACTCCTTTTCAAGTTTAAAATGTCCATGACCTAAGGGAAATTTAAAAGCAAATATAGATAGTGAAGATGTAAAGACATGGGCAGAAGCTATCCATGATGCATGATGAGATTCCTGAATGTTTTCAGATCATCCAGGTAGCTGCAGTTCAATCACAAAAATGTTGAATGCCCCCAAATTTTTGTAAATGAAAACAGGTAAGTAGACCCAAAATGTTGCAAGCCTACCCAATTCCATGTAAGTGACTTAAATGCTGAAATACTCGCCCCTTTGAACTGATATTTTGCCAACTGGACATTTTTAGCAGTGTGGAATGATGGCTTCAGTTGCATGAGAACATCAGTCTCTACACTGAAGACCCAAATCATGGATCCACTGCTTTGCTACTGACAACTCTGCAGCGGGTAAGTAATTTGGACAGAGCTTAGAACTCCCCCCCCCCCGAAAAGTATTTCATCCTGTTGCTTGTTACCGGGAGAACCGGAAGTGGAAATTCCCCCAGGCCACGCCCACCTCCATACCCCATTGTGTTGGCCATCCCCACATATTTGGTCCCGCCCACAGATTTGGCCCCACCCACAGAGTTTTACTGCAGCATGAAAGAGCAAAACATGAAAACAAGGACAGAAGTGGTAGTAAAAAATTTTTGGAGTGCATCACTGCTTGTTACTGTACTCATACTGGAAGCCACTAAAATTACGATCATCCTTAAACATAGCTTGTTGGCTTTCCAGCAGCACCAAAGTAAGCATAGAGAATTCAATGTTCCTCTACATAGTGTAGTGGCCTTAAGAGTTGAAAACAGAACAGGCTTGGCCCTATATCGCTCCTATGTTAGGATAAGTGATAATTATTGTTTTTTTAAAAAAAATGCTGCATTGTTGCAGCAAAGGGTACAATATAGAGTTATAAGTTATAAAATAAGTTACACCTTGTTTCTTATAAAAGTATAATTCAATTAATTGATTGATTATTTAATTAAATTGTGTGCTCCAGAAGTGGTTTTCCATTCTCTTTTTCTGATGCTGCTCTAGGATTGAGCAAGGCAACATAGCACAGCTATTCCCAGGAGGGACAGCAAATCAAACTCCTAACCACGTACTCCAATTCACTTAACTACCCAGCAGTACAGTACTATAATACCACCTAAGAAATCATCCTCCCCCTCTTCCTCACTGCATGCTGTCAAGTCATGCCAACTCATGGCAATCCTTTCTAGGTTTTTTCTAGGTACAGAGTACTCTGAAGTAGCTTACCATGACCTTCTTCAGAGGATGCTCTGAGAACATTCTACTTGCCCATGGCTGCATAGGCTGTCTCTCTCAACTCAACGTTACAGTTCGTGTGTGCAGGGACAAGTAACTTGCAGTATTCATCTTCTTCCGTGTCTAGGCCAGATGTGAAACTGCCAATATGAAGCCACCTTTTGGTGAGTTCATTTTGCAGTTTCTTTCGCCTGACCTAGTGTGAGAAAGATTAGCCAGCAACACAAGGATGAAGTTACCAAGGTACTGTATGTCTGATTGTGGTTAAAAAATACCACAATCTTCAAGAAGGCTCTTTCTGCAGTATGTATTAAGTATATTTGCAATCTTTTTGTTGACCCTCCAAGAGAATACACTGCAAACAATTGGAAAAAACACATGGGGCATGGTAAGAGGAGCAAAAAACAATTAATTTTTAAAATCCTAAACGTTGTTAGCAAACAACTTTTATCCTTTTGGGATGCCAAAGATGACTCCTCTTGTTGGTTATCAAACATCAATACTGTATTCTGTACATGCAGGAGCAACTCTGACAATAAATCCTAGGTCACAACCTTTTTGGCTAGACAGATATTTTATCGTTGCTCCCCCCCACCCCACATCACCTTGTACAGTTCAAATGCTACATTCAGATTGGTCAAGTTGCCTACGTTTCCTTAGGGGTACATGCTGGCAAGCTGGTAACAATTGCGGATGTTATTGATCAGAACAGAGCTTTAGTAGATAGTCACTGCAGTGGGGTCGGAGGGCAGGCGATGATCTTCAAGTGCAAGCAGCTATCTGACTTTTTTCTCATGTTTCTTCACAGGACTCTTCGGAAATATGTGCAGCTGCTTGTGAGAAAGAAAACATTAATGAGAAGTGGAAAGCAGCCAGATAAGCAAAATAATAAAAATAAAAAAGTGAGTCCAGGGTGAAAATAAAAATGTCCGATTTTCTAAAATCTTTGCAAGTTGTTACACAATAATCCCAAAAATCCATCACACTTGTTGGGATTGCCTCAGGGACCAATGAGGCAGGTGCTTCAGCCATCCCCAAATGTGTGTGTGTGTGTGTGTGATATTGATTTATTTTCACACTCATGGACTGCTTATGACACTAGTTAAATGAAAGATAGATGTATATCTGTTGGCCTTATGCAATACTTAACTTAAATTTTTACAGGAACATACTTTTCTTCTCTTACTTTTCTAGAAAATGATGGCATAGAAAGAGCTTTAGCAGGATTCAAAGGCCTCATTAGTTGGAGACACTCTGCACTGGCCCTGGCAAATAATAATAATAATAATAATAATAATAATAATAATAATAATAATAATAATAATAATAATAATAATAATAATAATAATAATAATAATAATAATAATAATAATAATAATAATAATAATAATAATAATAATAATAATAATAATAATAATAATAATAATAATAATAATGTTTTATTTATATCCTGCTTCCCTCAATCCAATGGATGACTTGAAGTGGCTTACAAGACATTTAAAGATACAATAATAAGATACAAAATTCAGAAATACAGTATGACAATATAATCAAAACTATAATCTAAAGATACAAAATAACAAAACCAAGAATACATTATAGCAAAAAACTAGTAAAGCAATACAAAATTTCCAAAACATCGCATCAGCATAACATTCCAATAGACAAAGTCCTCAGGTGACAAAGCTGTTGAAGCTACATCAGTCCAATTCCCCTCTTTTAATGGTACACTTGATAATTGTGATTTGTTCAACATATTTTCAAAATTGTACTCTGCAAAGCCATAATCTGTCTCAGAAACAGGTAACTGATAATGGAGTGAGGGGTGCTGTAATGGAGCCAGGGCACAGACTCAGGTCACAGACTCGGGACTTTGTCAGTCTGCCTGCATCCACTTGCCTCACTGGCTCTCTTCGGTTTAGCTGTAATCCTCACAGTAGCTATGACTGAGATCTATTTTTCTTGGCACCTGTTTAGTCTGAAGAGAATATGGTATTGAAAGGAGTCATTAAAACCCATTAGCTTAATAAATGACTTGTCATTTAGTTGCACGGATTCAGCAGCCTGCATGTTTGGCCTCTTCTTCTGGGGCAGAACAGCTACAGGGACTGCTGAAATGAGTATCTGTATTTCAGATTCACCACTACATCCTGCCTGGGCGTCAGCGCCAGGTTCTCCCATTTACAACTCTTTCTGGTCTGACCAAAGCTGTCTTGGTGACATAGATTTTGCCGATGAGATCACCTTGCTTGAGGAAGATGAGCTGAAACTCTGCATACTATGACTATCCTGAATGAAGAGGCAAATAAAATTAGCCTCAGGATAAGCTCTGAGAAGTCAAAGATCATGCACATGAGGTCAAGGGTCCCAGTAAAGGGAATAGGACTTGGACTGCAGCAATTGGAGGAAGTATAGAGGTTTACCCACCTGGATAGTGTGTCTGCCTACATTGGAGATGCAGAGGAAAATGTTAAACACTGCATTGGGAAGACAACAGGCGTTTTTTGGAGGATGAACAAGATATGGTCCTCGTTATCTGTATTGCTGCAGATTAAGCTCTGCCTGTTTGCCTCCACTGTGAGTCCGACAGTTATCTATGCCAGCAAGACTTGGAAGGCATCAACAAATATTAATAAGAGGCTCGACATGTTCCAACAAAGGGTGCTTCTGCCGAATATTAAAGATCTGATATTTTAATCATATTGCTAATAAGGAGGTGCTTCTAAGGAGTGGCTTGTGCAAACTTCATAATATTGGTACATGCAGAAGATGCCAACTGGCTGGTCACATTCTTTGCATGGAGAATAATCGGATCCCTAAGTTGGCAATGAGTTGGACACACACACACACACACACACACACACACACACACACACACACACACACACACACACACAGTGCCAAATGACAAAAAGGGCACCCTGGCAAAGAACACTGAAACAAGATCTTAAGGCATTATTATTCATCCTTTGGGAGGATGTCAAAACACTTTCCCAAGAACAAAAATGCTGGGAAACCCTTGTTGCCCAATATGCCACGTAGCATGGGATGATCTATGTCTATGCCTTAATGTTGTACTGCTGTGATTGTATAAAAATTATAAGAAATAATTTCCATTTAGGTAGGCTGTTAGCTTCTGTTTTCATCTGCTGGAAATAGATGGTGCTCAAAGTAGTACATAAACATAGTCTTAGATTCTTTTATTTTGAAATGACAGCTGTCAAAGGGGGGGGGGAGGAAAGGAAAAAAATTGCCCCTGTAATCAGGTTTAAGCTTTCTACCCATTTATCACTAATAAAGAATATTAGTTAAATTTCACTTGAAGGAATAATTTATAGCATCCAAGGAAAGATGTTATTGTAAAAGACCTTATAAATGTGCTGGCTTCACAGTGCTGAAGCAAGTTATGGGAGATCAGAAAAAAGAAGCTGGTGCTTGAAGGAGCATTCACAGTGCAAGATACTGGTTATATACATACAAGTGACATTCTCATTTATGGAGAAACTTAATGTGAACCTTCAGGCCCATGGTGGCTTATGGTTAACACGCTGAGTTTGACCACTAGAAGGCACAAGTGCTGTGCAATGGAGTAAATTCCCATCATCACCGCCGCCGCACACCTGGCCCCGATGGGGGTGAAGAGGCTTTCCCGGCCACGCCACCAGCCGGCGTCCTGGGCCCCACCCTCCCTCCTCGCCCTAGGACTTAAAAGGCGAGGGGGATGCTGGGCGAAACACCGCCGCCGCGCACCTGGCCCTGGTGGGGGTGAAGAGGCTTTCCCAGCCACGCCACCAGCCAGCATCCTGGGCCCCGCCCTCCCCCCTCAAGGGACTCTGAAGGCACGGGAATTTGTGGGTGGTTTTAGGCGATTTGTATTTATTGCATTTTTGTATTGTAATTGGTGTTATACTATATACTGTTATGTAATTTTGCATTGCTGTTTTGCTTGTAAAACTGTATTTTGCTTTGTATCAGTGCTATATTGTATTTCTGTATGTTATGCATTGTGAACCGCTTTGGGTTGTCTCCTGGACGAGGAAAGTGGTATATAAGAATAAATTTCAATTCAATTCAATTCAATCTGTTCCAGCTCCTGCCAACCTAGATGTTTGAAAGCAAGAAATTTCCAGCAGATAAATATGTACCACTTGGGTGGGAAGGGTAACAGCATTCTGTGTGCTCCAACATCTAGTCATGCCTATCAGGTGACCATGGAAATGTCTGCAGATGCAGATAGTGCTGTCTCTTTGGCTGTAAATGGACATAAGCACCACCCCTTAGTCAGGCATGATTGGCTTTCAAGCAAGGGAAAAGTTAACCGTAACCTAATGTGGACCAGGAAATTACATGGGGATATTTACACCTATTTCTGTTACTGAAATTATGTCTGAGAACTTTAAAACAGGGGTTGGCAACCTATGGCCCACAGGCTGAATCTGGCCCACAGTGCCAAATCATCCGGCCCCTGCCCTTGCTCTAACCACCGCTGCCATCACTGCCGGAAGTGGCTACGGACATGTTTATGGTAGCCACGGACGCATTTACGGCAGAGTTTATGGCAGGGGGACCACCAGTCTGTCCCCCTCAACTGTCTGAGGGAGCATGACCCAGCCCCCACCTTAAAAAGGTTGCCAATCCCTGCTTTAAAAGGACTTTATTTAGTCATGTTAGGAGAATATTTGTTATTAGTGTAGAGCATTACAAGTTGAATATTTTGGAAATAATAAGCGAAGATCAACAACTTCTCATAGCTGATTGCATGAGCTATTCAAGGATGTAATTATGCAGTGTTACCAAGGAAAGCTTTAATTTTTAACAGAAGACTCGTTAAAACTATGAGTCCAGAGCATATTTCTTATTCAAAAAATAAGGTTCACACTTAATGAATGGAATAGGAAGTTATTTTAGTCTTTTTTAAAAAAAGACACTGTGATACAAACAGCCTGAAACTGCTGTATTCCCTAAAGATGCCGGTCCAAAGATTCACTGATGAAGTGTCTATGAATATGAATGGCAGGTTCTATTTATACTGTTTTGTTTCTAATGCTCATGCCTACATGCAAACTTCAGAACAAGCCAAATTAGCCTACACAATCAGAAAGAGATTAAATTCATATACAACAACAAAGTTCCCATCCATCACCATTTATCTTGCTTGCTTCACTACTCTGTTTTTTGAATATTTCAGAATAATACTTCCCTGTGCAAAAATGGAGATAAATAGAAGTTGTCACACCCATTTCTAGAGCAGCAGCTGAACTGAGTTGAAGCATTTATTGAGACAAGCTGGATTCAAAGTTCAGGCTTCTGTCTCAGGCTGGCTGGTGTATCAGTGATACACTGTTGATAGAAATAGTTTACGTTGATCAAGACACTCTCCCTTGTCTACAATTCAACAGATTAATTTTCATAACAAGCATCAATCATGACACTTATATCAGACTTGTAAGCACTTTAGGCTTTCCTATTCTCCTGTTACTAAGATGCAAACCTTCTTGACCTTGAATACATTACATAGACCTCTCAGTACACCCATGTTATCATTTGATACCTGCACTTTCAATAATCTTCTATTAACCTATGCAATAAAAATCAAGTAGTCAAGCCACAGTCAGATAGCCTGGCATAAATAATAATGTGGTCTCCTCATCTTACGCCATCCAAAATTGCTATTGTGAGATTGATAATCACAGCAGTGACAAAACTCTAATCTTCTAAATAGCAAAACATTTTAGTGGAAAGCAAACACATTTATGGCATGTTAATTTCCCTAACATTTTTCATACTATAATGTAGACACTGCCATAACAACAGCTTAAATATAAGTGTTACACTCAAACTGGGAATCCAGTGTTCAAATGCCTATTGAGCCATTAAATTCATGGATGCACTAGATCAGGAGTGCTCCACCTTTTAAAGCCGGGGCCAGGTCATGCTCCCTTAGACAGCTTTGAGGGCTGGATGGCATTTTGCCCTTCCTCCACCACATGGTACTTCCTAGTGTGGTGGAGGCGGTAGAGGGGGACACATGAAATGGCACCGTAGGCTGCATCTGGCCCACAGGCCACAGGTTGAGAATCTCTGCACTAGATGTTATAGATAACTATCATATTTTGCCCGGCGGTGCCGGGCTGTTTTAAATTGTGTTGGAAGGTTTTTGTTTTATGTTTATGCAAATGAGATTAGTTTTTAATTGTGGTTTTTAAAAATTTTATTTTTACGCATGGGCTGTTATAAACTGTGATTTTTTATTTTTTGTTTTTGTTTTTTGGTTTTTAAAAAGAGGAAAGGATGATATATATTTTTTATAATTATTGTATTTTACCAAATAATGTGTTACTATTTGAATTTTTTTTATAGTTGTACCTTGGATAATAATTTTTAGAATGTGTAAGAATATGTTTTTTTAAAAAAAAATCAATGTTTCTATACTGTGTTTAGATTATTTTTTGAGTGAAAACTAATTTCTTTTTTTGGAATTATTTGTGATTTTTGTGAATATTTTTGAATGTTTTGATAACTTATTTCAGTAATTTGGGAATTATTTTTATTATTTTGAATATTTTTGAATGTTTTTTCTCTTGTGGCCTCTGGGTAGGGCTGGTGAGCTTTTCTTGTATTTTACTATTTTTCTCTACTGTCCTCTGGGTGTCGCTTCTTCTCCCGGTAAGTCGTCTCTTTCTTTCCTTAGTTTAGTTCTGGTCGTCATGGAGTGAAGACGTCTCCTGGTAAGGTCTCTGGTTTTCTTTTTCTGGGGGGTTTTTTTTGGGGGGGGGGGTTGTGTGTTTTTTATTGTTTGTTTTTGGATGTTTGTGTGTTTTCTTTTTCTGTCTTTTATTTTTGCTTTTGATTATTTTTGACTGTTGTTGGATGGTATTGTTTTGTGTTGGGGGTGGGGGTATTTCCGTGGTCTGGTCTCAGGGGCTGGACTGCGGAAATACCCTCGCCGCTTGATGCAACGTGGGGGGGGAGGTATTTCCGTGGGCCGGCCTGGGTGGCCGGACCACTGAAATTGCATCACCGCTTCATGCGGCGTTGGGGTGGTTTTTTTTCCGTGGGCCGGCCTGGGTGGCTGGACCATGGGAATTCCCATCGCTGCTTGATGTGGCGTTGGGGTGGGGGGGGTATTTCCGTGGGCTGGGCTGGGTTGCTGGACCACCGGAATCCCATTGCCAATGTATGTGGTGGTGGTGGTCGGGGTTTCGCAGCTTGCCTTTTTTATTTTTATTTTTCGCGTGCCGGCTGCCTCAGCGTTCTGCACACTCATGGCGCGCAGGACACTGGGGCTTGTAGTTTGGCGTGCACGATTTTAGTTAGTGCAGCGTTTTTTTTCCTGTGGCTTATTTTTGATTGGCCACAGTGCGTTTTTCGAACGTTCCTTTTACTCGCACTGCTCAGCCTGATTGGCTCTGGTGCGGCGCGGCGCAAGGAACATTGGGAATTGAAGTTCCCTTTTTTGTTTGCGTCCGGGGGGCTCCTGCCCCACTGGTGCAAATTTCAACCCGACAGTTACCTGCGAACCAGGTTTGGGTGAGTGAACGGAGGCCCATTACGGGCTAGTAGGGCCTGGGTAAACATCCTTTGTCACATTCCAATGGTTAATGCACCATTTTATATATATAGATGCATATTGTCTATGAAGTGTAACCCCATGATGGAATTTTCTCAACAGATATGACCTTTGCAATCAGATTTGCAAATTAAGCCAGTGTTTATTTTTCAATTACCAGTCATGTACCTCAAAAAAGGCTGATGTAGAAAATCTTATACTATGACTGTCATTTTTATACCACTTCAAAAAAAATGGATCCTAATTTGGGCTTGGTTCAGGACAGTCACTGTACCTCGTTCCTATCAATGACTAACCTGTTGTGAAGATAGAATAAGATTACTTTTTGAACTGACATGCCAATGTAACACTGCTCTAATGATAATAGGAAGAAACCTGAAGCAAGTCAATCCTAATCCATGCTTACTCCAGAAATGGAGCATGTGTAAGATGCAGTAGCCACAGTTTGCTAGAAATACTACTATATGACAAAAGAAGCAAGCCATTGTTCTAATTTGCACTACACCAGTTTGCAAACTGAAGAGCAACTTGCATCTTCAAAAGTACAGAAGCAATCTAGTCTTGCTCCATACTCACATTTAGCCTTCTTTGATTCTGCCCAATTATTCTGTAATTAGCATTCTCCTATTTCTCCCCTTAAGAACTGTTAACAAGTGCTCTCTCTTTCTCTTGCTCACACACACACACACACACACACACACACACACACACACACACAAGCCACAATACAATGAAAATATTTTTTTAAAAGCACAATATAGAATGCAAAAACAGTATCTGTCTGATGCTCAACTAGTAATTTAGAAGGTTTCTTTACAATAGAATTCCTGGAATATCATGCTGAAGCTTAAGTTTCTTTAGAAGAAATGAGGGATAAAAATCTACCAAAGAACAAGAGCAACCAAACAGTGCTATGATTTTATTGCCATACTAGCAGAGGTTGCCCGGCGTTGCCGGGCTGTTTAAAATGGTGTTGGAAAGTTTTTGTTGATGTTGTTAATGTTTGTAAAGAAGAGGTTAGTCTGTAATTAAAATTTTTAGTTATACACATTTTTTTGGCGGCCTGTTATAAACTGTGATGAGTTTCGTTTGGTGTTTTGGTTTTGTGGATGAAAAAAAGAACAAAAGATGATATAATTTTTCCAAAAAAATTATTTAACCCAATAATTTGTTAGTATGTATTTTTTTTAATAGTTGTACTGTAGGTAATAATTTTAAAAATGTGAAAGTACATGTTTTTCACAATAAATGTTTTTAAACTATGTATTGATGTTTTTGTTTTTTATTTGAGTAAAAATTCAGCACAAGATTTTTGAATAGTTTTTATTTTATTTTATTGACATCTGTTTTTGATTTGTGTAAAATTATGATTTTGTGTTATTTGTTTCTACTTGTTTTTACTCTTGGGGCCTTTTGTGTGGGGCTGTTGTGTCTTTTTGAATTTTTTTATTATTATTGTGCGCAGCAAGTGCTGCTGGTAGGGGTTATCTTGTATTTTGACTGTTTTTTCTCTCGTGGCCTCTGGGTGGAGCTTCTTCCAGTAAGTAGTCTCTTTCTTTAGTCATTTCTTTTCCAGTCGTTGTGGACTAAGGTCGTGTGGTGGTGAGTTGGCTGTTTTTCTTTATTTGAGGTGGTGGTGGTGGTGGTTGGATTTTGTGGTGTTTGGCTGGGTGTTGGGTGTGTTTTGAAATTTTGGTTTTTGTTTACTTTGTCTTGTTTGTTGGTGTTATTTTTGTTTGTTTTTGTGTATTTTTAGATGTTTTTGATTGTTTGTTTTTGTGTTTTTTGGTGTCCTATGGGGGGGATCCCCTCTCTGCCGACTCCCCTGGCTCTGGAAGGCTTGGGGGGACAGACCCCTTTTGTCCCCCCAAACCTTCCAGACTCATGGGACCCAGGAGAGGGGATCGAATCCAGGCCACCCTCTGATATTAAAAAGGAAATCTCAATTGCGGTTTCCCCTTTAATATCAGGGGGGGTTGTGATCCCCCTCTCCGCTGGCTTCCTTGGATATGGGAGGGTTGGGTGGAGAAAAGGGGTCTGTCTCCCCAACCCTTCCGGACCCAGGAAAGCCATCGGAGAGGGGGTTCCTCCCCCCAAACTCCGTTTTTAAAAGAGAAGTAACCGCTTGGTTTCTTCTCTTTAATATGGTGTGTGTGTGGGGGGGAGGGGAATCCCCTCTCTGCCAGGTCCCCTGGGGTCAGGAGGGTTGGGGAGACAGACCCCTTTTGTCCCCCTAAACCTTCCAGACTCATGGGACCCAGGAGAGGGGATCGAATCCAGGCCACCCTCTGATATTAAAAGGGAAATCTCAATTGTGGTTTCCCCTTTAATATCAGGGGGGGTTGTGATCCCCCTCTCCGCTGACTTCCTTGGGTTTGGGAGGGTTGGGTGGAGAAAAGGGGTCTGTCTCCCCAACCCTTCCGCACCCAGGAGAGACATCGGAGAGGGGGATTCCCCCCCCCACAAACTCCGTTTTTAAAGAGAAGTAACTGCTTGGTTTCTTCTCTTTAATATGGGGCATGTGTGTGTTTGTGGAGGGGAATCCCCTCTCTGCCAGGTCCCTTGGGGTTAGGAGGGTTGGGGAGACAGACTCCTTTTGTCCCCCCAACCCTCCCAACCCCAGGGGAGCCAGTAGAGAGGGGGAGCACAACACCCCCCACCCAGTGATATTAAAGGGGAAACTCCGATCGGGAGCTTTAGGCGCCATTGGGGAGGGGAGCTTTTGTTCCCACAGCTTGGCGGACTTGCTCTCCCAGTGTTTTTGTTTTATTTTTTGGGCGCTGGCTTCCTCAGCGTTCTGTGCGCTCATGGCGTGCAGAACGCTGGGGCTTGTAGTTATGGGTTTGTGCTTTGTGTTTGTGCTGCGTTTTTTAAAAAATGGTTTTCTTTTGATTGGCCGCGGCGCGTTTCCGAACATCCGCGCCGTGCGAGAGCCTCTCAGCCTGATTGGCTCTGGCGCGGCGCGGTGCAAGGAATGTTGGGAAGTGAAGTTGTTTCCCTTTTTTCGCGTTTGTGGGGCTGTTGCCCCACTGCCGGTTTTCTCAATCCTTCGTTGACCTGTGGACCCAGATCGGCCGTGTGCACGAAGGGTGAGTGCAGGCAAGTAGGGCGAGGCATAGCAACCTATAGCCAGTTCCAACGGTTAACCTTTGGTTTTATAGGTTAAGATGAAGTATCCTGCAACAGAGGCACTTTATTTACCACATTTGACCAATATGACTAACAGTAAAATATCTACACTGTTAGAAAAGAGCAACTCCATGTAGATCCTGTGGTAGTAAATCATACAAAATGAAATTAGGCACTGATTGATTATGGAAACAACAGATGATTATTCACACCATCCAATATTATCTCTGTTTAATCAGAAACCATCTCACTGAGATACATTATGCCACATACTGTACTACCAAAGAGTTACAACATCCAACAACATTGAAAAACACGATTTTAACTGTTGGAGTTTTATTACAACCTTGCATACTGCCTATAGTTGAACTGACCAGAAGGGCAGTTTCTGTGCTGGAGTGATTGTTTATCTATACAGCACTAACCAATTGCTCCTTCCAGCTTCCAAATTCAAAGAGAGACTCACTTCTTTTTGCTATGTGTATTTTTTTCTCTTTTGGTCAGCTGGAGTCAGTTGTCTAAAATTCCAAGTAATTCAATTTTTTTAAATTCTTTACCCAAACAAATGTATCAGAGTGAATTACTGAGACTTTGAGTGTCGGTGAATGAGAAAGGGGAACATTTTTGGAGACTTATAGCTATTCTCGTCTGTGGGCCTCTGCACTTCTATTGTGCAGTTAAATGGAATTTTACCTGAAATTCAAAACTCTGGAACATTAACATGTCTGTTCTTAAATAATTCCTTCTGGGTTTAAGCAAGGTGCCTTCCAGGTCTTCTTTTATAAAATGGTGGTCTGGATCAATGAAATGAAAAAACATTATCGTAAATAACACAAATATAAAGCCATAGTTCATTATTCATCCTGTCAATTAGGAAAACAACTTCAAGCAGCTAAGTAACTAATAAATGATTGCTACCAGTGGTAGATGTGCTTTAGAAGCACAGCATCATATGGTTTCATGAGAAATATCCTGGGATTCGACTGGCATCATTTTTTTTTAAAAAAATGACATTTAATGGTATTTGCATATTCCATACTGCAGAATAATGAAATTTGAATGTAAAAGCTACAGCACATTTGCTTTTCAATCCTGCCCACAACAAACACAGCATTTTTGATATGATAATCCAGTCAGACTACAAAGGCGATTGTGACAAAGTGAGTATGTGAGCAGTGTTATAATTTACTGCCAGGAAGTAGGATGGGATTGTACTTATTCCAGAAAACTCACTGAGAAACCATTGCCAATGGATTCCACACATTTCTATTACCATTAGCTGCCTCTCATTTGGTACAGTGACAGAAGAGTAATTGCTTTGAAATATCATGGCAGTTGCTGGAAATCAGCTGGCCTCCAATAGCTCAAAATTCTTTCTTTTTTTCAAAAATAATTTTCATAGAGAATTAATCTTACAATATTTCTTATGCACATTTACTCTGCAAGGTAGTAGGTTTTAGAGAACTCAGTTAGTTCAGATCTAGACTTGGGCTTGTTCATATAAATCTGTCCTTCATTCAAGTGGACTTACTAGTTTACATGGACTGTGGAACTAGGCATCTTTTTTCTCTCAAAAGTACTGAGTGGATTTTTTAGAAAGCATGTTATAGTTAGGCAACATTTTTCAGTTTGAAAAATGAATGTGCTTAGGAGACATACAGTCCAACAAAATGAGCTTTCCATCATTCTCCTGGTTTAATTTTGTCTCAGTCTCCATGAACCAATGGAGTGTACAAAGTCAAATATCTCCACTATCCATTGTTCTCAGTGTGTCTTCTCTGCAATCTTCTGATAAACATACTAAAATTTTAGAGTGCAAAGGACTAATTTCATATTTAACAACACCAAGTTTTAATTTCGTAGCAGAGTGTCTTCCCTTGACATATTACCAACTCCTAAAATCGGATTTTCTGACTCCTTCCTTCAAGCATCAAGTGTGTAACTGGCAGAATAAATGTTCTGTCAGCCAGATCTCTGAGTCACACTAGTGATATTTAGTAGCTGATTGTAGAGATCTTAACACTACATCTCATTTGGATTTCCCTTGAGTGCATCCCAACTTAACACATTCTATGTGATAGGCAGTAACAAAATGAAATGAAAAGTTCCATTCTATTTATCATTTCACAAGCATCTCTTTCCTCTTTACTGTTCTGATTGCTTCATGTGCTTCACAGCCTTTTACACTATTTTCTGCAATATGCCCTTAGGTTCAAAAAAAAAACACAACTGTACAAACCCCACCACTACAGTACAGACTACTACTCCTGTTCACACATGCACATGCACGCACGCACGCACGCGCGCGCACACACACACACACACACACACATTGTTATGTATGTTAACTATGTTTTCTGACAGGAGCGGAATGTATCTTTTCTCATGTATCTATTCTTATGCAAATAAGTGGATCGAAAAATGTGCACACTCTGTTAGCCAATGGGCTTGTTGTATTATTGTTACTGTTACTGTTTATAGTGTATATAAGTCCGAGTTTTGCCCCATCCAAACTGTGTTCAAACCCCACTAATAAAGAGCTGAATTTCACTACTTCATTCGTCTGCTTCTTCATTCCTTGAACACTAAACACACACACACAGTCATCATGGCATAGAATTTTCGGTTCTGAAGATAGCTGGCAATGACCCTAGTAAGCTTGTTATCTCTAGTAAATTTATATATATTTATATAAATTTATATATATATCAGTTCGAAACAAGAAATTGCAAGTAGATAAATAGGGACCACTTTGGTGGGAAGGTAACAGCATTCCATGCACTCCGGTGTCTAGTCATGCTTGCCACATGACCATGGAAACATCTGCAGAAGCAGACAACGTTGGCTCTTCGGCTTTGAAACAGAGATGAGCACTGCACCCTAGAGTTGGATACAACTGGCTTTCGAGCAAGGGAAACCATTACCTTTACCTTTTATCTATATATTTTACACTGTTTGAGACAATACATTTAATTGTGGCAGTCCATTTTTCTGCAACCTGCATCTGCTATTATATATCTATAAATATAAAGCAAAGAAGTACGTTTGATAGTTTTCAATGCGCTCCCCCTACCACCCTCCCCCCTGAAACATTGCCCAGATCTACCTTCTGGGTGGAGAAGGTCAAAGAAGGGGTTCCTGAGGACATGGGTGGGGCGTGGGATCCATGAAATTAAAAATAAAAATAAAACGACATGCCCCAGCATCCCCTGCACTATGCCCCAGCCAATCAGAGGCTGGAGCGAACCCAGGAGAGGTGGGGCACCCCCTTCCCTGCATCCCCAGGTGCAGGCAGGGAAGGGGGAACAGATTGCATCTGCCTCCCCCCTTCCCTGCCTCCCCCCGGATGCAGGCAGGAAAGGGGAAACGTATCGTGTCCGCCTCCCCCTTCCCTGCCTCCCCCCCCCCCCGGTTGCAGGCAGGGAAGGGGAAACAGATCGCATCCGCCTCCCCCCTTCCCTGCCTCCCCCGGGTGCAGGCAGGAAAGGGGAAATGTATCTCGTCTGCCTCCCTCTTCCCTGCATCCTCCCAGATGCCAGCAGGAAAGGGGGAATAGATCGCATCCGCCTCCCCCTTCCCTGCCTCCCCCCAGGCACCAGCAGGGAAGGGGAAATGGATTGCATCTGCCTCCCCCTGGCGCAGGCAGGAAAGGGGAAACAGATCACGTCCACCTCCCCACCTCTTCCCTACCTTACCACCCGGGCGCCAGCAGGGAAGGGAGAACAGATCATGTCCGCCTCCCCCTTCCCTGCCTCTATATTTTAATCTGGCCTCCAATAAAGCATTTTAATTGTCCATACTGTACCTTGTAGCAATGTTGCATTTGGAAAAATATGTCCAATATTTTGATAATTTGAGTTAAGCAATCTTCTCCTTAATGCAAGGTTTGTTGCTGATAAGTTGCTCTTAACCTATGATGACCCGCTGAACTAGTGATCTCTAAAAGCTTCTGTTATTAACTATACTGTTTTGACCTTACAAATTAAAGGTCATAGCTTACTTGATATAGATAATTCATCTCATCTCTATTTCTCCTAATACCTTCAACTTTCCCCACATTATTATCTCTTCCAATCAGTCTTGTATTCTCAGGAATTGCTCAAAGTACTATAGTCTCAGTTTAGTCTCTCCCCCCCCCCCACTTTTCCCCCCCTTTTCTTTTCCTTTTTGCATCTTGAGAGAATTCAGGCTTGATTTCAGCTAATCCTGGCAGTCTGAGGTATTTGTTGAGCTCTTGAATAAATCAATTTGCTTCTTGTCAGCTTTCTTCAGCATCTGGCTATTATATCCTGAAAGGTAAAGGTCTTCTTTGCTTGAAAGCCAGTCGTGCCCAACTTTAAGGGGTGGTGTTCATCTAGTTTACAGCCATAGAGCCAGCGCTGTCTATAGACAGTGTCTGCAGACATTTCCATGGTCACGTGGCAAGCATGATTAGATGCCAAAGTGCACAGAACACTGTTTACCTTCCCACAGAAGTGGTATCTACTGTATTTATCTACTTGCAATTTCTTGCTTTCAAACTGCTAGGTTTGCAGGTGCTGGGACAGATGCCATTAAATACTGTGTCTTGTCATGCCTGCCACATGACCATGGAAATGTCTGCAGAAGCAGATAGCACTGGCTCTTTGGCTATGAAACTGAGATGAGCACTGATCCCTAGAGTCAGATATGACTGGCTTTCGAGCAAGGGTTACCTTTACATTATAATACAGTACTTGGAACAACGAAGGCAACATTTGTATTACTTGAAGACAAGAAAGATTGGGATTAAAATTCTACCCACACTTACCTGGGAAGAAATTTCATTGAGCCGAATGAAGCTTTCTTCTGAATAGGATTGTATTGTAACAGACTATTACCAGCATTTTCTAAACCAATACTGCACTAGATAAAATGAACACAGTGAGCTCATTTGCACATTTTGTGACCTATTTTACACAAAACCATACCTGTCAACCTTCCCGGATTGGCCGGGATTTCCCGGTTTTCAGCGTCGATTTTTGCCCTTTCCTGCTCCGCGCTGCCGAAACCCCAGATTTCAGCAGCGGGGGAAAGGAAGCACTGCGCAGCCCATCTGCGCAGGTCGCGTTGCACGCATACGTGGAAGGGCTCTACACTTCCATAGCTCCCTTTCACGCATGCACAGAAGGCTATGCCGTGTGCTTAGAAGGCTACGCAAGCAGCGTAGCCCTCCACGCGCATGCGTACAACATGACCTGCACAAACCCGGTCTGCACAGGTCCCGGATTCGCCGGAGCCGCGGTTGGCAGGTATGCACAAAACCCAAGTTAGTTTCATTCTAGATATTCCCAAACTTTGGTCTTTGGACTTCAATTCCCAGAAGCCTAAATCAATTCCTCAAAGCACTGATCAGCCAATGTACTGACTTATGCTTCTAGGAATTGAAATTACCCTGTGGGGCATATACATCATGTTGGCAAGCACTGTTCTAGATGAATAACAATTTCCAACTATTACAATATTCCAAGGAATAATTTAGAGATAAATTAACTGACTAATCAGTGCAGAAATTAATCTGGATTTCCCAGATTATTCTGAGTCTAGATCCCAGTTTGGGGATATCTAGGCCTGAATGCCTATCCATAGGAACATGAGGACTTATAAAAAGCAATGGCAGATCAAACCAAAGGCCTATATGGTCCACCAGTCTGTTCTTGCAGTGGCCAACCAGTTTTCCATAGAGAGTCTGCCAGCAGGACATCAGTATAACACCACAATCCATCCTATATTCTGCAGTAATTAATATATAGGGGGCTTCCACTTCTGTTAGTAGTCATGATACAGTATTGTATATGCTAATCCAGACTAGAAGCCACTGGTGGTTTTTACCTCCCCAAATTTTAACAGTTTTACATCGTGGATCTTAGGAGGTTTGCACTTAGATGTTTCTCAATCTCCTGTGTCCCCTCAACAAGCATCAGGTTCTCCCTACCATCCCAACTGTACCAAGAGTAATAATTAGTTGGTTTCCTTAATAAAGACACATGGGGGCTAATGATTTTATTTATTTATTTATTTATTTATTTATTTATTTATATTCATATTTATATAGCCGCCCAACTCACAAAGAGGAAGATTTATGCATTTTATGTATATGAGTAATCCATGAGGGAAACTGTTGCCAACCTAGCAGTTAGAAAGCCAGAAATTGTAAGTAGATAAATAGGGACCACTTCGGGGGGAAAGTAACAGTGTTCCGTGCACTTGGGTGTCTAGTCATGCCTGCCACAAGACCAAGGAAACGTCTGCAGAAGCAGACAGTGCTCTTCGGCTTTGAAACAGAGATGAGCACTGCACCCTAGAGTCGGATGTGACTGGCTTTCGAGTAAGGGAAACCTTTACCTTAATCCATGAGGGAAACTGTTGCCTGCTGTTAACTATGTTTTATTTTCTTCACTACTTCATTCTCTCTAAAGAGTTGTCAGCGGAACAGAATACATCTGGGACATTTTGCTCAAAAAGATATTATATTTCATTAGGACACTGTTGCTGATGTGGATTTCCATACATTTTATTTTGTGAATCAGACGGTAGCTATGGTGTCTTTTAGCTTGGTTTTAGTTCAGTGAATGATTGTCAGTTATAGAAGTGTGGATTTTAAGCATGTACTGTACAGTGGAACCTCATACAATAATTGCCCCATATAACAACAAAATCACATAACAATTCGGTTTTGAAAGCAGATGCTGCGAACTCCGCATCCTGACTGGGCTCATTGGTGCTTGTATCTACCTTGCACAACCCCTATACCTCCTAGTTGAGTCTGTAATCAGCTGTATAAATTTCCCACAATCCCATTGAACAATGTTGTGTCAAATATTCTAGGGCTCCATGGATAATTTACTGTGCTATGCCTTCTTTCCATGAGAATTCTACCACTACTGGTTAAACCAAAGGATACCCATTGCTCACCAGTGCAAATTGTGCACTGAAATGATCCCTGTACATGCTTTTCCTCTAGGCCAAGCTGGGAAAGTGCCCCCCCCCCGCGCCCCTGCAGATGAAGCACTTATTCTCCAATCTGCATGGTTTCTGAAACAAACTCCTTTCAGCTTTTCTGAAGTGAAGCAATGCAGAATGTACATGTAGGTTTAATATTTATAAATATCAAGATTAATTATTTCGGTGGTGACTAATAAGCCAATATTGGCACAATGTCCACAGAATTCTTTTGTTCCTCCCTTGTCACAATATCCTTCCCTGAATATCAACAAGAAAAATGCCAGTCCAGGTGTTTGCATTTATTATAAATTTATTTCCTGTCTTTCTGCCAAAGCTTCCTATTTGTCTTACAGTGCTTAAAGCCATTGTATAAAACAGAATTATTACAACTGTAAATTGATGGAGCAAATGACATCCGCTAAAACTGAAACTGTGAACTACAGGCATAGTATAAACCAAGTCAATGATCCAGTCATACAAATGCAGGATAAAGCAGCAGCTTGACCAAGTGGCTTAACAACAACAACAACAACAACAACAACAACAACAACAACAACAACAACAACAACAACAACAACAACAACAACAACAACAACAACAGACATATGGGGTTTCCCTCAGACCTTTATAAGAGGGGTCCTAGCTTACCTCAAAACAAGACCAGAAAAGAACTTCTGAGGAAGATGAAAAGCAATTGGCAGCTTGATATGATTGCTACTCATTCATCCGATAGCCTCATCATGAGCTATTTAGGGTTTATAGATTAAATCCAACATTTCAGACTGCATTTGAAAACAAAGTATAGTACAGTGGTACCTTGCTTAAAGAGCATAATGTGTTCCACAGGATTGCTCTTTGAGCAAGTTTGCTCTTTAAGCAAAACACCGTTGTAAGTGACCAATTGTGACTTCTGGTGTGTGTGTGTGTGTGTGTGTGTTTGCGAACCCCGATTTAGTGGTTAAGCAAGTTTTTAGTTGGTTTTAGTTGTTAAGCGAGGCGACCATTCAAAGTAAATTCTGCTCTTTAAGCAAGTTAGTCTCTAAGCAAGGCGCTCTTTCTGCGAGGTTTTACTGTATTAAACTTTCGGCACAGGTGAAATGAGCCCTTTATTATTTATTTATTTACAGCATTTATATACCGCTTTCCTAACCCAAGGGAGACTCAAAGCGGTTTACAAATCAGATAAAAACAACAAATAAAAACATCAGATAAAACCTCTATCTAAAACCAGATTAAAACCATATGAACTATCTAATTAAAACTACTCTCACCCTCCCTCCACCTGCATTAAAAAGGACTGTTTTCCCACGTTGCTGATAATCTGGGTGCCCTATTATTCTGAACCAGTGAAAGTTTCTGAATGGTGATAAAATGCAGCCTCATGAGCAGCACATAATGGTAAAATTTAGCTATTAATTATAGAGAGACCTTGCTTATCACATTGGAAAGTATAAAGAGCTTCCAAGAGGAAGAACCTTGTGTTTAATGCAGAGGGCATACAACAGCCACCTTTATCAACATTAGCACCATTAAACAAACTTTTAATCCTCTGGACTTTTTGGAGTTGTGCAATTTATAATTATGAATCTATATGAAATATAGGTGAAATTGAAAACAAATTAAAAGGTTAAAATAATTAGACTATTTCCCCCCAGAAGCAGACTATATCTATAGTGTTGTTTCATCTATTTAACTAGATCTTCTTTTGTACACATGGTGGGACATAAATTGCATGCATATAAACGCCTAGTTGATTTAATTTCTCTACATTTTATTTGACTTAAATAAAAGTTCTTTCCCATAGAAGCTATTACAGCTTCACTCCCTATATAAAAAGGTGAAGTAGAAACAATACATAAATGTCACATCTCATGTTTTGCAGCTGTTTAATCTTCATAAGATATTTTTGGAGATCAAATGATCTGCTATTCTACAGACTTAGTAATGTTATGTAATTCCACATGTCACTGGTAAAATCACTGGTGCAGGCTCTGTAAGGGAAATTATTCCAAGGAAGCCTGGAAATCATAATCGTATATCAATTAATCATAAATCTGTTGTAAAAATAATTAGGAGGAGATTTCTTAGATGTTACTGATTAGAATCAGCCAGAATCTCGACAATATTATCCTTATTAACTTATTTTTTTTATTAAGACACTAGCATATTTTGCCCGGCGATGCCGGGCTTTGTAAAGTTGTGTTGGATAGTAAAGGGTTTCATTTTTTTTCTTGAACCAATGGTGCTGGGCTGTTTTAAATGGTGTTGAAAGGTTTTGTGATTTTGTGGCTTTGAGGTGCTGCGTCCGCCTGCGGCGGACTTGCGCTCCCAGTGTGTGTTTTATTTTTATTTTTTGCACGCTGGCTTCCTCAGTGCTGGGCTCTTTAAATTGTTTTTGGAAGGTTTTTGTTTTATGTTTATGCAAATTTTATTTTATTTTAATTTATTTAATGTAAATAATTTTTTAAAATTTAAAATTTAATTTTGGTTTTTTAAATCTTTATTTGTATGCATTTTTATATTTTTTGTTTTGGTTTTTTGGTTTTTTTTTTGAGTGAAAAGTGATTTCTGGGTTTTTTTGGTATTTTTTGAGATTAGTGTGAATATTTTTGAATGTTTTGATAACTTTTTGCATTAATTTGGGAATTAATCTTAATAGTTTCAATATTTTTGAATGTTTTTTCTCTTGTGGCCTCTGGGTGGGGGTGGTGAGCTTTTCTTCCTCTCTACAATTTTTCTCTTCTGTCCTCTGGGTGTCGCTTCCGGTGAGTATTCTCTTCATTTTCTCAGTTGAGTTCTGGTCATCATGGAATGAAGACATCTCTTGGTAAGGTCCCTGGTTTTTTTGGGGGGCGGGTTGTGTTGGGTTTTGGGGGGGTGTCTTTGTGATGTTTTTGTGGTGATTTTTTGGATGTTTTTGTGTTTCGTTTTGACTGTTTTTGTGACTGTTTTTGACTGTTTTGGTGTGTACTTTTTTTTGGGGGGGTGCCTTTTTTTCCACGGGCCAGGCTCAAAGCCTGGCCTGTGCAAAGGAAAGGGTGTGTGTGTGGGGGTCTCTTTTTCTTCATGGGCCAGGCTCGATCCTTGGCCCATTGAAAGTAAGGGCAGCGGTGGCGGGGTGTGTGTGTTATTTTATTTTTCGCGCGCTGGCTGCCTCAGCGTTCTGCACGCTAATGGCATGCAGGAAGCTGGGGCTTGTAGTTTTGCCTGCGCATGTTTGGTTACTGCAGCGTTTTTTTCCTGTGGCTTTTTTTTAATTGGCCGCGGCGCATTTCCGAACATTCCTTTTGCCGCGCCGCTCAACCTGATTGGCTCTGGTGTGGCGTGGTGCAAGGAACGTTGGGAATTGAAGTTCCCTTTTTTTGTTTGCGTCCGGGGTGCTCCTGCTCCCCAGCCGAAAATTTCAACCCGACAGTTACCTGCGAACCGGGTTCGGACGAGTGAACGGAGGCCCATTACGGGCTAGTGGGGCCTGGTGCAATATCCTTTGTCACATTCCAATGGTTAACGCACCATTTTATAGGTATAGATTATAGTACCCTCATTAACAACTGTAGAGTGGAAGAAAAATCTTTCATGAAAAATCTTTTAGCAGCTAAGAGGGGAATGCTCTAGAAATGGAGAACTTCAAAGTTCCAGTGCTAACTATCTGACCTTCCAAATCATGACAAAGCAAATGTGTATTTTTTTAAAGTGTTCACTGGTCCAGTTCACTAAAACAAGAACTTTGTTCAGATTCTGAAATATCTCATATCACAGCCTCTTAAACATTGTACATCACCAGAGCTCGGGATTTCAGTTTTTACATTTTGGGGGAAAGGTTTAATTCATCTTGTCATTTTTTTAGTGAGTGCATTTTTTTTGTTTGATTTGTTTATTGGCCAAATTCCTGTTGTTTGGCTCCATCTATGCCATGGGAATGATGTTGTCATTAGCGGAAGATTGGCAATGTTTAAAGGCTTCCTCTTTTATTTTATTTTTTGTGCACAACTTGCATACAATAAGTTTCAGCACACAAAATTTCAAAATTGAAAAAGGGAGTCTTTAATCACAGGCAGTCTACCACTAACAATGACATTCCACTTGTGAAATCTATTCAACAAGACTTCAAGCCATTTAGCAGTAAAATATTATTTACTACATTGATTGTTACTGTAGGTCTATCATGAACTAGGAAAACAGTAATGGCATCCTCAGCCTTCATATCTCTGTATATATCCAGCCATCAACAAACATTAAGGCAACAATTCTAAGCTTAACAGAGATACTAACCAGGAGTGGCTAACAGACCAAGAATGGGGGTGTCTTAACCCAAAAAGGGAGGGAGGCACTCCCTATCCTTATTAAGCCACTTAAAATGGTTGTCTTCTTGATAGATTTGTGTAAGATTATCTGTGATATTTCCTAGGGCTACACTACTCAGGACAGAAATTGACATAATAAATTCGCTATAATTTGATACAGAACATAAGAACATAAGAACAGCCTTGCTGGAACAGGCCACAGCCCATCCAGTCCAGCATTCTGTCTCACACAGTGGCTCACCATTTCCTTCAGGGTATTCCCAAGCAGATGCCTTCACCTGCTTAGGATTCCCTGGAAATGATATTGAGAGATATCCTGCCTATCTCTCCAACCCGGAGGTTGTCCTTAAGTATCCATAATTATAGCCATTGATACTCTTCTCCTCCATGAACTTGTCTAATCCTTTCTTAAAGCTGTCAAGACTGACAGCTGTCACCACTTCTTCTGGCAAGGAGTTCCATAGACCAGTAATCCTCTGGGTGAAAAAGTACTTTCTCTTATTTGTTTGAGAACTAGTACCCAAAAGTTTCATGGAGTGTCCCCTAGTTCTAGTATTATGCGATAGGGAAAACAGTTTTTCCTTATCTACTTTGTCCACACCGTGCATGATTTTATAAACTTCAATCAGGTCACCTCTTAGACGTCGTCGTTCAAGAGTGAAGAGGCCCAACCGTTGCAGCCTCAGATGGTAAGGAAGGTGTTCCAGTCCCCTAATCATTCTGGTTGCCCTCCTCTGCACTTTTTCCAGCTCCATAATATCCTTCTGGAGGTATGGCGACCAGAACTGTACACAGTATTCCAGATGGGGCCTCACCATAGATTTATAAAGAGGCAAAATGACACTTGCTGACTTATTTTCTATACCCTTCCTAATGATCCCTAGCATTGAGTTTGCTTTTTTCACTGCTGAGGCACACTGGGTTGACACCTTCATTGAGTTGTCCACCAGGACACCAAGGTCCCTTTCCTGGTTTGTCGCAGAGAGTTCAGACCCCATCAGTTTATAAATGTAATTGGGGTTCTTTGCCCCAACATGCATCACTCTGCACTTACTAATGTTGAAACTCATTTGCCACTGTTTTGCCCACTCCCCCAGTGTCGAGAGATCCCTCTGGAGCTCCTCACAATCTCTCACAGTTTTCACTACCCTGTATAATTTAGTGTCGTCAGCAAATTTGGCTACCTTGCTTTTTACTCCTACCTCTAGATCATTTATGAAGAGGTTGAAAAGCAGGGGTCCCAGTACTGAACCTTGGGGAACCCCACTCTTTACTTCCCTCCACTTGGAGAAGTGTCCATTTAGTGCTACCCTCTGTTTCCTGTCCCTTAGCCAGTTGCTGATCCAGGACAAGACCTGTCCCTTTATTCCATGACTGGTAAGTTTATTCAAGAGCCTTTGGTGTGGGACCTTGTCAAAAGCCTTCTGAAAGTCCAGATAAACAATGTCAACTGGATCCCCCTTATCCACATGCTTGTTGACACTCTCAAAAAATTCCAACAGATTAGTGAGGCATGATTTGCGCTTGCAAAAGCCATGTTGGCTCTCCTTTAGCAGCGCCTTCTCTTCTATGTGCCTATTAATTCTATCTTTTAGGATGGTTTCCATCACTTTACCTGGGACACATGTCAAACTGACAGGTCGGTAATTTCCTGGATCACCCCTGGATCCTTTTTTGAAAATTGGTGTTACATTCGCTACCTTCCAGTCATCAGGCACAAAGCCTGATTTGAGGGAAAGATTATATATTTTGGCTAGGAGATCAGCAATTTCATCTTTAAGTTCCCTGAGAACTCGTGGATGGATGCCATCTGGTCCTGGTGATTTGTTAGTGTTTAGTTTAACAAGACATGCAAGGACCTCCTCCCTGGTTATTTCTATCTTGCTTAATTCTTCGGTTTCCCTCCCTACGAAGATAGGCTCTGTTTTGGGCATGTGGCCTCTGTCTTCTTCAGTGAATACTGAAGCAAAGAATTCATTGAGTCTCTCTGCAATCTCTGTTTCCTCTTTAATAACCCCTTGCCTTCCATTGTCATCTAATGGTCCAATGGCCTTCCTAGTTGGGTTCTTACTTCTAATGTACTTAAAGAAGTCTTTGTTATTTCTCTGAGTATTTTTAGCTATACACTCCTCAAAGTCTTGCTTTGCTTTCCTGATTGTTGCCTTGCATTTGTTCTGCCAGAATTTATGTTTCTGCCTGCTGTCCTCATTCGGACAAGCCTTCCATCTTCTAAATGAGCTTTTCTTGCTCTTGATCACTTCCCGAACAGCTCCTGTAAGCCACATTGGAGTCCTCTTGGACCTGGCAGTGCCCTTTTTCCTTTTGGGTATGCATTCCAATTGGGCCTCTGTTATTGTTTTTGTAAACAGCCTCCATGCCTCTTGAAGTGTTTGGACTCTCTCAATTTTCCCTTTCAGCTTCTTTTTTACTAGTTTCCTCAACTTTGGGAAATTTCCTTTTTGAAAATTTAAGGTCTCTGTGTTAGATTTTATCAGTGACTTGCGGTCTATGATCAAGTTAAACATAATTGAGTTGTGGTCACTGTTCCCTATTGGATCAGTCACATTAACATCTTGCACCAGATCCTGAGTATTACTCAGGATCAAGTCAAGGATTCTTGTACCTCTAGTTGGGTCTTCAAACATCTGTCCCAGGGAACAATCATTTAGCATATCTAGGAACTTTATCTCTTTATCATGTGCTGAACAACAGTTCACCCAGTCTATGTGAGGGTAATTGAAGTCCCCCATTATAACCAGGCTTCCCTTCTTGGATGCCTCCTTTACAACATTCTCCAACTGCCTGTCTCCCTCAAGAGTTTGGGTCGGAGGCCGATAGTATATGCCTACTGTTAGACCATCCTTGTGGCCTGGTACTCTTACCCACAGAGTTTCTAATGGTGACTCCAAATCACCTAGATATTCCAATTCATACGATTTTATCACTTCTTTGACATACAAGGCCACACCACCTCCCATTTGCCCCTTCCTATCCTTCCTGTACAGTTTGTAGCCTGGGATAACTGTATCCCATTGGTTATCATGGATTAACCCTCGGTGGCCAACATTTTTATGTGCCATTTTGACAGGACTTTCATTTTGGATCCGCGGGTTAATCCATTTTTTTCAAATATTTTATGTTATAAGAGGTATATAGATGATCTGTTTTTTATTTTCAGAGACCACACAGTCATCGATAATTTTTGTACCTGGATCAATACACAACACCACCAGTTGAAGTTTACACACACTTCAGATGCACTCACCATTCCGTTTCTAGATTTAACTATTTTCATTGAAAATAATCATTTAAAGACCAAACTTTACCATAAACCAACGGATCGTTTTGCTTATTTACAGTACACCTCTTTTCATCCGCACCACCTTAAGGCCAATATCCCCTATAGTTTATTAATAAGGGCTAAGAGGAATTCATCCAAAACCCATGATTATAGAGAACCTGCTGGCAAAATAACTACTATCCTCAATAAAAGAGGATATCCGGATCATGTAATCAAATCCGCTAAACACAGGACGGAGATGCGAGATAGGAACTCTTTACTTAATTACAACGTCAACACACAAAATACACAATCAGGATTATTTTGGTCGGTAGATTATACCCCCATGGCCCATCGCATAAAACAGATTATAAATAAACACTGGCACATATTAGACGCTGTGCCAGGTTGCCAACATAGACCCACCATTGGCTTCAGGAGAACACAAACTATCGGCAACCTCCTCTCACGAACGGATATTATTACTGCCAATAAGACACACCAACCCATTGTAGCTGGACATCATCCCTGTGGCCGTTGTAAATATTGCGCCCACATGTGGACTACTAACCGAGTCAGGGTGCCTAGTAGCAACTTCACCCTTGATCTCGAAGGGTTTACAAATTGTAATTCCAAAGAATCCGTATATATGTTAATTTGCAAATGTCAGTTGGCTTACGTGGGGCAGTCCAGGCGAACTCTCAAGGTACGCCTAGGAGAGCACCTCTCTCGTATTAGGAATAAGGTCGCCCATGCTCCTCTTGTGAACCATTTCCTTCAAGAGAAACACACGATTAAAGACATTAAGGAGGTAGTGTTGGAAACATTCAAACCAAGCAGGTACCAAGTTACCGATATAGATCGTTACCTTCTACAAAGGGAAGCATATTATATCCATCGTTTTAACACCTTAGCCCCGAACGGGCTCAATACCGAATGGGACCTTTCGGCTTTCTTATAAGACAACAGTTTACGCTTAACACCCGGAAGAACACATATTGCTTTAAGATCTTTGGAGAGCTCTAAAGTAGATATTGTCAAATTTGTCGAATCACTCGAATCACATGTCCCTCATTTTCTACTTGTTAGTATATATAGAGAGTTGTTTCGAGCAAGTAGTTAACGCGTGCACACATGGAGAGGAACGCCAGGAGAGGTGCGATACACGCAGGTTAATGATTATTAGGTATGCAATGTTTCTCTATTATAGTACCAAGTTACATAGATGCAATTGTTAGATTGTAAGATTTTACGTGCATTTTTGGCGTTTTTTATGACAGATAGTATGTGGATTTTACACCATTTATATGTATATTATTGTAGATACTTGAGGAAGATATTCGAAATGTCCTAATACCGGAAGGGCATCGTTGTTCCGTTGTCTACCATCACCTATTGATGCTCGTCATCTGGGAACCCTTCTATGAAATAGAACAGCCACCTTCCACCCCCTCACACCAGCCCGATTAATCAAGCGAGTACATCCTTGTACATGGACTGTCATAGACCATATGTGATTGAAACTTCGGTGTTATACAACTAACGTTTATGTTTGTTTTTCATATGGGAACTTGAGGCTCTGGTACAACGGGGTGATAGTTTTCATTTCGGGGTCCCAGTATGTTTTGTATATTTGTGTATGGGTTATATTTGAGGTTCTAGGCGCAGTCACTTTGGGATATTAGTATGATGATATGAATCGCGGGATAAGACATCATCTGTTATTATCATGTTACTTACGCGCTGAGCTCATACACCATTACCTTTCACCTAGAACGACTCAGTATAGGACTAGTATGTGAATTATTCCTTGATTAAATACACTTCTACGTTTTCATATTTGGGAGTGTTTTACTTTCTGTGTTCCTTCTGCTAGAATGCTAGTGACTAGCTCCTCGCTCTGCTCAGTAATTTTTGCATCCTCCTCACTACCCAAGTACACACTTTCCCGAACCGGATGCTGCCCAGCTCCTGTCGGCTTTCCCCCAGTTATCAGTTTAAAAGCTGCTCTGCAGCCTTTTTGATGTTGAGTGCCAGCAATCTGGTCCCATCATGGTTCAAATGCAACCCATCCCTCCTGAACAGATTTGGCTTGTCCCAAAATGTTCTCTAGTTCCTGACAAATCTGAAACCCTCCTCTCGACACCACCGCCTCATCCACGCATTGAGGCTTCTGAGCTCTGCCTGCCTGGTAGGTCCTGCGCGAGGGACAGGCAGCACTTCTGGAAATGCTACCTTGGAAGTCCGGGACTTCAATCTTCTTCCTAACAACCTGAATTTGGCTTCCAGGACAGACCGCTTGGCCTTCCCAACATCATTGGTACCAACGTGTACCATGACAACTGGCTCTTTCCCAGTTCTCTCTAACAATCTATCTAGATTTCTTGTGATGTCTGCAACTTTTGCACCTGGCAGGCAAGTCACCATACGGTTATCATGTGCATCACAAATCCATTTCTCTGTATTTCTAATTATTGAATCGCCTAGTACAAGGAGCCTTTCTCCTGCAATCTGTTCATCTACATGCACCTCATCAACCATATTAAGGGAGAGAACCTCAGTTTGTTCCTGTTGTTCATCTTCCTGGATCTCATCAAGTGTAATGAAGGAGAGATCATCAGGTGGAACCAGTTGTTCCTCTGTGTGTTCCTCATCAGGTGTGATGAGGGAAAGAGCCTCAAATTTATTCTGTAATTTCAGACTCTCAGAGTGATCCCCTACTCTTCTCCTCCTTTGAGTCACATTCCTCCAACCATCTCCCTCCTGAGTTAGTGAAGGGCCTTCTCCCTCAGAACTGTGCCCTGTCTCTTCTTTGTCCAGCATAGTCTGCTCCGCTCTGTCCAAGAACAGCTCAAGCTCTTTAATTTGTTGATGGTTAGATATGCGGGCCTCTAGCTGCTGGACCTTCTCTTCTAGTAGTGCAACCAGCTTGCACTTGCTGCAAGTGTAGTTCTCCATAAGCTTTGGCAAGAACACAAACATGGCACAAGTATTGCAGGTAACTACAACGGTTCCCTCAGAATCCAGGTATTCCTCCATTCCAATAAGCTTTCTGCTTTAAACTTTATTTCAATTGTCTGGAGCATTAACTATCATTCCTAATTTTTGGCCCTCCACAAATTTAAATTTTTAAAGTGTTAGCCGTGTTAGTCTGTGCAGGCATATCAGACAAAAAACAAAACCAAAAACAAAAATGATAATGCAGACAAAAATGTTGTGGCACCTTAAAACTAATTGCTACATTTTAATGTGAGCTTCCGAAGAACAGTCAGAAGAAGTGTACTTGACCTATCAAAGCTCACGTTAAAATATAGCACTTTATCATTAAGGTCCCAAAATGTTTTGCACTTCTTTATATTTATATTTTATATTTATTTTTCTTTTGCAAATTTGACAAGATTCACTCCACCCATTAATTTATATCACTAGTAAAAAAATTAGACAAAACATGGACAGATCAGAGCCTCCAGTATCATCTCAGCATTTTAAAAAGCAGCATTTCAACCAAATGTGAATGTATCTGACAGCATTATCACTTCATCCACATTTAACTAGCCTGCTTATCAAAATATCATGGGGCACTTTGTCAAATGCCTTGTTGAAATCAAGATAAATTACATCCACAACATTCCTAAAATCTACACAGCTCTGTAACCTGATTTAAAAAGAGAGATAAAATTAGTCAGGCAGCATTTAGTCTTGACATGAATGAATTTATTCTTGACAAATCTATGTTGGCATTCACTAAATATACCACATTTTTATGAAGATCCTTATGGACTGATTTATAATCTGTTCTACTGTCTTTCCTAGTGCGAAAACCACTCTGTAGTTTCACAGATGAAGTCAAGACAACATGTTGCTTCTCATTCAGGATATTTCCACAATTGAGCTGTGGTGGTAGGTACACTGCTTGAAATATATTTGCAATGAGGGAAAAGATTATGTGCACCTGTAGTGGCAAAATGATGCTCAAATGTGGACCCCAGAAGCACTCTTAGAAATGAAGATAGCAACAGAGAAGGCTACAACCAACTCAACAAATACCGTGACGACTGCAAAGGCCTTTGATATCTTCACAGTTCATTCATTCATTTTCATGTCAGAGATTACTCTGGGTTGAAAAGATTTTCGGAGGGTACGCCCAAATGACCCCCATCGTGCAGCTCTCGGGAATCAAACCAGTTTTTCCATTCTCCAAGCCAGGTGCCTTAACCACTACACCACCGGGGGAGCTGTATCTTCATAGTAGCATTTGATAGCCTTATGGGGGAAAAGGTGTTCTAATCTGACCATTACTGGGTTAAGTGTTAATGGGAATAGGAATAAGTCCACAAGTCTTTCTTTCCAGTATTAATATTATTTGAATAAAGAAACTGTCTTGTCAGCCTGAGTAGGAGTTGTGTTTTTATGTACAAACTACTTCCATACCAAATGGTAAACATTAGCTCTAGTGTTTCCTCATTACACTATGAATCTCTATAAGGCTTTCTTCCTTTTGAACTGGTTATTTTAAATTGATAATTGCAGTCTGTTGGTCTCCTTGTCCTCTCTAGTAAAGGTAAAGGTTTCCCTTGCTCAAAAAGCCAGTATCCAACTCTAGGGTTCAGTGCTCATCTCTGTTTCAAAACTAAAGAGCCAGCGCTGTCTGCTTCTGCAGACGTTTCCGTGGTCATGTGGCAGGCATGACTAGACACCGGAGCGCATGGAACGCAGTTTACCTTCCCACTGAAGTGGCATCTATTTATTTCTAGTACCAAACTGCTTTTCCTGATCACAATTATAGTACTGAATTTGGATTTCACTTAATTTTTAATTACTTTTTTGTACTGCATCTTCTCAGGTAGATTCTGGGAGTTGTACTCCAACAAAGTAAATTTTCTAACTATAGTGCTAAGCATTTAGGGACATGGACACCACCGGCTTTTAGGGTTAAGCAAATAAAAGGTTTCTTTCTTAACATTCAGATCCGTTACTCACTTTTTTTTTAGTAAAGCAAACATACAGAAAAGCTTCAAAATCAATCTTCAAACCAGCCAAGGAAAAGACAAGATTAATCTTGCTTTGATGTTGTCCTACAAGCTTTCCTCACCAAGAGCCAGATGGACTCCGTTCCCCAGTGCATCCCCTTGCCTCTTCGTTGTGTATATATATGTAGCTACTTCTTTAATAAGATATTATTCTGGGTGCATACAGAGGTGTAATGCTAGGGAGTTTGGGCTCTATCTTTTATGTCTTTTCAGCAAATACCTTTTATCTAGTGAGCATCCAGACTGATTGCAAAAATAGACTTTTAATGCTTAGCGTTGGTAGAATACCAGTGCTTCAGCTGCTCTGGAGAAGACTAGATTATGTTGAGAGAGTTGCTGCTGTTTAATTATGCATCTTGTTTTGTGATGCATATAATCAGTCACCCCTTTCTGCAAATTCAAGATTTCCCCCATGGCAAAAGTGTTATAACATTGCTTTTGTGTGAGTGTGTGTGTGTGTTATTACTGCCTTCCTTCCTTATCAAAATGGAAGCACAGAGAACAGTGATTTCAGCAGCAAATAGCCTGGGAAACATAATTGAGATCCAAGCATGCTTTCCCTGAAATTGTACAGCTGTATGTAGGAAATAGTTTACCTTCACAAATTGCTGCCAGATTGGCTGCCCAGCAGCTAATTTTGCCACTTCAAAGTGTAGCAAGGAAGGCCAGGATAGCAATTGGATGGGAGCAATCATGCTATTCTTTTGGTCAATATGGAGCCATTTTGCCCATTGGAGCTGGGGCACTTGCTAACTGCTCAGATTTTTGGGCATCAGCCATGTCAGTTTCACTGCACAACAAACAGCCTCCATGAAGCCAATGTTTAGGAGAGGCAGAGAGAGAAAATTGTCTCTGCTAGTGGAAAGCAGTTAATAATAGAAGACAAACTATGTTCCAGTTTTTCTATTCTTCTTTTAAAGTTTACTTCTTTACCTATAAAGAGGGGTGTTAACCTTTGGACTCCAGTATATACGCCCGCACCCGACTATCGTATTCTGTACCGAGCTGCCTGCAGTCACCCGAACCCGGACCGCAGAGCGCCGCATGGTTGCCGAAGTGGCAGTGGGGCAACAGCCCCACGAATGGGAACAAAGGGAAACAACTTCAATTCCCAACGTTCTCTGCACGGTGCCTCAGCCAATTAGGCTGACAGGCGACAGCAAACAGAATGTTGGGAACAGCGCCACAGAAAAAACCACCACACGAACGCAAACAAAACAAACAAAACTCAAAGTCCCAGCATCCTAAGCGCCATGATCACTTCAGCCAATCAGGCTGAAAGGTGCGAGTGGACAGAACGCTGAAAAAGCCAGCGTGCAAAATAAAAACACTCTGGCCTCCCACAATGGGAGTGCAAGGCCACTGCAGGCGGCTGCAGCACCTCATGGCCTCGCAAACAAACATCCACAAAAAAACCATGGCAAGACCACCACCGGCCTTCTATCCCGGAGCAACGGGGAGAAGAGGAACTCCCTCTCCTCCCCCCTACCCCACTGAAGACACGTCGAGACCACCGCTGGTCTCAAGGTAAGTTGAGCCGGGGTGGAAAAAAAGACCGGCAGCAGTTTGTCAGGGGAAGTACACCCCCTGGCGAATGACTGGCTGTTGCGTTTGTACTACTGACACCAATGTTTCGAGAACTAGCATGAAACAGCAGTGGAGGTAATACAAAAGCAGCAGCAAGCAATCCGCAAGGAAGAGCACCACCCCTTACGGATCGCTGCCTGCCGATCTCTGGTTAGGTAAGACAGGAGAAAAAGGAGACAGAGAGGAGAGAACCATCATCAGGCAGATAGCTCTTCTCTGCCTCCTTTTCACCCAACCTACCTAACAAACCTTACCGGACGGAGAGCGGGCTGACTGCCGGCTCCTCCTTTTCCCCATTTCAACCAAATTTTGAAGCAGCAATAGGGAAAAGAGGAACTGACAGACAGGCCGTTCTTCATGCAAAAAAACAAACAAAAAACAACAACAACAAAACCAAACATTTACCTAAAATGCCAACCTCCAAAATTAATAAAACACAAATAAATAAATAATTAAAAACACATTAACCAACAAAACAATAAACAACAAAATCCACAAACAAAAACACCCAAAATACCATGAAAGCCCAGAAAAAACACCTAACTACAACACAAAAATACCTAACTCAAACAACAAAAATACCACAAATTAAACAAATAAGGTTTCCCTTGCTCGAAGCCAGTCGTATCTGACTCTAGGGTTCAGTGCTCATCTCTGTTTCAAAGCCGAAGAGCAAGTGTTGTCTGCTTCTGCAGATGTTTCCATGGTCATGTGGCAGGCATGACTAGACACCGGAGTGCATGGAACACTGTTTCCTTCCCACCAAAGTGGTCCCTATTTATCTACATGCAATTTCTTGCTTTCGAACTGCTAGGTTGGCAGGAGCTGGGACAAAGACAGGAGCTCATTCCGTCCTGCAGTACTTGGGAATCGAACTGCTGACCTTCTGCCTCCCAGTCAGTGTCTTAGCCACTTGAGCCATTACAGTCCAACACAAAAGAAATCAGAAACATAAAAAACAACCAGTAATAAACAAAACAATTAAACGCATTTAAACCCCCCAAAAACAACAAAAACAGAAACAGCTACCAACTCAACACACACACACACACACACACAAAACAGAAAACAAAATCCAGATTAAGAAAAAACAGAGAACTCACCAGCACGTCATCTCTCCATGACTCCGGAACAGAAATGAAGAAACAAAGACTACTTACCGGAAGAAGCCCCACCTAGAGGCCGGGAGAGAAAAACCAAGTCAAACAAAAAATAATCCAACACTATTACTAACAGCCCCACCTAGAGGCCACAAGAGTAAAAACAAGTAAAAGAAAAGAAATAGATCAAAATGACAAATAAATCTAATAAAATAGATCAAAAAAAGTCACAAACCACAAATGCAAAACACCCCCACCCAAATCACCCTTAACCGGGCACAAATATGCTAGCCCATTATATAATACACATGTTGTTGTCCGCTAGCAGCTCCCACTTGAGCATGTTGGTCTTACATTCAGGGACTCCAACCCTCAGCCTGTTCATGGTCCTCCAAGTGATGTAGGGGAGGTTGAGTTCCTCAGCTATATCCTCCTTTAATGATGTTCCTTGTCCAGTGAGCTCCTTCCTCTATCTTTTAATTTGGTTTTGCTCTTATGAACCAAGGCAAGCTGGAAGTGGTAAAAAGGAAATAGAAAGAATAAGCATTGAGATCGTGGAATCAGTGAGTTAAAATGGACAGGGATGGGCAAATTCAGCTCTGGAAACTATCACATCTGCTACTGTGGACATGAAAACCTTAGGAGAAATGGAGTAGCTATAATAGTCCATAAAAGAGTGAGAAAGGCAGTAATGGGATATAATCTTTAAAATGACAGAATGATCTCAGTCAGAATATAAGGAAAATCTTTTAATATCACTGTAATCCAAGTATATGCACCAACCACAGGTTCAGAAGAGGCCACAATTGACCAGTGCAGCATCTCATAGTACTGACACCAAAAAATGATGTTCGTATTATAGGAGATTGGAATGCCAAAGTCGGAAATCAAAAAGTAAATGGAATAACAGGCAAGTTTGGTCTTGGAACACAGAATGAAGCAGGGCAAAGATTGATAGAGTTCTGCCAAGAGAATGCACTAGTCATAGCAAACACCCTCTTCCAGCAACACAAGAGGAGACTTTACACATGGACATCACCAGATGGCCAACATCGAAACCAGATCGATTACATACTCTGCAGCCAAAGATGGAGAACCTCCATACAGTCAGCAAAAACAAGACCTGGAGCATACTGTTGCTCAGATCATAATCTACTGATTGCCAAATTCAGGCTTAGATAGGGATGCCATACGTAATGGAAAACCGGGAATTTAACGGGTTGAACCAGTCCTGGCCCGGTTAAAAAGAAAAAAAAACATTTAAAATTCCTGCTTTTCAGACCAAAAGGGGGGGGGGGTTTGAAGAAAAAATGCACTTTTTTCTTGCAATAGTGCTGCAGTTCTATTGAACTGACCAGCAGGTGGCGCAGAAGTAGTAGCTTGGTGGCTAAGGAAGACAGCAAAAAAACAACAACCCCGCACCATTTTATTGCCGCCTCTATTGAAATCGCGGCAGCAACAGTTTGCGGAATTAGCTTCCGTCTTTGTCCTAGCTCCTGCAAACCTAGCAGTTTGAAGGCAGGAAATTGCAAGTAGATAAATAGGGACCACTTTGGGGAGAAGGTAAGCAGCGCTCTGTGCGCTCCGGTGTCTAGTCATGCCTGCCACATGACCACAGAATTCGTCTGCAGAAGCAGATAGCGCTGGCTCTTCAGCTTTGAAACAAAGATGAGCACTGAACCCTAGAGTCGGATATGACTGGCTTTTGATCAAGGACAACCTTTACTCCTGTCCCACTTTTGGGGGAGGGAAATATGGCATCCCTAGGCTTAGAATAAAGAAAATAGGGAAGACAATTAAGCCAGACAGGTATTACCTAGACAACATCCCTAAGGAATGCATGGTGGAGGTGTGGAACAGATTTAATGGTTTAGACTTGATAGACAGAGTGCCAGAAGAATTATGGACAGAGGTGTGGGACATCATACAGGAGGCAGAAAGGAAAACCATACCAAAAGGAAAGAAGTGTAAGAAAGCAAAGTGGTTGTCTGATGAGGCCCTTAAAAAAGCAGAGGAAAGAAGGAATGCAAAAGGCAAAGGAGAAGGAAAAAAATCAATCAATTGAATACAGACTTTCAAAGAAAAACAAGGAGAGATAAGGAAACCTACCTAAATGAACAGTGCAAAGAAATAGAAGAAAACAACAGAAGGGGACACAGGACACAGCCTCGGGCTGGGTTAACTCAGGTTTATTGCATCGTGGACAGAGGGAACATGAGGTAATGGCGGATCAATAGCTCTTTATATACAGTAGGAATACATTTGAACGTGGTGCCATGGTAGCCCATTGGCTACTGTCTGCGTGACGTCATTGTGGGACACGCCCTTCTTGTCCAGGTGTAGGTGGTGGCGGGAAAGCTTCCCGCGCTGTTGCCTTTGATGAGTTCGGACCAAGAGAGCTTGGACGCTCGCTGCTGCCAGCTGGTGGTCATTAGCTCGCGTCCTATTACAGGGTTTATATGATACAGCTGAAGGTTACATTGTTGCTATAGGCAAGGTTACATTGGCTCAGATACATTGTAATCCATGTGGAAGGTAAAACCATTAGAACACAACATCCCTCCCCCCTAGGACGAGACAATGTCTCGAGCCCACACTTCAACACACTCCCCCCCCTTAGGAGACAAAGTCCCTCAGCCAAGATGGCTTATTTCGAACACGCTGGGGTCTCGACGCGGGCTGCCTTTCCCCGGGTTTGCTACCTTCTCTTTGTCCCCTGGTTTCCTGCCCTGTAATTTGAGAGGGAGACTTGTTAGTGACTTGCCGCGGATCCGCGGCGTTGTTGGGGGGTGTGCTCTTTCTCGGGGAAGAACCGGGGGCACTGGGGGCTAACGAAAAACCCCTCTTCTCGCTTGGAAGGGTGGGGGAACACTCCTGAAAACCCCCCCGGCTCGCAAAATCAAAATCAAAATTACATTCGGGGGACGCGGCGGCGGCCGCACATTCCTTTTCCCTCCCCCCGGGCCCTGATAGAACTGGGGTATCAAAAGGATATGAGTCGGGATCACTGCTTTCCCCCCCGGATTCGGACTGATGTCCCTCATTTTCTCCCCCTTGGGCTAAACGGGTGGGGGAGAACCCTATCGCTGAATCCTGTTGCTGTGCCCCACTGACCGGCCCTTCACTCACTCGGCGCCTCAGTTGGTCAGCGTGCCTCCTCCAGAGGAGGCCGGTGTTCGTTCCACCTGATATGACACTGGCCCCGTTTGTTCTATTATCCTTCCTGGCACCCAGGCTGGCCCTGTGCTTGCATAGTTCCTGCAGTAAACAAGGTCGCCGGCGGCGAATCCTTTCGAGACTGCCAATCCTATGTTTTTTCCTTTATCCTCGACTCTCGTCGGGTCCAGCCTGGTCAGAAGCGTGGTCAGTTTTCGCCGCATCAAGAGTTCTGCCGGCGAGTAACCCGACGCTAAGGGGGTCACCCTATACGCTAACAAGAACTGACATACTTGGTGATTTAGGTCCCCCGGGCCCATGCGCCGCAGCGCATCCTTTGTTGTACGCACCAACCGTTCCACTTGGCCATTCGTGGCCGGGTGAAACGGTGCGGATGTGACATGCCGAATGGCGTTTGCTCCCATGAATGCCTCGAACTCCGAGGAGGTGAAACAACTCGCGTTATCGCTGACTAAGGTGTCGGGTAAGCCGAACGTGGAAAAGACTCTCCGTAGCTGGCTAATTGTCGTGGCGGAGGACGTGCTCTTTACTGGGATAACCTCCAGCCACTTGGAAAATGCATCCACCACCAGGAGAAACATGGTCCCTCGAAATGGGCCAGCGAAGTCTACATGCACTCTGGACCATGGCCCCCTCGCTGCGTCCCATTCCCTATGCGGAAGGCGGGCCGCCTCTGGTCGGGATCCCTGGCATGCCTCACAAGTGCCGACCATGTGCTCAATGTCCGCGTCCAGCTGAGGCCACCAAAAGTAACTGCGGGCCAGCGCTTTCGAACGCACGATGCCCGGGTGGCTGACGTGCAGCAGTTTGAGCACCCTCGGCCGCATGGATGTAGGGACCACCACCCGTTGGCCCCACAGCAGGCACCCCCTTTCTAGGGACAACTCTAGCTTTTTCCGAAAGAATGGGTCGAATTCCGTGCTCGGGGATGATGCCGGCCACCCCTTTTGTACCCATGCGCTGACTTTCTCGAGCGTTCTGTCCTTGCCTGTCGCCCTAGCAATATCCGCTGGTACTATTGGGGGTGCATCTAAAACCTCGATTAGTAACACCTGGCGGTCTCTTCCTACTCTAGCCTTTTGGTCGTCCGACAAGGGCAAAGGGGATCTCGAAAGTGCATCAGCATGGCTGATCTCTTTTCCGGGCCGGTACACCAACTCGTGTTGGTAAGCGTTGAGAAAAATGGCCCATCGCAGCATTCTCGGTGATAGGATCTGCGGGGTGGGCTTGCTTGCCGTGAAAATCCCTAACAGGGGCTTGTGATCCGTCACGATTTTGAACGGGCGGCCATACAAAAAATCGTGAAACTTTTTGGTCCCCGCTACAATTGCCAATGCCTCCCTGTCGGTTTGTGCGTAATTTCGCTCTGCCTGGGACAGGGACCTTGAATAAAATGCAACCGGGGCTTCCCGTCCGTCATCCAACACGTGGCAAAGTACTGCCCCCACCCCCACCGGTGACGCATCACAGACTAGGACCACCGGCCGTTTGGGGTCGAAATGCGTTAGAATTGCGTCAGAGGTCAAGAGTTGTTTTAATTCTTTGAACGCCCTCTCGTGCTCGTCACCCCACACCCAAGTCTCCTCTTTTTTAAGCAGCCGATGAAGCGGTTCGGCCACGGACGCCTTCCGCGGAAGGAATGTATGGTAAAAATTGAGGAGCCCCAGGAATGACTGTAGCTCGGTTTTGGATGTGGGGCGAGGGGCCTTTTTGATGGCTACTACTTTGGATTTGGATGGCTTGATACCCTCGGGTGTAATCCTGAACCCTAAGAACTCGACCTCGGTTTCGAAAAAAACACATTTGTCCTTCCTCAGTCTCAGCCCCGCTTTCTCGAACACAGTTAGTACTTTGTCCAATCTCCGTGCCAGTTCGGCCTCACTCCCCCCTGTTATTAATACGTCATCAAAATAAGGTAACACCCCCTCCAGCCCCTTCAGGAGGCGTTCCACTAGCGACTGAAAAAGGCCGGGTGCCGAGTTCACGCCGAACTGTAACCGCGACACTTGGAACGCTCCTTTATGTGTGACTATCGTTTGTGCCGCGGCCGTGGCGGGTGTTACGGGAAGCTGCTGATAGGCTTGTGCCAGGTCGAGCTTAGCGAAACACTTTCCCCCATTTAGCCTAGCCAAAAGGTGGCTGACCACCGGCACCGGATAAGCATTAGGGCGGATCGCCTTGTTAATCGTACACTTATAATCAGCGCAAATGCGCACCTCCCCGTTAGCCTTCAGAGCTGTTACAATTGGAGTTTCCCACTCCGCGGAATCAACAGGAATAAGAATCCCCTGGCCCACCAATTTGTCCAGTTCCGCCTCTATTTTGTCCTTTAGTGCGAAGGGCACTCTGCGCGGTTTGAGTCTTATCGGGCGGACCTCCGGATCTAGGTCGAAGGCTACAGGGGGTCCCTTGAATTTTCCGAGTCCTTTTTCAAAAACGGCGGGATGCGCATCGCACACCGCTTGTATTGGGTCCACCCCCACTGCATGTACTCCCCCTATAAACAGGCCTAAGGGCTGGAACCACTGTGTCCCTAGGAGGCTACAACTCCCCCCCTTGAGGACAACTAAGGGCAGCTCCGCAGAGTGTCTCTTAAACTCAACCCGAAATTTCCCGACCCCCAACACCGGAATGCTGTTCCCCTGTACATCTCGTAGCGTGGACCTCAAAGTTTTAAGTTTGGGCCGCACGTGGGGGTCGATTTTTAAAAACTCTTTCTGGGGAATTATGGAATAGGAGGACCCCGAGTCGATTTCCATCCTGATGGGGGCCCCTTGTACTAGTACCTCAACGAAATAATGGGACTGTTCCGCGGACACACTGAGCACTGGGACGTCGTCCTCGCTGCTGTCCGAGACGCGGCCCACACCGTCCTGCTTCCTCGTGGTCTGGACGCCATCTTTGGGCCTCGCTGAACGGTCCGGCCTGGTCGAACGGTCTGGTGACTGCCTCCGGCCCTCCTTCCGTTTTCTGCATGCCTTGGCGATGTGCCCCCGACGGCCGCAGGTGTAGCATTCGGCCTTTCTAAACGGGCACCTCGCACGCTCGTGGGCCGCTCCGCAACCATCGCAGCGGCGCCCCCCTTTTCGGACCTTCTGGACCTCCTCGCCGTCGCTGCTCTCTGAGGACGACTTTGAGGCCCGTTGAGTTGCGTGCACCGACCTTTCCGCCTTGCCGGCTCTGGGACGCCACTCACGCCACTGGTGCATCTCGTCCACTCCAGCATTCGTGGACTCTGCGGCTTCTGCGGCCTCGACGACCTCTGCCAGCGTGGGTGGCGGCTCCTTATTCATCAAGCTGCGCTGCACCTCCTTGTCTTTCAGGCCACACAGCACGCCGTCCCTGAGGGCCATTTCTAGGATGCTGCCCCATTTACAGGGGGCAGCGGCTACCCTCATGGCGGCCACGAATGCCTCGACCGACTCGTCCGGCGCTTGGACTCGCCTCCAAAACGCGCTCCGAGCGGGAAACATCGCCCTCGCGGGTTGGAAGCGCTCCCGTAGCAGCTTCATGATGTCGTCCGCCTTAAATTCGCTCACCTTCTTTGGAGCGATGATGCCCACCAGCGTCCGCTTGGTTTCCATTCCAAGCATGCGGGTGAGGATGGCCCTCTTCCTCTCCTCATCGTCTTCCTTGACTTTGAGCTCCACCAGCGCCGCATGGAAGTCCATCTCAAGCAGCTCCCAGTCTTGCGGTTTGGTGATGTTGAACCCGCTCTGTGCCCTGGCTGCTCCTTGGGAATCCATTGATCCCATCCTCGTCGCCAATTTAGTGTATGAAACTAAGACACAGGACACAGCCTCGGGCTGGGTTAACTCAGGTTTATTGCATCGTGGACAGAGGGAACATGAGGTAATGGCGGATCAATAGCTCTTTATATACAGTAGGAATACATTTGAACGTGGTGCCATGGTAGCCCATTGGCTACTGTCTGCGTGACGTCATTGTGGGACACGCCCTTCTTGTCCAGGTGTAGGTGGTGGCGGGAAAGCTTCCCGCGCTGTTGCCTTTGATGAGTTCGGACCAAGAGAGCTTGGACGCTCGCTGCTGCCAGCTGGTGGTCATTAGCTCGCGTCCTATTACAGGGTTTATATGATACAGCTGAAGGTTACATTGTTGCTATAGGCAAGGTTACATTGGCTCAGATACATTGTAATCCATGTGGAAGGTAAAACCATTAGAACACAACAAGATCTTTTTTAAAAAATTGGGAAATCAAGGGAATGTTTAAAGCAAAAATGACCATGATAAGGGACAAAAATGGCAAGGAGTTAGCTGATGCAGAAGAGATTAAGAAAAGATGGCAAGAGTACACAGAGGAACTCTGCAAAGAAGACCTCAACACCCCTGATAATCACAATGATGAGAACATTGAGCCAGACATCCTAGAGAGTAAAGTCAGGAAGGCCCTAAAAAACACTGCAAACAACAAAGCCAGTGGAGATGATGGTATTCCAGTTGAATTTTTCAAAGCCCTAAAAGATGATGGAATCAAATTATTGCATTTTATATGCCAGCAGATTTGGAAAACATAACAATGGCCCCAGGATTGGAAAAGATCAGTATACAGTGATACCTCATACAACGTCCAAACATGGTTCCACATGTTTGGACTTTATACGGATTTGGACTTTGTATGAGGCATGCAAAATCCTAGCCACGATGCCTCATACAACGTCCAAATCCTTGCCACGATGCCTTGTACAATGTCGTTTCAATAGAGATACATTGTACTGTAACAGCACAGACTTCAGGGCAAAGTCAAGGAAACAGACAGGAAACTGGCAGAACTTTAAGAAATCATTGTCTAATGGCTAAATACATTACAAAAACATGTCAAACAACCCTGATTGTCCAAGAACCTGAAGAATGCTGCAAAAATCCCAGGAATGCTTCTAAAAATTCTGACGAAAAAAATTCAAAAAATCCAAAATTGCGCTCAAATCTACTCCTAAACACTCTTTGCCTTGTGCAAAACCCACAAGAGCAATGCACGCATGTGTCCTGCCTTTTATACTGCCCAGGCACAATACAACCTGGGAAAAACCCCAATGCCTCATACAAAGTTGCACGACTTTGTATGATGCAACATTTTTCAAGGAATTAGGCGATGTTGAATGTCATTTGAAAGTTGTTTCACCTATCCATCTTATTATTCTTATTCCATTCTTGACATTGAAACAAGCAAATAAACAAGCAGGAAAGTAATAAGCAATATTTCTTTAAAACACATTAAATAACATGTCAAAATGTATAATTCTTCATTAAGAATCAATGAGAGGATTAAATATTCATGAATTGTTGCTCGCAATATATAATTAATCCTGGGGTCTGGGTGTCCAAAAGCATTTAGAAGATAAAGAGTTGAGAAAACGCTGCAGCTGAATGATAATATTTTAAAATATGCTCTTGAAAGCAAAAGAAAGAAGCTGTTTAAATATGAAGCTATTGCAGCAGCTTACAATAAACATTCTTTATAAAAATAATAAAAATATTTCCCCATTATGGATGCATTTATCAAACTTATACAGCTTCACATCTTCCTGTTCATTTTTTTCTTTGATGTTTAATTTTGTCCTGTATTCCTTTATTTGTGTTTTAGTTTGACAGTTATACTTTCAGTTTCTTTGAATGGGGTCTAACAGGCTTGTTCCACTGAGGAAATGGCTTCAACTCAAGAAACAGGCAGGAGGTTTCCCAGCTTCCTCCTTTGTCTCTCACAACCTGCTACAAGGAGGAGGAGAGTAGGTTTTAAAGGACAAAAAGATCAGGGAGTCCTAAAATATTAGTAGTTGGCCCCTAGAACAGTAATGGCGAACCTTTTAGCGACTGAGTGCCCAAACAGAAGGGGGGTGAACTCTGTGCTGGAGGAAGGGAGGAAGCGCTCCCATTGGGCTGCTGGGCAGAGGGGTGGGATGAACTCTGTGCTGGGGCAGCAGGGCGCATGCTGTGAGTGCCCCCTCTGGCATGCGTGACATTGGTTTGCCACTACTGTACTAGAATGATTTTGAATTTAGGCAGTAATGCACACATAGGTTATTGTAGAGACGGAATAATTAGAATCCCTCAGCATAGCAGTAATCAGCCCCTCTATTTTGGCTCAAGTGGCTAAGATGCTGATTGGGAGGCGGAAGGTCAGCAGTTCGATTCCCAAGTACTGCAGGACGGAATGAGCTCCCGTCTTTGTCCCAGCTCCTGCCAACCTAGCAGTTCGAAAGCAAGAAATTGCAAGTAGATAAATAGGGACCACTTTGGTGGGAAGGTAACAGCATTCCGTGTGCTCCGGTGTCTAGTCTTTGAAACAGAGATGAGCACTGCACCCTTGAGTCGGATACGACTGGCTTTTGAGCAAGGGAAACCTTTACCTTTACCTTACCACTGCACCTGTGTAAAAAGAAGCAGTACACATGTAACCAAGCAATTATAACAAGCAAATAAGCAAGCAAACAAACAAACAAAACAAGAGGCCTGGTGGTGCAGTGGTTAAACTGCTTTACTGAAGCCAGAACATTGTGAGTTTGATCCTGACAAGGGCTCATGGTTGACTCAGCCATCCTTCTGAGGTTGGTAAAATGAGTACCCAGCATGTTGAGGGCAAAATGCAAATTACCTTATGAACTGCACAAAGAGTGCACCAAGTGCTATGGAGCAATATATAAGTGTAATTGCTATTGCTAACTTGGAAAGTAATAAGCAGTGTTTCTTTCAAACACATTAAACAACACAGTAAAAATGTATAATTCTTCATTAAGAATCAATGAGTGTGTTTGACTTGAACCAAGGCAACTAAAGATAAATATTTCTCCACAACATGGGCCTGTTCAATAATGATAACAGAGGAAAACGCTGTTTATGCATCTCTAGAGCTCCTTGGAAGAAAGGTAGAATACATAAGTGAGGCAAAAATAGCTGCTGAATTTCTGATTGATGGATACTTAAGAAATTAAATATATACTGTATATACAAAACCAAACAAAATAACATTCTATCAACTCTGTGATTAACTTCTATGGGGGAGAGAGTCCACAACTCTGACTATCATTGGTAGCAGTCATATGATGTCATGCTCCCTAACTTGATTCCTCTAGAAATCTGTAGAAACAATGGAGAAATAATAAAAATATTCTCTCACTAGCGAGTTTGATTTAGCATCTTGAAGTTGACTAGATTTGCTTCTGAGGTTGCAGTCTTGAACAGTATTTGACAGAGTCCCGTGGCTGTAACTAGTAATAAGCTGGCTATTACAAAATTATTTAGGCCCAGTTCCTTTAGCTTGGAATAATAGGGCAGAACTAGTGCTGTTTGCAAAAAATACAATCCTATCAAATGGAAGAAATTCTGCATAGAACTAGCCAGGCCTAATATCAACAACAGAACAATATGGTGCAGGTAGGAGAACCAGTCAGTAACAATCAAAATCAGGATCATGAAGATGCTATAATCTGGACAAGCATCCGAAAGCATCAGAAAGCCATCTTGTATACTTGCAGCATCTTCCTACTTAGAGCTTTTGAACAGCTGGAACCAGGATGAATATACAGTGGTACCTCGGATCAAGTCCGATTTGGACAAAGTCATGGTTTTCATGCACACATGATGCATTGCGTAAAGACCAAAAGCGCTAAAAAATTGACATTATCCGAGGTATTCGGTATAGGAACCTCGGATAAAGTCCATTTTTTGGACGTTATCTGATGTCACCCATTTGATTTGGATAAAGTCCAAAATCAGCTAAAGTCCAAACTTGTGGAATGGAGTTTGGACGTTATCCAAGGTTCTACTGTAATGATGTCTCATGGTACCTCTCCTGGTTGAAGTGTAACATTGTACAATTGAGCCCAGGTCAAATCCTTCTGACGTGGCTTTTTGAGGCTTATCCTGGGAACAGATTGATTCATACCAAAACCCTTGGAAAGCTGGTGTCTATCAACCAATTTCATACATGTGCATGTGCACACTGCAACAAACACAAGTGCACAATATAATAAGCATGCAAAGGAATGAGTGCTTCATCCTGAGCATTGTCAGGATGATGGCTTCATGCTGAACAGACATGAATTGTCTTAAAAGCCTTCTGTGTTTGCAAAGAATCTTCTCTACATGCTTAGGAGACCTAGAAAAGCAGGGGGAAACAAGTGTTTTCCAACATTACTCTAGCAAGCCTACACAGGATGGGGCCCACTGGGAAAAACCTGCATCAAATACACACAAATAGTACAGTGATACCTCATACAACATTCAAACTTGGTTCCACAAGTTTGGTCTTTATACAGATTTGGGCTTTGTATGAGGCATGCAAAATCCTAGCCGCGATGCTTCATACAACGTCCAAATCCTTGCCGCGATGCCTTGTACAACGTCATTTCCATAGAGATACATTGTACTATAACAGCACAGACTTCAGGGCAAGGTCAAGGAAACAGATAGGAAACTGACAGAACTTTAAGAAATCATTGTCTAAAGGCTAAATACATTACAAAAACATGTCAAACAACCCTGATTTTAGGGGACAAACCATACAACAAGTTTTTAACTTTTGAAAACTTTATAAAGTGCACGTTTAAAAGTTAACATGTCCCATTATGCAGCACAGTGTTAATCTGCAGCCATGCAGCCGATCATCCATTTTGTACAAGCTACTGTAAACAATTACTGGATGGAAGCAATGACAAAATGGATTCCAACATGTCCCATCATCCACTATGCCAAATAATGGTCCAAGAACCTGCAGAATGCTGCAAAAATCCCAGGAATGCTTCCAAAAATTCTGATGAAAAAATTCAAAAAAATTCAAAATCGTGCTCAAACCCTCTCCTAAACACTCTTCGCCTCATGCAAAACCCACAAGAGCAATGCACACATGCATCCTGCCTTTTATACTGCCCAGGCACAATGCAACCTGGGGAAAAACCTAATACCTCATAAAAAGTCACAGCAACTTTGTATGAGGCAACTTTTTTCAAGAAAATTAGGCGATGTTGTATGAATTCGATGTTGTACGAAGCGGACTTTGTATGAGGCATTACTGTATTGCCATTTTAAAAAATGACTGGAAATGGCTAAAGTTGTGTTGTGAAAATGCATTTGCAGACAACTTACCTCTTTTAAAAACCAATTACAGGCACGCTAGTAATTGGGAAGTAATCATGTGTTTGTAATAACTACTTACCATAGCCACATGTTAACTCTAGCAATCACAACAAAATGGCATGGGCAAAGTTTTGAGGACAAGTTATTATCAAGCCATCAGAACTGGCTATTATTCATGGACAATGAATGTGGAGGCTGATTCTGTAGCTCTGCTAAAACAGTGGTGTTCACTATAAGTTTTGGAACCCTTTGTAAAGGAAGTCTTCTTTACGCTATCTCTGATAATCTTCTGCTGCCAAGACCCTTTCCCACAGGCTTTTGGCCTATAGCCATGATGGCGAACTTTGGCACTCCAGATGTTTTTGGACTTCAATTCCCAGAAGCCCAAGCCCCCGTGAATCCACACGAAGGGGTTTACTGCGAGTCATCCGGCCCATGCCACTCTTGTCACTCCCATAAGCGGAAGTAAAACCCAAGCCGTGTTAGGTTCAGAGTGCACGAAACTCTGTTTACCTTCCCACCAAGGTGGTACCTGTTTATCTGCTTGCAGTTTCTTGCTTTTGAACTGTTAGGTTGGCAGGAGCTGGGACAGTCTCAAGCTCAGCATCTTAACCACTAAGCCACCATGACCCTACTATTCCTATACAAGGTGTCAAATAGCATCAGCTGCACCTTTCTCAGTGTGAAGAAACATAATATTATTGTCTACATAGAACTGAAATCTAGTTGTGGTGGATAATAATCAGAGTGCCTGGTGTGGCTTCCCCGGTCCGGCATTGGTCGCAGGGAAGTTGGAGCACCTGGGGTGAGTTATAATTGATAGTGTTATATGCTGAACTGGATTGGAATTTTTGTGATATGTTGAACTGTGTTGGAATTGTGTATTGGAATTGTTTATGCTGTTTCTTGTTTTGCTATTTATTGATACGTTTTTTCTATTTATATCGATTTATGTAAAACGCTTTGAGTCGCCTTCGGGTGAAAAAAGTGGTGTAGAAATGCTACTATAAATAAAATAAATATTGGAGTACGAAATTAAATATATGCAAGGCAAGGAGCTTTAGGTCTTCTATATGTTTGGGATGTCGACTCCTGGAAGCATTGGCAAGCAAGGGAGGGTTGTAGTCCAGAAGGTCAAGTGTTGCTTTGTGTTGGTTTTTGTCACAATGTTTCCTTACATTTGTGACCAAGTAAGCAAGCTTGGCGCTGCAAGAAAGGCAACTCAAATGTTAAACTGACATATTGGTCTGATGGAAATACTTTGGCAGATAGACAGTTCTTTTTATCAATGCATCCAGTCTACTGATTTGAGCCCTCAGATACCATTGAAGTACTGTCTAGTGTTCTGTGCACTCAGTTAAGCAGTTTTCAAGGTAACAAATATAGGCGATGAGAAAATGCCACCAGTTCCTGAATTGCAAGAGAAGGTTAAAAACCAACACTCAAAACCAGTAACAACATAGGGTTTAATGAGTTGTCTTTATGCATGCACAGGAACCTCTGCATGTGGTTGCCCACGGGCTGTCTTCTTTTTTATGACCATGAATTTGTTTCAATAATTATTCCAATAAACTCAGTAACATAAAAGAACAGGTAGATCCATCAGGCATGATGGCACAGATTGTCATTTATTTTCCTGCTGGGCAGAAAGAATGATGAGGAATAACATACCAGACTAAATGATCAGTTTGGAAGTGAGAAGCATGTAAGTTAGCCGGAAGACTGAATCATGCTATTAGTATTCATTTCTGCTTGCACGCTAATGACCCTGAAGAGAACTTTAAGAGAAACATTTGAAAAGGACAAGTCCACTGAAAGGATGTAGTTTGAAGGAGCCTCCAAGGTTGGGTGGTATAAAAGAGTGCATAGGAAGTGGTTTGCATTGAGTTAGATCAGGGGTGCCCAAACTATGGCCCATGGGACAGATCCGGCCCTCAGGCCATAGTTTAGGAACCCCTGGTTTAAGCAGAGAAAATGGCAGCCTAAAATCTATCTCATCCTGTTGCAAAACATATCTGTTGCAAAACAGATTGCAAGGCACATTTTCCTTCTGCTTCCGGTGGGAGGAACCATGTGACCGACCCATGGAACCACTTGACCAGTCCGCTGAATCAAGTGACCAGCTCACGGTCCCAAATGTTTGGGCACCCTTGAGTTAGATCATTGCGTCGATTCTTGTGTTGGGTTTTGGAGGAAAAGATGACTCACTTAAAAGAGCAGGAGGAAAAATGTAGCCATTTAATTCTTTAAAAAACTACAGGCTGCATTTCTCCCAAATAGCTGATTTTCTGAGTAATGGATAACAGAAATGGCATCTTCAAGTTGTAGTTGTTGTATCCTATTCTATGATCCTATTCTATTTTCAAGCATGACATTGTCATCAGAAATGAGTGGGGAACATGGAAGGTGTAGAAAACAAATGGTCAATATATATATTAAAGCAGAAACATGGAAAAGCCAAGCAGGTAGCAGAATGCCCACCATTTTCCACATAGCTGTGCTCATATGTTGAAAGACTCTTATATTTCATTGTGTATCTCAATTTCCCTCCCAAATGATCATGAACTACGCATTCACAAATCTCGGGGGGGGGGCAGAGTTTGAGAGTGGGGAGGTGTTATGTATGTTAACTGTGTTTTCTGACAGGAGCGGAATGCATCTGTTCTCATGTATCTATTCTTATGCAAATAAGTGGATCGAAAAATGTGCACACTCTGTTAGCCAATGGGCTTGTTGTATTATTGTTACTGTTACTGTTTATAGTGTATATAAGTCCGAGTTTTGCCCCATCCAAACTGTGTCCAAACCCCACTAATAAAGAGCTGAATTTCACTACTGCATTCATCTTCTTCTTCATTCCTTGAACACTTAACTGGCGACGAAGGTGGGATAGCGTCCCCACACGGCAGCAACATCAGCCCATTCGACCCAGCACATCCAGACAAATGGGCAACATACGAACGCCGGTTCCACCACGCAATGGCCTCGCAGAAGATCACTGACGGAAACCAGAAGCACTCCTGTTTCCTCGCTCAGTGCGGTTCTGAGATGCTTGAGCTGGCAACCCACCTTGTTCTCCCAAGGGATGTGGATGTGGTGCCACTCGCAGAAATCATGTCCGCACTGAGGAGGCACCTGCAGCCAGAGGTCTCGATCTTCCCGGCCAGGGTAGCCTTCAACAGAAGAGAGCAGCAACTCAGTGAATCCATTGCAGACTATGCTGCCACGCTGTGCATTGCCGCTGCCCCATGCAAGTGGGACAACATTGAAGAAGCACTCCGGGACCGTCTGCTGGCCGGCATGAGGGACGAAGATGTTCAATGTCGTCTCATGATCAGAAAGACGCTAACCTTCACGGATGTCCTAGAAGAGGCAGTAGTGTCTGAGGCCGCATGGTCCAGGATAAAGCTTTTCTGGCATTGCCACTCCACCACCAGTGCCACCGACTCAGCTGTGCAAGCCCAGCAAAGTTCACCTACATCCTGCTCAGCATTGCCTGGTTCCACCTCTTCATCGGAGTCCAGTGATACAGATGGACCGCCAAGCGGTCCGATGAAAGTTCCAAGAGCACCATGATGATCGGGAGAAGAAATTCCTTCGCAAGTGTGATGGCTGCGGAGCCCGGCATGACCACAAGAAGTGCCCCTTCCGCTCTGCAGAATGCCACAACTGCGGGCAAAGAGGGCACATTGCTAAGGTATGCCGATAGCGAAAGCAAAGACCTCCAGCGCCCATGCCCAAGAACACTCATCACCACAACATGTCCATCGCCAAAGTGTCACCTGAGCCTGAGCCGTGCCAAGTGGGCATCGTCAAGGGGCGTTTCTTCACAGACCTGAGCCTGCAGGACGTCCCCTTCAAGATGGAGGTGGATTCAGGTACTACCTTTTCCATAATCCCACAGCGGGAGTTTTTGTAGTTTGGTTTTTTCTTCTTTCACTTGATACACACCGGTTGGCCATTTCCTTATTGACTTTTACAAGATTTCTTGGCTTCATGGCTTTTTCACACAGTTGCTTCTCCCATACAACTGATTATTAGTGTTATGACCTCATTGCTAACCCAAATAGTCATTATTCTTGCAACTTGAGACTCTCCAGGCAAAAGTACCAAACCACAGTTTCAATCATTAGAAAGGAGTTGGATTTAATATCTACTATGTTGTGAAGAAATTCATCATATACAAGATTGAGAAGATTATTCTTTAGGAACTATGTATTAGACTCTTAGGGTTTTATTCAGCAATGTGGTCTGTCTCCTTTAAGGGTAACATCTCCTTTTGTGAACACTCTATATAAGAGTTGCAGATAGTAATTCTAGTAACGTTCATTCAGCCTAATAAGAGAATAAGCTAAGAAAGGCATGGAACGCGATTGGATGTAACAATTTGAGAAAATAAATAAGGTATGTTATTCTATCAATTTAGACAAGCAGTAGGAGTTAGCAGCTGTATTCCATATATGATACTTGGCTTGTTATTTATCTGTAAACTTTGTAAACATTATTCAGCATGTCTTTGTGTAATATTTTTATGGGCTTTATGGGGTACTTTATTAGGAACATTAGTTAGTGCAGTTCTTTAGCCTGAAAACTGAATTAGTTCCTTAGCACAATAAGAGTAAAGCTATAGAGAGGCATTGAACTTGAGATAAGTTGAGAGAGGCAAGGAATGCACTCAAACAAATAAAAATAATAAAAATAAATGTATACCGTATTTATTCGAGTATAACGCGCAAAATTTTATACCCAAAAAAGAAATCAAAGTTTGGGTGCGCGTTATACACGAGGACTGGGTGCGCGTTATAAACGAGCCTCTTTTAAACGAGCCTCAAGGGTAGGCACGGAGCACGCCACGGCCCTCCTCCCAGGCGGCGGCAGGTGCCCAGGTCCCGCTGCCGCCGCCGCTCACCTGCACGCACCCGCCGGGACGAGAAGGGAACCCTCCGGGGGAGGCGCTAACGCCAGCCACCCGCGCTTCCCGGGCCGCGCAACTCAAGAAGCCGGCGCCGGGTAGGCACGGAGCACGCCGCGGCCCTACCCTCCCAGGAGGCGGCAGGCGCCCAGGTCCCGCTGCCGCCGCCGCTCACCTGCACGCACCCGCCGGGTGCTTACACCAGTTTACGTTGTCAATAAATGTTTTTTTATTGGCCGCACGTGTTCAACAACGTTTTCTTTGTCAATTTCAATGCATGGTGTGAAACAAAATTTTATACCGAGGTTTAATGGAAAATTAGGGGTGCGCGTTATACACGAGTGCGCGTTATACTCGAATAAATACGGTATATCCCATTAGCCTAGAATAAAGAATATGTGTATTGCATGTGTTAGCGTTATAACATATTTGTAAATACCTTAGCATGTTTCAGCCATGTATTTCTATGGGCTTTATCACTATTATTGGCTTATGCAGTCTTTTTCAAAATACTTGGCACATTATTATCCGGCTTTCTGGAATCCACGCAATAGACTCTGACGCAATAGACTCTGACCCAATCCGGGACGTTTGTGCTGCACATCCTGAGGTATTCAAAAAGGATTTAGGTTTATACAAAGAACCCCCTGTTGACTTTGAGCTTGACCCAACCATCCGGCCCATCTGGATGAAGCTATGCCGGGTACCCTTTGCTTTAAAGGAGAAGAGCTGGACAAACTGGTGGGGCAGGACATCCTAGTGCCGGTTGACTCTGCAAAGGGGGAGACACCGATTGTGACTGCTTTGAAAAGTAACGGGGGACGTCAGGATATGCGCTGACTACAAGTGTACCATCAATAAAGCTATTCGCCCGAACGCATATCCTGTGCCCATGGTAAGCCACCTTCTTGCCTCCTTGCATGGAGGAAATTGCTTCGCAAAACTTGACATTGCCCAGGCTTACCAACAATTAACTATGTCTCCTGCTCCTGCCATAGCCCAGACCATAGTAATGCATAGGGGGGCATTTAAGGTAACTAGACTACAATTCGGAGTGAATGCAGCCCCGGAAAATTTCAATCTCTTGTAGAACGTATTTTGAAAGGGTTACCTAGTGTCCTGCCATATTTTGATGATGTCCTGATCATCGCTAAGGACACGGTCGAACTAGCGGCCAGGCTCGATCGAATCCTGTCATGTTTCAAGAGGACCGGTCTACGTCTCAGAAGAGACAAATGTGTGTTTTTGACATGGGAAGTGGAGTTCCTGGGGTACCGCATTACACCCCAAGGTATCATGCCCACGGACTCCAAGGTGATGGCCATGCGGAATGCACCCAGGCCGAAATGTAAAGCCGAATTGCAATCATTTCTAGGATTGTTAAACTTCTATCATGCTTTTCTCCATCGCCAAGCCTCAGTTTCCGAACTATTACATCAGTTTCTTAAGAAAGATACTGTTTGGTGCTGGGGCCATTGCCAGGAGAAAGTGTTCCTAGAACTCAAAAGGCTGCTATCTTCAGATGCTGTGTTAACTCATTTTGATCCTAACAAGAAAGTTGTACTTGTATATGATGCATCCCCTGTGGGGGTGGGAGCTGTGTTATGCCATGTACTAAATGATGGGAAGGAAGCCCCCGTAGCATTCTATTCCCATTCACTCTCAAAGCCTGAGAAAAATTACACTCAGACAGACAGGGAGGCACTGGCAATCGTGGCAGGCACTAAGAAATTCCACGATTACCTTTATGGAAGGCCCTTTACCATCGTAACTGACCACAAGCCCTTCCTTGGAATCTTTATGAATGGGAAACTCACACCTCAAATTCTGTCCCCAAGGAAGTTGCATTGGGCAATTTTCCTAAATGCATATGATTTTACTTTGGTACATAGGCCCAGCAAGGACATCAGCCACGCTGATGCCCTGTCATGTTCTCCACTGCTAGGGGTCGGGGAAGCAGATTGAGAGATCGAAAGTGACCACCAGGTCCTCATGATTGAGGCATTCGACTCGCCCCCAGTCGTCCCCTCAGATATAGCCAAAGCTATGGCCAAGGATGTAACATTGACTAAAGTAATGTCTTGGGTGCAAAAAGGCTGGCCTGTCTCTCCTCTAGCCGAGGAATTCAGAACATTCCACCGCAAGCGTTTGGAACTGTCAGTGGAACGAGGTTGTCTTCTATGGGGCCAGCAGGTGGTCATTCCTGTCACTCTCAGGAAAAAGGTTTTACATTTACTTCGCACAAGTCATCCGGGAATTGTACGTTCCAAAGCCCTTGCCCGTAGCTACTTTTGGTGGCCTCAACTGGACCAAGACATAGAACAAATGGTCGGCACTTGTGCCAGCTGTCAATCCTCTCAGCCAGAGCAATCCCACCTTCCCTCTCGGGAATGGGATTCTGCTAGGGGCCCATGGTCCAGGTTGCACATAGATTTTGCAGGTCCATTTAGGGGTGCCCTATTTCTGTTAGTTGTAGATTCATTCTCTAAGTGGCTGGGAGTAATTAGAGTATCTAATACCACTTCAGCCACAATGATAATGCACCTGAGAAGGCTGTTCGCAGTATTCTTCCAGATGTGCTGGTGTCCGACAATGCATCCAGGTTCACATCTGCAGAATTCCAATCCTTTATGGAAAGGAATGCAATTAGGCACATCACTGCCACCCCATTCCACCCAGCCACAAATGGCCCGGTGGAGCGACAGGTACGCACAACTAAAGAGGCGCTTAGGCGTATGGGTGAAGGGGATTTAGAGCTCCAGTTATGCCAGTTTCTTTTCATGTATAGGCTCACCCCCTTGCCTCAGGGCTGTCCCGTGTTTAATTGTTCCAGTGAAGGAAACTGTCATCCTTGCTGGACAGATTAGATGCCTCTAGGGTGGAGGACAAAGGCACAAATATAGCGATCCAACACCAGAAGGGTTTCTCTTCAGGAGACCCTGTACATTGCCGCAATTATGCAGCTGGTGGTCCTACGTGGGTGCCTGGGTTTGTGATTGATCAAACTGGTCCTGTTTCTTACAGAATCGAAACAGCTACTGGTCTGATCTGGAGGAAGCACACGAATCAATTGAGACCCAGAATACTGGACCCACAGGACGAATACAGACACTCAACATTAGGGTTGGCCCCCACCCGTTTAAACCCAGGGGGCAGAGGTAATAGTCAGCGGCAAGCTAACTTAGACCCAGAGGTGTGTTCTAGGGACCGATTTCAAGGGGAAATTGTGGAATGCTCCCCTACTCCGGCCAGGTGTACCCCTACACTGTCCCAGTCTAGCACTCTGGATTCCTTTATTGATGATGACCAACGAGCCCCTGAGCTGGCTCAGCCAAGCGTCCGACCCAGAAGGGAAACTAGACCACCATCCTGGTTAAAGGATTTTGTTTTTACCTAGGGGGGAAGAATGTTATGTATGTTAACTGTGTTTTCTGAGCAGAATGTATCTTTTCTCATGTATCTATTCTTATGCAAATAAGTGGATCGAAAAATGTGCACACTCTGTTAGCCAATGGGCTTGTTGTATTATTGTTAATGCTACTGTTTATAGTGTATATAAGTCCGAGTTTTGCCCCATCCAAACTGTGTTCAAACCCCACTAATAAAGAGCTGAATTTCACTACTTCATTCACCTGCTTCTTCATTCTTTGAACACTAGGTAAAGGTTTCCCTTGCTTGAAAGCCAGTCGTATCCGACTCTAGGGTGCAGTGCTCATCTCTGTTTCTAAGCCGAAGAGCCAGCGTTGTCTGCTTCTGCAGACGTTTCCGTGGTCATGTGGCAGGCATGACTAGACACCGGAGCGCACGGAACGCTGTTACCTTCCCACCGAAGTGGTCCCTATTTATCTACTTGCAATTTCTTGCTTTCGAACTGCTAGGTTGGCAGGAGCTGGGACGAAGACGGGAGCTCATTTCCATCCTGCAGTACTCGGGAATCGAACTGCTGACCTTCCGCTTCCCAGTCAGCGTCTTAGCAACTTGAGCCACTGCAGTCCCTCTTTGAAGGTATTTCCACATTGGCACTTTAATAAATCCCAAGCCGTGTTAGGTTCAGGGTGGAATTTAGGGAGGAACATTTTCCGGTTTCCTTGATTCCCTAATTGTTTGGTTAGGTTCTGTTTTTATTAATTCCCCCCTCCTCTGAACCTGTGACTGGTATAGACCTCCTCTAATGTCTGAGGAACAAATTGATTGTACCAATATCTTGCAGAGCCACACCTGAAATATCAATAGACACATCTCCAACATGTCTCCTGGAGTTCTGATTTCACTGAGGGACAAACCATTCTACATTGGCTGGCAGGAGGGGAAGAAGGGTTTTGAGGCTGGCTCTCCTCTTCTGAGAAATGACCTTTCTTTATACATTCGAGGGGAAGCTCTGATATATCTTATGGCCCTAGGATACCCTCCTAGGTTAATAAGACAACCACTGATATTGCATGCCATCAATGTAAAAAATAGAGAGAACATCTGGGAAAAGAAAACCTGTACATATTTATTGTTTAAGCTTTATAATATCCCAGGCACATTTTTTTCAAATCCACAGCAAAATGAAAAGCAAAATAATTTACAGTTAGAAAAGAGACAAATGGCAAAATGTCAGGAGAACATTTTAAAATGCTGATGGTAAAAGTGACTCTCAACTCTAGAGGGAAATCTGTTATGCATACATCTGTCAGCACTAGCAAAACTTCAAAGAAAAGTAGGAACATAATTGAATCTTGTAAATAATTTCTCATAACAATGCAGATTAGCATTTTTTTTAAAAAAAAATACACTTTGGGTTGTATGTATAATATATGCACACAAAAACCAAAATGGGGGTGTAGAGCAATGAAATCTAATACTAGAAACTAATGTGAGTGGGGGAAATGCCTGTTATACAGTGTGGCTAATAGGTCAAGCTTAAATGTATTTATCCAGAAATAAGGCTCATGATTTCAATCAAATTTGCTCCTACGGAAGTTAGCACAGGACTGCAGCATTTGATAGTTATAAAGTGCAACAGAATCTCCCTTACTGCTTTAATTATCTCTTATGTTTGTTGTATCCATTTCCTTCTTTTATATAGTCCTTTCCTTTTTAAAAATGAGTTTCTATTTGTGTGAATGTTTCTGTTATTTCTCCCTAATACTCACTATATTCCATATTGAAGAAATTTACCTAACTAATCACTTACACACTCACCTTAGATCTACCTCCAGGTCTGAACTGATATCTTCATGGCCTTAATATAAAGTATGTACTGTATTGTGGGCAGCCAACCAGGCCTACCTAATTTTGTGAGTTGCCTTTACAACCAGTGCCACCTCCGTCCTTTCATCTAAGTGCCAAAAACTTATCGAGGGGCGCTGGGGAAACATAAAGAAAAGGGGGTGGCAGCTGCCCCCTAATTGTCCTCCTCTCCCCACAGAACAGTTTTATTCAAGAGCGATGAACAGGAAAATAAGACATGGAGAAGAGGACCTCCTTTTAAGTTAAAACCAGGCACACCTGCTCTGTATGTGCACTGGAGACAGCCTCTCCCACCTTTTGTGAAATACGTTTGCAGGAAAGGCCAATGCTCCTCCAGGGAAAGATGATTGCATGAGTAATATGATTCAAGTCAACCAATAACAAGACATCTTCTCCTTTGAAAACATCATGTAAATGCATGGCAAATGCCATTTGGATGCCAGCTGCTGCTTCACATTTATTTAGCACTGTGTTGGAGAAAGCAAAGCAACTGTAGGACAGATGGGACAAAGACAGAAAGAGGCAACAGGGTTTCGCAGAGCACCAAAGATGGAATTAGAAGCAAATAGAATATAGCTATCAATTTATCATGCCAGTCTTTTTGATATTCTGAAGTCAATGTTAGTTTAGCATCTTTTAAGAAATGAAGCTTCAGAAGCAGCCAGCTCTGCTGCGAAGGCAACACTTACTCCTATGAAAGCAGTAAGCAGGGGGACATTTTAAAATGGGCATCCATCTATTGCATGCAGAAATGGCCAAAGTCACCTTAATTTATGGGCTGACAAATGTGAACTCAAAATTTATTTTAAAAAAAGCAAAACCCAAAAAACCAAGAACATTCTTAGCATCAACTGTGTTCTACTTATCGGGTGCCACCAGAAAATGGACTGTGGTAGCTCACTGGTTAAGAAGCTCATCTTGTTAGCTGGAAGGCTGGAAAGTCAGCAGTTCGAGACCCGGTTACTGAATATATGGAATGAGCACCTGTATCTGTCCCAGCTCCTGCCAATCTAGCAGTTCAAAGGCAAGAAATTGCAAGTAGACAAATAGGTACCACTTCAGTTGGAAGGTTTTAGTATATGAGAGTCAAGACACAAGGCACAGCCAAAGGCTGGGTTAACTCAGGTTTATTGCATGGTGGACAGAGGGAACATGAGGTAATGGCGGACGAACAGCTCTATATATATGGTAGTAACATATTTGAATGTGGCTCCACGGTAGCCCGTTGGCTACTGGTCCGCGTGACGTCATGGCTGGTCACGCCCTTCTTGTCCAGGTGTAGGTAGCGGCGGGAAACTTCCCGCGCTGCGGTCTTTGATGGGTTTGAACCAAGAGAGCTTGGACGCTCGCTGCTGCCAGCTGGTGGTCATTAGCTCGCGTCCTATTACAGGGTTTATGTGATACAGCTGAAGGTTACATTGTTACTCATAGGCAAGGTTACATTGGTTTAGATACATTGATATCACATGTGGAAGGTTACACTATTAGAACACAACACTCCTCCCCCCTAGGATGAGACGAAGTCTCTCAGCCAAGGTGGCTTATTTCGAACACGCTGGGGTCTCGGCGCGGGCTGCCCTGCCCTGGCTTCGCTCCCTCCTCCTTGCTCCCTGGCTGCCTGCCCTGTAACGGGAGAGGATGACTTGTTAGTGGTTTGCCGCGGCTCTGCGGCTTTGTTGGAAGGTGTGTGCTTTGTTTGGGAAGGACCGGGGGCACTGGGGGCTAACGAAAAACCCCTCTTCTCGCTTGGATGGGTGGGGGAACACTCCAAAAAACCCCCCCGGCTAGCAAAATCAAAATCAAAATCGGCTTCGGGGGAAGCGGCAGCGGCGGCCGCCCACACTCCTTTTCCCTCCCCCCGGGCTCGGATAGAACTGGGGTATCAAAAGGATATGAGTCGGGCTCACTGCTTTCCCTCCTGGCTTCAGCATTTCACGTACTTCAGTGCCTAGGCATGAAGATGATTCTGCGAACGAGGAGGAAGAAGAGGTAAACCAGATCATGAGCACTGAGCTGAGTCTTGCCATCAGGAGGATGAAGCCCTTGGAAAGCTCCAGGACATGAGACTGAGGAAAGCAGCTTCTGCTTCGAGTCCTACAGCCTGCATGGTGAATGAAAACCATACCCAAGGACTGGGAAGTAGCCATAATCATGCCAATTTTTAAGAAGTGTAACAATTGAGAGTGCCGAAATCACTGAGAGATCTCCCTTCTCAGCATCTCAGGCAAGCTTTTCTCCAGGTTACTATTAACGTGAAAGACAACCAGAGAAACCTCAGTGCAGATTTAGACATCCAGGATCTAATATTCACTCTGCGACAAGTGGATGAGAAGATGATTGAATACAATAAGGAGGTGCCCCTGGCGTACATTGACTGGAGCAGGCGTTTGACTGAGTCCCGTGGAAGGAACTGTGGAGGGTGCTAGAGGCGACAGCAGTCAAGAAGCCCTTGATACAGGCTGTAAAAGGTTTCTATAGAACCTGCAGAAATTATGTGCGGACAGCAGGGGGAAAGTCCAGTGAGTTTACAACCAGTGCCGGGGTAAGGCAAGGACACAGCCTCTCACCCTACCTCTTTATCTTGCTCCTTTGGAGTGACTGTGGTGGGGCAATACTTTGGAGACATCAGTACAAGTTTTCACAGACATTTAGATGACAGATGTTGAGAATGAACAAGAGAGGAATGATGTTGTCTCCACATCTTGCCTGTATATATCCCAAAAGCATTTGGCTCTCCCCTTGCGGAGAAAACAGAGGGAACTCCACAGGCACAGGGAAAAGCAGATATGGGGTTCTAGGAGTTGGAAAGCAAAGCCGGAGGGGAATGGGAGCTTTGGCCCTCTAGACAGTTTAGAGTACAGCTCCTACAATGCTTTATACTACTTAGAATGTTTGGGTGCTTTCCTACTTCTGTATTAAACTAAGCATTATGAACACAGATTTTCTGCTAAGGCAGACAATGGGAATGTCAGAGACCATTTACTCAGCCAAGATTAGGAAAAGGTGTGGCTAGAGGCGTTTAATGTATGAGAGTCAAGACACAAGGCACAGCCAAAGGCTGGGTTAACTCAGGTTTATTGCATGGTGGGCAGAGGGAACATGAGGTAATGGCGGATGAACAGCTCTATATATATGGTAGGAACATGTTTGAATGTGGCTCCACGGTAGCCCGTTGGCTACTGGTCCGCGTGACGTCATGGTTGGTCACGCCCTTCTTGTCCAGGTGTAGGTAGCGGCGGGAAGCTTCCCGCGCTGCGGTCTTTGATGTGTTTGAACCAAGAGAGCTTGGACGCTCGCTGCTGCCAGCTGGTGGTCATTAGCTCGCGTCCTATTACAGGGTTTATATGATACAGCTGAAGGTTACATTGTTACTCATTGGCAAGGTTACATTGGTTCAGATACATTGATATCACATGTAGACGGTTACACTATTAGGACACAACACTCCTCCCCCCTAGGATGAGACGAAGTCTCTCAGCCAAGATGGCTTATTTCGAACACGCTGGGGTCTCGGCGCGGGCTGCCCTGCCCCGGCTTCGCTCCCTCCTCCTTGCTCCCTGGCTTCCTGCCCTGCAATCGGAGAGGATGACTTGTTAGTGGTTTGCCGCGGCTCTGCGGCTTTGTTGGGAGGTGTGTGCTTTGTTTGGGAAGAACCGGGGGCACTGGGGACTAACGAAAAACCCCTCTTCTCGCTTGGATGGGTGGGGGAACACTCCGAAAACCCCCCCCGGCTCACAAAATCAAAATCAAAATCGGATTCGGGGGAAGCGGCAGCGGCGGCCGCACACTCCTTTTCCCTCCCCCCGGGCTCGGATAGAACTGGGGTATCAAAAGGATATGAGTCGGGCTCGCTGCTTTCCCCCCTGCCTCCCCCTTGGGCTAAACGGGTGGGGGAGAACCCTATCGCTGAATCATGTCGCTGTGCTCCACTGGTCGGCCCCTCGCTCACTCGGTGCCTCAGTTGATCAGCGTGCCTCCTCCAGAGGAGGCCGGTGCTAGTTTCCACCCGATAGGACACTGGCCCCGTCTGTTCTATTATTGTCCCTGGCACCCAGGCTGGGCCTGCGTTGGCATAGTTCCTGCAATGTACAGGATCGCCTATGCCGAAACCTTTCGAGACCGCTAACCCTATGTTCTTCCCTTTATCCTCGACCCTCGACGGGTCTAGCCTGGACAAGAGCATGGTCAGTTTCCTCCGCATCAGCAGCTCGGCCGGCGAGTAACCAGACGCTAAGGGGGTCACCCTGTACGCTAATAGAAATTGACAAACTTGGTGATTTAGATCTCCCGAGCCCATGCGCCGCAGCGCATCTTTTGTGGTGCGCACCAACCGTTCCACTTGGCCATTCGTGGCCGGGTGAAACGGCGCGGATGTGACATGCCGAATTGCATTTGCCTCCATGAATGCTGCGAACTCAGTGGACGTGAAACAGCTGGCGTTATCGCTGACCAACGTGTCGGGTAAACCGAACGTGGAAAAGACCCTCCTTAGCTGGCGAATGGTAGTGGCGGAGGATGTGCTCTTTACCGGAACGACCTCCAGCCACTTAGAGTATGCGTCCACCACCAGGAGAAACATGGTTCCCCGGAATGGGCCAGCAAAATCTACGTGCACCCTGGACCACGGTCCCCTTGCTGCGTCCCATTCCCTATGCGGTAGGCGGGCCACCTCCGGTCGAGAGCATTGACATGCCTCACAAGTGCCAACCATCTGCTCTATGTCGGCGTCCAGCTGGGGCCACCAGAAGTAACTCCGGGCCAACGCCTTGGAACGGACGATCCCCGGGTGGCTGACGTGCAACAGCTTTAGCACCTTCGGCCGCAGGGACGTAGGGACCACCACCCGTTGGCCCCACAACAGGCACCCCCTCTCTAAAGACAACTCCACTCGCTTTCGGAAGAATGGGTCGAATTCCGTGCCTGGGGATGTCGCCGGCCACCCCTTCTGCACCCACGAGCATACCTTCTCTAGTGTTCTATCCTTTCCGGTCGCCTTGGCAATGTCGGCCGGTACTATCGGGGGTGACTCTAAAGCCTCTATTAGCAATACCTGGCGGTCTCTTCTTACCCCTGCCTTCTGGTCGTCCGACAATGGTAACGGCGACCGTGAGAGCGCGTCTGCATGGCTGATTTCCTTCCCTGGCCGGTATTCTAACTCATGTTGATATGCGTTAAGAAAAATAGCCCACCGCAGCATCCTCGGGGACAGGATCTGTGGCGTGGGCTTATTTGCAGTGAAGATCCCTAACAGGGGCTTGTGATCAGTAACGATCTTGAACGGCCGACCATACAGAAAATCGTGAAATTTCTTGGTTCCCGCTACTATCGCTAGTGCCTCCCTATCGGTCTGTGCGTAATTCCGCTCTGCTTGGGACAGGGACCTTGAATAAAACGCTATCGGGGCCTCCCTTCCGTCGTCGAACACGTGGCAAAGCACCGCCCCCACCCCCACCGGGGATGCATCGCAGACCAAAACTATGGGCCGTTTGGGGTCGAAATGAGTCAGGATTGCCTCGGATGTGAGGAGTTGCTTTAACTCTGAGAACGCTCTTTCTTGCTCGTCACCCCACAGCCATTTTTCCTCTTTTTTAAGCAGCCGATGAAGTGGCTCGGCAACAGACGCCTTCCGTGGAAGGAAGGTATGGTAGAAATTGAGAAGCCCCAGAAATGACTGAAGCTCGGTTTTGGAAGTGGGGCGAGGGGCTTTCTTAATGGCGGCCACCTTAGATTTGGACGGCCTAATTCCCTCGGGTGTGACACGGAACCCTAAAAACTCAACCTCTGTTTCGAAAAATACACATTTGTCTTTTCTCAGTCGCAGCCCCGCTTTCTCGAACACGGCCAGGACCTTATCCAATCTGTGGGCCAGCTCGGCCTTACTCCCCCCTGTTATCAACACGTCATCAAAATATGGCAACACCCCCTCCAGCCCCTTCAGGAGGCGTTCCACTAGCGACTGAAAAATGCCAGGTGCCGAGTTCACGCCGAACTGTAACCTCGACACCTGGAACGCCCCCTTATGTGTGACTATTGTTTGTGCCGCCGCTGTGGCGGGGGTTACTGGGAGTTGCTGGTAGGCCTGTGCTAAATCGAGTTTAGCGAAACACTTTCCCCCATTCAGCCTGGCCAGGAGGTGGCTGACCACTGGCACCGGGTATGCATTAGGGCGGATTGCCTTATTAATGGTACACTTATAATCAGCGCAAATGCGCACCTCCCCGTTAGCCTTCAGTGCTGTTACAATTGGAGTCTCCCACTCCGCGGAATCCACAGGAACGAGAATTCCTTGACCCACCAGTTTGTCCAGTTCCGCCTCTATTTTGTCCTTAAGCGCGAACGGTACCCTGCGCGGTTTGAGTCTTATCGGGCGGACCTCCGGGTCTAAGTCGAAGGCTACAGGGGGTCCCTTGAACTTTCCCAGTCCACTTTTAAAAACGGCGGGGTGTGCGTCACACACTGCTTGTATTGGGTCCTCGCCTACGGCATGCACCCCCCCTATGAACAGGCCTAAGGGCTGAAACCACTGTGTTCCGAGGAGGCTACAACTCCCCCCTTTTAGCACCACTAGGGGAAGTTCCGCAGAATGTCTCTTAAAACGAACCCGGAACGTTCCGACCCCCAACACTGGAATGCTGTTCCCCTGAACGTCCCGTAGTGTGGCCCTCAACGCTTTAAGTTTGGGCCGCACGTGGGGGTCGATTTTCAAGAACTCTCTCTGGGGGATTATAGAATAGGAGGACCCCGAGTCAACTTCCATCCTAATAGGGGTCCCTTGTACTAGTACCTCAACAAAGTAATGGGGCTGTCCCGCAGACACGTTGAACACAGGAGCGTCGCCCTCGCTGTCGTCCGAGATGCGGCCCACGCCGTCCTGCTTCCTCGTGGCCCGGGCGCCATCTTTGGGCCTCGCTGGACGGTCCGGTCTGGCTGAACGGTCTTGCAAATGTCTCCGGCCCTCTTTCCATTTCCTGCACGCCTTGGCGATGTGCCCCCGACATCCGCAGTTGAAGCACTCGGCTTTCCTGAATGGGCACTTCACGCGCTCATGGGCCGCTCCGCAACCATCGCAGCGGCGCCCGCCTCTCCGGACCTTCTGGACCTCCTCGCCATCGCTACTTTCTGACGACGATTTCGAGGTCGGTCGGGTTGCATGCACCGACTGACCGGCCTTCCCGTGCGACGAGTTTTCCGCCTTGCCGGCCCTCGGACGCCACTCACGCCACTTGTGCATCTCGTCTACTCCAGCATTCGTGGACTCCGCGGCTTCCGCAGCCTCTACAACCTCTTCCAGTGTGGGTGGTGGCTCCCTGTTCATCAAGCTGCGCTGTACTTCCTTGTCCTTCAGGCCACACAGCACTCCGTCCCTGAGGGCCATCTCTAGGATGTGGTCCCATTTGCAGGGGGCGGCGGCTACCCTCATAGCCGTTACGAAGGCTTCTACCGACTCGTCCGGCGCTTGAACTCGCCTCCAAAACGCACTCCGAGCGGGAAACATTGCCCTCGAGGGTCGGAAACGCTCACGCAGCATTTTCATGATGTCACCGGCTTTGAAATCGCTCATCTTCTTCGGTGCAAGGATGCCCACCAGCGTCCGCTTGGTTTCCATCCCCAGCATGCGAGTGAGGATGGCCCTCTTCCTTTCCTCGTCGTCTTCTTTGACTTTGAGCTCCACCAGTGCCGCCTGGAAGTCCATCTCAAAGAGCTCCCAGTCTTGCGGTTTGGTGATGTTGAACCCGCTCTGTGTCCTGGCTCCGTGGGGATCCATCATCCCACCTTCGTCGCCAATTTAATGTATGAGAGTCAAGACACAAGGCACAGCCAAAGGCTGGGTTAACTCAGGTTCATTGCATGGTGGGCAGAGGGAACATGAGGTAATGGCGGACGAACAGCTCTATATATATGGTAGGAACATGTTTGAATGTGGCTCCACGGTAGCCCGTTGGCTACTGGTCCGCGTGACGTCATGGTTGGTCACGCCCTTCTTGTCCAGGTGTAGGTAGCGGCGGGAAGCTTCCCGCGCTGCGGTCTTTGATGTGTTTGAACCAAGAGAGCTTGGACGCTCGCTGCTGCCAGCTGGTGGTCATTAGCTCGCGTCCTATTACAGGGTTTATATGATACAGCTGAAGGTTACATTGTTACTCATTGGCAAGGTTACATTGGTTCAGATACATTGATATCACATGTAGACGGTTACACTATTAGGACACAACAAGGCGGCCGGAACCTCATTCTTCAAATAGCCAAAAATAATCTCCTCCTAACGTAATTTATCTTAAATCACTTATTCCCCCCCAGGTTTCCCCAAATCAATTCTATTTCAATTAAGTTACATTAGAGCACTATTTTTTCCTCAGATCACTCCAGATCAATTCCCATTAGATTCATTTCCCCTCCTATATTAATCTCCTACTCCAATCCCTCGGAATCAATTTCCTTTCATTAGCATAAGCCCAGTCATTTCCTCTCTTCTGCCCACAAAACAAAGACAAACACCTTAATTGTATCCTTTTCTGTGCCTGCCCAGAATATGCCTTCAGTGCAAATCAATCTTAACAGAAACCTGTTCATAAGACTGGGAAACAGGTCTGAGGATGAAACGTAATTTTAATTAAAATTTCCTAAGAAAAGGGGCCATTTGCTTGCCGGAGACCAGTTGAGAGAAGCAGGACCTACACAGCAAGAAGATACAACACAGAGACAGCCACTTTCTAGTCAGTGCCTTTGAGTAATACCAGCCAGTTTCCCTCCATTAAAGGTTTCTCCATCTTGGAAAGGTAAGGAATTTGTCTGGTAATTCTAAAGACTGGAAATAATACTGGGAAATAATGCAGAAGCCACACTAGTAAACTGGCTGTTGTGATCCAGTCTTCGTCAGACTCTGAGGATGGCCTGGATCAGGTGCACTCCCTATGCACAGTCCAGTTCTGCCTGCACCGAAACCTGAGGATGTCCTGAGCCAGTGCCTGGCCCAAGTCTGTTTCCGCTGGCAGCTGACCTGTCAGATCAGGGGTCTGACTCTAACAGTGATCAGCCCTCAGTCAGGTAAAAGTCCAGAAAGGAGGTACACCTGAGACGCAGGCAAGCTAGAGTGAAGTACCAATTATACCGATACTGATACCGATTAGCTGGGAGGCTTATAAGCAAGCTTGCTGCAGCCTGCCAGCATCGGTACAACTCTCGTGTGAAGACCGATACCCTGCTCGACTCCAGACTGCCTGCCTAGACTCAGACCTGCCTGCCGTGACCCTGAGTCTCTGCCAACCCTGACGACACCCCTGGACACCCTTTGGATTAGACGCTTGCTTGGACTACCAGTAAACAGACCTTGGCTTGCCTTTTGGACTTTGATATATGGACTCTCCCCGAATAGATTCTCTGTGTAGTGCCGCCATGTGGCGACTGTACCTGCTCGGGTGGGTCAGCACACTGGCCAGAAAGAACTGGATTAAAAATGTGGCAACTGTGTTGTCTGTGTTTGTCAGTTCGACATCAGGTTTGACCAACATCTGCAACAAGAACAAGGGAACCTATATGCATCAACAGAAGGTCCGTCCCCTGCTTTTACAATTGACATTAATCTGAATGGTGAATTGCTGTAGGTTTGCTGTGGCACGTTGAGTTACATTTGTTGCTGCACTGAGCTACGTGGTTGAAAGCACAGCAAACACCTCCACTAACTTACACTGATCATAGTACATTCGCCTAAAGTTCTATAGGATTTTGGCCACTAACACCTAATTCCCCAAGTTAAACAATTTTAATTTTACAAGTTGCATGTTCTCATTTTTCAACCTAACAGCAATGGATTGGTCTTCCAATTGCTAAAATTTAACTTCAGGTAATCAATTTTTAAAGCTAACATTCCAAGCTCCGAACTGTCCTTTTCCCACCTCATAATCAAGTAACGAGCGAACCCTGGCAGATTGTTTTATACTGGTATTGAAATTTCAGACCTTACAAACATTTCAAATTCCTTATACTACACACTACACTTGATCTTAGCCAAAAGGCTGAGAAGCAATTCTTTGCATTTTTGGAATGAACATGGCCAATTGGTTTTCCTCCTTCAGATGAGTTTGATGTGCTCTGTGCTCTTTCTAAAGATCCAAAATTGACATTGTGTCTAAATCCATCTTTCTTTCAATGGGTATGCCAAGAGGCCTATCAGAAGCCAGCAAATTGTTTCACAGTTTTATAATGTTCACAATTCAACTACTACTCCACCCTCTTCTTTACTACTTTTAAAAATAAAGAAAGTTTTGTCAGAATCTTTTTTTAGTAACTGGTCAGTAGGGAATACTGTATTAGTATTCTATGCTGCCTGCCTGGCTATCTGAAAGACCTACAGTATTCAAATAATTCTATAATTTATCAGTCTTCCCCCCCCCCCCAAAAGAATATTTTACAATATTTTAAGGCAAACCTCCTGTGAATTCTTTAATTATTTTATAACTGGCTAGCGTAACATCTTTCCTTCCTTATTCATTGCTTACATAAGTCCTCAATACTATGTTACACTCTGCCTTAAACAATCAAACACCAAGCTAAAATGCAAAACCCAGCATATAATGTATTGCAATGCAAACTGTCTCACACATATTCTATCTGGATATTTTTTAAACTATTGACCATTTAGATTTAGTGCAGTGTTTTACTCCTCAGGTTAAATTAACTGCTTCGTGTTTAGAAATTGGGAAGTTTATTGTTTTGAACTACAACTTTCAGAACACTACATTCAGAAACAAAAATGTTTACTATCACTGTAAATATGGTTACACAAGAATTTGATGTTCATTCTGACGCCGGTCCTAAAGTCCCCAACAGAAAAGATAATGGCCTTGATATCTTATTAGCACTAAGTTCTTTTGTTTGTTTAAACATATTTTTAAGTCAATGTCCTAGTGCTGACCCCAGGTAGAGAACACTCACTGAACCAATTGTTGACATTAGGTAAAGGTAAAGGTAGCCCTTACTCAAAAGCCAGTTGTATCCAACTCTATGGTTCAGTGCTCATCAATGTTTATAGCCAAAGAGCCAGTGCTGTCTGCATTTGCAGATGTTTCCATGGTCATGTGGCAGGCATGCCTCAACACTGGACTGCACGGAACGCTGTTTCCTTCCCACCGAAGTGGTCCCTATTTATCTGCTTGCAATTTCTTGCTTTTGAACTGCTAGGTTTGCAGGAGCTGGGGCAGAGATGGGAGCTCACTCCATCATGCTGCTGGCCATTAGATTAATACTTATATAAATCAAGTTGTTACAATGGGCCAAGTCTACTCATTGGGTGTAGCATGGTGTATTGGATAGTAGGATTGACTAGGGCTCAGAAAACCTTGGTCTGGATCTCCATTCAGCCATGGAAGCTCCTGGGGAGGATCCACTGGTAAAACTACTCCTTAAATAGCTCACTTAACTTGAAAATGCTGTAAAAGTTGGTGTAAGTCAGATGCATCTCACCAGTACACAGATGAGCACCAAAAATTATGTCTAAACCTTTATGACCAAAAAGAAGTAAATGAAAGTATCAGTCAAACATTGTCAAATTTCTTTTTTTAATATTAATTTCCTTCTGATTTTTATCACAATTCTTTAAATACTGAATTGGAATGCTGATCTGAAAGAAACAGATAAACAAAGATGTATAGCTATAGAGTTAGTTATTTTTCCCTATAAGAAGATTTTTCCATGGGTGGAAGGGAGTAGAATTAGAGTATTTGGATCAAAAACTCTGGATACAAGTCAGAGAAGTTGATTTTTGCTTAAAACATAACTCTTTGAACTACTATAGCTGGATGGAAAGAGGCCACAAAATCAACATGTACTGTAATATATTAGAATGTTTCCATGCTTTTTCTCTAAGGTTGATATCAAGTTCATAAATCTACATTTAACAATGAGATTGATCTACCAGATTCTGTTTGATCAAACTCTGTTTGGCTCAGTATTCAAACACAGTATTCAATATTCAGGCATTCATTTATGTCTATACCAAAGGAATTAATTTCTGTCATAAACAAATTTTGTATGCCCTATTGGTTTTGACACCAACTCTTTCATATGCTTCCCAACTCACTGTAATATTATATAGTCAATGGGATTTACTGCATTTTAGTTTGCTTATCACTTTTAAAATTGTTTTCCTGGCTTCGACAAGCCCAGTTTTACAACTTTCAGATGCGTGTGGCACTTCTAGAGATGTAAAAGTGTTGAAAAAAACCAGAAAAATTGAGCCCCCCCCCGGGGAAATTGGGAAGGGAAAATTGACTGTGGGAAAAGACAATTGATGCTTCTACAATTCATGGGTGTGAGTTATTTTGAAAGAAGGCACGTGCGGCAGCCATTTAGTTGCCGTGCGCTTTGCCGTCCCCGCCCCGAGGCACGGGCACGGCACGAGGAAGCTGGAGGCATGGCTAAGCAGCCCCTATATAAGGGGCGGCAAAGGCTGCTCTCCCCGGCAGTTCCTCGCAAATTCAGCTGGGCCAGGGTGCGTTTGCCCACCACCCCCTCCCTAGGTAACAGTGTGATTATTTTGGTCACCTAGGGGCCGGATGGGAATTTTTGCTTGAACCTGCATTGGCATCTTGGTTCCTGGTGTTTTCACCCATCCCACACTGTTGCTGATGGTTGAGATTTGGGGGTAATGTTACATTTGTTACTGGTCACTTTGGTGGCTAGCACTGGTAAGGAAAAATGCATGACCCATTTAATCTGGTATACACAGTTGGTTGGCCATAGGAAGGACAAGGTACAGCCAAGATTTGGGAATGGCCAACCAGCTTACAACTAAAACTGATGCTATGCTTAATTAGCAGGCAAATCCTCCAATATTTACAGGAGGCATTTAAATGTCAGTAGCAGCCTGACTAGGGTCCACTACGTGTTTCAGTAGAAACAGGTTGTGGACAGGGTCACACAGTTTGTTGCAGTGGTAGCAAATTGTGATGTGCATTTAAGTTGGGTTCATATTAGATTACTCCTTACCAGTGCTATTATGGCCCGTTTGGTTCTTGGCAGTAGCCAAGCAAAGTTAAAATAAAGTTAATAAAGTGGCCCATTTTTAATCCAAATGAAGTGTCCGTGTCGTCATTGGGGAGTGGGTCCGGCAAAAGCTTTGAGCAGGTTGGGAGCATACAATTCCACATGGCAAAAAGCACCATAAACTTGTATAAGTCACGTTCTAGAGATGTAAACCTTCCAGGAATTTTGAAAGGATGGACATTTGCACAAGTAAAGCATGTCGAGTGTAGAGGAAAAAATAAATGCATTTTTAAAAATACATTTTTCAAAAAATGTCATCCTTTTTATTCCTTTGAATTTTATTTCAGATAGTAGTTGCCAAAATCATTCCATGGCTTATGTTACAAAAGGAGGTTTACATATATCATTAATGAAGTAAAAATATTTCTATTACTAACAAAAATACAATAATCCATTTAACTGAACTAATAGAATAATTATAATTAGAAATTTTAGACTAACAAAATTCAGTGAGTAAGTAGAGGACAACAAAGTAATGAGTTTTTTAATGTTTACTTTACATTCCCCAAAATTTCTACAATTTTAATTACTTCCACTCTTATCAGATGAGTGAAAACTTGCAATTTCTTCAGCTTCAATCGTAACAGCACTACTGTATTCTTTTGAACACCCACCACTTTTCTTTTCCTCCAAAAGCAGGTGGGAATGGATAGCCACTAATTTATTGACTCTTTTATTCATCAAAAGATTTCGAGCCATAGTGTGTCTTTTCCCATAGGCAGACCAGATGTGTTCAGAAGATGCTGACATCAGGGAAATGGATAACAGCTTTATAGCCACACCACTAAGGATCTGACTTTTGCAGAGCCCCTTCCTCCATGCAAGAGGTGAAGTGTGCTCTATACATTCCCAAAACCCCATCTTTTTCTTGTATTCTGCTATTTTGCAATGACTTTGCCCCGATCATGTCCCATTTCTTCTGAATTATTTGTTATGAATTATTTTGTCCTGGAGACCTCATCATCTGATAAGCGTTTTCCTTGTAAATGTGGATCAACTAGATTTGCAGCAAAAAGAATATCTCTGCAACAAACTGCTTTATTTCCCTTATTATTTCCAAAAATTGCTACTCCTCATTCTTTAGTCTGGGCGTTTTGACTAACAGTCCTTCAGGTCCTGTTATTTTCCTTGTTATTTCAGAAAACATTTCAGGTACCTGAGACAAACATGCGTTATCAGATTCTATTCTTGCTATAACAGTAGAGCAGCTGTAGATTCTATACGAGCCCAGAATACATCATTGTTCAAAACAATCTTTCTTATTTGTTTATCAAGTGGTAAATCATCTTAAATAAAAATTGCTTGTAGAGCTTCCTTCCCATCCAGAAGACTTTTCAGCATTATCATTATTCCTCTCCATTTGGTAACAGATGGCAGTTTCAGTGTTCTTGCAGAATTCTTCCGAGACCCTTTACTTTTCGCCTTTTGAATGCTCATGAATGTTTGTTGAACGATGTGATGTTTCTTAACAAATTTGATAATTTTCTTGGCAAGGACTGAAGATCTTCCATTGCCTTTAACTTCATTATGTCATGAAGTAGCAAATTTAAACCATGTACTGCACAACCAAATGTTTTCATTTGCAGACATTTTTCGTGAATGATGTTCCATGCACATTTCATGGCTGCTATAAGTATTTTTTAGTTTCTTATATATGAAAAACTCATTTTATTATATATTAATATTAACAAAATAAACATTTCTTGTATTGTTTATACACATATAAAATAAAAAATCTGAATATAACTTGCTGAAATTACAAAGAAATAGTATTTCCCCAATTTTCCAGGTCCCCCCCACCAATTTTCCTGGGTTTCCCCCCTACTTTCAAAATTCCTGGGAATTTTACATCTCTAGGCAATTCCAATTCAGACATTCTCAGTTTTGTTGTTGTTCAGTCGCACAGTCGATTCCGACTCTTTGCGACCCTATGGACCATAGCTCTCCAGGCACCTCTGTCCTCCACCATCCTCCTTAGTCCACACAGCCCCGTGCCCATTGTGTCTACAATACCATCTGGCCATCTCATCTTTGGCCGTCCCCTTCTTCTTTTGCCCTCCACCTTCCCCAGCATCAAGGCCTTCTCAAGTGAATCCTCTCTTCTCATTTGATGTCCAAAATACTTCAACTTCATCTTTGTTATTTGTCCTTCTAAGGAGCACTCAGGGCTAATCTCTTCTAATATTGACCTATTTGTTCTCCTCGCTGTCCAGGGGACTCTCAAAACTCTCCTCCAGCACCACATCTCAAAGGCATCTATTTTTCTTCGCTCAGCCTTTCTAATGGTCCAGCTCTCACAGCCATACATTACCACCGGGAATACCATTGCTTTGACTATGCGGACCTTTGTTTGCAGTGAGATATCTCTGCTTTTCACTATGTTCCCCAGGTTTTTCATAGCTTGTCTCCCAAGAATCAGTCGCCTTTTTATTTCATGGCTGCAATCCCCATCTGCAGAGATCTTGGATCCTAAGAAAGTAAAATCTGTTACTGCTTCTACTTCTTCCCCATCTATTTTCCAGGGACTTATAGCGCCTGTTGCCATTATCTTGGTTTTCTTGATATTGAGTCTCAGGCCAGCTTTTGCACTCTCTTCTTTCAACCTAATCAGGAGCTTCTTTAGGTCTTCTTCACTTTCTGCCATTAGGGTGGTATCATCTGCATATCTCAAATTGTTGATGTTTCTCCCAGCAATTTTGATCCCATATGGTGATTCCTCCATCCCTGCATTGCGCATTATGTGCTCTGTGTATAAGTTGAATAAGCAGGGTGACAGAATGCAGCCTTGTCTTACTCCTTTTCCTATTCCAAACCACTCCGTCATTCCATACTCTGTCCTAACTGTTGCTTCTTGACTCATGTACAGATTTCTCATGAGACATATGAGGTGTTTTGGTATTCCCATTTCTTTAATTACTTGCCACATTTTGTTGTGGTCCACACAATCAAAGGCCTTGGTGTAGTCAATGAAACAGAAGTAAGCTTGTTTCTGGTATTCCTTTGTTTTATCCATGATCCAGCGTATGTTGGCAATGTGATCTCTGGTCCCCCTGCCTCTTCTGAATCCAGCCTGCACCTCTGGTAGTTCTCTTTCTACATGCTGCTGTAGTCTATCCTGTATTATCTTGAGCATCACTTTGCTAGCTTGTGGGATTAGCACAATTGTTCGATAATTTGAACATTCTTTGGCATTGCCCTTTTTTGGGATTGGGACATATACTGATCTTTTCCAATCCTGTGGCCACTGTTTCGTTTTCCAAATCTGCTGGCATATAGCATGTAGTAGCTTGATTCCATCATCTTTCAGGGCTTTGAAGAATTCAACTGGGATACCATCATATCCACTGGCTTTGTTGTTTGCCGTGCTTTTTAGGGCCTTTCTGACTTCACTCTCTAGGATGTCTGGTTCAAGTTCAATTTCCCCCTCATTGTTATTATCCACGGTGTTTAGGTCTTTTTTGTAAAGTTCCTCTGTGTACTCTTTCCATCTTTTCTTTATCTCTTCTGCATCCACTAACTCTTTGCCATCTTTGTCTTTTATCGTGATCATTTTTGCTTTGAACGTTCCCTTGACTTCCCCAATTTTTTAAAAGAGATCTCTAGTCCTGCCTCTTGTGTTGTTTTCCTCTATTTCTTTGCACTGTTCATTTAGGTAGCTTTCCTTATCTCTCCTTGCTTTTTTTTGAAATTCTTTATTTAAGTGATTGTATTTTTTCCTTTCTCCTTTGCCTTTTGCGTTCCTCATCCGACAACCACTTTGCTTTCTTGCGCTTCGTTTCTTTTGGTATAGTTTTCCTTGCTGCCTCCTGCATAATGTCTCTCATCTCTGTCCATAATTCAGTACTCTGGTACTCTGTCTATCTGGTCCAGACCATTGAATCTGTTCCTCACCTCCACCGTGTATTCCTTGGGTATGTTGTCTAGATCATATCTATCTGGCCTCAGTATCTTTGCATATCTTTGCATATTAAGAGTACTACTATGGTTGCATATTTTAGGCCATAAACCTACATATAGTTGCCTAGAGCCAGTGGTGGGCATCAGCAGGTTCGCACCAGTTTGCCAGAACTGGGAGCAGAAATTTTGGCTGGCCCCACCCATCCAAGTTTTGAAATAAAGTAGTCCTAATTCAGGCGCAACACAGGGATTTCACCCCTGGCCACACCCACCATACCATGCCTACAGTGTGGTAGTAAAAACCTTTGGAGCTCACTACTATCTAGAGCTAACACAGTGTGGTTCTGTGTATGGTGTGATGGACTAGAATTCAGGAGACCAGTGTGAAGTGGGGGAGGAAAACTGGTAAATCTACTTCTTAAATATCACACGTGCCTTGAAAACTCTAATATGGTTCCTATGTTATATCACACTTGATGACACATAATAGTTCCAAGTTAAATTGAATCAAATGTTTCTGTGACTTGGCTGAAATCCTATTGCTTACCATATCAAGTCAAACTAAGGAAGGCTTATTTGGGTCAACTGAATTTATGCAGGTCATGTGTCAACAAATCCCCACTGATTCAGTGAGTCTACTTCAGTGTAATTTATGATTCTAAGCAACAGGATTTCAGTCACAATTTATAGAACTGCATTGTTTATTTAAGTATTATAACATTCCTTGAAGTTTGTCTTCTAGGTTTCTTAGTGCCTGCTACCTTAAGCTATCATTAAGTCTAATTTTCTAGCTATATTTCCATGATTTTTTTTAAAAAGTTTAACATTATTCAAATACTTGCTCTATTTATAATATTAACTGTATATGTCAATTATCTTTGGATTACACTTGGCCACATCCAATCTGTATATAATGAATGTCTGGATAGTTTCTTTCTCAAAGCCTCTATTTCTACTCCAATTCCTCTGATTTTCTTTCTTTTGTTCTATTTCTAATACGCACTTGCATTTACAAATTGATCTCTCATTTCAGCTGTAAAACTGTCCCAAAGTGCTACCAAATTACTTTTGGATGTCTTATTGATAGAGAATGAAAGAAAGCAATTTTCTATTTTATCTTTTTTATTAGCTTAATTTCCCCCTTTTTTATTTTAGTCAAACTATAGTATTTCTAATTTAACCCCTTAACAGATCAAAGCAAGGGAAGAAAAGACATAGCGACTGAAAAGTAAATCCTATGGAGTTCAGTGAGACTTGATCCTAGGTAGATATGCACCTTTAGTCTTTCTTATTCACATCTCCATTCCAAACAAGGGGGCGGGGGAGAGGCACTGTTAGTTAATGTTTATGTCAATGTACTTCATCCACTATATTTGGAGAAGCAAAGCAGAATGTGTAAATTCATTCCTCTTGTTGCAGCCCATAGTGCCTCTCCGCTAGAATCCTCTCCAGAATAGATCTTGGAAAATTCACTCGAAATGATAATCAGCTATAGTTCCACAGACCCTTGGCAGTAGTCTTCCATTAAAGGCTAGGTTTTATGTGTTCTGTTTTGCTTTGACAAATACAGTAGATGAAGTAAATCCAGTTCCACTAACCATGGCTCCCTTTGTTTGGAATGGAGATGTGGATAAAAAAATTGTGCCTTTTGCTCATCAAGAGTAACTAAAATGTTTACTTTCAACTACCTGTACTTTGAACATCAGACTCAAGCATGCCACTGGTTTATTGTGTAAAAGGTACCAAGGTGCTGAAGTGACATGTACCCAGTAACTAGTTACAGTTATACTACCAAAGTTATTGGGTGTCCTTTATGAAGTTATGTTACCATGCAATGTAGTTGTGCAAGCACTTATGAAAATGAATTAATTGTGAATAATTAGGTATTTTAACGTTGCCTCCATGCCTGCACCAGAGTGTTATTGGAGTCTGAGGAACAACAGACAAGATGCAGCAGTCTCACCACCACCACCTTCCACCAGTAGGTGCATTCTAAGAAGAATGCTAGATAAATTCTAGAACCCAGAACGAAGCTATCATCTCATTTTTGGTGCTACATTTAAATAAACATTTTAGTGTGCCCGTAACTAGATCTGAAAGTCTATTAATGTTGGGGAGAGGTGACTGAAGCCATCTTTTGTGTTCATGGTATCAGACTTCAAAAGCATCCCATGTTTTAATTTTGAAGACCAAGCAACAAATATTAAAGCTAATTTGCACACTCCCGATGCCAAGAGCAGCTTCTGCTGAGATACTCAGAAACTTTTATTAGTAAGAATTTTTCTTATCTAACCATAGATTATCTTTAACTCCAGTTTTTTGACTTAAACTTTGCATTTAATTAATTAGATGCCATAGGTCAAAAAATTTATCAAAACAATTTGGGGTACGAATACCGGGTCGAACATATTATGTTGCATTTGGATTTTAGTACTCTCTTTCCTACCTAGAATTGTAGGGAAAGGTCTCTTGCAGCCCAGAGGGATTGAAACTCATTCCAGAGAACATTTGGGGTGGCAGATAAGCCAGCAGGGCAGAAGGCTTAAAAATCTTGACACTACCCTGAGTCCCATACTGGATAAAGGCTGAAAACTGGTACACTGAATAAATGATTGTACCTTTTAATAATTGGTCAAGGAGCTAATATGAGTGAATTTTAAGTTCAATGTAGTTTTGAGCAGTCCCTGATGTCTAAGCGAATTTACCACTACTGCTGAACCACTTGGGAAACTTGACCAGAACATTAAACCAACCCAGGCTAGAATTCTGTTCAACACCCGGAGATAGCAGAATCTTGCTGGTGCAGCAACATGGAGCCTTCTGCTTGCACGAACATTGCCTTCATGAAAGGAGAGGTCCCTGCCACAATAAGCTGATTTAAGTTGCGTAAAGAGACCCTGTAGATCTAATTGCAGAAACCCAGTAAAAGCCAAACTGTTCACACTATGTTCACACTACATGAGAGCTCTGACCAGTTAGGATCTCTATCCTAACATCTAAAATTGCACACATAGGCTATGTGGTGATTTCATGCTAGCCATTTCCAAAAGGAAACCATTTTTGTTTTGTTCTGAGAGATCCATTCACAGGGAACTTAGTGCCAGTTGTGGGTGGGGCCAGAAAGCAGTAGTAGGTAGAGCCAGAACTAAATGCAACACTCCATGTTCTCTCTCTTTTCTGCCATTTTGTTTTATCTCCTTTCTTTCTCTATTTATTTATTTTTATTTCATTCAAATTATGTACTGCCCTTCTGGTAGGGTTGCCATAATTCTATCCCCTCAAACTGTGACTCCCTTGCTCGAAAGCCAGTCGTATCCGAATCTAGGATTCAGTGCTCATCTCTGTTTCAAAACCGAAGAGCCAGCGTTGTCTGCTTCTGCAGACGTTTCCATGGTCATGTGGCAAGCATGACTAGACACTGCAAACTCTAAGACCCTTCCTCTCCCTGAGGTCACCACTACCCTTCACCGCCCCCCCCCCCATTGTGTTGGACTCACCTTCAAATCCAACATGAGGATCCCTTGGAAGAAAGCTCTAAAAAGTCTGGAACGGAAAATATGTAAAAAGCTATGGAGGATTCCTTCAGACTGCAAAGGGTTAAATGCATAGAGTCAGCATTCCTAGAGAGGAAGGGAAGTTGTCTTTCTCACTTCCTATCCATAGTGTTCCCTTCCTCTCTAAGAATGTTGACTCTATGCATTTAACCCTTTGCAGTCTTAAGGAATCCTCCGTAGTTTTTTACATACAGTATCTCCCCTTGAACCGGGATGTTTACATGTTTTTACATGTTTTTCCTTGAACCAGGTGGGGCAGCATGAATTTGTGAAAATCACGGGAAAACGGGATGTATGGCATCCCTACCTTCTGGCCAAAGGCCACACAGGATGGTAAGCAACAAAATACACTACAATTAAATATAAAAATTATTTCTTTAGAAATAATAATGTAAGACTAACTAGCTTTTATTTTTCATAAGCTTATATGTTAACAGTAGACTAACAAGGGTTACATTACCTTTCACTTTCTATCTCTCTTTCTCTTTTTATCCCCCATCCCACCAACCCTGGGAGATGGATAGATCACTCTTGTCAGAGGTCTGATACAATAGGTTCTCTAGGGCTTTTGAGAAACTAAATGTGACACTCCGTGTTCTCTCCCTTTTCTGCCATTCCATTTTATCAGTCACAAAAGCTGCTGGTTGCCCACTCCCAATTAGAAAAAATAAATTAGGAAATTAGTATGGTCAGTGAGGATTATACAGTACAAATACAGGATGGAAAGACTGACGAAAATGATGTACTCTTTTTAATATGCCTGTGTTGAGTGAATACTAAAGAATGCACTTCAGGTTAATAACGTGCAACTAGCAATTTAGGATGCTGCTTAATTGGACATATCCTACTTTGTTTCAAGGAATATCTACTCTACAGGCTTGAAGGGGATTCAAAAGCCAATCTTTAATCTCAAGAATCCCAGGGAACTGATTCTACACCCCCCCACCCCCGCATTCTAGCTGTCTGCCACAAAATGGTACAAAACAGATGTATATTTAGTTTATTCTGAAAGAAAGAAATATCAGGAAGACCATGACAGAATGACCAGGCAATAAAACAGTCACAATGAAAAAGAAGAATCTTGAGACTAATAAATGGAACAGTAGTAGCGGCGACAAAATAGAGTATTCAACACAACAAGGAAGAGATGTTTTCTGTACAAGGTTTGTGCACACATTCTGTTATCACTCTTGCTTGTTGAACCAGGAAGAACATTTCCTGTTCCCTGTGAGGTAGTTACAAGCTCACAAATATATCAGAAGCTCGAGGTAATTTCCTAGAGGAGAGTGAAAAGCTACAGGTGGGGAGGAATGAGCATTGACCTCTAGTGTACTATGGGCAAAGAAGACAAGTGACCAGAGGCAAAAATCACAAAACAGGATGATGTGTGCACAAATCCCTAGTACAGGATAATGACACTTAATAATAAGGATGAGGGAATGAAAAATGTCTACATCATTGACCTATAAAATATAGACCTCTATATACAAATATACAATAGGAAATACAGTCCTTATACAAATAATTACATATAAAAAATATGAGTTTACAGTTGTCTTTTCATGATTCACCAAGACATGCCTGAAGGCTGCTCAGGCTCTTTAATTCTACATAAAAAAGTGAATAAACTTCTTTTCAAGTTTTAGCATTATTATTACAGTGTTGTAATTTTGAAACCCAGTAATTTTGATACACTTATTTTAGGGAACAATATAGACTGCAAGATTTTTTTTTTAAAAAAGCAGTCTACCTCTTCTAGTATAAACAGAAATAATCCTATAGTGAGAGGTTGTATGATAGAAGCCTGATTATCAAAACCTTGATTCAGTTGTTTCAGTCCTCTTCCCTCCATAATGGATCCTTGTTTCTACCATCACATTTATTAACTGTTCATCTAATTAATGTTTTCCATGTCTCCTGTGACAGTACACACATCAGGCTGTAAGCTATCTAGAGATGTGCAAATGTGAAACATTCCAGAGCTTTTCCCACAGAAGGAATAACTTTGTGAGAAGAACATTTAGAATAAGTCAGTATGTACTAAATCATTGTAACAGGTATAAAGATAGATTCTTAGTATTTTCAAGCACTGATTCCACACCTTGGGTTCAATACTCTAGTACAGGGGTTCCCATCTTATTACCTGCAGGCCTAATCTGGCCCACAGAGCTCATTAATACAGCCCACAGTGGCCACCCCGGCATCTCCAGAAGCTCCCCCCTCCCACCGAAAGTCCTAACATTTCACTTACCACAGTGGTGGTGGCAATCGTGCAATTTTTGTGGCTACTTGCACAGCCTCTGCTGCTTCCCAGGGCAGCGGGAGATTTTTCGGAGCATTTTCGCTCAGTTTTGGGATTTTTTTCACCACTTCTCCACTGTGTTTCAGCAGCTAATCCATGACAGTTGGGGACTTCTGGTGCTGGGCGGAGCTTATGTCAGTGCCTGGGTTCACACCACAGAAATAGGAAGTGCTCAACTGCCACAGTTTAGCTGCGAAAACACAGTGGAGAAGCAGCAAAAAAAATTTCCCAAAATAGAACAAAAATGCTCCGAAAAGCCTCCCACTGTCCTAGGAAGCGGCAGAGGCTGTGCAAGAAGCCACAAAAATGGCACGATTGCCACCACCTCAACAGCCGAATATGTAAGCAGTGGGAGCAACCACACCTCCAGCCCCCACAGCTGAGCGTCAGGGGCAGGTCTGGCCTGTGGTGGAAAAACATTGTGAACCCCTGCCCTAGTATCAAGCACAGAGGAATGTATGTCAAGATCCCTTGGGTACATATAATAAATACAAATAAAGTATCATTTACTGAAAAAGCACTGTGGGTGTAATCATTTGTTTTTAAAATGTCCTCATGAGGTAGGTATTATCCTCATTTTTAAACAGAGGATTTGAGGCAAAGAGTTGAGCCACACTGCTTCAGACCACAAAGGATTCACTGTCCAAAATGATCTTGGGAGGTATAAGGATTTTGGGCCTCTATTTTCTTACTCAAGTCTATAGACCTTCCTTAGGACTTAATATAGCAGTTATAAAAGTTCTGCTCTGAAACCAGAGTAAATATGGGAACAGAAAGAGCAAAACACAACTGTGTTAATCCATGATGGGAGTTTTTGAGCAAATGGCCAGAGAACCTGGAACTAAGGAAAAGAGTTGTAATGTATAGCATAATTATTACCCTTGGGCATCAAACATACAAAATCTTCATATATAGGTCAAGTGAAGTTCAGGAATCTTTCCTACCCCACCTCTAATTTCCCCACATAACAGTGAATTAGTAACTGTGAATTTAAAAACAAAACAAAAACAGCAAACTATTAACAAGTCGTCTGGTTGTGCCTAAGACAAAACTACAATGTCTTAAGAATGAGAAGCTACAACATAAATTCAAGTATTTGCAGAAATTTCCTTTAACATCCAGGTTATCGAGATTGCATGGGATTGTGTACTTCAACCTTAAGAATATTTTCATCTTAAAACCAAACTGGTGGCATGATGAAATTTCTTCTAAAAATCCAATTAAAAAGTACAATGCATTATACTATCGCAATCCTAAGGGCATCTTTTATGTCTTCCATGAAGTGGTAGATTTTTGCCGTTATCAAACATGGAAATGTCTTGTTTATCTTATATATAGGTCAAGTCAATTACAAACAATTATAAGCCATGAATAGAATATTATGCTACTAATAGTAGACTCTGAGAACCAGCATCAAGACAATGTCCAGTTAGGATGTGTAAATATTATTGCATGCTTCTTAGCCCATTCAGCAAATACTGTCTTCTCTGTGATAAACCTGTGGCCTCCATAGGGTGCATTTTCATGTAGATTGTATTCATCACATTCATCTCTTCCAGGCTCATAGTAATGATAGGGAACCTTCCTAAAGCCTTCAGACCTGCAGCAAAAGAGAAGAAAAAAATAGAAATCCATGAATAAATTTTTCTATACTAAAGATGTCACAAATATTAACACTTTTTATTATTTCTGATAAATAAGAGTTGTCTCAAAAGGCCAGTGCCTTTCCAAATCAATAGAAGCATTAGTGTAAACCTTATAGTTTGCACAAAATGGTTCTTGCATGAAACAGACGTTGTGCAAAACACACTTCTGGGGGGGAAAAGGGGAAAACCTCCTTACATGAGGAAAATGCAGAAAAACTTTCAAAATTTCACTTGTGGGCATAAAATGACTTTTTCCTGTATCCCCATTTGCAAATGTAGTACCATCTTGCTCTTAACTGCAATCTTGGGAACAATATATGACATCATTTTGTAATAGCAAAATGTCGATAGTAAACACATACTTTGTTGAGAGACAACTTAAATAATATATTTTTAAACTTATTTCTTGATGTCAGATACCTTCAAGTAACTCTCCACAGATTTTTCCCTAAGACACAGATTCAATGAGCATTTAGTCCTCTGTTTGGAGTGCTGCAGTTTGTAGCCTGGAGAGGTCTTACAGACAGCAATCAGACAGTGTCTTTGACGGAGCAAACTGGTTTGTTTCAAGATGTTCTTTCCCAGGCTTTTCTAGCCCTTGTCAGGGGGTTTCAATTTTTTGGCATGGGAAGGATCACTCTACTGTGGTTTGTCTTCAGAGTGTGTTATCACTGGGAATGGACCAAAGGAAGCCCTCTTCTTTGAATCTACAAATATAATGAAGTGAGCCACTTCAGGATATTGGCAAATTAACCACTTACCCACCTCTCAAAGTTCACGTCATGATAGGTAGTAATAGGTCCAATTAAGGGATTGCTAGGACTGGGTGAAATAGGGCATGGCCTTGTGCCACAGGACCACTACAGTAGCCATGAAGGCCATCCCGGATTACCCTGAAAAGGCCTGGCCAAAGGGGCTCTGGTGAAGAAATGCCTCATGCAAATCATATTCATTCCCATCTTATGTTACCAGTGCCAAACATGGACACTTGCAACCAGGGCCACCATCAGAAATTTCAGGGCCCCATACTGAGTAATCCTATCCCCCCCCCCAACACACACACACACAGTTATGGCTGGTGGCAGCAGGGCCCCTGTCAGCTCTGGGCCCTATGTGGCAGTACTGGTAGTACTGCCCTGATGGCGGCCCTGCTTATAACAAAGCATAAACAAAAGTTGGTCACCACAGAAATAAGCTGGAGAGACTAGAAGGGATAGAATCAGGAATGAGGTTATAAGGGAAAGAATTGGAACAGAACCAATCTTGCACGACATACAGAGGCAACAAATAAAGCGATCTGTCCTTTTGGAGAGAATGTCTTGAAATTCCATACCTTAGAAGGCATATGTGGGGAAAGGAAAGGACAAAGACCATGAGACAGACCCAGAGGAAGGTAGAGCGATAACATCAATGAAATATTACAAGAACAACAAATAATACTAATGAAGGCCGCTAGAAGTGCCAGAGCAAGAAACTTGCATCTCCCTTGACACCAGATAGGGTAATAGAAGCAGCAAAGAAGAAGAAGAACCACCTGCCCTGCTATGCAATGCAATCCAAACCAAACAGAGAGCATGGATGCTTAGATTATATCAAATCAGTTCCTACCATTATCATTTTACCACCAGTGTTATTTTCTGGGAGAAAATAGTTGTGTATTTCTTCCACTAAACTCTCTAACAGTAAACAGCTGCTAAAAAGGAAGCAGAAATCTCTCCTGTTCCCCTGCATTTCTTCTGATTTGGCAGAAAGTCATTTGTTCTAAAGGTTCTGCATGGCGTTTGACATTTGACTCTAGTAAATGCTTTTATTTAATCAATACCATATGCTATCTGGGGAGTAAATACACTGACAATAAAGTGTTCTTGGTGTGTGTGAAAGAGATGGGGGATGGAAATGAATCCTTACTCCATTTTTTGGGGTTTATGGTATAAGAATGAATTGTGAAATTTTGACAAGGTGTCAGAATTGTAGATGCATGAAAATAATTTTTCTGTGATCTTACTTGCAGTAGGTATCATTTATCATCCCATAGACATGAATTCGGTAGCAAGTATCCATAGCCAGAATTAAGGTAAACCAACCAGTGCTGAGATACGATCCTGACTGGACTCTGTAAAAGACACAATGGAGTATATTGAGAAATTGCTAACACATTCTCAAAGACACATCATCTGTTACATGACATGAAAGACATGCTGCAACTTGACAAAATGACAAAAATATGTAATTGCTTTGTGTTATCTATAGTTGTCATTTCACTCTGTCATACTTGGTCTCTCTCTGGCTTAGCTTGAAAAATAGATGCTATATGGTAAGGCTGCAGTTTTCTTCCTGTTTTGGATTGTTGAACCCAAATCCTATCCTTTTGTCCAAACTGAACCCAAAAGTTAATCAAATGAAAATTGGCATAAAAGCAGAAATGCAGTTGAAACAAAAAATAACAAAAAAACATTGAAATGTAATTAAAACACATCAATAAAAAGAAAGACCAACATCCAAACATTTAACAGCAATCCATGACTTTGTCAATCACTGTTGTGTTAAAGTACAGAGGGACAAGGTGGAAACTTGATGAAATTTGGAGGCTAGTGGCCAATGGTGTTAAATAGCAATAACTGCTGAATTCGTCCATCCAAGTATGAGAATTACTACTAATGTAGATATATCAAATAACAAGTCCCATTGAACTTGGTTGGACTTATTTATGAATAAACATAAATAAACATTAATAAAACAGGACTATTATATATATTTTTGAAGTCCAGAAATCTCCTTTGTATAATGAGGAAGAAAGCCATTATGGTATATTTCGAACCCTGCTCAGCTGTGGGGTAGTGGTGGTCAAGGGGCCCCTGGCAACATTAAAGTATTCTTAGAACATGTCACATACCTCTGAAATCTTATTAGGGTCAGAGAAAAGTGAGGACAGAAGTATCTTCACAGCCCAAAATACAATGTAGAGTGGCATTTATTTATATATTTAAAATAAATGTGTAGAATAGCACGACTTTAGCACATTGATGCCCTAACTCAGTGTTTCCCAATCTTTGGTTTTTCGACTTCAATTCCCAGAAACCTAAGTCAATTCCCCAAGGCACTGACCAGCCAATGTACTGACTTAGGGTTCTGGTGAATTGAAGTCCACCAGTGTTTCGCGGAACATAGTTTAGTTTGGGAAACACTGCAACTGAACACATTCACTGGATCCAAACTTGGAAATTTTAGAATGCCTTTCCGAATGCCTTTCCCTACAATTAGTTCAGTTCCTATAGGTGGATGAGTGAAGAAGCCACCATGAACAGGCAGAGTTAAATATGCTGCCTCCATCAATGTATGATCAGTTATCAGTGAAGAGTCATAGGCCATAGGTCATACCCCATGATCTAGAACACTTAATACAGAAGGCTAAAGATCACTGAAGAAGCCTAGACACAGACAGGAGGATGCCCATTCTAGACATAGTGCGAGGCCCAGGTCTAGAGCACTAAAGGTAGTGCTATCTCCATTCACATGATTGTTGATTGTTAAGACTCCATGAAGGAACCTGCTGCATGATTTCTACCTGAAAGGGGCATGAACTGTGTCCATTGCAAGCCCAAATATGGCTGGAGCAAAACTATTTCTCTGCCTCTTCATTCCTATGGCAGCTCTCTTTAGAGACCCTTCCCCGAAGGACAAAACTGTACTTTAGAGATAGCCTGTCATTACTACTGAAACCATGTTAAAGTTCAGGAGACATGATTGAGGCAGACATTCACTCCTGTAAACCTAGAAAGGAAGAACATTGTTATGCTTTGGAGATAAATCATAAAACATAAAAACTTATTTGAAAATCATAGCAGGTGATAAGGGCTCTTGCTGTGAAAACTATACAAAGCAGCACTTAAGGGATTTCTTGTTCTAGTGATGGGTTATATTCTTTGGCCCTAAATCTCAGGGTGGTCTGGATAGGGGATGGAAAGGGAAACTTTTCATTAGAAAAATGGGTGATCGCAGCAGAAGCAATTTTAGCATACTTACATGACATAAACAAAAGAAGCACCCAAAAAGAACTCAAAATCAAAGAAATATGAAAATGTTCACTGTAGACATCTTTAGATGTCATTGATAGCCTTCGGCTCCAGGAATTTTCTTCATTCTTATTTAAAGCCTAATCCAAGTTGATGACCATCTTTGCTATTATGCAGTAACAAATTCTATAGTTTATCTATGCTCTCTCATTCAAAAAGTGCTTCCTCTCATCTGCTCTGCATTGCGGACCATTCAGTTTGGTGGATGACATTGGGTTTTGTGTTAGGGAAGACAGAGACAAACTTTCCGTATGCATGATCTCCACATCAACATAATTTTATAGAGGTTCATCAGGTCCCTTTTTAATAACAATAACAACAACAACAACAACAACAACAACAACAACAACAACAACAACAACAACAACAACAATAATAATAATAATAATAATAATAATAATAATAATAATAATAATAATAATAATAATAATAATAATAATAATAATAATAATAATAATAATAATAATAATAATAATAATAATAATAATAATAATAATAATAATAATAATAATAATAATAATAGTGTGCCATCAAGTCATTCTGATGTTTGGTGACCCATTACAGGGTTTTAAGGAAGAGCATATACAAAGTAATTTACCATTCCCTTCTTCTGGGGTCACCTTGAGACTGTTCAGATTGTCCTTCTCAAATGTAGAGTGAGGATCAAACTTCCAGTAGGTACCTTAACAACTGAGATATGCAGCCAGCTATGTCCCCTTCTACTCATCTTTTCCCCCAAGACGAAGAACTTCAAATACAGTACATTAATCATTCCACACTTTCCCCACAATATTTTTGCTTGCCCAGCTTTAAAATATTCCTTTTCTGGTGTAGGTACACAGAATTTCAAATATGACAGATCTGTATATGATATACATGACACATGTTGTTGGCTCACATGTTTCCAACCTTTCCCACTATGTTTCCCCTACCCTGGGATTGCTCAAAATACAATTTTAACCTGACACATCTACAGGTGAAACTTGGAAAATTAGAATATCGTGTGAATGTTCATTCACTTCACTTAAAAGCTGAAACAAATATATGAGATAGACTCACTACATGCAAAGCGAGAGATGTCATGCCTTAATTCGTTATAATTGTGATGTACAGCATACATGAAATTATGTGATGATTATGGGGTACATGAGATTGTGGGGTTGGGGTTTTCATAAGCTGTAAGCCATAAACATCAATATTATAACAAAGTAAGGCTTGAACTATCTCTCTTTGCGTGTAATGAGTCTATCTCATATATTTGTTTCACCTTTTAAGTTGCATTACTGAACTAAATGAACATTTGCACGATATTCTAATTTTCTGAGTTTTACCTGTATGTTACTAGGCTGTTCCAGTCTTGCTGCTATTCCAACAGGACAGGGATCTTTATGTACAGTATTTAAAATGTTAAGCACCCTACCAAGACATAACATCCCAAAAATACAAACATAAATTGAATATAATAGCAAGATACACTCACTACATTGGCCCCAATAACTTGTGTATTATTGCCATATCCCTTAAATAAATATAAAGTGTCAGCCTTTATTATCATTCCTCCTCCACCACCACCTATTCAATAAAGCTGATTCATCCAAAAGGTGGATGGCTGCTTCTTTATTTCCTCCTTCCCATCTGAAATCACAGCTATTACTTTATTCTCTTTATTATTAGGATCTTTATAGGGCACAAATCCTATGGAATAAGAGATTTGTTTCAATGAAAATCTGTTTGAGATGAGCCTGCAAATGTGTCATCACTTTGATGCAAGAACTGTTCATAAAGCCATGCTGAGATCAAACTTTTTCTCAGTGCTTACAACTGTCAGATTTGCAGTATACTCTTAATCTTTCTCCCCATTTCTCCTTTAAGTTTCTTTGGCTACTCATAAAAGCATTCTCTTCGGCCATCTGGAACATTTTCCTACTAACTGCCCTCATAGTTTTCAAATAAATCTGGAAAGAAAATACAGGGAAGTTATTGTCTGGAACAAATGTATTTAGCTACATTCCCTTTATCCAGCTTCCATTTTTAGCTGCAGAAACCATGCTACCGTAGGCATTTAAAGTTATCAGTTTTAGGACCAAAATATCTACTTTGCTAATGTATTATGAAGAAGACACTTCTGGTAATACAGGTTTATTGGAAAATACTATCTTTGACAGTATGGTTTACTTTAGAAACTGCTACACTCAGGAATATTTTTTTTTTAAAGTGCTAATCAATATTTTATGCCTTTTTAAAAAACATAATTGGACCTTAGTCTTCTCATCAATATACTCCAGGGCAAGACAAATAGAAAAAGATAAGTATGCTCTCAGATACCTTCTCTGCAAGATGATGGGCGGGACAGACTATAGATTCTGTTGTTTAAAGCAAAACTGGTTTTCTGCTTTTCCTTTCTCCTGAACAACAAAGTTAATGATACAATAGAACAAATCAACAAGGGATGATTTGTAACACCTTCAAATTCAATCTGCAACTGTAAACACATTTGCGGAAAACTAATGAAGGAGTGCTGAAAGTGTGAAAATAATCTTGGAACTTCCTAAAAGGTGATAAATCTGTAAAATTATAATTGACCTAATCCTCTAAAACTTTAGTAAAGAATGGGAAAGTGGCAGCTTTCTTTCAATTCCCATCATCATCATCATCATCATCATCATCATCATCAACAACAACAACAACAACAACAACATCAACAACAACAACAGCAGCAGCAGCAGCAGCAGCAGCAACTTTGTGTGAGGTAATCTATACCTATAAAATGGTGTGTTAACCGTTGGAATGTGACAAAGGATGTTGCACCAGGCCCCACTAGCCCCGTCCGAGCCTCCATGCACTCGCCCGAACGGGGTTCGCAGGTAACTGTCAGGTTGAAATTTTCGGCCGGGGGCAGGAGCCCCCCGGACGCAAACAAAAAAAGGGAACTTCAATTTCCAATGTTCCTTGCGTCGCGCCGCACCAGAGCTAATCAGGTTGAGCGGCGCGGCAAAAGGAATGTTCGGAAATGCGCCGCGGCCAATAAAAAAGAAGCTGCAGTAAAAAAAACCACTGCAGTAACCAAACACGCGCACGCAAAACTACAAGCCCCAGCATCCTGCATGCCATTAGCGTGCAGAACACTGAGGCAGCCGGCGTGCGAAAAATAAAAATAAAACACACACTGGGAGCGCAGGTCCACCACAGGTGGACGCAGCACTTCGAAGCCACAAAATCACAAAACCTTTCAACACTACTTAAAACTGCCCAGCACCATTTGTTCAAGAAAAAAACAAAAATGAAACCCTTTACTATCCAACACAATTTTACAAAGCCCAGCACCGCCGGGCAAAGTATGCTAGTTTTATATAAGAAAGACATTTCTGCATGAAAATCCGTTCAGCCATAGATTTTGGCCTTTCTGTGGGCACATGTGCCATTGAGGGCAAGCCTTGTCCTGACCAGCACCACCAGTGCCATTGGGAGCACCACTTCCCCCACCTGCCACTCTCCCTCTGCCATTGGGGAGGCGAGAGGGAAGGCTGAACTCCTGCCTCGGAAATGGCGGTGGGAACGAGGTGAGGCAACCAGAACCCATTCCTCCTAGGAGCAGGAAGTGGTGGCACACATGCAAGGGGGTGCTTGTGTGGCAGGTGCGGGTGCATGTGTGAGTGTGTGTGGGCAGGTGCACCTGTGGGGGGCGCACCCACAGGGAGCACACATGCCCATATGACCACCGGTGTGCCTTGAGTGGTGAACATGTGAACGCACCCGTGGAGGTGTGTGGCAGCAGTCATATGGGCATGCATGATGCCTGCCTGTGCATTGCCTCCTCCACCTCGGAATCAAAGCACAAATTGTGACAGAAAATACTGCAGTCAGAAGGCATAATCCTGCCTACTGAGCAAAATGCAATTTAGTAATAAAAAAATCATTGCTAAAAAGAGATCCTTCCAACTGCCAACCAAAACTCATGGCAACCAGTCCTGTGGTAAGGCCCTATCCATTGTGACCTGTAACAGTGCTCGAGCACCAGAACACTTGGAGTAGAAAGTTCACTGAGGGCAGAGGCAGACCAAAGGCTTCACAAGGGCGACTATGTTGAAAAAAGCTAGTCTTATAATTGAAAGACTTTAGAAAACATCTCCCCTTTGAAGACAACCTCTTGCTAAATGACTGTCCAGTTCAGGTTCCAGACAGAATTATTAGAAAGTGAGATCAAGGCCATTCCTAGCAGAAAAGCTAAGCATGCCAGTAGAAGTTTGTGTATATACATGAGTATGGTTTGAGCAAAGAAGTCGGAATTTATCAACCCTCAACTTTTTATGATATAGCTCCAGCCATAATTTTTCTCTTCAAACAAGAAAAATATTTTTTTGGCCTTATATTGGAAATTTTAGATAACGATGCTATAATAAATATGTTATAGCAAATTGTTATCATCAAATCCTGCATGTGTCACAGCAGTCATGCCAGTGGTTTTTGATTTAGCTGATTATCGGCTGTATTCCTGATTGTGCTATCAATTGCGACAGAGAGTCTACACAATACCTCCCATCATTTGTGTGACTGCCCTTAACACATTTCCTAATGCCATAGGATTCTGGCCAAAACGTCAAGGTACCACTTTGCTTCCTGGAATAATCAAATATGAGTTCTGGCAGCAATTAATAAATTGTCTTTGCCAGCAGCTAGCAGCTTGACTCAAGCACATTTTTTATCTTGTGAAAACAGTGAAACAAAATATAGTTAAAGCGTGAGGGAACTGCTGTCATGAAGAAAATATGGATTTGTCAAGATTAACTAAAAATCCATAGGCAAAGTTGTCATAATACATACAAGCATTCCAGTAACAACAGCTAAGTTTGAGAAGAGATATAGCCTGTACTGAAATAAATGAAAATGTCTATTTATTGAAGATAGTACTTACTCTTCAACAAAAGTGTCATTCGTGTCATTCGCCATTTACGCCCGCTCCTGGACCGGGACTCCTTGTTTACGGTCACACATGCTCTGGTCACCTCCAGACTGGATTATTGTAATGCACTCCACATGGGGCTGCCCTGGATGACTATTCGGAGGATGCAGCTGGTTCAGAATGCAGCTGCCTATGTAGTGATGGGGTGTGGGCGTTATGTCCATCCCTCACCCCTGCTACGGGAGATGCATTGGTTGCCAGTGTGCCTCTGGGTGCAAGTCAAGGTACTAGTAATTACCTTTAAAGCCCTAAATGGTAGTGGGCCAGGATGCTTAAGAGACCGCATTACCCCAAGGACATCTGCCCAGCCCACTAGAGCGGACCGGAGGGGCTCTTTAAAAATATCAACTGCTAGAGAGGCTCGCTCTATGGAACCTCCTGCCAGTTATACTGTGTCTCCAGACAGATCTGCTGCCCTTCAGGAAAGAGTTGAAAACCTGGCTGGCAGGGCAAGTGTGGGGAGGTGGAGAGAGAGCACCCCCCCCCTCCTAGCTCATTTAGAGGAGGATCACTCATGCTTTTAATAGTTTTAAACTAGATTTTTAATTGGTGCAGGTGGGAGGTAGTTTTTCAGTGTTTTTAGGAATTTTAAGGGTCTCTATAGTTTAAATGCTGGGGATTTTATGTACACCGCCCAGAGTTGAACATCAATTGGGGCGGCTATACAAATTGAATAAATACAAAAATACAGTAATACCTCATACAAAGCCCGCTTCGTACAACACCGAATTCATACAACATCACCTAATTTCTTGGAAAAAGTTATCTCATACAAAGTCACTTAACTTTGTATGAGGCATTGGGCTTTTCCTAGGTTGCATTGTGCCTGGGCAGTATAAAAGGCAGGACACATGCTTGCATTCCTCTTGTGGGTTTTGCACGAGATGAAGAGTGGTTAGGAGTGGTTTTGAGCGTGATTTTAGATTTTTTTGAATTTTTTCATCAGAATTTTTAGATGCATTCCTGGGATTTTTGCAGCATTCTTCAGGTTCTTGGACAATCAGGGTTGTTTGACATGTTTTTGTAATGTATTTAGCCTTTAGACAATGATTTCTTAAAGTTCTGTCAGTTTCTTGTCTGTTTCCTTGACTTTACCCTGAAGTCTGTGCTGTTACAGTACAATGTATCTCTATGGAAACAACGTTGTACGATGCATTGCGGCAAGAATTCGGACGTTGTATGAGGCATCGCGGCTAGAATTTTGCATGCCTCATACAAAGTCCAAATCCGTATAAAGTCCAAACGTTGTATGAGGTATCACTGTACATACATAAATTAAAAAAGAAAAGAAAATGGCATAGAATTTTTCAAAACATTTTTATGAGAAGTTTTAGAATCTATCGTTGTGTGAGGTTCCAGGTCTCAGACAAGAAAACATGTTTTGAAAAAGCCGTCCCCCTCACAATGAATACTATAATGGATCTTATGTACAACCAAAAAGGGAACTATGGCTAGGTACAAGTGATTTGCTTCCAAGAAGCATGCTAAAGTCCACAACAGTATGCAACAACAGAGTGTGTCATCTGTTGCAATACTACAGTTATGTTCTTAGGACTGCTTCAGATGTGCAATTATTAGATAGCAATCTTCTCATAACATTATATTGTCTCAGCTTTGACACAAGAAGTGTTTCTGCTTGTTTGTAAGCATTGTCATGCTCAAACTGTGCCTAAGGCAACAGCCTAATTATTTCAAGCCTTCGGTCTAGGGAGGCTTTAGCACGGGTACGATTCCATTTGATAAACTCCATATGGGTGATACGTGCACTACTGTTGAGGTATCTGTTGGAAATTGCATTCATTTGTGATCTGCTTTTAGTATTGTTTGTGTCTGTGCAAACATGAAATAAGAAATAACCTGATAATCTGATTATTCCTACTGCTCTCTTTCTAGCAGTTCTATTGTCACAGCTGCTGTATAAATTTTTTTTACATTGGTTTTATGAGACTGAAATAAAGAGAAACTATATATTTCTGAAAGCACTGTAAGATGTAGAGATTAATGTTGATTTTTTTTTTAAAAAAAGCCAACACTACTCAGTTATGCTAGTGAAATCAGCGTGCAGGTATTTATGTTTAGCTAGAACATGCACAAACATTTAAAAGTCTGCTGAAGTTTCACAGCTGTCAGAAATGCTTTTGGTAGTATGAAATGCTTCTTTCTTTCTTTCTTTCTTTTTTAAAATAGCATATGTCTATTTCCACCCTCTTTTAGTTGTTATGGTTGTTCACAAGCACTGAGTTCCAGTTCACAAGCACTGAGTTTTTGCAGATCAGCCCTACAGCAAATACCAGAGCACCAAAGGGTGGAACAGATGTGCCTAAGTAACGATCTGACAGAGCGCTGCATCACACAATGTGCTCTTTTGAGTGACAATCCCAAAGCACTATTCTTATTGCTAGGCTGTAGTGACATGCAAGAAAGCAGGGAACATCAGTTGGGTTGCCATGGCAATAGAGATCTTTTTCTGAGATGGCAAACTATCTCTACACACTATGCAAACCATTGTGTTCTCTTTCATGTCCATAATATGAAAACTGGCCAAAGTGGTAGGATTTTTGTGAGTAAAAGCCATATTATAGGTGCATAAAACTGTGCATATCATGGAGAAAAGATATGGTCAAGTCTTTCCCTTTCTTGCATAATACTAGATCAGAGGATCATTCAATGGCGCCAAGCTGTGGATGGGTCCAGAGATGTCAAAGGATGTACAGCTTCTCAACATGACTAGTTAATCTATGGAACCCACTGTCTTGAGATATAGTGAGATCTACCAGTTTGGTAGTTATAACCCTTATCCACTGCATTTTTTAAAAAAAGAGGCATTGTGCAAATTGCACAGTAGTTTCTGACCCCCAATGAGAATTCAAGTAAAATATAGAGAGTATAAAACTACCTCAGGTGTAAAGGAATGCTAGAAAAATAAAGTAAAGGTAAAGGTTTCCCTTTCCAGTCGTATCCGACTCTAGGGTGCAATGCTCATCTCTGTTTCAAAGCCGAAGAGCCAGCGCTGTCTGCTGCAGCAGACGTTTCTGTGGTCATGTGGCAGGCATGACTAGAAACCGGAGCACACGGAACACTGTTCCCTTACCCACCAACGTGGTCCCTATTTATCTACCTGCAATGTCTTGCTTTCGAACTGCTAGGTTGGCAGGAGCTGCGACAAAGACGGGAGCTCATTCTGTCCTGGGGAAAAAGAGGAGGGAGGACCACATATCGTGGCAGTTTAACAAATTTGTCTCAGTATAAACTGAATCCTCCTGCCAACCTAGCAGTTCAAAAGCAAGAAATTGCAAGTAGATAAATAGGGACCACTTCAGTGGGAAGGTAACAGCGTCCCGTGCACTCCGGTGTCTAGTCATGCCTGCCACATGACCATGGAACCGTCTGCAGAAACAGACAGCGCTGGCTCTTCGGCTTTGAAACAGAGATGAGCACTGAACCCTAGAGTCAGATATGACTGGCTTTCGAGCAAGGGTAGCCTTTACCTTTACTATAAACTGAATCAAACTGATTAGTCCATAAAGAGCCAAAGTATTTTGTCCTTGCCACCCTCTCTGTTTTTCCATTTACTTTAACCAGCATGGTAGGTCTACTTCTGCAGACTATGCAACAGAATGTGACTCTGATGTACTAAATAGTCCTTTCCTAGTGCATGAAGGTGAAAGGGAGATTAGGCATATTCAAAGCGGATACATTTTACCAGTGGCTATCAATAATGAGGGCTGTGCATTGCCATTTAGCATCCCAGATGGTTTGCCTCTCAATATCTGTTCCTGGGAAAAGCAAGCAGGAACATGCGGTTAAGTTCATTTCCAACTTGTGAGCTCTCCCGCATTCATCTCCTTGGCAACTATGGGAACAGAACACAGGACTAAATTGGGTTTGGCCTAATCCAGTAAACCAATTCATGTGGATTCACAGAGACTTGGGTTTCTGGGAATTGAAGTCCAAGAACACCTGGAGTGCCAAGGTTCACCATCACTGACTTAATCCACATTAAACTCTGCTTATGAAAACCACTCCTCTACTTTTCAGCTCCAAAGTTTAAAGAAATATCAACCTTTCTATCTCCTTTTTTTAAAAAAAATGGGTTAAATATGGGTGGGGGAAAATGAATACCTCAGTCAGGGATTTTGAAAATATATTATTGATATATGAGAAATGAAATTCACCTCTCTGAGAGCTTTTTTAACGGCATATACAGTAAAACCTCCCATAAAGAGCACCTCGCTTAGAGACTAACTCGCTTAAAGAGCAGAATTTTCTCTGAATGGTCGCCTCGCTTAACAACTAAAACCAACCAAAAGACTCACTTAACAAGTAAATCGGGGTTCGCAACCCACCCCGCCCCCGCCAGAAGTCACAATTGGTCACTTACAATGGTGTGCTTAAAGAGCAATCCCATGGAACGCATTATGCACTTTAAATGAGGTTCCACTGTATTATCTACAGAGGCTAAGCAGACACTACTAATTCCAGAACGTATTTTAATACTTAAGTGTTGCCTTCTTGCATATTAAACCAAAATCTTATATTCATTTAAGGTAGAATTAGTTTCATGTGTGTTCAGTACGTTACTCTTTTATTTCCGGGGGCTATTTAACAAAGGAGAAAAATCAAAAGCAAACTACAAAGCCAAGACAAGGGACTGATTTCTACTCTGTATGGTTGCATAGTTTCCTCATGGCTTGATCCTTTGACTTGACTTTGATCCATCCCTGCTCATTCATGATCTCAAGTGACAACACAAGGCACTTACTTCGGTCTAGTGCAGTTGGGATTGCTAAAAAGACTGCACTGCACTTAGGGAGAAGAAAACTGCCTTGTTTACCACGAAGAGCAATAGAAGCCAACTCTAAAAGCATAACGTGAAGAAAGGAAGGCATAGACCATCTTATATAGCTACCATACTACCAGGACAAGTCCATATTATTACAAGCAGTTTCTAAATTGGAAAATGTAAATCATTTGAACTGATTAAGAGTAAAAGAGAGATTGCAGTGAAGGCATTCTGACCATTCTTAGCGTAGCTGTGAAACATCTGCCATTTTTGTTGCATTTTCCAAATATGAATATTGAATCACCACTTAAAGGAATGTCAGGGCTTAGCATATGGACAACAGTTTTTTTTTGTAAGGTGAATATGTCAGTGTTTCTTGTTTCTCCAAAGGCACATGGTTTCCATAAAGTCACATGTGACTTTGATGCTAGCCTGCAGTTCTCTCTCTCTCTCTCCTCTTTCCCATACCTGTCAAGTATCCCGGATTGGCTGGGATTTCCCTTTTTTTGCGCCAATTTTTGTCATTTCCCGCCCGGAGCTGCCGCTACCCCATAATTTGGCAGTGGGGGAAAATAAGTTACTGCGCATCCCTTCTACACAGCTCACTTCTATGCGTGCGTAGAAGGCTCCTACGCATGCATAGAAGGCTTCTGTGCAGACAGGGATGCATAAAAGCCTTCTACACATGCGTAAAAGCCTTCTACGCATGCGAAGAAGTGTGCTGCGCAGAATGTTTCTGCGCAGGTCCATTGTACGCATGCGTAGGAGGCTTTTACGCATGCATAGAATGGACTTGCGCAAAAACGTCCTGCACAGAAACGTTCTACGCATGTATAAAAGCCTTCTACGCATGTGTACAACGGACCTGCGCAGAAACGTTCTGTGCAGGTCCTGTAATCTCCGGAGTTGCGCTTGACAGGTATGCTCTTTCCCCTTATTCTGAGACAAATCACAAAATGCAGTACTTATCAGAATGAGCAACTGTGTTTGAGTTAGCACACAGCAATTCTGTGCAGCTTTGCAATGAGGCAAGTTTTTGTTTTGTTTTTTGTGACCAGCGGACATATTCTCAGGTACCTGTGCATGGGGTTGCAGCTCAGTGAACGGAGCATAGATGGAAGAGAAATCTCAAGTATCCAGAGTACATGCTCCTTGCTACAAAAAATTAAAATAAAATGTCTCGTTGTACAAAACCCAAAAGCAGCATCAATTATTCATAGATGAAATGGAAAAATAGTATTCCCGGGGGATCAACTTCTTTTTAAAGAAACAGCATGTGAAACACTGTAATTGCCAGAAGGACATGCATTGTTGTGTATTCAAATGACTTGTAAATCCTAGCTGTGGCTCAAATGACAGTACAGTATGGTAGTAAATGGCAGACTCACTGCCCTCATCAAACAGCTAATAAAGGCAATTTCCACAGGCAGGGCCGCCATCAGAAATTTCTGGGCCCCATACTGATCAATCCTATTGCACCTCCCCATGCACACACACATACCCCATGACCTCCGGCAGCAGGGACCCTGTCAGCTCCTATACGGCAGTAGTGGTAGTACTGCCCTGATGGTGGCGCTGTCCACAGGAGTTGAAATTGCAGAATACTTCTCTTCAATTAAAAGAGAAGGAGACTTATCCTCTTTTGCCCCTGATTTAGTAAGCAAACTGGTCTGGAAAACCTAGGTGGGATGGATGGGGCTTCAGGGATGACAGCTGCCACTGAGCACATCTGTTACCCTGATGGCCTCTTACACTGTTGGTTCACAACCATTCCCTCCTGGTGTTGACCTCTTCCCCCCCCCCCCCCCCCCCAGGAAGGAAACTTAAAGGGGCAGCTTGCTGGCTTGCTGCCTGCTGTTTTGTAACCTCTCCTGAAGTACGACTAGAGCTAATGTCTCATTTAGAGCAGCGTGGGTTTTTCTTATATATCTAGCATAGGAGGGGGGAAATGTATTTTCTTCAGACAGTTTTCACCAAAGAACCTGTGTCCAAAAGTGTATCAGGAAGGGAAATAATCAGATATGAAAGCAAACAGAGCAGTATAAGCACAAATACATAAAATATACCATCTGGAAATATGTCTCCTAATCAATATTCACTTTGTGGCGATCCGTTGAGAATGTAAATGAAACAAAGCTCAGGTTAACCCATTTTTGCAATATCATCATCATCTTCTTCTTCTTCAATGCAGTGGCCTATCATCTGTCTTCAGCATCGCAGCATGACACCCGTACCACTGATTCAGTTCCATGTGTCACTTTCTGGTCCTAAGCCCTTTGGTGTGCAAAGTCCTCATCAGCCCCAGACCAGTATTGATGAAGCTGCTGCCCTCCATCAAGATGGATTCAAGTAGGATTTAATCTATTTGTGGACCATCACCCTTCCCTGTGGACTTTGCCACCCGAGGACATTAGGACTCAGGGTTGTCAGGTTAGTTAACTGCTGCCTGACACTCGGTGTTGAGTCATTTGCAGTATGGTCTAATCTATTACCATAGTAGGATAACCTGGCCAGACTCTTTTAGCAATATCTACTCTATATGAATGCAGAATAAGTATCCTTGTTAACTCCTGAAGTAGGCAATGAGCCCCTGGACACATCACAGATGTTGTAGGCAAAGAAGCCTCAGGTTCAGAGGTGTCCAATTGACTGCGAAGGTCTCAGTTCTGGTTGGCTCAGAGGTCTTCCCAATGACTCTTCAGACTCTCTATTTGTGAGCAGATAGCTACTGGGTGCCAAGGGCTATATGGAGGATGAAAAAGTATACCATTACCTTAAAACTTCTATATAACGATGTTGTAGGAAAGTGAGATGAAAACAGAACAGCACACTTGTATGCATTCTTGAAAGGTTGGCACTTTAATTTAACTTTGTAATATATGAAATGTTTCATGTGACTAAACATGGGCCAACCCACACCCCCTAACTATTCACTGGATAGTGGCAGCATTGAGCAATAACTTGTCTGAATGATATGAGCTGTGTCAGATCTAGTATTCCATATAGAGCTTCCACGACATCTCAGATCATGGTTCATACAACTACTGTAATTGCAAATAAATAATAAAAATGGGTAGTGTTGTACCTGAGGGACAGCAGTGGCTCAAGTGGTCAAGATGCTGCCTGGAAGGTGGCAGGTCAGCAGTTCGTTACCCAAGTACTGCAGGATGGAAGGAGATCCCGTCTGTCCCAGCTCTTGCCAAACTAGCATTTTGAAAGCAAGAAATTGCAAGTAGATAAACAGAGACTACTTTGGTGGGAAGGTAAATAGCGTTCCGTGCACTCCGGTGTCTAGGCATTCCTGCCACATGTCCATGGAAACATCTGCAGACGCAGACAGTGCTGGCTCTTCAGCTAAAAACAGAGATGAGCACTGAATCCTAGAATCAAATACGACTGGCTTTTGAGCAAGGGTGACCTTTACCTTTACCTTAGCATAAAAATACTATAAGCAAAATGGGCATTTGGGAATATGGATGAATGCCTTTGGTTGTATCCTTTCTGAGCAACAATTTGATTGACCCATTGTACACTAGCACAACCTCACTGATAAGATGTTTTTGACAATTTGTAAACTCCACAATCATCTCTCCCATCCAAAGAAACATGCAATAGGAAAAGCAGGTTTTATGAATGAAACTTCCTGCACTACACTACACCTGTCTGCACAGTAGCCAAGGAATGATGGGAACTTGGGTTTACTGGTCACAATTGCTTCTGCTTGTAGGAGTAGTAAAGCAAACTACTGAGCTTAATTTCATTGCTCCTTTATTATACCACAACATGAAGTTCACGAAGGTGTGAATTTGTTTAAGGTGGATCCCAACTCCTTCTGGAACGGTTCCGAGGATTGGGAATCCAGGGCACGGTGTGGTCCTGGTTTTCCTCATTTCTGAGGGGCCGGACCCAGTCGGTGTGGTTGGAGAGTGAGAGGTCGAGTCCTAGGCCCCTAAAATATGGGGTGCTTCAGGGCTCAGTATTCTCTCCTCTCCTATTTAACATCTACATGAAGCCGCTGGGTGAGATCATCCGTTCCCACGGGGTGCGGTACCACCAGTACGCGGATGACACACAGTTGTACATCTCGGCCCGTGGGGACCCCAGTGATGCAGTCAAAGTCCTTTCCAGCTGTCTGGAGGCTGTTGGGGTCTGGATGGGGGCAAATGGGCTACAGCTGAATCCTAGCAAGACTGAGTGGCTATGGATAGGGGGTCCTGCGTTATCCCGGGAGCTACCATCTTTGGTTTTGGATGGGGCTGTTTTGCCCCAGACCAACCCGGTGCGCAACTTGGGGGTCCTCCTGGATTCGCGGCTGCTGCTAGAAGAACAGGTGGCCTTCGCCCAACTTCGGGTGATTCGCCAGTTGCGCCCGCTCCTGGACCTGGACTCTTTGCTCATGGTCACTCACGCTCTGGTGACCTCCAGACTAGATTATTGTAATGCGCTCTACATGGGGCTGCCCTTGATGACCATTCGGAGGCTGCAGCTGGTCCAGAATGCGGCGGCCCAGGTGGTGATGGGGTGTGGACATTATGCCCATGCCTCACCACTGCTTCAGGGGCTGCACTGGTTACCAGTTTGTCTCCGGGTGCAATTCAAGGTGCTGGTTTTGACCTTTAAAGCCCTACATGGTAGTGGGCCAGGGTATCTTAGAGACCGCATCGCCCTAAGGACGTCTGTCCGTCCAACCAGAGCGGACCGGAGGGGCTCTCTAATTGTGCCATCAGCCAGGGGGGCTCGCCTCTCTGGCACAAGGAGGAGGGCCTTCTCCGTGTCCGCACCGGCCCTTTGGAACCTCCTGCCTGTGGAACTGCGTCTCCAGACGGAGTTGTTGCCCTTTAGGAAGGAACTAAAGACCTGGCTAGTGGGCCAAGTTTGGGGTGCGGGTGGGGATGGGGGTACCGTTGGGTCGTTGGTATAGAGAAGTGTGCCTTCCCCCAAGGTCCCTTCAGTTCTTGCGCACCTTTTAGGGGTGGGTTTTTTTAACTTTTAACTTTGTTTTATTATGTGTCTTTTATGTATTTACTGTCCACTATGTAAACCGCCCTGAGTTGGGTTGTACCTGAGTGGGCGGTATATAAGCGTGAAAAATAAATAAATAAATAAATAATAAATTACCAGGAATTGACCCACACACTATGATCACAGAGCCATCTCCTGCAGCACATATGAAATGAGACATGCAGGATTTAACACCGGGACTGCAATGGACTGCCACAGCCTTGAGGATATGGACAAGGTGCGCCTTCACAGCCAGTCCATCTGGCATGGCCTCTTCTGCCTCCATGACCATTGGGAATCAGAGTTCCTCCTCCACTCATTTTGCCGTTGGGCCCAATGTGATGGTTTCTAGTGGCATTTCCTTCACTGAAGAGACCATCACCCCACCTAAAGGCACTCATCCGCCCATAGCCATTGGCTCCTTTAGGGACTCAGGTTAGTTATCCACTGCCCGACACTTGGCATTAAGTTGCTGGCTGTACGGTCTACTCCATTACCGTAGTGGGATGTCCAGCCAGCCAGAGCTGCCATTTATAATGCTGCTATAACCTGTGAGAGTGGACAACAGTTGTGGTTTGGTATTAAAAAGCAGCTTCCTTTGTTTACAGTTTGAACTCTGGTGCAGCTGTTGCTCTGGTCCACTTCTCTCCCGAGAAACTAGACAAGAACCACAAGATTTGTTTTAGGTTTATTTCTGGATTCCTTCTCTTGTTTGTTGGGAGACAAACAGACCAAAGTGGCAGCTGCGCCAAGGTCTGTGAGATGTGCTAAACAAATAATGCAAGCAAAGCTCCATGGGTTGTGTAATGGTGCTCCTGCTGCTCATTCCATGGTAAGCCAGAGTTTTCGTGGATTCTTGGCCAACCATTTTGGACAACTACAGTCGTCTCACTTACAGCTGTATGGGGTTATCTTGTATATCTTGCATAAGAGGGGGGAAATGTGTTTTCTTCAGACAGTTTTCATCAATGTACGAAAAGGAACCTGTGTCCAAAACATTTTCAGGAAGGGAAAGAATCAGTAAGCAAAGAATCATAAGAACAAATGCACAAAATACACCTCCTGGAAATACTGTATTTTCTGGCATATAAGACTACTTTTTAACCCCGAAAAATCTGTGCCAAAGACGGGGGTCGTCTTATAGGACAGGTACTTAACTGCAGCTTGTTTCCCCTTGCTTCACATGTCCGGCGCATATGGTGGGGGGTGCCGCGGCCAAGTCCCTGCTCTGTGCGGGGAGTATGAAGCAAGGGTAAGCAAGCTGCACACATCTTCCTGTACCTCGAGGAGGAGAACGTGAGCGTGGATTGGCTCTCCACCAGAACCTGCCCATTCGACTCGGAGGGCTGCGCGTCTTCGGGTTGAGTGTGGGTTAATTTTTATTTGGTGTACATTGGAAGAGAGGTAGTCTTATACGGCAAGTATATTCCAAACTCTACATTTTAACTGGAAAAGTTGGGGGTCGTCTTATACGCCCAGTCGTCTTATACGCCGGAAAATACGGTACATAGCCTAGTCAATAAATACGGTACCTTGTGGTGCACGGTTGAGAATGTAAATGAAACAAATTTCAGGTTAATCCAGGATCTCTTGAGAGAATGAGTCAGCTCTCCTCATTCCTTACACTCTTGTTTTTCTCTTCAGAATTAAAACATTGCCTATACAGCTACTAAAATCACATTTTAGCAATATCTACTCTATACGAATGCAGGAGAAATTTCCTGTTCAAACCCTCATGTGTGAAGGTCAGTGACAGTATTTATTATTGCCCTGCCCCTAAACTTTAATTACATAAACAAACAAACAAACTAGAAGGAAATAATTTTCTGATGGCTCTCTCAGCCCATGCTTATAAGAGAGGGTTGATATGGGAAATGTGCAACTGTTGAAATATTTGAACAGTTGTTTTATTTTATTTTATTCATATTTGTGGTTATAATTCTTGTTTGTTGTAAAGCTATATTGTTTTTGAATGTATTTTTGCTCCTGTGAGGTATTGAGAATTTGTAAGTTTTATTTTAATGTTTTATAAACTGCACAGCGTAGTGATTGAATTAATGAGGCAGTATATAAATTTAAGGAAGACTGTGGTGGCTTGGTGGTTAAGATGCTGCACTTGATGACTAGAAGGTTGGCAGCTCAGCAGTTTGAGACCCGAGTGTTGCATGGTGGAGTGAGCTCCTGTCATCTGTTTCAGCTCCTGCCAACCTAGCAGTATGAAAGCAAGAAATTGCAAATAAATAAATAGGTACCACTTCAGCGAGAAAGGTAACAGTGTTCAGTGTGCTCTGGTGTCTAGTCATACCTGCCACATATGTCCATGGAAACATCTGAAGATGCAGTAAGCACTGGCACTTTGGTTGTAAATGGAGATGACCACCAAACCCTAGAGTCAGATACAAATGGCTTTCGAGCAAGGGGGACCTTTACCTTTACTAATTTAATTAATTCATTATTATTTTTAGTTATATCCTGCCTTTTCCCTTATAGGTCCCAAAGTTATTTACTATGTGAATTTACAACATGGGTTGTGAAGAATGTGCCCCTCAAGGGTTATGGATAATATTAATGGGCAGAAAGAGTAGAGACCAAAGGGCCTAGGAGATTTTAAAATTGTACCAGCTGGCAGTATCAGGAGACAGCCTTCCTTATCTCTTCCATTGGGGAGCCAGCTGTGGGACTTTATTATATCTGGGGATAAGTGATGAGGTACATCTGGGTCAGGGTGAAGTAACCGCTGGGTAGGTTGTATCCAGAGAGAAATCACCCCGCAGCTGTGGTACCCCAAGTTCCCATTGACTGAAGTAAGATCAGGCAAGGGGGCAGTGGTATAATTGCTGGCTGGAAAACATCATTGAAGTGACTGGGGTTTGGTTTTACCATTAGAATCACTGACGGGTCAGGATAGCCATCTGACCTGAGCCACAGAGGAGAATATATATATACAGTGGAACCTCATATAACAATCACCCCATATAGCAATGAAATCACATAATAATTAGGTTTTTTTGGGGGGAAAGGTGTCCCGCATAACAATTTTCCCTATGGAAAAAATCATACAGTACAACAATTTTTCAATGGGAAAAACCACTTAGCAAAAAAAAAAATCATTGTATGATGCATCCCATAGGGAAAATTGCTATACGATCCATGTATCATATAGCAATTGTTTCGTACAACAAAGAGCCCCATGGAATGGATTAAAATCATTGTATGAGATACCACTGTATATTCCCTTTTCAGTTCAGCAATTTTACTTCACACCCCAAAGTGTGTAGGTGAAGGGGACCATTACATAGATCCAATAATATCATCTTCTTCCTCTTTTGTTATTTTTATTTTAAGTCCAAAAACAGAGACCAAACAGTTAAACCTAGAACTGCTAAAGGACAATTTGCCCACAATACTTGGTACCTTGTTTTACAAATTTAATGTTTTGCATTACGAAAAATTCGCAACGTGAAACGCGGTTTCCTATAGGAATGCATTGAAAACCAATTAATCCACTCCAGCGATCAGTAATTGCATGTATGGAGCATGGTGCCCCCTCCCTTCCTTCCCCTCCACATCTGACCCCCTTTCTCCTCCTCCAACTTGGGAGCCTTCACTCCTGTCGAGCTCTACGGCTTGGCTCTCTGCCCCCCCGCCCCCAGTTGCCATCCTGAAGCCTTTAAAGAAGAGGAAATCCACCAAGGTCTCCTGGCCGCTTCTGTGTAAAAGGGCTGCACAGCCAAACAGAATCCGCAGGCGCCTATCAGCATTTCCAATCGGTCACCTGCTCGGCCACATCCTCCTCCTCCTCTCCTTCCCTCCATCTCCGTTCCAGCTTCATCAATCCAAAAAAGAAGGCCAGGGAAGGAGAAAACCAGGGAGGGAGGGCAGCTCCAGCTGGGCTATGTACACACACACACACACACACACACACACACACACACACACACACACACACACACACACCTCAGTTGTCCCGCTGCTCCCCTTGGGTCCAGGAAGAAGGCACAAATGTACACAGAGAGAGAGAGAGAGAGAGAGAGTCCTGTGAGCTCCTCCTTGAGGCGCCAGATCCTTCTGGCTGCCATTCTTTCTCTCTCCCCTCCCGCTGCCCCATACACACCATAGACCGATGCAAACAACGCAAAACACACCATAGACTGATGTAAACAATGAAAAACACACCGTAGACCAATGCAAACAACACAAACATACCATAGACTGATGCAAACAATGCAAAGCACACAGTAACAGGCATGCAAACAGTGAAGCTCAGCTCCCTACCTTCCTCCCACTTGAGAAATGCACCAAAAAGTTCAAAAAAGTCCCAAAACCACTGCAAAAACTTTCCAGAATGGCTCCAAAACTTGATGCAAAAAACAACAACTCACCACTCCAAAACCTCCACACTCAATGCCATATGCTACTCACAGACTCCAGCATGCACAGGGGTGGTGCTAGAAACCCCCACAGATGCAATGCATCCTGGAGAAACTTTTTCATTATGCAAATAATATTAATAATGTATAGTGAAGCACTATTTCCCCTGGATTTTCATTTGTAATGCAGAAATTACATTGTATGAGGCATTCATAATGCAAGGTACCACTGTACATGAAAATGAAGACAGTCATGAATTGAAGGATCAGTGGTAGCCCACAGCTTTGGTAATAACCAATAAGAGAAACAAAATATATCTCCAGAATAATGAAATTAAAACACAACATTAATTAAACACATTATTCCATAGATTAACATGGGTTGGATGGACTGCAAGTGTTGCTATGTTGGTATTCATACAGATAAGAAACGGGAAATCAAGTTGGGGGAAAAATGTTTTCATTGTTTGTGGGGTCCGTAGATGATTTCACTTGCAAAGTTAATGACCAGACCTTATCTTCCTATTCTCTGATTTTGAGGTTTTTGGAGTCTTTCCAAATTGCAGCTATATCAAGTCAGGCAGCTAAATACAAAAATATAACAAGGGCTCTATGCTTAGGTTTTAAAAAATGGGGTAGTAGACCATGTACTGGAGAGACTGTTACAGCCTGAGCTCTCTAGCATTTGTGATTTAGATATTTGCTGCTATAATGTATTTTCAATGGAGTGCAATACAACTATCAACGTATCAGTTTGAAACTGTGTTTTCTGGTAGCTTGTTTAGACTTAAGCAAGCTGCACAGTCCCAGGATGCGCGCACAAGAAAGGAATAACTAACGATTTCTGAATATTCTGAATATTGAAAGGGGTCAGGATTTACTTGATTACATATATTTTTAATGATGATGGTCTCTCTCAATCTGTTGGCTTGGATGCCTGAGAAGAGGTTAATGTCCTGATTAAAGTGAAATTGGACAATAAGAGTCTCACCCCCCCCCCCCAAGATAAGGATGATGCAAGTTTGCTGCCAAGATGTGGAATCTGGCTGCTTTCTAGTACAGTATGTAATTTACATAGCCTTAGAAGGAAATTATTAAGAGAACTTAGACAGCTTTGAAGAAGACCCATCAAACCCATCTACCTTGGTACTTTGTGAGGCTGAAGTCTCTTAGTATCAGTTTGTTGGTTTGCACAAGTGAGAAAATATTTGTGTTTAGTGCTTAATCTACTTAACTTTGCCTTAGAAAGGAGCTTGTTTATAGCTGGAATGTTGGGATTTATGGACACATTGATCAATTGAAAAAGTCTGTTAATATTGAACAGAGTTCACTTCAGTTATGGAGATATCTACTTCCTGTTTCAGTGTTGATATAGGAGATCTTGCTTCTAAGCTTGCATTTCTGATGCAATTTTGAGATCTAATTCCTGAATTCTTGGAATTTTTGGTTGATAAAACCTAAGTCCCTGGATATTTGAGTAACATCCAGTAACTACTACTACTTATACACAGAGCACATAATGTGCAATGCAGGGATGGAGGAATCACAATATGGCAGTGTTTCCCAAACTTTGGTTTTTGGACTCCATTTCCCAGAAGCCTAAGTCAATTCCTCAAAGCACTGATCAGCCAATATACTGACTTAGGCTTCTGGTAATTGAAGTCCCCTGTGGGGCGTGGAGCCCACTTTGGGAACCACTGCAATATGGGATCAAAATTGCTGGGAGAAACATCAACAATTTGAGATATGCAGATGATACCACCCTAATGGCAGAAAGTGAGGAAGATCTAAAGAAGCTCTTGATTTGGTTGAAGGAGGAGAGTGCAAAAGCCAGCTTGAGACTCAATATCAAGAAAACCAAGATAATGTTCTCTAATCTTTTGAAGTATATAATGATGGGAGAGCTAGGAGTTAGAAAATATTGTCATTGGATACCAAGGTCAAAATCAATCCATACTATTTAAAAGAAAGGCAGAGAAGAGATACAGGGGTGGGGGAAATCAACACATTTGAAATGTAGTGTTGGAAGAGAGCTTTATAGATATCATAGACAGCCAGAAAGGCAGACAAGTGATGACTCAATCAAGTCAAGCTCAAACTTTCACTGGAGTAGAATGAGTAAATTAGGGCTAGGAAGGACTTTCCTTTCGTGCCCTCTGGCCTATGTATGTATTTTTGTATTGATCGTTTTAACTGTATTTTTTGATTAATTATTGTATTACTATTGCTGCTTATGTCTTTATTGCATTTCTGTATTTTTTGGTATTTTTGAAATTATATCCTTTGATTATATTGATCACATTGTTGCTATTGCTGTTATACTGCGTTTTATGGATCTTGTATTTCTAATATTTATTGTTAATTTGCTGTATTGCAACACTGTACCATTTGTAATTTTTGTATACTGTATTTGATTTACTTGTTGTAAGCCGCCCAGAGTCGGCCCTGGTCGAGTAGGGCGGGGTATAAATCGAATAAATGAATGAATGAATGAATGAAGCAGGGTGTAGAAAAATAGAAGATCTAACATGAGATGCTGTTGGTTTGCAAGATCTGAAGAGCTATTAATGATAGCACATTTTAGAGGTCATCAACTCATATAGTCACCACACATCAGAAAAGACATGACACATAACATGTTTGGAGAAAAATTCTTAACTACCAGACATTTGTACAGTGACAAGGCAGGTGAAATATGCACCAAATCTTTGACAGCATCAAATAAATCCATTCCTGGCCAGAAAGCAAAAAACAAAAACCCATCCCAGTAATTTTGTAGCCTGCATGAATGAGCTTCGGAATATCTGTTTTCTGTACTTTCAAAAATATATTTTAAAAATAATTTTAAAGCACAAAACAGAATCCCTAATGCCTGTTTGACTAGCAAGGAGTTAAAAGTTTTCCTTGTAAATATCAGATACTGTACAGTAATTATGTCCTCAACTGGCAGAGACAAAAGTTCAGACTGCCCCAAAGTTTAGTGACCTTGTAATATTGTAACTATTCTTTGGGGTTTTTTTTTTTTGCTGTTAAGCCTATTCAAGCGGTTTATAACAGTAACTATTTTACTGTTTTACCCTTTTGAGATCTTTTCAACGGATTTATATATCAGCCAGAATCCATTCTACACAGTACAGTAAAACCCCTACTTACGAAAAAAAGTCCGTTCCGTAGGCTTTGCAGGCGCACCCCCCAAAGCCGGTATATGGATAAAGGCATCGGGCCACTTTTATTGAATAATGCCCTAGTCCGAATTATAACTTTCAATTGGTGTAATCATCCAATTGTAATTCTTTAAGGCAAGCAGGCCGAAGTAACACTGGTAAGGTTCCTCCCAAAATGCCAATGGCAATTGGCTACATGTAACTATTTGTATCAATTTGTTTGTTGACACAAACAAATTATTGACCGGAGTCAATAAACTATCTACTGACCCCACCCTATGACGTGTATCCGTTAAATATCAAGGTGATGCAGGCTGTTAAGCTCCTGCCATCACCCCTTGCCTGGTGCGTCCTTGACCGGCCAAACCTATTACTCCTGTACCTGTCTAAGTGTTGGCCAGTCAATTGCGAACCTGCCGGATACCTATGGGTCATAAATCTTTACCTTACCAGTGCTACCCGCCACACGGGGAGGCGTCCATGATGACTCATCGCCCCCCCACCCAGACCGTCAGCTTGGTCGCCAGGCCTGCTTGCACCTCACCCAGAAAGAGGTCCATACCTCTAGCCGACAGGTGGACCCCATATCCTGCCTACCAGCAAAAAGTTTTGTAAGCCTATCCGCAGATTTCCAATGGCTGTCTCCCAGCCATGCTTAGCAAGGGACCGGACAACAGCCCTGTCCACTGACCGTCAGAACAGTCCAAACCACGGAGATCCATGTCTCCTCTAAATCGGTGTCTCGGCATGATGTTAGACCATAGCGACCGTGTGTAAGCCATACATGATATAAAACGCTAGGTCACTGCACCTCGACAGTTTAAGGAATGTCAGTGATCCGTATAAGATCATTGCCACCGAGGTGCAGAATAAGAACATCGGGTGGTCCAGCATCCCTGATGGACATCAGGAATGGCAACAGTTCCTGCCCCCTCGTGCCGCGCATACCATACCATCGCATACGTGCAGATGCACGCAGCCCGAGTCGGGGTCCACACTCTGTCGCCGCAGCATATACTGCTGCCCAGTGTACATAGCTGCGGCCCACCAGCCCCACTGCCACCGGTGTGCGGAGACACACAGGATCTGTAAAAGAGGAGAAGAGGTTAAGGACATAACTAGGTACTCATACAGTGAGGGGACGTACATATAAGAAAATTACGCGCACACTCCTGCGTGCCCACATATATCCGCCTCCGAGTACCCCAAACATAGCCGCGGTCAACGCGATGCCTATCCTAACTAAATGGGTGCCAAAACGGGCCCCACACTGTGAAGCGTGGTACCGGTCACCCTTCGTAACTTTACTTTGGTAAGGGTAGACCCATCCTGGTGGCAGAAAAACAGGCTGGGGCGCGCAGCAGGCACTGCCAAAAACTCATGTAGGGCACCAACCGGACAGATGTCTTCAATGGAACCTCGTAGCAGTCTAACTCCACTGCCTACGCCGTGCTGAACAACCTTTGAGGACCGTATCCCCAATTGAGCCCACTCATGCGTGACATAGACATTGTCGAGTTCCAGTGCCCTACGAGACACATCCGCCTTACACAATGGTACCAACTCTGGTACCAACTCACTGATGCGGAGCGCTCCAAAAAAGGCTACCGTGGTAGCTGCATGACCAAGAGCCACCTCATACCTATCATAACATAAGTTATGCCAGCCTCGTGCAAGGTGGGTCAGAACCTCTGTTGAACTCAGGTGACGTGTGTCCGGGCGGCGGACACGTTCACGTGTCCACCCCTCCAAAACACGACGCATGCGGAAGTCACTCACGCAGTCATTGAAGCCCCTCACGTTGGCCATAAATGCCAGTGCCGAAAGCCTAGAGGCTATAGTACGGGGGCCAAACCCTGACTGTGAAGATAAACCATGCATTGTAAAACCTGGTCCACTGTTATTGGCCACACTTGAGGCAACTGTAGTTGCTCGCAAAAGGTTCTAAATCGTATGAAAGCATGTTGATGCGCCTTACGCGTGCGAGGTGCCAATGACATGCCGATCGCCCGGTTCACCTCTCCTCGCCAAACGTCCAAATCTCGGCCGGGAGTGGCGAGGGGAATTCCTCTGCTTCCGGAGCCAAGGCACGGAACCGGGGGATCTGCAGGCAGGATAAAGCATCAGCAATATCATTATTAATACCTGGTACATGTCTGGCCCTGAACAGCACATTTAGGCGTAGGCTTCTCAAAAAGAATTGACAAACCAATGCCATGACCCTAGGGGACTTGGATGTCTGGGCGTTGACAATGTGCACCACTGCCGCATTGTCACACCAAAAATGGACCACTGAGTTGGCCCACTCGTCGCCCCATATCAGCAGTGCTCCCAAAATGGGAAGAAACTCAAGGAAGGTAAGATCGCGGAGGCGATCCGTGCCAAGCCATGCGTGAGGCCATCGGCCGTAAACCCACCTACCCTCAGAGTAAATCCCATAACCCAGGGAGCCGGAGGCATCCGACTGTACTTGAAATCTAGGGCAGACCAGAAGATCTGATCTCCAGAAAGAGACCCCGTTAAAATCCTGGAGGAATTTGAGCCAAACCGAAAGGTCCGCCCGTATGCCCCTGGTCAGCCGGACCCTATGGTGGCGTTTTAACAGGCCAGCCATGGCGTCACACAGGCGCCTGGCCAATGCTCTGCCAGGTGTCACCACCCTGCAGGCAAAGTTAAGATGGCCATGAAGTAGCTGCAGCTCACGAAGGGACACTTTACGTTTGGCAATCAATGCCAAAATCGCTGCGGAGATCCGAGTCACCTTATCCATGGGTAACCTGGATGCCTGTGCGACCGTGTCAATTTCAATGCCTAGAAATGTGAGCTTAGTAGCTGGGCCCTCGGTCTTTTCAGGCACTAAGGGAACACCCAGTTCCCGCATGAGTGTCTGAAATGTAGTGAGGAGACGCGTGCACGTGTCCGAGCCCCGTTCACCCCCGAACAAAAAGTCATCGAGGTAATGGGCCAGAGACCGGGACCCCGACCTGCGAACAAAGGCCCACTGAAGGAAAGTACTGAATCGTTCGAATGCCGAACATGAAATAGAGCAGCCAAAAGGCATGGCCTTTTCTACGTAAAACTCCCCTTGGAACCTAAAACCCAATAGCTCAAAATCCCCTGAGTGCACTGGCAGTAATCGGAAAGGCGATTTCATATCACACTTTGCCAGGAAAGCACCGGGACCGCATGAGCGTACCACTCGTAGGGCCTGATCAAACGACGTGCACCTGACTGCACAAAGGTCATCAGGAATCGCATCACTAACCGAAGAACCCGCAGGGTAAGCTAGATGGTGGATTAGACGAAATTCACCCGGGTTCTTTTTCGGTACTAGCCCCAGAGGGGAGACCTTCAAATTAGGGAAAGATGGTTCCAATAAGGGGCCCACTACTCTCATAGCCTCAACTTCCTTAGCTATACTTAGTGCAGCAACCTCCTCATTACTTTGCAAGGAAAGTAAATTTGGGGCATCTTGAGGTCCCCGAACACCCCTAAATGGAATACGAAAGCCCAACTGGAAACCCTCCAGCAGGTACCTCGCGTCATCCCTTCTTGGATAAGCTGAGAGCCACCACTCCAGCACGTGTACATTAATTGGGGAGGGGGCCTTTCGCATGGCTAGCTCCTTCAGAGGGAGCTCTGACCGCCCCCTGTCCACCCTACCTCTGCCCCGTGACCCACCAGCCCGCGGGCACGCGGAGGTGGCATGGGGGCCAGCGCAAGAGGGACACTCATGTCGGAAACAACACTGGCGCTTATTACACACGCCGTTAGCTGAGAAGCTTCAACACAGCAGGCGGGCTGGAACCCCCTGCCCCGCCGGTTGGCAGGGAGCCTGTGTTGCAGCAGCCCGCTGCACAGCATGACCACAATGGTACCTATCACCATTCGCCAGTCGCGTGGGAGTCATGTACAAGAGCCACAATTGCTGAAAGGGCTCATCCCACCTCATCTCAGGATATAGGGCCACCCTCATCCTAAATTCCTCATCGTAAGCCAACCACGATGGGCCCGGGAAATCAACCATTGCCCTGTAAATATTATCAAGGTATTCAACCATCGGAATGGCCAAATCAGGCCGGGCTCTGAGGCATACCGCCATATATATAAGGTATGGCGGCAACCAGTTGGCCCAGGTACGCGGTGGCTTACGACGACGGGACAGCTCCTTGTCTCTGTCATCCTGTCCCTCCCTCTCCTCCTTAGTGGGCTCATGGTTCAAGAGGGAGAAAATATCCACGTACTCCCCTCGCCAAATCTTATCCCTCATGACCTGTGACAAATGATCACCCAATGGCAAGGAATAGCCGGCCGTGGGCAAAGCCATCGACGGGGCATTTTGGATAGGAGGTATGCGCAGCGGGCCCTGAACAGCCCCTGCGATGCTCGGCATACCCCTAGGGGTGGACACCCCTGCCCTGAACAAGGGACCATTTGGCAACCAGGGGTTAATGGGGCAGTGTGGAAGCAGGTGCCCACCCACGTTAACTTGACGTGGCCAGGGCCACCGAACCCCCCCCCCCAGTGTAAGTGGGCAGTGGTGGTGGTGCACTAATTTGAACCTGATACTCACTAGTCGCACCCCCATGAACCGCCCCCACCGGGGGTTCCGGCCCACGTTGGGCGTCGGAGCTCGCAACTGGCATCGAGCTCTGGGACCACACCTGACTGCTCCCAGCCGGTACATCCGTTCGAATGGGGAGCTGCGAGGCACCAGCCAGAGCTGGCCGGACAGCCTCAAGCAGCTCGACCCTGTTGGCCGCCCGCTGGAGAGTCACAGCCGATGAGTTGGCCGGGATCGACGAGGGGGCCGCAGTTGAAGTAACGGTTGCGCCCCATCAGAAGGTGGCTGGGCAATGCCCAATGATGCTTCCAGCACTGCTATACGTGCTAGTGTATCCACTGCCTCAGAGCCCCCAGTGTAAGGTGGGCCAGGTGGGCCGGACGGCCCACTAGGCAGTTGGTGAAATGGAAACCCAAAAGGGGATCCGGGGACAATAGGGCCATCGCCAGAACTCCGGCCTGGGCCCTGCGAAGGCCCGCCTAGGGCCGAAGTCCCCAAGGGGCCAGCCTGTGCCGGCCCGGCCAGGAAGCTGGTGCCCGGCTGCCAGGAGGGAGCCTGATCAGCCCCACTGGTAGCAGTGGGCAAGTTCCGCATGCTGCCCTCCCGTGGGGGCGCAGCCCTGGTCCTCCGACCCGCAGGCTGCCCCCCGACTGATGAAGGGCCAGGAAAAGCCCTTCCCCTTGGCCGCGGCTTCATCGCCGGGTCCCTGCGCTTGGGAGCCATGTCTCCCTAAGATACAAGGTCTGATCGCCGTAGGATCCCTGTCCAGGGATCGGATCCTGAGCCCGAAGTACTGCGGTAGCGAAGAGGTAATGCCAAAAACGCGCCGGGTATGAAGGGCAAGCTAATTAAGAGAATGCGACGGAGAAAACTTCTCCGCTCCGTCGCAAATCTAAAATGGCAGCTCGGCTGCCTTGTGGCCACCCTTTTTATAGAGGGGTGGCCACGCCCGCTAGCTCACCCGGATGTCTGAGTCCGCGGGGGGGGCGCAAAGAGCACGGCGGCCATTTTGGCACCGCGCTTTCATTTGCTTAAATTGAATTTTTTTTGTAACTCGAAACAAAACCATAGGAAAAATTATTTTTTTACACAACTCGAAGCATACCCATAGGAAAAATGATTTTTTATGTAAATTGAAGCAAACCCATAGGGAAATGCATTTTTACGTAACTCGAAGCAAACCCATAGGAAAAAGAATCTTTATGTAACTCGAAGCAAACCCATAGGAAATTATGTAAATTGGGACATGGTTTTAGGACAAAATCATTATGTAAGTCGAATTTTATGTAACACGAGGCATTTGTAAGTTGGGGTTTTACTGTATAAAGAAAAGTGGATGGGACCAACCATTTACCTTCAAGACAAGCAATATAGTCTTCTCAATTGATTTGATCTGTTTTGAACCTGAGGACATAATAGGTCACTTGTTTTTTTGCATGGGAGAAACAGAGATATCCCTTTTAAAAATAACTCAAAAAACCCTTTCATCCAACCTTTCCCAAATTGGGCACAGAGCAGGAAAATACTATCTTCTACATCTGTGCCAAAACTGGTAATGATCCAAAGTTCACTTTCAAAGTTAACATTTATTTTGGAAGGTGCCCCCATTTTTACAATTGCCCTATAGAACCTTGCTTTGTTCTGCTGCACAATTATATATCTGCCCTTCCATGTAGCAATAATATGCCTGCCCTTAAGATCTTTGGTTATATCTTTAAGAAAAAACACCAACCTTGGAAACAGAGCTATCCTATTAACGAGAACTCACAGCTTTGTACCATTTATATCAAATTCTCCCTTATGGTGCATTTCCTACAGCAGGAAATCAGGTGCAGAGGTCAGGTACAGAAGATTGGTTAGCATACAAATCAATGTGGCTTCCTCCACATGAATAGGAGTTCACTTTCTGAATAGTAAGAATTACACGTCACAGGGTCAGATGAAATGTAACAAATTAGTAGGTGTCCTTGAAGAGTATGTTGAAAATATTATTAAGGTATTTATTAGTAAACATCTCTGACATGAGAATTGCAAAACACTACCGTAAGTGCACCCGTGGCTGTTGTAAATAGGAAAATTCTCCACTGTATAAACGAGCAAAAAAAAAATGGGCAATCTATCTCACCAGATTTCTCCAAGAGAAGGAGAAATCCTTCAACAGTTTCTCAGAATATTTCTCAGAAAAATACGGCCTCTGCAGACATTTTCTTTAATACTAATTGTCATTCTTCAAGGTTCAGCACTTTTCCCAGGCATTCCAATAATTTATTTAGGAAGGTTTAGTCTTGATAAGAGTTTGTTTTTATTACAGAGACATATCTTATAGCTCCTTCCCTGTAGGCTTTATGGTAGATATGAGGGAGAGCCATGTAGAGTCCATCTCCATTTTTTTTTAAAAAAAGTAAAGTCATTGTTGTGTCATAATCTATCCTCCAATTTCTTTTAAGTTTTACTTCCCCACAAAGGAGGCCTCCATTTTTCTATCTCACTCTCAGGCTCTTTGGGAATTTCTTTTTGCTATATTTTTGAGCTCACAGTAACACATTAAGGTGGTCAAGCTGCCTCCCATGTGGTTTTCCTTCCTATTACATATCTCTGCAGCATCACTCACTCCACACCAGCTCTGCCTGCTCACCATTTCCAGATTTGGAAAAGCTCTTTGGAAGGCTTTAACTTACAACCGCCTTCCCTGGGCAGACTAACTGAAGCATGGGAAATGGTGTATATGTATACTGCCAGACAGAGATGAATGGATATCTTCAAAAAACAATTAAAAACTTTCCTATTCAAGGAAGCCTTTCAGAACAATAAATTAACTAGTCAGGTCAGTTGATCCTCTGTGCCCACAGATGACAGTTATTTTATTTTAGGATGTATTTATTTGGTTGGTTTATTTTTATTTTGTTGTATGTTTTATTATGTTATTTGGTTATTTGTATATGTACACTGCCCAGAGTGGGAAATATCCCAAATGGGTGGTATAAAAATGAAACGAATTAATGTATGTATGCATGCATGCATGCATGTGCAAGGTAGAACAAGGCACACACCCATGCTCCTCAGCTACTTATAAGCAAAGGGAGCATAAAAGTATTAATTCTCATGCATAAGGATTTCTCAAAAAACGTTATTCTTTTGACATTCTTTTTGAACAAATCTTTTTTTCCCTATCAAATTGAATGAGAATGATTGCAATTCTCATGTCAGAGATGTTTACTAATAAATACCTTAGTAATATTTTCAAAATACTCTTCAAGGACACTTCTACTAATTTGTTACATTTCATCCGACCCATTTTTCCAAAGTGTTAAGGGAAGCATATATAGTTTTTTCCACACTTTTGTCTCACAACATCATTGCGAAGTAAGCCAGATGGCAAGAAACTGTGTCTGGCCCAGAGACACCCAGTGGACTTTAAGGCTAAAGAAATACATCTTCCAAAATTGCAGTTGAGGTTTTATGCATGCAACTATTGAACAGGGTTCTGGCCATTATGACCAACAAGAGCCATTGGTTTCAATGGGTCCTCTCTAGGTAGGACTAATGCTGAATGCGTGAGTAAGAATGAGACTACACATTTCCAAATCTACAGTTAAACTACTGCAGCTTTTGTTGAGTGCTCACATCAAAAAGCTTGCTTCAACTTCAAGTCCTTATCCACAGAGGGAAAGAGATGAAAGGAAATGTTTTTTTTTTCTTACATACAGCTCCAAAAAGGGAATAATCAATTCTTGCAGAGCTGGAAAGTCCGTGTTTCCTGGTCAAAAGTTAAGGGCACACTGGGAATGAGGTTGATGTAATAGTGGGATTCTAATAGAATCATGATTTCAATATGTAAATTGTTCGTAGTAATTGTTGTTATGTGCTGTCAAGTCAGAACCAACATATAATAACCCTAATAGGTAAGAAGTGGTTTTACCAGTTCCACACACCCCAGTGAGTCTCCATGGTTGAATGGGGACTTGAACCCAGGCCTCCTGATTTGTAGACCATCACTCTACCCATTACACCACACATAATAATAGTTAGGTGCTGTCAATTCAATTCTGACTAACAGGCTGTCTCTCAGGAAATTCCAGGCATAGATTACTCTAGAGTGATTTACCCTTCTGATGTTGCTCTGGAATTGTGCAACTTGCCCAAGGCTACACAGCTGGCAAAGCACATAACTCTACCAGTCACATGTGCTCTGGGTAACCCAAGCTAGGTCCCCTCATGGGTAGCACAGTGGGGATTTAAACTCCCAGTCCCTGGCTGCACAGCCAACTGATCTAACACACTAAGTTTTCCCTGCTCATTTACTGAACACATGCAGCACGGGAAATCCATATGGATAAATAGACATGTATGTGCCTATAATATCCACTTTAAAAATACCAGAATTAATTTTTAAACAATATAGATCACTAACTTGCTATGGACAATGACCTTAAGAAGACTACATATGGATTTGGGCATACAGTACTTGAAAAATGCTCCAAACAGGGGATATAACAATGGAATAATGGCTGATAAGGAAGGCATGCAGGCAGTCTCAGAAATACATCTAATGTCCAAGAGCAAGACCAAGGAATTCCAGTGGATCTATTCCAAGGGACAGGTTTGCAGGCTGAGCCACATGCTCTTTATCTAACTCCCATCACTCATTTTTATTAAGAACACATCAAGGAATTAAAAAAGATGATCCCTCCCGTTGCTTTTAACAATGAGACCAATATTCCAATGCTAGGTGTTGCTATGATAGGGTATAGGTTATGGAGGAGGAAACTGATGCTATAAATCAATTATTTATCCCAACCATTTTGGTGTCACTGTGGCATTAACCTGCACATTCAAGAACACATGAGAACAGTTCAAGGAATGCCTAATGTTAAAATTTACCTTTAAAAAAATAATAATCTGTATTAGCAATAGAGTCTCTTGATGTGAAATTAGGATAAATGACTCTGGCAGAAGCAAAATTCAGAATGTGGGCTAGAAGCCTAATTCTGAAATTGAAAGCTTTAATATAAATCATCAGTCACTCCCTTCAGAGTAGCCACGTGCTCAACAGCATAGATGTGGCCGTGCAACATTTCTACTCTTATAATTTTCTCCCAATATTAGTTTTATAGGAGCAAAAGAACCTAAATATGCTATGTTTCTTCCTTTCTAACTGTGTTTCCAAGTAGATGTTGTTTCTTAATGTGAAACCTTCATTTATCATCATAACAATATCATACAATGATAATAATCACGGTTTCTTCCTGCAAAGAGACTGGAGAGGTGTGTGTAAATCCCCTTGAGCCCGAATACCTCATACTGCAGAACTGCACACGGCTGGCACATGTCAACAATTCCTTGGTTTTAGGCTTCTGTTTCACTTCTTTTTAAACCAACCTTTATCAAAATTCACAAAATTCAAATGCAAGAGAAAGAGAAACTGATAGTTGTCCACCACCAGAGGTTGGACGATTTACTTTACTCTCATAATCCATACCCATCAAGCGCTGCTCCGGAAAATATGGGACCTGCGCAGAATCCTTCTGCACAGAACCCTTCTGTGCATAGGCGTATGCACAGTAACTACTTTCCCCACCTGTCAAATTATGGGATGGCAGCGGGAAAGTGGAGGAAGCGGCGCGGAAATACAGGAAATTCCGGCCAAGCCGGGACACTTGACAGGTATGCATAATCTCTCAGACAGTTCTTCCCATCCTTCCATTTATTACATGGAAACCTAGAAAAGCACAGAGTTGATTGTTTAAAATGTGACATGTGGTGTAGTGGACCCAGGGCTTTCAGGGTTCAAAACCATACCTGTCAACCTTCCCAGATGGGCCAGGATTTCCAGTTTTTCGGCACTGATTTTCGCCATTTCCCGCCCAGAGCTGCCAAAACCCCGGAATTTGGCAGTGGGGGGAAAGGCGTTACTGTGCATATCTTCTGTGCAGCTCACTTCTACGCATGCGTAGAAGGCTTTTATGCATGCGTAGAACCCTTCTATGCATGCGTAGAAGGCTTCTGTGCAGAAGGGGATCGTAGAAGCCTTCTACGCATGCGTAAAAGACTTCTACGCATGCATAGAAGCGAGCTGCGTAGAACGGTTCTGCGCAAGTTGCTTTTATGTATGCGTAGAAGGCTTTTACACATGTGTAAAAAGCAACCTGTGCAGAACCGTTCTGCGCAGGTCCTGGATTGTCCAGAGCCACGGTTGACAGGTATGTTCAAAACCCAGGATCTTCTGATTAGCAGGGACTATGACATCATCTGCCACCATTGCAGGCTTCCCTCTTCCCTTTAAACTTAGGTACAAACTTTAAAGTAGCTGGGAAAACTACTTCACTGAACTGGCCTAACAGTTCAGGAATATGAGGATTCCTTCAGCCTTTGTCTTCTTGAAAGAGGAACATTACAAAGTTGTTAAGGGAGAGTAAAAACCACTGAGATTTGATAGTCAGTTTGTAGAATGGGAGAGATATTTGATCCAGCCTGCTGATTTTTCCAACGCATGGTGGAGGGACCCCTGCAGCGCTGAACGCCGAGACCACCGCCGGCGTTCCTGGGACCCGCCACGCCTCCAGCTGCCTCCGGCCAGGACTTAAAAGGCCGTTGAGGCAGCGAGACTTTGCCGCCGCCTGCAGCCCTCCTGGCAGGATGGAGGGACCCCTGCAGCGCCGAACGCCGAGACCACCGCCGGCGTTCCTGGGACCCGCCACGCCTCCAGCTGCCTCCGGCCAGGACTTAAAAGGCCGTTGAGGCAGCGAGACTTTGCCGCCGCCTCCGGCCCTCCTGGCAGGGTGGAGGGACCCCTGCAGCGCCGAACGCCGAGACCACCGCCGGCGTTCCTGGGACCCGCCACGCCTCCAGCTGCCTCCGGCCAGGACTTAAAAGGCCGTTGAGGCAGCGAGACTTTGCCGCCGCCTCCGGCCCTCCTGGCAGGGTGGAGGGACCCCTGCAGCGCCGAACGCCGAGACCACCGCCGGCGTTCCTGGGACCCGCCACGCCTCCAGCTGCCTCCGGCCAGGACTTAAAAGGCCGTTGAGGCAGCGAGACTTTGCCGCCGCCTCCGGCCCTCCTGGCAGGGTGGAGGGACCCCTGCAGCGCCGAACGCCGAGACCACCGCCGGCGTTCCTGGGACCCGCCACGCCTCCAGCTGCCTCCGGCCAGGACTTAAAAGGCCGTTGAGGCAGCGAGACTTTGCCGCCGCCTCCGGCCCTCCTGGCAGGGTGGAGGGACCCCTGCAGCGCCGAACGCCGAGACCACCGCCGGCGTTCCTGGGACCCGCCACGCCTCCAGCTGCCTCCGGCCAGGACTTAAAAGGCCGTTGAGGCAGCGAGACTTTGCCGCCGCCTCCGGCCCTCCTGGCAGGGTGGAGGGACCCCTGCAGCGCCGAACGCCGAGACCACCGCCGGCGTTCCTGGGACCCGCCACGCCTCCAGCTGCCTCCGGCCAGGACTTAAAAGGCCGTTGAGGCAGCGAGACTTTGCCGCCGCCTCCGGCCCTCCTGGCAGGGTGGAGGGACCCCTGCAGCGCCGAACGCCGAGACCACCGCCGGCGTTCCTGGGACCCGCCACGCCTCCAGCTGCCTCCGGCCAGGACTTAAAAGGCCGTTGAGGCAGCGAGACTCTGCTGCCATTTCTTTTGTATTGTATTATTGAGTTATTATTTGCTATTGTATTTTTGCCATATTGTATTTTGTTTGATGTGTTGTGAGCCGCCCTGAGTCGGCATGTGCTGAGAAGGGCGGCATATAAATCAAATAAATCTAATCTAATCTAATCTAATCTCTAAGAAACAAAATCTTACCACTGCTGGACATGACAGATTTCCACGTTCAAAGTTTTATAGATGGGAAGAAACATTGAAATATGGAATTCTGCAACTGCATTCTGAATTCCCCACCCCCATATGAACTGTGTTGTATGCAAACCAAAAGGCATTCATGCTACTTCCTTCAAACCTTGAGAAGAATCTGTAGTTTTTGTACAAAGCTGACGTAACCTGCCTTGTTTAATTGTTGCTACCTGATGAGATGGTGTGCCGTGCTTCAGTTGAATACCTCATCAGATGCCCGACTGCACAAGTAGCATGCCATCAATAAGCTGCAATTAACCATGCAAGCTAAATAAACTTTATGTGAATACCAACAGGATTTCAGCTACTTTGCACTATTGGAAATGGAATTCACACAGACCACTCTTTTTCAAGACACAAAAATCCCTTCCATGTATGCAATGACATCTCTTCCCATTAGGAAGCCTCTCTGTGAGTCAAGTAAGCTATACAGCTAATAGTTTACCACAGCTAGCTCCTTATTGCCTTGCTTGCACTAAGCACAAAAATACATGTTGTTGATATTAACAGCAGCCATTCAAGATGTAAACCATCCTGTGCTACCACAGTTGTGGAAATTTGCCTGAATGCTCTTCTATAATTATGAAGCTGTACATGGAGGGAGAGAAGGAGCAGTCAACGCACAATTACATGCACCAGCCGGGTGTGCTGCACCAACACATTGCTCTATTTATTTCTCATATTTCTGCATGAAAGGTGAGGGCCAAAACATAGGTGAGGATACACACAAATTATTTTTCTCCTTTAACAATAGCAGCTGAAGAGTGGGCATGGGAGCAAACAAAGGAAGATCACAGTGTATATAAAAAGGCCAGCATCTTGCTTTCAGAAGCTGAAGTTAGCATCACTGGGGAAAACTGCTAAGAATTGGTGCCAGAGCCTATTCGTACTCCTTCCTGCATCTGCTATTGTTAAAGGAAGAGTATGCATTCAATGACACGTTTATTTCAGCCCCTAGTGAAGTCCTACTGATCTGAGATGGAAAAAAAGTCATCTTATATTGAAGGCTCCTTTTCTCTTCCTTCCTTTCTCTGAAAAGCTGACAAAGCTTACCTCAAATGTTAATCAGATTTCTCCCTTCCTACCTAGGCAGGTGGCTGAAATTCATGTACATTTTTAAAAAAGAGTACATCTTTTTAATCCCTTTTGACTTTTGAAAAGAAGTACGGGTGGTGGTGGTGGTGGAAAGAAAAGGACAGAGTTACAGTATTTTAAAAAATCCACAGGTTGAGTGTCTTCTTTTGCCAGGGACTGTCATGTGGACTGTATCTTCAAGTGCAGTCGGGATTCAGTGGTTAACGTCACAAATAAAATATTTTGAAGAAAAGCCCCTTTTGCAATCATGTCACTTTGTGAAGTAATATGAAGTCATAGGAGTTTGTGGACTGCAATCACCTTTTCACCTCGGTTTCTTAGTAGTGATTGGAAAAATAGCAATTTTTCCTTCAGTTCTGAAAAAATGTTCGACAGCTTGAGACTAGAACCACGACTTATGATCAAGAGGTGTTGGATGGGAATAGTATGCCTCATTGTTAGATCCTGCTTGTTATATTCACTCAATGAAAAAGAATATTGATTTGTTGACTGGGTATATTGCTACTGGGATATCTGTGGGGAACAGGGATGGACATCTTCATGCTGCATTCTTTGTAGCAAATGTTGGCTCTCAGGCCTAGCCTTATAGAGTGGATCTATCTCCCCCGGTGTCTTCGGACCCCACCCATACCTGTCAACCACGGCTCCAGCGAATCCGGGACCTGCGCAGGCTGGGTCTGCGCAGGTCAGGTTGTACGCATGCATGCGGAGGGCTACGCCACTTGCGCAGCCTTCTACGCAGGTGGCGTAGCCTTCTGCGCATGCATGGAAGGGAGCTACGGAAGTGTAGAGCCCTTCCACGCAAGCGTGCAACGCGACCTGTGCAGATGGGCTGCGCAGTGCCTCCTTTCCCCCACTGCCAAATTACGGGGGTTTGGCAGCGCGGGTCAGGAAATGGCGCAAATCAGCGCAGAATTATGGGGTAATCCCGGCCAAATCGGGATGGTTGACAGGTATGACCCCACCCCCCCAACCCCCAGGGAGGTCGTATTCATTGTTGTTTTCTCTTGCTGTAATTGAATGGTATATTTTGTGGTTTGAGTTTTTGTAACTGTACTTTTGGAGATGTGTTACTATATTATTATTATTATTATTATTATTATTATTATTATTATTATTATTATTATTATTATTATTATTATTATTATTATTATTATTATTATTATTATTATTATTATTATTATTATGTATTTATTGTCCGCCATGTAAACCACCCTGAGTCGGGTTGCACATGAGTGAGCAATATATAAGCGCGAACATTAAATTAAATTAAATTAAATCTTGAATACTGTATAACTTTGTTTTTCAAAATGGCTCTGGTTTCTCTTCAGATGGTATAAAATTGCTTTTTTGACAACCCAGACAATTGGGTATTCTTTCAAATAGCATGATAATTCAGCTTTAGATGGATGCAGAAGGTCATTTAGCTATATCAGTGGTTCCCAAAGTGGGGCCCATGCTCCACAAGGGGACTTCAATTCCCAGAAGCCTAAGTCAGTACAATGGCTGATCAGTGCTTTGGGGAATTGACTTAGGCTTCTGGGGATTGAAGTCCAACACTGGGCTATATGCAACCTACACAAACACAGGACTTGCCATACTGGCTATCAAAGACCTATTCATCTATCTACCACAGGGGTGGCCAACTTTTTATGTCACAGGGCTGACCACACCCCTGGACAGCTGAGTAGGCCTGACCACTCCCCCAGAAGCAGAAGCATTTATGGCTGTTGGAAATGCGCCCACTTCCACATTTACAACAGCCGCACGGGCGTTTGCACATGCGCAGGCACGTTTTATGTCTGACGTAAGTGCACCCACTTCTGGGTGTGGCAGAAGCAGTGACAGGTTGGATGGGATGGTGTTGTGGGCCGGGTCTGGCCTATGGGCCATAGGTTGGGAACCTCAGATTTACCACTTTGACCTTAATTCAACATCACACTGAAGTATAATTTAATGTTAGAGACAGTATCCCAGCAACTGTGACTTGCCCTCTCTTTCCTTCTAGTCCAGTGTGTTCACAAGGAGACTGACAGCTTGTACTGGCATATTAACTAACCACAGTTTGGTATTATGTCAGAAACTAGGCAAACTGTGGTTTTAGCTACAGTTCAATGAAATAAGGCAATCTGAAGCCGAGGTTTATGAGGCTGACTTTTTCAGTCAATGATAGTTCGCGTTAACTGCCCATGTAATGCTCAGCTGCAGAAAATTGAAAATGAAACAAAGGGCTTTCAGTATTCTTCTCATAGTAATACCAGAAAAAAGGTTCTTATGCAAACTTCATTTGCATAACAATAAACTTAATAGTTATTTAAAAATTTTCCCCAAAACGGTTGCTCTTCTCTTCATACAACGGACAGATCTTTATTGGTTCTCCTCATTTCTGTATCTCTCTCTACCATGCTTTGCTCCATCCCAAAGCATTTCCCTGTCATAAAATTGCTTCCTAAATTTCCCATCCGGAATAGCCAATGGTCATATTGGGAGCTGTAGCCCTTCCAAGCACTGCCTCTAAAATTTAGAATTGCACTGGGGAAAAATGCTAAGTTGACTTGGGAAATCTGAATCTAAGGCTTGTGTCTTGAAATGTCTTTGCCACAGCCTGACATGCTGAATTCAAAAGTGATAAACACTGTCCCGATAATGTATTATCCAATTTTGTTGCTAGGAAGCAAAGGTAAGCACTAATGGAGACATCAGATTAAATATTAACAATTCAGTCACATAGGCTGCAAGCAAGAGCATCACAATTGACATTGCATAACTACATTATTGTTTAGGAAGCTTTTTCTTGGCTTCCCAATCCTGTTTGTCTGATAAGCTTGTGCCAACAAAAGGACTGTGATAATTACAATTTGCTACACAAACCGGGACAACTGATAAATGATTTATTGATTCTGTCTTTGCAGAAATAATCTCTCAATTTATGTCTCAAACATATAGCTAAAGAAAACTAAGAAATGGAAGCCAAAAATTAAACCAAAGGCAGGCTACTCCATCACACTATTTTCAAGATCCATGTTAAATACATGCTAGAATCATATACATTATCTGCTATCAATTTGTTTACTTGAAAAACAGCAAAGGAGAGCAAGAGTAAAATATTTCTGTGCATTGTTCACAATTTTGGAAGTCTTTGCTTTCCCTAAACTTTAGCTGCCACTGAACAAATGTGCAATTCAAAGCCTTCCCTTAATGAATTTACTTTTCTTGATGAAGATTTACAGCCAAGCACTTCACTTGGATCTTACTATCTAAACTATCATAGGTCCTCATTCAGGCATCCCCTGAGTGGAGTTTCTCCAGCAAAAAATCATTTCGACCCAGAATAATTTCTGACACAAAATTATTATAGGTTGGAAGAGGTGCAGAATCCACTTCCATCTGAGAGTTTAGCCTCCTGGATCTCAAGCCTTCCAAGGCCTGTAAGGACTATAAATTCATCACCAACTTGGGCTCCAGAGGATTAAAAGTCATCCTCATTGGGGCTATGGGATGCCGACAGACTCTATTAATTCTGCTTCGTATCCAGGAATTTTCTTCATGGAGATTAAACAGCAACAGAATTCAAGATTTTTCATAACAGGTTGTATAATGTCCATAGCTCATCACTCAGAAAACATCCTCTATTGTTGTACTAACTTACCAACAAGAATGCATTTAGATTGCTTTAATTAAATATCTTTAATGCCAGCTGGATAAAGGATGCAGTATCAAAAGTAGTGGTGGCTGCTATGCATATTCTTATTCATAAAAATTGTCATTTTCCTAAAGCAGAATGTTCATTTTCATGTTCATTAATTTTTTGGCAGAACAGAATTATTGGGACCGGAGATATTTCTGTTTCATACTTCTTCGTCTTGAACAACTTGTGCCATTATGTACACAACTTTGTTCATACTATAGATGTACACAACTTTGTTCATACTATAGATGTACACAACTTTGTTCATACTATAAATTTAGTGAAGGGCAAAGGGGAAGTAAAAAAACAAGAAGAAACTGTTCATTCTCGCTTGAATGTCTCCTCTTCTGATTTTCCTTCCTGCTGAACAATCAAAGGAAAAGTCCTGTATAAACGACCAACTATACAATTCTAAGCAATTGAAAGTAACTGTGGGAAAAAAATTGCTTTTTAAAAAGTGGTTCCCAAGTTGATTTTTCTGCACAGAAAATTTGAAAAAGCAACATATTGAGCTGCATGGATTAGAATAGGGATTATCAACCTGTGGCCCATGGGCCAGATGCAGCACACTTCCACCACACCAGAAAGTGCCATGTGGTGCCATGTGGTGGAGGAAGGGTAAAATGGGTGTCCAGCCCCCAAAGCTGTCTGAGGGAGCGTGATCAGGCCCCAGGCTTAAAAAGGTTGAGAACTCGTGTATTGGAAAGTGTAAGATAAGGCTTGAATTACAATGTGGTTGGTCACCCAGCACAGGGAACTGAAGGCTGCACAGTAGTGCTTCAACTTCATTAGGGCTGTTTCCATCTACCCACAAGTACTCAAGAAAAAGAAGAAAAAATAGCCACTATAATTGTGAGTGCTTTCAAAGAGTAAAAGGATGGCTTAGGGAACATGTTTTTCTTTTTTCAGATCACTGTAAGTTATCTCTTTATTTCAACCTTTACTAATAATCGCTGAATCCTGCTTTACACCTTGTAGCAAATTCAGAAAAAACAAACACTTTCCTCCCAAGCCAAAAGGCTGTTACAGTGATACCTCATACAATGTCCAAACCTGGTTCCACAAGTTTGGACTTTATACGGATTTGGACTTTGTATGAGGCATGCAAAATCCTAGCCGTGATGCCTCATACAATGTCCAAATCTTTGCTGCGATGCCTCATACAACGTCGTTTCCATAGAGATACATTGTACTGTAACAGCACAGACTTCAAGGAAACAGACAGGAAACTGACAGAACTTTAAGAAATCGTTGTCTAAAGGCTAAATACATTCCAAAAACATGTCAAACAATCCTGATTGTCCAAGAACCTGCAGAATGCTGCAAAAATCCCAGGGATGCTTCTAAAAATTCTGATGGAAAAATTTAAAAAACAAAATCCAAAATCGCACTCAAAACCACTCCTAAACACTCCTCGCCTCGTGCAAAACCCACAAGAGCAATGTACGCATGTGTCCTGCCTTTTATATTGCCCAGGCACAATGCAACCTGGGAAAAACCCCAATGCCTCATACAAAGTCGCAGTGACTTTGTATGAGGCAACTTTTTTCAAGGAATTAGGTGATGTTGTATGAATTCAATGTTGTATGAAGCGGACTTTGTATAAGTTATTACTGTATTTTAAAATTGTTGGCTGGGGAGAGAACAGAACTGAAGTTAAAAAGCAGAGTAAAGTTAAGTCCAAGTAGTGGAATATATAAACTTCTAACATTTAATACTTCCAGGTCATGATACTAAATGGTCCCCCCCCCCACTTATTTAAATACTAAAAGTAATTCTGAATCTGGAAAATTCACCAGGTTCTTTCAGATGCTGTTTTTGTTATGCATCTGACCTGCAACAGAAGGACCTATTATTAAACTGTGTCTGTTCTTAAAAGACCCAAAATCTTTCCGTAAAATGCATCATTGTCTATCATAATATAAATTGAGAGACATAAATTTAAAAAAGGAGCACAGCTTGGCAAGCAATGTATCCGTTTGCCTTATGCTTGTTTTGGGTTTGCGTACTGCCTAAACTTTAAAATGTCTACCCTAAAGAGCTGCATCTACCACACATTTTACAACCAATTTGGCAACAGATTAATTCATCTTTATTAACCCTAGTTCATTTTTATTTAACCAGGCACTGTAATTAATAACATCTTCAATTTGCCTTGCAATTTTTATTTCCTATATCTTATTGTGATTGTTTGCTTTTATTGTTTGACTCAAATATATGAGGTTTTAAGTAATTTGTTATATATGCTGCCCTGAAATTTGGTCTGATGCAAATCTGTTTATAAATGTTCCTGACAAAATCAGTCAGTCAGTCAGTCAGTCAGCTAATAACTACTAGTACCAATTGTAGAGCTAATCACTATAGTTGTTTTCTTTCCCACTATCACAGTGTGATGACTAAATGTTGCTGTTGGCTTTCTACAACTTTTAATTTCATCAAAGAGCAATATAGCTGAAAAATTGGATAACAATCCTTTCTTGTGATTCACAAGGCAGTATTATATGAACAGGTCTTCTTCCTTGACTTCTTCAGCAGTCAGACAGAGTGGAAAACATTTCAAATAATAATCCATAAGAATCTATGCTCTATATCTACTGGCTGGTGTGCATCTAACAGAGATCTTTTCATTTTTGTGTTAAAGTATTTTCATTCTACAAGCTGACTGCTGGCTGACACACAATCTAACCTAAAGGCTATGGATCAGCAAGTAAATACTGAAATTCTATTAGTTTTCAGACTTGGAGTTTATGCCTTTCATTTCAAATAAAATCAAAACCCTGCACATGAATAGGGAAAGCATGAAGTACAGATCCTTTCCTATAACCATCCAGCTACCTATTACCAGAATGCTAAGAAGAAAGCTGTTTAGCATTTTGCAGATAGTCTATTTCCTGTGCTCAATAACTTTGCCAAAGAAAGTAAACAGGAAACATAAAAGAGATCCAGAATTAAAACCATGACGATCACTATGTGAGGTGAGGTGTGGGGTGGGGAATCAAACTGTGCAGAAGTACAAAGACAGACTCTGAATGTGTTTTAATATTAACATAATATATGAAGCATGAATTATTCTGAATTCTGTATGTACAGCTGCCTCAAAAGGAATGAACAAACCTGCTTTAGACTCGTCTCTTAGGAATTTATCACCAGAAGAAAGAATGAATGAAATGCTAAAAACCTTTAAAATACCCATGAACACTGCAGCACCCCCACCCCCACCCTAGATTCCTTAGTTGGGTCATTATTCAATTAAGTTCTGCAATTCAACAAAGACAGACTCCTGCAGTCAACCTCAGAGATCATAGTATGGAGTCAACAGAACAGCAAATAGGATAATAATTAGCAATTATTATAAGGTAAAAAGATTCATATTCCTTCTGCCACTCCATACAAGACACCATAAAGTGGCAACTTGGAGTTGTTCATTGAGGTGTTTCCAACATTGTCATGTTCCCTCTGGTTCTAAATGAGTCTATCTAAGGCAAGCAGGTATCCCTCTGGTTTCCTTTCACTTGACAGGGCTACGACGACTTCTAGAGTTGAGTGATCAAGATCTCAGCAACAAACTACCTTGCCTACATCTTCATGTCTGCTCATTTTGGCTCTCGTGCCTGTAATCTATCCCTTTCCTTTGTTCTTGTGTGCTGGAGTTCCCACCACACTCCAAAGCCTGGGATTCACCATCTCATCCTGCTAGCCTCTCTACACTTAAATTGTGTGGAACTATCGCTGCCATAAGGACAGCCTCACTGCTGATTTGCAATTTATTAAATGAACATGAAAAGCAGCAAAATCTGGCAGTGGTACCTCATACGATGATTTTAATCCATTCCACGGGGCTTGTTGTTGTACGAAACAATTGCTATACGATGCATGCATCGTATAGCGATTTTCCCTATGGGATGCATCGTACAACAATATTTTTTTTGCTAAGAGGTTTTTCCCATTGAAAAATTGTTGTATGATTTTTTTACATAATGAAAATTGTTATGCGGGATGCCATTTCCCCCAAAAACCTAATTGTTATGTGATTTCATTGCTATACCATACCTGTCAACCTTCCCGGATTGGCTGGGATTTCCCGATTTTTGGTGCCGATTTGCACCATTTCTATGCAAGCATAGAAGGGTTCTAGCAAGCATAAAATCCTTCTACGCATGCGTAGAAGGCGATCTGCGCAGAACCGTTCTGCGCAGGTCCCGTATTTTCTGGAGCCGCGGTTGACAGGTATTTGCTATACGGGGCGATTGTTATATGAGGTTCCACTGTATGCAATTGTGTTGCAGTGATATAAGAAGTGAAACTGAAAGACAAGCTGTGGGGTTGTAAGAACTGCTTGGGAATGGCTAATGGCCAGAAAATTGATAAAAGAATTGGTACTGTGAGCTGGTATGATGTTGCGATGGTACTGAGATGACACAGCATAAAGCATTATAAAGCAGTGCTCCAAAGAGTTGTTATATGCTTTGTATATGCAATACTTTCACCTTGAAGAACACAAAGAAATCTTGCTAGCTAGAACTTGGGTGCAGAAATGGTGTCACCTCTAAGAACTGTTCTTACCTTATAAAGCTGAAATGTGCAAACTGTGTTATCATAGCAATATGAAGTGGCAGGTGAGTCATTTAAAAGGAATACAGTGTTCATTTGAAACTCCAATCATCACGCTAGGTGACTGGTTTAGTGCTGACTTAAAGAGGATGTCACCTATTGAACCACTTCAAAAAAAGCATCCTGCATTTTCCTTGAAGATCTCTTATCCAAGTATTGACCATACTTGAAATGCTTTGCTTGCAAGATCTGATGAGATATACATTAAAGGCGAAGAGCTGCAGGCTTGTGATAAGGATGTAACTTGAAAAGAAGTTAACAATATGGAAAAATAAAAGGCAATTGTGTCAGAAACATGATATATATTATTTATGTAGAATTTCTGTGTGGAAAAGTCACAGAAATTTTCAAGGATGTAAGCAATGGCTTCTATACGTATTTTCTGCCTTGAGAACAAAGCAGGCAAGTTCTGATCACTTCCTCCACATTAAAAAATATATATCTGGTTTCACTGTTAATAATACTTAGAGGAGTTGTATACGTAGATTCCATATTTAGATGAAAGTTGGAAACAAAGACGCAAATGGGTATTGCTCACCTTTCAAACTATAAATCTTAAACCAGAAGAGGTTAAGTTAAACTTATGGAGAGCAAAAGCAACATATCTTATCAAGTTTCACTTGATTATTGTTTGATCTTATTTTGCTTCAAAGAATGATATACAATTCACTATATGGAGAAATACAATCAGTGCAGGATATATGTGTATGCAATTTATGCCCCAAATAAAGGGGTGCCCAGACATTTTGGGCTGTGGGCCGGTCATGTGGTTGAGTGGACTGGTCACGTGGTTCCTTCCACCAGAAGTGGAAGTTAAATATGCCCGCATATGTACAAAACACTGCCATAAATGCACTCATGGCACTAAATGTGTTTATGACAGCTGTGGGTGCTTTATGGCAGTGTTTTGCACATGCATGTTTTATGTCCTCCTCCAGGAGGGGTGAGGGCCGGATTATTAGGTGCTGTGGGCCGGATTTGGCCCGTGGGCTGTAGTTTGAGCACCCCTGTTCTAATTTGAGTACAAAAGAAGATCTAGCAAATGGCTGATGCAACGTAAGTAGTTGCCCACTTCTGATCAAAAATAGTCTAATCATTTTAACATGTTAATTCATTCCAAATTTTACCAATATTTCATATATGCCTGTAATTTTAAATACAAATAAAGTAAGACAGAGAACAGTATGTTGCATTTGACCTCATTCTTCAGAGAGGTGATTTCTCTGTTGAACACATGGATGTACAGCACAGATGTTATTTATATGTGTGCTTGTTTGAAAATAAACTTTGGAATAGTTGTCATTATGTCAACAAACCAAGAGATGGAAAAGGCCAATTAGGTCTATCCTCAATCTTTTGCTGAAGCCAATTTCTTCATGCAGCATATTCCCCTGTGCTCTGTCCAGTTAATACTTCATCTCTGCTGAATTTGAGAAAGTTCTTTCTCCATAAAACGAGAGTAAAAAAAAGAAGGAAAGAAAAAGCACCACAGCAACCCAAATCAATAGCCATAGCGAAGAGAGGTGTCTTACTTCCAAGTTCTAAAAGGAACAGAATCATTTTTCATTGTATGATTATATCTATAAAATGTTAATGTTCTAATTTTGGCCAGCACAGTATGAAATAGTTATCTATGAGGTTGTTTCAGTCCCACTTGTCTTAGTTTGGTTCCTGCAAGAGGACAGCTATCACATGCTTATATTTCCTACATCACTTATAATGGAAGATTTACGACCACAGCTAGCACAACTTCATTTAATTGTGCTTGCGCTGTATGGGTTCCAAACTGAAATGCTTCAGGACCTTTGCTAGTAACTTAAAAAAACTTTTTTTTTTACAAACAGCCTAGGGAAGACATCTAGCTGAGCTTTTTCCATATCATACAGGTCTAATTTAAAGGAAAGATAACCATTGAGGCTTCAGACCTACCTGAAAATAAGTGCCAGTGCTCAGTGATGATACATTCTTAGTAGACATGTTTGGCCATTGAAAGCCCATTTCGTTTTCTTGCCCAACTTTTTTGTACCGGGCTTTAGCTTCATAAGATACACTTTGAACCTTTGACCAGGGTTCCAATACCACATGTATACTTTTCCTGCCCTTCAGGAAAGGACTTAAAACTTGGCTGGCAAGGCAGGTGTGGGGCACTGATGGAGAGGTGACCCCCACCTGCTAGCTCGTCTGAATAAATAACTAGATCCTCCATCTCTTTTATGGATGGGATGAGTGGGTTCCTTTTTAAATAAGGGATGGTTTTAAATGTTTTATTTTATTTTTATGAGTGTTTTTATGTCTTTTAATTGTGAGCCGCCTGGAGTCGCTTCAGCGAGGGGGAAGCGATACAAATGTAAAAATTAAATTAAATTAATTCTTCCTTAAATTTAAAGTTGTTTCCTTTAATATGAGAAAGGCCCCATACTATGACAGTTAGAAATACAATATTTTGGACTCCATTTCTCAAGTGTGCAGTACTTTTTGCCTTATTTAAAGTTTTCATGGGAGAGCAAAAAAATAAAATAAAATTGGCTTCGAAATATTCCACTATAAAAAGAAAATCATGATGGCTATTTTACCAATATGCTAAATGCTTCCAAATTGCACAAGGTGCTTTATGCCATCAGTTTCCTGTGTCTTCCCAAATGTAGCCAATGTGAGCCAATTGTAAATCTATAAAAGGGAACTCATTCTAGATAAGATGTTACTGATGAGTCTTTGAGCAGCATCCAAAGAGTTCGATGTAACATCTGAAATTCACCTGAAGCCACTTTTCCCTGATGCCACCAACACCAAAATCCCAGCAGAATTGACTTGCAGGGAATCATTGCTTATGGGACAGCCAACAAATTCTCTCCCAGGAGAACCGCACTATCGGAAGGTCAGACAGAGCACAATTCTGCTAGGAAGAAAGGCATGTGCTCCCCTCATGACAAACCTCCCAGCAAAGTCTTTGGGATTTTTGTGGTGGTAGCTATAGAAAAATCAGCAGTGGCTGAGATCTGTAGAAGAATCAGGAGTGGCTGACAGGGTGGTGGAGGTGATGTGGTACACTTGTCATGTGTATGAGGCTGTGCGGGTTTCAGCGATACCAAAAATGGCAAATATTTTAAGAACCTAGTTCCTAATACATCTATTTTCTTGGGGATTTTCTACTTATACAACAATGCATTGTTGGGTAGTCTCAGCAGCGGGTGTGTGATGGAGGGAGATTGATTAGAAGTCAGTGACAAGTAATTACTTCTACATGGAGCATTTTAAAGAATAGATGAATTCCTCGATCTATATTCAGTCACCCCAAAAGACAGGGTACAAACAGTGCCCTTTTTTCTTCTATGATGTCTGTATTAGAATCACATCTAACAAGATGCTACACTCCTAAGGTTGATAACATCTGAAAATGTTCTTGGGTTGAACTGGCACTAAGGAATCTAGTCCACCCAGGAAAGCAGAAGCAAGCTCCTCTGGCACAAAAAACAGGGCGGAATATGTTTGTTTCGTTTTCTACCTTCAATTTCCATTCCACACACCTTTGAAAGAAAACTGGGAATTAGGGCCAGTTAAAGTGGCAGCTTAGTGGTTGTCTCTGAGCTTGATGACCAGAAGGTCGGCAGATCAACAGTCTGAGACCCAAGTATTGCACATAGGAGTTAGCTCCCATCATCTGTCCCAACTCCTGCCAACATAGCAGTCTGAAAGCAAGAAATTGCAAGTAGATAAATAGGTACCACTTTGGCAGGAAAAGTAACAATGTTCTGTGTGCTCCGACGTAGTGCTCCGACGTCTAGTCGTGCCTGACACAGGATCATGGGAATGTCTGCAGATGCAGACATTGCTGGCTCTTTGGCTGGATACGAGATGATCACTGCTTCCGAGCTTTGGACATGACCGGCTTTCGAGCAATGGAGACCGTTACTTTTTAATGATTCATTCAAATATTAGGCAATAGGCATGCAACCTGGCTAAAAACCAATGCATCTGATGGTAACAACTCTAGACATAACTCCTCCAACCTGTTATGACAAAAACGAATCAGAAAATTCTGAAACAAGATGTGAGGAATGGTATTACTGTATCTTGAAACATTGTTTCTAAGTATCCTTCAACACACACAATAAAAGAAATAAATTACTCCTCCTCTAAAATAATAATCTGGATATCGGGCCAGACCACTGGATCCACCTAGTCTAATCTTGTTCTCCCTGACCTGAAGCAATTCTCTCCAAGCCTCTGATGATGATACCGAACATCACCTGGTGTTCTCCCAGTCAAGTATTAATCATGACCAACCATGCTTACCTTCCAAAATCAGACGAGGCTGAGCATGAAGGTGTCTGCTATTGTTAGATACTGCTATGTCATGGCAAGCCTTGCAGGGGTTTTGATGTATTTTGGGTATTGAGCAATTAAAATATCATAGCCACCTCCTCCCATGACTTTCACTGGCCAGCTCCGCTGAGTCCTAAATCAACACTCTACTTATTTCATTGCTACCCTGCCTTTCTCCATGTAAAGGGACGCAAGTTGGCTTACAACCGCTGCCGGAGGTGTTTCGGGGCCAGCCCCATCCCAGTCCAGGAGGGGTGGAAAGGCAGCTGAGCCCCGGGATGGCCCAACACTGCCAGCCTTGCCGCCACTGCTGCCGCAGGTGTTTCAAGGACAGCCCCCTCCCAGCCCCGGACTCTCCTCTCAGCCAGTCAGGCCTCGAGGGGAGATGGAAAACAGCTGTGTGGGGCGAATAGCTGTGGGCAACCCCCGCGGCTAGAAGAGCTGCCACCACCTTCAGTACCGAGGCCATGTGCTCCTTCCCCTCAGCTTGGCCGGATGATGGGGAAGTGGGAGCACTGGAGCCTGGACTCTGCAAAGACATTGAGTTTTTGGGGTTCAGTAAGGACGTTGAGCCCCAGCTCCGTAAGGACTGTGGGGATGTGAGGGATGGAGGACTTTTGTTATTTATTACTGCTGTCAGGTTGATTGTTGTACCTTGATATGCCATTGTATTTTTACTGTAATTGTATTTACTGGACTTTGTGTAGTATTGGGTATTTATTTATTTTGTATATTGGTATTGATTGTATTGTTTTATTGTTTGCCGCTTCGGGTCGCCTCCGGGCTGAGGGAAGCGGGATACAAATAAAGGTTATGATATGATATAATATATTATAACACAAACATATGATATCTATTCCATAGTGACTGTTGCAAGCTGGTATGGTAGATAGATAATTTGGCAAGTTGTGTCTTGACCAGGGTTCCTCAAACTTGGCTCTCCAGGTGTTCTTGGACTTCAAGTCCCAGAAGCCCAAGTCAGCACACCTGCTGATCAGGGCTTCTGAGAATTGAAGTCCAAGAACATCTTGTGAGCCATGTTTGAGCAGTCCTGGCCTAGACTGAAACTCAGCAAGGAATTCTAGGTAAAGGTAAAGGTCACACTTGCTCGAAAGCCAGTTGTATCCGACTCTAGGGTACAGTCAAAGAGCCAGCGCTGTCTGCATCTGCAGAATTTCTGTGGACATATGGCAGGCATGCCTCAATGGAACACTGCTTACCTTTCCACCAAAGTGGTATGTATTTATCTACTTGCAATTTCTTGCTTTTGAACTGCTAGGCTGGCAGGAACTGGGACAGAGACGGAAGCCCACACCATCATGCAGTACTTGGGAATCAAACTCCAACCTTCTAGTCATCAAGTTCAGCATCTTAACCACGTCAGCCATCGCATTCTAGTGGGTCTCTAATCAATAGACAGTGGTACCCTGTATAACAAATGCACCATACAACCGGGGGGGGGGGGAATCATACAACGAAGAAAATTTGAAAAAACCATTGTGCTCCACATAACAAAAAAATTTTTGTTATACGATGCAATGCATCTCTATGAGGAAAATTGTACAACAAAAATCTCTATGGGAAATTACGATTTTCCCCATAGGGATTTTCATTGCACGATGCATGCATTGTATAACAAAATAATAATAATCATATAACGGAAGTGCCTCATAGGATGAATTATTTTCATTATACGGGGTTCTACTGTAGTACTTTTCTTGTGGAGCAACACAGGTCAGCTTGTCTTGTCTGTCCACAAGATAAAAATCAATTGGAAAAATAAAATGAAATCAAGCCCTCCTTCCCCCCCCCCCCCGCTCCCGCCCCCTTTGCACTCAATATGTTACTATCAACATTTTTGAATTTGCTGCATTTGCCATCTGTCCATCTTCGGAAACAAAATGAGAAAGAAAGAAAAATATGCTTGATAGATTGCTATGTAAGAGTGAACCTTGCTATATTTTTCCCTTCCTGGAAGCAGTATGGGAATGAACCATCCAAATTAGTCAAATGAAGAATAAACAAAACTGTTGATATGTAGAGACCTACATCATTTACTTTATAAAGCTCAGGGCACTATATCCAAAAGCTGACTCAGAGAATTACTCCTGCTTACATCGGTAAATGGAGAAAGAAAACAGTGCTGTATATGAAACAAGACAGAACAACTGACATGGAGAAATTTTGTGTCTAATGACATTTTCCTGCTTTACCATTGCCAAAAAGTGCAGAAATGTTAACAGCTGTATTTTGTTTAGAGAACTAGCTTGGGAAAATTGAAAGGCAAACTCATTTTGATTACAGCAGTTATAACAGCTGATTTGAGACAGATTTCACTATTTGAGAATAAAAAAAATATTAGGGACGGTGAAAATGTAGTTCAAAACCCTGACTATAATAGCAGAACCGAATACCCCTTCTGAAACAAAGTGATAAAGGAAGTCTTTCTTTCTTCCTGGCTCAATGCTTTGGCATAACAAATAATTGCGAGAAACTGACAGTAGACAGAAAATGTGCATGAAGGCATAACCATATGTCCTTTCCATTCTCAGCCCTAGCAAATGAAATTCAATGGAGCATTTCCTCACTGGAAGGTAACATTTGCATCTACATGGTAAATACATTTATTTTTTTATTTTTTTAGCTTGGGAAACATCAGGGCTGCTATGGGCATAGGAGAGAATAAAAGTTCCCTCCAGAATATGTGATTATTCACCAGGAACACCACCTCTCTCACTAGCTTGCTGTTTCTACATCAGGGGTGCCCAAACTATGGCATGTGAGCCAGATCCGACCCCCATCCCCCGACACCAATTCATCCAGCCCATGCCACCCTCATTGCTCCTGGAAGTGGAAGTAAAACACACCCATATGGGTGTATTTTACTTCCTCTTCTGGGAGCAACGAGGGCAGCACAGGCCGGATGAATTGGTGTCGGAGGTGGATCTGGCCCACGGGCCATAGTTTGACCACCCCTGGTTTAAGCAGAGAAGATGGCAGCAGCTTAAAACCTATCTCATCCTTTTGCAAAACAGATTGCAAGGCGCATTTTACTTCCGCTTTCGGTGGGAGGAACCATGTGACTGGCCCGCTGAACCTCGTGACCAGCCCACGGCCCCAGAGGTTTGGGCACCCCTCTTCTACATGATGGTTGTTGCTGTAACCCCATATAGAAACCCATTCTGGAAGAAAGCACACAAAAAACCTCTTCAGTTACCAGGGTTATTGGGTCAGTACCAGAGAGGTTGGCTAAAAATTCAGCATCCATAGTTACCTGCAGAGTCCAGAAGTGTTACCTTTCCCCCTCCTTTTGGAAAAACACACTTCAAGAGGAATTTTGTTGTTGTTGTTCAGTTGCACAGTCAATTCAGACCCTTTGCGACCCTATGGACCATTGTCCTCCAGGCACCTCTGTCCGTGCCATCCTACTCAGCCCGCTGTCCAAAATTAGTTCTGCTTATTCAGTTGGTGGGCAGAATAGTCTGCTTGATAGTCTGGAGTGAATGATCCCTTTGGATTGATAAGGGAAAGGTTGTCCTTGCACGAAAGCCAGTCATATCCGACTCTAGGGTTCAGTGCTCACTTCTGTTTACAGCCAAAGAACTAGCGCTGTTGGTGTCTGCAGATATTTCCATGGACATATGGCAGGCATGACTAAACACCAGAGTGCATGGAATGCTGTTTACCTTTCCCACCAAAGTGGTACCTATTTATCTACTTGCAATCTCTTGCTTTCGAACTGCTAGGTTGACTGAAGCTGGGACAAAAATGGAAGCTCACTCCATCATGCAGCACTCGGGTCTTGAACTGCTGGCCTACCGACCTTCCAGTAATCAGGTTCAGAATCCTAACCACTAAGTCACCGCAGTCCCTTTTGGATTGACAGTCTTTGGTTAACCACGCCTGGCTCAGTAATCAGGCAGTATTATGGAATCTAGATGCAATGTCAACACTTGATAGCTCTGGCTTTTAAACACCCTTTACAGCAGCTGCCATAGTCTCAATTTACTCAAACCTCATATACAGTTGAAACTCGGAAAATTAGAATATTGTGTAAATGTATATTCATTTCACTTAAAAGGTGAAACAAATATATGAGATATACTCACTACATGCAATGCGAGAGATGTCATGCCTTAATTTGTTATAATTGTGATGATCATGGCGTACAGCGTACATGAGATTATGTGATGATTATGGGGAACATGAGATTGAGGGGTTGGGGTTTTCATAAACTGTAAGCCATAAGCATCAATATTATAACAAAGTAAGGCTTGAACTATCTTGCTTTGCATGTAATGAGTCTATCTCATATATTTGTTTCACCTTTTAAGTTGCATTACTGAGCTGAATGAACATTTGCACGATATTCTAATTTTCCGAATTTCACCTGTACACAGGATAAGCAAGGGAATGTAAATCCATTCTGCCACATTGATTTCTCTACATAATAATTAACATTACCATAGAATGGAAAGTTTCTGGCACTTTTTAAAAAAAAAGTTACAAATTAAGACTAAACTCATTAGTCAATGCTGATTAATTGCTATAATCAATTAATCTGTGATTAGATAAGGATTTACATGCATTTTTAACCAAAGTTGCTCCTCGAAGAAATAAGTTAGGTGCTACTATTCTAGAAACAATCATGAAAAATAGATGGTTTTTCTTCTTTATTTAATTTGGTTAAGTAGCTTTAATATAGTGGCTGTATTGATATCAATGGCTTAATAAAGCAATGCATCATTTACAAAGTAGCTAGTTGACTAAAACACAACCCAAAATAAGGTAATAACTTTACTCACGAAATTGTTTTGGCTATTCCTGCAAACTTTTTATTTAACATAGCAAAGTTTTATATAGACTTATCCAATGACAATTTCCAACAACTGTACATTTATTAAACTTGGGAAGTTTTAACCCAGCTGCTGGTTACATTTAAGCAGGTTCTATTTCAGGACTGCTTGAATAAACTGTCTGAACATTTCATTACTCATAGTTCAAAGCTCTGAACAAAGCTGTATTAATTTAGATAATTCACTTGCTCAAAAAAGACATCGTGTTGGGTACTGGGATTTTCTTGAACACTGTTTTCATTTAAACCTATCGCTGATAAGAATGCCTTAGTTTGAATAGATTACACAGGATAGCAGAAAATGTAATGCCATTATTGGATTTGCTTAACTCATTTAAAAAAGCAAAACTAAATATATTTAAGCAGTCTTTAAAACAATGTTTTGTCCTGGTGCCCTAGTAACCTTGTTGTTGTTGTTGTTAATCAACTAGGATAGAGCAGACCATTGTTGTTTTCCTGTGGGATGGTTAGAGCTATTTTAGCTTGTTCCTTTTCTAATTCTGATGTCAGGATTAGCAGCTGGAACAGCACATCACAAATAGTACACTGAGAATAAGGATCTATGCACCTGACTAATGAATGTCACTTGGGAATCTCACAAAGGTTGAATACAGTCAAGGGCCAAAACCCCAGTAGTAAATATTTACAAAAAGATAGTAAAAATCCTTGATAAAATGTGACTCTAATGACAAAAACAAGCCTTAGTACTTGTTCTTAATTGATGTAGCTAATGAATAGGTAAAGGTAAAGGTCTAATGAATAGGTAAAGGTAAAGGTCATCTGTGCTCGAAAGCCAGTCATATCTGACTCTAGGATTCATTGCTCATCTCAGTTTATAGCCAAAGAGACAGACATTTCCATTGACACGTGGCAGGTATGTTTCAACACCGGAGTGCACGGAATGCTGTTTACCTTCCCACTGAAGTCATCCCGATTTATCTACTTGCAATTTCTTGCTTTCAAACTGCTAGGTTGGCAGGAGCTGGGAGCTCACTTCATCATGCAGTACCCAGGAATCGAACTCAGACCTTCCAGTCAGTGAGTTGGGCATCTTAACCACTTGAGCCACCGCAGTCCCAGCTAATGAATACTGAATTGCAAATGCTAGTGAAACAAAAGGACAAAACCCAGAGCATGCAAAATCTGAACATGTAGTATTTTGTGGAACTTAAAATTGTCTAGTCAAGAGATCATTGCGTGAAACATTCCAGACTGCTGTCTCCTTGATTCAGAAGACAATCTTCATGAGCAAAAACTTTACCCTAATTCAGTGGTGTGCTTAATTTTTTTTTACTATCACACTGTGGGCATGGCCTACTCTGTGGATATAGCCTACTCTGTGTGTGTGGTCAGGTGACTGGGTAGGCATGACCATGTGACTCAGTGAGGATGACCAGATGTTAGCCATGTGGCTTGCTGGGTGTGCTCATGTGACTGGGTGGGCCATCCAGTCATGCCTGCCACATGACATGAAAATGTCTGCAAACACAGACAGCACTGGCTCTTTGGCTGTAAATGGAGATGAACACTGCACTCTAGAGTCGGATACGACTGACCTTTGAGAAAGGGAGACCTTTACCTTTACTAACCACTTGCAACTAAACAGGGCCAAAATTCACAGCAAATTTGAATACCAATCAGGGATCTTCTGTTATTAGATAAAGGTAAAGGTTGCCCTTGCTCGAAAGCCATTTGTAAAGGAGAGGCAGCCTTTCACGGAAGGAAAAGTTGTTGTTCAGTCGCAGAGTCGATTCCGACCCATTGCAACCCTATGGACCATTGCCCGCCAGGCACCTCGGTCTACCACCATCCTCCTCAACCTGCCAAGCTCTGTGCCCACTGCATCTACAGTACCATCTAGCCATCTCATCTTTGGCCGCCCCCTTCTTCTTTTGCCCTCCACCTTTCCCAGCAACAAGGCTTTCTCAAGCGAATCCTCTCTTCTCATTTGATGTCTAAAGAACTTTAGCTTCATCTTTACTATTTGACCTTCTAAGGAGCAATCGGGGTTGATTTCTTCTAGGATTGACCTATTTGTTCTCCTTGCTGTCCAGGGGACTCTCAAAATTCTCCTCCAACACCACATTTCAAAGGCATCTATTCTTCTGCGCTCAGCTTTCCTTTTGGTCCAGCTGTCACAACCATACACTCCCACTGGGAACACCATTGCTTTGACTATGCGGACTTTTGTTTGCAAGGTGATGTCTCTACTTTTAACTATATTCCCCAGGTTTCTCATAGCTTGTCTCCCAAGCATCAGTCGCCTTTTTATTTCATGGCTGCATTCACCACCTGCAGTGATCTTTGATCCTAAAAAAGTTAAATCTGTCACTGCTTCTACTTCTTCTCCATCTATTTTCCAGGGACTGATAGGGCTTGTTGCCATTATTTTAGTTTTCTTGATGTTGAGTCTCAAGCAAGCTTTTGCACTCTCTTCTTTCAAACTAAGGATATGAGGTGGGGGGTGGGGTGGGGGAGAACATTAGCATGCCTTTGTTTTTTAACCTGTCATTTTGATTTGCGTTATAGTCTCCTTTTGATATCCTCAGGGCAGCAAAGGCAGAAGGTGCCTCAGAAAGGTCTAATTTCAGTGTGATGCCTTGTCACTCCAAGACGTCACTTGACCTTCTGCTCAGCTTGTGACCTGTCATGCTTTGGTTATCTTCAAATGGCTCGCTTAGGCCATTTGAAAACCAGCAATCCCCATCCCTCCTCCCCATGTGGCTTGATCTAGTTTATGGTATACAGACACTACACAGCATGCCAAAGAACAGGCAAGAGATTTAAATAAATTATAAAAGAGTGATGAAGGTGGGGGAGGCAAAGAGGAAGAAAAGGGTAAATCTGTCCTCTGGTTTCCTCATTTTTGGTTCAAGTAAATGTCTGTTCTGTGTCTCAACCATTTCAAAAGAGTAGCTGTTCTATAAACTCACAGCAAAAGGTGATTTTATACAGCAAGCTTCAGAGACGATCCTTAACAAGCTACGCTCATTAAAAGAACATCAGCTGACTTAAGGAAGAGCCTTCCTTGTTGCTAAAGCAGGTCAAGTCAAGTCCCCTGAACGTTTTAATGCCATTTGTTTTACAACTAACTACCCAGCCATAAATAACTAAAATAATTACTATTTAAACTTACATCTTTTGCAACAGACGTATGGAAATATTGGGCACAAGAGACACAAGCAGTTTGCTCAGTTTGTCCATTGTGCCTCACATTGTGAGAGATGCGATCAATGAACTTTGAATTTGAAGAAACAGTTCGTTAATGCATTTTCCCACTCAGGCTGGAAAGATATACATAGCTAGCTGTTTGTAAGCAATTCATTTCTGCAGTAAGTAAAGTGTGGCGGTAATGTTAACAAAGGATAACCACCCTATTTGCAGAATAACTGGTTTTATTTATTTTTATAGTTATAGAAACTGTGTGGCGTCATTAATTAGCCATATTTGTAACAGAGGTCAGTGGCATGTGCCAGTCTGATGTGTTTTGAAAAGCAAGACAATATATGGAGAAACTACTTTTGAAACATACATTTTATAGTTCTGGAAGACTATCATTTCACACTGAACTGGAAATCTCACACAATTAAATGTTCTCTAAGGAGAAGATTATTTACAAATAAATAAAACTGCACAAATTCTATGTGGGGTTCTTTTGAAAATGGTTTGAAAGCTGCATCAGGTCCTGAATGTGGTTGCTTGGTTAGTGGTGGGGATCTGATGTCTTGATGATTTTTCCCATGCTAGATTGGTTACACTGGTTACCTATAGGTTTCTGGGCCCAATTCAAAGTTTTGTCTCTAACCTATAAAGTCTTTGATGGTTTAGGATCTTGCTACCTGGTGGAGCATCTCTCTCAGATGAACTTGGCCCAGACAATGAGATCCTTTCAAGCGTTCAGACCCTTAAGGAAGGCCAAAATAGGGCCTTCTTGGTGGTGGCACCATTGCTGTGGAACTCCCTTCCTGCATTTCATAAACTAGCTAAGGTGGAGTTTTTAAAGAAGCTGTTTGTTAACATCTTGGCCCCAGTTATTCTCTGTCTCTGCTAAGGGTTTATGAGATATTGCTACCGTTGTCTCAGGTTATATGTGGTGCCTTATAGTTTTATAATTAGTTTCTTCTCATTTGGTTGAAAGGGTTTTTTTTTTGATATTTTTGTGTAGCCTTTAATCTGCTTGTGTTCATTGCCCAGAGTGCCAATTAAGTCAGATGGACAATATAAAAATGAAATAAAATGAAACAAACAAACAAATACCCGTATATACTCGAGTATAAGCCAACCCAAATATAAGCTGAGGCACCTAATTTTGACCTGAAACCCCAGGAAAATAGATTGACCCAAGTATAAGCTGAGAGTGGGAAATGCAGCAGCTGCTAGTGAATTTCAATAATTAAAATAGATAAAAATACAGTAAAATTAAATAATTTAGTGCATTTTTACTGTATTTGTACCCCCCAACCAGTGGTGCCACTGCAGGAGAAGTGGGTGGGCAGGTCAATTGCAGTGAGGCAGGAAGTGTTGCTCTAGCCTAGCCTTTTGCTCCCCCTGCAAGCAAGAAGCATGGCTTTCCATTCCATCTTGGCCAGAGCAGGGACAGACATGAAGGTAAGTGAAATCCTTTCTTTTTCCACACCATTTTGAAGGAGGATGCTATTGCATTGTAGAGCTTCTTTCTCCATCTGCAGTTTTCCATAGAAATGAATTAAAAACAACCTTCAGAATAGAAGAAATTAATTTGCAATGTATTCTTATGGGGGGGGGATCGCTATTTGTGCCCTTTTGTGGCCAGATGTGGTAATTGTGCCTCAGCTTTTTTGCCACAGAAGTGCCGAAGCTTACTTTTAAACTGCTGAATCACTCAAAAAACATATTTTTAGACCCCCATGGTTGTTGATCCATGTATAAGCCAAGTCCCCCTTTTTGACCTCATTTCTGGGGCTAAAAAAACTCAGCTTATACTTGAGTATATATGGTAGAAATCTATCATATCAGAAAGAAAAAACTAAAATCTTTTGTCTAACATGGTGCCTTTCTATGGGCAGGGACATACCTTTCTTGTATGCACTAAAGCCTTCATTACTTAGGCTTCAGTAAAATAGCTCTGTGCTGTTTATTATTGGAATCTCCCAACTTGCTGCTCTATTTTCTAAGTTCCTTCTTCTATGCATGCAATGGAAAATAATATCTGTTTTTCTTATCACTCCATTTAATCTCTGACTGTCACCATCCACCTATAACAAGGTAATATGGTGGGTAGCTATGGTAGACTTGATATATACATATTGGCCTCTAATGCTATGAGCTTGCTTTCCTGCAGAGAGATCCAAATTATAATGGTGTTTCAGCAAGTTTATAGACACCACTCATGCTGTGTTGGAGATGGACTGAGCAACTGAGTATATAAAACAGAACACTTCTTTCAGTACAGCATGTTTCCATACAGTCTACCTTACTAAACAGACCTGAGGTATTTCTGCACTGTCAATACACCACCAGTACATGATGAAGACCCACAGCCTCACAACCAACCTCTGATGAAAACAAACATCTCAAAGGTTTGTTTCCAAAGATAAAACAGAAGTGTCTCAAAATGACAGGGCTTTGCTTTGGAGGTATCTCCTGTGTTTTCCTCCTATCCATGTCCCCCAACAATGGCTAGGTAAACAGCTTTGCACAGCTTGCTACTTCCAAAATGGGAAGGGCTCAGAAATAAATGAAAATGCTGCCAATCTGTTTACATTACAGTATCAGCAGCTACGTGGGAAAACAAGAGAGTCCTGTAGCACCTTAAATGCTAACAAATTCATTAGAGGTCAAGAATTGACATGTATAAAAGCAGGGGTGAAGAACATGGCTCTTCAGACGATATGGGCTCCACTGAACCTGATAAATGGGAAAGAATGAAGAAAAATGGATGCCATCAACATTTGGAGGGGCATACATTCTCTATTCCTGCATCAAGACATGAAGAATGTGTACAGGTTCTGCATTTTTATTGGTCTAATGATATTTCATGAATTCCCATACAAGAGGATCTGTCTGTGTTCATGACAAAAAGCTATAAAAATGTCATCAAAATTATTTTAAGACCATTAAGATGTACACTGAAAATGATTAGGATTGATTAATGCAATATATTCACAAATTCAAAGAACCTTCAGAAACTACATGCCAAAGATCCTAGATCAATTGTTCCATTTGAATCATTTTATTTGGCTTTGCATACATGAAGTACCACTTTGTTTTAATTTTTTTTCTAGCACAGCAAAACTGCCACAGAAACAGCAAATGAATGAATGAATGAATGTGCAAGCCATTGTGATACAGTGGACAGGATGTCTGTTTAGAACCCAGACGACCTGGATTGAAATCTTAGCTTGGCCATGAACTGTTACTGGGGTGGGGAGTGGGTGTCTTGAAAATTTTAATGTCCTGTTAGAGTTGCCCCAAGTAAAACAACTTGATGGCACATAGCAACAACAGATCAGGAAAGTTGAGTTGCCATCTTTCCTATCATGGTTTCCTTTGTAATTAATATGTTGGTTTTCTTCCACTTAACAAAACATACAGCATTACCATAAATGTATTCATTAGTTTAGTTAGCACTCTAAGGTGCTAATAATATCTAACAGATATTAGAGACAGGCTTTAATCAAAGCTGAAATGATGCCGATGTCATAGAGATGAGAAGTCAGACTTTCCATGAGAAAGCACATTTCAAGGGAATCCTGTGTTTAAATCTTGAATTTATTTATTTATTTATTACATTTCTATACCACCCTTTTGGCAAATTTTCCACTCTTGAAGATTCCTGAAGACTGATAAACAAAGCAAGATAACCTGTATGGTTTTGGATGTTAGAAAAGTTTCTCCTGTGACACACTGATGCTCGTGTTGGTTAAGAACTTCCCTCTTCCAGTCACAATATATCTCTAATGTTTGTTTCTGACATAATACTGCTTGCAGTGTTTGCTTATGTTGATTTGTGCTTTTCAAACAAGCTTCTGACTCAATTACGTAGCAAATTATCATTCATTTCATCAAACTCTTTCTTGTTATTTTATAAATAATAGACATTTAAATATGCCAGTAATGCAGAAATGTGTGCAATTTACTCCAGCAAACTGATCCAGCAAATGTAATTAGCATGCAAATAGGATTCCATATGCAGCTCTCCTACACAAGGAATTTGAGCTACTGTACTAGGTTGCACCTAATGCTGCAACGATTCTTACACTAACATGCTCATTGCCCTATACAGGGCTCATGGATGTAACAGCTTCTGCCAACCTAACAGTTTGAAAGCAAAAAATTGCAAATATACCACTTCGGTGGGAAGGTAACAGCATTCCATGCACTCCGATGTCTAGTCATGTGCCCACAGAAACGTCTGCAGATGCAGACAGCACTGGCTCTTTAGCTCTAAATGGGGATGAGAACCGAATCCTAGAGTCGTATATGGCTGGCTTTCAAGCAAGGACGACCTTTACCTTATCAGTATGATACATACATTCCAAATAATGGCTATTTTTATCTGCAAAAAAAGGAGACCATGACACAGTCAAACGCTGATCTTGAGCTGCAGGTAGAAATAGGGTTTCTATTGCTAGTAACTACAGTTGGAGTTTTTCATAAGCATGGGACTTGTTTTGGGTCCATAGCTGACAACAGGGAAGCCACAGCTGTGAAGCACATCCCGTTCATTGGTTTATGGCTCCAAGTACTGCCTAACCACCAATTTCTTCGGCAGGTGATTTTGCAAGCAACAACATCAAAAAGTTTTATGGCACTTTTCAGACAAGCATGTCGAATGTGACGTGTGCATTTGTGGACTCAGCCCACTTCTACAGAAGTATGAAGAAGTGGATTATGCCTGATCTGCTGCTTCCAAGGGGACCATAACAAGAATTCCTCTGTTCGATGAGGATGAGAAATCACCAAAGGTCCTTGGGCTATCACTGCAACTCGAAAGGATTCCTGTGATGCCACCCCCCAATTTTCCTCACAATTGTTTTCACCAAAACCCTTGAAAAAAATCCCTTGCCCCGTACACTGATAGAGTAGGGGTCTATCATGTTCCAGGAGGGCCTCAAAACAGGAAACATGCCTCCATACCCTAGAGCAGGGGTCCCCAACCACCGGTCTGTGGACTGATACTGGGCCATGGGCTGTCCTCAACTGGGTCGTAGGATGGGTGGTGCTTCTGATGGCAGCCTTCTGCCTTCAACATGCTCCACTGGGTCTGCCCGCTGAATGGAACGAGAGTACGGACTTCAGACACAGCAGATAGGCAGGTGGCCAGGCCCTGCCTCCACATTGCTTAACTACACCAGGGCTCTGCCCCGGCTTGTGTGTAATGTTTTATTAGGCACTTGCACCATCCAATCCCACCACCTCCACTTACTGGTCAGTGGAAAAATTGTTTAGCATGAAACTGGTCCATGGTACAAAAAAGGTTGAGGACCCTTGACTTAGCATACAAGAGGACTTTCTGAACCAATTATATAGAGTGTTGCACAGCCAACATTTTGGGTACCTCTGACGTAAATAAACCATAGGTAATATTTGTATTAGAAATCATACTTTAAACCATTCTCACAATATTAAAAAGAAATGCTTCAAAATTATCTATTCAATTATAACTGAGATTCTTACGAAGTACAAACCTTTTCCATTTCAATAAAGACATCTTTATTTTGATTCAGAGCAAAAAACAAAAACAAAAAAAACCAGGCTCTATACAGAACACAAACTATGTTTTTTGTCTCATTTGTGTTAAAGAAATATCTACTTCAGTAAAAAAAAAGGAGGGGAACTCCTCCCCACTTATTTGAAAGAGAATTTCCAAACTCAGATAACTGTTTCTATGCATTGCAGACAATAATTGTTATAGTCTCATAATCCAATCCCATGTGGCCTATTCTAAAGGCAAGGAAATGGATGGATTCATTAAACCAGACAAAATGGCTATTTACTCCTACAGATACTGATCTAATCAATTGAGTTCAGTAGATGCCTGTTATCAGCAATCAGCTATTTGATGAGAGGGAAGTAAAAAAGTACAGAATTTATTCAATTAAGTGGTACATCTGTGACAGAGTCACAGAATTTCAAACTGCAGATGCTCAGATCAAGTAACTGAATGTGCCTCTTTTAAAAGCTACTAAATAGAAAAGAGAAAGCTAGCACTGCAGAGAAGGAGGGTGCTATCTTTCTCTGTGCATGGCGTTTTGTTTTCATTTAATTTCATTCATTCTAGTGAGTCTGCACTTGAAATAAAAAATGGTACAGCTCACCTACTTCCACATCTCTCCAGTACAAAACATCACACACTCTACTTAGAAGAGGCACTATAAACCAGTTCAATCAGAGGCTCTTAGTATGTCTATCAGTTTCTGCATTGTCTCTCCCAACCATATGTTGAAGCCGGCTTCCATTCTTGTGCCCCTGACAATGCTGTAATTGCAGCCGTGGGTAGGTAACTCCCCATTTCTCTTCTGGTGCTTTGAATCAGGCCATTTCAATCTTGCCTCCTTGTCATATGCAACACTTAAAAATGATTTACTGGCTTATGAACATGGAGTTTGAGGACTCATCCCAGATGGTATTGAAGTGCCTATTGGTAAGAAAAAATGACATGTATACATCTATTGATCCAACTCCACTTCTCTCACCTCCCACCCAGAAGTGTAGCTTTTTTTCATTCTGCATGAACAGAACTCCAAAGCCTGACCTGAGACTCAAGGTGTCTGAACTAAGGAAGAAATTGATTGATTTCCTATTTGTTTTAAAACACAGCACTGTTGGCTGTATCTTATAATCTGGGGATACTTTTTAAATATTTGATGGAATTCTGTAGCAAAAAAACAAACCCAGTTGTCTAATAATGTAAGTTGTAGTACAGTTGGATGAGAGCAGGGTCTGGGTCACATCCTAATTAAACAAAATGTCAAAATTATTGATGTTGTTTCTTCCATTTTATGAAGAGCAAAGTCAGGAAAAATCCAGTTCTACCTTGGCAATCATGGAAAATATGAATGCAAAAAGAAGTACATGGGGAGAGATGTCACTTCTCTTCTTTGTGCATCTTGCTACAACTTTCCCTTTTTTAAAAAAATCTCTGCTTCCCTCCCCAACTGGGAACAGTTTCCAAAGATCTTCTTCTTTCGTGCCTAGATCAAACTTTGGATTGCCAAAACGAAGCCACTTTCTTGGCTTTGTCATTGGCCAAAATTAAATCTTTATAGCTGCATGTTTCTGGTAGTCCAAAGCACTGGCCTGGCAAGACTACAGGAGTGCTTGAAATAGTTTCAAGGAATGGCACCTTGTTTGGTGGCCTTCAGGGAAAATATTTCTTCAATGTTTAATAGAATTGTAAAAACAAAAACCTGTTACTTGTCTGTAATATAAATGGTAGTTGTGATGTTATTTTGAGTAGCCAAAGAATCAATGGAGAGTTGGCTAAATTTATTTATTTCCCCTGGAACTTGGGAGAAGGCCCTGTTTTGGACCATACCTGTCAACCATCCCGATTTGGCCGGGATTACCATGGAATTTGACGCCGATTGACGTCATAACCCGCCCCGCACTGCCAAAACCCCGTAATTTGGCAGCGGGGGGAAACGCTTTCCACGCATGCGTGGAAGGGTTCTACAAATCCACGCATGCACGGAAGCACTACGCCACTTGCGTAGGGGCTGCGCAAGCTGTGTAGCACTTCCATGCATGTGTGGAAAGCGACCTGCGCACAAGTGATCTGAGCAGGTCCCATTTTTTCCGGAGCCGCGGATTGACAGGTATGTTTTGGACTGGCTGGGATTTCTGGGAATTGTATTTGAAAACATGATTTCCCCCTCAAAACCTTCCCCCTCTCCATGCATGTACTTTGGAAACTGATTTGTTTGTTAAAAAAAGGAAACGAACAAGGCCAAGAAGCTGACTACTGAACAATTATTATTCATCATGTTTCATTTAGCCCTAAGCAGTTAAACAAAAACTACACAATTAAAAGTGATGTTTAAATCTTTGCTTTCTCACATTAGTTCGCTCTTCACGCGTGCCTTTCTATTCTGTGCTCCTGAGTTGTGTATCCTGCAATTTTCCAATAAACTCAGGCCACAGGTGGATATAAAAGGCAGTCTAGCCTCTGTACCTGTGCTCTTGTAATTCATTTTTCAAATTCATTGTGAAGGCTATGTCATTCCCCCATAACGCGTAATATAAATCACCATTGTATTTCAATAAAATGATACCAATAAAGCAACCAATGTCATTTTTCATTGCTATGACAGTCATCAGTGTTATTGTGCCTAAGCACTTTGGTGAAGTTCTGTCAGAGGAAATGCAGAAGAGGCTGCTTTGACAGCCTTGTCCTTCAGCATTTCAGACATGATGGTTCTGGATGGTTCTGGATGGATCAATAGGTTGTTGCAGCTTTTTTGCCAGGCTGCCAAGTCAGCACTACACATTAAAAGAAATTGAATAAATGGACTCAGCTGATGGATATAATACCTAGTTTTAAAGCATCTATCCAATCCCAGAGTGGTACTGATGAAAAATGCTTGGAGGTAACCCTTAGACTTCTTGAGAAGGAAACCTCAAGAATGGAGAACAGCTCAAGAACATACCTGTCAAGTATCCTGTTTTTCCCAGGAAAACCCCTTATTTTTACCCCTCTTCCCACCCCCTCCCATTTTATTAATTTCCCCGTAATATCCCTTATTTTTTTATAAAAAAATCCTGACCGGAGCACTCACAGGCGAAGCTGCATTATGTTTTTCCTGCCACTAGAGGTCGCTGTGGCTTTTCGCTTGTGGAAGGAGAGAGAGAAGGTGGTGGTGGGGGCCTTCTGTAGTTTCTCTTTCAATTCCCTTCCCTGCCACATGGTCATGGAGGCTTTGTTTTTGCTGCTGAGCTGGTCGGAGCCACCATGGGACAGGAGTCCACTCTAGGTGAGCGATATTTCATATATGGAGATTAACTCCTCAGCTGCTGGGAGGCTTGGAAACTACAGTGGTTGCTTTTTACTTCTTTACTAATTCCCTTCCTTAAGCTGGATCCGACATTCTCAGGTGTTGGTGCTTCAACTGGTTGCAGTGAGGAACAAATAGATTGGTTAATTTGGGGGATTAATCCCTTGCTCCTCCACCCTAATTTGGGGTGGGGTGGGGTGTCTAGCCACGTGCAGGGCTAGTTCACCCTAGGGGGCTGGTTTACTATTCTGCTCTTTGCTTCCCAGAATTTTTTTTAAATTAAAAATGAGAAAACAAGAAAGAAAACAAAACAAAAGTCCCCCAGAAGATGGGAAAAGGGTTCTTTGGCCCACACAGCTTTGTGCCCATTGTATCTACAATACCATCTAGCCATCTTATTTTTGGCCACCCCCTTCTTTTGTCCTCCACCTTTCCCAGCATCAAGGTTTTCTCAAGTGAATCCTCTCTTCTCATTTGATGTCCAAAGTACTTTAGCGTTATTTTTACTATTTGACCTTTAATGAGCAGTCAGGGTTGATTTCTTCTAGGATCGACCTATTTCTAACACCACATTTCAAAGGCATCTATTTTTCTGCGCTCAGCTTTCCTAATGGTCCAGCTCTCACACCCATACATTACCACTGGGAATACCATTGCTTTGACTATGCAATTTTTTGTTTTCAAGGTGATGCCTCTACTTTTAACTATGTTCCCCAGGTTTCTCATAGCTTGTTTCCCAAGCATCAGTCGTCTTTTTATTTCACGGCTGCAAACACCATCTGCAGCGATCTTTGATTCTAAGAAAGTAAAATCTGCCAGTTGCATCCAACTCTAGGGTGCAGTGCTCATCTCCATTTGCAGCCAAAGAGCCAGTGCTGTCTGTGTTTGCAGACATTTTCATGGCCATGTGGCAGGCATGACTACAGCCCAGCAAGTCACATGGCTATATTTGGCCATGCCCACAGATTTGGTCACACCCACAGAGGGGTGTGGCCAAATTTTCCCTTATTTTCAAATCCAAAACTTGACAGGTATGCTCAAGAATGCAGCTCAAAAGTGGAGATCAAAAGGTCCTCCAGATATTGCCGGATTGAAAATCACACGAGTCCTAAACAGCACAGCTCTTGGTGAGGAGTACTGGAAGCTACAGTCCAACAATATCTCTGGAAACAAATATACACCATGCCTGATGTAGATCAACCTTTGATGTAGTGAAGAAATCCATGCTTTAATATTGGTAGAGCTCAAAAGTTTGGAAGCAGGCTCCTCATGGTTGCACCAGATCAGAAAATCCCCAGGTACTGTACTGTGACTACACTGGGAAGTGTAGTGACTACACAAGAGCAAAACCAAATTAGAAGATGGAGGAAGGAGCTCACTGAACAACAACATTAAAGGGAATATAGCTGAAGATCCCAACCTCCCATATATCACTTGGAGGACCCTGAATAGGCTGAGGGTTGGAGTCTATAAATGCAAGACCAAAATGCTCAGGTGGTGGCTACTGGCAGACAACAACACACAGTGTGAATGTGGAGAGACACAGAATCATTTATTTACTGGTCTGCCGATTACTGCCAGAGACATGCACTGATGAGGACTTGGGTTTGGGCAATGACAAAGTGAAGAAAGTGGCTTCATTTTGGCAGTCCAGGGTTGGATCAAGACATGAAAGAAGAACAAGACTGGGAAGGGATTCCAACTGTCCCTAAACCAAGTCCTACAATAAGCTCATAAAACTGGCTCACACAAATGTATGATAAGGCTTAAGCAAATCTTGTCATGAACAAGAGCAGTCTTTATGACGAGGAAGGTATTATTTCTTATTTTAGCCCTGTTCTCCATCAAAGCAGATTTATAAAGAACAAATATTACTGGAGGAAAAAATATGGCTGAGGTAAAAGGCTGAGAATGCAATTCTAAGCAGGTCTGTGAGAGAATAAATTTTGACTGGATTCAACTGGGCTGAGCACACATGCTTGGGCTGCAATTCATTAAGCAATGCTCTGCAGCCAACATCCAAGTAGTAGAGTTTTTAACACTTTATTTGCACTCCTCAGTGTCTAGAATATGCATCTGATAGTCATGTAGTCCCTTAAGGATTAATACATTTTAGTGGCATCTAGGGACTATGGTGGCTTAGTGATTAAGGTGCTGAACTTGACGACTAGAAGGTCAGCAGGTCAGCACTTCCAGACCCGAGTGATACCGTCTCTGTCCCAGCTTGTGCCAATTTAGCAGTTCAAAAGCAAGAAATTACAAGTCGATAAACAGGTATCACTTCAGTGGAAAGGTAAACAGTGTTCCATGCACTCGTGTGTGTAGTCATGCCTGCCATGTGTCCATGGAAGTAGCTCTTTGGCTATAAACAGAGATGAGCACTGAACCCTTGAGTTGGATATGACTTACTTTCGAGCAAGGGCAACCTTTACCTAGTGGGATCTAAGTCTTATCCTCAGCTGATGGGTAAATGTATTTGTACAGAGCAAACTGTTTTCAATCAATAGGTCACAATCAGGGCCGCCATCAGGGCAGTACTATCAGTGCTGCCGTATAGGACCCGGAGCTGACAGGGGCCCTACTGCCGCCAGCCATAACTATGTGTGTGTGTCGGGGGGGGGGCAATAGGATTGCTCAGTATGGGGCCCAGAAATTTCTGATGGCGGTACTGGTCACAATGCTATAAATAAACACCAATCAGGATCTACCTTTAATTTATACATGGAAACATCCAGGACTCAAGCAGAAAGCCCTTGTTACATGGCTAGAAATTAAAGATACTGGATAGAAGTACTGGGGACTTTTCAGCTCCTATTATGTCTTTGCTTCAGGGATGCCACAGAGCAAATCTTCTCAAAGACAGCCAGTTCTGGAGAGCTGTAGCGGCAGCAGCAGCTTCCACTGGCGGTGGCGTCGCCATTGTAGCCCAGGAATCATTAGGAGTTCCCATGGCCACCACACCACAGGTGCAGGGTTGTGAGCTTCTGCTTCTTCGGTTGGGCCTCAGGAGTCAGTTGGAAATCCTACTGCTGTACCTGCCCACTTGCAGAGTTGCAGATTCCCTGTCCGACCTTCTTGAAGCGGTTGCGGTGTTGGCTTTGGAGCTCCCGGGGCTTATGGTCCTGGGGGACTTCAATTTGTCTTCGTTGGGGCCATCTTCTGAGGCAGCTCGGGAGTTCATGGCTTCCATGGCAGCTATGGGCCTGACTCAAGTAATTGGGGGTCCCACCAGAAGTAGCGGCCACCCTCCTGACTTAGTTTTCCTGTCAGAGTGATCTGAAATTGCAGCATATAGAGATTACACCTGTGCCATGGTCAGATCGCTATCTGGTCTCTCTGGATTTTTAGGGAGCGTTGCTACACCGTAGGGTGGCAGGACCGGTTTTATTGGTCCGGCCCCGGCGCCAAATGGATTCTGATAGATTTCAGATGGAGCTGGGGCCTTTTCCTCCAGACAGGCTGCACGATTCTACTGAGACCATGGTCGCCCTTTGAGAAAAGGAGGCGACGTCAGTCATGGATAAAATCGCGCCAATGTGGCCTCTCCCTTCCCGCAGATTACACAGCTCTCCCTGGTATACAGATGAGTTGAGGGAGATGAAGCGGGTTAGGAGATGCCTGGAGCACTGTTGGGTGAAGACCCGGTACGAGTGCGATCAAACAAGAGTTAGAGCCTCTATTAAAGCATATCTCGTGGCAATGAGGGTGGTGAAGCATCAATACTTCACCTCCCTCATTGCCTCTACGGACAATCGTTCAGCGGCTCTGTTCTGGGTCACTAGGTCCCTTCTGGGAAAGGAGGGGCCTGGTCCTGGGTAGCAGGGCACAGCGGACGATTTCGCTGACCATCTTGCAGAGAAAGTTGCTCGCATCCGTTTGGGGTATAATCCTGATGTGGAAATTGATTGCCTGGAGAGGACTGGAGCAGAGTCTAGCCATGTTATCTGGGATCAGTTTGATCCAGTTGGCCCTGATGAAGTGGACAGGCTTCTTGGAGCTGTGCGTGACACCACTTGCTTATTAGATCACGGCCCTGCTTGGCTGGTTAGAGGAGCCAAGGCTACAACGGGCAGTTGGGTTGGGGTGATGGTGAATGCTTCTCTGAGGGAGGGGGTGGTTCCAGCAGTTTTCAAACATGCGCTGGTTTGCCCTCTCCTGAAGAAACCATTGCTCGACCCTACGGTTATTACAAACTTCAGACCAATTTCCAACCTTCCCTTTGTGGGGAAGGTGTTGGAAAAAGCAATGCCACGGCAGCTCCAGGGGGTTCTGGATGATACGGATTATCTGGACCCGTTTTAGTCAGGTTTCAGGCCCGGTTATGGTACCGAGACAGCATTGGTCGCCCTTTTGGATGATCTCTGGCGGGAGCAGAATGGAGGCAACCCCTCTGTCCTCGCTCTTCTTGATCTCTCAGCGGCTTTCGATACCGTTGACCATGGTATCCTTCTGGGCTGGCTCTGAGGATTGGCGGCCCAGTGCACTGTGTTGTCCTGGTTTTCCTCATTTCTGACGGGCCGGACTTAGTCGGTGTCTTTAGAGAGCGGGTTGACCAGCCCTAAGTTGCTCCCATGCAGGGTGCCTCAGGGCTTGGTACTCTCGCCTCTATTGTTTAATAGCTACATGAAACCGCTGGGCGAGATCATTTGTTCCCATGGGGTGAGGTATCATCAACATGCAGATGATACCCAGCTGTACATCTCAGCCCGTGGGGACCCGAGTGATGCAGTCAAAGTCCTAACCAGGTGTCTGGAGGCTGTCCGGGTCTGGATGGGGGACAACGGGCTTCAGCTGAATCCTGGCAAGACTGAGTGGCTTTGGGTGCGGGGCCCCGTGTTATCCCAGGAGCTACCATCTTTGGTCCTGGCTGGGGCATCTTTGCCCCAGTCAGATCCGGTGCATAATTTGGGGGTCCTCCTGGACTCGCGGCTACTGCTCGAAGAGCAGGTGGCAGCCATGGCTAGGAGGGCCTTTGCACAGCTCCGTGTAATCTACCAATTGTGCCCATTACTGGACCGGGACTCCTTGCTCACGGTCACTCACGCTCTGGTCACCTCCAGATTGGATTATTGTAACGCGCTCTACATGGGGCTGCCCTTGGCAACCATTCAGAGACTTCAGCTCGTCCAGAATGCGGCTGCCTGGGTAGTGATGGGGCACGGGCGTTATGCTCGTGCCTCACCACTGCTCCGGGAGCTGCACTGGTTGCCAGTGTGCCTCTGGGTGCAATTCAAGGTGATGGTTTTGACCTTTAAAGCCCTTCATGGTATTGGACCAGGTTACTTAAGAGACCGCATAGTCATAAGAAATTCAGCGCGTCCTACCAGGGCAGAGAGGAGGGGCTCAGTGGTGGTCCCATCAATGAGAGAGGCACATCTTATTGAGGCCAGGAAGAGAGCCTTCTCCATGTCTGCCCCAGCCCTGTGGAACCTCCTACCACCTGAGGTGCGTCTTCAGACGGAACTACTCCCCTTTAGGAAGATGCTGAAGACATGATTGTTTCAGCATGGGTGGGGCATGAGTGCCCCACCTCTCAGGCCCGCTGGCTTGTCTAGCCGGGGAGATGGACCTGTCCTGTCTTGGATCTCAGTTTTAATGTGGGTGGTAGGTGGAGAGGGTTGTTTTCTGAATGTTTATACAGGTTTTATGTGTTCTAATGTGGATTTTAGCTGGGGTTTTTAGCTGTGGATGTTTTTAATTGTTTTATATAGTATTCTATTTTTATTTTCGTTTTCCCCTCTTCCTTTTTCCTCTTTTGTTGTTAGCCGCCATGAGTGGTGTTTCCCACCAGGAGGGCGGGATATAAATAAATAAAAAAGGGAAACAGCAGCAAGAAAGCAGTGGGGAAATTGCTACCACTTGTCCTTTACCAATTTGAAAGACTGCCTCCCTGAGTCTTAAAGTAGGAGCAGCTCTGTTTACTCAGGTGCAAGTTCCACTGTATCACCCAAAATAACTCCTGGAAGTGCAGCCTTGATGTACAACTGCACAGCTCACCAAATCTGTTATTGTTCTTACCACATATGAGTTTCTACAGGAAATTTAAATACAGTATCTGATATTCACATTATCAACAATGTGGCAGTGGAAAGAAACACCTTTTTTGGCATAGGTTTTCTCAGAAAGTAGCCCACTTCTTCATTTTTGTTGCTCCAGACCACTGATTAATCCTCAGGAATGATACACACTTATTACTCCTAGACGAGAAAACTGCCCGTTCCCTGTTGTTTACAGAATAAGGTAGTGGAAATGCATGCTGGAAGTATTCCTTTTTAGTCTTCACATTTGCCATATGTAATCTTTTCAGAGCATCCTATCAGTGTCTGCAATCCTGAGGTTCTCTAACACGCACATATAGAGGGCTCTTTTAATCTCCTGTGTTGCAAATACTATTCAGCCCGTCTTCCAAAGAAGGAGCTTTAAGCCCTGCTTGCTAACAGAAGCTTTGTGTGGAAAGAATTAATTTCAGGAGAGTTTAAATAATTAGTTTGTACTAGCAAACCGCCATCAGGCTAGGTGTGCTAAATATCTTTCTTCTCACAGAATGGAATTCCCTATTTATATAGATGGGTTTGGCATGTGCATTATCTCATCTCTGTTTTAAAAATTCTGCAAAGCATCAATTTAACAAGCTAAATTAGCTCCAAATGGAACAGAATTAAAAGAAGTTGACTGGCATGTTAGTTTCCCCTTTGTACTGTATGCACAAACCAATGTAAATGAGTTTGTTTGTTTAATTATAGCCATTACAAAAATAACTCAAATAATATAAAATAATCAGATACAATGTTCAACCAAAAATCAGCCAAAACTAACAGTCTAACAATTCACTCAACTTAAAAACAAACAAACCTTTCTCCTTAAAACTGTTGCTCCAAAAACAAAACAGTCCATCTTTTCAGAAATATATGGGAAATTATTCCCAGCAAAAAGTTTATTAGCTATGTATCAGATCTATTGAATGGAAGATGTAACTCTTTGAAGAGAGTTACTTTTAAGTCCGTATAAATTGGGCAAACAAGCAAGTAGTAAGTTAGGTCTTCAAGTACATTAAGTTCCACATGGGCCAACTCTCTTCTCCAGGGAATCCGTTGATATTGTTCTTCAACCACTGCAGTATTCATAGACTGCCGTCCTTAAGCTTTGAAAGCATGTCTCCATTTGTTATGCTAGTTAATGTGTAAAGTACTGTATTTGGATAGGTAATTTGGCATACCAGGGAGCACATTTTGACAGATAGGCAAAAAGATGGTTGGCTCAAAAAATTATGCTTTAAAATATGAGACTTCAGATAATGTGCTGCTGTCTCAAAATTTAAAACACTCAAAAGATTGGAAAGGAGTCCATACATATCAGTAATTTGTAGAATTTCCACTTTCCAAGTTAAAACTGTCCTATTATTACAATTCAATATGCCTCTAAAAGCAGACCATACTAAATTTGATCCTATCTCCATCTTCAGTTTCAACCAATATTTGACAGCATGTGGATAGCTCAGTAGTTTAAGTATCTGGCCATGGAAGCAGAGGTTAGGAGTTCAATTCTCCGCTGTGCCTCCTGGGAGAAGAGTCATCCTGTGTAGTCATGGACAAACTGCACAATCCCAGGGTGCCGCTAGAAGAAGGGAATGGTAAACCTTTTCTGAGATCTCTCTACCTAAAAAACTAGAAAGGTTCACCACAAGACAGAATTGACTTGACAGCATAGAATTATCACTATATGTACTAGCAGCATACCTGTCAACCGTGGCTCCGGAAAATCCAGGACCTGCGCAGAACGGTTCTGTGCAGGTTGCTTTTTATGCATGTGTAAAAGCCTTCTACGCATGCATAAAAGCGACTTGCACAGAACTGTTCTGCGCAGCTCACTTCTATGCATGCATAGAAGGCTTTTACGCATGCGTAGAAGGCTTCTATGATCCCCTTCTGCACAGAAGCCTTCTACACATGCGCAGAAGGGATGCGCAGTAACGCCTTTCCCCCTGCTGCCAAATTCTGGGGTTTCGGCAGCTCCAGGCGGGAAATGGCAAAAATCAGCGCCGGAAAACAGCAAATCCCGGCCAATCCAGGAAGGTTGACAGGTATGACTAGCAGCCTGCATTGTACAGAGGCCTACTTCCAGCCAAAGAATAGAATTCTCAGTTCCTTGTGGAAGGCCTAAGATAACTCATAAATATCTTTTCTGGGGTATTCCTAAATGTATTTCCTGAGTAGAACCCCATATTTCAGCAGCTAATCTGTGTAATAACATTAGCCTCATAAATTTTAAGGGCAGGTGGGATCAGTCTACCATCTCTGCCCTGATAAAACCTTAGTAATGAGTTAATGGTTCTGATAGCATTTTTTTGTATTTTCAAGATAATTCCCCCAAATCCAGCTTTAAAACCAACTTAGTTCTAACTATTCACACCCTATGGGATGGCCATCAGTTTGCCATGCATAGTTTTTAAACCTATTAGCAAATCCTAATATTTTATTTTACATTTTCTTGTACTGCCAGTTGATTAGAGGCTTTCAATAGTCTCCTTAGCTCACATTGCATCTGTGATAATAAAGTGGCATCGTCAGCATATTTAAGTACAATTATTTTTCTGGTACCCAATTTAGGAGGCTCATAACTGTTGTTATTGCTTAGCTCTATATTATTAATAAGTTAACATACATGTTGAACAGTGTTGGGACTAACAAATATCCTAGGTTAATATAACATAAACATCTGTATTTCAATTTAACTTAACTGAATACCATGAACAAAGCAGTGATCTACTGTTGAATGATTATCTCAGAAGCCCACCTGTTCTTCTGTGGTCATCTCGACTCAGGCCAATGATTTAAATTCTTGACAAATATTTAGTATATAAGTTTCATGAAAAATCCTGCAAACCAATAGGGTATCCTTAATAAATATTACAAGTCAGGGCGTTGTTCCCCTATCAATAAATTAGCCAGTTAGGTTTAGTCCCGATGGAGCCGTATGTGCATCTCAGTCCCAGAAGTCCATGAGAATAGGGATACTAAGGAAACCCCCCCCCCCCTCTCATTCTCCATGCTAACAGATATTATTGGTGATCATGGGAATCTCTGTGGCCAATCTTAGGGGTCATGCAGCTTTGCACGGGGGAGTACAGGTGATCCTTGAAATTACTGGATCCCAAGCTGTTTAGAACTTTAATGCTGACAACCTGAAACGTGTTCTGATTGCCTAACTGCTGTAAGCATCTGGACACCTCTGTTCTGCACCCACAGGGAATTTCCAACCACTTCTCATTATGTTTGTCTGGTGTAAGAATGAGTGCTATGGTCAGTAATTGCATACCTGTTCTGTGAATGTACATACAGGTTTTTTGTTTTGTTTTTTATTGTATTTGTCCCTGCTGTGTGTACCAGCTGAGATAATAATCTTTATCAGAGGGATGTGATCAGGAAAGTGACTTTTAAAAATATCCTGAACAAACGTATGGATAATCAATCAGATTGTCAGTTTTATGAGACTGGAAGGATACAACTATTTAACTGTAACATTAGGGTCTTTTTATTTAAAAAAAATCTGATATCTGTGCTCTTCTTTTCAAGTTTGTAGCAGGTAAAAGAAACAGTGCCTATGTGCAAAATCATGAGAACAACAGATAGTGGTGTAAGTTGTATTTGTGACTTCACTAAATTCTATTTTGTTTCAATGTGTGGCCCCCAAATGATGCTTTCAACAGGGATCTTCTTTTCTTTCTATATCTATCTATTTATTTATTGCCTTTCTATACCGCCCATCTGGGTGTTATCCCACTCTGGGCGGTGAACAAACAGAAAATGTGTAACAACAATACTCACAACAAAGCAAAACCCATCACCAACAAATACATCATAGACTAAACTAAATTAAACTAAAATAAAAATAATTGGCATCAGAGGACATCGGGACTAAACCTAACTGGCTAATTTATTGATAGGGGAACAACGCCCTGAAAGGCTTCCTTGAAGAAGAGTGTTTTTAATTGTTTTTTTTTTAAAGAGATAGCCAGTGATGGGATCTGGCGCAGTTCCACAGGTAGTGTATTCCACAGTGTTGGTGCCACCACCAAGAAAGCTCTATTTCTGGTTAAAGATTTTCGAGCCATCCTTGGGGTTGGCACCTGGAGCTGCGCCGACTGTGATGACCGGGTGATGCAGAGAATTGCTCTGAGGGAGAGACACTCCAACAGATAGCAAGGACCCAAACTTTATAGGGCATTGTATGATAAAAGTAACACCTCATATCTGACATGGTAGGCAATAGGTAACTAGTGCAGGCCTGTCAAGGCTGGGGAAATATGATCACATTTCTTTAAACCTGTCACCAGCCTGGCTGTTGCATTCTGGACCCATTATAATCTCCATATCAGACACAAGGGCAGCCCCACATGGAGAGCATTACAGTAGTCAATCTGCAAGATTACCAATGAATGGGTCAGTGTTATGAAAGACTGCCTGTCCAAGTAGGGGCATAACTGTGCAACCTGTTGAAGCTGGAAAACAGCGGCTTTGGACACCGCTGCTATCTGTTCTAATGAGAGCAGTGGGTCTATATAATAATTTCTATATATCTCATAATATTTTGGGGGAAAGTAGATCTTGATTATAAAGTATTGGTTTGCATTCTGTATTTTATATTTATTATTCAAACATTGAAATGAGATGTAGTCTCAAATACAACTAGATTTATAAAGCTGATCTGTAGATGTCCGCATTTTAGAAACAGATAAACTAGGCCTGCATAAATCTCTTCCCAGAATAATTTGTTGCTTTTCCTGTGAGCACCCATTAAACATATTGCAATTTATCGTTCCCAGTGGAAATCAGAAGTTTTAGGAATTGCTGGGAAATTCAAATGACAAATGCAAAATTAATCTCAGCTATCAGCACACGTAAATCCAGTTGTCTTCAGCACTTTAATATAATTTCCCTCTGGTCTTGGCCCAATAACGAAATTAGTAATATATTTCAAGATCCAGCGAGATGTGCTCCAAATACAACTCTTGTTCATGAACAGCAAAAGGAAGCAAAGGACAGCTGTGCCCAGTCAGTTGTGAATTTTGTCCCATGGTGTATTAAAATGCATTATAAGCAGCCATATGTGCATACTTACAACTCGGTGAATGAAAGCACAACAATTTTGTTATTTCCAGATTGTTTCTATAACTCCATTGATGTTCACAGCTCTTTTTCATCTCAGCAGATGTACTGAAGTAGGTTCACTACCTGCCACTGTCTGATAAGAGACGCCAAGTCTTTCTGAGCTCACATTTAAATTTCTGTAAAATTTCTTGTTTGTGGTCACAGTAAAAACAAAGTACAGAATAAAGAGCAAAGGCTTTCTGTAATATGAATCCAGACAAACAGAGAAAGAGGGAATGAGACAGACACACACACACACACACACTGGAACCTCATATAACAATCGTCCCATATAACAATGAAATCATATAACAATTAAGTTTTGGGGGGAAATGGTATCCCACATAACAATTTTCCCTATGGAAAAAATGTACAACAACTTTTCAATGGGAAAAACCACATAGCGAAAAAATCGTTGTCCAAGTAATGTCGTTGTACAATAATGACGTTACTTGGTTCCCCAAGTAGCATTGCTAAGCTATTTTTGTTGTTATGCAGGTTTCTATGGAGTTTCCTGCATAACAATGTTTTTAATGTCATTGCCCGGTCATTTTAGCGTTGTTGTCCGGACAACGACACTAAAAACCGTTGTTATGCGGGGAACATGTGGTGCATAACAATGCGGTGTTAAGCAAAAATGATGCTATCTGAACGCTTTGTTATGTGAGGGTTGACTATACAATGCATCCCATAGGGAAAATCGCTATACAACGAGTTGTGTGTGTGTGTGTGTGTGTGTGTGTGTGTGTGTGTGTGTGTGTGTGTGTGTGTGTGTGTGTGTGTGTGTGTGTGTGTGTGTGTGTGTGTTCTTTCACAGCCTGGGTAGCTTGCCAACATTCAGTAAAGGTCTCCCTTGCTTGAAAAGCCAGTCATGTCCGACTCTGGGATTGTGGGGCTCATCTCAGTTTACAGTCTGCATCTACAGACACTTCCATGGCCATGTGGCTGGCATGACTAAATGCTGGAGTTCACAGAATGCTGTCACCATTCCCACCTATGTACCTATGCAGTACATTTTATCTACTTGCAATTTCTTGCTTTCTGTTGCTAGGTTGGCAAGAGCAACACTCAGGAGGCAACTGCAAATGTAAATTAAAAAAGTAGTAGTAATCAATGCAACTGCCATATTACACTTGAGGAAGAGATACAGTGAACTTTCAGGATGACTTGTGTCACAAGATTACCCACATTACATGTACTCTATAATGTCTGCTATAACCAAGAATGTAAGCACTTGTCAAGTTTACAGGAAAATATGATTTATATGAATGTGTCTTAAATACCACCATCATCACACCTAAAATATGTCAGGTGCTGCTCAATCATTACATACAGTCCTCTGCTTCATGCTCACAATCTAAAAGAGAATAAAGTTTAAGTAACAAATGCAGGATACATGTTTAAAGAAAAGTCCCAAGAGTGGGTTTGCAGACATCAAATAGTTCAGACTAGGGGAAGTCTGATAAGAAGAATATTTGATGACTAGAGGGAATTAAGAGGTAAATAGAACCAGAAGCTGTCTTAAATTGAATCAAATCATCTATCCATTTAGCCTAATATTACCATCACTGATTGTCAATAGGTTCTCTAGGCTAGGGGTTGAAATATTTTCAGCCTTAGATGGGGAAGACTGGAATTGAAGCTGGGACCTTCTAAATGCAAATAACTTCATCTACCACAGTCGCTGAAAAAAATCAATGGAATGGTCTCCCACAGGGTAGCATCCTGGTGCTATTACTTTTTAACATTTACACAAATGATCGACTGATGTTCCCATATGCCAGGAGTTTCATCTATGCTGATACTCTTTTGCCTTGACAGTCTAAGAGAAAACTGATGAGTCCACTGCACAGCAGCCAACCTCTGCCTTAGAAGATCTTTCCTTATATTATAAAAAACAAACAAACCACACCTTTTAAAAACACAGGGCTGTGCCTTCAATTTAAATAACATAGAAACAAAATGAAAGCTTTAAGTTAGCTGGGAAGGCAAGATTTTGGAACACTGCCATGCCACAAAGTATTTGGTTATCATGAATTCATACCTACAAAAAATATGGTCAAAACATAAAACAGAATATTGCAATCAGAAATAGCATACTTAGTGGCGCACACCCACAAACAATAAGAACAACAGCTTTGTCCCTGTGATACTCAACAGCAAAAAGTTCTGTTGATGAAAGGATACATACAGCCAATACACATCTGTGTTCTTAAAAACATGTTCAAATCTCATGCCAGGGGTAGAGTGATTTAAGGAATATGACTTCTGCAGACAAAATGGTTTTAAAAAGAAGCTATAACTATTTCCCCATAAAGAACCTTGCATATTCAGCTAATCATTACCGCACATTGCTTCTCTTTTTCTCTCTCTGATTCTTAAAAAAACACTAATATGCAACAAGAGAATGAATGGCTTTTGAAAATGAGGTCGTTTTTACCCTGTAGGTAGGAGAGCACAACCAGAAATGATGTTGGGTTGCCTATAGGTACAATTAATGGGAACATTTATTTAGGTTTAACACAAAGAACAGAGAAAAATCATGAACACCTTTTCTTACTTCAGAAAGGATGAAACATTTCCAAGTAGAAATAGGCCAGCAATATTCCATGAATAACACAGTGGCGATCATAAAAATTCACTTGTTACCTGCAGGAATTTTCCCACCTAAATCAGAATATGATTCTGTTCTCACTAAAGCTGTGTGAATAAATACAATACTGAACGAACTAAATTAACTCTTTAAATGGATTCTTTGTGGCATGCAGAATCAGAAACTATGAAATGAGCAGCCACTTGAAGTCATTATCCAGCATCACCTAAACTCCCTCCAGGCCTGACTTTTAGAAGAAGGACTAAGAATTCTCAATTATATGGCAGCAAACCTGGCAAATCAAAATATGATAAAAAAACTGACGCAAAAAATATATCTGCCTAATGAAGGGATGCGAAGAGCTCAGTCCCATAGGACCAGATAGGTAGGTCCAGCCCCTCCTCCTAGATGCCGGATGGGAGATACTAGAAAGGCACAATAGGAAGGTCAGTTGGGAGAGGGAAAGTTTTTCTCCCTTAGAAATGGGAAAGGATTAGGAACCAAGACTTAAGGAAAAGACTGAGGAAAGAAAAGCTTCTTATCTCAAGTGCAGTGGCTTTTTGTTTAAATTGCACCTGCGGAGGCAGGGGGAATGTTGCCCCTTCCCCACCCAAGCAGAGATGCCATTCCCCTAGGTAAAGGTATCCTCATGGATTCCTTTATTGATGATGACCAATTTTGTTTGGAGTTGCCCTCCACTCTCAGTACACACAGGAGGGACCCTGAGTTGTATTTATCATCCACAGAATTAGATTTTGGTTCTGAGCGATCCCCTGCTCCTCCATCTGACAAACGGGGCTTTAATTTGGGTTTACAATCCTCTCCCTCTAGTCAATCCCTCACTCCAGTTGGATCGGCCATCCTATGAGCCCCTGAGCCAGCTCAGCCAAGCGTCCGGCTAGACTGCCATCCTGGTTAAAGGATTTTGTTTTTTCCTAGGGGGGAGGAAAGTTATGTATGTTAACTATGCTTGTAACTCTCAAGGCGATTCAAACCGCCATGTCCCTGCACTTTCCAATCTGTCAAACAGCGTCCCTGTTTGACAGCTATGAAATCTTGCCAGACAGCATAGTCTCACGAGATTTTGATATGGCGCGCAAATTAGAATCTGACAGGAACGGAATGTATCTTTTCTCATGTATCTATTATTATGCAAATAAGTGGATTGAAAAATGTGCACACTCTGTTAGCCAATGAGATTTTGTTATTGTTGTTACTGTTACTGTTTATAGTGTATATAAGTCCGAGTTTTGCCCCATCCAAACTGTGTTCAAACCCTATTAATAAAGAGCTGAATTTCACTACTTCATTTGTCTTCGTATTCATTCCTTGAATACTAAACTGGCGACGAGGATGGGATGGCATCCCCACACAGCAGCAACATCAGCCCATTCGACCCAGCTCGCCCAGAGAAATGGGCAAGATATGAACACCGGTTTCGCCACACAATGGCCTCGCAGAAGATCACCGATGAAGACCAGAAGTGCTCCTGTTTCCTCGCATAGTGCGGTTCTGTGACGCTTGAGCTGGCAACCCACCTCGTTCTTCTATGTTACGTGGATGTGGTGCTGCTCACAGAGATCATGTCAGCACTGAGGAGGCACCTGCAGCCAGAGGTCTCGATCTTCCCGGGCAGGGTGGCCTTCCACAGAAGGGAGCAGCGACCCGGTAAATCCATTGCAGATTACGCCGCCGCTCTGCGCATTGCTGCCGCCCTGTGCAAGTGGAACAACATCGATGAAGCGTTCTGGGACCATCTGCTGGCCGGTATGAGGAACGAAGATGCTCAATGTCACCTCATGATCAGAAAGACGCTAACCTTCAAGGCTGTCCTAGAAGAGGCAGTAGCGTCTGAGGCCGCCCTGTCCTGGATAAAGCTTTTCCGGCATCGCCACTGCACCACCAGTGCCACCGACTCAGCTGTGCAAGCTCAGCAAAGTTCATCTTCATTCCCCTCAGCATCGCCTGGTTCCACCTCTTCATCGGAGTCCAGTGATGTAGAGGGTGAAGTCCAAGCGGTCCAACAAAAGCACCGAGAGCACCGTGACGATTGGGAGAAGAGATTCCTTCGCAAGTGTGAAGGCTGCGGAGCCCGGCATGAGCACAAGAAGTGACCATTCCACACCGCAGAATGCCACAACTATGGACAGAGAGGGGAAATTGCTAAGGTATGCCAGCAGTGAAAGCAGAGACCTCCAGTGCCTGTGCTCAAGAAGAGTCATCACCACAACGCATCCATCGCCAAAGTGTCACCTGAGCCTAAACCCCTGTAATATTTCAATCTCTTGTAGAACGTATTTTAAAATGCCATATTTTGACGATGTCCTGATCACTGCTAAGGACACCGTCAAACTAGCAGCCAGGCTCGATCGAATCCTGTCACATTTCGAGCGGGCTGGTCTACGTCTCAGAAGAGACAAATGTGTGTTTTTGGCACGAGAAGTAGAGTTCCTGGGGTACTGGATTAACCCCCAAGGTATTATGCCCTCTGACTCCAAGGTGATGGCCATGTGGAATGCACCCAGGCCGAAATGTAAAGCCGAATTGCAATCATTTCTAGAATTGTTAAACTTCTATCATGCTTTTCTCCATCGCAAAGCCTCAGTTGCCAAACCATTACATCGGCTTCTTAAGAAAGATACTGTTTGGCACTGGGGTAATTGCCAAGAGAAAGCGTTCCAAGAACTTAAAAGGCTACTATCTTTGGATGCTGTGTTAACTCATTTTGATTCTAACAAAAAAGTTGTACTTGTATGTGATGCATCCCCTGTGGGGGTGGGAGCTGTGTTATGCCATGTACTAAATGACGGGAGGGAAGCCCCTGTAGCATTCTATTCCCGTTCGCTCTCAAAGCCTGAGAAAAATTACACTCAGACAGACAGGGAGGCGTTGGTAATCATGGCAGGCACTAAGAAATTCCACGATGACTTTTATGGAAGGTATTTTACCATCGTAACTGACTACAAGCCCCTCCTTGGAATCTTTGTGAATGGGAAACCCACGCCTCAAATTCTGTCCCCACGGATGTTGCGTTGGGCAATTTTACTAAATGCATACGATTTTACTTTGGTGCACAGGCCTGGCAAGGACATCAACCATGCTGATGCCCTGTCACGTTCTCCACTGCCAGGGATTGGGGAAGCAGATTGCGAGATCGAAAGTGACCACCAGGTCCTCATGATTAAGGCAGTCAACTCACCCCCGGTCATCCCCTCAGATATAGCGAAAGCTACAGCCAAGGATGTAACATTGACTAAAGTAATGTCTTGGGTACAAAAAGGCTGGCCTGTCTCTCCTCTAGCCGAGGAATTCAGAACATTCCACCGCAAGCGTTTGGAATTGTATGTAGAACAAGGTTGCTTTCTATGGGGCCAGCGGGTGGTCATTCCTGTCTCTCTCAGGAAAAAGGTTTTACATTTACTTCACACAAGCCACCCGGGAATTGTACATTCCAAAGCCCTTGCGCGTAGCTACTTTTGGTGGCCTCAACTGGACCAAGAGATAGAACAGATGGTTGGCACTTGTGCCAGCTGTCAATCCTCTCACCCAGAGCAATCCTACCTTTCATCTTGGGAATGGGATTCTGCTAGGGACCCGTGGTCCAGGTTACACATAGATTTTGCAGGTCCATTTAGGGGGGCCCTATTTTTGTTAGTTGTAGATTCATTCTCTATGTGGCTGGAAGTGATTAGGGTGCCTAATACCACTTCGGCCATAACGATAATGCACCTGAGAAGGCTGTTTGCAGCATTTGACTTCCAGATGTAATGGTGTCCGACAACGCATCCACGTTCACATCTGCAGAATTCCAGTCCTTCATGGAAAGGAATGCAATTAGGCACATCACTGCCGCCCCATTCCAGCCAGCCACAAATGGCCAGGTGGAGCGGCAGGTGCACACAACTAAAGACACGCTTTGGCGTATGGGTGAAGGGGATTTAGAGTTCCAGTTATGCCAGTTTCTTTTCATGTATAGGCTCACCCCCCTTGCCTCAGGTCTGTCCCGTGTTTAATTGTTCCAGTGAAGGAAACTGTCATCCTTGCTGGACAGATTGGATCTCTCTAGGGTGGAGGACAAAGGCACGAATATAGCGATCCAACACCAGAAGGGTTTCTCTTCGGGAGACCCTGTACATTGCCGCAATTATGCAGCTGGTGGTCCTACGTGGGTGCCTGGGTTTGTGATTGATCAAACTGGTCCTGTTTCTTACAAAATCTAAACAGCCACTGGTCTGATCTGGAGGAGTCACATGGATCAATTGAGACCCAGAATACTGGACCCACAGGACGAATACAGGCACTCAACGTTAGGGTTGGCCCCCACCCGTTTAAACCCAGAGGGCAGAGGTAACAGTCAGCTGCAAGCTAACTTAGACCCAGAGGTGTGTTCTAGAGACTGACTTCAAGGAGAAATTGTGGAATGCTCCCCTACTCCGGCCAGGTGTACCCCTACACTGTCCCAGCCTAGCACTCTGGATTCCTTTATTGATGATGACCAATTTTGTTTGGAGTTGCCCTCCACTCTCAGTACACACAGAAGAGACCCTGAGTTGTTTTTATCATCCACAGAATTAGATTTTGGTTCTGAGCGATCCCCTGCTCCTCCATCTGACAAACGGGGCTTTAATTTGGGTTTACAATCCTCTCCCTCTAGTCAATCCCTCACTCCAGTTGGATTGCCCATCCTATGAGCCCCTGAGCCAGCTCAGCCAAGCGTCCGACCCAGAAGGGAAACTAGACCGCCATCCTGGTTAAAGGATTTTGTCGTTTCCTTGGGGGGAGGAATGTTATGTATGTTAACTGTGCTTGTAACTCTCAAGGCGATTCAAACCGCCATCTCCCTGCGCTTTCCTAGCTGTCAAACAGTGTCCCTGTTTGACAGCTATGAAATCTCGCCAGACAGCATAGTCTCGCGAAATTTTGATATGGCACGCAAATTAGAATCTGACAGGAGCGGAATGTATCTTTTCTCATGTATCTATTCTTATGCAAATAAGTGGATCGAAAATGTGCACACTCTGTTAGCCTATGAGCTTTTGTTATTGTTACTGTTTATAGTGTATATGTCCGAGTTTTGCCCCATCCAAACTGTGTTCAAACCCCACTAATAAAGAGCTGAATTTCACTACTTCATTCATCTTGATATAGTGGACTTTTCTTTCTTTCTTTCTTTCCCTTTCACTAATTAGTTCAACTAGACTTTGATACTATGTGATAAACTGTGATATTGTGCATGATAATACTTTGCTTTTAAACTGTTTAAACTGTGATAACATGTGTGATGGGAAAAGACTGGCGTAGAGACCGGCAAGGCACGCCACAAAGTTTGCCAAGAGAACCCTATGGACCAAAACAAAAGGCAAAACAAGGGGATGCTCAGCACAGCAGATCTGAAAAGGGGGAGGGATACGAAAGGGGGAGAAGAAATACAGTGTTGCAGGAAACAATACTGCAGAGGGACATGGAATGTGAGGTCTATGAATCAAGGAAAACTGGAAGTGGTAAAAAATGAGATGGAAAGAATAAGCATTGACATCTTGGGCATCAGTGAGCTAAAATGGACAGGGATGGGTGAATTCAGCTCTGGAAACCATCATATCTACTACTGTGGGCAAGAAAACCTTAGAAGAAATGGAGTAGCCATAATTGTCAATAAAAGAGTGAGAAAAGCAGTAATGGTATACAATCTCAAAAATGACAGAATGATGTCAGTCAGATTTCAAGGCAAACCTTTCAATGTCACTGTGATCCAAATATACGCACCAACCACTGGTGCAGATGAAGCCACAATGGACCAGTTCTATGAGGACTTACAACACCTCATAGAACAGACACCAAGAAATGATGTCCAAATTATATTAGGAGACTGGAATCCCAAAGTAGGAAATCAAAAAGTGGAGGGAATAACAGGCAAAGTTGGTCTTGGAACACAGAATGAAGCAGGGCAAAGATTGATAGAGTTCTGCCAAGAGAACGCACTGGTCATAGCAAACACTCTCTTCCAGCAGCACAAGAGGCAACTTTACACATGGACATCACCAGATGGCCAACACCGAAACCAGATTGACTACATACTCTGCAGCCAACGATGGAGAACCTCCATACAGTCAGCAAAAACAAGACCTGGAGCAGACTGTGGCTCAGATCACAACCTACTGATCGCAAAATTCAGGCTTAGACTAAAGAAAATAGGGAAAACACGGAGACCAGAAAGATATCACCTAGACAGCATCCCTAAAGAATACACGGTGGAGGTGATGAACAGATTTAATGGCTTAGACTCGGTAGACAGAGTACCAGAAGAATTATGGACGGAGATGAGGGACATCATGCAGGAAGCAGCAAAGAAAACCATACCAAAAGAAAAGAAGAGTAAGAAAGCAAAGTGGTTGTCTGATGAGGCACTTAAAATAGCAGAGGAAAGAAGGAACGCAAAAGTCAAAGGAGAAAGGAAAACTACAATCATTTGAACACAGAATTTCAAAGAAAAGCAAGGAGAGATAAGGAAAACTACCTAAAATAACAGTGCAGAGAAATGGAGGAAAACAACAAAAGAGGCAGAACCAGAGATCTTTTCAAAAAAATCGGGGAAATCAAGGGAACATTTAAAGCAAAAATGACCATGATAAGGGACAAAGACGGAAAGGAGCTAGCTGATGCAGAAGAAATTAAGAAAAGATGGAAAGAGTACACAGAGGAACTTTACAAAAAGGACCTCAACACTCCTGATAATCACAATGATGAAGAAATTGAACTTGAGCCAGACATCCTGGAGAGCGAAGTCATAAAGGCCCTAAAGAGCACTGCAAACAACAAAGCTAGTGGAGATGATGGTATCCCAGTTGAATTTTTCAAAGCGCTAAAAGATGATGGCGTCAAATTACTGCATTCAATATGCCAGCAGATTTGGAAAACAAAACAGTGGCCACAGGATTGGAAAAGATCAGTATACGTCCCGATCCCAAAAAAGGGCAATGCCAAAGAATGTTCAAATTATCGAACAATCGCGCTCATCCCACATGCCAGCAAGGTGATGCTCAAGATAATACAGGATAGACTTCAGCAGCATGTGGAGAGAGAATTACCAGAGGTGCAGGCTGGTTTCAGAAGAGGCAGGGGGACTAGAGACCACATCGCCAACATACGCTGGATCATGGAGAAAACAAAGGAATACCAGAAACAAGTTTATTTTTGTTTTATTGACTACACTAAGGCATTTGACTGTGTGGACCACAACAAGATGTGGCAAGTAATTAAAGAGATGGGAATACCAGAGCACCTCATATGCCTCCTGAGAAATCTGTACATGAACCAAGAAGCAACAGTTAGGACAGAACATGGAATAACAGAGTGGTTTGGAATAGGAAAAGGAGTAAGACAAGGCTGCATTTTGTCACCATGCTTATTCAATCTATACACAGAGCACATAATGCGCAGTGCAGGGATGGAGGAATCACAATATGGGATTAAAATCGCTGGGAGAAACATCAATAATCTGAGATATGCAGACGATACCACCCTAATGGCAGAAAGTGAGGAAGACCTAAAGAATCTCTTGATTGGGCTGAAGGAGGAGAGTGCAAAAGCTGGCTTGAGACTTAATATCAAGAAAACCAAGATAATGGCAACAGGCCCAATCAGTTCCTGGAAAATAGACGGGGAAGAGGTAGAAGCAGTGACAGATTTTACTTTCTTAGGATCAAAGATCACTGCAGATGGGGATTGTAGCCATGAAATAAAAAGGCGACTGATTCTTGGGAGACAAGCGATGAGAAACCTGGGGAACATAGTGAAAAGCAGAGACATCACATTGCAAACAAAAATTAGAATAGTCAAGGCAATGGTTTTCCCAGTAGTAATGTATGGATGCGAGGGCTGGACCATTAGGAAGGCTGAACGCAGAAGAATAGATGCTTTTGAAATGTGGTGTTGGAGGAGGGTTTTGAGAGTCCCCTGGACAGCGAGGAGAACAAATAGGTCAATCTTAGAAGAAATTAACCCTGACTGCTCATTGGAAGGTCAAATAGTAAAGATGAAGCTAAAATACTTTGGACATCAAATGAGAAGGGAGGATTCACTTGAGAAGGCATTGATGTTGGGAAAGGTGGAGGGCAAAAGAAGAAGGGGTAGGCCAAGGATGAGATGGCTAGATGGTATTGTAGACACAATGGGCACAGAACTGGGAGGGCTGAGGGGGGGGGGTGGAGGACAGAGGCGCCTGGAGGAAAATGGTCCATGGGGTCGCAAAGGGTCGGAGTCGACTGTGCGACTGAACAACAACAACAATTCATCTTCATATTCATTCCTTGAATACTAAACTCCAAGAAAGGGAAAGATTTTCCATTTCCTCTCTCTCTCTCAGTTAATCTTCTCTCAACTTATTGACATCTCTCTTGAGGCTGGGGCTATGCTTACCATCTCCTTCCTTGGAAAAAATAAGTTTTGCTATTTTTTTTAAAAAAAACTTTAAGCTCAGCCTCTGCCTGTTTTATTGCCCAACAAAGTGAGTTTAAATGCCCACAGGAAAAAATGTTCCAGCTACTCTAAAGACCTCTAACTTATTTCCCCTACAAATAATCAGTAATCAAGCCAAGCTTCTCCTGCTGCACAGTTGATCAATGGGAGGAGATATCATGGCTTGGAATACATAAAATTAAATGGACCTCATTTCAACACACACACCCCAGAGCTGTTTTTCCTCAAGAATCTTCACTGCACAAAATCTGTAAAATGTTCTAGTTCCCTACCTTGCTCTGATGACATACAGTACACTTGCTCCACAATTTGCAGAACATTAAATGTTTCATACATATTATATCAGGAGTTTTATTTTTCTCACAGTGTGCTTTCCACTGATAGCTTAATGGCTTGGATGCTGCTTTGGTATATTTGTGAGGCATAAGAAGAATCTGAAATATGAGGCACAAGAAGGATTTAAACACTGGAAACTGGAATATAAAAATACAATGAAGAATCCAAAGCCAACAGACTTTTAAACTAGATATTAATTACATCAAAGTGAGCATGAAAACAAGTTTACAGATATAAGAACATGAGAGAAGTTCCGTAGGTAAAAAAGAAAGAAAAGAGGGGAAAAAAACCAACCTGAGTGGTTCTTGTTACAGGGGCAGCAGGAACCCTCGTGGTGCAGTGGTACTACAGAAAAAACTGCCGACATTGTGAGTTCGATTCTGATGGCCTCCAGGTTGACCTAGCCTTCTGTCCTTTGAGGTCAGTAAAATGAGTACCCAGTATGTTTGTGGGCAAAAAAATGCTACCCAGAGCCACCCAGAGAGCACACCAGCACTATAAGTGTAATTGTCATTGCTATTTCTATAGCTCAAGAGCCTAAGGCAGTGATGGCAAACCTTTTAGAGACTGAGTGCCCAGACAGAGGGGTGAACTCTGTGCTGGGGGAGGGAGGAAGCACTCCCATTGGGCTGTTGGGCAGATGGGTGGGGCAAATTATGTCCCGGGGGGAGGAAGTGCTCCCATGGGGCTGCTGGACAGAGGGGCAGGGTGAACTCTGTGCTGGGTGGAGGGAGGAAGCACTCCCATTGGGCAGAGGGGCAGGGTAAACTCTGTGCTGGTGCAACTCTCTGCATGCCAACAGAGAGTGTTCTGCGTGTCCCTTCTGGCACATGTGCCATAGGTTTGCCACCACTGGGCTAAGAGGTTTTGGGTAACAGGTGATGCTATCTCTAAGAAGACTGAAAGACAAATTGCCAGAACTGAAATCTGAAATTTGCTACCTCTTAGCCGAATCTGTAGCTTCCTTATGTTTGTGGTTATCTCATGGTGTGAGAATATGCCACACACACCTCTTGTCTTCAGACTATGTAGAAAAAAGATTGTTTAGCTCGGAAACAAGAGGTCTACCAAAAGGGGAGCTGTTAACAGGCAACATGAAAATGAACAATCAAGATGACATTACCAACAGACAGACCTCTTAAAAGCTGGGTGATGTTTTACTTTCCGATGGTGACACTCTTCAAGTCAAAATGAATAAAAAATGACATTAGCGAAAGGAAAGTTTCTTGGTCTTTTTTTTTTTTTTGGAAACTACTTAGTGTGATTAGGAAACATTACCCGTTGCAGCCTCCAAAGCATGCTGAATCTACAAATGTTCTGACAGATGATTATGACTATGAAACTTTAGTAATGTCTTTGAGAATGTTTGATAATGCTTTCTCATCTCTTCCAGAAGGAGAAACACCATTTGAACAACATTTAGCATCCATGCAGACATTTTATTTTATTTATTTATTGGGACATTTGTATCCCGCCCTATTGGCGCAAGTGCCACCCAGGGCGGCTTATCATCAAAAGTCAGAGAATAAACTTTTGACGTCACACATGCACACACATTCACTCATACTATTAAGTCTGAAACATTTTAAAGGCATTTACTTTTCATAGGGCTATGTTTGAGGTCCAACCAAGTGAAATCATTCTGAGAAACTAATTAATTTTCCCAATTTATGTTCCATTTCTAAATCAATTTATCCTCTATTATACATCCTCCTATATGCCTTCACTATTGGGAAATAACAGATGTTCTTGTAATCCTCTGTGTGAAGCACCTATAAAAGAAAACTCTGAGTCAGAGGTATTATTACAAACAGAACAACAGGCTCCAAATGGAATTTTCTGTGCAACTGAAATATATTTATATTCTATGTTTATAAGCAATGATCTTTAATGTCCTGAATGTAATGCTTTTATTGCATCTATTGAAATTTAATCTTAGCTAAAAAAGCAAAAATAAAAATTTGTTTTGGAAAATATCCCCACGTACACACGGGCATTACACAGAATGCAATGCAAGGGAAGACTATTATTTTTGTGAAATAGTTGTGCTTTCTTAAAAGAACTGAGGGTGGCGTGATGCTCCTCAAATTAACAGATCCTGTCCTAGAATCCAGAACTCCATGTGTTTTACAGGTATGGATGAAAGAGTATCTAAGCTCTTTTCTTTTGATCAAAAGTCATCTGAACCACACAGCCACCCCTCTGGCAACATCTTATTAGTGTTTGGAGATCAAAGTGGCCTGGTGGTGATATATATTAATTAGCTTGCCTGGATTTCTTGATCCCATCAAGAGCATGCATGAACTGCTGCTTGGGGCTGCATTTGCCACATGGCAGTAACATCTGCTAGGAAATGTCAGAAATAACATATCCTGTGTCTACAATATTACATCTCTTTTACATGAAAAAGCAACCCCTTCAGCTTCAAAGATAGAATGCTCCTCTAGTTTCCACAGCTTCATTTCAAAAATCCATGCCAGACTTTTAAGAAGAGTGATATTAAGGGTGGCATTTAATAATAATAAAAAAGGATTTAGCTATACCAGCCGCTGTGTGCATTATTATTTTCCAAATGCTTATCTTCCAGCATTTCTCAGCATTGGACCTCCAGGTGTTCTTGGACTTCAATTATCAGAATTCGAAGTCAGCACACATGCTGATCAGGGCTTCTGGGAATTGAAGTCCAATAACATTTGGGAGCCCAAGGCTAACAAACCATGCTCTAAACAATTTGGACAGGGAAACTGAGGTCTGTTTCATGACTTTCTCCTTGTAAGTGTTCTCACGCTTTTGGGAATTTTCCTTCTGTTATTAGAAATACCTTTAATGTTCACCACACATTGGAATCACCCAATAAGTACTAGAGAATGATGCTCTTCATTACCCTTTCATTAATCCCAGGGGGCCTCAACCTTTTAAATCCAGAGCCCAGGTCATGCTCCCTCTGACTGTTAAGGGGCCAGACTGGTGGTCCCCACCACCATCACTGTTGGAGTATGGTGGGGGCATGTGGGAATCTGATAGAAATGAACCATAAGCCAAGTTCATGAGACTGCAAACATTCCTGTTTTGCTTCTGAGTTTTCGCCGAGAGATGTCCTGCATCCCTTTACTATGTTTCAATCTTTCCCTGAAAGAATGTCAGTACACATGTAATCAAGTTCTAAGCTTCTACTATGGAGAGACTGATCACGCAGGTTTCACGGGGCTAGTATGCTATCTTAGCTGCTCTAACCAATCAGGACTCTAATCATGTACTGTAGCTTGCATGATTCTCACATGGTATCCTAATGTTAGAAACAATGTATGCCGAATGTAACCTACGACTGAATACTCTCTATTGTTCACTATGCAACCCATTAAAAGATACTAGTTGGGGTGGTTCGAGAGAGCTCTCCCCAGACAGTCGGCTGAACCGTATCTCTGTCTGGGCATTTCATGGTGTCAGGATTTCCTCCGGCAACACACCACTACTGTCGTTGGCTGCAGTGGTGACCACCCCAAGCCCACCACACCCCAAAAATGCCCCTCACACCACTCCCCTGCTTACTGACCTGGCGAGGGTGCAGGCTGAATGATTTGGTGCCCCAGGTTGAGGATCCCTGATCAAACCAATAGGTGTTCCTTCTGTCACTACTGCTGCCCTACTGGACAGATAATATCATTGATCCAGTTCCCATCGGGAATGACAATTGGAGGCACAGAAGGGAGAATGAGGTATAAAAATTTATTGATGGGTCTGGTGCTGACAAAGAACCATCTGTGTAGTGAAGGCAGAATTTTCCTCCTCTATTCAATAGATGTCCCTGTGGTTATTGCTACTACAGACAACAACTCTTATTACAGAGTGGAGGCTTGCTACTGATCAACTTTCATAAGATGTAGCCCTTAAAAGTGAATGTTTTATAATTCCAGAACAGGCCTGGAAAAAAGCTGTAGGGCTTAAATCTTCAATCTAACCCATTTCATAGTCACATTTGTATCACCACCCCCTTGCCGAAGTGACTCTAGGTGGCTCCCAAGTAAAGACATAAAAACATCCCCATTAAAATCCCACCCACCCCATCTGCAGAAAGAGGGAGAATCTTAATTATGTTTTATACGAGCCAGCAGACAGGGGTCACACCTCCATCAGAGCCCCACATCTGCCCCACCAGCTAGGTTTTAAGTTCTTTCCTAAAGGGCAGCAATTCCATCTGCAGCCATAACTCTATTGTAGGAGGTTCCATAGGGCTAGTGTGGACACAGAGAAGGCCCTCCTTCTTGTGCTAGAAGATGGTACAAGTAGAGAGCCCCTCCGGTCCGCTCTGGTACTTAGGAAACTGGGGTGGTTCAGACTGTGATGCACACCCATAAAGAATAAGAACAACAGCTTTGTCCCTATATTACTTTCTCAGCAGAAAATACTAGTGCTGTATGTTATAAATCAGTATATACCAAACAAGTGGATGTAGCTCTTAAGGAATCATACAGGAATTATTACTGGCTCCCTGTAACCCACCTCTACAAAAAAAATTCTATTATTTGCTTTGCATTGCCCCTTCTGAAGTACAAGAGGTGCTAGTGAATAATGAACAAAAAAGGCAACACAGCACCTATCCAATCCACTTCATGGACACCAATTCCTTAAACAATGGCTAAACCAAGAAAAAATATTTGCATACCTTTCAAACTCTAAATCAGAATATGCTAGGCCAAACCTATGTAGAGCAAAAACAATCAATGCAGTACTGGAATGTATTTATGCCTGCCAGTTAGCTCTACTATGTGAACAAAAGAAGATCTAGTAAGCAGTTAAATGTAGAAATGCTACTGACGTAGCTCGCCTCAGGTAAAAAAAATAGTCTGTTTTAATATTTTCATCAATGAATGAATCAATGAAATTCATTTTAATTAATTAAAATTAAAATATTTTAATCTATTAATTAATTTAAAACAAATATTTTAATTTGTTTAAATTTTATCTATTTTTAATCTTAATTTATGCAATGCTCTGGTTAAAAAAAAAGATGTATTTGAAAGATTTTGACTGGCCCCCTGCATCAGCTACATCTTATTCATGAGTAAAACTTAGCCTTTCTCCCCCTTTATATAACTAAATAATGTCTATTATGAAATAACATAACTAAATAATGTCTATGTAACTAAATAATGTCCACATGGATCAAGGCAGGTCAAATCGGAGCAAAATAAAATCTGGTGAATGACAGCTTTCTTAACAGATAACAAACACAATCTCCTATATCAGCATGCAAGAAATATGCTAGAATACACAAGTTTTATCACCACTATTAATAAAATGCAATGTCAGAAACAATAAACTTTAATTAGTAACTGAAGTGTCTACAGCAATTAAATATGAAATATGTGTTGGAACACTGCAGGAGGGCTGATGCTTATAAACAATTTAAATTGCAAACAAGGTTTGCCAGAAGTTTACGGAAAAACTTTGGGGAGTAAAGCATCTTATTATGAGTATCAATCAAAGAGGGAACATTTTTTTTCTCCCTGCAAAATAGGAATTGTTGCAAAGACTGACAGCTGGAAAGTGTCAGTCTCTAGTTTGATATCCAAGCAGCTCCCTCCAATCAGTGGAAGCTTGTGACTCTGATGGGGCCAGAGGGTTGATCCACTCCAGGTTTTACATGAAATATGTAACATCTATCAGCCTAAAGCAAAGGCGTACATTGATATGTCCTGCATAGGTTCCCCCCCCCCGACCCACCCCCCTGACAAGTCAACAGAGCCTACCTTGCCTGTCCCTTTGGTCAAAGAGGGGGGTCTGGATGCTATGACTGGGGCTCCAGCCCCACTGGAGAAGATCGCAGCAGTGGTGCTGGTGCGGCTGCTCGGGCACCCAAAACTGGCGCATGCATCAATGGCACTGGTGCAGCTGCCAGCACAAAGGCGTCATAACTGGGCGCCCAATGCTGGCGTGCCCGTGTGATGAGCAGCAAAAATGCATCACCGGCGGCGTGCCCGCTTCACCATGCCCACCAACGGCTGGCATGCATGCGGCGACCAATGACAGCCCCAACGGGGAGGTCTGCTTGCACACACTAGTGCACGAGTGTCACCTCCATGCGCCCCCCCCCCAACCCCAACAGCCAGGATTCCTGCACTGGAGGAGCTGAACCCACCAGAGGTCAGGGACTCAGAGTAAATCAAAGGTACTCCGCACACCCCACAAACCCGGCCCGGCCAAAGGTGGGCACCCCTGCTAGTTTTAACTAAACCCTGTTCCACCCACACCAGCTTCTGCTGCCTACAGTGGATTAGCTTTTAGGGTAGAGACCCTAGTACAGGCAAGAGTAGACGCCTGAGTGAGAAGTGCGCCCAAAGCAAAATAGCTCTCAATGAACCATTTCAATAAAGACAGCAGTGAGCAAAGCCAAACCACAGCAAAAAGACGAATGATATTAGCCGAGGTTTCAAAATCCAGGAAATGAAGTATTAGTCATCAAAATTAATCATTGCTGCACAACTGCAAGTGGAACTCTGCATCTTTGGGAAGTTGTAACTTTCATGGCAACTTGCCTCCACATGAAGATCAATGGTGGGATAACAAATTTCCTTTTAAGATATCTCTTCCTACTGCTAAAATACCCATCTATTGCTCCGGGTTAAATTCATTCACTCTCTCATTCGACCACTCACATAGCAGTGGACGGTTCAACTGATCCACACTGCAAGATAAACTGACCTCCCAAAATAATGCATAGACCAGAACACGGATATAATTCCCAACCTCCCAGAATTCAGTGATCCAATTTCCAAGCAGCTTTACTGATTTCCATGTTAAAATATTTATTTTATACCAATAAGGTGTCTACAAAATGCATGTTTGAATAAAAAAATCTGTTTAAAATACGCACTTTGTCGTTAAATGCATATAAAAAGCATATTTTACCATAAAATCCATGTGAAATGCACATGCATTTTCATGCAGAATTTTTTTTTACAAAATAAACACAGAAGTTCAGATTAATGTGGAAACAGAACAGAAGCAAATTTACATAAATGAATGGATAACAATTCCTGGCCCTGTATTCACGACCATATTTGTTGTCCTACTTTCTGTCACTGTTCATTTTTCAGTCTAAGACTCGAAGGGTAGAAAGGCTTTTCTGATTTTGTGGTGCTCTTTCTTTTTCAGCCAACTTTTCTGTCTGACATGTGCACATTTTAGCAATAGGGACCTTACTGAAAATCCGGCTTGAGATCAAGTAAGTGGTAATAAAAATACTTTCTTTTATTAACTTAATTCCTCATGTGCTTTCAGATATTTATTTACAGTTTATCTAGACATCCAAGTTTCTCCCAGTTTCTATTTGTGTTATGTCCCAGTAGTTTTAAGTAAAGTAAGTTAAAGAGCATAAATTTCTCTCTTTTCTAGATCAGTGGCTTTACTTCCGTGGTTTTCGTTTAATTGGTTATTGACCTGTTGATCCACATCCATTCATCAAATGTACTTGACTGTAACTAGATGGCTGATTCTAAGAATGTATAAACTGATCTTCTGTTACTTCATCTTAGGTTCATCTACAGAGCAATGAGGGTTAATTCTGCCAAATAAACCTTACAGGTAGATCTGAAAGCTAAAGAATTATTTTCAAACGATAGAACTAAGAAACGAGGAAGAGGTTACAAACACAAAGTCAAATAAGAAAGCTAGGGTTACAGAATTAGGTTTATAGCTTGAGGGACATCAACTGACTAAATATCCCTTCTCTGTATCTTCATTAGAAAAAAATACTTATTCTGACTCTCCATTTAATATCTGCATCTGCAGATGTTTTCATGGTCATGTGTCAGCTCAACATGGAAGAACCCACACTTTTATAAAAGGGTAAACTGTTTTTCCAATAGCAATTTGCAAAGTCTGTGAGACATTTATACTGGTGTTGCCACCTCAAATCTGTGAGTTTCCATGGCTAAACAGGGATTTTAACCCAGATGTCCCGAATCCTGATCTATGTCCCATCCATTACACCACACTAGCAATTCACTGCCTCTGTATGACTGGCAGTGTTACACAACTTACAACCAAATCAGCCAAACAATTGCAGTAACTGAAATATGCATCTTACAAACAGTGGTTGGAATCCTGTTGTGTAACTTATGTTACATGGCAACTTTTCAGAAAGAAAGAATTTCCTAGCACCTCCAACCCCATAAAAGAATTTCTCATGCTCTTGTGGGCTCCCTCTTGTCATGGCAAAGATGTAGGGAGGGGGCAGCAAAATGGGGGTGGTAGTATCCAGAAATTGCTGCCAGCAGGATGATTTGACTACTGGTAGCACTTTTCTTTTAAATTGAAAACTATGCAAACCAGAATATTAGAGGAAAATGTTTATTCCTAAATTGAAACTGGAACAAATAAAATGGGCAAAAGAAACAACCTTCATTCAAAAGACCCAGAAGGTTAAAGGGGGGAAAGGGAGCAGAATTGGAGTTGAGACATATGTATAGCTTAAATCAGTTCAGTGGTGTTTTTGTACAAAAGTTCAGGGGAATAAGGGCAAGGATTCAAATAAGGTTGGAAGGAAAACTGTTTCACAAAGCCATTACAGTAGTGTGGTTTGCCTTTCGTTCATGAATTGGCCAAAACATTTCCCAATGGGTTCGCTCGCTTACGCACATGGCTGACATCCACCACGGGCTTTGATGGAAAGGAAATTGGGGTGCGGGCTAGATTAATTGGAATAAATCATAAGGCCTTGGCTGGAGGCTCTGAGAGAAGTGGGGCAAATGTCATAAGGCGATGAACCCAAGTTAATGCACAGATACCTAACCAGGGTAAAACCCGCTCTTCCTCTTCTGGCCGAAGATAAGGTTGGGTTGGGCATACTCGCTGAGTCAACAGCTAAGGAAGTCAGTTTCCCGGAGACCATATGGGCTCCAAGATAAGGCAAAGAACAATGGGTTTCACCCATCCTGTTGATTAGTTTCTCAGCAGAGGTCCAAGGTACTCAGTAATTTCCAAGAGCTGACGAATGTAACTTGGTCAGCTAAGTGCCATGTATGCAAAAGCCTTCTGTAACGAGGTCACGTGTGCCTTAGGCATGTAGCCTTCGAAGCAGGGTAATAAATACGTTCACCCGACACAGATCGGGACCGGACTTTCACCGCACATTCGTCTCAAGTGCCTTTCCTTGCGGCCAGTCATTCCGGACCTCCGTGGGCCATTGCGACACAGTAGCCCCCACCATGATAGGCTAGTGATTACCTGAAACCATGGAAAATAGTGATTGCTATACATTGCATTGTATATAGTGTCCTCTACTGGCAAGTTCTTGAAACATGTCTTGGAAATACACATACTATACTGTACTACTGTATATTACAATTCAAGGTGCTGGTTTTGACCTTTAAAGCCCTTCATGGTAGTGGACCAGGATACCTAAGAGACCACATTTCCCCAAGGTTGTCAGCCCATCCTATGAGGGCGGACCATAGGGGCTCTCCGGTGATCCCATCAGCTAGGGAGGCATGTCTCACTGGGACCAGGAAGAGACCATTCTCGGGGATCTGGACTGTTTTAGGGATATTTTTAAATGTTTTAGATAGTTTTAAAGTTGATTTTAACTTTATGGGGGTCAGGTTTGTTTTAACTGACACTGAGCCACCTTGGGTCGCCTAGACGAGAAAGGCAGCTATACAAGTCTAACAATAAGTAAATAAATAAACAAACAAACATTTTATGAGTTTTTTAGTGAATATTTTCAGGCCACAAATAGGCCATGGATACAAAACCTGTGGAGATGTGGGCCTACTGTACTGTCCTTTTTTGATAGGATCATAGTTTCTTTTTGGTCCTAAAATATACATAACATGACATGTTCGCCAAACAGTTAGCTTTTCTACTTCACAGCATTCCCATCTCATAATGTGTCAACACTACAAATGTAAAAGCTCCTTGCTAAATCCCTTGCTCTTTTAAAGAAGAGACCCTGAAGAAAAATTTTCAATGTCCTTTGATTCCTTACCTCCAGGCAAGAGTGAGACAAGGTGCACTATTTTTTAAATTTCTAATTTGCAAAGAACACACACACTCTAAACCATGTGTCATCTCCCTTTGAGAAGCGAAATACACAAAAAGCAAACACAAGACCATTGACTGATTGTTGAGAAGAAACAAAAAGCCCCTTTAATGCATGGATGCCCAAACTATGGCCCATGGGCTAGATCCGGTCCATGACACCTAATAATCTGGCCTGTGCCACCCTCACCACTCCCAGAAGTGGAAGTAAAACATGCACCTGCGCAAAACACTGCCATAAATGCACCCATAGACGTGTTTTGCTTCCGGTGGGAGGACCATATGACTGGCCCACTCAACCATGTGACCGGCCCACAGCCCGAAATGTTTGGGCACCCCTGTTCTAATGCTTCTGTTCATCGCGCTGTTTCCCCGGGTTTTTGGACAGGCTCCACTGCTTCCCATGGCGGCAGGAGGCTTTTCGCTTCAGTTTGGGATTTTTCTATCGCTTCTTGGCTGTGCTTCGGCAGCTGGAGTGCGACCGTGGCTGACTTCTGGTGCTGGGTGGAGCATACGTCACTGCCTGGGATTCCAGCATGGAACCAGGAAGCTGGACACGGTCGCACTCCAGCTGCGGAAGCGCAGCCGAGAAGCAATGGAAAATTCACATTTTATCTTATGTTGCATTAAAACATTATCTCTGTTCAAAGGTTACTTGCACAGTTTTGCTTAATTTACACAAAGACACACAAAAGTCTTATCCTCATTTTAGTGCATGAGGTAGTGCTTTGGTTTGTTGCTGTTACACATGAGGATGGGATAAGTGAGGGGTTTTTTAATACTCTCAAGTCAAAAGTCCAGATGGTGGGACTTACTGAAGTAGTTTACCAGCCATTGAAAACAATTTCCACAATCACAGCGAACTGGCAAAATATCAGGACATGTCTTGGCCATGTACCTAGTCACAAACCTGACTGCACAAGAAAACCTATTAATTGGTTGCAATGAATTACACAAACATAACCCATAGGATTCCAGGCAAGAGCTTAAAAAAAACCTTCAAAATTGTACACCAGTTTTAAATAAATTATTAGAATAAAAGAAATACATAATTAATAAGGTTTGAAACATTTTCAGCTGTTTGAAAATAACAGCCAAAATCCTATTGCACAACTATGCATGCACAGCTCCAGCCTGCACTTGTGATAGCTGCACAAAAGCCAAAGTGAAAATGCTATTCCTTGGGATATGACTGCGATTCATTGCACAATCTACAGAGGGTACAAAAATGTACTGTATATACTATAAGAAAGGATATTTTGATTTGTCAAGAACAAATCCTGCCAGAGTAATCTTATCTCTTTTTTATGATCATATAACCACCATGGGAACTGTGGTGGCTTAATGGTTAAGGCACTGAACTTGACAACAGGAAGGTTGGCAGGTCAGCAATTTAGGACCAGAGTGTTCGTCTCTGTGCCAGCTCCTGCCAACCTAGCACTTCAAAAGCAAAAAATTGCAAATAGATAAATAGGTACCGCTTTGTTGGGAAGGCAACAGTGTTCCATGCACTCTCCTGTCTAGTCATGCCTGCCACTGACCATTGAAACATCTGCAGATGCAGACATCATTGGCTCTTTGGCTATAAATGGAGATGAACACCGGACCCTAGTTGGATACAACTCGCTTTGAGCAAGGGCGACCTTTACTTTTACCTAACTACCATGCTTTGCTGAAGTCAATTCAACTTTGACATAGCTAACATCTCTTAAAATGTATATACATTTTTGCCCCCTCTATATAGCGTTCCGTGTCTAGTCATGCCTGCCACATGACCACGGAAACGTCTGCAGAAGCAGACAACGCTGGCTCTTCGGCTTTGAAACAGAGATGAGCACTGAACCCTAGAGTCGGATACGACTGGCTTTCGAGCAAGGGAAACCTTTACCTTTATATAGTGCTAGGGACATGCAACTGATTGTACAATTACAGAGCACAATCCCCTGTTGCTGGGTATAACATCCAGTGTAGTTTTGCCAGCATAACGCTGTATTCCACTGACATGAACTGGATACTAGTCACTCTAACAACAGCAAAATGTCTGTGGCCAAAGGCCTAGCATTTCAAAAGCAAGAAATTGCAAGTAGATAAATAGGGACCACTTCAGTGGGAAGGTAAACAGCGTTCTGTGCGCTCTGGTGTCTAGTCATGCCTGCCACATGACCACAGAAATGTCTGCAGAAGCAGACAGCGCTGGCTCTTCGGCTTGGAAACAGAGATGAGCACTGCACCCTAGAGTCGGATACGACTGGCTTTCGAGCAAGGGAAACCTTTACCTTTAAAGACCTGTTAATTAAAAATGTTTTTGCCTTCTGTTGGAAGGACAACAAAGAGAGGGGCCAGCCGTGCCTCCTTTAGATTCATCTGAAAGCTCTTTCATCAGTACTTGGCTTTCAGTTGCCGTATCTTGGACTTCAGAAGGAAAAATCATCTTTCTTCCCAGGAGCAACTGTGCAATTTCATGTGCTTTTGCTCTCTCTTCAAGAATGCCGCTGTATCCCAGCATTTGGGCTGATTCAAATATCTGGGAAGCTGTGAGGCGACCATTTTACATTCTGCGTCAGTGCGGGGAGTCATTTGTCACACGTAGGCCACATCATTTTTTTTTTTGTCATGCACTGCAAGCTTTCCCCCAATGTGGCTTTCCAAAGGTGTGGAGAAAATTGGAGTTTTAACCTCTTTCTCCTTCCACTTAAGTCAGTGGGTAAACATTTGCGGAGAAGCCGACACGCAGGAGGTCAGGCCCTCTTCCTTCCCCGCTGTTGGCAGGAAGGCAGACTCTGAAGACAAGTGCCGACACCTGAACTTTGAAATGCACTAAAATGCAGCCCCCTCTCCAGTAGTTTCCACCTCACATATCCCTTTTAAAAAGGGCTTTCTGGTTTTAAAGCCATGTGGAAGGTGAAAGATTAATAACTGTGGCATATAAATCCCTCTATCTTTAGATCCATTTCCAGTATGTTATTAACTTATCCACAGCCTTTCAATGTAATGTTCAGGGCTGCAGCTGGAGCGGAGCTCTGCCAAGCTGGCAGGATCGGCTTCTCAAGGGAGGCAAGAATAATTCAGCTTCCAGGTTTATGAAAGCCTCTCGAGAGCCAATTCTGCTCATTGGGCTAAAGTTGCCAAAATAGCTAATGCATAGTACTATGCAAACTTTTAACTATGTGTTCACATTAGCAATTTAATATATATTTTACAGATATAGATATATATGTGTAAAATATATATTAAATTGCTAATGTGAACACAGAGTTAATCATTTGCATTGTACTATGCATTAGCTATTTTGGCGACTTTAGCCTTCTATATATATGTATATACTGTGCAACTTGCAGGATGGCTACAGTGCTTGGCAAATCAGACATTGATTGCACTTTTGCTGAGAAGAAAGCTCACTGGATTCAATGGTGTTGACTCATGAGTAAGAGAGTAGATTGCTGCCTTCAATGGACACCTCACGTCAGTGATGGATTGTTTCTCATGGAGGGGATTATAACAGAAAAAAATCCTTCTCTGCTTCAGATCAACTTCCATAGAGGTATTAGAAGTTATGGAGGATCCTAATGTAGTTAGCATATGATAGATAGCAAGTGGAAACGATGAGGATGTTTTCCCTTTTCTTTTAGGATGCATTCTGAACCAAGATTCTGTCTAATTTCCAAAATGGTTCATTGTTACCTATTGTTATTATGTCTTGATAAGCCTGCCAAATTTTCATTCATGGGCCTAATCCAGCCTGTGTACATCATTAATCTGGCCCACGGTGGCCACCCGGGCACCTCTAGACCCACCCCACCACCACCGGAAGTCGTGATACATCACTTACCGCGGCAACAGCAGTGGTGGATATCGCACCCTTTCCCTGGGTTTTGCAACAGACTCCACCGCAACCATGACCGACTTCCAGTGCTAGCCAAAGCTTACATCAGCGCCTGGGATTCCAGCATGGAACCAGGAAGTCGGCCATGGTCGTGCTCCAGCTGTTGAAGTGCAACAGAGAAACGATAGAAAAATCCCAAACTGGAGCGAACATGGTGTGAAAAGCTTCCTGCCACCCGGGAAAGCAATTGAGCCTGTCCAAGAATGCACTAAAATGGTGCGATTCCCACCACCACCAATGTTGATGATGATGAAAACGCAAAATAGTGGGCGCAGCCATGCCTCTAACCCCCACAGCTGAGCACAGTGGCGGGGACTGGCCCCTGGCAGGAAAACATGTTATAAGTGAACCAATAAGTCTGCAACCCTCTGCAGAAATGAAGCTAAGTTGCCAGTCCAAATCTAGATGGTACCAAGGAGGTAACGTGCCTGAGGCAGTGGGGTGCCACCAACCATTTTGGTAAGGACAAGAATGCCTCCTGATACAAAATTTAGCATGATTAGCTACATTGGATATGTAATGTCATTTGCACAGTGCCACTACTTCAATGAGAGGCAAAGCTGTATTCCAAGCTCGGTTTTGATAAAGTAGAAGTCCTGCTTTCCCAACAGGGAACTAGATCATTTCATCTACCAACACTCAAGGTCAGTCTCCAGTCTATGGATCGCTGATGGTTGTAGCTAGTATGTGTGGAAGGGAGGGAAGAATACCAGTGTGATCAATAACATCTAGACCAGGGGTTGCCAACTTTTTTAAATCGGAGGCCATTTCATGTTCCCTCAGACAGTTAAACGGGCCGAACTGGTGGTTTCCCCCACCGTAAACTCTGCTGTAAAATGCATACGCAGTTGTTGTAAACGTGTCTGCTCCCGGCAGTAGTGGCAGCATGGGCTGGATGATTTGGTGCCATGGGCCAGGTCCGGCCCATGAGCCATAGGTTACCCACCCTTGACTTAGACCATAAGCCAATTAGATGTGTAGTATGACTTAAAACCAGCAGTTCAGGTCAACCCACCCCCACCCCACCCCAATATCCATGAGTTCAATATCCACTGTTTCATTACTCCATGAGTTTAAAAATATTCAATACAAAATCCTGAAATACATAATAAATATGTATTTCTATCGTGCATTACCATACAATGCAAAATGTAGGATTCACTATTATCCACAGATTATCGACATTTTCACAAAACTGCGGTAAATCTCGAAATGTATCCCTCATGGGTACAGGGGCAGTCTGTATTTGAAAACAGCCACTTTGATCCAATTTACAAGTGGGGTTAACTTTATGTGTGTATCTGATAATTAGAACAATTCCCACATTGCAGAATTCACCTGGAAATGATAGAATAAATCCGAACCCAGATAGATTTCTTACAATTCCCTCAGAATGGCATCTTTATTATGCAGGTTTCACCTAAAAAGGGCTGTAAAAACATAATCCTTCTTTCCTGCATAAAACTGTTCTGATTTTCAGAGGATGGCATCCATTCTGTACAGTTTGAAAGGGGGAGGACCAATATGCACAGGACAATAATGGTTACAGTTCTTGCACATTTCATGAAAAATTTGCACAGATATTTGATCATTTCCTATGCAAAACAATAGGCAAATAACAAATTGAGGGTCAAGAAGGCGGCATTGTATTTGCAAGAAGCTAGGAAATTTCGATGTTGCAGGGAGGAGTGCTGAAAGATGTGTTGGTGTGGCAAGACATGGAACATTTCTGGGAAAGAGAATATTTTGCTGGTGCACAATCTCTCGGTTAATCAGTATTCATCCATATGGAATGCACTGTTCATGACTAGTTTCAAACTGTCTTGGAGCAAGACTGGGAATTTCTCTCTTAAAACATCCTTCAGAGATTATCTTTTACATCTGCAACACAACTCTATATGACCTACGCACTGGATCTTTAAGAGTATCCCGAGACTTAAAGCTTTAGAAAGCTTTATGTTTTTTCAGCCCTCGGATAATTTGGCACAGCCCAGAACCTCAGCAAGGCATTGTGAATAATTTTGCATTCTTTCTTTCTTTTCTCTTTTTTGCTTGAGCTCCTCATTAGTATTAGTGTTAGTGCTGTGACACTATGCAACAGACATATGGAAGCGTTATTTGTTTCTCATTTAGCAAATAGATAGGAATATGGAAATAGTTTCAGTCCATTTGTTTGATGAGCTTCCTAAGCCAGTAATAAACAAATCAATACAATTAGTTTTGGCTCATCATCATTTAGAAACCTTCACTACTGGGACACAATTTAATTATACCTCTTGCACTACAGCAGCAGAAAACTGTTGAAAATGGCCTATTTTACCATTTATTGAACTAAAAGGAGGAGCATGGGAATACATCACAGGCAGCATTTATCTTCTTGCGAGAATGGGCAAGAGCTACTAAAGCATATTGTGTAGCATCATTTTCTTGATTGAAATGATAACATATGCCTACCGTTAAGCGCTTGCGAACAACTAAGTGTAAACCTGGTAGTATGGAAGGAGAATCGGTGACATTTGACACCTTACAAGTAAATAGCACAATTAACACAGGATGCATCAATCTCCCCTGAACTGATTATAAAGTACACTGATTTTAAAAGATCATTTACATTTCAGAACAGCACATCATGCAGTAGGTGGGGAGAAAATAGTTATATTTGCATTTCACTGGCAAGATGAATGTTTTAATATCCTTCTCTCTCAAATGAGCATTTCTTTCCGATTAAGTGGGGTTGTCCTGATAAACCTCCTGAGTCACAGCCATTTTATTAGATACCAGTGAAATCTAGTAACTGCAAATGTTCTCTTCAACCAATTGCTTTTAATTTATTTGAGAGAAAGGGAAGGACTGAAAACACTGATGTGGAATCTCACTGCCTGCAGCTGTCTTAATCCTAGAACAATACTGTTAATATTGGTGAAAAAAATGTTCTAGATTATTTCCTCTTGTGAGCAAAATACATATGATTGGGGGGGGGGGACACATAAGCACAGATAAATGTGGAAAGATCATTTCAGTCTTACCAGCCTCCCACTTTCACTTTTTGGACATAAACTAGCACTTTGTATGATAAAATCACTGTAGAAACATTTAAAGTAGAAAAAAAGCTATTCTTATAGTTACCATCTGCAGCTACATTCAGAAGGAAAAAGGAAAAAATTATGGAGTGTCCAGCATATGGGAGAGCCACCATGCTAGTTGCTTGGAGGAACATCAGAGAAAGAAGAGAGGACTACAGTAAAACCCCTACTTACGAAAAAAGTCCGTTCCGTAGGCTTTTGCTTAAATCATTTTTTTTGTAACTCGAAATAAACCCAAAGGAAAAATGAAATTTTTATGTAAATCAAAGCAAACCCATAGGAAAAATGAATTTTATGTAAATCAAAGCAACCCCATAAAGAAATGAATTTTTACATAAGTCAAAGCAAACCCATAGGAAAAAGAATCTTTATGTAACTCGAAGCAAACCCATAGGAAATCTTGTAAATCGTGACATGGTTTTAGCACAAAATCATTATGTAAGTAGAATTTTATGTAACTCGACCATTAGTAAGTCGGGGTTTTACTGTATCAACAAAACAAAGGAAGCCAAAACAGGAAGGGAAAAATCTTGCCAATAAAGTTAGTGATGAAGGACAATCACAATAGGCTGAAAAGCCCTCTCCCACTGATACCCAGTGTCAATGCATGCAACATTGCTATTATTTCAACAGTTGAAGAAGCTGGGTGAATTTTACATGGAGTTATAAACAAAGGCAGGCAACCACTAAAATTTAGAGGGCCTCAAATCTGCCCATTAACACTTGCTGCTGGAAAGGGTGAACAGCCTGTGTTGAGTGTATACACTGTTTCCAGCTGCTTCTTCATTGGGAGAAGGAAGCACGAAGCAAATGGGTTCTGCACTGAATCAGTAAGGTCATTTAATTTAATTTTTAATTTTTCAATTTATTCGCCGCCCACTCAGGCAAGACTCAGGGCGGCTTACATAATCTAAAACCTCACACAATAAAAATGGTTAAAAACCCCCACAGACATTAAGATGCCACCCACCCCAAGAAGCAGAGAGAGGAGCATCTTATGATAAAAACCAGCGAGCAGGAGCCACATTGCCCTCAGGGCCCCACACCTGCCCCACCAGCCAGGTTTTAAGACCTTTCCTGAAGAGCAGCAACTCTGTCTGCAACCGTAGCTCTACTGGCAGGAAGTTCCAGAGGGCCGGTGCGGACACGGAAAAGGCCCTTTTTCTTGTGTCAGAGAGTTGGGGGGCCTTGGCTGATGGAACAACTAGGGAGCCCCTCCAGTCCGCTCTGGTTGGACGGACAGATGTTCTTAGGGTATCCTGGCCCACTACCATGTAGGGCTTTAAAGGTCATAACCAGCACCTTGAATTGCACTCGGAGGCAAACTGGTAACCAGTGCAGCTCCCAAATACTCACACCCAGCTATCAAATACAAACGCCCAGCCCTTGCTTCTTGTTCCTCCATCCTCTTCCCCTACATGCTAATTTCACAACCTGAGCTCAATCAATTGAGCAGGGAAGCTCTGAGTGCCAAACTTTCCAGTTATAGCTCTGACTCCATATTTCAAAATGTATTCCTGATAAGGTATTCCAGGTTACCTTAGAGACCGCATCGCCCTAAGGACGTCTGTCCGTCCAACCAGAGCGGACCGGAGGGGCTCTCTAATTGTGCCATCGGCCAGGGGGGCTCGCCTCTCTGGCACAAGGAGGAGAGCCTTCTCTGTGTCCGCACCGGCCCTTTGGAACCTCCTGCCTGTGGAACTGCGTCTCCAGACGGAGTTGTTGCCCTTTAGAAAAGAACTAAAAACCTGGCTGGCGGGCCAAGTTTGGGGTGCAGGTGGAGGGGTGGCTTCCGTTGGGTGGTTAATATAGGGGAGGATGCCTGCCCCACGGTTGCTTCAGTTCCTGCACCCCTCTCTTTTTAGGGGTGGGTTCTTATTGCTGGTTTTATCTGTTTTATTTGTTTTTATATGTTTTTACCCATTGTTGTGAACCGCCCGGAGTCGGCTTTGGCTGAGTGGGCGGTATAGAAATTTGACAATAAATAAAATAAAATTCCTACCATCTTTCAAATGACTGTACTTTGTCAGTCCATAGCAGTCAAGTCTCCCGTATTGGCTGGGAAACTCCTGTATTTTACCCTCTTTCCCGCCATACTCCCGTATTAGTTAGACTGCAATGCTCTAATGCCGCCACCGGAAGCTGCACAGGATAAGCATAGCTGTCAAGTCTCCCATTTTGGCCAGGAAATTTCCCTTATTTTCAAATCCAAAACTTGACAGCTATGTGTCAGTCCCAGCCATCATGGTCTACAGGTATTTGTAATCCAAAAATGTGCAGGAAGCCAGGCCAACTTCCTTTTGCTGTGTCCATAAACACAGAAGGGCTGAAATCATGCTCAAACTGGCATAATATAAAATTAAACCTGTGAATGTGTGCCATTAAGGCTGCCAGCATTATACAATTTTCACAACTGATCTCACAGTTCATCTTGTGATGCTTTGCATGACATGAAGTCCTACCCTGCCATGATAATTTCTACCACTTCCAGAGCTTCATGTTTTCCACACCTAAGTGTGAAACTGATTTTGTCCCATGCTTTCTAGCTTCATTGTTTTCTGGATCTATTCCCTGTTTTCTAGGAAGGAATGACATTTGGCAGCTACAATATATTTTGTATGTTTACTACATCACACAAAAATTTGTCTGCTACTTGGTCTAATCCATGTGTTCTATACTAAATAAAGTGTGCTTACGTCCAATTCTGCCTAGGGCATCAGGATCTTAAGTTAGCAAATCTCATCATCTTGGTTAGATTGTTGCATTGATCACACGGGGTACATTTGGCACAAATGTAGCAAAACTTGTTTATTAACACAGCTGCACCTACTCATCTTTAGCTCAAAGTTGACTCACTATGGCCTAGCTCTACTATCCAATAAGATAGATTCGCACTAGAGACAAGCCCTTGGTTCATCTTGCCTTATATACCTATTTCTGACATCAGCTCACTAACTTGCACTGACAATCCTGGCTGCTGCTGGAACATGCATGCCACCAGGGGACTTGATTCAGCTGAGGCGGCAGCAGAAATAGTGGTAGCTGCAACTGTTATAATGTTGCCGTGTAAAAATACATTACCCAATTACTGACCATTTGAACAGCTATAAAGGTAAAGGTTTCCCTTGCTCGAAAGCCAGCCGTATCTGACTCTAGGGTTCAGTGCTCATTTCTGTTTCAAAGTCAAAGAGCCAGCACTGTCTGCTTCTGCAGACGTTTCCGTGGTCATGTGGCAGGCATGGCTAGACACCGGAGCACACGGAATGCTGTTACCTTCCCACCGAAGTGGTCCCTATTTATCTACTTGCAATTCTTGCTTTCGAACTGCTAGGTTGGCAGGAGCTGGGACAAAGACGGGAGCTCATTCTGTCCTGCAGTACTCGGGAATCAAACTGCTGACCTTCCGCCTCCCAGTCAACGTCTTAGCCATTTGAGCCACTGCAGTCTATAGCACACCTTAAAAATCTGTATGTGATAGGCAAATTCTGAGTTCAGATTTGGAATCAGCACACTCAATAGCATGTAAATTACATGTGTTACTCCCAGTAGCAAAATCATTGTTGTGCACTGTAATGAACCCTGAACATGCTAAGTGCTGTAGGTGAGAGAAAGGATAACTTGGAACTGGTATCAACACTGGGGAAAAGGGACTGTGGTTTTCCTAGAATATCAGAATGAAGGAGAGCATAAAAGTGGCCACAGAAGATAACTGTTCAGCTCATGACATGGGTATAAGTTTGCCGCACCCTTCGTTATTGCACGGGACTGCAGTGGCTTAGTGGTTAAGATGATGAGCTTGATGACCTGAAAGTTGGCAGGTCAACAGTTTGAGACCCAAGTGCTGCATGATGGAGTGAGCTCCTGTTTCTGTTTCAGCTCCTGCCAAACTACCAGTTTGAAAGCAAGAAATTGCAAGTAGATGAATAGGCACCACTTGCATTCCATATGTTATGGCATACAGTAATGCCTGCTACATGACCACGGAACCATCTGCAGGTTCAGACAGTACTGCCTCTTTGGCTGTAAATGAAGATGAGTACCCTAGAGTCAGATATGACTGGCTTCTCTCTTGCACTATTCATAAAGCCAAAAGAGGGTAGTCTACAATAAATGGTTTAGATAAGGTCATAGACTCCCAAGCTGCAGCAATTTTCAGCCAAGTCACATGGACAGTCCTGGAGGCAAAGTAGCCCCAGTATATTGAAAAACCTTTACATTTCATAATAATTTTTCTCTCCTGTATGGAAATGATAAATCACTGCAAGACTCAATGGTGTAGCTAAGCCTTCAGTAGATAAAAACTAAAGTGGAGTAGCAGTAAAGTATCTGGCATTCAATTGCCAACCATGATATACAGCCTTTAACAAAGATGTTCAACAGTTTGCTAGTAACAAGGAATAAACATTTTGGGCTGGTGAGTTAGAATCCATGGGGTTAAATCAGAAGCAGAAAAGACAACAGGGTTGTAGGAACACGCAAATGTCACTGCCTTTTTAATTATAATCCTATGAATATTTAAAATCAGAATAACAATTCTGAGTGGTAGTTCAAGAAGAAGACGAAGTTGTTTTTCCAAGCTCTTCTTTAAAACCAGTCTGTTTTAGAGCTCATCAAAAGGTGCTAGGTGCAAATCACTGGCTCAACCAAGTAGACATGGGTTAAGTGTTAAGGAAGAGTTGCCTCTAAGGCAATGGTTCCTAACATTAGAGACACACCCCATAGGGGGGCTTCAATTCCCAGAAGCCTAAGTCAGGACATTGGTTGATCATTGCTTTGGGGAATTGACTTAGGCTTCTTGGAAGTGAAGTGCAAAAACCCAAGGTTTGAAACACTGCTCTAAGGGCTTTCTTGGACCAGGGAACTGTGATCAGTACCAGAAACCAAAGTCATACAAAAATCCACTCCTGGTCTCTCTCCTGCTCTATCTACCTTTTACCTCCTCCTTGAGGTAGAGGACAATGCATTGAGGAATGCCCAATTATCCATAAATCATTCATTCATACATATATCACCCTATTAGCGTTGCATATTCCATCATCACAAGCTTTTTACTGCTTGCTTTGATTGGATAGGAGAAGAAAGCGACAGGGAGTGAACAAATATGCATTTTTGGCTGAGGACCTGTGTCTGCCCTTGCTTTGGGAAGAAATAATATAGACTGGGGAGGGAGGTGGATGGAAAGGTGTGTTTCTGCTGATATCCATAGTCAAAAAAGGGAGAGAGATTGCCATGGAAGAAAAGCTGCAGCCAACTGGGTGATGGGCGCATGAAAAGTTCTGCAGCCCAAATGTGCATTTGCCTTGAGTTAAAAGGGAAAGAATGAGTGTATTCAATGGTAAGGGATGGGAAGGGGAGTAGTATGTGTCAAGCATTGCATACCAGTTGTAGAATTGGAGAATCTGTGTGCTATTCAGCACAGCTATGGGGTACACAAAAAGAGCCTCCTCAAAGATTGTGGTATATTTGGACCACAATCAGATGTACACAGTGGTGGGCATCAGCAGGTTCGCACCAGTTCGCCAGAACTGGTAGCAGAAATTCTGGCTGGCCCCACCCATCCAAATTTTGAAATAAAGTAGTCCCAATTCAGGTGCAACGCAGGGCTTTTCCCCTGGCCACGGCCACCATACCAAGCCCATAGTGTGGCAGTAAAAAATTTTGGAGCCCACCACTGTGTGTACACAACCTTGTTGTGCCGGCAATGGCAACCTTGTTGTGCGGCTAATTTTTCTCATGCTAGGTCAGGCGAAAGGAACTGCACAATGAACTCATCAACCTGACCTACAGTAGACACAGAGGAGGAAGAAGAAGAAGAGGAAGAGGAGGAGGAGCTATTGACAGCATTGGGGAAAAGAATGAAACAAAAGCATTTTGCTATTCCTGGGAGTGGATCAAGAGAAGAAAGGAGAAGAGAGGAAGAGGAAAGACAGCTTTGTGGAAAGATTTAAGATATACAAGAACAGTGGTTCCCAACGTGGGGGCCCATGCCCCATAGGGGGACTTCAATTGCCAGAGGCCTAAGTCAGTACATTGGCTGATCAGTGCTTTGGGGAATTGACTTAGGCTTCTGGGAATTGAAGTCCAAAAACAAAAGATTCGGAAACACTGAGATACAAGATGGACATAGAAGACTTACTCTACTGTAGTAGAGTATCCACTTACTATACACTCTGGGCTGCCAGATTGTTTTGCCAGCAGCAAACTGTCTGAGGACTCACAGCGTGTTTCTGCTTCCTTTGTCCTTCACAGATCTGTCTAACCTTGTAATATATGGGTAAGATAATGATTCCAACCTGATTGCATTGCCCAGACATACTTAGCTTCCAGTCTTTTCCTTCCCTCTCTCCTTTCCCCACCGAGCCTCATTGAATTTAATGGGGCATAACTCCAAACTAAAATGTGCACAGAACTGCAGACAACAACTTTGGCATAAGAAACGTTTTGTACTACCAGGTAATTTTGCACAGGAGCGGCAATTGAGTCACTGCCTTGTAGATTTTGTTTCCTTAGTAATGCACAGTACTGTATCTAGTGCATGGATTCTCAACCTGTGACCCATGGGCTGGATGCGGCCCGTAGCACCATTTCATGTGGCCTCCTATCACCTCCACCACACCCAGAAGTGCCATGTGGTGGAGAAAGGGCAAAATGGCCGTCTGGCCACCGGAGTTGTCTAAGGGAGCATGACCCGGCCCCTGGCTTTAAAAGGTTGAGAACTCCAGATATAGTGGGTACTCCTTGGCAGTCCTGGCAAATGGAAATGAACCCGAGAACCAACACCGGTTTATTTCTCTGGATCTTAAATGGGTCTCCAATAGGCTATGCTGCCATAGCTTCTCATCCAGGTAGAGCAGCAGTTTTCTCCACACATCTTTGTCCCCCCAGGATGGAAAAACAAAGAAGTCTTTCTTTTTAAACATAGTTATAATAAACAAATATTTTCAAAACCAACAGCGAGGGAGTTTCACTGATCAGTGTTCTGATTCTATGCATGTTTAAGTAAGCCCATTATAATGAGTCTAGACTCATTATTTAAATGTATTTTTAAAATAATAATAAAAAATAAAGTCAAGTTTTAAAAATTGTTTTCCCATTTACTGACAGGGTTCTCTGTACAAGGTCCAATTATTCCAGCAATTATCTTATGAACTGGAGTTGACTAGTAGAAAACAATGGTTGTTTATTATGCTCTGGCACAATTTATCAGTGTCTTATGACACACCCTTTATACAACAAAAGACAAAATGTAAAACAAGTGAGGAGGCAAATGTTTCTCAGTAATATGTCCGCTGCAGTGTTAAGCCTTGAGAAACATGACTGTGGGTGAGGTAAATGTGCAGGTCTGTCTTTGTCCCATTGCTCAAACACATTGATTATGCTTGACCATGAGTGACCATCTATATTAGGCATTCACAACCTATGGCCCACGGAGCTCATAAATACGGCCCACCGTGGCCATCCCAGCACCTCCAGAAGCCCTCACCACCCCCAGAACTCGAAAAATATCACTTATTGCAGTGGCACTGGTGGCAATTGTGCCATTTTTGTGGCTGCTTGCACAGCCTCTGCCACTTTCCATTGCAGTGGGAGGGTGCTTGGAGCATTTCTGCTGGGTTTTTTTTTTTTTTGAATTTTCTGTTGTGTTTCTGCTGTGTTTTGGCAGCTAGAACATGGCACTTTTGCATATCCGGTGACGGGAAACCTCCCAGCACTGTCCAGGTTCTTACTGCTCAACCCAGAAGTATAAAAGTAGCACATTCTAGCTGCCGAAACACAGCAGAAATGCAGCAAAAAATTCCAAAAACAGAGCAAAAATGCTCCGAGCACCCTCCCACTGCTATGGAATGCGGTGGAGGCTGTGCAAACAGCCACAAAAATTGTGTGATTGTGTGCACCACCACGGCAAAGGGAAGCACCGGATGGAACCACACCTCCAGCCCGTGGCAGGAAAACATTGCAAACCCCGGATCTATATCCAGATTCCAGAAATGTGAGGGGTTTGGAGCCATGCCAGCCATCTGGACTGACAATGGTCAGTGTGAGAGAACTAGTCTCAGGCTATGGAACACCAAGTTTTCTTTAGTCAAACAGGTAAGCAATTTTAGGATAACTGCACCAGCTGTTCCCTGGTACCATTCTTCTTTCCTGGTTTAACATGTGTGGCTCTCTAGGATTCCACAACAGTATGGGAAACTCAGGAAGCTGGCTCCACCGTTTTAAAATTTTGTCCTTGCTGTCTAATTATCCGAAGGACACAGGATTGTAACATCACAGGTAGGTTCTGCAAGGTTGATTTTGGATTGCATACCTTGCAGAAAACATGACACGTTGTTTCCTCTAAGTCTGGTTTCTGCTCTGAAAGGAAAGAAGGGTGGAAAGAGGATTACTGTTACATATCTGTGTCACTGTAAAGGCTTTCGAAATGTGTGTTTACACAGCAGGATGAGAGAAAGACATGCCTTACGCCACCTCATCAATGCCAATGATATTGTCAGAAAACCTAGAGAGAGCCAGGGAAGAGTTGTCTACAAACAATAGGGAATTATGTAAAAGTCTCTAAGACTGCAGTGGCTCAAGTGGCTAAGACACTGACTGGAAGGCAGGAGGTCAGCAGCTTGATTCCGGAGTACTGCAGGACGGAATGAGCTCCCATCTTTGTCCCAGCTCCTGCCAACCTAGCAGTTCGAAAGCAAGAAATTGCAAATAGATTAATAGGGACCACTTCAGTGGGAAGGAAACAGCGTTCAATGCGTTCCAGTGCCTAGTCATGCCTGCCACATGACCATGGAAACGTCTGCAGAAGCAGACAGCGCTGGCTCTTCGGCTTTGAAACAGAGATGAGCACTGAACCCTAGAGTCAGATACGACTGGCTTTTGAGCAAGGGAAACCTTTACCTTTACTAAAAAAAAAATCTATTGCATTTCACTCAACCAAGTCCACAGAATAATGATTGGATACTTCTGTAATTTTAATGTGGCACAAGAAGGATTAAAAGGCAGTTGGTAGACTAAAAGTGCTGAATTTTTAAAATAAATAATTAAGTTTCCTCTGGAGTAGAAGGAGACATACATAGGTTAAGGGTATTAAATATCGAGAAGCACAAGAGAGAAACACGGTGGTGGTGGTCTGGCTTTTAGGAAGTTTGACTGTGGGCTAATTTGATTGCTGTATTTGTTGGGATGGGCAAATTCTTCCTTAGCTATCTGGCCATTTTAACAGTAGTTAATTGGGTGGAGAGGAGTAGGACTGAATTGCCAAGGTAAATCAAAGGATTGCTTGGAAAAGTCATCTTTCTAGATTACACTTTTATGAATCCACTAGCAAGCATAGCTGCTGAGAGTTTTTAAAAATAATAATAATCCTGTGTTGTGGAGCAGAATATTCTTATACCACATAGCTGAGTTTTACAAGGGCTCACAAAGTATTCTAGTTTTGCTGAGATCAGAGGAGTGCAGTAGCTGAAGTAGCAGCAATAACAAGTTGTGGCTGTAAGAATGGGCCGAAGGAAGAGCTATGGGACCTTCAGACATCTGAGTACTATAGATAGTGAGGTATGGAGAGGGAAGCATAACTTCCACCCTGGAAGAGCCAAGATCCTTTAAAAAGAAAGCAGAAATTATTGGGGTTATATATGGACCTCTAGGTATGATACTTGGTTGGCAGGGTTTAGAGAAGTTACTTTATGGATCACAACTCCCAGAATCATGCAGCCATTATGAAGACCCCAAAAGTAATTTTTCTAGGCTCTGCCTGCCTTTTTGCTTTACTTGCATACTAGAGCAGTGGTGGCAAACCTATGGCACGTGTGCCAGAGGTGGCACTCGGAGCCCTCTCTGTGGGCACCCATGCAGTCACCCCAGCACAGAGTTTGCCTGGCCCTGCTGCACAACAACCCAATGGGAGTGCTTGCTCCCTCCCCCAGCACAGTGTTTATCCCCACCCCTCTGCTCAGCAGCCCAATGGGAGCACTCCCTCCCTCCCTCCCCCAGCTCATAGTTCACCCCGCACCTCTGCCCAGCAACCCAATGGGAGCGTTTCCTTCCTCCCCTGTTGCTGTGTTGGCACTTTGCAATAAATAAGTGGGTTTTGGGTTGCAGTTTGGGCACTTGGTCTCTAAAATGTTTGCCATCATTGTACTAGAGTAATCGTTATGGATATGAGTTGCCAATGTATGTATGATGGAAGTGGAGATGAAAGGCTCTAGATAATGTAACCCTTATTTCTGTACTACTGTACTAAGTTGTGATGATAGGCAAATTGATATTTTGAAACATACAGTGCAGCTGTATGTAATGCCAGAATTTATGGTTTTGGTTTTGGTGAGAGGTCATACTCTTCCTAGGGACTCCTTTTTACTCTCTATCAGTCATTGCCATTTACAAGAGATTCAGTGAAACATTAGGTTCATGGGATGGTAAGCGCCTTTTCTTACTAAGGCCATTGGTTCCTTATGTACTGCTGCCATGGTCAGGCTGTTGCTAGGCTATTAAGCTGCAAGCTGGGCAGTCAAGTTCCTGTAACAAGGTAGGCAATCAAATGGGGATGGTGGGAGGTTGGGCATAATTTAATTAAATTTGTAATGGGATAGTCACTTAATTAAAAAGCTTTAACTGGGCAGATTCATAAGGGAAAGCCAGGCGAGTAAGATGCACCTCCCCACAAAAACAACAACAACCCAACAAACAATCTTGTTGCACCTTGAATATTTATAGACATATCATGGCATCTGCATGCTTAAATTACAGTTCATGTCAATGTACAAAGCAAATTTTGGGGGGAGAGAATTTTTTGGGACTAAAATTTCTAGAATGACTCAGCCACCATAACTTCAGGTTGTGATGTGTGTGAGATTCCACTAAAAAAAATTTTTTTCAAGGTGTGACATGAGCTGTTTTTCTTGGCTGATAGATATCATAAACATGTACACAGATATGATGAAATTCTTCATTTGGGTCAGAAAAATCCCCTGGCACTTCTGGAGAAGGATCATCTGATAGGACCCTGTGATTATCCAAATAACATCTGAATGTGTTCATACTTCTCACATTCTTCAGGAAGGTTCCTCTCATATTCCCCATATGATGATATATAATGGAAATGACCTGTATGTGAATTTGTTCCTCATTCTGTCCTTGAAGTGGCACAATATAGGGGCTAGACAAATTAAAGATGACTGAAGATGGAATTAGGTGCAATGTTTAACTATTCTACACATACTAAGAACAAGTTGCTGGCTTGGCTAGTTTTAGCTGACTTCCCATTGGATCCACACTTAACTCTTCTGTTTTGTCAACCATGCTAGGCTACATATCCTGGGATAGCCATTCCCCATAAAATTCAACAAAGGTCAAACTCATTGGCTTACGCTCATCTGGTTTGGTCTGCCTGTTGTGTGGTTTTCTGGGGTGTGGCCACTGAGCATGTTACAGCCATTTGTAGCCAGTTATTAGAGGTACATTATATGCTATTTTTGCTCTGTCATTCGTATCTTATGTAAACCGCCTTGAGTTGGCCATCAGCCTGAGAAAGGCGGTATATAAGTATTAAATAATAATAATAATAATAATAATAATAATAATAATAATAATAATAATAATAATAATAATAATAATAATAATAATAATAATAATAATAATAATAATAATAATAATAATAATAATAATAATAATAATAATAATAATAATAATATCCCCACACAAGTATCCTATGCATACAAACACACATACAGTAATACTTCATACAAAGTCTGCTTCGTACAACATCGAATTCATACATCACCTAATTCCTTGAAAAATGTTGCCTCATACAAAGTCACTGCAACTTTGTATGAGGAATTGGGGTTTTTCCCAGGTTGCATTATGCCTGGGCAGTATAAAAGGCAGAACACATGCGTGCATTGCTCTTGTGGGTCTTGCACGTGGCAGAGTGTTTAGGAGTGGTTTTGAGTGTGATTTTGGATATTTTGAATTTTTTCATCAGAATTTTTGGAAGCATTGCTGGGATTTTTGCAGCATTCTTCAGGTTCTTGGACCATTCTTTGGCACAGTGGAAAGGTTGGTAAATGAGGTTTTCTGTTTCCGATTGGCCTGGGGTGGGAAGGTGGATGGGGGAGGGCAATTTTTTGGTGGGGTGGGCAATTGTTAGGTGTTTGCTGCTGTGGTTTTTAAAAACAGATTGCATGTTCCACAATTTTTCCTACATTGGTCTTTTTTTTGGGAGGGGTACTGTTTGGGGGTGGGTGGGCAATTGTTCGGTGTTTGCTGCTGTTTGGATGATTAACACTGTGCTGCATAATGGGACATGTTGGCATCCATTTTGTCCTTGCTTCCATCCAGTAATTGATTACAGTAGCTTGTACAAAATGGATGATCAGCCGCATGACTGCAGATTAACACTGTGCTGCATGATGGGACATGTTAACTTTTAAACCTGCACTTCATAAAGTTTTCAAAAGTTAAAAACTTGTATGGTTTGTCCCGTTTTTGTACTGTATTTAGCATTTAGAAAATGATTTCTTAAAGTTCTGTCAGTTTCCTGTCTGTTTTCTTGACTTTCCCCTGAAGTCTGTGCTGTTACAGTACAATGTATCTCTATGGAAATGACGTTGTACGAGGCATTGCAGCAAGGATTTGGATGTTGTATGAGGCATTGTGGCTAGGATTTTGCATGCCTCATACAAAGTCCAAATCCGTATAAAGTCCAAACTTGTGAAACCAAGTTTGGATGTTGTATGAGGTATCACTGTACTTATACAGCAGAATAAATGGGGTGGGAGCAAAAATCCTGAAAATCCTGAAAAAGCTCGTGAAATTTCTACAAAACTAACATATAAAAGTTAACTAGAATGAAACTAAGTGATGGAAGAGCAGTTCAGCAACAATTTTAAAATATAATTTAGGAAGTTTTAGCAAGACAGTGTTATGGTCAACCATAGAAAAACAGGAGGCTTGCTCTCCTGGATTATTAACTGCATGCAGACAAATAAAAACCACAGTTTTATTACATACTTTTCCTGTTGAGATGAGGTGGAAGGTAGGGGGTGCCTTCCACACCTCCAGCTTTATAATAGCCCATGAGGTTATATAAGTGCCCCAAGATTTTGTGCTGGCGAGTGGTCAGTCAGCTACCATTCTGCTGGGCTGGTAAGCATCAGCTGCATGGCAATGGGTTTAGGTAAGTAAACCATTCTTTAATTTCTTGCATCAGAAGGGCTGCTTACTGTTTTTAAGGTATGAAGTTGTTGCTCTCGTAGTTTGCTGAAGGTGACTGGGTTTTGAGCAATTATGTGATGGGTAAATTAACTCTGATGCAAATTGGTGCCACCTATTAAGTTGCTGATTTTAATTGCACCTTGTTAATGCAGAGGCAAATTCCCCTAAAAAATGTGGAAGGAGTGTGGAAGGAATGGGATTTGCATAATCTAATCTGAGGAATCTTGCATGAGCAGAAGCCTGGACAGGCCTAGTTTGGGTGGGGAATAAAACAGTCAATTGTGGAAGGAAATGTTTGAGAATGAAAAGTCCAGATAAGCAGGCCAAATCATGGGAATGAAAAGCTAGCCTCGTGGTTTCCCACAGTTTCAGCAGCAAAGTGGAAGAATGGTCAAGACAAATAGCAAAAGATGCCTATGTATGGGAGGGGGTTTAGCCAACAAAGATCTGAATGGTACCTGATGAATTAAATAGCATTGGATTTCTACTGGAGAAGGATCTTCACGAAATCAGTCATGGAAGAACCTTTGTAGGAAGACCTCTGGTGTCCTGGAATGATGAAGTTTTCTAATATTTTATAACCTCACACAAAGGTTTTTATATTTTCAAAAATGAAGAATGCAGTCAATGCAAGTTTATGCCAAAATAAATGACTTAGTCTCCAAGATGATATACATTAACATGAATATGTCTTCTTAAGGAAAATAATAATAATACATCAGCTTCCCCATAGAAACTCTCCTCCTGGCATCTCTAGGCTATGGAAGCATCTAGAGGTAGATGTGGGGGTAAGGCAACTGAAAACAGACAAGCCAAATAGTAAACATATCAGTATTTCCCTTCATTCAATTGAATACCTGAACCAAATCTTTCCTCTTTCCCCCCAGGTCTTGGGAAAGTAACTTGTTGTACTAATGGCCAAGACAATTTCCAAGAGAAGCCTAATGGTTCTTAGTTGCCAAGGCAGAATGAAAAGGATGGTGGGGGAAATCTCATCCAGGGGTTCTCAACCTTTTTAAGCCATGCACCGGACCATGCCCCCTCAGACAGCTGATTGGGCTGGACTGGTGATTCCCTCCACTGATGTAAAACGCATCTGTGGCTGTCATAAGTGGCAAGGACGTGGGCACGTTAAATGGTGCTGTGGGCTGGGTCTGGCCCATGGGCTGTAGGTTGAGAACCCCTGGTCTAATTAATGGCAGCAGAACCGACAAGTGCTTTTGGCTTGGTTTTGGTAGTGGGAACTGCCTCTCTTTATCGTTTTTCTTAAGGCTTCCTTCTAGGAATTCTAGATACCAACAAAGGGTGCTTGTTGTTGTTCAGTTGCACAGTCGAGTCTGACCCTTTGCGACCCCATGGACCACAGCATGCCAGACTCCTGTGTCAAAAGGGTAATAAGTCACCCTTGCTTGAAAGCCAGTCGTATCCGATTCTAGGATTTGGTGCTCATCTATTTACAGCCAAAGAACCAGCATTGTCTTCATCTGTAGACATTTCCATGGTCATGTGGCAGGCATGACTAGACACCAGAGTGCATGGAATGTTTACCTTCCCACCGAAGTGGTCCCTATTTATCTACTTGCAATTTCTTGCTTTCGAACTGCTAGGTTGGCAGGAGCTGAGACAGAGACAGAAGCTCACTCTGTTGTACAGCAATAGGGTCTCGAACTGCTGACCTGCCGACCTTCCAGCCATCAAGTTCAGTATCTTAGCCACTAAGCCACCACAGTCCCCAAAAGGGTGCTAGCCTCCCTTAAATCATGCCCTGAGTACAAAGCTATTAAATGCAGCAGAGCTAATAAAAGCAGTGAAATGTTCTGACTGCTGGACTCCGCTAAAATTTACATTTATACAGTATCATAGCAGATCATGCTGGTACAGCTGAGTTTGAGGACCAGAAGGAGACAATGAGGGAGAGTTACTGCTCTGGTTATGAAATGTCGCTTCAATGACATTTATCCTATCCTGGTTATGAGTTGTTGTTGTTTTTCATCCATCTCTCTGTTGTTTGCCTCATTTGCGCCTGTTTTAAGTTAGATCATCTTTTTGGAAGGTCTGACTACAGCACCAAGAATTTTAGTTGTTAATTTAAAATGTTTATCTACCACCCAGCTCGCCAATGCCCTTGAGGCGATTTACAACTTACTAACCAACTAGCTAGCTAAAGATTTTATAATAAAATCAAAACAACTGAAATGCTACTAGAACATTAAAATATGAGATTGTGAAGGGCCAACAATATCGCTTAATCGATAAAAGCAAAAATAAAACAAGAAATGATGGATTAAAGTATTACTTCAAGAAGAGGAAGACATTAGCTTGGCACTTTAATGTTATTGATATAGAAACCAGACACTTCCTTCCATAGGGTTCTACAGGAACGGGAGTTCTTTCTGGGAAGGTAGCCACCTTCTTTGATAGTGATTCCTCATACAATTGTGGAAGCAGCCAAATAAAACCACCCAAAATTGTCTTATACTATAACTAGAATGGGTGCCCGGCTTCGCCAGGGGGGTTGGGTGTGTCTGATTGGCCTCCACACACACACATTTCCCCCCGCCCTTTTTGATTTCAACCTCACACACACTAACACACACACCTCACCCCATCCCCTTTCTGCTCACCCTGAAAACACACACACACACAAACACACAAACAAACACACACACACACACCACATCCCTTTTTGCCTCCCACCCCTCCTCTCATTCCCATTACTCTCACCCTGTCCCCTTCACTCACGCACTTCGGGGGGCACTCGGATCACCACTGAGCCCTTTCCGCTCGGCCTGGACACACACACACACACACACACACACACACACACACACACACACACACACACACACACACACACACACACACCGTGTCCCGCTATTCCTACCACCCCTCCTCGTGTTCCTGTTCCTCCTGCTCCTCCCCCTCACACTTGCACATCAGCCACGCAGTTCCCTTTTGATTCTCACCCCACTCTCACGGTCACCACTGGAGGGCCAGGGGGCAGCCAGGTGCGTGCACGCCCGGCAACTGCCTTCCCTCTCTGTCCGAGCACGTGATCTCTGTCCCACCCCTCCTGTGCTCATTCTGGTTTTTATGATTGGCTGGGGCATGGCGCAGGGGATGCTGGTGCCTGTAGATTTTTGTTTTTTGCTTTTCGTGGGGCTCATGACCCATCTGCGGCCCACAGATTCCAGCTATGCAATCTGTGAGGCCAAAGATAGGCATGTGCAAGATTTCAGGGGGCTCTGTCCAGATGTGTGGAAATGCATTCGGGACACACGGACTACCTTTCCGTTTTATTTATATAGATAATAATTTCATGTCAGAAATTATTCTGGGTTGAAGGGATTTTTGAGGGAGAAACTCCACTCAGGGAATGCCCAAATGAGGCTCATCTTATACTAAGAAGACGGGAATATGTGAGAGAAAATTCTCCTTCAGGTTGATGGCTGCTAGCACTAGCTTTTTGAACTGGACACAGAAACTGACTAATAGCTGACACATGTTAAAAAGAAACAGAGTAAATTGAGTTCTGTGTTTGCTATGTACCATTTGCTGAACTCAGCCTGGATATACTTTGGGTAGTGGCTCTTCAATTGATAAAAATGGAAACTCGGCTCCTGAATGCTAACCGGAATAAACCATCAACCAGCTATTCAAATTCACGGACAAAAAACACAACAATAAAATGTTGAGAAATTACGTTATTTCTTCCAAGGATCTTTGCGTTTGCTTTGGATAAATGCTTATAATACTGCATATGTGCTTTAGAAGGAGTTGTACTATGCATAACTTTAAATATCTTTCTTCATATGACATTAGAAATATCTCAGCCATGGTGTTGCATCACCATAGCTTCTTGCATTTAATATGCAGCATTCAGTTTTTCACTTGAAAAGAATTGGAGATGAGATAAGGTTAGCATTACATAAGAATGCCATCTAATCAAAATCCCCAGTAACTATTATAATCTTACTTTACAAAGGGAAAAAAATATTTCAGATGACAACTCAAAATTCTAATTTCTTTCTGTAAAATGGGGTTTCAAATAATTGAGAATGGCAGCTCTTCTGCAGACCTGTTTAATTCCGGTGTCTGAATGTTAATACTTGTTTTAATGGAAAACAAATCTCTGAATTTATTTTTGTCTCTTTTCAGTTCTTAAGAAAAACTGCTGGCAACAAATGTCTAGCATCATAAAACCTTGCCTTTTGCATGATTTTCTTCATTTAATATAAAATGTCATATTTTATCAACAGAAACCTAAGTGTGACAGTCTCAGTAACCTCTTCCATATTCAGCCTTTCAGATGCTAAATATGTGTTGTATATTCTTATTTCATGATTATCCTTTTTTAGCTACCTAATCTAGTGTCCTTAAAAGAACAGGAATCTGAGGGTATAAATAATTTCTAACTCAGTATATATTTCACAGGGTTTTTTGTTTATAGCTCACTACTGTCTTGGAGGACAGTAAAATTTGTGAAGGACAAAACACTTGTGGAATAATCCCCCACCCTTCTAATAATGTTTCAAAGGATATTGCATTGAGGCAGATATGGTTGAAACTCCCCAGTACCTTCTAAAACAGGAGTTCTCAACCTTTTAAAGCTGGGAGCCAGGTCATGCTCCTCAGACAGCTTCGGGGGCTGGACAGTCATTTTGCACTTCTTCCACCACATGGCACTTCCTGGTGTGGTGGAGACAGTGGGGGGCCACATGAAATGGTGACACAGGCTGCAGGTTGAGAATCCCTGTTCTAAAACCTATTTTGTTGAAAACTAACATGAAGATAAAGAGATGTGCACTGATTCAGCAAAATGACCTAGATATTGGGTTTTTTAATGCAATTATTTATGGGTTAATTGAATTTATACAATATGAGCAACCAACCAAAATTGTTTCAGAGTCTGGAAAGAGATGACTGCATGTCTCAAAATGAACACATGAAGATAACAACATGGAGAGCATGGATTAAGTGGAGAAGACTCCTGTAGCCAATACAACACAATAAGCCCGATGTTACAATTGCTCCAATTTCAACTGAGTTTCATCAAAATGGTTTCATAGATCTGCACCTGGTAGAGCCTAAAGGCATTTAGAGCCTGTGTTGCTTTGGACAAAGCTGCACATCCCCAGAATGCCTCCAAAAGAAGAGAATAGTAAAGCACTTCTGAGTAGTCTCCACCAATAAGATCCTCCACACACACGATGATGAAGATGATGGTGGTGGTGGTGGTGGTTGTTATTGCTTGCAATCAGCAAGCAATCCAGCCAAATCTGCAAGCAAGGTCAATGTAAAGTAACATTGCCTTGCGGAAGAATCTCTCTCATAGCTTACATACAGGTAAACATGTAACCAAATGATATGAAAATACAAAACACTAAGGAAAAAACTCCTAGAAGACCATGAAATGTTGAAATGCATTAACAAGGCCGGTAGGTGGCATCTGCTGATATAGCATACTGCTGGACTGTAATGTATTCCTTCAGTAATTTACACTGGAAATACCTCTCTTATCCCACACATGCAAAGACCCACAAAGTCAAAACATAAGCAACCATCTTCCATTTTAGGAGCTTGCCAGTCTTGCAATGAATAAGAGTCATAATCTGCCAACCGGGTAAAAGCAATAGCGATTTCTATTAACATTTGTCTGAGATCAGTAATTTAGTTGTTTAGGAGTTGAAGGGAAGTGTAAACATCTGAAAGAAAATACAGAGAGACAAGAGACATGTACCAGATACCAAGAATTAAAGATACAGTGGGACCTCACTTAAAGAGCATAATGCGTTCCATCGGATTGCTCTTTAAGCGAGCTTGCTCTTTAAGCAAAACACCATCGTAAATGACCAATTGTGACTTCTGGTGGGTGGATTGCAAACCCCGATTTAGTTGTTAAGCGAGTTTTTTGTTGGTTTTAGTTGTTAAGCAAGGAAATTCAGAGGAAATTCTGCTCTTTAAGCAAGTTAGTCTCTAAGCAAGGTGCTCTTTATATGAGGTTTTACTGTATTGAGCAGCAGACATCAAGGAGTAGCAACATGGAGCAGCAGAACCTCAGAACAGAGGAGGACAACACAGATTTTCCTACATAGATCTACACAGGCTTGGCTGGGTAAGAAGGTAGAATATTTTTCATGTGTGTCTAGTAATATGCCTAAAAGCTGTGAAATGTATTATTAATTTTTATATATTTTTACTTTTAGGAATGCTGACATTTTAAGAAATATATTCTGCTTTTTGATTGTATCTTTCTTAGGCTGTAAGCTCCGATAGTTTGCATCCACTGAAGTCTCCATACCAACCTCAAGAGTATCCCCACACAGAGATCATTACAATAATCAATTCTGTAGATTACAACACTTAGGTCAATGCTATCACGCAGTCTCATATCGATATTTAATTTAAATTTAAATTTAATTTAATTTTCGCGCTTATATACCGCCCACTCGGGTGCAACCCAACTCAGGGCGGTTTACATGGCGGACAATAAATACAATATAATAATACAATGAAACATAATAATACAGTTCAATTACATCGAAGAAATTCAGGGGGAAAACACAATATCAATACAGCACATAATACATAAGTACAAAGCATCAAAAGTAATCAATATTAACAAAATCCCCAAGGGATGAAGCACAGCTCACATCCCATATAGTGCCCAGCCCAACTTCCCCAGCTGCGGCAACATCAGCCTCAGTCCCTCTGTCTCCCTCCCTGCCCCCCCTCACCACAGCCAGGGGAGAGAGCCGAGGTGATGTTTCGGCTTCAGCGTCTCGGTGGCAGCAGCTTCCAAAGTCCCCGCCGAGAACAAGGCACAGCTGCGCCAATGCTCCCATCTCCCCTGACCGACTTGGCCCGGGGAGAGAGCCGCGGGTGGCTCGCATCTTGGGCTGAAGGCAGGGACCCAGGAGAGCTTCGGCGCGGCGTCCCCGGCTGCGGCGTGGCGTCCTTTTATCCCTCCGGTCAAGACAGGGCCGGAGGGAGGTGGGGCCGGTGACCGCAGGTGGCTCCCATCCTGGGCCGATGGCGGGGGGCCCAGGAGAGCTTCGGCGCGGCCTTTTGAGTCCGAAGGCGAGGGGGGAGGGCGGGGCCCGGGAACGCCGGCAGGTGGTGTGGCCGGGAAGGGCCTCTTCGCCCCCACCGGGGCCAGAAGCGCAGCAGCAACGACTCGCCCGGCACCCCCTCGCCTTTTGAGTCAGAAGGCGAGGGGGGAGGGCGGGGCCCAGGAACGCCGGCAGGTGGTGTGGCCGGGAAGGGCCTCTTCGCCCCCACCGGGGCCAGGAGCGTGGCAGCATATTGAACAGCATCAGAAGTTGTTCAGGCGTCGGACTTTCTGACCAAACAAAGTTGGCACATATTTTATATTTATATTTTATGAAATGATATTCCATAGAATAAAGGAGGAGATAGTGAAAATAAGGCTTTGATGTAGTTCTGCCTATATTATTACTTATTACTTTCACTGTACCCAGACAGTGCTGCTCTTTAGCCATAAAAAGAGATGAGCACTGAACCCTAGAGTCAGATTCGACTGGCTTTTGAGCAAGGGCGACCTTTATCTTTACCCTTAATAAATTCAAGGGATAAATATATTACTATTAGCTCCACTATCCTGATCCGAGACAGTGTAAATACAAACACTTATCTTCCTAGCAACTTAGAAATGTAAAAGCATAAAATCGCATCAGAGAATATATATATATATATATATATATATATATATATATATATATATATATATATATATATATATATATATATATATATATATATATATATATATATATATATATATATATATATATATATATATATATATATATATATATATATATATATATATATATATATATATATATATATATATATATATATATATATATATATATATATATATATATATATATATATAAAAGAAAGGTTCCACTTGTGGGTCCAGGAAACCAGTCCACATCCCTTTACTGTCCGTGATCGCACTTTCCACACACTTACCTGGCACATGTGAGAAGGTCACTGTTGGGGAGTTGAGTCCAGGGGAGGTGTTGGCCCCACAAAATAGAGGATACAGCAGCAACTACAACTCCCATAGTGCCTTGGGTGCAAACGAGAAACGTTCTAAGCGACACGCATGCGATGATGCAGTAAGGGCCAACCGCCGTTAGTGGTGGCATGTGAGCCGGCACAGGGCAGAGGGTGGCCAAACAGGAGGCCTTGCCATGCCAGGTGCCACCCGAGCAAGATGCATCCACCATGTGAGCAAAGGGGCAGGCCCCAGTATGGGCCCTGCAGGCATCAAAGAGAGACCGGGTGGCGGAGGGCACAGGGAAGGGGGACCATCCCTAGACCCTGCCGCCACTGCCACCAGACCTAGGGCGGCCTTGCCGAGCCCCTGCCCAGAGAGCCTGGGAATGCCACAGAGTGCTGTTGGGCAGGCATCCAACATGGTGCCACATAATAACATGGAGGCCGGGAACCACAAGGAGACGCCGCTAAGGACAACAGGAAGAGCAGTGAGGCAGTCAAGAAACATAGCAGCTCACAGAGGTGCCGGAACAGGGAGGGCCACCCTAGGCAGGTACGTAGGGTGAGAGACGAGGACTGGGGCGGGTGTGCCGGCCCCGGGCCCATCCACAAAACAATCACCTGCCGAGGTCCGGCAAAAGAAAGGGGGCACATGTACCTAGGCCTCACCTAAACAAGCTGACCTGAGGAGCTGCCCATGCCCGGTTCCCCCACCTAATGCCCCGTCCCTCACCCTACTTACCTGCCCAGGGTGGGCCTCTCTGACCCACCACCTCTGCGAGCCGCTCTTTTTCTTGACGGCCCCACTGCTTTCCCTGCTGTCCTCGCCATCATCTCCTCGTGCCCCTAGCCTCCGTGTTATTCTTCAGCGCCATGTTGGATGCATGCCCAACTGCACTCTCTTGCACTCCTGCCCTCTCTGAGCCACCTCCCCAACCCCAACCGCCTAAGCCACAGCAAACTGATGCCACGAGGGAACCAGCAGCCAGCCCAAGGAATGACCCGGGCCCAGGGCTGCTGTGCCTGCAGGCCGAGAGGTTGCTGTCTCCTCTCCCACCCTCCTCCTAGGCCACGGCGGTCTGAGGCCACAGGACAGCCAGTGGCCAGCTGCAACAGAAGGCAGCGGGTGAGTTGGCAAAACCGGCCACAGAGCTGGAGGGTGATGGCAGTGAGCAGCGCTGTGGGGGGGGATGGGCTGGCCAATCCGCGGCCATCCCAGGGCACTGGGATCATCCATCCAGTGGGAGCAGCAGCCAAGTGAGAGAGTGGTGACCGTAAAAGCCCTGCATCGGGGCCAGGGAGCACCAGACGCCCAGTTCGGACGCACAGTTCCCGGGGGAACGCACAGCGCAGGTAAGGGGGACAGGGGCCTGGAACTGAAGAAGGGGGATGTACAAGCTAGTATAAGAATAACAGTCACTGCTGTCCTATAAATATTAAGGCACTTTACACAATAAAATTGATACCAAATATTTCCTGCCTCTGTTGTCATGTTGAGAACTTTCTTCCTAACCATCCATTGTCATGGTGAGATCCTTCTTTCGTAAACATTTTCAGGCACACTCCTCAAATGGATGTGTTTTACCAAAGAATAGGATTTTGCTGTAAGTCCCATACATAGCAATATAATCGGAATCAAATTGATTTGTTTTGATTAACACAGGCGAAAGAATGTGCTAACTCTGTACCGAAACATATAATAGTGGAGAGTTTCTTAGCCTTGAACCTCCAGGTGTTCTTAGACTTCAATTACCAGAAGTCCGTTAGCACACCTGCTGAACAGGGCTTCTGGGAATTTAAATCCAAGAATATCTGGGGTCCCAAGGTTGAGAAACCCTGTAATAGTACATTGGAGAAGATAGAATACTTGCATCCTCTTTCTCAATAGTCATCTTTCCATTACTCTCTCTTCCATAAAATCAAATGGAGTTTTTCTTTATCAAAAGACATAGTATTGTTCACTCAACTAAAATAACATCATTTTTCTTTTTCTATGATCAAAAGTATCATTTGCTTTCAATAAATACAAGTATAAAATGCCTTGGAGATGTCTAGAATTTTTTTTATAGACCTGATCGAAAGAAATGTGGCCCACAAATCAATGACAGCATATTCCCCTTCCTGTTGCTACATGAAAATTCAAACTGTGTAGAACAAGAAGAATCTAATTTGTATTGACAAAAGTAAAAAGTTCGGATGGGCCCAACTTCCTCACTAAGTTAACACACGTCTGCAATACTTGATAGACCTTAAATAAAATACAATTGGATTTAATTCTTTCAGACAGCAGACAGATCTACGAGACTGAAATACTCTCAATGGAAAAGACCAATGTACAAACTATTTCAGTTCCCATCTATTAGCAGGGGTGATTAATGTTAATCAGAACTGGTAGGCAGGATGACCAATGGAATGGAGGACAAAGTCAATAGTTGGTAGAACTGACTAATTTTAGTTTGGTTTCCTTCCTCTTCACTTGCAACAGCACTGCAGTACAACTCTTTATCACAAAACATCTAACCAAACTTAAGAATAGACTCATTGTTCCAATAAGCTTCCATACAAATTTTGCTAGGGCAAAACCCTGTTATCAGGGTAGTGCTCCACCTATCATGACAGACCATCCACCGCCGGCTATTAATATCATAGTTCAATCTTTTGTTCTTTTTCATTTCAGATCCTTTTACAATTTAAAATAATGCAAGTATTTTATATGGAATACTGTATAGGAAAAATTCAAAACAAGTAAAATGTTAAAATAATTAGTTTTTATCAACCAGAAGTGAGATATTTCAATAGTGTTTTTACATTTGAGATGTATAGCTCTTGCCAGATCTAAAGCCCAACTGTTCTCAAATTAGAAGAGGCTCAATTTTAAGGGCTAGATATTTAATATCATCTGTATAAGTGGCATAGTAGGGAGATTGGACTGTAGATATGAGATCTAATGATTCTTTGCCTTGTTTCAATATAGTAATCATTTTGTCTTCTACCAAATTTTTAGAATGTTTTTTATTCATCTAGCAATAAGTAAAGAGTTGAAGGAGACATTCTTTTGTGCTTTTTCCAAAAAAATTAATTTACTCAATCCAGATATCATTGAGTCCCACCGCTTTGCCATTCCTATATTTTCTTATGGCTTTCTCTAGTTCCACCAGTATGAAGGCGGTAGAAAGTTCATTGTATTTGCTCTGAATACTCTTTCAATGTTTAGTTTTTATTATAGGAGTGCTTGAGAATTTCATTTGGTATAGATTTTAAAGCAAACCAAGGTGAGTGGCAGTTCTTGGACCAATGTGACTTGGCATAATTATCTTTTCAATAAGATTTCAAAATGTATATAAATAATGGCATACATATAAAATTCAATATTCTAGAGCAGGGGTTCTCAACATTTTTCCACCAGGGGCGAGTTCCCACCACCGATGCTCAGCTGTTTACTGCTGTTCATGCCACTCACTGCTTACATTTTTGTCATCATCGGTGGTGGCGGCACAATTTTTACGGCTTCACCGCTTCACAGGAAAATGGAAGACTTTCTGGAGCATTTTCGCTCCGTTTTGGGATTTTTTTCACTACTTCTCCGCTGTGTTTCAGCAGACAAACTGTGGCAGTTGGGAACTTCTTGCTTCTGTGGTGTGAACTCAGGTGTTGATGTAAGCTCCGCCCGGGACTGGAAGTGCCCAAATGCCATGGTTTGGCTGCCAAAATGCAGCGGAGAAGCAGTGAAATAAATCCCAAAACAGAGCAAAAATGCTCCAAAAAGCCTCCTGCCACCCTGGGAAGTGGTGGAGGCTGTGCAAGAAGCCGCAAAAATGGCAAGATTGCTGCCGCCGTCGTGGTAAGTGACGTATTGCGACTTCTGGTGGTGGTGGGAGCTTTTGGAAGTGTCAGGCTTCCCACTGTGGGTTGTATTAATGAGCTCCATGGGCTGGAAACCCCTATTTTAGTGCAAGTATGGCTTGGGTCTGTTTATTTCTGCAGCTCGCAGCCTTCCCTTAGAAACACTTTTTGCTTGCAAATAACGGTAAATGACTGGACCTACATGTGATTCACCATTTGTGTAGACTGCAGTGGTGGACATCAGCAGGTTCGCACCAGTTCGCCAGTACCGGTAGCAGAAATGCTGGCTGACACCCTCATCCAAGTTTTTAAATAAAGTAGTCTTAATTTGGATGCAATGCAAGGCTTTCCCCCTGGCCACGCCCACCATACCATGCCCACAATGTGGTAGTAATTTTTTTTTTGGAGCCCACCACTGGTAGACTGCAGAGGCCACCTGCATTCTAAATATAAGAAAAAGAAACAAAAAGACACATAAAAATGCAGTGGCACTTAACCACCCATAATAATAATAATAATAATAATAATAATAATAATAATAATAATAATAATAATAATAATAATAATAATAATAATAATAATAATAATAATAATAATAATAATAATAATAATAATAATAATAATAATAATGATGATGATGATGATGATGATGATGATGATGATGATGATGATGATGATGATGATGATGATGATGATGATGATGATGATGATGATGATGAACTACTAGCCACTCCTGGTTTGATTTTTGTGTGTATTGTGGTTTTTGGGGATATTTTTGGCAGTCCATGTAGTCCCCTATGGAGCTTGAGGTATAGAAAATTGGCCTCTGGATCCATCCTGTTTCAGAGTAAAGTACAGTAGATATAGTAGATATTTTTATTTTAGGGTGAAATGCAGAAAAAGTGATGTTAAATTCTTTGTGTTTTTAAAATGGTAAATTGGTGGGGAAATATGAAAATATAGATGGTGATTGGATGTGCAAAACTGACACGGACATGAAACAAACTTATCTGTCTCTCATTCCTAACAGGCATCAGTAGGTAATCACCAGGCTTCAGTTGCAAATTAGCAACTGACCACTTGATGCTTCTTGAAGCAGATTTTTCTTTCCCCTGAAATACACTCACTAAATGTTCCGCTATATAAGGGGAATTACCACTGTGGAATACAATATATATGGGACTGCAGTGGCTCAAGTGGCTAAGATGCTGACTGGGAGGCGGAAGGTCAGCAGTTCGATTCCCGAGTACTGCAGGACGGAATGAGCTCCCGTCTTTGTCCCAGCTCCTGCCAACCTAGCAGTTCGAAATCAAGAAATTGCAAGTAGATAAATAGGGACCACTTCGGTGGGAAGGTAACAGTGTTCCGTGTACCCCGGTGTCTAGTCATGCCTGCCACATGACCACGGAAACATCTGACGAAGCAGACAGTGCTGGCTCTTCAACTTTCAAACAGAGATGAGCACTGACTGGCTTTTGAGCAAGGGAAACCTTTACCTTAATACAATATATAATTTGTTTAGGTAGGAGTGATATGAACTTTTTCATTGCTGGTACCAAGCCCAGATAAGAAAGGAGGAGGGTTGGGTGTGAGGTTGGCACCCTGGCCCCATAAAACTTTACTGCTAAAGAAGCAATGAGGAGCTCATTGCTTGATATGCTGTAGTGGCAGAGAAGGGCACCACCACCACCAGTAGTAGTGGTAGTAGTGGTAGTAGTAGTACTGGTGGTGGTGTATCTGCTTTTTGCCTATTCAATTCACACATTTTGAGAACATACATACATACATACATACATACATACATACATACATACATACATACATACATACATACATACATACATACATACATACATACATACATACATACATACATACAGCGGAACCTTGGTTAACAAATGGCTTGGTTAAAATAAAAATGGCATAACAAAAGGAAATCCATAGAAAATAGTGGCTTGGTTTACAGATTTTTTTCCTCAGAACAGATTAATTGGTTTTCAGTACATTCCTATGGGAAACCGCGTTTCAGTTAATGTATTTTGTTTTTCAATGCATTCCTATGGGAAATTGCATTCAATGCATTCCTATGGGAAATTCAGTTAAAGTAATTTTCACTGTTGGAAACGTCCTGGAGAACACATTAATTACATTAACCAAGGTTCCATTGTACATACATACAAGGAGCTTCTTATGAGCAGCCATCCAAGTTATACTACTTATCCTCTATAAACATATATTATATGAGATGCTTCACACTGGGATGATCTGTAAGCAACTCAACCAAGGCCATGGTTCACTGCATTTCATTGCATGAAAAAGAATGTCCTTCTTAGCTGTTGTATTCACACTTCATAGGTATTCTGTATTCAGGTGTAATCCCAGGTGAACTATAGTTAGGGCTTTGGCGTGTACTTGAAATTTGTATGAAACCAACCCTAATTATAGGCTACGAAGTCAAATAGTAAATACACATTTTATTTACTTGTGAATGGATAGCTGATTGAAGAGATATTTTCCCATCTGCCCTTCCGTTCTCTTTCTTGCAGTAGTTCAAAATAACAGCAGATCATTGAGTGTTTCCTCCCACATATTCAAACCCAACATTACTAGTGATATATCAATAACTAGTATAGTGTCATTAAGCAGAGCACACTGGTGTAATAAGGGTCAATGATACAAGACGCAAATGAACCAGGAGCATGGAAATCCTATCGCTGTTACAGTATTCTAACTGTGCAAGAGAAGTCAGTCAATAAATTTAGGGGTACAAAAGCACCAAATGAGCTTTATTTATTGATCTCATATTTATTCATTTGCTTCTTTTCTCAAATGTATAGAGCACCTTCTCAGTAACTGCCTGAAATGGACTTTACACATAACTTTAAAAACTAATTTATAAGTCTACAGTAATACAGCTTTTAAATAGTTCCTGAGAGAAGCTGCTAGCACGGTATTTTAACTGTTTGCTGTTACAGTTTTAAATTGCTTTATCCATTTTATTTGATTGGTTATTCTGAGCCAAGCTCCAGTGGTGTGTTTCTATATTCAGTGCCAAAAGGCTGATGATTTCCCTCCCTGCACTCACTCATCACAATTTTCTCTAGTGAGTTTCCTATCACAACAGAGCAGGTTTTTAGGGTGTATGGAAGACTGCAGGAAAGAGTAGGGATCTCAGATCCTCACAAAAACAATAGATTCTGGGTATAGTATACCACTGGATCATGGCCCAGACTGTAGACCATGGACTATTATTTTTGTACTGTATGGAGACACTTCTGATTTTTTTTTTATAATGAAGTAGGAGAGTCTAGCCAGGTTACATTCTATGGTAATGGAATAGACCAGGGGTTCTCAACAACGGTCCGTGGGCCGGCCCCAGCCCACAGCACCATTTCAAGTGGCCCGTGTCACCACCGACACCAGAAGCGGACGCATTTATGACAACCATGGATTTATTTTATGGCAGCCTTTACATCGCGGGGAACTACCAGTCCAGCCTACTCAGATGTTTGAGGGGACATAGTCTGGCCCACAGCTTTAGGAGGTTGAGAACCCCTGAAGTAGACCATATTGTCAGCGACTCAATGCCAAGTGTCAGACAGTGGTTAACTAACCTGACGAGGAGGACTAAATGCCTTGGGTGCGAAAGTCCACAAGGAAGGGTGATGGTCCCCAAGTGGATTAAATCCCACTTGAATCCATTTTGATGGAGGGCAGCAGATTCATCAATACTGGCCTGGGGTTGATGAGAACTTTGTGTGCCAAAAGAGCTCAGGACAAGAAAGTAACTCATGGAACTGGATCAGTGGCATTGCGGCGGGGGGGGGGGGGGGAATCATGCTGTGATGCGGAAGGCAGATGAAAGGCAATTGCATTATATTCTCAGGACAGTCTTCATGGCTGATCGCCATGAGGATCACCAATATTTGGATTTGGATATGGCAGAACAAGAAGCAGAAATGAAGTATAAGAGTTGTCTCAGTTATGCTGATGGAAAGGCACACTGAAAATCTGGATATAAATGAATAATAAAAGAATCCATTTATTTCTGCATTTGTACAGTGCAATCAATATGGACTCACCTAAAAAATAGGTTGCAGCTGAATACCCAGATTCTATAGATAGATGTAGGTGCAACAAAGCATAAAATGGCTTATGCCACTATAGTCAAATAATGAACCCATACTTGATAAGTAGCGTTAGTTCAAGGTACTGTGATATATGCCTGAACAAAGCCATTGAAAGTCATTACCACTTCTCATGTGTCTCAAGATTGTTTGAACGGCTTTGACTACAGTCTCCGGAATGTCTGTAAGCATAAAAATGAGGAGCAACCCTTATTTCTCTGCTATATATCATTTTTGCATGACATCTTTACCCTAGTGAAGATGAATGTTGCTTTGATAGTCCTACAGTTGGTTCAGCTATGGAAACAGACCAGGCATTCACCTAAAGTGGTTTACTTTTTTCAAACTGGCATCAGTTTGAAGCACCCTGTCATTCTGTGGATGAACTCAGGTTTGTTTGCAACACTACAAGTCTTGGGAGTGTAGGTGTTTTGTTTGGTTGTTTTGATCAAATGTTTGAGCTAGGCATCTTCATTTTGCATTCAGATTTTTATATATACACTAACACTATTCAAGTTGCCAAACTGCATTAAATTCAATCCCCTAGTGAGAGCTCAGCTTTAAAGAACAATGCTAATGCATTTTACATTAAGAGTTCGTGCCAAAGATTCCTAATCTATGACATTAAAATAGCCAAAACATTCTGTGCCAGTTCTGTTCCTGTGAGTACTTAAACGAAAGCCAATTAAACTAACCTGATTTATTTGTTGCACTGGATTCTGCCCCAAAACCTGGAGAGCATCTGCCATCCACTTGACTGCACCAGCTCTCTCCTAACCTTGTTGAAATGATACTGAATGAAGAAATTGGGAGATCTATTCTAAATATATACAGTACATCATTTCCCCTCACAATAATACAGAGCTTGGTCTGGTAATGCATTGGAGCACATTTACATATGGCAAGGGCGGACAACTTCAAAAAGCTACATATATTCTCTCTCTTTCTCTCTCTCTCTCACACACACACTCACACACATGCACGCGCGCGCGCGCGCACACACACACACACACACACGCATGCATGCACATGCATGCACATGCGCACAAACACCCACCCTTGGAAAGATTTCACATGTCAGCCTCTTCGCTTAATTTTCTTTACAGAAAGTGGAGGGGGCTCATATCATTGAGGGGTCATGTGATCAAACAAACAAACAAACAAACCCAACTTAACATTCTTAGAATATTCATGTGCCTTTAGAGAACATGAGATTTTTAAAAAAAACAAACCACACCAAAATACATGCATACATATTTCGGGGCCATGGTGACTTAGTTGTTAAAATACTGAGCTTGATGACCAGAAGATCGGCAGGTCAGCAGTTTGAGACCCGAGTGCTATGTGATGGAGTCAGCACTCATTGTCTGTCCCAGCTCCTGCCAATCTAGCTGTCTGAAAGCAAGAAATTGCAAGTAGATAACTAGGTGCTGCTTTGGCAGGAAAGGTAACAGTGTTCTGTGCCCTCCAGCATCTAGCAACGCCTCCTACATGACCATGGAATCATCTACAGTTGTGGACCACACTGGCTCTTTGGCTGTAAATGGAAATGAGCACTGCCCCCTAGAGTCAGATATGACTGGCTTTCGAGCAAGGGAGACCTTTACCTTTATACATATATCAGGGATGATTGGACACAAGGTTCTCTGCCCATAATTTTCCAGTCTTTAAATGTACATGAATGAGCTTGTTGGCACAGGTAAAGTTCTGTGCTTGATCAAGCATATATAAAGTCTAGGTTAAATACCTGAGGATTATGGTTCTGTATATATTGGACACTCCCCCCGCAAACCATCTCGCTCCACAAAAGCGTGTGGCCACCCACTCTCTTTCCTCATATGTTTGTTTTAATTCTCGTCTCAGTGCCAGAATAGGGGAGCAGAGGAATAATCTTCTGCCTTTCTTCTGCTTAACGTGGAACATTTATGCAACTACTGAGATGACTGCTGAAAGGAGACTATATTTAGTCTCCCAATTCCAGGAAGCAGCTGCGTTCATTAAGCTGCATGCTCAACATGCCTCCCATTCAGACCTGCTGAATTTGTAGGAACTGAGGACAAAGCTGGCAGAGAGTAACACTGACACTTGGGAGCAGGGCTGTCTGTCTGTTATCAGTCACTGCTAGATTGTTCTAAGATGTCCTTTTGTTTATCCCAAGTATGTTATAAAATAAGAAGAAATACCTAACTTTAGTTCCCTGGATGTTCATGTTGTTTTTGAAAAGGCGGATACAGTACTGCCATAACACACAACAATGGACACAAATAGATATGAGACTTATTTTATGCATTATCTTTCCTACAAAGATTTGTAAGAATGTTTTGTGAGATGATTCAGAAGCAAATGGTCCCTGGAGAATTCTAGGTTGTTCAGCCTCAATGTTTGCTCAAGACGGATGAAAAATAGGTTTTATTTCCCAGCAGTCATATCAGGGAACCAGTGCCAGAGCATCAGAGAATACAAAAGAATCGTGTCATTATGATTTATCACTTTTTTATTTTTATTATTGGGGTGGGGGGAAGGCTGTTTTCATAATGGAATCAGAAAGACAGAGAAGAATGCTGAGATGTGTACACTGATTACACTGCATCACAAAAAATAAACATTGTCTGCTACTTGGTCTGCTACTTAGTGCGCTGAATCCAAATCTGCCTAAGACATCAGGATCTTAAGTTAGCAAGTCTCACCCTCTTGCGTTGATCACGTGGGGTATATTTGCCACAAATGTAGCAAAAAACTGTCCAGTTTATTAAAACAGCTGCGCCTACTCATCTTTAGCGCAAAACAGACTCACTATGGCCTAGCTGTACTATGTAATAAAATAATTTCGCGCTAGAGACAAGCCCTTGGTCCATCTCGCCTTATATACCTATTTCTGACGTCAGCTCACTGACTTGCTCAAACATGCCCGGTCGCAGTTGGAACATGCATGTCATCAGGGGACGTGATTCAGTTGAGGCAGCAACAAGCATAATGGTAGCTGCAACTGTTATAATGTTCCCATGTAAAAATACATTACCCAATTACCGACCATTTGAACAGCTATAGCACACCTTATAATCTGTATGTGATAGGCAAATTCTGAGTTCAGATTTGGAATCAGCACACTCGATATCATGTAAATCACATGTTTTATTTCCCAGTAGCAAAATCGCTGTTGTGCAGTGTTATTAAGGGGAACCTTGTGATCCAGACAAGGCAAGCTAGGCAATTTTGTATCGGTTTCATTTCAACATGAATAAAAAGAGACATGACAATATTTTTTCTGAGTCTACAATCTGGAAGACTTCCTGAGCAACAGACAGACGTGACTTTCTAAAGTGTAAAACTGTAAGACATTTTCAGGAGCAATTGGAATGAAAACAGCAACAAAACCTTCTCAGAACCACAAAAATCAATAACTTCACATTGTATATGTCAGATATTGCTTCCATCTGACCCTTTTAAATTTGAAACCGATAAGACAGCACCTCCATCTAAAACTCTGTGCTTCATAAGTTTATATGTAAATGTCATTTTGAGACTGATTTCCAAATGTTTATACCTGTGTAATAACAGGTACAAGTCAATTACTTTCTCAGACACTTTGCAAGGCACATTGCTTTTACAGGTCACATACTGAGTTTTCCATTTCAAAACTACTAACAGTTCAAAACTATTGTTGTGTTCCATATTAATTATTTGAAACACTAGTAGGTAATAACATGTCTTAATAGTTGAGACTTTTCCCATGAGAGGATTATAGTCAAATTCAGACTAGATAAAACACTGTATCTTGATTTGGATCAGCTCCAGTTTGGCACAGTTTGTTGTTCAGTTGCACAGTCGATTCCGACCCTTTGTGACCCCATGGACCATTGTTCTCCAGGCACCTCTGCCCTCCACCATCCTCCTCAGCCCTCCCAGCTCTGTGCCCACTGCATTTACAATACCATCTAGCCATCTCATTTTTGGCTGCACCCTTCTTCTTTTGCCCTCCACCTTTCCCAGCATCAAGGCCTTCTCAAGTGAATCCTCTCTTCTCATTTGATGTCCAAAGTACTTTAGCTTCACCTTTACTCTTTGACATTCTAAAGAGCAGTCAGGGTTGATTTCTTCTTGGATCGAACTATTTGTTCTCCTCGCTGTCCAGGGTACCCTCAAAACTCTCCTCCAACACCACATTTCAAAGGCATCTATTTTTTTGCACTCAGCTTTCCTAATGGTCCATCTCTCACAACCATACATTACCAATGGGAATACCATTGCTTTGACTATGCGAATTTTTGTTTGCAATGTAATGTCTCTACTTTTCACTATGTTCTCCAGGTTTCTCATAGCTTGCCTCCCAAGAACCAGTCGCCTTTTTATTTCATGGCTGCAGTCACCATCTGCAGTGATCTTTGATCCTAAGAAAGTAAAATCTGTCACTGCTTCTACTTCTTCCCCATCTATTTTCCAGGGACTGATATGGCCTGTTGCCAATACCTTGGTTTTCTTGATATTGAGTCTCAAGCCAGCTTTAGCACTCTCTTCTTTCAACCTAATCAGGAGCTTCTTTTAGTCTTCCTCACTTTCTGCCATTAGGGTAGTATCATCTGCATATCTCAAATTGTTGATGTTTCTTCCAGCAATTTTGATCCCATATTGTGTTTCCTCCATCTCTGCATTGCACATTATGTGCTCTGTGTATGTTGAATAAGCAGGGTGATAAAGTGCAGCCTTGTCTTACTCCTTTGCCTATTCCAAACCACTCTGTCATTCTGTGTTCTGTCCTAATTCTTGCTTTTTTATTCATGTACAGATTTCTCAGGAGGCATATGAGGTATTCTGGTATTCCCATCTCTTTAATTACTTGCCACATCTTGTTGTGGACCACACAGTCAAATGCTTTGGTGTAGTCAATAAAACAAAAGTAAACTTTTTTCTGGTATTCCTTTGTTTTCTCCATGATCCAACGTATGTTGGCAATGTGGTCACTAGTCCCCCTGCTTCTTCTAAACCCAGCCTGCACCTCTGGTAGTTCTCTCTCTACATGCTGCTGCAGTAGAAGTAGACAGTCTGATGCTGCTCTGTGGCAAATTTAGTGACATGGTCATTGTAGTTTTAAAGTTATGATTTTCTAAAATTATGGACTTGATTTACCAATGTGCAGGTATTCAGCAAGGACAGTTCCTGCTTTACTCTGTGCAAAGTTTCCTTATATCTCCTCTGAGTAGCTTTTCACTTAAAAATCCCTTCATTTCTCTTGCAAAAAAATCTCCTTTCTCCTTTTCTTGTAACCTCCATCACATTTAGAATCATATAATTTTGAACAGTGAGATTTCAGTTAATGATTTCTTACTTCTGGGTAGGCTTTCACAAAGGCAAAGAATACAGAACGTGGGAAAGGGTAGGTTTGAAGAAAGCCTTTTAGTCGAAGCAATGAAATTAAATGAACTCTGACAATGGAGATCCATGGATATTCTAAAAAAATAAAAAATCAGAACATAATACTGTAGCTTGAAAACTGTATTTGTATATCCCTAACTCATTTCTAATGTGCATATAATAAAATAACAACAACCATTCATCTGGTTATTGGGTTGGAAGAGACATACAGGAAAGTGGTGACAGGTTGGTTACCCTACATGCTGGTGATGTCCACCACTCTATTGATCAAATTGCCCTATCACTTAGTGGTTGGAGCAGTGTCCCATGGTGTCATTTAGGTCGGGCAGAAGGGTGCCAAGGGCATGAAGTGTGCATCATAGAGCAAGAGAAAGAAGAACACTCTTTTTGACAGAGGAGGCACCATGCTTGTGCCCCTGATTCACCACTTGGCCTTGGGTAACATTTCTCTTCTTGATCCTATGGAAACCACTAGCTGACTTTGGCCCCTTCTTCTTCAAGTGCCGTATCTGTTCTCAATATCAGCTATCATCATAGCAATAGCCTTCCTGTTCTTAACTCATCTGGTTCTTTTGAGGGAATTCTACACCAGTCTCTCAGGTTCTTTAGCCACAAAGTCCATCTATGTCCAGGGCCTCTCTTCCCAAGGATATTCCCTTGGGGCTTTGGCCCCACATTTGTAAATTGGGGATTTCTACTATGCCCTATATGCCCTTGCCCCTAAAGATGTAAATACAGTAAAACCTTGCATAAAGAGCGCCTTGCTTAGAGACTAACTCGCTTAAAGAGCAGAATTTTCTCTCAATGGTCGCCTCGCTTAACAACTAAAACCAACCAAAAACTCGCTTAACAACTAAATCAGGATTCACAATCCTCCCTGCCAGAAGTCACAATTGGTCACTTATAATGGTGTTTCACTTAAAGAGCAAATTTGCTGAAAGAGCAATCCCATGGAACACATTACGCTCTTTAAGTGAGGTACCACTGTAGTAGATTTCATCCTCCATTGCTGTCTTCTATGAGATCTACAATGCATTCCCACAACCTGCCATTGCCCTTTTTCTTTGAAGGAGCCGATGACCTGGCAATTGCCGCACAGTGCGCAACCTTTGAGGCTGTTGAGAAAAATCTTACTGAGGCTTTGAATTTAATGGCTATATATTATAGGGGCTGTGGTGGCTCAGTGGTTAAGAAGCTCACCTTTTTAGCTGGAAGGCTGGCAAGTCATCAGTTTGAGACCTGGGTACTGCATGATGGATTGAGCACCTGTCTCTGTCCCACCTCTTGGGAACATGAAAGGAGCCTCATTTGGGCGTCCCGAGTGGAGTTTCTCCAGCAAAAATCCTTTCAACCCATAATAATTTCTGACATGAAATTATTATTATAGGGATAACCAATTGAAGTCAAACTGCCTAAAAACTCAACTCTGTGCTTTTCATCTGAAAAACTGTGAGGCATCAGGAAGGTTGCAGGTGAACTGGAATGGCACCAGACTCGAACACTGAGACCCCCCCCCCAAAAAAAACACACACACCACACAACAACAACAACAACAACAAAACAACAACAACCTGGGAGTTACCCTGGATCAAACTCTGACCTTCAAGACCTACTGCCTTAATACCAAACAGAAGGTTTTTGCTAGGAACAATATTCTGAGGAAAATAACAGGCACAAGATGGGGTGCCCAACTATACACATTAAGAACCTCTGTGCTAGCTTGGTGTAGCTCTGTAGGAGAGTATGCTAGTCTAGTGAGGTACAGATGAAAACATGCAAAACAGGTGGATGTGGCCTTAAATGAAAAAACGATATTGGTCACAGGATGTTTAAAAACCAACTCCAATACAAAAAGTGCATTATTTAGCTGGCATCCTTCCACCAAAATTCAGTCGAGAAATTGCTGCTCAGAAAGAGTGGGTCAACGCAGATCCTCAGAAACACACCTGCTATTTGATCATCAACCACCAAAGCAGAAAAGAAACTGAAATCAAGGCATAACTTCCTCAAAACCTTTGCCCCCTGAACACACACACAGAGAGAGAGAGAGAGAGAGAGAGAGACCACCTTAAAACTATGGAAGGCAAGCAAGGAGCTACCAGATAACTGGGCAGAACCACATGATTCTCTACCACCTGGGGAAGAACAACCATGGCCGGTGTGGAAAGCTTTAAACAGACTGCATTTAAGAAGATCAAGGACTAATCTGAGAAAGTGGGGTTTCCCTGTAGATGGCAGCCTGTGTGAATATAGAGAAGAACAAACTATCTCCAATATGATACAATGCACACAATGCCCCTCAATGTGCACTGAGGATGACCTTGTGTTGGCAAGAGGAAATGCTTCTGATGTGGCCCAATATTGGGCAGATGTCATCTAATTCCTGTTTGTTTTAGATATGTTAATTTTAGCTTTGTATGTTATTAGGTACATGCTAATGGTGTGTCTGGCATGAATAAAGAAAGAATCCTCCATCTCTGATTTCAATTTTGAATGCAAATATAAAGGATTGTGGTGTAAGAGTTTCTTGATGTGAAAAGATTTCTGCTCTTTCGGTGATACATGACAGTGTTGAAACCAAGGATGGAGTCGATGGCAAGATTTTGTGTTTACTCATACACTACTCATTGGCCTCTAGTACAGTAGGAAACAGACAGAGGTACTACACTGACAGGAAAAGACACCTGATTGGCCCAAAGGATGTTTTTAAAGTTGTAAAGCAGATTTAATTTTTTTATTGATAACATAATGTACCAAAGCTGTTTGTGCACTGAATGAACCTCCATTGACCCAATATGTAAAAATGTAATGATAAAAGCAAAGTTTGCCAAGAAACAGAACATGTACCTTATTAGTTAACAAGTCCAGACAACTATTAAAATTTCCAAGTTTGCCCAAGAACAGAACATATTAAAAATCAGATTTTCCTAAGAGGCTTTTTTTTATTTTCATCTTTCCAGTGATATCTTGTAATTTATACACTTGGACATTGATCTTGATAATGATATTCTTTCAGGGACAACTTAAATTTCCGTGGAAATAAATGGTTGTCTAGTTGCTCAGTATGGCTCACAATAAAATAGGTGTCTATTTCATCAAAACCAACATAATACTGATACGTAGAGAGAAAAAGACGGTCATAATTTGAACTTTTTATGAATTTCAAGGGAGCAGATGAATACATTTTCTATCCAAGAAATGTTCTTAATAGCAGGACTTATCCCTAGCTACTTAGATACAACTTACTCTGGGAAGCATGTAATTCATGCTATGAATGAGCATGGGGGCTATACATTCTCAAATTTTGATATGTTTCATTATTTTTTGCAAACACTCAGCCAATTTCATCTTTTGTTTTTCATTTCCAGCCGCTGTGGTGTGTGGCTCATCTAAAGTGCCCTGCATCTCCAAAGGATTCATAAGTACACACTTTTGGTGAGTTGTGATATGTGAAATTGTAATAATTGTTTTTAAATTATATGTTTTGAAGATAATGTTCCTTTTAAGAAATGTTAGATTGCAGGGGGTAGCGATAGGCAAAAGAAAAGATTACAGGTTTTAGAACACAAGAGAAGAAAATAAGTTTTTGATCACTGGGTAATTGTACATGAAGTTTCTGTTAGAACTGGCATATAGTCTACTTAAACTTCTATTTTAAAAATCTAGGAAATTAAATTCATTTTTAAAAAAACAACACTGTGGTTTATGTATGTATATGGGATATTGTGCTTCTGTACTGTATTGTATCTCAAAGGAAGGAAGGCCAAATGGGATTCCAGTGACAATTTTTGCTAACTCCCAGTAATGCATTTACAGTAAAACCTTGACTTACATATGCCTCAAGTTACATAAAATTCAACTTACATAATGATTTTGTGCTAAAACCATGACCCGATTTACATGATTTCCTATGGGTTTGCTTCGATTTACATAAAGCTTCTTTTTCCTATGGGTTTGTTTCAAGTTACAAAAAAACCAGATTTAAGCAAAAGCCTATGGAACAGACTTTTTTTTCGTAAGTAGGGTTTTTACTGTACTTACATTCACAAAGAGACACCAAGCAAAGAAAAATCCCAGAAGCTGACTTCTTTTTTCATCAGTTAATCACTCTTCAACTAAACTCAAAGCAACTGTCATGGCTGGGTGTTGTTGTTGTTTTTGACAAGTGTGAATGTTATTTGGACACAAGAAGGTGTGCTGTATTGACTGCTGTCATTGATTTTTGTCAACATTCAGGCTATCCTGTGCTTTGTAAAACTTGCCATCCTTTTTCTTGCCAGCAACATGGGCAAGATATGGTGTAACAATATTGCACCATTTCCTGGCATTTTGAATTGTGGATGCAGAAACAAAATATCCCACATACATAAATTGGAGATTTTTGGAAGATTTGAATATGACAAAGTAATGATGATGTCAAACAGAGGGTTTTTTTGCCGAATTTATATAATCCCTCTTGTCTTCTATAACTCCCACTGAATCATCACACCATGATTATCATAATCAGTAAGAACATCATTGTTATTCAGTATTGTCAGACCCTGAAAGACACAGACACAAGAACCAGAAGGGGAATAAATGCATTAACCTTGGATAATAGTTTGATGAGATTGATATCCCTGGATGGGAAAGCTGTTATCCCTGGATCGCAGTATGAGATGGGTTCACAGTGGATCTGGTAGACAGGTGTATCCACCTAACAGAATTACAATCTCACAGATAATAGCTTTTCTGAAAACCTTAGCAAAGGTCAAGGTATACTGATATCAAGGTCCTTGAGGCAATCCCTCTTGTCTAATATTCCTCCTTTCTGGATATTAATACCCCTATGTCAGTCATGTATCAGTCTAAAATGATTCTAGCTGGCTAGGAAGGTTATGCTTGTGATACATTGTAGAGCTTACCTTCTCATTCTGTGACACTTCTGCTACTCAATTAATCCTTCTCAGTAGCAAACCAGATGTGGCAAGTATGGTTTGTCGCCTTTATAAAATCAACTGCCTTCATATTTACTTCCAGTATGTCATCTTCAACTGAGAGTTGCCTTAATGTTTGTGACCTGGAGGCCTTATAACTGACATATAGAAACATAGAGACCTTTAATCCTGTAGGCAATAGTTCAAAAATGTTCCAACATTTTTTTTCTAGAATTAATCCTGTATATCTTAAATTCAATATACAATCTAGAAAGAGTTACAGAGAATATATATGGTAGCTTCCCCTGCTCAGAACATAAGCATAAGTACTTCAAAAGGTGCCTTAGGAACAACAACCCTATCTATAGATATGTATATCTGTATGAACACATATGTGTGTATGTGTGTGAGGGCCCTGTGTTCTTCAACATTTTCCTAAATGAGGGAGTGGAGAGAATTCTCATCAAATTTGCAGGTGACACAAAACTGAGTGGAAAAGCTAATACCTTGGAAGACAGGAGCAGAATTCAAAAATATCTTGATAGGCTACAACACTAGGCTGAAACAACAAAAGCCAGATGCACAGTTACAAGATGTGGGATACCTCATTTAATAATACTACAACTGAGAAGGATCTTGGAATTGTTGTAGATCACGGACTAAATATGAGTCAACAGTATGATGTGGCTGAAAAAAAATGCCAACTTTGTTTTAGCCTGCATTTCAAAAACCTGTGAGGTACTAATCCCCGTGTATTCAGCACTAGTTAGACCACATCTAGAGTACTTTGTCCAATTCTGGGCGCTGCACTTTAAGAAAGATGCAAATACATCAGAACAGGTACAGAGAAGGGCAATAAGGATGATCAGAGGACTGGAAACCAACCCATATGAGAAAAGACTGAAAGAACTGGGCATGTGTAGCCTTAAGAAAAGGAAACTGAGAGGGGATATGATAGCAGTCTTCAAATACCTGAAAGATGGTCATAAAGAGAAAGGGTAGGATCTGTCCTCCATCATCCCAGAGTGCAGGGCACGTAATAATGGGCTGAAACTACAAGGAAGCCAGATACAGGCTGAATATTAGGAAAAACTTAACAGTTAGAGCAGTAGGACAGTGGAACCAACTGCCTCAAATGGTGGTGAGCACGCCAACACTAGAAGCATTCAAGAGAGAATTTGACAACCCTCTGTCATATCTGCTTTGATTTGGATTCCTGCATCAAGCAGGGGGTTGGACTTGATGCCCTAAATGGCCCCTTCCAGTTATTCTATGATTCTAGGATGTTTAGTATGCATCAGAGAACCAGCATAACAGGAAAAGGTGGTTTCAAATGCCAGCCTACTAGACCTGCTGAACCAAATGAACAGCTTTGCAATATATCCTTTGTTCAACTTCCCTGTCTACAAAACTAAAGAGAAACTCTAACCTTAAAAAAAGGGGGAGCTCTAATGTTTATGGATGGAATCATTTTATAGCAAGGGAGAGACCCTTGCTAATATCGTGCAAGAAGAGCAATCAAAGGATGAAATGGATTTTCTTTGCATGGATTGCCCTTCAGAATATGGTCATCAGCATGCAACAGAGAGAGAGAGAAAGGCTTTGAACAGCCCCCTTTGATGGGTATCCTTCTCTCTCAATCAATAAGGGAACACAGCTGTCAAAGCTGACCGAATCCATCATCCATTATACAGAACAAGGTCCTTGAATATCTAGGATTCCATTTCTGGAACAAAAAGTGTTTCTTTAATCAGCCCTATGATTCTATGTGTAAAATTACAACCAGTTTCTTTCTGGAAATTTAGTGAAGACTTTTGGGGGTGCGGATAAAGAAAGAAGCAAAACGCAAAGTTTACAGATACTGTTCTTGATTGCTTAATCAGCTTTTTGCCTTGAGGAAGGCTGTTACCATCTACCTCGAAGGGAGAAAAATTGCCATTGTTCATTGCAGGCGCACCCCCCAATAAAGGACTCAGACACTGATGAAAGTGGATAACGGCATTGGGCCACATTTATTGATTCATGCCCTAGTCCGAATTATAAATTTCTATTGGTAATTGACCAATTATAATTCTTAAGGCAAGCAGGCCGAAGTAACACTGGTAAGGTACCACCCAAAATTGCCGACGGCAATTGTTACAATGTATCTATTTGTATCAATTTGTTTGTTGACAACAAACAAATTGTTGACCGTAGTCAATATCTAACTAATGACCCCACCCTCTGACGCGTATCCGTGAAATCACGGGGTGATGCATGCTGTCTAGCTGTAGCCATCACCCCGTCGCCTGGTTCGTCGTTGACCGGACAACGTTTAACCAACTTATGCCTGTCTAGTGTTGTCCAGTCAATTGCGAACCTGCCGGATACCTGTGGGTCATAAATGTTTACCTTACCAGTGCTACCCGCCACACGGGGAGGCTTCCCAAAAGGCTCACCGCCCCCCCCCCAAGACCGTCAGCTCGGTCAACAGGCCTGCTCGCCAGTCCACTAACAAGAGGTCCATACCTCCCTGCGACAGATGGGCCCCATCCCCTGAGTAAAAGCTCGTAATTTTGCAGACTGATGGCGGGGAGGCGAATGACGCGTCCCCCAGCTTTGTCGAAAAGGAACCGGCCAATAGCCCCGTTCACGGAGCGTCAGTTCGGTCAAGAGCCTCGAGGCCGCACGACCCCCTGTAAGCGTACCGCGGTATCGTGTCCGACCAATTGAGGGTTGTGGCAGGCCACACATAACGTGAGTAGAGCAGGTCACTGCAAATCGCAAGCTTCCGCGATAGGCCAGTGACCCGCCCTAAGCCATCGCCCCCAAGGTTCATAACCAGGACATCAGGCGAGTCAGCATCCCTGATGTAGAAAAGGAATGGCAACAGTTCCCGCCATAACATGCCGCGCTTACCATACCACCTGAGACGTGCGGATGCACCCAGTCCCAGTCGGGGTCCCCACTCTGTCGCCGCAGCGTAACGCGCTGCCCTGTGCAGCGTAACGCGCTGCCCTGTGCACGTGGCTATGGCCCACCAGGCACACTGTCACCGGTGTAATACGACACCCAGGGTCTGTCAAGGAAAAAAAAGGGGGGGAGAAACAGTGCAGTGACGAAACTGGTACTCACGGTTGAAGAGGGCGAACACAAACTGAAAACATTGTGATCCCCACCCTCCCATGCGGCGTATGTCAGCCCCGGAGTACCCAAAAACAGCTGCAGTAGAAGCCGCCCCTATCCTGAATGAATGGGTGCTGCAACGAGCCCCAGGGAGGCCAATACTGGCTAGTGCCTTCCCGGCACCCTCCAAAATTGAAATTTAGTAAGGGGAGACCCATCTTGGTGACAGAAAAAACGGGCCATGGTGCGTGCCACGCAGTGCAAGGAACTCCTGTAGGGCACCAACCGGACAGATGTCTGCCAAAGAACACCGTAGCAGTCTTACTCCACTGCCTACGCCATGCTGATCCGTCTTAGAGGAGCGTATCCTCAACTGAGCCCAGTCTTTGGCCACATAGACATCTTCGAGTTCCAGTGCCCTACGACTTGCATCCGCCTTAGACAGCATCACAAGCTCGCTGATGCGGAGCGCTCCAAAAAAGGCCACCGTTGTAGCTGCATGAAACAGGGCTGCCTAATACCTATCAAAACATAGGTCCTGCCAGCCCCGTGCCAGTTGGGTAAGAACCCCTGGGGAAATTGGGTGGCGGTCGTCCGGGCTACGCCCACGCTCCCACACCCACCCCTCCAAAACGTGTCTCACACGGAAGTCAGCGGTACTGTCCGCATGTCCGCCTACTTTGGCCATAAAAGCCAGCGCTGACAGCCTGGATGCTATGGTGCGAGTTGCAAGGCCCTGGGAATGCAGGTCAACCATGAATTGAAGTATATGGGCCACCGGGATCGGCCAGGTATCTGGCAGCCGGAATTGGGCACAGAATGCTCTGAAAGAATCGAATGCGTGTTGATACGCCTTACGCGTGTGTGGCGCTAGCGACATGCCGATCGCCCGGTTCACCTCTCCTTGCCAAGGGTCCATATCTCGTCCGGGAGTGCGAGGGAAATTCCTCCACATCCGGGGCCAAGGCGCGGAACCGGGAGATCTGCAGGCGGGACAAAGCGTCAGCGATATCATTATTGACCCCCGGGACATGCCTGGCCCGGAACAGCACATTAAGGCGCAGGCTGGGCAATACAAACTGGCGCACCAGGTCCATCACCCTGGGTGATTTGGAAGTCTGTGAGTTGACAATGTGGACAACGGCCGCATTGTCACACCAGAAATGAACGACCGAGTTGGCCCACTCCTCACCCCATAGCATCAAGGCCCCCAGGATGGGAAAAAATTCCAGATACGTAAGATCACGCAGGCGACCCATACCTGACCAGGCTGGTGGCCACCCACCATAGGCCCACTTCCCATTGAAGTACATCCCATAACCCAGGGACCCAGAGGCATCGGACTGTATCTGGAAACGAGGGGAAGCCAGAAGGTCAGACCTCCAAAATGACACCCCATTGAACTCCCTCAGGAACTGGAGCCAGATAAGCATATCTGCCTTAATGCCCTGGGTTAGTCTCACCCTATGGTGGGGCCTGGATAAGCCTGTCATGGCGTCGCACAAGCGCCGAGCAAATGCCCTGCCCGGTGCGATCACCCTGCAAGCGAAATTGAGGTGACCATGCAGCACCTGCAGTTCCCGCAGTGATGCCTTGCGTCTAGCAAGCAAGTCCGAGATAAGGGCCACTATCCTTGACACCTTATCCCCTGGTAACCTAGAAGCCTGCGCTACCGTGTCAATCTCCACCCCCAGGAAGACTAGCTGTGTAGATGGGCCCTCGGTCTTTTCGGGCGCTAAAGGGACACCAAGTTCCTCCATTAGCGTCTGAAATGTGTTGAGGAGACGTGTGCACGTGTCCCAGCCCCGTTCACCCCCGAATAAAAAATCATCCAGGTAATGGGCTACAGACCGTGACCCAGACCTGCGGACAAAAGCCCACTGTAGGAAGGTGCTAAAACGCTCGAAGGCCGAGCATGATATGGAACAGCCAAAAGGCATGGCCTTATCGAAATAATATTCACCCCGGAACTTAAAACCCAGCAACTCAAAGTCACCCGGGTGAACCGGCAGGAGGCGAAAGGCAGACTTAATGTCGCACTTAGCCAACAGCGCACCCAGGCCACATGAGCGCACCATGCGCAGCGCTTGGTCAAAAGATGTATACCTGACCGAGCAAAGGTCATCAGGGATAGCATCATTGACCGATCGGCCGGCTGGGTAGGACAAGTGATGGATCAGGCGGAACTCGCCCGGTGACTTCTTGGGCACCAAGCCCAAGGGTGACACTTTAAGGTTGGGGAATGGGGGTGCAGGGAAAGGGCCAGCGACCCTGCCCACATCAACCTCCTTAGAAATGCTGGCGGCAGCCACCTCCTCCCTCCCCTTAAGGGACAAAAGGTTGGGGGCATCTTGGGGGGACCTATCACCCTGGAAAGGAATACGGAACCCCAGTCGAAAACCTTGAAGCAGGTAAACCGCATCTGCCTCCCTCGGGTACGATGCGAGCCAACGCTCCAACATGTCCACATTAATTGGGGAGGGGGCCTTTCGGTGGACCAGCTCCCTCTGCGGCCGTCTTGCCAGCCCCTTGTCCGCCCCTACCTTGCACTCATGCCTATACCGGCAATTCTTCCTACTGCAGGAACCACTGGACGAGAAAGTCCAGCACAGCAGGTGGGCTGGAACCCCCTGCCCTGCCACCTGGCGGGGTGTCTGTGCTGGGGCCGCTCGCTGGACCGCATGTCCACAATGGTATCTTTCCCCGGGCGCAGGGCGCGTGGGAGTCATGTACAGAAGCCACAGCTTCTGGCAGGGCTCGTCCCACCTCATTTCAGGGTGCAGGGGAATCCGCATACGGAATTCCTCGTCGTAAGCCAACCACGACGGGCCCGGGAAGTCGACCATCGCCCGGTAAATGTTGTCCAAATACTGGACCATCGGAATTGCCAAATCCGGCCGGGCCCTGAGGTAGACCGCCATGTATATGAGGTACGCCGGCAACCAATTGGCCCACGTACGTGGCGGCTTACGACAACGTGCCTGTTCCTTATCCTTCTCATCCTGCCCCTCCCTCTCCTCTTTGGTGGGCTCTCTGTTAAGAAGGGAGAAGATGTCCACATACTCCCCACGCCAGATCTTCTCTTTGGTGGCCTGGGCCAAATGGTCCCCCAGGGGCAAGGAATACCCCGCCGTCGGCAATGCCGACACCGGCACGGTGGGAACCACGGGGATCTGGAAAGGAGCCTGGACCAACCCAGCCACCCCTAACACATTCCCGGCTGAGTAAGAGGTACCCCCCAAAACGGGGCCCTGGGTGAGAGGTGAAGTCACCGGGTGGGACGTCGGCGACTGAACCGTCGCACCACCCATGCGAGGCCACGGCCACTGGAATGCCCCCCCAACGTGGTTAGGTGTGTGGGTGCACTAGATTGAACCGCATACTCACATGCTGCACCCCCACGGGCCGCCCCCACCGGGGGTTCCGGCCCGCTGGGGGCGTCGGAGCTCACGACCGCAATTGAGCTCGTCGATGGGGCCTGACCCGCATCAGCCTGTTGAGTGGGGAGCTGCGAGGCAGTGGCCGAAGCCGGCCCACGCGCCTTGGGCAGCTCGACCCGTCCTGCCGCCTGCCGCTGACCGGCAGACAAAGGATCAACCTGCACCCCAAAAGGCACCCCCGGGTGGTTAACCCTCGCGAGGGATGCCTCGAGGGCCGCAACGCGGGCCAGAAGGGCCTCAACACTAACGTAGCCCCCTAAGCCAAGTGGGGGCAAAGGGCCGGCCGGCCCACTGGCTGCAGGCGCCGATCCGGGTCCCTGGACCCCGGGGCCCATATACGGCCACGACCCCAGGCCCGGCCCCTGCAGGGCCGGGGGGGTACCCTGCCAGGGGAGGGAACCCAGCCACCCCCATGGCTGAAACCCCCCACAGGAAGCTGCGCACCAATGGAAGAAGGCCCCGCAGAATGGGCCATGCCAGAGGCAGTGGCCACTGCTTGCGGGCCGGGGGCCGCTGCCCCTGCTGGGCCGGTACGCGAACACCCAGCCTCGGGCCAAGGGGCAATTAACCCCATCCCACCGGTCCCGGTGGGCTCAGGCAAAGGAGGCTGCTGGGGAGGCGCAGCCGCGGTCCTCCGACCCGGCTGGCGCCTCCGTGCAGAACGAGCCGCGTTCGCAGTCGCCTTCTTCTTAGAGGGCATAGCAGCTAAACGATGGGAAGCCGAAAAAGTCAAGAAAATTAGCAGCCAGAGGCTTCCCGATAAAAGGCAAGAGCGACGGAGGTAAGAGGGAAAATCTTCTCCGCTCCGTCGCTTCGCAAAATGGCAGCGCGGCTGCCTCGTGGCCACCCGTTTTTTAAGGGAGCTGGCCACGCCCCCTAACTACCCGGCTGCCTTCGTCCGGTGGGGGGGGGCCGCAAAGAGCACGGCGGCCATTTTGGCGCCGCGCTTGCATTTGCGTCTGTAATTCCATTTAAATTTATGTGTAGTTAAATTGTCCAATGACTGCCACTGAAGCCTTGAATGTTCTTAAGTGAGGCTTTTCTGAAGCTGATGTAATTACTCTTAGAATACACATGGTTTTTCACCAAAGTGGGATTCCAGAGATGATTGGAGTGGAGGTAGGGCAGAAGGGACAGAAGGGGCTGGGGATATACTTTCATTCACATTTTAAACTAGATTTTTTTAAAAAATAACTGGGCTAAAGCAACAATACCTCTTCATATCTTTCACTGCTACTCTGATGAAGCTCCTGTGTTCTCTTCCCCAACAGGAAAGAAGAAACATATCCTGCTCGTCAACAACTTCACGATTTAAATTTAAAAGCACACCAGCTTTCCTGCATGTGGGGCATGGAGCACATTTTTTTTTATTTTTTGCAATTCTATAACTTTTTGGATTCCTGCTGCTTTCAATATCCTGAACTTGAAACAGTCTTATGCTTTCTTATATGAGATTTCCTCACATCCATTTCTCCCATTGCTATCATTTTAGTCATTTGCAGTCCAAATAATATTAGTGTGATCTCCCATTTCTGCAGTGGCACAAAGATTGCAGAACTGAGGCATGGATTTGGACTGCCAGAATGCTTTAAGTATGATTTTCATTTGGGAAAACTTCCAGAAATCTTAATATTGATGGGAGGAAAGAAAGAGGAGAAAGGATGCAGTCAAAACATATTCCATTAGATTTAGGTAAATGTGTTTTATCTGCACAGATGTTTAGCCTTCAGTGTTACTTGAAATATTTGAAAAGGATTAAGCACCCTGATGTTTATTAAAGTGGGTTTTTTAAAACCTAGAATGGTTGGTTGTTGATTTGGGGGGAAAATACTTTGTTCTCCAAAAATAATAGCAAACTGTCTCCTTGCTACAACATCAATTCAGTCATGCTAGATTAATTTTTAAAACAATCAATGTTATAATATGTAGCCATGATATATGTCAGCCATGATCATCACAGAGATATCCATTCCTCCCATTACTAGGGAGGCTGTTAAAGCACTCTAACCTTCCAGCCCCATAATAATAATGATTGTGTGTCATCAAGTCAATTCTGATTTATGGTGACCCTTTCCATGGTTTTCTAGGTGTTAAATACGCAAAAGTGATTTACCATGCCCTTCTTTTGGAGGTGCCCTGGGGCTGTGCAGCTTTTCTATGATTGCAAAGGCTGGCTCTTCTCCCCAAAGGCACCATAGCTGACCAATAAACTATTCATTGTTTATTTAAAATGCCCTTCCATTATTCTGATATGTTAAAAGCAGTGGCTGTTCTAACATACATGTGTTGAGTGGCTCAGTATAGATCTCCTCCTGGACCACAAGGGGGGAAATGGTTTTGCAAGCTTAAAAGGTTTCAGAACTTTAAATGTTGATGTCATTGATGAACAGAACATTCCCCTTCCTTCCGCTTAAGGAAAAGAACAGAGGAGTACCTGTGGAAGAGAAACAGAGACTCTGCTGCTTGCCCTTGCTATTTTTCCATGAAGTGGGATGCAGTAAAAATGACTGCTGCCACAGCAATCCAACAAAGCAAATGGTGCATCCTGGACGCAATACATTCGGAGGCACCATTGACCATTTTAGGCTATTCCTACTATTCTCTAGATTGTGTGAATACCTACTGTGGACAGGCAAGTAGGTTACCTCAGATGCCTTGATTCTGTTGTACATGGCATACCTTTCAGCAGAGTGTGCAAAATGTGACATGCTTTTACTATGATTCCAAGAATTCCATAGGCAGCGTGGTCTATGGCTTGCCTAAATGGAATTGCACTGCAGCGGGTTCTGTTTCCACCTCAGGGTCAGGGTTTGGAAAAGTTATCCTTTGGCTCTATAGTCTTCCCCCCCTCCCGCCCCACCAGTAAGCCACCAACCATGGTGATGGGATTACAGGAGTTTGGCTCTACAGTCCCCCCCCCCTCCCGACCCACCAGTATGCCACCAACCATGTTGATGGGATTACAGGAGTTTGGCTCTACAGTCCTCCCCCCCTCCTGCCCCACCAGTATGCCAACCATGTTGATGGGATTACAGGAGTTTGGCTCTACAGTCCCCCTGCCTCCCGCCCCACCAGTATGCCACCAACCATGTTGATGGGATTATAGGAGTTTGGCTCTACAGTCCCCCCCTCCTCCCGCCCCACCAGTATGCCACCAACCATGTTGATGGGATTACAGGAGTTTGGCTCTACAGTCCCCCCCCTGCCCGCCCCACCAGTATGCCACCAACCATGTTGATGGGATTACAGGAGTTTGGCTCTACAGTCCTCCCCCCCTCCCACCCCACCAGTATGCCACCAACCATGTTGATGGGATTACAGGAGTTTGGCTCTACAGTTCTCCCCCCCCTCCCGCCCCACCAGTATGCCACCAATCATGTTGATGGGATTACAGGAGTTTGGCTCTACAGTCCTCTCCCCTCCCGCCCCACCAGTATGCCACCAACCATGTTGATGGGATTACAGGAGTTAATACCTTTTTGAAAACATCACAAATTTCCAACTTCCATTCCCTTATCTGCCACCACCACTACCATGGAGACAACAATCCTATGATATAAATTTGTAAAAAAATAGCTAGTTTTGTCTTTCAGTAAAATGTAACATTGCTCAACATGTATATCAAGCAGCTATATGAAGTTGTTCAGAGAACTGGGGACTGATGTCATTAGCATGACATTCAGCTTTTATTCTCATTTTCTGTTTGACAAATTATTCTTTTCTGGCCTTCATCAAGATGTTCCTCGTCTTCCAGAATAATGAATTGTTATCTGAGAGATCTCAAAAGACCTGGGGGAAGACCACCTCGTAGATGGGAAGATATTCTCAAGAAAAATGTTGGACTAACATGGAGAAGAACTGCCAGGGACAGATCATTATTTCCATTTTTCTTCTTCTTGGGATGTGGCCATAAAGACCATTTTGATGAAGGCGTGTTTTTCAAAATTTGTCAGAGAGGAAACAAAACAAAACACAAGTAAAGACAAAAGATAAAGACCTAAACATTGTAGCAACTTAAATACTGCTATATTTTAATGTGAACTTTTGTGGATTGAGACAGTTTTTCTATTTTTGCTTTTGTTTTGTTTCTTGTCCAACATTTGTCAGTAATCCACTAGGGATAATAAAAGACTGGTGTTGTCTTCATATTGGCTTGGGGATTTTCCTAAGAATTTTTATGAAATGAAGAAGAGAACCCTTATGGGATAAATGTTGAACCTTTCATGGGGAAATTCAACTTCAAAGAATTGTGTGCTGAATGTGTTGCATACAAACAAATAGAACACTTTAGGTGGTCCTGTATCACTTGGGGGACATGTCTAAGGTCTGGTTATTAGAGGGTACCCTTTTCTAGATACTCAGTGTACTTTAGTAGTTAGAGTAATGAAAGCATAGTTTCGAATCCTCTCTCAGCCATGAAAACTCATATGTGAGGAGAATTAGAACTGGTAAACACCACTCCTTAAATATATTACTTATCCTGAAAGCACTGATTGGGGCACTATAAGTTGGTTCCATCTTGATGGCACTTAACTAATTACCCCTTACAAAGTTTTAAACTTCCTGGTTGAAGCATCCAAATGCTTTATCTGTTAATGTTATTCTGGCCAGAGCCTTCTGATCTCTGGAGAAGTATTTGCAATCTACACCAGGTCTCGGCAGCCATTTCAGAATGACAGGCCATAATAATAATGGCACAAATTGCTGTGTAATTTTCTGTTTCTCTTTTTTTTTCAGGGACTTCACATCAACATAATTTCAAGTACATTTAATGGATTTGTCCTGAGTGAATGTATTTCCAATTCATCTAATGAAAAAGAATCAGTTACAGTTGATTATAAAATGGTCACATTTCTGAATATGTAAAAGTGGATGTTCAGCGACCTCCTGATAAATGTGCTATTCTACGCAAAAGAACTCCTTTCTATAAATCAGCTTTTAGTAATGTTGTTCAGTTTAATTAGATATAATCTCTTCAGTTTTTGTTAGCTATTAAAATTATATAAAGATAAACTTAAGCATAATGAGTACTTTCATTATCACTTAATTGTTATTTTAATAATTACATTATAATACTATACATATTTCTGCTTTTCACATCATTGGGCAATTATTTCTTAAGCTTCCTGTAATAATCCACCCACTCACAGAGGCCAAATTATTAATGCCTTTGCATTATAAGTATAGCCAGCAGGCCCATAGCCAGAGGAGAGCTGTGGGGTGGGGGGAGAGACACAAAAATCCTCCTGAGCTAACAGCACCCCCCATGTCAATGTTATATATGTGTTTGTGACATTATTGCCCCTCCTTAAATTTTTTTGCCCCTCCTGAAAAATACCCCCCAATAAATAAATAAATAAATAAATAAATAAATAAATAAATAAATAAATAAATAAATAAATAAATCTAGAATCCTGGCTATGGCCCTGATGGCCAGAGTGTGCATTTCATTGCTATGGACAAGAAAGGAGTTGTGATTTAATCACTCAGACCATATTTTTAATTTGGGTGAGTTATAGTCTGGCTAGAAACAGGGGGGAAAGAAATGAATTGGGCAAATAAGTACCGTATTTGCCAGTGTCTAACTCCCCCCCCTTAAAATACATCAGAAAAATTGAGTGTGTCTTGTGTGCCACCAAATATGGTATTCACTGTATATAGTGGCCTCTAGTGGTCCATTTTGGAAATAACGGTGTGCGTCTTATACTCTGATGTGTCTTATAAGCCAGCAAATACGGAACCTGGTAACTGCAAGATGTAACTGAATCCAGCTTAGTTTAATCAAGCACCATGCCTGTCAACCTTCCCAGATTGGTCGGGATTTCACGGTTTTTGGCGCCGATTTGTGCCATTTCCCACCCCGTGCTGCCGAAACCCCGGAATTTGGCAGCGGGGGAAAGGAGGCACTTCACAGCCCTTCTGCGCAGGTCGCCTTCTACGCAAGCGGTGTAGCCTTCTACGCATGCATAGAAGGGTTTTACGCTTGCATAGCCCCGTTCTATGCATGCGTAGAAGGCGACCTGCACAGAACCGTTTGCGCAGGTCCCGTATTTTCCAGAGCCGCGGTTGACAGGTATGTCAAGCGCACGCTACATAATTCTTTTAAAATAATTTTCTGGATGAGCCACACTCCTATGTTTGATTTGCTTGACTATGCTGTTTGCCTGAAATGTCAAGTTGCTTCTGACTTCTGACAATCCTAATAGGGCTTTTGAAGTATGTTAGACATTCAACAGGCATTTGAACCTACGTCTTCTTCTGAGTCCTAGTACAACACTTCATTCACTACACCACACTAGTTGGTACTGTTCTCTTGTATGAGTCATGCTGATATAGCTTGGTAGTTTGAAATGCTTGCTTGCAGAGCCAGTGGATGGGAGGTTGAATTCCCCACTGGGACAGTGGCCAGTCAAGAACACCCAAAAGTGTCTATGCTTGATGTGCCCTGCAGCCTTGGCTAAACTGCACAGTCCCAGATCACCAAAAAGAGGGACTTGTAAACCATATCTGATTATTTTGCATCTCAATAATTCCAGCAGGGTTGTCATAAACTGCTAATAACTAGCCTCGATTTAACTTAAATTTTCTCTCAGTTTCTAGTTTTTCCAATTTTGTTTCTTTTGTTTTCCAATTTTAAGTTTCATTAGTTCATTAGTTAGAATTCTCAAATTCTCATGTATTTTCATGTGTCTTCTCATTGTGGCACATGGTTTTGCCTAAAATAAACATTTTTGCACGCAGTTTTCCTAACACAATATTGTTTTCAACGATATATGGATTTTTGTGTGCATTTCCCCCTAACAGACAGGTGGTTTTCTTTTACACATTTCAGCTAGATAAAACCTTGGAAGAGTGTGAATTTCAAAAATAAGTTGCATTTCTGGATTTAGTTGAAAATATGGAATTTGGTAAACTTACATTAAAACCACTCCCCATCTCTAATTGCTATTTATCACAAAGTTCTCTTTCTAGAAAATTAATTTTCTAAGCATGCGAATTCTAATGTTTCCAGACACAGCAAACCTTTAGAGTTACCTATTTGCAGATGTACTGTGATATTTCCACAACTGTTTGTATGCTATGTTTGCAGGTTATTCATTTTTTAAAAATGCTCTACCAAGCTGAAGCCAACTCATCAGCTGTAAATGAGTTTTTCCACTATCTGCCAGTTATTGAAAATTGTCTTGCATTGTGATGCCTAACAGACTGTGAATATTTCGAATAGCCTGCCCAGTCTGCATATACTAGTCTTTCCCTTATATATAATACATACTTTACAACCTGAACGTTACCACATCTACTCTGACCAGTTTCTTGCTAAATTCAGAGGCCTATTAATTAGGTAAGGTAAATGTTTCCTTTGCTCGAAAGCCAGTCGTATCCAACTCTAGGGTTCAGTGCTCATCTCTGTTTCATAGCCAAAGAGCCAGCGTTTCCGTGGTTATGTGGCAGGCATGACTAGACATTGGAGGTCACAGGATGCTGTTTACCTTCCCACCGAAGTGATCCCTATTTATTAATCTACTTTCAATTTCTTGCTTTAAAACTGCCGGGTTGGCAGGAGCTGGGACAAAGATGGGAGCTCATTTCTTCCTGCAGTATTCAGGTATTGAACTGCTGACCTGAACTAATTAATTATCTCTGTACAAACAATGGCAAATCTAAGTTTTCTGTCCTCATTTCTTTCTCTACAACATTAGGTATTAGCTACTTGGATGTATGCTTCAGATCTATAGTTTTACTATTTTGATCAGCATTCCCAGAGAAGTGGAGTATGCAAGCGCGGCGCCAAAATGGCCGCCGCGCTCTTTGCGGGCCCCCCCATCGGACGAAGGCATCCGGGTAGTTAGGGGGCGTGGCCAGCTCCCTTATAAAAGGGGTGGCCATGAGGCAGCCGAGCTGCCATTTTGCGAAGCGACGGAGCGGAGAAGTTTTTCCTCTCCACCCCCTCCCTAGTTAACAGTGTGATATTTTGGTCGCTTCGGGGCCGGGTGGGAATTTTTGGCTGGGACCCACAATTGGCTCTCGGGTCCTGGTTTTTTCGCCCATCCCACACTGTTGCTATGGTTTGATATAGGGGTTTCTGTTGCTGCTGTTGACTTTGGTCACATGGGCGGGTATCACTGGTAAGGTAAACATTTATGACCCACAGGTATCTGGCAGGTTCGCAATTGACTGGACAACACTAGACAGGCATAAGTTGGTTAACGTTGTCCGGTCAACGACGAACCAGGCGACGGGGTGATGGCTACAGCTAGACAGCATGCATCACCCCGTGATTTCACGGATACGTGTCAGAGGGTGGGGTCATTAGTTAGATATTGACTACGGTCAACAATTTGTTTGTTGTCAACAAACAAATTGATACAAATAGATACATTGTAACAATTGCCGTTGGCAATTTTGGGTGGTACCTTACCAGTGTTACTTTGGCCTGCTTGCCTTAAGAATTATGATTCGTCAATTACCAATAGAAATTTATAATTCGGACTAGGGCATGAATCAATAAATGTGGCCCAATGCCATTATCCACTTTTACCAGTGTCTGAGTCCTTTATTGGGGGGTGCGCCTGCAAACTTGTCCTGTTCCACAATGGTTAAGGCAAGTGAAGTTTGGAGGGGGAGACTGCCCACTGCTTAACACCTATCGTTGTGGAAATGAACACTTTAAGGATGAACTGAGCTCACTTCTTGGTACAAAGCAAATTAGGAAGAATGGATTTAGTTGAAGGTAGGGAAGAAGTTACAATGTTTTTGGGACGGTCTGGGATAGCGCCATGTCTAATTTGGCATATCATCTGGAAAATGGAACATAAGGTATAATATGGAGAATTGAATATAAGGTAAATATGAGGCTACCTTGTAGGGTTGGCATAAAATTGTTTACCCTTGTGGTTTTGGTCACCCCCTAGAAGCACTTAGTTAGAGTGAACTAAGGTGATGGAAGGGCAAGAAGATTTCCCCCAGTCACCTGGCAAGTCAGGATTTGTTGTTGTTGTTCAGTCGCACAGTCGGTTCCGACCCTTTGCGACCCTATGGACCATTGCTCTCCAGGCGCCTCTGTCCTCCACCATCCCCCTCAGCCCTCCCAGCTCTGTGCCCATTGTGTCTACAATGCCATCTAGCCATCTCATCCTTGGCCTCCCCCTTCTTCTTTTGCCCTCCACCTTTCCCAACATCAATGCCTTCTCAAGTGAATCCTCCCTTCTCATTTGATGTCCAAAGTATTTCAGCTTCATCTTTACTATTTGACCTTCCAGTGAGCATTCAGGGTTAATTTCTTCTAAGATTGACCTATTTGTTCTCCTCGCTGTCCAGGGTACTCTCAAAACCCTCCTCCAACACCACATTTCAAAGGCATCTATTCTTCTGCGTTCAGCCTTCCTAATTGTCCAGCTCTCACATCCGTACATTACTACTGGGAAGACCATTGCTTTGACTATTCTAATTTTTGTTTTCAGTGTGATGTCTCTGCTTTTCACTATGTTCCCCAGGTTTCTCATCGCTTGTCTCCCAAGAATCAGTCGCCTTTTTATTTCATGGCTACAATCCCCATCTGCAGTGATCTTTGATCCCAAAAAAGTAAAATCTGTCACTGCTTCTACTTCTTCCCCATCTATCTTCCAGGAACTGATTGGGCCTGTTGCCATTATCTTGGTTTTCTTGATATTTAGTCTCAAGCCAGCTTTTGCACTCTCCTCCTTCAGCCCAATCAGGAGATTCTTTAGGTCTTCCTCACTTTCTGCCATTAGGGTGGTATCGTCTGCATATCTCAAATTATTGATGTTTCTCCCAGCGATTTTAATCCCATATTGTGATTCCTCCATCCCTGCACTGCGCATTATGTGCTCTGTGTATAGGTTGAATAGGCATGGTGACAAAATGCAGCCTTGTCTTACTCCTTTTCCTATTCCAAACCATTCTGTCATTCCATGTTCTGTCCTAACTGTTGCTTCTTGGTTCATGTACAGATTTCTCAGGAGGCATATGAGGTGCTCTGGTATTCCCATCTCTTTAATTACTTGCCACATCTTGTTGTGGTCCACACAGTCAAATGCCTTAGTGTAGTCAATAAAACAGAAATAAACTTGTTTCTGGTATTCCTTTGTTTTCTCCATGATCCAGCGTATGTTGGCAATGTGGTCTCTAGTCCCCCTGCCTCTTCTGAAACCTGCCTGCACCTCTGGTAATTCTCTTTCCACATGCTGCTGAAGTCTATCCTGTATTATCTTGAGCATCACCTTACTGGCGTGTGGGATGAGCGCGATTGTTCGATAAGTTGAACATTCTTTGGCATTGCCCTTTTTTGGGATTGGGACGTACACTGATCTTTTCCAATCCTGTGGCCATTGTTTTGTTTTCCAAATCTGTTGGCATATTGAATGCAGTAATTTGACGCCGTCATCTTTTAGCGCTTTGAAAAATTCAACTGGGATACCATCACCTCCACTAGCTTTGTTGTTTGCAGTGCTCTTTAGGGCCTTTATGACTTCGCTCTCCAGGATGTCTGGCTCAGGTTCTACTTCTTCATCATTGTGATTGTCAGGAGTGTTGAGGTCCTTTTTGTAGAGTTCCTCTGTGTACTCTTTCCATCTTTTCTTAATCTCTTCTGCATCTGCTAGCTCCTTTCCTTCTTTGTCCCTTATCATGGTCATTTTTGCTTTAAATGTTCCCTTAATTTCCCCGATTTTTTTGAAAAGATCTCTGGTTCTGCCTCTTTTGTTGTTTTCCTCCATTTCTCTGCACTGTTCTTTTAGGTAGTTTTCCTTATCTCTCCTTGCTTTTCTTTGAAATTCTGTGTTCAAATGATTGTAGTTTTTCCTTTCTCCTTTGACTTTTGCGTTCCTTCTTTCCTCTGCTATTTTAAGAGCCTCATCAGACAACCACTTTGCTTTCTTACTCTTCTTTTCTTTTGGTATGGTTTTCTTTGCTGCTTCCTGCATGATGTCCCTCATCTCTGTCCATAATTCTTCTGGCACTCTATCTGTTGAGTCTAAGCCATTGAATCTGTTCATCACCTCCACCGCGTATTCTTTAGGGATGCTGTCTAGGTGATATCTTTCTGGTCTCCGTGTTTTCCTTATTTTCTTTAGTCTAAGCCTGAATTTTGCGATCAATAGGTTGTGATCTGAGCTACAGTCTGCTCCAGGTCTTGTTTTTGCTGACTGTATGGAGGTTCTCCATCTTTGGCTGCAGAGTATGTAGTCAATCTGGTTTCGGTGTTGGCCATCTGGTGATGTCCATGTGTAGAGTCGCCTCTTGTGTTGCTGGAAGAGAGTGTTTGCTATGACCAGTGCATTCTCTTGGCAGAACTCTATCAATCTTTGCCCTGCTTCATTCTGTACTCCAAGACCAAATTTGCCTGTTATTCCCTCCACTTTTTGATTTCCTACTTTGGCATTCCAGTCTCCTAATATAATTTGGACATCATTTCTTGGTGTCTGTTCTATGAGGTGTTGTAAGTCCTCATAGAACTGGTCCATTGTGGCTTCATCTGCACCAGTGGTTGGTGCGTATATTTGGATCACAGTGACATTGAAAGGTTTGCCTTGAAATCTGACTGACATCATTCTGTCATTTTTGAGATTGTATCCCATTACTGCTTTTCTCACTCTTTTATTGACAATTATGGCTACTCCATTTCTTCTAAGGTTTTCTTGGCCGCAGTAGTAGATATGATGGTTTCCAGAGCTGAATTCACCCATCCCTGTCCATTTGAGCTCACTGATGCCCAAGATGTCAATGCTTATTCTTTCCATCTCACTTTTTACCACTTCCAGTTTTCCTTGGTTCATTGATCTCACATTCCATGTCCCTATGCAGTATTGCTCCTTACAACATTGCATTTCCCCTCCCCCCTTCCTGTCCCTCCCCTTTCTCCCCTCTGAGGTGTTAAGCATCCTGTATCACCTAGCCTGCCCTTTTGTTTTGCCTTTTGTTTTGGTCAATAGGGTTCTCTTGGCAAGATTTTTGGCGTGGTTGCCGGTGTCTGCGCCATTCAGGATGCCCTGAATGAATTAACGTCAACCAACCATGAAGAGTAAAGCAAAGAGAAGGAAGGAAATTGGCATGTTTGTGGCTTGTTTAGCTCTGTTAAAGGTCCACAGGAGACACAGTTAGAATAGTAACACCTTAACAAACTGAGTGATAACTTCCTCTTTTCTCTCTTTGCCAACTTTTTGCTTCTGTTTTTTTCCTTTAGTGACTCTGTTATCCTAGTGCTCGGGCAGAAAGCTGTTAAAGCTGGAGTTCTCAACCTCTTAAATTCAGGGACCGGGTCATGATCCCTCAGACAGCTTTGGGGCCCAGATGGCCATTTTGCCCTTCCTCCACCACTTCATGGTATGGTGGAGGGGATGGGGGGCCCATATGAAATGGCACTGTGGGCCACATCCAGCCCACAAGCTGCTGTTTGCGAATCCCTGTGTTAAAGGGAGGGGAGAAGAAAGAAATGGAAGACAATGGGAAGAGAAAAACAAGCAGATCTAGGTGCCAGGTTCGGTGGGGAGAGGATTCAAATGGCAACACGTTTCCCTGCAGCAGGGGTGGCCAGACTACAGCCCATGGGCCAGATCCAGCCCACGGGCTGGATTGCTTCTGACACCAAAAGCGCCCTGACATCACCAGAAGTTCCGAAAATGCAGCATTTTTGCACTGAAACGTGGTGGAAATGCGGCAAAAATTTCAGAACGGTGTGAAAATGCTCCTATCCCACTTCTCCGAGGGAAGTGGCAGAGGTAGGGAAAACACCTGGAAACATGGTGCAAATTCACACACCACTGCTGCCAGGAGTTTGGGCACCCCTGCTCTACAGCCTTGCCCTACCTTTGTGGCTGCCTTAGGCAAGAGCTATGGCTTTAAACAGAACAACAACAAACACCTCCAAATCAACTCAAGTGATCATACTTACTGAAATAATCCCAATGCATGTGATTTTTTAAATAAAAAAGTAGAAATCTAGTAGTGGGGGGACTATAAATTGGGGGGGGGGGACTAATGCCATTCATGCCTAGTGTATATTTCCTTACATGTACACAAACAGAATTCTGTCTATCTGCCTCCAATAAACAGATGTTTATATTCATTAAGTTTTATTTAAAAATGCATATAAGCTGAATATTAAATTGTTAAGATTAAACCTTACCCATTCCTGGACTGAGGACTAAATAGAATAATATGTGGGACTTCTAGAAGAAAGTAAAAACATTTTCCAAATGTGACCAAGCACATTACTGTCATCCAGCAGTGTTACAGGGTAGGGTTTAAATGTTTTATAATGGGAAAAAATCTATTTTCTTTCATTAACATTTTGTACTTGATACTTTTTCTTATTTCCAACTAATAAAGCGTTCTTAACTGACAACAAGGCTATTAGTCATTCCATGCATGAAGATGGACCAGATCATTAACCTGTTCTGGAGGGAAAGCTCTTTAAAAAGAAAAGAGCAAGGGTGGCTACATTTTTTCATTACTAAACTCTACTCACAATGAACCAGAAGAATTGTGATTTGAAATCAGAGTTATTATTAGGGAAGAAAGCAAAAAGACAATTCCTATAATCAAAAGAAAAGAAAAACCTAGGTGGATGATGGGGGTAAACACGCAAAATTGCTAGGACCAGATGAGAAACAAAATAAAAATGACATAAATAGTGTCAGAATCCTGAATGCAGATTTCCAGCAGCTGTCAGGGACAAAGAGAACTGTTACAACAACTGGTCAAAAGAAAGAGAAGTATAACAAAAAGGAGGAATCATTTCTTCCAAAAGATCCAAGAAATCAAAGGAAAATCTAAGCCTAGATTAGGGATGCTAAAACACCAACAGGGAAGCACACTATCTGACCAGGAGAAAATAAAGAGAAGGTGGAAACAATATACAAAAAAGATAAAGGGATGACAGACTCGTTTGAAGAGGAATCCTATGATAAAGAACTTGCAGTTCTAAAAAGTGAAGGGAAAACCATTCTGAAAGTACCAGGAAGAAATAGATCACCAGGTCTATACAGGATCTATAGAACTATTTCAAACTATACATACTGAATCTGTTAAAATTCTAACAAGAATATGAAAACAAATATGGAAAACAAAACAATGTCCCGCAGACTGAAAATGTTCAAGATCCATTCCAATTCCCAACAAAAGAGATGCCAAGAAGTGAAGTAACTATAAGATCAATTCTCTAATTTTCCATGGAAAGAAAGTGATATTCAAGGTGTTGCAATAAAAGATTTTCTCTTATATGAAGCAAGAAATGACAGATGTTCCAGATGGATTCTGAAAAGGAAAAAAAATTGAGACTATTGTAAATATCTGTTGGCTTCTGGAGCATGTAAAAGAATTTCAGAAAAAGATCTGAAGACTAAAGCAAAGCCTTTGATTATGTGGATCATGAAAAACTATGGGTTTTTCCTGAAACAAATGGTGTGCCTCAGCATTGATTGTCCTGATACCAGTGATGCACTGAAGCAGGTCCTGTCCTGTTAGGGAGAACCTGTAGCGGAAATTCCCCCAGGCCATGCCCACCTGGCTGGCCACGGCCACCTCCAATAGCCCATTGTGTTGGCCATGCCCACAGATTTGGCCCTGCCGACAGATTTGGCCCCACCCACAGATTTGGTAGTAAAAAAAATTGGAGTGCATCACTGCCTGATACATAACCTCTGTTGTGGACAAGAACAAAGATGTCAGACAAGGGTGTATTTTCTCTGTACACAGAACATATACAGAAAATTTGATTAGATTCAGATGAAGGTGGGGTGAACATTGGTGGAACAAACACCAATAATTTCAGATACGTAGATGATACCACCAACAAAACCCCACAAAGCTACACTACATAAGAAGTTATTATCCCTTGATAAATCGGAATCATAATATAAATGGGTGTTTCAAGCTCTGCTGCTGGCAAGTGTTGTGTCTGATCCCATCTATGAAGTATCCATGTCTGCATCCTGTCAGATGTGACTTCCGGTGCTCACTGCCCCCACACCTGGCATACATTGCCAGCAGCCAGCTGAACATCTTTGTAGTAATATGAGAAGTCCAAGTCCAACAACATGATTTTAAAGCCTTGACATGCCAATTGGTCCTGATAATGCAAACCAGTTGCACATTTGTTATTGGAAAAGGAATTCATTACAAGGACACAGTTACTTGTACTCCCAAATTCTATTTTAAAAATCTGATAGTGTTTGGTTCATCTCTGCACAGGTAACATGAAAGTATAATTGCACAGAGGCCATACAACAAATATACAGGTACCCTGACCTTGTCTCCTAAGCTACAGCCTTTCCCCTTTAAGGAAGGAAGTTTGAAAAGAGATTGTATGATTATAGGACTAAAGATGTTTACTGCCCTGCCCATAATGATTTCCCTGATCACAGAGGGCTTCCAGATATGAAAGAGAATTATTATGGTGTTCAGCTGAACATACTTAAAATCTCCCTTCAGACTTCCTCACTCAGAATAAGCAAGAGGAGTGTACTCTCCATGGACTCAGCTTCAGAGTAATTGAATAAGGATATTAAATTACGGATATTTCCCCAGATGTTCTGACTTTTAAAACAAACATATCAGTATTCTATACAGAAAAGGATCTATTCGCTCATTTATTTCACAGATGACACACAACCAATTTTATTTTGTTGTGGCAGGAAACATCATACCTGTCAACCGCGGCTCCGGACAATCCGGGACCTGCGCACAATGGTTCTGCGCAAGTCATGTTCTACGCATGCGTAGAATGCTTTTATGCTTACATAGAACCCTTTTACACTTGAGTAGCCTTCTATGCAAGCGTAAAAGGGTTCTACGCAAGCGTAAAAACCTTCTACACATGCTTAGAACACGACTTGCGCAGAAAGGATTGCAGTACCTCTTTTCCCCTGTTGCAAATTCCGGGGTTTTGGCAGCTGCGGGCCGGAAATGGCGCAAATCGGCACAGAAAATCGGGAAATCCTGGCCAATCCGGGAAGGTTGACAGGTATGGGAAACATGAACGAACAAAGTCTGCTGTTCTTACCACCCAAAATGGTATTTTAATGCTCATGGCCAGCTCTATGATAGGCTCAGAAATGTTACTGTTGATATGCCTTGCACTACCTTAATTTTTTAGTACAGTATTGTACTAATGTTTGTGCACGATTGTTTTACATCTGCAAGGTCTGTCTTTTTTTTTGCCACGTTCTCCTTATTAGAACATCTGAACTAAAGCAGGCATTTGGCTCTTCTCTCTCAAGAAGCTGGCCTTCTGTCAACCTTGGAGATATTCTCATGGAAACAGGATCAAAATTTATGCCAGAAGGAGCCTGATCTGACATAACATTAAGCTCAGAAAGGTTTTCTTTTTCCCTTTGAGGACTTGGGGGGCGGGGAATTAAACCATGGGAAGATCTGTGAAGTTGTCTGTTCTTCTCAAGTCATGTTTTGAACTTTGTGAGCTTTCGTCAGCATCTCTCAAACACTTGCAGAGGTAAAGACAGATGTCTGGCTGTCCCAGCTGGCAGAAAACATATCATTGTAGCAAAACTCAAAGCCTAATTCTGAAAGATCTTTCTGCAGGGCAAATAACTCCAGGGGATGTAGTCACTGAGACAATTTATACTACTAGGGCATAGAAGAACGCATTTGACCCATCAGGCAGGGCTGTCTGGAGAGCTTTGTGGCACCCTCAGAGTGAGCCACTGAGTTAGGTACTCTAGGAAGCATTTAATGGATTCCTTGGGATCTTCAATATGCCACTTTGACCTTGATCATGGAGAAAATTAGCACATGACGGGGAGGGACCAGCTAGCTCTGCCATGTACAAAACTTTACCCCATATCAAATTGTCCTTCATGAATTTGGAATCAGATTCCTAGTGTTCCAGCGGTTGACTTTCAACAGTTCATCGGAAGGAAGTTAGAATACTAGTGCAATGAAGTAGAGAAATAGGAAGAAATGACACAGTTGTGTCAGGCCTTTGTGTGTGTGTGAAATGTAAGAGTCACAACTGAGAGTTAAAAAAAAAAAGTTTAAATCCCAACAATATTACTTTTAAAAAAGCAGTTATATGTCATGATTTACTTTGTCCAATGCTGATACATCCACTATCACAGTAACAAAGCAATTATACTATTAAGTAAAGGTAAAGGTCTCCTTTGCTCAAAAGCCAGTCGTATCTGACTCTAGGGTTCAGTGCTCATCTCTGTTTCAAAGCTGAAGAGCCAGCACTGTCCACTTCTGCAGACTTTTCCATGGTCATGTGGCATGCATGACTAGACACTGGAGCGCACGGAACACTGTTTACTTTCCCACTGAAGTGGTCCTTATTTATCTACTTGCAATTTCTTGCTTTCGAAGTGCTATGTTGGCAGGAGCTGGGACAGAGATGGGAGCTCATTCTGTCCTGAAGTACTTGGGAATCGAACTGCTGACCTCCTGCCTTAAAGTCAGTGTCTTAGCCACTTGAGCCACTGCAGTCATAATTGACCAAAATATCATTTTTACCAATCCAGATACTTGAATTGTGACATATAACTGAGAAATCCTTCTCTGCCTCTAGCGATAAACCATCTCTCCCAAAGCCAAATATGTTATACCATCTGGTGCACACACTGCAGAGATTAAGGACTTGCAGTGTGACATTCTAAAGCATTTTGCTTCCCTGACACTTATATAAAACACTAAGTAACCTTCAAGTCAGGAAACTTGTTTTACAGACTGCTGGGTTTCATTTTGTCCAGTCTTCATTTTCAAAGGTGGCCTGAAGACCCTATATATTTCATAGAATGCCGGTGTCGTCACACAAATATTGCAGTTCTTTGATTATTTTGGTTCCAACACAATAATCATTATTTATGTTACTGAGAAATTAACCACCCTCCATGAATAAAAATTAAGCAAATACTGTATGTCTAAGTGAAGGACAGAATAGAGGAAGAGGAAAAGGAAAGGGAGTATAACTAAAGTCATGGAATAAACAGAGATAATATGTAATGTATTAAAAAGATGGATGCTTTCTATGGCTGAAGAAATGGCCTTGATCCATGAAAGCTCACACTGAAATAAATATATTGTGTTTTTCTTTCTTTCATTCTTTTGTTCTTTAATTCTGCCAACATCTTTTGTGTCTAGGTCAGATTATAAACTGCCAAAATGAAGCCACCTTTTGGTGAATTTATTCCGTAGTTCCTTTTGCCTGACCTAGGGTGAGAAAGATTCACCAGCACAAGAATGTTGCCATTGTTCAAAAATACCACAATTTTGAGAAGGCACTTTCTGTTTGTTTTTAATTTTGTCAACAACAGGTATAACACACTGTTCTTCAGTAATTCTGCTTATAAAGCAGTGGCTCAAGTCGCTAAGATGCTGACTGGGAGGCGGAAGGTCAGCAGTTTGATTCCCAAGTACTGCAGGACGGGATAAGCTCCCGTCTTTGTCCCAGCTCCTGCCAACCTAGCAGTTCGAAAGCAAGAAATTGCAAGTAGATAAACAGGGACCACTTTGGTGGGAAGGTAACAGAGTTCCGTGCGCTCCGGTGTGTAGTCATGCCTGCCACATGACCACGGAAACGTCTGCAGAAGCAGACAGCGCTGGCTCTTCGGCTTTGAAACAGAGATGAGCACTGAACCCTAGAGTTGGATACGACTGGCTTTAGAGCAAGGGAAACCTTTACTAAAGCAACTGGAATAAATGTGGTGTTTATATACCAAATGATTGGCAACTATGACCTCATGTTGGCAAGCAGTTCAAGGCAGTGGACTACAAGCTCATACCTGTCAACCTTTCCGAATTGGCCGAGATTTCCCGATTTTCGGTGCCGATTTGCGCCATTTCCTGCCCGCAGCTGCCAAAACCCCAGAACTGGCAGCGGGGGGGGGGGGGAGAGGTACTGCACATCCCTTCTGCGCAGGTCGCCTTCTACGCATGTGTGGAAGGCTTTTACGCTTGCGTAGAACCCTTCTACGCATGTATAGAAGGCGATCTGCGCAGAACCATTCTGTGCAAGTCGCGTAGAAGGTGACCTGCGCAGAACGTTCTGCACAGGTCCCGTATTTTCCGGAGCCGTGGTTGACAGGTATGCAAGCTGATTTAACAATTGAATGGAGACGTGCTCATCAAGGCACTGCAGTGGACTGCCAGACTGCTTTTGCTTAAGGCTGTGAATAATGTGTGCCACTGTGAGGGCTCAGTCTCTAATGTGGCTGGCTGATAAAGGCAGTGGGTTGCAACCTGACACCAGTGAGGCCCTCCTAGAAGTCATCAGCAGTGTGTTGATTTTTGGCATCACCTTTGTGTTCAAGTGACTTCTGCATTAGTTAAAGGGCAAATCCTTTTCAAACTAAGCCCTTGCAATTCAAATGACTCGTCTTCCTCTACCTCACCTTCACGGTAAGGCTGTTGGGTATGGGAGCATTGATCTTGTTGTTCTGTTCCATCATTAACTTTTACACACCCCTGAGGGTGCAGCAGCTTTGGTACCAGCTAATTAAATGCTATTTAGAGTAGCTCTCAGTGCATTTTTATCAGACCAGAGTGAACTTTTTTTGGGTCGTTTTGCTTTAATGGAATCAACAAAGATATTGAATAATGGTGTGAAATTTTCTATTCTGTTTTTTAAACTTCAAGGAAGCTCTGTGGCATATCAAAATTCAAGCTAAAACATAAATGCACACACAAATGGGGTGGGGAGTCCTTTTCACATGTGGCTGCTGGTTGGCATCCTTTCAAATGTAGTTTAAATTCTCCTTTCATCTGACTCTGCGTATAAAATGCAGCTCTGAAAAGTGTTAATGAAGTACTGGAAAGAGCTGTCAGCTTTAGAGTACCTCCAGGATACTACAAACAGAGACATTAGTATGAAAGAGTGATTGCCAGCCAAAGTATATTATTTATGCACAACAATTATTCAGGGGGGGGGGGAGAGGAATGTTCACACTGCCTTTAACACATAAGTACTTCGCTAATGAAAATCTCCAGAAATAACAAACTTGCCAACACGTTCCCACTATTAGGGAGTCAAAAACATTCTCCAGGTTGCTGTCACCCATTTTGCAAGATATTTTGTGTTTGAATAAGATAAATACAGGATATGTCTGGAAACCTGAAAGGTTGATGATCATTAGTGCCACAACAGACTGGCTTTGACTCTGCAACCAGATAAATATTAATGACTGAATTTTAAATTTTTGTGTTCTTTGCATTGCTAAGGTGTGGCTACAGCACATGCCTATTAACTAGTCCTCACTAACTGGCAGAATCTATACCTATAAATCCGAGCGTTAACTGTTGGACTGAGACAAAGGCTCCCGCACCCGTCCATACTAGCCCGTACCAAGCCTCCTGCACTCGCCCAAACCCGGTCCGGAGGTTACTGCAGGGTTGAGAAATGTGCCAGTGGGGCAACAGCTCCACGAACGCAAACAAAGAAAAAGGACTTCACTACCCAACATCCTGTGCGCCATGCAGCGCCACAGCCAATTAGGTTGAGAAGTGTGACCAAATAGAACGTTGTGAGTCACACCGTGGCCAATCAAAATTAAGCTACAGAAAAATGTGTACGCACGAACGGTCACATTTCAAATCAAACTTCATATCCCAGCGTCCTATGCTCCTATGGCATGTAAGCCAGGAAAGCCTGCGTGTACGGTTAAAAAAACCACCAATGCGCTGAACCTTTGCTGCCTTCCGCCCCACCGGCGAAGGCCGGCACCGGCCTTGCCATAGTTTGAGGGGGAAGAGGAGCCCCTCCTCTTCCCCCTCACGGCTTCAGCGAGGTAGCGGGGAGAAAAGATCATCTCCCCACAGTCCCGGAGGCCAACGCCAGCCTCGCCGTAGCTGGGGGGAGGAGCCCCTCCTCTCCCCCCACGGCTTCGGTGAGGTAGCAGGGAGAGAAAATCGTCTCCCCGCAGCACCGGATTCCGGCAATAGCCTCGCCATAGCATCAGGGGGGAGGAGAACCACCTCCCCCCAGCAGCTTCAGCGAGGTAGTGGGGAGACGGCAGCCCAGTGAGCTTCCCTGCTCACAAGCCTGTGCCGGAGAAATACCAAGCCAGCAAAAGGTAAGTGGGGTGGGGGAGAGGGACTGGGGGTGGTGGTGGAACGGGCCTGGGAACCATGCCATCCCCCCGCCCCACCCCCATGTCCCCCCAGTCCCTGTACCACACCCCACTTACCTTCACCACCACCCGCTCCCCCGCTGAAAGCGAACCAATTTCCAGGGAAGCAAAGGCAGTGAACGAGGCTCCGGTCACTGCCTTTACTTTCCGAGAAAGTGTTTCACTTTCAGGGGGGTAAGGTACTGGTGCATTCGCCCCCTGTTTAAAGCGAACCAATTCCCTGGGGAGCAAAGGCAGTGACCAGGGCTCCAGTTGCTGCCTTTACTTCCTGAGGAAGTGTTTCGCATTCAGTGGGGGGTGGAGCAAAGACACTGATGCCGTGAGGCCTCCAGAGCCAGGGGCCACCCGGAGACCACCACCCCCAGCCGGGGGGTGAGGAGGAGGAGGAGGAGTACCAGCTGAGCGGCAGGGAAAGCCGTCTACCGCCGCTGCCGCGAGGCTGGGTTGGTGGTCTCCGGGCGGCCCCTGGCTCTGGAGGCCTCGCGGTGGTAGTGGTGGATGGCTTTCCCCACCGCTCAGCTGGTCCTCCTCCTCCTCCTCACCCCCTGGCTGGGGGGGGTGGTGGTCTCCGGGCGGCCCCTAGCTCTGGAGTACCTGGCATATAAGACGACCCCTGACTTTGGCACAGATTTTTTGGGGTTAAAAAGTTGTCTTATACACTGGAAAATACAGTATTCATTCTTTTTTAAAAAAAATTGTGTAACTAAAAATAACATATGTTAAAAACAAATATTCAAAAATACATTAGAAAAAAATACAAACTACAAGTTATTATTATTATTTTATAGTATCAAAACAATACAATCTATTTAACAAATGACAACATAAAAAATTGTACAGAAATTAAAAAAATTAAAAAAAACAATTACAGACTAACCTCTTTTTTACATACATTACCCAAAAAAAAAAAAAACAACTTTACAACACAATGTAAAACAGCCCGGCAACACCGGGCAACCTCTGCTAGTAGAATATAGAAACCCTTGTGCTAGAAGTATCCAGTTTTTCAAGACCATCTGTGGCCACCAGCCTTGGGCAGGGATGGGTCTGAAAGTTCTTCCATCTTTGTGGAACCAGGCAGACAATGTGGTTTTGCATGTCAATGATTTACTAAGCAAAACTTTTATATAAAAACAGGATAACAAACAGACAGAACTAGCAACCCAAACCAGGGTGGGGAGATCTCTTCATGCTTCTCCCATTCCTTTTCCGGATTCCAACCTGTTTCCTCCCAGGACACTCACACTGAGGGGCAATAGTCCTTTTTAGTCCTATCTGAGCGGCAGCTGGGGCACTTCGCTGCCAACTTGTCTGGTGGTGTGAGGCGGGCTAGTTTGCCAGGGATCTCTGGGGCTGATCTTGCATATACAGAATGCTACCCTGAGGTAGGCCTGTCTACCTTTTCTCTGACATGATCCCAAAAGGAAGCGGTGTGGTTCCATCCACCTACCCACAGAGCCTATCAACCTTCTTACTGGAACAAACAAGAGAGGTGTAAGAGCTGCTGGGAGGTGGGTGTTGCAGGATGGTGGGCTGGCGGCCTCCCCCTCCTCCCACAATGACACAGTCTTGCTGGACAGCATTCAGACTATAAGACGCACCCACATTTTCCCTCCACTTTTGGGGGGAAGTGTGTCTTATGGTCTGAAAAATACAGTACATAGCAGTTATTTGGTTGCCTATGGGAAGACCACAAGCAGTATAACATTCTTAAACATTCTCTCTTACAAATGATATATGGAAGTTTATAGCCTCTAGTACTAGATGGAATATATATTCATCATAATTAGTAGCCACTGATAACCACATTCTTTATAAAGATGAAATGCCATTATTTTTGCTAATGCTACTGTTAACAAAAAATGCAAGCTTTTTCACTGTCATGCAGGAGAGTGAAATTGTCATAGAGGCTGACAATTTATTGATCGAGTATGCAGATGTGTCAAGACACCCTTTTTCAGTTGAACAAAGATGGATGTTCTGTTATCCAACAGAAAAACCAACCTGGGTTTAAACCAGGAATTCTCAACCTGCAGCCTGCGGGCTGAATGCAGCCCATGGCACCATTTCATGTGGGCCTCCACAGCCTCCACCACACCAGGAAGTGCCATGTGGTGGAGGAAGGGCAAAATGGCTGTCCAAGGGAGCGTGACTCAGCCCTCGGCTTTAAAAGATTGAGAACGTCTCATTTAAACCAATTCCTAGCATTCAGTCCTGATGAAAAACAAATTAATAAAGAACCAAATGCTGAAAAGCTAAAAATAAAAATCATTTGCCCAGCTTGGGTTGCCAATTATTCCATGTTTATAAATAAAAAAAACCACACACACACACAAACACACACGTGTGCACGCACATACACACACATGCACACACATGCACACACGATGTAACATTTGAAAATTCGCAAAGGTGTCATCAAACAACCAGTTTAAATAGTCCATGTTCTGTGTCTTGTATGACCAACATTGTATCCTCAACATGAAGCATCTTGCCCACACATTTCAGTCTTCTCTAAAACTAAGATTGCCACTTGCTCTTTAAATGATACTAAAAATAATATGCTTCTACTCCTTTTTGTGGAAAGTGTTGCCTCAATCCACAATAAACTGATTTGAAATACAACACACTGTGCTCACAACACTTCAAGTAACCTTCTATCTAGAGTTTGAAGCCAAGCCAACACAAATAGGATGAAACATATGGATAGTAATGGTGGCTGGTGAGGCCTCATAAAATGCTCACAACAGCCAAAATCATATAATAATCCACTTAAAGCATGGGCCTGGGAGATTCACTAATAACTGGCGTGTACAGATCAGTAATGCAACAAAAATGGTTTACTCTTCAATATAAATCTGACATAAATTTTCAGCCTGCACGGCAGGACTTACCTATCTTTTCCTGTTTCTTGTTTAAAGACTTCGTCACAGTAACTCATACGTTTTTCAGTGGTCACATAGATTTTGGCCCCAGGATAGCTTTCCACTGTCTTCTTCAGCATGTTATACACAATGCCATTGCCATCTTTTCTCATGTTTCGAAAAGGTCCCCAAATTACATAAATTGTGCTGTTGGTTTCCTTAAAGAAATATTCAGGATTCTTTAGCAGGAGAGGAACACTGGTATGGGAAACGACTCTGACTGTCGTTCTCTTCCCAACATCATCTTCGTAGCCCTTTGTGGGAGCATTGTTCATTCTCCATATACAGGAGGACTGGTCAATTTCAAATCCTACTTTTTGCTCCGTCATCTGACCTGAATTTGAAATAATGGCACAGAGGTCACAGTCCAGTTGTAGTGGCTGTGGAGGAAATAAAAAAAAGATATAAGAAATATGAGGCCAGTTTGTCTCACAAGCTGTTCAATCAACTTCTGCATGGGATATGGAAACTCAGCTCTGATCTGAGAACTTCATATTTCATTACCTTCTGCAGGGTCAACTTGTTTGTCACTAGAAGAGCAGTAGTGCTAAAGGACCTGAAGAGAGTTGTCTTTACTTGGTCATTGTCCACTGTTCTTATTCTTTGTAAAATTTCTACATAGACATTCCTGCTATAATCACTAGAAAATAGTTCTGACTGGTTTGGGTTACTATTCATCTGAATGAGAGTGCTACTATTTCCTCTTCTGCCAGAGGCATCAGGATGTTTTTGTTGGCCTGGACAATGAGCCAAACTAGGATAGGAGAGACAGCTGTCTGTCAAAAAAAGGAGGGGGGGGGGCAAGTCATAACAGGAGAGGGGCAGAATTAGAGAGGCTGAGGGATAGGAAGGATCAGGCTAAGGAAAACAGAATAGGACAGAAAGGTGCTGCAGGATTTCTCATTAGATCATGTCAGGTTACATGGCCAAAGAAACTGTAATTTGAGCACAGAGAGAAGAGAAGCATACAAGAGAATACTTCAGAAACTGTGTAATTGTTCAAAAGTTAACCTGAAAACTGAATACTGTAAGTATTGCAATCCAGTGGGAGAGTACCATATTTTTTGGACCATAAGACACACTTTTTCTCCCCCCCCCCCCCAAAGTGGGGAGAAAATGAGGGTGCGTCTTATAGTTCAAATGCTGGTCTTCAGCCAGCTGTGGCTGTTGTAAAAGGATATTTTACAAGAGCACAGCTGGCTGAAGACTACTATTGCCACCTCTCAGCTGTTCGGGGCAGGGGAAAAAACATGAAAAACAAGTGGCCACTAGAGGGCGAAAATCACAATTTCCCATTTAAATGCATTGGAAATAAATTTCTTGTATTCAAAAGTTTTCTGTTTGTATGTTCCCAATGCATTTTAGTGGGAAACCAAACATGTGCTTAAAAAGAAAGGGTTTCACTTACCTTGATGCCTTCGTCTCTACTCCACGTGGACAAAATGGAGGTGGAAAACGTGCTTCCTGGTTGAAAGGAGAACAAGAGGCTAGGCTAGAGTATCACTTCCTTCCTCAGTGCAATTGGCCTGGCCTGCCCATTTCCCCTGCAGCACCACCACTGGTTGGTGGTGTAAAATACAGTATTAAATATATTTTTTGTTTTCCTGCTCTGAAAACTGGGTGCATCTTATGGTCAGGTGCGTGTTATGGTCTAAAAAATATGGTACATTCCACTTTGCAAGCTGGAACTTGTATTTCCATTTAAAAAAACAACACTTTGAAATACAACCCTGAAACCCAATGTTTATTTACTCACAAGTAAATCTCACTGAATTTGCTATCTATCTATTTGTCTGTCTGTCTGTCTGTCCGTCCACCTGCCCGCCCACCTGCCCACCTGCCCGACTGCCCGCCCGACTGACTGGTTTTTAGTCCAACACTGAGCAGTTGCTTGCTATGACCATGCTAAAAGTAGAAGTTTCTGATGGGGGTTCAAAAAGGAGCACTCAGGGAAGATTGAGGTGCTCCAGCATCCAGAATGCATGGATATCGTAACTTCAAGTGACCACAAGAACTCCAACCAGCAAGCTACATGTCCTGTCTGGACGTGATCAATGTGAAAAGAACTGTACTATCTGTGAAATTTTGTATTTTCAAAATGATGTAATTATTTTATAACCATATGCAATTCTTTGATCGTGAGTACTGTTCACACTGAAGACATGAGTGAACTGAACAAGCTCAACCTTTCTGCTAAGATGTAGAACGGGGTTCCCAACCTAGGGCCTGCGGGCTGGACCCACCAGCGACATCATTCCAACCAGCCCATCAGCTATTTGAGGGGCGTGGTCAGGCCCATGGCACAAAAAGGTTGGCCACCACGATGTAGAAATTGTAACACTGCATCATTTTTTAAAATCTTGCATTCAGTAACTATGGATTTAATATAGATTTTACTGGTTGCATTTAGAGATGGGGGTAAATTCCTTTTTGTCTACCTTTTTAAGAGAACCAATCAATAATTCTTGCAAATAAAAGGAACTAAGGTCCAAGCATTCAATGTCACTAATGTAAAGATCCAATTTTCTTCTCAAAAATTACTTCTAGCTGATGTACAGGAAGTGCACAACTCAGGGTCTGTCAGTTTTACTTATTTGAAGCCTGTAAAAGTGTGCAAAATGAATATATAGAGAACATAATAAAATCTTTATATGGTAAGCTTTTGTGTACATAGGTCTGCTTTAATGGCTCTTAAACGGCCACAAGTTTGTGCATAAGAGATTAAAAACACACCCTCTCCTCAGTAAGACACTTTGGCTTGGCTCTTTCTCCTTTTGAAGGCTTATTCTTGTTTCTGCTTCCTGATAACCAAATCTATGAAGCCTAAATTCCTTTAAGAGGCCTGGTTCCTCCAGCTGTCCAAAGTGTAACAGTTAAATTACTAGAGGTGCCTCCATCCATGCCTTCCTTCCCAGTGGTTGGTTGGTTGGTTGGTTGTTGTTGTTGTTGTTAAATTGAGTTGCCAAGCAAAGCTATGTAAAAAGATGGTATGCTACCATACCTGTCAAGTTTTGGATTTGAAAATAAGGGAAATACTGTGGGCGGGGCTAACTCAGTGGGTGTGGCCAAATCTGTGGGTGAGGTCAAAGCTGACCATGTGACTTGCTGGGCTCTAGTCATGCCTGCCACATGACCATGACAACGTCTGCAAAAAGACAGCACTAGCTCTTTGGCTGTAAATGGAGATGAGCACTGCACCCTAGAGTCGGATATGACTGGCTTTTGAGCAAGGAAGACCTTTACTAAACACTTGCATAAACGGGGCCAAACTTCACAGCAAATTTGAATACCATTCAGGGATTTTCTGTTATTAGGTAAAGGTAAAGGTTGCCCTTGCTCAAAAGCCAGTCATAGCCAACTCTAGGGTTCTGTGCTCATCTCTGTTTATAGCCAAGGAGCCAGTGCTGTTTTCTGTGGTAATGTGGCAGGCATGACTAGACACCGGAGTGCACGGAACACTGTTTACCTTCCCTCCAAAGTGGTTCCTATTTATCTACTTGCAATTTCTTGCTTTTGAACTGCTAGGTTGGCAAGCGCTGGGACTGAGATGGGAGCTCATCACACACACACACACACACACACACACACACACACACACACACACACACACACACACACACACACACACACACACACACACACACACACACATCTGATTTGTGCAGCCATGTAAGCAAAACCCCTTCCTGCTCCTCCTCTCTCTGTGCCGTCCAGGTCCAGCTTTTCCCCCCAGCACTGCAGTCCCTCATCTCTCTCCTCCTCCTCCGTTTCCTCACGCTGCCCAATGGAAACCCAAAGGCCACTGGGAGGTGTAGTCCTGCTCCTTATGCATCTCGTTGGGGCTGCCCACCCAAAGAACTGTGGCTCCCAGGATGCACCGGGGCCGCTTTGCCCCCAGGCACAAAGGGTACTGGGAGCTGTAGCCCCGCTCTCAATTCTCCTCAATGGGGGCTAACCACCCAAAGAACAACAGCTCCCAGGATGCTCCGCTGCACTTTCATGGCCAGGGGAAGTCTGTATTGATCACGTGCCAGCAAAATCGCCATCTTGGAATGCCACGCCCCCCCCATTCTTAAAAAAAGGGGGGAAATATTTTAAAATATGTGTAGCCGGGAAGAGGACTGAATTATGGGGAAATCCCGGCCAATACGGGGTACTTGACAGGTATGCTTGGTACATATAAAAGACATGCCTCGTTTAAAAAACAAAACACCACATCTCATACATGCAGAGAATTTACATTTTCATCTGTACAGAAAAATGCAACAGTTGGCCTTTCTGTTTTCTACAAAAGCTTACGGTCAACAGAAAGCATTATTAAAACTATCAATTAGGAGCTAAAAAAAACAGTGCCATTTCCTCTTGCAAATGTAATGAAGGCCACTTATCAAGAAGCCCCAGTTATTAAATCTTTGCATTTAAGCAGCAAAGAAACTGTGTGGAATCAAGGTTATACTAATAAATAACAAACAGACCAAGCTGGAAAAGGTCATCAGCACGACCAGCTAATAGCTTCTTTGTGTTTACATGAGACCAAACAGCTTTGGACAGGGGTGCCTGGAGATCAATGGTCCATAGGGTGGGTCGCAAAGGGTCGGAATCGACTGTGCGACTGAACAACAACAAACAGCTTTAGATATACTGTATGTGCTTCCCACTGTCTGAGTGCAAGCAGATCAATCAGATCCCAAAAATTAGTTGACCATTCTTGTTACCATGATATCAAACTCTTCTTGCAGCATTCTGTGATTTGCATACAAAATGAGTTTCATGATGTTGAGATTCTCATCAACTTTCACACTAAATTTAAACTAGTTCAGTTGATATCTTAATGACAGAAGTATGTTTCATAATTTAGAAACAATGTATGATTATTATTTTTAATGCTCTGAGAGGGACAATTATTAGCATCTCACACCACTCATTAATTTAGTTCTCTAATTTGAGAACCTCTGTAATTATCCATTCTCCTGTATTCTACCTAAGCAGGTTGCAAATCTCCAGAGGTATATCCTTTAGTGTACAGTACTGCTCTTTATTCTTCAGCTCTTCTAGAACATCATCAGAGTTTTTCTTCTTGGACAATACAACATGTTTAATAATACCAAGCGGGAATAGCATTTTCCTTGAATTTTCCCTTTTTACTTTATTTGTGTCAGAGGCAACACCAGCATATAATAACCTACAAAGCTAAAATTAACACATCTAAAAACAAAATAGAATTTTAAAAATCTAGATGATATCTGCCTAATACCGTGCCACGTCAACAGCATTTCCTCTTGCCAACATTAGGTCTTCCTCAGTGCACGTTGAGGGGCATCGTGTGCATCGTATCATATGGGAAATAGTTTGTACTTCTCCTCATTCACACAGGCTGTCATCTACAAAGAAACCCCACTTTCAACCCAGAAGCACCAGAAGAAGAAATGACTACAAAGAGACATTTTAACCAATGGTCCTTCTCAGGGCCCAAACGGACAGTGATATCGGTCAACATTGAAGGAATATTCTCCAAGCCTGTTTCAGGAACTCTGCAATAAACATAAATGAATTTTCCTGATGTCTTGAGATCTCGCACAGTAAATGTACAAAAGGACCATTAACTGTCTGACATTCCTTTACTGTGCTTTATAAACCCAGAAAAAAATTGTTTAAAATTGCTAAATAATTAAGTAAGCTGTTTTTATCCAAACATGATTATTTTTTTACAGATCTCACCTTGGGAGCAAAGATTTTGTAAGGGAGAAAACTCTGTATATTCAGAAAAGGAAACTAAAATCCAGTGTTCTATTTGCTTATATGTTCATGAAACAGATAATCCCCTTTCATGCAACTCTCAAGAGCAATATATATAAAACACAGCTTACAACAAATATGAAACACACACACATACAGCTGGATCTAATTACTTCTATGCAAGTTTCAGTCCCTTGTTCTGCCTTCAATTTTACATTACAGCAAGCAAGTTGGTTCAGGATCTCACACTGAATAAAGCCTCCCTGTCTTCATAAAATTTAATGTTCATATTCATCAAAATTTTAACATTCGGAAATTATTTAACAATAAGCAAATCTCAAACATGGTTCTTAGTTTCTGAAACAAGTGAAACATGATGCTTTTGCAACACAATTCCTGCAAAAATGGATAACCAGAAAAATACAATTTTACTGGAAAACCGAAATGAGACCTTTATTTCAATTGGTGTTACTAGAAAGCAAAAACCAGATATCATATCAATTAAATATATAATACTTTAGTGTAGCTTAGCCTTACTCTCCACTTTCCCATTAGCTTACTGCAAAAGACAGTTTTGATATAACAAAGTAAAACAGTAAAATTATGAATTTAATTAAAACAACAACATTTCCATCCAAATGTTAGGAAGAGGAAAACCCTGGTGAAATGCTATTGAGAGGGACTGTGTAGCACCCCAACACTGAAAAGGTCCTATCTCTTATTCCTGTATACCTGACATCATATATGGATAGAAAAGAGCAAAGTCTCTGATACCCATATGAAATTTCTGGATATGTGAACTGACAAATAGGTCGCCCTTTTTTGAAAGCCAGTCATATCCGACACTAGGGGGCAATACTCATCTCTGTTTACAGCCAAAGAGTCAGCGCTGTCTGTGTCTGCAGATGTTTCCATGGTCATGTGGCCATGACTAGATACTGGGGAACATAGAAAGTTGTTACCTTTCCTGCCAAAGTGGTACCTATTTATCTACTTGCAATTTCTTGATTCGAACTGCTAGTTTGGCAGGACAGACGACAGGAGCTCACTCTGTCATGCAGCACTCAGGTCTCAAACTATTTACCTGCCGATCTTCCATTAATCAAGTTAAGCACTTAAACCACTAAGCCATTGCAGTCTCCCTAAAGTGACAAATAAACCTAGCCAATTAATATTCATATTGCAAATAGTGACATCCCAGATAGAAGCTCACATACCACTTGCTCTCTTCCTGTATTCCTCCTTGCAATTCCATAAGCCTTCCAAACCCCTGAAAATCAAGAGTTCCTCCTAAACAGATCTATCACATAGATCTGAAGAATGAGAGGAAATTACCAATGATTGCATCGAAGATTATTCTGCCAGCAGTAGTTTAGGAGACAGGAAGGGATAAAAAAAATCTGCTGTACTGACTTTTGTTCATATTACCACTGGCTCTAAGCCAGGGGTGCCCAAACTTTTTGGGCCATGGGCTGGCCACGTGGTTCAGGGAGCCAGTCAAAATGGCCATGAGGGGTGAATGCAGCCCCCGACGCCAATTCATCTGGCCCGCAAAGCCCTCATCGCTCCTAGAAGCGGAAGTAAAACGCGCCCGTATGGGCGAGTTTTACTTCTTCTTCCAGGAGCGGTGAGGTCTTTGTGGGTCGGCTGAATTGGCATCGGGGGTGCATATGGCCCCCCCAGGCTGTAGTTTGGGCACCCCTGCTCTAAACGTCAGGCTTCAGTTAGACTATTTGGGACTTTATGAGCAAGAGTTTTGATTATCACAAGTGCATTACAGACCCATATTTAGGGGCAGTTTGTGGATTGGGCAAGAGGTGCCTCAATCCCAAATGTACATTTCCATCTAAATCACAAGCCATCTATTCTCCTACTCTTTTAAGTTACTAACACTATGCATGGAAGGGGAAAATAGCAGTTATCCTGGCAAATGTGTCTCTTTGATTTCAATATAGAGAAATTTTTCTTTTTTAAAAAAGCTGTCTCACAGGGAAGCATCACTTTGAGCTTGTTTCTTTCAGTTGGTCTCCCCCCCCCCCTAACAATACAAAATTTCAGTTCAACATAGAATGCTGCTGTTGGATCTATATATTATGGTGTTTGATAATTGTTAGGATTATAGCAAGTAAAGATTGGGAGTTTAAGCATTTCCTCCCCTGCTGTGGATTTGACAAAAATTACCTTTTTAAAGCTGTTGGTAGAAATTTAACAATATATATGACAACAGCAAAAAAAACCATACATGTTAAACACATGCTTAATATTATATCTAGTTTGTTTCTCTGTCTTTTAATAAAAGCACAACATTCATGATACAAGCAAATCATACAGTATGATTCATTCATGTGAGATTGCATCTAGTATCAAATGTCCTTCTACGTTCTGACCAAACAACACAGACTAAACATCAGTGACTAAGTTTTTATAGCCCTTGTGCTGTTAAAAGAAAGCTATCTGGTTTCTTTTAACAGCACAAGGGCTATAAAAATGGCCTTCAATAACTCCTCACACTGAATAATCTTGGAGATCAGATGCCGATTGGATTAGTTGAGCCAATGTAACCTTGAAGAAACTCACACAAATTATCACAGATTTCATCTATATTAATTTCTCAGATTGTAACAGTGCATTCACAACTTGGACTGCACATTCTACTCACGTAGGTACTTTTACTGGCAACTAAGAGAGGAATTAGCATGCAGTCAGAAGATAACCCTTGGTTGTTGTTGTTTTTAAAAAATCCCTCACAACCTGATTCTTTTTTCAAATCATACCTCACTAATCTGTTGGAATTTTTTGAGAGTGTCAACAAGCATGTGGATAAGGGGGATCCAGTTGACATTGTTTATCTGGACTTTCAGAAGGCTTTTGACAAGGTCCCACACCAAAGGCTCTTGAATAAACTTGCCAGTCATGGAATAAAGGGACAGGTCTTGTCCTGGATCAGCAACTGGCTAAGGGACAGGAAACAGAGGGTAGCATTAAATGGACACTTCTCCAAGTGGAGGGAAGTAAAGAGTGGGGTCCCCCAAGGTTCAGTACTGGGACCCCTGCTTTTCAACCTCTTCATAAATGATCTAGAAGTAGGAGTAAAAAGCAAGGTAGCCAAATTTGCTGACGACACTAAATTATACAGGGTAGTGAAAACTGTGAGAGATTGTGAGGAACTCCAGAGGGATCTCTTTAATTTAATTTAATTTAATTTAATTTCGCGCTTATATACCGCCCACTCGGGTGCAACCCAACTCAGGGTGGTTTACATGGCGGACAATAAATACAATATAATAATACAATGACACATAATAATACAATTCAATTACATCAAATAAATTCAGGGGAAAAGCACAATATCAATACAACACATAATACATAAGTACACAGCATCAAAAGTAAACCATATTAACAAAATCCCCAAGGGATGAAGCACAGCTCACATCCCATATTGTGCCCAGCCCAACTTCCCCAGCCGGCAAACATCAGCCTCAGTCCCTCTGTCTCCCTCCCTGCCCCCCCCACTCTCCCCACAGAGAGCGCCAACGCTCCCATCTCCCCTGACCAACTTGGCCCGGGGAGAGAGCCGCAGGTGGCCGTAGGGCCTCTTCGCCCCCACCGGGGCTAGGAACGCGGCGGCAGCGGCTCACTTGGCACCCCCTCGCCTTTTGAGTCCGAAGGCGAGGGGGGGAGGGCGGGGCCCGGGAACGGCGGCAGGTGGTGTGGCCGAAGGGCCTCTTCGCCCCCACCGGGGCCAGGAGCGCGTCGGCCTGTTTTTTGGCGCGTCGGCCTCTTGACACTGGGGGAGTGGGCAAAGCAGTGGCAAATGAGGTTCAACATTAGTAAGTGCAGAGTGATGCATGTTGGGGCAAAAAAAAAAAACAATTACATTTATAAACTGATGGGTTCTGAACTCTCTGTTACAAACCAGGAAAGGGACCTTGGTGTCCTGGTGGACAGCTCAATGAAGGTGTCAACCCAGTGTGCCTTTTTACTCTTGAACAACGGCGTCTAAGAGGTGACCTGATTGAAGTTTATAAAATCATGCACGGTGTGGACAAAGTAGATAAGGAAAAACTGTTTTCCCTATCGCATAACACTAGAACTAGGGGACACTCCATGAAACTTTTGGGTACTAGTTCTAAAACAAATAAGAGAAAGTACTTTTTCACTCAGAGGATTACTGGTCTATGGAACTCCCTGCCAGAAGAAGTGGTGACAGCTGTCAGTCTTGACAGCTTTAAGAAAGGATTAGACAAGTTCATGGAGGACAAGGGTATCAATGGCTATAATTATGGATACTTAAGGACAACCTCCGGGTTGGAGAGATAGGCAGGATATCTCTCAATGCCATTTCCAGGGAATCCTAAGCAGGTGAAGGCATCTCCTTGGGAATACCCTAAAGGAAATGGTGAGCCACTGTGTGAGACAGAATGCTGGACTGGATGGGCTGTGGCCTGTTCCAGCAAGGCTGTTCTTATGTAATCCTTATCCCCTCCACTTGGTTTGGCATATCCCTAATGGCGTTCTGTAGCAGGGCAGATGTGGTAAGGCTTACAACATCTGCCCTGCTACAGAGCACCATTAGGGACATGCCAAGCCAAGTGGAGGGGACAAGGATTGAGGTGGCAGTGGCAGAAGTGATGGCCACCTGTTTTTCCCAGGGGCTGCTCTGGCTGAGCCTGTCTTTCCTGGGGGCTGCTCTGGCTGAGCACTGGCAGGAAGGACAACCTGGACCCCTCCTTCACCCACACCATGTTGCTCCTCAGGGAAGCGATGTGGGGTGGAGTTGTGGTTAGCTCGGGGTGGTTACCGATGGCAGTGGTGATGGTGGTGGAGAGTGGTGGATGGCTCAGGGTGGTTCTGCCACCACTGCTGGCGGAGGCAGTGGGGGGGGAGTGGCGAGGGCTTGGGGTGGCCCCTCAACAGTCTGAGGGTGTGTGAACTGGCCCTCGACGTAAAAGGTTGAGGACCCCTGCCCAAAAATAACACCCTTTTTGTTATGACATATTTGCTAAATGACAAAAATAAGCAATGAGTCTTCAATTCATGAAACAAAAGAATAAAGGAAGAAATTATAGAGACGTACAACATTTGGATAATTCTTAGACTGCACAGCTTTTGCTCTACAGCTGGGAATTGTTCCAAACAAATGCTGCATGTTGAAGCCAAGAGGCCATTCGTCTTAAAAACCCAGAATGTTCTTCACCTGCCCCTCATTATTATTGCATGACTGTTTGGACAAAGCCAAAAATAATACACCATTTGAACAAAAAGCAGTTCCATCAAATTGCACTGATTAGGCTAAACAAAAATGTAATCAGTCTTCAGTATGGGACTGCTGCCATTTCCTTTCCCCATCCCACCCCCCAAAAAAAATCCCACTTAAAGCTTTTTAGTCACTTGCTTTAATTTATCTGCAATAGAAATGCTCCAAAATACTTAGTGCCACTTAAGCATGGCATTCTGGCTCCAGTTGACAATTAGAAGTGCAATTTGTAGGCATTACTTTAAGATAGCCCCATTACAAGCACCTTGTAGATTTTCATGGGAATACTAAAAGCAGAATTAAATATCCTTTAGAAATCAAGCAAGGCAAAAGATTCTTTTCACCCTGTAGCAGACGTTTTAGGTTGACAAACAGCCGAAAACACCAGGAGGTAAAATGTCAGTTGCAGCTGAAGGGTACATGGTGAGAAAGAACATGCTGTTGGTACATGGACAGAATTGTGAATGATTCTCAACAGGAGAGGACCAAAATAGTTTCTCACTTCTAACATCTTGCAGTGCAGCACAATATGTTTCCAACGTACAGTATACCGTTTAAGCCTTCCTTAGACAGGATATTACACAATGAAGACCCAATACCAAGCTGAATTCTCTTCACCTTCCATCAACAATAGCCTGGTAGATTTAAACACTGCACAAAAAAAGAGGTGATGTTACTGAGTATTAAAAAATACAGAAGAAGAAGCGTCGGTCCAAATATCAATTACTCAGAATGCTCGATTAGTGTAATCCTCTTTGTATTTCCTACCTGACCTTAGGGCAAATATAACCAGCAAGGATGTTTTTCTAAACCTTCTAGATACCTACCCCACAATCTGATGACCGAGGCTTGTATTGTAAAATGTATCCCATGGTCTGTCATTTAAAAAGGAGGGAGCAGTGTTGCCAGATGAGTCTTGAATTAAATTTTCTAAATCTTCCGTTGCCCTAGAAGTGGGTTATTTATTCTTCTGGAAACAGCGAGCAATATAATGGAAAGGGGTGCATGCTTAGTTTGCTTGTCCTACAATACTGGACATTGAATATACTTAATATGAACAATTAACATTGAACTGGTAGAAGAATATTCATGGAATGCTTGTAAATAAGGAGAAAGGATAGCTTGCTTCTTAGTTCACTAAAAGCACTTAGCATGGGGTACACAGAAAGAGCATCCTCAAAGATTGTGGTATGTTTGAACCACAGTGGCGGGGTGGTGCCCTAGTAGTGGCAACCTTGTGTTGCCAGCTAATATTTCTCACATTAGGTCACACAAAAAGAACTGCAGAATGAACACACCAAAAGGTGCATCCATTTTGGCAGTTTCACGTCTGGCCTGGACATGGAAGAAGAAGATGCACTCAGCATAACTTCAAAACAAGCCTACTCAAAAACAAGCACCAGAAAAAAGAATTGGGAATGGGGGGGGGAATTGACCTTAGAGAGTATCGGAATCCCCCTTTCATGGAAAACAAAAAGAATGGAGCACAAAAAAACAACCAACAGAAAGAGAATTGCTCTTGTCATTCTGGAAGGGCTGAGTGAAGGTGACCTGAGGGTGATTGACTTGAACTCTACATCTGTGTTGTAGATCATTACCAGCTGAAGTTTTAGCATCTCCTTTCTGTGGGGAGAATAAACTGATTAGGTTGGTCTGCCCTAGAGGCTCTTGGATACAGATGGGTTTTATAGTTTTTGGGCATTATCTGGTGCATCTGGTTGGTGCTCCTGTCAAAGTCCTGATTGCCAGCTGGAACTCGATGGCAGTCTAGGTTACAGACATAATCATATTTAAATGCCCTGTCCATTGCAGAGCTCACCTGTTGCTGTGGTTTATCAACAGGTTGTGAGCAAAGAAGCAAAAAAGATAAGGTCTGTCAAGTATATTCAATTAAGTTTATTAGTGAGGCTTCTAGTCCTCCATCATTCAAAGCTTTTTAGAAGGGTCTGAGTTCTCATGTTAGCTGGACACAGAGACAGAAATATTCTTCAGCCTGATATCAACATCTGTAATAAGTGTGCAGCTCACTTTAAATCTAAGGTTGAGGCCATCCATAAGAACCTCGAGTCACAGTTAACTGTGAAGACATGTCTAATGCATCCTTCTATCTGGTTGCATTCTATGGATTTCAACTTGTGACACATGATGACATGGACAAGAGGATTGCATAGTACAAGGCAATGGCCTTCCTGCTTGACCCTTGCCCTTTGAGGCTTCTGAAAGAGGCTAAGGAAGTGACCATTGAATTGGCCACACAGATAATTAATGCATCTCTTCAGGAGGGCTACATGCCATCTAACCTGAAGGAGACTGCAGTATGAACCATTCTCAAAGAAATATGTTTCTTCGTTAAAGTAAGGTGTACCCTCCTCCTTTGCTGAAAATATATCCTGATTTTAAAAAAGGAAGTGAGTTTCTGAACCCTTGCACAAGGTCCCTCAAACTCACCAGCTCCTAAACTAAACAAGTCACTTCAACTCCACACTAGTGTGCCAGTCAAATGGGCACCTTTCTAAACCCTAATACAGTATACCAGTCTTCTGTACCATCCGCAAGGGCATCTGTGAGAAATGCTGATGAACAAACCAGCCCCAGTCATTGTAGTCTTGAATGAAGTTACCACATTAAAATGTAGACTAACAGTTCTATTTATCTGCTCCAATCTAAAGTCCTTCAGATCTGTTGAGTTTAGGGTTCCCAATCATGCCCTTCCCGCTGCTTGGGAATTATGGAAATTGTGGCCAGTCCTACGTAAAATGCTAAAAGAAATCACTTGGCTCACTCAAAACTAAGCTCTGCCTCTTACTTTAGGTCTGTTTCTGATCTGAGAAAGCAATATTATTTTAAGGAACAAAGCCTTGCAAAGGAATTAAATTGCACAGCTATTAAAGGTATAATGGTGAGTACAAACCCACAGGAACCCAGGAAACACACTGGAAAGCATAACCTCTAATTGACTTGAATTCCACGGCAGACCCATTATTTAATTTAGCCATTCTTGGAAAGCCAGCTAACAAATTATTTTGTATGCATGGACAGAAAGTGATAAGCTAAAATGTTAATTATCCATTTTTTCCTCAATTGAAATTAATCCTTGTCAAGAATAACAATAAGGATTATTATGATAATAGTATGCCTCATGTCAGTATTTGAGAAGTATTTTACAAAAAAGGCAAACCTTAATAAGATGCTGAATTCCTGTACAGTATTTTTAATTGTAAGGTATTTTATCTGCAAAGAAAACACCCGTGAACCTCTGGCCATGTACTGTTTTCTTTCCCCCTAGAGTTAAGCTGTGTCTGTTTCTAGCAACATGCAATAACTGCACAGGGCTTTAATATCATCCTTTTCACAGATGCTTAAGAATCTGTTGCAAAATTTAGCTTCAGGGGAAAAAAATCTGTTTACACTCTAGAATCAAGAGTGAAACTGCTTGTAAAAGTTTGTTATTACTCTTGAAGTGGGGGTTGAGGAGGAGGGAAGGGGTTTGGTTCTCCTCAACCAAATTTGAATGCTTTAATCAACTGAACTGTCTCTGGAGGCAAATGATAAAACTGAGGTTGTTCTGTTTAGGCACATCATGAGAATGCAAGATTCTCTGAAAACTTACAGTGGCCCACCTTACAACCCCCTTCCTCTTATTATTTTCAACTGTTCCAATTTACCCTGTAGTTAGCATCACCTCCAGCATCCAAAACTTTTCACCATCTGTTGTAACAAGGGTTCCCAACCTACAGCCCATGGGCCAGACCCGGCCCACTACTCCAACTGGTCCATCACCATCTCCCCCACACCCGGAAGTAGAAGCTGACATGTTTACATCAGCCATAAAATGTGCATGCGCAAATGCGCCCACGGCTGACGTAAATGCAGAAGTGGGTACATTTACATCTGCTGTAAATGCGCCCACTTCTGCTTATGGGGGCATGGCCTGCCCCACTCTGCTCTTTCAGAGGCATGTTCAGGCCCATGGCGCAAAAAGGTTGGCCAACCCTGTATTATAACTTGCTCACATCATTCCACCTAGAATAAGGAGAGAAGTAGCAGCAGACACCGAGAGAATTAAGCAAGAGAATGACCCTCAACATCCTCTGATGTGTTTTTGTTTATTTACTTTATACCCCACCCCAACTGATGCAAGCACCACTCTGGGTTGCATGCAATGATAAAATAACAGCCCACAAAACTGTAATATAAAAACAGAACAATCAAAAATACATGATAAACATCAATAAAAATTAATAACATTAATAAATTTAGAGTCTTGCAGTAATTAATAGCCTATTGTTTACTATTCTCAGTCAAAATATAATGCAATTAACAAAACAAAAATGTAACAGAAAATAATAGAGGTTGAGTTCCTCTAGTCCTCTGACTCAGATCCAGAAAAAATGTTATGGCAAGAAAAAACCATTCTTGAGGATACGCAAGAGAAAATTATAAGGTGGAGGAAGGAACTCACTGAACAAGGAATAACATTAAAGGAGAATATGGCTGAGGAACTCGACCTCCCTTATGTCACTTGGAGGACCCTGAATATTCTGAGGGTCGGAGTTCCTAAATGCAAGACCAACATGCTCAAGTGGGGGCTACTGGCAGACAACAACATGTATTGTGAATGTGGAGAGATACAGAATACAGTACGGCCCATTTGCTAGTCTACTGATTGCTACCAGAAACATGCACCGGTGAAGACTTAAGTTTGGCCAATGACAAAGCCAAGAAAGCGGCTTCAATTTTGCAGTCCAGGATTTGATCGGGACACAAAAGAAGAAACCTATCATGTATTCTGAGTTTATTAAAACTGACTTTCCTAAAGTCTTGGAAAACACCAGTGCCCTTGTGGGTAGGAGGAAAGGATCTGTAAGGAGGCTAAGTAGCAACAAACATTTATACCCACTCTTCAGACCGAAAGGCTCCCATAATGATTTACAGAGTAATAGAAACAACTTTGACATACAATCTAAGAAATCACAGTTTAAAGGAAAAAGAGACAAGAAATGAAAATGAAAGCAAAAAGACACCACTTCTTAATGCATTGAAAATAGCTTTGAACATATAACACAGTGGTGTACTGCTGAAGGTTCCCACCGGATCCCGGGAACCGAAAGCGGAAATTTCCCCAGGCCACGCCCACTTGGTCGGCCAAGCCCACCTCCCTACCCCAAGCCATGGTGTGGCTGGCCAAGTGGGCATGGCCCACAGAGTTAGCCATGCCCACAGAGTTAACCATGCCCGGGGGGGGGGGGGAGTAATTTTTTTTGCAGTGCATCACTGATATAACATACAGCTCCATTAATACCTTATCAGTATCTGTCCTTTCTCCTTGATTCTCATAGTTGTTCCCACAACAAACTACCAAATGGAATGCAAAGTTTTGTTCAGGAGAAAAATGCCTATGCCATATGAAGCACAATATGCTTGTTCACCACACTGTCCCTCCTTATGTTCTTCCATCAAATGCTAGTATGGCACCTCTTCAGCTCAGGCTCTTGAGGGCCCTACATTTGGAGGGGAGTATCTGTGTTACACTGCAATGCCTCCAAGGAGCTCTGAGTGTAGGAGTGTGGCAATGTGTGGAAAAGGTGACAAGCATGAAGGCCTAAATGGCTGCTGATTTGTTATAAATAATGAAGCAAACATAATTTCAACCTGAAATTAGGCAAAGTGCCAAATGAATCTGTGGGAGGTTGATTTTAGAGACAGCTAGATCAGAAGAACAGTAGGCTCTGAAAAATTATTCCGATGTCCATTTTTTGGGGGAGGGGATAAATTATGTCTTATGTTCCTTGCTGTCCTCGCTCATTAGAATTATCATTTCCCTTCTGCTAGTACATCCATTAATTCTGAAGGGGGTGGTGGTGGATACATCTCAGTCTGGTGTTTATACTTTGACCATTCTATCTAGGGTGACCTTGCTAGAAGTCCAAGCTCCTATTACAATCTAGCCTTCTGACAGCATTGATTACATAGGCCCCTTACAACTCAGTTATTTATGATTCTATGCTTTTATGATCCTTCTTTCCCTGATGCATTAAATAAACCTTACCACATTAATGTGTGCATCCAAAAGAAAAGAGGAAGTATGCATGTGAGAGAAGCAAAATACAGAAAAGCAAAACATTCTAATTGTCTAACCACGTTCCTACCTAGACAGATAATTAACCTAGGCAGCATAGTAAAAGTAGAGACATCACCCTGGCAGCAAAAGTCCACATAGTCAAAGCAATGGTATTCCCAGTAGTAATGTATGGCTGTGAGAGCTGGACCATAAGGAAGGCTGAGCACAGAAGAATAGACGCCTTTGAACTGTGGTGTTGGAGGAGACTCTTGAGAGTCTCCTGGACTGCAAAGAGATCAAATCAGTCAGTCCTAAAGGAAATCAACCCTGATTGTTCATTGGAAGGACAAATGCTGAAGCTGAAGCTCAAGTACTTTGGCCACAAAATGAGAGGAGAGGACTCACTTGAGAAGGCCTTGATGCTGAAAAAGACCGAAGGCAAAAGGAGAAGGGAGCGGCATAGGATGAGGTGGCTAGATGGTATCATTGATGCAGTGGGCGTAGATCTGTGTGGGCTGCGGAAAATGACAGAGGAGCCTGGCATGCAGTGGTCCATGGGGTCACAAAGGGTCGGACTTGACTGTGCGACTGAACAACAATAAAACCATGTTCCTCAAGAGTCACATAACAAATAAGGTCATTCAAAGGCCAGAGATGAGGAAACAAGTATATCCATGTCTAGATACAGTAAGCAGATAAACACATGCATTGCAGAAAAAAGTCTTTGTCCTGGAAACCCCTCCTTGCTTCTACTTTGAAGATTTTTTTAAATGGGCAGAAGAGTAAAGCAGGCATGTCTTCCTTATTCTTGTACTATAGCTATTTAAATGGTTACCATTACTTTACATGAAGGAGGGAAGCAGGAAGAACCCAAACATAAAGCAAATAACCAAAAGACAAAAACTTAAGAGTAGGATGAAGGTTGTGTTAAATACAAAAATGTTCCCACAGCGCTCCAGGTAGAAGATGAATCACTGCTTTTGACATCTTAAAACTTGGTAGGTTTGAAAGAGTGTTTGCTTGCTTTTAACTGCACAGCGGAATGCACTGCCCTACCTGGCCAAGAAACTATATTTCAGAAGTGAAGCTCTTTGCTGAAACATTATTCTCCATAATCCTATACAGTGCAACAAGCAGCTGTATCCTCTGAATGTGCAAAGTTGTTATATGAAAGCTGAAATGCTGTGTTACAAATCTACTTGTATATGAGTCCAGGCAACATCATGCTAAAACATAAGTGACTTGGCTCTAATGAAGGTTTTACTCATAACAGACATTATAATAGCCCAAACAGCATGGTACAACTGCAAAACACCATTAACACAACTATGCAACATTCTATCACACAGCAGATTTGTTGAGCTCATGGACCAAGTAAGAGTGCATACCATCCGCAAATTATGTGGGAGGGCACTCCATACTTCAGTCACAAACACAACTTTAACCTTAATACACAAATGTTGATGCACCACCCACACCCACACCCAGTGGTGGGCATCAGCAGGTTCGCACCAGTTCGCCAGAACTGGTAGCAGAAATTCTGGCTGGCCCTGCCCATCCAAGCTTTGAAATAAAGTAGTCCTAATTCGGGTGCAATGCAGGGCTTTCCCCTTGGCCAAGTCCACCATACCACACCTACAGTTTGAGGTGTTTGAGGCCATTATTACATTATCTCTAAGATAATTAAGAGCAGGTCCTGCCTCTCCTCTTTATGACTCTTTCCAATATTTGAAGAATGCTATCATACCCTCTGTCAGTCTCCTTTTCTCAAGGCTAAGCAGCATGACTGCTTTATAATCTTCTCCAGAATTTTCCATGTGATTGATGTCACACTGACCAATCTGTAGTTCCGGGTACTTCTCCTTGCTTCCCCCTCCCAGTTTGAGAATGAACCACTGAAAAGAATTCTCTTTGTACAGTTCAGCAAAGCCACCTGACATTTATGCTATCTAGCCCACACCTAGTTATCTTGATAATCAGAATAACATGGGTCACCTTGTCAAAGGCTTTGTTGAAGCCAAGATCTATTACATCTACAGCATTTCATCTATTAAGGATGTTACCTGATTGAAACACGAGATAAGATTAGTCCAGAAGGATTTGTTCTTGACAAATCCATGTTGACTTCCAGTTATTACTACATTCTTTTAAAGATGCTTGAGGTGACTGCTTTGTAATTCCTTGAGATTGATGTCAGGCTGACTTGTCTATAGTTTCCAGACAAAGGGAAAGGGTTAAAACAAAGAAAGTAGGGAAACTAATTTTGGTCATGGCTATTTTTTAACAAAAGCAACAGTCTAGATTATACTAAATGCTATCACAAACTAGAAGTACCATACATACTTTTGAAAATGTATTTGTTGGATTATAACTCCGTCTGGAAGTTCACAGATCCAGCCTATGCTAGCCAAGGGAATTCTGAGAATTGCTAACCAAAATGGCAGGTTTTTCAAGATCTCATGGATCTAGGAAAATCATGATGATTTACCAAAAGAATAAGATGCCTTTTCTGAAGCATTATATATTTGGAAATGGAAAAAACAACAACAATGTGTCACTTTCTTATATACCGGCTTCTAACAAAGGTCATATTATTATTAATTCACAGTCAAGAATGTTAATCTGTCTCTATTAAGAGTAACAGTCAAGGCAATGGAACAACTCCAAAGCCATCCATCATCAAGGCAGGCTTGGGACTGAGAAGTCATGGTTAAGAGGAGCTATTCGCTACAAAGTCAGAATGTGACATGCATTACATTGTGGGAAGATATAAATATATATTTTCACACCGTCAGAACAGTGCTGCTGAAAGTGTAATGCAGTAGATTATCATGGATAGTTTTGGAAAAGAATTGATCTTGCATGAAAATATGCCATAGACAAAAACTGTGTTGATCCATCTTTCTCTGGTAGCAAGTGAATTCTGGTAGCAGAAATAGTGCAAATTCTGTCACACCGTTTTTATAGAAATGCTGCAGCTCTCTTTTTCTTCTTTCTCTAAAATAGCAATAATGGGGGGAAATAAAGTCCTGTGGTGCTTTCTCTCTTTTGGGCCTACTTACACATTCATAGCACAGCATGAGGGTTGTTAAAATCCCATATGTGAGAACCACACATAGCATGAGAGATATGAATTGGCATTCCATAGAGATAATGCTATCTAATGGCAGAAACAAGAAGTGCAATTCTTGTTCAGCATACATTTGAGAAGGGCACGGCACCCAGCTGCTGTTCTTAGCAACCTGATCAGTCAAAGACCTGCTTCACCGCTTTACCTATGCATTAATAAGTGAAATTTCAAGAGTACGTTTATTGTCATGCCAGAGGCAGCTATTCCCATGATACCTATTACTCGTATCCATTTGTCATGAGCTGAATTAAATATTGTGGGAGTTGTACGGACAGAGTGACAAATCATTCAACAACGTTGCTTTTCAATTTTCACTCATTTGTACATACTTCAAATCAAAATTTAATTAGCTGTGGTCATCACTAGAGCATTTCAGCAAGATTATCACAGAGAATGCCATAGCTGGAAAAGATAATTGTGGCCATAATTATTTAGTAATCTTTTGACCACTACCACAAAATATTTTATGTAACTTGCTTAATTTTGTTCCTTGATAACAATTTACTCAAGGAAAGAGGAGAGACCAGGGAAAGTAATCAAAAATATTAATAGCTATTTCAAGGTCTATTGGAGGGAAAGGGATTATTAACATTTTGAATGGAGTTAGGTGTGACACAGAGGCATAATTTCATCAGGTGAGCAGTAGAGGAGGAGGAAAGAGGAAAAACTGAGGAATCAACAGGTACTGGGAACCCGGGGAAGAAAATGGAACAATGCACCATGGCAACAGTGGAAACATCTGAATATGAGAAATAGAAGATTAAACACAGTGCCAATGACGGAGGGGAAAGAACATGATAAAATAAGCTATGTTAAAACTATGAAAAGCAGAACAAAGCTTCCCAAGAATAGATCTGAATACCAATCAGGGATCTTCAGTCACTACCAAGTGTGAAATGCCCCACTGACTCACAAGAGTTGCTAACCAAACCATTATTATTATTCTTGTCATGGGCCCCTGTTTAAATTTATTTTATGTACAGTAAAACCCTGACTTATGGGGGGAAATGGTTCCAAGGCCTATTTCATAACTTGATTTTTTTTGTAACTCGAGGCACCCCATAGGGATGCATAGAAAAATAAATAAACAATAAACAGAGATATTTCCTACCTTCTGGCTGCTGCTGCTTCCTTATCTTACATTTTCGGCGGTGTGGGTGAGTTGCTGGGAGTGATTTTTCATGCACAAAATGGCGGCACCACTATTTTGAGTGCTAAAAAACTGTATTTTTTTATGTCGAGTTTTTCCATAACTCTGTTGTTGTTGTTTTGTAAATCAGGACCCCGATTAACGGGGAGGGGAAACATTTGTAACTCGAGTTTTCCCGTAACTCGAGACGTTCGTAAATCGGGGTTTTACTGTATTGTCATGTCTTGTGCTTAGGTCTGAGGAAGTGGCTTTGATCCATAAAAGCTCACATCAAAATGTAACAGTGGGTCTTTATGGTGCCACAATGTTTTTGACTTCTTCATTCTTTGTTTTGTGTCTTTTGCTTGTTATGAAGAGTTATGAAGGGGGGGGGGGAATGGCAGTTCTTTTCCCTCTTCAGAGCAAATGTTAAGGGACACAAACAGATGTTGCAGATCTGCCTCCTGAGATCTTTCTGCTGGCTAAAGCTAAAGGACAAACACCATCTAAAACAGTGTTTCCTAACCTTTGGTTTTTGGACTTCAATTCCCAGAAGCCTCAGTCAATTCGCCAGAGCACTGATCCACCAATGTACTGACTTAGGCTTCTGGGAATTGAAGTCCCCCTGTGAGGCATGGCCCTCATGTTGGGAACCACTGGTCTAAATGCACAACCAACCTGTAATGAATGCAAGATTTTAGTGAGTTTTGGTCCTGTCATCCACTCTAAGCTATACTTTTGTGCCAGTAAGTATGAAATCAATCTATATTTTGACCCAGGAATTCTTAGTTCATTCTACACATTTGAATACATTGAAAGTACTGTATTATAATATTCAAAGTAATAACTCAAGAAGAGAGTGCTGAAGGCAAATAGTACATGACATGCAGCATTATCATAGCCAAAAGACAACTTTTGTGTACCTAAAAAGATCACCTTTTTCAAAATTTTACATCCAATAAGTTTGAATATGGAAAATTTAGTTTCTATACACTTATACCCAATTATGCCTAGATGAATTATTTAGATATCCAAAAGTTTATTCCAATACTCTTAGATAAAGTTTTAGATGTTGGTGGGTTCTGTTTAACTCACCTTTCTCGCCACTTATGAGCCAATCGGAGAGCTTCTTCTCTGCTTTTTCAAACTCTCATGATCCAATTGAGTTATAAAGCAATCAAGGAGAAAATTTATTTCAAATCTTATTAATTTATTATCAACATTAAAGGAGCCCTTGGCATACATCCTTACAACCCGGTGTACTTGTCAAGAATGCAGCAGCCATACAAAGAAAAGTTACAGGTTGTATACATCTTTCCTTTCCTTTTCCCCACCCCAAACCTACCTCCCAAACTCAAACAGTGTCCGGCTAATAAGCAATTAATGTTCATTTTGACCTAAAGGTTACAAAAGTTCTGATAACTTTTTTATCCTCTGATTGGCTCTTTTAGGTTTTTCGCCTGTCACTAAGCAGGGAATCTAAGTGGCTAGGAGGTTTAAGATTTAAGACCATTTGGTCATCTGGGTGATGGGAGATAGTGTCCCAGTCTTGGATGTCCCAGGAACCATCATGTCTGGAGTTTTTCTCCTTTTTCTCCTTTTCTGTCATAAAATTGTGACAAAGCTGATGTATGGTTCATGGGTTTGGGTAAAGGGATGGGTGACACTTCTTTAGAAAAACATTCTACAAGTCTCCTTATCTCTTAACAACCCAAAGATGCTTACAAAGGGCTTTTTGGTTCCTACTCCTTGGCATTCTTGTGTCTTCAGGTGGGGAAGTTGAAGATTTTACATCTTTGGGGTCAAATTAGACCTTAACCTTTCAGTCTAGTGTTAGCTTAAAGTTTATACAACCTTAGTATGGAATATGAACCATGCAATCAAAGGGGTCTGCTTTAGATAGCTGACAACATTCCTTTTCAAGGTGAGATCATGTTTGTGTCTATCTAAAGACTCTTAGTTAAAAGCAATGTACCTGAATATATGAATATAATATGCAACATGTGAATATACTGTACTAAGCAATGCATAAAGACTAGTATTAAGTAGATTGCATACAAGAATAACTTCTACATGCTTAAGTGTATAAGACTAGCATAGCATCTCTTAAGAATATATGTTGGTATAGCATCTTTAAAGGTAGATGTAATATATGTGTTAAATGTAGTATATTTCTATGTAATTAAGATATATTTATATCTAATATAAACCAGCCTACATCACAACAAGATGATTGCCCATTGCCAGCAAAATATAGGAAAATTGGCTAGGTGAGACTAGAGATCCACTTAGTCCAGCAGTTCACCAAGCTCAGCAACCAACCAGATGTCTCCATGAAATTCTTAAACAGGCCATATCGGAAATTTTCTTCTCCCATTATTGCTTCCTCACAACTGCTACTGAAGCCTGGATGCTACATGTAACCTTTGTGTATTCAACTACTGATATCCCTTATCTTCAAGACTATATCAAATCTTTTAAAGCTATATGAGTCAATGTCCATCACCACAGCTTCTGAGGCAATCCGATAAACTGACTGGAGTTGGAGACTAATTTTGAAGTCTGGTTAGGCAAATTCATGATTGAAACCTTCTTTTTGCTCAGATGTATGCTATTATCATGTTTTCAGATCCATGCAGTATTTCTAGATAAGCATGCATCATAGCCAGGATTCTAGATGTGGGTGGGATAATATTGTTTCAGGATGGGCAACAAAACCTCTTTTCAATGCATTCCTATGGGAAACCGTGCTTTGCCAGGATGGGGAAAGTGCTAACTCAGGGTAGGCCAAGCCCACTCTGGCCACCCGATAGCTATGGCCCTGAAGATATGTGATTAGTGACATTTTATACTGTCATTTGTTTTGATATTAATTATATTTTAATTATTTTGTCTTTTTCTGTTTTTGGTGACCTATTAGTTGGTGGTCCAACATTTATATTCTGATGAAAAGACTTCTGTCATTGGAACCAGGAGAGTGGACATTATTTCCTCTTGTAGTCTAACCTGTATGCTCTCAAATTCCAGTTCAGAAGGCTATGAAACACTCTATAACAAGTTTTTTCAGGGTGGTGCAAAGGGCTGCAGAAAGGAAATAGGAGAAGAAATTCCCATTGTGCTAGTTGTACATCCATTGATATAGTGATGGATTTATAAAAATAATAACTTAATTTAAGTCAATAATATTGCAAATGAAATAAAAAATGAAAATGTTATACGTTTAAAATAACAACTATATCATCTCTATGGAATGGCCTTTTAAAATTTATAACAACAAAAAAAAAATCTTGGGTTCCAGTTGTAAAATGGCTACTCTCAGATCGGAACTGAAACCCTAGCTCTTTTTAAAATGATGCTAAATTGTGCCTTGTGCTAATGACCATGACTGCCACTGTAATCATGTGATACCTTTTAGCTCTCAGAAATGTGTGATGCTCAGATGCTGCAGAATAAGAGTGGTCATTTTCTTCTCTGTGTGTGATTTCTTCATTTGAACTTTTTAACTTCAATCACAGCTTAGAAGCTTCAATCTACTCTGAAAATAAAAGACTTTTCCTCCTCCCATCCTGACTTTCTCTCCTTGAGTGATATAAATAGGTTATAAAACATGAGGAAACTGTTTAAAAGTTCTCTTTCAACTTTTATTTTAATGCAAAGAAAATGGTTGCTATGTCTTTCACATCACACGCTAGAATAAATCACAAAGAAGGGATCATCAACATGATTTGTTCCTGATACACTGAAAAACTTTCAGAAATTTCCCCTTTACTTTCTTTGTTGAATCACCTATGGAAATAAAATCCTAAAATATGGGGAAAATGAAACTTCCATTATTATTTTAATGCTTTTGGTAGTTTGGGCACCGGTGAATGATACATTGATTTGAAGTTGATACTGCCCTTCAATATAACCCATATTTTATTTTATTTCTTGATAGGCATTATATTTCACCTTAAGAATTTCACCATGACAAGATAAAATGCCTAGAGGCTTAGATGGTTATTTAAAAGTAATAGATGAGTTGATAGGCAACACACCAATCAATAGCTATTAACTTTGGAAACAACTTGAAAGTGAAATTTCTTATCCCAAGGAGACAGACGGATGAGGCTGCTACTTTTGAACTTCCCAGAAATAAGCACTTGTTAGTTGCTGCTTAAAAAAAAGAATGCTGGCTAAGATCGGAACTGTTCCACCTTTGAGTCTCAAGATAGTTTGGATTTCAGCTCCCAAACATAAAGGAGAATTCCAGGAGCTGAAGTCTAAAGCATCTACAACATCAAAGGCTGAATTAGATGGAACATTGTTTGATCCAAAAGAACTGTAGGAATTAGAAGTGCTATTCAGGTTTTGTGTCTCAACGTGACATAGTGTACTAATGCATGCACATTAAGGAGGTAAGGGATAAAACTAGCTCTCAATGGCCCCGTCACTATTTTGACCAGCTTCTGACATTCCCAAACAAAACAGAGCAGAATATGTTTAAAGGGGGTTCTATGAGCAATCTCCTGAAGGTGACTAAGAGCATCTGTACAATAAGGAACCCCACTCCATAAGGGTTCCAACTTGTGTGGGGGACTTTGACCTATAGTCAGGGGAATGTGACTAGAAGCCCCTTTCAAATCTTTCAAATGGATAAAACTGGAATGCTCATTGAACAAACAGTGGTAGGGAACATGCCTATTTCACCTAACATGCATTGGCATGCTCTGTTGGCACATGAAGGGCTACAGTTTCCGCTAGAAAGGAGAACAGATCTGATTTCTTCTGGAAAGAGTAGTCACATCAGAAGCATATGAAATAGCATCAGATATCTATGAACTCTCTCCCTCTCACTGCCCAAAGGCATAATTCTGATAAAATGCAGAGAATTTAAGGTTTCTGGGTTTGTGATCTTTCAGGAGAGGAAACTCTTAGGAGGCTGAGGGTCAAACTGATTTTATATATATCAGCACCAGTAAAAACCCTTTTTAAAATACTTCACATAACTTGAAAATCCTATTATGATAGTATGCTATAAGTTGGGGGCGACATGACAGCACATACAAAAATGTAACATAGCAAGAAAAAGGCTGAACTGAATAGAGACATCTTCCTCCTTTCTCAGCATATATGCAAAAGAAAAGACATTTAAAGGAACATGGTAATATTCCATTCTATGGCATATTTCTTTCTTTCAGTCGTTTAAGGAATTAGGGAGTGGAATCAAACAAACTCTGACAGGTATGCTTTGTCTCCATGTGCATTCATCAGCAACTACATTTAATCTGAAAGGTGAAAATGCCACTTTCCCCTCTGTTATCCTGCGTAACATATGCATTGCCTCTTTGCGGACGTTCCACTATAGCAGAAATGGGGTTAATATTCTTTCAGTTGCCAAAGTATTCTCCCATCTGTGTTTACCCTCCAGCCCAGAATAATCATTTCTACAGTTTGGTTCTGAAAGTGACCTTTATTTTCTTCACCACCTGTCAGGAGATATTTTTTCTGTCCTCTTCACTGAGTGGTATAAAGAGGTTTGCCAATTTTTAAAATTTCCTTCCCTGGCAGGACTCCTGAACTTTCACACAATACTGGTAGAAAAATAATCAGTAGGAGAAGCTTTCCCCACAACTGTGCTCTTGACCTGGATACGACTCAGTGGCTGACTTGTTTTTGCTGGTAGATAAACTTCCATTTATTTATTTATTTATTATTTTATTTATTTATTTGTTATAGTTGTATACCACCTTACTCACACAAGGCGACTCAAGGCGGTTCACATACAGACTAACAAGTACAAGACACAATATTTAAAACTACAATAATAATACAAAAATACAGTAATTCAAGAAGCCAAATAGTGAAAAACAAAATCAGAAAGTTACAAAATACAATATAAGTACAACACAACATTCCTTTTCATGGACAGAAAAACCCTCCCATGAAGAATATGCTTAGTAAACCTGAGTACTTTAGGCATTGTTTTATTTTACAGAGCATGCATGTTCTTATTCTTTAGTGCAGGAGTTCTCAACCTTTTTAAGCCAGCGGAGGGGTCACACTCCCTCAGACAGCTTTGGGGGCTGGATGGCCATTTTGCCATGGCACTTCCAGGTGTGGTGGAGGCAGTGAGGGGACACATGAAATGGTGCTGAGGGACACATTTGGCCCATGGGCCACAGGTTGAGTATCCCTGCTTTAATGCTTAACGTGCTCTAACCTCTTCCTTACCATGTAACTCTCTTCCTACAGCAGTTGCACTAGCTACTGCTGTCACTATAGTTCTGTGAACAGTTCAAAGTGATGGTTATTGACCTATGTGAATTAGATCCAGGTTTTTCTCCCATAGAAGCCTACATCAGTTTTAAGATCTGCAGAAGAAGCCTTTCCCTCAATCTCACCAGCTTCAGAGGTTTATTTGGTACAACCTTCAGTGTAGACTTTTCTAGATTTTGGAAATCTCTGTTGAGAATGTGAGAAACCCCCCCCCCCCTTTGATGTCTTTCTGCCTGCAGACAATGCAAGAGCGGCGCCAAAATGGCCGCCGCGCTCTTTGCGGGGCCCCCCCACTGAACGAAGACATCTGGGTAGTTAGGGGGCATGGCCAGCACCCTTATATAAGGGGCGGCCACGAGGCAGCCGAGCTGCCATTTTGCGAAGCGACGGAGTGGAGAAGTTTTTCCCTCTTACCTCCGTCGCTCTTGCCTTTCTTAGGGAAGCCTCTGGCTGCTGATTTTCTTGACTTTTCCGGCTTCCCATCCTTTAGCTGCTATGCCCTTGAAGAAGAAGGCGACTGCGAACGCGGCTCGTTCTGCACGGAGGCGCCAGCCGGGTCGGAGGAGCGCGGCTGCGCCTCCCCAGCAGCCTCCTTTGCCTGAGCCCACCGGGACCGGTGGGATGGGGTTAATTGCCCCTTGGCCCGAGGCGGGGTGTCCGTGTACCGGCCCAGCTGGGGCCGCGGCCCCCGGCCCGCAAGCAGTGGCCACTGCCTCTGGCATGGCCCATTCTGCGGGGCCTTCTTCTATTGGTGCACAGCTTCCTGCGGGGGGTTTAAGCCATGGGGGTGGTTGGGTTCCCTCCCCTGGCAGGGTACCCCCCCGGCCCTGCAGGGGCCGGGCCTGGGGTCGTGGCCTTATATGGGCCCCGGGGTCCAGGGACCTGGACCGGTGCCTGCAGCCAGTGGGCCGGCTGGCCCTTTGCCCCCACTTGGCTTAGGGGGCTACGTTAGTGTTGAGGCCCTTCTGGCCCGCGTTGCGGTCCTCGAGGCATCCCTCGCGAGGGTTAACCACCTGGGGGCGCCTTTTGGGGTGCAGGTTGATCCTTTGTCTGCCGGTCAGCGGCAGGCGACAGGACGGGTCGGCCACTGCCTCGCAGCTCCCCACTCAACAGGCTGATGCTGGTCAGGCCCCGTCGACGAGCTCAACTGCGGTCGTGAGCTCCGACGCCCCCAGCGGGCCGGAACCCCCGGTGGGGGCGGCCCACGGGGGTGCTGCATGTGAGTATGCGGTTCAATCTAGTGCACCCACACACCTACCCACGTTGGGGGGGGGCATTCCAGTGGCCGTGGCCTTGCATGGGTCGCCAACATCCCACCCGGTGACTTCACCTCTCACTCAGGGCCCCGTTTTGGGTGGTACCTCTTATTCAGTTGGGAATGTGTTAGGGGTGGCCGGGTTGGTCCAGGCTCCTTTCCAGATCCCCGTGGTTCCCACTGTACCGGTGTCGGCATTGCCGACAGCAGGGTATTCCTTGCCCCTGGGGGACCATTTGGCCCAGGCCACCAAAGAGAAGATCTGGCGTGGGGAGTATGTGGACATCTTCTCCCTTCTTAACAGAGAGCCCACCAAAGAGGAGAGGGAGGGGCAGGATGAGAAGGATAAGGAACAGGCACGTCGTCGTAAGCCGCCACGTACGTGGGCCAATTGGTTGCCAGCGTACCTCATATACATGGCGGTCTACCTCAGGGCCCGGCCAGATTTGGCAATTCCGATGGTCCAGTATTTGGACAACATTTACCGGGCGATGGTCGACTTCCCGGGCCCGTCGTGGTTGGCTTACGACGAGGAATTCCGTATGCGGATTCCCCTGCACCCTGAGATGAGGTGGGACGAGCCCTGCCAGAAGCTGTGGCTTCTGTACATGACGCCCACGTGCCCTGCGCCTGGGGAAAGATACCATTGTGGACATGCGGTCCAGCGAGCGGCCCCAGCACAGACACCCCGCCAGGTGGCGGGGCAGGGGGTTCCAGCCCGCCTGCTGTGCTGGACTTTCTCGTCCAATGGTTCCTGCAGTAGGAAGAATTGCCGGTACAGGCATGAGTGTCCCTCTTGCGCTGGCCCCCATGCGGCCTCCGCCTGCCCCAGGCCTGGAGGGGTGCGGGGCAAAGGTAGGGGCGGACAAGGGGCTGGCAAGACTGCCGCAGAGGGAGCTGGTCCACCGAAAGGCCCCCTCCCCAATTAATGTGGACATGTTGGAGCGTTGGCTCGCATCGTACCCGAAGGGGGCAGTTGCGGTTTACCTGCTTCAGAGTTTTCGACTGGGATTCCGTATTCCTTTCCAGGGTGATAGGTCCCCCCAAGATGCCCCCAACCTTTTGTCCCTTAAGGGGAGGGAGGAGGTGGCTGCCGCCAGCATTTCGAAGGAGGTTGATGCGGGCAGGGTCGCTGGCCCTTTCCCTGCACCCCCGTTCCCCAACCTTAAAGTGTCACCCTTGGGCTTGGTACCCAAGAAGTCACCGGGTGAGTTCCGCCTGATCCATCACTTGTCCTACCCAGCCGGCCGATCGGTCAATGATGCTATCCCTGATGACCTTTGCTCGGTCCGGGATACATCTTTTGACCAAGCACTGCGCATGGTGCGCTCATGTGGCCCGGGTGCGCTGTTGGCTAAGTGCGACATTAAGTCTGCCTTTCGCCTCCTGCCGGTTCACCCGGGTGACTTTGAGTTGCTGGGTTTTAAGTTCCGGGGTGAATATTATTTTGATAAGGCCATGCCTTTTGGCTGTTCCATATCGTGCTCGGCCTTCGAGCATTTTAGCACCTTCCTACAGTGGGCTTTTGTCCGCAGGTCTGGGTCCCGGTCTGTAGCCCATTACCTGGATGATTTTTTATTCGGGGGTGAACTGGGCTGGGACACGTGCACACGTCTCCTCAATACATTTCAGACGCTAATGAAGGAACTGGGTGGCCCTTTAGCGCCCGAAAAGACCGAGGGCCCATCTACACAGCTAGTCTTCCTGGGGGTGGAGATTGATACGGTAGCGCAGGCTTCTAGGTTGCCAGGGGATAAGGTGTCAAGGATAGTGGCCCTTATCTCGGACTTGCTTGCTAAACGCAAGGCATCACTGCGGGAACTGCAGGTGTTGCATGGTCATCTCAATTTTGCTTGCAGGGTGGTCGCACCGGGCAGGGCATTTGCTCGGCGCTTGTGCGACACCATGACAGGCTTATCCAGGCCCCACCATAGGGTGAGACTAACCCAGGGCATTAAGGCAGATATGCTTATCTGGCTCCAGTTCCTGAGGGAGTTCAATGGGGTGTCATTTTGGAGGTCTGACCTTCTGGCTTCCCCTCGTTTCCAGATACAGTCCGATGCCTCTGGGTCCCTGGGTTATGGGATGTACTTTAATGGGAAGTGGGCCTATGGTGGGTGGCCACCAGCCTGGTCAGGTACGGGGCGCCTGCGGGATCTTACGTATTTGGAATTTTTTCCCATCCTGGGGGTCTTGATGCTATGGGGTGAGGAGTGGGCCAACTCGGTCGTTCATTTCGGGTGTGACAATGCGGCCGTTGTCCACATTGTCAACTCACAGACTTCCAAATCACCCAGGGTTATGGACCTGGTGCGCCAGTTTGTATTGCGCAGCCTGCGCCTTAATGTACTGTTCCGGGCCAGGCATGTCCCGGGGGTCAATAATGATATCGCTGACACTTTGTCCCGCCTGCAGATCTCCCGGTTCCGTGCCTTGGCCCCGGATGCGGAGGAATTTCCCTCGCCACTCCCGGAAGAGATATGGACCTTTGGCAAGGAGAGGTGAACCGGGCAATCGGCATGTCGCTAGCGCCACGCACGCGTAAGGCATATCAACACGCATTCAATTCTTTCAGGGCATTCTGTGCCCAATTCCGGCTGCCAGATAACTGGCCGATCCCGGTGGCCCATATACTTCAATTCATGGTTGAACTGCATTCCCAGGGCCTTGCACCTCGAACCATAGCATCCAGGCTGTCAGCGCTGGCTTTTATGGCCAAAGTAGGCGGACATGCGGACAGTACCACTGACTTCCGTGTGAGACATGTTTTGGAGGGGTGGGTGCGGGAGCGTGGGCGTAGCCCGGACGACCGCCACCCAATTTCCCCTGGGGTTCTTACCCAACTGGCACGGGGCTGGCAGGACCTATGTTTTGATAGGTATGAGGCAGCCCTGTTTCATGCGGCTACAACGGTGGCCTTTTTTGGAGCGCTCCGCATCAGCGAGCTTGTGATGCTGTCTAAGGCGGATGCAAGTCGTAGGGCACTGGAACTCGAAGATGTCTATGTGGCCAAAGACTGGGCTCAGTTGAGGATACGCTCCTCTAAGACGGATCAGCATGGCGTAGGCAGTGGAGTAAGACTGCTACGGTGTTCTTTGGCAGACATCTGTCTGGTTGGTGCCCTACAGGAGTTCCTTGCACTGCGTGGCACGCACATGGCCCGTTTTTCTGTCACCAAGATGGGTCTCCCCTTACTAAATTTCAATTTTGGAAGGTGACCGGCAAAGCGCTGGCCGGTGTTGGCCTCCCAGGGGCCCGTTACGGCACCCATTCATTCAGAATAGGGGCGGCTTCCACGGCGGCTGCTTTCGTATCCGGGGCTGAGATACGCCGTATGGGGAGGTGGGGATCGCAATGTTTTCAATTTTATGTCCGCCGTCTTTCACTGTGAGTACCAGTCGAGTCACCGCACCTTTTCTCTTACTCGTTTTTTCCTTGACAGACCCTGGGTGTCGTATTATGCCGGTGACAGTATGGCTGGTGGGCCATAGCTACGTGCACAGGGCAGCGTGTTATGCTGCGGCGACAGAGTTGGGACCCCGACTGGGACTGGGTGCATACGCAAGTCTCACATGGTATGGTAAACCCGGGATGTTGTGGAGGGAGCTGTTGCCATTCCTTTTCTCGGGCCGGAGTGCTGACCCGCCTGACATCCTGATCATACACCTTGGGGGCAATGATTTAGGTCAGGTCACCGGCCTATCGCTGAAGCATGCGATTTGCGGCGACCTCGCCTACCTGCATTACGTGTGGCCCGCCACAACCCTCGTTTGGTCAGACATGGTGCCGCGGCACGCGTATAGCGGAGGGTTCGACCTCCAGGCCCTGGACCGGGCTAGACGCATGGTAAATAGGGCTGTTGCCCGGTTTATTGTCAGCAGGGGTTGGGGGCGGGTCAGTCGTCACCCCGCCATTAGTCTGCAAAATTATGGCCTGTATGCAGGGGATGGGGTCCATCTGTCGCGAGGAGGTATGGACCTCCTGTTGGGTGATTGGCGAGCAGGCCTGTTGACCGAGCTGACGGTCTGGGGGGGGGCGTCGAGCCTTCTTTGAAGCCCCTCCGTGTGGCGGGTAGCACTGGTAAGGTAAACATTTATGACCCACAGGTATCCGGCAGGTTCGCAATTGACTGGACAACACTAGACAGGTATAAGTTGGTTAAACGTTGTCCGGTCAACGACGAACCAGGCGACGGGGTGATGGCTACAGCTAGACAGCATGCATCACCCCGTGATTTTACGGATACGCGTCAGAGGGTGGGGTCATTAGTTAGATATTGACTACGGTCAACAATTTGTTTGTTGTCAACAAACAAATTGATACAAATAGATACATTGTAACAATTGCCGTTGGCAATTTTGGGTGGTACCTTACCAGTGTTACTTCGGCCTGCTTGCCTTAAGAATTATAATTGGTCAATTACCAATAGAAATTTATAATTCGGACTAGGGCATGAATCAATAAATGTGGCCCAATGCCGTTATCCACTTTCATTGGTGTCTGAGTCCTTTATTGGGGGGTGCGCCTGCAATGGCATTTCCTTTCAGGTCTTCAGAAGCTGTTGGCCTGCTAGGAACACAGTTTTAACTAGATAGGTCAGTTTTCTTTATACAGGTATATAATATATATTATATAATTTTATTAGCATTTTAACTGCCTTTTAATACTATACTGTACTGGATTTAATTATATTCCAATATAATGTTAACTTTAATACCATACTGGACTTAATTATATTTCAATATAATGTTAACTTTCTTGCCAGAATGTTATTGTTAATTTCAAGCAGAGAGCAACGATTAAACAGTAAATCAACACTCAGTGTAATAGATCTATTCTGCTTGTGAGATTCATTGTGTTTAAATGAAATTGTATTTTAATTTTAAAGAGTAAGCTGAATTGGTCCCAGTCCTGGGCAGAATGCATCATTAAATTAAAATAATACATAAAGTTAATACCAATAATACTAGCCTTTAGTTTTATTTATATGGCTGCAACTTGCCTCCTACGTTGTGTTAGTCCAAGTTACAATGGTATAGTGCTATTGTTATGACAGCACAACCTTTGGTATCCATTATCCCATCCTAATAATGGACTCAAGAAAGTGGGGAAGATGGATATTAGATAGAGTGAAGAAGGATCAGAGAACTATCCAGATTCTATGGGAAATATAAAGTAACTATTGCAACGAAGGAAGCAGTACGGAATCTCTGGGATAACTGAAAGGGGCTGTCTTCATCCCTGATATGGAAATTGCAAGAGGTCCTAAATGGCTGGACTGTGGTGGCTTAGTAGTTAAGACATTGAACTTGATGACTGGAAGGTTGGCAGGTCAGCAGTTTGAGACCCGAGTACTGCATGACAGAATGAGCTTCCGTCTCCAACCTAGAAGTTCGAAAGCAAGAAATTGCAAGTAGATAAATAGGTACCACTTCAGTGGGAAGGTAAACAGCATTTCGTGCACTCTGGTCTCTAGTCATACCTGCCACATGACCACGGAAATGTCTGTAGATGCAGACAGTGCTGGCTCTTTGGCTGTAAACTGATATGAGCACCGTACCCTAACGTCACATATGACTGGCTTTTGAGCAAAGAAGAGATTAACCTTAACCAAAATGGCCAGGAAATATTCAGGAGTGACGAAAAATGCAATCATATTGAAGTAGGGGTGAAAGAATTAAGATATTAATTCTGGTTTAAAAGTAAAAATTATTTTCTCAGTACTCTGTAAAGTTAAACAGATCAGATTGACCTATCATATAGAACTGATGACGAGGCTAAAGTAAACAGAAGGCTTTGTGTCCACAAGCTCAGCACAGTTTGTACAGCTGACAGGGAACCGTAAATAATATTTGTGTGAAATGACATGATCTAAATAACAGTTACTGAATGTTCTGACCTGATATGAATGAAAATGTCAGAAGGTTAATTAATAATTTTGGCTTATCCCATAGTGATGTAATGTGTAGAAATTTCCAAATTTTATGCTATAAAAAGATGGCTCTGAAAATGTATATTCATTCAGGGACTATTAGCTTGGTAAAGCGTTCCTGAATCTTTTTGGCTAAACAATATTAATAATAAAAACTACTAAATCTGTCTTAGCGTGTGGAATGTGATTTTGTCTAGTTCAGTATTCCATAACAATATCACCCCAACCGTGGCCTTGGCAACACTGGCTCCCAGTTGTATGCCAGTCAGGTATAAGATATTAATGCTAACATATAAAGCCCTAAACAGTTTGGGACTATGCTACCTAGCACAGCATCTCTGCCAAAGATCTACAGCCCACATCACTTGTTCCTCTCATGATATGCAGCTCCTGATGCTGACACCAAGAGAGGCAAAGAAGACAATAACAAGAAAAAAAAGCCTTCTTGGTGGTGGCATCTACCCTATGAAACAACTTGCCAGTGAAGTTCTGACAAGCTCCTTATTTGGAACCCTTTAAAATGTCCTTGAAAATGAACATATTTAGGGAGGTATTCAAGGACCCAACGTTTTTACTATTTTATATAGTCGCTGCCACTGGGCAATAACATGTTTCTACGAGCTGGTTACCCAGCCTTGCCCAGGGTTTTCTCCTGTGCTTACCCGGCCCGGTAGGGTCTGGCTCCTCTGCCACGCTGGCCCCCGGGCTCCCGCTGAGGCATTCTGGGTCTGGCCCAGGGCCTGCACCGCTGCTGCCACATCATTTATGGCCATTCCATGGGGGGTTACTGGGCAGGCCCGGCATGCAGCAGCCACCCCTCATCACTGTCTCCTCCAGACAGGCACCGGCCCAGGGCACATGGTGGCATTGGGGCACCTGGTGGCGGCGTTGGCTGTGTGGCCGGGCCAGGGTGCTGTGCAACAGTCGCTCCTTGGCACCCTGGCCCATTTTGCTGGGTGAGGGGGCACAGTGGTGGGATCCTGTTGGGGCAGTGGGTGGGCTGGTCTGACCATGCCACAGCCCAGCCCCACTGTTGCCTCGGGTGCCGGCGCTGCCTCACATCCCTTGGCCTCCACCATCGTTGTCACAGCCATTGTGGCCATTGCCGCCTCTTCCGCCACCTCCATCTTGTCCGGCCCCACATGTGTGCTGCCGCCTGAAACGTCAGTTAGGCCATGTCACGTGCATGGACGTTCACGCATGTGCATGGCCACCATCCCTGGACTTTTGTGTGTGTGCACTACCGCCTTCCCTGACCAATTGTCCTGTTGGAGGGGCCTTTGTGATCTTTTTTGGGACATTCACCCCAAGTGGTGCATGGGACCCCCCAGTGCTGATCTCCAAAGGCCAAGGTAGGTGTGTGGCAAGTTTCACCGGGATCCATGCAGGGGTGTGGATTTCTATAGTGGACGTACAACAGAACACCTCTGTTTATATATATAGATAGATTGTTATGTTAAATCCACATCCACCACATTGGAGAGACCCAGGAGTAAACACAGTACCTCCAGAATTGTGTACAACCAACAAAGGCATATAGCTCATATGGATCTAGTTATATGACATGGTTAGCTTTGTTTTAAAAAAATATGTTGCCTAAAGGATAGTCAAATTAAAACAATATGCATTACCATATCATAAACTGTGTTATATTGTATATCAATATGCACTTTCACAGAACAAAATATTTTGCTCAGTGAGGAAGAACTTGAAAAAACTTGTCAACACTAGTTCTGTATGAAATCAGCTGCTTGTAACTCAGTACATTGCACGGATGAATACTGTCCTGATAATAACAGCAGATTGCTGACCTGGGCAGATACATCCAAGGGAATTCCACATGAGTGAACAACCAATGGGAGAATGGGAAAGTGGGTGGCTGCATGCAAGGCCATTTCTCAATTACTCCCTGAACTCCTAATACGGTCCATCATATGAACCATCTGTAGCAGCTGCAACTCATTGCTCATTACTACTCCTATGTTCTTCCTGTCTTCCCACAGCTAGCTGTGCAGCTCCTCAACAGTGAGGTAAGATCTGTTCCTCACATACATGCCTTAATGCCAAGGAGACTACCAGCAAAGTCTCCAGTTCCATCTGTGAGCAGTAGAAAGCTAGCTGTTTCTCTCCAGGGTTGCCACCCTTTTGTAGTGGCCTTAGGTTGTGGCACAAATAGCCTGTGGTCCTTGAAAAGCTCTGTGTTTGGAGTAGAATGACATGGAACCTGCAAGCTACCATTTGAATTACTGGATGCGGTGGTTAACTAGCCTGTGGAACGCCACAATCGAAATAGCATGATAGGAAGGGTGACAGGTTACATGTGAACAAATGTCTAAGCACAACAATTAAGAAGCATGTTTACGACAAAAAGACTGTTCAGTATCTCTCATACATTGAAGACCAGCATTAACCATTGTACATTAACACCAACACACATAGTTTTTTCTAAATTCAGTGACTATTTAGCATGTAAATAACCCTGCTAATTCACATTACTATCACTTCATATCTCAACTACAGATTACTTCTCCCCATATCCATGGGTTCAGTTATCCACAAGTCAAAAAATCTTCACTGAAAAATCCCTGAATACAATATACATATATTTCCAAGGCACATTATTGGAGCTGGCCACTAGAGGCCACTATCTACAATGTAACTTTGGGAAGGAACGAATTTAAAGTGCAGCGCCAAAATGGCCGGCACGCTCTTTGCGGGGGCCCCCACCCGGACTCAGACATCCGGGTGAGTTAGGGGACGTGGCCACCCCTTTATAAAAGGAGTGGCCACGAGGCAGCCGAGCTGCCATTTTAGAATTGCGACGGAGAGGAGAAGTTTTCTCCGTCGCGTTCTCTCTTTAGTCCTCGTACCCGGAGCTGCTTTAGGCTTACCTCTTGGCTACCGCGGTACTTCGGACGCAGGAGTTCGATCCCTGGATAGGGATCCTTCAGAGAATCATTTTCTTCTCCTAGGGAGACATGGCTCCCAGGCGGACAGCCCTGGCGCTAAAGCTGCGGTCGAGGGGAAGAACCTTTACCGGCCCTGCACCGGATGGGGACCAGCCTTTGGGTCAGAGGACCAGGGCTGCGCCCCCACGGCAGGGCGATGTGCCAGCCTTGCCCACTGGTACCAGTAAGGCTGGTCAGGCTACCATTTGGCAGCCGGGTTCCAGCTTGGTAGCTGGTCAGCTACAGGCCGCCCCCTCTGGGGCTTCGGCCCTCGGCCCGCCTTTGCCAGGCATGGGACGGGGCGGCCCGGGGGGGCCCTGGTGCGGGTGTCTAACCCATGGGCCAGAGTTTTGGGCATGGCCCTATTCTGGCCCTGGCTCTCCTTTCGGGTTGCCTTTTCCTCAACTGACTTGTGGGCCGTCCGGCCCACCCGGCCCGCTTTATACTGGGGGCTCTGGGGCAGTGGATGCTCTGTTAGCACAGATAGCAGTGCTGGAAGCATCCTTGTGCATGGCACAGCCTCCTTCGGAGGAGGGCGCTACTCTTTCTTCAACAGGGGCCCCTTCGTCGGCCCCGGCTACCTTGCCGGCCGCAACGCTTCAGCGGGTGGCCAACCGGGCCGAGCTGCTTGAGACGGTCTGGCCGGCCCCAGCTGGTGTCTCGCAGCTCCCCGTTCGACCTGATGTCCAGGCTGGGAGCAGTGAGGGGTGGTCCCAGAGCTCGATTCCGGTCGCGAGCTCCGACGCCCGCCGTGGGCCGGAACCCCCGGTGGGGGCGGCTCACGGGGGTGCACCTAGTGAGTATCAGGTTCAATTTAGTGCACCAACACCACAGCACACTTACAGTGGTGGGGTTCAGTGGCCCTGGCCTCGTCAAGTTGATGCGAGCGGGCATCCGTTACCATCTTAGCCCAGTATCCCATGGTTTCTAAATGGTCCCTCGTTAAGGGCGGGGGTGTCCGCCCCTGGGGCAGTGCCGAGCATCGCAGGGGCTGTCCAGGTCCCGCTGCGTATGCCCTCTATACAGAATGTGCCGACGATGGCTTTGCCGACGGCTGGTTATTCCTTGCCCCTGGGTGATCATTTGTCACAGGTCACGAGGGATAAGATCTGGTGAGGGGAGTACGTTGATATATTTTCCCTATTGAACCGTGAGCCCACTGAGGAAGAGAGAAAGGGACAGGACGACAGACACAAAGAGCTGTCCCGTCGTCGTAAGCCACCGTGCACCTGGGCCAACTGGTTGCCGGCGTACTTTATATAAATGGTGGTATGCCTCAGGGCCCGGCCTGATTGGGCCATCCCGATGGTTCAATCCCTTGATAATATTTACAGGGAGATGGTTGATTTCATGGGCCCGTAGTAGTTGGCTTACGATGAGGAATTTGGATGAGGGTGGCCCTACATCCTGAGATGAGGTGGGATGAGCCCTGTCAGCAATCGTGGCTCTTGTACATGACTCCCACGTGACTGGCGCCTGGTGATAGGTACCATTGTGGTCATGCTGTGCAACACAGGCTCCCCGCTAACCGGTGGGGCAGGGGGTTCCAGCCCGCCTGCTGTGTTGGACCTTCTCAGCTAGCGACGTGTGTAATAAGCGCCAGTGTCGTTACCGACATGAGTGTCCCCTTTTGCGCTGGCCCCCACGCCGCCTCTGCGTGCCCGCGGGTTGGTGGGTTACGGGGCAGAGGTAGGGGTACACAGGGGGCGATCAGAGCTCCGTCTGTCGGAACTAGCCATGTCAAAGCCCCCCTCCCCAATTAGTGTACTCATGCTGGAGCGATGGCTCTCAGCTTATCCAAGAAGGGATGAGGCGAGGTACCTGCTGGAGGGTTTCCAATGGGGCTTTCGTATTCCATTTGGGGGTGTTAGGGGTCCCAAGATGCTACTAATTTAGTTCCCTTGAAAGGTAACGAGGAGGTTGCTGCACTGAGCACAGCTAAGGAAGTTGAGGCTATGAGAGTAGCGGGCCCCTTCTTGGAACCACCTTTCCCTAATTTGAAGGTCTCCCCTCTGGGGCTAGTACCGAAGTAGAACCCGGGTGAATGTCATCTAATACCCCATCTAGCTTACCCTGCGGGTTCTTCGGTCAGTGATGCCATTCCTGATGACCTTTTTCAGGCAGGTAAACGTCGTTTGTTCAGCCCCTATGGGTGGTACACTCAGGCGGTCCCTGTGCCTTCCTGGCACAGTGTGATATGCACTCGGCTTTCCGATTACTGCCAGTGCACCCAATGGATTTTGAGCTATTGGGTTTTGAGGTTCCAAAGGGAATTTTACTTAGATAAGGCCACCCCTTTTGACTGCTCTATTTCATGTTCGGCATTCGAACAATTCAGTATTTTCAGTCAGTGGGCCTTTGCTCGCAGGTCGGGGTCTCGGTCTCTAGCCCATTACCTCGATGACTTTTGGTTCGGGGGTGAACGGGGCTCGGACACGTGCACGCGTCTCCTCACTACATTTCAGACACTCAGGTGGGAACTGGGTGTCCCCTTAGCGCCTGAAAAGACCGAGGGCCCAGCTACTAAGCTCACATTTCTGGGCATTAGAATTGACTCTGTCGCACAGGCATCCGGGTTACCCATGGATAAGGTGGCTCAGATCTCCGCGGCGATTTTGGCATTGATTGCCAAACATAAAGTGTCCCCTCGTGAGCTACAGTTACTTCATGGCTATCTTAACTCTGCCTGGAGGGTGGTTACACCCGGCAGAGCATTGGCCAGGCGCCTGTGTGACGCCATGGCTGGCCTGTTAAAATGTCACCACAGGGTCCGGCTGATCAGGGGCATACGGGCGGACCTTTCGGTCTGGCTCAAATTACTCCTGGGTTTTAATGGGGTCTCTTCCTGGAGATCAGACCTTATGGTCTGCCCTAGATTTCAAGTACGGTCGGATGCCTCCGGCTCCCTGGCTTATGGGGGTTTACTCTGAGGGTAGGTGGACTTACAGCCGAGGGCATCACGCATGGCTTGGCACGGATCGCCTCCGCGATCTTACCTTCCTTTGGGGAGCATGATGCTATGGGGCGATGAGTGGGCCAACTCAGTGGTCCATTTTTGGTGTGACGATGCGGCAGTGGTGCACATTGTCAACACCTAGACATGCAAATCCCCCAGGGTCATGGCATTGGTTTGTCTATTCTTTTTGAGAAGCCTACGCCTAAATGTGCTGTTCAGGGCCAGACATGTTCCAGGTATTAATAACGATATTGCTGATGCTTTATCCCGCCTGCAGATTTTATTTATTTATTTATTTATCATTCACATTTGTAAATGTGATCCCCCGGTTCCGTGCCTTACTCCGGAAGCAGATGAATTCCACTCGCCACTCCCGGCCGATATTTGGACGTTTGGCGAGGAGAGGTGAACCGGGCATGTCGTTGGCACCTCGCACGCGTAAGGCGTATCACCATGCGTTCATGCAATTTAGAACTTTTTGCGAGTAACTACCGTTACCTCAAGTGTGGTCAATATCAGAGGACCAGGTTTTACGATGCATGTTTATCTTTGCAGTCAGGGTTTGGCCCCCGTACTATAGCCTTCGGGCTTTCGGCACTGGCATTTATGGCCAACATGGGGGGGTTTCAATGACTGCGTGAGTTAGTTCCGTATGCATCGTGTTTTGGAGGGGTGAACACGTGAACGTGTCCGCTGCCCGGACACGCGTCACCCCAGTTTGCCAGAGTTTCTGACCCACCTTGCACGAGGCTGGCATGACTTATGTCGGATAGGTGTGAGGTGGCTCTTGGTCACGCAGCTACCACGGTAGCCTTTTTGGGTGCGCTCCGCATCAGTGAGTTGGTGCCAGGGTTGGTACCATTGTGTAAGGCGGATGTGTCTCATAGGGCACTGGAACTCGACGATGTCTATGTTACACATGAGTGGGCTCAATTGGGGATACGGTCCTCAAAGGTTGTTCAGCACGGCGTAGGCAGTGGAGTTAGACTGCTACGAAGTTTCATTGGAGACATCTGTCCGGTTGGTGCCCTACATGAATTTTCGGCAGTGCCTGCTGCGCGCCCCAACCTGTTTTTCTGCCACCAGGATGGGTCTACCCTTACTAAAGTAAAGTTACTGAGGGTGACCGGTGCCGCGCTTCGCGGTGTGGGGCCCGTTTTGGCACCCATTTATTTGGGATAGGCGTTGCGTTGATCGCAGCTACGTTTGGGGTACTCGGAGGCGGATATATGTGTACGCGTAATTTCATATATGTATGTCCCCTCACTGTATGAGTACCTAGTTATGTCCTTCACCTCTTCTCCTTTTTTACAGATCCTGTGTGTCTGCACACCGGTGGCAGTGGGGCTGGTGGGCCGCAGCTATGTACACTGGGCAGCAATATGCTGCGGCGACAGAGAGTGGACCCCGACTTGGGCTGTGTGCATCCGCACGTATGCAATGGTATGGTATGCGCGGCACAAGGGGACGGGAACTGTTGCCATTCCTGATGTCCGTCAGGGATGCTGGACCGCCCGATGTTCTTATTAGGCACCTCGGCGGCAATGATCTTATACGGATAACTGCTATTCCTAAACTGTCGAGGGGCAGCGACCTGGCGTTTTATATCATGTATGGCTTACACACGGTCGCTATGGTCTAACATCGTGCCGAGACACCAATTTAGGGGAGACGTGGATCTCTGTGGTTCGGACTGTTATGGCAGTCAGTGGACAGGGCTGTTGCTCGGTCCCTTGCTGAGCATGGCTGAGAGACAGCCATTGGAAACCTGCGGATAGGCTTACAAAAAATTTTGCTGGCAGGCAGGAGATGGAGTCCACCTGTCGGCTGGAGGTATGTACCTCTTTCTGGGTGTGGCGCAAGCAGGCCTGGTGACCGAGCTGACGGTCTGGGGGGGCGGTGAGTCATGGATGCCTCCCCGTGTGGCGGGTAGCACTGGTAAGGAAAAAGATTTATGACCCAGAGGTATCCGGCAGGTTCGCAATTGACTGGCCAACACTTAGACAGGTACAGGGGTAATAGCTTTGGCCGGTCAACGACGAACCAGGCAAGGGGTGATGGCAGGAGCTTAACAGCCTGCATCACCTTGATATTTAACGGATACACGTCATAGGGTGGGGTCAGTAGATAGTTTATTGACTCCTGTCAACAATTTGTTTGTGTCAACAAACAAATTGATAAAATAGTTACATGTAGCCAATTGCCATTGGCATTTTGGGTGGAACCTTACCAGTGTTACTGCGGCCTGCTTGCCTTAAAGAATTACAATTGAATGATTACACCAATTGAAAGTTATAATTCGGACTAGGGCATTATTCAATAAAAGTGGCCCGATGCCTTTATCCATATACCGGTGTCCGAGGCTTTCTTTGGGGGGTGCGCCTGCAATGTGCTTTATGATTTCATGAGTTTATATGAAATACCAACAAGAAGCATTTACAACATCCTCACTTCTATGCCTCAGGTATGTGTGCTGGCTGTAACATGGGGTTTACAGCTTCCATAGCTGCAAGTACCTGTGAAACATTTTGGAATGTATCCCCTGCAGAATTGGAGGATGAGCTGTACTGCCTTTTCTTCTCCTGGATAGTGTAGTCCTAATGATTCATGCCTTCTTAACCTAAACTGGGCTTCCTTTGAAAAAGGTCTGAAAACCTCCATTGATGCAAAAGATTTCTGCAAGTCACCAAGAGCAGAGGATGGATTAGGTAGTACAAAACAATATGAAGGGTTATTACACCAGTCTTTCCCTTGTCTTCAGTAGATTCTGGTTTTTCAGTGTCTGAACCACTTGAGCCACGATTGTTAAAGCAATTTACACTTTTTGACTCTAGCCTTGTCAGTTGTTATCATAAAAATCTTTGTTGTCGTCCTCAAATCCCCACCACCTCGAAGAGAATGCAAGTTCCCTACCTCTACTCTATATAATCATGTCAGAGACTTGGATGTGTAAGAAAAAATGGACAAACAGACATTCATTTGTTGAAATACTATTCTGTACTTCCTAAGATTACCTGTATCCTCTACAACTAAATATTTGGCTCTGTGTGCATATAACTTTCATTTGTTTGTAACAAGGAGGATCTTTGCTATACCCTTTTATAGATCTTGCCTTATCTGCTTACATGTGCCAAAGAAATGATGACAAAACTGATCCAGCCTTATTAATTGTGTGTGGAAAATGGAGTCATAAAGGTCACTGCTTGACATACTTTAATATTGAATGTCAGCCTGTGCATTATATCTGCTTAGCAGGATTCTTTTTAAATGGTTAATTTGTGTTTTCTTTCTAACACTAAGTACAGTACAGGTATCTGTCAACTGGAAAATGTCATCTGGCAGCTAATATATCAAATGTGTTAATGAACAACTATGCAGCTTTCAGGCTTTTAATATCATCGAGTAACTGTGCTACTTGACCTACAAAATCTAGATTAGAGATTACATTTGCATTTGCACATTTCGTTTGTTTTCAGGCTGCTGATATTTGATATGCAAAACCAGTACATAATTACATGAAGAAATAAATTGGGATGCCATTAAGTTTCATGTGCACATGCCCAGCTGTGAATAGTGAAGCTATTCTGGAAAGTCACAGCAAATGCATTAAATGTCACGATTGTTCAAAGCATTGTTCCACCTGTTCCACATGGAGCACCCATAGCATTTATTATGGCATTAGTGAACATGTGTAGGCAATTGATTTCATTACAACAGAACATCATGGGCTGCAATGTGGTCATCAATTCTTCAAGGGCAATTTAGGCAATCTCACCCTCTTTATTAATTTTGGACTAAAATTCTCATCTGCCTGAGCTGACATGGACAGCTGGCAGTAATCATGGGAGTTGTAAAAAGAAGATGCCTGGAGGCCACCAGGTTGCCTATAAAGGTAAATGTCACCCTTGCTCGAAAGCCAGTCATATCCAACTCTAGGGTTCAGTGCTCATCTCTGTTTATAGCCAAAGAGCCAGAGCTGTCTGCGTCTGCAGATGTTTCCATGGACATGTGGCAGGCATGCCTAGATACTGGAGTGCATGGAGCACTGTTTATCTTCCCACCGAAGGGGTCCGTATTTATCTACTTGCAATTTCTTGCTTTCGAACTGCTAGGTTGGCAGGAGCGGAGACAGAGAAGGGAGCAGTACTCAGGTATCGAACTGCTGACCAGCCGCTTGTACTGAGTATGTCCTTTTCCCAAATGAATTCATAACCAAACAGGGATCTCAACAACCAGAGAGATTTCTTCTACCTTCCGACATTCCACCACCCCAAAAGTAACCCTTCTGTTGTTTCTCAGATGGAGGTAAGCAAATCTGACGGGATGGAATATCCCTATTTAGAGCGAATTTAATACAACCTTTCACAATTACCGACAGTCACCATTAATTGCAGCTTCTGGCTATATATGAACAAGCCAGAATTTCCTACCAAACAAATAAGGGGAAATCTCAGAACCTGCCTCCTTTTTTTCATTGGTTAACCACTTTTCTTTAGGAGATGCTTTTCAAAAGGTACTGTAGGTATATTATTGCATGTAACAAATTGGGATGCAGTGTCTGTCAGAACACAGTTTTTACCATTGATTGTCTGACTATGATACTATGAATCAATGCACACAGAGTTTGTCTATGCAGAAATTAGAAAATAAAATTCATAAAATTTCAAGGGGAACTTAAGACATGTTTTTTGTTGTTCAGTCGCACAGTCGATTCCGACCCTTTGCGACCCTATGGACCATTGCCCGCCAGGCACCCCTATTCTCCACCATCCTCCTCAGCCTGCCCAGCTTTGTACCCATTGCATCTACAATACCATCTAGCCATCTCATTTTTGGCTGCACCCTTCTTTTGCCCTCCACCTTTCCAAGCATCAAGGCCTTCTCAAGTGAATCCTACCTTCTCATTTGATGTCCAAAGTACTTCAGCTTCATCTTTACTATTTGACCTTCCAAGGAGCAGTCAGGGTTGATTTCTTCTAAGACCGACCTATTTGTTCTCTTCACTGTCCAGGGGACTCTCAAAACTCTCCTCCAACACCACGTTTCAAAGGCGTCTATTCTTCTGCGCTCAGCTTTCCTAATGGTCTAGCTCTCACAACCATACATTATCACCGGGAATACCATTGTTTTTTGACTATGCAAATTTTAGTTTGCAAGGTGATGTCTCTACTTTTAACTATGTTCCCCAGGTTTCTCATAGCTTGTCTCCCATGCATCAGTCGCCTTTTTATTTCATGGCTGCAGTCACCATCTGCAGTGATGTTGGATCCTAAGAAAGTAAAATCTGTCACTACTTCTACTTCTTCCCCATCCTTTTTCCAGGGACTGATAGAGCCTGTTGCCATTATCTTGGTTTTCTTGATGTTGAGTCTCAAGCCAGCTTTTGCACTCTCTTCTTTCAACCTAATCAGGAGCTTCTTTAGGTCTTCCTCACTTTCTGCCATTAGGATAGTATCATCTGCATATCTCAAGTTGTTGATGTTTCTCCCAGCAATTTTGATCCCAACTTGTGATTCGTCCAACCCTGCATTGTGCATTATGTGCTCTGTGCATAGGTTGACATGATAGGCTACTAAAAGACAGATTCAATACCATACTCAAAGGTTTCCAGGAATGATTCCATCGACTAGCTTGTTCAATAGGACCAAAGACCATCTTATTCAGCCACAGGATTCTGGGTAGTTCATAATCAGATGCCAAACAAGGTAGCTGGGAAATGTGTATTTGCAGTTACCCGTATTTGAATTGGCTTAAGATGAGGTTGCAGAGAAACAAACCTGACACTACATAGAAACACAATGCTTTCAGGAAAAAGCAGTATAGTGATTATGTGCAGTGATGGCAAATCTTGGCACTACAGCTGTTCTTGGACTCCAATTCCCAGAAGCCTTTATCAGCAGGAGTGCTGACCTAGCCTTCTGGTAATTGAAATCTAAGAACATCTGGAATGCCAAGGTTCACCATCACAATGCTAAGGGATCTCTGTCATAGAAGTTTCAGTCAGAGAGCAAATTCCACTTTATGTTGTTTCTTTAAAGCAGTAAGAAAGTCACAGTGGAAACTGACCTTCATACATGGATTCTTGAGAAAATGGTTCTGCTTTCAATTGCTTCAGTAAGCTTTCTAACATTGTCAGCTCTATTGAAAAGTGTTTCTTTTACACAAGCTGCCCTGTGGCCTAAAAGAATCCCTACTGTTGTCCAATCTAAAAAGCAAAAGACAAAGTGATTTTTCCCCACTTTCTTAGCAAGGACAGAGCTGGCGTACCATGTGAAAGGTAAAGAAAGAGAAGAAATTGCTTGAATTGCTGACAGCAGTTTCCCTCAACTGCAAGAACTATTTTCAGATTATGATAAGAAGTCGAGAGGTAAGAAAAGGCACTTTACAGGACAGGAATGAAAGAATGAGTCACTCATAGAGATACTGAAAGTTAAATTGGAGCAGGGAAGCTGTGTGTTTTCATGCTGCTTTTTATTCTTGCATTTTATTTTCATAGAGAGCATCTGTGCTCAGTGATGGAACACACACTCCGCACTCAGACGTTCCATGGCTCAATCCACAGCTACACCAGGTAGGTCTGGGAAGGTCTCCATTTTGAACAACTGCCAAACGTCACGGTCAAAATTCGTTACTGGGAGCACGTCATCAGAAGCTGAAATCATATTAGTGGTTCAGAGACATGATTCTGTCAGACTTTCTTGCCTATGCAATCACAGAGCAGAATGAGATAGTACTGTACATGAATCCTATGTCAAAAAGGCAGTGCTCTCAAAAAAACCTGGAATGACTGGTTGTAAAAAAAATACAGCAGCTGTCCCAGCTACGCCTCTTCTAATTCCCCAGCTTTTACTTCAGCTATGCAAGCCTACAGCCCAACATATCAGTTCCTCACATGTGGGTGAGGAGACACAGCACTGAAATTCATTGATGTGCTTATATGAGCACCCCATCCACTGCATTTATTTTTAAAGGGAAAATTTCTTTATTGGTGCCCACAAAGAATAAAAACATGTTTGGCCGAGAAAGGACAGGTTGCTTACTTGTAACCATAGTTCTTCAAGCAATCACCTGTGAATTCACACAAATGGGTTAAATTCCTGTGCATGTGCAGACAACTCAGAATGTTCCAGAGCTGTGAAATAGCCACAGGCTCCTCCCATCATTCCCAGCTCACGGTTTTCAAATTCCGCCACTGCCCAAAACAGGTGTGATTCGCAGGCATCCGTTGTTTATGTCAGATAGAGCCCTGGTGGCACAGTGGTTAAACTGCTATACTGCAGCCAAAATGTTGTGAGTTCCATTCTGACAGGTATCAAGGTTGACTCAGCCTTCCATCCTTCTGAGGTTGGTAAAAGAGTACCCAGTGTATTGGGGCAAAATGCTAATTAACTTGTGAACTGCTCAGAGAGTATACTAAGTACTATGGGGCAGTACATAAATGTAATTGCTGTTGTTATTGAGGCAGTTTGTCCCCACAAACAACATTTTTTTTTAAAAAAAAGCCCCAGTTCATCAAATTGAAATGGGAAATAGGAGAAGTTCAATAAAACTAAGAGGATGATAATACAGTACTATTTTTTTTATTTTTTTTTTAGATTTGGGGGAAATGAGGCAGTGGAAGAGTTGAAGGAAAACTACACTTCAAAGAATTGTATAATTCTGCTGCTGTTATTGCTTGTTATTGTCAGGTAAGCCAGGCTCCAGTATTCTCTTGAGATGCTGCTAACATGGCAGAGAAGAACTGGATGACAGCTATTAGTTTTTGCCTGGTAAAATCACCGTGGCACTGAAGGAGGGAAGAAGTGCTTGTCTTTAAGTTCTAGAAAGTTCCAAGGCAGCCTTCTGCAGAGGCACAGAACCCATATGTGTTTTTCATGGAAACCACAAAGAAGAATGATAGTGAATTAGAGACATTATTATAAGGCTGTTAGAATAAGTCTGTCCAAGAACAAAGACTGTGAGCTAGTTAAGAGCTGTGCTGTCAGAATCTAATGCCTGTATTTGTGAAGATGCTGTGAATCATAAAATACGATTTTGCTGGATCTTGTGTTTTTATTATTTTAAAAAAATAAATTCCATACACGCATATATAAAGAACTAAATGGCTTTAAACTTTAAATAAAAGAAAGGAAACTTTGAAGAAGAAGAAAGGAAACAAAGATAAAAGAGCTTTTGGTTGTCTGATAGAAAAACTTGACAGACTAACTCTGAAAATGTTATTCCTTTTTTAAAAAAACTTCTTTTAGTTGTCAAATACTTATTACCTATGAAAACTACAGCCACAAAATATTATTTTGCTGTCCAATCCTGGGACACCTAGTGAAGGTTGGGTCACCAACATAATATATGCTGTGTTACTTTTTTTAAAAAGGGACAGTGTAATTTCATCCTTTCAATGTGGCAGTATTTAATCAGCATAGGAAGTGAACACTAGCTGTTTGTCTGGTTTGGCAAAAGGGATAATTCAGGGGAAAGAGCTCCTATTTATAAGTTAAATGCCAGCACCACATTTAATGCAGGTAGGGTTTTTAGTGTGATTGTCGTTTTATTGATGCTGCATACTGATAGACAAAAAATTGGTCAGCCTCACTACCACAGAGAGAAACATGCATACATGAGAAAATAGAGCCTTTTACCTCATGATTTTCAAGAATTAAGATGTATGGCTTTTGCATGCCTATCTAGAACACAATCCCATAACAATCATTCCTTAGTAAGTAAATTGAACAAGTGAACATGGCTTCCAAAACAGTGTGATGATGCGTTCTAGTTTAGACCCTTATTTTTCATCTGCCAATTGTCCAACTGATTAGCCTACCTAAGATTTTCTTTCAGATAAACTTCAGGTTTTTGCACCTTTCTGTGAAATGTTCATCATATATCTGCCATATGGATAGGAAGGAAATATAACTTGTTCAATCTCAGTTTGTCTTTCAAATACTTGGTCTTGATCACTGAAACAATCAAGTCATCTTAACATGAAACTTCATGGTATAGTGCAGTTTCCCCCAGCTTTCTTTCAAAAAGTTTGGCCAGGAGTCAAAAAACATTTGTCATAGTGCCATCAGCCTGAGAAAGGCTAATGCAGAATCACCCCTGAGTAGTCCAGAAGCTACAACCAATTAACTGCCTACTGTAGACATGGCCTTGAACCCTACCTGTCATTTCCCCTATTTTACCATCCTTGATTTGAAGCAGAGCCTGAAAAGGTTGTTTTGCTTCAGATTACAACTCCTAAAATCAGATAGCAAGCATGGCTAGTGACCCTGCTGACCCGGGTGTGGGACACTGGTAGCTGTAATCCAAAAATCTCTTTCCAAAGCTCTTTCTTTACAGAGGCACAATTACACCCCTGATTCTTTTCTAAGGCATGTCTGATTACAAAATGTCACCCATCTACCATCAAAATGACAAAGCATTATGGTATCAGTGAAACAGTCAAGGGTCAGTGAGAATGGGTTATTTAAAGGGAAATTGTATAAGACTGAATTTCTCAAGTTCATCTCCCTACTGGTGGAAGAGTGGACATAATTTATCTGGGTTTTAGGGATGAGTTTTATACTGCTTCACACACCCAATTGATTTATAATGAAAGAAAGCATGGCACCAAAGAAGAGGCCAAGCAGAAGGCACTGTAAATCATTCCACAAAATGAAGAAATAGAGGCTCTCTGAAAAAGCAAAACACTTCCAAGGTGTGAACACATCACACAACCTGGCTACAATCTCTCTCTCTTTTTTTTTTCAAACAGTGTTTTGGTATGTTTAAAAAGGAAAATGACTAGACTGTTGTTAAATATGTAAATTGTAGGAGGTAAAAGTGGACTATGAACTAATTTTAATGAAGAAAAAAACAAATTATTTCCTATTGATTCAAAAAAAACCTGCATTCATTTCCCCCCAAAAAATGGTGTTTGATTATTTCTAGAAATGATCAAAAAGTCTGTAACAACACTCTATGTTGTTACAGAATACTGTATATCTGTATCATTATGTTGACATTTCAAATTTACTTCATTAGAGTGGGAACTATTTCAGATCAAAAGTGACTGTTTATTTACTTATTTTCATATCCCAAAGGATATACAGTATATTTCTTGAGGAAAATAAATTATCAACCTAAATGGCACAAATAAAATGCGGAATAAACTATATCTATATAAAATGGAAGAGTGTAATGTGTTAAGTCTTATTAGGATTTTAATACTAATTAGACTAAAAACATCACATTTTGTAATTTAGATAGTGAAGATGAAGCTAAATTACTTTGGACATCAAATGAGAAGGGAGGACTCACTTGAGAAGGCCTTGATGCTGGAAAAGGTGGAGGGCAAGAGAAGAAGGGGGCATCCAAAGATGAGCTGGCTAGATGGTATTGTAGATGCAATGGGCACAGAGCTGGGAGGGCTGAGGAGGATGGTGGAGGACAGAGGTCCCTGGAGGAAAATGGTCCATGAGGTCACAAAGGGTCGGAATTGACTGTGCGACTGAACAACAAACCACACAATGCCACTTTAGAAGAGCAACTTAGTTTTTTAAAAAAAGAGAAATCTGGGCCATTAGTTGTTAAAATCAAGAGTCTAAAAGACCAAACCCAAAGATATATCAGCCATAGCAGGTAGAGAACTTGCAGAAGCCTCTTAGGCTGACACAACTGTCCTAGTGCCAACATAATGCCTTATCTAAGCTGATCTCAGATCTGCAAGCATAACTGGATCTGCCAGTACAATGTTTGTGCTGGCTGAGTTCCCAAGATCTAAAAAAAATGGGGCATAGGAGAAGAGAAGCAAGGCACTATGCCACACAAAGTTAGGCCAGGATCAGGTTAGGATTAACCAATTTTGAGCACTGCAAGGCTGGGTGAGATTTAGATTCAGCACAACCTCAACTAGCTTAATATAGAGATGGGACTTTTTGATTTCTTGGACTATAAATCCCATAAGTCTCCATTCTGGAAGTTCTATCTGATGGAAGGACATTTTACAGACTCTGCCTCTACAGTGTGGCTCATCTGAAAGAAAGCATTCAACTAGGAGGCTCTGGGGCTGAGCTAAACCTACCTGCATCTAGCTTCCTGTTCAGAAAAAAAGCTCCCCCACCTAACACCACAGCAGGAACTTGAAGCTTGGGTGAGCTGGGCCCAGCTAAGATGCAAAACCTTCTGGTTTAAGCTTTCATCTGGGTAAATCAGGTCAAATTCCCACAATGGAAAATTGTGGGATCTACAGTCTAAGAAATTCCTAAAAATCCGGTCACAAATGATAGCTCAGCTGGCTAGTTAGGATTGTCCCCTCAGATTGCTATATTCTTTTCTGGAATTAATCTACTATAGCAACTTACTTGGCCTCAACAGAACATACTTCTGAGTGGAAGGATGTCAATGTGCAAGTATGTACACAAACATTTTAATGCTGCCTTGCTACGAACCAAACAATCGTGGCTTATTAATTCAACACATTATGTTTTATCTGTGAGGTGCTTTACTTGCTTTAATACTCCTTATCTGACTAACGTTAGTAGTGAGATCTGTGAAGGATTTTTGTATTTACAGTGACTGTGTAAAAACAGAATGTGGTAAGGATTACTGACAATTTATGGAGAAGAAACAGAGATAACATAAAACAATTGCCTCAAGGAATACAAAGTAATAGTGGGGCTAAATAAAGAGATAACCATGTCTGTTGAATGCCTGGTAGCTAATTTATTTCTCATTGTAGGTTTAGGAAGAGATATATTTCAAAATGTTCTACAAAATGGTTGCTACCCCAATGGGTCATTGCAGTCAGAGTAGGAATGGACTGAGCAGGAAGATTATTGGTTGGATCCAGACATTTTCTTCTTCTTCTGTGACAATTATTATCTGCCTTCACAACTGCTAGACTGAAGATCTACAAAAAATGGTGGTGGTGGTGGTGGTGGTGGTGGTGGTGGGGAGGTGCAACCCCACGCCACCACTTCAGGATCTTAAGTTTCCTTAATTCCTTGTTTGGAGAGAGGGACAAGGGAGGGGAGGAGTTTTAAGTGTCTGAAAGTTGCTGGTTCCAGTTCCAGAATATAAAAAAGATATGTTACTTTGCATATTCCTTCTCCTTCAAAAATGTCTCATTTCTCCCCTTGATGCTCTGAAGACTAATTACACCGCTGCCTGTTTTTCCCCAAAGAAACCAGCTGTAAGAATTATGAAGTATCCCTATGGCAGAAGCTGGTGGTGCTTGTTATTCTCTCTGTTATGCTCTTACAGTTTCAATAAAAATGACTGTCAGGCTTTGCTGAGATTGTTCTCTTAGACCAGGGGTGCCCAAACTTTTTGGGCTGTGGGCCGGTCATGTGGTTTCAGCGGGCCAGTCGTGTGGTTCCTCCCACCAGAAATGGAAGTAAAACATGCCTTGCAATCTGTTTTGCAACAGGATGAGATAGACTTTAAGCTACCATTTTCTCTGCTTAAACCAGGGGTGTCCAAACTACGGCACACAAGCTGTAGTTTGGACACCACTGTCTTAAACTTTTGGTGATAAGTAGAAGGTTTGATTACTTTATTTTTAATTTTATTTAACAAACCACCAACTATAGTGTTGCTGTTTTTCTGGTTTTGTCATGTTATGCTTTTGTCGGTAATGCTCACCACCATCAGCTACAACAGAAATATTTACCTGTCATATACAGTACATTCATATCCGGTTAACTGCAGAAAAATTCAAGGAGTGGGAAAATTTCAGAGAGTTAGGAAACACTGTGTTCTATTTATCTCCCGCCTTCCTCCCAATAATGGGATCACAGAACAATTCACAGTGTTCTGTATTATGAGTTATTGATATTTCTACTCAAATTAAAATAGTAAGCCTAATTATGATTAAAAGTAAAGGTCTCTCTTTCCTGAAAGCCAATCATGTCCGACTCTAGGAAGCAGTGTTCATCTCTGTTTACAGCCGAAGAGCCAGCGCTGTCTGCATCTGAAGATGTTTTTGTGGTCATGTGGCATTGTATATTAGCTTAAAGTAGGTAATACAGTAAAACCCTGACTTACAAATGCCTCGACTTACATAAAATTTGACTTACATAATGATTTATGCTAAAACTGTGTCCTGATTTACATGATTTCCTATGTGTTTGCTTCGAGTTACATAAAGATTCTTTTTCCTATGGGTTTGCTTCGAGTTAAGTAAAAATTCATTTCCCTATGGGTTTGCTTCAATTGACATAAAAATTTCATTTTTCCTATGGTTTTGCTTCGAGTTACTTAAAAAAATAATTTTTCCTATGGGTTTGTTTCGAGTTACCAAAAAAATTAGATTTAAGCAAAAGCCTATGGAACAGACTTTTTCCCCCCGTAAGTAGAGGTTTTACTGCACAATGTAAAGTTTGGCCCCTTTCGGATGACAAATATTCTCCTCTGCTGGTGATGGAGCCATGGCCAAATTAATGTAAGAAAAAGACCAGTGCATGTACAAGAAAGCAGGAGAAATTAAGGGTATTTCTAGAAAAAGGAGAAAGGCTGCAGATGGTTCAGATTTTGGAAAAGTTACTTTTTGGAACTATACATCCCAGATTCTTTCATCCAACATACCCAGAGGCTTTCCTAGCATGGGGATTCTAGGTACTGTAGAGGCCAAAGGTTAATTTCCCATGCTGTGTTCATTCTATACTTAGTGACAGTACCCATTCCTCATTATTAATATTGAACAATAATATATTTTGGTTTAAAAATAAATAAATAATAGAAGTAGCTTTCAGTTATTCTGCCAGGTGCAAACTGTAATATCAGGTGAAATACTGTATTCCACTCCAGTCAATGAAGTTATGGACTAATATTCTCTTGGACTGAATCCTCAAAATAACACAAAGAGCTGCAGGTGCCTTTCTTGTACTTCAGTGACCTATTCTGCAAATTAAAATCCACAGTACAATACAGCACTGCACAATCATAAATCTCTCCTCACTAATACCTTCTAAGCTGCAGCCTTCGTCTAAAACCCAATATGTAAAATCTGCTTCTTACATAGCACTCATTTCTAAATTACATGTGTCGCTGTGCCAAGCTGGGATACAGAAAAGCACAGCACTTTGGTAGACATAACTCATGTCTTAATAAGTGACTTTTGTAGAGCAATATAGAAGATTGTAAGCAAGGCAGAGGGGCAATAACAATCATATAAGCTCAAACATAAAAAAAGTAAGGATGAACAATAGAATGCCCTTAGCAGTGGGAAGACTCAGTAGCAATCATGAATTATACATCAAAACCATCTGCACAATGCTTTATACTTTATCAAACCATCTGTACTATGTATCTTTAGCTGAAGTCTTGACTTTCAAAGGCATGACTAGGAACTCCACTTGGATCAATGTCATGTGTAATTTCATTCCACGGTTTTGGAAAAGTCAACCAAAATGAAATAGGCTGGGAATACGTTATGCCCAAAATTAGCAGAACTGCACATTCACCCCTATCTTTTTTTTCTTTCTTCTGACTCTATAATAAAGCATCTTTGCAGATAAGCAGACCCATTCCAAGATTAGAGTTGGAAGAATTACACCAATTCCTTGAGGTAATAAGAGAGAAAAGAAAATATGGGATTGGTTTATAGCCTGGAGAAAGGAGCTAGCCCGTGGTGCACCCAAGTCCTGCATGGCATCTGAGGAGGAAGGCAAGCCAGCATGTCTGACAAGAGTTGTAAAATAACAAGTAGTATGCAGAATATAATTTTAAGAGAATAAGACTGAACCTATGTGATAAATTTATTAATTTTTCTTGGCATCAGGATGTGATTCTCATCACCTGCATATATTTCATTTAACCATGCTTTGTTTTATCATTGGCCAGTGACAGGTAAACACAGGTTTACTTTGCAAGTCTGATTGCTGAGATAATTCATCTAACGAAGCTTCCTGGTGGGAGGAAAAAGCATATAATCACAGGGAAAATGCATTTCCTTTACAGTAACTTTACTATACAACCTCTCATAAAATTAAACTAGAGACATTGAGGGGCTGTGCCCTCATGATTCTCCCTCATTTAAATACACAATGATATCCACAAAAGTCAAGTAGATATTGAGACTCTTTTCAACAACATAAGAACATAAGAACAGCCTTGCTGGAACAGGCCACAGCCCATCCAGTCCAGCATTCTGTCTCACACAGTGGCTCACCATTTCCTTCAGGGTATTCCCAAGCAGATGCCTTCACCTGTTTATGATTCCCTGGAAATGGCATTGAGAGATATCCTGCCTATCTCTCCAACCCCGAGGTTGTCCTTAAGTATCCATAATTATAGCCATTGATACCCTTGTCCTCCATGAACTTGTCTAATCCTTTCTTAAAGCTGTCAAGACTGACAGCTGTCACCACTTCTTCTGGCAGGGAGTTCCATAGACCAGTAATCCTCTGGGTGAAAAAGTACTTTCTCTAATTTGTTTTAGAACTAGTACCCAAAAGTTTCATGGAGTGTCCCCTAGTTCTAGTGTTATGCGATAGGGAAAACAGTTTTTCCTTATCTACTTTGTCCACACCGTGCATGATTTTATAAACTTCAATCAGGTCACCTCTTAGACGTCGTCATTCAAGAGTGAAGAGGCCCAACCGTTGCAGCCTCAGATGGTAAGGAAGGTGTTCCAGTCCCCTAATCATTCTGGTTGCCCTCCTCTGCACTTTTTCCAGCTCCATAATATCCTTCTGGAGGTACGGCGACCAGGACTGTACACAGTATTCCAGATGGGGCCTCACCATAGATTTATAAAGAGGCAAAATGACACTTGCTGACTTATTTTCTATACCCTTCCTAATGATCCCTAGCATTGAGTTTGCTTTTTTCACTGCTGAGGCACACTGGGTTGACACCTTCATTGAGTTGTCCACCAGGACACCAAGGTCCCTTTCCTGGTTTGTCGCAGAGAGTTCAGACCCCATCAGTTTATAAATGTAATTGGGGTTCTTTGCCCCAACATGCATCACTCTGCACTTACTAATGTTGAAGCTCATTTGCCACTGTTTTGCCCACTCCCCCAGTGTCAAGAGATCCCTCTGGAGCTCCTCACAATCTCTCACAGTTTTCATTACCCTGTATAATTTAGTGTTGTCAGCAAATTTGGCTACCTTGCTTTTTACTCCTACCTCTAGATCATTTATGAAGAGGTTGAAAAGCAGGGGTCCCAGTACTGAACCTTGGGGGACCCCACTCTTTACTTCCCTCCACTTGGAGAAGTGTCCATTTAGTGCTACCCTCTGTTTCCTGTTCCTTAGCCAGTTGCTGATCCAGGACAAGACCTGTCCCTTTATTCCATGACTGGTAAGTTTATTCAAGAGCCTTTGGTGTGGGACCTTGTCAAAAACCTTCTGAAAGTCCAGATAAACAGTGTCAACTGGATCCCCCTTATCCACATGCTTGTTGACACTCTCAAAAAATTTCAACAGATTAGTGAGGCATGATTTGCCCTTGTAAAAGCCATGTTGGCTCTCCTTTAGCAGCGCCTTCTCTTCTATGTGCCTATTAATTCTATCTTTTAGGATGGTTTCCATCACTTTACCTGGGACACATGTCAAACTGACAGGTCGGTAATTTCCTGGATCACCCCTGGATCCTTTTTTGAAAATTGGTGTTACATTCGCTACCTTCCAGTCATCAGGCACAAAGCCTGATTTGAGGGAAATATTATATATTTTGGCTAGGAGATCAGCAATTTCATCTTTAAGTTCCCTGAGAACTCATGGATGGATGCCATCTGGTCCTGGTGATTTGTTAGTGTTTAGCTTAACAAGACATGCAAGGACCTCCTCCCTGGTTATTTCTATCTGGCTTAATTCTTCAGTTTCCCTCCCTACGAAGATAGGCTCTGTTTTGGGCATGTGGTCTCTGTCTTCTTCAGTGAATACTGAAGCAAAGAATTCATTGAGTCTCTCTGCAATCTCTGTTTCCTCTTTAATAACCCCTTGCCTTCCATTGTCATCTAATGGTCCAATGGCCTTCCTAGTTGGGTTCTTACCTCTAATGTACTTAAAGAATTCTTTGTTATTTCTCTGGGTATTTTTAGCTATACGCTCCTCAAAGTCTTGCTTTGCTTTCCTGATTGTTGCCTTGCATTTGTTCTGCCAGAATTTATGTTTCTGCCTGCTGTCCTCATTCAGACAAGCCTTCCATCTTCTAAATGAGCTTTTCTTGCTCTTGATCACTTCCCGAACAGCTCCTGTAAGCCACATCGGAGTCCTCTTGGACCTGGCAGTGCCCTTTTTCCTTTTGGGTATGCATTCCAATTGGGCCTCTGTTATTGCTTTTGTAAACAGCCTCCATACCTCTTGGAGTGTTTGGACTCTCTCAATTTTCCCTTTCAGCTTCTTATCAAGGAGATAACATTGTCATTTCCCATGATGTAACTTCAATGGGACACCAAAAGGTTCATGTTTAGGCACACAATGCAAGATTCTGAAAGGCCACCAACATTTGAGAACAGACTGGAAGGTCAGCAGGTCAGCAGTTCAAGACCTGAGTACTGTACGATGGCATGAGCTTCTGTATCTGTTCCAGCTCCTGCCAACCTAGCACTTTGAAAGCAAGAAATTGCAAATAGATAAATAGGTACCACTTCAGTGGGAAGGTAAAACAGTGTTCCGTGCACTCCGGTGTGTAGTCATGCCTGCCACTTGTGTTTTGAAGTGTTTTTGTACTATGATAATTTGATATTTTGTAATTATGATATTTTTTGAAATGTTTCTGAAATGATTTTTTGTAATTTGATACCATGTAATTGTAATAGTGATATTTTGTTTCTTTGTCAGCCACCCAGAGTCACTTCGCGAGTGGGGCAGCATACAAGTTGAATAACAATAACAACAACAACAACAACAACAACAACAACAACAACAACAACAACAACAACAACAACAACAACAACAATACAGTAGACCCTCACATAATGACGTTGCCTGGTTCCCCAAGTAGCGTTGCTATAGGGGAAACATCGTTGTGCAATTTTCAATGGCAGCTGCGCCATCTAGCGGCTAAAAACTGTCATTATCCGCACAACGACGTTAAAAATGTTGTTAATACGCATGACGGTTTTTCGTCATTGTGCCGATAGTCACGTGGCGAGTGATGATGCGTCGTTAAGCGGAAATGATGCTATTCGAACCCGTCGTTAATCAAGGCTCCACTGTAATAAGGATGATGATGATGATGATGTCTGTGCTGGCTCTTTGGCTATAAACAGAGATGAGCACTGACCCCTAGAGTTGGATACTACTGGCTTTCGAGCAAGGGTGACCTTTATTTTTTACCGTGTGGGGCCAGAAAAAACAACAGAAATGTTAGTATGGATCCCTTTTGCATCCTGGTCATGATTTCAAAAATGGCTAAGAGGATGATGCTATCACACAATCTGAGCTATACAATGAAGACTGAAAGAAAAGTTTCTCCTGTGCTCTTTTGTTCTATTTACTATCCAGAGGTTTCAGTCAGCTGGACATTTCTGTGGGATATTTTCACACATTTCCCATCTTAATTCACATGAACAGTGTGTTACATGAATGTGTAAGCCCATAAACCCTTCACAGCTATAAATGTGAAGAAGAAAACTGTTGGAAAAATTGAGCCCACAATAGTATTGCCACATATATCAAAATAACAGAGCAAGTAAAAAGCTTCTGAAGCCTACGTTTCACTCTAAAATTGTCAGATCCTGTATCAATGCAATCTTGGGGAGGGAGGAAATAAAACATCCTGCATATTGCTAATATTTCATACTTTGTGAAATATAAAACAATAATTTTGAGATATGCAATAATATAATTCATTGTGAAATGATTTCAAACCAATGTCAAATCATTTTTAATGTAAAGAGCATGTCTCTTTAAAAAGTCTGCTATAATAGAGTTTAGAATGGGATGATAAAAGAATCAATATGACTATATATATATATATATATATATATATATATATATATATATAGATAGATAGATAGATAGATAGATAGATAGATATAGATATAGATATAGATATAGATATAGATATAGATATAGATATAGATATAGATATAGATATAGATATAGATATAAGATAGATATAGATATAGATATAGATATATATCCATTTTCACTGCCTACAGAAATTTGTAGTAGTATGCAGGTTTCAGACTGGTAGAATGAACATTATTAGTAAGTGACAAATAATTAATAGCAAGTACAGCTAAAACAGACCCAAAGCAAACTAAAATAGATTTTTAAATTAATTACATGTGGGGGGAAAACACTGGCAGGTTATTCATCATTTCAGAAATTATCTTTAATTTCTTTCTAATTGGTTAAATGCTGTTGAAATTGAATCTACTTAGACATGTACAAATGGGGACTTGGTTTATCCTTAGCTATTTGTTTGTAACATTATGTTGAGACTACAGGTGAAACTCGGAAAATTAGAATATCGTGCAAATGTTCATTCAGTTCAGTAATGCAACTTAAAAGGTGAAACAAATATATGAGATAGACTCATTGCATGCAAAGTGAGATAGTTCAAGCCTTATTTTGTTATAATATTGATGCTTATGGCTTACAGTTTATGAAAAACCCAACCCCCCAATCTCATGTACCCCATAATCATCACATAATCTCATGTACGCTGTATGCCATGATCATCACAATTATAACGAATTAAGGGCATGGCATCTTTCACTTTGCATGTAGTGAGTGTTTCTCACATATTTGTTTCACCTTGTAAGTGAAATGAATGAACATTTGCATGATACAATAGGCCCTCACATAACGACGTTGCTTGGTTCCCCATGTAGCGTCGCTATAGGGGAAACGTCATTGTGCGGTTTTCAATGGCAGCTTGTGGTTTATCCGCAGATATGAATTGGCAATAACTTTCCCTAAAAGGTTAGGGTTTGGCCAAACACGACCTTGAGCCTATATAGCTCGGTGGGGAAGGAAATTGGGGAGCGGATTCATATAGTCATAGTTATGATTCACGAGTGCCCAGCTGGCCATTAGCTCGTATATGGGCAAATACCAAAGGCCATAAGGTGGTGACCTAAGATAAACATGCAATGTATATCTCACATCCGCAGACTCGCTAAGCCAGAGAGCAAACCATGGTGTGGTTGATTAACTCACCCCAGATGGACTCCAAGATAGGCAAACAATGGACTGTCATCCTGCAGTTAATTAACTGATAAGCATGCTTCCTGGAACATCCTAGTTACTCATTCTCCCCTTTTGCCAGATGATCATGTCTGTATGAATGCAATGGTTTGGGGCAAAGAATAAAATGTCAGCAGTCCAAGTGGGCTGCACTGGACTTTCACCTCAAGCTCTGCCTCATGTGCCTTTTTTCATCCAGTCACTCCGCACCCAGTGGGCCATATCTGGCCCACTATTACAACAGCAGCTGTGCCATCTAGCAGCAAAAAACTGTCATTACCCACACAACGACATTAAAAAAATCATTAATCCGTACAACAACTTTTTTCCTCATTGTGTGGATAGTCATGTAGCGAGTGACGCCGCGTCGATAAGGGGAAATGACGCTATTCGAACGCATCATTATTCGAGGGTCCACTGTATTCTAATTTTCCAAGTTTCACCTGTACATTCCTTTTGTATGTAATCCACTTCATGCTATCGGGAAATGATATTATAAAGGCCAGTATAATCAATAATGTTTTCAGATTCAATTCAATAAAAGAGACAGCTGCATCAGATGTGTACAGAAGTTGCATAACTAGGATGGAGAAACAGGAACATCTGCTTTTCTATCCATGGAGGAGTTACAAAATAGGCATCAACCATCACATAATAAATTATTTAAATGCCTTTTTGTTTGACTCAATATCAGCATATAGGCAACAGATTAAAACTCTAACACCATTTGTCCAAGTAAACTGCTGTCCTAGGCCTGCAGCCTATCACAGTGAAGCACACTGAGCTACTGCATGCTGATGATGAAAGAAAAGAAACATCAGAGCAAAAGATTTTATGTGTTTACTCAAAAGCAATCTCTGCTGAGCTGCACAGGACATTTCACAGCCACATGTAAGTGAGCACAGGACTGCAGATTAAAAGAAATAACATTGTGCCAAGCAAGAAAAATCTAGAGTTTCCAATTGTGTTACTCTGCAGTGGCTTAGTGGTTAAGAGGCTGAAATTGATGACTGGAAGGTCGGCAGGTCAGCAGTTTGAGACCCAAGTGCAGCACAATGGAGTGAGCCTCCATCTCCGTCCCAGCTCCTGCCAACCTAGCAGTTTTAAAGCAAAAAGTTTTGTTGTTGTTGTTCAGTCGCACAGTCAATTCCGACCCTTTGCAACCCTATGGACCATTGTTCTCCAGGCGCCTCTGTCCTCTACCATCCCCCTCTGTCCTCCCAGTTCTGTGCCCATTGTGTCTACAATACCATCTATCCATCTCAGCTTTGGCCTCCCCCTTCTTCTTTTGCCCTCCACCTTTCCCAACATCACGGCCTTCTCAAGTGAGTCCTCCCTTCTCATTTGATGCCCAAAGTACTTTAGCCTCATCTTTACTATTTGACCTTCCAATGAGCAGTTAGGGTTGATTTCTTCTAAGATTGACCTATTTGTTCTCCTCGCTGTCCAGGGTACCCTCAAAACTCTCCTCCAACACCACATTTCAAAGGCATCTATTCTTCTGCACTCAGCTTTCCTAATTGTCCAGCTCTCACATCCGTACATGACCACTGGGAATACCATTGCTTTGACTATTCTAATTTTTGTTTTCAAGGTGATGTCTCTGCTTTTCACTATGTTCCCCAGGTTTCTCATTGCTTGTCTCCCAAGAATCAGTCGCCTTTTTATTTCATGGCTGCAATCCCCATCTGCAGTGGTCTTTGATCCTATTTTCCAGGAACTGATTGGGCCTGTTGCCATTATCTTGGTTTTCTTGATATTGAGTCTCAAGCCAGCTTTGGCACTCTCCTCCTTCAATCCAAATCAAGAGATTATTTAGGTCTTCCTCACTTTCTGGCATTAGGGTGGTATCATCTGCATATCTCAGATTGTTGATGTTTCTCCCAGCAATTTTTATCTCATATTGTGATTCCTCCATCCCTGCATTGCACATTATGTGCTCTGTGTATAAGTTGAATAAGCAGGGTGACAAAATGCAGCCTTGTCTTACTCCTTTTCCTATTCCAAACCACTCCGTCATTCCGTGTTCTTCCTAACTGTTGCTTCTTGATTCATGTACAGATTTCTCAGGAGGCATATGAGGTGCTCTGGTATTCCCATCTCTTTAATCACTTGCCACATCTTGTTGTGATCCACACAATCAAATGCCTTAGTGTAGTGTAGCAAAAAGTTGCAAGTAGATAAATAAGTACCGCTTTGGTGGGAAGGTAAACAGTGTTCCATGCACTCCAGTGTTTAGTCATGCCTGCCACATGGCCATGGAAACGTCTGCAGACACAGACGGTACTGGCATTTTGGCTATAAACAGAGATGAGCACTGAACCCTAGCAGGCTTTTGAGCAAGGGTGATCTTTACCTTTACCTTTACCTTTACCTTTACCTACTCTTTGCTAACCTAAGATGCAGAGACTGAAATGGCGATCCTTTTTGTGCAAGACAAATTTGCTGCATTTGAGCTTAGGCACTCTAAAGGGATTGCGATGACATATAGTTCTTCCCTTTGTGTGTAGCCCACAGAGATGGGCTTCATTATTTTTTTTAGGGCTTAGCAATAATTCACTATGCTAAGGCAGCATTGAGGCAGCTAAGAGATCCCGCCTCACCTTTTCAGTTTTCACTTTAACTTTTGTCCATGCTCCGCTGGTCCAGCCACTTCAGCTTATAACAGGAATGCCCAAACCATGGCCCGGGGCCAGATCCAGCCCCTGATGCCAATTCATCTGGCCCACGAAACCCTAATTGCTCTTGGAAGCAGAAGTAAAACGTGCTTATGCAGGAGCGACGAGGGCTTCGTGGGCTGGACAAATGGGCATCAGGAGACAGATCCAGCCCCCAGGCCATAGTGACCAGCTCTTTGAACCACGTGACCGGCCCATGGCCCAAAAGGTTTGGGCACCCTTGGTTTATAACATTACATCCACTTCAGTTGACATGGTTTCTTTTTAGACTAGCCAGAGGAAACAACATTTGATTATATTGCCATCATTTCCCCATGAACTATCAAGGTCACCTAAACTCTGCTTCATTGAAATTAGATGCTGAGATGGATATCAGGAAATGGCATTTATAACCTGCTCCGGTTAAGCTTCCATGACCAATTTTACTTGTATCTTGCAAAGAAACAAATCCATGTATGGGATATGATCTATGCAGAACTCTGATCTGAATGCTACAAAGCTATATCCAACTGACTCTATAGTGACTACAAAACTAAGTGCATTTGTGTAAATCAGGCATATCAGAAAACAAAAGCAAAAGAATAAAAATTAAAAACACTGCAGCACTTTAAAGACTAACTGCTATATTTTTACTGTGAGCTTTCATGGATCAAGTCCACTTCTTCAGACCTGTGTAAATGAGATTCTCTATAAATAGAGTTGCCATAATTCTCTCCCACAAAACCGGGACAGAAGTATACTTGACAAAAATGGGCGCGTTATCTACAAAATAGCCTTTTAAAAAAAAACATAATATAATGACAGCTGTAAAACACTTTCACATTAAACATATCAATACATAAACCAATTTATTTGCAACAGTTAATTCAGTTAAGACAAACTGTTGTACTTCTGAGAAGTCATGTTGTGGTCAATTCTTAATGTCCTCAGTTCCAAGAAACACACTGATCACACTTATCGGGCAGTGGTATGAGGTGAGGACGTTAAGATTTGTCTTCAGGTATACTCCAACTCCAATGTGGCAGGAAATCGCTTGTTTGATAGCGAGAGTCCAAATTTATTTTCATGCTGTGTTATAATACACAATCAGTAAGTTTTAAAAATCTGGGACTTTAACATGATTTTTATTTAACTAGCTGGGACAATTTTTCTAACCATGAATCTGGGACAATCCCGGTTTTCTGGGACGTATGGCAACCCTATCTATAAACGTTCTTCATGGTCGCTTTCTGTTTCCAGCATTGATCATTATATGTTATCTCTGAACCCAATCACTAACTCTTCTGTATTCTTGTTAATCTCTTTTAACATGAAAATTTGAATATGGACATCCTGAGTTTCCTGCAACAGAATTGGCAATAGTAATTTCGTGTCAGAGGTTCTCTGGGTTGAAAGGACTTTTAGGGGACATGTGAATGAGGCTCCCCAAGTGTAGCTCTTGGGTATTGAAACCTGACCTTCCAGTCTCCAGCTCAGCGACTTAACCATTATGCCACCGGGGAGCTGCGTAAATAAATACAACCTCAAGCTACCAATGAACTGTATTATTTCCTTTCCTTTCAACAATCACATTTCCTTTCCTTTCAACAATCACATATGCTACAGGTGAGAGATAAACATGAGTGTATATCTTTAAACAAACATATCAAGAAAGCCTGATTTGGCCAGTGGATGTAAAGAGGAGTAATATGCTGCTATATATTTGTAGGAGAAAACACTACACTATATATGCAGCAACTGTATTTGCCCAGATTTTTTTTTTAAAGGGGGGGGGATTTGGACAAAAGTTATGTACCTGCTAGCTATGCTAGCTGGGAGATTGTGGGCTTTGTAGTCTAAAACAAACTAAATGTTTCCCAGCTTTGCATCTGCCACATAAAGTAGCCAGACAAAGCTTAGATGTATAAAGCATTAAAAGGGACATGGTTTTTGTTGGCCAAAGTGTTCTGTAAACTTCTATTGCTAACTGCCAGAGATGTAATATCGGGGTGCATATACATATTGTAAACAAATAAATGCATACATGAAAACAGTTTGCATCTCTGAATGTGGAACATTCCCGGGAAGAAATAATTCTGTCTACTTGATAGGGGAACCTCTTCTGATGGCAGCATAAGCAGCTTAGATTTTTCCTTATGTAAGTAAGATAGCAGTACAATGATATTGACCTCCTGGCCATTGGACTTTAGAGAATAGAAGACGGAGATACTTCCATTAGGCTGCATATGAAATGGCTGGAGGCGCTGCCTTTGGGTTTAGAAGGTAGATATCAAATAAACCCAATTCCTGCAAACATTCTCATTCTGTGATGCTCTCTCAAAAGACTTAGCTACCCAATTTCCACAGCTGTACCAATAAGGATAAGCTTGAAGCTGACAGGCAGTCTGTGCTCCGGCAGTTGCCTAAGATATATGAACATCGTAGAAGTTTAATATAGGAAATTTCAAAGACGATTGTATTTCCCTCTTTCTCTTATGGAAGATAGATCCATTTGGCTACTGAGGATTATTAAATTGGCCACCCACACTGCCAAGTAAATATAATTAACTTGGCAACAAAAGCCCCAATGTATTGATTGTTGTCATTTTAGACCAATGCTGAAGGGGGCACAGGAAAAAAACAAACCCATAAAGTATTTATAATCAGCATTATCCTTCTCTGCTGACAACCTATTTTCTCCATTTTATACTGCAAAATGTATTAATCCTAGAAGAGTGATATTTCCTCTCTGCTTTGTACAGCCGTGTGTAAAAATAAAAATGTTAACTGCCAACACATAATTGTCTTACTCGAGATGTGTGTTTTCAGTTTGCAGCACAGATGCTCATGTTTCTGAACATGAGCCATTGAGTTGTAAATATCTTATCCACTGAGGCCTAAGCTATCTGTATTGCTGCTTAGAGAGCGACACTGAAAATTTGAAATTTTTTATGACATTCATGCTGATTTGGCTTTCTGGGCACTGAAATCCATCTGTATCTTGAGAAAAATCATGAAGGCATTTTTGCTTCAAATAACACATCTCTTTTTTTACTGCATATAGCTGGATGGATAGCTCAGTGGATTAGATCTCTGGCTGCAGAGCAATACAGTTGGTGAGGAACCGTATTATATGGCTTGTTGACCCTTGTCACTTTGCATATAAGAGAAAGAGATCCACGGAGGATGCTGTGGCTACGGCCCTACATGCTGTTCTGACCCATTTGGAGAAACAAGGGACTTATGCGAGACTGTTATTTGTAGATTTTAGTTCTGCTTTTAATACTATTCTTCTGCATAGACTGGTGCCCAAATTATTAGATCTGTGGCTTCCGCCATGCTTATGCAGGTGGATACTAGATTTCCTATCAGATCATTCCCAATGGGTCACGATGGGCTCTCATGTCTCTGCAGATCTCAGTATAAGTACGGGGACGCCGCAGGGGTGTGCTGAGCCCGCTTCTATACACGCTTTACGCAGTGGTGGGCATCAGCAGGTTCGCACCAGATCATCAGAACCGGTAGCAGAAATTGTGGCTGGCTGTGCCCATCCAAGTTTTGAAATAAAGTAGTCCTAATTCGGGTGCAATGCAGGGTTTTCCCCCTGGCCACACCCACCACACCACGCTCACAGTGTGGTAGTAAATTTTTTGGAGCCCATCACTGGCTTTACACATATGATTGTGTTCCCAGTTACCCCAGCAATAAGATCATAAAGTTTGCAGACGACACAACAGTGGTGGGTCTGATTACTGCTGGGGAGGGAGAGTCGGCTTACAGGACAGAGGTTGAGATGCTGATGGAGTGGTGTGGGGAAAACAATTTATTCCTCAATGTAAAAAAGACAAAAGAGATCATTGTGGACTTTAGAAAATGCAAATTGAACATCCAGCCACTTATTATTGAAGGGAATTGTGTGGAACAGGTCTCGGTGTTTCGATTTCTGGGAATGGAGTTGAGGGATGATCTAACATGGGGAGCAAACACCAAAGATCTGGTGAAGAGAGCACAGCAGAGGTTATACTTCTTGAGAATCATCAGGAAGAACAACCTTTCAAAGGACCTGCTGTTGGCATTGTACCACTGTACCATAGAGAGTGTGTTAGCCTATGGTCTGTGCATATGGTTTGGGAGTTGTACAGCTAGGGAAAGAACAATGCTGTCCAGGGTCATAAAGACTGCGGAGGGGATAATCGGGCGTACTCTTCCCACTCTAGATCAAATCTATGCCACCAGGTGTTATAAGAAAGCTGTAGAGATTGTGCAAGATAGTACGCACCCCGGAAATGATCTCTTTCAGCTTCAGCCTTCTAGAAGAAGGTATAGGGTCATAAAGACCAGGACCAGCCACTTGAGAAATAGTTTCTACCCAAAAGCAGTTTTGGCTTTGAATGCAGTGCAATGCAGTCTATGAGGGAGCTTCTGTATATAGTTTTTAGAGTTTTAGAGCTTTTTAGGGGTTAAATGTGTATATGTGGGGTGGGAGTATGTTGATAATTTTGTATAGTTGTATTTTGTTTAGGTTTTGTTGGGTTGATAAGTGTTTTTCCCCCCCAATCTCGTTGTTCTGTGCAGGACAATGACAATAAAGATTTATCTATCTATTTTTGGTTTGTGTCCTACTGTCCATCCCAGAAAAGCAAGCCTGTGTGACCTTGGGCAAGATGCCTAGTCCCAGGATGCCCCCTGAAGAAGGGGATGGTAAACCACTTTGCTGTATTATCCACCTAGAAAACCCTTGAAAGGGTAACCAAAAGTCAGAATTGACCTGGCAGCACATAATTATTATTTATGTGTGCACATGCTCTATACATACAAACAATCTATTCATGTTCAACATTCACAGACTGTTCCCACATGGACCAATACACCAGATTTGTCCAGCCTCATCTTCCTATTATACTTCAAGGGGTGGAGAACCTATGGACCTTCAAGTACTGTTGGACTCCACCTCCCACCATCTCCCACCACCCCCTACCAGCATGGCAAAAAGCTTTGGCTGAAAGGAGCTTTAGTTCAACAGCATTAAAAAAAAACCACATGTACCCCATTCTTAACTTTAAGGGATTAGTCCAATGTTCAGTAGTAGTACATTCAAATGGCTCTGGGTTCAACCTAAAGCTGTGTACAGCCCAGAGTTAGGAGCAATGCAGACAATAATGAGTTAGATGAGCCAATCACCTAACTCAATGTACAGCACATCCAATTTAGATTCACACACATCTTTAGTGAGCATGCTCAGGCTTTAAAACTCCTTTTCAAGGAAAGCACCTCTTGTCTTTTCTTCATTGGCTTTTCATCAGATGATGAAAACCTTCCTTTATTGCAAGAGTTCTCAAACTTTTCATGCCGTGAGCTGGTCACATGATTGAGTGGGCCAGTCACATGTTTCCTCCCACCATGAAACATGTCCGCGGCTATCGTAAATGTGTTTATGACAGCCACGGGTGCATTTACAGCAGCATTTATGCATGTGTTGGCGCGTTTTACTTTCACTTCTGGTAGTGGCAAGGGCAGCACAGGCTGGATGATTTGGCAGCACAGGCCAGGTCTGGCCCATGGGCCATAGTTTGGCCACCCCTGCTTTATAGGAACGCATTTGAGTGCTTTCTTCCTGGTTTGGGAATTTGAATATTTAAAAAAATAATATTTTGTTGCTTCCTACAGCAGTATTGGTAAGATTTTATGGTTTTCTTCCTACAACAGTTTTTTATGTGTTCATTTTAAATATTTAAAAAATACAATCATGTCATTTTCTGCTATAGCTTTGGCATTTTACAGTTCTCTTCTTGTACTAGATTTCCATCTGTGGATTTCAGTGTTTTAAAAGTGAAATTATGTTATTTTCTCCTGGAATTTTTGTGTTTTATTGTTATATTATAAGAAATGTCGGGGGTGTGGCTAAGATGGCCGATGAGTAACATCTCGATTTGGATGCTCGCGCTTACCAAAGTGGTAATTAATGTGAACGACTAAAATGGAAAAATTTTAAAGTGGTATTTTTTGCTGATAAGACTCCTGCTTGCCTATTTGGAAAGTTTTGAAGTTGGGCGGTCGAAGTTTGGGAGGTTTCCTGGGTAGGAGAGGCGCGCGACGGAAGCCGTGGCTTCTCCTGCCGAGGAACCGAGAACGGGACCTGCGAGACAGCAGAGATTCGAGGTGGCAGTAAAATCGGCAAGAAAGCGACTCTACGCAAGTTTATGAAAGTCTATGTGGAAAAGTTAAAGGTAACTGGGGATTCTGTTTAGAAGAGCCCGGACTTGGAAGCGGGTGTGGAAGTGGATAAAATCGGGTTGTCGATCCGTTAATGGCGGCAGTCCTGGAAAACGAAAGTGGTTGTGTTTTGGTCTAAGGCTCTTTTGCGCCTCAGGAGAACCGCGGCGTGCTCCTCTTTTTTGCCTTTTATTACACAGCTTGGAATTTGGGTTCTTTTTTTTCCTCTCATTCCTCTCCCTGGCGGCTTTGATTCAAATGAAAAAACTTGGGTGACCGTTTCCTTGGAGTTTCTATTTTTGCAGTTTGGAGTGCGAATATTTGGGCTGTTTACTTTGGGGAAACGGGCCAGATGTGGATTATTCTTTTTTTTCTTTTTGTTTGGATCGTTTTCCGGTTCCTGCTTTTTTGTGGATTACAACAATTAATTCTTCGCTGGATTTCTTCCTCTCTACAAGCTTCGTCAGAATTGTCTGGATAGGTGTTACTAGTGGCTGCAGCGGTACAGGCTTGAGTGGATTGATTACGAGCTTGCAACGCTCTGCAACACTGGACTTTCTTAGTGGGTGTCATCATGGATAAAGGCACAAGAGGGAAAGCAAAAGAGGAAGAACCAGTTGTGAAGTCTAAGAGGAAAGAAAAAGCACCAATGGAAGAGGTCCCTCAGTCTTCATCACCACCACCTGAACCCTATGATCATACTCAAATTATGTTCCAGAAATTGGAGAAAAATGAGGAATCAAGGGTGAAAGATAGAAATGAAATGATGAAAAAACAAGATAAGGTGGTATCATCTGTTATGGATTTCTCAAAAAAAGTGGATTTAAGTTTGCAAAAAGTAGACGGAAATGTGAAATTGGTCCAAAATGAGGTAAATGTTATAAAAAAGGAAATAAAAGGGACCCAGGAGGCGGTGCGGGAGAATAAGCTGAAATTGGAAGAGCATGAGAAAAGGATTGATGCTGTGGAAGATATGATGAGAAAGCAGAACATTGTGATCCGTTAGGTGGTTGAACGGACACCAGACCAGCTAAGAGAAAGAGTGGTTCAGTGGTTAAATGGTTTGAATATGGGAAAGGAATTTGTACAGGAAGATATTGTAAGTGCATTCAGGGTGGGTCCAAGAAGAGGGAAGGTGGTTCAAAGAAATGTTTTGGTAAAATTTGCAAACTGGGGAGATAAGCTTAGAGTAATGGCCTTTTTGAAACAAGCTGGTTCTGGCACCCTGAAATTTGATGGTTCTGAGGTAGAAGTATACAATGATATTTCAATGAAAGAAAGAATGTGGAGGTATAAGATGAGACCTGTAACTAAACTGTTGATGAGCAAAAGCATAAGGTATAATTGGAGATTTCCACAGCAATTGCGCTTTTTTATGAGAAAAGAATGCAAGTAATTGATGAAGGGACCGATCCACTGGAGTATTTGAGTTTGCTGGAGCTGGTAAAAACAGGTACAGAAGAGTGGATAAATTTTAAGAAAGAACTGTTGGAATTGGGTGCTCTAGGGAGGGAGTATGAGAGGGCAGAGGCTGGTGGCGCTACAGGTGGAACACCGCAGGGAAAAGAAGAAGAGGAGCTGTCACTGATCATGGTGGAGGAGGAGGCAAGTAAGGAGCAATGAGAAATAGATTAATAAAAAACAAATTATTCAAGCACTATATAAGGGTGAGTAGCGCGTAGCACTGGTTGGTAGGCACATCTTGCATGTCTCCCCTCTCCCCTCTTTGGTTATCAAAGGCGTATTTTTTTCGAAGAAAGTGGGGAGAGTGACAGTGTGTGTTTTATGTAGAATTTTGTGTTTTTGGGGGAAGGGGTTGGTGGTGGCACGCCCAATGGAGAGTTTAGAAGTTAGAAAGGAAATAGATTATGGGAAATATTAAAATATTAACTTGGAATGTAAAGGGTACAGGTTCTGTTCTTAAGAGGCAGAGGTTGGAATTGGCTTTGAAGAAAGATAGACCCGATATAGTGTTCTTACAGGAAACGCACCAAAAGTCAAAAGATACAAACAAACTTTTTTGGGGATAGATTCAACACTATGAGATGGCGTTTGGTACTTCAAAAGCGAGAGGAGTGGCAATTATGATTTCTAAAAGATTAGGATTTGAGATAATAAAAAGTGTTGCCGATCAAGAAGGTAAATATTTGATTGTAAGAGGAAAAATAGAAGACGAGGAAATAATGTTGGTAAACATATATGCTCCAAATGAACATCAAGCGGATTTCTTAGAAAAGGTTCGGAAAGTAGTGGAGCTAGAAAATGTTGCAAAAATCATTGTGGCTGGAGACTTTAACTTGATAAGGTCAAACTTAGACTGTACGAATTTAGCAAGATGTGGAATTGGCTTGAAAGGGAAGGTTTTAGACAAATGGATGGTTGCGATGGGTTTGAAGGATTCGTGGAGAGAGATCAAGGGCTCGGAAAGGGCATATTCTTTTTTTTCACACGTCCATGGGACCTACTCTAGAATAGATTATGTTTTTCTTACAGAAAATTTGATCAAAAATATTGAGGGAATGGAAATAGGGATTTTTAAGGAATCAGATCACGCTAAAGTACTTTTGGAATTGAAATTACAAAAAGACAATCGAAGAGGAAGAAGTTGGAGGTATGATCCTAACCTATTTAAAGACCAAAAATGTAAAGAACAAATCATGGAAAGGTGGAGGGAAAGCTGGCAGTGGAACGATAATAACGAAGTAAACTTTAACGTTGTTTGGGATACCATGAAGTCGGTTTTCAGAGGGGAAAGTATAAAGCTGGCGAGTACTAAGTATAAAAGATATAAGGCAGACCAGATGGAAAAAGAAAAAGAAATAAAGCAGCTACAGGAAGAACATTCAAAAAGTAAAGATAAAAAAACTTTCACCAAACTGCAAAGACTTAAGGCAGAGCTAATGGGTAAGGATATTGATAAAGTTAAAAGAGATTTGATTTACCTAAATAGAGAGTATTTTGAATTTAGTAATAGAAACTCAAGATTATTAGCAAGAGCAGCTAAGGCAAAAAAAGAAAAAAGAGAAATTGGGGTGTTGGTTAATAAACAAGGGGGTAAGATGTAATAAGAATAGGGATAAATGTAAAATAGTGAAGGAATTTTATCAAACATTATATGCAAAAAAGGAGGTAGATGTGGAGAGGCTTAAAGGGATTTTGGAGAGACAGTTAGGGAATGGAATAAAACAGGAACATCGAGAAAAAATGGAGGAATGGGTCACTGACAAAGAGGTAAATGAGGTAATCAGTGGCTTGAAGATGGGGAAAGCCCCTGGAGATGATGGACTATCGTCAGAGTTCTCTAAAAAATTTAAAGATGTTGTGGTTCCAAAGTTAGTGAAGCTATATAATTATATTTTAGATGGAGGACAAATTCCAACTTCATGGTATAGTACCATAATCGTTCTGCTGCCAAAACCGGGAAAGAATCTGGAAAAGGTGGAAACATACAGACCAATTTCTCTTATAAACCAGGACGCCAAGATCTTGACAGCAATATTGGCTAACCGCTTAAACAGTTTTATGGGGGAATATATAAATGTTGATCAAGTTGGTTTTTTAAAAGGTAGGCACATGGCTGACTTGACTAGAAGGGTATTAGATCTAATTGATAATGTTAATCAAACAAAGGAAAAGGTGGGTTTATTATCATTAGACATTTTTAAGGCATTCGATTCATTACAATGGTCTTCGATTAAGGAAATAGTCAGAAACTATGGATTTGGGGATAGATTTAGAAGGGTAATTGATCTATTATACCAAAAAGGGAGTGCTAGGATTAGAGTAAATGAAGAGGTTACGGATGAGGTAAAGCTTGAGGCAGGTACCAGGCAGGGTTGTCCATTATCTCCTATCCTGTTTATTATGGCAATGGAAATCTTAGCTAAAAATATAAGGGAGATCCAAACATAGAAGGGATACTGGGTAATAAAGTGAGTATGTATGCAGATGATACGTTGTTAATAGTCAAAAATCCAGAGGTGGTAATGGATAGGATTAAAGACCAACTTCAGGAATTTGAGGTTATAACTGGACTGATGATAAACTGGGACAAATCAGAACTGATGCTGTGTAACATGGGGGTGAAGGAGATGGGAAGGATAGTGAGGACATCTAGCATACAAATTAAAGAAAAGCTGAAATATTTGGGGATAACCATTTCAAATAAATTGGAAGAACTTAAAAGACTGAATTATGACAGTTTGAAAGTAGAATTTAAGAACAAATTACAAGGGTTTCAGAGGTTGAATCTGTCATGGTTTGGGAGGATTGCAATTTGCAAAATGATGTTGCTGCCGAAGATTAACTTCTTATTTGACGCACTTGCAATCCATTTGAAGGAGAAGGAAATCAATGCGTTTCAAAAGATGTTCAATGATTTTTGTAATGGAGGTAAAAAATCCAGACTTCCAAAGAAGCTTTGGTACCTGCCACAGAAAGAAGGGGGTTTGGGTATGCCAAATTTGTTAGCATACTATCGAGCATTCCAAATTAAGAATGTTGTGAAGATCTTGGCAAGAGAAAAGGTAATTTGGGAGGAATTGGAGATGAAAGAATACAGGAATATTGGCAAAATGATCTTTTTGGGAATTAAGGATAAAACGATAAAGACAAGCAATACTATGATGAGAGGCCTCATGAAGGTGTGGAAAAGAGTAAAGAAAGACTTGGTCCCAGATCTCTCTCCAATTTTGGAATTGACTGATATGGTGTGTTTTCCGATAAAAATAGATAAGGAAAAAAAGGAAATATTGGATAAAAATGAAGTGTCTTTACTGAAGGAATGGTTAAAAGTTTGTGAAGATGAAACCAAGAGGAAAAAAATATTTGAAAAGTTAAAATTGGATTGGTTTCAGAAACTGAAGGTTGATAATTGGAACAAAAAATATAGAAGAGAAGTAGGTATAGATAGAACAAAGACCGAATTTGAAGAATTGGTATTAAAGATCAGAAAAGGAGAAAAGAACATTAAGGGTCTAGTAAGCAAACTCTATACTATATTGAATAAGGGTAATGATCCACAGGAAGATTTGAAACGGAAGTGGGAACAAAATTTGAATATAAAAATAGGAGATATTGAACGGAGAAATAAGTGGAAAAAGAGGATAATGAGAACAATGTCAGTAAGAATCAAGGAACATAATTTTAAAATGTTGTGGCAATGGTACTTGACACCACTGAGGCTGCATCAGATGGATAATAAAATGGATAATTTATGTTGGAGATGCAAAGAAACGGTTGGAACTTATGAACATATGTGGTGGAGTTGCAAAAAAATAAATGAATTTTGGAGAAGAATAGAAGGAGAGATTGGGGAAATATTGGGTAAAAGAATTAAGTTGGTGTCAGGTACCATTCTATTAACAGATGTGGAAGGTATGGGTTTGAATAAGGTGGAAAAAGAATTATTGGAAATTATGTTAACCACAGGTAGACAATGTATCGCCAGAAATTGGAAAAATGATGTATTTATACATACCGGAGAGTAGTATAAGGAAATGTGGAGTTTAGCATTGAATGACAAACTGACATGGGAGATAAAAGTAAAAAGGGATAATTTGAAAGAAAATAGGTTTTGGAATATTTGGAAGCCGTTCGTGGATCACTCTCTTATGGCTAGGGACAGTTCTGGACCTGTACCATCTCAAAGTGGGTTTTGGAGATGATATAGACACTAAACTCTCCGGGCATTGTAAATATTCACTGGGTGTTGTGTAACCAGTAAAGAAATAATAAACAGTTGTAATACTGAAAGCTCTTATGAATGCTATGGTTATAGTGATAACCTATAATGTGGGTATTTAATATTGTGGGTTATACTGCAAACAACTAGTTTAATAGTTCGGTTTCACTTACCAGTGATAACTTTCGTTCTTCGAGTATATAGTTTGTGAATACACACTCATGGGTTATGCGCCTGCGCAGAACGTTGATTGGAGGCTTGAAAAGCTATTGGTCAAAAGTTTTGGCGGTAAGACCGCCCACCGTACCGCCCACCCTGAGGCGCCCGCGCGCCATTTTACCTCAGTTCCATACTTAAGCCAAGCACAGGATAAACCAATTGATCTCATCCGTGCAGCTCAAGAGGGGAGGCAGGGTGGGTAGTGTGTATTCACAAACTATATACTCGAAGAACGAAAGTTATCACTGGTAAGTGAAACCGAACTTTCTCCTTCGTATAGTTTGTGAATCACAACTCATGGGAGATTAGCAAGCTCACACTTACTTGGTCGGTGGGCAGTCGGATGAAATGATCCCACGATGAAGATGATGATGGTCAGGCAGGGTGAACTGTCCGATGAGCCCGGAGCCCCCTAGTGAGGACGACACGGCCAAGCCTGGCGTCCGCAGTGGCTCTGGTGTCCACCCTGTAGTGCTGGACAAATGTAGAAGGTCTGGACCAGGTGGCAGCCTTACATATGTCCTCAAGCGGTGTGCCCTCCAGAAAGGCCGTGGATGTTGCAACCGCTCTGGTAGAGTGCGCCCTGACATGCGGTGGAGGGGGCAGCGATGCCGACTCGTAGGCCAAGTAGATGGTAGACCGCTGCGCAGAGATGGGTTCGCCTTTGGACTTGCCTCCATACGCCACAAAAAGGCGTTGCGACTTCCTGAACTCCCTTGTCCTGCTGGTGTAAAACAATAAAGTTCGTTTGACATCCAGCGTGTGCCAAGTCCTTTCTTGGGCGTTAGTGGGGTTCTGGAAGAAGGTTGGCAAGGAGATAGTCTGTGCCATATGAAACTGGGAGACCACCTTGGGAAGGAAGGTGATATCCGCTTGGAGTACCACACGGTCATTGAAGAATTGAAGAAAAGGTGCGTCTGCCCGCAGAGCAACCAGTTCACCAGCTCGTCGAGCAGACGTGATAGCCACCAGAAAGGCCGTCTTCCATGTGAGGAGGCGAGCATCCGTGGTAGGCATGGGCTCGAAAGGAGTCCTGGTGAGCGCGTTGAGGACGGTAGAGAGTGACCATTGGGCCGTCGGGGTCCTGACCAGAGGGAAGGCGTTCCGCAGCCCCTTGAGGAAACGCTTCACCGTTTGGTCACAGAAAGCACCAGAAGCGGGCGAGCCAGCCGGAGAGTGAGGCACCACCGCTGCGAGGTGTACTCGGATGGAGGTGATGCTGAGGCCAGACTCCGCCAGATGGAGGAGGTAGGTCAAGACGTCCTGTAGTCCCACCTGTGAAGGGGATGTCTGCTGGGATGCCAGGAAGGCACAAAAGCGTCTGTATTTGGAAGCGTAGTACTTCCTTGTGGAAGGGCGCCTCGCTAGTTCCAGGATCCTGGACAGTCTGGGGTTATCCTCCACGCGGTGAGGTGGAGGCTGGGCAGGTCCGAGTGGTGAAGCTGGCCCTGCTCCATTTGGAGAAGCGTCGGTGACTCCGGCAGCGTGCGATACTGAGACGACATGCGTAACAGCAGCGGAAACCAGGGTTGGCGAGGCCATGCTGGGGCCACCAGGATGGCCTTGGTCCTGTGTTGATACATTCTGGTGAGAACTTTCTGGACCAGAGGAAACGGGGGAAAAGCGTAGAAATAGTCCTGATCCCACCGTTTCATGAAGGCATCGCCCTCGGAGTTCATTCCGATGCCTGCCCTGGAGCAGTACCTGTGGCATTTCGTGTTGGACTCCGACGCGAAGAGGTCGATGTTCGGAGTCCCCCAGGCCTCGCAAAGCGACTGAAAAAACCTCGTTGTCCAGTTCCCATTCGTGGGTCGTCGAGGTGAGGCGGCTGAGATGGTCGGCCAAGACATTCAGCTTGCCCTGAATGTGCACTCCAATCGGGAAAATGTGCCTCTCTAGGCACCACTCCCAGAGCTGCACAGCGAGGTAAAGAAGGGTGGTGGATCGTGTTCCGCCCTGCTTGTTCAGATACGCCACAGCCGTGGTGTTGTCCGAGGCTACTTGGACCGCCTTGCCTGTGAGCAGGCTCTCGAAGGAACGTAGGGCCTTCCAAATGGCCAGTAGTTCCAAGTAGTTGATATGGTGCACCATCTCCTGAGGCGACCAAGGGTTGTTGACCGTGAGAGTCCCGCAGGCAGCCCCCCAGCCGAGGTTGCTTGCGTCGGTCAATATTTGCAACGATGGTTGCGGGGGGTAAAAGCTCTTCCCCGTTGCCACGTTGAGTGGCGCCGTCCACCACAGCAACTGGTCCCTCAGCTCCGGAGATGGAGTTAGCCGTTTGGACTGGCTCTCCCGGAGCGCGTCGAACTCGTGAAGAAGCCATGACTGCAAGGACCGGAACTTCAACTTGGCATGAGGGATCACCGCCGTGGTTGAGGCCATGAGGCCCAGTAGTCTTTGAGCCTTTTTTGCCCGGATGCACGATTTGGTGCGAAGGTCGTTCACTCCCTGCGCGATGTCCTGCAAGCGCTTCTGGGGTGCAAAGGCTCTGGTGGCAAGCGAGTCGAGTACCGCTCCAATGTACTCGACGCGTTGAGAGGGAATCAACTTCGATTTGGTGAAGTTGATCCTGAGGCCGAGACTCTCCATGAGGTGGACCGTGAATTGCATGTCCCGAATGGCCGACGAGCTGGTGGGGGATACAATCAGCCAGTCGTCGATGTATGGGAAGACCCTGATTCCCCGCTGGCGAAGGAAGGCAGCCACCGGAGCCATGCATTTGGTGAAGACCCGTGGTGCCGTGGCCAGACCGAACGGTAGACACCGGTACTGGTACACAGAATCGCCGATGCGGAATCAAAGGAACCTTCGGTGCTCCTCGAGGATGGAGACATGGAAGTAAGCGTCCTTGAGGTCTATGACTGTGAACCAGTCCCCTTTGTTGATGAGGGGAAGGACGGTCTGCAGGGTCACCATCCGGAACTTCCTGGTGTGGATGCACTTGTTGAGGCGGCGTAGGTCCAGAATTGGACGAAGTCCTCCGTCCTTCTTCTGAACCACGAAGTACCTCGAGTAGAAGCCGTTGTCCCAGTCGGGCGGCGTCACCCGCTCGATGGCTCCCTTGGACAGAAGAGTTGATATTTCTTCCTCCAAATGGGGGGACGAGGTGGTGAAGCGATGTCTTCCTACCCGAGGCACCCGCACGAACTCGATGGCGTAGCCAGAGGACAAGATCTTTAAGACCCACCGGTCGTCCGTGATGCCTGACCATACCTGGAGGAAGTTCCGGAGGGGAAGGTACGGGATGTGGAGCGAGAGAGACTCGGCCGTCGCAGCTTCAAACGCGGGACTTGGACTTCGCGTCCGAACGCTTGCCCTGCCCGTAGGGCTGGTAACGGGGCTTGTGCTGGCGCCGTTGCTTGTAGGAGCCAGACCTGGGCTGCTCCGTAGGGCCACCCTGTTGTTGCGGGTTCCCCTGGTACCGCCGTGTGAAGGGCTGGAATCTCAGCCTGGCAGGCGGGGCCGGCGTGGTGAGCCCCAGGAACTTGGCCATGGAGTTTGTTTGCCGCATCTCGTTCAGGACCTTGTCCGTGTCCTGTCCGAAGAGGCCCTGCCCGTCGAAGGGGAACTCCTCGATGAGCTTCTTCATAGCATCATCGAGGGAGGTGCCCCTGAGCCAGGCGTGGAGACGGAGCAGAATAGCGGAGGCCATGTCCTTCGCCGCGTAGTCGTTGATGTGCCTGGCCGTCCTCATTTGCTGTTCCGATAGGAAGTCTCCTTCGGATGCCAGCGCGTCGATCCGTTTCTGGACGTCTGCGGGCAATGTCGCTGTCTCGGCCTTCACCCGCTCCCAGAGGTGGGACTGGTAAAGGCCCATGGCAGCCGAGTAGTTGGCGGCGCGGAGGAAGAGGGAACCGGTGGCGTAGAACTTACGACCCACCGCGTCCAGCTTCTTCCCTTCCGGGGTCGAAGGCACCGGGAAGCCGCTGGTGGCTGTCCTGTGTTGAAAAGCCTTGACCACCAGCGAATTCGGCAAGGGGTGAGCTTGCAGGAACTCGACGTTCTCGTCCAGGACTCTATACATGCCGTCGAGCCTGGACGAAACGGAGTGTGCTGACACCAGTTTCCTCCATGTCGCCTTCGCCGACGTCAACATGGACGGTAGCATGGTGATATGGACCGGCCGAACCGCTCGTCTGTCCAGTTTGGCGGTCATTTGGTCCTCGCCTTCCAGTGGCGGCTGGTCCACCTTCAGGTTCAGGGCGGTCCCCAGGCGCGTCAGCATAGCCGTAAGCGAGCGTTCATCCTCACCACGCGGTGGTCAACCGCGCCGATGGCTTGGTCCGGTGTCCTTTCGGCGTCGACGTCTCCCTCGTCCTCCGAGGAGGAGGCGCTGGAGTCATCGGAGGACAAGGGAGGAACTCTTACATCCACGTCGGGACCGCGCCAGTACGGCCTGGGCGGGCCGGCGGGATGGGAGTCCACCGCATCAACGTCTGGACCACGCCGCGACGATGTGGGTGGGCCAGCGGAGTGGACACTCGACCCTCGGGAGGTCGGAGGGGCCACAGCAGGGCCAACATCCCTGGGGCTTGCGGTGGTCGGTACCGGAGCCGCAGAGGCCGCAGGCATGGAGGTCTTGAACTGGTTGGCAAATGTCTGAGCCATGACCTCAAACATTCCCTTGAGGAACTCCATCTGGGATGGATCCGCCATCGGTGGGGGCGACGAAACGGTGGCCGTCGAAACGGTGGCTGGTAGAATCGGCGACGAAACGGTGGCCGGCATGGTGATCGCTGCATCGTCGAGCGTTGGAGTCCTGGGCCTTGGGGAGACGGAGGCCTGTCTCGTAGGCGAACGGGCCCTCCCACGAGGGGGAGACGGGAGCACCTGAAGTGGGCGAGCTGGAGCCCCAGCCCTGCGTCCTTTTTCAGGGGATCCCGAGGAGGATTGTCCTCCCCAGATGGATGACCCGGGCGAAGGACATCTAGCGACCGAGTACGGAGGCGAAGGCCCCGGCGAGACATGGGTGCGAGGAGTAGGCGGGAGCGATCGCCTCTTCTCCGGCCCGTGCTTCTTTTTCTTCTCTCCGTTCTTGTCCTTCTTCTTCTTCTTCTTGATGGCGAGAGTGGAAGAAGAAGCAGAAAGCGGAGGAGGCTGAGAGGCACTAGCAGAGGTAGATGTGGCCACGGCGGGAGCCAGAGAGAGTTCCATCAGGTGGGCTTTGAGCCGGTAGCTCCGGTTCTGCACTGCAAGACGGGTGAATTTCTTGCAGTGAGGGCAAGACTGGCTCTGGTGAGACTCCCCCAGGCAGAAAAGGCAAAGGCTATGCCCGTCGGAGGCAGGGAACTTCTTCAGGCAAGCAGAACACTGCTTGAAGGCAGCGGCCATCAAAGAAAAATTCTTCCAACGGAAGGTTCTGGAACGCGGGTACCCCGAAGGGCAGGCCAGCCGCCACCCCCTTGAGGGGGGAAACGGTGACCGAAGCGAGTAGGTAACCGAGTCCACCAGAAGGAAGAAACAGCACCGGGGTGGCGATCCTGCCCGAAGGACAAGATCACCGAAAAAATTGAACGCGAAGTTAGCCAAAAGACTTTCCCTCAGAAGGGCGAAAAAATTGAGGAAGCTCTCAACGATTGTCCTGCTGCTACGGCGGAAAGAAGAGAACTGAGGTAAAATGGCGCGCGGGCGCCTCAGGGTGGGTGGTACGGTGGGCGGTCTTACCGCCAAAACCTTTGACCAATAGCTTTTCAAGCCTCCGATCGACGTTCTGCGCAGGCGCATAACCCATGAGTGGGGATTCACAAACTATACGAAGGAGAACATTATGTATGTGTTAATGTGCTTGTTGTAATATTGCATTGTATTGTTATTGTTTTTTCTGTATGTTTGTTATTTTTATTTTGTTTCTTTGAAAATAAATAAAAATTTATATAGAAAAAAAAGAAATGTTTTAAATTGAGAACGTAAACCACTTGATGGTTAGCCTCCTTGAGCTCTTTTAAGGAAAGGTGAAGTATAAATATTTCCAGTAAATTACAAAAATAAAAAGATTCCTATTTTTCATGTATACATTATTACTCCATCTTCCATTCAGATATTCACAGCAGGGATTCACAAACTCAGCTGAACATATTAATGCTGCAGTATTTGTGCTTCCCTAATTTGCTGCTTGCGGGCAGTTTAACTCATTGCCAGCTGAAATGCTGTTTGGTATTTTCTCCCCTTGAACATGGCTTATTACACATAAAGCAGTTTACTCCTGACATTTAGAGCAATGCTTGATAAAAAATTCAAACAGCACAGAAACTCAACTTACTTGGTGGCTACTACTACTGTTGTGCCTAAGTCCAAAAATCTTCTCTACATACAGAAATTAACTTCCTCAACTCCAAGTACTATACAATTGGCAGCATCAATACTTCAAACCTTCCAGAAATCTCCAGTTTATGTGCACAGGATATTTTGCTTCTGTAGCCATGATTCAAAATGACAGGAAGTGGCACAATATTGTTGCGCCATATCATGTACATGTTACAGCAGGAAAATGATGCCATGCTTTAAGTAGCACAGGACAGCCTGAATGTTGACAAAATCAATGGCAGCAGTCAAAATAGAACATTCTCTTGTGCTCAAATGCCATTCACACGTGTCAAAAAAGAGCCATGACAATTGCTTTGTGTTTGGTTGAGTGGTTAACTGATTAAAAAAGGAGTCAGCATCTGGGATTTTCCCTTGCTTGGGGTGTCTATGTGAATGGAAGTGAGCACAATACTGGGAGTTAGCAAATATTGTTTCTGGAAACTCATTAGATAAAAACATGAGTTGTTTCAAAATTTAGTTTAGCAGTTTCTTTTCTACTGATAAAATCACTGCTGTTTGCATACTGGTGATTCAAGTACATACGTTTTGGAAAACCATACCTTTAAAACTACATGACTGCATGTCACCAAACATGGCAAAGACCAAGAGCAGACTATCTGCTACTTCTGTACCAGTTTGGTGCTGATTCTTCTTCTTCTTGTGCCATATCTGATTCTGAATATTAGTGATCATTGTGGCAACAGCCATGAAGACTGTTCTGTGAATATAATGCTGTGGCCTTTCATCTGCCTTCCACATCGCAGTATGATACCCGTTCTATTGATCCAGATCCGTGAGTCACTTTCTGGTCCTGAACACTTTTGGCATGCAAAGTTCTCTTCAGCCACAGGCCAGTATTGATGAAGCTGCTGCCCTCCATCAAGATGGATTCAAGTGGGACCATCACCCTTCCCTGTGGTAATTTCTTTTGTTTGAGGAGGCCCCCTTTTTTAGAATTTCATGGCTGAATGTTTTTTCTGCTCTGTTCTGAGCATTTTCACACTTTATAACTCTGACTTTTCAACTGTTAAGAGCCATTTTAAGGGTTAAAATTACAGAAAATTACAGACACTTGGTACTTAGCATACTCTTTAAGGGTGTACAATTTTGATTTTTAAGCTCATTCTTTTTGATAATTTAATGACTAAAAATGCCACAAAAGCATGCACAGAGCTGAAAATAGGTCTATTTTAAAATCATTAATTACACTCAGGAGCCCTTCCAAAAAATGTTCCCAAATTTGCCTCAGAGCAAGAGCAACTGTCTGTTACATCTGCCAAGTTTGGTGCTAATCTGTTTTATAAGTTATCATTTGGACGGGGGGGGGGGTTGACTCTCTTTTAAAAATTGCCTTTCATGTTGTTGTTTTGAAAGACATAGGGTGAGGTAAGAGACAGATAATCTATATTTCCCATTCTGTACTCAAAAGAAAGTTTGCTGTATGTAAGCAGGAATCTATACCTATAAATCCAAGCGTTAACCGTTGGAATGTGACAAAGGCTCCCGCACCCGTCCACACTATCCCGTACCAAGCCTCCTACACTCGCCCAAACCCAGTACGGAGGTAACTGTAGGGTTGAGAAATGCGCCAGTGGGGCAAGAGTCCCACGAACATGAACAAAGGAAAACAACTTCAATTCCCAATGCTCTCTGCGCCGCACCACAGCCAATCAGGCTGAGAGGCACAAGCAAAAAGAACATTGGGAAATGTAGCGCAGCCAATCAAAATCGAGCCGCAGAAAAAAAGCGCTGCAAGAAAGCAAACCACAAACGCGAAACTACAAGTCCCAGCATCCTGTGCGCCGTGAGCGCGCAGAACGCTAAGAAAGCCAGCGTGCAAAAAATAAACTTACAAAACGCAACGGGAACGCAAGTCCCCAGCAGGCAGACTCAGCAGCACCTCACAGCCATGCAAAACAAAAAAGGCACAAAACGCCACCGCGAGACCCCCGCCGTCCTTCTTTCCCAGAGCAACAGGGAGAAGAGGGACACCCTCTCCTCCATGCTACCCCGCCGAAGACATGGCGAGACCACCACCAGCCTCAAGTAAAGTTGAACTGGGGTGAAAAGAACCCCAAAACAGGCAGCCGTTCGTCACCCTCCCTGGCGGATGACTGGCTGATGCCTTTGTACTTCTGAATACAAAAGCTGCAGCCAGCAATCTGCAAGGAAGAGCCCCACCCCTTACGGATCGCTGCCTGCCGATCTCCGGTTAGGTAAGCCAGGCAAAAAAGAAGACAGAGAGGAGAGAACCATCGTTAGGCAGAGAAAGCTCTTCTCTGCCTCCTCCTTCTCCCCCAACCTACCTAACGAACCTTCCCAGGAGAAGAACAGGCTGACTGCCTCCTCCTTCTTTCCCCCATTGCTGCATCGAAACCAAAATTCAAAGCAGCAATGGGGAAAAGAGGAACCCACAGGCAGCCCGTTCTTCACGCTAAAGTAAACACCAAAAACAAACACCAACATTAAAAATAATAATAAAACAACAATAAATCAATAATTTAAAAAACCATTAATAAACAAAAAATAAACCAGACTACACAAACAAAAGCATTCACAATAACTCAAAACCACATACAAAACACCTAACTACAACATGAAAAAAACACAAATTACACAAACAAACAACAACTAATTACACAAATAAACAACAACAAAATAAGAAAAATTAAACAAAATCAGAAATAACCAAACCAATTAAACAAACCTAAAACTCAACCAAAACAAAAAAGAATAAACAGAAACACCTCCCAGCCCACCACCACAAAAGCAAAACAAAGAAAAAACCCAGACGAAAGAAAACCAGACAACTCACTAGCACGTCCTCCCTCCACAACAACCGGAACAGAAATGAAGAAACAAAGAGACTACTTACCGGAAGAAGCCCCACCCAGAGGCCAGGAGAGAAAAAACAGTGAAACTAAAACAAAACCACTAGCAGCCCCACCTGCAGGGCAGAATAGTAAAAACAACTCAAAAAGACACAACAGCCCCACCTAGAGGCCACAAGAGTAAAAACAAGTCAAAAACATAACAATAAATCACATTTTTACACAAATCACAAACATATGTCAAAAAAATAAAATAAAAAGATTTATAACATCCTGTGTTGAGTTTTAACTCAAATAAAAACCCAAAACATCTAAACATCTAAACACATTGAATGTAAAAAAACATGTACTTTCACATTTTTAAAAATATTACCTAGGGTACAACTATTAACAAAAAAACCCCACAAACTAAAACATTATTTGGTTAAATAAAACAATTTGAAACAATTATATTATCCTTTGTTCTTTTTTTAATCCACAAAAAACAAAAAAGCTAATCACAGTTTATAACAGCCCGGCAACGCCGGGCAAACTATCCTAGTATAACTATACAAAACAAAGCATTTATCATTGTTTATGGGAGTGAAAGTAAGAAGTTCATAACTGTGTGGCAAAACTACCTGTACTGTGAAATGATTGGATAAAGATGTGCATATATGGAGATGTGGTGTTTTTTAACAGAAGCACATCCTATAACACTGATCCCATCTGCATTAATCTTGCTATTATCATGAATAATGGAATGAATAGCAAACTTATTTTTCATGGGGAGATAATGTTCTTTATAAGCTTTCATCTTAATGATATGGGAAGATTTAACAGTGAAGTAATTCAGTTAGATATTAGTGTGTTTCTTAATAAAACCATTCAGTAGCCTTCAGATGTATTAAGATCAAATGCATTTTAACAAGACAGGTTGAATGTTAGCTACTAGTACACCTGTTTCCATAGATTAAAATTCCACTGAAAGTGACACAGGTATGCCTTCAGGAAGTTATTAAACAAGGATCAAAGCTCATGCCAGTTTTATTTTGAGGTTTAAAATTAAACTGGGCATCAAATAGCAATTGAGGATCTACATTAATATTACTGATTATCTTGAATAATGTGGAGATAGATAGTGAATTTCAAATGACACAGTACAACGTTAAATGTGAATGTAATTCAAGTGGATGTTCCCTCACCATGTTGCCTATATCTGAAACATGTAGACTCATAGGTTTAGAAGGTGCACAACTGTTTCAGGTGGATTTAAGTTACGTTCATTTGTTGTTGTTCAGTTTCACAGTTGAGTCCAACCCTTTGCAACCCCATGGACCACTGCACATGTTGTGTTTTTAAGGAAATGTGTTCACCATTTTGTCTTTGTTGTGATAGAGTTTAATATGTATTTGCTTTACTATGGTCCGAAGTCTCACGTGATTTCGAGAAGGTTCTGAACGAGAAGTACACGAGACAGAGCTGTCAATGGTTCCAACAGTTTTTTTCCAACTGTCAGTTCTGATCAGAGATAACTAAGGAATGTGAGGGTGTGTTGTTAGCTCTGGTCACCTATTCTCATTCCGAATAAAGTTGTGTGTTTAGTTGTGTGCTGGCTGCTGCCTATTATTTCCAGAACACTAAAGCACCCTAGGCACCCCTATCTTCCACCATCCTCCTCAACCTGCCCAGCTCTGTGTCCATTGCATCAACAATACCATCTAGCCATCTCATTCTCTGCTGCCCCTTCTTCTTTTGCCCTTGACCTTTCCCAGCATCAGGCTTTCTCAAGTGAATCCTCTCTTCTCATTTGATGTCCAACGTACTTTAGCTTCATCTTGAATATTTGATTTTCCAAGGAGCAGTTGGGGTTGATTTCTTTTAAGATCAACCGATTTGTTATATTTCCTGTCCAGGGTACTCTCAAAATTCTCCTCCAACACCACCTTTCAAAGGCGTCCATTCTTCTGTGCTCAGCTTTCCTTAGGGTCCAGATCTCACAACCATACATTACTACCAGAAATACCATTGCTTTGACTTTTGTTTGCAAGGTGATGTCTCTACTTTTAACTATGTTCCCCAAATTTCTCATAGTTTGCCTCCCAAGAATTAGTCGTCTTTTTATTTCATGGCTGCAATCACCATCTGAAGTGATCTTAGAGCCTAAGAAAGTGAAATCTGTCACTGCTTCTACTTCTTCCCAATCTAATTTCCAGAGACTGATAGGGCCTGTTGCCATTAACTTGGTTTTCTTGATGTTGAGTCAAGCTAGGTTTTGCACTCTCTTATTTCAACCTAAGCAAGAGCTTCTTTAGGTCTTCTTCACTTTCTGCCATTAGGGTAGTATCATTTGCATATCTTAAATTGTTGATGTTTCTCCCAGCAATTTTAATTCCAACTTGTGATTCATCCAGCCCTGCTCTGAATATAAGTTAAAGAAGTAGGGTGACAAAATGCAGCCTTTTCCTATTCCAATCCACTCCATCATTCCGTATCCTGTCCCAACCTAACTGTTGCTTCTTGACTCATGTATAGATTTCTCCTGAGACAATTTTAGGTGTTCTGGTATTCCCATTTCTTTAATTACTAGCCACATTTTATTGTGGTCCACACAGTCAAAGGCCATTGTGTAGTCAATGAAACAGAAGTAGAATTGTTTCTGTTATTCCTTTGTTTTCTCCATGATCCAACATACAGGTATGTTGGCAATGTGGTCTCTAGTTCCCTTACCTCTTCGGAACCCGGCCTGCACTTCTGGTAGTTCTCTAGCCATGTGCTGCTGAAGCCTGTCCTGTATTATCTTGAGCATGACCTTGCTAGCATGTGAGATGAGCACAATTGTTCGATAATTTGAGCATTCTTTGGCATTGCCCTTTTTTGGGATTGGAACGTATACTGATCTTTTCCAATCCTGTGGCCATTGCTGTGTTTTCCAAATCTGCTGGCATATTGAATGCAATATTTTAATTTCATCATCTTTTAGGGCTTTGAATAATTCAATATGGGATACCATCATCTCCACTAGCTTTGTTGTAGACAGTGCTTTTTAGGGCTAATTGGCCATGAAACTCGAGAAAAGTGGGTGTTGTATACAAGATTTTCCAGCACAACCTGAGACTGTGGTTTTTATTTATTTATTTACTTATTGTTAAATTTCTATACCGCCCACTCAGCCAAAGCTGAGCCACAGCCACAGTGGGTAAAAACAGATAAAAACAAATAAAACAGATAAAAACCAGCAATAAGAACCCACCCCTAAAAAGAGAGGGGTGCAGGAACTGAAGAAACCATGGGGCAGGCATCCTCCCCTATATTAACCACCCAACGGAAGCCACCCGTCCACCTGCACCCGAAACTTGGCCCGCCAGCCAGGTTTTTTGTTCTTTCCTAAAGGGCAACAACTCTGTCTGGAGATGCAGTTCCACAGGCAGGAGGTTCCAAAGGGCCGGTGCGGACACAGAGAAGGCTCTCCTCCTTTTGCCAGAGAGGCAAGCCCCCTGGCCAATGGCACTATTAGAGAGCCCCTCCAGTCCGCTCTGGTTGGACGGACAGATGTCCCTAGGGCGATGCGGTCTCTAAGGTAACCTGGCCCACTCCCATATAGGGCTTTAAAGGTCAAAACCAGCACCTTGAATTGCACCCGGAGGCAAATGGGTAACCAGTGCAGCTCCAGAAGCAGTGGTGAGGCATGGGCATAATGTTCACACCCCATCACCACCTGGGCCGCCGCATTCTGGACCAGCTGCAGCCTCCGAATGGTCATCAAGGGCAGCCCCATGTAGAGCGCATTACAATAATCTAGTCTGGTGGTCACCAGAGCATGAGTGACCATGAGCAAAGAGTCCTGGTCCAGGAGCGTGCACAACTGGCGAATCACCCAATGTTGGGTGAAGGCCCTCCTGGCCACAGCTGCCACCTGTTCTTCTAGCAGCAGCCGCAAATTGAATTGAATTGAATTGAAATTTATTCTTATATACCGCTTTCCTCGTCCAGCAGACAACCCAAAGCGGTTCACAATGCATAACGTACAGAAATACAATATAGCACCAATACAAAGCAAAATACAATTTCACAAGCAAAACAACAATGCAAAATTACACAACAGTACATGGTATTACACCAACTAAAATACAAAAATGCAATAAATACAAATCAGCTAGAACCACCCACAAATTCCCATGCCTTCAGAGACCCTCGAAGGGGGAGGGCGGGGCCTGGAAGCCTCTTTGCCCCCAGGGGCGAGGGGGGGCAGGGCCCAGGGCTCCGGCCAGTGGCGTGGCCGGGAAGCCTCTTCGCCCCCAGCGGGGCCAGGTGTGCGGTGATGGCATTCCGCTGGGCGTCCCCCTCGCCTTTTAAGTCCTAGGGCGAGGGGGGGCGGGGCCCAGGGCTCCGGCCAGTGGCGTGGCCGGGAAGCCTCTTCACCCCCAGTGGGGCCAGGTGTGCGACGATGGCATTCCGCTGGGCATCCCCCTCGCCTTTTAAGTTCTAGGGCGAGGGGGGCAGGGCCCAGGGCTCCGGCCGGTGGCGTGGCCGGGAAGCCTCTTCGCCCCCAGCAGGGCAGGTGTGCGGCGATGGCATTCCGCTGGGTGTCCCCCTCGCCTTTTAAGTCCTAGGGCGACTTAATCCAGGAGGACCCCCAAGTTGTGTGCTGGGTCGGTCTGGGGCAAAATAGCCCCATCCAAAACCAAAGATGGTAGCTCCCGGGATAGCACAGGACCCCCATCCACAGCCACTCAGTCTTACTAGGATTCAGCTGTAACCCATCCACCCCCATCCAGTCGCCAACCGCCTCCAGACAACTGGAAAGGACTTTGACTGCATCACTGGGGTCCCCACGGGCCGAGATGTACAACTGTGTATCATCCACATACTGGTGGTACCGCACCCCGTGGGAACAGATGATCTCACCCAGCGGCTTCATGTAGATGTTAAATAGGAGAGGAGAGAGTACCGAGCCCTGAGGCACCCCATATTTTAGGGACCTAGGACTGGACTTCTCGCTCTCCAACCACACCAACTGGGTCCGGCCCCTCAGAAATGAGGAAAACCAGGACCATACCGTGCCCTGGATCCCCAATCCTCAGAGCCGTTCCAGAAGGATACCGTGGTCGATGGTATCAAAAGCCGCTGAGAGGTCAAGAAGAGCAAGGACGGACGGATGACCGCCATCCCGCTCTCACCAGAACCTGTGTTACCAAGTTCCTATGCAAACTTCATCTTACCTTGCTAGTTGTTTGTCTTCAAGAACAACAGAAATCACGTTCAGCCTGAATTTTTGGACATTTGGTCTTTTTACCTATCAAATGGTTTTCCCCCCTGTATTTGCCTGATGAAGAGTTTGGGATAGCCCAAAGGTTTGCCTTGTTTGTGAGTTTTTCTTAATCCAGCAAAATATTATTCAATCTCAAATTTGTTTTCTAAATTCTGTATACTAGAAATCCTAAGCTCTGAAGGTAGAATTTAATTAACACAGAAATAAAAGCAAGGAAGATGCACCCCTAATTGAAAAGTATTAGTAGAATAATCTCCATTATGAAAGAGCATTCTCAACTGATATATACAATCCATGAAACCAGGAGCCTTTTCTGTAGAACTAGAGGATTCAAAATATTTGATACAAATTAATATTTGTATGACATCTGATATAAGGAAGCCTGCAAATATACAGGGTGTCCTAAAAGTTGCCACACACAGGCAAAATTGCATAACAAGTATCTTGGAATGACAAGCAAAACATAAGTGCAAACGCCCTCATCTACGCTGATCTCCTGTGACTTTTATACAGAGGGACAGTATATCTCATACTGTGGGAGATATTATACAATGAGGGATGGCTTTTAAACAGAGAGAAGTAGCTTCAATCTCATAATTTTGGGAAATTCTGCTCCCTTCCCCATCAATGTGTATGATCAGGCAAAGAAAGTGATGCCATAACAGCTGCCAGAATGACAGGATCAGGTGAGTGCACACTGACCACCTACCCTCTGTCTTTGGGATGTGACTCCCTCTGAAAAATCTTCACAATAAAGTTTTTTTTAATAAAAAAAGCAAAGGTCTCCTCTGGCATCTCTAAAGAATAACAGAATCATGGTGGCAGCAAGAGGGTAGAAGGCTCTCATTCTGGTGCTTGAGGTAGATTTGGCTCTATTGAGAGCCAAACTTCCTTTAGTCCAGAGATATGGTCAATATGCTGTGTTTTCCAAATCTGCTGGATTTGGAAAACACAGTCTGGCCAAAGTCATCATGTCCTGAACAATTTGCAACCTTCCTACATTGGGAACCGTTTGGATCCAGCAAATTTCAGCTGGCCTTGTGTCAGTTCAAATGTCCTCAAACCCTCTGGCTAGTTAGGATTGCCCTTCTTAGGACTGGTGACCATTATCCATCCCATGGAGGTGAATTCCACTGTGTAACAAAAAGTACTATATATTGACTGGCCTCAACCACTATTACCTTCACTAGATAACCCCACATTCTGCAAACATGATAACTGGAGATAAAGCTATTTTCAACACTTTCTTCACATGACACACACTTTTATAAACTTCACAAACCATGCACAACTTTATACATGCCTCAAACATTGCTCTTCCTTTTTTCAGATTTAGACAGTCTTAAACTCGGCAATCATTCCCCCGAGAGAGGTACCCTCATCATTTTGGTTGCTTTGTTTCCAGCTCCATGATATCCTTTTTAAGGTGCATTGTTCAAATTTAAACACTGCTTCAGTTGTGGTGGCATGACAGATTTGTACTATACAAAGATGAGTAGGCTGAGTTTGCTCTTCATTTGGGCATAACTGCACGTGTATGTATGAACACAAACAACCCTTGACTCAAAAAAGTCATCATCCTTCTTCTTGCTGGTATGTTCCCTTCCAATTGTCAATTACTGTACATGCCTCGTATAGAACATTAGTCTCATCCACAGTCTCTTCCTTTGCCTCTTGCAAAGCATACCTGTCAAGTTTCGGGAAATTTCTGTCAAATAAGGGAAATTTCACGGCCAGAATGGGAAAGTGGACAGCTATGCTTATCCTGTTCTGGCCTCCAGTCTATCCATACCTGTCAACCTTCCCGGATTGGCCGGGATTTCCCATTTTTCGGTGCCGATCCCGCCCGCAGCTGCCAAAGCCCCGGAATTGGCAGCGGGGGGGAGAGGTACTGCGCATCCTTTCTGCGCAAGTCACCTTCTAAGCATGTGTAGAAGGCTTTTACGCTTGCGTAGAACCCTTTTACGCTTGCGCAGAACTCTTCTACGCAGGTCCCGGATTGTCCGGAGCTGCAGTTGACAGGTATGAGTCTAACTCCAGTCTAATTGCAGTCTAACTAATACGGGATGATGGCAGGAAAGAGTGTAAAATACGGGGGTTTGACAGAAATTTCCCGAAACTTGACAGGTATGTTGCAAAGCCACCACAATTTGATCTCATGGCAGCAGCTTCATTTTCCCCCACCCCCCAATCTCCACTCAGAAACTCCCTCTTATGGAGCTAATGAATCAGTTGGCTTAAGAAGACCCTCAACTTTACTTCCACACCCAAAAAAGGGAAAGTGAGAGAGAGCAAAATGTATAGATGGCTAGAAATGTTTATTTATTTATTATTTTTGTGATTTATATTGCTGCCCAATTCAAAAGACTCTGTTTACTTTCTTGTGATGTTTCTTTGTTAAATGGCTGTTAACCATAGTCATACTTGGGAACAAAGGTTCTAAAAAAATATTTTTTGGGGGTGGGTGGTGGTGGTGGTAGATCATAACCCTGTTTGGATTTTCCCCAGAACATTTTGTGTCTTCCTACTTTGTATTTTTCATCATCCAACCACCTTTTGACCACAAATTCATAATTTCAAATTAAAAATCAATACTAACGGTTAATTAAATATTTTAAATTAAGCATGAATACTCTTTTTTGTTGAGCAATCCAGAATTCAATTAACATTAGCTGTCACAGAAATGGGTGGAAGTTGATCATCATTGTCAGCTGCTACTCATATCTAAGTATACCTTTTTTTCCTGGAAATCATTTTCAGGAAAAATGCCACTGGCATGAATTTGTTTAAGGTGGATCACAGCTTGCCATGAGGTGACCCACACACTATGATCACAAAGCCATCTCCTGCAGCTTGTGAAGTGGTTCCTCCTCTGCTCATTTTACCATTTAGCTGGAAGTTAATAATACAGTACTTTTCAAAAATTAAAATATCACAGTCTCACACTCCCCTTAGAATTTCTTAATAAACCACATGGGGGCATAACCTCGAGGCTTGGAAATAAAAAGAGAAGTTACTTTCAAGTCACCAGCTGGCTGTCCCTGGCATCTATAATTTAGTATCCATTTTATACTGACAAAGAACAGAAGGTCACCTCTGCAAGAAGAGGCACATCTGAATATTTCACATGCAACCAGCTTTCTCCAGTACAGTGAATGTGGGAAATCTGGAAGCTATTACTAAGCTCCTTTCATACTACATACCAACCAGTCAGCCTGACATCAATTCCAGGAAAAATTCTGGAGCACATTATAAAGCAAAACACACTTATATATCACCCCATAGCACTTAGTGCACTCTCTGAGCAGTTCACAAGTTAATTAGCATTTTGTCCCCAACAGGGGTACCTTAAAATAATGTCGTAATAACTAGAAATCAACATGATTTGTAAAGCCAACAAGATTTGCCAGGCTAATCTCCTTTTTTTTTATCAGGTTAGCTTCCTTGGTAGAATGTAGGAATGGTGCCGAGTAATATATCTTGGCTTCAGTAAAGCCTTTGACAAAGTACCCCATGATATTCTGATTAGCAAACTAACTCGGTATGGGCTGGAGAGCACAACTGGTTACAGAATCATATTTAGAGAGTTCTTATCAATGACTCCTTCTCAAACTGGGAAAGAGTAACAAGGGTACCACAAGGCTTAGTTCTACACACTGTGCTCTTCAATGTTTTCATTAATTACTTGGAGGTGGGAGTGCAGGGAATACTTTCAAATTGATGGATGAAACAAAATGGAGTCTTCCAAGGAATGACAGTGGAACCAATTACCTTGGGAGGTGGTGAGTGCACCAACACTGGAGACATTCAAGAGAAATGTGGGCAAATACCGGTCAGATATGTTTTGATTTGGATTCCTGCATTGAGCAGGGGGTCGGACTCGATGGCCTCATAGGCTCCTTCCTGCTTAATTTTTTTATGATTGTAGGAGTATTTTTGTGGCTATGTTTAAATCAATTTGACCATTTCCAAAGCTTTTCGTTTCCTAGTAAATAAGAGGAGGAAGGTGTAACTAAAATTTAACTAGACTGTGTAAAATATTTAACAAGCAAGCATAAGGACTAATGATAATGTTGGTTGCCTGATAATAACCATCAAATTGGTATTTTAGCTTTTCCTGACATCATATTTACGGTAGCTTTCATTCTGCCAGACAACAGAGAACGATCATTATGAATATAATATAATGTCACTTCAGCTGGCTGCTAGAAGCTGGACTTCACAGTTATGCTTGATCTGAGCCAAAAGGCCCCAAAGTCTCTACAATTAGAGAAAGCTGCTTCCTCCATTTGTAGCTCCATGTTGACTGACCTCTTCCATCTGTTTAAAAAGCCATGGCCATACTCTGCCTACATTAGAAATATATATATTATAGTCACATCATCATTAATAGCATTAGAACCTAGGGATGAAAAGATTATCTCACAGTATATGGATTCAATTCTTCAAAAAACCTATGACAATGATGGTGAACCTTTTAGAGACCAAGTGCCCAAAGAGGTGGGGGAAATGGGGGCAGGAATCATGCATGCCGGTGATATCACTTGGGTGTATGCGAATCCACGTGACATCACTGCGTGCTTCAAGCTGTGCATGCATGGCAGTAGCTTCATCGATACTGGCCTGGGGATGATGAGGACGTTGTGTGCCAAATGGGCTCAGGACCAGAAAGTGACTTGCGGAACTGGATCAGTGGTACGGGTATCATGCTGCAATGTGGAAGGACACTCAATTATAGTCTCAGGACAATTTTCATAGCTGATTGCCATAGCGATCACTAATATTCAAAATCAGATACAGCACAACAACAAAAAGAAGTATCTATTCCTTGGAAAATATGGATGACCATCAGCTTGAGAGTAGAATACATAGGAGCTTGTACATCCAAATGACCTATCACCATCACAGTGAACTGACCCTTAAAAATGTTACAGATCTGTATGGAGAAAGAAAGGTACAGTACTTTGAATTTAATGACATTAGGGAAGTCATTCATCCCCAGCCACAAAGCCACACCAGCACACAGGAGTTTATTTTCCCACACACACACCTTTTTTAAAAAAAATGTTATTTTCTGCATGCTGATGCTATGGGGAGAGGGGGGGAGAGAGAGAGATCTTTATTTTAAGAGTTATTTGGAAGGTATAAAAAAGTATCAATAGATAGATAGATAGATGGATGGATGGATGGATGGATAGATGGATGGATTGACTGACTGACTGACTGACTGACTGACTGACTGACTGGCTGATTGATTGATTGATTGACTGGTGGATTGATTGGTGGACTGATTGAAAAGGTCAGATTGCCCCAGTCCTTGAGTTGATTTCACCTTTGAAGAGTTGTGTCAACAACTGGTGTCAGAAATCATGAAATAATGTTTATGATAGTTCTCAGGGCTGGAGCAAACATAACTGTTCCATGATTTTGTAATGCAGAAATACTTAGAATATGTCTTCCAAACTGTATGCTAATTTCTTGAAGATACATGTCAGAATATCCCCCTTTCAGGAGGACTGTCCAACTGCCACCTTGTGCTGGCTAATTTTTTGCACACTAGGTCGGGCAAAGGGAACTACAGAATGAAGTCCCCAAAGGTGGCTTCTTTCTGGCAGTTTCACATCTGGCCTAGACATGGAAGGAGGAGGAGGAGGACTGTCACTCCACTACTTTATTTAAAACAAGCATGCTTTTTTTTTACTCTTTAAGGAAAATTTGTTTCAGTGACCCTTCATTGAGGTACACCTTTCCCTGCTCATGAAGCCAAAACATTGTACCTATGTTGCAAAGTTGTTGCTGTTCCACACATAGGCAATGTGACAAGAATCCACCATTTCTAACATTTGAAATGCCTTTGAGTAACAGCTTCTACAACCTGATTGTTTCCAATTTTTTTAAAAAAGTAGGTGGGGCTAACTATTCTCTTTCAAGATAAACAAGACTGTTCTTTTCAATTTATACAGGCGATTTTAAATCTAGAGAGGTTTAGGGTCACTTATGTCTGGGCAGATGGAGTTTAAGCTATTTTGCTTTATTAAAATTGTAACTCAAGAACCCTTTGCTCAAATGACCTCAAATTTGGTATAAAGCAGGATCTAATTATCTGCAATAAGTTTGCCAAATGTGGTAACATTTTGAATCCCAGTATGAAAGTTATACTTTTGTGTTTCAGCTGCACCCATTTTTAAAACTGCCTTATAAAATGTTGACTTGCTCTGCCAGTAGATCATTGTTGCACTCTCATGTGTTGTCATGTTTTTACATCTTAGAATGTAAAGGAATGTATGGCAGTCTGTCAATGTGGTACAAAAGTACCAAGTCAATCATCAGGATATGTTTCCTGTACACTGACGTAAATGCAAGAGGCACAAAAGGAGAGCTTTTGATTTCCTCTTCCTTTCATCAGGGCATGAGCAATTATCCATAAGAATGATTACATCTGTCTATGACTTTGATGCAGGTGATCAAAGAATGAACCAGAAACCGTATCGATTTCTCTTATCTTCAAGAGGCTTTGTTTATATCTTTCAAGGAGATCTTCTTTTTTTAGTACCATTTTGTGAACTTTCCACAAGGCTCTAACTTTTTCCTCTCTTAACTACAGATTAAAACAGACTGTTTTAATGTTATTAATCAATAATGCCTATAGATTATTAGACGTTGAAGATTAATAAAAGTATATTTTCACCAGAATTGTTTCTCCTTACATTTTATTATTTGAGTCCAACACAAAGTTGACAGAAATATATCAATGTCAATAAATAGCAATACCTTGGGAGGAGTGGTGTGATATCTCTTTTCTTGTTTCTTCAAATTCTTTTTAGAGCTCTTGTTGCATTTTTATTTTCACTGTTATATTCCTCTACTATTCTCTTCGTGAATTTCACTCTCAGATGAAATTACAGTGTATGGAGTTTACTGTACGATGGACAAGCTTCAAACTTACTGCAGAGTCATGAGCTCCACTGAGCTTGACAGACTAATTTTCTCTTAAATTAAACATCTCTGGGGTTATTTATTAAAGCTTATTATGCAGTATACTTTGCTCTCACCATCTGGGGTTATTTATTAAAGCTTATTATGCAGTATACTTTGCTCTCACCATTTCCATGCAATTCATAAAGCATTCATGGGACTACATTTAGTTATATTGTACAAGGTACAGTTCTGTCTTAATTATGATAACACAGACATGTCTGAAGGTAAAGAAGTGTGATGGGTGAACAACGCAAACTAGAGATGCCATAGGGATGGGAGGTTAAATTATGAAAGATAATAAATTATGAAAGATGATTTTCCACTTCAGTAAAAATGTGTGAGAGTTCTTAAAAAGCAACAGAGATTAAAATTTTATAAGAAAGGGAGTGATTGATGCCAACAAAGTGTTCCAGGTGTTATTATTATTATCCAGTCAATCTTCTTCAATAGTGAACTAAGCTCATGTTTATATTGATTATATGAATTGTCTAAAGAGCCTGCCCTTCTCAATCATATAGTTCTATTGAAGTCACCTTGAGTTACATGTAAAACAAGCAATAATGTTTCAGTTTAACAAATCTTGATCTTAAGCTCTTTGCAGGCGCACCCCCCCAATAACGGACACAGACAACATTGAAAGTGGATAACAGCAAAGGGCCACATTTATTGATTCAATGCCCTAGTCCGAATTATAAATTTGTATTGGTAAAACGACCAATCATAATTCCTAAGGCAAGCAGGCCGAAGTAACACTGGTAAGGTACCACCCCAAAATTGCCAACGGCAATTGGTTACAATGTATCAAATTGTATCAATTTGTTTGTTAACAACAAACAAATTGTTGACCGTAGTCAATAACTAACTCATGACCCCACCCTCTGACGCGTATCCGTGAAATCACAGGGGTGATGCATGCTGGTTAGCAATCATCATCACCCCATCGCCTGATTCGTCGTTGACCGGACAACGTTTAACTACTTTATTCCTGTCTAGTGTTGTCCAGTCAATTGCGAACCTGCCGGATACTTGTGGGTCATACTGTTTACCTTACCAGTGCTACCCGCCCATGTGACCAAAGTCAACAGTAGGAACGAAGAAAGACCCCTATATCAAACCATAGCAACAGTGTGGGATGGGCAAAAAAGCCAGGACCCGAAGCCAATGTGGGTCCCAACCAAAAATTCCCACCCGGCCCCGAAGCGACCATGATCACACTGTTAACTAGGGAGGGGGTGGAGGGAAAAACTTCTCCGCTCCGTCGCTGAGGCAAAATGGCAGCGCGGCTGCCTCGTGGCCACCCCTTTTATAAGGGAGCTGGCCACGCCCCTAACTACCCGGATTCTCTGTCCTGTGGGGGGGGCCCCGCAAAGGGCGCGGCGGCCATTTTGGCGCCGCGCTTGCATTGCAGGCGCACCCCCCCAATAACGGACACAGACAACATTGAAAGTGGATAACAGCAAAGGGCCACATTTATTGATTCAATGCCCTAGTCCGAATTATAAATTTGTATTGGTAAAACGACCAATCATAATTCCTAAGGCAAGCAGGCCGAAGTAACACTGGTAAGGTACCACCCCAAAATTGCCAACGGCAATTGGTTACAATGTATCAAATTGTATCAATTTGTTTGTTAACAACAAACAAATTGTTGACCGTAGTCAATAACTAACTCATGACCCCACCCTCTGACGCGTATCCGTGAAATCACAGGGGTGATGCATGCTGGTTAGCAATCATCATCACCCCATCGCCTGATTCGTCGTTGACCGGACAACGTTTAACTACTTTATTCCTGTCTAGTGTTGTCCAGTCAATTGCGAACCTGCCGGATACTTGTGGGTCATACTGTTTACCTTACCAGTGCTACCCGCCACACGGAGGGGCTTCACAGAAGACCTGACGCCCCCCCCCAGACCGTCAGCTCGGTCAACAGGCCTGCTCGCCAGTCACCCAACAGGAGGTCCATACCTCCTCGCGACAGATGGACCCCATCCCCTGCATACAAGTCACAATTTTGCAGACTAATATCGGGGTGATGACTAACCCGTCCCCAAGCCCTGGTGGTGAGAAACCGCGCCACTGCCTTATTGACCGCACGCCTAGCTCGGTCAAGGGCCAGGAGGTTAACGCCCCCTCTATAAGAGTGGCGCGGAACAATGTCCGACCAAACCAGGGCCGTGGCAGGCCAGACATAATGCAAGTAGGCGAGGTCCTCGCAAATCGCATGCTTGAGCGATAAGCCGGTGACCTGGCCCAAATCATTGCCCCCCAAGTGGATGATTAGAATGTCAGGCGGGTCAGCCCCCAGGCCAGAAAAAAGGAAAGGCCGCAGCTCCCGCCATAACATCCCAGGCTTACCGTGCCATGAGAGACTGGCGTGGTCACCCAGTCCCAGTCGGGGTCCCCACTCTGTCGCCGCAGCGTAACGCGCTGCCCTGAGCACATAGCTGTGGCCCACCAGCCATACTGTCACCGGTGTAATACGACACCCAGGGTCTGTAAGAAAATTGAGAAAAAAGGAAGGTAAGGTGACTGGATTGGTACTCATGGCGGGAGTGGGCGCACATAAAACTGAAAACATTGTGAGCCCCACCTCCCCATGCTGCGTATGTCAGCCCCAGAGTACCCAAAAGCAGCTGCAGTAGAGGCTGCGCCAATACGGAACGAATGTGTGCCATAACGGGCACCTGGTAGTCCCACCCTGGTGAGGGCTCTAGCTGTCACCTTCCAAAACTGAAATTTAGTAAGGGGAGACCCATCTTGGTGACAGAAAAACGGGCCATGGTGCCAGCCACGCAGTGCCAGGTATTCCTGTAGGGCACCAACCGGACAGATGTCTGCCAAAGAACACCGTAGCAGTCTTACTCCACTGCCTACGCCATGCTGATCTGTTTTGGAGGAGCGAATCCTCAACTGGGCCCAGTCTTTGGCAACATATACATCTCCGAGTTCCAGTGCCCTACCACCTGCATCCGCCTTAGACAGCATCACGAGTTCGCTGATGCGGAGCGCTCCAAAAAATGCCACCGTTGTGGCTGCATGAAAAAGGGCTGCCTCATAATGATCAAAACAGAGGCCTGGCCAGCCCCGGGCCAACTGGGTAAGAACCCCTGGGGAAATAGGGTGCCGGTCGTCCGGGCAACGCCCGCGCTCGCGCACCCACCCCTCCAAAACGTGTCTCACACGGAAGTCAGAGGTGGTATCCACATGACCCCCTACTTTGGCCATAAAAGCCAACGCCGAGAGCTTGGATGCTATGGTGCGAGGTGCAAGGCCCTGTGCATGCAGGTGAACCATGAACCGCAGAACATGGTCCACCGGGATGGGCCAGGTCTCTGGCCATTGAAATCGAGTAGCAAAAGCCTTATACAAATTGAAAGCTTGTTGATACGCCTTACGCGTGCGTGGCGCTAGTGACAGGCCAATCGCCCGGTTCACCTCTCCTTGCCAATAGTCCACATCTCGTCCGGGAGTGGCGAGGGAAATTCCTCCGCATCCGGGGCCAAGGCACGGAACCGGGAGATCTGCAGGCGGGACAAAGCGTCAGCAATATCGTTATTAACCCCTGGGACATGCCTGGCCCTGAACATGACGTTGAGGCGCAGGCAGCGCAGCACAAAATGGCGCACTAGGTCCATGACCCTGGGCGATTTAGAAGTCTGTGCATTGACAATGTGCACCACGGCAGCATTGTCGCACCAGAAATGCACCACCGAATTAGCCCACTGTTCGCCCCATAGCATCAAAGCCCCCAGAATGGGAAAAAATTCCAGGTATGTGAGATCCCGCAGGCGACCTGTGCCTGCCCATGCCGGTGGCCACCCACCATAGGCCCACTTCCCATTGAAGTACATCCCATAACCCAGGGATCCTGAGGCATCAGACTGGATCTGGAAATTGGGGGATGCCAGGAGGTCAGACCTCCAAAATGAGACCCCATTAAACTCCCTCAGGAATTGCAACCAGACAAACATGTCTGCCCTGATACCCCGGGTAAGCCTGACTCTGTGGTGGGGCCTGGATAACCCTGCCATGGCGTCGCATAAGCGCCGGGCAAAAGCCCTGCCCGGTGCGACCACCCTGCAGGCAAAATTGAGGTGCCCGTGTAGCACCTGCAGTTCCCTCAGGGATGCCTTACGCTTGGCCAGCAATTCCGAGATAAGGGTCACTATCCTAGACACCTTATCACCCGGTAACCTAGAAGCCTGTACTACTGTATCAATCTCAACCCCCAGGAATACTAGTTTGGTCGACGGGCCCTCGGTCTTTTCGGGCGCTAAAGGGACACCCAGTTCCTGCATTAGCGTCTGAAATGTATTGAGGAGACGTGCACACGTGTCCCAGCCCCGTTCACCCCCGAATAAAAAGTCATCCAGGTAATGGGCTACAGACCGGGACCCTGACCTGCGGACGAAAGCCCACTCTAGGAAGGTACTGAAACGCTCGAAAGCCGAGCATGATATGGAGCAGCCAAAAGGCATGGCCTTATCAAAATAATACTCCCCTTTAAATTTAAAACCCAGCAATTCAAAGTCGCCCGGGTGCACCGGCAAGAGGCGAAAAGCTGACTTAATGTCGCACTTGGCCAGCAAGGCACCCGGGCCACACGAGCGCACCATGCGCAGCGCATGGTCGAACGATGTGTACCTGACCGAACAAAGGTCATCAGGTATCGCATCATTGACCGATCGGCCGGCTGGGTAGGACAAATGATGAATAAGGCGAAACTCACCTAGGGACTTTTTAGGAACCAAACCCAATGGTGAAACCTTCAGGTTGGGAAAGGGGGGTACGGGAAAAGGTCCGGCGACCCTGCCCGCGTCTAACTCCTTTTTAATGCTGGCCTCGGCTACCTCCTCCCTTCCTCTGAGGGATAAAAGGTTGGGAGCATCCTGAGGAGATCTATCACCCATAAAAGGGATACGAAATCCCTGCTTAAAACCTTGGATAAGGTACTCCCTGTCCTCCCCCCTTGGGTACGATGCGAGCCAGCGCTCCAGCATGTCCACCTTAATTGGGGAGGGGGCCTTTCGGAGAACTAGTTCCATCCGTGGCAGGCTTGCCAGCCCACTGTCCACCCCTCCCTCTGCCTCGCACCCCCCCAGGCTTGGGACAAGCAGAGGCTGCATGGGGACCAGAACATGTGGGACACTCGTGCTTATATCTGCAGTTCTTCCGACTGCAGGAACCATTGGACGAGAAAGTCCAGCACAGCAGGCGGGCTGGAACCCCCTGCCCCGCCATTTGGCGGGTAACCTGCGCTGGAGCTGCTCGCTGGACCGCATGTCCACAATGATACCTATCCCCCGGGGCAGGACGTGTGGGTGTCATATACAAGAGCCACAGTCTCTGACACGGCTCATCCCATCTCATCTCGGGGTGCAGGGGAATCCTCATACGGAATTCCTCATCATACGCTAGCCATGAGGGGCCCGGGAAATCTACCATCGCCCTGTAAATGTTGTCCAAATATTGGACCATGGGAATAGCTAGATCCGGCCGCGCCCTCAAATACACCGCCATGTATATCAAATAAGCGGGGAGCCAGTTAGCCCAGGTACGCGGCGGCTTACGGCGGCGTGCCTGCTCCTTGTCCTTCTCATCCTGACCCTCCCTTTCTTCCTTAGTGGGCTCTCTGTTCAGGAGTGAGAAGATATCCACGTACTCCCCTCGCCATATCTTTTCTCTGGTAGCCTGCGCCAAGTGATCACCCAATGGCAGGGAATACCCTGCCGTCGGCAAAGCCGAAAAGGGGATAGCTGGCCTACCCAAAGGGGCATGAGTTAACCCTGCCACCCCAAGTACGTTCCCAGCAGTGTAAGAACCAATGCCCACCCCAGCGGGCATGGTGGCAGTAGTTGTCGCCGGGTGGGTCGCCAGCGGCGTAGCCCCTGCACCACCCGCGCGAGGCCAAGGCCACTGAAAGGTCCCCCCCATATTGGGAATGTGTGTGGATGTACTCGTTTGCACCATATACTCACACGCTGCACCCCCGCGGGCCGCCCCCAACGGGGGTTCCGGCCCACTGGGGGCGTCGGAGCTCACGACCGATGTAGAGCTCATCACCGGGGCTTGACCCGCGCCAGGTTGCTGGCTGGGGAGCTGCGAGGCAGTGGCCGGAGGCGCGCCACCCGCCTGCAGCAGCTCGACCCTCCCCGCCGGCCGTTGTCCTGCTGCCGATAGCGCCTCCAAAGGTACCCCGAAAGGGGCACCTGCCTGACTGGCACGAGCCAAAGACTCCTCTAAGGCCGAAATACGGGCCAGCAAGGTGTCTACAGTAACCATGGGCAAAAAGCCGGCCGGCCCACTTGACCCTTGCATGGGTACAGGTCCCTGCACCCCATGGCCCAGATATGGCCATTGGCCAGGGCCGAAGCCCGGTAGGGCTGGTGAGGAGACCTGCCAAGGCGGGGCACCAGGCCACCCCCCGAGGCTAGAGGGCCCCGGGAGAGGCTGGGGTCCAGAAGTAGTCGGCCCAACAGGTTGGGCGGAAGGAGGAGCGGTGTCCACCGCTCGCGGGCCGCGGGCCGGAGCGCCCTCCGCGCCCGCACTCTGAACGGGCCAAGGAGCAATAGACCCCAAGCCACTAGCCCCGGCCGGGGATGGCAAAGGTGGCTGTTGAGGAGGCGGCACCACGGTCCTCCGACCTGGGTTGCGTCTCCTAACAGCCCGAGCTGAATTCGCAGCAGCCTTCTTTTTGGAAGGCATCTCGAGCAAAAAGGGAAGCTAGCTAGGCGAAATCGACCCAAAAGGCTTCCCGGCAATACCAACGAGCGACGGAGGCGCAGGGGGAAAAAACTTCTCCGCTCCGTCGCTGAGGCAAAATGGCAGCGCGGCTGCCTCGTGGCCACCCCTTTTATAAGGGAGCTGGCCACGCCCCTAACTACCCGGATTCTCTGTCCTGTGGGGGGGGGCCCGCAAAGGGCGCGGCGGCCATTTTGGCGCCGCGCTTGCATTCTCTCTGGAACATTCCTTACACACTGCTCCACATGTACATTAAAAACTTTTCCTCTCAGATGCCAAAGTAAGTAACCTTGACTTTAATGTGACACCTATACTGTTTATGACTTAGTTAAATATACAAATTCTGAATCTATCTCTATAAAACAAAGGTGTGGTCTTGTATGTCTGCGATGGTCTTCCACACCCCTGGACTTGCCATACACCTTCCTTGGCCTGGTGAGATGGCCACTGGGGGGTGGGTCGTGAACCCCATTTGGTGGTTTATGCCCAAAAAGGGGTTGCAAAGGGGACACCTCCACTGGCAGGACAAAATGCAACAAAACCCAGATGCCTTCACGTGGGCGAGTGGGCGGGTGGGACATCCTCCCTGCCTTTTTGTGCTGGGACTGTGCTTCACTCCGACCTATATGGAGGGGGCAGAGGAGCAACTGAAGTGCTTGAGGAGAATCCGGGGTTTGGAGGCAGCCGTAGACCCGGCAGAGCGCACATGAGAAGCAGTGTATGACCCTCCCAGGGACCATGGGCCAGCCCCATCACCTTCTCTCCTCAACCCGCACAGGCAGGTACTGCTGCTGAGGTAGCTGGCCATGGTTTGACTTTACAAGAAAACAACAATGCCAGGCAACCAGGTAGTATGACATATTTCTGAGGACTGGGGGGTGCAACAATAAAAGAAGCCTGTTTCTTTCTTGTCTTGTTGGGCAGTTTCTTAGTGTTATCTCATTTGGTGAGTTTAGGAAACAATGTTCTAGATCAGACAAATTTTTGATCTATCCAACTGCTATCCATTGCAGTCCTTTTAGCCCAATTCAGGTGTTCCAAAAAAAAAGTCCCCCCCCCTCCACTGTTTTTCATGTGAAAAACAATCGTTTGAAGAGGAGAAATTCTTCTACATATTCTTCTGCTTAGGTTAAGAGAAGGGCGGAAAAGGTATCTGCAGATCCAGTGCACCGTGGTAATACAGTAAATTGTTTTATCTCCTTCTCTCTGGGCAACATTATAAGGTATTGTACAACCAGATGTAGGGAAAGTTCCCCCTCCCCCCCCCATGCCATTATTCAGTTGAACAAATATTTATATGAAAGATATGTTATGTTATTGTTTTATTATTCTTGACCAGTCAGCACACTGAGAGCTTTTGGTACTGGAACCAAATTCCTTGTGTGTTTGTTAGATTTCGCCAATAAAATAGCTAATCTAACATAGAGTTTCTCTGCATGACATTGGCTTTTAAGGTTCCTCATTTGTATGAAAGGGACTGTGGTGGCTCAGTGGTTAAGAAGGTTGCCTTGTTAGCTGGAAGGTTGGCAAGTTGGCAGTTCAAGACCCAAGTACTGCATGATGGAATGAGCACCCATCACTGTCCCAGTTCCTGCCAACCTAACAGTTCGAAAGCAAGAGATTGCAAGTAGATAAATAGGGACTACTTGGGTGGGAAAAGATCTTGGGGACATGAAAGGAGCCTCATTCAAGTATCCCCTGAGTGGAGTTCCTCCAGCAAAAATCCTTTCAACCCAGAACGCCCCTTTGTGTGCTTCTGACTCAATAAAATAAAAAAATGTATGGAAGGGTTTCACACATAAAGGAGATTTCTCTCTTCAGTCTGTCACTCTCAAAGAACAATGGAGAGGGTCAACAGTAACATTCTCCTCCGTCCTACAGGTCTGGGTTAAATCTTTTTTAATGCCTTTATAGAGCTTCTGTCTTACAGAGCTATGGTAGAATAAGGCAAGGGTCAACCAGGAGGACATGATTTTGAGGGGAATGTGTATGCTCAGAACTCTTCACACTGTTGCATATGATCCTTTCATGGCACATTCTCATTTCATGCGAGGTCTGAAGTGGGCACATTGGTCTCCTGTACTTCCTTTTAACCTGGGTGGCAATGCTGCCTTGTGCCATTGTGATCTTGGCTTCCTCTGTCCTAGCACTAAGGACACTCCCATACAGACATTTAATTCTTCTCAGCATAGCTTTGTGCAAGGCAGCAGTCACAGGCTGCCAAAAACAAAGTGCACAGGATTCACACATTGGTTTGTCTCAGATGTGAAGTTGAGTTATGCTATTCTTTTGCTATTGAAAGCACGGCGCCAAAATGGCCGCCGCACTCTTTGCGGGCCCCCCCCCCACCCGGACTCAGACATCCGGGTGAGTTAGGGGGCGTGGCCACCCCTCTATAAAAGGGGTGGCCACGAGGCAGCTGAGCTGCCATTTTAAAATAGCGACGGAGAGGAGAAGTTTTCTCCGTCGCTGTTCCCTTTGATTCTTCGGCTGAAGAAAGGAGTTGCACAGAGCCCTTGGCTTGCTTGCTCTGTGCTTTTTGCCATTGATCCCTGGACAGGGATCCTGCTATTTCTACCGATATGCCTCCCAAACGGAAGGCCACGGCGACGAAGCCGCGGCCAACGGGGAGGACTTGTGCTGGCCCTGCGCAACGCAGGGGGCGGCCCTCAGGTCGGAAGACCGGAGCTGCGCCCATGCGGCAGGGCGCTTCCCCCACCGATACTGGTGGGGTGATGCAGGCTGCTTGGCCCTCGGCTGGCCAGCCTTCAACTTCAGGGGCTTCGGCCCTCGGCCCGCAGTTGCTGGCCAAGGGTCCGGGCAGCAGGGGGGGCGGTGCTGGTGCACAGCATGTTCCCCCTCCGGCCCCTCATGGGCCAGAGTTTTGGGCATGGCCCTATTCAGGCCCAGGCTCTCATTTTTCGGTTCCTGGTCACCTGCCGGGTGGGCCGTCTGGCCCACCCGGCCCACTTTATACTGGGGCATCTGTGGCAGTGGATGCATTGCTAACGCGTTTGGCTGCACTGGAGGCATCCTTGGGGGTTGCACACTACCCCATGTCAGGGGGCCCTTCACTCTCTGCTGGGGGCCTGTCGTGTTCACCGGCCAACCCGACGGCCGCCACATTGCAACAAGTGGCCAGCCGGGTGGAGCTGCATGAGACGCTTCGGCCTGCGCCTGCCGGTGTCTCGCAGCTCCCTGTTCGTCTGGAGCTACAGCAGGAGAGTGGTCAGGTGTGGCCCCAGAGCTCGGTTCCGGTCGCAAGCTCCAACGCCCGCCGTGGGCTGGAACCCCCAGTGGGGGCGGCTCACGGGGGTGCACCTAGTGAATATCAGGTTCAAGTTAATGCACCCACATCACAGTCCACTTCCAATGGTGGGGTTCAGTGGCCATGGCCCCATCAAGTCGAGACGAGTGGGCATCAGTTGACAGCCTATCCCAGTGCCCCTTGGTTTCACACTGGTACAGCGTTGGGGGTGGGGGTTTCCGCCCCCGGGGCAGTGCTGGGCATCCCAGGGGCTGTCCGGGTTCCGCTGCGTACGCCCCATGTGCCTAATGTGCCGGTGACGGCTTTGCCGACGGCTAGTTATTCATTGCCCCTTGGTGATCATTTGTCCCAGGTCACGAGGGAAAATATTTGGCGGGGGGAGTACGTGGATATCTTCTCCCTATTGAACCGTGAGCCCACTAAGGAGGAGAGAGAGGGACAGGACGACAGAGACAAAGAACTGTCCCGCCGTCGTAAGCCACCACGCACCTGGGCCAACTGGTTGCCCGCATATCTTATTTATATGGCAGTGTACCTTAGGGCCCGGCCTGACCTAGCCATTCCTATGGTCCAATATTTGGACAATATTTACCGGGCAATGGTGGATTTTCCTGGCCCATCGTGGTTGGCTTACGATGAGGAATTTAGAATGAGGGTGCCCTTGCACCCGGAGATGAGATGGGATGAGCCCTGTCAGAAATTGTGGCTATTGTACATGACCCCCACGCGCCCGGCGCCTGGGGATAGGTACCATTGTGGCCATGCCGTTCAGCGAGCTGCTCCAATGCAAGCTTCCCGCCAGCTGGCGGGGCAGGGGGTTCCAGCCCGCTTGCTGTGTTGGAGCTTATCGGCTAGCGGTGTGTGCAATAAGCGGCAGTGCCGATACAAACATGAGTGTCCCTCTTGCGCTGGCCCCCACGCTGCTGCCGCGTGCCCGCGGGCCGGTGGGTCACGGGGCAGAGGTAGAGGTGGACAGGGAGCGGGCAGAGCTTTGGCTGATGGAGCTAGCCAGACAAAAGGCCCCCTCCCCGGTTAATGTGTATATGTTGAAGCGATGGCTCTCAACTTATCCAAGGAGAGAGGACGCGAGGTACCTCCTCGAGGGTTTTCAGTGGGGCTTCCGAATCCCATTCAAAGGAGTGCGGGGACCCCAAGATGCACCCAATTTACTGTCCCTGAAGGGTAGAGAAGAGGTGGCTGCCCTGAGTATTGCTAAGGAGGTTGAGGCCAAGAGGGTGGCAGGCCCCTTTTATGTACCACCCTTTCCCAACCTGAAGGTCTCCCCTCTGGGGTTGGTACCCAAAAAGGCCCCGGGGAATTTCATTTAATCCACCATTTATCGTACCCGGCGGGTTTTTCCATCAATGACGCTATTCCTGATGACCTTTGTTCGGTCAGGTATACGTCCTTTGACCAAGCCCTGCGAATGGTGCGCTCTTGTGGTCCTGGTGCCCTCCTGGTGAAATGCGACATTAAATCGGCATTCCGATTGTTGCCAGTGCACCCGGAGGACTTTGAGCTATTGGGTTTTAGATTCCACGGGAAGTTTAATGTAGATAAGGCCATGCCTTTTGGCTGCTCTATATCCTGTTCAGCATTTGAACGTTTTAGCACTTTCCTTCAGTGGGCCTTTGTTCGCAGGTCCGGGTCTCGGTCTGTAGCCCATTACCTCGATGACTTTTTGTTCGGGGGTGAACGGGGCTTGGACACGTGCACTCGTCTCCTCACCACATTTCAGACGCTAATGCAGGAACTGGGTGTCCCTTTAGCGCCCAAAAAGACCGAGGGCCCAGCCACTACACTCACATTTCTGGGTATTGAAATTGACACGGTCGCACAGGCATCCCGGTTACCCATAGATAAGGTCGCCCGGATCTCCGCGATGGTTGTGGCCTTGCTGGCCAGACGTAAAGTGTCACTTCGTGAGCTCCAGGTGCTACATGGCCATCTTAACTTTGCCTGCAGGGTGGTTACGCCCGGCAGGGCATTTGCTTGGCGCCTATGTGACGCCATGTCTGGCCTGTCAAGGCACCATCATAGGGTCCGACTGACCAGGGGCATGCGGGCTGACCTTTTGTTTGGCTCACATTCCTGCGGGACTTTAATGGGGTCTCCTTTTGGAGGTCCGACCTTTTAGTTTCCCCTAGGTGTCAAGTACAGTCGGATGCCTCCGGCTCCCTGGGATATGGGATTTACTTCCAGGGGAGGTGGGCTTATGGCCAATGGCCTACAGCATGGTGGGGCACGGATCGCCTCCGCGATCTTAAATTCCTTGAGTTTTTTTCAATCCTGGGAGCTTTGATGCTATGGGGTGAGGAGTGGGCTGACTCTGTGGTCCATTTTTGGTGTGACAATGCTGCGGTAGTGCACATTGTCAATGCTCAGACGTCTAAATCGCCCAGGGTGATGACTTTAGTTCGCCAATTCGTGTTACGTAGCCTACGCCTCAATGTGCTTTTTAGGGCCAGACATGTTCCAGGCATTAACAATGATATTGCTGATACTTTATCCCGCCTGCAGATCCCGCCGGTTCCGCGCCTTGGCTCCGGACGCAGAGGAACTCCCCTCGCCACTCCCGGCCGAGATTTGGACATTTGGCAAGGAGAGGTGAACAGGGCGATCGGCATGTCCTTGGCGCCCCGCACGCGTAAGGCGTATCATCATGCTTTCGTTCAATTTAAAAAAAATTGTGTGCAACTTCAGTTGCCCGAGGTGTGGCCCATTCCAGTGGAACAAGTTTTACAATTCATGGTTTATTTACACAGTCAGGGCCTCGCTCCCCACACCATAGCATCCAGGCTGTCAGCACTGGCATTTATTGCCAAGGTGAGGGGGTTTTGCTCATAGCATGAACGATTTCCGCATACGGCATGTTTTGAAGGGGTGGACACGGGAACGTGGCCGCCGCCTGGACACTCGTCACCCAATTTCCCCAGGGGTGCTTACCCACCTATGTTTTGATAGGTACGAGGCAGCTCTTTTTCATCCGGCTACCACGGTGGCATTCTTTGGAGTGTTCCGCATCAGTGAGTTGGTACTACTGTCTAAGGCGGATGCGACTCGTAGGGCACTGGAACTCGACGATGTCTATATTTCTAATGAGTGGGCTCAGTTGAGGATACGGTCCTCAAACGTTGATCAGCACGGCGTAGGCAGTGGAGTTAGACTGCTACGATGTTCCATTGCAGACATCTGTCCGGTTGGTGCCCTACAGGAGTTCTTGGCAGTGCATGGCACACACCCTGGCCCGTTTTTCTGCCACCAGGATGGGTCTCCCCTTACTAAATTTCAATTTTGGAAGGTGACCGGTATGGCACTATCCAGTGTTGGCCTCCCTGGGGCTCGTTACGGCACCCATTCATTTAGGATAGGTGCTGCATCCACTGCGGCTGCATTTGGGTACTCTGAGGCTGATATACGCCATATGGGAAGATGGGGATCGATGCGTTTTGCATTATATGTTCACCCTCTTCAGGTATGAGTACCAGTTAAGTCACTGGTCTTACAGACCCTATGTGTCCCCGCACACCGGTGGCAGTATGGCTGGTGGGCCACAGTTACGTGCACTGGGCAGCGCAGTATGCTGCGGTGACAGGGTGGGGACCCCAGCTTGGACTGCGTGCAGCCGCATGCATACGTTGGTACGGTAAGCGTGGAATGAGATGGCGGGAACAGTTGCCATTCCTTTTCTCCATCAGGGATGCTGAACCGCCCGATGGCCTTGTACTGCACCTCGGGGGCAATGACCTCGGCCAGGTCACTGGCCTTTCGTTAAAATTCACGATGTGCAGCGATCTAGCTTATTTGCATTATGTGTGGCCGTCCACAAGGCTGCTATGGTCGGACATCATACCACGTCACGCTTACAGGGGAGGTATTGACCTCCGTGCCCTTGACCGCGCTCGTCACGCGGTGAACAGGGCAGTTGCCCGGTTCGTGGCAGACAAGGGTTTGGGGATGGTCATCCGACACCCCACGATTAGTTTACAAAATTATGATCTTTATGCAGGGGATGGGGTCCACCTGTCGGCTAGAGGTATGAACCTCTTTTTGGAAGATTTGCAAGCAAGCCTGTTGACCGAGCTGACGGTCTGGGGGGGCGGTGAGCCTTCATTGAAGCCTCCCCGTGTGGCGGGTAGCACTGGTAAGGTAAAGATTTATGACCCATAGGTATCCGGCAGGTTCGCAATTGACTGGCCAACACTTAGACAGGTACAGGTGTAATAACGTTGACCGGTCAATGACGAACCAGGCAAGGGGTGATGGCAGGAGCTTTTCAGCATGCATCACCCCGTGATTTGACGGATACACGTCAGAGGGTGGGGTCAGTAGATAGTTTATTGACTACGGTCAACAATTTGTTTGTGTCAACAAACAAATGGATACAAATGGATACATTGTAGCCAATTGCCATTGGCAATTTTGGGAGGAACCTTACCAGTGTTACTGCGGCCTGCTTGCCTTAAGAATTATAATTGGATGAGTGCCAATTGAAAGTTATAATTCGGACTAGGGCATTAGTCAATAAAAGTGGCCCAATGCCTTTATCTATATACCGGTGTCTGAGTCTTTCTTTGGGGGGGGTGCACCTGCAATGCTTCACGTCTACATGTCTATGTAACAGCCTGTGGACAATGTAGCTAAGTAATGAAACTGGAATGGCTAGAACACAGCAACACTGATGTAATTTTCACCAATGAATTGCCACAAGCTGTTTTTTGTTGCACACTAGCTCTTGCAACTGGTGTGCAAAAGGAAACACCTCTGCTGACTTCTTAACGTGGCAATTCACCTCTGAAAGTTATGCTAATAGCTTTGTCCTGGTAGGCATAAATAATAGGATTCCAGCCATTGTAGTCTGTATTTTCTCAAAAACCACACTGAATGAATAGTGAGACGTGAATTAAACCTGGTTATTTTTCTCCTATCACTTTTTAAAAGTGATCAACTGAGGCTCTACACCATTGTTTCTTAATGTGGGGCCTATGCCACACAGGGGACTTCAATTCTCTGAAGCCTAAGTCAGTACATTGGCTGATCAGTGCTTTGCGGAACTGACTTAGGCTTCTGGGAATTGAAGTCCAAAAACCAAAGGTTGGGAAACACTGCTATACACTGAAATGTGAAGCAAACACCTTGAAAACAAATAGATATAGATGGTGAGAAAGGGTTTGGGGAATAAAAGAACAAGAGTAATTTATAAAAAAATATATCTTGCAATATCATAAGAATACATTTTATGCATTACATCTGTTCAAAAATATGGAGAATTACTGTCCTAATTTTGAAAGCTAGGGCTAAAATTAAATTTACCCAAACAAATAAAACATTTGCACAGAGAACAAAAAGCATACATTTTATTTCATTTCACTTTTATTCGATGTAGTGGTTTAAGCTCTGAGATTTTGGATATAGAACACACTTGATTCTTTAGACATGGAGCAGTTTTATACCTTAGGACAGTGAGGGCAAACCTTGGCACTCAGGTGTTCTTGAACTTCAATTAACAGAAGCCTAAGTCAGCACTCCTGCTGATCAGGGCTTCTGGGAATTGAAGTTAAAGAACACATGGAGTGCCAAGGCTCGCCATCACTGCCTTAGGACAAAACATCCCACACCTTTATTTGTTTTATCCTTGTGTAAAAGAATGAAGAAAGTGCAAATTCTCTCTCTCTCTCTCTCTCTCTCTCTCACACACACACACACACCTCACCAAATTCACAATTTGTGCTCTATCTGGTCTTCACAGAACATAAAGAAAATGCCAGAAGTGGTGTTTTTCTCTTTGTTGTACACACTCTGAGGAAACATAATGATGCAGAAATCCTACAAAAAGCGGCTCTGACATTTGGAACATCAGACAATGGGTAAGTGCAGATTAAGCTGTCAAGTGATGGAAATGCTGCACAAAAGGCAAGACAAGAGGCCGAGTAATTCCTTGGAGGAGAATCAGCCCTACCATTAGGAAATGTAAGGTGGTCACTGTAGGACAAAGACTTTTAGTGCCATGAAAGGACAATAAATGGCTTATTAATTTACTATGATTGCTTTACGGTTTAAATTTAATTTCACTTTATTTTATTCTATGGAGAGGAAACATTTTGGAGACTCCTTCCTCTTCAGATGCCAAAGTAAGTAACCTTCTTAAGTATTATAACATGTGGAGATGAGGGGACCATTTCCTCTTTGCTTCAACCATGAAATATCTTGGCCTGGTCCTATCTGGGAGTCAATTCACGCAGCTGGAAACACTGAAACCCAAATACATACAGGTAGTAGAATGGTAGCCTATGGCTTGGAAAACTTTTGGAATCCCCCATCAGTAACATTCCTAGATATCTATCCTACTGCATGTAGAATATTGTACAGATATATGCATGAGTGCAGTTCATAGAACATTAGGTTCAAAATTTAATACAGTTAATTTGATGTGCCCTCAACTGAGTTCATATACCAGTCTATTCTCTTTCTCCTGAAACCCACTATCTCAATCCATTTGGCTTCTTCTCCCAAGAGAAAACACCTATATCTCCGCTTCTGAAGTACAATTAGGAAATAAACTTTGTTTCTATGAAGTTACTCAGACTAGTTTTTTTTAAAAAAAATAGTATTTGTAAAAGCTGAATCCACACTTTTTCTCACTGCCTTTGGAAATTAAGAGTCTGAACAAACTGTGATCCAAAATGTTGAAACACATCTGTCTATAAAGATCCTCTTAACCCTGCTGAACTCCATGTGTTCATACAATGGTACAAAAGGTTTTAGGCCTTATATTAATTTCCTTTAGAGCTTTGCTTTTCCATTATTTAAGGCAGGCAGTGAGGTCATGAGGGCCAATTTGTATTGTAGCCAAATTATACCTATCAACAGAGCACAATATTTTTATATTAAAAAAAGATTTTTAACTTATATTTTTTAAAAACAACACAATTTATTCATCACTTTCATGCAGAACTGACTTACTCAGACCTATTCTGAACCCATCATTTTTTGCATATTTTATAGCCATAAACCTGTGGTCACACCAGCTCTGAATAGCTGATTACTAGAAAAATCTGCCTGTCTCACAGCCTTGTGTTAAGACAGAAAGAGTAGACGTGGTTGGGGAAGCTGTCAGCTCCTGAAGGTTAACTGGCCCAAACGAAATCACCTTGGTAGTTCTTCATGGCTAGGAGATTCAGTTCTGCATAAAAGCCACAAATAAAAATGTCCTATTTTTACTATATCCTGAATCTGTGTATTGATATCTACTTGCATAAAAGCAAAAGTAAGTGTTTGATAAAATATGACATTAAATATTTAGATTTAAACACTTCTTTTTCTTCTTCTTGTGCTGTATCTGATTCAAAATATTGGCGATCCTCATGGCGATCAGCCATGAAGACTGTCCTGAGAATATAAAGCAGTGGCTTTTCATCTGCCTTCCGCATCACAATGTGACACCCGTACTACTGATCCAGTTCCGTGAGTCACTTTCTGGTCCTGAGCCCTTTTGGCATGCAAAGTTCTCCTCAGCCCCAAGCCAGTATTGATGAAGCTGCTATCCACCATCAAAATGGATTCAGGTGGGATTTAATCCACTTGGGGACCATCACCCTTCCCTGTGGTCTTTGCCAAGGCCGCTAGTCCTCAGGGCTGTCACCTTAGTTAACCACTGCCTGACATTCAGCATTGAGTCGCTGGCAATTGGGTCTACTCTAAAAATTTAAATAAGCATTCCATTCTAGTGTTACTTCTGACATGGGTCTACTTAGCTTGTCTGCACCTTGAGTCTAGTGACAGCTTTAGGGGTGTGCCCATTCGAATCGACATAAGGTCACCTTACAAAGAGGTTGCTGGTCTATAGTTTTCCTCCAAAATACCTTCTTTATTTGGAAACATGACCCACACAAGACTGAAGCCAGTATTCCTCCACCCTCAGCTGTTGGAAGAATGTGTTTAACTCATTTGAGTGCATTAGGAACTAGTCACCTTAGGTGTTAACATAATTCATTTCCATTGTCATATTTAAAATACTTGGTAATGTTGGGTAATGTTGGTAATATTGTGCATGATAATACTTTGCTTTAAAACTGTTTAAACTGTGATAACATGTGTGATGGGAAAAGACTGGCGTAGAGACCGGCAAGGCACGCCACAAAGTTTGCCAAGAGAACCCTATGGACCAAAACAAAAGGCAAAACAAGGGGATGCTCAGCACAGCAGATCTGAAAAGGGGGAGGGATACGAAAGGGAGAGGAGAAATACAGTGTTGCAGGGAACAATACTGCATAGGGTCATGGAATGTGAGGTCTATGAATCAAGGAAAACTGGAAGTGGTAAAAAATGAGATGGAAAGAATAAGCATTGACATCTTGGGCATCAGTGAGCTAAAATGGACAGGGATGGGTGAATTCAGCTCTGGAAACCATCATATCTACTACTGTGGGCAAGAAAACCTTAGAAGAAATGGAGTAGCAATAATTGTCAATAAAAGAGTGAGAAAAGCAGTAATGGGATACAATCTCAAAAATGACAGAATGATGTCAGTCAGATTTCAAGGCAAACCTTTCAATGTCACTGTGATCCAAATATACACACCAACCACTGGTGCAGATGAAGCCACAATGGACCACTTCTATGAGGACTTACAACACCTCATAGAACAGACGCCAAGAAATGATGTCCAAATTATATTAGGAGACTGGAATGCCAAAGTAGGAAATCAAAAAGTGGAGGGAATAACAGGCAAATTTGGTCTTGGAACACAGAATGAAGCAGGGCAAAGATTGATAGAGTTCTGCCAAGAGAACACACTGGTCATAGCAAACACTCTCTTCCAGCAACACAAGAGGCGACTTTACACATGGACATCACCAGATGGCCAACACCGAAACCAGATTGACTACATACTCTGCAGCCAAAGATGGAGAACCTCCATACAGTCAGCAAAAACAAGACCTGGAGCAGACTGTGGCTCAGATCACAACCTACTGATCGCAAAATTCAGGCTTAGACTAAAGAAAATAGGGAAAACACGGAGACGAGAAAGATATCACCTAGACAGCATCCCTAAAGAATACACGGTGGAGGTGATGAACAGATTTAATGGCTTAGACTCGGTAGACAGAGTACCAGAAGAATTATGGATGGAGATGAGGGACATCATGCAGGAAGCAGCAAAGAAAACCATACCAAAAGAAAAGAAGAGTAAGAAAGCAAAGTGGTTGTCTGATGAGGCACTTAAAATAGCAGAGGAAAGAAGGAACGCAAAAGTCAAAGGAGAAAGGAAAAACTACAATCATTTGAACACAGAATTTCAAAGAAAAGCAAGGAGAGATAAGGAAAACTACCTAAAAGAACAGTGCAGAGAAATGGAGGAAAACAACAAAAGAGGCAGAACCAGAGATCTTTTCAAAAAAATCGGGGAAATCAAGGGAAAGTTCGGTTTCACTTACCAGTGATAACTTTCGTTTTTCGAGTATATAGTTTGTGAATACACACTCATGGGTTATGCGCCTGCGCAGAACGGCCGATCGGAGGCTTGAAAAGCTATTGGTCAAAAGTTTTGGCGGTAAGACCGGCCACCGTACCGCCCACCCTGAGGCGCCCACGCGCCATTTTACCTCAGTTCCATACTTAAGCCAAGCACAGGATAAACCAATTGATCTCATCCGTGCAGCTCAAGAGGGGAGGCAGGGTGGGTAGTGTGTATTCACAAACTATATACTTGAAGAATGAAAGTTATCACTGGTAAGTGAAACCGAACTTTCTCCTTCGTATAGTTTGTGAATCCACACTCATGGGAGATTAGCAAGCTCACACTTACTTGGTCGGTGGGCAGTCGGATGAGATGATCCCACGATGAAGATGATGACGGTCAGGCAGGGTGAACTGTCAAGGGCGATGGGCCCTGAGCCCCCGAGTGAGGACGACACGGCCAAGCCTGGCGTCCGCAGTGGCTCTGGTGTCCACCCTGTAGTGCTGGACAAATGTAGAAGGTCTGGACCAGGTGGCAGCCTTACAGATGTCCTCAAGCGGTGTGCCCTCCAGAAAGGCCGTGGATGTTGCAACCGCTCTGGTAGAGTGCGCCCTGACATGCGGTGGAGGGGGCAGCGATGCCGACTCGTAGGCCAAGTAGATGGTAGAGGTGATCCATTTGGAGAACCGCTGCGCAGAGATGGGTTCACCTTTGGACTTGCCCCCATACACCACGAAAAGGCGTTGCGACTTCCTGAACTCCCTTGTCCTGGTGGTGTAAAACAATAAAGCCCGTTTGACAACCAGCGTGTGCCAAGTCATTTCTTGGGCGTTAGCTGGGTTCTGGAAGAATGTTGGCAAGGAGATAGTCTGTGCCATATGAAACTGGGAGACCACCTTGGGGAGGAAAGTGATGTCCGCTTGGAGTACCACACGGTCATTGAAGAATTGAAGAAAGGGTGTGTCTGCCCGCAGGGCGACCAGCTCACCAGCTCACCGAGCAGACGTGATGGCCACAAGAAAAGCCGTCTTCCACGTGAGGAGACGAGCATCCGCGGTAGCCATGGGCTCGAAAGGAGTCCTGGTGAGCACATAAAGGACGGTAGAGAGTGACCATTGGGCCGTCGGAGTCCTGGTCGGAGGGAAGGCGTTCCGCAATCCCTTGAGGAAACGTTTCACCGTTTGGTCGCGGAAAGCGCCAGAAACGGGTGAGCCAGCTGGAGAGTGAGCCACCACCACTGCGAGGTGTACTCGGATGGAGGCAATGCTGAGGCCAGACTCCGCCAGATGGAGGAGGTAGGTCAAGACGTCCTGCAGTTCCACCTGCGAGAGGAGGGTCTGCTGAGATGCCAGGAAAGCACAAAAGCGTCTGTATTTGGAAGCGTAGGACTTCCTTGTGGAAGGGCGCCTGGCTAGTTCCAGGATCCTGGACAGTCTGGGGTTATCCTCCACGCGGTGAGGTGGAGGCTGGGCTGGTCCGAGTGGTGGAGCTGGCCCTGCTCCATTTGGAGAAGCGTCGGTGACTCCGGTAGCGTGCGATACTGAGATGACATGCGCAACAGCAGCGGAAACCATGGTTGGCGAGGCCATGCTGGGGCCACTAGGATGGCCCTGGCCCTGTGCTGAAGCATTCTGGTGAGGACCTTCTGGATCAGAGGAAACGGAGGAAAAGCATAGAAATAGTCCTGATCCCACCGTTTCATGAAGGCATCGCCCTCGGAGTTGACACCGATGCCCGCCCTGGAGCAGTACCTGTGGCATTTCGTATTGGACTCCAATGCGAAGAGGTCGATGTTCGGAGTCCCCCAGGCCTCGCAAAGCGACTGGAACACCTCGTCGTTCAGTTCCCATTCATGGGTCGTCGAGGTGAGGCGGCTGAGATGGTCGGCCAGGACATTCAGCTTGCCCTGAATGTGCACTCCAATCGGGAAAATGTGCCTCTCCAGGCACCACTCCCAGAGTTGCACAGCGAGGTAAAGAAGGGTGGTGGATCGTGTTCCGCCCTGCTTGTTCAGATACGCCACAGCTGTGGTATTGTCCGAGGCCACTTGGACCGCCTTGCCCATGAGCAGGGTCTCGAAGGAACGGAGGGCCTTCCAAATGGCCAGTAGCTCCAAGTAGTTGATATGGTGCGCCATCTCCTGAGGCGACCAAGGGTTGTTGACCGTGAGAGTCCCGCAGGCAGCCCCCCAGCCGAGGTTGCTTGCGTCGGTCAATATTTGCAATGAGGGTTGCGGGGGGTAAAAGCTCTTCCCCGTTGTCATGTTGAGTGGCGTCATCCACCACATCAGCTGGTCCCTCAGCTCCGGAGACGGAGTTAGCCGTTTGGACTGACTCTCCCGGAGCGCGTCGAATTCATGCAGAAGCCACGACTGTAGGGACCGGAACTTTAACTTGGCGTGAGGGACTACAGCCGTCGTTGAGGGCATAAGGCCTAGCAGTCTTTGAGCCTTTTTTGCCCTGATGCACGGTCTGGTGCGAAGGTCGTTCACTCCCTGCGCGATGTCCTGCAAGCGCTTCTGGGGTGCAAAGGCTCTGGTGGCAAGCGAGTCGAGTACCGCTCCGATGTACTCGACGCGTTGAGAGGGAATCAACTTCGATTTGGTGAAGTTGATCCTGAGGCCGAGACTCTCCATGAGGTGGACCGTGAACTGCGTGTCCCGAATGGCCAACGAGCTGGTGGGGGATACAATCAGCCAGTCGTCGATGTATGGGAAGACCCTGATTCCCCGCTGGCGAAGGAAGGCAGCCACCGGAGCCATGCATTTGGTGAAGACTCGTGGTGCCGTGGCCAGACCGAACGGTAGACATCGGTACTGGTACACCGAATCGCCGATGCGGAATCGGAGGAACCGTCGGTGCTCCTCGAGGATGGAGACATGGAAGTAAGCGTCCTTGAGGTCTATGACTGTGAACCAGTCCCCTTTGTTGATGAGGGGAAGGACGGTCTGCAGGGTCACCATCCGGAACTTCCTGGTGTGGATGCACTTGTTGAGGCGGCGCAGGTCCAGAATCGGGCGAAGTCCTCTGTCCTTCTTCTGAACCACGAAGTACCTCGAGTAGAAGCCGTTGTCCGAGTCGGGCGGCGCCACCCACTCGATGGCTCCCTTGGACAGGAGAGTTGATATTTCTTCCTCCAAATGGGGGGACGAGGTGGTGAGACGATGTCGTCCTACCCGAGGCACCCGCACGAACTCGATGGCGTAGCCAGAGGACAAGATCTTTAAGACCCACCGGTCGTCCGTGATGCCTGACCATACCTGGAGGAAGTTCCGGAGGGGGAGGTACGGGATGTGGAGCGAGAGAGACTCGGCCGTCGCAGCTTCAAACGCGCGACTTGGACTTAGCGTCCGAACGCTTGCCGTGCCCGTAGGGCTGGTAGCGGGGCTTGTGCTGGCGCCGTTGCTTGAAGGAGCCAGACCTTGGCTGTTCCAAGGGGCCACCCTGTTGTTGCGGGTTCCCCTGGTATCGCCGCGTGAAGGGCTGGAACCTCGGCCTGGCAGCCGGAGCCGGCGTGGTAAGCCCCAGAAACTTGGCGGTGGAGTTGGTCTGCCGCATTTCATTGAGGACCTTGTCCGTGTCCTGTCCAAAGAGGCCTTGCCCGTCGAAGGGAAACTCCTCGATGAGCTTCTTCATAGCATCATCAAGGGAGGTGCCCCTAAGCCAGGCATGACGACGGAGCAGGATAGCAGACGCCATGTCCTTCGCCGCGTAGTCATTGATATGCCTGGCTGTTCTCATTTGTTGCTCCGCCAGGAAATCGCCTTCGAATGCCAGTGCGTCGATCCGTTTCTGGGCGTCGGCGGGCAACGTCGCCGTTTCGGCCTTCACTCGCTCCCAGAGGTGAGACTGGTACAGGCCCATGACAGCCGAGTAGTTGGCGGCACGGAGGAAGAGGGAACCGGTGGCGTAGAATTTACGGCCCACCGCGTCCAACTTCTTCCCTTCTGGGGTTGAAGGCACCGGGAACCCGCTGGTGGCCGTCCTGTGTTGAAAAGCCTTGACCACCAGGGAATTTGGCAGGGGGTGCGCCTGCAGGAACTCGACGTTCTCGTCCAGGACTCTATACATGCCGTCGAGCCTGGACGAAACGGAGTGTGCTGACACCGGCTTCCTCCATGTCGCCTTCGCCGACGTCAACATGGACGGAAGCATGGTGATATGGACCGGCCGTACCGCCCGTCTGTCCACCTTGGCGGTCATTTGGTCCTCACCTTCCAGTGGCGGCTGGTCCACCTTTAGGTTCAGAGCGGTCCCCAGGTGCGTCAGCATGGCCGTAAACGAGTGTTGGTCCTCACCACGTGGTGGGTCCACCGCGCCGATGGCCTGGTCCGGCGTCCTTTTGGCGTCGACGTCACCCTCGTCCTCCTCCGAAGAGGCGCTGGAGTCATCGGAGGACGAGGGAGGAACTCTTACATCCACGTCGGGACCGCGCCAGTACGGCCTGGGCGGGCCGGCGGGATGGGAGTCCACCGCTTCAACGTCTGGACCAACCCGCGGCGATGTGGGTGGGCCAGCGGAGCGGACACTCGACCCTCGGGAGGTCGGTGGGGCCACAGCAGGGCCAACATCCCTGGGGCTTGTGGTGGTCGGTACCGGAGCCGCAGAGGCCGCAGGCATGGAGGTCTTAAACTGGTTGGCAAACTCTGAGCCATGACCTCGAACATCCCCTTCAGGAGCTCCATCTGGGATGGATCCGGAACCGTCGGGAGCGACAAAACGGTGGCCGACGAAACGGTGGCCGGTAGAATCGGCGACGAAACGGTGGCTGGTAGAATCGGCGACGAAATGGTGGCCGGCATGGTGATTGCCGCGTCGTCGAGCATCGGAGTCCTGGGCCTTGGGGAGACGGAGGCCTGTCTCATAGGCGAGCCGGCCCTCCCACGAGGCGGTGACGGGAGCACCTGAAGTGGGCGAGCTGGAGCCCCAGCCCTGCGTCCTTTATCAGGCGATCCCGAGGAGGACCGTCCTCCCCAGATGGAAGACCCAGGAGACGGACATCGTGCGACCGAGTATGGCGGCGAAGGTCCCGGAGAAACAGGAGTGCGCGGAGTAGGCGGGAGCGATCGCCTCTTCTCCGACCCGTGTTTCTTTTTCTTCTCTCCGTTCTTGTCCCTCTTCTTCTTCTTCTTGATGGGGAGAGCTGAAGAAGAAGCCGAAGGCGGAGGAGGCTGGGAGACACTAGCCGAAGTAGAAGCGGCCGCAACGGGAGCCAGAGAGAGTTCCATCAGGTGGGCTTTGAGCCGGTAGCTCCGGTTCTGCACTGCCAGACGGGTGAATTTCTTGCAGTGAGGGCAAGACTGGCTATGATGAGACTCCCCCAGGCAGAAAAGGCAGAGGCTATGCCCGTCGGAGGCCGGAAACTTTTTCAGGCAAGCCGAACACTGTTTGAAGGCCGCGGCCATCAAAGAAAAATTCTTCCAACGGAAGTTTCTGGAACGCGGTTACCCCGAAGGGCTGGCCAGCTGCCACCCCCTTGAGGGGGAAAACGGTGACCGAAGCGAGTAGGTAACTGAGTCCACCAGAAGGAAGAAACAGCACCGGGGTGGCGATCCTGCCCAAAGGACAAGATCACCGAATTTTTTTTTTAAAGTTTGCCAAAAGACTTTCCCTCAGGAGGGCGAAAAAATTGAGGAAGCTCTCAACGATCGTCCTGCTGCTACGGCGGAAAGAAGAGAACTGAGGTAAAATGGCGTGCGGGCGCCTCAGGGTGGGCGGTACGGTGGGCGGTCTTACCGCCAAAACCTTTGACCAATAGCTTTTCAAGCCTCCGATCGGCCGTTCTGCGCAGGCGCATAACCCATGAGTGTGGATTCACAAACTATACGAAGGAGAACATTTAAAGCAAAAATGACCATGATAAGGGACAAAGACGGAAAGGAGCTAGCTGATGCAGAAGAAATTAAGAAAAGATGGAAAGAGTACACAGAGGAACTTTACAAAAAGGACTATGATAATCACTCCTGATAATCACAATGAAATTGAACTTGAGCCAGAAATTGAACTTGAGCCAGACATCCTGGAGAGCGAAGTCATAAAGGCCCTAAAGAGCACTGCAAACAACAAAGCTAGTGGAGATGATGATATCCCAGTTGAATTTTTCAAAGCGCTAAAAGATGATGGCGTCAAATTACTGCATTCAATATGCCAGCAGATTTGGAAAACAAAACAGTGGCCACAGGATTGGAAAAGATCAGTATATGTCCCAATCCCAAAAAAGGGCAATGCCAAAGAATGTTCAAATTATCGAACAATCGCGCTCATCCCACATGCCAGCAAGGTGATGCTCAAGATAATACAGGATAGACTTCAGCAGCATGTGGAGAGAGAATTACCAGAGGTGCAGGCTGGTATCAGAAGAGGCAGGGGGACTAGAGACCACATCGCCAACATACGCTGGATCATGGAGAAAACAAAGGAATACCAGAAACAAGTTTACTTTTGTTTTATTGACTACACTAAGGCATTTGACTGTGTGGACCACAACAAGATGTGGCAAGTAATTAAAGAGATGGGAATACCAGAGCACCTCATATGCCTCCTGAGAAATCTGTACATGAACCAAGAAGCAACAGTTAGGACAGAACATGGAATAACAGAGTGGTTTGGAATAGGAAAAGGAGTAAGACAAGGCTGCATTCTGTCACCATGCTTATTCAACCTATACACAGAGCACATAATGTGCAGTGCAGGGATGGAGGAATCACAATATGGGATTAAAATCACTGGGAGAAACATCAATAATCTGAGATATGCAGACGATACCACCCTAATGGCAGAAAGTGAGGAAGACCTAAAGAATCTCTTGATTGGGATGAAGGAGGAGAGTGCAAAAGCTGGCTTGAGACTCAATATCAAGAAAACCAAGATAATGGCAACAGGCCCAATCAGTTCCTGGAAAATAGACGGGGAAGAGGTAGAAGCAGTGACAGATTTTACTTTCTTAGGATCAAAGATCACTGCAGATGGGGATTGTAGCCATGAAATAAAAAGGCGACTGATTCTTGGGAGACAAGCGATGAGAAACCTGGGGAACATAGTGAAAAGCAGAGACATCACATTGCAAACAAAAATTAGAATAGTCAAGGCAATGGTTTTCCCAGTAGTAATGTATGGATGTGAGAGCTGGACAATTAGGAAGGCTGAACGCAGAAGAATAGATGCCTTTGAAATGTGGTGTTGGAGGAGGGTTTTGAGAGTCCCCTGGACAGCAAGGAGAACAAATAGGTCAATCTTAGAAGAAATTAACCCTGACTGCTCATTGGAAGGTCAAATAGTAAAGATGAAGCTAAAATACTTTGGACATCAAATGAGAAGGGAGGATTCACTTGAGAAGGCATTGATGTTGGGAAAGGTGGAGGGCAAAAGAAAAAGGGGGAAGCCAAGGATGAGATGGCTAGATGGTATTGTAGACACAATGGGCACAGAGCTGGGAGGGCTGAGGGGGATGGTGGAGGACAGAGGCGCCTGGAGGAAAATGGTCCATGGGGTCGCAAAGAGTCGGAGTCGACTGTGCGACTGAACAACAACAATGTTGGGTTAAAGGAGTGTGTTTCATAGTGTTAGTAATATTAATAGAAGTTTGTCTTTAAAGTGCTGCAGTGTTTCTGTTTTATTTTATTTTTTGTTTTCTGATATGCCTGAAGCACAGACTAACATGGCTACTACAGTATTCCAAAAAAATAAATAAAATAAATCATAGTGTTTAGTTATATCTTTACTGCCCAATGCTATTTTTGATGGGTTTTTTGTTGGGTTTTAAAAGCCTTTCCCTGGTGTTACTCCAAAAAGTAATGAACTTTAATTAATTTATTAAATAAATGCTGGTTTTAATACATTGGCTGAAATTATTTTGCTCAGTATCGTTAATTGCAGCTAGAATAGGCCTGCTGAATTAGTCAGGATTTGGTGGATCAATTTCTCTGTAAGTTCCATTGATTTACTGAGCCTCAATATTTGACTTAGTATGCTAAGCCAAAGGATTTCAGCCCTTATGTTCATGTGTAAAGTGCAGAGTTTCTGTGGTCTTTTTACATTATTATGGACATGGGGGATCACATGAATTAAGAGTGCACACATGTATACTATATCCCTATGTTACATACATAAGCAGTAAGCAGTGATAAGAAACATAACCACCTGGTTTTTTTTTTTAACCTCCAAATCTAAAACAGTGGGAGTCCTTAAAATGGCTAGATCCTTGTCCAACAATGAGATTATCAAATCATTCTGTTGGCATGAGTCACTTGTAACTTGAAGTAAAAAAATACTAAGTGGTTAGAAAAATACAGACATCAAGTCACTGTGCTATAGTCAATAAATCAGCACTTCACTTTGCCTCCACATTTCATCTTCTTAAATGAAATAGATACAGTGATTTAAAAAATGAGAGGGTGTTGGAAAAATTTGTTTCCTGGTATGTGCTTCAAAGCATCTTTCAGCAACAACAGCATCTCTGATTCATAAAGGCATAATAAATAATAATAGTCTGGAATTTCTCTCTCTCTCTCTCTGGGAAGATATACAATTTCCAGACTAATACTAAATGTTCCATATTTATTTACATTGACACACTGTATTTTATCCCATCCCCTCCACATGTGCATACTAAGGAAAGATGTATGCACACTGGGGATGGGATAAAATAGAGTAGTGCAGTGATGGTGAACCTTTTAGAGACCAAGTGCCCAAACTGTAAACCCAAACCCACTTATTTATCACAAAGTGTCAATACGGCAACAGGGGAGGGAGAAAATGCTCCCATTGGGCTGCTGGGGCAACTGCACAGGTGCCAACAGAGAGGGCTCTGAGTGTCACCTCTGACACACGTGCCATAGGTTCGCCACCACTGGAGTAGGAACACTGTAGTATGGCTTTTACCCCTACTCTTGCCACTGAGACCTATCAATGGTGTGCATGGATACAGTTGATCATGATTAGCCAATCAATTGTAACACGGCTCCGCCTCAATCTGTTGCTAATGATACTCAAGGGTGAGCATAGGGGTAAAAATTGAACATCCACTTTGCACCTGCAAAGCATTGTTTCTCCCTCTGCCATTGATCAAATGGCCTCTTCGCTGCTGATCAGACAGGGATTGCACCAAACAACATTTTGCTGCTCCCTGTGACCTGAACTTGCTTTTAAAAAGCCATTCCATACTGGCCCATGAGGGCAAGCTCAAAATTTTTCCGAGCTCCAGGAAGCCTCTTACTACTCCTAGTTTTCTTCCACAATGACAACAGTTTAGTTGGGATGTGGAGAGATGTCTTGCGCTGTATCCCATCATGCAATCTCTCAGTGAACCCCACTGTTGCACTTATATGAACAGATCAAAGACAGAGACATTTTAAATAGAGACATGATGGATCAGATCAAAGGTCCATCTTGTCCAGCAGCTGCTTTCCAAAGCAACCCATGAGATGCCACCAAGAGTTAAAATATTTTGATCTATTATTTTTAGTCCTGTTCTACTTTCCCACAATAGCCACAGGCAAAAAAATTGTTGTAATCATTTAGTTCAGAAATTCTCAACCTTTTAAAGCCAGAGGCCGGGTCCCACTCCCTCAGACAGCTTTGGGGTCAGATGGCCATTTTGCCCTTCCTCCACCACATGGCGCTTCCTGGTGTGGTGGAGGCGGTGAGCGGCCACGTGACATGGTGCTGCAGGCCTGTGGGCAGCAGGTTCAGAATCCCTGATTTAGTTGGTTCTTTGTCAATTTTCCCACCTCATTAGCTTTTCAAATGCTTTGAGTGCTTAGAGATGGAAAACTAGTGGGAAAGGTTCATCTCCTAGCTCTCTTTTCTTCTACTCAGGCAGCACTGCAGTGGCACAGTAGTTAAGATGCCGGCCTTGGAGACTAGAAGGTTGTGTTTTGATACTCAAGTGCTGCATGATGGATCTTGGGGACATGAAAGGAGCAAAAATCCTTTTAATCCAGAGTAATTTCTGACATGAAATTTATTTAGTCCAGCACTGTGCCTGGTTCTCACTGGGTTGTAATGGCCCTATTCAAATATACAAAAGAAACTGACGAGCAATGATAGCCCAACCCTTCCTCCTCTTGGCTCTCCTTGTGGATGGAGGTCTTCAAGGAAGCTGTAACTGTGGTCAGTTGGATGCAGTTTCTCTACTCCATATGACTAGGAACCATGACAAGGAAGGTATTCCTGATCACACAAAGCGCTGCAACACCATCCAGCTAAATAGGGTTATAGCAACCTTGCAGGCTTTCGTTATGAAGAGAGGGAAGGTAGCCGCAGAGACAGCAGTGCCGGAGCAGAGCTCCGTGACTCTCTCTATGCTTGTACCATTTAAATACTCAAATAGGCTACTGAAGAGCTAAAATGTGGTGAAAGAACACTCCTGAACTTCTGCATTCCTTGGCTCCTCAAATAAATACTTTCAGACTCTTATCTCTCTCCACTCCCTTTCTCTCACTCTGTAGAAGAGAGACAACTTCAGAGGTCCACTAAAGGTAACATTTTATCATCCATATTTATATTTATATACTCTGCATAACAAAAAAGTCCATTCTATGAGGTGCTTCTCTGTACAATTTTTTTCGTTATACAAAGCACTAACTGCGATACCCCACATTACGAATTTTTTTGTTATACAGGGTATACTTCGCATAACAAAAACCCCGTATAACGAAAATCTCTATGAGATGCATCATACAACAAAAAAACTCTTTTCGTTGTACCATGCATCACATAGAGATTTTCGTTATATGGGGTCTTCGTTATAACGAAAAAAAATCATAATGGATATTGCAGTTAGCGCAAAAACGCTTCATTATACAAATTTTTGTTATGCGGGGCATTTGTTATACAGGGTTCCACTGTACTGTATGTTGAATTTTCATTGTAGCCAGGAGTTCTATTTGTACGTTGAATTTTTTTGTAAGTCGAAGCGTTTGCATGTCGAGGTTCCACTGTACTGGTTTTTCATCACTATGAAGTTTATATTAAAGATGACTGAGAATATTTTAATTATATTTTTGATGAAACAATTGCATTTGTTTACCAACAATTACCAAAAAAATGCTCCTGGTGAATTTAGAAAAACCTAACCTTCTTGCTATATGACAGTATCGGAAGCAATTTTAGTAAAGGTAAAGGTGTCCCTTACTCGAAAGCCAGTTGTATCCGACTCTAGGGTTCAGTGCTCATCTCTGTTTCAAAGCCAAAGAGCCAGTGTTGTCTGCTTCTGCAGACGTTTCCATGGTCATATGGCAGGCATGATTAGACACCGGAGCGCACGGAATGCTGTTACCTTCCCACCGAAGTGGTCCCTCTTTATCTAGTTGCAATTTCTTGCTTTCAAACTGCTAGGTTGGCAGGAGCTGGGAGAAAGACAGGAGCTCATTCCGTCCTTCAGTACTTGGGAATCGAACTGCTGACCTTCCACCTCCCAGTCAGTGTCTTAGCCACTTGAGCCACTACATGAAATTTTTCTTTCTGCTTATTCATTCCCATTTTTCAGGGAAAGTAGCTACACCTCCTAGCAAGGTGATGCTCAAGATAATGCAGGATAGACTGCAGCAGCACATGGAGAGAGAATTACCAAAAGTGCAGGTGGGTTTCAGAAGAGGCAGGGGAACTTTGCCACATTGCCAACATATGTTGGATTACGGAGAAAACAAAGGAATATCAGAAACAAGTCTACTTCTGTTTCATTGACTACACCAAGGCCTTTGACTGTGTGGACCACAACAAAATGTGGCAAGTAATTAAAGAGATGGGAATACCAGAACAGCTCATATGCCTCATGAGAAATCTGTATATGAGACAAAAAGCAACAGTTAGGACAGAATATGGAATGATGGAGTGGTTTGGAATAGGAAAAGGAGTAAGACAAGGCTGCATTTTATCACCCTGCTTATTCAACTTATACACAGAGCACATAATGTGCAATGCAATATGGGATCAAAATTGCTGGGAGAAACATCAACAATTTGAGATACACAGATAATACCACCCTAATGGCAGAAAGTGAGGAAGACCTACAGAATCTCTTGAATGGGTTGAAGGAGGAGAGTGCAAAAGCTGGCTTGAGACTCAACATCAAGAAAACCAAGATAATGGCAACAGGCCCTACCAGTTCATGGAAGATAGATGGGGAAGAAGTAGAAGCAGTGACAGATTTTACTTTCTTAGGATCCAAGATCACTGCAGATGGTGACTGCAGCCATGAAATAAAAAGGTGACTGATACTTGGGAGGCCAGAAAGCACGATTCCTCTCTAAACAACAAGGCATACTCCTTACATGTCATATTTTAATTTGCAAATTGAGGGCAGGCCCTGAGGCAAGGGAAATACGTCTACAGTGTGACAGAGATCAATGTAGTAAACAATGGGTTCCAGCAGAACCAAATCATCCCAGCAGAGCAAAAGATGTATACTGTAAACCAATTAATCACAATGAGAAAAAATATAGCTGTATAGGTATTCTCACTTCCACATTGTCCATTCACCTATGACTTATGACTGTTGATATCGATCAGTGGTGGTGAACCTATGGCATGTGTGCCAGAAGGGGCACTCAGAGCCCTCTCTGTGGGAATGTGTGCTATAACCTCAGCACAGAGTTCACCCCGTCCCTCTGCCCAGCAGCCCAATGGGAGCGCTTCCTCCCTCCCCCAGCACATATTTTGCCCCACCCCTCTGCCCTGCAGCCCAATAAGAGCACTTCCTTTCTCCCCTGTCTGGGCAGCTCACCTGCGGTGTGAGGGTGTGACGTGGACAGCAGCCTGTTGAGTCTGTGGCGAAGGTGAGTTTGGGCCTTCTGTCTTTAAAAGGTTCACCTTCACTGATATAGATCTCAGATGTGAATTGCCACAAGTTCAAACTACAATGTCAGTGTAGGGATTTGCTGTCACACACTAGTTGCATGAATTAACATGCAACACCTATACTAACTTCTTAACTTCTGGCAATTCGCAACTGAAATTTATGCCAATGCCATAAGATTTCTGCTAGTTTCCAGCCCACACATTCTCTATATTAAAGATGTTTTGATATGAATTCTTACCTCTTGTGTTCGCACATTCATATAGCCGTAGTGTGTCCTTACAGGTCGTCTCTGTGTATAAGAAAATGGCATCCATTTTACAGTTGCTTCACCAAAGCAGTTGAGCAGCAGAGGAAAGTCAAATTCATTTGTAAAGCGAGCAATGATCAGAAGCAGAAATGCTGCCACGAAACCAAACACAATCACAGTCTTGCGCTGTAAATGCAAAAGAGAAGAGAGAGAAAATTATAAGAGTTGTTTTTTTCCTAGGGGGACACATACTTGAAGTTCTGTTCAAGTGTTCTAGATAGTCACAGGGAGCTCCTGGACACATGAGAACGCTATTCTCTGTCGTGTTATTTGATATTTGCTTGTACACCGCCCAGAGTAGGATACTACCCAAATGGGCAGTATAGAAATTTAATAAATAAATAAATAAATGAATAAATAAAATTCATCTCAATAGAGGAAATAAGCATAACACAAGCACAATTGTATAGACAGACTATTACAATTTAAAGGAGCTCTATGTAAGCATTTTAAATCCCTGGATTAGGCCTCTAATAGGAAACATTCACAACAATTTCTTAAAGTGACAGTAGTTTTAATATTAATATTTAATAATAACAAATAATCATTTGCTGTCAAGTCATTTCTGACTTATGGAGACCCTTTTCAAAATGTTTCAGGTAGAAAATGCACGTAAGTGGTTTACTATTCTCTTCCTTGACGAGGGGGACACACTGGGAATGTGCAGTTTGCCCAAGGCTACATAGACTAGTTCTTCTCCAGGAGGCACAGTGGGAATTGAACTCCCAACCTCTCGCACCTAAACCACTGACCTATCTAGCCAGCTTCTTTTGGTTTTTTGGCTGCAGTCTACCATTTGGATTGATGAACCAAGATATACACAATCTTTCACCATTTCAAAGGCAATCTAGATCATGCTGCAAATACCCAATGGCTATTGGAGTGCACCAAAGGATTTCACAAGATTTATCTATGTCAGTGATGGCGAACCTTTTAGAGACCGAGTGCCCAAACTGCAACCCAAAACCCACTTATTTATCGCAAAGTGCCAACACAGCAACAGGGGAGGAAGGAAACACTCCCATTGGGCTGCTGGGCAGAGGGGTGGGGAAAACTCTGTGCTGGGTTGACTGCATGTGTGCCCACAGAGAGGGCTCCAAGTACCACCTCTGGCACGTGTGCCATAAGTTCGCCACCACTGGTCTATGCTTTATAGCCTACAGCAAACACTTTGACTGTGTGGTTCATGGGAAACTATGGGTTGCTCTGAAAATATCAATGTGGCATCTAAAAAATTTCCACTAACAAAATTAACATAAACAATTATTTTTATTTATAACTTCTGGCCCAGGAGTAAAACAACATTTACAGAATTCTTCATTTAATTGTTTTCAAGCAGAGGACACATTTTATGTTAAACTGGTAGGAACAGATATTAAGCTTGATCTAGCCACATGTTTCATCAATTTACAAAAAAAGAAAAGCCTAAAAATTGGACCATATTTTATTATAATGAGATCATAACATTTAGCCCCAATCTTTAATTGGAGACTTGAAGCTAAAAGAACAACCAATAGATGTGCAGATATTTGGTTACACCTAACAATATATGCAACCGCCAATGTGGAGACCTGAGTTCAAATCCTCACATGTCCATGGAAGCTGTGGAGTGTACCATGCTCCTGTAGGGTGGCAATGGTAAAGTGTTTCTTGAATGTTTCACATAGCAGGATCACGGTAGGTTGGAAGCAATATGAATGGCAGGGAACAAGAATAACAAGGTATTTATGAATGAAGAACTACTGACCATTCAACTTTTTTGAGTGTTGTTTGGGGAGACAACAAAGCATTTTGCCTATACTGTATATGATTTCTCTCATTGTTGGTTGTTTACTTTTTAAAGAAAATGGTGGGAAGCAATGTAATATAAACCATCTTTCTGCTAACTGGCAATTTAGCACACAAATCTGTCCTGAGCACACCAGGGTTATACTGAATAGACAGCAAACTAACAGCTACAAATTCCCAAGCCCCTTATTCTTATGGGTGGGGAAATCTCCCCTTAGGGGGGAAGTATATTGTTTTTTGCAATGACTGTCCCTTAAGGGAAGGGCAGCTATCAGAGGGTTACACATTTGCTTTTCAAGGTCAAAAGAACACAGTATTTCTAGAAATGGTGCCTATTCAGTGTGGTTTTGGATGATGAGTTAATAAAGACATAAGGAATACCAAGAGGATATGAAGTGTAACTGTTAGTATTCAAAGCTGTAGGAAGGTTGAGTTGATGTGAGGAAAAACATGAAATTGAGCAGTAGAGTGAGAATGTAGAGGGAGATGTGTAAATTAAATCTGTCTGTTTTTCATGTCTGGGTCAGCAGGCATCCCTCCTCCTACTGGGACATTACATCGCCAGATATTTAATCAATGCACTGAAAGTAGTTCCATGATGGCCAGCGGTATTAGACAAGAAGCTTCAGCAAATGGAAGCCAAATTAATGGTTTTGAAATATTCCAGTACTCCTTAATGTGATATTATGCCTTAATGATGGCTTTTGAAGATTGACCTCCAGACACTACATGTAATTATTATTATAGCATGGCTTTTACGAGTGCAGCACACCGTCTGTTAGCTGCTACAGTAACTGCATGGGTGTTAACAGTAGAAGAATACAAGGACAGGACTGACAAGTCTAGGAGACAAGCTCAGTCCTAGATATTCTGTGCTGCTACTTTAGGGTTTAATCTAAACCATATGTTTAGCATGTTCTTAGAGGAGAGGAGATACTGTACCTCTATCATACCACAAGATTTCCCTCAACTTGATGCTTTGCATTTAGCATGCTTTGTTTGGGTTTTTAACCATAGAAAGTAAATATGGGCTTATTGCACAATTCAAGGCACATACTGTATTTGTGCATCAAGGACATTGTAGAAAGAAAAACAGGCTCCTTGCAGGGAATAAGCATTTGCACTGAATAAGCACTGAATACCAAAGGCAAAGTTAGTACAAGGAACAATATCATCAGGAAGTTGGCAAACTAAATGGGGAGCACAACCATCCATGCTGCGTATATCAGCTTTGGCTGTGTGTTCTCTGCAGCAGAGTGTGCTGCTCCAGGATGGAGCGCATCTGCAAATGCAAAACAAGTTGACATTGCTGTTAATGAAATAATGTGCATAGTGACAGGGTACCTCAAATCTACACCTCTTGTTAGTATCGCTCCATCTAAGACAGTGGTGGTAATCCTATGGCACTCAGAGCCCACTCTGTGGGCATGCATGCCATCACCCCAGCACAGAGTTCACCCTGCCCCTGTGCCCAGCAGTCCAAAGGAAGGGTTAAACAAACTTCCAGACACGCACTATTAACAAGGCAGGATAGATCCAGCGAGTCTAAGATTTACTGGTCAATAGAGTATTCTCCCAGGGCTAAAGAGATAAAAAACATAGTACATAAACATTGGTATTTGTTGTCAGATATTCCTGGGTGTCAGAACAAACCCATGATAGGGATGCGCAGAACTAAAACAGTGGGGAATATGGTAACTAGGGCAGATGTCACTCCTCGATGTTCGCTAAGAACTAGTTTAGTGAAAGGACATTACAAATGTTGTCAGTGTATAGTATGCAGGTTTGCATGGGAGACAAAGCAAATCAGTTTTCCTGAATCTAACTTTTACAAAACTCTCGATTTCTTTAGTAATTGCAGCAGCCAATACTGCGTATATTTATGGCTATGCCCATGCGGACTCAAATATGTGGGCAAATGCTCTCGCAAATTGAAAATTCGACTGGCGGAACATCGCTCCAGGATTAGGTGCCAGGTGGAACAGGCACCATTAGGGAGTTATTATCTTGGGGGGGGGGGAATCACCAGGATACAGATTTTACCTTTGTTGTATTGGAGAAGCTGAGTGTTGTTAGTGGAAGTGGGATTGATGTAGAACAATTATTACTACAAAAAGAAGCGTACTACATCCATAGATTAAACACCATGCACCCCAAGGGACTGAACCAGGAATCCGATCTTTCGTGTTTTCTATAAGAAATTTATTATGACACAGGTGTAGGAATTTGCGGGTCCGTAAAGCAAGCACAGGTGAAGCAACACAGGTTGATCTATTTAAGGTTAGCAAACAGGTTGAAGGTAACATCCCATTAAGAAACTGTTTGAATCAGAAGGACGCAATAGAAGAAACTGGTAAGCTGTATTAGGTTGATAGTGAATACCAAGTTGCATGTTTGTTTTAGGAATCAATTTATGAAACATGTTAATCTGCGTAATTTTTGGAATTTTTCAGATGTTATTAATACTCCCCTGATGAAAATGTTCATTGAAATGTCTAAAATTAACCGGCTAGACATCGGGAGTGTTGAATGATTTAAAGATATACAAGAAAGAACTTAAGTTGAAGAGAATTTACTGCTTTAAGACATACAAGAATAAATTTAAGTTGAAGAGAATATATCTGTTTTTTGGTTGATATTGGACTTATGTTATAAAACTACTGAAAACGATCACAAGAGGCTTATTATAGCACTGGTATGAATTCAATACAATTTTTATTTCACTGAAGTCAAGTACATCATTATTGTGATTATTTTCATTGCGCCAGCACCAATGGTTTTTTTGGTCTGTACCCAGTTATACTGCTTGGCCGTTTTTCTGAGAACAACGCGTATATCAGCTTTGGCTGTGAGTGTCTCTGCAGCAGAGTGTGCTGCTCCAGGATGGAGCGCATCTGCAAATGCAAAACAAGTTGACATTGCTGTTAATGAAATAATGTGCATAGTGTCAGGGTACCTCAAATCTACACCTCTTGTTAGTATCGCTCCATCTAAGACAGTGGTGGTAATCCTATGGCACTCAGAGCCCTCTCTGTGGGCATGCATGACATCGCCCCAGCACAGAGTTCACCCTGCCCCTGTGCCCAGCAGCCCAAAGGAAGTGCATCCTCCCTCCCTCCTCCCAAACAGAGAGTTCACCCCACCCCTCTATGACACGGATGGCACTCTTACATTTAGGCATTCCAACACTCAGGATCCTCCAAGTAACATAGGGGGGGTTGAGTTCCTCAGCCATATCCACTACGGCACGGATGGCATCCTGTTCAGTTTGGGCATTTGGTTTCTAAAAGGTTTGCCATCACTGATCTAAGATAAGGAGAAAAGTAGCAGTGGACGCTGAGAGAACTAAGCAAGAGAATGACCCTCAACATCCTCTGAACAAATATGAGTCTCAAGTCCATAGAATCAGATCCAGGAAGCTTGATGGCAAGAACAAATATTCTTGAGGGTATTCAAGTGCAAAATCAAATTAGAAGATGGAGGAAGGATCTCACTAAACAAAGAATGGCATTAAAGGAGGATATGACTGAGGAAAATACATACATACATACATACATACATACATACATACATACATACATACATACATACATACATACATACATACATACATACATACATACATACATACATACATACATAAACTCAACCTCCCCTATGTCACTTGGAGGACCCTGAGGGTTGGAGTGCCTAAATGTAAGACCAACATGCTCAAGTGGGGGTTGCTGGCAGACAACAACACGTGTTGTGAATGTGGAGAGATACAGAATCCAGCCCATTTGCTAGTCTGCCAATTGCTACCAGAAATATGCACAGATGAAGACTTAAGTTTGGCCAATGACAAAACCAAGAAAATGGCTCTGTTTTGGCAGTCCAGGGTTTTATCAGAACACAAAAGAAGAAGAATAGGCATTATCTAGCTTGGTCCTCACAGGCTGTTCAGGGAGAGCACAGCTGGCAAGAGTTCAAACATTCACAGCATGGAACAGTTATATATTAGACTATAGATCCCACAATCCTCCAAGCAATATGGTCTCCAAAACATTTTGCTTCCAGAGGCAAAAGATGAATCAGCACTCTCTCCCCTTCATTCCAAATACAGAAGTCAGCCAGTGACAGTCTTGCACAGGTAAAGAGCCACAAAATAAATCATTTGGAACACTGAAAATCCAGAATATATTTGAGTTTGTGTTTGTCAAAGCAAGGGAAGCTTCAGTCCACTTTGGTTGACCCGAAAGCTGTGCACAGCTCACTAGAGAAACTATCTTTAATGCCCCATTAACATGAACAGAGGTTGTACAATAACACAGTTTTTAATAGAAGAGCATAGACATTAACCATGATGCAACTACAATTTCATTATAATCAAACTTTATGCAGGGAAAGCACTCAGTAAATTGTGCCCATATTTTATAAAAACTGCTGCCGCCAAGAAGACACAGTAAAATCCCTTACAGAGATTTCTTTTAACAGATTTATAGCTTGAAGCCTTGCAAATTATAATAATTTTCACATACTCTCATTCTTTTAACACAGATCTCTACTCCAACCGTTAAAAGAAAATTATTATATTTATAAATGAATCGGGGTGTGTGCTTAACTTTGCTGAATAAGTGAAGTAGACATTAATTCAGAATCACTGTGTCTAATCTCTTCCATATGGTAAAATTGGATGAACATGAAGTTGTTTAATATACAGAATGCAATAAACTGCAGAAGCGTCTAGTACAAATACATATGGGATTTACTATTTTCTAGCCATTTTAAAAATGCAATCTCAATAATAAAATAACCCTGATTCTTGCCTCATTTAGTTTTAAGCAATCAGAATAGCTCTGCCTAGTACATATATCAAAATCAATAAGCAGAACATATGATGAATCACTCTTTTTAGAATGAAATTTATGAGTAGTGAAGAGAAAGAACAATGTAATCTCAAATTTGGCTTACAATTATGCCAGCAATATTTTAAGGCAAACTGAATAGAACCTAGTACTGTAACTTGAATGAAACTTAGTCCAGCCCAGTGAAGGAGTAAATAGCTGCAGGCTCATGTAAATTCAGTTACAAACTACATGCAGTGCCCCATCATGAATTCACCAAGTGATTTAAGGCATGCACATCTTCAACCTATTACAGTATATGCATTTCCAGAGAAGTCAAAGAAAGCCTTATCTCAATAGCTTGTAATGAAGTACTGTTTTGATTTATATTCTTACAAACCCTTGCTCCATTTAGCTTAACACTGTCCATTCTGACTGGCTGCAGTTGTCCATGGTTTCAGGGAGATATTTTTTCACAACCCTACATGGAGAACTTGGCATTAACCAGGCTCTACCCTGCATGGATTCTGAAGTTAGATGAGGTCAGATAGTTAGGCTTGGTAATAAAAAACTGTATTTCAAGCTAATTTCACCTTTGAGGTAGAAAGCTGCAGAAACTGGGAGTTGACAATGAAATATTGGAGGAGAGGCTGATTATGGTGATACCTATCCTGACATGCATTCTCTTCTTGTCTTTTTTTATCTTGGGCATCAAGTTTTTGACAACTACCAATGCTTCCTATCTTCCTAGTATGGAAATAAGAAAGATTAACTACCTGTATTTTCTAGAGAAATAGGGCTACTGGTACAGAATGCATATGCAAAATAAATCTGTGAATTATGAAGAAGAGTTGTATTCCATATACTGTACCAACAGATGTGGTAACAAAGGATCTACCCTGTTACAAGTTTTGAGTAACAAACTACTTTACCATGTGAGTTTGGGGTGGATGACTGTGAGTTTCTGGATATCTTTGGACTATAGTTCCCACAATCTCCCCACAACTATCTATGTTGACAGTTTCACATCTGGCCTAGACACAGAAGAAGTGACTATACCTGTGATGGCGAACCTTGGCACTCTAGATGTTCTTGGACTTCAATTCCCAGAAGCCCCCGTGAATCCACACAAATGGGATTACTGTGATTCATCTGGCTCGCACCGCCCTCGTTGCTCCTGGAAGTGGAAGTAAAACGTGCCCGTATGGGTGTATTTTACTTCCACGAGCGACGAGGGCGGCATGGGATGGAAGAATCGCAGTAAACTCATTCGTGTGGATTCACAGGGGCTTCTGGGAATGGAAGTCCAAGAACATCTGGAGTGCCAAGGTTCACCATCATGGGACTATACTAATGAGATTTATAGGCTAAAAATTTCCTTCCTCAGCCTGGTGGATTCTCTATGGTTGATGACACTTTGTAGTCAAGCATCTTTGGTAATCTACAATATGTAGAATAATGATAATAGTAGTTGTGGGCTGTCAAGTCAATTCTGATTTACTGCAACCCTTTCCATGGTTTTCATGATAAGGATTACACAGAATAGTTGATAATTCCCTTCTTCTGGGGTGGCCCCGGGACTGTGCAGCTTACCTAAGGCACCAGGAGGCACGGTAGGGAATCAAACACCTAAACAGATACTTAAGCCACTGAGCTAGCCAGCTAGAGGAATATCTAGAAAGGGGCATGAAATAAGAGATAAATACAACACACACACACAAGCCACAAAGCTTATGTGATGTAGTCATAAGACCCACACTGGTGTGGTAGTTACAGGAAGAGCATTATACTGAAGCAAGAGATCTCATTTCTAATTCTCACGGAGCCATGAAACTCAGAGGATGACCTTGGGCCACTCACTCTTATCCAGCTTGACTTACCTCAAGGGGTTGTTGTAGAATACATTGGAGGGAAAGCAGCTATGAACCTGCACTAATTGGGATACAGGCAGGATACCAGTGCAATTAATAAATAGTTTGCAGCTGAATATTATCAAGAAGCTAGAGAACAGAGAAAGAGAAATGGTCTTTAAGAACAGGTATTCATAAACCTTTTCCCTTTAAGAGCTGGCTATATCTTGGCATAACAGAAGCGGGTCCAGTCACACAAAAGCAGCTTATCATACAATATACAATAGTCTTCTTGGTGATGGAGATGCAACTCTCTCTCAATCCTTGTCCCCTCCCCAACAATGGTTTATATGGGCATCATTTTATCTGCTCTTTTCCTCAATATATAATAATGGTAAACCTAGAAGGACAATTCAAAGGTAAAGATTAATGCAAAGGGTTTGAGTCTCTAAGATGACATGATATGGTGTAATATTATATCTATTTTTATGATTGTAATGAAGAACTCGATCACTTTTTAATACTCCTGCACATGTAAGTACTTTTATTATCAACTAGTACAGGCTTCCAGGCTTCATTTGATTTTATTCATGGATAATATCCATTGAAAACAATAACGGCTGCACTTAATAAATTTGTTTCATTTCAAGAACCCATTTGTGAACATGGACTCCAACTACCATAATTCTCTAATACTTTGCAGACAGAATTCTGAGAGATTCAATCAACAGACCCACATCTTTAGACACCTATATTTTTACTCACTGGGTGCAACATTCTAATCTATGCTTTTTGCTTCCTTGCAAAAAAAAAAATCTTCCTGAACCTCAAAAGCAGAACAAACAAGAACAAGCAAAAAAAAAAAAAACAACCTTTCTTGCTCTGACAAGTTGCTACTTGAGGAAGGTAAATGATAAATTCATACAGACATGAGCCAGAAATCCCATACCCATAGACTAGTGGGAGGCTGCAGTGTGTGATCTGAGATTGCTGAAGTTAAGGTTCTTGCCTGTAATTTTGAGAATTTTCCAGCCAACATGACCAGTTACCAAGCCACATGGGGGTTCTGAAAGTTTGCATTGAAAAAAACTTCCCCAAGCGATGCTGGTAAACATTTGATCTGAATGGTTTTTTACTTCTGAAAGAATGCATCAGAAACTCTATCCACCCAAGCACCTTAGTGCATGATGGTTATTACCAAGCGCATGAAGAAATAATCACAGAACAAGTACAGCACATTCAGAATGTTTATGACTATTGAATCCCTCAGAAATATCAACTCCTTCCCTTTTATGTCATTAAACAGCACAATAATTGAGTATATATATATCCTTATATTACATATCACAATACTATATTTTGTGTGGCATATGCACATACACTTATGTACAGTGACTGTGTGAGATATGTAATATTGATTAAATCAAACTGTTCAACATCTGCTAGTTCATAACTCCTGTTTTTCCCATTAATTCTTGATACATATTTTGTATGCATTTAGCTCAAAATATAGATGGGGGGGCATGCATTTTACCCCCAAAACCTTGGTGCATAGTTTGGTACGGATTACTGATTTTGGAGAAGTGGAAAAACTAGAATTTGGAGAAGTGGAAAACCTAGAACACTGCTCCACTCCATTTATTAGCTTTAAAAGCAAACTCAGATTGGTTCACTTAAAAATGCAGAATGGGGAAATCTACAAGGTCCATAGGAAGGGACGTATGGGAGACCACATGGTCTTTGAGAAACCAACTCTAATTCTTTTAAGCATTCTTCCCCATCCATCAAAATATGGTGCCAATTTTTCAGTAGTTCTAAAAAGAAAATCAGCCAGTCTTTTTTTTTTGTACTTTTCGTTATGACTTTCATATCCCTCAGTCAATACCGTTCTTGCTAAAAAGAGTTTCAAGCCTCCAAAAGATGAGCAGCTTGCCTTCAAAGCTGAGGGAAAGAGAACAACCATTTCCCTCACACCCTTGAAGTGAAAGAAGAAATAAAACAAAAAGATTATTATGGCTTCAAAAAGAATTGGCAGAGCCATATTTCTCTGACAGACAACCAGATTTAGTGGACGTTTGAGGATAAAAACTGCCATATTGAGCTTGAAATATAGACACTCTCTTGCATTTCCCTTTTCTCCCCCCCCCCTGCAAACTCCCTATGTACACTATGCAACACACAAGTTCACACACACACATCCAAGGAAGTTTCATCTCTCTAGACTGATAGCATCCCCACATTGGGTACATCTGCTAAAGTCATAATTTGCAACTTGTACAAAGCGAGTAATTATAGTATTGCAGTAAGCGAAGCTCCTTTTAATGCTGGATTTGCATTTTTCATGTTGTACCATGATGTACAGTAACACTTGCTAATTGTTACAGAAAAGCAGCAGGTGAATGGCCAAGTGTTATGGTTTCCTTTTCCATTCCGAATGCACTTTGGAACTTGAAGGCTGGTATCTGGGTACACACTTACTTGAATGTAAACCACTGAAGAAAGTGGCAATTGCTTCTAAGCAAGCCCAATGGATTTAGTGACATTTACTTCTATGTAACCATCTATCTGAACTGCGGTGGCTCAAGTGGTTAAGACGCTGAACTTGATGACTGGAAGGTCGGCAGATCAGCAGTTCGACACCCGAGCACTGCACGATAGAATGGCCAACCTTGGTGCTCCAGAAGTTCTTGGACTTCAAATCCCAGAAGCCCAGGTCAACACACCTGCTTACCTTGGCTTCTGGAGCACCAAGGTTGGCCGCCTCTACTTTAGAGGAAGATGTTTAACCATGACACAAAAGTATCACACAATAGCCTTCAGAGACTGCTTATTTATGTTTGCAAGCTTTCACTTATCAGTTACTCATGCCTTACCTATGAAATTTCAATGGCATGGGCAGAGGCAGGTCTTTCTTCATGAGAGTGAATGGGGACTCTGATGATTAGCAAAAAGGTCTGATACATAAAGCAAAGGGCAAAAACTCGAGTAAGAGTGACTCTTGTCAGGACCAAAATATTGGCCTGACTTTGGGGGGTTTTTAAACTCTGATTTCAGGTCATGTCTTATTGAAACCACGATTTGCCATATATACCAGTCTCTTTGGGTCAATTGGAGCCCATTTCTGCTATTTAGAAGTTGTGGTCTACCAAGGCAGCAGAGACCATTCGCACTTGAGCGGGAAAGACTTTCCCCAGCCGCTACAAAGCATCTACACTGCCTCCACAAATCCTAGTTTTCTGGTTGCAGAGAAATGCTATTTCGCAGAGTGGATCCGTGATAGCAGCCAAGATGCCATGGATCAACTGGCTATGGTCTCCCCCAATCAGCAGCAGCCTGTTTCCCCTGCCAGGGCAGATCAGCAGAGATGGGCTCCAGCTGCAGATCAGTTGGAACCAGTCTCCAACATAAAAACATAAAAGATCTGCCACAGCAACTGAGAAGGTTGGGAGAATGGTTCCAGCTGATTCGCAGCTGCATGGAGATGCTGCAAATCAGCTGGGGCTCGCTCCATCGATCAGCTGGAACCTTTGACATCTCCCACAGTAAGTTTATTTGGGAAAGCCCAGATAAACATCAGCAGAAGTGGACACAAAGCCCAAATTGATTTATTTGCACCAGTGTAAGTATCAGGGTAGGACTGCAGTGGCTCAAGTGGCTAAGACACTGACTGGGAAGTGCAAGGTCAGCAGTTCGATTTCCTAGTACTGCCAACCTAGCAGTTTGAAAGCAAGATATTGCAAGTAGATAAATAGGCACCACTTTGGTGGGAAGGTAATAGCATTCCGTGCGCTCCGGTGTCTAGTCATGCCTGCCACATGACCATGGAAACGTCTGCAGAAGCAGTCAGCGCTAGCTCTTTGGGTTTGAAACAGAGATGAGCACTGCACCCTAGAGTCGGATACAACTGACTTTCGAGCAAGGGAAACCTTTACCTTAATTATCAGGGTAGGGGAAACTGCAGTGGCTTTGTGGTTTAGACACTGAACTCGTTGACAGGAAGGTCAGCAGGTCAGTAGTTTGAGATGGAGTGAGCTTCCACTCTGTTCAAGCTTCTGCCTACCTAGCAGCTCAAAAACAAGAAATTGCAGGTAAATAGGTACCACTTCAGCGGGAAAGGTAATGGCATTCTGTTTGCTTCAGCGTCTAGTCATACCTGGACACGTGACCACGTAAATGTCTGCAGATGCAAAAAGTGCTGACTCTTTGGCTGTAAACGGAGATAAGCACCGCCCCATAAAGTCAGATGTAATTGACTTTTGAGCAAGGGAGATCTTTACATTTACCTAAATATCAGTGTAAAATAAACGACCCCCTAGCCAGCAGTTCGAGATAAAATGATTCAATTCCTAATTCTCAAATTTATTGGGAAACAACACATATGCATGGTTTTTTATTTTAAAAAAAGATGTGTCTAGTCTGTTCCAATTGAAAGAATCTTGATTTTTAAAAATGGTACAACTCACACTGGACATGGCAGCTCTCTCCCAACCACCATCACAAAGTTGGTAAGTATTTAAATTTTTTTGAAACATCTATCATTGTTCAAGAAGTATTTTCATTTCCTTTTCATCTGCTTACAACAGTTTTACATTGTTGAAAAAAAGATATTCCACCAGAGGTAATAATTGATGGGCAGAAAAAACCATATCTAAAGAAAGCAAACCCTTTGATATCTATTCCTTTTATACGATCACTTTATGCTGTGACAAAAGGTGCTCACTTTAATAAAGTTCTAAGATAATATCTTTGCCTCATGTATTTTCCATGTTTTCCACTTCTTGTATTTTTAAAAGAACCTCCCCCACATTTCAAACATTAGCATGAATCTATCTGTTAAGGGAGACAGATTTCCTATTTGCTGATTTTCTATCAGCTGGAAAATAATTTAAACTCGGTGAGATCTTTGCCACTTGTCAATTGCTAAAGAAGGAACTTTCAATTAGGTACTGCATTTCTTAATGTTTTGAATTTAGTTGAGTTTTTATATTTAATCTTGTTTTGAGTTTTAATAGGTTTATTCCAAACTCAGTCTTATTATGAGCCATACTGAGTCACATATTTGGCAGAAAATTGAGATTTAAACAAAAAACAAACAAACTCTGAATAAAAAGAGGCAGCTTCTGCGTAGAAAGCAGCATCAGAAATGAATGCCTTGTCACTGTAAACTCTTCTGTGTCAAACCCCATGCAGGAATAAGAATTTCCACAGATTGCTGGTAGGAAAGGTATTTCCATATGTACTCTACTCAAAATCATCCAGCTAAAGACAAATTAGTAATGTCTTTCCTGTGTAGTGGAATCTTCTTTTCTGAGCAGTAAGATAATGTTGACATAATTTATAGCTGCATACCTGAGGAGTATAATGCTTCCCCTATTTAAAAAGGAGAGAGAAAGTTTATATATATATATATATATATATATATATATATATATATATATATATATATATATATATATATATATATATATATATATATATATATATATATATATATATATATATATATAGAGAGAGAGAGAGAGAGAGAGAGAGAGAGAGAGAGAGAGAGAGAGAGAGAGAGAGAGAGAGATAAAAACAAATCAAAAGAATAATCCAAAGAATTTACCATGTGGGGGCATATGTCCTGCTTCAGATTATCATAAGTATATCATAGTTGTGCATGTTGTTATGCTCATTCATATATAAAGGGATTCATATACAGAATTTCCAATCAGTAATTGCATGAATAAATTTCTGAATACACTTCTCTAAATAACCCTAGCTGGCACACACCTGTCATTAGGGGGGCATAAGCAGACTAAATTGGCACTGGAGGAGGGGGGCGATGGCAAGAGAGATTGAGGCACTATGTTGACAAATTATCTATCCTCGGTTTCAGGCCAGCTACCAAACTGTATCTGCAGGCAAATACTTTTTGCTGTACAGTGTCCGCTAACACATTGTCCACATCAGACAGTTGGGAAAATCACTTAACAGAATCTCCATTTCCTGAGGCTTCCAACAAATTCCCAAGAGATCAGAGATGTGGCCAGACCACTTTAACTTGTAAAAACCAATATAATCGTGATAGCAGAAAGGCACCAAAATAGCATTTTCCGCTATGTGCATAACTTCATTCTTTGCCATTTAGAAATTTACTCATTATTAATTATCCAAGGTTTTTATTTAAAAGTTGTAACTGGTTGCCTCAAGAAAGCCTTTCCAAAGATTTTTATAAAAACATGTACAGTATTATGGAATCTTAACACTCCTATCCTAACTGCTCCCATAGCATTATTTCTGTGAGAAAATACAAGCGTCTAAAAATGTAACCCAAAGTGTTTGTGAGGTATGTTTGAGAGTAGTGACAAGTAATCGTTGCAACTAACCAATTTTTGGTAATGAGTAATATAACAAGAAGTCACAATGTCTCTTTTAGGTGTAATGATTAATAAATGCCTTGCTTCTTTGTAAAGTATACTTCTAAATAATTCTGACAGGATTTCTGGAAGTTTTGTGCCATTCTCTTAACAACTGTAAGAGGCAGGATTTTATCCACCAAAGCTCACATTTAAACAAAGGAGTTAGTCTTTAAGGTGCCACTACATTTTTGTCCCCTTTTTTTTGCTGTTTTGTTTATTCTCTAATATTGTTTGTTTTTGTCATTCATATGCCAGTGGAGGCTGCTAGAATGGCCAGAGCAAGAACCTTGTATCTCCCTTGACACCAGTAGGCGTGAAAGAGGGAGCAAAGAAGATTGTTCTACCAGTAAATATTTTCCAAATGCAATATCATAATTGCCCATTAGAGGGGAAATTGAGACATCTCTATTTTTCACTAGCCTGTTGGAAGTACAGAGAAAGAGCCTCCTCAAAGATTGTGGTATTTTTGAACACAATTGGGCCTACCCTGGTAATGGCTATTTTGTGTTTCCAGCATATCTTTCTCACACTAGGTCAGGTGAAAGGAACTGCAGAATGAACTCACGAACAGCTGCCTTCATTTTGGCAATTTCACATCTGGCCTAGACACAGAAGAAGACTAGCCTGTTAGAAATGGCAATGCAGCAGGTTAAGAATAGAAGTATGCCAATATGTGATTTTAGACTATTTTAGACTGGTTTCAATAATTCTCTAGAAGGCAGCAGGGTCACAGCTGCACCATCTTTAGGGGGGAAACCATGTAGCGTAATTAATTTTTTGTTCCATTTGAGCAACAACAAGAGCAACTACCTGACTGCAGAGCAGTAATGGCTAAAACAAGAAATTCCTTTTAAAACATAACATTCTGATCTTTCTAGGCAATCCCAATCAAGGCCAGTCCAAAATACATTGGTGAATGATTCTCAACAACAAATAACAAGTACAGTAAAGGTGTTTGGCACCCAGAGCAGCAAAGGGTTTTTTTTTTTTTTTGCATTAAAAGGGGTGGGGGACACACACAAATGCATCTCCTTCCATTTGTGGCACTAAAAATATTAGAAAGTTGTTTTAAAAGCTTTCATTGCATCTTAAATCTATAGCCTCAAATTATTCCAATTAATTTGCATAAATCGAAGAGAATCTTGTACCTATATCTTCTCCCACCAGAGCTACAAATAGCCCCAGACTCAGTAATTTACAGCTGCAGTTATTCTAATACCTGTACTTTGGGCACATCACAAGAAAGCAAGATACTCTTGAAGAGGCAAAAATGCTAGTAAAACTTGAAAAGAAGGAATAAAAGAAGACCAAATATGAGATGAATTGATTTCTTAAAGGAATCCATAAGCTTCAGTTTAAAAGACGAACAGGGCTGTTGAGGACAGCACATTTTAGAGATTACTCATTAATAGGGTCAACATAAATTGTAGGTAATTTGACAGCATATAACAGTATTGAATGTGTATAATTTGTAGCCTTACATCAAATCATACCATTGATCTATTCAGTTCAATAGTTTCTAGACTATTATTTCTCTAGAAGTTGTTGGACTGCAGTTTCATTATTTGCTACATAGGTTAGGACTGATGAAATTGAAATCCAACATCTCAAGTGCCACAATGTTTCCAGACTTTTATATTGATTGGCAGCTGTTTTCTATATTTCCTACATTAAAGAAAAATTAAATTAAGGATCTTCTGCATTAAAATCATGTCTGGACCTTGAACTCAAGGCCTTGAAGTTAAGACATCTACTCAGTCACCTGGCCTTCTAGGAACAAATGAAAACACAACTTCTGTGGAGGTGGGGGGACTTACACAGCATACCTGTCAACCGTGGCTCCGGCGAATCCAGGACCTGCGCAGACTGGGTCTGTGCAGGTCGCGTTGTACGCATGCGTGTGGAGGGCTACGCCACTTGCGTAGCCTTCTATGCAGGCGGCGTAGCCTTCTGCGCATGCGTGGAAGCGAGCTACAGAAGTGTAGAGCCCTTCCACGCATGCATGCAACACGACCTGTGCAGGTCGCGTTGTACACATGTGCATGGAGGGCTACGCCACTTGCGTAGCCTTCTACGCAGGCGGCGTAGCCTTCTGCGCATGCGCGGAAGGGAGCTACAGAAGTGTAGAGCCCTTCCACGCATGCGTGCAACGTGACCTGCGCAGATGGGCTGCGCTGTGCCTTCTTTCCCCCGCTGCCAAATTATGGGGTTTTGGCAGCGCGGGTCGGGAAATGGCGCAAATTGGCGCCGAATTATGGGGTAATCCTGGCCAAATCGGGAAGGTTGACAGGTATGTTACACAGTGTGAACAGAGTTTGAAGAACTAGCCTTTATATTTGGAACTCTAATAGAAAATATCAGCTCTCAATCTTCAGTATTAATCTATGTGATCTGTTATTTCTAGTTGGCCTTCTTTTTTGCTATGCCAGTAATTGGGTGCAGCCGTTGGTTTTGCCAGCATTAAATCCAGTAAAATTTACATAAGCATGTTTTTCTCCATTATTATTTATTGGTTTCATGTTTTGCAAATAATGACAACAGCCCAAAGGCCAAAATCAAATTCAAGATACCAGCTTGCTAAGAGAAGTGCAAAACATGATTTCATTATTTTCTATAATGATTTCTGTAGGACACAAAAAAAACCTCTGTTTAATGGCATTTTTGTAGAAAATCCTCTATTGAAGGTTAATCTCTCACTGCTCCTGACAGAGTAGTAGAGGGCAAGTAACAGATCTATCTCATCTAAACACATATTTGATCATCATATCACACCACTATCCTTCTAGGTAAGCTAACTGAATTGAACTCAACCTTCAAAGACCTTGGAATGCAACAAAACATCTCAGTTTGCTGACATTTATGGGTGTCTTTTCTACATGGCTGCCTTTACTGCCCTGAAAATAATAGTGAAAGCTACGTGTACAAACCTCCTGTGAACTCTGATAAACCAGAGAAAGGTAAGACCGGTTGATTTGATGTGGGCTATCCCAGAACTAATCTAATTAAATATAAGATTTATGTTCTCTTTTTCCCCCAAGGAAGATCACAGCTTCTTGTATGATCGTCTTAGTATCATAAAGCAAATTTGCAAAAAGATTTTATTTCTGAATTAAACAAAATTAACATCCAACAAAAGAAAACTGGCCCTATTAGAAAAACAGCCTACTGCCTACCTTCTCACACCTATTATAAGTATGGCTTCAACTTTCGGCCAAAATATGGAATCTGCCACAGAGAAGGCCTTCTCTTGTATCCTCATCAAGTGTACCTCTGATGGCAATGAAACTGAGAAGAGAACCTCCTCTGAAGATCTTAAGAGCTGTGTGGGCTCATTTAGGAAAGAGGCAGTATTTCAATTGTGAAGGATCCTCCTTCAGAAAAATCTATAAGGATGTTTAATAAATTTTCAGTAGAAACTAGGTTCCGTCCATCTCCAACCCTCCAATTCAGCAAAATTTGATCGGGCTTGTTAAAACCAAAGGGTGTTTTAACAATTCTTGAGAGAAAGTTCCAAAGGACACCAATGTCAGAGAGACAATGCCCCTGTCTGTGACACTGGAGAAACTGAAACCGTAGAACATGTTCTCTGCATCTGCCCTTTTTATAGCGTTATCCAGAACAAGTTCATATCTCCGCTGCTCCACAAGTATCCTGGCTGCTGAGGAAACCCACAACACTGCCAGGCTCTGTGCCACAGCGTGTAAGATCAGAAAAACAATCCTGGCAGGTCCTTCAGCTAAATGAACCACTAGCACTACATCATTGGCTTAGTAATAATTGTAACACTATTAATCTTAAATACGAATCTTACTACTCCTTAACTCTGAGCAGAAATGCTCCTATTAAAACTATTTTTAAAGTACCCTCATTTTAACCACTGTCTCTTGATATATTTTAACTTCTGTTAATTTTGTTGTACTTTGCTGGTCTTGGACCATAATAAAGATTGATTGACTGATCACTTTTTTTAAAAAATTAAACATTGGCTCATATTGAATTCCAGAGGCACATGTTCAATTTCTCTAAGTAATGGGAGAGTCCTACTCTTTGCTACTGATGGCTCCCAAACTACACTTTTGGGCTGTTGTTAACTATGGGAAAAAATCTGTATCCTTTGGAAACTGCATTTCCTAGCAGAGTGCTCCAGACATTTTGAGCTGTAAAACCCTTCATCCCAGACTCTTGACCAGGGGTGCCCAAACTTTTCAGGTTGTAGGCTGGTCACGTGGTTCAGGGGGCTAGTCACTATGGCCTGGGGGCTGGATCCGGCCCCTGATGCCAATTCATCCCGGAAGCGGAAGCAAAACATGCCCATATGGGTGCATTTTACTTCCACTTCCGGGAGCAACGAGGGCTTTGTGGGTAAGATGAATTGGCATTGGGGGCCAGATCCAGCCCCCAGGCTGCAGTTTGGGCACCCCTGCTCTTGACCATGCTGTGTAATGTTAAGCCTACATAAACATGCTGGGTGTTCTGCCCAGACAACAAGGGCTATGGTGGGCAATCACACAATCAATTACACAGTTTCTGTTTTGACAAATTGTGCAATGTGGTTGTGGAAGTTACTTCAAGCATTACCACTGCTGTATGATGAGCCCGTTAAGTAATGTTGAGTTATGTAATGTTGGTTGCAAAGGTTATCTCACAATCACTATCTCATTTCTGAAACAATACAGTATCTGATAACAAAATAAATTTGAAGGGCAAATAAGCTCTTCAACTTCCTGTAAACATAGGCATTATAATTTACTACATTTACCTCTGTTGTGAAATTATTATGTTCTCGTTCCGTGCGCTCTGGTGTCTAGTCATGCCTGCCAACATGACCACGGAAACGTCTGCAGAAGCAGATAGCTTCGGCTTAGAAACAGAGCTGAGCACTGCACCCTAGAGTCGGATACGACTGGCTTTCGAGCAAGGAAAACCTTTACCTTTACCTTTTACAAATGGTTTACACAGTAATTACCATTTAAATCAGTGTTTAGTGGTTTGCCACAGGTCTTCAAAAAAGCCTTCCTCTGGGGCCTAACAATTAGCAAAGAAAATCTGTCAGTGGGCTTCAGAATCTTTTCTTAATCACACATTGCAACAAATATTTTTGTTTAATTTAAGACTATTCCCCTGAGAGTGATTAATTAGACAAGTTGTCCACTAGTCAAGAGAAAGAACACAAGATATACCCTATCTAATGTCATCATGAGGCTAAATCATTGTAACTAGTATATAATATGACATTCACACATTAGAGAAGCTAAAGAGCAAACTGCATATCACTCATTAGCTGATCATTTTTCATTTGCTTGCAGACGTCCAAAATTAATGAGGCCATTCCTTTTTCATTAGATCTATCTTTTCAGCTTGAAATTAAATATGTTGAAAACCAGGATCTCCCCATTCCTCACATTTTCTTGCTTTCATACATGTAATAGCCAGAAGATGGTTCTCAAATTATATTTTTAAATTCCTAAAATATCGTAACTTCAGAAAATGTAATATATGCTATCATTTATCCTGGATTTATGGAAAGTTATTTTATTTGTTGCTTTTATCAACCTGTCTTTATGTCAATATGCTAGAGTTCACAATTCTATTAAATATAAATGCATTCAAGCCCCATTGACCTCAACGGATGAAACATGAGCACTTACATAATTCTGACTGATGATTTTACCAATAAAAGTTGATAATATTTGTACACTGTGTGCAGTTTTTTCAATCAAGGAAAATGTGCCAACTAATGCAGAATGTAGAATAAGTAGCCAGGCATTCACATTCTTGATTAATCTGATCAGCAGAGATCATTTTAGGGAACCAGAGGGGGGCGGGGGGGGGGGGGAGAGAGAGATTCTAGCAGAAAAAGCAAGAAAAGGGATAGATGTTTCTATTTGTGGCTGCAGAGTTGGGTTTAAGCCCCACTTACCACCAGCATGTGGACCTTAACAGATTATCCTGGAGAAACATGACCATCAGAAAAAGAAAAGGGGGTTGACTAATATTTTAATAACAAATGGATTGGCCACTCCTTGGTAGTTGATTGTAGTCTGTAATCCAGGGGTCGCCAACCTTTTTAAGTCAAAGGCTAGGTCACGCTCCCTCAGACAGTTGAGGGGGCAGGACTGGTGGACCTCCCGCCATTTACAGCTGCTGTAAATGCATCTGCAACTATCATAAACACATTTATGTCTGTCGTAAACGAGTCTGTGGCTGATTCCTGTGCCAACGGCAGTGGCTGGAGCAAGGGCACATGCCAGATGATTTGGCGCCACACCCACGGGCTGTAGGTTGCCGACCCCTTCTGTAATCTAATGGTTTGCAAACTTGGGTCAGGGCCGCCATCATGGCAGTACTACTAGTACTGCCGTATGGGTCCCAGAGCTGACAGGGCCCCTGCCGCCACCGGTAGGGCCCCTGCCAGGGTTTTCACAATAGGATTGTGGGGGGGGGGCAATAGGATTGCTCAGTATGGGGCCCATTAAATTCTGATGGCGGCCCTGCCTTGGGTCATATGAAATTTTTGGATTCCAGCTCTGAAAGCACCAACATTGACTAGTTAGGGCTCTTGGAATCTGAGATCCAAAAATAGCTGGGGACCCAAGACTGCAAACCAAAGCTCATCTCCAAAGAACGTTATATGCAATAAACTCAGCAGATGGAAAAGTGGCATGCAAATTTCCTGATCTGAAGAAACTGCATTTCCCCATATTAGCCACCACAACAAGTAAGACCTTCAAAGAGGCCCTTCTCTCTTTATGGGAGAAAGGCAGCATAGAAATTAATAACTTAATTTTTTGTTGTTGAACACAGTTTCTGTGCCTTACATATACAGTACAAGAGTGCAAGCAGATGGAATACTGACAATATTTTATATGATAAAATGGTATCTCATAAGTTGCATATATATTCCATGATTAGTCATCACAAGTAAACCAGATAATGAAAAAGATGTGTGTATTCAATACTGCATAACAAGTCCTATGTTCAAGTTGCCTTTAAATATTTCACCCTTTCAGAAAATATTTTGAAAATGCATTTTACCGTGGTCTACATCCAAATGATGTCACTCTGAAAATATCCTTAGTTAAGTAGACATGCAAAAACAAGATAGTCCATGTCAAATTTTATAAGCACCTTTTCAGTCACACTGCAATGTGTTTTAAAGAGAAATGTCCTTTCTACATAATTTACTTTCTCTGCTGTCTTGTTTTGGAGGGCAAAAAGTATATAAGGCACTACTAGGGCTGAATACACACATTATCACAGGGTATTCTACACAAAGGTGATCAACTTCTGAAACCCAAAGCTCTATAATGAAAAAGATGGTGACTATCTAATCTAGCGATCATTAAGTGGGGGAAATTTTGTGTCACAATCCAATGAGATTTGAAAATAATTCATCTCAGCATAAAATGGCAAATTCTCACTTGGATACTCCATTTGGTATAGTCCACAAAAATTGTTAATGTAGCTCTGTTCATTTCATTCCTCAAGAACTCTAATAATATCTTTTGGAAAAAAATATGGGAGTCTAAAGTCTTCTTAGATCACAAATATTAACAATACATGCACAAATAAAGAGATTACTTAAATTCATGTAAATAAGTAGTACAAACCAGACACTTTTTCATCTTTTATTAATTAGCAAAAGCTGTTTTGCGCACACACAAAATCCTTGCATTTTGTGTAAATAAAAACACAGTTTGTATCTCTTGTTCAAAATACACACTTTTCCCACAACACCCGAGGGTTTTTCTTTTGTACAGGAAGAATTATGGACTAAGGTTCACAACATCGTACAGCAGGCAGCAATTAGAACAATCCCGGGGCGGGGGGGGGGGGAATGCAAGAAAGCGAAGTGGTTGTCTGATGACGCTCTTCGAATAGCTGAAGAAAGAAGGAAGGCAAAAAGCAAAGGTAAAAGAGAAAGATGCACTCAACTGAATGCAGAATTCCAGAGAACAGCAAGGAGGGATAAAGAGGTCTTCTTAAATGAATAGTGCAAATTAATAGAGCGGTGATGGTGAACCTTGGCACTCCAGCTGTTCTTGAACTTCAATTCTCAGAAGCCCTGATCAGCATGACTGCTGACTTGGGCTTCTGGGAACTGAAGTCCAAGAACACATGGAGTGCCAAGGTTTGTCATCACGGTAATAGAAGAAAACTGCCCTGGCTCCCAGTTTCTTTCCATATCAGTAGAAGGTGTTAGTTCTAACTTTCAAAGCCCTAAACTGTTTGGGGCCTTCCTACCTGGTGAAACGTCTTACCCTTAGGACAAAAGCCCACATCACTCACTCCTCCGTGATGATGCAGCTCAGGTGCCAACCCCGAGATCAGCTAGGAAGGCAGTGACTAGGAAGAGAGCCTTCTCAGTGGCGGCACCAATTCTGTGGAATTCCTTCCCAGTGGATCTGCGCCTGGTATCATCTCTCCATATTTTTAAAAAGCAACTGAAAACTTCCTTTTTTAAAGAGGCATTTGGCAATATTTTTTACCAACGTCCAATTGTTAAGCATTTTATTCTGCCCCACTGCTTCCAAAATAGGCTTTCTTATTAGGGTGTTTTGGGTTGAGGAGTTTTTAATTAAAATTTTAATATATTTGTCAGTTTGTATTTTTGAATTTTATGCTGTAAACCACCCAAAGTAGGAAAGTTTTTCTTAGAAGTGTGGGATATGTTTAATAAACAAACAAGCAAGCAAGCAAACAACAGAAGGGGAAGGACTAGAGATCTCTTCAAGAAAATTGGGAAAATCAAGGGAACGTATCAAGCAAAAATGGCCATGATAAAGGACAAGAATGGTAGGGACCTAACAGATGCAGAAGAGATTAGGAAAAAAATGGCATGAATACACAGAAGAACTCTACAAAAAAGTCTTTAATGTCCCTGACAACCACAGTGGTAAGATCATTGACTTTGAGCCAGACCTTCTGGAGTGTGAAGTTAAGTGGGCCTTAGAAAGTATTTTTAACAACAATGCTAGTGGAGATGATGGTATTCCTGTTGAGCTATTTAAAGCCCTAAAAGAAGATGTAATTAAAGTGTTGCACTTAATATGCCAGCAGATTTGGAAAACGCAGCAGTGATCACAGGATTGGAAAAGGTCAGTCTACATTCCAATTCCAAAGAAGGGCAATGCCAAAGAATATTCAAATTGTACAACTGCACTCATCTCACATGCTAGCAAGGTCATGCTCAAGATCTTACAAGCTAGGTTTCAGCAGTATGTGGATCGAGAACTTCCAGAAGTATAAGCTGGGTTCCGAAGAGGCAGGGGAACTAGAGACCAAATTGCCAGGGAGTACCAGAAAAACATCTACGGTACTTCTGTTTCATTGACTACACCAAAGCCTTTGATTGTGTGGATCACAATAAACTTTGGAAAGTTCTTAAAAAGATGAGAGTACCAGACAACCTCATCTGTCTTCTGAGCATACCTGTCAACCTTCCCGATTTAGCCGGGATTACCTCGTAAATTGACATCGATTGATGTCATAACCCGGCCCCCGCTACCAAAAACCCGTAATTTGGCAGCGGGGGAAACGCTTTCCGCGCACGCGCAGAAGGGTTTTACCCCTTCCACGCATGTGCGGAAGTGCTACGTTGCTTGCATAAGGGCTGCACAAGCGGTGTAGCGCTTCCATGCATGCATGGAAGGGGTAAAATCTTTCCATGCATGCGTGGAACGCGACCTGCACACAAGCGATGTGCGCAGGTCCTGTTTTTCCAGAGCCGCGGGTTGACAGGTATGCCTCTGAGAAATCTGTATGTAACTCAAGAAGCGGCAGTTAGGACAGGGTACGGAACAACTGATTGGTTTAGAATAGGAAAATGAGTACAACAAGGCTGTATATTGTCACCCTGCTTATTTAACTTATATGCAGAGTACATCATGAGTAATGGAGGGCAGGATGAAGCAAAAGGGGGAATTAAGATTACTGAGATAAACATCAACAGCCTGAAATATACAGAGGATATTACCTTAATGGCAGAAAGTGAATAACATCTAAAGAGTCTCTTGAGGAGGGTGAAAAAGGAGAGTGCAAAAGCTGGCCTGAAACTCAACATCAAAAAAACCAAGATCATGGCATCCAGTCCCATCACTCCCTGGCAAATAGAAAGGGAAGAAATGGAGGCAGTGACAGGCTTTAACTGCTTGGGATCCAAGATTACTGCAGATGGTGACTGCAGCCATGAAATAAAGAGATGCTTACTTCTTTGGAAGCAAGCTATGAGAAACCTAGGCAGCATAATAAAAAGTAGAGACATCACCCTGCCAACAAAAGTCCACATAGTCAATATCCCCAGTAGTAATGTATGGTTGTGAGAGCTGGACCATAAGAAGACTGAGTGCAGAAGAATAGACGTCTTTGAACTGTGGTGCTGGATGAGACTCTTGAGATTCCCCTGGACTGCAAGGCGATGAAATCAGTCCGTCCTAAAGGAAATCAACCCTGACTGCTCATTGGAAGAACAAATTCTGAAGCTGAAGCTGAAGTACTTTGACCACCATATGAGAAGAGAGGACACATTGAAGAAGGCCCTGATGCTGGGAAAGATTGGAAGCAAAAGGAGAAGGGTGCAGCAGAAGATGAGATGGCTAGATGGCATCCTTGACACAGTGGGTGTAGACCTGGGCGGGCTACAGAGGATGGCAGGTGACATAGGGGCCTGGCAGTCAATGAGATCACAAAGGGTCAGACGCGACTGTGCGACTGAAGAACAACAACCAAAAAGGAAGCATATGGATTATTCAGGAGTAATTTTTTTAGAGTCCTAAAATGCGGGGTGGGGGGTGGGGGTGGTTGTTCCATTTTTTTCTTACTGACTGCAAGGATCAAATAAGTGAGGTCTTATATCCCTAAACACTGCCAGGAAAAAATAAGCTTGGCTAACCTACCTTTAACTCTTATTTACAAGGCTGATTTAAGGTCTGAACAATTCTTTCATTATGAGATTCCCTAGTAATTAATGACTTGGGAGCCATTCATTTTTAATGTCTTTTCCCTAAATATAATCCTTCCACCTTCACTAGAGTGAGTTTTAAAGTGATTACCATTCCATCAAAGTATTGTAGTTTCTAATACCCAGCTGAGATTTAATTTCAACATACTCCACTAACCAGAACAATATTATATAGAGGAGATTCATACAATATTATAATGTACTGTCAGCCTCTGCTCAATTTTATGAAGATGCAAATAACTGTAGAATGAATTTAAAGATAATGTAAGATGCCCCGTTTAGCACCATACACACCTTGTTCCACCCCCTTCTACAGCACAGAAAGTTGAGAATACAGTAGACCCTCACATAACGATGTTGCCTGGTTCCCCAAGCAGCGTTGCTATAGGGGAAACGTCATTGTGTGGTTTTCAATGGCAGCTGTGCCATCTAGCGGCAAAAAATTGTCGTTATCCACACAATGACGTTAAAAAACATCGTTAATCCACACAACAACGGTTTTTCGTCGTTGTGCGGATAGTCACGTGGCGAGTGGCGACATGTCGTTAAGTGGAAATAATGCTATTCAAACGCGTCATTAATCGAGGGTCCACTGTATACTGTATTTCATACACAGGTATTTTCTGGTTGCCTAATTTTGAGCTTCAATTTCCAGAAGCCTAAGTCAATTCTCTAAAGCACTGATCACCCAATGTACTGATTTAGGCTTCTGGGAATTGAATTCCCCCTGTCGGGTGAGGGCCCCATGAGAGGAAACACTGGATTATAGTTTCCGAAATTACTCCCCTCCACAAGCCTAACAGTTAACAAAGTAAATAAGAACTGCACTTTCATGGCACCCAGAATCTCATGCTAGAGGTACAATGTCTCACTTTGTGCAATGGCAGAGGCAAAGACAAATATTTCGAGGCCCCCATTCAAAAATACTTACGGAAGGGCACATGTTCCATGATGGAACACTCAGAATCACAATGTGAAAAAAAAGTTCGAAAACAGGTGTCTGGTCTGTTTAAATACAGAAAACACAATTCTGAGTTGCAACTCTTGTGCAGCATTCATGGGTATTCAAAGCACAGTTAACTCTCTGGCAAAGCCACAAGCATCTAGAGCAGATAAGCAATACTGTTAAATTATTTTTGTCTTTTGGCCGCTGCGGCTTCTTCTGTGACAAAAATGGGAGAGCATGAAACAAGGAAACCAGTAATATGCCCTGCAACATCACTTCAGTGCATCGAACTGGAAAATGAGTTCAGTGCGTCAAGCATTTAGCTTTCCAGCTTTCCCCTACTTTCTGGTGACCCAGTTCTGGGCTGCAACCCATGGTTCGAGAATCCTAGCCCAAGGCTCCATTTTAATTCTGTCTCCCAGGAGAACATGATGCTAAGCAAGCTGTTTCTGCTTCCATCATACATAAAAGAGTTGGAGAAATGGACTACACAGATCATATAAAACTCCAGCAGATGTCTAATGCTACAAAACATTGCAAATGTACATTTCATCATGCCATATTTCCAAAGGAAATATGCATACTGTATATGAATGTCAGTCTGACCAATGGATGTATGGGGCATAGTTAACAGATATGTAATAATGTGATAATGCAGTATGGAAATAGTATTAATGTTTATGAATGTCAGTATTAATACAATCCAAATTGCCAACAGTTGGAAAATAACACTCCCTGCCCCAGCCAAAAGTATATTAAAAATCTAGTTGATCAGAGCTTGGAAATATAACTTGTTTTGATTTCAAAGAAAAAGTGAATTGTGCTTTCAATAATTTCCCCCCAGAACACCCATGTGCTTCATTTTATCACAACTCAAGAAAGATATCAAGGAGATATTAGGAGATTTTAGAAAATTCATTTGTATTACTGTAACAGGAAAAGTACTAGGTGAAATCAATCTACTATGCTATCTCTAATATTGACCAAAATCAGAATAGGATCTAACCTCCAGCAGGAGAGGAAGAGGAGGAAGAGGAGGAAGGAGAAAAACAGTGGTAAAATAAAAAATCTTTAGATAGTATGTTTCCAAAAGAGTGAAGTACATCTGACAATTTGAATTAAACATTACCCTGGTGAATCAAGCCTAGTAATAATTTAGATCTTCAATTCTAATCATGTTAGCATGAGTATGAGATATTGATTTCCGTGGAAACTTACTGTTATTTAAGAATAACAAGAAATACTGCTGTAAAACATTTATTATTGGGGGAGGTGTTTTAAATCTTTAAATTAGGGCTAAACAAATACTATACACAACAAGCAGTCCATTCTGCTATTCCCATGGGTGCTCTAAACGATATTTTGAGGCAATAATGTGTTTACAAATGCCAGGTGCAGGAAAATGTTTGTGAACGGTAGCTGATCTAATTCAGACAAGAGAGAAAGAAGAAGGATGCAATGGTTGACTGTTGAATTAATGAAAGAAAAGCAGAGCCAATTCACCAGGGGAAACTGTGGTAGTCACCATTTTCACTGCCAGCCTTCTTTAACCTTCTCACTGTTAACACCAATTTAAAGCAAAAGAAATGGGAACAGGAGAGCCTGATGCTCTTCAATTAGCATCTGAGTGTTGAATGTTTACAGCAAACTATCAGAATAGTGGGGTTTACATTTCATGCAGGGGAAGGCCAGCTCCCAATTGGTTTGGCATGTTCTCAGAAGACTGGCTGATTATACCTGGGCCCAGAAGATTGAGAAAGCTGTCTTAAAGGATTACAACCTGCAGGCTTACATTTCTGATTTGTACAACTGCTGAAGGGCAACGAGCAAAAACATTTTGTGAAGGTACAGTACAGTGTATGAATTTCAAGTGTTTCTTCTCAGCATGCACAAAAGCAAGACACTGGCCTTGTGTACAACAAACCAGCCTTTTAAGAGTCGGAAAAGCTTTTCTATAAACTTAAAGGGGGAAAATCCCATTCTTCAGAAACTGAAAGTCCTGTATTGATAAAGGAACTTGATTGATAACTATCCTGGCCTTCTGAAGACCACAACACTGAGACTCACAGATGGTAAAGATAATTTCAGCAACATTCACAAGAAAGGATGCCCTGCATTAGGAAGAACATTGCATTTCACAGTTCTGATCACACAGGTTTTTAGATTTGCTACACGGAAGAATCTGTTCTGTTTTTAGGAATCTGGGTGTTTTCTTTGGACAGACCAGTGTCGGGAATGAGATGTAAGAAGAGCTTGGTAAAATTATGCTTTGGAAATACAATTTCCAGAATCCTTCAGCCAAAACGAGGGCTCTGTGTGTTGTACCGGTAGTTGAAAAGTCACAACTTCTCAACTGTTTGAATTAGGAATCTGTTCTAACAACTGCCTGCACATATCAATGCCTTGTACTGTATAAGACTAGTACAGTACAGTAAAACCTCGCATAAAGAGCGCCTCGCCTAGAGACTAACTCACTTAAAGAGCAGAATTTTCTCTGAATGGTCGTCTCGCTTAACAACTAAAACCAACCAAAAACTCACTTAACAACTAAATCGGGGTTCGCAATCCCCCCCCACACACACACACACACCAGAAGTCACAATTGGTCACTTACAATGGTGTTTCACTTAAAGAGCAATCCCATGGAAGGCGTTATGCTCTTTAAGTGAGGTACCACTGTACAGTATCTCTTACACAATATTATTCTCAGTTGCATTAGAATAACTGACATCAATGGCTTCTATAATAATTCCATGAAGTGGCCTGGGCATGCTCTGTAGCAATGTGAGCTGCATACTGTTATGCTGTACTTAAGTATTAGATGAGCTAACAAGGTCTAGTGTCGTTGTCATCCATATGAATTTGGTGTGGTATTAATAAGTGGTAATTCACAAAGTAGGTAATTTCTCTGTTTACAGAGCTTTGTGAGTTCTAAAAATCAAAGCTGTGTGCCATGGAACAACTCCACCAATCAATAACAGAGCCCCACAGTTATCCAGGACTTTTAAAAAATAGCTGCCCCTTCCCATTGGCCAATATTTCCCTCAAAGCATGGGTAACCTGAGAAACGTCTACCATCAAACTGTATCCAGTATTTAGCAAGAACTACAGTTTCTCGAATCACGTTACTTATTTCCCTTCCAATTCAATGGTTGTTTGAAGTCCACACAAGCCCTTATGTTGGTTTTTTGTCAATCATCTGCCCATATCGGTCTGCAAACAAAAAGCAGAACTGTCACATCTGCATCAACCAAAAGCACTCCTGTGATTTTATTAGAACTGGGACATAATGAACCATGTTTTCAATCTTCAGACTTTCATTCATCTCCCCCAACTGCAGCCCATGCTACATCCTTGCACTCCATTGGCCCAACCCACAGTATCTTATGATACAGTGCTAGTAGTTTTAGCAAAGTGTCTTCTACCTGATTCTGCTAATGGTTTGCTCCAGGTATCTACAAAAAGTAGGTTTTCTTCTTCTTTGGTGGCAAAGTAACCTTCCTGGCTTGTGTACATCCTTTGCCTTTCTAAGGGGGTACTTTGTCGCAGTGCCAAGTATGATGGAGAGCAAGTATTAAGATGTTGAATAGTCCAGCTAACAGGAATATTCTGGGTTGTTTATAACAAACCCAGTCCCATCATCACATTTAACCACAGAAGTAAAAGGTGGCATTTATTTCAATAGGACTTACTTCTGATCTAAGACTGTATTACTTCCCAACTTACCATGCAATAGGCTTTAATTTGCAACTATGATTACTTTGGCAAAGTTACTTTTTGGGGCTACACATCACAGGCTCCTATACACATTTACCCTGAAGTGTACCTCACAGTTTTCCACAAAGTTTACTTCCAAAAAAATGCTTCTGTGTAAGAGAACATATTTTGTACATTCTTAAAGCATTCCTGGTTTGTTCCTTAGCATCTTCCACAAGAAGGAATTGGAAAGCAGCTAATGGGTGAATTACCATTAGACATAGGTTAGACAGAATAGGTAAGTCAGAGAAGGTATGTTAGGATAGAATAAGGTGTTGGCTACATGTGCCTACATCCTTTTCTTCATTTTATCTTCAGTTGCTGCTGCCAGTACAGTAAAACCTCGGCATATGATGGTTTTTTTCCCTTTCCACGAGGTTATTTGTATGTCAAAAAATTTGCATGTTGAAAACACATCGCATTACCAGAAGAGGCCACTAGATGTCACCGTATTTTTTGTATGTCAAATTTTTCCTATTAAAATTTTGTGTGTCGATTTTTTTAGCCAGGATTTCTATTTGTATGTCACATTTTTTGTAAGTCGAACCATTTGTATGTCAGGGTTCCACTATACTGTAAATTGCACAGCAGCAAAGAAAATAGTGGTTTTCCTTTAAAACAACAATTTTGTCTTTACACAATGCACGTGCTTCCTTCTGCCTTCTTTACAATTAGGGTCATGTTCAAGGAAGACTCTTGTAAATGTGAATTTACCTGTAAATACCACATGGGAATAAACACATTTTCTCAGCTTCAGTTCCTTCATCTGCAGTAGGACTGAACTAATTTATTAGTGGTGGTTGTTATCAATGCGAGCTAGCAGCTGTTTCAAATAGACCAACTTCACTGAAACAAACTAACTAACTAACAAGCCTGCCTGCCTGCCTGCCTACTTACACACTCACACACACACACACACACACACACACACACACACACACACACACACACACACACACACACACACACACACACACACACAATTTCATTTCTATCCCTGTACATTTATTGCCAAAGTGCTAATGGCAGAGATAAGCAATAAGCATACCTGTCAAGTTTTGGATTTGAAAATAAGGGAAATTTCCTGGCCAAAACAGGATACTTGACAGCTATGCTTATCCTGTGCAACCCTCCAGTGGTGGCATTAGGGCATTGCAGTCTAACTAATATAGGAGGATGACGGAGAAGAGGGTAAAATACAGGAGTTTCCCGGCAAATACAGGATACTTGGCAGCTATTACAATAAGTAAATACTGTATAATTTTATAGACATAATTACACAAAAAATACACCTGATAGATCTCTAATAGGAGACCATTCCAGATGGAAAGCACCACCACCAAGAAGGATCTTTTTTGGCTATTGCTTCTTCTGGCCTCTCTGGGGCTGGCAACCTTCAACAGAAAGGTTTTTTGAAGGTCCTCTTGATCCTTCAAGGCAGGGGATGCCAACCTTTTGAAGTCTGGGGCCAAGTCACACTCCCTCAGACAGTTGGTGGGCTGGTCTGGTATCCAGCTGCCACCACCAGAATCGGCTGCGGCTATTTTAAATGCATTTACAACAGCCATAAATGAGTCCATGGTGGTGGTGGCTGGAGTGAGAGTGCAGGCCAGTTGATTTGGTACCGTGGGCCGTCCGTAGGTTGCGTACCCCTGCTTCAAGGGGATCTCACCAGTCAGCAGGCATTCCTCTGGAAGTGTCGCTCTACCATGTTACAAGGATCCAAACTGTAAAGGTCTTTGTACATTACACTTTGAACCTGACACAGACCACAACAGGTAACCAATGCAGTCCTGCTAGAACCAGGGATATATCATCATACTTATGTATGCTCACATTTTGGACCGTTGTAATTTCCATACTAGCTTCATGGGCTGCCCCACATAGAGAACATTGAAGTAATCAGTCTTGTAGATTATTAATGCATGGGTACTGCTGGGTAATTTGTCATTCAAACTACAGATAATCTGTCTTTCTTTCCAATTCTTGTTGCTGTTATCAAAAATAGCAGCTTATCTGGGAGGAAAGGCTAAATAATTTGGGTAATTTGAGAAATGCGGTTGAAAATGTAAGGACAACGCAATTGTAGTTTATGAAAGGGCTGATATTTTAATCTCATCTTCCACTTTATTCATTCATTCATTTTATTGGCTTTTTATGCTGCCCTTTCCCCCAAAACTGGTACTTAAATTGACAAAAAAACCTAGGGGTAAATTAAAAGCCAATTAAAATATAGCTTGTGTCAACATCCAGTCAACTGCCCAAAGGCTGCATAAATTTCCATCACCCCAGAATAATATAGCCAACAGTAAGAAATGATATGGGAACTGTAGAAATAATTTTTGAATGATACTAGGTTTCATGCCTCTGCCCTAGATCTTGTATTTTCAACTGTCATAATGGACATAACAGTTTTGAACATGTTCTTTAAAGGCAGTGTTGCTAATGCTTTTTTTAAAGGGAAAAAACCCACACAAACAGGGTGCAAACACAGATAGTCCTAGACAGGCATTGGCTATTTCACATCCAGGAACATATTGAAAAGCACTATTACAATAAGTAACTAAGCATAATATTCCTGAAAATTCATCTTTCGGTTTAACACTGCCAGATCCTATTTCCCCTGCATTAGTATCATGAGTTGGGAATGTGCTTTCAAACTAACCTGAAATGCAATAAAATTCTCACGGGGTGGCCCCGATAGTTCTAAGAATTATCAGTGGAAAGAAACATGAATAGCAGTTTGTGAAAGGGAGTCACAGCAAGAGGTAGCTGACTGTGGTCTCTTTTTTATACAGCATTTGAATCTTGTACATTATTTATTGTCACCATTGAAAGTTCTAATCCTTAAAGCATCCTTCTCCATGCAGTCCCTTTGTCTTCTTTGAAAGCAAATAGCACCCCAGGTAGCTTAATTCCAATAGAATCACATACGTTTTTAAATTCTTCATCTCCAAATATGACATCTATTGCCTGGAGTCCAAAAGTTTGCATTTCTCAGTAACTTTTAGTGTCAGCTTCTCTTGCTGTGAAGGGACATCTTCTTTGATGAGCACACAAGAGACAACTGATTTTGCAAACTACAAGACTAACAATTCTTTCTTTAAAATTTTCAAACAAGCAACCTGATAAATGTGTATTTCTGTCTCACATCTAATTTACAGATTGGACATTTCATTAAGTACTGTATATACAAACACCTAACTGTAGGTAGACCTAGATATTTGTTTACTTAATAGAAAGCCTAGTTTTTTTGATAACAAGGCATTAGTTCACTGAGGCTTCTCTTCCTAAATTAATTTTGTCACTTTCACTTTGAGTGTTACTAAATGTTATACCAATCTTTTGAAAGCATAAGAGAACCAATATCCTGCATTTACATCACAAGGCTCACTAATCACTGGCTAGCTATTAGCCATATGCCAAATATCCACCCCCACACTTCCAATCACTGCTTTCTAGCACAGGTGGGTTCAAAAAATGGTGAACAAAATTGAAAAATAGAAACCCGATTAAAACATCAAAGTCCAAAACACAAATGCTAGCAGTTAAATAAACTGTCAAAATGAATACAATGTGAAAACACCGTTGATCATGATCATGCTTTGAAATACAACTGTCTTGGCCTGATGACTAAAAAAAAAAAAAACATTTACCTCCTTTGACAATTAAGTCCAATAACGTTGGGATGGCCCACAGAAAAGGGCCTATTGCATACAGTCAACATCAGAGCTGGAAAAGCTCCTTTGTTGGACTACAATTCTCAGAATGCAAGCGCGGCGCCAAAATGGCCGCCGCGCCCTTTGCGGGGCCCCCCCCCACAGGACAGAGAATCCGGGTAGTTAGGGGCGTGGCCAGCTCCCTTATAAGAGGGGTGGCCACGAGGCAGCCGCGCTGCCATTTTGCCTCAGCGACGGAGCGGAGAAGTTTTTCCCCCTGCGCCTCCGTCGCTCGTTGGTATTGCCGGGAAGCCTTTTGGGTCGATTTTGCTTAGCTAGCTTCCCTTTTTTGCTCGAGATGCCTTCCAAAAAGAAGGCTGCTGCGAATTCAGCTCGGGCTGTTAGGAGGCGCAACCCAGGTCGGAGGACCGTGGTGCCGCCTCCTCAACAGCCACCTTTGCCATCCCCGGCCGGGGCTAGTGGCTTGGGGTCTATCGCCCCTTGGCCCGTTCAGAGTGCGGGCGCGGAGGGCGCTCCGGCCCGCGGCCCGCGAGCGGTGGACACCGCTCCTCCTTCCGCCCAACCCGTTGGGCCGAATACTTCTGGGCCGCAGCCTCTCCCGGGGCCCTCTAGCCTTGGGGGGTGGCCCGGTGCTCCGCCTTGGCAGGTTTCCTCACCAGCCCTACCGGGCTTCGGCCCTGGCCAATGGCCATATCTGGGCCATGGGGTGCAGGGAACTGTCCCCATGCAAGGGTCAGGTGGGCCGGCCGGCTCTTTACCCATGGTTACTGTAGACACCTTACTGGCCCGTATTGCGGCCTTAGAGGAGTCTTTGGCCCGGGCCAGTCAGGCAGGTGCCCCTTTCGGGGTACCTTTTGAGGCGCTATCGGCAGCAGGACAACGGCCGGCGGGGAGGGTTGAGCTGCTGCAGGCGGGTGGCGCGGCTCCGGCCACTGCCTCGCAGCTCCCCAGCCAGCAACCTGGCGCGGGTCAAGCCCCGGTGATGAGCTCTACATCGGTCGTGAGCTCCGACGCCCCCAGTGGGCCGGAACCCCCGTTGGGGGCGGCCCGCGGGGGTGCAGCATGTGAGTATATGGTGCAAACGAGTACATCCACACACATTCCCAATATAGGGGGGACCTTTCAGTGGCCTTGGCCTCGCGCGGGTGGTGCAGGGGCTACGCCGCTGGCGACCCACCCGGCGACAACTACTGCCACCATGCCCGCTGGGGTGGGCATTGGTTCTTACACTGCTGGGAACGTACTTGGGGTGGCAGGGTTCACTCAGGCCCCTTTGGGTAGGCCAGCTATCCCCTTTTCGGCTTTGCCGACGGCAGGGTATTCCTTGCCATTGGGTGATCACTTGGCTCAGGCTACCAGAGAAAAGATATGGCGAGGGGAGTACGTGGATATCTTCTCACTCCTGAACAGAGAGCCCACTAAGGAAGAAAGGGAGGGTCAGGATGAGAAGGACAAGGAGCAGGCACGCCGCCGTAAGCCGCCGCGTACCTGGGCTAACTGGCTCCCCGCTTATTTGATATACATGGCGGTGTATTTGAGGGCGCGGCCGGATCTAGCTATTCCCATGGTCCAATATTTGGACAACATATACAGGGCGATGGTAGATTTCCCGGGCCCCTCATGGCTAGCATATGATGAGGAATTCCGTATGAGGATTCCCCTGCACCCCGAGATGAGATGGGATGAGCCGTGCCAGAGACTGTGGCTCTTGTATATGACACCCACACGTCCTGCCCCGGGGGATAGATACCATTGTGGACATGCGGTCCAGCGGGCAGCTCCAGCGCAGGTTACCCGCCAAATGGCGGGGCAGGGGGTTGCAGCCCGCCTGCTGTGCTGGACTTTCTCGTCCAATGGTTCCTGCAGTCGGAAGAACTGCAGGTATAAGCACGAGTGTCCCACATGTTCTGGTCCCCATGCAGCCTCTGCTTGTCCCAAGCCTGGGGGGGTGCGAGGCAGAGGGAGGGGTGGACAGTGGGCTGGCAAGCCTGCCACGGATGGAACTAGTTCTCCGAAAGGCCCCCTCCCCAATTAAGGTGGACATGCTGGAGCGCTGGCTCGCATCGTACCCAAGGGGAGAGGACAGGGAGTACCTCATCCAAGGTTTTAAGCAGGGATTTCGTATCCCTTTTATGGGTGATAGATCTCCTCAGGATGCTCCCAACCTTTTATCCCTCAGAGGAAGGGAGGAGGTAGCCGAGGCCAGCATTAAAAAGGAGTTAGATGCGGGCAGGGTCGCCGGACCTTTTCCCGCACCCCCTTTTCCCAACCTTAAGGTTTCACCATTGGGTTTGGTTCCTAAAAAGTCCCTAGGTGAGTTTCGCCTTATTCATCATTTGTCCTACCCAGCCGGCCGATCGGTCAACGATGCGATACCTGATGACCTTTGTTCGGTCAGGTATACATCGTTCGACCATGCGCTGCGCATGGTGCGCTCGTGTGGCCCGGGTGCCTTGCTGGCCAAGTGCGACATTAAGTCAGCTTTTCGCCTCTTGCCGGTGCACCCGGGCGACTTTGAATTGCTGGGTTTTAAGTTTAGAGGGGAGTATTATTTTGATAAGGCCATGCCTTTTGGCTGCTCCATATCATGCTCGGCTTTCGAGCGTTTTAGTACCTTCCTAGAGTGGGCTTTCGTCCGCAGGTCAGGGTCCCGGTCTGTAGCCCATTACCTGGATGACTTTTTATTCGGGGGTGAACGGGGCTGGGACACGTGTGCACGTCTCCTCAATACATTTCAGACGCTAATGCAGGAACTGGGTGTCCCTTTAGCGCCCGAAAAGACTGAGGGCCCGTCGACCAAACTAGTATTCCTGGGGGTTGAGATTGATACAGTAGTACAGGCTTCTAGGTCACCGGGTGATAAGGTGTCCAGGATAGTGACCCTTATCTCGGAATTGCTGGCTAAGCGTAAGGCATCCCTGAGGGAACTGCAGGTGCTACATGGGCACCTCAATTTTGCCTGCAGGGTGGTCGCACCGGGCAGGGCTTTCGCCCGGCGCTTATGCGACGCCATGGCAGGGTTATCCAGGCCCCACCACAGAGTCAGGCTTACCCGGGGTATCAGGGCAGACATGTTAGTCTGGTTGCAATTCCTGAGGGAGTTCAACGGGGTCTCATTTTGGAGGTCTGACCTCCTGGCATCCCCCAATTTCCAGATACAGTCTGATGCCTCAGGATCCCTGGGTTATGGGATGTACTTCCATGGGAAGTGGGCCTATGGTGGGTGGCCACCGGCATGGGCAGGCACAGGTCGCCTGCGGGATCTCACATACCTGGAATTTTTTCCCATTCTCGGGGCTTTGATGCTATGGGGCGAACAGTGGGCTAATTCGGTGGTGCATTTCTGGTGCGACAATGCTGCTGTTGTACACATTGTCAATGCACAGACTTCTAAATTGCCCAGAGTCATGGATCTAGTGCGCCATTTTGTGCTGCGCTGCCTGTGCCTCAACGTCTTGTTCAGGGCCAGGCATGTCCCAGGGGTTAATAACGATATTGCTGACGCTTTGTCCCGCCTGCAGATCTCCCGGTTCCGCGCCTTGGCCCCGGATGCGGAGGAATTTCCCTCGCCACTCCCGGACGAGATGTGGACTATTGGCAAGGAGAGGTGAACCGGGCGATTGGCCTGTCACTAGCGCCACGCACGCGTAAGGCGTATCAACAAGCATTCAATTTGTATAGGGCTTTTGCTACTCAATTTCAATTGCCAGAGACCTGGCCTATCCCGGTGGACCATGTTCTGCGGTTCATGGTTCACCTGCATGCACAGGGCCTTGCACCTCGCACCATAGCATCCAAGCTCTCGGCGTTGGCTTTTATGGCCAAAGTAGGGGGTCATGTGGATACCACCTCTGACTTCCGTGTGAGACACGTTTTGGAGGGGTGGGTGCGCGAGCGCGGGCGTTGCCCGGACGACCGGCACCCTATTTCCCCAGGGGTTCTTACCCAGTTGGCCCGGGGCTGGCCAGGCCTCTGTTTTGATCATTATGAGGCAGCCCAATTGCATGCAGCCACTACGGTGGCATTTTTTGGAGCGCTCCGCATCAGCGAACTCGTGATGCTGTCTAAGGCGGATGCAAGTGGTAGGGCACTGGAACGCGGAGATGTATATGTTGCCAAAGACTGGGCCCAGTTGAGGATTCGCTCCTCTAAAACAGATCAGCATGGCGTAGGCAGTGGAGTAAGACTGCTACGGTGTTCTTTGGCAGACATCTGTCCGGTTGGTGCCCTACAGGAATACCTGGCACTGCGTGGCATGCACCACGGCCCGTTTTTCTGTCACCAAGATGGGTCTCCCCTTGCTAAATTTCAGTTTTGGAAGGTGACTGCCAGAGCCCTCACCAGGGTGGGACTACCGGGTGCCCGTTCTGGCACACATTCGTTCCGTATTGGCGCAGCCTCTACAGCGGCTGCTTTTGGGTACTCTGGGGCTGACATACGTAGCATGGGGAGGTGGGGCTCACAATGTTTTCAGTTTTATGTGCGCCCACTCCCGCCATGAGTACCAATCCAGTCACCTTACCTTCCTTTTCTCAATTTCTTATAGACCCTGGGTGTCGTTTTACACCGGTGACAGTATGGCTGGTGGGCCACAGCTATGTGCTCAGGGCAGCGCGTTACGCTGCGGCGACAGGGTGGGGACCCCGACTGGGACTGGGTGACCACGCCAGTCTCGCATGGCACGGTAAGCCTGGGATGTTATGGCGGGAGCTGCGGCCTTTCCTTTTTTCTGGCCTGGGGGCTGACCCGCCTGACATTCTAATCATCCACCTGGGGGGCAATGATTTGGGCCAGGTCACCGGCTTATCGCTCAAGCATGCGATTTGCGAGGACCTCGCCTACTTGCATTATGTCTGGCCTGCCACAGCCCTGGTTTGGTCGGACATTGTTCCGCGCCACTCTTACAGAGGGGGCGTTAACCTCCTGGCCCTTGACCGAGCTAGGCGCGCGGTCAATAAGGCAGTGGCGCGGTTTCTCACCACCAGGGCTTGGGGACGGGTTAGTCATCACCCCGATATTAGTCTGCAAAATTGTGACTTGTATGCAGGGGATGGGGTCCATCTGTCGCGTGGAGGTATGGACCTCCTGTTGGGTGACTGGCGAGCAGGCCTGTTGACCGAGCTGACGGTCTGGGGGGGGGGGCGTCAGGTCTTCTGTGAAGCCCCTCCGTGTGGCGGGTAGCACTGGTAAGGTAAACAGTATGACCCACAAGTATCCGGCAGGTTCGCAATTGACTGGACAACACTAGACAGGAATAAAGTAGTTAAACGTTGTCCGGTCAACGACGAATCAGGCGATGGGGTGATGATGATTGCTAACCAGCATGCATCACCCCTGTGATTTCACGGATACGCGTCAGAGGGTGGGGTCATGAGTTAGTTATTGACTACGGTCAACAATTTGTTTGTTGTTAACAAACAAATTGATACAATTTGATACATTGTAACCAATTGCCGTTGGCAATTTTGGGGTGGTACCTTACCAGTGTTACTTCGGCCTGCTTGCCTTAGGAATTATGATTGGTCGTTTTACCAATACAAATTTATAATTCGGACTAGGGCATTGAATCAATAAATGTGGCCCTTTGCTGTTATCCACTTTCAATGTTGTCTGTGTCTGTTATTGGGGGGGTGCGCCTGCAATGCAAGCGCGGCGCCAAAATGGCCGCCGCGCCCTTTGCGGGCCCCCCCCCCACAGGACAGAGAATCCGGGTAGTTAGGGGCGTGGCCAGCTCCCTTATAAGAGGGGTGGCCACGAGGCAGCCGCGCTGCCATTTTGCCTCAGCGACGGAGCGGAGAAGTTTTTCCCCTCCACCCCCTCCCTAGTTAACAGTGTGATTATGGTCGCTTCGGGGCCGGGTGGGAATTTTTGGTTGGGACCCACATTGGCTTCGGGTCCTGGCTTTTTTGCCCATCCCACACTGTTGCTATGGTTTGATATAGGGGTCTTTCTTCGTTCCTACTGTTGACTTTGGTCACATGGGCGGGTAGCACTGGTAAGGTAAACAGTATGACCCACAAGTATCCGGCAGGTTCGCAATTGACTGGACAACACTAGACAGGAATAAAGTAGTTAAACGTTGTCCGGTCAACGACGAATCAGGCGATGGGGTGATGATGATTGCTAACCAGCATGCATCACCCCTGTGATTTCACGGATACGCGTCAGAGGGTGGGGTCATGAGTTAGTTATTGACTACGGTCAACAATTTGTTTGTTGTTAACAAACAAATTGATACAATTTGATACATTGTAACCAATTGCCGTTGGCAATTTTGGGGTGGTACCTTACCAGTGTTACTTCGGCCTGCTTGCCTTAGGAATTATGATTGGTCGTTTTACCAATACAAATTTATAATTCGGACTAGGGCATTGAATCAATAAATGTGGCCCTTTGCTGTTATCCACTTTCAATGTTGTCTGTGTCCGTTATTGGGGGGGTGCGCCTGCAATACAGTACTCTAATCAACATGGGCACTATACGTTTGGGCACCATGTGTGATTTTTCTCTTCAGAGCCTGATTGTATTAAGTGGTTTATTTCTACTTCAGATTTTAGTGCAAGCCTCTATTCACATATTGTTCTTGTTTTAATGAAACAGCAAGTCAAATAAAGTGTGCCAATGTTTTGTCCTCGCAGTCCTCTGAGGTGAAGTTTTATCCTACCTACAAAAGACAAGATTAACTGCTGAATCTTTCTTTGGATCAGAGTAGAAGCCCTCGCAATCCAGGCTTCAGTAGTTCTATACCGAAACATTACTCGTTTGTCCCTTACATCCTTGTGTGCGCACTGATTTGTAAAACATTGGTCTTGATATTTTATTTTTCTTTTACTTGTGTCACTTTGCCCTTAGAAACCTGAAGCTCTCAAACATTGCTGCTGCCGATTCCTCCTGATTGTTTCCTCTTCTTAAAAGAGAACCTTGCTTTTCTTTCTCTGGGCTTTATTATTTTCTGCCTTGGTTTGGCTCATTATATGCCTGGCAGTTCTTTTATTACAAGATTTCAATCTGAATCTGATCTCCCCACCCCAACCTCATTTCATGCACGGCCCCATGGGTTAGTTTTCTTTCCCCTTTCCTGTCTGACAATTCCCTTATTAGTAGATTTGAGTCTGCCTTTCTTCTGAATATTTGCTGGCCTTATCCTGCTGCACTTTTTCCTCTGTGTGTCACTCCTTGCTTTCCTTGCTTTCCAAAACCTGGTTCCTTACTCAAACTACAGGTCTTCTCATACTGCTTACCAACAGCTTGTCATTCTATAAAAACACATGGTTGAATACTGGGTGCCATGTTGGATATGTTTGGGTTGCCAACCACTTTTATGTCACTTCTGCTCTTGCAAGAAAAAAATTGTATTAGCTATCTTCTGGGAATAAAGTTTCTTTTCTGTTTTACTGACTGAGAAATGAAATATTCAAAAGGTACACATCCCAAGTCTTCTGTAGAGCGCCAGCCAGCCAAGATTTCATGTCCCATGTCCCATGTTGCAAAAGGCAACAAGTAGATGTTATGTGGAAACTTAGAAAAACAGATATGAAAAAATGAGAAATTAGAAACTGTGCATGGTGTGAACAAATGCAAGCCAAGAAACCATGCATTACAATAGGTGCCAAACTAACCATATGGAATGCCCCTTAAGAAATGTTAGTTATGGTTTATATTCCAGTAAATGGGGAAATAAATTCATTTAACTTATTCTAGATAACATGTGGTCCTTAATCTAAACCATGAAAATAGCTCACATCTATGTATGTTTATCTATTCACCAAGGGGAAAAAATCTTTAGGACCATTCCCAGATTTCAATTTGACCCATATTTTCTCTAAGTTCCCATTTATATATTGTAACAATCACACCTGAAGAGTCCTAGATGGAAGCTGCTTGCACTACAAACCAAGATATTTCCTTGAAGCTATCATCAATCCTCTTTGTGCTCTGAAATCATATACTAAAAAACTTGTAGAAGAGGATGGAGCACGTCTTGCATAGCTATGCCTCATACCACATCCATCCACACATTTCCTACATGTGCAAATCAAGATCAGTCTGGCCCTGCGGTGTTATACTTGCATGCATCATGACACCTGGACACACAGTAATTTAAAGAGCAGCATTCATCTCTTACACCATCCAAGTTCACAGTTCTGGATTTGAAACTTGGAATTTATCACAGCAGTTACAAGCAGTAAGTGGAGGTAACCAATTTCATGCCATGCTTGCGAGCTCATGTAATTGTCTAAATGACTGCTTCTGTTTTTACTGGACAAACAAACAACATGTCAGAGGAGGAGGGAAGTCATCCAGGAAATTGGGGAAACCAAATAAAAAATGAAATGCCTTCTTAAGTGAAAGAACAAACCAGTAACCAAGGCACTAAGGAGCCAGGATGGGAGGTTCAGTGAGAAGAAACACAGTCTCTAAAATAAAAGCCAGTAGACACAGAGGGAGGTAAAGAGCATACAGAAGAGAAGGAGAAGTGGCAAAGTTATGTTTAGATCAGTGGTTCTCAACCTTTGGTTTTTAGACTTCAATTCCCAGGAGCCTAAGTCAGTTCCCCAAAGTACTGATCAGCCAATGTACTGACTTAGGCTGCTGGGAATTGAGGACCCACTATGGGGCATGTGCCCCACATTGGGAACCACTGGTTAATACACTTTTCAGAACATCCCAGCCATCATGGCCACTGATCATATTAGCTGGGGTATTCTGGGAGTTATAGTCTTAAGAAGCAATGTTTCCTATCTCTGAGGAGGAGGCACAACAATGAAAAGGGTTGGATAGCAGCATCCAAACAGCCCCAAACAGAAACAAACATGGCATGAAACTGGTTGCCTCCACTTATTGCTTGCCACCTTCCACAGCCTTTGACAGAGATTTGCTGCCTCTGAACAATGAACTACTAACTGCTAATGCTGTGCCTATGCTAGCTAATCATGGATTAGGACAGTCATGGAGAGAGGTAAATAAGCCTTCATATATTTTGAAATGTAGCCTTAGTAGGTTCATTAAAAACCTACGGCTGGAACTAGCAATACTCCAGGAACCTCAGGTAGGATATGGATGTTATCACTACTGTCTTAAACTGTCTTGGGTCACAGTTTGAGGTAAGGAAGAATATAGGTCAAATAGATAAAAATCATACATTAGACAAATTAACATTTAGCTAAAGTAGTTGAAGGTTTTGTTTGAAGCACCCAACCTGACCTGATTCATATTTCTTGGACCAATATAAAGATTAGTGGAGCACAATTACCGCTTGCTTTTTGCGCTCCTTCAAATTTTACAACACAGTTCTTGTACCAATATCAACCAAATGGCCATAATTTAGAATAAAATACATATAAAATTGGGGGTAAGGGAGATAAAAATTAAAATATGCAAATGTTGCTTATGTTTTTTAAAATACCCTCCCCCCCAAAAAAAATAATGATGTGTATATGGGCCAGAACAGACTGTAAATGAGCACAAGTAAAACTGAGATGAATTAGAAATGAATGAATTCAAATATTCCTATTTCAATTTTTAAATTTGGGCTCCGACCAGAAGCAATTTTCAATTTGGACTCCGACCAGAAGCAAATGTTCATCCTAAGTACCTCACTTTCATGGGCACAGTTGGCCTACAAATGAGGTGAGATGACCACTTTTGGCAGCAGGTTTTTGGTGTCACCAAGAGACAGCAAACGGTTAGTTATTAACTCATTATTATTATTGTCACTTTTACTGCCACAGAGGGAAGAGAAGCTTGGAGGATTTTCTGCCTCAAGTGCCCAAATAACATGTTTGGCATTAGGTAGTACAAGCTCAGGCTTTGGGGGGAGGAAGAGGCTTTACCAAAAATAAATAAATAAATACACACACACACACACACACACACACACACAGTTGCTTTTTCACAATAAATAAAAAATGAGATTAATAATGATTTATGTTTGTCATGGCCAAGAATTACTGGTTTTGAGGCAGTATCATTGAGCTGTGAACAAACAATTAAAGAAAAAGAGGGAAATTTATCATACACAGAAATATTCATCTCATAAATATTCATGACACACTCGCCCGGCAACTGAGAAGCAGCCAAAGATGTGTTAGAGCACTTCTGGAGGAACACTGGATACTCCTGCCAGATTAGAGAACGGTAGATTTTCCTTTCTAAATGAGCATACGCAGCTCTAGAGTCAGAGATGAGGCTTCTTGAGGATATGCCACACTTCAAAACTATAAAACAGTATCATAAGGCCTCTCAGCAACGTTTCTTCTTTATCATATTTTTCTTATCTTCCCCAATGTACACATTTTAATGTAACCTAGATAAACTTCACTTCTTCCCCTTTTGGGGTCAAATTATATGTTACAATGTGCAGGTATGCATATTTACCCAGCTTACACTGAAAGACTTTGAACTGTGTGTGCATACTCTTACACACAATATACCTGAACTAGCTGTGTTTATTTTGAAGAGACAGTCCCTGAATCAGAAAATGTTCTAGCTCATAGTTGGTCTCAAACTTCACCACCAAAATGCCACCTTCAGGATCAGAAAATAGCTGAATAAAAAAGCAATGTCTGGCAATAACCTGAGCCCTAAATACGTGTATACTGTATATACCAAGCTGTGTGGGGGATTAAACTTGGTGCGTGGGCACAGTCATAAGCTCCACCCATGAAATTCATCATATCCCTAGTAGCATTCCATGCCTTCAAACACTGAGCATGTAGGTCTGAAGCCATGTCCATTATTGCCATAAACATTTACTCTTACGTCTGAGGAAGTGGACTTGATCCTCAAAAGTTCACATTAAAATATAACAGTTGGTCTTTATGGTGCCACAATGTTTTAGTCCTTAACTTTATTTTGTTTTGTTCCTTGCCAGACACACTTGCACAGATTAACACAGTTACCACTTTGAAAACTACAAGATCTGGAGGAGGCTTTGTAACTCGTTCAACCCTGACATCTGTTCAGCCTAGTCTGCTGTGAGAACCTTATGCAGATTTAGTGCTTGGTGCCTGAATATCTGAAATGCTGATAGGAATGGCTTATATCTCCACCCAAACCCCTCACCCTAGGCATAAACAAGGGAGTGACTGTTAAGATTCCAAACTGGGGGCCATTCTGTATTGTGAGCACATTCTCGATCAGTGCCTCATGGCTGTTTTTTCTTCAAGACACGCATGTTCAGTTTAAGTACGCTTTTAAAAAAGTGTGAATAATATAAAGTATAATTGGCCCTTGGGCACTGGTAACCATCTGTCTGATGACATCATCTTTTCTCAAAGAATTCATCATTAAATAAAAATAAATAAATAAAATAAAATGGCATTTCTGCAATGCCTACTTTCTGCATAAAATACCGTATTACAGTATTTAGAGTACAGTACAGTAATTGCATTCATTTTCTTTTCTTCTAATTGCACTGCATTCCATTTATATCTCTTCCTTCTTCCGGTGAGCTTATCATGAGCATTCATGTGCTCTTTCACCTCAATCTATCCTATTGATAACCCTGTAACCATCAAGCTTCGTGTCCAAGTGGCATGTGGAACCTCAAATCGGAACCATATTAACCCATTCTTTCTTGTGAAATTGTCTGTTGCACAAACACTTTGACATCCAACTTGGGTAATTAGATACCCATTACTTACTTTTACATAAAGTAGTTTTGTTTAGTTTGTGAGCTCTTGTAGAATGGCAAGCTAATAGATCACACAGTGTTATGTTTCACTGCACTGAACAGAATCCGGCAACTTGCTGTGGGATAGATATACAAGGAGTACATTCAAAGCAAAATAGGGATATGATAATTACATTTATCCCAAGATGTGACTAGGCATCATATACATTTGGCATTTTCCTGTACACCAGGGGCATGAATAGAAGAAACCCATGAAATATTCCTATCACCTTAAAGATTAGTTTTATAACTGGAGATCCAGAACATGATAAGACACAGCTTGATTACAGGAATATCAAATCCCAGTTGAAGATGCTGAAGTCAATGAGAAGCCTGGCACTGCATGTTAATGCAGTGCTCGACCACACCACGAAGCAAAACAAGAGAAAAGCAAAAAGCATCTTTCCCTGTATATAAGTTCCTCATTCCAGTGGTAAAGGTAATGTTAGAGACAAAGCAACTTCCCAAAGCACCTATCAGGTCAAGGTGATAGCAGTGGAAAAGCAGACGTATCCACTTAAATGAATAACAGAATCTATTTTAAACACTGCAATCAGGCTACCGGCCACTTAATTGCAACAATTAATTGATTAGTGCATTCAGAGAGGTGTCTATTGGATTACATCCTTATTGAATTAGATTATGCCTTCAAATACAAATTAACTACTTTTTTCTCCTGGTTCCTATTACTGTTTTTACTGTTACTACAGAGACAACATGCTCTCTTCATAAGAACAGATGGGCAAAGGGTATTCAGTTACTATTCTTACTGGGCTCAGCATTGCTATGGTTTGTGGCTAAAACAAATACAGTTTTGAAAAGCTGACATGCATTCTTAAAGACCTTATCTATTCACATTTTAATTTTTTCTCAACAAATGAACATACAAAAAATATGGAGAATACTACTAAATTATTAATTGGATGCCACGGTGAGGAAGTGTCATTTTTATATCACTTATATTATAAAATAAAATAAAGGGCCAATTGCTTATTAACATGCCAAGATTGTCCTGATCATTTAAAAAAAGATTGCAAGCGCGGCGCCAAAATGGCCGCCGCGCACTTTGCGGGGCCCCCCCCCCACAGGACAGAGAATCCGGGTAGTTAGGGGCGTGGCCAGCTCCCTTATAAAAGGGGTGGCCACGAGGCAGCCGCGCTGCCATTTTGCCTCAGCGACGGAGCGGAGAAGTTTTTTCCCTGCGCCTCCGTCGCTCGTTGGTATTGCCGGGAAGCCTTTTGGGTCGATTTTGCCTAGCTAGCTTCCCTTTTTTGCTCGAGATGCCTTCCAAAAAGAAGGCTGCTGCGAATTCAGCTCGGGCTGTTAGGAGACGCAACCCAGGTCGGAGGACCGTGGGGCCGCCTCCTCAACAGCCTCCTTTGCCATCCCCGGCCGGGGCTAGTGGCTTGGGGTCTATTGCTCCTTGGCCCGTTCAGAGTGCGGGCGCGGAGGGCGCTCCGGCCCGCGGCCCGCGAGCGGTGGACACCGCTCCTCCTTCCGCCCAACCTGTTGGGCCGACTACTTCTGGACCCCAGCCTCTCCCGGGGCCCTCTAGCCTCGGGGGGTGGCCTGGTGCCCCGCCTTGGCAGGTCTCCTCACCAGCCCTACCGGGCTTCGGCCCTGGCCAATGGCCATATCTGGGCCATGGGGTGCAGGGACCTGTACCCATGCAAGGGTCAAGTGGGCCGGCCGGCTCTTTGCCCATGGTTACTGTAGACACCTTGCTGGCCCGTATTTCGGCCTTGGAGGAGTCTTTGGCTCGTGCCAGTCAGGCAGGTGCCCCTTTCGGGGTACCTTTCGAGGCGCTATCGGCAGCAGGACAACGGCCGGCGGGGAGGGTCGAGCTGCTGCAGGCGGGTGGCGCGCCTCCGGCCACTGCCTCGCAGCTCCCCAGCCAGCAACCTGGCGCGGGTCAAGCCCCGGTGATGAGCTCTACATCGGTCGTGAGCTCCGACGCCCCCAGTGGGCCGGAACCCCCGTTGGGGGCGGCCCGCGGGGGTGCAGCGTGTGAGTATATGGTGCAAACGAGTACATCCACACACATTCCCAATATGGGGGGGACCTTTCAGTGGCCTTGGCCTCGCGCGGGTGGTACAGGGGCTACGCCGCTGGCGACCCACCCGGCGACAACTACTGCCACCATGCCCGCTGGGGTGGGCATTGGTTCTTACACTGCTGGGAACGTACTTGGGGTGGCAGGGTTAACTCATGCCCCTTTGGGTAGGCCAGCTATCCCCTTTTCGGCCTTGCCGACGGCAGGGTATTCCCTGCCATTGGGTGATCACTTGGCGCAGGCTACCAGGGAAAAGATATGGCGAGGGGAGTACGTGGATATCTTCTCACTCCTGAACAGAGAGCCCACTAAGGAAGAGAGGGAGGGTCAGGATGAGAAGGACAAGGAGCAGGCACGCCGCCGTAAGCCGCCGCGTACCTGGGCTAACTGGCTCCCCGCTTATTTGATATACATGGCGGGGTATTTGAGGGCGCGGCCGGACCTAGCTATTCCCATGGTCCAATATTTGGACAACATATACAGGGCAATGGTAGATTTCCCGGGCCCCTCATGGCTAGCGTATGATGAGGAATTCCGTATGAGGATTCCCCTGCACCCCGAGATGAGATGGGATGAGCCGTGTCAGAGACTGTGGCTCTTGTATATGACACCCACACGCCCTGCCCCGGGGGATAGGTATCATTGTGGACATGCGGTCCAGCGAGCAGCTCCAGCGCAGGTTACCCGCCAAATGGCGGGGCAGGGGGTTCCAGCCCGCCTGCTGTGCTGGACTTTCTCGTCCAATGGTTCCTGCAGTCGGAAGAACTGCAGATATAAGCACGAGTGTCCCACATGTTCTGGTCCCCATGCAGCCTCTGCTTGTCCCAAGCCTGGGGGGGTGCGAGGCAGAGGGAGGGGTGGACAGTGGGCTGGCAAGCCTGCCACGGATGGAACTAGTGCTCCGAAAGGCCCCCTCCCCAATTAAGGTGGACATGATGGAGCGCTGGCTCGCATCGTACCCAAGGGGGGAGGACAGGGAGTACCTTATCCAAGGTTTTAAGCAGGGATTTCGTATCCCTTTTATGGGTGATAGATCTCCTCAGGATGCTCCCAACCTTTTATCCCTCAGAGGAAGGGAGGAGGTAGCCGAGGCCAGCATTAGAAAGGAGTTAGACGCGGGCAGGGTCGCCGGACCTTTTCCCGTACCCCCCTTTCCCAACCTGAAGGTTTCACCATTGGGTTTGGTTCCTAAAAAGTCCCTAGGTGAGTTTCGCCTTATTCATCATTTGTCCTACCCAGCCGGCCGATCGGTCAATGATGCGATACCTGATGACCTTTGTTCGGTCAGGTACACATCGTTCGACCATGCGCTGCGCATGGTGCGCGCGTGTGGCCCGGGTGCCTTGCTGGCCAAGTGCGACATTAAGTCAGCTTTTCGCCTCTTGCCGGTGCACCCGGGCGACTTTGAATTGCTGGGTTTTAAATTTAAAGGGGAGTATTATTTTGATAAGGCCATGCCTTTTGGCTGCTCCATATCATGCTCGGCTTTCGAGCGTTTTAGTACCTTCCTAGAGTGGGCTTTCGTCCGCAGGTCAGGGTCCCGGTCTGTAGCCCATTACCTGGATGACTTTTATTCGGGGGTGAACGGGGCTGGGACACGTGTGCACGTCTCCTCAATACATTTCAGACGCTAATGCAGGAACTGGGTGTCCCTTTAGCGCCCGAAAAGACCGAGGGCCCGTCGACCAAACTAGTATTCCTGGGGGTTGAGATTGATACAGTAGTACAGGCTTCTAGGTTACCGGGTGATAAGGTGTCTAGGATAGTGACCCTTATCTCGGAATTGCTGGCCAAGCGTAAGGCATCCCTGAGGGAACTGCAGGTGCTACACGGGCACCTCAATTTTGCCTGCAGGGTGGTCGCACCGGGCAGGGCTTTTGCCCGGCGCTTATGCGACGCCATGGCAGGGTTATCCAGGCCCCACCACAGAGTCAGGCTTACCCGGGGTATCAGGGCAGACATGTTTGTCTGGTTGCAATTCCTGAGGGAGTTTAATGGGGTCTCATTTTGGAGGTCTGACCTCCTGGCATCCCCCAATTTCCAGATCCAGTCTGATGCCTCAGGATCCCTGGGTTATGGGATGTACTTCAATGGGAAGTGGGCCTATGGTGGGTGGCCACCGGCATGGGCAGGCACAGGTCGCCTGCGGGATCTCACATACCTGGAATTTTTTCCCATTCTGGGTGCTTTGATGCTATGGGGCGAACAGTGGGCTAATTCGGTGGTGCATTTCTGGTGCGACAATGCTGCCGTGGTGCACATTGTCAATGCACAGACTTCTAAATCGCCCAGGGTCATGGACCTAGTGCGCCATTTTGTGCTGCGCTGCCTGCGCCTCAACGTCATGTTCAGGGCCAGGCATGTCCCAGGGGTTAATAACGATATTGCTGACGCTTTGTCCCGCCTGCAGATCTCCCGGTTCCGCGCCTTGGCCCCGGATGCGGAGGAATTTCCCTCGCCACTCCCGGACGAGATGTGGACTATTGGCAAGGAGAGGTGAACCGGGCGATTGGCCTGTCACTAGCGCCACGCACGCGTAAGGCGTATCAACAAGCTTTCAATTTGTATAAGGCTTTTGCTGCTCGATTTCAATGGCCAGAGACCTGGCCCATCCCGGTGGACCATGTTCTGCGGTTCATGGTTCACCTGCATGCACAGGGCCTTGCACCTCGCACCATAGCATCCAAGCTCTCGGCGTTGGCTTTTATGGCCAAAGTAGGGGGTCATGTGGATACCACCTCTGACTTCCGTGTGAGACACGTTTTGGAGGGGTGGGTGCGTGAGTGCGGGCGTTGCCCGGACGACCGGCACCCTATTTCCCCAGGGGTTCTTACCCAGTTGGCCCGGGGCTGGCCAGGCCTCTGTTTTGATCATTATGAGGCAGCCCTTTTTCATGCAGCCACAACGGTGGCATTTTTTGGAGCGCTCCGCATCAGCGAACTCGTGATGCTGTCTAAGGCGGATGCAAGTGGTAGGGCACTGGAACTCGGAGATGTATATGTTGCCAAAGACTGGGCCCAGTTGAGGATTCGCTCCTCCAAAACAGATCAGCATGGCGTAGGCAGTGGAGTAAGACTGCTACGGTGTTCTTTGGCAGACATCTGTCCGGTTGGTGCCCTACAGGAATACCTGGCACTGCGTGGCTGGCACCATGGCCCGTTTTTCTGTCACCAAGATGGGTCTCCCCTTACTAAATTTCAGTTTTGGAAGGTGACAGCTAGAGCCCTCACCAGGGTGGGACTACCAGGTGCCCGTTATGGCACACATTCGTTCCGTATTGGCGCAGCCTCTACTGCAGCTGCTTTTGGGTACTCTGGGGCTGACATACACAGCATGGGGAGGTGGGGCTCACAATGTTTTCAGTTTTATGTGCGCCCACTCCCGCCATGAGTACCAATCCATTCACCTTACCTTCCTTTTTCTCAATTTTCTTACAGACCCTGGGTGTTGTATTACACCGGTGACAGTATGGCTGGTGGGCCACAGCTATGTGCTCAGGGCAGCGCGTTACGCTGCGGCGACAGAGTGGGGACCCCGACTGGGACTGGGTGACCACGCCAGTCTCTCATGGCACGGTAAGCCTGGGATGTTATGGCGGGAGCTGCGGCCTTTCCTTTTTTCTGGCCTGGGGGCTGACCCGCCTGACATTCTAATCATCCACTTGGGGGGCAATGATTTGGGCCAGGTCACCGGCTTATCGCTCAAGCATGCGATTTGCGAGGACCTCGCCTACTTGCATTATGTCTGGCCTGCCACGGCCCTGGTTTGGTCGGACATTGTTCCGCGCCACTCTTATAGAGGGGGCGTTAACCTCCTGGCCCTTGACCGAGCTAGGCGCGCGGTCAATAAGGCAGTGGCGCGGTTTCTCACCACCAGGGCTTGGGGACGGGTTAGTCATCACCCCGATATTAGTCTGCAAAATTGTGACTTGTATGCAGGGGATGGGGTCCATCTGTCGCGAGGAGGTATGGACCTCCTGTTGGGTGACTGGCGAGCAGGCCTGTTGACCGAGCTGACGGTCTGGGGGGGGGGGCGTCAGGTCTTCTGTGAAGCCCCTCCGTGTGGCGGGTAGCACTGGTAAGGTAAACAGTATGACCCACAAGTATCCGGCAGGTTCGCAATTGACTGGACAACACTAGACAGGAATAAAGTAGTTAAACGTTGTCCGGTCAACGACGAATCAGGCGATGGGGTGATGATGATTGCTAACCAGCATGCATCACCCCTGTTATTTCACGGATACGCGTCAGAGGGTGGGGTCATGAGTTAGTTATTGACTACGGTCAACAATTTGTTTGTTGTTAACAAACAAATTGATACAATTTGATACATTGTAACCAATTGCCGTTGGCAATTTTGGGGTGGTACCTTACCAGTGTTACTTCGGCCTGCTTGCCTTAGGAATTATGATTGGTCGTTTTACCAATACAAATTTATAATTCGGACTAGGGCATTGAATCAATAAATGTGGCCCTTTGCTGTTATCCACTTTCAATGTTGTCTGTGTCCGTTATTGGGGGGGTGCGCCTGCAATGCAAGCGCGGCGCCAAAATGGCCGCCGCGCACTTTGCGGGCCCCCCCCCACAGGACAGAGAATCCGGGTAGTTAGGGGCGTGGCCAGCTCCCTTATAAAAGGGGTGGCCACGAGGCAGCCGCGCTGCCATTTTGCCTCAGCGACGGAGCGGAGAAGTTTTTCCCTCCACCCCCTCCCTAGTTAACAGTGTGATCATGGTCGCTTCGGGGCCGGGTGGGAATTTTTGGTTGGGACCCACATTGGCTTCGGGTCCTGGCTTTTTTGCCCATCCCACACTGTTGCTATGGTTTGATATAGGGGTCTTTCTTCGTTCCTACTGTTGACTTTGGTCACATGGGCGGGTAGCACTGGTAAGGTAAACAGTATGACCCACAAGTATCCGGCAGGTTCGCAATTGACTGGACAACACTAGACAGGAATAAAGTAGTTAAACGTTGTCCGGTCAACGACGAATCAGGCGATGGGGTGATGATGATTGCTAACCAGCATGCATCACCCCTGTTATTTCACGGATACGCGTCAGAGGGTGGGGTCATGAGTTAGTTATTGACTACGGTCAACAATTTGTTTGTTGTTAACAAACAAATTGATACAATTTGATACATTGTAACCAATTGCCGTTGGCAATTTTGGGGTGGTACCTTACCAGTGTTACTTCGGCCTGCTTGCCTTAGGAATTATGATTGGTCGTTTTACCAATACAAATTTATAATTCGGACTAGGGCATTGAATCAATAAATGTGGCCCTTTGCTGTTATCCACTTTCAATGTTGTCTGTGTCCGTTATTGGGGGGGTGCGCCTGCAATGAATTTTGCTCTGATAGATTTCATTGGCAATGTTCTACTGTTGGAGACTGCTTATAATACTGTATAGAACTTTAAATCCAAATTCAAACTGAATATAGTCTACAAAAATATTTATGAATTATGAATTACTCCAGTAATCATTTGCATTTGCACTAAAATAGATGATAGATGGACAAAAGGTAGAATGTACTCCTCAGGTACACTGTGATCAATTTCTTGAGAGCCAGTTATTTCCTGCTGGCTGCTGGATTTGTTTCAAAGAAGCCTAGCTGAAACATTCCTTCACCTCAATGTACAAATGTACTGCTGGGCATATTAGCAAGAATATTCTAGTAGTTGCAGTGCAAAAAAAAAATAATAACAACTTCCCCACACTTGTTCAATCTAGCATTGCATGAAATACAGTGATACCTCATACAACATCCAAACTTGGTTCCACAAGTTTGGACTTTATACGGATTTGGACTTTGTATGAGGCATGCAAAATCCTAGCCGCGATGCCTCATACAATGTCCAAATCCTTGCCGCGATGCCTCGTACAACGTCGTTTCCATAGGGATACATTGTACTGTAACAGCACAGACATCAGGGCAAAGTCAAGGAAACAGACAGGAAACGGACAGAACTTTAAGAAATCATTGTCTAAAGGCTAAAAACATTACAAAAACATGTCAAACAACCCTGATTGTCCAAGAACCTGAAGAATGCTGCAAAAATCCCAGGAATGCTTCCAAAAATTCTGATGAAAAAATTCAAAATCGTGCTCAAAACCACTCCTAAACACTCTTCGCCTCGTGCAAAACCCACAAGAGCAATGCATGCATGTATCCTGCCTTTTATACTGCCCAGGCACAATGCAACCTGGGAAAACCCCCAATGCCTCATACAAAGTCTTTGTATGAGGCAACTTTTTCAAGGAATTAGGCGATGTTGTATGAATCCGATGTTGTACCAAGCAGGCTTTATATGAGGTAGTACTGTATATCTACCAAAACTTAACGAGGTTCTTTCTATACATAGCTGCACATGTTTGGACTATACCAGAGATCACAAGGATCTAGAAAAAGCATAGAGAATGAAATCTGGCACTCTTCAAGCGGATGATCTTCCATATACAGGCTTTATGATCAATTCATAAATCACCAAGATGGTGGCAATGTCACCCAATACATGAAGTGATATTACAATGAAAGCAAAAGCATAAGATAAGAAAAGATCCAAAAAACAAAATAAAAAAGGATCAGGTGAGTGCTTTTTGAGGTAACTTTATATTGTGCCTCTAAAACAGGGATTGTCAACCTGTGGCCTGTGGGCTGAATGCGGCCCCATCGCCATTTCATGTGGCCCCCCACTGCCTCCACCACACCAGGAAATGTCATGTGGTGGAGGAATGGGGAAATGGTCATCCGGCCCCCAAATTTGTCTAAAGGAGTGTGACCTGGCCCCCAGCTTTAAAAGTTTGTGAACTCCTGCTCTAAAACAATGAATCAAGAAGCAAAAGTAGACCCAGAAAATTGAGAGCTGCAATACAGATTGGGAAATACTTCTTCACACACAGTATGTAGTTCACCTGTGGAATCCACTGACACAAAACACAGTGATGGTTGCCCCTTTGGGCAGCTTAGAAACAGGATTAGATAGATTCACTGAAGCTTGTATCAGGAGGGTAGGTTTCAAATTCAACTCTGACGGTGTTGAGTGCTGCTTCTCCCAGTCTTGTTAGACAAATGGATGCCAGTCATTCAGCATTTCTCCCCCACATCCATTTTCCTGTATTGAAACACGCAGGTGTCTAACAAGTTTGGGAGAGGCATTCCAGTCAGTATCACATAGGGTAGAATTTGAAATCTAAATTTATTTATTTATTGGATTTATACCCTGCTCTACTCGGCACAGGCCGACTCAGAGCGGCTACAACATATTAATATAGGTACAATAAACAATATAATGATACAGATAATCAATGATACAAAATAAATAGTCAATACAATTACAATAGATTCCACAGTAATACAAAGTGTCAGCACAACATCAAAATATCAGCAGTCAATGTATCAATAATTACAATTAGAACGACGACGTCTAAGAGGTGACCTGATTGAAGTTTATAAAATCATGCACGGTGTGGACAAAGTAGATAAGGAAAAACTGTTTTCCCTATCGCATAATACTAGAACTAGGGGACACTCCATGAAACTTTTGGGTACTAGTTCTCAAACAAATAAGAGAAAGTACTTTTTCACCCAGAGGATTACTGGTCTATGGAACTCCCTGCCAGAAGAAGTGGTGACAGCTGTCAGTCTTGACAGCTTTAAGAAAGGATTAGACAAGTTCATGGAGGAGAAGAGTATCAATGGCTATAATTATGGATACTTAAGGACAACCTCCGGGTTGGAGAGATAGGCAGGATATCTCTCAATATCATTTCCAGGGAATCCTAAGCAGGTGAAGGAATCTGCTTGGGAATACCCTGAAGGAAATGGTGAGCCACTGTGTGAGACAGAATGCTGGACTGGATGGGCTGTGGCCTGTTCCAGCAAGGCTGTTCTTATGTTCTTAGAAGGTATGAAAACATCAAAATGCACAATAACAACAATATTACAGAAACAAAAGGAAAAACCTCATTTAAGAGGCCCCACAAAGTCTGACAGCAACCGAACTATGACAAAAACAAAGTCAGTCAATCCGCCCTTGTCCTCCTCCTGGTCAATAGAGGGGCCAAGAGGGCATGGCAGCTCAGTAGCGGTGGCGGTTTATCCGTCAGCCAAGTGGAGGGACAGGTGGGGCGCAGCAACATGGCATCAGCGGAGCCTCCCAGGCCATGGTAAGGCTCTCTTTACCCCCGCCACCACCAAGTGGAGGGGACGGGGAGGGCTCAGCAATAGAGGTTCATAACCTCTATTTTGAAATTCACTTTCAATAAGAGAATTTGACTTGGACATCTAGCCATGATTTTGGGGGTTTATTTGTGGGATTTTTTCCTGCTCCACCCAGGGTCTGCACTGCCCAGCCTGGGGAATACTATAGAGAGTTAAAATCTGTCTTCTGTCTGCAATTTGTCTTTTTAAAAAGGTATCACTCAGTCTTGTGTTTTGTGACAGTGGATTCCACAGGTGAACTACATGCTTGTGTAGGAGGATCACACATTTTTTTCTTCTTTCTCTTTTCTGTTCAAATCTGGAAGTCTCTCCTTCTGACTTGATCAAATGAATAATTTAGAATGGTAACCATGAGGTGAAAATGGTGGCTTTCTACCCGTTTTGACTAGCATTTGTTGCAACATGTCTGATACTGGAATGTTCTTCACAGGGGAAAAATACTTGCTCAGAACAAAATTTTGAATAGCATCTTCTTCTGTGCAGAACCTCTCTCTCTTTTAAAGAAATGTTTAAATGGAAGTTGCCTCTCCTCTGTGAATGAGTGTGATGTCTTTTTATCCAACTGGGACATGTTGGTGTTCATTGTTTGCTTTGTCTATTTATATAACTGTTTTTAATCTTTTTTCTTTTACCTTAAGTTTTCTCTTCAACAGTGATATCTATATATTCTGACATCTTGAAAACCAAGACCATTCCCAGAAGAAAACAAAAATCCTTCAGTTTAATTCAAAATCTTATAGTGGAAGCTGATGCTTAAAAAGCAAGGAAATTGAGAACACAGCTCTCCTCCCCACTGCAAACAGAGTAGCAATGTACCCTTCTTGCATTTTATCTTCTATCCCAGGGGTGCCCAAACTTTTCAGGCTGCGGGCCAGTCATGCGGTTTAGCGAGCTGGTCATGTGGTTCCTCCCACCGGAAGCAGAAGTAAAGCACACATGCATGGGTGTGTAATGTGCCCACGCATATGTAGAATGCTGCTGTAAATGACCCGCAGCTGTCGTAAACATGTTTATGACAGCAATGAGTCGTTTATGGCAGTGTTCTGTGCATGCACAGTTACGTTATGTGCCCATGCATGTGTATTTTACTTCGACTTCCAGGAGTGGTGTGGGCGGTGTGGGCTGGATGAATTGGTGTTGGGGGCTGGATCCAGCCTGCAGGCTGTAGTTTGGGCACCCCTGCTCTAGTCCAACTAAACACTGCTGCTAGCTAATCCATTCATTAAAGGTTCAGGGTTCTAGTATTGACATATAAAGACCTTTACAGCTTGGGGGCTTTGGTATACTGTATATGGAGGAGCCTCTGGTTAAATTCATCCCAGCATCAACATTTAAATATCACAGAATCACAGTGCAACCATATCCATAATCTTCATCATTTGCTCTACATTGCAGGGAAGGGTCCTGGTTCTGCTTGATGGGCTTCATCTTCAAATATTTCTTCACTTTAATAGATCAACCCCTGTTGGGAGAGAGCCTTGTCAAGGCGTGGGGACTTGAGCAGTCTAACTAGGCTGTGTTTCCCATCACTTGTCAATGATGTTAGGTTGGGACTAAGACACACCAAAGTGTCCTCCATTGGGTTCCTTGGGCAAGATGAAAGTGGAGGGCACACGTCATTGTCCACCTTGCCAGTGTGTGATGTGATATCCAAATGGCTAAAAAAATTGCATGTAGATGGACTTTATTTCCCAGGCCCATTTGCATGTACAGAATGTCATTGCAGAGACGTCTACCAATGCATGGACTCCTCAATGAATAACAACTCCAAAGTATCCAAGTCATACCTGTCAAGTTTCGGGAAATTTCTGTTAAATAAGGGAAATTTCCCAGCCAAAACAGGAAACTGGACAGCTATGCTTATCCTGTGCTGGCCTCCAGTCGAATTGCAGTCTAACTAATATGGGACGATGGCAGGAAAGAGTGTAAAATACGGGGGTTTGACAGAAATTTCCTGAAACTTGACAGGTATGATCCAAGTTAATGGATCAAAAGGTGAAGATTGCATCCTGTGTGGCAATGGTACAAGAAAGGTACTTTAATATGCCCACATTTTGGGAAAGGTTAACTATGGTTTTAATTTTCTTACTTTGAGGGCTACAATCTCAAGCATGTCGTTCTATTTTAAGGTGACTGCTATCGATGTTTGAGGTTAAATTTTTTACCATCACCTTTGTTTGATGTGCATTCTTAAATATACCATTTTATCTGGTGCTATCTTCCTAATTGGCTAGATATGCCCTTAATGGCTTGAGAATTGATGAATTCTTTTGAATCCTAAATGTGACTGACTTGACACTATAACATATATTATTCCACTTGCACAGTGATTTGGAGATTAAGGGAAATAAGGTATTTTCTAAATGAAAGATTGATCTGCTGGTGATATACCTCATCCAGGTAAGTTAGTCCTTTGAAATGGACCTATATATATATAACTGTAAACATGCTCCCTGGAAGTATAATACTACCTTTATCTTCGGTATGCAGGTTATTATAGGTATTTGTAGCAGAAGTGCTGCTTTAAGCAAATTTCCAAAAGACAGAAGATAATGAAGGATGGTTTTTCAATGTAAAGCCATATCTGTAAAAGTACTCTCTACAGAGTACTATGGTTTTAATAGAATAGTAGTTACATTTTCTCATGACAATATAGGAGGGCAAAAGGTTGGTGGAAAAGGCTGGATAATTCATAAAGCTGCAGTAAGCTGAACTCACAAAGGTACTGATTTTATGACAAACACAGAGGGTGAAATTACTAGGGCAAGGGACCAGAGGGTATGCTTACTAAATCTCATATATTTAGATATCTAACATTTGCACAGATCCACATTGCATCTGTAGTAAAACAGTAATAAAATAGTAATAAAAGATGTGTGAACAACACATTTTTCCATATGAGATTATGAAAAAAGATTCACAAATACTGATATGCCTCTTTAGGATTGCATTGGGTTATCCAGAATGCTGTAGAGAAGTAGCATGAAATTATAAGTCAGACCCACCCCTCTTAGTTGACTCAGCTAAGCAAAGGTGGACACACTTAATTAGATATATAAAGGGGGTGAATATATGTATTCATGACAAATGGATATAGCATAATTTAGATAAGTCTTAAAGACACCAGTGACTATATATAGCAATTTAGGTAGTCCCCAGATTCATTGAGATGTAGTTCAACTATGAAAAAATACATGTTTAGTTATAATTAGATGGAATTTTCCCATTGGCTTCTCTCTTAAAATCTATTCTGTTGAGTGTCATGAACATGCATATGTAGCAGATAAGTCCATGGACTTTGAACAGGTGACCCAGTGAGATGGAATTCCATGTAACCCTATACCTATACAACGTACCCTTTCTAGAGTAAATTCCAACATGTGAGGGTCCTATTTTGCTTTCACATATTTGGCCAGAATAGCCTGGATTCCTGTTTTCAGTACCCAAGATGCCAGCATATAAACCACTGTTTGGCCAATATTCCCAACAATCTCAGGACCAACTGCTACCAAGATGAGACTGCTACCAAGATCTCTTTAAATACCAGGACCTCCTCACAGAAGAGATACCTTGGAGTCATTATTCATCAAGCAGTCCCTGCATGAGTAGACATCTCTGTGATGACATTCCACACAACTTCCATCTACAACAATCTGTCCCTGGCAGTTCTTCTCCATGTTAGCTGAACATTATTATTTTTTGAGAAAATTTTCCCATCTGAGAGATGTTCTTCCCCCAGGTCTTTTGCGATCTCTCAGATACCAATTCATTATTCTGGCACTCCATCTATTGTCACATGTGAATGCAACATGGCCAACCCACCTTAATTTGTTTGTCCAGTATTTTGTTACTACATCTTTTAACAGTGATCTTTGCCTGATATCCTCATTTTTTACTTTATTGCAAGTTGAGATTCCAAGCATTGATCTCTCCATTGCTCGTTGTGTTACTTGCAGCCATTTTTCTTCACCATCAATAACATATGGAAATCCAGATTAAAATAAAGCTGTATTTAAAGCCTCAAAGGAGATTTTTTTTCCACTGCTGAAGCATCATCCCAGTATATGTATACTCTATGAGATGACAGCTCAAGCTTCACCTGGAGCTGTCCATGGTATTACTTTGAATCTGATCTCCTACTAAGCTACTGGCTGGACTGCAAGGTGGATAAAAATCAATGCTTTAAAAAATTAGATTCTTTGAATTTAAATTGAATTTTTAAAATGTTACATTAGATTTTGTAAATTTAAATTGGATTTTTTTATACAAAATATTTTTAAGGAAAAAATCATTCTAGGTAAAGGTAAAGGTTTCCCTTGCTCGAAGGCCAGTCGTATCCGACTCTAGGGTGCAGTGCTCATCTCTGTTTCTAAGCCGAAGAGCCAGCGCTGTCTGCTTCTGCAGACGTTTCCGTGGTCATGTGGCAGGCATGACTAGACACCGGAGCGCACGGAACGCTGTTACCTTCCCACCGAAGTGGTCCCTATTTATCTACTTGCAATTTCTTGCTTTCGAACTGCTAGGTTGGCAGGAGCTAGGATGAAGACGGGAGCTCATTTCCGTCCTGCAGTACTCGGGAATCGAACTGCTGACCTTCCGCTTCCCAGTCAGCGTCTTAGCGACTTGAGCCACTGCAGTACCCACTCATTCTAAAGATAACTATTTAAGATAAATTAAAGTTCAAAGGTTATTCGTCATAAGAATTAGTTTTTAATTATGTAGCATGAGGCTGTGGATGCATGCAATGTTTAAAAATTAGGGGCAATATTTCTACCTAGAAACTATTATGGCAGATGCTTGGTTTTATAGTTCTCAAAACTGTGAATTTGTGTCTACAGAGGTCACATGTCTCCTCTTCGCAGCCAAAAAGGTTATAAAATAAACATACAGAGTTGAGAAAAAGACCATAATCCTATTGATCCTTTGCAAATCTATGGACAAAGAATCAACCTCTTACCACTTGTGTTATTTTTTTTAAAAAATCAATGAACAGAAGATGATTGTTTGGAGTGGAATAGATCTGCACAAGAAGCTAAGTGTGAGGAGGGAGGAATAAGCAGTAAAAATGAAAGTGAAACCTTTTGAGCTTTTTGGAATCTTTATGTAGAAAACCATGGTTTAAATATCATCTTACTAACTAGTGATTTAAATCATGATTGGTATCTATACAACAATCACTAACTGAGGGCCAAAAAGGACATGACATTAAGGACATCTTGACATGCATGATTTTTTTTTTAAGAACACAGAAGCAGCAGGAGAAAACAATCCATGCTGTCTTAAATTCAGACACTAATCTTGGATCTCTCTGACGCTCAGAAGGTGATAGTAGAGTAAGGCAAGACAATGGTGTTAACAAAGGATTAAAGCTTTCTCTAAGCCACAATCCAGATTCTATGCCAGATTTAACCACATAAATGATGCCATGTGTAATTAGGCCCTTAGCTGATCATTTCCTGCAGCTGATGAAATTATCTTATACACTAAAATGTCTGTCACAATAAAGGCTTGTTTACTGAAAGTTAGCTTTGTTGTGACAGGCTAAAAAGGCTGGGCCTCTGGGCAAGGGAAGAGCACTCATTACTGTGTGGAAATAGTTTCCCTTTAAAAAAACAGCTACTGGCTCAGAATACAAAAATTTGTTTCACTATATGGCTATAGTTCCCAACCTTTTTCATTTACCGAAACAATTACTTTACCATTAAAAGCTTTCCTGGACCATGGCAAGAGCAAATGGTTTTCAGCACAGTCTCATTTTGATGGACTGCTACAAAAATAAGCCACTTTATTGCATCAAACTTACATATTGAAATGTTTCTCAATTAGCAGTTAGTACTCAGAGCACTCTCTGAGCAGTTGCCCTCAGCAAGCTGGATACTCAATTTACCAACCTTGGAAGGATGGAAGCATACCTGTCAAGTATCCCGTATTGGCAGGATTTCCCGTATTCCAGCGCCACATTTCCTATGGGTCCGGCCCATGGGCCGTAGGTTGCAAACCCCTGATTTATGTCTAAGCTTCGATTCCATATAGCTTCGATTCCATATAGCAACACTGGGAATACGTAACATCTCAGTATTCAGATCTTCATAGCGAGAGTTAGATCTCTACTGTGTAACAAATGTCTCATTTTTATGAAGGTGAATCTTGCTTCATCTCTTCCTATTTCAATCTCTACCTCAGGATCCCAATTTTCATTTAACATACCCCCAAATGGACAATTTATTCACTCTTTCAATTTCTTGTGTTCCTGCCATTAGCTTGCCATGAGTTGGTGTTTGGCTTATAACCAGATATTTCGTCTTCTTGGTGTTAAGATCCAAACTAAATTATGCGCTTGAAGCTCTAACTTGACCCATCATCAACTGAAGATCTGCAAGGTTTGTGGCCAACAACACTGTGCCATTAGCATATCAGATGTTATTCAGGTATTCCCCATTAACTTTAATGCCCATGTTTAAATCTCATAGTGCTTCTGAAAAAATACTCCCTGAATATATAGTAAGCAGTGTTGGGGACAACACACAGCCTTGTTGCATATCTCTGCAAATTTGAACCTGCTCTGTCAGCTGCTTTCCAACTCTGACTTGAACAGTCTGAGTCCAATAAAGGTTGGTGATGATTCTGATATCTTTAACATATACAGTAATACCTCATACAACGTCCGCTTCATAGAACGTCGGATCCATACAACATTGCCCAATTCTTGGGAAAAAGATGTCTCATACACCGTCGCCGGATGTTGTATGAGGCATTAGGGTTTTCACATAAGAAAGAAGCCGCGACACCCACCGGACACTTTCCTTGGTTGTGAGTCGGGTGGGAGCGAAACTGGCCCCAGCTGTGAGGCGGTCAGAGAAGCGACCGTGGGGGAATCCCTCAAAATATCCAAGTGGCCCCGAGCACCCTCGCCTGAGGACAGGAGGAATGGGGCGAGGAGGAGGAATGACGCTTCCGGGGCGGCGGCGGGAGACCCGATGAGTCTCCTTCTCTTTGGGCACTGGTTGATTCTCTTGCTCCTGCCGGCGAGTCTCGCTCCCACCTATCCGCTCTCAACCAAGGGTTGCTTCCCTGGCGAGAGCGGGGAAGGGAAGCGAGACTGGCTTCAGCTGTGAGGCAGGCAGCATGGCACATAAGAAGACCAGCCACGGCGGAGTCTCGCTTCCCTTCCCTGCTCACAACCAAGGGATGCTTCCCTGGCGAGAGCAGGGAAGCGATCGAGACTCCGGCGTGCCTGGTCTTCTTATTCACCATGCTGCCCGCCTCACAGCTGAAGCCAGTCTCCAAGGGACGCTTCCCTGGCGAGAGCAGGGAAGGGAAGTGAGACTGGCTTCAGCTGTGAGGTGGGCAGCATGGCGCATAAGAAGACCAGCCACGCCAGAGTCTCGCTCCCCTTCCCCGCTCACAACCAAGGGACGCTTCCCTGGTGAGAGCGGGGAAGCGATCAAGACTCCGGCGTAGCTGGTCTTCTTATGTGCCATGCTGCCTGCCTTACAGCTGAAGCCAGTCTCGCTTCCCTTCCCCGCTCTCGCCAGGGAAGTGACCCTTGGTTGAGAGCGGGTAGGTGGGAGCGAGACTCGCCGGCAGGAGCAAGAGAAGTGACCAGTGCCCGAAGAGGAGGAGACTCGTCGGGTCTCCCACCGCCACCCCAGAAGCACCATTCTCCTCACCTCATTCCTCCTGTCCTCGGGCAAGGGTGCTCGGGGCTGCTTGGATATTTTGGGGGATTCCCCCATGGTCGCTTCTCTGGCCGCCTCACAGCTGAGGCCAGTCTTTAGCTCCCGCCTCCCCGCTCTCCCCAGGGGAACGACGTTATACAAAGCATCAGTGGCAATAATTTGGACATTGTATGAGGCATCATGGATAGGATTTTGCATGCCTCATACAAAGTCGGAATTCATACAACGTCCTAACTTGTGGAACCAAGTTTGGACGTTGTATGAGGTATTAGTGTACACCTATTTTCTTCAGTGCTGGCATCTGTCAAAGGCTTTTGTATAATTTATAAAACATTCATGCACATCACATCTCATGTCTCTACATCTTTGTAGAGGTGCTCTTCTATGAACACATAAATAAGAATTCTGAAATTCCACTTCTCTTGAAGGTCGGTAAAGCATGAATCTGGTCTACAGCATCTTCTGCTCCATCAAAGCTTGTAACATTTACCTGCACTTCTAAAACTTAGGGCAGCATGATAAAGAATGTATGGTAGATCTCAGCTTGAAGAATGGAAACTTTTGGACCATGACTCCCAGAACTAGCAGAATTCTCATTTTAAAAAGTAACTATATTAAGAGCCATATGGTATGATCACTGTAGATGATATGCAGACCAATGCAGCCAGAGAACTAGATGCCATACTAATCTACCCATGCTTTACTTTTTATATAATTAATCTGATTTACTGTAGCATTTTCTTTGCTTTTTTTATCTATCTGAATTTATACAGAGATTTCAGGAGGTTGGCCTTCTCTGGGTCTCTGGAAAAATATCTAGAATGATTTTTTATACAGTACAGTATTAACATTTCTGTACTGTGATTACTTACTCTGCTAAAAAAAATCTCAGATCGTCCTTCAATCAACAATCTAGAAATAACTTCAATTATAAGTGTGGCTTAGCTATTATTTGTTCAAACAAAATAAACTATGGAAAAAGATAATTTAATATTATTTCTAGAAAAATCGAAAGCAAAGAAGTAATGTAGAACTTTTATACCTTTACATGCAGAGAATGTTCACTGAAAAAAACTGATTTTAGCAGCAAAGGTTGTCATGCACTATGCAATCAGCAAGCTAAACTGAGATAATCAGGAGCATGTCACCAATTAGATTGATATATTCAACTAGCTGTCTGCACAGACAATTAATTTTGGTAGAAATTGTTTGAACAAAACACATGGCCATCTTTAAAACAATAGCTTCAAAAACTCAGTGGCTGAAATCCTGTTGTGTACCTTTGAACTACATAACAATGGTGATGTCACTAGCCAAGACTGTACCACAGTCATTTCAGAGTAATAAAAGCACCCTAGAAACTCCTTCCCAAGTTTTGTGGATCTCTTGGTATCTATTTCATTCTGGGGAAGCCTATCTGAGCCACAAAATTGCTGGTAGTGATCCCACTCCCATCACCTGGCAGGCAGCAGCAATCTTCTGACTCTAGGAAGTTTCTGATAGCCCTAAAACAACCACAGCTGGTAACATCTTCCTCACTACACAACATAAAATTGTGCTATGATATTTCAGCCAGTGTGCTAAAGCATGTAATACTGTTTGTTGAAATCATTTTGCCCACTGTTGCACTGATACTCATTGTCTTACATTGCTGGGGAGAAAACAGTTCCATTGTACTACTGTCTGGTTCTTTGTATTAAGTCTACCACTTCACCTTGAACACTGATATCATTGTCTTAAATTTCTAAGACATGAAGTATTTATTGAACAATTATGTATCATAATTCATGTAATCATAGACAGCTGACAATGAAGGTGCAACATGAATTGTTCATCATTAAAGATTGGACAGATGAATGGGTGGATGGATTGATGCATGTCTTGCAGACGTTCTCTTTAAAAACACTTCATTGTGTGTGGATTGCTTTCTTACTTTGATTGGCAATTGCTCTTTGGCTGAAATCCTGTTGCTTAGTGCAATAAGATGTAACTAGAGCAGGCCCAATGATTCATTAAATTCCACTGATTCAATGACCCTACAATAGTTGTGATTTATCATGCTAAGCAACAGGATTCTAGTTTAGGAGTTCAATTTCAGGTTTTATTTATAATATGGTCTTTCTACTGTTTGTAGTGTCATTATGTTTATATCAGATTTTAATAGTTGCCTTGAATAATGTGTAAACATCAGTAAAGTGGGATATCATTTTTTACAAATAAATAAACTATTATGAATAACAAAGGGAATTAAGGATCTTAGGAAAAATTCAACATTCATCTGCACATATGTAATTGAGCCGCAACATACTGACAAAAATATTATTGTGCAATTATGAAAAAGGTGTAAAAAACAAAATGGTGTCCGCAACTATTTTCAGTTGTTGTGCGGCCCCGAGAAGTCCGAGGAAGGCAAGAATAGCACAGAAAAGGTCCTCCCACCCTCCCAGAGGCTGCTGGGGAGGCAGAGAGCTGGAAAATGCACCCAAAGATGGCGATTTTTTGCCCCAAACAGCGTGAAAAGGTAGGAGATTACATTGCCCTTTTTGTTTGGGTGAGCACTCACCCACCGGCCCTCTGGGAAGGGAAGCGGCAAGGAGCTTGGCCATTTCCCTTTCTGGAGGGCCAAAAATGGTCGTTATGCAATGCACTGTTTTAGCCAAAAAATTAGGTCATTATCCGATTTTGACATTGTGCGATGCAGTCGTTACCTGAGGTTTTACTGTAATGCTATAACACTTGCCATAACTCAATTACAGTACTATAACACTTAGATTTTTTTAAGACCCAAAGATTCATACAGTAAAACCACAATTTACGTATGCATCGATTTACACAAAAATCAACTTACGTAATGATTTTTTTGCAGAAAACGCGTCCTGTTTTACGCAAATAAATCATTTTACATAAGGGGTTTACTTGTGTCTTGTAATTCTACAATGCACCACTGCCATTTTAAACTCCAAAATTGTAGACCCATACCATTTTAGAATTAAAAACTCCCCCCGTGCCAACCACCCCCACCACCACTTACTGTGGCAGCGGTAGAGGTGATGGAGACAGTGCTAATGATTGCAGCAGTTTTGCTGTGTTTTCTGGAGACCTCACTGCTTCTACCAGCACTGTCCGCTCAATTGCGCTCTTCATCCAAGTTTTCTCTGGCACATGCTTTGGCCGGGAGCACATGTCTGGTGAAGACCGCTCCATCCTGCTCTTCATCCAACATGCGTTCCCAGCTAGAGTGCACTGTAGGGAGACCTCGGACAAAGAGCACAACCGAGCAATCTTCACCTGATGCATGTTCCCAGCCAAAACGCACGGCAGGGAGGCCTCTGATGGGGAGTGGAACCGAGTGGATGTGCCCCTTGCACTCCACCAGTGCCAGTAGAAGCAGCGGGGACAGTGGCAGCAGTGGCACTGGTGGCAGAGGAAATTCACGCTTCCCCGACGGGCAGACAAACTGCTGAGGAGGAAGCAGCAGTAGCAGCATGGAAAAGGTAGGCAGATCGCTTCATCATTCCCTTTGTGCTGATTATTTTTTGGATTGTTTTTGGTCCAGTCAGGACTGTTTTTATTTTATTTTTCAATACATCCCTATGTGAATGCATCAATTTATGTAAAAAACTGTATTACATAAAAAGCTACAGAATGGACTTTTTACGTAAATTGGGGTTTTACTGTACTTTAAATCAGGAATTAAGACTTCCATACAACATACCAAAATGCAGCACAGAAAACATCTTGATTTTAAAAGAAACCTGTATTAAGAAGCCAGTGCAGTCCAATGTATCTATATACTGCACAGGGGGGGAAATGATTGGGCATGGTTTCAAAATGAATGCTCACAATGCAAAGAAGAAAAAACCATGTAAGGCAAAAATGTATAAATACTTTGCTTGAACTACTTTGGAAATACTTCAATGCTTGTATTATTCAATTTACCAAATGACAATTTTATTTTTCTAAAAATGAGACCCACCATAGGTTTTAGAAGGACCAGGTCCATTGGCAACATGATCTCTCATACAGACTGTGACACAGACCAGACACCTTTAGATAGATTGGTCTCTGGTCATTACAGGTGTTATAATTGTATTTACTGTAGATTCGCTTGAGAAACTAAGGAAGTATCATTCCCTGAGATCAACTTTACTCACATTTTGAAGGATTTTTCTAACTGCAACTCTAGAAATTGTGTTTACATGTGTATATGTCCTTGTGACTTGAAATACATTGGTAAATCTACTAGACCATTAAAAAGTCAAATCGGAGAACATAGGTCCAAGATTCATACTCAGAACTTACAGGCACTGTTGGTTTCACATTATGTAGAAAAGAACCATACGATGATCAGTTCAGATTTATTGTACTTGAGGTAGTACATTCAAAAATGTATGAAAGAACACTTAAGCTGCTGAAACAGAAAGGAGAAGCGGAGGAAAAAAATCCCAAAATGCAGTGGTTATGCTCCAAAAAGCATCCGGACACTGTGGGAAGTGGCAGACACTGTGCAAACAGCTGAATAAAGGTACAAGTGGCACCACTACCGGCACAGGCACCCATACCTGTCAAGTATCCCGTATTAATTTAATTTTCAGATTTCTCTATGCCACCCACTCAGGCGAACCCGACTCAGGGCGGTTTACAGCAGATTAAAAACATATAAAACAGATTTTAAAAAACCAAGTCACCCACCCACCTACACACCCTCCTACCCCCACCCTATTCATAAAAGAAATAAAAGGGATGCAAGAAATACAGAGGGAGGAACACTCTAGATTTAGCTTGAAATGAGCCAACAGGTGGGGGTCATATTCTCATTAAGGTCCCACACCTGCACCGCCAGCCAGGTATTAGCCAGGATTTCCCATATTTTGGCACTCGTTCTTCCCCTTTCTCACCGCCGTCCCATATTTTGAATGGCAGGGAAAGGGGTTACTGCACATGTGCAGAACTCATTTGCGCATGCACAAACATGTTCTGCACATGTGCAAACAAGTTCTGTCCATGCACGAATGGGTTCATGCCCGTGCATGCACAAAAATTTCCTGTATTTTTGGGAGCCACGCTTAACGGGTATGCCGCCACCACCAATGATTACGATGACAATGAAAATGTAAGCAGTGGGTGCCAATACACTTCTGGCCCACACAGCTGAGCGTGGTGGTCGGAAATGTCTCCTGATAGGAAAACAATGCAAATCCCTGCTCTAGCGCTATCCTCTTTTTGTTAATAATTCATGCAGAAGTATATAGTCCTGATAAGTTCAGATTTTCCTACATGAAAGCAGACTCATTCCTGCTCATTAGAGAAAGTGATGAGAGGGCGTGGAGCCGTGCTCTCCCTCCCCCAAAAAACCTTGTAGCGGAAACTGGATTAAAGAACAACTAAATAAGGCTTCTAACAGGGCAAGGAGGTGCAGCTAGTTAGTGGCAATGCTTAACCCATTTTCAATATCTCAGTGCGTCTACTGGGGCTACACTTCATGTATTTAAAGGAGTGGATGGCAGTCCCCAAAGGCATGTGACAAACAAAACTTGTTAAGTCTTTCAGATGCCACATGACTTTTTGCTCTTTCCATCAATGCCTTCATTTTGTTCACAGTGCTGAACCAAATCAAGCCTCAGTAAGCTAGCAATTGCCCAAAAGGCTGCTCTAATTAAATGAAGGCACTCATCATTTCCCCCCCAGTCTTGAAACAGTAAGAAAGAACAAGCCCTAAATAATTAGGTCAGAGTTTTGCATACATTTTTTTTTAAAAAAAGCTAATTACTAATACTCCCTCTTTCCTTGCAAAGACATTTACTGGAGATTTAGTCATATGCTTTTAAAAGGTTTTCTCCACAGATCTTTGGTTTATATGTGATGCGTGTGCTGTGTCTGTTCTCTTTCACTTTTATTCCCTCAAAGAGTACATTTTCTGAATTTTAATGTTCCAGTGTATTTACTGACATTTAGCCAAGTGCTTTATTACTGTGGCCTTTGCTCTTTTTCTTTTCCTTTTAATTTCCACTGCTCTGTCAACTTTCCTGTTTTCCACAGGTCAGTCATGTTGAGGATGAGAAGACTATCCAATTGGTACTTGAAGAAAATGTATTTTTAATTTCTTAGTGCAATGCCATGCACGTGAAACTTATGAACAACATAAGAAGGACTTGAGTTTTAAAAAAACCATGCCTTTAGCCAGATCCCAGTAACTACCGGAGCCATTTAGCCTAATTTAAGGAAATATGAAACCTTCAACAAATTGCTAAGAATCCTTTATTGAATTGGTTCCCAGTTCAACATCTTTTTTCTAAGATCATTCCTCGAAATACTTTTGAAATCTCACAAGCAAAACTTGAAGGAGAAGACAACAATGACAACAACAACATTAGTGTTACATACAGCCATGGTTTCCTAGGTACAGAATACAAGTGGTTTACCATTCCCTTCTTCTTGGGGTACCCTGAGACTGTAAAGCATGCCCAAGATTATAAAGACTGGCTCTTCTTGCAGACACAGTGTGAGATCAAATTCCCAACTTCTGATTCTGCAGACAGATAACTAAACCACTGAACTAGGTGACAATAATGGTTCATTTATCCTTACCATTTCCCATGCTCTGGAACACCTCCAACCATGGAGGTCTCATTTAAGCACAACAACTAATAGTGGTCAGCAGACATCTTCCTTTGTTGTTCAGTTGCACAGTCAATTCCGACCCTTTGTGACCCTATGGACCATTGTCCTCCAGGTACCTCTGTCCTCCACCAGCCTCCTCAGCCCATCCAGCTCTGTGCCCATTGTGTCTACAATACCATCTAGCCATCTCATCTTTCATCGCCCCCTTCTTCTTTTGCCCTCCACCTTTCCCAGCATCAAGGCCTTCTCAAGTGAATCCTCCCTTCTCATTTGATGTCCAAAGTACTTCATCTTCATCTTTACTATTTGACCTTCCAAGGAGCAGTCAGGGTTGATTTCTTCTAAGATTGACCTATTTGTTCTCCTTGCTGTCCAGGGGACTCTCAAAACTCTCCTCCAACACCACATCTCAAAGGCATCTATTCATCTGTGCTCCGCTTTCATAATGGCCCAGCTCTCACACCCATGCATTACCACCAGAATTCCATTGCTTTGACTATACAAATTTTTGTTTTCAAGGCGATGTCTCTACTTTTCACTATGTTCCCCAGGTTTCTCATAGCTTGCCTCCAAAGAATCAGTTGTCTTTTTTATTTCATGGCTGCAGTCACCATCTGCAGTGATCTTAGATCCTAAGAAAGTAAAATCTGTCACTGCTTCTACTTCTTCCCCATCTATTTTCCAGGGACTGATCTGACATGTTGCCATTATCTTGGTTTTCTTGATGTTGAGTCTCAAGCCAGCTTTTGCACTCTCCTCCTTCAACCCAATCAAGAGATTCTTTCGGTCTTCCTCACTTTCTGCCATTAGGGTGGTATCATCTAAATATCTCAAATTGTTAATGTTTCTCCCAGCAATTTTGATCCCATATTGTGATTCCTCCATCCCTGCATTGCACATTATGTGCTCTATGTATAAGTTGAATAAGCAGGGTGATAAAATGCAGCCTTGTCTTACTCCTTTTCCTATTCCAAACCACTCTGTCATTCCGTGTTCTGTCCTAGCTGTTGCTTCTTGATTCATGTACAGATTTCTCATGAGGCATATAAGATGTTCTGGTATTCCCATCTCTTTAATTACTTGCCACATTTTGTTGTGGTCCACACAGTCAAATGCCTTGGTGTAGTCAATAAAACAAAAGTAACTTGTTTCTGGTATTCCTTTGTTTTCTCCATGATCCAACATATGTTGGCAATGTGGTCCATACCTGTCAAGTGCGACTCCAAAGAATATGGGACCTGCGCAGTAGCCTTCTGCACAGAACCTTTCTACATATGCGCAGAACCCTTCTACGCATGCGTAGAAGCCTTCTACGCATGCGTAGAAGGGTTCTGCGCAGAAGGGGATGCGCAGTAACTACTTTCCCCTGCCTTCAAATTAAGGGATGGTGGCGGATGGCGGCAGGAAAGTAGAGTTTGCAGTGCTGAATTACAGGAAATCCCGGCCAATCCGGGATACCTGACAGGTATGATGTGGTCTCTAGTCCCCCTGCCTCTTCTGAACCCAGCCTGCACCTCTTGTAGTTCTCCACATGCTGCTGAAGTCTATCCTGTATTATCTTGAGCATCACCTTGCTGGCATGTGGGATGAGCACAATTGTTCGATAATTTGAGCATTCTTTGGCATTGCCCTTTTTTGGGATTGGAACATATACTGATCTTTTCTAATCCTGTGGCCACTGTTTTGTTTTCCAAATCTGATGGCATATTAAATGTAGTAATCTGATTCCATCATCTTTTAGGGCTTTGAAAAATTCAACTGGGATCCTTTTTTTAAAAAAGCTATGAAACAAAAGTGTCATTTCCTATGACAGGTCCTTGTTCCAAGCGCCAGACAGAATCACAAGCTAATTAACCTGCAGTTTAGGGCTCCAAATCATGATAAAGCTATGAACTAAAAAAAAAAGTCAATCCTTCCCCCTCCCCCGACACACAAAATCAAAGGTTACCTTTCCTGCTGAAGTGGTACCTATTTAACTACTTGCAATTTCTCGCTTTCGAGCTGTTAGTTTGCCAGGAGCTGGGACAGATGATGGGAGTTCATTCCATCATGCAGCACTCAGGTCTTGAACTGTTGACCTTCTGACCTTCTGACCTTCTGGTCAGCAAGCTCAGCATCAAGCCACCGTGGCCTCTTCTAAATATTAGGTAGTGGTAATAACAGCTTCTGACGTAGTTTCACAATTTAGAACATTGAAAACCCCTTCTGGTAAATAGCTGGAGATTAATGAAATGAAACAGATGTCATCGACTTTAAAAGCCATTATGAACCTGCATGGATTTAGTAGAAAGCATTTTTAAACGTTTCTACTCTAAGGGCGTACAAAGTACTCAGTAAAGTGGCTTCTCCTTATGCTAACGTACGTCATGGTTAGAGTAGGCCCATTTGAATCAATGGGACTTATGCAAGAGCTGATTTGCCAAATCCCCATTGATTCAATGGCCACTCTAGTGTGATTTATTGTGCTAAGCAAGATTTTGACCCAAATTTACTTCATATATAACATAAAATTGGACTGAATTATTCAAAACTAATTGAATTATCAGTTTGTTTTAAATTATCTTTTATCTAATGATACTTATTTAGTTGATGAAGCACTACTTACCAACTCCATCTGGCTGTAGTGGAGGTGTAGGAGATTTGTTCATAGAAAACATATTGTCAACAAGGTTGCAGTGAATGTACCCAGCAAAAACCTTACAGATTTGATGTTCTTTTCACTTAATCCTCAACCTTCCCAAAGATCTCAAAAGTACCCTGTGTTTTACCCTGAGACTAATGCTTTTAGGGAGTTTGATGGGGGAATAAATCTTATTAAAATCATATCTAAAATCATTTTAAAATCTCAATTGCCTGCCCAAATAGGAATAAGTACCCTAATGTGGCATTTTACACCATCAGTCTTATGTACATGATTTACTTCCATTGAAATAATTCTACTATTACAATGGAAATCATAAATGTCAAAGCAGCTATAATATACTTCCACCAATAAAGCCGTCTGTTCTGCTTTCATACCAGCAAACAGTAGGAGAACATGATTAGCTTTTCACAGAGTATAAATGCAGATGGTCAGAAATGGCAATAAGGAAATGCACTTTGGGTGGCTTCGGCAGAGGATTTGGAGAAAAGACTAAAACTATGGAGAATATTTCAAAGCTATGGTCAGGTTTGCACAATAGGAAACTCAGTAGTAATCTGCTGAATTCTGGTTTGCTCTTATTGTATGTGTTCCCACAGTTGAACATTGATTTGTTAGGCAGCTATAAACCATAATAAGTAATTGTGCTTTGTTATTGGCTAATGAAATGCCACTCCACTATTCAGAATATATCTGGTCTCATTTTATTTTAGAAGAGAGAGAGAGATAGGGAAGCCAAGTTACTATCTGGGTAGGAGACCATCAAGGATTACCAAGGATCTCCAGGCAGGATAAGGAAAGGATGTGTTGTAAAATCCTGGGGAGTCATTGTTACTCCAAGTTAACAATACCATTGTTTTTAGTCATTGGCCAAAATCCTCTAGCATAAGTCAGACTGTGCAAATCATTGCAAGTATGAAACAGAGCTTGGTATTTCTTATCACGCACCAGACGCATAACTTAGTGCATTATTGGGAAGCACTGACTTCTTAACTAGCAGTAATTTTCTAGCTATGAGATGACAATACTTTTGCTGCTACCATTCAAAGTGCTTACAATTATTGGATCTAGAATAGATTCCTGTGCTTATATAATATGTTCACCTCTTTTCATTACAAATGTTCAAGGATATTCTCAAAACCATTGTATTTTACTAGGGTTACTATAGTTGTGATTGTATTTTATTCATTGCCTCCCCCCGCCCCATCCTTGTTTTTTTTCTGCTGGCTTGTGAGATCCTCCCCTCTTGTGTTTTCAGAGAAGGATGGGTAACACAAAGGTTGTGGGACAGATTTAATTTTTTATCTCTGGGCCCCCAACCAAAATTTGTAGGGCAAACTTCAGAGCCTAAATTTCAGAAGCAAGTGGCAACATTTGTTACTTAAGGGCTTTTTCAGATCCAGCACAATAAAGACATTTAAAATTTGGACCATGGATCACCTGCAAGGTTAAAGCAGGTCCTATGTGGATTCTCACAGTTCCAGTGCTGATTTTCAACTCCCTCTTTTCTTTTAGGTTGCAACATTTTTTCCATCTCTTAACAGAATGCAGTAGTTATACTACAGGAGCAGAAAGTTATGAAGATTAATGCTACCTTTTTATTTATTTATGTGACAAATAGCTTTTAAAAACTGTAGTTACTGTACTTTTTCCAAGAAAAGAAATCTGAGTCGGAATAAATATTTTTATAATACAGCAAAAAAAAACCATATCTTTTCCAGTTTTCCAGTGTTATGTTTTATTTTGCTCAATCTGAATTATTTTCCAGGGAGAGATGAGCCAAGAAGAAAATACCTGGAAGCTTTTTAATGTTTATTCGTTTAGTTTAAGTATGTCTGAGCACATGTTCTCCATAGGATCCTTCACCTGGTATATATTTTTTTCCAAACAGCAAATCTAGATTTAGTTTACCGGGGAGCTGGTGGTGATTAAATGAGCAGGATGGAGATGAGAGTAGTGTTGGTCAGGATTACATGCCCTCTGAAACCATAAGGCACAGCTTGGGTTTGTTCTTGGATTTGTTTCTGAGCCTGGATGCCCAAGTTTGAGCTGTAGTCAGGAGTGCATCGCACAGTTTAAACTAGTGTGCCAGTTACACAACTTAATAATTGCAAATTGCAACTGGTATGACTCTAGGAAATTCAAAGCAACTTTAGTCACTCTTTATTTTAAGTGTAGAAGTGCTGATCTAATAAATTTTCCTCAGGCTTTGAGAGAGAACGGGAATAGAATGCTACAGGGGTTTCCCTACCGTCATTTAGCACATGGCATAACACAGCTCCCACCCCCACAGGGGATGCATCACACACAAGGACAACTCTTTTGTTGGGATCAAAATGAGTTAACACAGCATCCGAAGACAGTAGTCTTTTAAAGTTCTTGGAATGCTTTCTCCTGGCAATGGGCCCAGTGCCAAACAGTATCTTTTTTAAGGAGCCGATGCAATGGTTCGGCAACTGAGGCTTTGTGATGGAGGAGAGCGTGATAGAAGTTTAACAGTCCTAGAAATGATTGCAATTCGGCTTTACATTTTGGCCTGGGTGCATTCCACCTGGCCGTCACCTTGGAGTCAGAGCACATGATACCTTGGGGTGCAGTCCTGTATCCAAGGAACTCCACCTCTTGTGCCAAAAACACACATTTGTCCCTTCTGAGATGTAGACCAGCCGGCTCGAAACATGACAGCACTCAATCGAGCCTGGCCGCTCGTTCGACGGTGTCCTTAGCAGTGATCAGGACATCGTCAAAGTATGACAGGACTCTGGGCAAACCTTTTAAAATATGTTCTACAAGAGATTGGAATATTCTGGGGGCCGCATTCACCTTGAATTGTAGTCTGGTCACCTTAAATGCCCCCTTATGCATTTTTATTTATTTATTTATTTATTTTATCAAATTTATATCCCGCTCCACTCAACCCACGGACGACTCCGAGCGGCTAACAACATATTAATATACATACTATTACAATATAATGGTACAAAAACACAATAAATTAATCAATACAATTACAAAAAAGCAATAATCACAATGATACAATATCAAATTGCCAGTAACAAAACATCAAGCCAAAAGGGAAAACCTCTATCCAGAGCCCCACATGTCCAGGTACAGCAAGGCCACCACAAAAATGATAAAGTCACAGTCACCCACCCTAGTCATCCTCCAGGTCAATAAAGGAACCATAAGGACACAGTGGCTCACAGTAGTAACGTCCTTCAGAGCCTTCCAGGCCGCGGAAGGCTCCCTTTTATCTCCCCACCGGTGGAGGGAGCGGGGAGAGCACGACAACACCTGCGGCGGCGTCTTCGGAGCCTTCCGGGCCGCGGAAGGCACTCTTTTATCTCTCCGCCGGTGGAGGGAGTGGGGAGAGCACGGCAACACCGGCGGCAGCGTCTTCGGAGCCTTCCAGGCCGTGGAAGGCTCCCTTTTATCTCCCCGCCGGTGGAAGGGGCGGGGAGAGCGAGGCAAGACCGGCGGTGGTGTCTTAGGAGCCTTCCAGGCTGCGGAAGGCTCCCCTTTATCGCCCTGCCAGTGGAAGAGGCGGGGAGAGCGCAGCAACACCGGCGGTGGCGTCTTTGGAGCCTTCCGGGCTGCGGAAGGCTCCCTTTTATCTCCCTGCCAGTGGAGGGAGCGGGGAGAGCACAACAACACCTGCGGCGGCGTCTTTGGAGCCTTCCGGGCCGCAGAAGGCTCCCTTTTATCTCCCCGCTGGTGGACGGAGCGGGGAGAGCGCGGCAACACCGGTGTCGGCGTCTTCGGAGCCTTCCGGGCTGCGGAAGGCTCCCTTTTATCTCCCCGCCGGTGGAAGGGGTGGGGAGAGCGCGGCAACACCGGTGGCGGCGTCTTCATTACTATGGTCTGAGCTATGGCAGCGGCAGGAGACACAGTTAACTGTTGGCAAGCCTGGACAAGGTCAAGTTTTGCAGCACAAACGTCCCAGATTGGGTCAGAGTCTATTGCATGAATGCCAGATAGCCGGATTCCCAGGGGCTTAAACCATTAGGTCCCAATAAGATTGTTAGTGCCCTGTTTAACCACAACCAATGGCAAAGAGGTGTGAATGTTTTTTAAGCTAATCAAGAAATTACCCACTCCCAAGACCGGAATCTGGCAACCCTGCACATCCCTGAGAGAAGTCTTGAGGGATTTAATCTTGGGTCGAGAGGCTGGGGGAATCCTCAAAAACTCCTGCTGTGGAATAACCATGCTTGGATTCAGGCGCTGATGGTCTCCGCTTCTGCTGCCAGCATACTTTAGCAATGTAACCTCTTCGCCCGCAGTTGTGGCATTCTGCGGTGCAGAATGGGCACTTATTGTGGTCCTGATGGGCCCCGCAGCCATCGCAATTGTGAAGGAATTTCTTCTCCCGATCATCGCGGTGCTCTTGGTGCTTTCGTTGGACCGCTTGGACTTCAGCCTGTACGTCGCTAGACTCCGATGAAGAGGTGGAACCAGGCAATGCTGAGGATGAAGATGAACATCGCTGAGCTTGCACAGCTGAGTCGGAGGCACTGGTGGTGCAGTGGCGATGCTGGAAAAGCTTTATCCCGGACCGTGTGGCCTCAGACGCTACTGCCTCTTCTAGGATGGCTTTGAAGGTTAGCATCTTCCTGATCATGAGGCGACATTGAGCATCTTCGTCCCTCATGCTGGCCAGCAGCTGGTCTCGGAGCACTTCTTCGATGTTGTCCCACTTGCACGAGGCGGCAGCAATGCGTAGAGTGGCGGCGTAATCTGCGATGGATTCACCAGGGCATTGCTCCCTTCTGTGAAAGGCCCCCCTGGCCAGGAAGATCGAGACCTCTGGCTGCAGATGCCTCCTCAGTGCTGACAGGATCTCTGCGAGTGGCACCACATACACATCCGATGGAAGAACGAGGTGGGTGGTCAGATCAAGCGTCTCAGATCCGCACTGTGTAGGAAGCAGGAGCGCTTCTGGTCTTCGACGGTGATCTTCTGCGATGCCATTGCATGGTGGAACCGGCGTTCATATGCTGCCCATTTCTCTGGATGAGCTGGGTTGAATGGGCCGATGTTGCTGCCTTGTGGAGACGCCATCCCATCCTCGCCGCCAGTTTGATGTTCAAGGAATGAAGACGAGTCATATGCAGTAGTGAAATTCAGCTCTTTATTAGTGGGGTTTGAACACAGTTTGGATGGGGAAAAACTCGGACTTTTATACAGTACAAACAGTAACAGTAACAACAATAAACAAAGCCCATTGGCTAACAAAGTGTGCACACATTTCGATCCACTTATTTGCATAAAAAAGATACATTCCGCTCCTGTCAGATTCTAATTTGTGCACCACTTGAAATCTCATGAGACTACGCTGACTGGTGAGATTTCGTAACTGTCAAACAGGGACACTGTTTGTCAGCTAGGAAAGCGCAGGATATGGCAGTTTGAATCGCCTTGACAGTTACAAGCATAGTTATCATACATAACAGAAAAAGATACCTCACCTCTTTTACCATCCCAATCTTAAATCCTTTGAAATCAATCAGAACACTGCCATTGCTTTTAGCATGGGCAGGTTAAAGACCCCACAATTTCTTTTTCTGGAATGTGATCTATCATTTTTGACACACAACAACAGGAAGGCTTCTCCTTCCCTTTCATGGAAGACCACACAAAAAGCTGAGTTTATATAAAGTGACTGATGTTTGCATGTGAACTAGAAAAGAAAACATTAATTGGAGTTGGGAGTAATAACAGAAAAGCATCATAACCAGACGACATTTAAAATATTTAAGAAATCTTTTTAAATATATAATCTAGCCAGTAGAAAATGGGGCTAGGTTATATATTCAAAAAGATTTCTTAAACATTTGAAATGTTTGATGACTGTTGTCATTTTACTGGTACAATGTAGAACACCAATTTTATTCCACATCTATCCCAAGAAACTTTTTTTAAAAATTGGAGAACTGGCAGGAATATACTATTCATTATAGCAGCTTTATTTCCTCATTGATAGTCAAAGGAACACAGTGTGCTGGATGCACTAGAGATTAAACATGATGAGCTCTGACCCTTGGTGGAGAACCGCCTAACCATTATATTGCTGTCTTCCTTTCTTTTTTCTCGTATTGCTTTCTCATCCAGTGCTCACCATTTAATGGCTACATAGAGGCTTTTTACAAGGGCAAAGTACACCTTCACCATTGAAGATAATTGAGGGTGGGGGAGAGAATCATAGGTACCAAGTTATTCTATTTTGAATTAACAATACCATTCAAGAATTGTTTAGGAAATAGTCCTGTTGTGTTCTATTACATCAAGAACAACATCAAATCTTACAACACTTTGAAGTCTTACATACTTGGCAAAAAAAAAAATTTGTGGGCTGTAGCCGACATGCATTTTATGAAATGAGCTACAGTTCATAAAATCTCATAGTTAAAGTAAGGAGGAAGAAAAACATGAATGGAATTGCTAGGAGGGTACCTTGCAAGAGTAAGAACTGATCACATTAGGTCTCTGTTCCTTTGCCTGACAATAAGAAAATATGACCGCTATAAGGATAAATATTGTCTAGTATCTTGTTGCATAGTTCTGCCTGTGCAACTGGAGTGATGTCAATGGCCATGAACAATCCCAGCTAATTAATGAGATTTCTTTTAAATGTTGAGGGTGCATTAAACTCATGTGCAATGGTTAGAGAGATTAGTGTACTTCAAAATCAAAAGAGGAACCTTTTAATTAAGAGAAATCTACCATAACTAGTGGTGAACCTTCCATTGTATAGCACCAATCAAAATCACAGCTTTGGGCAATTTCTCAATCAGTTCTAAATAGAAGAATTATTATTTTTCTTTTCACCTAAGTGGAACCTTTCATTTCCAAAATGCACAGGCACTGGAATGGTATATATGGGCATAGAACCCACTGACTGGGGCTCAAAAGGCTCTAGTTGGGGTGACTAGATTGAACATGTGGACAGCAGGAAAAAAGTGGATCTTAATGTCCATATGGACAACCTCTTAGACTTCCCCCTCTTTTCTATTCTACAGTAAACTGAGGGATCTGTTGTGGATTGGGACCCTAATGGTGGAGAACAGCAGGGCTTTAGAACTTTCCTCCCATTGTGGTCCTGTTCCTTTTTTCTTTTTCTTGGCAAAAGAATATTGCATGGTACAGATGGTCACTATTTTAGAACATAAATTGCAGGAGTATCTCAATCAACCCATATCAAGACCATAGTACAGTGGAACCTCATACAACAATCACCCCATATAGCAATGAAATCACATAACAATTAGGCTTTTTTAATTAAAAACATGGCATCCCACATAACAATTTTCCCTATGAAAAAAATCATACAACAATTTTCAATGAGAAAACCACTTAGCAAAAAAAAAAAATCATTGTACGGTGTATCCCATATGGAAAATCGCTATATGATGCATGCATCGTATAGCAATTGTTTTGTACAACAATGAGCCCCGTGGAATGGATTAAAATCATTGTATGAGGTACCACTGTATAAGGGTAAAGAATAATGTCTCCATACTTTCACTCAATATTTTTTCTAAACTGATCAAGGAAGGAAGGAAGGAAAGATGTAGTTACAAACAAATGCTTTTAAGCAGGGGTTCTCAATCTATGGCCCACGGGCCAAACCCAACCCCAATGGCAGATCATCCAATGACAATGACCCCAGGAGCAGATGCATTTACAACAGCCGTAAAAGCACCCACGCATGTGCAAATGTGCCCGCCGTGGTTTACAGCAGCATTTATGAGGGGGAAAACCATGTGTCCATCCTGCTCAGCTTTCTGAAGGGGATGTTCCGGCCTGTGGCATGAAAACTTTGAGAACCCCTGCTGTAAAGTAATGTCTGATTTAGCCTTCATTCATTGAATGTTGTTTGTTCATGGAATGAGTGACACAGCACCTTTCTGCGATTCCCCACCCTAATATTTTCTCACCACTACTTTCATCTTTACTTCCTTTAAAAAATATGCACGGAAAAAAAGCAGAATGCCTTCTGACTGGTAACTCTAGGAATCTTCCATTTGGCAGTTCTCTTAGCTTGGACATAAATTATAATTCTCATTGTCAATATATGTTCGGTACCCAGACACAGCTGCATTAGAACTATGAAGAGTTTTCAACACAGTGTTAGGAATGCCAGACGAACATCTGTTGCCCATTAAGGAAAGAGAGAAAAGGCTGATGGAAATGTGCTTTGCTCTAATGATGCTTTGACACTCACATCTTATTTTTTATTTTAATGCTATTCCTAAAGCAACAAGAATTTAAACAAACATTAGTGTTCATCTGTAATGTCTCTCTTACTATCATTCTCAGTTCAGACCCTCCATGCAGCAAATTACAAGTCTTCTCCTAATAATTAGCTATGTCACTATAGGACAACACAATATTTGCATTACCTGTATTGTTATCACAAGAGACGAACCTGCCAGAGGCTTTAGGTTCATAAACCTAAAGAAAATGTCATTAAATTAGAGAAAAGAAATGAGTAAGTGGATATAAGCCATCTTAGAGAAGCAATTGCTTTGTACAGAAGAAGCTATTACAAAATAGATCACCTTCAAAAATAATTAGAGAGTGGGGACATTTTAAAGGCCGTCTTATGACTTTGAATTTACACCAACAGCTTCTCTCGCCATTGCTTTATGAACAGAGCTCATTACTTAGCAGTGCTACAATTCTGAATCTCAGGCTTCAGAATCCCCCCCTCCCCCCGAAAATGTTGTCACAGTTACTGCAGTCTATCAGAAGAATCACAAACAAGAGCTGTTAGGATTCTGAAAAGGGAAGTCTAGTTAAGAATGATGATACACAAATGTAAATCAATTGGCATAAAGAAACTCACATATTTTTCATTGATGGGGACGACTCAAATCCCAGTCAAAGCCAAATATATCTTAACTATACTTTCCTTTTCAGAATTAGACCCTAAAAAAATCATGTTACTCAACTATCACAATGGAAACACCTATATTCATTGTTGTTGTTCAGTTGCACAGTCAATTCCGACCCTTTGCAACCCCATGGACCACCATACCCCAGGCACACCTATCCTCCACCATCCTCCTCAGCCTGCCCAGCTTTCTGCATCAACAATGTTATCTAGTCATCTCATCCTCTGTTGCCCCCTTCTTCTTTTGCCCTCAACCTTTCCCAGTATCAAGGCCTTCTCAAGTGAGTCTTCTCATTTGATGTCCACAGTACTTTAACTTCATCTTCAATATTTGACCTTCCAAGGAGCAGTTGGGGTTGATTTCTTTTAAGATCAACCAATTTGTTCTCTTTGCTGTCCAGGACACTCTCAAAATTCTCCCCCAGCACCACAAATCAAAGGCGTGTATATTCATTACCACTAATTTATTTGCTCAGCTGCCACAATCTGTGAAAATGCACACATATCTAAATCACCCCAACAGACATATCCCTCATATCTTATAATTTTATGAAACCTGTATTTTAAGAAGACCTATGAACGTTACCCAAAATAGGCAGAGCAACACTAACAAATTATTTTAATTGGGTATGTGTGTGTGCAATCATAATACTCTCTAGTTCTCTCTCACTATATATAGATAGATAGATAGATAGATAGATATAGATATAGATATAGATAGATATATAGATATATAGATATAGATATAGATATAGATATAGATATAGAGATAGAGATAGAGATAGAGATAGATAGAGATAGAGATAGAGATAGAGATAGAGATAGAGATAGATAGATAGATAGATATAGATATAGATAGATAGATATAGATATAGAGATAGATAGATAGATAGATAGATATAGATATATATAGATATAGAGATAGATATAGAGATAGATAGATAGATAGATAGATAGATAGATAGATAGATAGATAGATAGATAGATAGATAGATAGATAGATAGATAGATAGATAGATAGATAGATAGATAGATAGATATAGATATAGAAATAGAAATAGATATATAAATAGATATTTTAAACAAATGTTTACCCAAACGTCACACTATATAAACTTGTATAACAAATAACAATAGTGATATCACAAACAGGATGCTACAATATCTACTCCTCAACCAGCACCTTCTTTTCACCAGCACCAGAGCAGGAGTTGCTTGAAGAATTAATAAAGAATTTAAATGTCTCTTTGAAAACAACCAAAAATAAAATCCAAGATATATTTATCAACACAATCACTTATTTTATGGATTACCAGACTGGCAACATACAGAATCAGTTTTCTTCTTTTTTTCCTCCACTTAGTACAGGTAGATGAAGTGAAGTGAGCAAGATTACAGTGGAGAATGAACAGATTATGCTGAATATAATAGATTGTCCTATCATGTATTTAGTCACCATCATCAATCCCATCATCTGCTGGAGTAAAATCTGTGCTTTAGTTTATACTAAAATGCTGTGTTTCCAAACATCTATGTTAAGGACTGCAAACTAATACACATCAACCTAGATAAACCACAGAACTATCAATCAAACATTATGCCCCAAGAAGTGGTGGAATTTTATCCTCAGAGTACTTTGTAAACTTCTTCCTTCCCACTTTTACTTGGGCTCCAAAATTTATTTTCTACTATAAGTCTTTTCATGTAAGCCTCTATTACTTTTTACCTTTGCCCCAAATGTTGATACTTTATTTCTTTTTAATGATTGCTCTCAGAATTCTTTCACTTTCATCATCTGTTTTTGAAAAAGATACATGCAAAGGGAATACTAAAACTAAGGCTTGCCTTTACAAATAACCAAGAAGGAATCTAAATATGGCTTATTTCTAATGAGAAAAAAATTACTCAAAGATGTTTCTATTCCCAAATATGCTTAAAATGCAGAAATTGACCATTTGGTATTACAACTCCGTGATGAATGCAGAGAAAAACAGAGGCAGAGAGACTGGCTGCAAGGTATACAAATTGTATTTGTCATCATTGGCTGCTACTCATATCTGAGTATACATTTTTCTTGGAAATCAGGAAGAAGGCCACTGCAGTAAATTTGTTTGAGGTGGATCAAAGCTTGCCATGCAGTGACCAACACATTATGATCATGGAGCCATCTCCTGCAGCACATATGAAATGAGACATGCAGGATTTAACACATGGACTGCAATGGACTACCACAACTGTGAGGATATTAACAAGGTACATCTTTATAGCCAGTCCATCTGGCATGGCCTCTTCCACCTCCATGACTATTGAGAGAATAGTGAAATGGTTCTTCCTCTGCTCATTTTGCTGTTTAGCCCAATATGATGGTTTCCAGTGGCATTTCCTCCACTGAGGGGGACCATCACCCCACCTAAGGGGGCTCATCTGCCCATAGCCGTTGGCCCCATTAGGGAGTCGGGTTTTTTACCACCACCCAACACTCAGTGTTGAGTCACTGGCTGTATGATCTCCTTCATTACCATTTGTGGGATGTCCAGCCAGACAACAACAATTTGTATTAAACTAGAACTATTCAAGGTCTTCCTGCCCAATAAGACAATATAGAAAACTAGCATATTTTGCCAGGCGGTGCCGGGTGCGGATTCCCCATGCCCATCTGGCATGGAACAGCCCCGGCGGAGGCTGCTTAGGTGAGAAGGCTCCTGGCGGTGGCTTCTGCGGGCAGCTAAATTAAGGGGGGTGAATAAATGATAGGGTTTGATTCACCCAATTACATGACCTGACCGACGATTCTGCAAGGTAGGCAGATCGCTAACCCCAGTGACTGATTAGGTAAACACTCATCTCCTGGCCAAGGAAATCCCCGGTGCAAATAGTGAATATGTTTACCCCTGTCTAAGCCCTAAACAATGGCTTCCCTCATCCCGTGTTTGTCTGAAATAATTAACTTCCCTTCGAGGGGTTTCCCAATTAACCTGAGTAAACAGGTGATGTGATCGACTCCCGGGTGATGGTTTTTTCTACCTGCCTTCTGATCTATAAAAGGCGTATGTATTTTTCCAATAAACCACTGATCTGATCTCGCTCCTGTTGCCCCGTGTTGTCATTGATCAGTCTCCTCCGGGACCTAGCGCCGCCCTAGCGGCCCAACATCGCTACAGCTGGTGACCCCGACGTGATTTACTCGTGAGTAAGAGACCCCGGGGAGGTCTACTCGTTAGTAGCGATTCACGCGGTCCGGTTCTATGCTTGAACCGCGACCCGTCATCCCGGAGGACAGCGCGGCGCTCCGGCCGGCAGCCAGCCGATCGGAGGAGTAGCCTGCAGCGAGGCATCCCAGAGAGACATTCCTACCGCTTACTCCCCGCTTTCGAGGAGGGTTGCCATAGAGGGAAACGCATTCCGCTCAGGGCAGCTGTGAGCCCCTGACATCGCAGAGGCCGTTGAAGGGCCCATGGCAGAAGGTCCACGCTCCGAGGTCTACCCCAGACACCCGACGCCCGAACCTGTTGCCTGCAAAGACGCGTCGACTCGTCCCGAGGAGGGATCTTCCGGAGACCCAATCGCAGGTAATATGGGGACTTGCTCTCATAGACCAGGTCCGTCCGCTAGCCAAAGAACTCGTGAGGAAGAGTTTAAAATCCTGGCCAGGGTATTTAAGTTACGCTTTCACAGCAGGGAATTAGCGAGACTTCTGGCGTACCTCAGGGAACACTGCCTACTTTACCCAGAAGTAGGTACGTTAACCCTGCAGCTCTGGGACCAGATAGGAGACTGTATTCAGCAACCCCCGAAAGCTCCAGGAGGGATAGTTCGTACTTGGAGAAAGTGTAGGAAACTCTTAGCAGAGATCGAGCCAGTCCGGGTAGAGGCCAAAGAACCCCTGTTAGTCGAGCCATCAGGCAAGCCAGTCGAACCGACTGCGCCCACGGCACTCTATCCGTCAATTAGCTATCGGCAGAGTAGCGTAGGGAGCGTTCCCGCTGTGACAGCTGCAAACGTCACCGAAGGAACGCAAGGAATGAGGAGCGCAGGCGCTCCTCTGACAGCTCCAGGCTCCCTAATCGTGAAGAGTGCCCTTCAGCGCACAGCTGAGATAGAACTTAAAAAGGGGGAATTGTCAGTTGAACAACTAGCTGAACTTAGACAGATTTGTCCAATCCGCTTGGAGATGGACGCGCTCACGGGCGCACAGCAGATAGTACACTCCCCAGTCCCGTACAAGCTTCTCATGGCTTTACGGAAAGCAATTTCAGAGACAGGGCTCCAGAGTCGTTTTACGAGGGGCACGCTTCAGCAAGTGTGCGAAACCACCATGTGGATTCCTCATGATTGGAAAGCCGTCATGAGGATGATGCTAACCCCCAGCCAGTACATGATTTGGGACAGCGAGTTTGGCCTAGAGGCCAAAGCCCGAGCTGCCAGGATGGGAGGCGCAGTACTTCCTGACCAGTTGTATGGTTCAGGTGCCTTTGAGCCCATCAACGCTCAAATTAACTTGCCTCTTGCCACTCTAGAAATGTCAGCCGAAGCTGCCTACAGGGCATACTTCAAGGTCCCAGCGTCTGGCAAAACGGCTAAAAATTACACTGCCATCAAGCAGGGAGCCCAGGAGCCCTACATGGACTTCATCAATCGCCTGGAGGAAGCAATTAGCAGGCAGATTGATAATGAGCAGGCCCAACAAGAGCTTATGATTAAGCTAGCTAAGGACAACGCCAACCTGGACTGCCGTAAAATCTTGCAGTCCCTGGGCAATCGCCCTGACTTGACCTTAACGGACATGATCCGAGCATGCTCCGACGTTGGCACCGACTCCTACAAGATGGGGCTGCTAGCGGCCGCGGTGCAGGGGGGAAGAAGACCTCAGGGCAATGGCAAGATCAAAGGGGCATGCCACACTTGTGGCAGGGTCGGACACTTCGCCAGGGAGTGCCGATCCAAGGGAGGCGGACAAAAATCCGGCCGTCCCAAGGCTCCGAGCACCCCCTGCCCGAAGTGCAAGAAAGGCTATCATTGGGCCAGGTATTGTCCGAGTTCGGGAAACCGGAATCCGGGCACGTCTCTGGCCCCAGTCCAAACAGAGGCTTCCTTCACCCAGATCCAGAACTCCCCAGAACTGGACTAGGTTCCAGGCACATTCCAGGCACTGCGAGGGCGCAGGCCAGCCCCAAGGGTAGCACAGGACTAGAATTGGCTTGCCAGGTGGACGTTACATGCGATCTGCCGGGCACAGTCTATCTAGTCGATTCCCAGTACATGGGACCCCTACCCAGAGGCTTTATAGGTTTAGTTTTGCCCCGTAGTGTAGCTGGAGCACGCGGAATTCTCATAATTCCAGGAGTCATTGACTCGAATTTTTCAGGCGTCCTCCAAGTCCAGCTTTGGACACACCTACCCCAAACTATCCACAAGGGAGACACCTTAGCGCAACTGATCTTGGTTCCTTGTCACTCGCCAGCAGGCAGCCAGAGAAGGCTCAGTGCCAGCTCAGAGTCCGGTTCAGCAGACCGCTCGAGCGCGGGTGAGGCAGTGCAGGGATACCAGGTCTTGGCGACAGTGGAGACCAACATTGAGTGGAAGCAGCGCCCCGTTATCGAGGTATTTTTGAACAAAAGAGTGTTCTCAGGGTTACTCGATACCGGAGCGGATGTGACCGTGATAAGCAGAAGCCAGTGGCCGAGGGAGTGGGCCATTGAGCCGGTCTCTGATGTGTGGGGGGTAGGCGGCGTTCAGGAAGCGTTTAGAAGCCGAGAGTGGGTAGAAGTCACAATCCCAAGGGCTGACGGCACGGCGGTGATACGGCCGCACATTCTTGACGTGCATGTCAATCTTTGGGGACGGGACATTCTACAGCAGTACGGTGCTACGCTTACCTTTGGGTAATGGCGCTGCCACTTAAATGGCTCACCGACACTCCGGTCTGGGTAGAACAATGGCCGGTAGTGGGGGAGAAATTGGTTGCTCTCAAGCAGCTAGTTAAAGAACAGCTAGGCGCAGGACATATAGAACGGTCCACAAGTCCCTGGAATTCGCCAATTTTTGTTATTAAGAAGAAGTCGGGGAAGTGGCGACTCCTCCACGATCTCAGAGAGATCAATAAATGTATTCAGCCGATGGGCCCGCTCCAATGCGGCATCCCAAATCCTAACATGATTCCCGAGGGGTGGGAGATTCTAGTCGTAGATCTCAAGGATTGCTTTTATACAATCCCCTTAGACCCCAGGGACCGGGAGAGGTTTGCCTTTACGGTGCCGGTCGTGAACCACAGTGAGCCCACGCAGCGTTACGCGTGGAAATTTTTGCCACAGGGCATGCTCAATTCGCCCACCTTGTGCCAAATTTACGTCCATGACGCGCTGGCAAAGTTTCGAAACCTCTACCCACAAGCCATAGTTTGTCACTTTATGGACGACATTTTGGTAGCGTTGCCACAGCTTGGCAGCGAAATGTTTTCAGACCTCCAGGCCAGCCTGGGGGACAAAGGTTTACTCATTGCCCCGGAGAAAGTGCAGAGAACCGAGCCCTTCTCATACTTGGGCCATCAGCTTCTCCGCTCTTTCGCCGCACCGGTTTTACCTCAGATAAATTTACAAGACTCAGTCACCCTCGTAGAATTGCAGCAAGTTTTGGGGAATATCAATTGGGCCAGACCGTATTTTCGCTTGGATACGGATCTTCTAAAGCCGCTCTTCTCGCTGCTAACCTTAGGTAAGAAGCCGGCAGACCGGATAAAAATCTCTCGAGACGCGCGCTTGGCGCTCGAGAAAGTGAACCAAGTTCTCAGCCAGAGGTGGGTGGATAGGATCGCCCAGGGGCCATATGCCCCGATCCTGAATTTGTACATCGTACGGTCGGGATCCATGTTCACTGGGGCGCTAGGAGTAGACTCGGAAAAGGGAGCGAAAATCGTGGAGTGCGTGTACTTGCCTAACACCTCATCTCGGAACATTGTTCCGCCCCAAGAACTGGTCTCCGCGGTGATCTACCGCGGCAGGCTGAGAGCTAGGGACATTTCTGGGCACGATTTAGCTAAGATCATAGTCCCGTTCACCAAGGAACAAATTCATCAGTTGATGCAGCTAGGTGACTCGCTTCCGATAGCTTTGGAAGGATTCACTGGAAGCTTGGCATACCACTTGCCTAAAGACCCCAGACTTGTCTCGCTTCAAACAGGAACAGTCAGCTTGTTCGAATTGCTTTCGCTGGTCCCACTTCAGGGGGCCAAGACAGTCTTTACCGATGGTGGACGCACATATGGTGTCCTGACCTGGCAGGAGGGCGAAGCTTGGCACACGCTGTTGACTCTCCCACAGAAGTCCACGCAGCGGGCGGAGTTGGCAGCCGTGAACCTTGCTTTGCGCACCTTCGCCAAGGAACGTTTAAACATCATAACCGACAGTCTGTACGTTAGGAATTTGCTCCACAGTCTACCGGGAGCTTACATTACCCCCGCGATAGACAAGAATCTGCTTAGTCTGTTTCTCACTGCTCAATTTCACTTGCGGAACCGCACGGAGCCGCTCTATATTGCCCACATCCGAAGTCATCAAGACCTACCGGGTCCGATTTCCGCGGGCAATAGCAGAGCGGATGCGGTGGCAAAAGAAATTCAGCAACGTTCAGTTTTGGGAGTTTTCACTACTCCAATTCAAAGTCATGCATTTTTTCACCAAAACGCCAAGGCACTCGCCAGACAGTTCAATCTGCCACTTTCTCAAGCCCAAGGTATAGTACGCTCTTGCCAGCATTGCGCAGGGGCGCCGGGGGGGCCCTCGTTGGGGGTCAACCCACGAGGGACAGAGGCCAATCAAGTGTGGCAGATGGCCGTCACGCATGTGCCGCAGTTTGGCAGATGGCAGTACATGCATGTCTGCATTGACACCTTTTCTCAGTTCGTTTGGGCGACGGCGCAGAAGGGGGAGACTGCCTCCCACGTGGAGCAGCACCTCCTTTCCTGCATTGCGGCGATGGGCAAGCCGCGGCACGTGAAAACGGATAACGCCCCGTCCTACAGCTCCAGGCAGTTGGCCGCCTTCATGGCCACCTGGGACATCAAGCACACATTTGGCATTCCCTACAATCCGCAAGGGCAGGCGATTGTAGAGCGGGTCAATCGGACGCTAAAGTCCTATATTGACAAACAAACAGAAAGGGGGGAGCCACCAGCCCTCCCCAAATCACAGGGAGAAGCACAGTTTTGTCTGAATAAGGTATCGTTCACATACAATCACCTCAATGTTTTTTCGGACTGTACGCCGCAGGAGAAGCACTTCCGCCGTTCGGAAACCCTCCCGCGACCTATGGTCCAGTACCGAGTGCCACCAGACCCTTCTTGGAGGGGCCCGGTGCCGCTCATAACCTGGGGAAGAGGGTATGCTGCAGTTATGTCTCCCACAGGTGTCGTTTGGATTCCAGCTCGGTGCGTCAAGCCTCATTTGGAACCACATGGCGTGGACCCAGGCCGACCCGAGTCCAATCCCGGAGATGCAGGATCTCGCCCTGACCGAGGGGACCCGCCGGGAGAGACAGCGGTCACAGACGACAGCACCGAAGATCACCTGGGGGATGGTCAAGGCCCTCTGCCATGATGCCCAGGACGCCATCCAGCGCGAGGGGGAGGAACTGACACCAGAGAGCTTTGCGGTTGCGATTTTCGCCCGAATTCACGCCAACTCCATGGCAGTCACCATCATCCTGGCCCTCTCCCTGCTTTTGGGGGGAGGTGCTCAGGCCGCCTCACTGGAGGCCAGCGATTTAATGCCAGGCGGAGACCTCTCTGCCCGGATGCAGTACAACATTTGGGAAAGGTTGGCTACCCTTGTCAACCAGTCTGATTTTTGCCTCAGGCAGGACGTCGGCTCTGCCTCGATCCTCAGCACCTGCCTTGTCCCGGTGTGCCATTCTCCAGGCGCACACACCCGGGACGGGGACTGGCTGGTGAGGCGACTCTTCAGCCCATACATCCCATCAGCTTCCTCGGAATATGCCCATTGGGAGATGCGGCTGACCATGACTTTACCGGCTGATGCGGCCACTCTCCACACTCCTCGAGTGGCGGTCAGCCCGAACTCTACCTGCGGCCGAATACACGGTTGCTCCGGACCCGGCCGAGCCCGGCGCCGTTGCCTCGATGTAGGCAGCGGCAATTGGACTTGCAATAACCCAGTGTCACTTGGCTCGAAGTATGCACAGATCACCCTGCCATCTGGATGGTTCTTTACGTGTAACCAGTATACATTTAACTACATTCCGGCTAATATTACAGACTCTATATGTTGTGTCAGTCGCTTGACACTGTTGCTCCCCACTAAGGATATGATCGCCCCACGCGCTAGTATCCCCAATGCTTCCAATGGCTCCAATGTTCCCTCACTCATACGGCACACTCGCACCACCCTGTTAGACAGCTCATGTGAAAGTAGCTTTAGGGTAATGAGACCTGCCGAATACCTCTCTTTGGCAGTCAGCATCTTTGGCGTGCCAGGCTTAGCCGTCGGCAACGCCAAGAGGATTGGTCGCTTGGCCTGCGGTTTAGCAAAGGCCATTAAGCAAAGGGTTACCTAAGAGACCGCATCGCCCTGAGGACGTCTGTCCGTCCAACCAGAGCGGACCGGAGGGGCTCTCTAATCGTTCCATCAGCCAGAGGGGCTCGCCTCTCTGGCACAAGGAGGAGAGCCTTCTCCGTGTCTGCACCGGCCCTCTGGAACCTCCTGCCAACAGAGCTACGTCTCCGGACGGAATTGCTGCCTTTCAGAAAAGATCTTAAAACCTGGCTGGCGGGTCAAGTGTGGGGTGCAGGTGGAAGGGTAACCGCCATTGGGTGGTTGGTGTAGAAGAACTCTTCCCCATGGTGCCTTTGGATCCTGCAGCCCTTGTTTTTAGGGGGTGGGTAGTTTTAACTGTTTTAACTGTTTTAACTTGTGTTTTTAATTTTTATTGTGAACCGCCCTGAGTTGGCTTTGGCCGAGTGAGCGGTATATAAATGTGATAATTAAATTAAATTAAATTTTAAATTAAATTAACCATACCTCCTCAGCGATAGCGCTCCTCAATCAGGAACAGGCGGAGCTTCGCCATGCCATTCTCGATAATCGAGCGGCTATCGACTACCTCCTACTATTGCACCACTTGGGCTGCGAGTCCTTTCACGGTATGTGTTGCTTCAACCTTACTGACAACTCCCGGAAAATTCAAAGCCAGATCACAGATCTCCACACCATAGTCGCAGGCATCACAGAGGGCTCTGCGTGGGGGGCTTGGTGGAGTTCTCTGTGGAAGTGGATGTGGTCGTGGATCCCATGGGGGTGGCTTCAGACGGCGCTTAAGGTAGTGGTGGGGGTAGTCATACTGGGCATAGCAATTTGCTGTCTCGCTCAATGCATTCCCTCACTGATCTCGAGGTGCCGCCTCAGAAGGAAACCCCGTGACGTCACTCCCGACCAACAGCTGGTGCCGCTTCTGCGCAAAATCGCTGGTCAGGCTCTTAATATTAAAAAGTAAGGGGAGATGCGGATTCCCCATGCCCATCTGGCATGGAACAGCCCCGGCGGAGGCTGCTTAGGTGAGAAGGCTCCTGGCGGTGGCTTCTGCGGGCAGCTAAATTAAGGGGGGTGAATAAATGATAGGGTTTGATTCACCCAATTACATGACCTGACCGACGATTCTGCAAGGTAGGCAGATCGCTAACCCCAGTGACTGATTAGGTAAACACTCATCTCCTGGCCAAGGAAATCCCCGGTGCAAATAGTGAATATGTTTACCCCTGTCTAAGCCCTAAACAATGGCTTCCCTCATCCCGTGTTTGTCTGAAATAATTAACTTCCCTTCGAGGGGTTTCCCAATTAACCTGAGTAAACAGGTGATGTGATCGACTCCCGGGTGATGGTTTTTTCTACCTGCCTTCTGATCTATAAAAGGCGTATGTATTTTTCCAATAAACCACTGATCTGATCTCGCTCCTGTTGCCCCGTGTTGTCATTGATCAGTCTCCTCCGGGACCTAGCGCCGCCCTAGCGGCCCAACATCGCTACAGTCGGGCTTTCTAAAATTGTGTTAGATAGTAAAGGGTTTCATTTTTTTTCTTGAACCAATGGTGCTGGGCTGTTTTAAATGGTATTGAAAGATTTTGTGATTTTGTGGCTTCGAGGTGCTGCGTCCACCTGCGGCGGACTTGCGCTCCCAGTGTGTGTTTTATTTTTATTTTTTGCACGCCGGTTTCCTCAGTGCTGGGCTCTTTAAATTGGTTTCTGGAAGGTTTTTGTTTTATGTTTATGAAAATTTTATTTTAATTTAATTTATTTAATGTAAATTCATTTTTTTAATTTAAAATTTAATTTTGGTTTTTTAAATCTTTATTTTTATGCATTTTTGTTTTTTGTTTTGGTTTTTGGTATTTTTGAGTGAAAAGTGATTTCTGTTTTTTTTTGTATTTTTTGAGATTAGTGTGAATATTTTTGAATGTTTTGATAACTTATTTGATTAATTTGGGAATTAATCTTATTAGTTTCAATATTTTTGAATGTTTTTTCTCTTGTGGCCTCTGGGTGGGGGTGGTGAGCTTTTCTTCCTCTCTACAATTTTTCTCTTCTGTCCTCTGGGTGTCGGTTCCGGTAAGTATTTTCTTTAGTTTCTAAGTTGAGTTCCGGTCGTCATGGAGTGAAGACGTCTCCTGGTAAGCTCTCTGGAGTTTTTGGGGGGATGAGGTTGTGTTGGGTTTTGGGGGGGTCTTTGTGATGTTTTTGTGGTTCTTTTTGGATGTTTTTGTGTTTCTTTTTGACTGTTTTTGTGACTGTTTTTGAATGTTTTTGTGTGTACTTTTTTTTGGGGGGTGGGTCTTTTTTTCCATGGGCCAGGCTCGAAGCCTGGCCCATGGAAAAGAAAGAGCGTGGGGGGGTCTTTTTTCCATGGGCCAGGCTCGATTGCTGGCGCGTGGAAAGTAAGGGCAGCGGCGGCGGGGGGGGTTATTTTATTTTTCACGCGCCGGCTGCCTCAGCGTTCTGCACGCCAATGGCAGGCAGGACACTGGGGCTTGTAGTTTTGCGTGCACGTGTTTGGTTACTGCAGCGGTTTTTTCCTGCAGCTTTTTTTTATTGGCGCGTATCCGAACGTTCCTTTTGCCTTTGGGAATTGAAGTTGGGAATTGAAGTTCCCTTTTTTTGTTTGCGTCCGGGGGGCTCTTGCCCCCCAGCCGAAAATTTCAACCCAACAGTTACCTGTGAACCCCGTTCGGGCGAGTGCACGGAGGCTCGGACGGGGCTAGTGGGGCCTGGTGCAACATCCTTTGTCACATTCCAACGGTTAACGCACCATTTTATAGGTATAGATAAAAGCATCTGTCTTCTCACGCAATTCCAAGCATGCCATTATGACATGAACATGATCTTTCACTTCTTCAAAGTTAATAAGCTCCTCTCTCAGTTCTTCTGTGCTCAACTCAGTGACTATGAGGACAGGGGGAGAGGCTTTGACTTGACATTTTTCACCACAGTCTTGAGAGGTTTAGGAAGTGACAAAAACTCCAAGAAAGCAATGATTCATAAGGCACAGTTCTCACTGTTAATCAAAGGCTGACAAAGTGATCTGTGCTGACATTATCAAGGCTGTAAATATTAATTTGACAAAAAGGGAATTATGAAGCCTATTTCCTTCCTTTCCAATAATAGTTTAACATTTTCTTCTAGAAGGTAAAAAAAATTCTTGCATTTCTAACATTTATTTCTACTGCAAGTGGCTTTTATTTCTACTGCAAGAAGAAGGAGGAGGAGACCTGGTTCATTGACATTGCTATACCAGGGGATGCATGAATTGAGGACAAACAGCTGGAGAAAAATCACAAAATATCATGATTTGCAAATTGAGCTGGAGCATTTACATTTTAAAAAATCTGTTGTATCCATAGTAATTGAAGCCCTTGGAGCAATACCTAAAGGATTCTCTGGGTATTTGGAAATTTTGGCTATATTAGACTTGAATATCCTAACTTTACAATAAGACAGTTTTACTAGGAACTTAGATACTATCTGATCAAACCCTGGACTGCCAAAATGAAGCCCGTTTCTTGGCTTTGTCATTGGCCAAACCTAAATCCTCATCAGTGTATGTTTCTGGCAGTAATTGGCAGACAAGTAAATGAGCTGTATTCTGTATCTCTCCACATTCACACAGCATGCTGTTGCCCACCAGCAGCCCCCACTTGAGCATGTTGGTATTGCATTTAGGGCCTCCGACCCTCAGCCTATTCAAGGTCCTTCAAGTGATGTAGGGAACTTTTGAGTTCCTCAGCTATATCCTCTAATGTTGCTTCTTGTCCAGTGAGCTCCTTCATCCATGTTCTAATTTGATTTTGTTCATGTGTACCCTCAAGAGTATTGTTCTTGCAATAAAGCTGTTCCTGGATCTGAGCAGGTGGACTTAAGTCTTATATCCATTCAGATGATATCAAAGGTTATTCTCTTATTTAGTTCTCTCAGCATCCATTGCTACTTCTCTCCTTATTTTATCTGATTGATGCTCTAGTTTAGCTTTCATACTATTCTGGTAAGATAGAATAAGTACTTCCCCACCGTAGGTAACACAACCACCAGTGAACACACGAATATCTAGGTTTTTCCCCACATTTGTTTCTTAAGCTATATTTCATATTTTTGCAGTGGCAAACTCAAGGCAACACACACAATATTCATGCTTGCTAAGGGGCTCTGGGCAATGCAGTCCAAAATAATTTTGAAAGCAACCTTCCAATGTTTGGCAAGATTCCCATTCAGGCACATAACCAATGAAATTTCCCCTTTGCTTCAGCCAGGTGGTTGTGTTACATGCCTTCAGATTGTGCCAAATCCAGATTGAATACTGAAACTTTTCATTTTACACAATGGACTATCAAATAACTCTGGAACAGAGAAGCTTACATTAGATCACCTTACAGAAGAAGTTCACAAAAGTTCCCAGTTCATCAACCTTTACACCAGGATCCTCCTAAAACACCTATGATTTTATTATTCATTCATGCTACAAAGATGGGAGGGTTATATTGCATCCAATTAACAGTTGTTCCTTGCCTCATTATTAAGAGAATAGAATGACAACATCATTGTTGACTGCAACTCATATCCGAGAATGCATTTTTCCTGAAGCAAGAAAAATTTCAGGGGCATAAATTTGTTTAAGGTGGATCCCAGCTTGCCATGAAGTGACCCACACACTGTGATCATGGAGCCATCTCCTGTGGCACATATGAAATGAGACATGCAATGGACTGCCACAGCCTTGAGGATATGGACAAGGTGCGCCTTCACAGCCAGTCCATCTGGCATGGTCTCTTCCACCTCCATGGCCGCTGGGAATCAGAGTTCCTCCTCCGCTCATTTTGCTGTTTGGCCCAATATGATGGTTTCCAGTGGCATTTCCTCCACTGAGGAGGACCATCCACCCACAGCTGTTGGCACCTATAGGGAGTGAGGTTAGTTAACCACCGCCTGACACTCGGCGTTGAGTCGCTGGCTGTATGGTCTACTCCATTACTGTAGCAGGATGTTCAGCCAGACATTAAGAATGACAACATATTATGACTAAAACACAGCTAATCCTGTCTTTGCTTTAAGTAAGTATCGGAAACTCAGTCTGGAGCAGGACCACCACATAACTGGGGAGAGGGGGGTTGTTTCCTGAAAAAACCCTTCCTTTTTTTATTAAAAAAAGCCATCTTTATCCTCATTCTCACCACCAGCACGAGCAAGAATTAAAGCAGAAGCAGCATCTATCCGATTTATACCCGATCCTTTCTCATAAAATCTCATGGAAGCTATCAATTGACACAAAAACACACAGTTAAACCCACTAATTATACAGATTTATAATCACCCATTACAGATATCTAAAACTGCCAGCTACACATGCCTGCTAAAATCTTGGAAAATAAATACAAACAAGTGGCAGTAAAAGAGAAACGCTATCCTTGTTTATTTCTCAAAAGCCTGCATTAAGGAGTATGTTTTTATCTGCTACTGGAAAGCAAAAGTGTGAGAGAGAAGTGGAACTCACATGGAAGAGCATTTCCATTCATCCATGCCCATGGAGACAATTTACCTTGATTAACCACTATGCTATTCATAGGAAATGGAACAGGACAATAGGATCCTTTGAGCCAAAGAACAGAAAAATACAGCAGCACTTTATAATTCCTCTGATAGGTTTATAAATGTCATTCTGGAATCGGCATATGGCAGCTCAGAAATAATCACAATAACAATCTCTCATATGTTATTCTAAGCAAGTGCAGAAAAGGCACTTTTTTCTTTCTTTCTTTCTTTTTCTTTCTTTCTTAACAGTATTGAAAACACTATTGGAAATGTTGAAAGATACATTCAACAACCATAGCAGGACATCCACAATATAGAGAAATCTGCTCTATATATATATATATGCAGTCTCTAAATCTAAGCCAAGTCCATAAGGGCCTTATCATCCTCCATGGGGAAAACAGCTCCTGCCTCTCCAACTTTCTCACTCTTTCTAACTTAAATCCTGAATCAAAGCCCCTTCCTAGGATTTCCCCACCTATCAGGCTAAACAAAATAGTCCATAGGTGTTACAGCTGGACAGCATTCTCCATCATCCCCAAACACTATCTGGAGAACAACATAAATTAATTAACTAAATACAATGATAGAAGCAACAGAAAATCAAAAACAATTTTTATTTTTACCAAACAAAATTGCAATTTGGTAAATTACAGTTAATTAACCAAATATTAATATAAGAACAAAACAAATAATAAAATCACAAATTTTACAATCAAAACTGATCAGTTGAATAGTACCAAGATGCTAAAATAGTAAAATGCTAAAAATTGATAATAAAATTAATAATAAAAAGATTATTTTAATCCATCAGTGCCAATTACTGATCTGTTTATTTAGATGAGGTATTTCCTGAATATTTTTACTCTCTGTTATAGACATTTTAAATTATTTAAACAGATTTAGCCAGGCTTTTTTTTTAGCAACTGGTGTTTTTTAGGGGCATTTGGGTTTGTTTTATTGTAAACTGATTCAGGATTGTTTTCACTTTTTATAGATAGATGGAAATACAAAATCTGCACTCTCTTCCTTTATTCTTTCTGAAATAAAGTTCAGGGCAATATAAACAGAAGATATACCAATATCTATGAATCTGTGGTATATTAAATAGTAAGAAAACTAGCCACATGTAGCCAAGTGAACTTATAACCTGAAGTCTGCCCTAAAACATTTATCAGTAGAAGAGCACTGCAGATGTTATGAGCTGTCAAACTGAGTTACCTAAAATGGTCCCGTGTTTGAGCAGGAGAGTAAACAATACAGTTGAGTGTGCTTTAACATGAAGCATAAGGCAATTTCATTCAGAACTCTGATATACAGTACTATAGACACTTGCAGTTCTAATCTACTTTAGAATCCCTTGTGTTTAATCTGTCATTCACCACATAGATTTCGGTCTTACTTGCCAGTATTAATTCTCAACTCTTTCAAGCATAAAATACATAACAAGTGGACACATTACTTAGAGAAATGTTCCATTTATAAGCTATTCTTCATTCACAATGACTTAATTTTAAATTTATACTAATAACTTTGCCTCTCTCAATGACAGGAAAGTTTTTCTTCAAAGCATTTTGCAGAGAAAGTATTATTACTCCCTGTAAAATAAAAGAACATAATGAGGTTTCAATTGGAGATAGTTATGTCATTGATACCCAAAACGTCCAGGTCAAAATCATCTTATACAGTCAGTACAATGAACAAACTTCAAAAAATAAAGTCCTAAAGGACAAAGACCACAGTTCCATTCAATAAGCAAGAGTGAAAAATCAAAAATGTCTTTTCAAATAATATCTTAAAATATGAAGACCAATTTTCCAGTTTGTAAACAAGGTTGCAGGACGGAAATGAGCTCCTATCTTCGTCCCCAGCTCCTGCCAACCTAGCAGTTCGAAAGCAAGAAATTACAAGTAGATAAATAGGGACCACTTCGGTGGGAAGGTAACAGCATTCCGTGTGCTCTGGTGTCTAGTCATGCCTGCCACATGACCACGGAAACATCTGCAGAAGCAGACAGTGCTTACTCTTCGGCTTAGTAACAGAGATGAGCACTGCACCCTAGAATTGGATACGACTGGCTTTCGAGCAAGAGAAACCTTTACCTTTACTTTAAACAAGGCTGGGGAATCAAAAATTTCTCTTGAATTGACTTACACTTTATCCAGTGGTGGGATTAAAAAAAAATTTACTACCTACTCTGTGGGTGTGGTATGGTGGGCATGGCCAGGGGGAAAGTGTTGCACCCGAATTAGGACTACTTTATTTCAAAACTTGGAGGGGGGGCCAGCCGGAATTTCTACTACCAGTTCTGGCGAACTGGGGTGAACCTGCTGAATCCCACCACTGACTTTAGTGTTTGCATCTATGTATTGCACTTGTACACTTCTCTTCTACAACATACTCCTGTTACTTCATTGTAACATTGCAATATTCCACACCTGTAGATTTAGGCCCAACCTCATGCAGTCAATTTTATGGCTCTGCTATATTTGCACAAGTTTTTCTGTACCAAATCTGGCACTCTCTTCCATTGTACAATGCCACCATGATGGAATAAAGACCATACGATGCTGCCTTACACCATCTAAGACTATTTTCCCTCTTGTCCAGTATACTTTACAACGGAACTTACAGATGTTATTTTTTGCATGTGTAGCTCCGGGAGGTAATGCTGTTAGATAAATTTCAGGAGTCAGAGCCCATAATTTTTACTTTTCCAAGACCAAAGATCTACTTTGACTAGCACTTTCCAGTATCTCCAGAAAGTTCTCCACAGCCCTTTCCTAGGATTTCCCCACCTATCATAATGATCCAAATAGTTTGTATGTGTTACATTTGGAGGTCCCAAAGATCAACCCAAAGATCTTCTGCAAGCAAGAAAAAATATACCCACTTATTGGTATTACTCCACCTAAGATCAGGAGAGAAGTACCTGTGGATGCTGAGAGAACTAAGCAAGAGAATGACCCTCAACACCCTCTGAATGGATATGTGCCTCAAGTCTACCAGCTCTGATCCAGGAAGAGCTCTATGGCAAGAACAAACATTCTGGAGGTTACACAAGAGCAAGACCAAATTAGAAGGTGTAGGAAGGAACTCAGTGGACAAGGAACAACATTAAATGAGTATATAGCTGAGGATCTCAACCTCCCCTACTTCACTTGGAGGACCCTGAATAGGCTGAGGGTTGAAGTCCCAAAATCCAGGACCAATATGCTCAAGTGGGGACTGCTGGCGGACAACAACATGCTGTGTGAATGTGGAGACACACAGAATACGGCTCATTTACCGGTCTGTAGATTGATGCCAGAGACATGCACTAATGAGGACCTGGATTTGGGCAATGACAAAGCAAAGAAAGTGGCTTCATTTTGGCATTCCAGGATTTGATCAGGACACGAAAGAAGAAGAATCTGCTTGAAAATTGAGCTGTGAATTCTTCCCCAAACAACACTACTTTTTCATACTGCCATATGAAATTCAAGACCACATATTATTCTCCATTATTTGTACATAACAATTCAGAAGTACCAACATACCTCTTTCTGGCTTGCCTACTATATCGCCAATTAGCTGTATCTTCTACTCAGATATTTTTAATTCTCTTCTTAAAAGTTGCTGCAATTTTGCAGTGACATTTAACATTTATACCAGAACTGGGGAACATGTGACCCTCCAGATGTTGTTCAATGGAACTTTCGCCATGTCTCACTTGGTTAAGCTAGCTAGCTCAGATAGACGATTCAGTCCTACAATACCAGGAAGGCCACCCATTTTCTACCCTTGACTGATACTTTGGATACCTTGGAGTCGTTATTCAGCAAGACGTCCATGCAATGGTAGACATTTCCACGATGACATTCTGCACATGCAAATAGACCTGGGAAATCAAGTCCATCTGCATGCATTTTTTTTTAGCCATTTGAATATAATGTCGCCTGCTGGCTAGGTGGACCATGATGTGTGTACTCCACTATCACAGTGCCCAAGGGATCTAATGGAGGACACTTTGGTGAGTCTTAGCCTTGGCTTAACATCATTGACAAGTGATGGGCAGCACTGCCTAGTTAGACCGCTCATGCCTCTGCACCTCGACAAGGGTCACCCTGATACAGCTTTCAAATGCACATCACATGTGTTGCCTGTTTTCACCATAATACTTCTTCTAAATTTTTATGTACACCACAATGAAATCCTTTGCAGGATGATAACATGATGTACAACTTTTCAAAAATAAGTCCCTTAATAACAAAGAGGACTAATTTCAAAGTATATATGATAAAGTTAAAGGATTTATTTAATTTGTAAAGTTAACAGCAAAACCATACTGGCCAAACCTTCTATTCTGTCTGCTGTGTAATTATGATGTTACAAACAAAAATGTACTAACAATCATGGAGACAGATTTAATACAGAACCAGCTTGAAGGCTATGAGACTCCATTTTTTCTTCTTCCAAGAGACAGGCTAAGAGCAGCTTTGTTGAGACACAGCTGGAGCTACTGTCAACAGTAACGCAACTGGCAAGACATTTTCTGTTGAAACTGTGTGATTCTGTAACAATTTCCTTCTACCAGGCACTGAGGAAGAATGGATATTTTGTGGGTGAGAAGCAGGAAAGCATTCTTTCTTTTGCTGGCCTGGACAGCAGCATGACTAGTTTTGGCAGCGACTGCTGGAGATGATTTTAATTACTACCATAGCTTTCTCAGCACGGTATGGTACACATTAACTAGAATGGCAGCTCTTTCACAAAATGAAAATTTTCATAATTCATAAACATATATAGATTTGCAGAAAATGTATTCCCTTTCATCTTTGCACATGCTACTATTCCATCCAGATTGTTTGTCAAGCTTTTGCAAATGACAGCCAATAATTGCCTTGTGGGTCTGATTCAAGGAAATGACAACTTTTCCATGACTGGAATGTTTTATACTATCTTGCTGTCTCTGCAGATAGGTATGATACAGGCATCTTGCTAAAGGTTTGCAGCACTGAACTATCATACAGGCGAGGCCAATTTAAATATGTACTTTAATTTCTGGGGGGATTTGAAAGGCCAGGGATGAATATTCCCAATCCATTTGAGTTGCTCAGGGATTTAAGCCACAGATATCATGTACCCTTGACTCTTGCAGACATCACCACTCCCCTGCCATCACCACCACTAATTAAAAGTTAACTTGCTACTCCCATTCACAGTTGAACAAAAATGGCTACTCAGTGGAAAGGATGGAGTTGTTTTTGTTGCCACTATAGAACTAGGGATGAGAAAAAAACCTGTCCATTAAAAAAAAAACTTCCACAGCAGAATTTTGTGAAATTCTGGTAAAGCCTCAGAATAAATTAAGTGAAGCAAAGTTTACACCTATTTCTAGTAAGTATGGGTAAAGACCTCCATTTTTGCTTTTATCACCTTAAATTCTATAATACCTTTGTCCCCCTTCTTTCTTTCTTTCCTTCATACTTTCTGATTTAAAAATGAACTGAAATAAAGTTACTAGAATTCAATTTTGGGTTAAAAATAAAACAACAACAAGGTGGAGGGGCTTTAAAAGAAGAACAGCTAAAAGAATCTGAAGCCTACCTCCAGACAAGAACAGCACAACCTTGCAAAGATAGCGCTAGGCCTGGGTAAAGCTGTAGTAAGGACAGAGAGAGCACTGACCTTGCTCTGATTGCACAACCTTCACTCTGACACTCTTCCAAGTCTTTATTTATTCTATCTCTCTTTTTCTTTCACATTTTCACTGATAAGAGTCATGCATTCACACAAAGTCAGATCAAAGCCAAGAAGTGCCATGGATTTCATAACTGAAATTATGTTTCCCTCATCTTCTCCTTTTTGAGATATGGCCTGTTGGGAACTGAAAAAGATGATGTTGCCTCTGGTGACACCTTAGTTCCACCTCTCGTAAATCTGCAAGCTGTCCCACCAGGGTTTGGGAATCAGTGGCCTTGAGGGGAGCCTGGCCTGGAAGAAACAGGCTAGTCCTCCAGGTGTTCTGGAAATCCAATTTCCAGAAGCCCAGGGTCCCCTCAAGGCCACATGTTCTCCACCCTTGCATCAGACCCTTGAACACTAGACACTTGCTCTACAAAAGGTAGCCTTAAAAATAATGTGAAACCCAATAATTCACACCCTCAGGCCCAGGCATGCTACACCAAGGATTCATGTGTAACTAATTTGGTCCCAGGTGATTCTGAAAAAATGTCATGTCAGTGTAAATGGCTGGTTATGTTTCGAAAAAGTGCAAATCTATCATTGGGTGATAACACATTGAGCAATGTATTGCTCCTTTGTATCTGAATTATTTTAGAAAAATAATTAAAAGCAAGCAAACAAGCATGTATATGGGTGCTCTAGACCAGAGTACCTCAAACTTGGCTCTCCAGCATACCTGTCAAGTATTCCGGATTGGCCAGGATTTCCTGATTGCTGCGCTGCTTCCTCCACTTTCCCGCCGCCTTCCCGTAATTTGACCAGCAGGGAAAGTAGTTACTGCACATGCACGTATGTGCAGAACCTTTCTGCACATGCCCAAAAGGGTTCTGTGCAGAAGAGTTCTGCGCAGGTCCCGTATTTTCCAGAGCCGCGCTTGACGGGTATGCTTTCCAGATGTTATTGGATTTCAATTCCCAGATGCCCTGATCAACAGGTGTGCATGACTTGGTCTTCTGGTAAGTGAAGTCCAAGAGCACCTTGAGAACCAACTTCGATGAACTCTGATCTAGACCAGGGTTCCTCATACTTGGCTCTCCAGGTGTTCTTGGACTCAATTACCAGAAGCCCAGGTTAGTACACCTGCTGATCAGGACTTCTGGGAATTGAAGTCCAAGAACATCTGGAGAGCCAAGTTTGCTGACCCCTGTCTAGACTATCAAAAATTCTCAGGAGGAACTACTCTGTTATCAATAACTGCTACTAACTTTTTCATAATATTTTACCTTTATGGATGTCATTTATTGAGTTACTAAAGTCCACTTCTCACCAGCCCACCACAGGCAGGTCAATGGTGGGAACAATGATTAATCAATTAATCTAGAGAGCTGAAGGTTCCCCCATCATGCTAATATTATAACAATTACCCCCATTGTGTCATAATTAGAAACTAAGGTTAGCCCAAAAAGAACAGCCTCTGAAAATTGTTGTAGGGTTTGTGTGTTTACTTTTGAAGGAAATGCTTTCATGCTCCCCAATAAACAGAACACTCTTCACATCAGCAGACCAAGAGACATGTTTCAAATATGGATATCCTGATTATGCAAAGTAGAAACAATGACTATGCCTTCCACCAAACCAATGGCACAGTACTTAATTGGAATGGAAAGGATAGATGATGATTCATTTTCTCATTAAATGCTCATTTCAAAACTACAGGAACCTGGAGCTTCGGCAATAGGAAAAAGAGTTTCTTGTGGAAATATTGGCAGGCAATCATTGCCCATAGCATCAGTCTAGAACCGGAGGCATTTTCAAATATCGCTCTAATGATTTGTTGTTTTATGTTGCAGTGCCTTTTTTAAAATGTTTAACTAAACAACGTTGCTTGTTTCTAACTAGTCCAAACCAAGGGCTGCAATTTATAATAATTTATTCACTAAAATGCAATAGTTAAGAATATTATTTCCCCCATAAAAACAAAGGTTGCATGAAGATAAAGAGGAAGACCTTTCCAATTAACTTTAAAATAGAAATGCAAAAGCCAAGCTCAGTGTCCAAAACATATACTACAAAGATGGGAACATGTAAAGTGTGCGCTTTAATTAAATGGGACAGGGTAAAAGCATGCAGAGGTATGTTTTGACCAAATAATGACAGCAACAGATAGATAAAGGAAGAGGTTTCCCTTGCTTGAAAGCCAGTCATGTCTGACTCTAGAGGGCAGTGCTCATTTCTGTTTAGCCATAGAGACAGCATTGTCTGTGTTTACAGGCATTTCTATGGTCATGTGGCAACCATGACTAAAAGCCGGAGCACACAGAATGCTATTACCTTTCCCACTGAAGTGGTATGTATTTATTTACTTACAATTTCTTGCTTTCAGACTTCTATGTTGGCAGGAGCTGGGACAGAGATGGGAGCTCACTCCATTGCACAGCACTCTGGTCTCAAACTGCTGACCTGCTGGTTGTCAAGCTCAATGTCTTAACCATTAAGCCTCTGTGGCCCTGTAGCTATATAGATAAAGCAGACAATGGTGCAGTCCTAGCCATTTAATCGCCACACTTTTGCACAGGTCTAACTGTTTCTACCACAATACAGGCTCCCCTGCAAGAGAATGTGATTGTTAGATGGCTGAAGCTTTTCCTCTATTGATGTATGTGTTGAGATAAATATGAAATCCTTGCAGCTGTCATCAAAATAAGTGTAGTTACATTTCTAATACAGTACTCAAAGAAGGGCCTTTGATGGGCTATTTTTGATGATGGGTCTATATCAGAGCAGGAGAGCAGGCACTGAATTTCTTCTGGATAGCCCTGAGTGGATGGAAGGAAGAAGTACACCCTTATTTCTGGTGTACTAAAATACATGTTTCTGCCAAAAACAAAATTTGCTATATGTGCTTTGATAGACAACTCAGGCCAAAGTCTTCCCTGAGTTTAGACAGGTTGAAAAGCTGTGGTCTCCACCTGTGGTCTCTGTACTTCTCCAGTCACAAAGCTTTTCATACATCATCCACAGGTACAATGAAAGTGACATATTTACACAGTATTTCTGCCAGGAAGAAAACTCATGGGAGGGTTTCCACGAGAGATGGAAAATTAAATGAAAAAGCCCCCTTGGCCTGAAGGCCATCACTTCATATATTTGACTTGGGGTCAGTATTTAACATGTTTTATGAAGGAACACAGCAGATGATAGCCATCTATATTAAATGCTCATCATATGTCAAACGCACAATAGCTACTAGTGCAGAAAATAACTCAGATTTGAATTCATTTCTTCAACCGGCATTGTTAAAATAGATAAATTTCGTGTCAGAAATTACTCTGGGTTGAAAGGATTTTTTTTCTGGAGAAACTCTGCTCAGGGGATGCCCGAATGAGGCTCCTTTCATGTCCCCAAGATCCGTCGTGCAGCACTCGGGTATCCTATCCAGCATTGATGATAACCCATTAAAGAAGCTACTCATTTCAATACAGCTCCTTACAGTATTTTGTTTCAGAAAAAATGTCTGTAAGGAATGAATGTAATTAGAGTAGAGAAAAGAATGAGAGCATGTGCAGAGTGCTGGGTAAGAAAATAGCCTTGGTAAAAGTACAGTCGAAAACTGCAAGCAGCGGGCAGAAATAGACTGTTGAGAGTAGTTAATTTGCATGTTGGACTGGGATTGGTTGAGAGTGAATGATTGATAGAGAAGGTTCTAGGCGAACCCTGAAGTAAAATAAGAAAACGGGCAGAAATAGAATGTTGAGAGGAGTTAATTTGCATGTTGGACTGGGATTGGTTGAGAGTGAATGATTGATAGAGAAGGTTCTAGGAGAACCCCGAGGTAAAATAAGTAAATGGGGTTGAAAAGAAGAAATGATCCAGCTGAGGAGAAATAAAGAAAGGAAAATGAAGGAGCTTTGAAACTGGCTGCTGTCCAGGAATAATAATAATAATAATAATAATAATAATAATAATAATAATAATAATAATAATAATAATAATAATAATAATAATAATCATCATCATCATCATCATCATCATCATCATCATCATCATCATCATCATCATCATCATCATCATCATCATCATCATATTTTGACTTGTATGCCAATATCATCTAGCTCAGGGGTTCCCAACCTTTTCAATCTGGAGGCAGGGTTACACTCTCTCAGTCAGCTTCAAGGGCCAGATGGCCATTTTACCCTGCCTGCACAAGGGAATGGCCATTTTGTCCCAACAACTTCAAAAGGAGCAGCCATTTTGTTTCTCAAATGACCTTGGAGTGATGGGGTGCCACATGAAATGGCACCATGGGGCTGGCTCCGGCTCACGGACCTTGGGTTGGGAACGCCTGATCTAGCTGAATAGGGTCCAGAAGACTCCCCTAGAATAGAAAGATGGATTGATTATTTTGTAGGTAAATTGATGATCTGTCTTGCCTATAGTATTTTGAAGTATTTATTAGTATTAATTGAAGTTGCCTTTTGTTCGTCACAATTTTGAAACCTGCCCATTGATTTTATAAATAATTCAGTGTTATTGAAATTAAACCCTTTTTTAAAAATCTCAGCCATTGTGTTTGTTACACAAGTAAAGGGGAGTTTGTTTGTATACGCTACCAGGAATAGGCTATAACACTGGTTAGTAGCTAACCCTAAGGAAGAGTGTAGACTGTAAATTGTCAAGGCAGGTTGGGATTGAACTGCTGAATCTCTCAGGGCTTGTCTTGTGTGAAGAAAAATCCAGGTCAGACTTCGCAGTTTAAAGGCGACCTGGCTGGTACGATCTCACACTCGAGATTTTTTTATGAATGAGGGTCTGACCATTCATTACAATGTCTATATTAAAATATCTGTATTTCACCATTGTAGTCTAGTGAACTCTAGATATTGTGATGGGAGCAGATTTCGTAAGAGCTGGCATAAATGAGTTTGTTCAATTGCAAAACACTACAATGTCAATATTTAACAAAATTACTTTTTATAGACAACCATTTTCAAAATCCTCCAACAAGCATGGCTAATAAATTTTTCTCATTTTTGGACTGGGTATCTGAATAATTGGCTATCAGATGCCAGTCCATTTGGTACCATTTGTTGACTTTATTCTTAAATCACATTTTAAAAGGTACTGCTTTATTTTTAATCATGTCAGAACTTCAGAAGCACACAAAGGTGCTTTCTGGGTTGAAAGGATTTTTGCTGGAGGAACTCCGCTCATAGGATGCCCAAATGAGGCTCCTTTCATGTCCTAAAGATCTTTTCCCACCCAAGTAGTCCCTATTTATCTACTTCATTTCATTTCATTTTCATTGCATATTTAATTTCTATACCGCTTTACTTGACCCAGCGGGTGACTCAAAGCGGTGTACACAGTCACAATACAAATACAGTAACGCAAGAAAATATAACTTGATACTTGCAATTTCTTGCTTTCGAACTGCTAGGTTGGCGGGAACTGGGACAGAGATGGGCGCTCAAACCGTCATGCAGTACCTGGGCCTTGAACTGCCGACATGCTGACCTTCCACCTAACAAGACAAGCTTCTTAACCATTTATAAGGTAACAGCATTATAGTGGCCATAAGACCAGGCAGCTCTCTTTTCAGAGGCAGGGGGACCAGAAGTAATTAACACAATGTTTTGCTCAAAGTTCTCTTTCTTTGGCTGTGTGTCTGTCCAAGTATATAGTCACAGCCAGATTTCCCCTTCCTGGATATTCCCCTGTCTGTATCAAATATCCATATGTATCTCATTTCAATTTCTGTAGCAGTAGGTTATCCATTATCACCTTGCTGGGCCTGTTGCAACTTCACCAGAGCCCCTCTGGTCAAGTCATTTCCAGGTGATCCAGGATGGCCTTCATGGCTACCATAGCAGTTCTGTGGCACAAAGTCATGCCATACATCACCCAGTCCTTGCAATCAATCCCTTACTTTGACCTGTTACCACCTTTCATGATATGGATGTGGGGTTGGACTTTGAGAGGAAAGATAACATAAAAGGGGGAGGAGGAAAAGATGGCGAAGAAGAAGAAGAAGAGAATGACAACGACGACAAAAATAATACAAATTATCTTTGGATGATATTGAAAAGTGACTTTTAGAGGGAAACTGTAGAAAAATGGTCAGACACTCAAGTAGTAAGTTTCCTGCACATCTGGTTAATGTTTGAAAAGTAATTTAAATGTCCCATTTCAAAACATGCTCATGACACTATTGTTTACTCCCAGACAGATCAAATTAACACTGTGTCATCTTCTACAGTATCTGTTTTTGGTTATCCAAAAACCAATAGAAAGCATTTGAACAGGAAGCAAAATATAAATGACACGTTTCAAAGAAACTTGATCCATCTATTCATGCCTACATAAAACAGAACTAACTGACTGATCAGTTTCCTGGTGGTCATTCAAATGTTCATATTTATTCTGCTTTAAAGCAAAACTAAAATATGCAATATGAGGTGGGGTTTTTTTTATTCAAAAGTCTCCCAGATGGCTTCAAAGGAAACAATTACAGAACAAGTGTTTGAAAAACAATCACAGTATTTTTCATTAAAGGCACAGAAGTTTGTGGGGTCTTTTTAGTATAAAATATACCCATCTGTCATCTGTCATAAGGAAAGCAATAATTAAGTCCAACACTATTTAATTGGAAGCCATTTTCATTGTATAAGAGTCACTGCAAGGGTATTTAAACCATCTTTCAAAGGCTATAATTTGTTAGATACTACAGCTACAGCATAAAAAGAGGTTCTAAGGAGTCAGGATTGTATGTATTTCTGGGTTTGTTAGGTCAAATTGATGCTATTTTATTTCTCTAAATTAATTCACAAGGTTTGCAATTTTAACTGAGATAATCATTCCATAAGATGTTTGGCTTCTGTTCTCCACTAGAAAATGAAAAAAGATGACTGATCTTCAGAATTTCTTTTGAAAACACTGAGACATCATAGATAGTTGTGGCAATATAAGTCTAGGCTAAAATTTTAAGAAAGCTGATGAATGCCTATGTGCTAAGCAGCATGTACACGTTCTGTGCCAAAACACATGTAAAATATATACACACCAAAGGAAAAAGCCATTGCAATGCATGATCTTTTAACCCATTACATCATCATAAGCATAGGAAGAAGATATTGAATACCACCAGGTATTGAAAAAGAAAAAAACTTCCATTTTGCATATCTTATCTCAGCAAAGTCAAAATGGATACCAAGAGGCAGTATATCCACTCATTCTACTGACTGAGTACCCACTTCCCATAAGTAACATTTGATGAACTAGAGTCTAGAAAAGCAACTCTTTTGGACTACAACTCACACAGTCCCTTAGCCACCATGAACTTATTGGCCCAAAAACCTTAAGGACTGGTTTAGATTCAACACAGCATCATTGTTAAGAATTGCCACATCTAAAGACAAACTATCCATTGTCATGTCCAGCTTATAGTAGAACAAGCAGAAGCAACATTTGTAGAGGTGGTAGCAAATCGAGGAGGAGAACATGTTTAACCCTGTCTACATTTCCTACAGGAAGGTTGTTTGTGCCTGCCCTGCAGTGAGAGAGATATGTTCCATACACATGATCATGTCATAGGCATATCACTACACTGAAGCGAATTCTCAGCTCACACACAGCACAAGGATTGCTACAGATATTTTAATCTAGAATGGGTGGATTTTCCTTTACACACAGTCTTGCATTATGGTTTTGTTGACCAGATAATTTAAGTAAGAAATACAATGCTATACTATGAGCTGTAAGTTACATTCAAATTCAAATTTATTTACACTCCATGACCAGCATAACAAGAACACAAAAGCATAAACACCACATCCTAAGCTAGACTGGAGAGAGATAATAAAGGAAAACTATACTACTAAAAACCTACTGAGAATTGACATACAACAGCAGGCTGCCTATCTAAAAGAACAATATTACTAAAATCCCTTAATCTATACCTATAAATCTGTGCGTTAACCGTTGGAATGTGACAAAGGATCCTGCACCAGGCCCTACTAGCCCGTACCGAGCATTCGTGCACTTGCCTGACCGGGATTCGCAGGTAACTGTCGGGTTGAGAAATGCGACAGTGCGGCAGGAGACCCACGAACACACATAAAGAAAAAGGACTTCAAGTCCCAATGTTCCTTGCGCCGCATCGCGCCACAGCCAATCAGGCTGAGAGGCGTGAGCAAAAGGAACGTTCAGAAACACGCCACGGCCAATCAAAATCAAACCACAGGAAAAAAACGCTGCACAAGCGGTAACCACAAACCCAAAACTACAAACCCCAGAGTCCTGCGCGCCATGAGCACGCAGAACACTGAGAAGGCTGCCGTGTGGAAAATAAATATACAAACCACAGTGCCTCACAGCCACACAAAACAAACAAGCAGCCTGAAGCGGCACTGGGGTTCCCGCGGCCCGGCCAGTGAGGCCAGGCCACGGGAAGGGAAGCCCCCCCCAAACCCCACCTCAAGCGGCCCTGGGGTTCCCGCAGCCCTGCCAGCAAGGCCAGGCCATGGGAAGGGAAGCCCACCCCCCAATGCCACCTGAAGCGGTGCTGGGGTTCCCGCGGCCCGGCCAGCGAGGCCTGGCTGCAGAAAGGAAACCCCACACACACACCAAAATTAACAATAACCATTTAAAAAAACAAAAATAACAAAAAAACACAAACACCAACACCAACAAATAAACAAAACCACTAATAAAACACCTAACTAGAAAACTAAAAAACCACAAATAACACAAACAAAAAAGAAAAAATAAAGAAAACCAGAAATAACCAAACCGAAAACTCAACCAAAACAAAAAATAACAAAAAGAAACACCTCCGACACCACCACCACTAAACCTAAAAAAACGAAACACCCTAAATAAATAAAACCAGCCAACTCACCAGCACACGTCCTCTCTCCACGATGGCCGGAGCAGAAATGAACAAACAAAGAAGACTTACCAGAAGAAGCACCACCCAGAGGCCAGAAGAGAAAAAACACCTGAAATGAAACCAAAACCCCTAGCAGCCCCACCTGCAGGGCACAATCATAAAAACAACTCAAAAAGACTCAACAGCCCCATCCAGAGTCCACAAGAGTAAAAACAAGTCAAAAACATAACAAAATATCACAATTTCACACAAGTCACAAATAAAACCTAACCAAAATAAAAACATTTCTAAAATCCTGTGTTGAGTTTTAACTCAAATAAAGACCCAAAACATCTAAACACAGCTTAAAAACATTGAATGTAAAAAATATGTACTTTTACATTTTTAAAATTATTACCTACATTAACACTATTAAAATAAAATACACATAATAAAACATTATTTGGTTAAATAAAAAAAATTGAAAAAATATAGCATCCTTTGTTCTTTTTAAAATCCACCAAAAAAAAACCAAAAAAGCTGATCGCAGTTTATAACAGCCCATGTGTATAAATAAACATTTTTAAAATGACAATTACAGACTAACCTCTTCTTTACAAACATTAACAAAAAAAAGACCCTTCCAACACAATTTAAAACAGCCCGGCGCCACCGGGCAAACTCTGCTAGTAATTACTAAAGCCTAATGTCATGAAGATAAAATGCTAATATTTACAAGTTACGTTCATATCCCATCTTTCCTTCAATGAGATCAAAGTGGCATGCATAACTCTCATCCTCCCCATTTTATCTTCAGAAGAACCCTGCAAGGTGGTTTAAGCTAAGAGAAACCTGCCCCCATTCCCTGTCTCAGCAGGAACATGAAACTGCATCTTTCAAGGCCTACTCTAATCACTACCCTACACTGTCTCTTACAACTCTCATAATCCTTCTAAAAGCACATACAGTATGTAACAAATGAAACAGTAATTGATAGTTCTGAACCCCTTTTGCACCCTCTCACAGAAATTTCTCCAGATTCAGCATATAGGGGCGGAAAGTCAATTCACATTTTATATTTAACTAAATTCTTATCTATTGTTGTATCAACAAAACCAAAATACCAGTACCCTGACAACATAAATATTTAGCCTCAAACTTGCACCCGAGAGATATCTTAAATTAAAGGAAGATGAGATTCCATTTTTGTTTTTATTTTATCGTCACTGCCACCTACAAAAGATCTAGTGAAATATTCCCTGAAGAAGTCTGGTAGATCAGATCAAGAACTATATTTCACCAAAACATATTAAGGGTGACATGAGTTATCATCCATTGTATTTACTGCATGATATATGATGGCAGAGTAATCACACTAAGTACACAGAATGGTTGTCACAATCATAAAACATACTACAACTTAGAATGCTTTGGATGTTTCATTTTATTTATTTATTTTTGTAGTGTACCAGCATCAAATATTTAGTCATACCTTCAAACCTACAAGGCAAGGCAAGGGTGCCCAAACTTTTCAGGCTACAGGTCGGTCATGTGGTTCCTCCTACCAGAAGTGGAAGTAAAATGCGCCTACGGAAAACACTGCCATAAATGCACCCGCAGCTGTCATAAAAATGTGGTGAAGATGGCACTGGCTGGATGATTTGGCACCGTGGGCTGGATCCAGCAAATGGGCCATAGTTTGGGCACCCTTGTTATAAGGAATATAGCATTCCAAGTTCAAAAATGAGAACTGAAATTTTTAATCAGTTTAATTTGACAAATCAACTACATTAATTTAGTATTTAGTTAGAAATCCATGAAGACCACAGACTAACTCATAAGTCAGCTTGATAAAGTAGTAAAGTACCTATAGCCGCTGCAGACTTTGGAGAAGTTACTTTTTTAAAACTATAATTTCCAGAATCCAGTATGCCAAAATTCTGGGAATTCCTGTTCAAACAGGCTCTGACCTCCTGGTGCCTAGTTAGTGGCATACATATTATCACTTGAGATATGGAAGAGAGCTGAAATATCAAATGAGAAATTGCTTCAAAGTGACATATACAAATGCTTACAAGTTCTCCTCCAGCTGACCATTTCCCATTTATACTGCAAAGTATAAATTAGTTTCCTTCCCAGAGTTAAAGGCTTTCAGAGGAATTACTGTTTCTGTGCCAACAAAGTGACAGACTGATCGAACAATAGGACATAGCTAGTAATTCAAGCAAGGATGAAAACATGGCAGAACATAACTCTTCCTGACCACAGAGATAAAATTTAGAAGGGGTAGAACTGGGAAGAATCCTCAGTGGCTGAGGATTCTGGGAGCAGTAGTCTAAAAGTTCACTTCCCCAAGCTCTGCACAGAAATCTTTTAATCGCACAAACAATCTGTCTTACACTCCTGCTTATAATATGTCTGCAACATTATCTCAAAATTGGTAACCAGGCTTGGTAATTGATAAAGTCACTAGACTTCTACTCTGTAGTGCTTCAAAGTGGTTTCCGTCCTCTATTATCATCCTATCTTCCCACAGTAGTTCAAGGATTCCCACCTCACTGTTCCTTTGTCTGCTTTTTTCTGACAAGCTCATTAACTGTGGTGACAGCTTCTTCTCCAGCCAGCCACCAAACAACCCTTACCTGTCTCACCCCTCATCCCAGAGGTGGGGAACATGCGGCCCTCCAGAAATTGTTGGACTGGAGGGCATGGCCAAGATGGCGAAGGATTAGCATCTTCTTTAATCGCTCACGCTATACAATGCGGTTATAAATGAGATCTACCACATAAAAAGCTTTTAAAAACCATCAACAACGAGATTTATATCCGTCTAAATCAAGGTGTTTTTCCTCTGGTCATCATTTCCCGGAGTCGAAGCGTGTGGAGCGGAGGCGACTGGTAAGACAAACGGCGGAAGCCGGGGGCTAAGCCAGCCACACTGCGGGCGGGTAAGACATCCGAGGAGGGGGACCAGAAAAGTTTATGAAAAGTTAAAAGACGGCTGAAAGAGAACGCGGCAGACGGTGGGAACTCTGAGGACCGAGGCAGTGAGAGCCCGGTTGTGGAAAGGCAAGTGACGAAGGAGGGAGAAAGTCGGGAGAGAGAACAAGAAGGTAAAGGATGAGTAATGGCGGCGGTGAAATCGAAAGTTAAGTGAAAGTGGAGAGGGGGAAGGAAGCACGGAGATTATTTTGGACTTTCGAGAGTGTTCGAGAGGACTAGAAAAGGTGTTGAGAAGGTTGAAGAAAGAAGAAAGAAAGAATAAGGAAAGTGCAAAGATAGATAGAAGGTTTTTGGAAGTACAGGCTGAGCAGGAGGAGGAGGAGGGGTGAGATCGGTCTTGGCCCCGGAGGATCCCAGGCACTGCAAGATACTGTGGATTTTGGGGTTATTGTATCTTTGCTTTAAATATTCAATCCTGCATATTTTTCCTTTTCCCCAAGTGATATTTTTGACTTGCTTTACTCTCCATCTTGGTGGATTTTTACTTTGGAATACTCCTCCCTGAGTTTGGAACGGAGAAAGTGCTGAGAGGATTGCAAGAGTGCTTTTTTTTTCTATTTCTCTCCTCTCCCCCTCCTGTGTTTGGATATATTGTTACCGATCTTTTCACCCTCATGAAATTTGGATACAACATTGCAATTTGATTATAAGAGACTGTGGAATCAACGGGATTAGCGAGGAGAGAGAGCCTGGATATATTCTGACACATTTGGATATACAGTGGTTGTTTTTAAACCTGTTGCCCTGCTGCTTTGAGCTGGTTACAGATGGATACAAATGGATATAGTCTTGTAATTGGGATACTGAGATTCGACACTTGCTCCTTGGAGTCACAATAAGAAAACTTTTTTTTTCCTCTTCTCCCTTTGGGCTGGCTTTTCCTTTAATAATTTGGCTGTGTTACATTAGTGGGACTTTAGTTTTTAGTTTTTTGTTTTTTTCTAACACAGTCCTAGATCTTTATTTAAAACCTGGTGCTTGGAAAAGTTTTTGAATTTGGATTATAAGAAAACTGCAGTGGTCTTTCTTTTTCTTTCTCCTGTTTTGATTGGAATAAATATCATTGGTTGGGACTAAATTTATATAAATTTATACAAAGTGAGTGGAGTAATTTAGGAACTTCACTTGTTGATATTGGATCTAGATCAAGAAATTGGGGACTTTGAAGTGGCTTTGAAACTGTTGATTGACACCACAATGGATAAATTTGTGAAAGGGAAAGGAAGGGAGGAGGAGGTGGTGCGACCTAAGAAGAAGGAGAAGGCCGCACGGAAGATGCACCTCCATCAACACCATCACCGGAGCCTGCTGTAATGGACCAAACACAATTAATGGTTGAAATGGGTAAATTGTTTCAGAAATTTGAACGAATGGAGGCAATATTATGAAAAAGCATTTGGTACCTCAAAAGCAAGAGGGGTAGCTATTTTGATTTCGACTCGGGTGGGTTTTGAAATGACAAGTAGTATTTCCGATCCGGAGGGTAGATACCTGATTGTAATATGAAAGATTGATGAAGAAGAAATAACATTGGTGAATATATATGCCCCAAATGACCAGCAAGAGCTTTTTTTAGAGAAAATGTATAAAATATTAGAGAAAGAGAGGACGACAAAAATGATAGTGGCTGGAGACTTTAATTTAATAAGGTCAAATTTAGATTGTACAAATATATTGCAAGCGCGGCGCCAAAATGGCCGCCGCACCCTTTGCGGGCCCCCCCCCCACAGGACAGAGAATCCGGGTAGTTAGGGGCGTGGCCAGCTCCCTTATAAAAGGGGTGGCCACGAGGCAGCCGCGCTGCCATTTTGCCTCAGCGACGGAGCGGAGAAGTTTTTCCTGCGCCTCCGTCGCTAGTTGGTATTGCCGGGAAGCCTTTTGGGTCGATTTTGCCTAGCTAGCTTCCCTTTTTTGCCCGAGATGCCTTCCAAAAAGAAGGCTGCTGCGAATTCAGCTCGGGCTGTTAGGAGACGCAACCCAGGTCGGAGGACCGTGGTGCCGCCTCCTCAACAGCCTCCTTTGCCATCCCCGGCTGGGGCTAGTGGCTTGGGGTCTATGGCTCCTTGGCCCGTTCAGAGTGCGGGCGCGGAGGGCGCTCCGGCCCGCGGCCCGCGAGCGGTGGACACCGCTCCTCCTTCCGCCCAACCTGTTGGGCCGACTACTGCTGGAACCCAGCCTCTCCCGGGGCCCTCTAGCCTCGGGGGGTGGCCTGGTGCCCCACCGTGGCAGGTCTCCTCACCAGCCCTACCGGGCTTCGGCCCTGGCCAATGGCCATATCTGGGCCATGGGGTGCAGGGACCTGTACCCATGCAAGGGTCAAGTGGGCCGGCCGGCTCTTTACCCATGGTTACTGTAGACACCTTACTGGCCCGTATTGCGGCCTTAGAGGAGTCTTTGGCCCGGGCCAGTCAGGCAGGTGCCCCTTTCGGGGTACCTTTGGAGGCGCTATCGGCAGCAGGACAACGGCCGGCGGGGAGGGTTGAGCTGCTGCAGGCGGGTGGCGCGGCTCCGGCCACTGCCTCGCAGCTCCCCAGCCAGCAACCTGGCGCGGGTCAAGTCCCGGTGATGAGCTCTACATCGGTCGTGAGCTCCGATGGGGGCGGCCCGCGGGGGTGCAGCATGTGAGTATATGGTGCAAACGAGTACATCCACACACATTCCCAATATAGGGGGGACCTTTCAGTGGCCTTGGCCTCGCGCGGGTGGTGCAGGGGCTACGCCGCTGGCGACCCACCCGGCGACAACTACTGCCACCATGCCCGCTGGGGTGGGCATTGGTTCTTACACTGCTGGGAACGTACTTGGGGTGGCAGGGTTAACTCAGGCCCCTTTGGGTAGGCCAGCTATCCCCTTTTCGGCTTTGCCGACGGCAGGGTATTCCCTGCCATTGGGTGATCACTTGGCTCAGGCTACCAGAGAAAAGATATGGCGAGGGGAGTACGTGGATATCTTCTCACTCCTGAACAGAGAGCCCACTAAGGAAGAAAGGGAGGGTCAGGATGAGAAGGACAAGGAGCAGGCACGCCGCCGTAAGCCGCCGCGTACCTGGGCTAACTGGCTCCCCGCTTATTTGATATACATGGCGGTGTATTTGAGGGCGCGGCCGGATCTAGCTATTCCCATGGTCCAATATTTGGACAACATATACAGGGCGATGGTAGATTTCCCGGGCCCCTCATGGCTAGCATATGATGAGGAATTCCGTATGAGGATTCCCCTGCACCCCGAGATGAGATGGGATGAGCCGTGCCAGAGACTGTGGCTCTTGTATATGACACCCACACGTCCTGCCCCGGGGGATAGATACCATTGTGGACATGCGGTCCAGCGAGCAGCCCCAGCGCAGGTTACCCGCCAAATGGCGGGGCAGGGGGTTCCAGCCCGCCTGCTGTGCTGGACTTTCTCGTCCAATGGTTCCTGCAGTCGGAAGAACTGCAGGTATAAGCACGAGTGTCCCACATGTTCTGGTCCCCGTGCAGCCTCTGCTTGTCCCAAGCCTGGAGGGGTGCGAGGCAGAGGGAGGGGTGGACAGTGGGCTGGCAAGCCTGCCACGGATGGAGCTAGTTCTCCGAAAGGCTCCCTCCCCAATTAAGGTGGACATGCTGGAGCGCTGGCTCGCATCGTACCCAAGGGGAGAGGACAGGGAGTACCTCACCCAAGGTTTTAAGCAGGGATTTCGTATCCCTTTCATGGGTGATAGATCTCCTCAGGATGCTCCCAACCTTTTATCCCTCAGAGGAAGGGAGGAGGTAGCCGAGGCCAGCATTAAAAAGGAGTTAGACGCGGGCAGGGTCGCCGGACCTTTTCCCGCACCCCCTTTTCCCAACCTTAAGGTTTCACCATTGGGTTTGGTTCCTAAAAAGTCCCTAGGTGAGTTTCGCCTTATTCATCATTTGTCCTACCCAGCCGGCCGATCGGTCAACGATGCGATACCTGATGACCTTTGTTCGGTCAGGTATACATCGTTCGACCATGCGCTGCGCATGGTGCGCTCGTGTGGCCCGGGTGCCTTGCTGGCCAAGTGCGACATTAAGTCAGCTTTTCGCCTCTTGCCGGTGCACCCGGGCGACTTTGAATTGCTGGGTTTTAAATTTAAAGGGGAGTATTATTTTGATAAGGCAATGCCTTTTGGCTGCTCCATATCATGCTCGGCTTTCGAGCGTTTTAGTACCTTCCTAGAGTGGGCTTTCGTCCGCAGGTCAGGGTCCCGGTCTGTAGCCCATTACCTGGATGACTTTTTATTCGGGGGTGAACGGGGCTGGGACACGTGTGCACGTCTCCTCAATACATTTCAGACGCTAATGCAGGAACTGGGTGTCCCTTTAGCGCCCGAAAAGACCGAGGGCCCGTCGACCAAACTAGTATTCCTGGGGGTTGAGATTGATACAGTAGTACAGGCTTCTAGGTTACCGGGTGATAAGGTGTCCAGGATAGTGACCCTTATCTCGGAATTGCTGGCTAAGCGTAAGGCATCCCTGAGGGAACTGCAGGTGCTACATGGGCACCTCAATTTTGCCTGCAGGGTGGTCGCACCGGGCAGGGCTTTCGCCCGGCGCTTATGCGACGCCATGGCAGGGTTATCCAGGCCCCACCACAGAGTCAGGCTTACCCGGGGTATCAGGGCAGACATGTTTGTCTGGTTGCAATTCCTGAGGGAGTTTAATGGGGTCTCATTTTGGAGGTCTGACCTCCTGGCATCCCCCAATTTCCAGATCCAGTCAGATGCCTCAGGATCCCTGGGTTATGGGATGTACTTCAATGGGAAGTGGGCCTATGGTGGGTGGCCACCGGCATGGGCAGGCACAGGTCGCCTGCGGGATCTCACATACCTGGAATTTTTTCCCATTCTGGGGGCTTTGATGCTATGGGGCGAACAGTGGGCTAATTCGGTGGTGCATTTCTGGTGCGACAATGCTGCCGTGGTGCACATTGTCAATGCACAGACTTCTAAATCGCCCAGGGTCATGGATCTAGTGCGCCATTTTGTGCTGCGCTGCCTGCGCCTCAACGTCTTGTTCAGGGCCAGGCATGTCCCAGGGGTTAATAACGATATTGCTGACGCTTTGTCCCGCCTGCAGATCTCCCGGTTCCGCGCCTTGGCCCCGGATGCGGAGGAATTTCCCTCGCCACTCCCGGACGAGATGTGGACTATTGGCAAGGAGAGGTGAACCGGGCGATTGGCCTGTCACTAGCGCCACGCACGCGTAAGGCGTATCAACAAGCATTCAATTTGTATAGGGCTTTTGCTACTCGATTTCAATGGCCAGAGACCTGGCCCATCCCGGTGGACCATGTTCTGCGGTTCATGGTTCACCTGCATGCACAGGGCCTTGCACCTCGCACCATAGCATCCAAGCTCTAGGCGTTGGCTTTTATGGCCAAAGTAGGGGGTCATGTGGATACCACCTCTGACTTCCGTGTGAGACACGTTTTGGAGGGGTGGGTGCGCGAGCGCGGGCGTTGCCCGGACGACCGGCACCCTATTTCCCCAGGGGTTCTTACCCAGTTGGCCCGGGGCTGGCCAGGCCTCTGTTTTGATCATTATGAGGCAGCCCAATCGCATGCAGCCACAACGGTGGCATTTTTTGGAGCGCTCCGCATCAGCGAACTCGTGATGCTGTCTAAGGCGGATGCAAGTGGTAGGGCACTGGAACGCGGAGATGTATATGTTGCCAAAGACTGGGCCCAGTTGAGGATTCGCTCCTCTAAAACAGATCAGCATGGCGTAGGCAGTGGAGTAAGACTGCTACGGTGTTCTTTGGCAGACATCTGTCCGGTTGGTGCCCTACAGGAATACCTGGCACTGCGTGGCATGCACCACGGCCCGTTTTTCTGTCACCAAGATGGGTCTCCCCTTACTAAATTTCAGTTTTGGAAGGTGACTGCCAGAGCCCTCACCAGGGTGGGACTACCGGGTGCCCGTTCTGGCACGCATTCGTTCCGTATTGGCGCAGCCTCTACAGCGGCTGCTTTTGGGTACTCTGGGGCTGACATACGTAGCAGGGGGAGGTGGGGCTCACAATGTTTTCAGTTTTATGTGCGCCCACTCCCGCCATGAGTACCAATCCAGTCACCTTACCTTCCTTTTTCTCAATTTTCTTACAGACCCTGGGTGTCGTATTACACCGGTGACAGTATGGCTGGTGGGCCACAGCTATGTGCTCAGGGCAGCGCGTTACGCTGCGGCGACAGAGTGGGGACCCCGACTGGGACTGGGTGACCACGCCAGTCTCTCATGGCACGGTAAGCCTGGGATGTTATGGCGGGAGCTGCGGCCTTTCCTTTTTTCTGGCCTGGGGGCTGACCCGCCTGACATTCTAATCATCCACTTGGGGGGCAATGATTTGGGCCAGGTCACCGGCTTATCGCTCAAGCATGCGATTTGCGAGGACCTCGCCTACTTGCATTATGTCTGGCCTGCCACAGCCCTGGTTTGGTCGGACATTGTTCCGCGCCACTCGTACAGAGGGGGCGTTAACCTCCTGGCCCTTGACCGAGCTAGGCGCGCGGTCAATAAGGCAGTGGCGCGGTTTCTCACCACCAGGGCTTGGGGACGGGTTAGTCATCACCCCGATATTAGTCTACAAAATTGTGACTTGTATGCAGGGGATGGGGTCCATCTGTCGCGAGGAGGTATGGACCTCCTGTTGGGTGACTGGCGAGCAGGCCTGTTGACCGAGCTGACGGTCTGGGGGGGGCGTCAGGTCTTCTGTGAAGCCCCTCCGTGTGGCGGGTAGCACTGGTAAGGTAAACAGTATGACCCACAAGTATCCGGCAGGTTCGCAATTGACTGGACAACACTAGACAGGAATAAAGTAGTTAAACGTTGTCCGGTCAACGACGAATCAGGCGATGGGGTGATGATGATTGCTAACCAGCATGCATCACCCCTGTGATTTCACGGATACGCGTCAGAGGGTGGGGTCATGAGTTAGTTATTGACTACGGTCAACAATTTGTTTGTTGTTAACAAACAAATTGATACAATTTGATACATTGTAACCAATTGCCGTTGGCAATTTTGGGGTGGTACCTTACCAGTGTTACTTCGGCCTGCTTGCCTTAGGAATTATGATTGGTCGTTTTACCAATACAAATTTATAATTCGGACTAGGGCATTGAATCAATAAATGTGGCCCTTTGCTGTTATCCACTTTCAATGTTGTCTGTGTCCGTTATTGGGGGGGTGCGCCTGCAATGCAAGCGCGGCGCCAAAATGGCCGCCGCGCCCTTTGCGGGCCCCCCCCCCACAGGACAGAGAATCCGGGTAGTTAGGGGCGTGGCCAGCTCCCTTATAAAAGGGGTGGCCACGAGGCAGCCGCGCTGCCATTTTGCCTCAGCGACGGAGCGGAGAAGTTTTTCCCTCCACCCCCTCCCTAGTTAACAGTGTGATTATGGTCGCTTCGGGGCCGGGTGGGAATTTTTGGTTGGGACCCACATTGGCTTCGGGTCCTGGCTTTTTTGCCCATCCCACACTGTTGCTATGGTTTGATATAGGGGTCTTTCTTAGTTCCTACTGTTGACTTTGGTCACATGGGCGGGTAGCACTGGTAAGGTAAACAGTATGACCCACAAGTATCCGGCAGGTTCACAATTGACTGGACAACACTAGACAGGAATAAAGTAGTTAAACGTTGTCCGGTCAACGACGAATCAGGCGATGGGGTGATGATGATTGCTAACCAGCATGCATCACCCCTGTGATTTCACGGATACGCGTCAGAGGGTGGGGTCATGAGTTAGTTATTGACTACGGTCAACAATTTGTTTGTTGTTAACAAACAAATTGATACAATTTGATACATTGTAACCAATTGCCGTTGGCAATTTTGGGGTGGTACCTTACCAGTGTTACTTCGGCCTGCTTGCCTTAGGAATTATGATTGGTCGTTTTACCAATACAAATTTATAATTCGGACTAGGGCATTGAATCAATAAATGTGGCCCTTTGCTGTTATCCACTTTCAATGTTGTCTGTGTCCGTTATTGGGGGGGTGCGCCTGCAATAAGATATGGGAAAAGAACTAAGAAGCCGATTTTGGATAACTGGATGGCAGCACTAGGGTTGAAGGATACATGGAGAGAGTTTAAGGGGTCGGAAAGGGTCTACACCTATTTTTCACATTACATAATTCATATTCTAGAATAGATTATATATTTGTATCAGAGAATATAATTAAAAGCATTGATGAGGCAGACGTAGGTATTTTTAAAGAATCAGATCATGCAAAAATGATGATAGAACTGAGAAAGAGGATCGGGGGAAAAAGAGAAGGGTATGGAGGTATGATGCTAAATTATATAAGGAACCTAAAATTAAAGAACAAATAATGGAGAATTGGAAGGAGAGTTGGTATTGGAACGACACAAATGAGGTAAATTTCAATGTGGTATGGGACGCCATGAAGTCGGTTTTTAGAGGGGAGAGTATTAAATTGGCTAGTATTAGAAATAAACAATGTAAAGTGGTGCAAGATAAAATTCAGACTGAGATAGAACATTTACAAGAACAGCATGCAAGAACTAAGGATAAGAAGGTATTTGATAATATGCAAAGATTAAAGACTGAATTGATAGGAAAAGATATAGACAAGGTAAAAAGAGATTTGGTATATTTAAAAAGAGAATATTTTGAATATAGCAATAAGAATTCAAAATTATTAGCGAGGGTCGCAAAGGAAAAGAGAGAAAAAAGAGAAATTGGAGTTTTGATTAATAAAGATGGGGTTAGATGCAACAGAACCGGGGATAAATGTTTTATCAGGATTTATATACAAAAAAGAAGATAGATGAGATGAAATTTAAAAAAAACAATTGGAGAAACAAATAATTAATAAGATAGACCAGGAACATCGGAATAGAATGGAAGACCAGATTACGGAAAAAGAAATAAAAGATGTCATTGCTAGATTAAAAACAGATAAAGCACCTGGAGAAGATGGCTTACCGGCCGAGTTTTATAAGGAGTTTAAAGATTTAGTGGTTGCAAAATTGACTAAACTTTATAATTATATAATGGAAGGTGGACAAATCCCGATTTCATGGTATAGGACCATAATAGTGTGGTTGCCAAAACCGGGGAAGGATTTGGAAAAAGTCGAATCATATAGACCAATTTCATTGATAAATCAAGATGCTAAGATCTTCACAGCGATATTGGCCAATAGATTGAATAATTTTATGGATAATTATATAAATGAGGATCAGGTGGGTTTTTTGAAAGGTAGACATATGTCGAATTTGACAAGAAGAGTTATAGATTTAATAAACGTGATAGGACAAACAAAAGAAAAAGTAGGCTTATTATCATTAGATATTTTTAAGGCATTTGATTCTTTACAAATGCTATGGATTTGGAGATAAATTTAGAAAGGCAATTGAACAATTATATCAGCAAGGTACTGCAATAGTAAGAGTAAATAATGAGTATACAGAAGACGTGAAATTCGAAGCAGGTACTAGGCAGGGCTGCCCACTTTCCCCAATTTTATTTATTATAGCAATGGAAATGCTGGCAAAAGCTGTAACGGAAGATAAAGAAATAGATGGGGTCTTAGGCAATAAGATAAATCTTTATGCGGATGATACTTTGATAATAACTAAACATCCGGTAAAGGCATTGGATAGAATACAAACGTTATTAAAGGATTTTGAAGATATCACGGGTTTGAGAATAAATTGGGATAAATCAGAAATGATATTATGAAATATGAGTAAAGAAGATCAACAAAAGATAAAGGGGAAAAGTAACCTACAAATTAAGGATAATTTGAAATATTTAGGGATAAATATTTTAAATAAAATTGAAGACCTTAAGAAATTGAATTACGTAAAATTGAAAAAAGAATTTAAGATTAGAATACAGGGGTTACAAAGATTGAAGTTGTCTTGGTTTGGAAGAATAGCTATGAGTAAAATGATGTTAAAATAAAACAACATCTGGGGGGTGCAAATTCTTGTTATTGCCAAGAATCAATTTTTTATTTTATGCACTTCCAATTCAACTTAAGGATAAGGAAATTAATGAGTTTCAAACAATGATTAATAGTTTTTGTAACCGGGAGGAAAGAACTATATTGGCTAAAAAGTTTTGGTATTTATCCCAGAAAGATGGGGGATTAGGAATGCCAAACTTAATGACATACTATAGAGCATTTCAAATTAAGAACGTTGTGAAGATCTTAGCAAGGAAAAAGGTAATTTGGAAAGAAATTGAAATGAAAGAACTTAGTTATATGGGGAAAATAGTTTTTTTTTTTTTTAGGAAGTGGCATCGGGAAAGTAGATATTAAAAATAAAATGATGAGGACAACATTAAGAATATGGGGAAAAGTGAGGAAGGTGTTGGTATAATACTTCCCCCATTATTGAATTGGAGGATATTGCAGATTTTCCAATAAAAATTAATAAAAGGATTAAAGAAGTATTAGATAAAAATGAAGTTTTCCTGCTGAAAGACTGGATACGGGCCTGTAGAGATAATGAGAGAAAAACAACTTTGTATTTACAAATGAAATTGAATTGGTTTCAAATAGGGATGGTAAATAAGTGGAATTGTAAATTTTTGAATGAAGCTGGATTAGAAAGAGAGAGGACTGAATTTTAAGAACTAGTTCTAAAAATAAGAAAGGGACAAAGAGAAATAAAGGGGCTGGTGAGCAAAATATATATAATGATAAACAAGTAAGGTAATCCACAGGAGAAATTGAAAGTAAGATGGGAACAGGATCTAGGGATAGAGATAGAGGATCAAAATTGGAAAAATAAATGGAAGAAAAGAATTATGAGAACTCTGTCGGTAAGAGTAAAAGGTAAAGGTAAAGGTTTCCCTTGCTCGAAAGCCAGTCGTATCCGACTCTAGGGTGCAGTGCTCATCTCTGTTTCTAAGCCGAAGAGCCAGCGCTGTCTGCTATTGCAGACATTTCCGTGGTCATGTGGCAGGCATGACTAGACACCGGAGCGCACGGAACGCTGTTACCTTCCCACCGAAGTGGTCCCTATTTATCTACTTGCAATTTCTTGCTTTCGAACTGCTAGGTTGGCAGGAGCTGGGATGAAGACGGGAGCTCATTTCCGTCCTGCACAGAGTAAAGGAGCACGATTATAAAATGTTGTGGAGATGGTATTTGACCCCAGTGAGATTACATCAGATAAATAAAAAGAATGATAAAATGTGTTGCCGTTGTAAGATTGCACTGGGTACATATGAACATATGTGGTGGAATTGTAGAGTGGTAAAGAATTTTTGGGAATGAATTTAGAATGAAATAAATGAAATTATGGGAACAAAAATCAAACTGGGTTCAAATACCATTATGCTGACAGATGTGGAAGATATAAACTTAAGCAAAGATTAAAAAGTGTTATTAGAAATAATGCTGACAACGGGTAGAATGTGTATTGCGAGAAAATGGAAAAATGAAGTTAATATAAAAATTGAGGAATGGTATAAGGAAATGTGGGATTTAGCATTGAATGATAAGTTAACACATGAGATAAATATGAAAAGGATATTATTAAAGAAAATAGATTCTGGAAGGTTTGGAAAACCTTTGTGGATTACTCATTGAAGGGTGAAGAGTTGAATAGACCTGTACCTGCTCACAAGAGCTTTTGGGAATGATTTTACTGAGAAACTCCGTGCACTCCAGGGCAATGTAAATAACACATGGTGGTTAGTTTTTTCTTTTTTTTCTTTTTAATATTGGTTAAATTGTTTACTCTTATATTTAGTTTTGTTATGTTTGTACTAAAAGTATGAGCTAGAATTGTGACTTGGTGGATATAAGATATAACAGAGAGTATGTAATGTATACTAAGACGGTGAAAAAACTAAAATTTCAGATTTGGTATTAGATAAAAATTTAGTATTAATAAATATAATTACAAGACTGAAGGGGGAAGCAATATAATACCGAGTCACAACAGTATTATAGACTTATGACTTGTTGTTGCTTTTATTATTGTATGTGATTTTGAAGTTGGTCTTTATATATTGTATTTATGTTTAAAATTCAATAAAAATTAATATGATTTTTTTTTTGTTGGACTCCAATTCCCATCAGCAATTTCCAGCAAAGACAAAAATAACCTCTGAAGGACTACTCATCCCTGACCTCTCTCCTCCCTTTGACCTTCATCCAGGTCAATTCAGCCCTAAGACATATCTGAAAGAAGGACATATCTGTCCTTCTGCCCATGCATCTAATCTCCAAGATTCATCTCCTGCCTTCAACAAAGTCTCCATAGAATTCATTGATTTTTATTACCATTAGGCACCAGTTAAACCTTCAAACTAAATCATGGATGTGTGACAAAAGAATTGCAGCTTCAGGTATGTAATTATTATGAATATTACTCTGTATTTATGCTACCTATATTCCTTCAAATGCTATGCAACTTTTTTTCCCATCCCTGCTGAGTCGACCCTGGTTGGAACAAACCTATTAACAATCAAAATTCTATTGAGTAGCCAAGGTGGTTTTTAGATTTCAAAGGTTAATTTTCATCTCCTCTACCCTCTCCCTCTATGTGTATATCAGCGTCCAGAATAATAGCACTTTATCTATTCAAGATGCTGTTCAAAATTTAACTAGTCTGCCCACACAACAGCAGTGTACAGCAAGCCTCCTTTTAAAAACACACACATAGGTGGGCAAATTAGGGAGAAATGAGCTGTTCAAGGTCATACTGCAAGTGCGTAGAAGAGACCACATTGCTATTCAAGAGCAGAGAGGGATCTCCTTCCTGCCATAGCTTATGGTACTGTAGGAGGGAGCAGCTGTCCAAAGCTCCACTCAATGTCAAGTGAAAGGAGGTTGCACGTTTTTCAAGAGACATAAATTTTGCACTTTCAGGAATGTTGGCAATACCTGAACAAAGATGCCAGAAAGGGGGTGGTATTGTGGAATTTAGCTGGGTTTTCATGGCTGCCAGTTGAACCAAACTCTACTTTGTCAAGACCAGACTGTATGTGCTTGCACATTATTTCTTGTAGGAAAAGAAATCCACACCGTTTTCTTCACTCTATCTATTACATAAGATCATTCTTCCTGGCAGGTTACTCTACAGCAGGGTTACCCAAACTATGGCCTGTGGACCAGATCTAGCCCCCGGTGCCAAAGCATCTGGCCCGTACCACCCATGCTGCTCCCAGAAGTAGAAGTAAAACACGCCCGTGCATGCACAAAATGCTGCCAGAAATGACCCACAGCTGTCATAAATGTGTTTAGGAAAGTCACGGGTGCATCTATGGCACGTTTTACTTCCGCTTCCAGTGGGAGGAACAATGTGACCAGCACGCTCAACTATGTGATCAGCCTGCAGTCCAAAAAGTTTGGCCACCTTTCATGTTCAGGGAATGAAGAAGCAGATGAGTGAAGTAGTGAAATTCAGCTCTTTAATAGTGAGGTTTGAACACAGTTTGGATGGGGCAAAACTCGGACTTCTATACACTATAAACAGTAACAGTAACAATAATACAACAAGCCCATTGGCTAACAGAGTGTGCACATTTTCGATCCACTTATTTGCATAAGAATAGATACATGAGAAAAGCATACCTGTCAACCATCCTGATTTGGCCGGGATTACCCCGTAATTCGGCGCCGATTTGCACCATTTCCCGACCCGCGCTGCCAAAACCCCGTAATTTGGCAGCGGGGGAAAGGAGGCACTGCGCAGCCCATCTGTGCAGGTCGCGTTGCACGCATGCGTGGAAGGGCTCTACACTTCCGTAGCTCCCTTCCACGCATGCACAGAAGGCTATGCAAGTGCCGTAGCCCTCCACGCGCATGCGTACAATGCGACCTGCGCAGATCCGGTTTGCACAGGTCCCGGATTCGCCGGAGACGAGGTTGACAGGTATGGAGAAAAGATACATTCCGCTCCTACAACAAGCCCATTGGCTAACATTGCAGGCGCACCCCCCCAATAACGGACACAGACAACATTGAAAGTGGATAACAGCATAGGGCCACATTTATTGATTCAATGCCCTAGTCCGAATTATAAATTTGTATTGGTAAAACGACCAATCATAATTCCTAAGGCAAGCAGGCCGAAGTAACACTGGTAAGGTACCACCCCAAAATTGCCAACGGCAATTGGTTACAATGTATCGATTTGTATCAATTTGTTTGTTGACAACAAACAAATTATTGACCGTAGTCAATAACTAACTCATGACCCCACCCTCTGACGCGTATCCGTGAAATCACAGGGGTGATGCATGCTGGTTAGCAATCGTCATCACCCCATCGCCTGGTTCGTCGTTGACCGGACAACGTTTAACTAATTTATTCCTGTCTAGTGTTGTCCAGTCAATTGCGAACCTGCCGGATACTTGTGGGTCATACTGTTTACCTTACCAGTGCTACCCGCCAATGTGACCAAAGTCAACAGTAGGAACACAGAAAGACCCCTATATCAAACCATAGCAACAGTGTGGGATGGGCAAAAAAGCCAGGACCCGAAGCCAATATGGGTCCCAACCAAAAATTCCCACCCGGCCCCGAAGCGACCATAATATCACACTGTTAACTAGGGAGGGGGTGGAGGGGAAAAAACTTCTCCGCTCCGTCGCTGAGGTAAAATGGCAGCTCGGCTGCCTCGTGGCCACCCCTTTTATAAGGGAGCTGGCCACGCCCCTAACTACCCGGATTCTCTGTCCTGTGGGGGGGGGCCGCAAAGGGCGCGGCGGCCATTTTGGCGCCGCGCTTGCATTGCAGGCGCACCCCCCCAATAACGGACACAGACAACATTGAAAGTGGATAACAGCATAGGGCCACATTTATTGATTCAATGCCCTAGTCCGAATTATAAATTTGTATTGGTAAAACGACCAATCATAATTCCTAAGGCAAGCAGGCCGAAGTAACACTGGTAAGGTACCACCCCAAAATTGCCAACGGCAATTGGTTACAATGTATCGATTTGTATCAATTTGTTTGTTGACAACAAACAAATTATTGACCGTAGTCAATAACTAACTCATGACCCCACCCTCTGACGCGTATCCGTGAAATCACAGGGGTGATGCATGCTGGTTAGCAATCGTCATCACCCCATCGCCTGGTTCGTCGTTGACCGGACAACGTTTAACTAATTTATTCCTGTCTAGTGTTGTCCAGTCAATTGCGAACCTGCCGGATACTTGTGGGTCATACTGTTTACCTTACCAGTGCTACCCGCCACACGGAGGGGCTTCAAAGAAGACCTGACGCCCCCCCCCAGACCGTCAGCTCGGTCAACAGGCCTGCTCGCCAATCGCCCAACAGGAGGTCCATACCTCCTCGCGACAGATGGACCCCATCCCCTGCGTACAAGTCATAATTTTGTAGACTAATATCGGGGTGATGACTGACCCGTCCCCAAGCCCTGGTGGTAAGAAAACGCGCCACCGCCTTATTGACCGCGCACCTAGCGCGGTCAAGGGCCAGGAGGTTAACGCCCCCTCTGTAAGAATGGCACGGGACAATGTCCGACCAAACCAGGGTTGTGGCAGGCCAGACATAATGCAAGTAGGCGAGTTCCTCGCAAATCGCATGCTTGAGCGACAAGCCGGTGACCTGGCCCAAATCATTGCCCCCCAGGCGTATGATTAGAATGTCAGGCGGGTCAGCACCCAGGCCAGAAAAAAGGAAAGGCCGCAGCTCCCGCCATAACATCCCAGGCTTACCATGCCCTGCGAGACTGGCGTGGTCACCCAGTCCCAGTCGGGGTCCACTCTGTCGCCGCAGCGTAACGCGCTGCCCTGCGCACATAGCTGTGGCCCACCAGCCATACTGTCACCGGTGTAATACGACACCCAGGGTCTGTAAGAAAATTGAGAAAAAGGCGGTAAGGTGACTGGATTGGTACTCATGGCGGGAGTGGGCGCACATAAAACTGAAAACATTGCGAGCCCCACCTCCCCATGCTGCGTATGTCAGCCCCAGAGTACCCAAAAGCAGCTGCTGTAGAGGCTGCACCAATCCGGAACGAATGTGCGCCATAACGGGCACCTGGTAGGCCCACCCTGGTGAGGGCTCTGGCTGTCACCTTCCAAAACTGAAATTTAGTAAGGGGAGACCCATCTTGGTGACAGAAAAACGGGCCGTGGTGCATGCCACGCAGTGCCAGGAATTCCTGTAGGGCACCAACCGGACAGATGTCTGCCAAAGAACAACGTAGCAGTCTTACACCACTGCCTACGCCATGCTGATCTGTTTTAGAGGAGCGTATCCTCAACTGGGCCCAGTCTTTGGCTACGTAGACATCTTCGAGTTCCAGTGCCCTACCACTTGCATCCGCCTTAGACAGCATCACGAGTTCGCTGACGCGGAGCGCTCCAAAAAGGCCACCGTTGTAGCCGCATGAAGTGGGCTGCCTCATTTCCAAAACAGAGGCCAGGCCAGCCCCGGGCCAATTGGGTGAAAACCCTGGGAAAATCTTGCATCCGCCTTACTCAGCATCTCAAGCTCGCCGATGCGGAGGGCTCCAAAAAGGCCACCGTTGTAGCCGCATGAAGTGGGCTGCCTCATTTATCAAAACTGAGGCCAGGCCAGCCCCGGGCCAATTGGGTAAAACCCTGGTAAAATCTTGCATCCGCCTTATTCAGCATCTCAAGCTCGCTGATGCGGAGCGCCTCCAAAAAGGCCACCGTAGTAGCCGCATGAAATGGGCTGCCTCATCTATCAAAACAGAGGCCAGGCCAGCCCCGGGCCACTTGGGTAAAAAAAACCCCTGGGTAAATGGGGTGGCGGTCGCCCGGGAAACGCCCGCGCACGCGCACCCACCCCTCCCAACATGTCTCACCCGGAAGTCATTGGTGCTGTCACACAACCTCCCACTTTGGCCATAAAGCCAACCCGACAGCTGAGATGCTATGGTGCGTGGTGCAAGGCCCTGGGCATACAGGTAAACCATGAACCGCAGAACATGGGTTACTGGGCTCGGCCAGGTTCCTGGCAATCGAAATCGGGTACATAATACTCTGAAGGAACTAAATGCGTGGTGATACGCCTTACTATGCATGGCGCTATTGACAGGCTAATCGCCCGGTTCACCTCTACTTGCCAACATTCCATCTCTCGTCCGGGAGTGGCGAGGGAAATTCCTCCGCATCCGGGGGCCGAGGCATGGAACCGGGAGATCTGCAGGTAGGACAAAGCAGCAGTAATATCATTATCAACCCTTGGGACATGCCTGGCCCTGAAGGGAACGTTGAGGCGCAGGTTGCATAACACAAACCAGCTCCATGACCCCGGGCGATTTGGAAATCTGTGGAGTGACGATGCGGACAACAGCCGCGTTGCCATGCCGAAATTGCACAACCGAGTTGGCCCACTCCTTGCCCCATAGCATCAAAGCACCCAGGGTAGGTAAACATTCCAGATACGTGAGACCCTGCAGGCGACCCTTGCCTGCCCAGGATGGTGGCCACCCACCATAGGCCCACTTCCAATGGAAGTACATCCATAAACCCAGGAATCCTAAGGTATCGGACTGCATCTGAAAGCAAGGGGGAGCCAGGAGATCAGACCCCAAAATGACACCCCGTTGAACTACCTCTGGACCCATGGCCAGACAAGCACGTCTGCCCCGATACCCCGGGTAAATCTGAGCCTGTGGTGGGGCCTGGATAATCCCGCCATGGCGTCGCACCAGCGCAGAGCAAATGCCCTGCCCGGTGCGACGACCCTGCCAGCAAAGCTGGGGTGACCATGTAGCACCAGAAGTTCCCTCAGTGATGCCACGCGCTCGGCCAGCAAGACCAAGACAAGGGCCACTAGCCTTGACACCTTATCCCGCTGCAACCTAGAATCCTGCGCTACCGTGTAACTCTCCACCCCAGGACTACTAGCTGTGGAGATGGGCCCTCGGTCTTTTCGGGCGCTAAAGGGACACCAAGTTCCTCCATTAGCGTCTGAAATGTGTTGAGGAGACGTGTATACGTGTCCCAGCCCCGTTCAGCCCCGAATAAAACCATCCAGGGAATGGGCTACAGACCGGGACCCTGACCTGCGGACAAAAGCCCACTCTAGGAAAGTGGTGAAACGCTCGAATACCGAGCCCCCATGGACTAGGCAAAAGGCATGGCATCATTGAAATAATATGCTCCCCAGGACGGGGGTGCAGGGACAGGTCCAACGACCCTGCCCGCATAGACCCTCTTGTGAAAGCTGGCAGCAGCCACCTCCTCCCTCCCCCTAAGGGATAAAAGACTGGGGGCATCCTGAGGAGACCTATTACCCATGAAAGGGATCCGGAACCCCTGCCTAGAACCCTGAAGGAGATAACCCGCATCCTCTCCCTTCGGGTACAATGTGAGCCAACTCTCCCACACGTCCACCTTAATTGGGGAGGGAGCCCTTCGGTGGACTAGATCCATCTGCGGCAGTCTTGCCAGCCCCGTCTGCCCCACCCTCTGCCCCGCATCCCTCTAGGCCTGGGACAGGCAGAGGCCGCGTGGGGGCCAACACAGGTGGGACACTCCTGTCTGTATTTGCAATTCTTCCCATTGCAGGAGCCATTGTCCGAGAAGGTCCAGCACAGCAGGCGGGCTGTAACCCCCTGCCCCGCCACTTGGCGGGGTGCCTGCGCTGGAGCAGCTCGCTGGACCGCCATTCCACAATGATACATCTCCCTAGGCGCAGTGCGCGTGGGGTCATGTACAGAAGCCACAGCTTCTGACAGGGCTCATCCCACTTCATCTCCGGGTGTAGGGGCACTCTTGTACGGAATTCTTTTTTTCCATAAGCCAACCACGACGTGCGTGGTGGCTAGCCAATCATCGGGAAGGCCGTTGTCGGTACAAAATGTAGACCAGGCATGCGCAGCGGGACCTGGATAGCCCATGCAGTGCCACATACTGCCCCGGGGCAGAAATCCCCACCCCCAGGGTCGTGCCATAATGCAACCAAGGGCACTGGGATAGAATGACAAGTGATGCCCCACTAGCCTCTAATTGGCAAGGCGAAGAGCACTGAACCACCCCGCTGAAAGTGGACTGAGATGTGGGCGTATTCAACTTGACCCCATACTCACTAGTTGCACCCCCGTGAGCCGCCCCCACTGGGGGTTCCGGCACACCGTGGGCGTCGGAGCTCGCGACCGAAATCGAGCTCTAGGACGACCTCCAACGCATTCCAATCGCTGTACCGGACAAACAGGGAGCTGCGAGGCAGCGGCAGGCACAGGCTGGACTGTCTCCATAAGCCCGACCCAGCCGGCCGCCTGTTACAGAGTGACAGCGGTGGAAGTAGCCGGCGGACAGGAGGGCCCGGTAGATCGGAAAAGGACCCCCCACCCACTGGATTGCTAAGGATGCCTCCAGTACAGCCAAACGTGCCAACCAGGCACCCCCAGCCACAGTAAACCCCCAGCAGGTGGGCCAGGCGGGCCGGACGGCCCGACGGGAAGTGTGCCAGAGGCCCTGAATTCAGAGCCTGTGCCCGAATAAGCCATGCCCCAAAATTCCAGCCCCTAATTGGCAAAAACATGCTGTGAGGCAGCACCAGGCCCTCCCCCCAATTGTCCCGGCCCCTGGCGGGCCGCCGTGGGCCAAGGGCCGCATCCCCCGCAGGGCCGGCCTGGGGTTGAAAACGGCACGGCACGGGAGCTCATCCTGTCCTGCATGCGCAGAAATTGAAACACTGACCTTAAACAACCCAGTCAGCTTCTGTAGCACTGGATACACTGCAGTCCTACTTAAAGTTTGGGCACCCCTAAGTTGGAAAAATCAGTGAGCGACGGAGCAAACTTCTCTGCTCCCCCGCGCTCTGAAGGCAATAGGCTGGAAAGCCGAAAGGAAGCCTCGAACAAAGGCTGGCAACTCAAGCCTCTTGCAAAGCGGCAGAAGGGAATAAAGCGACGGAAAAAACTCCTCCTCACCGTCGCTTTATTTGTACACTCACCAGCCATTCAAGGAGTATAGAGCAACACGATCCCTATCCAGGGCTCAGCACCCACTGACTGGAAAGCCGGAGCACGAGAGCGTTTGCAGTGCTCAGGAATCAAACTCCGACCCTCCAGGCAGCGAGTTCAGGATCTTAATCCCCTGAGCCACAGGGGTCCGACAGAGCGACGGGGGAAAAAACTTCTCCGCTCCGTCGCTGAGGTAAAATGGCAGCTCGGCTGCCTCGTGGCCACCCCTTTTATAAGGGAGCTGGCCACGCCCCTAACTACCCGGATTCTCTGTCCTGTGGGGGGGGGCCCGCAAAGGGCGCGGCGGCCATTTTGGCGCCGCGCTTGCAGTGTGTGCACATTTTTCGATCCACTTATTTGCATAAGAATAGATACATGAGAAAAGATATATTCCGCTCCTGTCAGAAAACACAGTTAACATACATAACACCACCCTACTCTACAATGTGTGTGTGTCTGTCTGTCTGTCTGTGTGTCTGTGCACGCATGTGCGGGCAAAGAGTTCCCCAGTGCTCCCATTGGAGGCCCCAGCAGTCCTCAATAGCCCTGTGCCCACTGCACCCCCGAGATGTTGTTTTATTTTAACATTTAAAAACCCTCTTGTCCAAGCTAAAGGATGCAGAGGAACATTCTGTCATTTCTTCCCTTTGCATTTTAGACCAAAGGGACTTTTTTCAGAGCCAGTTTTCAAAGAAGTGGCTGTGATAGCCTTGTCTCTGCAGTTTGGCAAAATTAAAAGGGGAAAAGAGAGGGAAAGAGGATTAAAAAGGCAAAACATTGTGGTACTTTAAAGACTAACAGATTTATTTTTATTGATCAAAATCCACTTCTTCAGACAGACCCTCTATATTTCTGCCGGCTGGATATCCCAGTGAGAACTATCCAGCTTGGATCTCCTTGTATCTGAAGAAGTGGATATTAAGCCACAAAAGCTCAGACCAAAATAAATCAGTAAAATACCCCAATATTTTGTGTTTCACCCTCTGTTGCTCATATTAATCCTTTTCTTATTTCCTTTTTAATTCTCCCAATATTTTCAGAAATCTGGAACGACGTCCAGCTTTTTTTTCAGTTTAAAAAAAAAATGTTCCTTCTCTGTAGATATAAAGTAGAAATGCAATCGCATGCTTAGAAGACAGAGTGAGCTGCGATTTTATTCAAAGTGCACCAGAACTGATCATGCATGGGAAATTACATGATATTTGTGCGCATACACAAGAAAAACATACATGCAGTGGAAACTCTAGTGGGGAAACTCTATACATTTTCTTCCTTCAGTGAACTTCTGGAGTAAAAAGGCAAATTACAATCAGGCCTTCAGTGAAATTGAATGTGACACCTCTTTTCTATTGAGGTTAGGAATTATATTGCAAACCTGTTCTCTGGGTGTCAGTGTCAAACTGTCCAGAATATAATTTAAAAAATTTCCCCCACCAGTAACAAAATGCCACCTCTTCTCCAGTCATTAGTGGCTGGCATAAATAGCTGACAGAATTATAAATGGAGGTGCCCACATCGAATTCACTGTTAGGTCTCAACCTTTCTGTCAAAGCAAGGGACAATGGAATATGAACCAATGTGTGTACATTTCTACAAGCAATGTTGTAGTTCTTCTTTCTTTTATTTTCTAAAAGATATCAATAATAATTTCAGAAGACGCATGCCATTATATTTTTAAAAAACGGGAAAGAGATGTGCTTAAATATGTTGGCAGCAATAATAAATGAGCGGATACATTTCGAAATAACAAAAACCAAGTAGCCTGGCACACAGCATGGAAAAATATCCACATTGTTCAGAGAATTACGGAGACTATAGGTGTGTGTGTTTTTTTAAAGGAACTTTTCCAAGTTCTGTCCGTGCCAGTTGAAAGCCAAATAAACATCAGCCACTCTTCACCCATTTTCTTCTATAAAAGTCTCTCTCCTGAGTTGGAAACATGTTTACCTTTAAAACCAATTTCAAGTTATGGCCACAGGGGTAGAACGCCCCCTCACTGGAGGAGCTGATCTTTTTAAAAGATTTATTGGAAGTAAAACAGGAATCACAGTATTGTGGTAATGGGCTCACTCCAAAGGCCAAAAAGAGCACCTCCACTTAGAAATATAGGATAGGCTGGTCACCAGCACAGCTCCTAATGAGGTTGGGAAAGAACTCTAATCCTAACCGAATGCTATTTTCCACTGGGATTATGGGGGCTGGACTTTAATTTGATAATCTCCAACAGCAAAACATATCTGCAGGTATTATTTCCCCAATGGAGATGAACTCTACTCAGCAGTGTTAGATTAAGAAATGCTGAGGCCCTGAGCTATGTCAGATTTAACAGGGCACAAATAGCATTTTAAGTTTGTTAAATAAAACTCAGAAATTAGAGGTCATTATTGTTTTTCAAATCAAAGGAGCTTTATGAATTGGCCCTCTTAACATATACAGTAGAACCTCGGATAAAGTCCGTTCCACAAGTTTGGATTTTATCCGATTTTGGACTTTATCCAAATCAAATGGGCGATGCAATGGATAACGTCCAAAAAATGGATTTTATCCAAGGTTCCTATACCAAATACCTTGGATAATGTCCATTTTTAAGCGGTTTTGGACTTTATGTGATGCATCGTGTGTACATGAAAACCACGACATTATCCGAATCAGACTTTATCCGAATCGGACTTTATCCGAGGTACCACTGTACTTCTGTCCGCCGCTCTCTCTTCAACTCTGTCATCTGATTTAAGTTGCCTTCTGCCTGTGACAGGGACTGCAATGGCTCAAGTGGCTAAGATGCTGACTGAGAGGCGGAAGGTTAGCAGTTAGATTCCCGAGTACTGCAGGATGGCATGAGCTCCTGTCTTTGTCCCAGCTCCTGCCAACCTAGCAGTTCAAAATCAAGAAATTGCAAGTAGATAAATAGGGACCACTTCATTGAGAAGGTAAACAGCGTTCCGTGCGCTCCGGTGTCTAGTTATGCCTGCTACATGACCACAGAAACGTCTGCAGAAGCAGACAGCGCTGGCTCTTCAGCTTTGAAACAGAGATGAGCACTGAACCCTAGAGTTGGATATGACTGGCTTTCAAGCAAGGGAAACCTTACCTTACCTTGCTGCCTGTGACTATATCCTTTCCCATTGAAGTGAAAGCTAGTATGATGGCAGATAGTAGGTGGCAGAGAACTGTTACCAACCAAACCCTTTAAGAAACTTCTAGGATGGTGGTTTACTGTTTTACATTAAAAGCAACAAAACGTCTTGTGGCATCTTAAAGGCCAAACAAGTTTTATTTAAGTTTTTATGGAGTGCACATCAGATGTATTGATTCCAGGGACTCCATTTTGTTAAATGTACCTGAAGTTCATGAAAGCTTGTGCTGAATAAAATATATGAGTTTATCTTTGTTGTTCAGACCCTTCAACTATTCTTCCTAAATGAAACAAATCTTGTAGGCAAGCTGGGAACCACTGTGAAGTGTTGTACTACAAATCATATCATCCCCAGTGATAATGGATGGTGGGAGTTATAATCCAAGCTTTGTGGAGAACACTGGATCTACCCCATCTGAATGGTCTTGCAGCATTTGATAAGGTCAATGAAAGACCCCAAGTGGATTGAACATCTGATCTTCTGCCCATGCATCTAATCTCCTATATTCATCTCCTGCCTTCAAAAGAGAATGACTGAGGTCAACGTCCTCTTCAGGCCATCCTGAAGTGGAAAGTCTTGGTGTTGGTATGCCTTTTGGGAGACCTCTCTCACAACAACAACAAGAGCACCAGCAGCACCAGCAGCAGCACCAGCGGCCCATATAGAATACAACAGGCAGTCATCAATGCAAGCAAAAAACTCAACATTACATGTTTATAAAAGGAGCCATCCCTTCGAGCAGGAAATTACAAGCAACGTCTCTGTAGTCTGATTTACAGACTGGCAGGGCAGCTCACAGAAGTATTGTTGCAGTTCAGCAACTGGCACTTTTAAGAGCATTCAGCATGCTGTTTGATTTCTCATTGTTTTCCTGCTGCCACACAAGGTTACCGACAGCTATGTTTGCTAGGCACTACTCATTGGCAGCTGTGGGAAAAGTCTAATGAACCTGGGGCAACTATTCACTGAGGAGAAACAAAGCGTTCCCATCTGATCCTGAAACAAAAGTCCAGACAACAATGAACAAAACAGCAACTTGGTTTATTCAACAGTCTTTAGAGGTTAAGCTTACAAGACACTCCAGACCCAGAGATGGCTATACAGTCCCAATGGAATCAGTTCCTCCGGACTCTGCCGCGAAGGAGGCAATAACTAGCTACCGTAGAAGCTTAGCTTAATGGAGGAGACCCAGGCTAAGCGCATTGCTGGCTACCAGTACGGAGTGGGTAGTATAGATCCGGTCCAGCCACACCCTTGTTGACTCGTGGCCTTATATAGTGTCTCCCCGGCAGTGGCTCCTTGATATTAAGTAGCGACCCGCCGTACAACCTTAACTAACCAATCATAGCAGAGTATATATGTAATTAACCAATGAGGAACAGGATTCAAAACTGTAACCAATCACAGGACTTGGTTTAGCATAATGAACGCGCCCTGTGCAGGGGTTTTCGTGCCACTTTAGACTTCTAATTTAGATGGCGGGAAACCGCCATTTTTCCTCTTGCAAGGCGCTGCCCGCGCCTCTTGCAAATGTGCCACAATACACAACATTCCTGCCCCCTAAGTTTTCAGTAGGGACTCTCCGGTTTATTTCATGCCACAGCATCGTCGCCTGCAGACTGAACTTGCTGTTGGTCACGTAGCCGCTCTGCACCCTCCCAGCCTGTGTTTCGTGGCCTATGTACTTTATGGGTCCTCTGCAGTGTGCCTAAAGAACCTTGCAACCGTGGGGGTTTTGTGTGTGTGTAACTCAAGGTAAGCCAATCCATCGAGTGGCGTAGCTCTTGTCCTTTACAAGCCAGGCTGGCTGTTGCTGACTCCAAATGTGATGTATGCAACGTACTCTCCTGCGCTAAGTCCCCAGCCCCTTTTTCCAAATGCAACCCTGGACCTATTGACTAAGACTTGAGCTGATTCACTACCCCAGCCGAGGCTTCCCTGGAGAGAACTGCTCCTGACTTTATTTCCAGAGCCACCTGTGAAGAAGGGCTTGATGCACGTTCTCCAATGCCGCCCGGGGAAAGCTCCCTTTGCCCCTGTGTATGGAGATCTTGTGTTTCTTGCCCTCCACCCCAACCTTGGGGATTGAGAGTGCCCCCGCAACCCCTCCTTTTCTTTCCGGGGACACGTGCCTGCACCCAGGTGCTCTTTCTCGTACCAATCTATATTCGGGGGGTGGCTACACCTGCACCTCCCCTCCAAATGATGAACAAAACAGCAACTTGGTTTATTCAACAGTCTTTAGAGGTTAAGCTTACAAGACACTCCAGACCCAGAGATGGCTATACAGTCCCAATGGAATCAGTTCCTCCGGACTCTGCCGCGAAGGAGGCAATAACTAGCTACCGTAGAAGCTTAGCTTAATGGAGGAGACCCAGGCTAAGCGCATTGCTGGCTACCAGTACGGAGTGGGTAGTATAGATCCGGTCCAGCCACACCCTTGTTGACTCGTGGCCTTATATAGTGGCTCCTTGATACTAAGTAGCGATCCGCCGGACAACCTTAACTAACCAATCATAACAGAGTATGTATGTAATTAACCAATGAGGAACAGGATCCAAAACTGTAACCAATCACAGGGCTTGGTTTAGCATAATGAGTGTGCCCTGTGCAGGGTTTTTCGCGCCACTTTAGACTTCTAATTTAGATGGTGGGAAACCGCCATTTTTCCTCTTGCAAGGTGCTGCCCGTGCCTCTTGCAAATGTGCCACAATACACAACAGATGGTCAGGACAAGATCTTGTCTTGAAACAGGAGGTAGGGCAACCTCTGCCTGAGCTGTCTCTGTTGGGTTTTTGTTGCAGCTTCCATCAGAGGTGGCCAACATAGTCAACGGTGAAGTAAGACAGGAGCAGTAATTTAAAAACACATTTTTGTTCCTTGCTTAGAATACAGTTTGTAAAACAGGACAAGAAGATCACATTCATCATTATAAAAGGTAAAGGTCACCCTTGCCTGAAAACCAGTCATATCCGACTCAAGGGTTCAGTGCTCATCTCTGTTTTATAGCCAAAGAGCCAGTGCTTTCTGTGTTTGCAGATGTTTCCATGGACATGTGGCAGGCATGCCTAGACACTGAAGTGCATGGAATGCTGCTTATCTTCCAAACAAAGTGGTCCCTATTTATCCACTTGCAATTTCTTGCTTTCGAACTGCTAGGTTGGCAGGAGCTGGGACAGAGGCAGGTGCTCATTCTGTCATGCAGTACTCAGGTTTTGAACTGCTGACCTTCCGCTTCCCAGTCAGTGTCTTAACAACTTAACCCACTGCAGCAATGGTGGGCTGGTCCAAAAGGCTACAGAGTCTCAGCCCAGGGCACCCCCCAGTACCATGGCTCCCCGTTGGGTGCCAATTCAAAGAGCCAAGCTGCGATGGCCGGAACACTCGAGCAACCATGTTTCTCAGCCTGCTTTCTCCTCCTTTGCTGCCAAAGATAAGGTTACAAAGGCAACCCTATTTACAATGGAGTTGCCGTGGCTTAGAGCAGTGGTGGCGAACCTATGGCATGCATGCCAGAAGCGGCACTCAGAGACCTCTCTGTGGGCACCCATGCAGTCACCCCAGCACAGAGTGTGTCCCCCACCCGCCCCTCTTCCCAGCAGCCCAATGGGAGCATTTCATTCCTCCCCTGTTGCTATGTTGGCACTTTGCAATAAATACGTGGATTTGGGGTTGTAGTTTGGGCACTCGGTCTCTAAAAAGGTTCACCATCACTGGCTTAGAGGTTACAATTTTGCCTTGTAAGCAAGAGGTTGTCGGTTCAAATCCCCAGAGGGAAGTTGAAATTAGAAGACGGGTGGGAACGTATATATTTTGTTAGAGTTAAATGCCCAGTGCCCTTTTAATGTAGCCAGCAGGTCCCTTGCACTGCAGTCATTATTACCATAGCACAAATACTACATTATAAGAAAAGAACGGAATAATCAAGTACCATACATCTTCTAAAACATGCAATGGCTTTCTGCTTGATTGTAATATTTGTAAACGTACAGATTTTCTCTTAACGAAGTCTACAAAGCACCCCCATCTCCTCCAATGCAAAAAGAAAGAAAGAAAGAAAAACCTCTCAAACTTTTGTAAAGCTTCTGCTTAGAATTACCCATGTCAAACAAAAGCCAAGCTAATGCAATTTGTTCAGCCTGTCTTTCCAGAGTCTGCAAACGAGTTCGTCTTGGCGTTTCTTTCAAAGTTCCCAGAGTGCCCTCTGGCGGGACCACACGCCACAATATCATACCTAGAAGGATGCCATACCAACTCTTTGAAATAAAGTAGTCCACACTGTTCTCCATATGTCAGTTCTCATTTCACATTTTTACCTTTTCCCAACATGTTATTCTAGCCAATTTCTATATTCTTACCTTGGGTTTGTTCCACTGTATGTAAACGTTCTCCACGAACGTGAATGCATTACAGGGAGAAGACCAGTGGTGGGCATCAGCAGGTTCGCACCAGTTCACCAGAACCGGTAGCAGAAATTCTGGCTGGCCCTGCCCATCCAAGTTTTGAAATAAAGTAGTCCTAATTCGGGGCTGCAGTGGCTCAAGTGGCTAATACGCTGACTTGGAGGTGGAAGGTCAGCAGTTCGATTCCCGAGTACTGCAGGACAAAATGAGCTCCCGTCTTTGTCCCAGCTCCTGCCAACCTAGACTTCGAAAGCAAGAAATTGCAAGTAGATAAATAGAGACCACTTCGGTGGGAAGGTGACAGCGTTCCATGTGCTCCGGTATCTAGTCATGCCTGCCACATGACCATGGAAATCTGCAGAAGCAGACAGCACTGGCTCTTTGGCTTTGAAACAGAGATGAGCACTGAACCTTAGAGTCGGGTACGACTGGCTTTCGAGCAAGGGAAACTTTTACCTTTACTAATTCGGGTGCAACGCAGGGCTTTCCCCCAGGCCACGACCACCATACCACGTCCACAGTGTAGTATTAAATTTTTTTTTTGAGCCCACCACTGTAGAAGACATGAGGCAAATTACTGCTTGAAGCACTTACTCTGTATTATTTTGTTTCCCACTACGACAGAGAAAAAATTCATCAAGATTCTCTGGCTGAATTCAGTGCTGTGGGAGTCGGTCTTCCTATGGACTGAAACAGTGAGATGCACTAGCTTCTCAAAGCAAATCTTCTCTGCAAACAGGAAAATAACGGAGACTATCGAAATAAAATGAAAAGCTTCCCTGGTCTTGGCTGCCCATCTTCAGCTCAAGACAGGTATCAGTGGGGGGATTTCCAGAGGATAATGGCCTATTTACTCAGGGATGTCTGAAAAGAGAATCATTTGGCACAAAGGAAAATGAAAACGGAAAGGCTCAGCCGCACCAGCCTGGAGGTAACATATTGACTAATGCCACGGATTTCAAAACTGCAGGTGCTCATTAGCCCTCCCGACTGTTACCAGCAAAGGCAAAGCCAGATTTAGAGAGGCAGGTGCACAAATTTCAGGGAATCTGCCACAATTACACAGGCAGGATGGCTGCAGGGAAAGATGTCACAAGGAAAACAATTCTTGAGCTCTTGGGAACTGAAGTCAAACAACTTCTGGGGACAGATGTTTGAGAGCCCTTACTTTAGAGATCAGAGCCGCAGCGGCTTAGCAGTTAAGCTGCTGAGCTTGATGACTGGAAGGTTGGCAAGTCAGCAGTTCAAGACCCGAGTGCAGCATGATGGAGTGAATTCCCATCTCTGTCTCAGCTCCTGCCAACCTAGCAATTCAAAAACAAGTTGCAAGTTACAAGGTACCACTTTGGTGGAAAAGGTAACAGTGTTTCATGTGCTTTGGGCATCTAGTCATGCCTGCCACATGACCACAGAATCATCTGCATATGCAGACGTGACCTGCGCAGAACGGTTCTACACAGATCGCCTTCTACGCATGCATAGAAGGCTTTTACGTTTCCGTAGAACCCTTCTACGCAAGCAGAAAAGCCTTCTATGCATGCGTAGAAGGCGATCTGTGCAGAAGGGCTGTGCAGTACCTCTTTTCCCCTGCTGCCTTATTCCGGGGTTTTGGCAGCTACGGGTGGGAAATGGCACAAATCAGCGCCGAAAATCGGGAAATCTTGGCCAATCCGGGAAGGTTGACAAGTATGACCATGCCGCACAAAATACTGTCAACCACCCCCCCCCCCCTATCCCCGGCCCGGTGTGGTTCCCTCCTAGGCGAAGACCAGGCACCTCTGTTAGTGCTCTATAAAAGGCGCCTCTGAGGAACTGACTGAAACCTAGAGAAGGAATTAGAAAACATCCACAAATGTACAAATGTGCTGCTAGAGACCAGGAAAATGATTTTCTATACGTAATTATCCATACCATACCTGGTATACCTGATTAAGTTTATAGGTGTGGTGCATGTTAACCCCTGGTTAACAACATTTCTTGGTTCCCAACATCACATTGTTAACCGGGAAACGTCGTTGTCCGGGAGGCACTTCCTGCTGGGCACTTCCCTGAGTCCGATCGGACAGGCCACTTTTGTCCCCCCAACCCTCCCAGACGCAGGGGACCTGGCGGAGAGGAGGATCACAAACCCCCACCACCTGATATGAAAGAGGAAAACCCGATCTGTGGTGATGGAACTTTTTTCACCCATTTTGGCTTCTCCGCCAGCCTGGGTGCCTGTTAGGATCCAGGGAGGCGATCCACATTGTTTCCAACCCCCCCCCCCCCGGCGCGTGCGCCCGGCGATGCTGCAAGGAAAAACCTCAAGCTGACGATTGAGTTTTCCCCGCCATTTTTCTTTGCACCATTGCCCGGGGGAGATCAGGGAAGGTGACAACCAGCCCGGATCGCCTCCCCAGAGCCTAACAGAGGCACCTGGGCTGCCTCTGCCCACCCCCAAAGAAAGGACGACATGGTCTCCTACCTGTTGACACTGGTTGGAGACGAAAAAACCACCATCTTTGGGTCCCTCCCTGTGTCCAGCTCTCTGCCTACCCAGGAGTGTCTGGGAGGCTCTATTCTGCTCTGTTTCCGCCTTCCTAGCATCTCCCTGGTCCGCCAAACAGCTGAGAAAACTTGCGGCCGCCATCTTATTTTTTTATTTTTCAAAAACAAGATGGCGGCTGCAACTTTTCTCAGCTGTTTGGCTGGCGAGGGAGGTGCTAGGAAGGTGGAAACAGTGCAGGATAAGTCTTCCCAGCCTCCCAGACACTCCTGGGTAAACGGAGAGCCGGACACAGGGACCCGAAGATGGTGTTTGAACAGGTAGGAGACCAAACACAATCTCCCAGATAATGACTTAACGTCGTTGTCTGGGAGATAATTTTTCAGGAAAAAACATGTCATTAATCGAAAACGACATTGTCCGAACGCATTGTTAACCAGGGGTTTACTGTACTATGAAAAAAGCTGAAGGGAAAATAATCAAATCATTCAAAATGTACTGTTGGGAGAAAGCTTTACAGATAACCATGGACTGCCAGAGAGACAAATAAAAATGGGTTACAAATCAAATCAAGCCTGGGCTCTCACTAAAAAAAAAAAAAACCTGAAGCAATAATACTTTAGAGATATCATGAGATGACTAGACTCAGTGGAAAAGACAATAATGGTAGGAAAAGTGGAAAGCAGTAGGAAAAGAAGAAGACAAATCACAAGCTGAATTGACTTGATAAACAATCTTCTATGGTTTTCTATGGTTGTGTGTTGTTTGTTCTGCCCTTTTTAACATTGTGAGCTGCCCAGAGTGGAAGTGTACCTCAGATGGGTGGGGTATAAGTCGAATAAATAGAATAAATAAAATAAATAAAATAACTAGTTTGCAAGAGTTTTAAGAGGTCATTAACTGATAAGATGGGGTACACAGAAAGAGCCTTCTCGAAGATTGTGGTCTTTTTGAACCACAATTGGGCATACCCCGGGCAATGGCAACCTTGTATGTGTCAGCTAATCTTTCTCACACTAAGTCAGGCAAAAGGAACTGTGGAATGAATTCACCAAAAGATGGCTTCACTTTAGCAGTTTAATGTCTGACCTAGACATGAAAGAAGAAGACTGTTGTGATAGCTGTAACAAAAAAGTTCGGTTTCACTTACCAGTGATAACTTTCGTTCTTCGAGTATATAGTTTGTGAATACACACTCATGGGTTATGCGCCTGCGCAGAACAGCCGATCGGAGGCTTGAAAAGCTATTGGTCAAAAGTTTTGGCGGTAAGACCGCCCACCGTACCGCCCACCCTGAGGCGCCCGCGCGCCATTTTACCTCAGTTCCATACTTAAGCCAAGCACAGGATAAACCAACTGATCTCATCCGTGCAGCTCAAGAGGGGAGGCAGGGTGGGTAGTGTGTATTCACAAACTATATACTCGAAGAACGAAAGTTATCACTGGTAAGTGAAACCGAACTTTCTCCTTCGTATAGTTTGTGAATCCACACTCATGGGAGATTAGCAAGCTCACACTTACTTGGTCGGTGGGCAGTCGGATGAGATGATCCCACGATGAGCTGAAGAACCCGTAGGTGGACCCGTCAGGGGCGTTGAGTCCGGAGCCCCCTGGTGAGGACGACACGGCCAAGCCTGGCGTCCGCAGTGGCTCTGGTGTCCACCCTGTAGTGCTGGACAAATGTGGAAGGTCTGGACCAGGTGGCAGCCTTACATATGTCCTCAAGCGGTGTGCCCTCCAGAAAGGCAGTGGATGTGGCAACCGCCCTGGTGGAATGCGCCCTGACATGCGGTGGAGCTGGCAGTGAAGCTGACTCGTAGGCCAGGTAGATGGTAGAGGTGATCCATTTGGAGAACCTTTGAGCAGAGATGGGTTCACCCTTGGACTTTCCCCCATAAGCCACAAAGAGGCGTTGTGACTTCCTGAACTCTCTAGTCCTGCTGGTGTAAAACAATAAAGCTCGTTTCACATCCAGCGTGTGCCAAGTCCTTTCTTGGGCGTTAGTGGGGTTCTGGAAGAAGGTTGGCAAGGAGATAGTTTGTGCCATGTGAAACTTGGAGACCACCTTGGGTAGGAAGGTGATGTCCGCTTGGAGGACGACGCGGTCGTTGAAGAACTGGAGAAAAGGTGCGTCTGCTCGCAGGGCAACCAGCTCACCAGCTCGTCGTGCAGACGTGATGGCCACCAGGAATGCTGTCTTCCATGTGAGGAGACGAACATCGGCGGTAGCCATGGGCTCGAAGGGGGTCCTGGTGAGCGCGTTAAGAACGGTGGACAGTGACCATTGAGCCGTCGGTGTCCGGGCCGGCGGAAAAGCGTTCTTTAGTCCCTTGAGGAAGCGCTTTACCGTTTGGTCGCGGAAAGCCCCGGAAGCGGGCGAGCCAGCAGGAGAGTGCGCTACCACTGCTGCGAGATGCACTCGGATGGAGGTGATGCTGAGGCCAGACTCCGCCAGCTGGAGGAGGTAGGTTAAAATGTCCTGCAGTCCCACCTGCGTGGGGGGCGTTTGCCGGGCGGCCAGGAAAGCACAAAAACGCCTGTATTTGGAAGCGTAGGACTTCCTTGTGGAAGGGCGCCGCGCTAGTTCAAGGATCCTGGCCAGTCTGGGGTTATCCTCCACGCGGTGAGGTGGAGGCTGGGCAGGTCCGAATGGTGCAGCTGGCCCTGCTCCATTTGGAGGAGTGTCGGTGATTCCGGCAGTGTGCGATACTGTGACGACATGCGCAACAGTAGCGGAAACCAGGGTTGGCGCGGCCACGCCGGTGCCACCAGAATTGCATTGGCTCTGTGTTGGTGCATCCTGGTGAGTACCTTCTGGACCAGAGGAAACGGAGGAAAGGCGTAGAGATAGTCCTGATCCCACCGTTTCATGAAGGCATCGCCCTCGGAGTTCGGTCCGATGCCTGCTCTGGAGCAGTACCTGCTGAGTTTCTTGTTGGACTCCGATGCAAAGAGGTCGATGCTCGGCGTCCCCCAGACCTCGCACAGGGACTGGAACACTCCGTCGTCCAGCTCCCATTCGTGGGTCGTTGAGGTGAGACGGCTCAGGTGGTCTGCCAAGACATTCAGTGTGCCCTGAATGTGCACTCCAATTGGGAAAATGTGCCTCTCCAGGCACCATTCCCACAACTGCACTGCAAGGTACAAGAGGGTGGTGGACCGTGTTCCTCCCTGCTTGTTGAGGTACGCCACCGCCGTGGTATTGTCCGAGGCCACTTGAACCGCCTTGCCGGTGAGCAGAGTCTCGAAGGAGCGCAGGGCCTTCCAAATGGCCAGCAGCTCCAAGTAATTTATGTGGTGCACCGTTTCGTGCGGTGTCCAGGTGTCGTTGACCGTGAGAGTCCCGCAAGCAGCGCCCCAGCCGAGGTTGCTCGCGTCGGTCAGTATCTGCAGCGAAGGTTGCGGGGGGTAGAAACTCTTCCCCGTGGCCACGTTGAGTGGTGTAGACCACCAGAGCAGTTGGTCCCTCAGTTCTGGAGATGGGGTCAACCGTTTGGATTGGCTCTCCCGAAGTGCGTCGAACTCGTGAAGGAGCCACGATTGCAGGGACCTGAATTTCAACTTGGCATGGGGGATCACTGCCGTCGTTGAGGCCATCAGGCCTAGAAGTCTCTGAGCCTTCTTCGCCCGGATGCACGGCTTCGTGCGCAGTTCGCTCACCCCCTGCGCAATGTCCCGTAAGCGTTTCTGGGGGGCGTAGGCTCTCGTAGTGAGCGAGTCGAGTACCGCTCCGATGTACTCGACGCGCTGGGAGGGAGTCAACTTCGACTTGGTGAAGTTGATCCTGAGGCCGAGACTCTCCATGAGGTGAACCGTGTATTGTGTGTCCCGAACGGCCGACGATTTGGTGGGGGAGACGATCAACCAATCGTCGATGTACGGGAAGACCCTGATGCCCCGTTGGCGGAGGAATGCAGCCACCGGAGCCATGCATTTGGTGAAGACCCGCGGTGCCGTGGCCAGACCGAACGGTAGGCATCGGTACTGGTACACGGAATGGTCGATACGGAAGCGGAGAAACCGTCTGTGTTCCTCGAGGATGGAAACGTGGAAGTAGGCATCCTTGAGGTCTATGACTGTGAACCAGTCCCCTTTGTTGATGAGGGGGAGGACGGTCTGTAGGGTCACCATCCAGAACTTCCTGGTGTGGATGCATTTGTTCAGGCGGCGTAGGTCCAGGATAGGGCGAAGGCCTCCGTCCTTCTTCTGGACCACGAAGTACCTCGAGTAGAAGCCGTTGTCCCAGTCGGACGGTGCTACCCGCTCGATGGCTCCCTTGGAGAGAAGGGTTGCTATTTCTTCCTCCAAATGGGGGGACGAGGTGGTGAGACGATGTTTTCCTACTCGAGGCACCCGCACGAACTCGATGGCGTAGCCAGAGGACAAGATCTTTAAGACCCACTGGTCGTCCGTGATGCCCGACCATGCCTGGAGGAAGTTCCGGAGGGGGAGGTACGGGATGTGGAGCGAGAGAGACTCGGCCGTCGCAGCTTCAAACGCGGGGCTTGGGCCTCGCGGTCGAACGCTTGTCCTGTCCATAGGGCCGGTAGCGGGGTTTGTGTTGTCGCCGCTGTTTATAGGAGCTGGATCTAGGCTGCTCCGTCGGTCCCTGCTGCTGTGGGTTGCCCTGGAACCGCCGTGTAAAGGGCTGGAACCTCGGCCTGGTGGAAGTTGCCGGCGTGGTGAGCCCCAGGAACTTCGCCGTGGAACTGGTCTGGCGCATCTCATTCAGGACCTTATCGGTGTCCTGACCGAAGAGGCCCTGCCCGTCGAAGGGAAACTCCTCGATGAGCTTTTTCATAGCGTCATCGAGGGAGGTGTCCCTGAGCCAAGCATGGCGACGGAGGTAGATTGCGGAGGCCATGTCTTTTGCCGCATAATCGTTGATATGCCGGGCAGTGCGCATCAGCTGCTCGGCGACGAAGTCCCCCTCGGTGGCCAGCGCGTCAATCCTCTTCTGGGCATCGGCGGGCAGTTTAGCCGTCTCAACCTTCACCTGCTCCCAGAGGTGAGATTGGTACAGGCCCATGGCGGCCGAATAGTTTGCGGCCCGAAAGAATAGGGAGCCGGTGGCGTAAAACTTACGCCCCACCGCGTCCAGTTTCTTTCCCTCCGGCGTCGACGGGACCGGGAATCCGCTGGTGGCCGTCCTATGCTGGAAGGCCTTGACCACCAGGGAATTCGGCAGGGGGTGCGCCTGCAAGAACTCGACGTTCTCGTCCAGGACCCGGTACATGCTGTCGAGCCTGGACGAAACGGAGTGTGCCGCCAAAGGTTTCTTCCACGTCGCCCTCGCCGTGGTCATCATGGAGGGGAGCATGGTTATGTGGACCGGCCGCACAGCACGCCTGTCGAGCTTCGCGGTCATCTGATCCTCACCCTCCAACGGCGGTTGGTCGACCTTCAGGTTGAGGGCGGTGCCGAGCCTCGTGAGCATGGCGGTCAGTGAGCGCTGGTCCTCACCACGCGGTGGGTCCACTGAGCCGATGGCCTGTTCCGGCGTGCGCTCGGCGTCGACGTCTCCCTCGTCCTCCTCCGACGACGAGCTGGACTCATCGGAGGACGAGGGAGGCAGTCTTTCGTCCACGTCCGGACCGCGCCAGTACGGCCTGGGCGGGCCGGCGGGATGGGCGTCCACCGCATCAACGTCCGGACCACACCATGACGGGTTGGGTGGGCCGGCGGAGCGGGTACTCGACCCACGGGAGGTCGGTGGGGCCGCGGCAGAGCCGGGATGCCCGGGGCTTGCGGTGGTCGGAACCGGAGCCGCAGAGGCCGCAGGCGTGGAGGTCTGGAACCTGGTCGCAAACGACGCCATGATCTGGAACATCTCTCGGACGAGGGCCATCTGAGACGCGTCCGAGTCCGCTGGCGGTGGAGCTCCGGTGGCCGGCGGGATGGTGGCCCACGAAACGGTGGGAGCCGAAACGGTGGCCGGCGTCGGTGTCGGCGAAACGGTCGTCGGAACGGTGACGACCGCCTCGTCCGTCGGCGTCCTGGGCCGTGGAGAGACGGAGGCCTGCCTCGGCGAGGAATTTCTGCCCCGAGGAGGAGAGGAGAGCACCTGAGGTGGGCGAGCTGGAGCCCCAGCCCTGCGTCCTTTCTCAGGTGACCCGGAAGACGACCGTCCTCCCCAGATGGAGGATCCCGGAGAAGGACATCGGGCAGTCGAGAACGGCGGCGAAGGCCCGGGAGAGGCGGGTGTGCGCGGAGTGGGGGGAAGCGACCGTCTCTTCTCCGACCCACGCTTGCGCTTCTTCTCACCGTTCTTGTCCTTCTTCTTCTTCTTCCTCATCGGAAGCACGGAGGAAGAGGCCGGCGGTGGTTGAGCGGCAGCGGCGGCCGTGGAGGCGGACGCGGCGGGAGCCAGAGCGAGCTCCATCAGGTGAGCCTTGAGGCGATTGCTTCGGTTCTGCACCGCGAGGCGCGTAAACCTTTTGCAATGCGGGCAAGACTGGCTCTGATGCGACTCTCCCAAACAAAAAAGGCACAGGCTGTGTCCGTCGGAAGCCGGAAACTTCTTAAGGCAAGCCGTGCACTGTTTAAACGCTGCAGCCATCAACCGCGGAAAAAATTCTTCCAGTGGAAGTTTCTGGAGACGAGTACCCCGAAGGGCCGACCAGCCGCCACCCCCTTGAGGGGGGAGACGGTGATCGATGCGAAAAATTGGCTACTGAATCCACTCAAGAGAAGAGACAGAGCCGGGGTGGCGATCCTGCCCGGAGGACAAGATCACCGAGAAAAATTGTTAAGATTTGCCAAAAAGACTTTCCCTCAGAAGGGCGAAAAAATTGAGGAAGCTCTCAACGATCGTCCTGCTGCTACGGCGGAAAGAAGAGAACTGAGGTAAAATGGCGCGCGGGCGCCTCAGGGTGGGCGGTACGGTGGGCGGTCTTACCGCCAAAACTTTTGACCAATAGCTTTTCAAGCCTCCGATCGGCTGTTCTGCGCAGGCGCATAACCCATGAGTGTGGATTCACAAACTATACGAAGGAGAATATTTATGCTACACAGCAACAATAATCCTATGTCTACTACCAGCAAGTCTTACTGAGTTCAATGGTTTTTACACCTAAGTAAGGATCTACTAAACAGAAGCCTGATTTGCTTTCTCCTTCAGACAAGCATGAAAAGCCCACTTACTGAATCTGAACTTGGTTCTGTTCACAGTAAAAATAAATCAGGACCTGAGCTAATCTCCTTTATGAAACTGTCATCCCTGCCTATAATGGTAAAAAATAAAGCCTACTGATTCCCAATGAAACTTTTGATAAATGTTGCATGGCTAGGATTCACAAAAGTATTAAACATCTGGTAAAGTTCTATTCAAGTATTATACCCTATCAGCGGGAGAGGGGAGCCACCCTCTCCTGTGTTTTTTTATCTTATACAAAATGTTCAATGTTCAAAAGCAGCCTTATCATCTGACTATTCCCATCTGTTAAGAGTTGCCTAGTTACCTACACTTTCTTCTTCTCTGAATTCCAAGAACAGCAATTAGCCATTGCTATTATCATGAAAGCCAAAACATCAGTTGAGAAAAGGCTCTGCACAGGATGAAACAAAGCTGGAAGATCTGAGCAAATCTTGAAGATCAACACACCATATAGTCAGTTGTTATATCAATCATTACATTGCATCACAAAAAAATAAATATTGTCTGCTACTTGGTCTAATCCAGGAGTTCTCAACCTTTTTAAGCCGGGGGCCAGAGCACATTTCCTCAGATATCTTTGGGGGCCAAATGGCCATTTTGCCCTTCCTCCACCACATGGCACCTCCTGGTATGGTGGAGGCGGTGGGGGGACCACATGAAATGGCACCATGGGCTGCATCCAGCCTGCGGACTGCAGGTTGAGAATGCTTGGTCTAATCCATGTGTTCTATACTAAATCAAGTGCGCTGAATCCAAATCTGAATTTTGATTCTGCCTTGGACATCAGGATCTTAAGTAAGCAAATATGACCCTCTTGGTTAGGTTCTTGTGTTGATCACATGGGGTATATTTGCCACAAATGTAGCAAAAATTGACCAGTTGATTAACATAGCTGCACCTACTCATCTTTAGCTCAAAACAGACTCACTATGGCCTAGCTGTACTATCCAATAAAATGGTTTTTCACTAGAGACAAGCCCTTGGTCCATCTCGCCTATTTCTTACGTCAGCTCACTGACTTGCCCAGACATGCCCGGCCACTGCTGGAACATGCATGCCACCAGGGGATATGATTCAACAGAGGTGGCAGCAGGCATAGTGGTAGCTGCAGCTGTTATAATGGTCCCATGTAAAAATACATTACCCAATACCATGTAAGTTTTTTTCTGTCAAAGTACAACAAAATACAATTATACATGATCATGGTACATCATGTGCCATGAAGTTGATTCTGATTGATGGCATCCCTTTTCATGGTTTTCTGGATAGAGAGATTCACTTGAGAAAGCCTTGATGCTGGGAAAGGTCGAGGGCAAAAGAAGAAGGGGGTGGCAGAAAATGAGATGGTTGGATGGTATTGTGGATGCAATGTGCAGAGTTGGGCAGGTTGAGGTGGAGGATAGGGGTGCCTGGCGTGTGATAGTCCATGGGGTCGCAGGGGTCGGAATTGACTGTGGAACTGATCAATATCAACTAGGTAGAGGATACACAAAAGTATTCTCTCCTTCTGGAGGCATCCTGGAAGACTGTGTAGCTTGTTCATGATTAAACATGTTGGCTCTTCTCCCAGGAGACACAGAGAGGAATCAAACTCCCAACATCTGGTTCCGTAGCCAAATATCTAAACCACTGAGGTGATCAGCCAAAAGACCAAAACAAATAATAATTCTTTTGTCACTTGGGATTGCTAAGAGAATGTCATAAAACAATTCCTACCAAAATGACTCCAAAATGTCTTAAAGTAATCTTTGCAAGTAACTTTTGAAAGTAACTAGGTGATAGTCACCATATCTACAAAGTATTTTCAGAATTAGTTGCATCTATCTATGTTATTTATAAATAGTTGCTTCAAATGTCTGATTCTTAATGTGAAATTAACACAAAGTGAAAAGCAGTAGCCAGAGCAAAATCATAAAGTGGGGAAAAGAATGATCAATATGTCAAATTAAGCAAGAATGGAGTCAAGTGTTTGTTCAATGAGAAATATCTTCAATTGCTGCTGAAACATAGATAAAAGGAAGATGACCTAATCTTTTAGGGCAAAGTGTTTCAGATAAGGGATTGCTTATGTAATCAGGGCTTGGCGACCTCAAACATACTGTACAGAAAAATGTAAGATAATGAAAGTAGCTGAAAAGATAGAGTTGGAGCTGCACAGACAACCAGCTTCTGCCAATGCTACCAATTAAATCTTTGTGGACAGATCATCAAAAAGTACAGTGTAACAAAGTAAAGGTTTCCCTTGCTCGAAAGCCAGTCGTATCCGACTCTAGGGTGCAGTGCTCATCTGTTTCAAAGCCGAAGAGCCAGCGTTGTCTGCTTCTGTAGACGTTTCCATGGTCATGTGGCAGGCATGACTAGACACCAGAGCGCATGGAATGCTGTTACCTTCCCAATGAAGAGGTCCCTATTTATCTACTTGCAATTTCTTGCTTTCGAACTGCTAGGTTGGCAGGAGCTGGGACAAAGACGGGAGCTCAATCCGTCCTGCAGTACTCGGGAATCGAACTGCTGATCTTCCGCCTCACAGTTAGCGTCTTATCCACTTGAGCCACTGCAGTAAATGAATATAGCACTTTAGTCTAGGACAGTGATGGTGAACCTTGGCATTCCAGGTGTTCTTGGACCTCAATAACCAGAAGCCCATGTCAGCATTCCTATTGATCAGCACTTCTGCGAATTGAAGTTCAAGAACACCTAGAGTGCCAAGGTTTGCCATCACTGGTCTAGGATCCAGTATACAAATTATTTTAAGTCAGTCTCCAAGTCTCTATGGATCCAAATGGCACAGGTCATTTTTAGGCTCCTTCTGAACGGCTGTGCAATTTCTTGCATCTTCACAAATAGTTCCCAATGATTATTTCAACAGGGAATAATTATCATTCCTTCTGGAACACATCAAAGAATTTCAGGAAAAGATCTGAAGATTACAGAAATGCCTTTGATTGTGTAGCTCATGAGAAACTATGGCTTGTACTGAAACAAATGGGTCTGCCTCACCACTTGATTGTCCTGATGCATAACCCTGTTGTGGATAAGAAGCTACTGTTATGACAGAATACAGAGAGACAAAATGGTTTCCTACAGGCAAAGGTATCAGACAAGGGTACATTTTATCCCCTTGCCTGTTCAATCTGCATGCATAACATACCATGCAAAAGCCAGCCTAGATTCAGATGAAGGAGGAGTGAAAATTGGTGGAAGAAACATTAATAATTTAAGATATGCAGATCTTCTTCTGTGTCTAGGCCATATGTGAAACGGCCAAAATGAAGGCACCATTTGGTGAAACCATCTTACTGTCATAAAAGAGTAATGGCTAGTCAAAGTGAAAAATGAAAGCACCAAAACAGGAATTCATTTGAACATTACAAACAAATCATGACAACAGAAGAAAGTTCGGTTTCACTTACCAGTGATAACTTTCGTTCTTCGAGTATATAGTTTGTGAATACACACTCATGGGTTATGCGCCTGCGCAGAACAGCCGATCGGAGGCTTGAAAAGCTATTGGTCAAAAGTTTTGGCGGTAAGACCGCCCACCGTACCGCCCACCCTGAGGCGCCCGCGCGCCATTTTACCTCAGTTCCATACTTAAGCCAAGCACAGGATAAACCAACTGATCTCATCCGTGCAGCTCAAGAGGGGAGGTAGGGTGGGTAGTGTGTATTCACAAACTATATACTCGAAGAACGAAAGTTATCACTGGTAAGTGAAACCGAACTTTCTCCTTCGTATAGTTTGTGAATCCACACTCATGGGAGATTAGCAAGCTCACACTTACTTGGTCGGTGGGCAGTCGGATGAGATGATCCCACGATGAGCTGAAGAACCCGTAGGTGGACCCGTCAGGGGCGTTGAGTCCGGAGCCCTCTGGTGAGGACGACACGGCCAAGCCTGGCGTCCGCAGTGGCTCTGGTGTCCACCCTGTAGTGCTGGACAAATGTGGAAGGTCTGGACCAGGTGGCAGCCTTACATATGTCCTCAAGCGGTGTGCCCTCCAGAAAGGCAGTGGATGTGGCAACCGCCCTGGTGGAATGCGCCCTGACATGCGGTGGAGGTGGCAGTGAAGCTGACTCGTAGGCCAGGTAGATGGTAGAGGTGATCCATTTGGAGAACCTTTGAGCAGAGATGGGTTCACCCTTGGACTTTCCCCCATAAGCCACAAAGAGGCGTTGTGACTTCCTGAACTCTCTAGTCCTGCTGGTGTAAAACAATAAAGCTCGTTTCACATCCAGCGTGTGCCAAGTCCTTTCTTGGGCGTTAGTGGGGTTCTGGAAGAAGGTTGGCAAGGAGATAGTTTGTGCCATGTGAAACTTGGAGACCACCTTGGGTAGAAAGGTGATGTCCGCTTGGAGGACGACGCGGTCGTTGAAGAACTGGAGAAAAGGTGCGTCTGCTCGCAGGGCAACCAGCTCACCAGCTCGTCGTGCAGACGTGATGGCCACCAGGAATGCTGTCTTCCATGTGAGGAGACGAACATCGGCGGTAGCCAAGGGCTCGAAGGGGGTCCTGGTGAGCGCGTTGAGAACGGTGGACAGTGACCATTGAGCCGTCGGTGTCCGGGCCGGCGGAAAAGCGTTCTTTAGTCCCTTGAGGAAGCGCTTTACCGTTTGGTCGCGGAAGGCCCCGGAAGCGGGCGAGCCAGCAGGAGAGTGCGCTACCACTGCTGCGAGATGCACTCGGATGGAGGTGATGCTGAGGCCAGACTCCGCCAGCTGGAGGAGGTAGGTTAAAATGTCCTGCAGTCCCACTTGGGTGGGGGGCGTTTGCCGGGCGGCCAGGAAAGCACAAAAACGCCTGTATTTGGAAGCGTAGGACTTCCTTGTGGAAGGGCGCCGCGCTAGTTCAAGGATCCTGGCCAGTCTGGGGTTATCCTCCACGCGGTGAGGTGGAGGCTGGGCAGGTCCGAATGGTGCAGCTGGCCCTGCTCCATTTGGAGGAGTGTCGGTGATTCCGGCAGTGTGCGATACTGTGACGACATGCGCAACAGTAGCGGAAACCAGGGTTGGCGCGGCCACGCCGGTGCCACCAGAATTGCATTGGCTCTGTGTTGGTGCATCCTGGTGAGCACCTTCTGGACCAGAGGAAACGGAGGAAAGGCATAGAGATAGTCCTGATCCCACCGTTTCATGAAGGCATCGCCCTCGGAGTTCAGTCCGATGCCTGCTCTGGAGCAGTACCTGCTGAGTTTCTTGTTGGACTCCGATGCAAAGAGGTCGATGCTCGGCGTCCCCCAGACCTGGCACAGAGACTGGAACACTCCGTCGTCCAGCTCCCATTCGTGGGTCGTCGAGGTGAGACGGCTCAGGTGGTCTGCCAAGACATTCAGTGTGCCCTGAATGTGCACTCCAATTGGGAAAATGTGCCTCTCCAGGCACCATTCCCACAACTGCACTGCAAGGTACAAGAGGGTGGTGGACCGTGTTCCTCCCTGCTTGTTGAGGTACGCCACCGCCGTGGTATTGTCCGAGGCCACTTGAACCGCCTTGCCGGTGAGCAGAGTCTCGAAGGAGCGCAGGGCCTTCCAAATGGCCAGCAGCTCCAAGTAATTTATGTGGTGCACCGTTTCGTGCGGTGTCCAGGTGTCGTTGACCGTGAGAGTCCCGCAAGCAGCGCCCCAGCCGAGGTTGCTCGCGTCGGTCAGTATCTGCAGCGAAGGTTGCGGGGGGTAGAAACTCTTCCCCGTGGCCACGTTGAGTGGTGTAGACCACCACAGCAGTTGGTCCCTCAGTTCTGGAGATGGGGTCAACCGTTTGGATTGGCTCTCCCGAAGTGCGTCGAACTCGTGAAGGAGCCACGATTGCAGGGACCTGAATTTCAATTTGGCATGGGGGATCACTGCCGTCGTTGAGGCCATCAGGCCTAGAAGTCTCTGAGCCTTCTTCGCCCGGATGCACGGTTTCGTGCGCAGTTCGTTCACCCCCTGCGCAATGTCCCGTAAGCGTTTCTGGGGGGCGTAGGCTCTCGTAGTGAGCGAGTCGAGTACCGCTCCAATGTACTCGACGCGCTGGGCGGGAGTCAACTTCGACTTGGTGAAGTTGATCCTGAGGCCGAGACTCTCCATGAGGTGAACCGTGTATTGTGTGTCCCGAACGGCCGACGATTTGGTGGGGGAGACGATCAACCAATCGTCGATGTATGGGAAGACCCTGATGCCCCGTTGGCGGAGGAATGCAGCCACCGGAGCCATGCATTTGGTGAAGACCCGCGGTGCCGTGGCCAGACCGAACGGTAGGCATCGGTACTGGTACACGGAATGGTCGATACGGAAGCGGAGAAACCGTCTGTGTTCCTCGAGGATGGAAACGTGGAAGTAGGCATCCTTGAGGTCTATGACTGTGAACCAGTCCCCTTTGTTGATGAGGGGGAGGACAGTCTGTAGGGTCACCATCCGGAACTTCCTGGTGTGGATGCATTTGTTCAGGCGGCGTAGGTCCAGGATAGGGCGAAGGCCTCCGTCCTTCTTCTGGACCACGAAGTACCTCGAGTAGAAACCGTTGTCCCAGTCGGACGGTGCTACCCGCTCGATGGCTCCCTTGGAGAGAAGGGTTGCTATTTCTTCCTCCAAATGGGGGGACGAGGTGGTGAGACGATGTCTTCCTACTCGAGGCACCCGCACGAACTCGATGGCGTAGCCAGAGGACAAGATCTTTAAGACCCACTGGTCGTCCGTGATGCCCGACCATGCCTGGAGGAAGTTCCGGAGGGGGAGGTACGGGATGTGGAGCGAGAGAGACTCGGCCGTCGCAGCTTCAAACGCGGGGCTTGGGCCTCGCGGTCGAACGCTTGTCCTGTCCGTAGGGCCGGTAGCGGGGTTTGTGTTGTCGCCGCTGTTTATAGGAGCTGGATCTAGGCTGCTCCGCCGGTCCCTGCTGCTGTGGGTTGCCCTGGAACCGCCGTGTGAAGGGCTGGAACCTCGGCCTGGTGGAAGTTGCCGGCGTGGTGAGCCCCAGGAACTTCGCCGTGGAACTGGTCTGGCGCATCTCATTCAGGACCTTATCGGTGTCCTGACCGAAGAGGCCCTGCCCGTCGAAGGGAAACTCCTCGATGAGCTTTTTCATAGCGTCATCGAGGGAGGTGTCCCTGAGCCAAGCATGGCGACGGAGGTAGATTGCGGAGGCCATGTCTTTTGCCGCATAATCGTTGATATGCCGGGCAGTGCGCATCAGCTGCTCGGCGACGAAGTCCCCCTCGGCGGCCAGCGCGTCAATCCTCTTCTGGGCATCTGCGGGCAGTTTAGCCGTCTCAACCTTCACCTGCTCCCAGAGGTGAGATTGGTACAGGCCCATGGCGGCCGAATAGTTTGCGGCCCGAAAGAATAGGGAGCCGGTGGCGTAAAACTTACGCCCCACCGCGTCCAATTTCTTTCCCTCCGGCGTCGACGGGACCGGGAATCCGCTGGTGGCCGTCCTATGCTGGAAGGCCTTGACCACCAGGGAATTCGGCAGGGGGTGCGCCTGCAAGAACTCGACGTTCTCGTCCAGGACCCGGTACATGCTGTCGAGCCTGGACGAAACGGAGTGTGCCGCCAAAGGTTTCTTCCACGTCGCCCTCGCCGTGGTCATCATGGAGGGGAGCATGGTTATGTGGACCGGTCGCACGGCACGCCTGTCGAGCTTCGCGGTCATCTGATCCTCACCCTCCAACGGCGGCTGGTCGACCTTCAGGTTGAGGGCGGTGCCGAGCCTCGTGAGCATGGCGGTCAGTGAGCGCTGGTCCTCACCACGCGGTGGGTCCACCGAGCCGATGGCCTGTTCCGGCGTGCGCTCGGCGTCGACGTCTCCCTCGTCCTCCTCCGACGACGAGCTGGACTCATCGGAGGACGAGGGAGGCAGTCTTTCGTCCACGTCCGGACCGCGCCAGTACGGCCTGGGCGGGCCGGCGGGATGGGCGTCCACCGCATCAACGTCCGGACCACACCATGACGGGTTGGGTGGGCCGGCGGAGCGGGTACTCGACCCACGGGAGGTCGGTGGGGCCGCGGCAGAGCCGGGATGCCCGGGGCTTGCGGTGGTCGGAACCGGAGCCGCAGAGGCCGCAGGCGTGGAGGTCTGGAACCTGGTCGCAAACGACGCCATGACCTGAAACATCTCTCGGACGAGGGCCATCTGAGACGCGTCCGAGTCCGCTGGCGGTGGAGCTCCGGTGGCCGGCGGGATGGTGGCCCACGAAACGGTGGGAGCCGAAACGGTGGCCGGCGTCGGTGTCGGCGAAACGGTCGTCGAAACGGTGACGACCGCCTCGTCCGTCGGTGTTCTGGGCCGTGGAGAGACGGAGGCCTGCCTCGGCGAGGAGTTTCTGCCCCGAGGAGGAGAGGAGAGCACCTGAGGTGGGCGAGCTGGAGCCCCAGCCCTGCGTCCTTTCTCAGGTGACCCGGAAGACGACCGTCCTCCCCAGATGGAGGATCCCGGAGAAGGACATCGGGCAGTCGAGAACGGCGGAGAAGGCCCGGGAGAGGCGGGTGTGCGCGGAGTGGGGGGAAGCGACCGTCTCTTCTCCGACCCACGCTTGCGCTTCTTCTCACCGTTCTTGTCCTTCTTCTTCTTCTTCCTCATCGGAAGCACGGAGGAAGAGGCCGGCGGTGGTTGAGCGGCAGCGGCGGCCGTGGAGGCGGACGCGGCGGGAGCCAGAGCGAGCTCCATCAGGTGAGCCTTGAGGCGATTGCTTCGGTTCTGCACCGCGAGGCGCGTAAACTTTTTGCAATGCGGGCAAGACTGGCTCTGATGCGACTCTCCCAAACAAAAGAGGCACAGGCTGTGTCCGTCGGAAGCCGGAAACTTCTTAAGGCAAGCCGTGCACTGTTTAAACGCTGCAGCCATCAACCGCGGAAAAAATTCTTCCAGTGGAAGTTTCTGGAGACGAGTACCCCGAAGGGCCGACCAGCCGCCACCCCCTTGAGGGGGGAGACGGTGATCGATGCGAAAAATTGGCTACTGAATCCACTCAAGAGAAGAGACAGAGCCGGGGTGGCGATCCTGCCCGGAGGACAAGATCACCGAGAAAAATTGAGATTTGCCAAAAAGACTTTCCCTCAGAAGGGCGAAAAAATTGAGGAAGCTCTCAACGATCGTCCTGCTGCTACGGCGGAAAGAAGAGAACTGAGGTAAAATGGCGCGCGGGCGCCTCAGGGTGGGCGGTACGGTGGGCGGTCTTACCGCCAAAACTTTTGACCAATAGCTTTTCAAGCCTCCGATCGGCTGTTCTGCGCAGGCGCATAACCCATGAGTGTGGATTCACAAACTATACGAAGGAGAACTACAAAACTTTAACATTAATTGTGAAGAAATTGAAATCTCGAAATATCTTCAATGCCTTGGTTCAAATATCAATCCAAATTGAAACTGTACCCAAAAAACCAAAACAAAAAAACCAGACTCGGAAAAGCAGCAATTAAGGAATTAGAAAGGATCAAGTGTAAGGCTGTGTCACTGGAGACCTTGACTGTCTTAAAATCAAGACTGAAATCAAGGTTTTGTGAATCTGATTTAAGGTAGGATGGAAGCCCCCTCCACTTCCAAAGAGAGAGAGATATGAATTGGATTTGATAACAGTTTGCGATCCTCAAAAAAAAAAAGAGCTTTTTAAATCACCTGATTCTGATTCCCATGGCACAAACGCTTACCAGGAAATAAAAGAATATTCATCTTTCTATCATAAAGGATAAAATTGAAGGCTTTAGCAAATAACAGCTTAGCTCACCCCAGTTATCAGCCTTTGGCCAGAAAAATCTAGGTCAGTACAAGCATATGGAATTTGGAAGACTCAGAAAATAAGACATTTGGCCATTAAGACTTAAAGAAGAGCTTAAGATGAGGGCAGAAGCAGAGGTCATATTCAAGCTACCAGGCATAATCACACTTTAGTCATAAAAATAAATGCTTACAGTGGCATGGCTAGTTGCCGTTTCTCATGGAGAAGGTTTAAAATACTCAAGAATCATCATTTTCCAAAATAAATACTCATTTGAAAAGAGCCGGAGAGATAATCAATAGGACATACAAGGCTTCATCAATCCTCCAGTACCATGAACACTGCATTTGTTAGGTACAGAATATATATACTATCCTGTGGGGTCATTTTTTCCACCCATCTTTAATAATGTTCATGATAATCTACAGCTCATGCTGTAGTACACATGTATCCATTGAATACCAATCACTCCCAGGAAAAGATTTGATAATGAGACTTGGGAGAACAATTTCTGGCTACATCTGGCTGATGCCCACAATGTTGTAAACAAGAGATGCAAAGATTTATATTTTAAACGGTAACTCTAGATTGCTCCAGGCAGTGTAGCTGCCTAGGGAATTGGGAACTGTCATCCAAAAGCACAAATCTGCACTTTTGTATTGTAAACTGCAGCTCTTAAACTCTGTAACGGTGCCCCCTTTCTTGCTCTTTCGGTGTTAAAACACATACTATCAGAAGAAGAAAAAAAACTATATATAAACACCCAAGGCCAGAATCTTGAAGAATGCTGATGGAATCAAAAGCCGTACCAGCAACTACAAACAACGTTGGGGTGTTCTACCGTTAACAAAGCTTCCTTGGGGACTTCAGCTCTGTCCAGCAGATCATTGGTCACCTCGGTTTACAGCTGAGATAAAAATTAATAAATTGCACAAAGAAATAATAGCAGTGTTTCAACTTTTGGTATTTAGACTTCAATTCCCCAGAGCACTGATCAGCCAATGTGCTGACTTAGGCTTCTGGGAACTGAAGTCCTCCTGTTGGGTGAGTACCTCACATTGGGAACCACTAGATAGATGAATCCTTGTGGAGTTCCTCGCCCCTGTGGTAACAATCTTATATGAAACTGGAAGTCTTCGTTGGTTACTATCCTGCTGCTTTTTATTCCCCCTTTGGATGTCACAACTGTGTTGCCAACATCCATACCTGTCAACCTTCCCGGATTAGCTGGGATTTCCAGTTTTGCGGTGCCGATTTGCGCCATTTCCCGCCCGGAGCTGCCAAAACCCCAGAATTTTGCAGCGGGGGGAAAGAGGTACTGCACATCCCTTCTGTGCAAGTCGCCTTCTACGCATGCGTAGAAGGCTTTTACACTTGTGTAGAACCCTTTTACGCAAGCGTAGAACCTTCTACGCATGTGTATAAGGCTACGCATGCGTAGAAGGGTTCTACGTAAGCGTAAAAGGGTTCTACGCAAGCGTAAAAGCCTTCTATGCATGCGTAGAAGGCGACTTGCGCAGAACCGTTCTGCGCAGGTCCCGGATTGTCTGGAGCCGCGGTTGACAGGTATGCCAGAATCATCACTGCCTATATTATCCCCATTAGAATTTGATAAACTACAAGTCACCACATTCAAAGTTTCACTGTCATCTTTCAATAGCCTAACCTTTTAAAATAATTGTACACAGGGGGATTCAAATTGTCTACATTACCACAGAAATACTGAAATCTTTCCAGAACTGAGATGACAGACCATATCTTATCACTGCATATACTTGGTTTGGGAGCCAGGTCTAATTTTAGAATTGATCTCCTTTTATTTAAAAAAAAACACCCTTCTTTGGAACAGTTGACATTCATATGTTTTTTGTAGGGTGAATGCCAGAACACTATTTCAGATAAGATTTCCTATATAAGTATCCTACAAGAGTCCCTCCAGGAGTTCCTCCCTAAAGTCTTGTAAATTCTAACTCTGGCTCTGAATCACAGCTTGTAAACTGTTAGGGAGAAAGTTATGACAAGACGATTTGCTGTTCCTTCCTCGCCATCTGATTTATAAGCTAGGAAGCTAGAGACGAAGAGGGCCGGGCCTGACCTGCTTATTTTTAGCCTGACACCTGGCAGGAGTGTAGCAGAAACATTTCCATCCAGGAGTCTCTGGACTCAATCAGGATTCAATACCACTCAGCAAAGAGACTTTGAAGACCTGGTTCTTCTTGCACCGGGAGGACAACATAGGGATGTTATGGTATTGACTTCAAAAGTTCCAGGGCCATTCAAAGGCATACCAGGAGCACAAAACTTCATCTCTGTTCCTTCAAAAAACCATTTTTCATTAAGGAAGTTGCTCACTTCACGTTTAGTCAGTGACTCTGCAGGAGTTAAGAAACTGATGCTTCTCGACTCAAAAATAGCTACATAAAATTCATTTTAAAGCAGGAGTTCTCAACCTTTTTAAGCCGGGGGCCAGGTCACGCTCCCTCAGACAGCTTTGGGGGCCGGATGGTCATTTTGCCCTTGCTCCATCACACAGCACTGCCTGGTGTAGTGGAGGCGGTGGTGTGTGCGTGCATGAAATGGAGTTGCAAGCCACAAGTAGAAAATCCCTGGTTTGAAGTGACCTGAAAAGGCATTGTTGTTTCCTTTCTGCATTTGTTTGAATTTCTGACTGGTCACACAGCTGAACTTTGTTTATAAGATTCAGTGTGCATCAAGTTCCATTGGAGGATGAAAATAATATCCCCTCTACTGTTTAAACAGAACCAACTATTTTCAAGTCACACTTTTCAAGATTGGCCACTGGAGAGTATTTCCATGTATGTTTCTGACAAGCCAGCAAGGACAAGACAACATGTTAAATAACATTCTGTGCAACAAACCACTCTAGTGAACAGCTGAGGGACCTGCTTTCTGTAAACAAGATCAGACGTACCCGGATACAGTGCAGGTTGGTGACTCCAGTCTCCTAGGGACAGTTAATCTGCTGTGTTTTGGTGGAAACTCTAAAGGAGCTATTCAGCATGCTGTCCATCCCAATTTAAAATGGGCTTCTGCCACTCACAATTTATCAATGACAAGCAGCATGTCAGTGCATTGCTGCCTGATTTTCCCCCACCCACCCAATTTGCAGTAGGAGCAGCTAAACAAACTATGCCAACATATACCTGTGGTTTACTCAGTCTTCTAAGGGGTGGTTGAAGGCCACAAAATTACCTTAGGGCTACATGTGGACTGTTACACAATTCTCAATTTGATACCTGAACCTTAAAAAATGCTGGCAGGCTTGCCTGTGTGAGTTACAACAATCCAGAGAAATACCATTTGGCCAGTTGTCCCATGGGCTGGATACAGCCCTCGAAGCCTTTCCATCCAGCCCATGACATCTTTACCAAACTAAGAAGTGAATACAGACACTTCTGCGCATGCACAGAAGTGTTCACATTTACTTCCTGGTTTGGCGCAGACATGCTCATGCATGCACAGAAGTGTCCATGCTGAACCAGGAAGTAAATATGGCCATTTTTATCCATGTGCAGAAGCATCCGTGCCAAACCAGGAAGTAAATATGGATGCACAAACACACCCTGTTCAGGGGCATGGTCTGGCCCACTCAGCTGTTCCAGGGCTGTGGTTAGGCCCTGGCCCAAAAAGTTTGGGCACCCCTCCACTAAACAAACCAGAGATGGAAAGGCAGGCATCTTCTGGATAACTGGGCTAGAAAATTGACTAGTTTATGTGCTGTGCATACCCGTCAAACGCAGCTCCGAAAAATACGGGACCTGCACAGAACCCGTCTGTGCAGAACCCTTCTGTGCATGCACCGAAGGGTTCTGCACATATGTGCATGTACAATAACTACTTTCCCTGCCGGTCAAATTATGGGATGGTGGCGGGAAAGTGAAGGAAGAGGCATGGAAATACAGGAAATCCCGGCCAGGGATGGTGCTGTGATGTCCAGATTTAGTGGGAATTAATAGCTGGTCATATATACTCAGCCCCTCACTGCGCTATAATCTCATGTACTTGTAAGATAGGTCACAGCCACAGGTGCTTTAAGAATTACCAAATAACAAGAACTAAAAGGCTGTTCGTAAATAAGCACTTTTAGATGATGCACAGCAAATTACCTCACACTGTGCTAGCAATTCTCAAAGTATTTAAAATCTCAATCACTACAAGAAATGCATTATTTTAAAAGCATCCCATCTCTCCCAAATGGCTTTAGAGATGTTCAATAAGTCACTTATAATGAAGCACACAGCCCTAGGAATGTTAGTGAATGTTGTAAATTCATTTGCAAAGCAGTTATTGATCAACTGTTTAATGAAGCATTCATAAAGCAGACTCTGTATAGACTGTATATGCAGTCCCATTCTTTAGAAAATTATTTACTATAGAAATAGATAAACTCTTCCTAAAAATTATGGAAAACAAGCCTCTTAATATTAGTGCAGTATTCATGCAGCTAAATCTAGTAAAGGATTAAATATTTATTCTGAAATGTACTTTAACAAATGTAACGTTAAAGCTAATGCTATTTTAAAAAACTCTTTGATGTATTATTTTTACACTGCTCTTCAGTCTCTTCCCAAGCTGCACAATGCTCAAGTGATATATGCATTCAGGCAAAATACAGAGAGCCCTGCTTAGCCAGAACAAAGTTCAACTCTAGTCCAGTGCCTTTGATACTGGAAGGTGCGGATTCCCCATGCCCATCTGGCATGGAACAGCCCCGGCGGAGGCTGCTTAGGTGAGAAGGCTCCTGGCGGTGGCTTCTGCGGGCAGCTAAATTAAGGGGGGTGAATAAATGATAGGGTTTGATTCACCCAATTACATGACCTGACCGACGATTCTGCAAGGTAGGCAGATCGCTAACTCCAGTGACTGATTAGGTAAACACTCATCTCCTGGCCAAGGAAATCCCCGGTGCAAATAGTGAATATGTTTACCCCTGTCTAAACCCTAAACAATGGCTTCCCTCATCCCGTGTTTGTCTGAAATAATTAACTTCCCTTCGAGAGGTTTCCCAATTAGCCTGAGTAAACAGGTGATGTGATCGACTCCCGGGTGATGGTTTTTTCTACCTGCCTTCTGATCTATAAAAGGTGTATGCATTTTTTCCAATAAACCACTGATCTGATCTCGCTCCTGTTGCCTCGTGTTGTCATTGATCAGTCTCCTCCGGGACCTAGCGCCGCCCTAGAGGCCCAACATTGCTACAGCTGGTGACCCCGACGTGATTTACTCGTGAGTAAGAGACCCTGGAGAGGTCTACTCGTGAGTAGCGATTCACACGGTCCGGTTCTACGCTTGAACCGCGACCCGTCATCCCGGAGGACAGTGCGGCGCTCCGGCCGGCAGCCAGCCGATCGGAGGAGTAGCCTGCGGCGAGGCATCCCAGAGAGACATTCCTACCGCTTACTCCCCGCTTTCGAGGAGGGTTGCCATAGAGGGAAACGCGTTCCGCTCAGGGCAGCTGTGAGCCCCTGACATCGCAGAGGCCGTTGAAGGGCCCCTGGCAGAAGGTCCACGCTCCGAGGTCTACCCCAGACACCCGACGCCCGAACCTGTTGCCTGCAAAGACGCGTCGACTCGTCCCGAGGAGGAATCTTCCGGAGACCCAATCGCAGGTAATATGGGGACTTGCTCTCATAGACCAGGTCCGTCCGCTAGCCAAAGAACTTGTGAGGAAGAGTTTAAAATCCTGGCCAGGGTATTTAAGTTACGCTTTCACAGCAGAGAATTAGCGAGACTTTTGGCGTACCTCAGGGAACACTGCCTACTTTACCCAGAAGTAGGTACGTTAACCCTGCAGCTCTGGGACCAGATAGGAGACTGTATTCAGCAACCCCCGAAAGCTCCAGGAGGGATAGTTCGTACTTGGAGAAAGTGTAGGAAACTCTTAGCAGATATCGAGCCAGTCCGGGTAGAGGCCAAAGAACCCCCGTTAGTCGAGCCATCAGGCAAGCCAGTCGAACCGACTGCGCCCACGGCACTCTATCCGTCAATTAGCTATCGGCAGAGTAGCGTAGGGAGCGTTCCCGCGGTGACAGCTGCAGACGTCACCGAAGGAACGCAAGGAATGAGGAGCGCAGGCGCTCCTCTGACAGCTCCAGGCTCCCTAGTCGTGAAGAGTGCCCTTCAGCGCACAGCTGAGATAGAACTTAAAAAGGGGGAATTGTCAGTTGAACAACTAGCTGAACTTAGACAGATTTGTCCAATCCGCTTGGAGATGGACGCGCTCACGGGCGCACAGCAGATAGTACATTCCCCAGTCCCGTACAAGCTTCTCATGGCTTTACGGAAAGCAATTTCAGAGACAGGGCTCCAGAGTCGTTTTACGAGGGGCACGCTTCAGCAAGTGTGCGAAACCACCATGTGGATTCCTCATGATTGGAAAGCCGTCATGAGGATGATGCTAACCCCCAGCCAGTACATGATTTGGGACAGCGAGTTTCGCCTAGAGGCCCAAGCTCGAGCTGCCAGGATGGGAGGCGCAGTACTTCCTGACCAGTTGTATGGTTCAGGTGCCTTTGAGCCCATCAACGCTCAAATTAACTTGCCTCTCGCCACTCTAGAAATGTCAGCCGAAGCTGCCTACAGGGCATACTTCAAGGTCCCAGCGTCTGGCAAAACGGCTAAAAATTACACTGCTATCAAGCAGGGAGCCCAGGAGCCCTACATGGACTTCATCAATCGCCTGGAGGAAGCAATTAGCAGGCAGATTGATAATGAGCAGGCCCAACAAGAGCTTATGATTAAGCTAGCTAAGGACAATGCCAACCTGGACTGCCGTAAAATCTTGCAGTCCCTGGGCAATCGCCCTGACTTGACCTTAACGGACATGATCCGAGCATGCTCCGACGTTGGCACCGACTCCTACAAGATGGGGCTGCTAGCGGCCGCGGTGCAGGGGGGAAGAAGACCTCAGGGCAATGGCAAGACCAAGGGGGCATGCCACACTTGTGGCAAGGTCGGACACTTCGCCAGGGAGTGCCGATCCAAGGGAGGCGGACAAAAATCCGGCCGTCCCAAGGCTCCGAACACCCCCTGCCCGAAGTGCAAGAAAGGCTATCATTGGGCCAGGTATTGTCCGAGTTCGGGAAACCGGAATCCGGGCACGTCTCTGGCCCCAGTCCAAACAGAGGCTTCCTTCACCCAGATCCAGAACTCCCCAGAACTGGACTAGGTTCCAGGCACATTCCAGGCACTGTGAGGGCGCAGGCCAGCCCCAAGGGTAGCGCAGGACTAGAATTGGCTTGCCAGGCGGACGTTACATGCGATCTGCCGGGCACAGTCTATCTAGTCGACTCCCAGTACATGGGACCCCTACCCAGAGGCTTTATAGGTTTAGTTTTGCCCCGTAGCGTAGCTGGAGCACGCGGAATTTTCATAATTCCAGGAGTCATTGACTCGAATTTTTCAGGCGTCCTCCAAGTCCAGCTTTGGACACACCTACCCCAAACTATCCACAAGGGAGACACCTTAGCACAACTGATCTTGGTTCCTTGTCACTCGCCAGCAGGCAGCCAGAGAAGGCTCAGTGCCAGCTCAGAGTCCGGTTCAGCAGACCGCTCGAGCGTGCGTGAGGCAGTGCAGGGATACCAGGTCTTGGCGACAGTGGAGACCAACATTGAGTGGAAGCAGCGCCCCGTTATCGAGGTATTTTTGAACAAAAGAGTGTTCTCAGGGTTACTCGATACCGGAGCGGATGTGACCGTGATAAGCAGAAGCCAGTGGCCGAGGGAGTGGGCCATTGAGCCGGTCTCCGATGTGTGGGGGGTAGGCAGCATTCAGGAAGCGTTTAGAAGCCGAGAGTGGGTAGAAGGCACAATCCCAAGGGCTGACGGCACGGCGGTGATACGGCCGCACATTCTTGACGTGCACATCAATCTTTGGGGACGGGACATTCTGCAGCAGTACGGCGCCACGCTTACCTTTGGGTAATGGCGTTGCCACTTAAATGGCTCACCGATACTCCGGTCTGGGTAGAACAATGGCCGGTAGTAGGGGAGAAATTGGTTGCTCTCAAGCAGCTAGTTAAGGAACAGCTAGACGCAGGACATATAGAACGGTCCACAAGCCCTTGGAATTCGCCAATTTTTGTTATTAAGAAGAAGTCGGGGAAGTGGCGACTCCTCCACGATCTCAGAGAGATCAATAAATGCATACAGCCAATGGGTCCGCTTCAATGCGGCATCCCGAATCCGAACATGATTCCCGAGGGGTGGGAGATTCTAGTCGTAGATCTCAAGGATTGCTTTTATACAATCCCCTTAGACCCCAGGGACCGGGAGAGGTTTGCCTTTACGGTGCCGGTCGTGAACCACAGTGAGCCCACGCAGCGTTACGCGTGGAAATTTTTGCCACAGGGCATGCTCAATTCGCCCACCTTGTGCCAAATTTACGTTCACGACGCGCTGGCAAAGTTTCGAAATCTCTACCCACAAGCCATAGTTTGTCACTTTATGGACGACATTTTGGTAGCGTTGCCACAGCTTGGCAGCGAAATGTTTTCAGACCTCCAGGCCAGCCTGGGGGACAAAGGTTTACTCATTGCCCCGGAGAAAGTGCAGAGAACCGAGCCCTTCTCATACTTGGGCCATCGGCTTCTCCGCTCTTTCGCCGCACCGGTTTTACCTCAGATAAGCCTACAAGACTCAGTCACCCTCGTAGAATTGCAGCAAGTTTTGGGGAATATCAATTGGGCCAGACCGTATTTTCGCTTGGATACGGATCTTCTAAAGCCGCTCTTCTCGCTGCTAACCTTAGGCAAGCAGCCGGCAGACCGGATAAAAATCTCTCGAGACGCGCGCTTGGCGCTCGAGAAAGTGAACCAAGTTCTCAGCCAGAGGTGGGTGGATAGGATCGCCCAGGGGCCATATGCCCCGATCCTGAATTTGTACATCGTACGGTCGGGATCCATGTTCACTGGGGCGCTAGGAGTAGACTCAGAGAAGGGAGCGAAAATTGTGGAGTGGGTGTACTTGCCTAACACCTCATCTCGGAACATTGTTCCGCCCCAAGAACTGGTCTCCGCGGTGATCTACCACGGCAGGCTGAGAGCTAGGGACATTTCTGGGCACGATTTAGCTAAGATCATAGTCCCATTCACTAAGGAACAAATTCATCAGTTGATGCAGCTAGGTGACTCGCTTCCGATAGCTTTGGAAGGATTCACTGGAAGCTTGGCATACCACTTGCCTATAGACCCCAGACTTGTCTCGCTTCAAACAGGAACAGTCAGCTTGTTCGAATTGCTTTCGCTGGTCCCACTTCAGGGGGCCAAGACAGTCTTTACCGATGGTGGACGCACATATGGCGTCTTGACCTGGCAGGAGGGCGAAGCTTGGCACACGCTGTTGACTCTCCCACAGAAGTCCGCGCAGCGGGCGGAGTTGGCAGCCGTGAACCTTGCTTTGCGCACCTTCGCCAAGGAACGTTTAAACATCATAACTGACAGTCTGTACGTTAGGAATTTGCTCCACAGTCTACCGGGAGCTTACATTACCCCCGCGATAGACAAGAATCTGCTTAGTCTGTTTCTCACTGCTCAGTTTCACTTGCGGAACCGCACGGAGCCGCTCTATATTGCCCACATCCGAAGTCATCAAGACCTACCGGGTCCGATTTCCGCGGGCAATAGCAGAGCGGATGCGGCGGCAAAAGAAAATTCAGCAACGTTCAGTTTTGGGAGTTTTCACTACTCCAATTCAAAGTCATGCATTTTTTCACCAAAACGCCAAGGCACTCGCCAGACAGTTCAATCTGCCACTTTCTCAAGCCCAAGGTATAGTACGCTCTTGCCAGCATTGCGCAGGGGCGCCGGGGGGCCCTCGTGGGGGGTCAACCCACGAGGGACAGAGGCCAATCAAGTGTGGCAGATGGACGTCACGCATGTGCCGCAGCTTGGCAGATGGCAGTACATGCATGTCTGCATTGACACCTTTTCTCAGTTCGTTTGGGCGACGGCGCAGAAGGGGGAGACTGCCTCCCACGTGGAGCAGCACCTCCTTTCCTGCATTGCGGCGATGGGCAAGCCGCGGCACGTGAAAACGGATAACGCCCCGTCCTACAGCTCTAGGCAGTTGGCCGCCTTCATGGCCACCTGGGACATCAAGCACACATTTGGCATTCCCTACAATCCGCAAGGGCAGGTGATTGTAGAACGGGTCAATCGGACGCTAAAGTCCTATATTGACAAACAAACAGAAAGGGGGGAGCCACCAGCCCTCCCCAAATCACAGGGAGAAGCACAGTTTTGTCTGAATAAGGTATTGTTCACATACAATCACCTCAATGTTTTTTCGGACTGTACGCCGCAGGAGAAGCACTTCCGCCGTTCGGAAGCCCTCCCGCGACCTATGGTCCGGTACCGAGTGCCACCAGACCCTTCTTGGAGGGGCCCGGTGCCGCTCGTAACCTGGGGAAGAGGGTATGCTGCAGTTATGTCTCCCACAGGTGTCGTTTGGATTCCAGCTCGGTGCGTCAAGCCTCATTTGGAACCACATGGCGTGGACCCAGGCCGACCCGAGTCCGATCCCGGAGATGCAGGATCTCGCCCTGACCGAGGGGACCCGCCGGGAGAGACAGCGGTCGCAGACGACAGCACCGAAGATCACCTGGGGGATGGTCAAGGCCCTCTGCCATGATGCCCAGGACGCCATCCAGCGCGAGGGGGAGGAACTGACACCAGAGAGCTTTGCGGTTGCGATTTTCGCCCGAATTCACGCCAACTCCATGGCAGTCACCGTCATCCTGGCCCTCTCCCTGCTTTTGGGGGGAGGTGCTCAGGCCGCCTCACTGGAGGCCAGCGATTTAATGCCAGGCGGAGACCTCTCTGCCCAGATGCAGTACAACATTTGGGAAAGGTTGGCTACCCTTGTCAACCAGTCCGATTTTTGCCTCAGGCAGGACGTCGGCTCTGCCTCGATCCTCAGCACCTGCCTTGTCCCAGTGTGCCATTCTCCAGGCGCACACCCCCGGGACAGGGACTGGCTGGTGAGGCGACTCTTCAGCCCATACATCCCATCAGCTTCCTCGGAATATGCCCGTTGGGAGATGTGGCTAACCATGACTTTACCGGCTGATGCGGCCACTCTCCACACTCCGCGAGTGGCGGTCAGCCCGAACTCTACCTGCGGCCGAATACACGGTTGCTCCGGACCCGGCCGAGCCCGGCGCCGTTGCCTCGATGTAGGCAGCGGCAATTGGACTTGCAATAACCCAGTGTCACTTGGCTCGAAGTATGCACATATCACCCTGCCATCTGGATGGTTCTTTACGTGTAACCAGTATACGTTTAGCTACATTCCGGCTAATATTACAGACTCTATATGTTGTATCAGTCGTTTGACACTGTTGCTCCCCACTAAGGATATGATCGCCCCACGCACTAATACCCCCAATGCTTCCAATGGCTCCAATGTTCCCTCACTCATACAGCACACTCGCACCACCCTGTTAGACAGCTCATGTGAAAGTAGCTTTAGGGTAATGAGACCTGCCGAATACCTCTCCTTAGCAGTCAGCATCTTTGGCGTGCCAGGCTTAGCCGTCGGCAACGCAAAGAGGATTGGTCGCTTGGCCTGCGGTTTAGCAAAGGCCATTAACCATACCTCCTCAGCGATAGCGCTCCTTAATCAGGAACAGGCGGAGCTTCGCCATGCCATTCTCGATAATCGAGCAGCTATCGACTACCTCCTACTATTGCACCACTTGGGCTGCGAGTCCTTTCACGGAATGTGCTGCTTCAACCTTACTGACAACTCCCGGAAAATTCAAAGCCAGATCACAGATCTCCACACCATAGTCGCAGGCATCACAGAGGGCTCTGCGTGGGGGGCTTGGTGGAGTTCTCTGTGGAAGTGGATGTGGTCGTGGATCCCATGGGGGTGGCTTCAGACGGTGCTTAAGGTAGTGGTGGGGGTAGTCATACTGGGCATAGCAATTTGCTGTCTCGCTCAATGCATTCCCTCACTGATCTCGAGGTGCCGCCTCAGAAGGAAACCCCGTGACGCCACTCCTGACCAACAGCTGGTGCCGCTCCTGCGCAAAATCGCTGGTCAGGCTCTTAATATTAAAAAGTAAGGGGAGATGCGGATTCCCCATGCCCATCTGGCATGGAACAGCCCCGGCGGAGGCTGCTTAGGTGAGAAGGCTCCTGGCGGTGGCTTCTGCGGGCAGCTAAATTAAGGGGGTGAATAAATGATAGGGTTTGATTCACCCAATTACATGACCTGACCGACGATTCTGCAAGGTAGGCAGATCGCTAACTCCAGTGACTGATTAGGTAAACACTCATCTCCTGGCCAAGGAAATCCCCGGTGCAAATAGTGAATATGTTTACCCCTGTCTAAACCCTAAACAATGGCTTCCCTCATCCCGTGTTTGTCTGAAATAATTAACTTCCCTTCGAGAGGTTTCCCAATTAACCTGAGTAAACAGGTGATGTGATCGACTCCCGGGTGATGGTTTTTTCTACCTGCCTTCTGATCTATAAAAGGTGTATGCATTTTTTCCAATAAACCACTGATCTGATCTCGCTCCTGTTGCCTCGTGTTGTCATTGATCAGTCTCCTCCGGGACCTAGCGCCGCCCTAGCGGCCCAACATCGCTACAGGAAGGGGTTAGATAATACATTAAATAGTCACTTATATGCACTTATCTTCCATTAACAGAATTAGCTTGTTGTAGCAAAAACAACATGGAATCTTGTCATACCTTAAAGGCTAACTTGATTTATTTGGCCCAGATTTTCATCAGCTATAGCCCACCATGTAACACCTGTATACAGTGGCATAGTAACATGCCAAGAAAGCGTATGCCGAATAAAAACTTCTAGTATTTGACGAGCTATTGATCTTCTCTGTTCTAACTATGGTTTCTTCCAGATACAGACCTACCTGGCCATGATAAAAAATGGTGTGAGGAAGAGGCAAAGGAACCAATCACCCAGCCCCTATTACAGTGATGGCAAACCTTGGCACTCCAGATGTTCTTGGACTTCAATTCCCAGAAGCCCAAGCACCCTGTGAATCCACACGAATGGGTTTACTGCGATTCATCCGGCCCACGCTGCCTTCGTCGCTGCCGTACGGGCACATTTTACTTCCGCTTCCGGGAGCGATGAAGGCAGAGTGGGCTGGATGAATCGCAGTAAACCCATTTGTGTGGATTCACAGGGTGTTTGGGCTTCTGGGAATTGAAGTCCAAGAACATCTGGAGTGCCAAGGTTTGCCATCACGGCCCTATCATAATGTACTTCATGGTTCAATGCTGGGTCTGAAGAGAAGTTCCTCTTCAGGGGCTGAGAAAATCTGAGTAGGCTCTACATGGAAGGAGAAACAAGGAGAACTCTTCCCTTCAGAACAAGTTCTGGAACCATGAACATAATGGTAGGGCTAGTTGTTTCCCTTCAATATTTGTTTGAGCATCAGCATTTAGAACACTGGTACAGAACTGAGACAACAAATCAGGACTTAAAATCATGGTTTGCTTCTAGTGTATGTACTGTACTCACATTGCATAGTCATGTACAGTGCTGTTTCTTCAGAAGTGTACTTTAACCAGCCAATTATACTATCATTCCCTAATTCTGGGCACAAGGAACATCCATCAGTTCAAAAGCAAAGCAGAAACTTTCCCTTGCATGTCTGAGTAGGCAGAAGGCAGAAAGAAATGCGAGATCTCAATGCTCATGCGAGTTGTAGATTCATAATGACAAAACTGGCCACTGTAGTTTTCAGCTTGTCTCACCTCTACATTTCCTGTATCTGCAGCTCTTATACCCAGATGTTCTCACCTTTGGATATTCTCAAAAGCTTATCCTCTCCTTAGTCTCTAATAATAATCATGTGCTGACAAGTCAATTTGACTTATGGCAACTTTCTTCAAGGTTTTTTAGGTAGAAAGTACACAGAAGTGGTTTACCATTCCTGTCTTTCAGGGGCATTCTAAGACTGTGCATCTTGCCAAAGGCCATTCTGACTCTTCTGGGATGCACAATAGGGAACTGAATTCACAACCTCTGGCTGCACAGCTAGATACCTAACTCACTGAACTACTCAGACAACTAAGCCTTACTCCTCCAAATCACTCTATTAGTCTTCTGTCTCTTACTTTCCAGAGCTTCGAAAAGCTTTTTCATAGACTGCAACTCCCACAATTACCCAGTAGCCATGGTGCGCTATCGGAAAGTTGTACTCAAATAAAGTAATTGTTCCAAGTTCTGTTTCTTCTTCTTCTATCAATTTTCTCCGAGCCCTTCTCTGTGTTTTGACCTGCTAGAAATGGAAACAATAGCTCGGTGGTTCAGAGATTGGAATTCAATTCCCCACTGTGCCCCCTTGACAGGTAGTGGACCCATAGGGCTCCTTCTCCAGCTCTGCAGTTCTAACATATAACACGACTGCATCACCACAAAATTCCTTTGTGATTTACAGTATCCACTGAAGGCTCAGCAATGCTTTCTTTGCCTTGGCACTTACATGAACGGGAGAGCCAGTATAATTCTGGCTCGTATCCTCACTATCCAGATATGAAGAATTTAAGGCCCTATCTGCTTCTTAAAGGCTCTATTTGTCATCCATTTTATAGCGCTGAAAGGTGTTCCAGTTTATATAAATCTCCTAGCCTTTTTTGCAAAAGCCTCCACACAGAGTTGGGGTGATCTGTTCTGAATGCAAAAATACTACGATCCAGCTTGCACATATCCCTTGAACTAACTTCTCTTCTTTCCAGCCAAATTGGATTTTTATTTCCTGAAAGCAAAACAACAACAACAACAACAACAACACTGATACACTAAACATTCTTGTAACTATTTCAAGGATAGTACAACCTATAAGAGGAAAAACATACTTTGCATGCCTCTTGCACAAAGCAAACTGCTAAGTTCTTTCTGAGGTATAACAATAACGTCTGTCCATAAATAATTTTCCACTCAATGCCTTCACTTTGAGTAGGAAGACAGCAGGGCCATAGCCAGGATTCTAGATTGGGGGGGGGGGGCAAGAGGGGCAACAATGTCACACACACATTAATAACATTGGCATCCTGGGGTGGGGTGGGGGGCTGTTAGCTCAGGAGGGGGTTTTTTTTGGGGGGGCCCCCTCTGGCTACAGCCCTGGAAGACAGTTATTGCTAAACACAAGAAAAGACATATTTATTATGTAAGAAACTGGATACCCTATTACATTAAGAGAAATCCAAGTTTCCAGATAAGGCTAATTAGGTCCACGTAGGGTTGCCATATGTCCCAGGATTGTCCCGGATTCAAGGTTGGAAAAGGTGTCCTGGCCAGTTCAATAAAAATCATGTTAAAGCACCGGATTTTTAAAACTTACTGATTGTGTATTACAACACACCATTAAAATAAATTCAAACTCTCACTATCAAACAAGCAATTTCCTGCCACATTGGAGTTGGAGTATACCTGGAGGCAAATCTTAACATCCTCACCTCACACCACTGCCCGATAATTGTGACCAGTGTGTTTCCTGGAACTGAGGATGTTAAGAGTTGACCATGACGCGACTTCTCAAAAGTACAACAGATCATCTTACAAGAATTAACTGTTGTAAATAAATTAATTTATGTATTCATATATTTAATGTGAAAGTGTTTTATAGCTGTCATTATATTATGTTTGTTTTTAAAAAGGCTATTTTGTAGACAACCCACCCATTTTTGTCAAGTATATTTCTGTCCCGGTTTTGTGGGAGAAAATTATGGCAACTCTAGGTCCACGTGAACTGAATTAAAGCTAACCCTAACAAAAGAAGTATGCATGTGTGCACGGACATACAGAAGCTTTTAAATTGTCTTTTTAACAAGATGACCATAATACCAGATGTGTAATGCTTTGTATGAGAGTAAGAAGTGGCTAATGCATCCTTTTTCCTACTGGCAATGTGGACATAATATTATGTAGCAATATCAGGCCACTTCCTGCTGTTTTTAATTATGAAAACAGGAACATGATGTCCCTCATTCATTAACTGGAGACATTTTGAAGAATAGAATTTCCTGGCTTTTTAAAATAGAAGTTCAAGTATACATACTTTACACACAAATTCAAACAGCCATTTCACTCATGTAGGATTTATCTGTGCTAGAGGATCCCAGAAGATGAGCACATTATGGTGGTGACAGAACAAAGAACAGATAGGATATTGCTGCAGTCCCTCTGTGTCAAAAAAAATATTGAAGGGCTATTTTAGACTTAATTAAATGTGAGGCACTAGTGTGAGTGAGTATAACATATAAGAGAGAGAAATGTATATATCATTTAACCCAGGGGTTCTCAACCTGCAGCCTGTGGGCTGGATGTGGTCCAAGGCACCATTTCATGTGGGCCCCCACTGTCTCCACCACACCAGGAAGTGCCATGTGGTGGAGGAAAGGCAAACTGGCCATCCGACCCATACCTGTCAAGTATCCGGTTTTGCTTGGGATTTCCCGTAATTCACCGCTCCATCACGCTCCTTTCCACTATCATCCCGTATTTGAACAGACAGGAAAGGAGTTACTGCGCATGCGCACTGCTGCCTCTGATGGGCACACATGTGCAGTAACCCCTTTCCTTGCTGAAGGGGTTTCTGCGCATGCGTGCAGGGGTTACTGCATATGCGTGCAGGGGTTACTGTGCATGCGTGTCACTGATGTCAGAGGCAGCGACGCACATGCGCCAACACCGGTGCCCGGAAACCTCCCCGTATTTGGACACCAGCAACTTGACAGGTATGGTCCAGTCCCTGAAGCTATCTGAGGGAGCATGCCCGACCCCCAGCTTAAAAAGGTTGAGAACTCCTGCTTTAACCTCTTGGGTAAATTAATGTTGCCATACCTGCTCTGCAGAATACAGATTAGTAAATTTTCTTTCAGTTTCTAGCTCTTTGGAGGGAAGTGAAATGGTTTAAATTAGGGCTCTAAAAACATGTGGAATGCATGTTTTCCAGAATATGTCCCCTTGCCTTTTCAAATAAAAAAGTGAGGGAGGACTCAGAGGTAGCAAAAACTGCTACTTAAAACCAAGGCTCAAAAAGTGGTTGGGGGTGATGGTGGTAGGAAAAGAGGAAAACCTAACATGAGATGAATTGACTAAATAAATGAAGCTACAGGTGTTAGTCTGGAAGACCTGAGCAGAACTTACTTGAAAAGACAATATTTAGGCAGCAATTAGCTCATATAGTCGCCATGCATCAGAAGTGACTTGATGCCACATAATATCTTCTGAAGATTTTTTAAGTATAAAGAAATTGTATAGTGATGATGGGTAGAATAGACAGTGTGACAAAATCTAGGCACCAAACTCTGCTAACATCAAGTAAAACCATCTCCACAAAGTAAAAAGCCAGCAGTTAACAACTTAAATGAGTGATCTCCTGAATAGTTATTTTCTATTCTTTTTTTAACATATATGTTTTAAAATGTAATTTACAATCAAACACAGAATACCTTTGTAAGCATGAATCCCTGTTTGGCCAAGAAGGAGTTAAACTTTTAATCAAGCTCTAATTGACAAATTCAAAAGTTCAGATTACCTCAGATCTGGAGATGATATCCCCTTTGAAAACGTGTATCAGCCTGGGTTCAGAAATCCTGAGAGAATGTTTACTGAAAACACTCAAGGTGGGATAAACACAACTGATGCACAAACATTAGAAAAGAGCCAGCACTGTCTGCATCTGCAGATGTTTCTGTGAACATGTGGCAGGCATGACTAGACCCTGGAGTGCATGGAACACTGCTTACCATCCCAGCAAAGTGGTATCTACAGGTATTTACAGTATCTACTTGCAATTTCTTGCTTTCAAACTGCTTGGTTGGCAGGAGCTGGGACAGAGATGGACACTCACTCCATCGTGCAACATTCAGGCCTCAACTTTCCGGTCATGAAGTTCAGCATCTTAACCACTAAGCCTCTGCAGTCATTGTATATGTACCAACTGGCATCCATAAGCCAGCTTTTACAAACTTGGATCTAATTGTAACCACTTTTCCTCTGGGTTTGCTTATTACATAATGGAACAGCACTTCAATTCACATTATTAAATGTCAAAACATTCAAAACTCTCTATGAGATTGGGTAGAGCATCTCAAGCTCCCCCTAAAACTAGACTTTAAGAAAATGCTGTTTCTTCAGGAAATAAATGCTAATATTCTTATACTGTAAGAACATAAGAACATAAGAACAGCCTTGCTGGAACAGGCCACAGCCCATCCAGTCCAGCATTCTGTCTCACACAGTGGCTCACCATTTCCTTCAGGGTATTCCCAAGGAGATGCCTTCACCTGCTTAGGATTCTCTGGAAATGATATTGAGAGATATCCTGCCTATCTCTCCAACCCGGAGGTTGTCCTTAAGTATCCATAATTATAGCCATTGATACTCTTCTCCTCCATGAACTTGTCCAATCCTTTCTTAAAGCTGTCAAGACTGACAGCTGTCACCACTTCTTCTGGCAGGGAGTTCCATAGACCAGTAATCCTCTGGGTGTACTGAGACAGCATCTTTACTCCAGGGCAATTTTTCAGAAAGCAGCACATAAGAAATATGCTTGTGACAATTTCTTGGTGAAGCCATAAACCCAAGGGCAGGAAGCCTGCAGGACATCACTCTCCACATGAATGCTCATGATACTAGCAAAGTGAACTGGTTTCTGCCATGCCAACCCAAAGTGCCAAAAGCAACCACATATCAAGACTTGTCACTGCTCTGCTTGAAAAGGATATGCTTTCTGAGAACTTTGCTGCTAGATGTTCATCACATTCAAGCCCAATGTGCTATTACCTATGCAACACTAAATAAATAAATTTCATGTCAGAAATTACTCTTGATTGAAAGGATTTTTGCTGGAGAGACTCCGCTCAGGGGATGCCCGAATGAAGCTCCTTTCATGACCCCAAGATCCATCACTGTCACTGCTCCAAGAAAGGTCAAGCTCAGTTCATAAACTCAAGTTTCAAATTGCCATCATCACAAGATTTTATACAAGATGGACAAGCTCAATGGAGGTATGCCAACTGTTGCTATGGGGGGGGGAGCACCAGAGTCTGAATAATCACATTCACAATGCAACTTAGGAGTTCAAATATATTCTATATGTATGGGCACAAAGAAAGCAATTCTGAAGAAGCTGCGGCTCCATGGATTCAATGCAACTTGAACTAGTGTTTCTCTTATTAATAAAAGGTCCACTGCCTTATCTGCATCTCATCTACAAGGCAATTAGGTACCATTACCCCCCAACCAACCAATACGTCAAAATGCTAGTGAAGTTTCCAGTGGAAATGGGTATGCTAATGGAAAACTGTTTTTCTAGCATAACACGATTTACAGGCAAAACTCAAGCAATCAGCTGCAAAAGCTGAGATAGATTATTTAATGATAAAGGGGGAAAATGTCTCTGACTTTGTGAGATCATAGTCAGAGCTTCCAGCAGGGAGAGACAGCTGGATCCAATCATCCTAAACTCATCATGTTCAGTCCTTATAAAGATCTTATTCATCAGCTATTCTCTTATTCACTGCTTTATATTTTAAAAAGCTTGATAGAAATGGTCTATCAGTAATGAGTTACCCACCCCCCTCATGCAAAGTCCCTGTTGTATAATTTCACAAAGCCATCTTCTTTGGATGAGAAGGTTAATCAACCTGAATATGGACTTTAAACAGAGCCCAGGGGGAAATCAAGACAAAGCACAGCTACAAATCAATGAGTCACTCTCCACCCCACAAGATATTCTTTCTGCTTGCAGTGTCCATTCACCCCTGCCTGGTTTAGAAAGAGGCAGTAGACTAGAGGAATGAGTCGGCTTCATGCCCAGCAAAAAAAGAACAGTACAGTATGTTAATTTGGAGGTTTCAGCTGAGAAACTGTAACAGCTTTTCCTTTGTCACATATGTCTGGAATAATCACATACATCTGGAATTATGGAACAGAAGCTGGGTTGTAGTTAGATGCTGAAGAGAACACACCCAATTACACTGACGACAAGCAAATTAGTTAAAATAAAACATACCTACTAGCTAAAGTGTTCTAAAGATAAGGTGTTATTTTTTAAAATGGAATCTCCATGTCAAAGCGATGTGGATTTTTCAGTCAGCTAACTGTATGAATGAATTCTTTGGTAATCTTTGCCCAGATCTTGGAAGTCCTGCTTTGCCATACCTGTCAAGTTTTGGATTTGGAAATAAGGGAAATTTCCCAGCAAATAAGGGATACTTGACAGCTATGCTTATCCTGTGCTGCCCTCCAATGGCGGCTATAGGGCATTGCAGTCTAATTAATAAGGGGTGATAGCAGGAAAGAGGGTAAAATAAGGGGTTTTCCCGGCCAATAAGGGGTACTTGACAGTTATGCACTATGCTGACTAGTGAATTCTGGGAGTTGTAGTCCACAAAAGGGACAGTTGTAATGTAATTGTATAGGTTGTAAATTGAGAGTTGCAATTAGAGTTGCCATATGTCCCAATTTCCCGTAGTTTTCCCGGGTTGAAGCAGTCCCGGCCGGTTCAAGAAAAAACATGTAAAAATCCCGGAAACAAAGGGTTAATTTCATAGAGTTGCTATTCCTAGAGAGGGAGGACAGAAAGTGAAGAGTTGTCCATTGAAAAATAAGTCCCTTCCTGTCTCCTGCTTTGTTTCCTTCTGGAGGGAAACAAAGGCTCCATGGGCTGCATTGCTGTGGGCCCCTCATTAGAACTTTCTTCCAAGGGATCCTCGTGTGGGGTTTGAGGCATAGCTGTCAAGTATCCCTTATTGGCCAAGAAAACCCCTTATTTTACCCTTTCCCACAACCATCCCTTATTAATTAGACTGCAATGCCCTATTGCCATCACTGGAGGGCAGCACAGGATAAGCATAGCTGTCAAGTATCCCTTATTTGCCGAGAAATTTCCCATATTTCCAAATCCAAAACTTGACAGGTATGGTTTGAGGGTGAGTCTACTTCAATGAGTGTGTGTGTGAAGGGGAGGGGTGACCTCAGGGGGAGGAAGGGTGCTTTAAACAGTGGCCCAAGAAATTTTAAAAAGGTAAAGGTCACCTCTTGACTACAGATTTTTTAAACTGATGGTGGCTGCCCGCCCTGGACAGGGAATCTGTGGGCTCTTAGAGCTGTGATCTCCGTGACACATCCACAGGTTGAAGAATGCAATGATGTCACATGGCTGTCCCGGTTTGGTGGGAGAGAATTATGGCAACCCTAGTTGCAATTCAAATAAAAATTTGGGATTTTTAATTAAAAAAAAGTTTCCAACCTCTATTCTATTCAAAGGATAAAAGTTTCCAGCAATCTGATCTTCATAAAGTTGTCACTAGAAACTCTTAATAATGACAAGCCTTTAGAAATACTTAATCCAGGAATAAGAAATTAGTCACAGTGTTGCTTGGAGAAGAAAATAGAAACAAATGTATTGGTATCTTGCATGCTAAATGGTGCCTAGGAGGAGGGACCCTAACTGTATGCCATTGTACATCTTATATACTGGTGAACAAACAATTTATGCTGTTGCAAACAACATACGCAATGGCTCCTCCCATTATTATATTCCCAAAAATATGATAAACGTTGCACACACTAAATATATTTCTTCTTAAGAATACTACAATATTAAACTTATGCAAACTAATAACTAAACGTGCATGTCCAACTTTCAAACAGATAAATACGTGGACCATTCATATGAGGTGTTTAAGCCTGTTTTACGTAGTTTCATCTTCTCTATTTCATGTCAACAGGCCCTATCAGCACCTGGAAAGTAGACGGGGAAGAAGTAGAAGCAGTGACGGATTTTACTTTCTTGGGATCTTAGGATCACTGCAGATGGTGACTGCAGCCATGAAATAAAGAGGCGAATGATTCTAGGGAGACAAGCCATGAGAAACCTGGGGAACATAGTGAAAAGTAGAGACATCATCTTGCAAACAAAAATCCATATAGTCAAAGCAATGGTATTCCCGGTGATAATGTATGGATGCGAGAGCTGGATCATTAGGAAGACTGAGCGCAGAAGAATAGACGCCTTTGAGATGTGGTGTTGGAGGAGAGTTTTGAGAGTACCCTGGACAGTGAGGAGAACAAACAAGTCAATCTTGAAAGAAATCAGTCCTGACTGCTCCTTAGAAGGTCAAATAGTAAAGATGAAGATGAAGTACTTTGGACACCAAATGAGAAGAGAGGATTCACTTGAGAAAGCCTTGATGCTGGGAAAGGTGGAGGGCAAAAGAAAAAGGGGACGGCCAAGGATGAGATGGCTGGATGGCATTGTGGACGCAGCAGGCACCGAGCTGAGCGGGCTGAGGAGGATGGAGGAGGACAGGGGTGCCTGGAGATCAATGGTCCATAGGTCGCAAAGGGTCGGAATCGACTGCGCGACTGAACAACAACAACATTTCATGTCAGGCCTGGCCTTAGCTATTCCAAAGGGTTTGACTTGTAAACAAGTAGCCAAGCCTCTGCCTCTTTATGATGTTAGAACATCTGTTAGAATCCAGATAAGAAAGGGTGTGAATCTTCAGCTAGCTTACTTTGAAAAACAACTTTTGTAACTTAAAAATGAATTTCATTTCAAAATGGTTCTGGTTCTGCTAGAAGTCACACAGAAGAGATAGAAGAGTTGTTTCATGTTTCTCTATCAAACTGGACAAGAACCATTCAATAGAAATGGCCGCTCAACATTAAGAGAATCCATGCAGTAAGTGATGGGCGAGTGTTTTCCTTCATGGAGGCTAAGAAAGGCATCAATCTGGGATATGTAGTTCCTTTCTGCACTGCATGCTGTCAGTGACACTATTACTCTAAGATCCCAGCTAGTTCCAAGATCTTATGAAGTCAGTGAGTCCAATTTTCCTGAAAAGCCTTGTACAGTATTTTAACCAGTGGTGGGCTCTAGCAGGTTTGGACAGGTTCGGGAGAACCGGTAGTAAAACTGGCTGGCCCTGCCCAATGCCCCGCCCTGCCCTGCCCACCTCCTCCTCCTCCTCACCCCACTCCAGACACGACTACAACATTCTTGCTGCTGGGTCCGGACGCCCGGAGTGGGGTGAGGCTGAGCCAGCAGTTACTCTGCTGCAGTTACTCTTTAAAGGAAAATTAGAGCATCGAAGTGTAATTGCTAACTAATAGTCTGATGAAGTGGACTCGATCCACAAAAGTTCACATTAAAATACAGCATTTTAACCATGCCCACTCAGTCACCTGGCCACGCACACAGAGTTGGCCACACCCACAGTGTGGTAGTAATTTTTTTAAAGCCCACCACTGATTTTAACTGATATGAAACTACAGAATGCAGATATTAATCCGAGTCATGGGGGCCAGAGGTAGCAAACCAGTAGTTCCCGAAGTAATGGTAGACTCCATCATCTCCAGACAGTATTGTCTTTTTAGGATGACAGGAAGGTTGGTTGAGATGTACTGCATTTACAACTAGCATTCGCTGGCTTATTGTGAACATACTAAGTACATAGGCAGTTGATCAGGGTCATACCAAGGCATTTTGCTGCCTGAGAACAAGGACACCTCCACCTTGCCATGTACAAAAACCAAAGAGCCCAACAGTAGTTTCTGGTCTTAATACTGACAGCAGAAAGAACTACATCCTCTGCTGCACATGAGTGTTTACAGCAGGCTGCGGTGGCTTAGTGTTTAAGACACTGAACTTTACAACTGGAAGGTCAGCAGGTCAGCAGTTTGAGACCCGAGTGCTGCATGGTGGAGTGAGCTCCTTCTCTGTCCCAGGTCCTGCTAACCTAGCAATTTGAAAGAAGAAATTGCAAGTAGATAAATAGGGACCACTTTGGTGGGAAGATACAGTGTTCTGTGCACTCTGGTGTCTAGTCATGCCTGCCTCATGACCACGTAAACCTCTGCATACCCAGACAGTGCTGGTTCTTTGGCTATAAACGGAGATGAGCACTGAAACCTAGAGTCGGATACGACTGGCTTTCAAGCAAGGATGACCTTTAGCTTTAACTTGGATAACAAAGGCAGAAAAGATGACATAAATACCTAATGCCACTGCCACACTCTGCCCAATGCTGGGGCCTCAGGTATGCAAATATCTCGCAGGTATCTCTGCTATTCTAATGCACTCAAATATTATCTACAATCCAAAAGGATTCCACATGAGACCAAGGTGGAAGCAATTTGCAAGAGGGTAGGGGAGTGGAGCACCACTTCTCTGGCTAAGCAAAGATGTTCACTTGCCGTTTTTCAAAGCCTCTGCATTTATTTTCCTTTTCAGTGAAAGATTTTAGACTTAACTGCTCATTCTTTCATGGCTAGGACAGCAAGAGAGAGAAAAACAAACCACTCAACTGAGATTCACGACTTCTTCACTAACTCGTCGGCTGCATATAGTAAGGTCAGTATTGGATTCATAATTGGTATTTTGCCACTCTGGGCTTTCAGATTTATGTCGAAAGCATGCCTACTTGCATTAGCTTTGCAAAGCATAATGCCACAAAGCAGCTCTAAAGTCCAACAAACAAGGGGATGCAAATGTTAAGTGTGTACTTCACATTTCATCTATGCACAATTCCAAAGCTATAAATTTTCTTGTTTGTTTCAGAATCAGAAGTTACTGAGGCTCTTTAGATCATACTAACTGAAGTTTCTAAAATTTCGGGTATGCACAAATCTCTTTACACCTGTCAAGCAGCCATTTCCGAGTAACAGTAATTTGATTTCTCCTAATTAGTGCTGTTTCTCCAGCCTTCTCAGTGTGAAAACCGATCTATTCCAGATGCTAAGGATGCTACCTATAATGGGATTCTGCTACGAGAACATCTCCAGGAGGACTTTATTCAGACTCCCAATTCTGAAACAGATGACAGGAACATAGTTAAAATGATGGTTGCTCATCTGTTGTATCATCTTGAGATGAAAAACATGTAATATGTTAGAAAGCTGAAGTAGCAAATGAAACTGTTTGTAAATGTCAAAATAAAGCTAGAGGGCTGGGGGGGGGCAGGAAGACATCCTAACGGTTAAAGCATGTAAATTAAACTTTTTTTTGAACCTCATTATCTGTTCTTATAGATAGAGGCTCAAGAAGAGTAATATCCACAAGTCATTTTTAATGTGGTGTGAGTACAAAATTAGCTAAAATTAATTATTCAACCATATTCCCTTTACAAAGCAATGTATTTGTTTTGTTGTTGTTCAGTTGCACAGTCGATTCCAACTCTTTGTGACCCCATGGACCATCGCTCTCCAGGCACCCCTGTCCTCCTCCTTAGTCCACACAGCCCCGTGCCCATTGTGTCTACAATACCATCTAGCCATCTCATCTTTGGCCGTCCCCTTCTTCTTTTGCCCTCCACCTTCCCCAGCATCAAGGCCTTCTCAAGTGAATCCTCTCTTCTCATTTGATGTCCAAAATACTTCAACTTCATCTTTGTTATTTGTCCTTCTAAAGAGCACTCAGGGCTAATCTCTTCTAATATTGACCTATTTGTTCTCCTCGCTGTCCAGGGGACTCTCAAAACTCTCCTCCAGCACCACATCTCAAAGGCATTTCTTTTTTTTCGCTCAGCCTTTCTAATGGTCCAGCTCTCACAGCCATACATTACCACCGGAAATACCATTGACTATGCGGACCTTTGTTTGCAGTGAGATGTCTCTACTTTTCACTATGTTCCCCAGGTTTTTCATAGCTTGTCTCCCAAGAATCAGTCACCTTTTTATTTCATGGCTGCAATCTCCATCTGCAGAGATCTTGGATCCTAAGAAAGTAAAATCTGTCACTGCTTCTACTTCTTCCCCATCTATTTTCCAGGGACTGATGGGGCCTGTTGCCATTATCTTGGTTTTCTTGATATTGAGTCTCAAGCCAGCTTTTGCACTCCCCTCCTTCAATCCAATAAAGAGGTTCTTTAGGTCTTCCTCACTTTCTGCCATTAGGGTGGTATCATCTGCATATCTCAAATTGTTGATGTTTCTCCCAGCAATTTTGATCCCATATTCTGATTCCTCCATCCCTGCATTGCACATTATGTGCTCTGTGTATAAGCTGAATAAGCAGGGTGATAAAATGCAGCCTTGTCTTACTCCTTTTCCTATTCCAAACCACTCTGTCATTCCGTGTTCTGTCCTAACTGTTGCCTCTTGGTTCGTGTACAGATTTCTCATGAGACATATGTATGCAATTAGAATAAGGTTGCAACATGAGCAGAGCCATCTTCAAATTATGAAACCCTCTCTAGTTAAAAGTTGTTTACACCTAGCCTGCTGAGGAACATGCCCAAAAGGGTCTTATCTGAAGTAAGGAGACATGTTTACCACTGAACATGTTAAAACATATGTGACAAGCAAAGAGTACAGGGTAAATGTATGCCATAGCTGTGATTTTATGCAACTTGCCTCACCTGCATGAAAGTATTGTTTTCCATCAAGTAATATTTGAAAAAACATTAATTACCAGAGTACAAAAGAATTGTTCCCATTCTCTGCCTTTCCTCAAGCCACAAAATGCATCCTCCTCTCGAGGGTCAAGGAGAATGATTTTGGAGTTTTTCCTCCTTGCAAACACGGGCAACTGGGAATTTATATACTGTACCTAATTGTTTGGCTTGCCACTTAAATTTTATTTTGTTCTGTTTGCACCCATGCAACCTAATTTATACATTCTCTGAGTAATTCCAGCTGTGATCAAGAAGTCAGAAATCAGCTGAACAATATATGCCATATAGCTGATTGGGATCAAAACAGAATATAATTGAGGAGTTCATTAGTGTCTTTCCTCTGTATGCCTGGCATGCTTAGAAAAACTAACAGCACAATCCCATGCCAGTTTACCCAGACATGAGCTCCATGTCAAAGAGGCTTATCCCCTTGTAAGCTACTAGAGGATTTCATGGAGAGAGATCTTTTTATACAACAGAATTTTTTTTAAAAAAGTATTACTTGTTGGACCAGAATTCCCAGAAAACCCTCATGCAATCTGCTGGTGCCAGTGTTGCCACCACTACCTCCACCTCTACTAGTCCCCATCACCACTGCTTCATGCCCACCATCTGGTACCAATTAATGTTTAAAATTATATTTAACTATTATAATGCTGCAAGTATCTCTTTGGCACAAGAGCAAATGAAGCACTAAACATTTGAAGCATTATAACTGTAAGGATCAGGGGGACCTACTTTGCAGAAAATTCGGCAAACTTTATGAGGCAAACTATATGTGCCAATACATGCACGCATGCGGAAGAATACAGAGCTTCAGGGATTGGTGCAAAATAAACAACCCCTGATGGGTTATTTAAGAAGAACTCATTTCAGCAGGTTAGTGCATGCCTTACCTGTGCATGATGTATTATCTGGTCTTTGAATCGATTTTGACTCTGGCAAAACCAACATAAATGGTGGGCTCCCAAAAAATTTACTACCACACTGAGGGCATGGTATGGTGAGCGTGGCCAGAGGGAAAGCCCTGTGTTGCACCCAAATTAGGACTACTTTATTTCAAAACTTGGATGGGTGGGGTCAGCCAGAATTTCTGCTACCGGTTTTGGCGAACTGGTGCCAACCTGCTGATGCCCATCACTGGATGTACCATATTTCCCGGCATATAAGACGCATTGGAGTATAAGGCACACCCCATTATTACCAAAATAGCCCACTATAGGCCAATATATACAGTACAAGACGCACTCCATTTTCCCAGTGAATTTTAAGGGGGGGAGTATCATCTACAATGATACTCATACGCCAGCAAATACTGTACTTTTCGCTAATCAAGACATACCCTAACTTTGCTTGTTTTCTTAATTTACAGATAGTTTGGGAAGCTTCCATATGTTGCGATTTTTCTGTACAAATCCTTCTGTGCATTACAGCTGAACTATTGATATGCTTTCCATTTGCTGCCCTCCACCGGGATGCATATTTTCATAAATGGATTAAACTTCCCCATGAAGTGCTCCCTGGTTCCATTCATGCAACGCTTCACAAAGCACTTTTCCGATAAAGCTGGAGTGATAAGTGCTAATAGAGCCATTGCGAGAACACGGTCAGTCACAGCTCCCTGCACCACTGGTATGCCCTAGGCCTCATTGACAAAAAGGAGGAAGATTTTTTTTCACTAGGCTTTGGGGGGGGGGAAAGAGAAGTAGAGATAACAAAATCCAGATTTTTCTGTCTGTCTGTCTCTCAGCAGCTTAATAAGGAAGCCACTTCAGGATATTGACAAATTAAACACTTCCTCAGCACTGCGGAATTGCTTAATATCCAAAGTGAGCTTAGAGAGGATAGCTTTTGAAAGATGAACACTCCTATGTACATTCACATGCACCTTTGTGTCTGTTTGCCTTTTAAAATGGGATAAGTGAAGTGGTGGTGGCAGGAGACAGTCCAAAACCAGATATACAACTGGCAACTTCTTAATTAATTGCAATTTGTCACCACAGAGAATATGATTTCTCTTACTCTGGAGTGAAATCACAATAGGATTGTCAGGTGTAATATAAAAAGCTAAAACAAATTCTGACTCCAACAACTGAATGTCAGAGTTACTTCAATTCACCAAAGAAATTATGCGCAATTCATACATTCACTGTTTCAAATAGATAAAAATTACATAGTACCAGTGGTACCTCATACAACTATTTTAATCCGTTCCATGGGGCTCTTTGTTGTACGAAGAAAAATTGTGGCATGATTTTTTACATAGGGAAAATTGTTATGCAGGACACTATTTGCCCCACAAAAATCTAATTGTTATGCGATTTCATTGCTATACGGGGCGATTGTTGTATGAGGCTCCACTGTATGTCAAAAGGCCATTGCAACACAGAGGTTGAGCTCCTTTTTGCACAATACTTACATAAGGCTCAGAAAGTCATCATGAGGGGCAAATTAAACACTTTCTGCAAATAAAATAAATGTTTCCTGTGTCTCCCACAGCTTCCATATAATCCTTTTAATCATTTGGAAGTATGGAAGCCACAGGATAAGAGACAGAAGTCTTTAATTATTATTATTATTTTTAAAAAAACCGCTGCCAGGATTCTGCCACTGTTGATTTTCTATAATTAAAAACTTCCTCTTCCTGACCTGAGGCTAACACAGCTTCCAGATGATAAAAGGGATTACATGGGAGCTGCAGGATAGAATTAGAAAGTTTAAATTTTTGAAAAAATCATATCTGCCAATGGTGTCATCAGCCTTAAGTGGGTGTAGTTGCATGAGCAAGATTTCAGTCAGTATGATTAGTCACATGTTTCTGTTATTTTAATTATGAAACAAAGAGTGGGGGTTAACAGGATGCTAACAATCATTACAACTAGAGCTTGGAAAAAGTGTTTTGTTTTGGATTACAGTTCCCAGAATCTGCCACCCTAGCATGGTCTTTAATTGTGCTGGTGGAGACATCCTGAGGGTTTCCAAGCTCAGGGATAGTAGTATTCCTTAGACTACACAAGGTGGTAACATTTTAGAATGAAATTCTAGCAAAATATAGCATCTTAATGGGCTACTCTTTTATAAGAATACATAAAAGCTCACTCCTATCTATCTTCTTCTTCTTCTGCCATATCTGAATCTGAATGTAGGTGATCCTCATGGTGATCAGCCTTGAAAACTGTCCTGAGAATATAATGCAGTGGTCTTCCATCTGCCTTCTGCATCGCAGCATGACACCCATATCACTGATCCAGTTCCATGAGTCACTTTCTGGTCTTGAACCGTTTTGGCATGATAAGTCCTCATCAGCCTCAGGCCAATATTGATGAAGCTGCTGCCCAGGGTGGTAGCCAGGATTCTAGATTTTGGGGGGCAAAAAAAATTTCAGGAGGGGCAAATAAATTTCAGGGGAGGGCAACAATGTCACACTCACATATATAACATTGGCACCATGGGGGGTGGGCTAGCTCAGGAAGGTTCCCCCCCCCTGCCCCACCTTCCATCCAGACGGATTTAAGTGGGATTTAATCCACTTGGGTACCATCACTTTTCCCTGTGGACTTTGACACCCAAGGCCATTAGTCCTCAGGGTTGTCAGGTTAGTTAACCACCACCTGACACTCGGCATTGAGTCGCTGGCAGTATGGTCTATTCTATTACCATAGCAGGATGACCTGGCCATACATTTGTCCTATCCATACATCTGCATTTTCAGTGAGTACATTAAGTATCCAATATAGTCAGCACAAATTGGCCCCATCTGAAAGTGCCCCAATGGTAAGTGACTACAAGTAAGTGTCTGTAGGATGCAGTTAAATATTAAGGCAAACAGTAACAGGATGCAGTCTAAGACTACAACCTTATATTCACATATCTGAGAATATCCCCCATTCAATGGAATAGGCTATATGTCTAAGTGGGCATATATAAGATCCCAATGTTATTTGCCATTTTAGGAGCAGTTTAAAAAAAGATATCTAGTAATTAAACAACAATGTAGAGACTGCCAGAATGGATTTTCCCAACAAAAAGAGCCAAAAATGTCATTGAAAGATAAGGTAGATGTATGGCCAAATCCTAGATCAACTCGAGTAAGGCCATCCAAATTATCACAGCCAACTGGCATAGCTAATGGAGATGACAAAATCATAGAACGTAAGAGTTTTAATGAGAAAGATGTCTTAGCCTAAATATAGAAGGTGCTTCATTGTTCAGATAAAGTTGGCTGGCTAGAATGGCATGTTTATGCATTAGGAGCAGCCAATTATGTGACAAAGCAAGAGGACTGGGAGAGAAGCACAAAGCCAAGGATATCGCATGTCTTTTCAATAGACAAGAACCAGTAGTTCTCAGAACTGTGAACCATCTTCAGGCCAAAAACAATGAATCGGTTCTAGTTACTAGTTCTTAAGTCTTCATGTTCTCTTTCAAAGCTTACTTGCTGCTGCTTTTTGCTTCTATTTGCAGCAGTTACTTTATCATCTTATCAGAGAATAAACAAAATAAAATAAAAACAAAAATGCTGTTGTTTTTGTTTTCTTTATTCTGAGATGTGCTTGCAACACAGACTAACACGGCTACTATTTTTATTTTAAAAAAATCATCATCTTAGTTTTAAAGCACCACCTGACATGTCCTTAATATGAGGTTGTTAAAACAGAATATAATTTGTCTCTAAGTGTAGTCCTGCCTGGCCATATTTAGCTGCATGTGGCTTAAAAATAAAGCAGGGCCACCATCAGGGGGGAGACATCAGGACTCCCGTCCCGGTCCCGGAGATGAAGGGGGCCCAGGGGGGCCGGGAAACCACTGATATGTGCATGCGCAAATAAACGATGCATGCTAAGGAAACCACAGGGGCGTGGCGGTGCTGGGAAACCACTAATGTATGCATGCGCAAACAAACCACGCATGTGCAGGAAACCACAGGGGTGTGGCCAAAATGGGGGGGCGTGCCGGGCCCAGAAATGTCTGATGCCAGCCCTGAAATAAAGCATGAATGTTAGTGTGAATTGACAGAAATGGAAGACTGTACAGTATATAAATGATCTTGCTTCTCATAGTTGCTGAACTCTTCCACTGAATACAGATATTTTTCTTCCCTTGTTTTGTGTTTTCAAAAGTGAATGCGGCACAGAAGTAGGTGCGCTGCTCACAGTTCGCACGCTGTTTCACACTTATCTCTAATAAGCAGGTGCTCTTTATAGTGCACCTGCACTATAAAGATGCCTTCATCATTTGGCCTTCAAGCTCTTTCAAACTATATTCTTTCTCCAACATAACAGCCTGATATATTTGCAAACAGAAATGGTAGTTAACCCTCAACCAACGAACCATTAGGTAGAGGAACATAAGACTTCTATTTCAGTGAAGGGTTACAAGCAATTATCAGCAGCTTTCTGAAGAAGGAACAGAAATCATAAGAAAGAATCAATACACCCATTTGTCCATCATTTATAACCCTTCATTCTTTCTTCTAACTTAAAGCATAATCTGCAAGAGCGCTGACTTCACTGAAGCTATGAGCCAAGGTCTTCATTCTTCTTCTCCATAAATACTATGATAGTACGAGGTAATTTTAAAAAGGCCTGTTACTTCCTAGAAGGAATGATGACGTTTAAAGGCAAGGGATATGTAGAGAGAAAAAGGTTACTCTTATGGTTTCATACATCACAAAATATGTCATCGTCATCAACACCAACACCATCATTATTATTAAAATAAAACCTCAGGAGTGCTCCCTCATGAGTGGTTCTACATGCTTATTAATGACTGCTCAGGGAAGGTTTGTTACTATATTACTGGAGGAGTTCTCAACCTTTTAAAGCCAGAGTGTGGGTCATGCTCCCTCAGATAGATTCAGGGGCTGCACAGCCATTTTGCCCTTCTTCCTCCACCACTTGGCACTTCCTGGTGTGATGGAGGTGGGGGGGGCACATGAAATGGTGCTGAGGGCTGCATCCGGCCCATGGGCCACAGGTTGAGAATCCCTGCTATATTAGAATGTATAATGATGAGCCAATAAACTCATACCCTGCAATTTCTTGATGATGTGTCATCCCATTATTCTATTAATAAAATGCTCTTAAATTGAAATATACTACAAAGATAGGCGCATGTAAAGTGTGCATTTTAATTAAATGGGACAGAGCAAAATTATTTTGACCAAAAATGGTGAAGTCTACACTCACACCAGTATAAAACAATAATCCATTCATAAAGCATGACCTGAGAGCTTTCTGAAATGATAGAACCAGAGTTCAAAGTCAACAAGGATAAGCCAGTTTGAGAAAAGTATAAAAGATCATGAGGACTATTACCATATAGAGAAGTTAGATTTAAAATGTGATTATAACACATTTCTTGATCTTCAGTTTATAACCATCACCATCATCTTAGAACTGCAAGCTGAGAGAGACCTTATGGATCATCCGAGTCCAGCCCCTGTCAAGGAAAAACAGTGGGAGGATTGAACCCCCAGCCTCTGACTCCACAGCCAAATATCTAAACTAGTGAGCTAGTTCCTACTTTTCCTGTTCTCCAGGATTATATTTAGCCAATAATCATGTGCTGTATTTATATAGAAGACAGACATCATGAGAACAAGAAATCTGATTTAGAAAAGAAAATGCCAGCCTTGGAAAAGGAAGTGCATAATCTTTGAAGAATGCCCTCATTATATCCAGATAATAATATGCCAGCTGAGTTTCTTTATCACATAAGTGCCATGTGTTACTTTGGCTAAATTCATTTCAGCAACAAAGTACAGTGCCCAATACAAACAAGATTTTAATCAACCCTATTCTGTTCTTTTTTTAAACAAGCATCTGTTTTCTTAAAGCAATAGTTTGACCAGGCTCCAAGTTAGAAAAGCATAACTGCGGGGGTCGGTGGGAGAGGAATCACACAGGGATAGCTATGCCATACTGTTGATGCAAAACCAACACAGTCTTGGGACACCTGGAAGACTCGCTTGTTTTGGTATAAACTTCGTGGGACACAGCCTTATAAAACACTATCTCATTTCACAGGGTTTTATAAGCATTTCTGAGTGGAAGATAATTAGTGGGTCCAAAGAATGGGGGGTAATAATCTGCGAGGTCAGAAGTACAAGAAAAAAGTGATCGGTTACAATTATTATAATTATAACTGGTAACTAAATGTTCTGTTGGCAAAAGAGACAAGTCAAGGGACACAAGAGGTCAGTTCAAGTCTTGCAGCATTGAACTAACATGCCCTATGCCTTTTATAGAAAATCTCTGGAAGTATATTAGATCACCTGTTTTTACTGTTCTGAATATTGGAAGAGTGAAATGGGAACTGGTAAGTACTTGGTAAACCACAGTATTTGACGAGCAGACTTTATTTCAAACAGTGAGTTGCAATAAGTTATTCAGCTCTTAGTACATGCATTATTTGCTAACCTGAAGGATATGAATAAGGAAATCTAGGGTGTTCTCAGAAATACAACAAAAAGAGCAACACCGCTTGATGATGTGTCATCCAGGGTGGATAAAAATCAATGATTTTTTGAAAAAATAATAATAAAAAAATAGATTTTTTTTTATTTAAATCGGATTTTTTTTATTTAAATCGGATATTTTTGATTTAAATGCTTTTTGAGGAAAAATCTCTCTAAAGAGCATGTTCTAGTTAAGATACTTTATAGTCCAAAGGTTAATCATCATGAAATTAGTTTTTAATTATGTGGCATAAGGCTGTCTTAATCCATTCACAATGTCATGCTCTCCCAGAGGTTTTATTTGGGGCAATTTTTCTATCTAGAAGATATTATCAAATCAAATGCTTGGTTTTGCTGTTTTCAAAACTGCATTTGGATCTGCAACGATAACATGCCTCCTTCATAGCAAAAAATGTTATAAAATAAACATCAGAATTGAGAAAAAGATCTTAGTCCCATTGTTTCTCTGAAAATCTATGTACACAGAATCAACCCCCTTAGCTCTTAAGTGCTGCTACGTTTCAAGAGGTTCAATGAATAGAAGGTTGTTTGGAATGGAATAGCACAAGGAGCAAAGTTTGAGGAGGGAGGGGCAAGCAGTAAAATAAAAGTGAAACCTTTAAGGGCGGAATTCTGCATCTTGAGATCTTTATTTGTATAGCATCCTGAAGTTTATCATATTATTCTCACTCTCTCCCTTGAGGAGAAAAACCTGTAATGGCAGCAGGCCATAAAAAAGACCCAGTTTGCGAATATTTTAATGAAGTTCCTCTACCTATGGGTAAAGCAGGCATGCATGCAAAATGCAAACATTGGAACAAAGAAATGCAAGGCCTTGTGGCCCAAATGAAACAACATCATGAGATTTGCAGTGATGAAGATGACAAAAGGAACACTTCTGAACAGGCAGGATCTTCAGGTTTGTACACTTTTTGATTTCATCATATTTCTTAAAGATTGCCTAGAGGATTTTATTTATTGGATTTCTATGCTGCCTTCTCCAGGGCCAAAGCCCAGTTCAAGGTGGCTTACAATGACAATCTCCTTCCCCCTTTACCCTCACAACAACCTTGTGAGGTTGTGTGCTAGATTAGGCTGAGAGAGAGTGAGTGGCCCAAGGTCACTCAGTGAGCTTTATGGCTGAGTGGGGATTTGAAACCAGGTCTCCTAGTTCCTCCTAATCCAACACTCAAACAAGTCCAACTATACCACACTGGCTCTCTTATGTTTGAGCAAAAATATATGTTACTGTTACTGCATGTTACTACTGTCAGATATAATTGCTATGAAGAAATAAAGAGTTGAAACAAGCATATTCCTTGTTTGGGCAGTATTGAGTGACACCGTGGCAGTGAATGCAAAGAGCAATAATAATAATAATAATAATAATAATAATAATAATAATAATAATAATAATAATAATAATAATAATAATAAATTTTAATTTATATCCCGCCCTACTCGGCATAGGCCGACTCACGGCGACTAACAGCATTTCAAATAAAGATACAATATAATTATACAGAAATACAATGGAGTAAAGCAATAAATACAGAATATAACAAGGTAACATAAAAATAAGATACAAAATATACAAATTTCAAATGTATAAATTTTAAAGCATCAAATCCATCGTACACAGCACCGGGGGGGGGGGGGATCAAATGCACACAACAGGGCTCGCCATCCATGACGGAGCCCAAGGCTCAACGTCCACAATAGAGCCAGGGCTCAATTGTCCATGACAGACTCCAAGCTCAGTGTCCACAACGGAGCCGGGGTCAATGTCCCTAACGAAGCCACAATGGAACCCGGGAACCAGCAAAGGTGAGACATGTGTCAACGTCGACGCTGCTTTTGGGGCCACGGTTCGTACTGCCCCAGCTACAGGTGTGTTTTCTACCTCCCAGCCCAGGCAGAGCTGGGAGAGAAGCGACGGCACCCACAGCTGAAGTAGCTTCCATCCCCACGCTGGTGGTGTGAGCGCTGGGGAGAGCGGGGCAGTCCTCCGTGGCTGCGGGCATCTTTTCTACCTCCCAGACAGGTGGGGCTTACTAAATAAGCTGAAATGGTATAAATAATAAATAAAATAACAGAATTGACTTTTTTGTTTAGGGGAATTCATCATCAACACAAAGGATTCAGGAAACTATCCACCTTCACCATCCTTCTGTTCTACAGTTTCACAGTTATCTGTCCAGGATAGTGTTTCAGTCACATCATCATATTCATCATCATCAAAATTACATATCCACACTATATCACCTAAAAGAAAGAAGAAATTCAACCACCCAGGAACCACCACCATAGATACGTTTATGATTTTTAAAAAACCAGCAGATTATTAGAAAAAGTGTTACTTGATGAAAAAATTGCCCAGTTTGTTTATGCAACAAACTCTTCTTTCCGTCTTATTGAAAACCCACAATTCATTAATATGATCCAGTCATTGTGACCAGGATACAGTCCACCTAGCAGAACAGATGTTGCAGGGAAACTGCTGGATAAAGTGTATGGCAAAGAAAGGGAGCAATGTGCAACAAGTTTAGAGGGTAAATGGGTGGAGTAATGTCCACATGATCCTGTTGTATGTGCTTGTATAACAACAGAAGAAGGGAATGTCTTCCTTGCAGAAACAATTGATACATCAGGAAATGCACACACAGCAGAATACTTTCAAGAAGTAGCAACAAAAGCTATAATAAAATGTGAACAAACATTCAAATGTCTAGTGCGCAGTTTGGTCACAGACAATGCTGCAAATGTATCCAAGATGAGAAGAAATTTAAGAGAATATCAAAGTAATAGCACATGGTTGTAGTGCTCATTTGATGCACCTCCTAGCAAAAGACTTCAGTGTTCCAGAAATAAAGACTAATGTTGTTGAAATTGCTAAATACTTTCGTAACAATCATTTTGCAGCAGCCGCTCTGAAAAGAATGGGTGGAACCAAGCTAACGCTCCCACAAGAAGTTAGATGGAACTCTGTAGTGGACGGTTTTGAGCAGTATATCAAGAACTGGCCTATTCTGATGACAGTTTGCGAACAAAATCGAGAGAAAATAGATGGCACTGTCATGGCCAAAATCCTCAACATTGGACTTAAGAGAAATGTTGAACATATGCTGACCATCCTGAAACCCATTTCTGAAGCTTTGTCATCCCAATATTCTATTCATGAAATGCTCTTAAATTGAAATATACTACAAAGATAGGAGCATGTAAAGTGTGCATTTTAATTAAATGGGACAGAGCAAAAGCACGCAGCATGAACTTGCACTCATCCTGTAGAAATTTCTAGTCTAGTCTAGGAACAGAGTCAAGTTATCTGAAATCTCACAGGCTGCAGCTGGACAATCAGCAACAGCAGATAAGTTCATGCATCCTTCCTACTTCTTCCTATAGCTCACTCACTTCAAAATGGATATTACTATTTTTATTAGTTTCATTGATCTAATTCTCTTCCAATCATTTCAAGAAGTTATGGTGCATCATCACCACCATCACCACTAGCTGCACAGCTGGAAGGGACTCTGTGAATCATCAAATGCAGCCCCCGTCAAGGAGGTACAGAGGGGAATTGAATTTATAACCTCTTGCTTAAATAGCCAGATAACTAAACCACTGAGCTATCCATAACTCTCCTCCTACATACTATTTTGTTCTTTACAGTAAGCTTCAGTGGTAGGTCAGACTGAGAGACAGTGACTTTGAAAATAATGGTTCGGTGGGGCCAGGAACTGGGATCTATATTACAGTCCACAGACTATTCAACTTATTCTGGTATCTGCTTTCACTGTTGGGTGTGGGTCTGCCAGCTTTTCGTGTGTAGCATTAGAAAGAGAGAGTAATTTCCATTCTCTTGTTCTAACCCTGTATTGTTGGAGAAATTATATCCAGAAAAGGTATTTTATGTGACTAAGAGATATAGCTTTAACGTAATTAATATTATTATTTTTAGAGGATAAACCCCTATGTGGTACTAGACTATTTGTTTATTATTTTGTAGCTGCATTTCCTTACTTTTCCCCCCACTGGGTGAAAACCAGCAAATGCCATTCTTCCGCTCCCCAATTTCATTCATAAAAACAAGCTTCTAAGGTAGTCTAGCTGGCAGAAAATAAAGACTGGTTTGAGGTCACCCAGTCAATGTTATGGCTGAGTGGGGACCTGAGTCTGGATCCCATAACTCCCAGCCCAAACTGGACAGCTCTGTTTTGATACCACTTAAGAAACCAAGAGAATCGGCTAGGACAGTAATGGGCAGTCAATTCCCAGAAACTTCAATTCCCAGAAACCCTGACCAGCTGGTGTGTTGGCTTGGGCTTCTGGGAATTGAACTTCAAGAACACCTGGAGGGCCAAGACTGCCCATCACTGGGCTAGGATCTAGTGAAAGAATGCAATGGACAGTAGGAAGGGATGTAAAGCCACTACATTTCTCCATCATTTTATTAGCTATCATTTATGTGGTTCTCAAGGATCGTCTAAAGGTATCCATTGTGAGCATTAATGCAACCATCTGCAGCCTCTGTCCACTTATTTGTTAAGTTTATCTTCCATTTTTCATCTAATGAGCTCAAGGTGGAATACTGTACAAGGTTTTCTTCCTCCCAGCACTGACCTCTGCTGGCAAAAAGGTCAGAATAAGAGAGGGTGATTGACCAGGCCACCCAGTGAATTTCATAGCCATTGCAGAAAACACTGTACAATACAGTAAGCATCATGCTACACTGATTTATCCAAATTATTGGCTTTCCACTCTCCTGCTGTAGTAGATACTGAACATAGCAATCGCCAACACAGAGGACAGTAGTTTCAAATGTAGAAACTACATTTGAAATTATTTTAGAAGCCACAAAAAAAGCTTTTGAAATATCTACATGGCTTCTATCAAAATCCACTGAAATCAAAGGAAAAATCCACCCCTACTATAATTTCATTTCTATTGTCCTCACATAGAAAGTTCAGAACCAACTCAATACACTTAGCCACAACTGCCAGAACATTGTGACTCAGTTCTTTTCTAACACACACTAAAATAAACCTTATGATCAACCCAAGTTTCAGTTTTGTCATTATAGTTCCTACTTGCAGTTTGAAAATAAATTTAGGAAAGTGGTCACAAATGAATATATCTAGAATGTATGCAAGCAAGGTAACTTTTCCAAGCTTAACATCAATGTTCATACTGTGTACCCTCAAACCATGACCATGTTTGATGAACTAACTTGGCAAATTGTAATTTTTCAAAACCTTCATAACCTGTTCTATTGTAAATGACAGTAGATAAAAGAAGTTTCTATATGTACAAGGGACAAGAAAGGCCTTCTAGCAGCACATGTTTAGTTTTCTCAAATCTTATTATTTGCTTCCTGACTGAGATATGTAAATACAGTGATTAGAAAATTCTTGTGAGCATAGGGTGTTGTTTGTTTGGGTTTTTATTTAGACACAAAGCTCAACCTAATATTTACCTTCACATAAATCTATAGCCATATGTGAGAAAGATGATCAGAACATTCATCACTGATGAAAACTGGTAGGCATCATTTATTTAAAGTAATTTTCATCAGAGAATATTTGTCCCAAAAGAGAAAGGGAAATGAACCTATTTGTGTAATCTCCTAGGTCAGTAGTGGCGAACCTTGGCTCTGAATGTTCCCTATGGCACATGTGCCCTTGCCCCAGCACAGAATTTCCTCCAGCATAGAGTTCACCCTGCCCCTCTGCAGCACAGATGGCAGTCTGTTGAGTTTGGGCACTCGGACAGGTTGACCATCACTGTCCTAGGTAATAACCCAGCCAGCTGCCTTGAGATACCCTGGGGCTTGTAGTCCCAAACCACTTGGATCTCATGCTCAGATCCATGCTGTCATGAATCTGAAAGGACCAGTTGGGTCAAGCTGGGGTACATCCACCCAGATTATGGCCAACCCTACAAGGTAGTCCCTTTACCAATTTTGGGTTCCATGTGTTCTCCTCTTGCCTTCACACCTGCCAACTATGACAAGAGAAGCTTGCCTGGCTGTGATTAAAGATACAAAAAACATAAAATATATATTTAGTAATATATATTACTAAAAAAAAATGCACACACAAAAACAAACAGCATAAGAAGGCCTCATCCAGGGTAATAAACATGCCACAATGACTTGAAGAAATGTCTTCCCACAAAGGGTGACCAGAAAAAACATGGGAAACTAGGAAAGGGGATAGGTCAGGCTGAAAATGGCCACTGCATGAAGGCCAGTCTCCCTCCATGGTGGTGCTTCTATATGCCTCACTAAAGTACTGTTATGCTTGTTTTAGTGAGCCACCCTTAGTCACGTTTTGTGAACGGGAAGCATATAAATGTGATGATGATGATGATGATGATGATGATGATGATGATGATGATGATGATGATGATGATGATGATGATGATGATGATGATAATAATAATAATAATAATAATAATAATAATAATAATAATAATAATAATAATAATAATAATGAGTGACTACCCATACTGTAAAAATGCAAAAATGCATAAGAAAAAACATCAACCTAAACAAAAAGGATTGCTTCAAAGCAAAGCAATCACACTTATATACCACCCCATAGTACTTAGTGCTTTGGTTTAGTGCACTCTCTGGGCCGTTTCTTAAGTTAATTAGTGCTTTGCCCCCAACATGCTGGGTACTCATCTTACCATCCTCAGAAGAATAAAAGGCTGAGTCATCCTTGAGCCCTGGTCAAGACTGAAGTCACAAAAGTTTGCAGTACCTTTTGGTTTAACCACCAGGGATCATCATGTAGGTTCAGATATATTTTTGGAAACCTGTTGTTTTTGTACCTATGAAAGAACTACCTTCAAAGGTATGCACTTTGGAAATGTAACTCAGCCACATTAAATTACATGAGTTATCAATGCAATATATAAAAAATGATTTTATGAAGGTGATGCAATACATGTATTTAGAAAACAAAAAACAAAAGGAACACAAAAAGATTGTGGGACTTTTAAAAGTAACAAAAATATTCCAGTGTGAGTCTGTGTCACAATGCTGCGTTACAATGTTTTCAATTTGTTTTTGTTTGTGATTGAAGCAGATTAACACTGCTATGTCTCTAAAAATTGAGTGCAGTAGTCTACACAAAAAAGTTATGACCATTGACCTGTCCATCAATTTTTTTAAAAAATTACACAAATAAAAATGTGCATGTGCACCTGCAACACATGCATGTAGACTTAGAAATTTACAAAGTTTTACAAAAAGTTCATGTATATGTTTCAAAATGAAAATTCCAGCTTAACTCACATTTGGCATCTGTAAGTGAAGCTGGTGCTTTGTAAAACACATTTTCTGAATGCTTTGTAAAACACATTGCCAAGTGTCAGAGAAAGTGCCAGCAACTAAGTCCCCAGCCAAAATATTCAGGGAAATGTAGGGCCTTCAATGTGTTTATGAAACAATGTTTCACCTTCCGCCATCATTTTTGTTACTCCTTTTAATACATTTTTATTTCAGAAGAGAAAATAAATCACAAATGTAATCAACTTATAGTCCAGAGCAGCACTCTCACACATCTTTCCACCAAAATGTACAAACAACAAAACAGTAACTACAACGTGCCCTCGGGAAGCCACACATTTCATTGAAGAAAGGGGTGAGACTCCTCCTTTATCAAGGAATAAGACCTGTGAAAGTGGATTCAGTGTGTATCAAGATTTCAGTGGCAAAAGGCACACATCAAAAACTACACCGTTTATCGCCATAATTTAGAAACAGTCAATCCTTAAGCACCACATTTTTTAAAAAAAGACCATTTTGATGCAAACAAGAGCTGTCTAGTTACTAGAGATTGCTTTCTCCATGAGTTCTTAGCTGAAATCATGCAGCTTGCCTTATGGTGTAGCTAATCTCCCCATATCACTTCCGCTTTTTATCCTCACACCTTCCAGCATTAACAAGATTAAGCATTAGCTTGGCCAGTGGAATAGAATTCCCATGCATTCCTGAGAGCATACATGTCCTGTTTAATGGTAATGGAAAGTAATGGACCAATTCCTTTGGGAAAGTGTCATATTTCATGCTATCTTGTAGAAAAGTAGAAAGACTCAACATCTGTGAGATTTTAAACTAAGTCACAAGCTTCTGTGTCTAAAACTATTATAACATTACAGAGCACTAAACCTGCCCCACCCTCATAAAACTCTTTTTAATCAGTTTGGAAAAGAAAACTTATTCTCAATAGATCAAATTGTCTCAAAACTCGAGAATGCCATAAGCTAGGTATTTACAAATTTATATTGATTAAACTGCATCTGAAAGAGGAGGTAAGAAATGAGTCTTAACAAAAATATCTCATGCTGCGAGTGAAGGAATTTTTTTAAAAATCTATGGTTTGCTACTAGACTATATCAAGTAAGTTTGTTGCCTGGACCATAAAGGTAAATGCTACATCTGGCCTGGGTAAGGTAGAGGCAGTACTCAAAGATGAGCAAGAAATGTTGGTACTTGAGGCAGAAAATTCCAGGACTGCCTCTCGTCCTTCCTTTTAATCAAAGTACTACAATATCACGTACATAACTATTTGCTATTGGTTTGTGCCACCTAAAATATACAACTGAAAGTGGCTGCCACATTATGTGTAACAGTAGGGCCGGTACTGGCAGTTAAACACTTTTCTGGGGAAGGTGGACATAGTATAAATGGGACTTCCAGGCACCGGTTACATACTGTATTTGTATACAGTATATTTATGAAACTAGAAGCAGGAAACATTGCTTCTCATGTATTGGATTTTACAGCTCAAAGGAGGCATCCCAGTTGGACACTGCTTGGTTTCAATGTTGCCTTGTTCCAGCAAGTGAGGATAGATAAATGTAGAGGCATCTGGTTTTTTAGCTGCAAGGGATTATGTTCCAAGGCCAGGAGATCATCAAAACAATACCATTAGAACCATTTTATGTGCTGTTAATGGTAAAAAAAATCTCTGGTTTAATCCTAGTTACCACAAGCTTGAATTGTGGATAGGCTTTGTCTGAACCTGCCAGGAACTGCAACCAGGCAGCACAAATAATTCTAAGATAAATGACCCCACAGATTTATTATTTTATTGCTAGCTTTGTATCATTAAGTTCCTAAACCTAGAGCAGGAGTTCTCAACCTTTTTAAGCCAGGGGCCGGGTCATGCTCCCTCAGACAGCTTCAGGGGCTGGACGGCCATTTTGCCCTTCCTCCACCACATGGCACTTCCTGGTGTGGTGGAGGGGCACATGAAATGACGCCATGGGTCGCATCCCAGAAGTGACTTTTCATTCCCTTGACTTGTTAATGAGACATCTACACACAAAAAGTAGCCCTCCAAACATTACATATGGTACTAATAACCATCTCAGAGCAGTGTCTGACAGTCCTTGAGCAGCCAAAACATCCACACATAGAAGGAGAGAACCCCAAGGCTTATAGATGCATCTGCAAATTGGGAGACCCTCTTCAAAAGGAGAGGCTGCTCAGTGAGGAATGCCCATTGAGGACTAGGCTTGGGAAATACAGAGGGTGCCAAAAATGTATAGCAATCAAAGCAATCACACTTATATACCACCCCATAGCACTTAGTGTAATCTCTGGGTGGTTCACAAGTTAATTAGAATTTTGCCCCCAATATGTTGGGTACTCATTTTACTGACCTCAGAAGGATGGAAGGCTTAGTCAACCTTGAGGCATGGTCAGGACTGAACTTACAACCTTTTGGTTGCAGTACAGCAGTTTAACCAGTGCACCACCGGGGCTCCTATGTGTATACACATTTTAAGAGATGTTATATATGTCTTAAAAATTAAAATTAAATTTAATTAATTTTTCAAATTTGAATTGAATTATGGCAGCAATGTCTACATATGATGTTTGCTCAAAAAATGGATGCTAGCGTCATCATGTAACAGGTAGGAAAGTCAAATAAAATGGCAGAAGCACGGTTGGCATTTGAGAAGCGCAAGACCATTTTAAACTGGTATTTGAAATCTGAGAAAGTTCTCTTGACTTAACACACCCTTGACTTCTACCTATGGAGAGCCTAAAAGGATGTGGTGTACCATAGAAAACCCGATACACTAGTGGTACTTCGGGAAGGAATTGAAATGGCATGCATAGCAATATAAGTAGACACTTTGGTCAATATTGTTGAAGCAATAGTTCACCATAAACAGAAGTGTCCAGATGCTGATGGTAACCACTTTGAGCACGTGTTGTAATTGCAGAAGTCAAACGTGACTTGTATTCATCTTTTGTTATCAAAATATATTATTACAATTTTAATACAGTAATTTTTCCTTTCTTAAAATGTGTATACATTTGGCATCCTCTGTACTTCGGGGAACCAATTAGAACCCTTCTTTCACACTGTACCATCTTATTGCAGGTCACTCCCTAAATTTAGCTACTAAAGCAGGGGTTCCCAACCTAGGACCCATGGGCCGGCCCTGGCCCATGGCACCATTTCACATGGCCCACTGCCACCCTCACTGCTCCCGGAAGTGGAAGCAGACACATTTACATCAGTTGTAAAAGGCCGCCGCACATGTGTAAACGTGCCCACGCCTGTTGTAAACGCGGAAGTGGGGTGCATTTACAGCTGTTGTAAATACGCCTGCTTCCACTTTGCTTTCCAGTGGGCATAGTCAGGCCTTCTAAGTAAAAAAAAAGTTGGGAACCCCTGTACTAAAGGGCTCCAAAGAAATTGGGCGTCCCCAAAGGCTGTGATAGGACTGCAGTGGCTCAAGAGGCTAAGATGCTGACTGGGAGGCGGAAGGTCAGCAGTTCGATTCCTGAGTACTGCAAGATGGAATGCGCTCTCGTCTCTGCCCCAGCTCCTGCCAACCTAGCAGTTCGAAAGCAAGAAATTGCAAGTAGATAAATAGGGACTTCAGTGGGAAGGTAACAGCATTCCGTGCACTCTGGTGTCTAGTCATGCCTGCCACATGACCACGGAAGTATCTGCAGAAGCAAACAGCACTGGCTCTTCAGCTTTGAAACAGAGATGAGCACTGAACCCTAGAGTCGGATACGACTGGCTTTCGAGCAAGGGAAACCTTTACCTTTAGTAAGGCTGTGATGGCGAACCTTGGCACTCCAGATGCTCTTGGACTTCAATCCCCAGAAGCCCAAGCCCCCTGTGAATCCACACGAATGGGTTTACTGTGATTCACCCGGCCCGCGCTGCCCTCGTCACTCCCGGAAGCGGAGCGACGTTTGACAGGATGAATCCCAGTATACCCATTCGTGTGGATTCACAGGGGGCTTTTGGGAATTGAAGTCCAAGAACATCAGGAGTGCCAAGGTTCGCCATCATGGCCCTAGGAAAAGCTGGTCCTTGCCAAGCTGTGCAAAGCAGTCCCAAGAGCCCATTAAAAGGTAAAGATTTCCCTTGCTCGGAAGCCAGTCGTATCCGACTCTAGGGTGCAGTGCTCATCTCTGTTTCAAAGCCGACGAGCCAGCGCTGTCTGCTGCAGCAGACGTTTCCGTGGTCATGTGGCAGGCATGACTAGCCACCGAAGCGCACGGAACCCATTAGGCCACCGTGGCAGAGAGCGTACGGGAATTTGAGGTTCCCGCCCGGGTGGGCATTGGCATTGGCAACACTCTGGCTGAGCCAGGCTGAGGCGAGCTCTCTCAGTCAGGGCTGCAAGACCGTGGCAAGAAGTGCGCCTCAGCAGCATGTGCTGCTGCCCTGAGAACTGAGACAGCGACGAGGCCTGGCTTCAAGCAGAGGGAGCACACGGAGGAGGGCGGGAGAGCGAGAGGGAGAGGAAGCGGAGGGAGGTGACTCAGACGTTCCTTGAGGGGAGGCATCTCCGAGGGACCGAAAGCCGTGGTTCGGGGCGCGGCAGAGGAAGAAAAGAGCGACGTGGTGGGAAAGCAAGCAAGCAAGCAGCGAAGAGGCGCCGCTTTTCCCCCTCACAACTCCGCCGCCTCCCAGCACCAGTTTCCCCCGGGAGGGACTCAGAAGAACCTAAAGGAAGGAAGCGGGATTGCGCGGGGGGGGGGAGAGGGGGGGGCTAAAGGAGACCGGGGAGAAACAGAGAGGATTCCCTCGCTCTCTGTCGGCGCAGGGTGGGGTGGGGTTGGGGGCGACGGAGAGAAGGAAGCCCAGTGGACTCCGGCGGCCTGGAAGGACTCGCGACCCGCCTCTTCGCTCGTCTGAAAACTCTGACCTGGGGGGGGGATGCGGGTGAGCCAGAGATGTTTGGGGCGGGCGGGGGGGGGACGTTGTGTGTCTGTGCTTATGAAGCAACTTGGGACGGCTTTGGCCACCACCAACCGCTGCTGAATTCTGCAGCGTGAGGTAACATACAATTTGGGGGTGGGGGGTCGCGAAGAAAAGGCGGGAGAAGGTGTTGCCTCCCGTTTTCACCTCTCTCTCTCACACACACACACTCTCACACACACACACACACACACACACTCTCTCTCTCTCTCTCTCGTGTCTCTCTCCCTTCTCTCTTCCACCCCAAGAAGTCCCGGATTCAGGCCGCATGTCGCTCTCCTTACGGTGCAGCCTCGCGACTTTCCGCCCCTTGGGGAAGGAAGACTGAGCTTTTCCTCCATTCCCTTCCCTCCCCTCCCGCTGAGTCCATGGCGCTGCCCGTTGAGAGAGTCTTCCCCCCCCCTCCCGCTTCTTCTCCATCTCCTCCGTTCGCAGCCAAGCCTGCAGTGCCAACAACGCAGAGGGAAGAGCAAGGAAGAATGGCATTGGGGGGGGGGCAGAGAGAGGGGGGATGGCCACACACACACACACACACACACACGGCTGCAAAGGAGCTCTCGGGACCCATTGGAGGGGTGAGGAGGGAGATCCCTGCCTGGTTCCCTAATTGCAAACGGGGGCTCTCCTTTACGAGAGGAGGGAGGAAGAGGAGGAAAGACCTCTTTTCCTCCCTTTCTTTTTTTTCTTTCCTTTTTTTTTTTTAGGCGATCCATTCAAGCAACAGATAGATAGATTTACCTTCCAAATGCAGGCCATGTTCTATCTCCTTGCCTTACCTCCCAAAGCAGGAGGGATTCTCTGCTTTGTGAGTAACGAGAGATTCCAGAACTGAGGGGGCAGCAGCAGGAGGTGGTGGTGGTGGTGGTGGTGGTGGGTGGGGAAGAGGCGCCCAAACTGCCCGCGCCTACATTTCCTGGCGGTGCCACTAAGGAGCCACACCGTCCTCCTCGGCTCCCTTTTTGCCCGCTTGGTCTTTCTCGTGCCCCGGCTTGTTCCACCCATCGGCTCTGGCCACAAGCCAGAACCTTCCTTTCCCCCCCCCCCGTCACGTGACGGCGCGGAGGTCTGGGGTGTCCCTCCTCCTTTCTCGCCCCCCCCCCCAATAAAACCCCCTCGAGCTTCAGCTTTGGGGAGCCTTTTCCTCTCAAGGATGAGCGACCTCTGTGGCGGGAAGACGCCTGGCATTCGGCTCTGTGTGTGTGTGTTTTTAAGAGAGGCATTAAAAATGTGTTTCTCCCACACATAAACACCCTTCATGCTTCTTCTAAGAGAAGGACTACTATCTTTTTGAAGTGCTGCTTCAAAGGGGGACTGCAGTGGCTCAAGTGGCTAAGACGCTGACTGGAAAGCGACAGGTCAGCAGTTCGAGACCCGAATACTGCAGGACGGAATGAGCTCCCGTCTCTGTCCCAGCTCCTGCCAACCTAGCAGTTCGAAATCAAGAAATTGCAAGTAGATAAATAGGGACCACTTCGGTGGGGTGGGAAGGTAAACGGCATTCCGTGCGCTCCGGTGTCTAGTCATGCCTGCCACATGACCACGGAAACGTCTGCAGAAGCAGACAGTGCTGGCTCTTCAGTTTTGAAACTGAGATGATCACTGAACCCTAGAGTCGGATGTGACCATGGAAACATACACACACCATGGAAACACACACACACACACATATATATATGTGTGTGTGTGTGTGTGTGTGTGATATATATAAGCAGCCGGGAGTTTGAGGGTGGACAAACTACTAACACCTTGGCCACACCCTGCCTACGGACCTGCAGACAGGCACCAGTTACATATCCCTGATTTATACATATCAGGTACAGAAGTACACAATGGTTCACTGACATAACAGATAGGTTTGCAGATCAGTCTGCTATTTACAACCAGTAATAACATGGAATCTGTTCTTTCCCATACTGGTCATTTTTAGGCAGTGTTTGTTGCAAGTGTGATAAGATCTACTTACTCTCTTTCCCTCATGCGTGCACACACACAAAGACAGGGTCCGAGAGTGTTTCTGAGTGTGATGATCTCCCTCCCCTCTCTCAAGAGTGATGAAATCCTCTCTCTCTCTTGCCCACACAACAAACGTTCATTTGTCTTAAGTCCTGCTGCCAACAGCCTGTGGTGAAAAAGAAAAGCTTCATCACAATGACAAAAGCACAACTGAAAGAAAGAGAGAGAGAAAGCCTACGTTTTTGTCCTGCTTGTCCTGGATCCTGTCAGTGGTAGCAGAAAGAATTGGATAAATAAGTCAGTTCCATCTATTCAAACACACCATGTGGTTGAAAGGCTGCCTAGACCTACAGAGCAAGGGAAGACCAAGTCCCCTCATCAGGCTATGTTGTCCAACTGGCATTTTACCACATCAATGATGGTCTAGTACAGAGGTGACCAACCTTTTGGCGCCATAGGCCTGGCCACACACCCAGGACAGCTGAGTGGGCTGGGCCACACACCCCAGAAGCAGAAGCAGGCACACTTACAACTCTCGTAAATGCGGCCACTTCCACATTTACAACAGTCGTGCGTGTGTTTATGTATGTGCAGATGCATTTTATGGCTGATGTAAAATGCATACATCCGCTTCCACTTCTGGGTGCAGTAGAGGTAGTGTGGGCCAAATGAAATGGTGCTGTGGGCCAGGGCCGACCCACTGGCCATAGGTTTAAAACCCCTAGATCTAGCAGAGTCAAAAATAATAATTTCACTTCCCCTGCCCCTCCTTGTTCATTAAACTACTCCATGATACCAGAAACAGAATGAGCCGTTGACAGATGTGAGGCTCAATTTTTTCCATTTGCAATGATTAAACACAGAGAAAGGACGAAATTAGGGGTACCTACTTCTCCCCCTGGAAGGGGCTCAAAAAGGTTTAATTAGAGGCTCTCAGGGAACAAATTGATCCACTCCTGCAATAATGTTGTGTGATAACTAAAAAAGAAGAAGAGTGGACCAACCCATTCTCCAAAGCACACCATACAGCAGGACAAGTGCCTGTCTAAACAAGCCCAAAGCTTTAGCTTATATTGGCCTCTGTCACTAACATGTTTTACTTTTGCATTTCCTAAGCTGTGTATTTCTAGTGTCCTGCCACTTTTTGAGCCCCTGTGGCACAGTCATTAAGCTCTGCAGCCACAACAATCTTCATGGTCTGAGTTCAGTCCTGATGGGGACAAGGTTGACTCAGCCTTCCATTCTTCTGAGGAGGTTAAAATGTGTACCTAGTTTGGTGGGGGGAAATTAGTATTGTTGTTATATACTGACTGGCCTTCTGTCCAAAAGACCACTGAGGGCAGTGAACATAAATAATGATATGACATAGTGTTTTACATAGGGCAGGGCAGAGTAATCGGCATCTATGCAAAACAATAACTGGACATAGATGTGTGATCTTAATAAAATATTTTTAATGGTAAGGATTTAATCTACAAGGTCCAAACAATTGGTTCGATTTACTTGCCAATCCCAGTGAATCAAAAGAAATTTATTTTCTGTCACATTGAAGGCAAATGCGGAAAATTCTCATGGGAAAAGTTTTCAGCACAGCAGCACCTTTTATTTGCGCTGCCTGCGTTGATCAGCTCTTCTTCGCCAAGGCATGTGTATTATCAACTGACATTCTGTTTGCTTCCCTACCTGTAATGTTTGCACTTCTATTCTTTCTGGAACTTCTGGTTATTAGATGAAAAAAGGATGTTACCATGTTAATCCATAGAGTAAAACAAAATTCATACTCCACAGAAATGCCCTAGGATCAACTATAAATGCACAAAATATGCAGAATTTTAATCTCTGTAGAACAATTCTAGAGGTTAATTGCTATATGAAAACATTTTGGTGCTGAAACCAGATGGGATCCATGTACCAAGTGAAGTGGGGAGAACATCTTACTCCAAGAGTTCAGGAGTCACAAGCCACCTGTAAATGAAACTACGTAATAGATTTTACAGCACTTGAGAATCAAGACAAAATCAAAAGAGAGATATCTTCTCAGTTTGGATGTATACTTATTCTGGACAAAAAAATGTTCTGCATTTGGTATGGCTAGGCAGATCCTTAAGATGTGCACTTAGCCCTGACAAAGCAGAAAAAGGAAAAATAATGTTGGATGGAGTAAACCAAAGTCACTGTAGAATCTCTCAGCCCAAATCTAATGGTTGGGAAATGTGTCACATGACAGAAACATATTTGCCAGATGTGGGACACCTGAGAGTAGGATCATAAGGTACAATGAGGTGGATATCTCAGACAATGCATCTGGGGTGTCACAAATGGGCAGCAAGTTTTAATGCATATTTTGTTATTGCATTTTTACTAACAAGGATGAGGAAATATGTTTGTGGGTTTTTTTGCTTCACGTGGCAAAATAATTTGAGTACTACAACCCAAATCCTTGTGCAAAACCCCTTGTGTGCACAAGAAATTGTGCAAATTATGTTGTCTAGTTGAGTCAGTTGTAATTGTCCCTTCGTCAGCTGTTTATCTTGCTCCCCACCCCATGCCTATGTTGAAGGAAGGTCACTTACTTTAGTTTAGGATAGGTTTTCCTATCAAATGTATTTTTCCGAAATAAAGCTTAGAGGGTTTGTTGTTGTTGCCGCTGCTGCCACCACCACCACCTGCCTGGTTTTACAGCTCCAAGGACTAGAGAAACAAAGGTGAGTTTAAATGCCTGCAAGAAATGTAGCTGATACCTCTTTCTGTTGAATAAAGGGATCTCCTAACAGAGCGATCCTACAGATAATTAATATTCTGAAACAAAAATTATAACTGTGGCTTTTTAGTGTTCAAGAACCAAGACAATAGAAACAGCCGAAGTCTGGCTTAACTCATCTTTATTGCATGATGGTCAGGGGGAACATGTGGTAATGGCGGACAAACAGCTCATTATATACAGTGGCTATACATTTGAATGTGGCTCCCCGGTAGCTCATTGGCTACTGTCCGCGTGACGTCACCCTTAGTCACACCCTTCTTGTCCAGTGGCGGGAATCTTCCCGCAGCTGTAGGCATTTGGAGAATTTGTACCATGTGAGCTGGACGCTCGCTACTGCCCCCAGTGGTCACTAGCTCGCGTCCTAATACAGAAGGTTACAATGTTACTTTTAGAGATTGTTACATTCACTCATTCGTGTGGTTGCATTTACTTAAAGACACATTATGGTTTCCCCATGCCCGCCTGGCATGGAAACGGCCCTTGCAGAGGCCACTTAGGTGAGAAGGCTCCCGGCGGTGGTTTCTGCGGGCAGATAAATTAAGGGGGGTGGATTAATGATAGGGTTTGATTCACCCAATTCCTTGACCTGACCAGCGGATCTGCTGAGAGAGCGAATATCTAACTCTGTTACCCATTAGAGTAATCCCTCATCTCCGAGTCTCCGTCTTATCCCAGATGCAAACAGAGGCCATGTTTACCCCAGTCTTATCCCTAAACAATGGTGTTTTCCCATGTCTGTGTTTGCCCCAGTTAATTAACTTCCCCAAGAAAGATTCCCAATTAACCCGAGTAAACAGGTGATGTGATTTCTGTCAGATGACAGTTTTGCCACCGTTGCGCTTTTTCTCCTATATATGTTGAAGCTTTCCCTCAATAAACTACTGATCTGATCACGCTCCATATTGCCTCGTATCGTTCCTTGATCAGTCTCCTCCGGGACCTCCGGCCCTCTGCGGCCCCGATTCCTACACCTGGTGACCCCAACGTGATCTACTCATGAGTAAGCGACCCCCGAGAGGTCTACCTCAGAGTAAGCGATCACACGGTCCGGTTCTGCGCTTGAACCATGTCCGACCGTCCCGGAGGACAGCGCGGCAGCCCGGCCGGTAAACCAGCCGGTCGGGAAGACGGCCTAAGCGGCGAGGCATTACCGAGAGGTTTCCTGCAGTTTGCTCCCGACTTTCGCGGTGGCTTGCAGGTTACGGAGAAAACGCGTTCCGCAGGGTCAGCTGTGAACCCCTGACAGCGCAGAGGCCACCGAGGGCCCGTGGTAGGGGACCACGCTCCGAGCTCTACCCAAAGAATCGTCGCCAGAACCTATTACTTGCCCAAGACGCGTCGACCCGTCCCGAGGAGGAAACTTCGGAGGACCCTTCGCAGGTAATATGGGGACCTGTCCTCAGCGACAGCGTCCGTCCGCTAGCCAAAAAACTCATGAGGAAGAGTTTAAGATCCTGGCCAGGATATTTCAGTTAAGATTTCACAGCCGAGAGCTACCGAGACTTTTGGTGTACCTAAGGGAACACTGCCTGCTTTACCCAGAAGTAGGTACGTTGACCCTTGAGCTTTGGGATCAGATAGGAGACTGCATTCAGCAACCCCCGAAAGCTCCAGAGCGCGTAATTCGCACATGGGACCAATGTAGGAAACTCTTAGCGGAGATAGAACCAGTCCGGATAGAGGCCAAAGAACCCCCACATCTGCCAGCCATGTCAGCCGAGCCAACGGCTCCTACGGCGCTCTATCCGTCATTGCAATTTAGGCAGAATAGCGTAGGGAACTTTCCCTCGGTGACAGCTGCAGACGTCACCGACGGAATGCATGGAATGAGGAGCGCAGGCGCTTCTCTGACAGCCCCAGGTTCCCAAGTTACCAAGAGTGCCCTTCAGCGCACAGTGGAAGAAGAAATCAGGAAGGGGGAGTTGCCAGCGGAAGAACTAGCTGAGCTTAGTCAGATTTGTCCAATTCGCTTAGAAATGGATGCCCTCACAGGGGCCCAGAAGATAGTTCACTCACCAGTCCCATATAAGCTTCTCATGGCTATACGGAAGGCCATTTCAGAGACAGGGCTTCAGAGCCGATTTACTAGGGGCACGCTTCAGCAAGTGTGCGAGAACACCATGTTCATTCCCCATGACTGGAAAGCCGTCATGCGGATGATGCTCAACCCTAGCCAGTATCTGATTTGGGACAGCGAGTTTCGCCTTGAAGCTCAAACTAGGGCTGCCAGGATGGGAGGCGCAGTAATTCCTGACCAGTTGTATGGTTCAGATGCCTTCGAATCCGTCGATGCGCAGATCAACTCGCCACTCGCCACTCTCCAGATGTCGGCAGAGGCTGCCTTTAGGGCTTTTTTCAAGGTCCCTGCGACCGGCAAGGCAGCTAAAAATTATACCGCAGTCAAGCAGGGAGCCCAGGAGCCCTACATGGACTTCATCAATCGCCTGGAGGAGGCAATCAGTAGGCAGATCGATAATGAGGAAGCCCAGCAAGAGCTCATGATCAAGTTAGCCAAGGACAATGCCAATTTAGACTGCCGTAAGATCCTGCAGTCACTGGGCAATCGTCCCGACTTGACTCTCACGGACATGATTAGAGCTTGCGCCGACGTTGGCACAGAATCCTATAAGATGGGTTTGCTAGCGGCAGCGGTGCAAGGGGGTAAGAGACCTAAAAGCAAACATCAAGGGGCATGTCACAATTGTGGCAAGGTCGGTCACTTCGCTAGGGAGTGCCGATCCAAGGGAGGCGGACAAAATTCCAGCCGTTCCAAGGCTCCAAACACCCTGTGTCCGAAATGCAAGAAAGGCTACCATTGGGCCAGAAACTGTCCGAGTTCGGGAAACCGGCACGCGGGCACGTCTCTGGCCCCGGTCCAAACAGAGACTTCCCAGATTCAAGGCTCGCCAGAGCTAGACTAGATTCAGGTCACATTCCAGGCACTGCGAGGGCGCAGGCCAGCCCCAAGGGTAGTACAGGGTTAGACTTGACTTGTCAGGCAGACGTCACATGCGACTTGCCAGGCACGGTCTATCTGGTGGATTCCCAGTACATGGGTCCACTGCCCAAGGGCTTTATAGGTTTAGTTTTGCCCCGCAGCATAGCAGGAGCACGCGGAATTCTTATAATTCCGGGAGTCGTTGACTCCAATTTTTCAGGCGTTCTCTAAGTCCAGCTTTGGACGCACCTGCCCCAAAAATTCACAAAGGAGACACCTTAGCGCAACTGATCATGGTTCCTTGTCACTCGCCCGCAGAAAGCCAGGGAAGGCTCAGGGACAGCTCAGAGTCCCGGTCAGAGGACCGCTTGAGCGCCAGTGAGGCAGTACAAGGATACCAGGTCTTAGCGACAGTGGAGACCAACATTGAGTGGAAACAGCGTCCGGTTATTGAGGTATTTCTGAATAATAGATCATTCTCAGGCCTGTTAGATACCGGAGCAGATGTATCCGTGATAAGCAGAAGCCAGTGGCCAAGGGAGTGGGCCATTGAGCCGGTCTCCGATGTGTGGGGGGTAGGCGGCATTCAGGAAGCGTTTAGGAGCCGGGAGTGGGTGACAGTCACAATCCCAAGGGCTGACGGCACAGCGGTAATTCGGCCGCACATTCTTGATGTGCACATCAACCTTTGGGGGCGAGACATTTTGCAGCAGTACGGTGCTACGCTTACCTTCGGGTAATGGCGTTGCCACTTAAGTGGCTCACCGACACACCGGTCTGGGTAGAACAATGGCCGGTAGTGGGAGAGAAATTAGTCACCCTCAAACAACTGGTTAAAGAACAGCTAGACGCAGGACATATAGAGCAGTCCACTAGCCCCTGGAATTCGCCAATTTTTGTGATTAAGAAAAAATCGGGGAAGTGGCGACTCCTCCACGATCTCAGAGAGATCAATAAATGTATACAGCCAATGGGTCCGCTTCAGTGCGGCATCCCAAATCCTAATATGATTCCCGAGGGGTGGGAGATCCTAGTTGTAGATCTCAAGGATTGCTTTTATACCATTCCCTTAGACCCCAGGGACCGGGAAAAGTTTGCCTTTACGGTGCCGGTTGTGAACCACAGTGAGCCTACGCAGCGTTACGTGTGGAGATTTTTGCCACAGGGCATGCTCAATTCGCCCACCCTGTGCCAAATTTATGTTCACAACGCACTGGCAAAGTTTCGAAACCTTTACCCAAAAGCTTTAGTTTGTCACTTCATGGACGACATCTTGGTCACGGTGCCGCAACTCGGCAGCGACATGTTTTCAGACCTCCAGGCCAGCCTGGGGGAGAAAGTTTTGCTCATTGCCCCAGATAAAGTGCAGAGAACCGAGCCCTTCTCATACTTGGGTCATCGGCTTCTCCGCTCTTTCGCAGCACCAGTTTTGCCCCAAATCAATTTACAGGATTCAGTACCTTAGTGGAGTTGCAGCAGGTTTTAGGGAACATTAATTGGGCCAGACCGTATTTTAGATTGGATACGGATCTTTTGAAACCGCTCTTCTCGCTGCTAACATTGGGTAAGCAGCCAGCAGACCGGATACAAATTTCTCGAGACGCGTGCTTGGCTCTCGAGAAAGTCAACCAGGTTCTCAGCCAGAGGTGGGTAGATAGGATCGCCCCAGGGCCATATGCCCCAATCCTGAACTTGTACATAGTTCGAGCAGGATCCATGTTCACCGGAGCCCTAGGGATAGACTCCGAGAAGGGAGCGAGTATCGTGGAATGGGTGTACTTGCCGAACACCTCCCCACGGAACATTGTTCCTCCCCAAGAGTTGGTTTCCGCGGTGGTTTACCGCGGAAGGCTGAGAGCTAGGGACATTTCAGGGCACGATTTAGCCAAAATTGTAGTCCCATTCACCAAGGAACAAATCCAGCAACTGATGCAGCTCGGTGACTCGCTTCCAATAGCCCTGGAAGGATTCACTGGAAGCTTGGCATACCACATGCCCAAGGACCCCAGACTTGTCTCACTCCAAACGCAGACAGTCAGCTTGTTCGAATTGCTCTTGCTGGTTCCGCTTCAGGGAGCCAGGACAGTTTTTACTGATGGTGGTCGAACGTATGGTGTCTTGACTTGGCAGGAGGGCCAGGCTTGGCGCACGCTGTTAACTCTTCCACAGAAGTCCGCACAGCGGGCGGAGTTGGCAGCGGTGAACCTCGCCTTGCGCACCTTCGCCAAAGAGCGCCTAAACATCATTACCGATAGCCAGTACGTTAGGAATTTGCTTCACAGTCTACCGGGAGCATACATCACTCCCGCGATAGACAAGAATCTGCTTAGTCTGTTTTTAACTGCTCAATTTCATTTGCGAAACCGCACGGAGCCGCTCTATATTGCCCACATCCGAAGTCATCAAGACCTACCGGGTCCGATTTCCGTGGGCAATAGCAGAGCGGATGCAGCGGCAAAGGAAATTCAGCAACGTTCAGTGTTGGTTGTTTTCACTACACCAATCCAGAGTCATGCATTCTTTCACCAAAATGACAAAGCGCTCGCCAGACAGTTCAATTTGCCACTTTCTCAAGCCCAAGGCATAGTTCGCTCTTGCCAGCATTGCGCAGGGGCACCGGGGGGGCCCTCGTGGGGGGTCAACCCACGAGGGACAGAGGCTAGCCAAGTGTGGCAGATGGATGTCACGCACGTTCCGCAGTTTGGCAGATGGCAGTACATGCACGTTTGCATAGATACTTTCTCACAATTCGTTTGGGCAACGGCGCAGAAAGGGGAGACTGCTTCCCACGTGGAGCAGCACCTCCTTTCTTGCATTGCGGCAATGGGCAAGCCGCAGCAAATTAAAACCGATAACGCCCCGTCCTACAGCTCCAGGCAGCTGGCGGCCTTCATGGCCACCTGGGACATTAAGCATACTTTTGGCGTTCCTTACAATCCGCAGGGGCAAGCGATTGTGGAACGGGTCAATCGGACGCTCAAGTCCTATATTGACAAACAAACAGAAAGGGGGGAGCCACCAGCCCTCCCCAAGTCACAGGCTCAGGCACAGCATTGTCTGAATAAGGTATTGTTTACGTACAATCACCTTAATGTTTTTTTCGGATTGCACGCCGCAGGAGAAGCACTTCCGCCGTTCGGAGGCTCTCCCGCGACCGATGGTCCGATACCGGGTGCCACCGGACCCTTCCTGGAGGGGCCCGGCGCCGCTCATAACCTGGGGGAGAGGGTATGCTGCAGTTATGTCTCCTACAGGTGTCGTTTGGATTCCAGCTCGGTGTGTCAAACCTCACTTGGAACCACATGGCGTGGACCCAGGCCGGCCCGAGTCCGATCCCGGAGATGGAGGACCTCACCCTAACCGAGAGGACCCGTCGGGAGAGACAACGGTCACAGATGCCAGCACCGAGGATCACCTGGGGGATGGTCAAGGCCCTTTGCCATGAGGCCCAGGACGCCATCCAGCGCGAGGAGAGGGAGCCGACGCCGGAGAACCTCGTGGCTGCGGTCTTTGCCCAGATTCATGCCAACTCCATGGCAGTCACCATCGTCCTGATCCTCTCCCTATTTGCCGGGGGAGGCGTTCAGGCTACCTTGTTAAAGGCCAACGATTTGGTGCCCGGCGGAGACCTCTCTGCCAGAATGCAGTACAACATTTGGGAAAGGTTGGCGGGCCTCATCAACCAGTCCGATTTTTGCCTGAGACAGGACATTGGTTCTGCCTCAATCCTGAGCACCTGCCTCATCCCAGTGTGCCATTCTCCAGGCGCATACCCAAGGGATGGGGACTGGCTTGTGAAACGGATTTTCAGCCCATACAACCCAGCGGCTTCCACAGAATACGCCCGTTGGGAGATGCGGCTGACAATGACTTTACCGGCTGATGCGGCCACTCTCCACACTCCTCGAGTGGCGGTCAGCCCGAACTCTACCTGTGGTCGAATGACCGGCTGCTCCACAGTCGGCCGGACCCGGCGCCGCTGCCTCTATGTCGGCAGTGGCAATTGGACTTGCAATAACCCAGTGAAGCTTGGTTCAATGTATGCTCATGTTACATTACCATCTGGTTGGTTCTTTACATGTAATCAGTATACTTTCAACTACATTCCTGCAAATGTGTCAGATGCTACATGTTGCATTAGTCGTTTAACACTGTTACTCCCTACTAAGGATATGGTCACCCCAAGCACAAATGTTACAAATGTTTCAGCACCCATACGGCACGCTCGCACCACCCAGTTAGACAGCTCATGTGAGAGCAGCTTTAGAGTTATGAGTCCAGCAGAATATGTCTCGTTGGCAGTCAGCATAATTGGCGTGCCAGGCTTAGCTGTCGGCAACGCTCGGAGGATCAGCCGACTTGCTTGCGGGTTGGTTAAGGCCATCAACCACACCTCCTCGGCGATAGCGCTGCTCAACCAGGAGCAGGCGGAGCTTCGCCATGCCATACTTGACAATAGAGCGGCTATAGACTACCTCTTATTGCTTCATCATTTGGGTTGCGAATCTTTCCACGGTATGTGTTGCTTCAATCTTACGGACAACTCCCGCAAGGTACAGAATCAGCTCACGGCCCTCCACACCATAGTCGAGGGCATAAGGGAAGGTTCTGCATGGGGAACTTGGTGGAGTTCATTGTGGAATTGGATGTGGTCATGGATTCCATGGGCGTGGCTCCAGACGGTACTCAAGGTGGTTGTGGGGGTAGTCATACTAGGCATAGCCATATGCTGCTTTGCGCAATGTATTCCCTCACTGATCTCGAAGTGCCGCCCCAAGAAGAAACCCCGAAGCGTCACTCCCGATCAACAGCTGATTCCCCTCTTGCGCAGAGTCGCTGGTCAGGTCCTTAAGTAAAACAGAAAGGGGAGATATGGTTTCCCCATGCCCGCCTGGCATGGAAACGGCCCTTGCAGAGGCCACTTAGGTGAGAAGGCTCCCGGCGGTGGTTTCTGCGGGCAGAGAAATTAAGGGGGGGGTGGATTAATGATAGGGTTTGATTCACCCAATTCCTTGACCTGACCAGCGGATCTGCTGAGAGAGCGAATATCTAACTCTGTTACCCATTAGAGTAATCCCTCATCTCCGAGTCTCCGTCTTATCCCAGATGCAAACAGAGGCCATGTTTACCCCAGTCTTATCCCTAAACAATGGTGTTTTCCCATGTCTGTGTTTGCCCCAGTTAATTAACTTCCCCAAGAAAGATTCCCAATTAACCCGAGTAAACAGGTGATGTGATTTCTGTCAGATGACGGTTTTGCCACCGTTGCGCTTTTTCTCCTATATATGTTGAAGCTTTCCCTCAATGAACTACTGATCTGATCACGCTCCATATTGCCTCGTATCGTTCCTTGATCAGTCTCCTCCGGGACCTCCGGCCCTCTGCGGCCCCGATCCCTACAGCACATTACAATCCATACACAACAGGCTTGCTGGCTGATATTTGTGCAGTTGGTTGTGCAACTCTTGACCCAATTGAGTTGAACATGCCTTTCTAGTTGCACCTTAAGAGTATGCAAGTGGTTGCATCCATTTTTAATGCCTGACTTCCCTCCCAGCTTTAGTACCACATATGTTGTGAAGGTCTTATTTTTAGTAAAGGCAGATTAGAGCAATACAGCTTGAATTGGGAGCTCTAAAAAGTACACAAGAAGTTAGACTATTACTTATTTGGCATGAATACTGCTAAAACGAAATAAGAACAAGTGGTAATAAAACCTTAATGTGAATGTAAATCACAGCAGCTCCACCTGAACCACCATGAAAACTGGTTTTATTGAGAAACTAACCCGGAGCTATGCAACACAGACAACATCGCTATTGTCCATCCTCCCTGATAATTTTTCTTTAATTAAAAAAGCAAGCGTATAAAGCTCTTCAGGGTACTGTAGATCCTAATAGGTTTTTTTAAAAAACTCTCCATAAACACTAATGGAAAGTATTTGTAGCTTTATTAGTGTCCCGTTACTGAAATTTAATAAGACCCCGCAAGGCATTGCAAGGCATACTATCAGCCTAGAAACATTACCATTTAAAAAACAAAAAACAAACAAAATGAAATTCCCTAAATGCAACTAGGTAAGCACATGGATGGTAAATTGACTGGATTTTGCCATGTTTTTTCTTTCCCCTCAAATATGCAAGGTCCATTTGTTTGTTTGTTTTTTCATTCAGTAACTTTACTATTTTATTACCCTTTGAATGAGTATTAAGGTGCAAAGTCCAATGATGGCGAACCTTGGCACTCCATGTGTTCTTGGATGTCAGTTCCCAGAAGTCCAAGTCAGCACACCTGTTAATCAGGTTTTCTGGGAATTGAAGTCCAAGAACATCTGGAAACCCAAGGTTGAGAAACACTAGTCCAGTGATGGCGAACCTTGGCACTCCAGGTGTTCTTGGACTTTAATTCCCAGAAGTCAGCAATCCTGCTGATCAGGGCTTCTGGGAATTAAAGTTCAAGAACACCTGGAGTGCCAAGGTTAGCCATCGCTAACATAGTCTCTCCCTTTTTCTTTCCACCCCATGTGTGTGTTTGTGTGGGTATATGTGCATAGATAGATGAAACAAAGTAAAAAGAATGGCAATGCAACAAAACAAAAAAGATAACACAACCCCGTAGTCTTTGCAAAATCCCAAGTGAAGATTGTGTGGTGCATTTATTAGACAGCTAACTTGTCATTAATAGGTGAGCTTTGGAACCCTGTGGGCATCTTTATTAGACCTGCCAACACAGATCTTGAGGTGTGAGGAGAAGCAGAAAAGTTCAAAAAGCATCATAGAATCAGCAGGACCTGAAGTTAAACTAAAGTTCAAAGACAAAGATTACAAATTCGAAGGGGCAGCTCCAGGTATAGTAGTATCTATTTTCACTATAGATGCCTTGACTCTCCACCTTTTCAGCTTCTGCAGCCTCAGCAACTAGACAGGATATGTTTCCTCCCACTCGGTTAAAGCAAAGGGAAGTCTTTATCCTCAATCCAATAATTATTTTCCTACATAAAAGAAGAAAAACGCCTTAATTTTGAAGTTAAATTCTCTGGTGCCTAACATTTCAGAGAAAGTTTGAAGCAAACAGACTGTAGAGATAGCCATTAAATCAAAACCAGCAGCTCATAAAACAGAAGAATTCTCAGAATTCTTTTTGTGCCTTATGCCCATCCATGCATTATAAATCCCATATGGAATCTCCTGAAATCCATATTTTATTCAGTCTGTTATTAAAACAATCCACTTCAGGAAAACATCTGGCTAAACAGCGTGTGGTGCTTCTACCATTTTTACTGCATTGTTTGCTGTTGTTGCTGCTAGGCTTTTGCTATTTTTACTGCTGTCATTGCTAACACAATTTTACTTGTACAGTATTCAAACACAGCAACATTTCTGTGTCCATATTCTGGTCACAAAGAGGTAAAACCTTTAGAATAGGTTGGACAATTCCAAAACCCACCAGGCTCTAGTTCTGAGCAGCTATGAAGGAAAATGTAACTAAATGTATCTTTATGTACAAAATATTCACCACAAAATTTTTACAAAATATTTACAAAGTCTTCTCCACTCATGGCAAACACGTTCCAAGATATCTGTTGTTATGCAATTTTGCTTGTGTGCGGTGACTTTTGGGACCCTGTATTAGCATTTTAGAATATAAATTGGTAATCTGTTCCCATTAAACAGTATTGGGGGCTGCAGTGGCTCAGTGGTTAAGAAGCTCACCTTGTTAGCTGGAAGGCTGGCAAGTCAGCAGTTTGAGACCCGGGTAATGCATGATGGATTGAGCGCCTGTCTCTGTCCTAGATCTTGGGGACATGAAAGGAGCCTCATTTGGGTGTTCCTTGAGCGGAGTTCCTCCAGCAAAAATCCTTTCAACCCAGAATAAGTTCTGACACAAAATTCTTATTATTAAACAGTATCACAGACTAATTGCCCAGTTGCATGTTTCCAATAATAATAATAATAATAATAATAATAATAATAATAATAATAATAATAATATAGATTTTTTTTGAATGGGTTAATTGGTTTTCAATGCATTCCTATAGGGAAACCACGTTTCAGTTAAAGTACCGGTATTTTGGTTTTCAATGTATTCCTATGGGAAATTGCATTCAATGCATTCCTATGGTAAATTTGGTTAAAGTAACTTTCGCTGTAAGAAACATCCCAGAGAACACATTAATTACATTAACCAAGGTTCCACTGTAGCTTCAGCTTCTCAGTAACTCCTTTAAAGTTTGCACTAAAAGACAAAGTATATTCATCAGCTGTACAATATCAGGATAATAAGCCTCCATAGTCATGAGTTCCATTCAGTTCTGGTACTCATAATTGGATGAACATTTTTTTTAAAATAATGTATGTCCTACATGTCTACCTCAACCTTATCATAAAGATAATTAAAATTGATGGGTTGGACCCAAATGTAATCTTATATAAAGCAGACCCATGGAAAGCAATAGGAAATAAATTAGCCAATGGTTCCCTTAAATCTCATTGTTTCCAGAAGATTTGCTCTTAGTCTGGATCCACTCAATAGACATGTTCTAAAGTTAGTGTTTGTGTATGGAGTTAGGGGACTCAAGTGGCTAAGATGCTGAACTCACTGACTGGTAGGTCAGAGTTTGAGTCCCAGGAACTGCTTGACGGAGTGAGCTCCAGTCTCTGTCCCAGATCCTACTAACCTAGCAGTTTGAAGGCAAGAAATTGCACTTTGGTGGGAAGGTAAACAGCATTCCATGTTGAGGCATGCCTGCCACATGTCCACGGAACTGTGTGCAGATGCAGAGAGCGCTGGCTCTTTGGCTATAAACAGAGATGAGCACTGAACCCTAGAGTCAGATACAACTGGCTTTCGAGCAAGGGCGACCTTTACCTATGGAGTTAGAAACTTGGGTGCTTTGCAAAATAAGATCAGAATACCTTTCTGGGGGTGGGGGTGGGGGTGGGGAGAGATTCCATTTAGGACTTTGAAGATTAGGATCTCAGTTACTTCCATACCTCAATCTCATGATTTATTATTAAGAAAATCAGCTACCCAAGGTTGCTTCATAAAGTGGAACTATCAAAAGTATGTTTAAAAATAGCCTGCAGTTTTCCATAAGCACTGAAGCACAGCTAAATAAGCTGCTCTTAATATTTCAGAAACTTCCCAGTGTTTTCTGTTATCAATATCTAACAGCAGTATGTTTAACAGTATTTTTCCCCATATGCCATATGAAATAGCACATTTTATTATTTGAGATGCATTTTTAGATGATTAGAATCACTGTGTTGATTAATACAAACTTTAAAATGAATTTTTCCAGTAGCATTTGCAAAAGTAATACATCTGGATTCTAAGCCTCGCTAAGGAATAAAAAGCAAATAGTCTCATGTTGACATCTCGCCTGTGGCAATAAATCTTGACAGAGGTGAAATTATAGGTAGCATGAGCAGCTTCTATTCCAATGCTTAAATAATGTTTCCATCCATTCTAGCCATTGGAGAGCCAATGCAGTGCAATGGTTAAAAGTATTGGACTGAAACTGTTTGAGCGACCTTGCTCAGCCTCACTGCAAAACTGAGTTGTTGATACCGTCTTCTGTTATATGTACCATCAATTCCTTTCAAAATTACGGCAATCCTTGCAGAGTTTTTTTTAAGTACGTGAGAGGTTCAAGGAGCAGTTTGACATTATTTCAGTGGTGACGGGCATGGGGTGATATCTGCTTCCACTACTCTACTTTACCTCTCACCTATTTTCTAAGCAGCCTTTTATTTTATAGTACAGTGATACCCCATACAACGTCCAAACTTGGTTCCACAAGTTTGGACTTTATACGGATTTGGACTTTGTATGAGGCATGAAAAATCCTAACCATGATGCCTCATACAACGTCCAAATCCTTGCCGCAATGCCTCATACAACGTCATTTCCATAGAGATACATTGTACTGTAACAGCACAGACTTCAGGGCAAAGTCAAGGAAACAGACAGGAAACTGACATAACTTTAAGAAATCATTGTCTAAAGGCTAAATACATTACAAAAACATGTCCAACAACCCTGATTTCCAAGAACCTGAAGAATGCTGCAAAAATCCCAGGAATGCTTCTAAAAATTCTGATGAAAAAATTCAAAAAAATCCAAAATCGTGCTCAAAACCACTCCTAAACACTCTTCGCCTCATGCAAAACCCACAAGAGCAATGCACACATGTGTCCTGCCTTTTATACTGCCCAGGCACAATGCAACCTGGGAAAACCCCAATGCCTCATACAAAGTCGCACGACTTTGTATGAGGCAACTTTTTTCAAGGAATTAGGCGATGTTGTATGAATCCAATGTTGTATGAAGCGGACTTTGTATGAGGTATTACTGTATCAGCATAATTTAAGGAATAGAGTAATAATTTGGAGAAGGAAGAATAATCTCAGAAAATTAATGGGCCAGAATGGTGATACTGTACTGTTGTACCATGAGGCATGATGAAAATACAAAAAAGAAAAAGAAAAAGTTTATTCCTAGTTCAACTTTATGTATCGACATTTCTCTCATATTACATTTTATTTCCTTTTTTATTTTCCACCCCATTTATTTAAAAAGAAATACTGTATTCACAGGAAGTGCAAAAGTAGCATGTTGACAATTTCTCTAAACTGGTGTACAGTTGGAAAGGTAAACAGCACAAGAGTCTAGCTGACTGACACCCAATTTAAGCAGAACAGCATTGGGGTAGAATTGGTAGAGGAAAAGCCAACACATGTCCAATTACATTTGCCACAGAAATGGCAAGCACTCTATCCCAAAATGTAGCGCTATAGTCTTAATGCCATGCCAAAAGAAAGTGCCTGTGTAGTGAAAACGCAGACTTTCAAAACTTCCTCACCAGCCCAGGAGTTACTTCAGTGACATTTACACTTCTATAATGTCCTTGCTTCACTTCTGTTTGTTTTTCAGAACACATCTTCCATTACATTACATGAAGCAATTTATGCACCCCACGTAACACCACTAGAAACACAATGCTTATCCCAGAAAGGACAGGTTACTATGCACAATTCCAGGTTCAAGAGGAGAAAGAAAAAGAGGAAGCTATACATCCAAGGTCAGCTTGAGTTCACATTGGAGAGGGGGAGGAGGATAATAAAATACAACCAAGGTCAACCTCACTTTACAAGCATCCTAAACAGTTGATTACAGTCACAATATTTTTCAAGATCCAGAGAAAGATGGAGGTGTCAGAAGAACTCAGAAGTATAAGAGATGAGACACATAGTCCAACCAAGCTATGGTCTAACAGAATCTGATGATTCCAGAGGCAGAAGACATGATGAAGTTTCATTTAGGTTTGCCTGTTTGAATTTCTGGTGCTAGAACGAATTTAGCCATACAAAAGACTCAAAGCTGTTCCAAATGGGGGAGGGACAAGGCAACAGTCATTTACCACAGAAGCAGAAACAACAACAGTACAAGAGAGAGAAATTCACATTTATCATCACATGGTCATCAATCAATCAAATGAGGAAATATGAAATAGATATGATAGTTTTGTTCTCCTCTCTTTCAGAATCCTGAATCTTGTGAGTTTGTCATAATTACCAATGGTCTTTTCAAACTACAACTCCCAGGAGTGAGGGAGCCATGCCAGTTACTAGTATAAAACTAATATCAGCCTGTCTGAAATGACTTTAGAAGAATACAGCAGATGTCTATTCAACTAAGCACAGTATGTGCAGGTATATATAGTTATAATTAATGCCTTGAAGAAGCATAACCATCCTGCAGATTTTCAGAATGTCATTGCCTCATTATAAACTATTTTGCGTTCAATTAAGATGGCCCCATTGGGTGTAAAAGTTTCACTTTGAAATCTTCTCCAGTTTCTTTCTTTTCGGACGTGGTTAACTGAGCAAGTTTGCACAGCAGGTCACATCCTTCAGTGGAAAGCCCAGAGGCATCACAAAAAAAGCTTCATCTGTACTCACAAAAAAGGGGGAAGCATTTCTAATTAAAAAACCACAGCAATCCTATAACTAATTCATTCTGAATGAAGATACAGCACATACCTGTTCCAGTATTTTTGGGCATTCCTTTGCTATAGACTCAAGATCTCTTTGTAAATGTTACTTTAAAGTAAATGCTAAGAGGCATTTGGTTGAGTTTTCATCTTTTTAAGGTTGTGTGGAAACGTGAGATAAGTACAGCCAGGAATTATCCAATGCAATTAGACTAAAGACAGCAGTTTTGACACAAGTGGTACAAGCTGGATACAAGATACAAGCTGGAATTAATTCCTAATGTACTGCATAGTGTTTGACGCTTCCAGTAACAATGCATAAAATCCAAACCCTCCTTGAAAGAACCATTCAAACTTGACTGAAGGCATCTCTTCCCACATCAAATAAAGTCCAGTGTAAACAGTATTCCCACGAGTAATTGCATCAAGATATTTTGGATATATTTTATTTATTGGGGGGGGGGATGGATTTGCAAGCTGCTTTCTATGATTTGTATTCTATATTTACACTTCATGCATATTTACGTTTTACACTTTTCTTATCTTTACACTCAGTCTTTTCCCCATCTAGCCTTCCAGGTTTGTATCTGGGTGGCTCATAGAGTGAGGAAAAAGGCTCCCTCAGGAGAAAGCAGTGATGTACTGTGGCCGGTTCTGAATGGTTCTTGTGAACCGGTAGCGGAAATTCCAGGCCATGCCCACCTCTCGGCCTCCCCCTCCCAGCACCGCTGGAAATGCATCCCATTCGCCTCGCCCAGGGTCGAAGGCGCGCTTTCACCTCGTGCCTTTGGCCCTGGGCAGGGCGAATGGGACGCATTTCCGGCGGTGCTGGGAGGGGGAGGCCGGCGCCAGCCCAACACCCCACCCCCGCTCACCTCCCAGCAGGTGAAAGCATGCCCGGATGGTGAGGGGCTGACCCACCAGCAGCGCCTAGCTGCTCTGGGACTCCTCCTCCTTATCTCCGCGAAGCAAGAGAGCAAGTGTTGTGTTCTGTAAAGCAGTGCTTTTAACAATGTACCTTTACCATGTGTTATCAATGTAACCTTTCTGTGTGCAACATTATAACCATCACCTGTATCAATGTAAGCCTAATAAGACGCGAGCTAGTGACCACCAGAGGGCAGTAGCGAGCGTCCAGCTCTAATGGATCATAGCCACCTGGTTCAGCAGCGCGGGAAGATTCCCCGCGACTTCCTCACCTGGTCAAGAAGGGCGTGACCTCCCACGACGTCACGCAGGCAGCAACCAATAGTCTGTCAACGAGCCACATTCAAATGTATAGCCAGCTGTATATATTGAGCTACCCATCCGCCATTACCACATGTTCCTCCGGATCATCATGCAATAAACCTGTGTTAAGCCAACCCTTCGGCTGTTTCATTGTCTTTGGTCCCTTACACTAAAGCAAGGTAGGTTTCGGGGGGGGGGGGTTGAGGCCATGCCTACAGCCACAGCCACCGAGTGGGTAGTAATTTTTTTTACAATTCATCACTGGGAGAAAGAGTAAACTTTCTGTTCACAGATTGCTTGGCCTGCTGAGATTTATACTGAGGAAGCAACTTAACCGGGTTTTGCAACGAAAGAGAGAAACCTATACGGTAATGGCCTTACAGTCCTTTCTAAAAAGCAGCCTTCCACTTCAGTGATTAAGCAGCTGGACTGTGTGATTTCACTACATGGTACAATTCAATTTCTTCCTTTATTTTAATGAAAAGCAGCATATTGTACAGTAAGGCGGAAAAGGCATGTAAGGGAAAGAACAGGAAAAGCCTGTGCTAGTCACAACTCTTAATGCATTTCTTGAGTGCCAGTGACAAACAGATGCAGCTTTTCCCAAAGAGATGACAGTTTGATGTTGTTGCTCTGTCTACACAAAGGCTGCAGATGGAAAACAAATGGTGAAATGGGGTGGAGGGTCAGTTAAGTCGACTGGACGACAACTTGGGAGAGGGGCTGCAATATGAGATGCAGATGCAATTGTAACTTTTTCTCTGTTAAATGGTATAAGGGTCACCCTTGCTCGAAAGACAGTCGTATCCGACTCTAGGGTTCAGTGCTCATCTACGTTTATAGCCAAAGAGCCAGTGCTGTCTGCATCTACAGACATTTCCATGGACACGTGGCAGGCATGACCAGGCACTGGAGTTCACAGAACACTCTTTACCTTCTCACCAAAGCAGTACCTATTTATCTACTTTGCAATTTTTTTATTTCGAACTGCTAGGTTGGCAGGAACTGGACATTATCCAAGGTATTTGGTATAGGAACCTCGGATAAAGTCCATTTTTGGACGTTATCTGATGCATCACCCATTTGATTCAGATAAAGTCCAAAATCAGATAAAGTCCAAAATCAGATAAAGTCCAAAATCAGATAAAGTCCAACTTGTGTATATGACATGCAAGTAGATAAATAGGCTCCACTTCGGTGGGAAGGTAACAGCGTTCTGTGCGCTCCGTGATATGACAGAGAAAATGGGCTGGTTTTTATCATTAACTGCTGTACACTAACAGCTTAATGTGTGGTGACAATCAGCATGTGGAGCAAACTAAAATAGTCTCCATGTGGCGTCCAAAATCTTCCATAAATATTTGAACTTTCATTGAATTACCAAGTTATCTTCACAAGTTTAAGTGGTAATATTGTTGGCTGGTGGCGCAGTGGTTAAACTACTATATTGTAGCCAAAACATGTGAGTTTGATCCTGATGAGATGCCTGGTTGGCCCATCCTTTATATCCTTCCAAGGTTGGTAAAATGAGTGTACCCAGCATGTTGGGGGCAAAATGCTAATTAACTTGTGAACTACCCAGAGAATACACTAAACGCTACGGGTGGTATATAAGTGCAATTGCTATTGGTATTAGTGGCCTCTTTTAATTGTCACTTCTGTTGTTCTTTTGATTTTGAAATCATTAACAATAAAAAAATATTAACTATCATGTAGATCAGGGGTGCCCAAACTCTGGCCCGTGGGACAGATCCAGCCCCTGATGCCAATTCATCTGGCCCACACTGCCCTTGCCGCTCTTGGAAGTGGAAGGAAAACACACCCACACATGCACAGAATGCTGCTGTAAATGTAACAGCCATTGGTGCATTTATGGCAGTGTCCTGTGCATGCACAGGTGTGTTTTACATCTGCTTCCAGTGGGAAGAACCACGTGACTGGCACAATTAGCTGTCCAGGGGCATGGTCAGGCCTGCGGCCCAAAAAGTTTGGGTACCCCTGATGTAGATCGTTGAAGAGTATGCCATGCAGCTGCAAAGGAAGGTGGGCAGCCCAAGCTTTCTGCTTGCCTGGGAGAAGCTCAAAATGCTGTTCCCATACCACATTGGGGGGGGGGCACCTCATATTGACAGTGAGTGTAGCAGCCTTTGCACCATCACCCCATGACATTTTGACCTGACCTTCATTCCAAGGAGGCATAATTGCAACTGACGTCATGCAGATCTCGCTTAAATTTCACCTGTGTGTGCCCATATGTGGCTTGTCACCGATATTTCTCTCAGGTTGGAAAAAATAAGCACACACACAATTAAAACCATGCCTCAAAACAACTGGAGCCTAACTCTCAATTTCACCATCCACAGCATTTCTCCATGCAGCTCACACTCAAAAAGAGAAAGACATTTCACATAACTGTCTTCAACGTGTTACAGGAAAAGGAAACCAACATTTGCAAAGTCTTAAAAATCTAAAGCAGGTTAGCTTAACTTCATATTAACTGCAAACGTATTCACAGAGATAGGTAACATTTAAGTGTAACAATGTACAGTACTAGATATCTTCTGGTGCACTTTTGGCAAAGTGACTTAAATTTAAATCAGGAAATGACTGATCTGCCTGTCTTAACAATCTGACAGGAAATGAACAAAAGAGAAAGACATCTGACTCAAAATTTGAACTATGCAGTAAATGAGACACCACAAACTTTTGGGCAGATAATTGTTTAAATGACTCAAGGCTGCTACAGGAAATGGAGCTATATATGTGCATTTGTAAACATAGCCAAGCTGGGTGGATAGCCCAGTGGTTTAGCTATTTGGCTGCAGATTCTCCACTGTGCCTCCTGGAAGAAGAGCCAGGCTGCATTGCCTTGGGCACACTACACAGTCCCAGGGCAAATACAGAAAAGGGAATAATAAACAACTGTACTTCTGTAAATTCTGCATCTAGAAAACCCTGGAAAGGGTCACCATAAGTCAGAATTGTCTTGACGACATGGGGTAATGTCACCACCCTAATGGCAGAAAGTGAGGAAGACCTAAAGAATCTCTTGATCGGTTTGAAGGAAGAGAGTGCAAAAGCTGGCTTGAGACTCAATATCAAGAAAACCAAGATAATGGCAACAGGCCCGATCAGTTCCTGGAAAATAGACGGGGAAGAAGTAGAAGCAGTGACAGATTTTACTTTCTTAGGATCTAAGATCACTGCAGATGGAGATTGCAGCCATGAAATAAAGAGGCGGCTGATTCTAGGGAGACAAGCCATGAGAAACCTGGGGAACATAGTGAAAAGCAGAGACATCACCTTGAAAACAAAAATTAGAATAGTCAAAGCAATGGTATTCCCAGTGGTAATGTACGGATGTGAGAGCTGGACAATTAGGAAAGCTGAACGCAGAAGAATAGATGCCTTTGAAATGTGGTGTTGGAGGAGAGTTTTGAGGGTACCTTGGACAGCGAGGAGAACAAATAGGTCAATCTTAGAAGAAATCAACACTGACTGCTCATTGGAAGGTCAAATAGTAAAGATGAGGCTAAAGTACTTTGGGCATCAAATGAGAAGGGAGGATTCACTTGAGAAGGCCGTGATGTTGGGAAAGGTGGAGGGCAAAAGAAGAAGGGGGAGGCCAAGGATGAGATGGATAGATGGTATTGTAGACACAATGGGCACAAAACTGGGAGGACTGAGGGGGATGGTGGAGGACAGAGGCGCCTGGAGAACGATGGTCCATAGGGTCGCAAAGGGTCGGAATCGACTGAGCGACTGAACAACAACAACAACAAACATGGGGTACACAAAAAGAGCCTCCTTGAATATTGTGGTATTTTTGAACCACAATCGAGTATACCTAGTGGTGGGCTTCAAATGTTTTTACTACCACATTGTGGGTGTGGCCAACTCTCTGTGTGTGGCCAATTATGTGGGCATGGCCAGGTGACTGGATGGGAGTGGTTAAACTGCTGTATTTTAATGTGAGCTTTTGTGGATCAAGTCCACTTCATCAGACCATTAGTTAGCAATTACACTTCGATGCTCTAATTTTCCTTTAAAGAGTAACTGAAGCAGAGTAACTTCTGGCTCAGCCTCACCCCACTCTGGGCACCCTGACCCAGCAGCAAGGATGTTGGAGTTGCATCCAGAGTGGGATGAAAAGGAGGAGGAGGAGGAGGAGGTGGGCAGGGCAGGGCAGTGGGCAAGGCCAGCCAGTTTTATTACCGGTTCTCCCGAACCTGTCCGAACCTGCTGGAGCCCACCACTGAGTATACCCCTGGTAACAGCAACCTTGTGCCAGCTAATCTTTTTCACACTAGGTCAGGTGAAGGAACTGTGGAATAAACTCTCCAAAGGTGGCTTCATTTTGGTAGTTTAAGGTCTGGCCTAGACACAGAAGAAGACTTGATGACATGAAAGTATTATTAAACACAGTCAATCAGAAGCTGAAATACTTCCTTTGTCTACTTGGTAATAAATACAATTGTATTTGTTCAGGCTGTGTTTTCCACCCGGGAAGCCAGAAGAAAATGCACCCTGCTCTTCCATACCTATGAATAAAGCAAAGCAGAGCAATCACGCTTATATACCATCCCATATCTCCAGAGCCACCATCACAAAATGCTGGGCCCCATACTGAGCAATCCTATCCCCCCACACACACACACACACACACATAGTAATGTCACAGTTATGGCCGCCAGCGGCAGGGCCCCTATCAGCTCCGGGTCCTATATGGCAGTACTGGTAGTACTGCCCTGATGGCGGCCCTGCATAGCTCTTAGTGCACTCTTTGGGTGGTTCACAAGGTAATTAGCATTTTGACCCCAACATGCTGGGTGCACTCATTTTACCAACATTGGAAGGATGGAAGGCTGAATCAACCTTGCATCTTGGTCAGGATCGAGCTCACAACCGTTTGGTTGTGGGACAGAAGTTTAACCGCTGCACCGCCCATGAATACTTGCCTTCATCCGCTATCATTTGCTATTCGAATTTGCATAGTCTGGATATGCTATCTGTTTTGACTACAAACCCCTCCCCCAAATCACTCAAACTAGTCTTGTTCCAGCCAGATGGAAGCCCAAAAAAGTATTTTCCACTGAGCTCTGCTAATTTTATTACCCTATTGGGTTCATTTTACAACATAAAATAGCACCCAGGTTGTGCTTTCAAACATATGCTTAGCACGAAGGTGCAGGTGGAGTTTTCAGATGAAAGCAGCAACATGAAAGAATTGTCTGACAATGTATTTCTTATATTTACAACTTAAAATATATCGGGTAATGCAATCCTTACTGGCAACATTTGAGAAAAGAAATAATACAAGTTGTGGTTTCCCCATGCCCCAGTGGCATGGAACGGCCTGCGCAGAGGCCACTTCGGGGGAACGCTCCATGAGCGGTGGGCTCTGCGGGCAGAGAAATTTAGGGGGGGTGGATAAATGATAGGGTTTGATTCACCCAGTTTCCTGACCTGACCAGCGGATCTGCTGAGAGAGCAAATAGCTAACCCAGTTACCCATTAGAATAATCACTCATCTCCAAGCTCAACTTTACCCCGGGTGTAAACAGATGCCATGTTTACCCCTGCCTAATCCCCAAACAATGGTGTTTTCCCCAGTCTGTGTTTGGCCAAGTTAACTAACTTCCCTCTGAGAGATTCCCAATTAACCCGAGCAAACAGGTGATGTGATTTCTGTCAGATGACTGTTTTTGCCACCGTTGCGCTTTTACTCCTATATATGATGATGCCTTTTTCCCAATAAACCACTGATCTTATCCTCCTCCATGCTGCCTCGTATCGTTTCTTGATCAGTCTCCTCCGGGACCTCCGGCCCTCTGCGGCCCCGATTCCTACATCTGGTGACCCCGACGTGATCTACTCGTGAGTAAGAGCGGTCTTCCTCAGAGTAGCGATCACACGGTCCGGTCCTGCGCTTGAACCGTGTCTGAATCATCCCGGAGGACAGCGCGGCACTCCGTCCGGCAGCCAGCCGAGCGGAGGGACGGCCTGCGGTGAGGCAGTCCAAAGAGGCATCCTACAGCGTGCTCCCGGCTTTCGCGGCGACTTGCGCCAAAGGGAAAAACGCGTTCCGCTCAGGGCAGCTGTGAGCCCCTGACAGCGCAGTGGCCACCGAGGGCCCGTGGCCGCAGTCCACGCTCCGAGCTCTACCCAGAAAGCGACGTTTCCAGAACCTGTTGCCTGCCAAAGACGAGTCGACTCGTCCCGAGGAGGAAACTTCGGAGGACCCAATCGCAGGTAATATGGGGACCTGTCCTCAGCGACAGCGTCCATCCGCTAGCCAAAGAACTCGTGAGGGAGAGTTCAAGATCCTAGCCAGGATATTTAATTTGTGTTTTCACAGCGGGGAGCTAGCGAGACTTTTGGTGTACCTAGGGAAACACTGCCTGCTTTACCCAGAAGTAGGTACGTTAACCCTCGAGCTCTGGGATCAGATAGGAGACTGCATTCAGCAACCCCCGAAAGCTCCAGGAGGCGTAATTCGCACATGGAGAAAGTGTAGGAAGCTCTTAGCGGAGATAGAGCCAGTCTGGGTAGAGGCCAAAGAACCCCCAAATCTGCCAGAAGCGCCAGCCGAGCCAACGGCGCCTACGGCGCTCTATCCGTCACTCCAATTTAGGCAGGGTAGCGTAGGGAGCTTTCCCCCGGTGACAGCTGCAGACGTCACCGGTGGAATGCAAGGAATGAGGAGCGCAGGCGCTTCTCTGACAGCAACGGGCTCCCGAGTTACCAAAAGTCCCCTTCAGCGTACAATCGAAGAGGAGATTAGGAAGGGGGAGTTGCCAGCAGAAGAACTAGCTGAGCTTAGTCAGATATGTCCCATCCGCATGGAAATAGACGCGCTCACAGGCGCCCAACAGATAATTCATTCCCCAGTTCCGTATAAGCTTCTCATGGCCATACGGAAAGCCATCTCAGAAACAGGGCTCCAAAGTCGTTTCACAAGGGGCACGCTTCAGCAAGTGTGCAAGAACACCATGTGGATTCCCCATGACTGGAAAGCCGTCATGCGGATGATGCTCAACCCTAGCCAGTACTTAATTTGGGACAGCGAGTTTCGCCTAGAGGCGCAGACGAGGGCTGCCAGGATGGGAGGCGCAGTACTTCCTGACCAGTTATATGGTTCAGGTGCCTTCGAGCCCATCGATGCCCAAATCAACTTGCCTCTTGCCACTCTCCAGATGTCGGCCGAGGCCGCCTTCAGGGCGTTTTTCAAAGTCCCAGCAACTGGCAAAGCGGCTAAAAATTACACCGCTATCAAGCAAGGAGCCCAGGAGCCCTATATGGACTTCATCAATCGCCTGGAGGAAGCGATTAGCAGGCAGATTGATAACGAGCAAGCCCAGCAAGAGCTCATGATGAAGCTAGCCAAGGACAATGCCAATCTAGACTGCCGTAAAATCCTGCAGTCACTAGGCAATCGTCCCGATTTGACCCTTACGGGCATGATTAGAGCTTGCGCTGACGTTGGCACAGAATCCTACAAGATGGGATTGCTAGCGGCAGCGGTGCAAGGGGGTAAGAGACCAAAAGGAAAGACCCAAGGAGCATGTCACAATTGTGGCAAGGTTGGTCACTTCGCTAGGGAGTGCCGATCCAAGGGAGGCGGACAAAAGTCTGGCCGTTCCAAGGCTCCGAAAACCCAGTGTCCGAAGTGTAAAAGAGGCTACCACTGGGCCCGAGACTGTCCGGATTCGGGATACCGGAACGCGGGCATGTCTCTGGCCCTGGTCCAAACAGAGGCTTCCCTTAGCTCACCAGAGCTAGACTAGATCCCCGTCCCGCTCCAGGCATCGCGAGGGCACAGGCCAGCCCCAAGGGTAGTACAGGGTTAGACTTGACTTGTCAGGCGGACGTTACATGCGACCTGCCAGGCACGGTCTACCTGGTGGACTCCCAGTACATGGGTCCACTGCCCAAGGGCTTTATAGGTTTAGTTTTGCACCGTAGTGTAGCTGGAGCACGCGGAATTCTCGTAATTCCAGGAGTCGTTGACTCGAATTTTTCAGGCGTTCTTCAAGTTCAGTTGTGGACGCACCTGCCCCAGACCATTCACAAAGGAGACACCTTAGCGCAACTGATCATGGTTCCTTGTCACTCGCCAGCAGATAGCCAGGGAAGGCTCAGTGACAGCTCCGAGTCCCGGTCAGAGGACCGCTCGAGCGCCAGTGAGGCAGTACAAGGATACCAGGTCTTAGCGACAGTGGAGACCAACATTGTGTGGAAACAGCGCCCGGTTATCGAGGTATTTCTGAATAATAGAATATTCTCAGGCTTATTAGATACCGGAGCAGATGTGAGCGTGATAAGCAGGGGCCAGTGGCCAAGGGAGTGGGCCATTGAGCCGGTCTCCGATGTGTGGGGGGTAGGCGGCATTCAGGAAGCGTTCAGAAGCCGAGAGTGGGTGACAGTCACGATTCCAAAGGCTGACGGCACGGCGGTAATTCGGCCGCACATTCTTGACGTGCACATCAACCTCTGGGGGCGAGACATCTTACAGCAGTACGGTGCTACGCTTACCTTTGGGTAATGGCGTTGCCACTTAAGTGGCTCACCGACACGCCGGTCTGGGTAGAACAATGGCCGGTAGTGGGGGAGAAATTAGTCGCCCTTAAGCAGCTAGTTAAAGAACAGCTAGACGCAGGACACATAGAGCAGTCCACGAGTCCATGGAATTCGCCAATTTTTGTGATTAAGAAGAAGTCGGGGAAGTGGCGACTCCTCCACGATCTCAGAGAGATCAATAAATGCATTCAGCCAATGGGTCCGCTCCAATGCGGCATCCCGAATCCGAACATGATTCCCGAGGGGTGGGAGATCCTAGTCGTAGATCTCAAGGATTGCTTTTATACAATTCCCTTAGACCCCCGGGACCGGGAAAGGTTTGCCTTTACGGTGCCGGTTGTGAACCACAGTGAGCCTACGCAGCGTTACGCGTGGAGATTCTTGCCACAGGGCATGCTCAATTCGCCCACCCTGTGCCAAATTTATGTTCACAACGCACTGGCAAAGTTTCGAAACCTTTACCCAAAAGCTATAGTTTGCCATTTCATGGATGATATCTTGGTCGCGATGCCGCAACTCGGCAGCGGAATATTTTCTGACCTCCAGGCCAGCCTGGGGGACAAAGGTTTACTCATTGCCCCAGAGAAAGTGCAGAGAACCGAGCCCTTCTCATACTTGGGTCACCGGCTTCTCCGCTCTTTCGCCGCACCAGTTTTGCCTCAAATCAATTTACAGGACTCAGTCACCTTGGTAGAATTGCAGCAGGTTTTAGGGAACATCAATTGGGCCAGACCGTATTTTTGTTTGGATACGGATCTTTGGAAGCCGCTCTTCTCGCTGCTAACTTTAGGTAAGCAGCCAGCAGACCGGATAAAAATTTCTCGAGAAGCGTGCTTAGCTCTCGAGAAAGTCAACCAAGTTCTCAGCCAGAGGTGGGTAGATAGGATCACCCCAGGGCCATATGCTCCGATCTTGAATTTGTACATCGTACGGTCAGGATCCATGTTCACTGGAGTGCTCGGCGTAGATGCCGAGAAAGGGGCGAGTATCGTGGAGTGGGTGTACCTTCTGAACACCTCTTCACGAAACATCGTTCCTCCCCAAGAATTGGTCTCCGCGGTGGTTTACCGCGGATGGTTGAGAGCTAGGGACATTTCAGGGCATGATTTGGCCAAAATCGTAGTCCCGTTCACCAAGGAACAAGTTCAGCAATTAATGCAGCTCGGTGACTCACTTCCGATAGCTTTGGAAGGATTCACCAGATGCTTGGCATACCACTTGCCAAAGGACCCCAGACTTGTCTCACTTCAGACGCAGACAGTTAGCTTATTTGAGTTGCTTTCGCTGGTTCCACTTCAGGGGGCCAGGACAGTTTTTACTGATGGTGGTCGCACATATGGTGTCTTGACCTGGCAGGAGGGCCAAGCTTGGCGCACGCTGTTAACTCTTCCACAAAAGTCCGCACAGCGAGCGGAGTTGGCAGCGGTGAACCTTGCCTTGCGCACCTTCGCCAAGGAACGCTTAAACATCATTACGGACAGCATGTACGTTAGGAATTTGCTTCACAGTCTACCGGGAGCATACATCACTCCCGCGATAGACAAGAATCTGCTTAGCCTGTTTCTCACTGCTCAATTTCATTTGCGAAACCGCACAGAGCCGCTCTATATTGCCCACACCCGAAGTCATCAAGACCTACCGGGTCCGATTTCCGCGGGCAATAGCAGAGCGGATGCGGCGGCAAGGGAAATTCAGCAACGTTCAGTGTTAGGTGTTTTTACTACGCCAATCCAGAGTCATGCTTTCTTTCACCAAAATGCCAAAGCACTTACCAGACAGTTCAATTTGCCACTTTCTCAGGCCCAGGGCATAGTTCGCTCTTGCCAGCATTGTGCAGGGGCACCGGGGGGGGGGCCTCGTGGGGGGTCAACCCACGAGGGACGGAGGCCAATCAGGTGTGGCAAATGGACGTCACGCATGTTCCGCAGTTTGGCAGATGGCAGTACATGCACGTTTGCATAGACACTTTTTCACAATTCGTTTGGGCAACGGCGCAGAAAGGGGAGACTGCTTCCCACATGGAGCAGCACCTCCTTTCCTGCATTGCAGCCATGGGCAAGCCACGGCACGTGAAAACCGATAACGCCCCGTCCTACAGCTCTAGGCAGCTGGCCACCTTCATGGCCACTTGGGATATTCAGCATACTTTTGGCGTTCCTTACAATCCGCAGGGGCAAGCGATTGTGGAACAGGTCAATCGGACGCTCAAGTCCTATATTGACAAACAAACAGAAAGGGGGAAGCCACCGGCCCTCCCCAAGTCACAGGCTCAGGCACAGCATTGTCTGAATAAGGTATTGTTTACCTACAATCACCTTAATGTTTTTTCGGATTGCACGCCGCAGGAGAAGCACTTCCGCCGTTCGGAAGCTCTCCCGCGACCGATGGTCCGATACCAAGTGCCACCGGACCCTTCCTGGAGGGGCCCGGCGCCACTCATAACCTGGGGGCGAGGGTATGCTGCAGTTATGTCTCCTACAGGTGTCGTTTGGATTCCAGCTCGGTGTGTCAAGCCTCACTTGGAACCACATGGCGTGGACCCAGGCCGACCCGAGTCCGGTCCCGGAGATGGAGGACCTCACCCTGACCGACAAGACCCGTCAGAGGAGACGGCCACCGACAGCGCCGAAGATCACCTGGGGGATGATCAAGGCCCTTTGCAGTGAGGCCGAGGACGCCCTCCAACGCGAGGAGAAGGAGCCGACACCGGAGAACCTCACGGCTGCAGTCTTCGCCCGAATTCACGCCAACACCATGGCAGCCATCATCATCCTGATCCTCTCCCTACTTGTGGGGGGAGGCGTTCAGGCCGCCCCACTTGGGGCCAGCAGCTTGATACCAGACGGAGACCTTTCCGCCCGGATGCATTATAACCTATGGGAAAGGTTGGCGGGTCTCGTCAACCAGTCCGATTTTTGCCTGAAGCAGGACATTGGTTCTGCCTCAATTCTGAGCACCTGTCTCATCCCAGTGTGCCACACTCTAACTAACTAACTAACTTCCCTCTGAGAGATTCCCAATTAACCCGAGCAAACAGGTGATGTGATTTCTGTCAGATGACTGTTTTTGCCACCGTTGCGCTTTTACTCCTATATATGATGATGCCTTTTTCCCAATAAACCACTGATCTTATCCTCCTCCATGCTGCCTCGTATCGTTTCTTGATCAGTCTCCTCCGGGACCTCCGGCCCTCTGCGGCCCCGATTCCTACAACAAGTTCCACTGTACCTTTGCTACACATAATCAAGTCGCTAAGACGCTGACTGGGAAGCGGAAGGTCAGCAGTTCGATTCCCGAGTACTGCAGGATGGAAATGAGCTCCCGTCTTCATCCCAGCTCCTGCCAATCTAGCAGTTCGAAAGCAAGAAATTGCAAGTAGATAAATAGGGACCACTTCAGTGGGAAGGTAACAGCGTTCCGTGCGCTCCGGTGACTAGTCATGCCTGCCACATGACCACGGAAACGTCTGCAGAAGCAGACAGCACTGGCTCTTCGGCTTAGAAACAGAGATGAGCACTGCACCCTAGAGTCGGATACGACTGGCTTTCGCGCAAGGGAAACCTTTACCTTTACCTAATTTTTGCAATATTTTACAATATTCGGAGCTCATCCAACATATTTTCAGGGAGTGTTCTTATCCACATAGTACAGGTGGAAGATACCATGTATACTCAAGTATAAGTCATGTTTTTAACTCCCAAAATGAGATCCAAATGGGGGACTCGACCTATACTCGGGCCAATGATCCTGAGGGTCCCAAGACTGCACTGGATTGAGACGTGCCGACTGGCAAGATGGGGGAAGCAGGAGTATCTCAAACTGGCTTGGAGAAATCTCTTTTCTTGCTGCTTCTGGTTTGGGATGCGCACGGCCGCTTAACCCCATCCTCCCAGAGCATCTCTCTAGCAACGAGAGGCAAAAGAATGGAGGAGGTGAGGCATGTGCATCCCATGCCACTGGGGAGAAAAAAAAACCTCTTTCTTGCTCCTGCTAGTTTGGGATGTGCCTGCTTCCCCTGTTCTCGTAGCTAGAGAGATGCGCCGACCAACAAGAGGAGGGGAAGCAGACACGTCCCAAACCTATGCAAAGAAAAATATATACTGCTCCATGCAGCAGCCAAAATGGACGTGGAAAACCATGTTTGCTCGCAACTCACAGTGGCTAGGCTAGAGTGACGCTTCCTGCCTCAGTGAAATTGGCCTGCACACCCACGTCCCCTGCAGTGCCATCACTAGTTGAGTGGTGCAAATTCAAACATACAATAAAAAAATGCACTAACACTACTGTTAAAAACTCAAAAACATACCCACACAAATGTCTAAATTAATAGATTTTACCATATTTTCATGTATTTTAATTATTGAAACTCACTAGCAGCTGCTGTATTTTTCACCCCGACTTATACTTGTGTCAATCTATTTTCCTAGTTTTAGAGGTCCAAATTAGGTACCTCGACTTATATTTGGGATGACTTATAGTTGAGTATATACAGCATGAAGTTGAACTAATAGGTTGACAGTGATTTGAAAGAGCCTCCTCGAAGATTGTGGTATTTTTGAATCACAATCGGGCGTTCCCTGATAACGGCAACCTTGTGTTGCTAGCTAATCTTCCTCACACTAGGTCAGGCAAAAGGAACTGCAGAATGAACTGACCTAAATGTGCCATTACCAGAGTATGCCTGATTGTGGTTCAAAAATACCACAGTCTTCGAGGAGGCTCTTTCTGTGTACCTTGGCCTCACACATAATGTGAGTCTAATCAAGTGTCTCCTCTCCTCATTAAAAAAAAAATTCTATTTAATTCCCCAACATCTTCCCTAATAAAGAAACCAGTGATCAACACCACTTGCACCTTTTATTTTTGTATCTTTCTGTTGACCCAGGATTTCAGAATGAGCTGTGAGCCAACATAGCTACCTCACTTTTGATTTATTCAGATGCAGCCATGCTCCATTGTCCCCAGTCTATATTCCAAACAGGAATTAGGTTTTCCAGCCACCCACATGAAGAGGACAGGCTAGTCACCAAAACAGGACAATCTTGATAACTCTTGATAGTACAAGCACTTTGAAGTTCCCACTCCTGTTTTATTTAAACAATCCAATCACAGCTTCACTTTTGCTAGTTTGTACAAAAATGCAGGTACACAGAGGATAAGAAGGCACGTTGTGATTTCATGCTGATTACTGCTGTTTGTTATATTTCCTTATCAATCACATGGATTCCCTTTGTGGAAGGGAGAAAAATATTTTATGTTCTAGCAGACATTTTTATTTTACTGTCAAAAACGATCATGATCTTGTAAGCAAATATTGGTTTCTTTTGCAAATCTCTTATGGTATTCCAGTTTCAGAATTTATTGCCGGGATTTTCTGCAATAGCTTAAGTGCAATAAAACATCATTATAGGATACAACAAAACTTTTGTTCTAACAAAACTAATAAAGGTTACCTTTAAATTAGTTCTAGAACTCATCTATTATGAGATATCAGATATCCACTTCTAGGGGGGAAAATGCAAAGATTTTAAACCAAAAGAAATAAAATTTGAATGAAACCCCAGGCAGCCATAATAGGCACTAAAGTTGCTTTAGCTGTTATAGGTTTATAGCGCAACACTACTAGATCGGAAAGATAGGCTAGCTTTTTGCTATTGCCCAGGGAGTATCCAAGTGTACTTGCAATGCCTTCCACTCTTTGGGAAGGCTTTTTTGTTTGTTTGCTTGTTTCCTTCTTTTCTTGAAACCATCAGATTCAAAATCTACAGGGCAATCTCCTAACAGTCTCCTAACATTAATTTGCTTGGAATTTTACCTATATTTCATATACTGTACATCCATAATTTTAAATTGTGCAATGTTTTGGAAGAAAGAAAGAAAGACGGAAGGAAAGAAAGAAAGAAAGAAAATCCTGCAGCCTTGATCCTTAGGCTTACCTCATTAGCTCCAAGGGTGGTTCCTTTTCCTCTTCTCAGATTAGTCCAACACTCAACAGTGGCCTCCAATGGCCAGCAATAGACCCCTCCACCAGCCACTTCATCCTGTCTCCTGCATCTCCAGAGCCTGTTCCTGCAGGCAGATCCCTATCCCCTTGGGGTGTCAGGGGATAGCCTTCCCTATTGGTTGGCTTGACTACTGGCAGCTACTGGGTTCAAAACTCAGTTTGCCCAAGGGTACACCAGTGCTGCCCAAGTGCTGAGATGTTCTGTTCCTGAGCTCACTTCCTAAGGACGGCTTTCCTAGACTTCCACTTTGCTTTGTAGGAGGTCTGGAGATTGGCTCAGATGTGGTTCCTCCAGTGGTCCCTTTAGATGGCACTGATCTCCAAAGCTTGGAAAATGGTAATCATTTGGAGTACAAGTTCCAAATGCACACACCCTAAGGCCGTGGAAGTGAACCTTGGCATTCCAGCTGTTTTGGAACTTCAAAAACAGATGTGTATGTGCAGTAAACCCATTTGTGTGGATTCACAGAGACTTGGGCTTCTGGAAATTGAAAACCAAGAATAGCTGGAGTGCCAAGGTTCACCATCACTGCCATAAGGAAGCAAAACTACTAACCATGGTTATTAGGGAATGTTGAGACCTTTAATTCAAAACAGTAACTTCACCAAACTCTGTGCATTTCTTATAAATTGTGTTTAGGAGTGTAGCATTAATGTGTCAGAAGTGCATTTCAGGTTTGTAGCCTAAACCTGTGGAGCTCCTGTTAGTGCTGTGATGGCATAGGACACTTACTTGAACATTTCTGAGTAGAAAGTAAACACACATTAACAAATTAAGACCCTGGTTTTCAAAGGATAGGTCACCCTTGCTCAAAAGCCAGTCATATCCAACTCTAAGGTTCAGTGCTCATCTGTTTATAGTCAAAAAGCCAGCACTGTCTGCCTCTGCGGACGTGTCAAGCATGCACAGGAGTGCACGGAAGTGGTCCCTATTTATCTACTTGCAATTTCTTGCTTTCGAACTGCTAGGTTGGCAGGAAGTGGGACAGAGATGGGAACTCACTCCATCATGTAGTACCTGGGAATTGAACTCCGACCTTCTAGTCAGCGAGTTCAGCGTCTTAACCATTTGAGCCACCAGTTTCAAAAGATGCACATCCACAATTTTCAAAAGCAAAACATAAAAAAAGAGTTTCTCATTTCAGAACAAAAAGTCTACTTGTACTTTCTCCAGGGAACAACGGTTCTAGCTGGAGGAAGAAACTAACATCTGGGCTGTTATTTAGAGGGAAACAAACATCCTAGATAAAGTACCTATTTAATAATAAAGAAAACATAAATGTGTTGAGGGGCCGGGAAGGCAGCTGTTCTGGAATTTCTGACGGCAATAAAGATCTGTATGTTTTATGTACCTTAGAGGAGATTTTTAAATTCTTCTTGCCTTTTGTGTAAAGGCTTAAGATTCCCTTGTCAAGACCCCTGCTTGCCGCGACAGCCTAATTTCTTTTTGGGATTTAGAGCCTAGGCCTCATTTTTACACTGCAAATCCTCAAATCCAATTCTGTCAGCCTAATTCTTCAGTCTCCCGCAGTCACAAAGATTTCCATAGTACATAAGTTCATCTCCAGTTTGCCATAGTGACCTCTGGGAACATATTCAATATTTCATTGTTAACAACATTTTAGACTGGAAGCTGGGAAACTCAATGCAATAGCAGCGAGTTAAAGCAGTTGCAAGTAGAACTGTATGCAGTCAGACCTTACAGGTAACCTTGAGTTTTCTCTTGCTTCCTAGCAAAGGGAAGGAGGCAAGAAATTTTGTTCTCTGCTTCTGCACTTTGTTATCCCCTGAATACAGTATTCTCAATACAAAACCTATACAAAACCTATTATTTGTCAGTAGCCTTTCATAGCAAAATTATGTAATATATTATCAGAGATGATACATTGACTCTTGTGCCTGGGGAAATGGTTTTAAAGAGTGAAGTCCACAAGCTCAAAAGTGGTTCTGGATGTTTGCAAAGAGACAGTACTAGCAGAGGATCCATAAAAAAAAATTGGGGGGGGGAGGGAAATCCCAAAGCAGAACAAAGCACCAATTAGCAAAAAAGTAGACGTCTGGCTCTCCCATTGGCAGGAACTGAGTTGGTCAGTTCAGCCATTAGATTTATTAAATAAATGCTTATGTATTATATTTATTCATTTTATTTTAGTTAATAAATACATTATTATTATTTATTTAATTATTTATTTAGATTTATATTCTACCCTCTTGCTCCAGGGCAACTCAGGGCAGCGTACAACATCTAAAAACATTATAATATAAAACCCCATAATAAACTACAATAAAAACTCTTTATAAAACCACCCCATGTCTAAAAAGACCCACCCCTTCCCACAATCATTGAAAGGACATGTGGCATAGTACTTCAATTATTGATTTAATTAAATATTTATTTAATTAAACTAAATCTGATGGCTGAATTGACCAACTCAGTTCCCTCAATAAGAGAGCCAGGTCTAATTGATGGCCAAGATTTTCCTCTTGTTTTCCCAGCATCCCAGCACAGTTTCATGTGTGGCCTAGACGCAGAAGAAGAAGAAGAAAGAAGAAGAAGTTATATATATTTTTATTCAGAGTTATATAAGTTGTGCTTACTATAGTTTCACTGTCAAAGATGTGGAGAGCTGCTAGTGGAATTCTGTTCCTCAGGTGCCACAATAATGCAGCTGGCTTGACGTTCTGTTGTATCCTTGACTTGAAAAGTTATTGTTTTATATGCCATCCAGTTGCAACTAATTTATAACCACTCTAATAGGACCTTCAAGGTAAATGAGATGTTTAAGGAATGTTTTTAGCATTGTTGTCACACACCCCAGTGACTTTCCATGACTGAGTAGCACGCGCACATGCACGCATGCACACGCACACGCACACACACACACACACACCACACACACACACCAGTATATACTGTATATTGGACCAGCTTTACTGGAAGGCTCCCTGACAAGAACACACACAAAAAAGGAAGCTGCTTTCATAGGGAAATTAAAACTTTGAGGAAACTCAAGGACAACATAATTGAATACTAACTTCACTTTTCTCCTAGAAAAGGAGGGAGACTCACCACTGTACCACATCATATCTCTACAGGAATTATAAGGAGGCATAAGGAACCCTGAGTCGGGTTCTGCCTGAGTGGGCGGCATATATAAATATGACTATTAAATTAAATTAAATTAAATTAAATTAAATTAAATAAGCATCTATGTCAGAAACAAAATGTATCTACATTTCCCTCAGAAATGTAACATTTGAAAGTTCTGGGAAAGGTGACAACTTCTAATAAGTAACAAGTGCTAATGAAAAATTTCTTAAAATACATTTTTCTGAAAAACTTTCTGAGATTTTTCTTTTTGTTATGCTAAAAATAGAAGGGCATACACACACCTGCTGCTGCTGCTGCTGCTGATGATGATGATGATAATGATGCCACCATCACCACAGTACCATTGAATGATACTAGGTAGGGGGCATCTTGGAGGAAACAAAACATGGCCATGTTTCTGATACGGTTGCTGTTAGTAGAATGTGCAGCAAAAAATAAACATCATTTGAGTAAATAAAATAAATAAATCTGCTTCAACTGCTGCAAAGGGGGAGCCCACCTTTGAGACGTTATTACAAAATGTCTCCTTCCACTGAAGAAATTCAGTGAAACAGATTTCCCAGTTTTTTCTTGCTACATGTAGAGTGGAGACATTTCATAGTTTCCCTGTGTGTGGCTGCCATTGCAAAATTCACAGAAATTAAAAATTCACATCTATTGCCAACTGATTGTTATTTCCATCAAAGGCAGTTGATGGTATTCAAACACTACAAAGGAAGAAGGCAAGACAATATTATTACATTCTCAGTTAAGTTGAATCATAATGGATTTAATCAGAGTGTCCATTAAGGGCTGTTTTCAGATAATTCAATATTTTGCATATGGGAGTCACTAGCTACAGCAAATTTGCTTCTGTTATGTGGTTGCTTGTTACCTGGTGAGTCAATTTATTACAGGCAATTCACTTCCATGTAAGAAATCAATCTTGTGCAAAGCAGCCTTTAAATCAGGTGACTCGACCAGAGCACTACAAAAGAGATAAGACCAAAAGAAAGTTTACTTTTTACTTTTATGTCTCCGCAGTTGTAACAGTTTTAAGTATAATGTTCTCAGAGGGCAGTAGTGCCCCCTTCCTGATCAGTTGGAAATGTGCAGGCTGATTAAATAAACCACAACATTAAGTTCTGTAAGAGAAGCTAGTGTGTGTACATGTTTGCAGAATCATTTCAATAGCAGAATAATTTCAACAAATATGTTAACCAACAAGCATAAATAATGCTCAAGTTCAAAAAGAATTTCTATAAGGTAGATATCAGGGCACAACGTTGGAAGAAGAAAATCCTAAGTGTTGAACTGAACTAGGCTCACAATTCAGAAGGCAAGGAAGAATGTTTTTTGAGCTTTCTTTGAGACTGTCCAACATCATAGGTGAAGAGTGCTCAAAAATGCAGATCAAGATGTTTGTATTTTACGTGGGTAAATGAATGGCAATTGCAGCAAACTACAGTAAATGTTTAGCTGTCAACTGAGATGTTTTGGATTCAAGACAAAAGTCCACTAATATTAACGTCATGTGTCTTGCAGTAATCTAGTACATATTTAAGTCAATAAATTTATAATGGTAGAAATTTCCATTGACATACTGCCACCAGTTAAGAACTCAATAGTTGTTTTCCTTGCTAAACATTAGTATAACTTGTTGCAGGATAGGGGGCAGGGGGGAGAGAATTGGCTTCTTAAATTGTGGCAATTTGCCACTGAAATTTATGCTGTTGGAGTTAACACTGGTGTTAAGTACAGGTATGTAATGGGATTCTGGCTCAACACTCAGTTGGTCCTATTTAATTCTCACAATTATCTATCCTATATAGTTGCATTTTATTTTATTTATTTATTTTGAATCATAGCCTTGTTATCTGTGTTTCAAGCATATCTGAGAGTAAACAAAACAAAAACAAAAACTTTGTGGCACTTTAAAGACTAACTGCTGTATTTTAATGTTAGCTTTCATGGATCAGGTTCACTTCATCAGAGATGGGAGTGAGATTTCATGGCCCTATCCTATATAGTCCTTACAGGTTATTGCCACGACCACTTCCTTCTACCATATTACACCTTAATCTTTCTTGTGCCCTGATATCTACCTGTAGACATTGCTTCCTTTTACAAGTCTTGGCTAGAAAGCTTTTCCTGGCTAAGAAGACCCACTTTTGAACCACAAACCCAACAGTAATAAATGACTACAAGAAACTTGGTTGATGTAATTCTTGGTTTAATATGCAAGTATTAAGAAGAGTATGTATTTCACAAGGAGTGAAAGAGTCAATGTAATTAGAAGAGGAGTAGTTAATCACTAATTTATTCAACCAGTTTAGGTAATCATTCAATACGTTTTACTAATTATCAGTCAAAGCTGAAACAAGCACACACCAACGGAGGTTCAGTCCCAAGAGGATTAGCTTCCACACTTTCAGAAACCATACACACTGATTTCTGATTTCTCTCTGCACAGAACCCTTGACCAGGGTTGGCATCAGAAATGTCCGGGCCTGGAATGCCCCCCCCCCCGATCAGTGGTTTCCTGGCAGTGCCACACCCCCGTGATTTCCTGTGCATGCATCGTTTGTTTGCACATGCACAGATCAGTAATTTCCTGGCGGCGGCAGGCCCCCGTCATCTCCAGGCCCAGGATGGGAGTCCTGATTGCCCCCCCCCTTGATGGTCGCTCTGCCCTTGAGTAATAACAGTAAACATCACCTAAATCAAATACTTGGCTGAATCCCTAGTTTGGGAAGGGATGAAAAAACTAATATACAGGTGAAGCTCGGAAAATTAGAATATCGTGCAAATGTTCATTCAGTTCAGTAATGCAACTTAAAAGGTGAAACAAATATATGAGATAGACTCATTACATGCAAAACGAGACAGTTCAAACCTTACTTTGTTATAATATTGATGCTTATGGTTTACAGCTTATGAAAACCCCTATCCCCCAATCTCATGTACCCCATAATCATCACATAATCTCATATACACTGTACACCGTGAGCATCACAATTATAATGAATTAAGGCATGACATCTCTCGCTTTGCATGTAGAGAGTCTATCTCATATATATTTGTTTCACCTTTTAAGTGAAAAGAATGAACATTTGCACGATATTCTAATTTTCCAAGTTTCACCTGTATAGCTCCATGTTTACAAGGGGCAGGGGTACACAGAAAGCGCCTCCTCAAAGATGGTGATATTTTTGAACCACAAGCAGGTGTACCCCAGGCAACAGCCATCTTGTGCCAGCTAATCTTTCTCACACTAGGTCAGGTGAAAGGAACTACAGAATGAATTCACCAAAAGGTGGCTTCATTTTGGTAGTTTCACATCTGGCCTATACACAGAAGAATAAGAAGTGGACAGGGGGCACAAACAGATCTATTTAACAAGAAAGTCTACATATACAGTAGATAAAATGTGTACAAATTTCATTCTAGTTTCAGCTAAAGTTCAGTTTGAGGTATTTATGGATAGCCACATTAGGTGCAAATTGTAACCCAGTTTAATTTTCTGTTCAGTTCTATAAACCAGAGTAAATCTAGTGAAGTGCCCATTCAGCCAAGGTCATCCGAACTTGGACTTTCTCATGCATATTTAAGCACATTCTGCCTTTTTTTATTTTTTTACAATCAATGGTTGTTAACTGATCAAAGCAAGGCAAAGCTGGATTCCTACAGGGATCAACTGACCTAGATTTCCATTCATTGCAACCTGGTGAAGACCAATAAGTGAGTGATTCACACATTCTTGTTTTTAGAAATACCTTCCTAATTTAATTGGCTAATGCTGCCCAAGGCTATAAACTTAGAGAAGGCTCTATGGGTGCTGAGAGTTGAAGCACTTGTGTGAGTAAATAAGAATTATATGGCTTAGTTGAGCAAGAAGCTGAGGAGGATAGGCCATTTGACCCTTTCATTCTGCCAAAAGTAAATAGTTTAGCTTTAGTGTAAACAAATCCAATTTAAAAGATGAATAAAAACGCAGGTCTGTGGAGATTGTTTAGTATTGTTGAAGAGAGCATCACATGTACTTTTGTCTGCATGCTGGGCAGAAGATGTGGGTCGGTGCTTGGTGCAATGAGTTTGTGATTCTTAGGTAACCAGCTTCTACACAGTTGGAATTTTCAACTGTGTGATGTAGAGGTAGCCTGCAATGTGAATGGCCTTGACCAAAGATTAGGCAAATTAATGCAGGATAGGGCTACCCATGGGTTGGAGTAAGGTCTAGCACAGTGATGGGCAGTCTTGGCCCTCCAGCTATTCTTGAACTTCAATTCCCAGAAGCCCAAATCAGCACTCCTGCTGATCAGGGCCACTGGGAATTGAAGTTCAAGAACAGCTGGAGGGCCAAGACTGCCCATCACTGGTCTAGCAGAAGTAGACTGTCCCCTCTTTGCTCCAGGGTAGTCCATTTCAGTTCATGCTTGATAGGGAAAACTGTGCTATGAAGCAGTAGAGGAATCCCTCCAAACCAAGAAAAGCCACCTTCAGTGGCAAGTCAAGGAAACACAGTCCTCTATTAGTTAGGTTTTTTTCATAGATTCTTTGGTAATTGCAATTAACCTGGAGGCGTATTAGCTGTTCCTTTTGGTTAGATCTGCACCTGTGTATTGTTAAGCTGTTGAAGGTTAAATGTACAATTATAATGCTTTTCTTGTCAACTTGACTACAGGGTCATCTTAGTTGTAGATATGCTGGTGTCCTTACCACATATACCTGTACAGTACAGTAAAACCCTGACTTACATATGCATCGAGTAACATAAAATTCAACTTACATAATGGTTTTTGCACTAAAACCATATCCCGATTTACATAACACAATTTCCTATGGGGTTGCTTTGATTTACATAAATATCATTTTCCTATGGGTTTGCTTTGAGTTAAGTAAAAAATTCATTTTCCTATGGGCTTGCTTTGAGTTAAGTAAAAATTCATTTTTCCTATGGGGTTGCTTCAAGTTAAGTAAAAACCGATTTACATAAAAACCTACGGAACAGACTTTTTACGTAAGTAGGGGTTTTACTGCACATGTGTTTGTCTGTCTGCTTGTGCTATAGCAGGGGAGGAAAACTATAATTAAATTTTAAAATAGGATAGAAAGGGAAAATATTACCTTTCAAGATTGCTTTAGGACAACTTGTAGAACTGTATTAAGATACATTCTCTGGCCACTCCTTGTGCAGTATAAGGGGTTTTCAACAAAAAACATTGTTGCTTAGAAACAGACTTTTTAAACAAAGTGCATTGTCTCAAAGGGTGATAGTTAAAAGATCAAAAATTCCTAGATGTTTGTAGCTGTGGAAAATTATCATTATGATACCTACTGTTTAGTTTATCTTACTTTCCCTCAGTATAGGCAAGATTCTTCTTGTTGTTCTGCCGTATCCGAATCCAATCAGTCATGAAGATTGTTCTGGGAACAATATAATACAGTGGCCTTCCATTTGCCCTCCACATCGCAGTGCGACACCTGTACCACTGATCCAGTTCTGTGAGTTACTTTCTGGTCTTGAGCCCTTATGGCACGCAAAGTCCTCATCAGCCTCAGGCCAGTATTGATGAAGCTGCTGCCCTCCATCAAGATGGATTCAAGTGGGATTTAATCCATTGGGGACCATCACCCTTTCCTGTGGACTTTAGCACCCAAGCTGTTAGCCCTCAGGGTTGTCAGGTTAGTTAACTGCTGCCTGACACTCGGCGTTGAGTTGATGGCAGAATGGTCTACTCCAGTTGTGTGCCAGAGGGAGCACTAAGAGCCCTCTCTGTTGGCACGTGCACCATTGCCCCAGGGCACAGAGTTCACCCCACCCTCTGCCCAGCAGGCCAATGGGAGCGCTTCCTCCCTCCCCTGCAGCACAGAGTTCACCCCGCCCCTCTGTTTGGGCACTTGGTCTGTAAAAGGTTCACCATTACTGGTCTACTCTATTACCATAGCAGGATAACCAAAGCAAGATTCTACAGCTACACATTTTCAAGCTTGTAATGTTAATAATGACATATGGCAGATATCACCAAACTTCTTAGGCTCATTCGTAGTAGGTTTCGGAGACTATGTCATACAATAATTTCCCCCAACACCAATTCATCTGGCCCACACTTGTCGCTCCCGGAAGCAGAAGTAAAATGCACCCATACAGGCATGTTTTACGACCGCTTACGGGAATGGTGAGGGCAGCATGGGCTGGATGAATTGGCATCGGGGGCCAGATCTGGCCCATGGGCCATAGCTTAGGCACCCCTGTTCTACAGTATAGGAGGCACAGACTTGGGATGTGAAAAACTTTTCCAGCCTTGCAGGCACTGATCCTGGATGTTAAGTATCTCCTACATTATCTGTTGCTGGCCCTTTTCTTATGAAAAAGCAGGGGCTGTGTGAGGTATGGCACTGGCAACCCACAACAGAGTACAGTCTGGAAGGTTGACCTTGGATATTGGGAAAATAATATACGACTGTGCTCTGTCATTGTATGCATAGGTGTACAGTAGGTCTAGCAGTGAAGAGGAAAGAACATAAAATGGCCTCTGTGGGATCATAATATTTAGTTTTGTTCTCCATAGCTATTAAATACCCATTACCTATCCGTGGACCAGAAATTTCAAAGGGACAGCATATTTGATTGACTCTATTTGTTACACTGAGCTGGCAATTTGCGCCAAGCTCATACATAAAATCTAGCATGCAGCCTCCTACCCCTGTGCACCAGATGTTTTCCATTAATAGGACCCATAGCTACCTCCTTCCTCCGAATGCTGCCTGTCACCCAGCTCCTTCATGGCCACGCTTTATTAAATTCTTTGAATTTCAGACCTTGCTTTACAATGGCAATGCTTTGATTAGAGAAAGTGAAAGGGGCCAATCTTCGCTAATGCATATGGCTTGTCTGTTTGTCTGTTAATTTTTTTTATGTTGCCTGACTTAGTGCAGGCAGTAGTCGAGGTGGTGAACAACATGTACACAAAATACAACTATGACATACACATATCAAAATAAGAAGATAAAAACCAGATAAGCTCAACAGATGGCAGCTAATAATACACAAACAAATGATCAATACTGTAAATAAAAATTATAAATGAAATCAGAAAAGAAAAAAATGAAAAATAACCCTAACTTATAACCACTCCTACTGAGGAAAAGATACAGTATCTGAAAAAGTTTCCCTGTAAAGTAAGGTTTTTAATATTTTCCTAAAGGCCTGAAGAGAGGAGGCCTGCCAGATCTCAACTGAGAGATTGTTCCAAAGGAGGCCACAGAGAAAAGACTTTTCTAATTATTACTTCTCTTAACTTCACTCAGGGTAACTACCCTTGACAGCATGGCTTGAGAGAATCTCATATTATGGGTAGTGTTTCTATAGGGGCGTCTCCATCAAGAAGTAAGGTCCAAAGCCTTGTAGAGTTTTATACGTAAGAACAAGAACTTTGAATATGGCATGAAATGCAGTGGGTAGCCAACGGATTGACATCAGGACTGGTGATATATGATTGCATTTCCAAGTTGCCATAATAAGTCTGACAGCCAGATTTTGGATCTGTTGAAGTTCCTGTATCAGCCTCAAGGGCAGCTCCACAGAGAGAACATTACAATAGACAATCTTAGAAATTACGAATGCATAGACCAAGGTGATCAGGGATCTCTCATTCAGATATGGACTGAACTGGGTGATCTACTGCAACTAGGGATGCCATACGTAACAGAAAACCAGGAATTTAACGGGTTGAACCTGTCCCAGTCCGGTTCCAAAAAAATCATTTAAAATTCCTGCTTTTCTGACCAAGGGGGTTTGAAGAAAAAAATGCACTTTTTTCTTGCAATAGAACTGTGCTTCTATTGAACTGACCAGCAGGTGGCACAGCAGTAGTAGCTTGGTGGCTAAGGAAGACAGGAAAAAAAACCCATGCCATTTTGCAGGCGCACCCCCCAATAAAGGACTCAGACACCAATGAAAGTGGATAACGGCATTGGGCCACATTTATTGATTCATGCCCTAGTCTGAATTATAAATTTCTATTGGTAATTGACCAATTATAATTCTTAAGGCAAGCAGGCCGAAGTAACACTGGTAAGGTACCACCCAAAATTGCCAACGGCAATTGTTACAATGTATCTATTTGTATCAATTTGTTTGTTGACAACAAACAAATTGTTGACCGTAGTCAATATCTAACTAATGACCCCACCCTCTGACGCGTATCCGTAAAATCACGGGGTGATGCATGCTGTCTAGCTGTAGCCATCACCCCGTCGCCTGGTTCGTCGTTGACTGGACAACGTTTAACCAACTTATACCTGTCTAGTGTTGTCCAGTCAATTGCGAACCTGCCGGATACCTGTGGGTCATAAATGTTTACCTTACCAGTGCTACCCGCCGATGTGACCAAAGTCAACAGCAGCAACAGAAAAACCCCTATATCAAACCATAGCAACAGTGTGGGATGGGCGAAAAAACCAGGACCCAAGAGCCAATTGTGAGTCCCAGCCAAAAATTCCCACCCGGCCCCGAAGCGACCAAAATATCACACTGTTAACTAGGGAGGGGGTGGAGGGGAAAAACTTCTCCGCTCCGTCGCTTCGCAAAATGGCAGCTCAGCTGCCTCGTGGCCGCCCCTTATATAAGGGTGCTGGCCACGCCCCCTAACTACCCGGATGTCTTCGTCCGGTGGGGGGGGGGGCGCAAAGAGCGCGGTGGCCATTTTGGCGCCGCGCTTGCATTGCAGGCGCACCCCCCAATAAAGGACTCAGACACCAATGAAAGTGGATAACGGCATTGGGCCACATTTATTGATTCATGCCCTAGTCCGAATTATAAATTTCTATTGGTAATTGACCAATTATAATTCTTAAGGCAAGCAGGCCGAAGTAACACTGGTAAGGTACCACCCAAAATTGCCAACGGCAATTGTTACAATGTATCTATTTGTATCAATTTGTTTGTTGACAACAAACAAATTGTTGACCGTAGTCAATATCTAACTAATGACCCCACCCTCTGACGCGTATCCGTAAAATCATGGGGTGATGCATGCTGTCTAGCTGTAGCTATCACCCCGTCGCCTGGTTCGTCGTTGACCGGACAACGTTTAACCAACTTATACCTGTCTAGTGTTGTCCAGTCAACTGCGAACCTGCCGGATACCTGTGGGTCATAAATGTTTACCTTACCAGTGCTACCCGCCACACGGTGAGGCTTCCCAAAAGGCTCACCGCCCCCCCAAGACCGTCAGCTCGGTCAACAGGCCTGCTCGCCAGTCCACTAACAAGAGGTCCATACCTCCCTGCGACAGATGGGCCCCATCCCCTGAGTAAAAGCTCGTAATTTTGCAGACTGATGTCGGGGAGGCGAATGACGCGTCACCCACCTTTGTCGAAAAGGAACCGGGCAATAGCCCCGTTCACGGAGCGTCGGCTCGGCCAAGAGCCTCGAGGCCGCACGCCCCCCTGTAAGCGTACCGCGGTATCGTGTCCGACCAATTGAGGGTTGTGGCAGGCCACACATAACGTGAGTGGGGCAGGTCACTGCAAATCGCAAGCTTCCGCGATAGGCCAGTGACCCGCCCTAAGCCATCGCCCCCAAGGTGCATAACCAGGACATCAGGCGAGTCAGCATCCCTGATGTAGAAAAGGAATGGCAACAGTTCCCGCCAACACTGGCTAGTGCCTACCGGCACCCTCCAAAATTGAAATTTAGTAAGGGGAGACCCATCTTGGTGACAGAAAAAACGGGCCATGGTGCGTGCCACGCAGTGCAAGGAACTCCTGTAGGGCACCAACCGGACAGATGTCTGCCAAAGAACACCGTAGCAGTCTTACTCCACTGCCTACGCCATGCTGATCCGTCTTAGAGGAGCGTATCCTCAACTGAGCCCAGTCTTTGGCCACATAGACATCTTCGAGTTCCAGTGCCCTACGACTAGCATCCGCCTTAGACAGCATCACAAGCTCGCTGATGCGGAGCGCTCCAAAAAAGGCCACCGTTGTAGCCGCATGAAACAAGGCTGCCTCATACCTATCAAAACATAGGTCCTGCCAGCCCCGTGCCAGTTGGGTAAGAACCCCTGGGGAAATAGGTGGCGGTCGTCCGGGCTACGCCCACGCTCCCGCACCCACCCCTCCAAAACATGTCTCACACGGAAGTCAGCGGTACTGTCCGCATGTCCGCCTACTTTGGCCATAAAAGCCAGCGCTGACAGCCTGGATGCTATGGTTCGAGGTGCAAGGCCCTGGGAATGCAGGTCAACCATTAATTGAAGTATAAGGGCCACCGGGATCGGCCAGGTATCTGGCAGCCGGAATTGGGCACAGAATGCCCTGAAAGAATTGAATGCGTGTTGATACGCCTTACGCGTGCGTGGCACTAGCGACATGCCGACCGCCCGGTTCACCTCTCCTTGCCAAAGGTCCATATCTCGTCCGGGAGTGGCGAGGGAAATTCCTCCGCATCCGGGGCCAAGGCGCGGAACCGGGAGATCTGCAGGCGGGACAAAGCGTCAGCGATATCATTATTGACCCCCGGGACATGCCTGGCCCGGAACAGCACATTAAGGCGCAGGCTGCGCAATACAAACTGGCGCACCAGGTCCATTACCCTGGGTGATTTGGAAGTCTGTGAGTTGACAATGTGGACAACGGCCGCATTGTCACACCAGAAATGAACGACCGAGTTGGCCCACTCCTCACCCCATAGCATCAAGGCCCCCAGAATGGGAAAAAATTCCAGGTACGTAAGATCCCGCAGGCGCCCCGTACCTGACCAGGCTGGCGGCCACCCACCATAGGCCCACTTCCCATTGAAGTACATCCCATAACCCAGGGACCCAGAGGCATCGGACTGTATCTGGAAACGAGGGGAAGCCAGAAGGTCAGACCTCCAAAATGACACCCCATTGAACTCCCTCAGGAACTGGAGCCAGATAAGCATATCTGCCTTAATGCCCTGGGTTAGTCTGACCCTATGGTGGGGCCTGGATAAGCCTGTCATGGCGTCGCACAAGCACCGAGCAAATGCCCTGCCCGGTGCGACCACCCTGCAAGCGAAATTGAGATGACCATGCAACACCTGCAGTTCCCGCAGTGATGCCTTGCGTTTAGCAAGCAAGTCCGAGATAAGGGCCACTATCCTTGACACCTTATCCCCTGGTAACCTAGAAGCCTGCGCTACCGTGTCAATCTCCACCCCCAGGAAGACTAGCTGTGTAGATGGGCCCTCGGTCTTTTCGGGCGCTAAAGGGACACCCAGTTCCTCCATTAGCGTCTGAAATGTATTGAGGAGACGTGTGCACGTGTCCCAGCCCCGTTCACCCCCGAATAAAAAATCATCCAGGTAATGGGCTACAGACCGGGACCCAGACCTGCGGACAAAAGCCCACTGTAGGAAGGTGCTAAAACGCTCGAAGGCCGAGCACGATATGGAACAGCCAAAAGGCATGGCCTTATCGAAATAATATTCACCCCGGAACTTAAAACCCAGCAACTCAAAGTCGCCCGGGTGAACCGGCAGGAGGCGAAAGCCAGACTTAATGTCACACTTAGCCAACAGCGCACCCGGGCCACATGAGCGCACCATGCGCAGCGCTTGGTCAAAAGATGTATACCTGACCGAGCAAAGGTCATCAGGGATAGCATCATTGACCGATCGGCCGGCTGGGTAGGACAAGTGATGGATCAGGCGGAACTCGCCCAGTGACTTCTTGGGCACCAAGCCCAAGGGTGACACTTTAAGGTTGGGGAACGGGGGTGCAGGAAAAGGGCCAGCGACCCTGCCCGCATCAACCTCCTTAGAAATGCTGGCGGCAGCCACCTCCTCCCTCCCCTTAAGGGATAAAAGGTTGGGGGCATCTTGGGGGGACCTATCACCCTGGAAAGGAATACGGAACCCCAGTCGAAAACCCTGAAGCAGGTAAACCGCATCTGCCCCCCTCGGGTACGATGCGAGCCAACGCTCCAACATGTCCACATTAATTGGGGAGGGTGCCTTTCGGTGGACCAGCTCCCTCTGCGGCAGTCTTGCCAGCCCCTTGTCCGCCCCTACCTTTGCCCCGCACCCCTCCAGGCCTGGGGCAGGCGGAGGCCGCATGGGGGCCAGCGCAAGAGGGACACTCATGCCTGTACTGGCAATTCTTCCTACTGCAGGAACCATTGGACGAGAAAGTCCAGCACAGCAGGCGGGCTGGAACCCCCTGCCCCGCCACCTGGCGGGGTGTCTGTGCTGGGGCCGCTTGCTGGACCGCATGTCCACAATGGTATCTTTCCCCAGGCGCAGGGTGCGTGGGAGTCATGTACAGAAGCCGCAGCTTCTGGCAGGGCTCATCCCACCTCATCTCAGGGTGCAGGGGAATCCGCATACGGAATTCCTCGTCGTAAGCCAACCACGACGGGCCCGGGAAGTCAACCATCGCCCGGTAAATGTTGTCCAAATACTGGACCATCGGAATTGCCAAATCCGGCCGGGCCCTGAGGTAGACCGCCATGTATATGAGGTACACTGGCAACCAATTGGCCCACGTACGTGGCGGCTTACGACGACGTGCCTGTTCCTTATCCTTCTCATCCTGCCCCTCCCTCTCCTCCTTGGTGGGCTCTCTGTTAAGAAGGGAGAAGATGTCCACATACTCCCCACGCCAGATCTTCTCTTTGGTGGCCTGGGCCAAATGGTCCCCCAGGGGCAAGGAATACCCCGCTGTCGGCAATGCCGCCACCGGCACAGTGGGAACCACGGGGATCTGGAAAGGAGCCTGGACCAACCCGGCCACCCCTAACACATTCCCAACTGAATAAGAGGTACCACCCAAAACGGGGCCCTGAGTGAGAGGTGAAGTCACCGGGTGGGACGTCGGCGACTGCACCGTCGCACCACCCATGCGAGGCCACGGCCACTGGAATGCCCCCCCCAACGTGGGTAGGTGTGTGGGTGCACTAGATTGAACCGCATACTCACATGCAGCACCCCCGCGGGCCGCCCCCACCGGGGGTTCCGGCCCGCTGGGGGCTTCGGAGCTCACGACCGCAATTGAGCTCGTCGACGGGGCCTGACCAGCATCAGCCTGTTGAGTGGGGAGCTGCGAGGCAGTGGCCGAAGCCGGCCCACACACCTCGGGCAGCTCGGCCCGTCCTGCCGCCTGCCGCTGACCGGCAGACAAAGGATCAACCTGCACCCCAAAAGGCGCCCCCGGGTGGTTAACCCTCACGAGGGATGCCTCGAGGGCCGCAACGCGGGCCAGAAGGGCCTCAACACTAACGTAGCCCCCTAAGCCAAGTGGGGGCAAAGGGCCAGCCGGCCCACTGGCTGCAGGCGTCGGTCCAGGTCCCTGGACCCCGGGGCCCATATACGGCCATGACCCCAGGCCCGGCCCCTGCAGGGCCGGGGGGGTACCCTGCCAGGGAAGGGAACCCAGCCACCCCCCATGGCTGAAACCCCCCGCAGGAAGCTGCGCACCAATAGAAGAAGGCCCCGTAGAATGGGCCATGCCAGAGGCAGTGGCCACTGCTTGCGGGCCGGGGGCCGTGGCCCCAGCTGGGCCGGTACGTGGACACCCCGCCTCGGGCCAAGGGGCAATCAACCCCATACCACCGGTCCCGGTGGGCTCAGGCAAAGGAGGCTGCTGGGGAGGTGCAGCCGCGGTCCTCCGACCCGGCTGGCGCCTCCGTGCAGAACGAGCCGCGTTCGCAGTCGCCTTCTTCTTCGAGGGCATAGCAGCTAAACGATGGGAAGCCGGAAAAGTCAAGAAAATCAGCAGCCAGAGGCTTCCCTAAGAAAGGCAAGAGTGACGGAGGTAAGAGGGAAAAACTTCTCCGCTCCGTCACTTCGCAAAATGGCAGCTCGGCTGTCTTGTGGCCGCCCCTTATATAAGGGTGCTGGCCACGCCCCCTAACTACCCGGATGTCTTCGTCCGGTGGGGGGGCCCACAAAGACCGCGGCGGCCATTTTGGCGCCGCGCTTGCATTATTGCCACCTTTATTGAAATCGCGGCAGCAACAGCTGAATGAGCTCTCGTCTTTGTCCCAACTCCTGCAAACCTAGCAGTTTGAAGGCAAGAAATTGCAAGTAGATAAATAGGGACCACTTTGGGGAGAAGGTAAGCAGCATTCCACGCGCTCCGGTGTCTAGTCATCCCTGCCACATGACCACAGAATACGTCTGCAGAAGCAGACAACGCTGGCTCTCTCTTTGTCTTTGAAACAGAGATTAGCACTGAACCCTAGAGTCGGATACGACTGGCTTTTGAACAAGGGCAACCTTTACTCCTGTCCCATTTTGGGGGGGAGGGAAATATGGCATCCCTAAATGCAACTGAAAATAAAAGCAGTCCTGGCCAAGGCAGAGGCCTGGATATCGTCACCCTGAGTCGCCCTAGGGTGAGAGGGCGGGATATAAATCCAAATAACTAACTAAATATATACCTATAAGAAGGTGCGTGGGCTGTTTGTGTCCAGCATGCATGTCCATACCCATCCCTACTATCCCGTACCAAGCCGCCTACACCCTGCAAACATCGCCACAAGGGTCCGACCGCTGAGTGTGGGGCAACCGCCCCATGAACGCGAACAGAAAAAAGAACAACAAGGCCCAGCATCCTCTGCGAAGCGCCACCCTTCAGCCAATCAGGCTGAAGGGCTCAAGCACGGAGAATGCTGGGAAAGCCAGTGCACGCGGTTTAAAAAATGCTGAAGCGCCACAAGCCCCTCTGGGAGACACTTCGGCCCCAGCCCGGTGAGCGAGGCCACCACCAGCCTCACAGCAGCTTCGGCAGGGTTGAGGGAATGAGGAGGTGCCCCTCATCATCTGGCAGCCCCATCAAGCAAGTCCACCTTCCCCGCTGGGAGGGAGATAAAAGGGGGGAAGACAGAGAGAGAGAGAAAAGGAAAGATAGAGAGAGGGGGAAGAGGAGGGGAGACAGAGAGAGAGGGGGGAGGAATAGAGAGAGATAGAATGGGGGAAGAGAGAGAGGTGGGGAAAAGAGAGAGACGGGGAAAGTGCGCATGAAAGAGAGAGGGGGAAAAGAGAGAGAGAGGAGGGGGAAGAGAGAGGGGGGAATAGAGAGAAAGTGGGGGGAGAAAGAGAGAGAAAGAAGGGGAGTAAAAGAGAGAGACTGGGAAAGCGCACACCATCGCTTCCCCAGCCCGGCCAAAGCCACGGCAAGGCCAACACTGGCCTTCTTCCTTGGAGCAACAGGGAGAAGAGGGACTCTCCCTCCTCTCCGCTACCCCACTGAAGCCACGGTGAGGCTGCCACTGGCCTCAAGCTAAGTTGAGGGAGGGGGGAAGCAGCAGGCATCGCTTTGTCAGGGGAGGCGCTCTCTCTGGTGAATCGCTGGCTGCCACCTTTGTATTACCCCCACTGCTGTTTCGAGAACTAACATGAAACAGTGGTGGGGGTAATAGAAAGGCAGCAACCAGCCATACACCAGGGAGAGCACCTCCCCTAACGGATCACTGTCTTCTGCCTTTCTTTTTTCCCCATTAACTGTTTCGAAGGCTGCTTCGTGTCAGCCTTCGAAACAGTTAATGGGGAAAAACAAAGACAGCAGACAGCAATCCGTAAGGGGAGGCGCTCTCCCTGGCAGATGGCTGGCTGCTGCCTTTCTATTACCCCCACCACTGTTTCATGTTAGTTCTCGAAACAGCAGTGGGTGTAATACAAAGGTGGCAGCCAGCGATTCACCAGGGAGAGCACCTCCCCTGATGAAGCAATGCCTGCTGCCTTTGTTTTTCCCCATTTAACTATTTTGAAGGTTCTTCGAAACAGTTAATGGGGGGGGGGAGGCCACCCACCCCCCATGGCAGGGAAAGGGGGGGAAAATCTTTTGCCTCCCCCCTTCCCTCCCTACTCACCTGGATGCAGCCTCCTCACCGGCAGCCTCCTTTCTCTCTGTCTCTCTCACACACACACACACACACACACAAACCCACCTCTGCTGGGCTGCGCATCTCAAACCTGCCCGGCTTGCTGGGCAAAATATGCTAGTAAATAAATAAAATCTAAGGACACCTTATCCCTTAGTGGCTAAGTGACTTTATCAAACCTAGGGAGGTTTGGATAGGATCAGCCCTAACCAACAAGATCTCCCTCCAGTTTGGATTCAACCTCATGTTATTTTCCTTCATCCAAACCCAAATCGCCTCCTGGCATTGTTCCAAAACCTGGGCAACCTCCACTGCTAAGTTGGAAAAGAAGAAACAGAGCTACATCGTAGCATATAGATAACAAACCCCAAGTCTCTGGATGACCTCACCCAGCGGCCTCACATAGATGTTGGACAGCATGGGGGAGATGGACAAGCCCTGTGGAACTCCTTATTGTTGGACCCAAGGATTGGACACTTCCTCCTCAAGCTGCACCATCTGAACATGGTCATTGAGAATCGGAATCAGGCCAAAGCCACACACCCAATCTCAAGCCTTGACAACCTATCTGAGAGGATCCTGTGGTTGATGGTATCAGAGCTGAGAGATCCAAGAGCACCAACAGGGTAACATTGCCCCTGTCAGATTCTCTTAACATTCTCTTAAACACTGCAATAAGTGCAGGCTTGGTGCCTTTTGTTCTCATCCATGGTACAAATAAAAATAGCCAGATTTGCCCTGTATTCCTCCTGGTTCCTGGAACATGGTGTGACATGGCTGATGAAACATTGACTCAATCATTACAGATCTGAGGATACTTCATGCAGTGTTTTCAAAATCAAAAGTCTTCATTTCTTTTTGTTATTAGATTCATAACTTCAAGTAAATAAATAAATAATTCTTCAGAAAGAACAATCACACCGACACCGTTCCGGTAAATCGGTATTTTGATACTTCATCAAGGTATTAATAATATAGATGATAGGAGCATATAAGAACATAAGAACAGCCTTGCTGGAACAGACCACAGCCCATCCAGTCCAGCATTCTGTCTCACATTCTGTCTCACCATTTCCTTCAGGGTATTCCCAAGGAGATGCCTTCACCTGCTTAGGATTCCCTGGAAATGGTATTGAGAGATATCCTGCCTATCTCTCCAACCCAGAGGTTGTCCTTAAGTATCCATAATTATAGCCATTGATAATTATAGCTGCACTGGTTACCAGTTTGTCTCCGGGTGCAATTTAAGGTGCTGGTTTTGACCTTTAAAGCCCTATATGGCAGGGGGCCAGGATACCTTAGAGACCGCATCGTCCCAAGAGTGACTGCCCGTCCAACCAGAGCGGACCGGAGAGGCTCTCTGGTGGTGCCATCAACGAGGGGTGCACATTTGACTGGCACCCGAAGGAGGGCCTTCTCCGTGTCCGCACCAACTCTCTGGAACCTCCTACCAACAGATCTAAGACTTCAAAGTGAATTGCTGCCCTTCAGGAAAGGAGTAAAGACCTGGCTGGCAGGGCAGGTGTGGGGCCCGAACGGGACTATGGCCCCCGCCGGCTGGCTTTTATAAGACTCTCTTTCTTTCCCTCTGTGTGGTAGGTGGGACGGGTTAGTGGGATATGGGTTTTAAATGGGGGTGGATGTCGGTTTTTTCTTATTGGGTGGGTTTTTTATTGGGTGGGTTTTATAAGGTTTTTATAATGTTTTTATGTACTTTCTTGAGCTGCTGTAATGCCGCCCTGAGTCGGGTTCTGCCTGAGTGGGCGGCAGTTACAAATGTGAATGATAAATAAAATAAATAAATAAATAAATACCCTTGTGCTCCATGAACTTGTCTAATCCTTTCTTAAAGCTGTCAAGACTGACAGCTGTCACCACTTCTTCTGGCAGGGAGTTCCATAGACCAGTAATCCTCTGGGTGAAAAAGTACTTTCTCTTATTTGTTTGAGAACTGGTACCCAAAAGTTTCATGGAGTGTCCCCTAGTTCTAGTGTTATGCGATAGGGAAAACAGTTTTTCCTTATCTACTTTGTCCACACCGTGCATGATTTTATAAACTTAAATCAGGTCACCTCTTAGACGCCGTCGTTCAAGAGTGAAAAGGCCCAACCGTTGCAGCCTCAGATGGTAAGGAAGGTGTTCCAGTCCCCTCATCATTTTGGTTGCCCTCCTCTGCACTTTTTCCAACTCCATAATATCCTTCTGGAGGTATGGCGAAAAGAACTGTACACAGTATTCCAGATGGGGCCTCACCATAGATATATAAAGAGGCAAAATGACACTTGCTGACTTATTTTCTTTACCCTTCCTAATGATCCCTAGCATTGAGTTTGTTTTTTTCACTGATGAGGCACACTGGGTTGACACCTTCATTGAGTTGTCCACCAGGACACCAAGGTCCCTTTCCTAGTTTGTCGCAGAGAGTTCAGAACCTGTCAGTTTATAAATGTAATTGGGGTTTTTTGCCCCAACATGTATCACTCTGCACTTACTAATGCTGAAGCTAATTTGCCACTGTTTTGCCCATTCCCCCAGTGTCAAGAGATCCCTCTGGAGCTCCTCACAATCTCTCACAGTTTTCACTACCCTAGTGTCGTCAGCAAATTTGGCTACCTTGCTTTTTACTCCTACCTCTAGATCATTTATGAAGAGGTTGAAAAGCAGGGGTCCCAGTACTGAACCTTGGGGGACACCACTCTTTACTTCCCTCCACTTGGAGAAGTGTCCATTTAATGCTACCCTCTGTTTCCTGTCCCTTAGCCAGTTGCTGATCCAGGACAAGACCTGTTCCTTTATTCCATGACTGGTAAGTTTATTCAAGAGCCTTTGGTGTGGGACCTTGTCAAAAGCCTTCTGAAAGTCCAGATAAACAATGTCAACTGGATCCCCCTTATCCACATGCTTGTTGACACTCTCATATTTTGGCTAGGAGACCAGCAATTTCATCTTTAAGTTCCCTGAGAACTCGTGGATGGATGCCATCTGGTCCTGGTGATTTGTTAGTGTTTAGTTTAACAAGACATGCAAGGACCTCCTCCCTGGTTTTTTCTATCTGGCTTAATTCTTCGGTTTCCCTCCCTACGAAGATAGGCTCTGTTTTGGGCATGTGGTCTCTGTCTCTTCAGTGAATACTGAAGCAAAGAATTCATTGAGTCTCTCTGCAATCTCTGTTTTCTCTTTAATAACCCCTTGCCTTCCATTGTCATCTAATGGTCCAATGGCCTTCCTAGTTGGGTTCTTACTTCCAATGTATTTAAATAAGTCTTTGTTATTTCTCTGAGTATTTTTAGCTATACGCTCCTCAAAGTCTTGCTTTGCTTTCCTGATTGTTGCCTTGCATTTGTTCTGCCAGAATTTATGTTTCTGCCTGCTGTCCTCATTCGGACAAGCCTTCCATCTTCTAAATGAGCTTTTCTTGCTTTTGATCACTTCCCGAACAGCTCCTGTAAGCCACATCAGAGTCCTCTTTGACCTGGCAGTGCCCTTTTTCTTTTTGGGTATGCATTCCAATTGGGCCTCTGTTATTGTTTTTGTAAACAGCCTCCATGATATTATTCATGATATTAGGACAATGAACAAAAAAACATAATTAAATGCAAGATATCTACAAAAAGTATAAAATACATAAATCATCTAAGAGATTAGCCAATATATATATAACGACAAAGTATTGTCTCACATGTAGTTCTTTTAAAAAATTACCTTTCATATGCATCAAGTCAGACTCTAAAGTTAATTTTTTTAGTGCCAGAGACGTTAGAAATTAGATCGCAAAAACTCTATTTAACTAGTTGGAAAAAGTAACCAGGTGGTATCAATCGTGTGCAGTTTTGTAAGTGAATCAAAGGTCTAAAGAGACAGAGTGAAGGTAACATGAACTTATGCAGAACAGTTTATAGAGATACAATGTTACAGAAAAGACATATCAATGTCAGAGTTCAGTTCATGTGGTTCCAAGGAATCAAACCTGCATGAAGTACCCTTAGTTCTATTTTTGAATTAATGAAGACTCAGTTTTGAATATTTTTTGTATTTTGTGCCTCAAACGGAATTGATTCTTTGCTTGTCTACACCGTTCGGCCCACCACTCTCTTTCATCAATCATTATAGAACCATTTATTAACCAACTTGTACATCCATTTATTAACCAACTTGTACATAGTAGCTAACCCACTAAGTCAAGACAGGACAAGAAAATGGTGTCCAAGCCATCGCCCACCCTGTGTTTGCCCACATTCAAACTCCCAGCTGCTTATATATATGACATATGACATTGTTGCCCATCCTGAAAAAATATTCACCCACCCACATCTAGAATCCTGGCTACGTCCCTGGTCCAAGCAAAGCTCAGAAGAAGCTTTGATGATGATGGAGAAAAAAAGAGGTGGACAGCACGATGACAATGGCCAATTTTTTCTTGCAAAACTATACAGTGTAACTTTTGGAAGCAAATTGTCTGAAGTTAGGCTGCCATAGACATTATAAGTTTCATGCTGAGTCATATAATTCAGTATGCAACTAATAATGCCTATGTCACTTCTTAATTTGGGGCAATTTGCTTCCATAGCTCTTAATGCCAGCATAACTAGGTAAGAGGGTATAGTCCAGTAAAGGTCTGTCCAAATAAGATTACGATTCTTATTAGGACAGTAAAAAGGCTACTCTGTTGGATCCCTGCTAGACTACTGTACGTCAATGATCAATTGTATATTTTGGCACAAATCATTCGAAAAGCAGCTGGCATTAATGAACACCAAAATTGTTTGTATGTATGTATTTTGGTACTTGGAAATTTTTACACAGAGTGAACAAATGATTTGTGATATACAACTGCTAAGTCGATGTTCTGTAGACTGCCAAGGGACAGTAGGCAGATGGGCAGCCCTTTAAATGTGTTAAATAAAATCCAGGCAACTGGGGGACATTAAGCTGCTGCTGACTTTGTTTACCAAAATTGTAACTCTCAGATTCATACAACATTCACGTTGGTTATTCAAGTCTCATGCTGGGACTTGAAATCTCATCTAATCAAGGGTGTGAAATGTACTGTCATATTTATGGCCACAAAGCAAGAAATCATTCATAATAAAAACACTGTACGACATCTTAGCACAAGTAGAATTAGCATTGTGCAGGAGGGGAGGGTTAAAATAATGTTTGCAATCATTTTTTTATTCATATCAGAGTCTTTCACGATTTTAAATTATGAACATATGCAAAATATAGGTAAAATTCAAAACAAAATTAAAATGTTAAAATGATTTAACTGTTTTTGACCAGAAGTGGGCTACTTCAATAGCGTTATCTCAGACATTTACTAGATCTTCTTTTGACAAGTGGTGCAGCATTAATTGCATTTACTAGTCTGTTTATATACATATCTTGCATATATAGTTTCCCAACATTTCCTTAAAGTGATGTCTAAATGTGTTAATGGACCTCATAATCTTTTCCTTCTCAACATATGTGCTGTTTCCTTCTCAACATAACAGGGCTGAACCTTACTCTTCAGTGGTGGGAATGAGGCAGAGTAAAAAGCATTTCATTTATTTTGGTTGGATTATCTGCCTCTTCTCCTCATAATAATAAAGCTTCTCTTACTCTGTTCCTAAACCTCTGTTGGCTTCAAATAAAATTTAACTTAAGTGTCTGGAAAGTTTCTAGAGCTGCTAATATATCATCGATTAAAACTGATGGAACACGGTTACTGCTGCTGACAATTTAACAATATACCCTCCAACATTTCACAGTTGGAAATGAGGACAAGCATTAACTGCCCTTTTAATCATTGTAAGGAACACTGTCAGATACAACTTCTCCTTTATTACCTGTTACACCTGATAAGTGTTACTCTACAATAGTGTATTGCATACTGGCTGAAATCCTGTTCTATAAGTTATACCGTAAAAGGTTGAATATGTTGTTTGCAGCCATAATTTTTCAGATATATTTAAGGCCTAGGGCTTCCTATGGAAATTCCTTTGCAATGAGGAAGCCATTGAGGGTTAAGGGAAGAGAGAGAATTTTAATTTCCAAAAATCACAATTGTCAGTAAAGTCCTTACAGCGATGACAGTTTGGAAAAGTCAAAAGTGCCTCCCTCATCAACGGCCCCAGTGGCTTTCCCACAAAGCTTCAGGACTTTCAAGAGATTTCTGAAAAACCACTGTGGCCTTCCACAACCCTTGACTTTGGTGTTGTTTCTTGGTTAGATTATTTATTCTTGGTTAAGGAAATGTCCTGCAAAATGTTCAATATTAGCCCAGCTGCTTGCTAGAGTCTATAAAAATCAGGTATATATAACCCTTCCACATTTTCCCCACAAGTCCCACAATGATGGATAAGCCTTCAGAAAGGTAACTGAACCCTATTGAATAAAAACTCTGAACAGATTTTAAACAAAAAATCATTACATGCCAAAATTATGAGAGTTATTTACTGGGGTCACTTACTAGAAAATAGAAATGATAAATAAAGATAGTTGAAGCATGGGCAAGAGAATATGCCTGGGAATCTTGGGTCCTCCTGTTGGGCTAGTCAGAATGGCCAGTGGTGAGCTATGCTGAAAGTTCATCAACATATGCAGATTTGAAAGGTTTTATAGACTCAAGCAGTGGTGGGCTCCAGCAAGTTCGGGAGAACTGGTAGCAAATCTGGCTGGGGCCGTCCACTGTCCAGCGCTGCCCACCTCCTCCTCCTCACCCCACTCCGGACACGACTACAACATCCTTGCTGCTGGGTCCCGGCACCCGAAGTGGGGTGAGGCTGAGCCAGCAGTTATTCAGCTGCAGTTACTCTTTGAAGGAAAATTAGAATATTGTGGTGTAATTGCTAACTAATGATCTGATGAAGTGGACTCAATCCACAAAAGCTCACATTAAAATACAGCAGTTTAACCATGGCCACCTTGTTGCCTGGCCACGCCCACAGAGTTGGTCACGCCCACAGTGTGGTAGTGAAAATTTCTAAAGACCACCACTGGACTCAAACCAACATTTGTGGGATGTGACCAGATCTAGGGATCTAAGTAACAATTTCCACACTTCTCAGAATAGATATTAGTTTATATAGCAAATTATAAAAATAAAACATTTACCTTTTCCAAACATGCAAAAACACTGTAAATCTAATGTCATCCTTTGTCTGGAGATGTGTTTGAGGTGAAATTGTGGTTAGCCACTCTCAACCTTTGGCTCAAGACTCTTTTTCAGGGGTGGTCAACCTTTTTATGCCGTGGACCTGACCATGCCCTCAGAACCGGAAGCATTTATGGTTGTCATAAATGTACTCACTTCTGTATTTATGACAGCTGTGGGCGCATTTACGCATGTGCATTTTATGGCTGATGTAAATGCACCTGTTTCCACTTCCGGGTGCGGCGGAGGTGGCGATAGCCTGGATGGAATGGCATCGCAGGCCAGGTCCAGCCAATGAGCTGTAGGTTGGGAACCTACCTATTTAAGCCCAGCAGCCTGGTTCCTCCAACTCACCAGGATAGCTTCCAATCAACATGGAAAACAGCAATTCAATCCAAACTACAGTACCTTGACTTCTCCTAATCTCTCACACAGGCTGAGAAATGACCAGGCAAAACTGGCCATTAAACTGGGAACACTAGACAGAGTTCCAACCTTTCTGGCTCTAGAGTCTTGGAGACACATTGTACCTGCTTCAACTTGAAATGCCTACTCATAGGAAGGCATTTACACTAGCACGCTGTCAGGCTCTTCCTTCTGCAGTTCTGGAGAGAAGTTCCAAAAGATACCAATGTTAGAGACAGTGCCCCTGTGACACCAGAGAAATTGAAACCACAGAATACGTTCTCTGCAGCTGCCCTTTTTATAGAGACATCCAGAACGAGTTCACCTCTCCGGTGCTCTGCAAGTATCCTGGCTGGTCAAACAGCACATATACCCAACTGGCTGTTATCAGACAAAAGCCCTGCCTTCACCCACACTGGCAGATTCTGTACCACAGCATGTAGGATCAAAAGAACAATCCTGGCAGGTCCTTCAGCTAAATAAACTACCAACATATCTTAGACATAGTAGTAGTTGTAGCAATATTAATTATAAATACTAATTTTATTGCTCCTTTAACTCTGAGCGAGCAGATATGTTTGTACCCTCATCTTAACTTCTATTCATTGCTGTACTATGCTAGTCTTGGAACATAATAAAAATTTGATTTGAAACTGAAAAGTCCTGGAACTTGCAGCTTGATTTTCATTATGTGTACCACGATAATTGAGTTAAACTAAATGTAAATTTTCATTTAATTTATTTAAGTTTAAAGAAATGTGTGACCTATGCAAAGATGTACTGGGTGACCTCCTTTTCAAACATATGTGATTAAACAATTAAATTACTCCTCAATACCTTTACCTTTACCTATTGAGACAAAGGAGCATTGCTTCTCCTAAGATATGCTGAATTGAAGAAGCCATAGATTCTCAAAAGAGCTTGTAATCATTAAGGCTGAAATCCTACATTCACTTACCTGAGAATAAGTTTTCAACATCAGTAGAACAATAATTCTGAGCAAATGCTTATGGGATCATACTTTAAATTGATTGGCATCTCAGTAGTTGCTGTGCTGGATGAGTGGTTAAGAAGCTCACCTTGTAAGCTTCTTAACCAGAAGCTTTGTCAGGAACTGGAGAACATTTTGGGACAAGCCAAATCTGTTCAGGAGGGATGGGTTGCACTTGAACCATGATGGGACCAGATTGCTGGCACTCAACATCAAAAAGGCTGCAGAACAGCTTTTAAACTGATAACTGGGGGAAAGCCGACAGGAGCTGGGCAGCATCCGGTTCAGGAAAGTGTGTACTTGAGTAGTGAGGAGGATGCAAAAATTACTGAGCAGAGCAAGGAACTAGTCACCAATAATCTAGCAGAAGGATGCAAGAGGCAGTCTAACAATGCAACTGGACTCAAAAGACTGTATCAGAACATATATAAATGCTTGTATACAAATGCCAGAAGCCTCCGGAACAAAATAGGGGAGCTGGAATACTTAGCAATAGATAAGAATATTGATATTATTGGCATCACTGGAACCTGGTGGACGGATGATAACCAATGGGATACAGTTATCCCAGGCTACAAACTGTACAGGAAGGATAGGAAGGGGCAAACGGGAGGTGGTGTAGCCTTGTATGTCAAAGAAGTGATAAAATCATACGAACTAGGTGATTTGGAGTCACCATTAGAAACTTTTTAGGGGTGGGTTCTTAACTCTGTTTTTATCTGTTTTTATTCATGTTGTGAACTGCCCTGAGTCAGCCGTGGTCGAGTGGGCGGTATAGAAGTCTAACAATAAGTAAATAAATAAATAAAGAGTACCAGGCCACAAGGATGGTCTAACAGTAGGCATATACTATCGGCCTCCGACCCAAACTCTTGAGGGAGACTGGCAGTTGGAGAATGTTGTAAAGGAGGCATCCAAGAAGGGAAGCCTGGTTATAATGGGGGACTTCAATTACCCTCACATAGACTGGGTGAACTGTTGTTCAGCACATGATAAAGAGATAAAGTTCCTAGATATGCTAAATGATTGTTCCCTGGGACAGATGGTTGAAGACCCAACTAGAGGTACAAGAATCCTTGACTTGATCCTGAGTAATACTGGTGCAAGATGTTAATGTGACTGATCCAATAGGGAACAGTGACCACAACTCAATTATGTTTAACTTGATCATAGACCACAAGTCACTGATAAAATCTAACACAGAGACCTTAAATTTTCAAAAAGGAAATTTCCCAAAGATGAGGAAACTAGTAAAAAAGAAGCTGAAAGGGAAAATTGAGAGAGTCCAAACACTCCAAGAGGCATGGAGGCTGTTTACAAAAACAATAACAGAGGCCCAATTGGAATGCATACCCAAAAGGAAAAAGGGCACTGCCAGGTTCAAGAGGACTCCAATGTGGCTTACAGGAGCTGTTCGGGAAGTGATCAAGAGCAAGAAAAGCTCATTTAGAAGATGGAAGGCTTGTCTGAATGAGGACAGCAGGCAGAAACATAAATTCTGGCAGAACAAATGCAAGACAACAATCAGGAAAGCAAAGCAAGACTTTGAGGAGCGTATAGCTAAAAATACTCAGAGAAATAACAAAGACTTCTTTAAGTACATTAGAAGTAAGAACCCAACTAGGAAGGCCATTGGACCATTAGATGACAATGGAAGGCAAGGGGTTATTAAAGAGGAAACAGAGATTGCAGAGATACTCAATGAATTCTTTGCTTCAGTATTCACTGAAGAAGACAGAGACCACATGCCCAAAACAGAGCCTGTCTTCGTAGGGAGGGAACCGAAGAATTAAGCCAGATAGAAATAACCAGGGAGGAGGTCCTTGCATGTCTTGTTAAACTAAATGCTAACAAATCACCAGGACCAGATGGCATCCATCCACGAGTTCTCAGGGAACTTAAAGATGAAATTGCTGATCTCCTAGCCAAAATAATATTTCCCTCAAATCAGGCTTTGTGCCTGATGACTGTAAGGTAGCGAATGTAACACCAATTTTCAAAAAAGGAGTGATCCAGGAAATTACTGACCTGTCAGTTTGACATGTGTCCCAGGTAGTGATGGAAACCATCCTAAAAGATAGAATTAATAGGCACATAGAAGAGAAGGCGCTGCTAAAGGAGAGCCAACATGGCTTTTGCAAGGGCAAATCATGCCTCACCAATCTGTTGGAATTTTTTGAGAGTGTCAGCAAGCATGTGGATAAGGGGGATCCAGTTGACATTGTTTATCTGGACTTTCAGAAGGCTTTTGACAAGATCCCGCACCAAAGGCTCTTGGATAAACTTACAAGTCATGGAATAAAGGGACAGGTCTTGTCCTGGATCAGCAACTGGCTAAGGGACAGGAAACAGAGGGTAGCACTAAATGGACACTTCTCCAAGTGGAGGAAAGTAAAGAGTGGGGTCCCCCAAGGTTCAGTACTGGGCCCCCTGCTTTTCAACCTCTTCATAAATGATCTAGAAGTAGGAGTAAATAGCAAGGTAGCCAAATTTGCTGACGACACTAAATTATACAGGGTAGTGAAAACTGTGAGAGATTGTGAGGAGCTCCATAGGGATCTCTTGACACTGGGGGAGTGGGCAAAACAGTGGCAAATGAGCTTCAACATCAGTAAGATGCATGTTGAGGCAAAAAAAAACACCACCAATTACATTTATAAACTGATGGGGTCTGAACTCTCTGCGACAAACCAGGAAAGGGACCTTGGTGTCCTGGTGGACAGCTCAATGAAGGTGTTAACCCAGTGTGCCTCAGCAGTGAAAAAGAAGAAGTATTGTTCTTACCTACTCTTTAACGTGCTGAACACTAATAAAACACACATTTAGAGGCTCTTCAACGCATATTACAGAATCTTTATCCTGAGGAAGCTATATGTGAAAGGCTGGTTATACCGGAACAGTCTTGATGTACTTTGGATTTATCTTTATATTGCCCCTATATTATTATTATTATTATTATTCATATCACCACTGATATTGTCTTGGATTTTTACATTAGAAGAATTCCACTTGATTTATTTATGATTTTTGAAGACAATTTGAAGACATGATTTTGGATCTTGATATTTTGGAGTACTGTATGAAGCTAATACTTTACCAAATATATATTCTTAAAAGACACAGAACTTTGATTTGCTCTTTGAATGGTTTTTGTCTTTTTTTTCTGGTATTCATACCACTCTGCCATTCAGTGTACTTTCAGCAGTGAAATAATAATAATAATAATAAGTTTTAATTTCTACCCCGCTTTCATAGCACAAGTGCCACTCAAAGCGGCTTACAACACATATAAATACAATGTTACAAATATAATTACATAATTACAAGAACAGATTGAAAATTAACACATTACAAGAAAAAAGAAAAGAAAATCCCATACAGTTAATCTCAAAAAACGCAAGCCCCATACTAAGCAAACTCAATGCTAGGGATCATTAGGAAGGGTATAGAAAATAAGTCAGCAAGTGTCATTTTGCCTCTTTATAAATCTATGGTCAGGCCCCATCTGGAATACTGTGTACAGTTCTGGTCGCCATACCTCCAGAAGGATATTATGGAGCTGGAAAAAGTGCAGAGGAGGGCAACCAGAATGATTAGGGGACTGGAACACCTTCCTTACCATCTGAGGCTGCAACGGTTCGGCCTCTTCACTCTCAAACGAAGGCGTCTAAGAGGTGACCTGATTGAAGTTTATAAAATCATGCACAGTGTGGACAAAGTAGATAAGGAAAAACTGTTTCCCCTATCGCACAACACAAGAACTAGGGGACACTCTGTGAAACCTTTGGGTACTAGTTCTCAAACAAATAAGAGAAAGTACTTTTTCACCCAGAGGATCACTGGTCTATAGAACTCCCTGCCAGAATAAGTGGTGACAGCTGTCAGTCTTGATAGCTTTAAAAAAGGATTAGACAAGTTCATGGAGGACAAGGGTATCAATGGCTGTAATTATGGATACCTAAGGACAACCTCTGGGTTGGAGAGATAGGCAGGATATCTCTCAATGCCATTTCCATGGAATCCTAAGCAGGTGAAGGCATCTGCATGGGAATACCCTGAAGCAAATGGTGAGCCACTGTGTGAGACAGAATGCTGGACTGGATGGGCTGTGGCCTGTTTCAGCAAGGCTGTTCTTATGTTCTTAAGCTGGAAGGACAGTAAGTTGGCAGTTCGAGACCTGGGTGCTGCATGACAGTTTGAGCGCCCGTCTTTGTCTCAGTTCCAGCCAACCAAGCAGTTCAAAAGCAAGAAACTACAAATAGATAAACAGGGGCCACTTTGATGGGAAAAGATCTTGGGGACATGAAAGGAGCCTCATTCGGGCTTCCCCTGAGCGGAGTTTCTCCAGCAAAAATCCTTTCAACCCAGAATAATCTCTGACATGAAATTATTATTATTATTCTAATATTTCTGATTACCCACTAAAATTATTGCTCTGTATTTAGCCATACAAAACTACCTTTGCATAAGTTTGGTTCCCTTTAAAAATGGCCAGAATGATCTATATTAGCACTTGACTAAACTGTCAAATGCTGGGGGATTTGCTCCACTTATAAAAGTTTTATTTACAGTATATTTTATTGATCATACGATGCAAAGGCTAAGTTGACTTTCTCTGTGTCACCCACCCACCCAACCACCTACCCAATCTGTTATTTTTCCTCTGCCCCAGTGGGATGTTTCTTCTTCACTTTTGAACATTTTTATCTGACTTTTTCCTGTGCAGTTAATAGCGCTTCCTTTGGATGTTTGTCCTTCCTTCCTCTATTCTTGTCTCTGACTTTCCTTTTATTGCATTTTGTAAAGCAGCTGGGGTTTCAGATATACATTTTCATGGCATTGTCTTTCACCTCATTTTACTTTTTTCTTTTTCCATACCATTTAATTTTCTTTAAAAAAATATGTGCAGAGGTTATCCAGCTTTAGAGTGAAAATAAACAAAATAAAAATAAAAAACATACAAAAGATGATCAGCGAGAGAAGAATATGTGTTCCCCTGTCCAAGTCTTAAAACTTTTTATTCCCTTTCAGTTTAGTGCTGAATCACTTATGTACATATTTTTTAAAAGGAGATGGAAAAAGAAGGCAGCGAGATAGAATGAACAATGATGCCATGGAATCGGTATACTTCAAACCCAAGCTGCTTTAAAACACATGATAAAAGGAAAACTGGAGGCAAGAATAGAGGAAGTAAAGAAAGGAGGGACTGTGGGTTGGAATACAACTGAACTCAGGAATCGATCTGAGTCCATGTGCAAATGTAAGACTGTGATTCAAAACATAATACAGGTTGCAAATCAAATTGCAGCAAAGCCGAATTTCTCTGATAAGGCTTCCCAGTATATTTGCACACTTAGTCTTTTCAGATTTATGAGAATATTACACTACACTAGTTCTGTAATCTGTTTTTCTGAATGCTTTTGACCCTGCATTACATCTCACAAGGCCTTAGAAGACGTTTGAAGGACAAAGGCATTAAAAATTTGATTATCATTTCTTCTGACACTACTCGTACTTGAACATATTAATGAAAAGACAACTAGAACAGTCAATTTTTCATTGTTTAGTGACCTTGCATTTTTATGATTTCATTGGCAAAAGGAACACTGAATAGATTCTCTGTCAAAAGTAATGCATTCCTTTTGTAACAGGAAATAGTACTGATATTGCTTGTCTTTAGCTAATTATACCTTTTTAATCAAGAAGGGGGTGGCTGTGGTGGTTTAATGTTTAAGACGGTGAGCGTGAGACCGGAAGGTCAGCAGTTAGAGACCTGAGTCCTGCACAATGGAGTGAGCGCCTGTCAACCTAGTAGTCTGAAAGCAAGAAATTGCAACTAGATAAATAGGTATCACTTTAGTGAGAAGTTAACAGTGTTTCATACACTCCAGCATCTAGTCATGCCTGCTACATAACCATGGAAACATCTGCAGATAGTGCTGGCTCTTTGGCTGTAAATGGAGATGAACACCGAACCCTAGAGTCGGATATGACTGGCTTTCGAGCAAGGACAACCTTTACCTTTACCAGATCAAGAAGAACATGTGTAGGATTTGTAAATCCTATTTTAACAAAATTCTAGGCTGTAAGACTTTATATGCACATTCATGAACTGCTACTGTTTCTTTATGAGCTGTAGCTATACGTTTCCACCCACAAGTTTGAACGTGCACATATCTGCTTGTACACTTAGTGTTGTCTCCTTTAAGAGGACCAAAAACGGAAGAAAAGAAATAAGACTGTGCACAGTCAGCACTACACATCCAGAGAAGAAGGGTGCAAGCTTGTTTGAGTCCCTATTTGTGTCCTACAAAGTGTAGAAATTTGTGGTCTGTGGCATTTTGCCAGCACAATGCCAATCTACCACTTCCTCTTAGGTAGACTTGAGAATGGAAGGGATCCTTTGTGATTTGCTTGAGGGACATGTAACTTCTGTTCATGCCACCTTGCTCATTTTTGGATGATCTTCACAATCCATTTTCTGCTGTCATTCTGTGCATTGCACTGAACATATAGTTACTGGTTGGGGGTTCCTAGTAGGCTTACAATGTTTTTGCCTCCTCACAGCAATTCACATGGATTCTTTGCTCTGCCACAATTTTACTATGCTTTGGTTAGACAGTGAGCTAGAAATCGTATTTTAAGGGCTAATGTCTGACATACCTCCTCCATTTGAGGAATTATTTCAAGGGAATTTGGGGCTGAAGACTTACAGGAACATATCCAACTTTGGGATTGTAGGATGTTATTCATTCTTGGATGGCTGAAGTACAACGATGTTCCTTCATCCTGTTCTATTGTGACTCTCCAGCTGATGTGTGCATTGGAAAGGGCCATCATTTGGTAGACAGATCAACCAATGCTTAAATCTGCTGCCCTATGCAGCATAATGTAATCCAAACATGGCCAGTAAAGGAGTTGCCATTTCTATCCTTAATATCACATTTATGCCTTCCATCATTCTCTCTCACACTTTAGCATCACCTTGCCACTAGAGTCATCATAATGATATTCATTCTGATTTTTCCTGTCTAGGCCAATTCCCTTTTTGGACAGGGAGGCCGAAAGTTAACTGCCACAGGTATGTCCCAATTTGTTGAAGCATAATTCCACAAGAAATAAACATGTCTGCAACTGGATGAATCTATGGGTGCATCTCTGTATCCTAGCACTAAGCACAGCATTCTCACAATTGCATAGAGATTATATTCACACCACAGCAGTCAGTGTACATAACCTATGTTTTGTTATTGCTAATGCCATTTTAGGGCATATGAAGAAACTGAATGCAATCATGCAATAGAGAAAAAACAAACTTACATGAGAATGCAATCATTATGTAATCAAGAATAACATTTAGTACATTAAAGGCTTTTTATCTGGCAAGAACCTCTGTGATCTGCAGGTGCACAGAGTATTGCTTCATAAGGCAGATGATTATACGTATGCTTGTTTGTGAGAAAGTGAGAAAAAGAACTAAAGAGCATGACCATCTATCATAATCTTAACAATGGCTATTAATAAACAGTAGTTGGATAATAACATAGATATCCTATTTCAGGTAAACCGATTTGTCAAGCTTGTCCAGCTGCTTCTGATTTAGGTCAAACCTAGTCAAGTTTCCAAAGTTTGTGAGATGTTCAAGGAGTGGTTTATCATTACCACCACCAGTGAGCTTCCATAGCCATATGGAGGCCAGAACCCAGGACTGCTGAGTCCTGGGCCCAGTACTTTGTCAATTACATAACTTTGGTTGTCTAGAAAGCTGAGTAACTCTTGTAGCATGATTAAAAGCATTTGCCCTGTTCTCATGACTTGAATACCATATGTTGATGACAAATGTTAACATAATGTTCAATATTAACACTTCTTGAATTCACCCAAACATGAGGCAAGACGGCATGGGCAGTATTGTTGAGTTTCTGTTAAGGGGGAAGTTTCCTAGTGTAGTAACAAGGATCACAATACTTGTACAAGAATGGTCACTATTCCTGCTGAATGCACATTTTCTTTATGGAGAGCACTGTTTGTGCAATAACAATGTTTCTGCAAGTGGTGCAATTCTGTGGTACCCTGCTGGTGAGATATTCAGTGGAAACTCAATATATCCCAGCCATTCAATTCGTTAAATGAGCTGCAGTTCACGAAAACTTAGGTCAAATAGATTAGGCTTTAAAATGCAAAAAGACTTTGTGTTGTAGCATACCAACAGTTACTTGCACCCTCAATAAGTATATAATTAAAAATACTGCAGAATAGCATATTTTATCTAAGTCTACACAAGTAACCTCCAGTTTCTTCACAAACAGCTGTTCCATTGACTGTTGACCATATGTGAAGAACCAGATTGTTCTCCATGATATCAAAGATAATCATGCAAGTCCATGATCATGAATAGTAACACAGATATGAAAGGGGTGGGCATACAGAGACAGATGCATCCATTTTTATGATCACTGTGCACTCGAAAAGTGCAAGGGAAATCCTAACTTGAGATATGAAAAAAGAATAAATAACTTGAGAAAAATTGTAAACAATAGGAAATAGTCATTCAGAACAAAGCATCCAGAAAATTTGCTTTTAACCAGAAATATTCATTAGGGTGTTATATTAAGTGTGTGGTGGCTAAGTGGTTAAGAAGCTTGCTTTGTTAGCTGGAAGGCTGGCAAGTTGGCAGTTCGAGACCCGGGTATTGCATGACGGTTTGAGCACCTGTCTCTGTCCCAGCTTATGCCAACCTAGCAGTTCAAAAGTAAGAAATTGCAAGTAGATGAATAGGGACCACTTTGGTGGGAAAAGATCTTTGGGACATGAAAGGAGCTTCATCCGGGATTCTCCTGAGTGTAGTTTCTCCAGCAAAAATCCTTTCAACCCAGAATAATTTCTGACACGAAATTATTATCATCACAGAAATAAATTACTTTACCTTATAACATAGCAACACTAACTTAAAGTCATTAGTATAAGTGAGTAAAGTTTTAAGATTATTATTATTATTATTATTATTATTATTATTATTATTATTATTATTATTATTATTATTATTATTATTATTATTATTATTATTATTATTATTATTATTAACAACTATATATAAGTATACCCTATTTTGGCAGAGATCCCAGACAATTTGCATCTGTAAACAGTAGGTCAGATCTTCAAGCGAAACCGGCAGATGCCAGTTGCTGGGTTTAGACTATGAAGAGGCTTGTATTTATACTTTGAGCAGGTGATGTATTTAACCCAGTACCACTTATGGAGCAACCTGGCAAGACTTTGCTTGGCAACTAAGCACTGCTTCGCAGGCTAGTGAGGGCAGTTTCAGTGTCCCTCATACTTGTCCTTTCTTCTTCTTTTTCTAACTGTCTTGCTGAGCAGTTTTACCCCTGTTTTAATTGATTCATGTAAGTTCATAAAGCTTCAGACATTGCTTTTAAAAAGTAAATGGTTTCATGCCACTTTTTATTAATTTAAACCCTCTGACAGGTTGATATAAGCAATATAAATATAAATTAAAACCACATCCCTGCTATCTATTACAAACAATTTAAGACAATTTAAAAGCTTTTCCGACTAGGAAAATTAACTTAAACTGTATTGTTTGTTTGTTTCCACTTATTAGCCAACTCAGGGCGGCTAACAAAGTATCACAAAGCATCACAAAATATCAGGTAATCTGTAGTAAAAGTAAGGATGAAATGATCAGACCAGTAATGTGCCAACTGAGTTTCAAGGCTTTTAAATAAATTCCTAAACAATTTACTTTTGCATGCTAATAATGCCATCGCTTATACAGAGAAATACAAGATGATTCACTGTCACGCCACAGCTTAACAGCAAATGAGAACATACGGCAGTTGGAAGGATGGTATTATTAGATTTCACTGCCATGTTCTTATAACACCATGTCATCACTTAAGACAAGGATTTGTTTGATCTATTTAGGAGGCAACTAATTCATCGTCACAACCCTATTAAAATGTAGAAACAATGAAATTTCTCCTGTCTGCTCCTCGTTGTGGCAACCCTCAGTTGCTGGAAAGCCTAATAATACATTGTTTAGAAATGGTTATAAAAATGTCACCTTGAAATGTAGTTAAAATGACAAACAAAAAGATAGATTATAGAGTGGGATAACAGAAAGGAAGCTATCAACAACTTATTATGATGACGGCTCTGCATCAGTCCACAACCGCAAACAGGATGCCACTATGGGTCAGTTACTATGGCCCTCATGTACTGCCCGAGGGCTTCTCATTGAGTCATTTGTTTGCCCACCATGTAGGCAAATTCCTGGACGCAATGTAAGTTTTTCCTCTGAGCCAATGCAATTGTTTTTTGGGGGAATGATATACAGAAACAATATGCTATAAAGATGCAACTAGATTAAAGTCAGAAGGACATGTAATGGCCAATGTGCACAGAGGTGAAAGGAAAGTCTGATGTTGCATAACGTACAGGTAAAACTCGGATAAGTAGAATATCGTGCAAATATTCATTCAGTCCAGTAATGCAACTTAAAAGATGAAACAAATATATGAGATAGACTCATTACATGCAAAGCGAGATAGTTCAAGCCTTACTTTGTTATAATATTAATGCTTATGGCTTACATCTTATGAAAACCCCAACCCTCCAATCTCGTGTACCCCATAATCATCACATAATCTCATGTACGCTATACGCCATGATCATCACAATTATAACGAATTAAAGCATGACATCTCTCGCTTTGCATGCAGTGAGTCTATCTCATATATGTGTTTCACCTTTTAAGTGAAATGAATGAACATTTGCACAATATTCTAATTTTCCAAGTTTTACCTGTATATAATTAGAACACCAAATATAAGAAATACGAATCAATGTAAACTATAAACCATAAAGCAAGAAATGTAACATTTAAGCATTGCAATTCTTGGTAGGAGTGAACTAAACTGGACTGAAATAGGACATTTTTAGTTAGACAAATACCAAGTATTTTAGCCTGAAAATGACACAATCAGAAGAAAAAGGACTCTAATACTGAGATAAGATATAGCAAGACATTTAGGGAATACAATACATGGTCAGACCAAACCTCAGGATCAGAAATGAAGCAGGAGAATGAACATAAAATTCTGTGAAGTTAATAATCTGTTTATTGCAAATATATAATTTAGACAACCAAACAGACCACTTAATACTTGGAGATCCTCAAATGGCCAATAGAGAAACCAGACTATACAACTAGATGTAGGACATGGAGAAACTGTATATCTTGCAAGACAAGACCAAGAACAGAATGTGATATTGACCATAAATTGTTAATATCAAAAATTAGAGTAAAGCTGAAAGAGAACACTAAAAGAATCTTAGTGCCAAAATATAATTTAAATAACATTTCTGATGAATCTAAAGTCCACATAGATTTGCATTATTAAATTCAATTGACTAGAATGTTGGACTGAAACTGAGGTTGTTGTACTTTGGGCACATTATGAGAAGACCAGACATGCTGAAAAAACATTAATACTAGGAAAAGTTGAAGACAAAGAAGAAAATAGGAAGATCAAATATAAAATCAATTAATTCCATAAAGGAAACCACCACCTTCAGCTTGAGATTTTGTTTATTGGTTAACACAGCTGTCTTTGTACTACTGTTCCTGTTAATGTTTAAATAAGAATACATTTGAGGTACACGCAAGAAGCAAAATATGATACTCCAGACGTATAGAAACTTTTTAAAAACCTTGCAGTGGACATGTAAATAGGTACATTTTCATATATCTATATTAGTCAGTGTTATGGATGAAGATATAACTCACTCTACTTCTTCGGTTGATATCTGTTCAGCAGCCAAGCAATCAGTCTCATACTTTTTCTTCAGACCTTTCAGGTATATTTGCAAGCTGTCTGGATCCAAGCGAGAATTGCGAGCAGTCTGAATCAATCTGTTTGCTAAATGATATATAGCCCTCTGTTTTAATGTCTCAGGAGAACATTTGTGTTGTTGCTGTTATTTAAAAAACATGTGGACATATTAAAATTTAGATTGTGAAAAGACATAACGCATAAATTTGTAAAGACTGTTCTACAATCTCAGCTGCCCAATATTATACTCTAATAAATCCATAGGAAGCACAGGGGCTTGTCTACACTAGCCCTGCTGGACATGTATTTGTTGTTGTTCAGTCGCACAGTCGATTCCAACCCTTTGCAACCCCATGGACCATTTTCCTCCAGGCACCTCTGTCCTCCACCATCCTCCTCAGCCCGCCCAGCTCTGTGCTCATTACGCCCACAATACCATCTATCCATCTCATCTTTGAACGCCCCTTTCTTCTCTTGCCCTCCACCTTTCCCAGCATCAAGGCCTTCTCAAATGATTCCTCCCTTCTCATTTGATGTCCAAAGTACTTTAGCTTCATCTTCACTATTTGTCTCTCCAATGAACAATCAGGGTTGATTTCTTCTAATATTGACCTATTTGTTCTCTTTGCTGTCCAGGTGACTCTCAGGACTCTCCTCCAACACCACATTTCAAAGACGCTCAGCTTTCCTAATGGTCCAGCTCTCACACTCATACATTACCGGGAATACCATTGCTTTAACTATGCGAATTTTTGTTTTCAAGGTGACGTCTCTGCTTTTCACTATATTCCCCAGGTTTCTCATACCTTGTCTCCCCATAATCAGTCGTCTTTTTATTTCATGGCTACAGTTGCCATCTGCAATGATCTTAGATCCTAGGAAAGTAAAATCTGTCACTGCTTCTACTTCTTCCCCTTCTATTTTCCAGGGACTGATTGGACATGTTGCCATTATTTTGGTTTTCTTGATATTAAGTCTCAAGCCAGCTTTTGTACTCTCCTCCTTCAATCCAATTAAGAGGTTCTTTAGGTCTTCCTCACTTTCTGCCATTAGGGTGGTATCGTCTGCATATCTCAAATTGTTGATGTTTCTCCCAGCAATTTTAATCCCATACAGTATTGTGATTCCTCCATCCCTGCATTGTGCATTACCCATTGTTGTGAACCGCCCGGAGTCGGCTTTGGCTGAGTGGGCGGTATAGAAATTTGACAATAAAATAAAAATAAATAAAATAAAAATTATGTGCTCCGTGTATAGATTGAATAAGAAGAGTGATAAAATGCAGCCTTGTCTTACTCCCTTTCCTATTCCAAACCACTCTGTCATTCCGTGTTTTGTCCTAACTGTTGCATCTTGGTTCGTGTACAGATTTCTCATGAGGCATATGAGGTGTTCTGGTATTCCCATCTCTTTAATTACTTGTCACATTTTGTTGTAGTCCACAGTCAAAAGCCTTGGTGTAATCAATAAAACAAAAATAGACTTGTTTCTGGTATTTCTTTGTTTTCTCCATGATCCAACATATGTTGGCAATGTGGTCTCTAGTCCCCCTGCCTCTTCTGAAACTGGCCTGCACCTCTGGTAGTTTTCTCTCCACATGTTGCTGAAGTCTATGCTGTATTATCTTGAGCATCACCTTGCTGGCATGTGGGATGAGCGCAATTGTTCGATAATTTGGGCATTCTTTGGCATTGCCTTTTTTGGGGATTGGAACGTACACTGATCTTTTCCAATCCTGTGGCCACTGTTTTGTTTTCCAAATTTGCTGGCAAATTGAATGCAGTAGTTTAATTCCATCATCTTTTAGGGTTTTGAAAAATTCAACTGGGATACCATCATTTCCACTAGCTTTATTGTTTGCAGTGCTTTTTAGGGCCTTTCTGACTTCACTCTCCAGAATGTCTGGTTCACGTTCAAATTTCTCATTATTGTTATTATCAGGAGTGTTGAGGTCCTTTTTGTAGAGTTCCTCTGTGTACATCTTTGTTTGATCTCTTCTGCTGCAGCTAACTCCTTTCCATCTTTGTCCCTTATCATGGTCCTTTTTGCTTTAAATGTTCCCTTGATTTCCCCATTTTTTTTGAAAAGATCTCTAGTCCTGCCTCTTGTTGTTTTCCTCCATTTCTTTGTACTGTTCATTCAGGTAGTTTTCCTTATCTCTCCTTGCTTTTCTTTGAAATTCTGTATTCAGGTGATTGTATTTTTTTCTTTCTCCTTGGACTTTTGCATTCCTTCCTTCCTCTGCTATTTTAAGGGCCTCAACAGACAACCACTTTGCTTTCTTACGCTTCTTCTCTTTTGGTATGGTTTCTCTTGCTGCCTCCTGCATGATGTCCCATGTCTCTGTCCATAATTCTTCTGGTACTCTATCAGGTACAGGACATTAAATCTGTTCATGACCTCCACCATGTATTCTTTAGGGATGTTGTGTAGGTCATATCTGTCTGGTCTAATTGTTTTCCCCATTTTCTTTGGTCTAAGCCTGAATTTTGCGATCAGTAGGTTGTGATCTGAGCCACAGTCTGCTCCAGGTCAGAATGCCTTTTTAAAAGTCCTTTGAGGTCAGGGGGAGGAGCCAAATGCTATTTCGAATTTTACTTCTCCGATGGGGCTGCAGCAGCCCTGAAGCCGCCACTTTGAAGCTGATGGGAGAAAGGCTTTGTCACCTGTAAAGCGACCTTACTCTATTTTATCTGGTGAGGACCTCAGACACGTGTTCTCTGTCACTCTGCCCAAGCTGTGGAAATCCCTTGCATGGAAGGTCAAGCTGGCTCCCTCTTTGCTGTCCTTCCATAGAGAGGCAAATACTTTTCTCTTCAGGCAGGCTTTTTTCAATAAATGGCTTCCTAAGAATTGGGCTGTGGTTTTTGTTTTGTTTGTTTGTTTCATTTCTTATATTATTATTAATATTGCAAGCTGCCCTGTGCCCTCTTGAGGAGAAAGACTATAAATACTTTAATCATAATAATCATATTGCAAACTACTTTAATTGTTATTCTGTTGTCTGAGAATGCAGGAAAGAGAAAAAGAACAAGAGGAGAGAGTGAGCAAGTGTTGGTAGAACTTATTTTCAAGTACAGTAAATGTGCTTTACGATTAGCATGAGAGACTAAAAGCTAGTTGTGATTAATAGGAGCTATATATTACTACTACATACCAACATCTGTCTACCAATAAGAGTTACAATCTCTTTCGCATCCACTATTATTGATGGTGGAAGGGATGAAACTTCTGCAGCTTTCAAGCCTAAATATAAAATATATTAAGAAGTTATTTACCATCAAAATCAGATTGCCTTATCTTAAGTTAAAATATCAGACTGTCCAATGTTAATGTGACAATAGTTAAAATATTAGGAGCATATCACAAGCGCAAATATCCTCCAGTTCAAATTCCTGCATTTCCCCCTCTATCAGGTTTAACTCTGATTTCTTACTACACTAATATCAATGCTAACTAGTCTTAGGCAGCATTAACTATAGGTATATATGTCCCTAAACGAAATGTGGGAGACTTTTTTCAGCTCAAAGCTCAAATTTAGTTTTAGAGAAGTTCTGGTTTGTTAAAATATCAGTAATGAGAAGGACATTATATCAGCAAGGTACTGCAATAGTGAGAGTAAATAATGAGGATACAGAAGAAGTGAAATTAGAAGCAGGTACTAGGCAGGGCTGCCCACTTTCCCCAATTTTATTTATTATGGCAATGGAAATGCTGGCAAAAGCTGTAAGGGAAGATAAAGAAATAGATGGGGTCTTAGGCAATAAGATAAATCTTTATGCAGACGATACTTGGATAATAACTAAACATCCGGTAAAGGCATTGGATAGAATACAAACGTTATTAAAGGATTTTGAAGATATCACGGGTTTGAGAATAAATTGGGATAAATCAGAAATGATATTATGTAATATGAGTAAAGAAGATCAACAAAAGATAAAGGGAAAAAGTAACCTACAAATTAAGGATAATTTGAAATATTTAGGGATAAATATTTCAAATAAAATTGAAGACCTTAAGAAATTGAATTGCGTAAAATTGAAAAAAGAATTTAAGATTAGAATACAGGGGTTACAAAGATTGAAGTTGTCTTGGTTTGGAAGAATAGCAATGAGTAAAATGATGTTATTGCCAAGAATCAATTTTTTATTTGATGCACTTCCAATTCAACTTAAGGATAAGGAAATTAATGAGTTTCAAACAATGATTGATAGTTTTTGTAACCGGGGGAAAAGAACTAGATTGGCTAAAAAGTTTTGGTATTTATCCCAGAAAGATGGGGGATTAGGAATGCCAAATTTAATGACATACTATAGAGCATTTCAAATTAAGAACGTTGTGAAGATTTTAGCAAGGGAAAAGGTAATTTGGGAAGAAATTGAAATGAAAGAACTTAGTTATATGGGGAAAAGTTTTTTTAGGAAGTGGCATTGGGAAAGTAGATATTAAAAATAAAATGATGAGGACATTAGGAATATGGAAAAAAGTGAGGAAGGTGTTGGTACCAGATACTTCCCCCATTATTGAATTGGAGGATATTGCAGATTTTCCAATAAAAATTAATGAAAGGATTAAAGAAGTATTAAAGAAGTATTAGATAAAAATGAAGTTTTCCAGCTGAAAGACTGGATACGGGCCTGTAGAGATAATGAGAGAAAAACAACTTTGTATTTACAAATGAAATTGAATTGGCTTCAGATAAGCATGTAAATAAGCGGAATTGTAAATTTTTGAATGAAGCTGGATTAGAAAGAGGACTGAATTTGAAGAACTAGTTCTAAAAATAAGAAAGGGACAAAGATGAATAAAGGGGCTGGTGAGCAAAATATATATAATGATAAACAAGGAAGGTAATCCACAGGAGGAATTGAAAGTAAGATGGGAACAGGATCTAGGGATAAAGATAGAGGATAAAAATTGGAAAAATAAATGGGAGAAAAGAATTATGAGAACTCTGTCGGTAAGAGTAAAGGAGCACAATTATAAAATGTTGTGGAGATGGTATTTGACCCCAGTGAGATTACATCAGATAAATAAAAAGAATGATAAAATGTGTTGGTGTTGTAAGACTGCACTGGGTATATACGAGCATATGTGGTGGAATTGTAGAGTGGTAAAGAATTTTTGGGAAGGAATTGAGAACGAAATAAATGAAATTATGGGAACAAAAATCAAACTGGGTTCAAATACCATAATGCTGACAGATGTGGAAGATATAAACTTAAGCAAAGATTAAAAAGCGTTATTAGAAATAATGCTGACAACGGGTAGAATGTGTATTGCGAGAAAATGGAAAAATTAAGTTAATATAAAAAATGAGGAATGGTATAAGGAAATGTGGGATTTAGCATTGAATGATAAGTTAACACATGAGATAAATATGAAAAAGAGTATTATTAAAGAAAATAGATTCTGGAAGGTTTGGAAAATCTTTGTGGATTACTCATTGAAGGGTGAAGAGTTGAATAGACCTGTACCTGCTCACAAGAGCTTTTGGGAATGATTTTACTGAGAAACTCCGTGCTCTCCAGGGCAATGTAAATAACACATGGTGGTTAGTTTTTTCTTTTTCTTTTTAATATTGGTTAAATTGTTTATTCTTATATTTAGTTTTGTTATGTTTGTACTAAAAGTATGAGCTAGAATTGTGACTTGGTGGATATAAGATATAACAGAGAGTATGTAATGTACACTGAGACGGTGAAAAAACAAAAATCTCAGATTTGGTATTAGATAAAAATTTAGTATTAATAAATATAATTACAAGACTGAAGGGGGAAGCAATATAATACCGAGTCACAATAGAATTATAGATTTATGATTTGTTGTTGCTTTTATTATTGTATGTGATTTTGAAGTTGGTCTTTATTGTAGTTATGTTAAAAATTCAATAATTTTTTTTAAAAAAAAGTAATGAGAAGGACCAGGAGAAAAACATGGGGGCAAAAAATGGCAGCACATTTTAGCTTAAAACTTAGTGTTAGTAGCTAAACTTTAAGAGAGGTATTTCATCCTTTTAGAAAAGGAAAATAAAAAACTGTTAAAACCGTGGCAAGTCGCCAAAAGACGGTGCCATGAGGAAGGATACGTGGCCATCTGAGAAAGCCCCATGGCCTAAGGCTCTCAATCTCTGCCTCAAATCATGGCTATAGTCAATAGGGAAGGGTGCAGGATTCATTTTTGAGCTAGATGGAACAAAAGAGTACATGGTTCAATGCTCCAGTATTTTAACCTTGGCCAAGAGTTCAACATTGTTGGATGTTGAAGCCAAGCTTCAAATCTTTTTAAATAAAAATATTGTAATCCTTGTACTACATTTCCTTTCTCCCTTCTTTTTTTGGATACTACAATTTGCATATTTAAATATCAGACTAAAATGGCTACCATTCAAAATAATTTAAATATCAGAATAACTCATGGAGACATGTGAACTGTAGTTGGGGGATGCCTCCCAAAACGTGTACATATAATGTTACTTATGGAGGGAAGCACTTGCTCAGCTGAAACAGCCATCACATTATATTCAGATGCTGCTACAGCTTTTTGCCAACTTGCATCATATTTTTTCTGTAACATGCTAGATAGAAGAGCTTTTTATTGAAAAAGAAGAAAAGAAATGTGAACGCCATTACTTAATATCATTATTAGTTTGTTGTTTTATCATTTAATTTCCATCTGACCTTATTGCTAACATTTCTCTCTCTATAGTCATCAGTATAACATAACTGCCAACTAAAGATAACACTCCATCTATCTGATGAAGCTGTTGGTCCCATAAGACTCATTTTACTATAACCTTCCTTTCTATCTTCACAATGATAATTCAACTATTACTCAAACACAGAAGTAGGAAGGAAAAGAAGTGGAACATTTTGGAAAATGGAGACAATGAAGACAACAACCATAATCTGTAATACAACAACCATAATCTGTAATACAAATCTTAATACATTGCTGCTAGAAACTAACACAAATGTATAGTCTCAAATTCGGTAAAGGTTGCCCTTGCTCAAAAGCCAGTTGTATCTGACTCTAGTTCAGTGCTCATCTCTGTTTATAACCAAAGATGGAGTGTTCTCTGTGTCTGCAGACGTTTCCGTGGACATGTGTCAAGCATGAACGCACGTAACACTGTTTACCTTCCCACCAAAGTGATACCTACTTATCTACTTTCAATTTCTTGCTTTTGAACTGCTAGGTTGGCAGGAGCTGGGACAGAGACGAAAGCTCACTCTGCCATGCAGCACTCAGGTCTCGAACTGCTGACCTGCTACCCTTCCAGTTGTCAAGTTCAGTGTCTTAACCACTTCAGCCACCAGTCTCAAATTAGCCAGGGCCTAATTTGACTGGTGCTGCAATGCAAGTGCAAGAAAATTTCCTCATGTTTGCTTTTGTAGTTGGCTAAGAATTAACGCTGGAGGGCTTCCCAACCCTTTAGAACACATGTTTGTTATACATGGAAAAAGGAGATTGCACGTCTCTTGATTCCACTGGATTTTGCTATTTTGGCCAGTAGAAGTCCAGGTCTAGATTCCACTCAAAGAGTAATATGCACACAATCCCATCTACTTCATGGGACCTCTGCACATTAGGACTACATTCAACAAGCCTGCATGACCCTGGCCTTGACAGATCAAACTCATGTACTCTTGCTTCAACTCTTTATATCAATGTTCTATTAATTTTAATATATTCTAATTAACTATATTGTACCTTACCATAGTTTTTTTCTTCTGTATGTCCTTTGGAAAGAATATAGGTATAAGCAATTTTCTCCCTAATCCCAGCATTGCTTCTCATGTGTTGCACTTCAAAGTAATTGTTTTCCACATTAGGATATAAGGTATCAATTTGGCATAATTCCAAAAAATGAGTAGCAAAGAGTGTAAATGCCTAAAATAGGAAACAACAAGTTAAGCGTAAATTATTAGAATGAAGAGAAAGGAAAAACAGGTAAACAAAACAGGTGCTTATTGGTTAAAATATTAATATTACCTTTAGGTTGAGAAGATATTCACAGACTGCATAACATATGCCAATGCCTTCTTCAGGACTAGTACCTCTGCCAAGTTCATCAATTATGATAAGTGATTTGTCATTGGCATTTTGTATGATGTATGTTATCTAGAGAAAAAGATATCAAATTTTATGACTAGCTCTAAATACAAGGATAAAATCTGTTAATGGGATTTATCATTTCCTCTCCAAAATTCAAACTATGAATTTTACTTTAGTTACATTTAACCAGTTACCATTTAAAAGCAGAACATTCATCAACACACAACAAGAAAGAGTTTTCTACTTGCTGGCTTTTCATAGGCCAGCAGGAGATTTTAAATTAAAACCAAAGCCAGGTAGACCTGAAGGAAATGGGTTTCACTCCAGTCTATCTGCTTGATATAAAAAAAAGGAGTCGAGAGACTTCTCTAGCTAGTTGGCACCTTGTTGGCTTGTTCAGCAACTGAGACTGTAGCCTTTCCTTCCAAAAAAGCTTTGTGTTGTTTTCTTTGTATACAGGTTAAGACAGTCGGGGGTGGGGGTGCTGCTTAGCACTAGGCCAGTGATGGCGAACCTTTTAGAGACCAAGTGCCCAAACACTGCATATGAGCTTTACCCCAGACGGGAGGTAGAAAGTGCTCCTATTAGTCTGCTGGGCAGAGGGGTGGGGCGAACTCTGTGCTAGGGTGACAGCACATATGCCAACAGAGAGGGCTGGGAGTGCCACGTCTGGCACGCATGCCATAGGTTCGCCACCACTGGTATACATGTACCTTACGTGACCACAAAATTACATACAGCGCATGGTGATACAGTGTCATAAAAATGATTAGCTTAGAGCAGCAGTAGGCAGTCTGTCAATCAAAGGTCTTTTTGTTGCTCCCAGAGCACCCATTGGACTGTTGGGCAGAGGGGTGGGGCGAACTCTGTGCTGGGGCAACGGTGCACGTGCCCACAGAGAGGGCTGAGTGCCCCCTCAGGCACATGTGCCATAGGTTCAACACTACTGTACTAAGCAAAAAAAGGACACTTCTGCATTCTGTTCTTTGCAATAATTTTACAAAGATTAAAACAGTAGTCATATCCTGCCTATTGAAAATTGTTCTCTGGAGTAAAGCAAGAAAGCTCTTATCTAATGTAAACCATGGTGTTGCCAAAAATAAAAAGTACAATAACTCTAAAAGCCAAGTATGTCTTTAAAGTGAGGATGAGATTTTACATTTATGTATTGATTGATTTGATTTATCTCTCTCTTTTCTCAATGAGCTGGGACTGAAGATTAAATGACATGTAGATAAAAAAAGATTTTAAAACAAGTATGGATAAAACAGTCAAAAGATGATTCTATTAAAATGCAATTAAACATTGAAACACTTTTTAAAAAAAATCAGTTTTATAAAGTCACAGGCACGAATCTATTAAATTACCCTTTTTAGCAACTGCATAGCTGCTAAAGTTGGCCAGTAAAAGGGCCTTTGGCTGACAGCATAAAAACAACAGGTGGGAAGATAGCAATTGTAAAAGGCAATATATGGCCTTTTGGGTTGTATTGTTTTTCACAATATTAAAAACTATAGGACGGAGACTGGTATTTCTGTAATAAGGCTTCTTCTGCCTCTTCATCCTCCTGCAATCTCCTCTGTACCAAACAAACTCCTGTAATTCAGGAGACACTCTTGAATGGCAGAAGATATGAGATTAGGAGATTGCAGCTGCAAACTGGCAAAAAAACTGGATATCTCCTTGCATGATCAAGTGGCTTTTTTGTTTCCTTCAGAGTTAGGTTTGCATTCCAGACACTCTATATGTTGCAATATTCATATACAATACTTATAACCCACTCATCTTGGCCCAGAGGGCTGCATAGCTAGACAAAGTGAATTTAGCTTTAAAAATGACATTTGGATAGGTGAAATTGGGAAGGCACTGGTCTGTTTTTTAAGAAACTAGCATAGATGCCCGTCTTCGACAGGGGTTATTGGGGAGACTCATTGGGGAGGTTCGGGGAATTTCTTTCCTCTCCCCCGCCCCCCCAGACACTGTTTACGATGGCCCCGGGCTCCTAGTGTCTCTTTCCACTTTTTGTGTGTGTGTGTGTGTGGGGGGGGGGGGTGTGGACCAGCCTGCGAGATGGTTGTGGGCCTCGGCTTTTCAATGCAGCAACGGCGTTGGGTGAGAGTGGGATGTTGGGGGAGCTTACTTCGCCGCACCCTCTCTGGAAGGAACAGGGCGGCCCCATTGGGTGGGCTGTTTGGGAGCCGCCTCCACCATGCCCGCACCCCCTCCGCCACCTTCTCTGCACCGTGTCCGCCGCAAACTCACCTTCCGCCGTTGCCACCTCGGTTGTTTTCTGTGATTTTGCAGCGAAAGGTCTGCCCGGCCTTCTCTGGAGCCCCAGGTCCGTAGCTGTGCTCCCTTTGCCTGCTTGAGGTGGCAACTGTGGTGGTTGAGGCAGAAAGAAGGTGGCAGCAGAGGTGCGGACGGGGAGGTGTGTTCGTACCAGACTGGTCGCCGGGGCCTCCCGGACGGTCAGTGCCTTCCGGAGTGGGCTCCGTGAAGGGCACTCCTCCGCCTTTTCTGTCTTGCCCGCGAGTGGCATCTGGAGAGGGCTTCACGAAGGCCGCTTGTCCGCCCTCGCGGCTGAGGGGAGCAAGGAGGCGGCGCCATTGCTCCGGAGAAGGGCAGGCTGGCCTTTTGCCACAACCCACCGTCCCTCTTTTGGCTGGGTGCATTTCCTGCCGGTGCGATTCTGTGATTCGGGGGGGGGGGGGGGGAGAGTTGCGCTCGTCAGCCTGCCTGCCTATTTGGAAATTTCCCAATGGCTGCTCCCTGCGCTCGTGGCAGCCGTTGCTTTGTCCACACGCTGGCTGGCCTCCCTGATTGGCTGCAGGTTGCTGCAGAGGATGCTGGAAGGTGTAGGTTTTTTTGTTCAATATGTGGGGCAGAGGACCCACCCGCGGCCTCGGTATACTTGTGGCGCTGATTTCTTTTGGGCAAGGTATGTGTTTGGCTTGCATCACGGGATAGGCTCCACGGTGTGGAAACGCATTCCGCACACGTACAGCCACATCCTTTCCTTATAGGTATAGATAACCTATAGTTTATGGACAAAGATCTACTAAATTTCAGCCTATATATCTAATCTTTGACATGTAAGGAGAACAGCTTAATATTTACATGCAAATAAAAATGTACAAACCCATAAGCCAATCAAATATTAATCAAAGATGATGATAAAACATCCAGTAAGCACAGCTTAATACCTCTTTCATCTCCTGCATGAATGTTGATGAATTTGTTTCAATATCATCATCCATACCTATTCTAGTAAATATTTGCTCAGCAATCCTAAAAGAAGAATATTCTGCTGGAACAAAAGATCCTGTAGATTAAAGAAAAGGGCAAATAAATGTGAGGAAATTTTAGTAACATTACAGCTAATTAATGTTAGCTTTATCAAATTTTTTTCTAAAAAGCTAACATTAAATGACATTTTATTACTCCCCACTTTTCCCCTTGCATCTGATCACTGGCTCACTAGAAAAAAAATACAACTTAAAACAAGCTATTGCTTACCAATTTGTGCCATTATCTGAGAAAGGGCTATCTGTTTTAAATAGGTTGATTTTCCACTCATATTTGGTCCTGTAACAATAACAAAATTACTTCCCTCTGTGATATAAGTATTGTTGGCAATTGGTTTCTCGACAGCTATTTTCTCAAGAACCGGATGCCATCCTTGCTTTATTGCTAATGTGTCAGTAAATTCTGGGCGTACTAAAACAAGAAAAAGAGTAAGATAGTAGGACATTGAGTATCAAACTGTCATTAACAAGAATATTGCTATCCAAATGTGCTCCGCTGTCTAGTCATGCCTGCCACATGACCACGGAAACGTCTGCAGAAGCAGACAGCGCTGGCTCTTCGGCTTTGAAACAGAGATGAGCACTGAACCCTAGAGTCGGATATGACTGGCTTTTGAGCAAAGGAAACCTTTACCTTATAGCATATTATAGAAATATCAATTACATTTTCATATTGCCCCATAACGCTTGGTGCACCCTCTGGGCAGTTCACAAGGTAATTAACATTTTGCCCCCAACATGCTGGGGGACACTTTTTTAAGCGGTCTGAAAGAAATGGTTTTGTCATGGCAGATTCTTTCCTTCACATCCGTATCTGTTCTGCTGGCAAGCTTTGTTTTGTGACTGATTAATGGAAGATGATCTCAGGCTTAATTTGCAAGTCTGACTGGCCAGGCTCCCACTTCTGAGGAACCTGTTGTGAGAGGGTAAGGTCGCCCTTGCTTGAAAGCCAGTCGTATCTGACTCTAGGTTTCAGTGCTCATCTATAGCCAAAGAGCCAGCGCTGACTGCGTATGCAGACGTTTACGTGGTAATGAAGCAAGCATGACTAGAAACCAGAGTGTACAGAACACTGTTTATCTTCCCACCTTGATTTCAAACTGCTAGGTTGGCAGGAGCTGGGACAGAGACTCTGTCATGCAGCACTCCTGCCGACCTTCCAGTCATCAAGTTCAGTGCCTTAATCACTAAGCCACCACAGTCCCTTTGTGAGTGGGTAAAAATGGGCTAATCACAGGGAATTCAAATTTTATTTAATATCTAGTTTGACACCAAAATACTTGCACGCAGATGCGGACAGACTTTGATCGGGATATTAAATGAGGTTAGAGCTAAGCAGGTTGAGGAAGGTGGTGGAGGGTAGAGGTGCCTGGCGTGCGGTGGTCCATGGGGTCGCAAAGGGTCAGACTCGACTGTGCAACTGAACAACAGGCGCTATTTGCAGTTGGAGATATAAACTGCTTACGTTTTAGTAAATTTTTTGAAATAAAGCTACTTACCATAATCAGAAAGTGTACAAGCATGGGCAAATGACTGCAACATATCTAGCATAGACACAGTGTCAGAGAGTTTGTACAGGCAATGAATATGTTGATAGATTTCACTCAACAGTTTACATACTATCCTGCAAACACAGAGCATCACAGTATATTTTAGCATTCAAAGTAATTTACAAAAGAAATTTAAAAATAACCTAGTTCCTTGACAACGGTCTGAACTATCAAGAGCATTAAGACCAAAGTTCCAGAAGAAATCCATATAACTAACCAGACATAGGTAACACAGAAAGTAAGAGAACACTTGTCCTGCCACCAGAATCCTAAATGCTTTTATTCGTTCACCTCAACATAGATTGTATTTCAGTTGGATGCACTTTCACCACCAACCTCCAAAATTCCTAGCAGAGTTCTACACTGACATCTCAGTGAAAAGAAGAACGATATAGCAGTTGCGGAAAGGAAACATTCCATGTGATGAATTAATCTAAGAGGCTGGACATACTTTTGTCATTATAGTTACGACTTTAAATCAAACCATGTTGTGGTGACATCTGGAATAATAAGTACAATAATAACTGGAATAATAAGTGGCCTATCTTTTAAAAAATTGTAGAATTAGAAAAGATGCAGAAAAGAATGGCCAATTAAATGAAGAAATCAAAATTCCTCATGAGGAAAGGCTGAAGTGCCTGGAGCTTTTTATCTTCAAAAAGAGATCAGCATGGAGAGAAGCGACTGAAATTTATATACAGTAACCATACATAGTGTAAAAATGCGAGTAGAGAAATTTTCTTCTTCAAGAACAGAGCCCTTTATAATGTCTGGCAGCAGTTTCAGGATATAGAAATTGCTTCTTCACAGAATGCATAATTAATTTATGGGATTTATAGCCACATTGTGTAGTGGTGGTTGTTCAAATGCCATAGTTCTAGAAGAATATTAGATCTATTATTGACAATAGCTGTATCAACAGCTATTAGATATATTCACAATCAGTATATTTGGGACACAACACAGCAGTCATGTAGAAGATTGTTTTCTTTCCAGATACAGTATTTTGAAGATATTTGTTGGTGAATGAAGTCTGCCTTTTGATTGGGGCCCAATATTTCTTTCCTGGTCCCCATATTTAAATTATCAACTCACAAAAAGCTGGTATAGAAATCAGAAAGTGTCATTTTATGACTACTCTTATTTTTGAAGTTTAGCAATCAGGCTAATAATTGATTTCTTTCATAAATGGTGTTACTGACAGATCACAGTGTTTTATGGAAAAAGCCAGACAAACCAAGCATATCAGGTCCTCCAGTATTTGTTTACACACAGCAGCCACGCAACAAGCATAAAGCAAGCAAGAAACATGCAACAAATATAAAGATGGCAGCGCCAGAATTAGGAAAGGTAGTAAGGGATCTCAAAACTTGCTTGATCGAAAAATGCAAATAAGTCTTTGTAATAAAAATTAATTGTTCACTTGGCACAGTAAATTATTAAAATGTTTGTAAAATATTCTTACAAGTAGGTCATATGATAAATTTCTCTCAAAGACTCTTGGCATCTTTCATTCATTTTCATCAAATCTGGTGATGTAAAGCTATATATGTTTTTCATTTTTGTAATCTGTGAGGAAAAAGTATTGCTTTAATTACGCTTCTAAAATAGAAATGAAACATTAAAGTATGCTATATAAACACAAATAATACTTCCAGAAAATTGCAATAGTGATTGCAAGCATGAGACAAAAAATTTCAAAATATTACTATGATTGTAACATAAATCCATTATCCAAGACTAGAACTAGAAGTGTTGAAAAAGTACTTTTAGCTTAGTCTTCGGGAGAAGCCATCTTTCCAACAGCTTTTGTTCATTCCAGGCTAACAGCACCGTACAAACTGATAATAGCAATAGCAATTACACTTAAGTGCCACCCCACAGCACTTAGTGCATTCTCTGGGTGGTTCACAAGGTAATTAGCACTTTTGCCCCCAACATGCTGTGTACTTATTTTACAGACCTCGGAAGGATGGAAGGCTGAGTCAACCTTGATCCCATTAGAACTGAACTTATAACATTTTGGCTATAGAACTGCAGTTTAACCACAGCGCCATGAGGGCTTTTGCCACATCCTTTTGCTTAAAAAGCATGGAATCATAGGTTGTTCAGCTGTGTCCAAATTCATGCATAAAATGATTTATAAAAAGGACAACGGGAAAAAAGACAAATTTGGCTTAGCTCAAAACATCAAGATTTATGTTTCTATTTTGAACCTGAATGACAGTGGTAACGGTTAAAAAAAACCCTAAATTCAAACGATTCTTGGCTACTATGTTATTCCCCCCCAAAAATCTGCAAACTGATATTTTCCTTTGATATCTTTTCCCCAGTTAAACCAATTAAATTTTCCATCTTAAAGCAGTGTTTCCTAGTTCCACTCTAGCTTATCCTCTTGTATAGGTTCATCAAACTATACATTCTATCCAGAACATATGGTTTCATTACCACCAGTTCAAAATAACTGAGCTACTCTATCCCTACTCAAAAGGTAAAACTTACTATATAAAAGAATAATCTTTGCCATGTTATTACAATGGTAACCTGCTGTCATCTACATAGAAGCAGTATCTCTGCTAAGCATTACAGGGTAGAAATCTAAGCAAAGAGCTGTATTTATGAAATTTAATATAAATTAATTAACTGTAATAGATTCGAGAAACAACATCTCCAAAATGTGTACCTTAGTAAATTCTGAAGGAAGCTGACCATTTTGTATTGCTGCACATTCAGCATTCATCTGAATAAAAAATCCTCGAGCTGAACTAAAACTTGTCTTCAAAGGAAGGTTATACTTTTCTGCCAGTTGTGCTATCATTCCTTAATAGTAAGATGTAAAACAGACACATTTCTAATATCACAAGAGCAACTACGTTATATGGATAATAAAATTTGTAATTGATATATTAAAAGCCTTGACATTCGTACTACTTAACTGATTAAAGGCAAAAGAGATATCAAGAAGAAAGAAGTTAATAATAGTTTGTTGAATTTATTATTGTTTTAATTCAATAAAAATGAAACGAAAAATCACAACAAAACCAGTTATTAAACCTTCCTCTCTTGATGCAGAATAAAACTTGACAATTAAGGTGCTATATTAAAGTCTATGTTACCACACAGGAGAACCAAGAATCGTTATCGGCTGCAACTCATATCCGAGAATGCATTTTTTCCCTGAAGCAGGAAAAATGCCATTGGCGTGAATTTGTTTAAGGTGGATCCCAGCTTGCCATAAAGCGACCCCAGTGGTGGGCATCAGCAGGTTCACACCAGTTCGCCAGAACTGGTAGCAGAAATTTCTGGCTAGCCCCACCCATCCAAGTTTTGAAGTAAAGTAGTCCTAATTTGGGCGCAATGCAGTGCTTTCCCCCTGGCCATGCCCACCATACTACGCCCACAGTGTGGTAATTTTTTTTTGAGCCCACCACTGAGTGACCCCTACACACTATGATCACGGAGTCATCTCCTGTGGCACATATGACATGAGACATGCAGGATTTAACACCGGGACTGCAATGGACTGCCGCAGCCTTGAGGATATGGACAAGGTGCGCCTTCACAGCCAGTCCATCTGACATGGCCTCTTCCGCCTCCATGACCGTTGGGAATCAGAATGGTTCCTCCTCTGCTCATTTTGTCATTGGGCCCAATAGGATGGTTTCTAAGAATCATACAAATATACATCTCAAAGCAAATCTATACTTTGGTCTCCATTCAACAACATCATAGCGCTAATGCAAGAACTACTGAAATAGTATAATAATAATAATTTTGTGTCAGAAATTATTCTGTGTAGTGATTCACATTTTCAGAGCAAGATCACAACTACACTAAAATGCCACACTGGGACAATTCACCCATGCTCCAATTTGATTTGAAGCTTCTGTTTGTCATATACTCCTTTATGTTAGGACCTAGACAACATATATTAAGGGCCTAGTTGTAGGTTGATAGAAATAATTTGCTTAAAGTTTGAGAATCCAGCCTTTTCTAACAGTTGGCACAAGCCTACTCACTGTACTTGGCACAGTAACCTGAAAGAATTTAATTAGTCGAACTTTTCACCTCAGACTCACAGTTAGGAGGGGGTAAGAGAGAAGCAATGTATATGTGACCTCATCCACTAGATGGGAGGGGGAGTTCAACGTTCACTTGCCTTAGGGCATCCATGCATTGAAATGTACCATATTTGGCCCAGTCTGGCACAGACTAATGCCAACAATCTATAGCACTAAGAGTACATTAACTGTAAGATAATGACGTAGATAGTCTGGCTCAGAATCTTATAAAATACACAAGCAGCTGACAACCCACAGCTGGGGAGAGAAAGCTGAGGAGAAGCTCACAGCTCCGATGAGGGAGGAAACCTTATCAAGATGCCTTATTTGACTTAATGCCAAATGGAAACTTCATGGAGGCGTCTGGCCCGATCCAAGAAGCCAATTAGCCAGAGAAAACAGGTACAGTGATACCTCATACAACGTCCAAACTTGGTTCCACAAGTTTGGACTTTATACGGATTTGGACTTTGTATAAGACATGCAAAATCCTAGCCACGATGCGTCATACAACGTCCAAATCCTTGCCGCAATGCCTCATACAACGTCGTTTCCATAGAGATACATTGTACTGTAACAGCACAGACTTCAGGGCAAAGTCAAGGAAACAGACAGGAAACTGACAGAACTTTAAGAAATCATTGTCTAAAGGCTAAATACATTACAAAAACATGTCAAACAACATGTCAAAAATTCCAAAAAATCCAAAATCACACTCAAAACCACTCCTAAACACTCTTCACCTCATGTAAAACCCACAAGAGCAATGCACACATGTGTCCTGCCTTTTATACTGCCCAGGCACAATGCAACCTGGGAAAAACCCCAATGCCTCATACAAAGTCGCAGTAACTTTGCATGAGGCAACGTTTTTCAAGGAATTTACTTTGTATGAGGTATTACTGTAGCTATGAAAGCTGAATTTATTATGTTTCTTTCTTGCACTCATTGAAGGCTCAGAGGAGAGAGACAGGATTTTAAGAAGCAAGTTTTTAAATGTTGTTCAAATGCCTATTTTATAGAAAATAGCTCTTTTGCTAATAAAGAGATCCTATGCTGATGGAACAGTGTGTTTCTTCAAAGCAAATAGGAAATTGAGAGTGGAAGGTGAGATAAGAAATTTAAAAAGTTTAAACAAAGAGACTATTCCTTTAATTTCCAAAGACTTGGAAACCAGAAGTCCTAAGAAGAAGGGTAGCTGGGCCTGCCTTCGCCCTTTAAGAGAAAGGGGACAAAGTGAAGGGGGAAACTTCAACAAAGAAGGCACAGGGCCACAACTTGGCATCCAAGTATCTCAGAAGGACATACTTATTCACCTTCTATTCTTCCCAGTGCAGCAAGGTGATAGGGAAGAGGCACTACTTATAGGAGTCAAAGGAAACTGACTTCATTTATAGAGCCACCCTTTACCGAGCTAACAGAGAAGCAGGGGAGCCACTTCTCTCACCCAATAATCTACTACAGGCCAGCCCAGAAGCTACCAACGCAAGGCCAATGCACTGGGCATTTTGAAAGTTCCACCGTTCCCTTAACTGATGAGACCCGAGGTGGCTAGCAGAAAATTAATCAAGGGTAAATCAGGTTAGAGTGCCAGCACATGGTCACACCACGTGGGACGGCACGGGCAGAGAGGTGCCAACACTATTACATTTTAAATCACAATCAGTCCTCGCACTGGGAGCTGCAGAATGTTTCAAGAGTTCACCATTTGTACTAGATGCAACAAAGGTCACATTCCAGACCAGTTCGTTCTTCTTTCCTCTGGTCCCACCCAGTGGTGAGATTAAAAAAAATTACTACCTACTCTGTGGGTGGTATGGTGGCCGTGGCCAGGGGAAAGCCCTGTGTTGCACCCGAATTAGGGCTGCTTTATTTCAAATCCTGGATGGACAGGGTCAGCCGGAATTTCTGCTACCGGTTCTGGCGAACTGATGTAAACCTACTGATGCCCACCACTGGTCCCACCTCTGTCTGTCCTTTCTTCCTCCGTTCCTGCACTCTGCCTATCCTTTCATAGTTCTCTATGAAACTATGGCCAGTTTTGTGTGCGGAGAACACAATCCACACTATAAAAAGGAATCAAGTAAAACTAAGTTAGTTAGTTAGTTGGGAAGAGAGGAAATAATGTGGGGATATGCTATCTGGGTCCTGAATATCACATTCCAATAGCCTTTTTTTTTTTAACCAAAGCACCACCTACACACACACATACACACACACCATTTTTACAACAAGGATTGCAACTGACTGCATGGGGGAAAGCCTGATCAAATTGTTCAGGCATGAAAAAAGTAGAAGTTCCTCATCAGGAGTGAAAAAGTCACTGCATGAATTCAATTCAGCTTTTGTGATCAGTAAAAGAATTAATCAGATTTACAGTACACATATTATAAGCAGAGTAAACTCCATGGTTTTTGATGATGTAGCTGGGCACTTAGCAAAACTAGTGGTATTAAGTATGAGTTTTATTGTACAACAGCAGGCATATACCAATAGTGCTACATTGGAGTTAGGACAATAAAATTATGTACATAAGTAGCTAAGTACCTGCAATATCATCCACAATCTCAGTGTATGTTCTCCGTGCAATGTCAAGAAATTCATTGACATTAGGCTTCACTGCATAGCATTTCTGAGTTCTCATATTCAAACATCCTTTTGTATATCTTGTATCATCATTAATGACAGTTTTAATTTTTTCAAGTATGATTCCAAATCTTAAAAAATGCATATTAAAATTTGAAATTACGTATCATATTTTATACTTGCTGTAACTCTCATACAAGACAGCACAGAGGATAGAGTATCAGATTAGAACCAGGAAGCTTGGGTTCATAATCCTACTTGGCTATGGAAATCACTGAATTATAATACTTTAAAGGTAAAGGTCGCCCTTGCTCGAAAGCCTGGCCTCTTAATATGTCAATAATCTATCATATTTTTGTTATTATCCAGTTTAGTATAGCAGATAGAATGCTAGTCTAGGATTCAGGAGATTTGAGTTCGAATCTCCTTTCAGTTATGAGGGATGGACATGGTTAATCACTCCTTCGACATCTCACATACCTCAGGAATCCAACTTTGGATTTGGGACTCAGAATTTTTATTATACACCTATAACATCAAATTGTTACAGATATATAATAAAAACTCTGAGTTCAAATCCAAAGTTATCATGCACTGGTTATTCTTAAAGTCTCGATTAAATTGGCACATCCAAAAACATATTACATAGCAAACAACTGTGAATACGCTACTATTCTTTTTCAATGTTATCAATTACAATTTCATAGAAATCAAGTAGGTTAATTTCTTGCATTTATGTTTATATTTCTTTTGTTTAGATCCATGTAAGCAGGCTTGTATCACAATTACTGCATAGGTTATCTTATTAGTTACATTAGATATATCTGAAACATGTACTGTATTATTATTTATTAAAATGTATTTATTATTTTAACCAAATACGTTATATTTAATTGTATAAGACTGTACTGAGTGATGTTACTGCATTAGTTCAAGGCTCATGACGCTTGCAGTTGCGCATCTTCAGTCTTTCTCCCCAATGAAAGCAGTTTTGTAAATGCTAGTACAACTTCTTGTGCAACTGCTTCCACAACCACTATTGCCATGCGCAGTGAATAACTGTCATATAGCTAATATAATTTTGGATTTAGGTCACAGTCCTATTAGTAAGTACATTTGATATCATTGCAACACCAACTGATACAATGAAACTCAAAACGTTTTAATTATTTAATCAAGTAAAATACATCTTAGAATCAGAAAATGTAAGGCATAATAAAAATGTCAAAACATCCAAGACGAGAGATTATGATGCTGACGACTATACAGTACCTGTTGTCTTCCAGAGAACTATAGTGAGCCTTTAACAATGTTGTCTTGTAGTTCTTTAAAGCATCCTGTTAAAACCAACATTAAAATTCATATATTCAAATGCACACAAATATTAACGGGTTACACAGCTTTTTCTGTAACATACAACGTAATCTTATATGTATCTACTCAAAAATATTTCTTACTATTTCAATAGGTGACAGAGGAGCCTGGTATACTGCAGTCCATGGGGTCACTAAGGGTTGTGTTCAACTGTGAGACTGAACAACAAATTTCAAAAGGACTTATTCCTACGTAAGTGGTAATATTATTACATATATATTTAACTGGAAATAATTTCTTCTGACCTCTATAGGAATAACCTGCGAAACAGACGTACAGTATGTGGAATTGTAATATAAAGAGTAAGCAAGTCCTAGGAAACCTCAAATGGCACCATGTATAAGTTGCTGGGCAAATATGTAAGTCTTGCATTTGCTTTGCACATATGCAATGCTGATGCAGCCATGTACTCCAAGGAGTGAAGTCTGATTTCTAGCCTGCTCCTAGTTCTTATCTATCTGTCTTTTGACAGTGGATGTGCCTCATATGTGTACATATTTGTTGTTGTTCAGTTGCATAGTCGAATCCGACCCTCTGCGACCCCACAGACCATCACACACCAGGCACTCCTATCTTCCACCTTTCTCCTCAAACTGCCCAGCTCTGTGCCCACTGCGTCAACAATATCATCGAGCCATCTCATTCTGTCCCATCCCCTTCTTCTTTTGTCCTCGACCTTTCCCAGCCTCAAGGCTTTCTCAAGTGAATCCTCTCTTCTCATTTGATGTCCAAAGTACTTTAGCTTCATCTTCAATATCTGACCTTCCAAAGAGCAGCCAGGGTTGATTACTTTTAAGATCAACTTATTTGTTCTCTTTGCTGTCCAGGGTACTCTCAAGACTCCCCTCCAACACCACATTTAAAGACGTCTATTCTTCTGCGATCAGCTTTCCTTATGGTCCAACTTTCAAAACCATGCATTACTACTGGGAATACCTTTGCTTTGACTATGCGGACTTTTGTTTGCAAGGTGATATCTCTACTTTTAATTATTCTCCCAGGTTTCTCATAGCTCAGTGATGGTGAACCTTGGCACTCCAGGTGTTCAGGAACTTCAATTCCCAGAAGACCTGATCAGCAGGAGTGCTGACTTGGGCTTCTGGTAATTGAAGTCCAAGAACACCTGGAGTGCCAAGGTTCACCAACATTATCGTAGCTTGCCTCCCAAGAATGAGTCACCTTTTTATTTCATAGCTGCAATCACCGTCTGCAGTGATCTTGGATACTAAGAATGTAAAGTCTATCACTGCTTCTACTTCTTCCCCATCTATTTTCCAGGAAGTGATAGGGCTTGTTGCCATTATCTTGTTTTTTTATGTTGAATCTCAAGCAAGCTTTTGCACTCTCTTCTTTCAACCTAAGCAAGAGCTTCTTTAGGTCTTCTTCATTTTCTGCCACTAGGGTAGTGTCATCTGGCCGGGGGTTGAAAAGCTGCGCTAGCTCGAGCGGCAGAAGACGCCTGCCACACCACCCCTGGACCTCCACCTAGCCGGGGGTTGAAAAGCTGCTCTGGCTTGAACAGAGGCCGCTGCAGGTGATGCCTGCCGCCCCACCCCCGAACCTCCACCTGGGAGATGTTAACAAACTGCTCCCCCCCCCCGGCAGCTGTGGCCGCCGCTGTCCTCTGGGTCCTGCCTGCAGCCGGAAGATAAAGTACGCTGTGGCTGCTGATGCTGGAGGACCTCGCTGCTACCCCCCAGGCCCCTACCATCGGCTGGGGGACAGAAAGCAGCTGTGACCACCGCCGCCATTCTCCGGGCCCTGCCTGTGACTTGACATGATCTGTGCGGAGATGGTTACTTTGTTGGCATGGACTTGTAAATTGAATGTATGGACTTTTAAATGAATGGATTTTTTCCCATTGCAATGTTTTTAATGATGTTTTACTTATGACCTGTATGATTTTGTGATGTTAACCTGTTTTGTGAGCCGCCCAGAATTGAGCAAGCGAGGGGGCGGCATATAAATGTGAAAATTAAATTAAATTAAATCTGCATATCTCAAATTGTTGATGTTTCTCCCAGCAATTTTAATTCCAACTTGTGATTCATCCAGCCATGCAATGAGCATTATGTGCTCTACATATAAGTTAAATAAGCAGGGTGGCAAAATGCAGCCTTACTGTTGTGTATGGATGCAGTTCAGCTGCTCGCCATTAGCGCAGCTGTTGGAGCTCACGTGGCTCCAATTTACCCAATGAGTAACTAGCGTGGGAAACCTTCGCGCCACAGGTGAACTATGTCAGGTATGAAGTACGTCAGAAAGATGTCACTGATACTGCAACCAATAGGCGCCTTCGGGCGAGATTCAAATGTATTATGTACCATATATAAGGAGGCAAGGCTCCGCCACTGCCTCATGTACAGACTGACCATGTTACAATAAAGTAGTGTTTAGCCCATCTGCCAGCTCGTGTGCAATCAATCTGCCTACATCAAATTGGTGACAAAGGTGGGATAATGGCATCCCACAGGGTCACCCTCTCTCCGTTCGATACCTCCCAGCTGGAGTCATGGGACCTCTACGAGGAACAGTTTCTGTACACGATGGACGTGGAGAAGATTGAGGGCAAAGCGCAAAGGCAAGCCTGCCTACTGGCTCAGTATGGGTTGCCAACCCTGGAACTGGCAAGGAACCCTCTGATGCCGAGGGTACTCAAGACGGTACCACTGGCCGAAATCCTCGCTGCCCTGCGGGCACATTTCTGCCCAAAGGTGTCTGTGTTCCTGGCAAGATTGGCGTTTAACCGGTGAGACCAACGGCCTGGAGAAACTGTGGCGGAGTACGTAGCCGCGCTGAGGCTGGCGGCCGTTCCATGCCGGTGGGGAGCCTTCCTGGCCGAGGCGTTGCGAGACCGTCTCCTACTCGGCCTGCAGGATGAAGAGGCTCAGCAGAAACTGTTAGCCCGAGACGAGGACATCACGTTCGAGAAGGTCTTGCGGGCTGCACAAGCTGCTAAGGCGGTAAAGGACGGAGTACGGGCATGCAGAATGAGGTCCGCAGTCCCGGGAAGCCCGGCATCCGTGGCGCAAGCCCACAGCTGTTCGTCACACCGTGCACGAGAGTTGAGAGCTGTGGCGGCCGCCGCCACGTCCTCTTCGGGATCCAGCAACAGCGAACCAGAGGTCCAGAAGGTGAGAAAAGGGCCATCCAAAAAGAGACACCACCGAAGCAAGCCGACGCTGTGAGGGGTGTGGGGGCTCACACGACCAGAAGAAATGACCCTTCAAGAAGGCAGAGTGCCATAACTGCAGACGTTTGGGACACATAGCAAAGGTGTGCAGACAACGCAGAAGCCGAGACCCTGACCAGACCAGCCGCTACGGCTGAAAGGACGAGGCTGTCCGGAAAGTGCATGTGGCGCACACCGTGGTGAGACGTGTGTCGGACCGATGCACCCATTTTTTTGTGAAGGTACTGTTGCAGGGGCCCAAGTAAAGATGGAGGTGGATTCAGGGACCGCCTATTCCATAGTCTCGCAGATGGAGTTTCTGTGAATATCCCCTAGGGACCACTCCAAAGTGAGAGCCCTCAGGACGAACTTGTGGGACGTTCAGGGTAACTACATTCCGATCTTGGGGGTGGGAGATTTCACCGTCCGTTTCAAAAACTTCACGAGGAAGTTGCCCTTGGTGGTTCTTAAGGGGGGATCCAGTTGTCTTCTAGGGACCCAGTGGTTCAAACTGCTGGGCATTGCACTGACTGGCATCAACGCCGTCCGAGGTGACCCCATTCAGAATGTGTGCAATGCACATCCCGCGGTCTTCGAGAAAGGACTTGGGGAGTACAGGGTGCCTCCAGTGGACTTTGATATTGACCCTTCCGTTCGCCCCATATGGCTCAAGCCATGAAGAGTGCCTTTTGCACTAAATGACAAAATCGAAGCAGAACTGGACAAACTGGAGGGTCAGGGGATTTTGGTTCCAGTGGACTGCGCAGATTGGGAGACACCGATTGTAACTGCCATGAAATCTAATGGGGAGGTTAGAATTTGTGCTGATTACAAGTGTACTATCAATAAGGCAATTTGCCCCAATGCCTACCTGGTGCCGGTAGTTAGCCACTTGCTAGACAAGTTACACGGGGGTAAATGCTTTGCGAAGTTGGACCTAGCACAGGCTTACCAACAGTTAACGGTTACACCTGCGGCCGCAGCTGCCCAGATGATAGTTACGCACAAGGGTGCGTTTAAGGTGACACGCCTCCAGTTCAGCGTGAACTCAGCCCCCGGGATATTTCAGGCGCTTGTAGAATGCCTCCTTATGGGTCTCCCCAGGGTCTTACCATATTTTGATGACGTATTGATAAACAGCTGGGGATGAGTCAGAGCTAGCCCAGAGGTTAGACCAGGTACTATCTGTGTTCGAAGGGCTGGGTTACGCCTGAGAAGGGACAAATGTGTGTTCTATGCAAACGAGGTTGAGTTTCTAGGGTTTCGAATCACCCCCGACGGGGTAAAACCATCGAAATCCAAAGTTGCGGCAGTACGGGACACCCCCAGACCAGCCACCAAACCAGAGCTACAGTCGTTCTTAGGGCTCCTGAACCTCTACCACTCCTTCCTCCCACGGAAGGCATCCGTGGCAGAGCCGCTGCACCGCTTACTGAAGAAGGATGCAGTCTGGTAGTGGGGGGAGGGTCAAGAGCAGGCGTTCAATGAGTTAAAGCGGCTCCTCTCTTCCGAGGCGATATTAACACATTTCGATCCCAAAAAGCCCATAGTACTTGTGTGTGATGCCTCACCGGTGGGGGTTGGGGCTGTCCTCTGCCACGTGCTCGAGAACGGTTGCATTCTACTCAAGATCCCTCTCGAAAGCAGAGCGCAACTATGCACAGACGGATAGGGAAGCCCTCGCAATCATTGCAGGGACGAAGAAATTCCATGATTTCTTGTATGGGAGGGAGTTCACCATTGTCACAGACCACAAGCCCCTCCTGGGAATCTTTGTCACGGCCAAGCCCACTCCCCAGATTCTATCCCCACAAATGTTACGATGGGTGATTTTCTTAAACGCGTACCAGTTCACACTGGTACATCGCCCAGGGAAAGACATTGCTCACGCGGATGCGCTTTCCAGGTCTCCCCTACCGGAGCTGGGGGAACCCAAGTGCGAGGTTGAGCAACATCACCAGGTGCTGCTCATCGAGTCTCTCGACTCACCCCCCATTGTGCCCTCAGATATTGCCAAGGCAACCGCCAAAGACAAGGCTCTGTCCCAGGCGTTGTCATGGGTAAAGAAGGGCTGACCCACAACGTCCCCATCCAAAGAACTTGCATCATTCTTCAGGAAACGTTTTGAGCTCTCGTTCGAGAGAGGATGCCTCCTCTGGGGCCAGAGGGTAGTAATTCCCAAGGTTTTTCGGGCCAAGGTGCTCCGTTTGCTACACACGAGTCACCCGGGGATTGTGAAGTCGAAAGCTCTGGCTAGGAGCTATTTCTGGTGGCCCAACATAGATAAGGACATAGAGCAGTTGGTGGGTGCGTGTGAGAGTTGCCAACACTCACGGCCCGAGGACCACAGATTACCCCCCAGGGAGTGGGACACAGCCCGCGGACCATGGTCAACTGTCCACGTGGACTTTGCGGGGCCCTTCCAGGGTACAATGTTCTTGTTAGTGGTTGATGTGTTCTCAAAATGGCTGGAGGGCATTCCAGTGTGAAACCCGTCCTCCGCAGCCACAGTCAAACACCTGAAGAAGGTGTTCACGTGTTTTGGCCTGCCCAATGTGTTAATTTTGGATAACGTGACCACATTCACGTCCACCGAATTTCAGGCATTCCTCGAACGGAATGCGATCAGGCATGTTACCTCCGCTCCATTTCACCCTGCCACTAACGGTCAAGTAGAGCGCCTGGTCTGCACTACAAAGGAGGCACTAAGGAGGATGGGTCCGGGGGATCTGGAGCTACAGCTCTGCAAATTCCTCCTGTGCTATAGGGTTACTCCGCTTGCGTTGGGGCAATCCCCCACGGAGATCCTGATGCGAAGAAGACTCACAACATTATTTGACCGCTTGGTTCCTTCTAGGGTGGAGGATAGAGGCACTAATGTTGCGGTAGATCAGAGGAAAGTGTTTGGGGCAGGCGATCCAGTGTACTGCAGAAATTATGTGAGCTCAGGGCCAGGGTGGGTACCCGAGGAAGTGGTGGAACAAACCGGGCCTGTATCGTATCAAGTAAAGACAGGGTCGGGGTTGCTGTGGCAGAGTCACGCTGATCAGCTTAGAAGTCACGGAAGCCATGGGGGAAATTGGGTATTTTGATGAGTCAGCGTTAGGGTTGCCCGCCACCCACATAACCCAAGGGGGGAATACAGGACTCAGCTTAACAGGCCGCGTAGACCCACAGGAGACCATCTCCCAACCCGGAGATGAACAACCCATTTGATTTTTTTGTTACAGGATGGGGGGAGTTTTCATGAGTATTCCCCCACTCGGCTCAGTGAGCAGCGGGGCTTTGAGTTGTCCCAGAGGTCCCCCCATCCTCCCCTACACAGAGATACCCCATCCCTGCCCTTGCTGGGATTCGATGGGACACTGCAGTTTTCCCGGGGGAAAAGTTCAAGCGCAACAGCTGATTCCAGCAGCACCGCTGAATCAACCAGCTGACCGCAGCACGCCTACCAGCCCCCACAATGGTTGAGGGACCTCGTCCCATCCTAGGGGGAAGGATGTTGTGTATGCATGCAGTTCAGCTGTTCGCCATTAGCGCAGCTGATGGAGCTCACGTGGCTCCAATTTACCCAATGAGTAACTAGCGTGGGAAACCTTCCCGCCACAGGTGAACTGTCAGGTATGCAGTACGTCAGAAAGATGTCACTGATACTGCAACCAATAGGCGCCTTCGGGTGAGATTCAAATGTATTATGTACCATATATAAGGAGGCAAGGCTCTGCCATTGCCTCACATACAGATTGACCATGTTACAATAAAGTAGTGTTTAGCCCAACTGCCGGCTCGTGCGCAATCAATCTGCCTACATCAAACTTGCCTTACTACTTTTCCTATTCCAAACCACTCCATCATTCCGTATTCTGTTCTAACTGTTGCTTCTTGACTCATGTACAGATTTCTCATGAGATTTATAACGTGTTCTGGTATTCCCATTCCACCCTAAAAATCGTCAGTGACAGATCTCTGGAGATAAGCAAGAAGTGAGCCAAGAGTTATGCAGATTAAAGAAAAAGAACAGGAAGAAGCTTTAACAAGTGTAAGACGGAGGGAACATAGTGGTCCTCTGTAATCTCATTTGTGTATTACCACCTCCAGCCTTTTGCTATAGTGGCACTGAAGTACAGAACAGTTTGTTCTGCTTTCATGCAAAAACATGGACATAGAGAGTAAAGACAAGATTACAATTCCAGGACTCCCTGATCTGAAATCTCTAAGGCTGATTATAACGGTAATTGTGTTTACATATGGCTTCAGGATCTGATACCTTCAAAGGCTCCACAAGTTCCAGAGTATGCTTCAAATAAATTAAATTTGTTATTTTCGATTCAGATGCATTAACCTGTTAAAAAGCAGAGACAGAGAGAAAAGGCACACTTTATTATTGTTCTACTGTTGTTTTATCATAATTTGGTCTATATGCTTTTGTGATTATCACTGTTGCCTGGGGTTGTTTTCACCCCTGTTTACTCTGTGTGAATCATGACTAAAATGATGTATCCAGACTGTTAATTAACTTATTTTCCTTTTCCTTACTGAAGTAATTGTTTCTACTGGTTCTAATTTGGAACTACTTACTGATAATAATTTCATGTCAGAAATTATTCTGAGTTGAAAGGATTTTTTTCTGGAGAAACTCCGCTCAGGAGACACCCGAATAAGGCTCCTTTCATGTCCCCTAGATGTTTTCCCACAGAAGTGGTCCCTATTTATCTACTTGCAATTTCTTGCTTTCAAACTGCTAGGTTGGCAGGAGCTGGGACAGAGACGGGTGCTCAATCCATCATGCAGTACCTAGGTCTTGAACTGCCAGCCTTCCGTTCCAACTAACAAGGCAAGCTTCTTAACCACTGAGCCACCCCAGCCCTTACTTACTGATAATAATTCCCCTACTTCCAACACTGAGTGATTCTGTAGCTACATGGTTTGAAGTGAAACAAAAGGGAAAGCACTAATTAAATGAAGTAATGACTTCTCAAAGGGACATGATAATAAAAGTTTAAAGACCAAGACTGTTAAATATTTTCTTTAAATGCCTAATCCAGTCTGGCCAGGTTATCCTGCTATGGTAATAAACACACTGCCAGTGGCTCAACGCAGAGTGTCAGGCGGCGGTTAACTAACCTGACAACCCCGAGGACTAGCGGTCTTGGGTGCCAAAGTCCTCAGGGAAGGGTGATGGTCCCCAAGTGGATTAAATCCCACTTGAATCCATCTTGATGGAGGGCAGCAGTTTCATCAATACTGACCTGGAGCTGAGGAGGACTTTGTGTGCCAAAAACGCTCAGGACTAGAAAGTGACTCGCGAAACTGGATCAGTGATATGGGTGTCATGCTGCGATGCAGAAGGCAGATGAAAGGCCACTGCATTATATTCTCAGGACAGCCTTCATAGCTGATCACCATTATAATTGTCAATATTTGGATTCAGATATGGCATAAGAAGAAATGCCTAGTACAGTACTGTGTGCTGACCTATGTTCCATACGAGTGTATGACCATTAAACCTTTACAGTTGAATATCTTTGAAACCCTCTGGCTAGAATCTTATTTGCAAACATGAAGGATGGCAGGTATTGTGGCTGGAGCACTCAATGCTTGCTATTCTGATTTCTAGCTTGCAGTTATACAAGCTGGAAATCTCCAGACTCAGTACTATAGGGCATTCCATTTGCACAAGCAGCAGAAAAGAAACCATTGTGTGCACAACAGGCTGTCACATACAAGGTAAAAAAGAACAAGATACTAGAAACTATATTCCTTTCTCTCTTTCAAAGCAAAACAGTCAGCCCAAAACAAGGAAGATCTGCATACTTGGTGCACTCTGTAGCTAAGAAGGAGTATACTTATTTGTAAATTAGGAGAATAGTTTTTTTCTTTTAATGCCTCATGTCAGACATTTCACGAAGAAGAATTGGGAAAGGAATAATTGGGAAAGGAATACACTTTTTCATTCTTCAAGACTTTCCATGGACACAAACCTTTTATTGCTAAACACCCCTTTTGGAGAAACTGCAGTAAAATATGAAAAACAATAGCCCCTCACCCACTCCATATTCTTCCATCATCCATGGCTTTGGACAATATCAAAAGGGTCTTGTTCCATGGTAACTGTGGCTTTGACAGGAACACTTTTGTTAGAAGTGGAGGATCCACTACAATATTTGGGGAAAGATTCCCTCTTCTTACTTCTAATACAAAAAATTGGATGGTCCCATGACTATCATACAGACAGCAAAATGCAGCTGTCCAAACATGGTAGGACATCCTAAGAGATCTTTCTTATAAACAAAAATGTACGTTTGGGCTTTTCCCCTCTCTTTTTTTCCCCAAGAAGAAAAGGAAATACACCCTAAAAAACCTGCTGAATGATCACTGCCATCTGGTGGCAATAAAAAATCAAGAAGGAAAAACAGAAAAGCTTATCAATAGTTAGATAAAAATAATAGTGATTAGGCATAGCCTGAGCATAGAAAATTGATACATGAGGAATCATATAGTTAACTACTTGGCACTGATAATAATAAATAAATACTAAACTTAACAGTTTCATTTCCAGAACACAATAGCGCTACATGATTCAATGAAAATTAAGTACGGATAACCCATTTTACATGTTGGGGATTTTTGGGTAAAAAGATTTCCAGTAAGAATTTGCTTACTTCTCCGGCTAGCAGAGCACAATACAGGAAAGACATAGAAAGAAGCAGAAATCAATCCAGTCTGATCATCTCCTTCCTGGCTACACACAAAAGCTAGCTCTGTCTATGGTAAAACAATCACCCTATATGCACTTTAAAGTAAAAAAAGCATATTTGTTTACAGTTATCATCTTTTGTTACAGTCCAAAGTGTTAAAAGCGACAAACTGGGCTTGGAAAGAGACTCCATGCCTGCTTCTAAGACAGGGGTGCCCAAACTTTTTGGTCTGCGGGCCGGCCACATGGTTCATTATGGCCCATGGGCCGGATCTGGCCCCAATGCCAATTCATCTGGCCTGTGAAGCCCTCGACATTCCTGGAAGCAGAAGTAAAACGTGCCCAGATGGGCACATTTTACTTCTGCTGCCAGGAGTGATGAGGGCTTCGTGGGCCGGATGACTTGGCATTAGGGCTTTTTTCCGGCCCACGGGCCATAGTTTGGCCATTCCTGCTCTAAGAGGATGGTGAGAAGGAAGAAGAGAGGGCAAATCAACAAGCAAGAAGAGCCTTGTACCAAATGCCAAAAGCACTTAACCAATCAACTTAGCAGTAAAAGAGAATCAGCTTAAAAAAACCTTCCCACTGATACACAGTGTTAGTGCTTTTTTTTTGAAATAAGAAATGTCAGGGTTTTTAAAGGATAAAATCATAGTTTGGCTTTCTACATTTTTAATATTCATATCTGCAATTTTTGAAGGTCATTTAGATTTAATTCATATTCGAGCAACAGCTAAATGCAAATATACATTGTTATCATTTACAATTTAAGCACACACATACATACACAGTGGGAGATTTCCCCAGAATAAATACAGATACGATTACTTGAGGGGGGGGGGGGCATAAATGACACCTGCTCATTATTTTTCAAACAAATGGTATTTAGATACCTACCGTATCTTGCTTTGGAATTTGAACTAACACAGAAAGTAATTGTTCCGTGTCCAGGAATCTTGAAATAACTGTAAAAGAATATTTCAGCTCAGCTCACAACTGAATTAGATCAAGTGCCAAGATTTAATCCTGTGTTGCTATCAGTGGAGCAGACAGAGTAATCATAATTGGAACTATTGGGGACTCTGGAAACTTAACACAGATCTACTGCACTTTTCATTACCAGCCAACTGGCTTGCATTAGCCAAGGCAAAAAATGGGTAGTGGTTTGCTGAGCTTTTCAGCAAAGCAGATTGTTGTTTTGTCAGTTCTCCACCGTGCACCACAACAGCTGTGCTGGGCATAGCTAACAGGCCTTGGATTTGACTCATATGAGGCAGCAAGTACAGTAAAACCCCGGGTTACGATGGAGGTCCATTCCAACTGCCTCCATTGTAACCCGAAACATCCATAGGGATGCACTGAAAAATAAAAAAATGGTCCTGAATTGATCGTTGTAAACAGAAAAAAAATACATTAAAAATTTGTAAGCCGGGATGGCATTTCCATAAGATTTGCCATTGTGAACCACAGCAAACTTAAACTGAGGTGGTTGTAACCCGGGTTTTTACTGTAGTTTCAGAATTCAGGATTGCCTGTCCCTACCTTGCTCATCAAACACTCTGATTTGTTTTTTCCCCCTTCCTAACTACCTATAAACAACTTTCTACCTGTTTACCAAAAGATGAAGCATAGAATTTAGAGCAAGAGGCACTTTGTTGAGAGGAACTGACACTCTCACGAATGCCCCCTTGCTACCAAACACTTGTACCCCTACATACATTTTTCTCCATCAGCAAAAGTGATTATGCTGCCTGAGCTGGTGCAAATTATTTTGCATGCAAAAAAAAAAGAAAAAAGAAAGGCAAGAGCAGAAGGGAAAACATTGACAGTTGATACTTTTAGCATATGTATATGGCAGAAATGGTTTTACAGCGTCTCAGGCTATATAGCTGATTTTATATACTGTACTACTCTTCAGTCTCCATGAAGGTCCCCAAGAAATATAAAACTAATTATACATTGCCAAGAAACCCAGCTAGCAGTTCATGGATTTGGAGATACTGTACTTTCAACCTTTGTCTTCTTCAAAGAAGAAAATGAGACACTGGAAGCCATTAAGCCAGAGCCCTTAAGAGGAATTGCCAATTATTCTAGAAAAGTAGGATTCCCAGGAGGAAAAAATGTATTTCCTCCACCTGTGGGTGGAAGTCCATATATGCTGTCCTGTGAAGAAACAGAACAGGGGCAACTTTCCATCTCACGAAATTCAAAGGGGCTTACATGAGCATAAGTGTAGATATTAGGAGATAGATTTTTTATTTTGGTTCTGTGCTTGCTGTGTATTTACATTGATGTGTCTTTGTGTGGGGATTTTCAAACTTTAATCTTTTTATCCATTTTAAAAAGTTTTTGCTTTATTTCTGTAAAATAAAATTTATAAAATCCATTCTGGCATTTGGAGCTGGACTTGGTTAAGGGAAACATGTACTAAATCTAGATCTTCAACATTTGGGCTACAGGGGTGCCCAAACCTTTTGGGCTGCAGGCCGGTCATGTGGTTCAGCACGCTGGTCACGTGGTTCCTCCCACTTGAAGCGAAAGTAAAACGTGCCTTGCAATCTGTTTTGCAACAGAATGAGATAGATTTTAAGCTGCCATTTATTCTACTTAAACCAGGGGTGCCCAAGCTACGACCCCCGGGGCCTTGATGCTAATTCATCCAGCCCACACCGTCCTCATCGCTCCCAGAAGCGGAAGGTGAAAGCAGCAGCAAGATTTTACACAAAGAAAACCACTCTCCATGACCTTAGCCTGGCTGTGTATATTCTGAGGATTCCTCCAATCTCTGGGTCAGGTCAGACAGGCAATGGAAAGTTAAACTGAGTGCTTGGTTTGCTAACATAAATGACAAGTTTGCACTGCATATATTCTAAGATTCACACCACACTACTGGATAATCAGAGGCCATAAACGTCTGGATAAAACTGAGAAAATATGAAGGAAAATCGTGGTGTTTTTTTCTAAAATAGGGAAAGAGGAGCAAGGGTGAAGACTGAAAATAATGATGAAAAAAGGTAAATAGCTACCTATTCAATGGATGAGCCTTTAGAGAAAAAGAGAAGCTCTCAAGTGTTCCCATTTGCTGCTGCTTTTACTGTGGACAAAAGAAGACTGAGGGAACTACTCAAGGAACAATCAGAGTATGTATGAGGGTGGGGGGAAGGAGAAGTTTCTCAGTTGGCATCAGTTCTAAAATGTTCCATAAGGTGAACTATGCAGTCGCACAATGTGTGGATCACAGAAGACCATGAAGAATTATTAGACTTGCAAAAGTAGAGTATGGGACCACTAATATACGCTAACTGTATACTAATGCTGCAATCCTATGAACTTAATGGGGCTTACTTACCAGTGGAAAGACACATAGAGAATTCAACAAACTGCAAGGTTTGGCTAGGAAATGTAATGTGGAGGGAGGAATTAAACAATCAAATTGTTCCAATCAAATTTGTGTGATTCCCTATGCCTATATTTTAGTTATAAACTAACAAATAAACTAACAAACTTGCAGAAATGTATTCACGATTCCCTGGATTTGACCTAAATTACAACAAACTAAGGCTGATCTAATGATACATCACACTTGTTAAAAACGGTGAGAAAAAGATGTCAGATATTTGGACCAACAATTTATTACAGAAAATCTTTTATGACTTTGATAATATTGGATTACCTGATTGAAGACCAAAAAATAGCTCCTCATCTTGAAGTAGTTCTTGGACAGAATCCAATCTTGTATTAATTGTATCAACATCTATCAGAGGCTCGAGAATATTAGACCTAAGTCGACGGCTTCCTCCTTGTGTTTTAGTATAATTCAGAACACCAAAAAGAGTGTGACTGTTCCTTTAAAGACAGCACATATTTGAAAAATAATTTCACAACGTAAAATTGATACAAGCCATTTTTAATGTGTGTATGATTCAACAAAACAATTTCTACAACTACAAATCTATTTTAACAGTTGCCAAAATTTACACAAAGCTAGACACCATGTTGAGAGCAGGGTGTGCAGCAATTCCCACTTGGATACCTTGGAGTTATTATTCAGCAAAGAGTCCGCACATTGGTAGACATCTCTGCGATGACATTCCACACATGCAAATGGACTTGATAATTCTGTATCACATTACTAGCCTAATAATCTTATGCATATTTACTTAGAAGTGAATCCAACTATTTTAAGTGGTACTTGCACACTAGTAAATATGTTGGCAGAACTCCTGTTCATAATTTCCAGTTGGTTTCTAGCCAGCAAACTATGACATCTTTGCTGTGATTTTCAAGTGCACATGCTGGCTTGCTGCATGTATGTGTACATCCCCCCACCCCCACCCCCTGAGATTTGTGACAAGGACAGTTTATTGACTGGTTAGGAACAGATTGAGAATTACAAATATCCTTATGCTAAGCAACAGGAATTCAGCCATTGTATGGAACCCCCTTTCTCCATTTCACTTTCTGCAACTAGGCAAAACCAAAGCTAACAATATGGAATCACTCCTAGAAATATTTAGCAATTTGCTTCTTCAGGGTGTTTTGATCCTTTTCAACTGGCGAAGGAGTGTGCAGTATGTGGAAAGAATGAAGGTGACAAGAAAGCCTTGAGCCTGTAGTGTCTTTCACCTCACATTACTCTCAGTACATCTCACATTCCCCTCAGTACAGTAGCAGATTGCAGGGGTTGGGAAAAATTACTGGTGAGCTCTAAGGCACTCCTCTTAATTCTGCTCTTCAGGTAAAAATAACAGTTGGGCAAAAGAGAACTCAGTTAATTATTATGCAAAAATGATACAGTATATTAAAACACTTTAAACCACATCAATGTGAATTCGTTAAAGATCAAAGTCATGCATCTTGCCTATTAATCTGTGGATATAAAAAAATATCAATGCATTTCTTCAGAGGAAAAAAGTGCTGTTTCACATTTAAAAGTAAATAGCTTACTCAGCCTGCTACAAATGAAACTACCATGATTAGAACAAATGAACAAAAGAGACAGTTGAACTAATCCTTTGCATAGACGTTATCAAGGACTAAAATTGCACAAGAATGTTATGTTTCATCAAGCAAAACACGGATTGTCTTTAAAAGAATTTATATCAGCAGTATATTGAAGCTAAAACCGTGTTTACCAATTACATCTATAGCGGGAGCAAGAAAAGACCGAGATTAACATAGGCAGCAGGGGTCTATCAGAGAACAGAGTCCCAACTTAGAAAACAGCAGTAGAAGATATTCTGCCACTGATACCATTGGAAAAAAAATACTTAACTGCAAGTCCAGTTGGCTTTTCTTCATAAAATGGAGGCAGGAGTTCATCTTGCCTATATCCTTCAAAATATATTAGGCAAGCCTTGTTTAAAATATTTACTCTTCATTTGCACTTACTCACACAGAGAGAGAGAGAGAGAGAGAAGTGCAGAACAGCATGTGGGTAAGAAGGACATCAATGCATTATCTGGCACTATAAGCTCACACAAGGAGAAAGCAGAAATAGAAAATAATTCTGTTGCTGCTCCTAAGATATTTTGCTTAAATGTGTATGTCTCAAAAAATCCTTCATGAGGCGCCAGGGTGGAACCAAAATGTCTAAGACTGGTTTGCCTGCTGTGATTCTTTTCAAAAATATGTAAGCTACTTTTTTAGAATGGTCTAAGCATCAACGTTGATGTGCCTCTTCAAAGATGGCAGGTGGACGAACGCTATCACAGAATGGATACCACTTGAGATAAAGTGACCACTAGGAAGTCCAGCAACCAGATGGGAAGACCAGACCAGGGCAAAGTTCCCGAGGCCCTGGATGAGATTGGCATGGGATCGGACAGTGGAAGACAATGTGAAACACGGATAAACCAAGTAACCAAGCAAGTAAGCACCTGAGTACACAGGCAGAAGTAGGCTTCCTTCTTAGGAATATTGGTATTTTTATTCAATACAAAAAGGGGCACACAAACATTCAGTGCTTTCTAGTTCACACAGTCAAGAAGGCAACAGTTACTGCATTTCCAAGGACAACTTACTTTGGTAAATTCAGAAAAAGCAACTCATGAAGTGCACCAACTTTTTCTGAAGAATAACACTTTTTTCTTTTGACAAACCTAATCATCTCATAGTAAGGAGAATTTTCCACCATTTTCCTTGCAAATCATGCAAGAATGAATGTAATCAAAATCTATACTTCTAAGAGAAATAGAGTTTACTTTTCCTTAAAAACCAAAAACAAAGGCAGCTGTATTGGCCACAGTCATCTAATACCTTTACAAAAGCAACCAAAATGCCATGAAACAGGAAGCAAGCTTTTCTATTTTCAACAATTATGGAAACTTTGGAGATGAGAAAAAGGCACTTATTTAAGCCATTAGTATAACATCAGTTACTGTTTAAAGCAGGGTTGCCAACCTTTTAAAGTCTGGGGCTGGGTCATTCCCCCTCACAGTTGAGGGGGCCGGACTGGTGCCCCCTCCCGCCGTAAACGCTGCCATAAATGCATCTGCAACTGTCAAAAATGTGTTTACAGCAACTGTAAGCACGTCTGCGGTTGCTTCCGGCGGCAGCAGTGGTGGGGAGCACTTCCTCCCTCCTCCCAGCACAGAGTTCACCCCACCCCTCTGTTTGTGCACTCAGTCTCTAAAAGGTTCACCATCACTGATCTAGAGGTTTGGAAGAAATTAATCTTTGAAGAGTAAAAGACTCATGTTAAGATTGAAGGAAATCTGTTTCTCTTTATTTTTGTGTTGTGTTCTCAAATGGCTAAATTCAATATCCCACCAAATGCAATTAGCTGGATGACGGCTGCACCAATGGTGGAACTCATAAGCAGAGGAGAGCAGAAGAGACTCAAACAATCTAAAATATATATTTTGACTTAAAAATTAAAATTTGTTTATTTGGATATGTATATATATCCAAACAGCATGTGATGAAGGAAACATGTAATTCTTCTCTCCTCTGTTTCTACAACTTAGAAAAATGTAAACACATGAAAAAAATGTTTTCTTACTTAGGATCCCTATTATTAGTTATCAATTCAAGGTTCAGGGCTGAAGTTGAATCAATCATTGCTGTTTGCTCACTTCCATGGAAACGTATCTTGAGTGACTTAGGTGCATACACTGAATTTTGAATAAACTCAACATATTTCAGCGCAGCTGCAACAGCCGCCAGACAGTAATACCTGTAAAATAAAAACATAAAATTAACAAATTCAAATTGACTGGTGCATCAGTTTTGAAGATTTTGGAAACATGGGTTCTCCTAGTAGTAAATATTCAATTGGAAGTTCCATCTAGATAAGCAAATATAGGCCAACACCACTAGAGGTCACTGTCTGCAATGTAAAATCTAAGGATCACTATTATCCATGGTTTCAGGTGTCCATAGGCTACTTGTACTCAATGAAAGTTGCAGTTAGCAATAATGGCATAAAGGAGTTGCTTATCGTTTTGTTAATCTGTGGGATTAAAAAAAAATCCTTTAGCACTGCATTTTAAAAAATATTCTTTCCTCGAAGCCTTCTGCATTGTCCAGTTCTAGAATAAACATGAATAAAGCATGTTTTTCTTAAAAAGCAACAAAAGATAAGAGGATATGTACTTTTTAATGTTCTTTTCCTTCTTTTAGCAGAGGCAAGATATTCTTCAGAATTCTCTAGTAGGAATAAAGCCAGATGTAGATATGAAACTTGAAAACTACATCTGGAGTTATGAGGGAATTTAAGGGAATTTACTGTGTTAAATGACAGGAAGTCATATCTTAAAGAAATTCCAGATAGAATTAGAATACATTATGGTTTTTCTATTATTACAGAACTTAATTCCTTATCTAGAAGTTGAAATATAGTTCCACAAAATTTTGTTTAGTGTCACAATTCATAGATGTTAGGAACCAATTTGTGCAGGGGAGAGATGCCAAAACTTGAGGATGCCTGACAGTAGCGAACCTTATATATAGTAGAGAGTAAACAAGAAAGAAAGAAAATGTTGTGGCACCTTAAAGACTAACTCCTGTATTTAAATGTGAAATTTTGTGGTGGATTTGATCCACGAAATCTCACATTTAAATACAGGAATTAGTCTTTAAGGTGCCACAACATTTTTTGTCTTTTTTGCTGTTTTATTTTGTTTGCTCTCTGCTATACTTGCTACTACTTCAAACATGCCACCTATATATATAGTGTAGTCTATTGTTCCCTCTAGTGGCCTGTTCTGGTAGTGCATCTTGGAAATACATATCCGAATGCTTTTGTTCATGCAGGCTGTTTTCTGATGATTGCCTCTCATCTGTGGTAGTCCTTTCTGAACCCTATCTCATATTTACGTAGGAAATCTGTGATCTTCATGAACTGTATCTATGGGGGGAGCAGTGAAAGAAAGAGGGGGGAAGCCATGGAAGTCTACTCATGCTTGTTTAGAACAAGCTACTTTAAAAATACTGAGTTATTTAATTTAATAATAATAATAATTGCATGTAGTCAAGTCAATCCTGACTTATGGAGACTTTTTCCAGGATTTTCTAGGTAGAGAATAGAAATGGTTAACCATTTGCTTCTTCTGAGACTGAGCAAGCCGATAACAAGTTTCCCCACAACACACTTCCTTCAACACTGCATATCTCATCAGATTTACAAAGAAAGCTGCGTTTACTGGTGACCAATCATTAAAAACAACAACAACAAATTGAAGAACCGTCGTTCATGGATAAATACACATTATTAAACTCTCTTAAAGAGTTAAACTTCTAATAAGATTCAAACTCTATTGTCTAATTCAGATCCCAAGAAGCCCTGCAAGTAATTTAGAAGTCTAACAGTGACAATGCCATTCATATAAACAATTAGATAATTTCTTTTATACACTTACTTGGACTGAATCTCCATGAGAACACTGCTGAATTCAGGTGTGCATAATTGTTCAATATACTCTAAACCTTTAGTTTCATTGAAGTACTTTCTCTGCACTGTAGTAAAAGCAACATTCTGAAAAAGCAAAGAAAAGGAGTTTTCACAAAAGTTGATCTACTGTTTTTCTAATATATCAACAAGTGGAAAGAGATTTTTTGTATAGTTATTTAAGCTAAAATATTGTCTAAGTCTATTGTGTATATTTACAGTTTGGTATAGGAGTGATTCAGAGGCACACATGTACACTGAATTAACTCCAACAAAACCAGGAATTTTGCTGAAACTGCCACGTAGTTCAGATTATTGGGCAATACTTATTGTAGGAAACCTGCTTTAGGTATATGCCATTTACTTCTCTGAGCTCCCTGACAAATCCCCAATTACATTTCAGAAAATGTATTTATGAACATTTCTTACTCTGTCTTTCTTGACACCCAACAAAAATATCATTTAGTTTTCCAGAAGAAACTGATTAAATACTGGCTATAATCCCGTTGCTTAATTTATAGCCATGGAAGGCAAATAATCCCCAGATCCCACTTGGATTTTCTGGCTCAAGCAAAGGCAGAATTACACAAGTGCCTGAAAAATCCAAGCAGGGATTTTATAACACCGCAAGAACACCAAATAATGCCAGTGGAGGTGGAGGGATTTGTAAATTGTCTTAAGACTATAATGCAATTTTCATAATTTATCTTCAGCAGGTATAGTTGAGTAACAGGAGTTTGAACATTATTTTGTATTTTTTTAAAAAATAATGCGCCTTCAGTTTACCTTGAAATTTTCTGCTATCAAGCTGAACAATTTTGTTGCATTGCCTGTATCACATGCAGTATTTGACATTATTATTTCTAAGGGTGACAAAATTCTGAGTTTGGTGATAACCTGAAAACGTGAAAAACAGTTTGGTACAACCATTTATTTAAGCAGTCTTAAAGATATATCAAGGCCAGTATTCTATTGAATTTCTGCTAAACAAGAGGTTTGCCAGAGTAGCAACAAGAAAGTATGCCTGCCACAATCAACACTACACAACCAGTGATTTCTGCGAAAACTGAAAAATAAAAATACTGCACTTGTCCAATGGGAATATTATACAAATGAAATAATCCTATGTTACAATGCTCAATGGAAATTCAATCAGTTACTCATCAAAATTGATATTTTTACTACTAACACCATCACCATCATCTAATTATGTCATTCCATATGCACAGGATCCTTCAGTAAAACAAAAAATTGGAACTGTACCCCGGTAGCTTGAAACCTAAAATTTCACAGCAGAAAAAGAATACTGTATAGGAGAAGAGACTGAAGTGAGGGAAAAATCTAGGTAAATGCTGGCTCAGTTTAGTAATACTTGATTTAGCTATGTTCAGTAGAGGATAAGGGGTACACAGAAAGAGCCTCCTCGAAGATTGTGGTATTTTGGAACTGGGCGCACCCTTCTCACACTAGGTCAGGCAAAAGGAACTGCAGAATGAACTCACCAACAGGTGCCTTTATTTTGGCAGTTTCACAGCTGACCTAGACAGGGAAGAAGTAGAGGATAAGGGCTTGTATCGGAGGCTTTATGAACAACATGCATACCAGGCCTACATTGCCTGCACTTCTTCACAGCTGCTTTTAAATTTTCTCTTACCAGAATGTACTGAATTCCCCCATCACCTGACTTCCACCAGATCAAACCCCACCTCATGTAAGAGACAAGAGTTCCACAAGATTTATTTATTTATTTATTTATTTATTTATTGTTAAATTTCTATACCGCCCACTCAGCTAAAGCCGACTCCGGGCGGTTCACAGTGGGTAAAAACAGATAAAAACAAATAAAAACAGATAAAAACCAGCAATAAGAACCCACCCCTAAAAAGAGAGGGGTGCAGGAACCAAAGAAACCATGGGGCAGGCATCCTCCCCCATCATAGCAGTGATGGCGAACCTTGGCACTCCAGCTGTTCTTGACCTTCAATTCCCAGAAGCCCAAATGTCTGTAAATCCACATGAATGGATTCATGTGGATTCACAGGGACTTGGGCTTCTGGAGACTGAAGTCCAAGAACAGCTGGAGTGTCAAGGTTTGCCATCACAGATTTGGAGTGTTTGATTGGGTCTTGTGAATTCAAGGTTATAAAATCCACTGACAAATGGAAGAGAGGAACAGTGAGCTAGCTACACTCTCTCTACTTTGACTTACAGGGCTTTTGTAATGAGGAAGAAGGAAGGAGAAAATGCAGTGTATAAGTAGAACCATTAAGAAAATAAACAGGAGGATAAATGTTCTGCACCCATTCTTTTCATTCTCTTTCAGACCACTCCAGTTGCTGGGTATGGAAAAAAAATCCCTGGCTTTTTTTGGGCCATTGCTGCAGAATTTCTGTGTCATGTGCTGAGGTGACTATTTCTCACCTTCTTTCTGATTTCCTCTTTTGAAAAAGAGGTATACTGCCAGCAACTCAACACCAAGTGTCAGGTGGAGATTAACCTGGCAACCCTGATTAATGGTCTTGGGTGATGAAGTCCACAGGGAAGGGTGATGGTCCCCAAGTGGATTAAATCCCACTTGAATCCATCTTAATGGAGGGCAGCAGCTTCATCCATCCTGCCCTGGACGGTTGATGAGGAATTTGCATGCCAAAAGGCCTCAGGACCAGAAAGTGACTCATAGGACTGGATCAGTGGTACAGGGGTCATGCTGCAATGCGGAAGGCAGCTGAAAGGCCACTGCATTATATTCTCAGGACAGTCTTCATGGCTGATTGCCATGAGGATCGCCAATATTTGGATGTAGATACACAGAAGAAGAAATGAAGCATCTACATAAAACCTAATATACTTTCACTCTGCTTGTTAAGGTTTTCCTTGCTCGAAAGCCAGTCGTATCCAACTCTAGGGTTCAGTGCTTATCTGTTTCAAAGCCAAAGAGCCAGCGCTGTCTGCTTCTGCAGACGTTTCCATGGTTATGTGGCAGGCATGACTAGTCACCGGAGTGCATGGAACACTGTTTCCTTCCCACCAAAGTGGTCCCTATTTATCTACTTGCAATTTCCTGCTTTCGAACTGCTAGGCTGGCAGGAGCTCATTCTGTCCTGCAGTACTCAGGAATCGAACTGCTGACCTTCAGCCTCCCAGTCTGCGTCTTAGCCACTTGAATGCAACTGAGAAAGAATCAAATAATTTTAGAACCTTATTCCCATCCCACACAATGAAAGCAAAAAAGCTTCTATTGATTTCACTGGAAAGGACAATTTAAAATTATACAGTAAGGAAAAAAATTAAGATTTACCTTGGCATAGGTTGTATTGTCTGCAAATTGGGATAGTACGACTTCTGGATTTTTTAAATCAATACTTGCCATTCCTACTTCACCTCTAGCAAGGCCTCTTCCTTCTATTACAGCCACAATAACAGATGCAACACTATGGTTGGAGACTGCTGAAGATGACGTAACTGTAAAAGTTGAACACCTTTAGAATTGTAACAATTTTGTAAGTTATGCTTTGATACACACACACACACACACACACACTGACCCTGAACGAATGGAATCTGTTCATAAGCAGTGCTCATGGTTGAACAATGATAATGTCATTGATGAATACATCAATCTTTTAAATCAAATATTAATATAGAAAGTAACATCTTCATCTATCTTTTTCTCATATTATTCATGCAGCCTCAGTCTCTTTGCAGTCAACATCTTCATCAATGTCAACTTTTCCTTTTACTCTTCTCTGTAAAGGTAAAGGTTTCCCTTGCTCGAAAGCCAGTCGAATCCGACTCTAGGGTGCAGTGCTCATCTCTGTTCCCAAGCTGAATAGCCAGCGCTGTCTGCTTCCGCAGACGTTTCCGTGGTCATGTGGCAGGCATGACTAGACACCGGAGCGCACAGAATGCTGTTACCTTCCCACTGAAGTGGTCCCTATTTATCTACTTGCAATTTCTTACTTTCGAACTGCAAGGTTGGCAGTACAGGGAACAATAGGTGCCTTCAACAACATGTTGAAGTGTAGGGATGTCTGTTCATAGCTCCAGGTGCACCATTTCATTTTCAGTCTCATTTAGTTTCTCACCCCTAGTCAGCCAGCTTTCCATGCTCAATGACCATACCAGTATTCACTGAGATTTTTTGGGTGGATGGGTGTGTGTGTCCAATTTCAACGACATTAAAACCTATGATTTCTCCATTAATGTCTATGGGCACCTCTCACTTGCAACCTTGAGGGCTTTTAAAAACAGCTTCTGGTGTATGTTCTTTACTCATGTATATCGTGTTTGTGTGCATGTGTAATATTTCTTTTTTGTTTTTCCTTTTCCAGTTACCTAATTTCATTGTTTCCTGTATCTCACTGGAAGATGTCCCTATGTCCCAAGTGTAGGGAATTTCTGGACTTCCTTATTTTTGTTGTTCAGTCGTAGTCGATTCTGACCCTTTGCGACCCTATGGACCATTGTCCTCCAGGCACCTCTGCCCTCCACCATCCTCCTCAGCCTGCCCAGCTCTGTGTCCACTGCGTCTACCACACCATCTAGCCATCTCATCTTTGGACGCCCCCTTCTTCTTTTGCCCTCCACCTTTCCCAGCATCAAGGCTTTCTCAAGTGAATCCTCCCTTCTCATTTGATGTCCAAAGTAATTAAGCTTCATCTTCACTATTTGACTTTCCAATGAGCAGTCAGGGTTGATTTCTTCTAAGATTGACCTATTTGTTCTCTTTGCTGTCCAGGGGACTCTCAAAACTCTCCTCCAACACCACATCTCAAAGGCATCTATTCTTCTGCACCCAGCCTTCCTAATGGTCCAGCTCTCACACCCATACATTACCACCGGGAATACCATTGCTTTGATTATGTGAATTTTTGTTTTTAAGGTGATATCTCTACTTTTCACTATGTTCCCCGGGTTTCTCATAGCTTGTCTCCCCAGAGTTAATCGTCTTTTTATTTCAGGGCTGCAGTCACCATCTGCAGTGATCTTAGCTCCTAAGAAGGTAAAATCTGTCACTGCTTCTACTTCTTCCCCATCTATTTTCCAGGTACTGATAGGGTCTTATACTGTACTAATATACTCAATTGATTCAGAGACCTCCACATTCTCTGGAGGATCACAGTTCCCCAAATTGTCAATATTCTACTGACAATATGTATCCTAATTCCTCACTGTGTTGTTTTTCACATTCTATCTTTGCAGTTCCTTTTTCCAGTTGTTGGTTGTTGGGGGGGGGGGGTTGGGTAGTTCTTCAAACCCCTATGTCAGTGCATGGCAAAGAGATGGCTACAAAAGTGTGAACAAGTATATTTGCTATACATGATAGCTAAATGTTCCAAGGCACTATACTTTAATAAATAGAAGCTTTTACCATTATTTCCTCCTTGTTAGTTTCTGTAAGGGTTTTATGGCTGATAATTTTTGAAATGCTGGAATGAATGAATCTTCATTTGCACCATCAAGGCAATTTTTATATTATACCTGTACATGTTTGCAATTTCATTTCTAAATTCACAAATTATAGCTATACAGCAGGTAAGTCACTAGCATAAGAAATGCTGATACATGCATCTCCCGTGATGTCTTCTAGTTTTTCATTCTCAACAGAGAAGCAAGTTCATTAGTGCACTTATTGTACCACAAAAGCATCATCATAAGTTTTTGGTCATATGAGATGAATCTACGCCACTGCTGCCCTAAAATTCTATCCAACAAACCATTTTTTCCACTCTACAAAAATGTTTATGTAATGTTTATGGAAACACAAAATACATTCTCAAATGCATCCTAATCTGGACAATACTGATATTTATACATATTAATGTTCTCCAGCTGAACTAAAGAAAACTATTAGAGATACATGTTTTTGCACTACTACCATGGTTGAACATACAGTTCAATACACCATGAAACCTACCATGGGATTGGATCTCAGCAGAAGCTCCTTCTGAATCAACAGGATCCAGGAAATCCCTGGAGTCCATATATTTGTCCATATATTGAAAATAAGTAGATCAACTCTACCTGAATGTCCTGCAAAAGGAGTCCAGTTTCTATATCCTGCTCTACTAGACGGGAGAGGTGTTTTCCAGACTCGAGAAGTATTTCTGGTTGAAGATGGGCTTGTCAAATTTGCTGTGCTAATGTTTTCTGCATAAGAACTCTTGTCTCCAAAGTATGAATCTAATAAATGCAAAAGCAAAGTGCCATTACTGACCTTCATGCATAACAGTAACTTTCCCCCCAGGGTCATATTGTACAAACAGCACCTCAATAATAATTTTGATCCTGTTGCAATTAATTGTTTGGTTAGAGACTTTATCAGTCTTGCTTTACAGAACACCCTTATCTTATTAGAATCAAAAGAAAGCAAGGGAAGTCTGCTTTCTAATCCTATTGGATGTGTTATTGTACAAGCTTTCTGCAAACTTTTTATTTTTCTTTTCTGGCTGGTATCTTTATTTCCCTTTACACTAGCAGAACTAAAACACTTGCACAGCAGGAACAATTTTTCCTACTTCAAGAGCAGAGAATGAGATCTCAGACAAATCTTCATGTCTACCTTCAGCATGTAAGGTCTGATCCTGTGTCTGAGATCCGATTGTGCAGTCTATACAATTATACCTGCTTACATCCAGAGAGATTATGTTAATATTCCACTGATTTCAATGAACTAAAACATAACTATAAATCTGAACAAATAAATAAATAAATGACCAATTTTCCTGCATCTAATAAAAAGTTAAAAAGAAAATGCTACCGTTGCAACCAAAACTAGATTCCACATATTTTCTTCTGTATTAATTCCATGGTACCTCTCCTGATTATTTTAGGCCCATTTTTTTCTACAAGAACACGTTGAAACCTATTTTTCTTCATATTTATTGTACAGCAAAATCTTATGTTTTAATGAAAGTGTTAAGATACACTGTGCTTTATGGTCCATACTTCTGTGTGCATTCAAGACTTTGAAAAAGAATGGAAATAGATAAATAGATAAAATCGTATTGCCAAGTGTCTCTGTGTGTGTGTTTCTATTCACCATTTTTGACACTACTTATTTTTAGCATGAAATATAATTTGCATTTGACTTGATAAACTATCTAGTTCCCTTAAATCCTTTATCTATAATACTGAGATAACTCTGTAACAAGGTGTCTCCAAAAGGGCTTACCTCCAAGTAGGAGTTAAAATTGCAATCTAATTGTCAGTAACAAAAAGATTGCAAATATTTTAAAAGTTAGCATATTTATTCTTATTCTTATTTGCTTAAATAAGTTTCACAATAAGATCCAAGGATGGGAAGTTCTCAGAGAAGCACTTTATTTCAGAGAAATGCCTGAAAATAATAAAATATACTAAGTACAAGTTTTAAAAGTCAGTATGTTTCTTGACAAACTATCCTCAGCATGTTTAGGAATTTTAAGGATAGTGATATACTTTAAAAAAATATTTGGAGCACACTTCATATCTTAAGTTTATATTTAAGGCACGTTTAGGTACTGTATTCTCTACCTACAAAATCCTGGAAAGGGTAGCCATAAGCTAAAATTAACTTGACAGCAGTTTCATTGCTTCAAAATTTTATGTATGGAGTTTGAAACTGCAAATTCTGAAGAATAATGTCTACTTCCTCAGAAATATGCATTTTGTGTTAATGCTAGAATAACTGGTGGGTGCATGAAGAAGAGACCTTCTAATGATGACTTTTCATTTAAATTGTATATTCCCATTCATTGCTCCATGACAAACAAAACAGACTTATCGAAACTCAGTAATGTTCCATTTCCCCCCATTAATGTTTCCATTAATGTGTAACACAATACGGCAAGGTTTGCTCAAAAATCCAGCTTCAAGATGGACTTAATTCCCACAACCCAAAACTTGAGTTGGTGGGGGAAAGCCAGGAGAAAATTGATACCACAATTCTACACTTTTAAAATGTTCTTTCATGTACCCACCAGATATTGTAGCATTAAAGCAAGATGCATAATTCTTAGAAAGTAGGTATTATTTCTCAGAATTTGCAGTTTCAAACTACCTACATAAAACCTTTAACTCCAACCTTTAACTCCAACCTTTAACTCCACAGCCACTGAGTTATATACTTCTGCCTTAAATACAAACATAAAAAAATGAAATGTAGTGCAAATATTTTTAAAGGTATGTCACTGTCCTTAAAGCATATCAGAGAATAAACACAACAAAACCAAAAAAAACACTTTGAAGACTGTTATATTTTAATGTTAAGCTTTCGTAGATCAAGTCCACTTACTTCTGACAGTCTTCAAAGTGCTACAGCAGGGTTTTTTTCTTTGTGTTTATTCTGAGATGCTTGAAATACAAACAATGGCCGCTATTCCAAAACATTCAACTGTCCTTAAAAATCTTAAACGTGCTGAAGTTTGCCAAGGAACACACTGACTTTTTAAAAGTGTACTTAGTACTTTTTATTATTTTCAGGCATTTCTCTGAAATGAAGTGCTGCTCTTCCACAAATCATGCTGTGAATCTTGTTAAGCACTGATGTGCTTAACCCAGTTCAAGAACCAGTTAACTATGGGTTACGTAAGAAGTGTGATAGTAATTACCAATGAACATTTTAAACACGAAACAGCATAAATTTGCTAGTGTTTCCCAATCTTTGGTTCTTGGACTTCCAACTCCTAGGAGCCTAATTCTTCCCCAAAGCACCGATCAACCAATGTACTGACGAAGTAAGTGGCCCTTGTGGTGTGTTTCTTTATCTCTAAAGGTTTCCCTTACTCGAAAGACAGTCGTATCCGACTTTAGGGTTCAGTGCTCATCTCTGTTTCAAAGCCGAAGAGCCAGTTCTGTCTGCTTCTGCACTCTGGTCATGTGGCAGGCATGACTAGACACCGGAGCGCATGGAACGCTGTTACCGAAGTGGTCCCTAATTTATCTACTTGCAATTTCTTGCTTTCCAACTGCTAGGTTGGCTGGGGCAAGGGAGAGGGGAAAAAAGCTCTTTTTTCCAGTGTGCAACCCCACCTTCCAACCCTTTAGGACGAAGGAAGGCTGCGAGGAGGCCATCATTGCTGCCCTCTCTGCCTCTGGCAGGGCGAAGGGGCTCCTCGTTGGAGGACGACTGAGGCCCGCCGGTTGCCGGCGTCTCCTGCAAACCGAATTGGAATCGGGGCGGTGGCTCCGCGGAAGCTGAAGACGAGCAGCGGCCCGAATAAGAAGTGGAGGCAGCCGAAACCTCCTCCATTGACGTGGGTTCTTCTTCCACTCCTTCCTTGCGGGGAGCCCGCCAAAACCGCCTTCACGCCTCCCGTTGTGGATGAACAGAGGGGGGCGGGGGGGGTTAAAGGGGTAGAGCAGTAAAATATATTGATTTTTTTTTAAAAAACGAAGCCAAAATTAATAAACATGAGGGAGAGATGAACCCATCCAATGCCGGTTTTCAGCCTGTAGTCTTTCCTCCGTAGGAGGATCACTCATTAATGGGATGCCACTTTCCCTATTAATTGCCTCAGAGTCCAGTGTGAGGATTTCGGACGACGATTAAATGAATAAACGAATGATAAAAAGACTGCCGACGATATCTGTCTTTTCTTTGGAAGCCGGCAGAATTCAGGCCAAAGGATCTCCCTTGCTTTTCTCTTCTTGAACCTCGTAGAAATTATAAAAGCAAAATGTTTGCAACCCCCGCTAGAAAAAAAAACCCCACATGAGACACAACCCGTGAGAAACTTGCCTCCCCGTTTTTAAATAAACGGTCGCTGTGTCTGGAGTAGGCGTTTCGTGTGATGTTTTATTTATTTTAAAGTATGTATATATATATTAAAAAAATAAAAAAAAAAGATTTGCAAGTGTGAAGAGGTGGGACACAAAAATGTATGTTGTCAAGCATCCCCCTGTGATTAGCCCTAATCTCTCACAGTCATTTAAATTGACAGTCTGTTTCTCCTTACTATAACAAGACATTCAATTGTATAGAAAGATTTGGGTAAATTTGAAAAGTAGTAAAAACACTTGTATAAATTTTAGACAGAGATAAAATCCTGCAATATTTTTTTTTTCCACATTAAAATATGGAAGCTGTATCCGTGACATTTCTTTTCGTTCATGTGTTGTTCAAAATCTGTAATAAAAAAAAATACTATTCCTCTGTTATCATAAATTTTGGTCAACATACTTCATTAACCTGTTAAAAAGTGTTACAACACTGTGCAGATGAATTACACCCCACTGTCAGGATCAGCGTAGTACATCAACAGCATCAAAAGCAAGCTAACACTGAACAATCGTGAATGGGACTGCAGTGGCTCAAGTCACTAAGACGCTGACTGGGAAGCGGAAGGTCAGCAGTTCGATTCCCGAGTACTGCAGGACGGAAATGAGCTCCTGTCTTCATCCCAGCTCCTGCCAACCTAGCAGTTTGAAAGCAAGAAATTGCAAGTAGATAAATAGGGACCACTTCGGTGGGAAGGTAACAGCGTTCTGTGCACTCTGGTGTCTAGTCATGCCTGCCACATGACCATGGAAATGTCTGCAGAAGCAGACAGCGCTGGCTCTTCGGCTTAGAAACAGAGATGAGCACTGCACCCTAGAGTTGGATATGACTGGCTTTCGAGCAAGGGAAACCTTTATAGTGTATTAAGAGGAGCGGCAGTTTTTAGTCCTTCTGAACCCTAGAGCTTATTGTTTTTAAAGAGAGACCTATATTTCTAATTCCGTCAAATCAAGTTTTACAGAACATATGCTGCTCCAAAAAATGAAGGGGACACTTAAACAACACAATGTAACCCCAAGTTGATCACACTTCTGTGAACTCAAACTGCCCACCCTGGTAGCAACACCAATTGACATTCAATTCCACATGCTGTTATGCAAAATGGAAGAGACAACAGGTGGACATCAGAGGCAATTTGCAAGGCATCCCCAATAAAGGTGTGGTTCAGCAGGAGGTGACCACAGACCACTTCTCAGGTCCTTTGCTTTCTGGCTGATGGTTTGGTCACGGTTGAACACTGGCGGTGCCTTCACTCTAGTGGTAGCATGAGACGGAGCCTACAACCCACACACCTGGCTCAAGTAGTGCAGCTCATCCAGGATGGCACATCAATGCGAGCTGTGGCACGAAGGTTTGCTGTGTCTGCCAGCGTTGTGTCCAGAGCATGGGGGCACTACCAGGAGACAGGCCAGTACATCAGGAGACATGGAGGAGGCCGTAGGAGGGCAACAACCCAGCAGCAGGACCGCTAGCTCGGCCTTTGTGCAAGGAGGAACAGGTGGAGCACTGCCAGAGACCTGCAAAATGACCTCCAGCGGGCTACCAATGTGCACGTGTCTGCTCAAATGGTCAGGAACAGACTTCATGAGGGTGGTATGAGGGCCGGACAACCACAGGTGTGTGTGTGTGGGGGGGGGGGCGTTGTGTTCACAGCCCAATACCGTGCAAGATGTTTGGCATTTGCCCGAGAACACCAAGATTGGCAGGTTCGCCACTGGCGCCCTGTGCTGTTCAGATGAAAGCAGGTTCACACTGAGCAGATGTGACAGATCTGTCAGGGTCTGGAGACGCAATGGAGAACGTTATGCTGCCTGCCGTTATGACCGGTTTGGCGGTGGGTCAGTAATGGTGTGGGGTGGCATTTCCCTGGAGGGACGCACAGCCCTCCATGTGCTCGCCAGAGGTAGCCTGACTGCCATTAGGTACGGAGATGAGATCCTCAGACCCCTTGTGAGACCATATGCTGGTGCAGTTGGTCCTGGGTTCCTCCTAATGCGCGACAATGCTAGACCTCATGTGGCTGGAGTGTGTCAGCGGTTCCTGCAAGAGGAAGGCATTGATACTGTGGACTGGCCCACCCGTTCCCCAGACCTGAATCGAATTGAGCACATCTGGGACATCATGTTTCACTCCATCCACCGATGCCACATTGCACCACATACTGTCCAGTTGGGGGTTGCTTTAGTCCAAGTGTGGGAGGAGATCCCTCAGGAGACCATCCGCCACCTCATCAGGAGCATGCACAGGCATTGTAGGGAGGTCATACAGGCACGTGGAGGCCACACACACTACTGAGCCTCATTTTGACTTAAGGACATTACGTCACAGCTGGATCAGCCTGTAGTGTTTTCTTCCACTTTCACTCTGGGTAACTCCAAATCCAGACCTCCATGGGTTGATGAATTTGATTCCCATTGTTAAGTTTTGTGTGGTTTTGTTGTCAGCACATTCGACTGCAGTATGCGAACAATAGGAATAGAGTATTTGTCATTCAGATCGTGGGATGCCTTATTTTTGTGTGCCCTTTATTTTTTTTGAGCAGTATATAGTATTTAGCACCGAGATTGAGCACTGAAATTATGTCATTTCCTTCTTTCTGTTCTCACTGGTGCTATGTGGTTAAGCAAATACAGTAGGAAACAAATGTTTTATCCAAGCATGGCATTCAATTGTGACTGCTCACATTCCCTCCATTAGTGCATTTCACATTGCCCATCCCTGCAATAGCTCATATATATATATTTAGACAAATGATGAATATAGGTGTAGAGCAAATCCTGTTCTACCTTACAAAGATGTTGTAAGCATTATTACAAAGTGAGCCACATTATAATCTGATTTTTAATAGTAAGAGTAACTACATTTTGCCACTTCATAATCTACATCAAGATTTACGATTTTCAACATTCAACTAGAAGAGATTATACATGTACAGTGGAACCTCAGTTAACAAATGGCTCAGTTAACATAAAAATTGCATAACAAAAGGAAATCCATAGAAAATAGTGGTTCGGTTTACGGATTTTTTTCGGGACGGATTAATTGGCTTTCAATTCATTCCTATGGGAAACCGCATTTCGGTTAAAGTATTTTGGTTTTCAATGCATTCCTATAGGAAATTTGGTTAAAGTAATTTTTGCTGAAAGAAACGTCCTGGAGAACACATTAATTACGTTAAAAGAGGTTCCACTGTACTTTAAAAAATAGATTTTATATTATATCGCAGCCAAGAGGCTTTTATTTGCTGGTTATGCTAGAAAAAAGATCCCACGTGGAGACACCATTCCACCCACTTTAAGTACAAATGGTAACTTTAAGACACATTTGAAGTGGAAAAGTCTCTGGAATGATTTTATCACGCAAAGTGCTATTTTTGTGTTAGGGGAAAGAGGGGCAGAGTGATGAGTCTGGGTTAATCTCTCCACATCTTCTAGTTTTTCTCTTACTCTGCTAATTATGGAAGTTCCACAACAAAATGAAATGTTGGCGATAGCTCATTGCTTACTTCTCCATGCTCTTGCAATACAAAATTAGCCACCTTTTGCATTTCAGCACCCATCTCTTGGTCCGTAGACATAATGAAATGTTCAACAGCACTGACAAGTAGTTTGTTCATCTTGTAATCTGGGAGTGGACAGGCTTAGAACAAGTTTTCATACGGACTCAAGGGCTGCTCTCACAAATATATGTGGCTAGGAGTTGATTTTAAAGTCACCAGACTTGAATAGACTAATAAAAACAAAATTTAAAATACACATCATTAAATTATATTTCCTAAAAAACCATTCCTAATTGATCAATTTAGAAATCTCTAAATTAATATCTTTAGAAATCTCTAAATTAATCCCTTAGGAATCTCTAAGTTAATTTTTTTTAAAAAATTTTATAAACCCAAACAACTGTACTTGGTTTGTAAAACAGCCAGTCACAGCATCAACAGTATCAGAAACATACCTGTCAAGTTGTGGCGGTGAAAAAACAGGAAGCACCGCTGTGTCTGACAGGTATAATCAGAAACTCTCAGCTGTGACTAGCAACACTATGAGAGAATAACCAAACTGTCTTATTATGGAATAGAATGTCTCAATCAAGGAAGTACAGCAAAAAATGGACTTCCCTAACGATTTAAGGTAATTTACCTGATCTTTAGGTGGCTTTAGAAAGAAAACAGAACATCACTGGGAACAACAAAAATGCCTTTGATTGACATACTGCCTGCTGTTGCTCCAAGCTAATCATTTTCACGCCACTGTATCACCATGGATATAATTTCATGGTCATGTAACACATATACCAGTGGTGGTGAACCTATTTCATGCGTCAGATGTGGCACTCCCAGCCCTGTTGACACACATGCTGTCACCCCAGCACTGAGTTTACCAACCCCTCTGCCCAGCAGCAAAATAGGAGCGCTTCCTTCCTCTCTCCCCCCCCCCCAGCAGAGCTCAATTGCCCATATGACACAATGCACATGATGCCCTTCAACGTGCACTGAGGCAGACCTTATGTTGGCAAGAGGAAATACTGATGAGGTGGCCCGATATTGGGCAATGCCATCTAGTCCTTACCTCCTTTTTTAGATATGTTAATTTTAGCTTTTTTACTGATGTATACCAACATGAAGAATCTCAACCTTTGTTTGCATTTTCTATCATCTTTTACTTTTTATCAATGTCGATACAAGGTTCTTGTAATTCTAGCGGCCTCCACTGGCATTTTGTTGTTGTAATGTCTTTGTACTCTCCCATCTGCCTTCTATGGTATGGAATTCCAAGACATCCTCTCAAAATTAGTAAACCATTTTGTCTCTGTAGTTTAAAATTGGTTCCAATTCTCATGATCTTATTCCTGATTTTATCCCTTCTAGTCACTCCAGTAAGGGACTACAATGGCTCAAGTGGTTAAGGCACTGACTGGAAGGCAGGTCAGCAGTTCGATACCAGAGTACTGCACGACAGAATGAGTTCCCGTCTCTGCCCCAGCTCCTGCCAACCTAGTAGTTTGAAAGCAAAAAATTGCAAGAAGATGAACAGGGACCACTTCGGTGGGAAGGTAAACAGCATTCCATGCACTTCGGTGTCTAGGCATGCCTGCCACATGTTCACGGAAATGTCTGAAGACACAAACAGTGCTGGCTCTTTGGCTACAGAGATGAGCACTAAACCCTAGTCAGATACTAGCTTTTGAGCAAGGGTGACCTTTACCTTTACATACTCTAGTAGTCTTCCTCAGGTATGTCATTTCCATGGTGACCAACTTTCATTTTTGTTTTGCTCTAAGTGTTCATGTTTAGCACTGGTAACATAAGGTGGCATTGAATATACTTTGTATGAGGTGTTTCCTTGTGCTGATTGGTACCACCTTATAAGAGCAGAGCTAATTGTCCCAATATTTGGTTTGCCCTAGTGCACCATGTTAATCAATATACCTAGCTATTTTAACTCTGCCACCTTTTAAAAACCTTTTCCTTTTACAATATTTAGTAAAGGTTTCCCTTGCTCGAAAGCCAGTCGTATCCGACTCTAGGGTTCAGTGCTCATCTGTTTCAAAGCCAAAGAGCCAGCGCTGTCTGCTGCTGCAGACGTTTCCGTGGTCATGTGGCAGGCATGACTAGACACCGGAGCGCACAGAATGTTATCTTCCCACCAAAGTGGTCCCTATTTATCTACTTGCAATTTCTTGCTTTCAAACTGCTAGGTTGGCAGGAGCTGGGACAAAGATGGAAGCTCATTCTGTCCTGCAGTACTCAGGAATCGAACTGCTGACCTTCCGCCTCCCAGTCAGCGTCTTAGCCACTTGAGCGACTGCAGACTTTAACAATATTTAAGGTACGCTGTTTCTTTCCAATTGCCATTACTGCACTCTTCTCTTTACCGAATCTCATATTATCTAGCTTGCATTCTTGGTTCATAGACATTAAGGTCTTGCTATAATTCCTAGCTGCAATTGCTTCTTACCATTAGAACTACAAAATTAGCTTTGAAAGTTGTGGACAAAAATACTATCTTGGTCTCAGAATTCTGCTTATTGCAGCATTTTATTGTACCATATGTTCAAACCCATCTATGCTCAACACAAAACAATTCTGGTATTCCAGATGGTATGGTACTTCTTTAACCCTATGTTTACCGCTAGTGTGCACCATTCATAAGCAGTTAAACATGTTATCTTTAATGCAATGGAAATATTTGTCTTGTACTTTCCCAGTTTATAATTTCTCCGACAGTTTCCAGCAAATATAAAAACTATGCAGTTTTTCTACACTTCCAGTGGAGCACTGTACACACTGTACAACTTAAATCTTTATTGCATAATTAACTTTAATTTGTTTCAAGCAGATCTTATTTCATACTCAAATATCAGCCAAGTTACAAACACACTATTGTGACAAATGTGAAATGGAGGCACTTCTAGAGTTCTTGTGGAAGCAGATATTTCATCCTGCAAACAGAAATGTTCTTCTATAACATTATTTGTAACTATATAAAACTATTCTGAACTATGATACTGTATCTGGGACTCAAACCACAAGTACAATACACATTTTAGAGCAAAAGAACAAATTTTACAACTCAGCAAGGCTATTTTAAACCATGACATTATAATTACATCAATCTTCATGATAGTATATGACCAATACAAAGCAGCTGTATCATAAAATTTCTACTGTAATGTAACAGAAAAAAAATGTGATTCAAACTGGATCAAAAAAGCTAGCAGATCCAGGAACTCAAATGTATAAAGTATCACTGCCATAAGCAGGTACATTTCTTTCAACAGAGATGGTGTTCAGGACAGTCCTGTACATGCTGTCAGCAAAATGAGTGACAAATTGTGTCATAAATATTAAGTCATACAATTCAAGTTATCATCTACTCTGGCTAATACAGTATATTACTTTAATGAAACATGATTGAAACAGAGCCCCAAGGCAAACACGTTTAAAAAACAATGTAAGTGTTTATGTACATCTGTTACTGAAAATCTAAAGCACATATATCATTTACTTATTGTGAGTACGTCCACATAAAAAAATTATACTGCTTTCAGTAAAGTGGTGATTCATCATGTAAACATTTTAAAATGTCTTCTGACAGAAAAATCCAGAGCAGTTTTATATGACTATGTTGTATATATTAATCCCTAGCTAACAAGTTCTGGCTGTACATTTATTCTTCGAAGAACCTCTTCAGGCATGCAGAATACAGGATTTACAGGCTTAATTTGTTCTTCCCCCAGTAATGACAAACCAGCAATTCCAAACAACGTGTGGAATGGATCCACCTAGAACATATGAAAATATACATTAAACTTATTAATACTAGATTCTTATAATTGAGCATTTAACAAGAGTAGCAGATTTTTATTAAATAGGACCCAGTAACTTAACTAGAAAATAATTTTCAGAATTTATAATTACTCTAATTTCAGAAACAGAAGAGTAAATAAGTGTTCAAATTAGAAGAAACAAATTACACAACCAGAGTACAGCAGATCAGCCAGAAAGAAAAGAATTGAAATAATTTTGTTCCTTCATACATTTGACATTTAAAGTTAGTTCTCTAGTAGGCAATGGCAGCAGATTTATATAAGTCAATTTTCTGTGAGCAAGATGCTACAGCTTAAATCCAATGACGCCTATGCATTCAAAAAGAGATTTATCTCATCAGTTTCCCTTCCAATGGCACACACACACCCCTTGGCCTTCCTATTTTCTTTACATGTCTGTGCAAGGGCAATCAGAAAAATACTACCTCACCTCTGGCAGGCTTTCCTTCACACATCTGATCTCAAAATGGTTGCAAAATCATATGAAGGACAGCCCACAGGAAGGGGAAACTTGTTATCAAACTGCCTCCATGTGTGTGATTCTTGAATTGAATGCTGACTTTCTTGTTTTTATGTACTGTCAAGTCATCTACAACTTATGGCGACCCTATCAATGAGATCTTCAAAATGTCCTGTACTCAACAGATGTGTTCAACCCTTGCAAATTATATTCATGGCTTCCCTTAGGGAATCATTCCATCTTGCTTTCTCAGTTCCTGTTGCCTTCCACCTTTCCATACATTACCATCCTTTACTGAGAGTCTTGCCTTCTCATGATGTGCCCAAAGTAGGATAATTTCAATTACATCATTTTTACTACCAGTCAGTTCAGGTTTGTCTTGGTCTAGAAGCCACTTGTCATTTTGGCAGTGCAAGGTATCAAAAAAGCTCACCTCCAGCACATTTCAAATGAATTTTTACTTTCCCTGATCAGCTTTTTTTTACTGTCCAGCTTTCACACCCATACATAGTGATTTGGAAAACAGCAGCAAGGATGGTCTTAGTGTCGTGATATGACTTTACACTTGATTATCTCTAATTCCTTCACTGCTGCACTTCCAAGTCTCTTATGATTTCTTGGCTCCAGTTTCCTTCTTCATTGTCAACTTTACAGTTGTGTAATTCTTTAATCATGATTTATGTCTTCTTAGTGTTTAAACTGCAGCCTTACTTTGGCATTTTCGTATTTCACTTTCATTAAAAGTTGTTCCAAGATGTTGCTGTTTTCTGCCAGTAAGACAGCGGCATCTTTCTCTTAAAACTGTTCGTTTTTTCCACCAATTTTCACAACTCTTTAATCTGAATCTAGTCCAGTTTTCTGTATATGTTCCACGTACACATTGAAGAGATAAAATGCATTGTTATCTATAGGAAATCAGTCTGTCTCTCTGAATTCTGTCCTAATGGTAGTTTTTTGTACCCAATATAGGTTACACATCATGACAATCAAATGTTGAGGCAACCACTAACCCCCATTGCTTTTCATGATCCACAGTCAAATGCTTTGTCTATAAAGCACAGGCTGCTCTTCTGAAATTCTTTGGTACATTCCTGTATCCATTGGATGTTTGCAATATCTCTAGTGTCTCTTCCTTTTCAGAATCCAGCTGGAACATCAAGCATTTCTCGCTCCATAGAAAGCTGTGTTGCAGCATTTTTAGCATCACCTTGCTTACGTAGGAAATTAAGGCAATTGTCCTATATTTGCTATACTCCTTGGCATCTCCTTTATAAGGTGTTATTTCTTAAGATTTTCTGACTTCCGTGTGTGGTATAAGTGAGATCTTAAAAAGATTGACTAAAAGAAGTTACAATTCCTCATGGACAGTGCACATACACTTTCAGTACTCACCCTCTTAATTAGTTTCTGAATGTATTTCATTAGCTGTATCCAACACTTGTACCTCAACAGCTCTTCTATTGTATCCTTCCAACTCAGTTATTCTATGAAAATCTGCTTAGCTTCAGAAAAATGTATTTCAGTTGCCTTCAAATGTTCTAGAATGATTTTTTTTGGGGGGGAACCCTCTCTCTCTCATTCATTCTCTCACTCATACAAGTTTAGTTATGTTGGCACAGACAGACATCTTACCATATCTCCTGGCCTATCAGCAAATCCTCCAGTCTCCTCATCCTGGCAAGCCAAGATAAAGCTGCGCAATTTCTCTCTGTCAATCCAGTGAAGTCTGCCAATTATCTTCAGAGATGCCAAGACCCACCATGAGTAGCAGACATCTGGTAACTTGTTAATAAAATGGTAGAACATGTGATTACAACAGTAAAAGAAAAAAAATCAGATCAAATTGAGAGACATCACGCAAGATACATACAGCTAAAGTTATACTATATCTACTGCCTTACACTAATGTTGACTTCACATCTACTTATTCAATGGCTATAATAAGGCCTAAGAAATAGTCACTTGCCATTGAGAAATCAGAGTTTAACAAGTAGTTTTGAGGATGACTTTCTCACAAACAACAGAAATATAGAGCTTTCTTTAAGATTTTCATCTTCAATCAAAATGGCTTCAATTAAGGTCAAATTTCTGTACATTTCTTAGCCATTCTTTTTGCTCTTAACTTCCTATATATCATCAAAACATTGTTTGAGAAATTCCTGTCCTATAAACAGGTACAGCAGTCTATGATTACTAATAATAATAATCACATGCCTTCAAGCCAACATATGGTGATCCCCCATCTATGGTTTTCCAGGCATACAGTACTCAGAAGTGATTTAGCATTCCCTTATTCTGTGGCTGCTCTGAGACTGTGTCACTTAACACTACAAAGGTTGGCTCTCCTTCCAGGAAGCACAGTGGGGAATGAAAATTCAGACTTTTGACTTTTTGCAGCCAGGTACTAACCAACTGACTAAATTTGGCCCCAAACTAAGATTAGAATGTAAGTATAAACTTAACTATCTCATGAGCACTAGTGCCACAGCGTATCTGTAAACTGAGCCATGTGTATTCTCCCCAAGACAGCATGAATCACAGCACAGCACAAAGTGACTTTCTGTAACACTTTAACACATCAATATGATTTGGTTTATTCTGTCTGAAGAACTTTAACATTGCCAATGGCTGCCCAATCTGAATCCAGACAAAAATGAAAGTGCTGGTTTTAACCTAGAAAGCCCTAAACAACATATATCCAAGCTTCTTGAAAAATGTTATCTCCCTTTATGAGCATGCCCAGATTTTAAAATCAAGGGAGGCATGTCTGTCCAACCCATCACCCTCACCCCATCCTCAGGTCATTTGGTGAGGACAGGAGACATAATCACTGACTGCTCCTAAGCAGTGGAACTCCCTCCTATGGGAAGCCAAGCTGGCTGAAACCTTGTAATCCGTTCACAAGCAGCAAATATCTTTTTTCCCCAGGCAAGCTTCTTCTCAGGGACTGGCTGCCTAAAGGTGGTGGTGGTGTTTAATAAAATGGTGCTGAGCTTTAAAGTTTTAAATATTGCCTGTTTTAATATTTTAATCAATTTTGGGTGCTCTTTTTGGGGTGGGGGGTGGGAAAGCAATATATAAATACTAGAATTTATTCACACCCAGGTCCCCAAATCGCAGCACTTTAAAATAATAAAATATAACTTAATACCTTTTCTGGCCTTCCATTAAGGCCACCAGATGGCAACTGACGTTCACAAAGCCACCAGCCTAGAAGGTCAGCATTTATTTGATGCAACTGGCCAGTTATAGCCAGAAATCCTGTGCAACAATAGATCTAAAATTACAGATATAAAGTTCATAAAGTTCTATACAAAAAATAATTATTCAGGATAAAAGGGTTACATGACAGACCACAACTGTGCAACCAATATTTCATGCAAATAAAAGAGCCATCTTATTTCCCTTTACAGTATTGTAAGATTACATCAAAATTCAAATCAAAATTAATTTTTAAGAAGCAGGAAAATTCAATCACTGTACTAAAGTCCCCATATGAGATAGCTTCTAGAAATGCAGATCATTTAGCAAACTGTTATTTATTCCCACTGTTTGCCAGGTGAAAAACAGAGATTTTTACTCAAGACCAAAATCTGTGATGCAATACCGAAGTGTGGTGCTGCACTAATTTCTGTTCTGCAAAAAGAAAGATTGCTACCCTGTACACCTCAGGCATGACAACCAATAGGCCTCAGTGAAGAACGGAATTGCTTTAATTGTCAACAGGGTGGATTTGATTTAAATCACGATTTAAATCACTAGTCAGTAAGGTTCGATTTAAATCATGATTTTCTACATAAAGACTCATTTTTGCTGGAGTTGTTTTAATCTTAATATTTACTACCAGATAAAGGTTTCATTTTTATTTTACTGCTTGCCCCTCCCTCCTCAAACCTTGCTTCTTGTGCTATTCCATTCCAAACAACCTTCTATTCATTGAACTTCCTGAAACGTAGCAGCACTTAATAGATAACGGGGTTGATTCTGTGTACATAGATTTGCAGAGGAACAATAGGATTAAGGTCTTTTTCTCAATTCTGATGTTTATTTTTATAACATTTTTTTGCTATGAAGGAGGCATGTTATCATTGCAGATCTAAATGCAGTTTTGAAAACAGCAAAACCAAGCATTTGATTTGATATCTTCTAGATAGAAAAATTGCCCCAAATAATCAGAAACCTCTGGGAGAGCATGACATTGTGAATGGATTAATACAGCCTTATGCCACATAATTAAAAACTAATTTCATGATGAATAACCTTTGGACTATAATGTTTCTTAACTAGACCACTATCTTTAGAGAGATTTTTCCTCAAAAAGCATTTAAATAAAAAAAATCCGATTTTTTTGATTTTTTTTAAAAAAAATCATTGATTTTTATCCACCCTGATTGTCAATGAGACAATCCAATGTCAGCAACTGTGCCATCCCCAAGACTTGAAACTAACTGTATTAGAGTACTGTACTAGCCAATCTCCTTACATAATAGTCGAACTTCACTATATTTCATAGGTGCCACAGTGAATCAGTGGTTAAGAAGCTTGCCTTGTTAGCTGGAAGGCTGGCAAGTTGGCAGTTTGTGACCCGGGTACTGCATGACGGATTGCGTGCCCGTCTCTGTCCCAGCTCTTAGGGTCATGAAAGGAGCCTCATTTGGGCATTCCCTGAACAGTTTCTTCCACAAAAATTCTTTCAACCCAGAATAATTTATCACACAAAATAATTATTATATTGTATTTCATCCAGTGTTTAACTACAAATATTTAAAATTTAACTCATTGGGGACGTTTGTCTGAGTTTTCTGAGTTCAAGTCTTTTATTTCAGATTAGTTTCAAGCTTCCATGACCAACTTTGTAATAAAAGGCATGACAACCAAGACAAAGCATCTGTAGAAATCTTGTATTTCATTTTTACTTGAAAGTACACCGTTATGAACTCTCATTTTTAAGCACATGTTCAGGCTTGTTACGGTTAGTATCCAATGGTGCACTTCTGTCAGTAGAATGGATCATTCAGGACAGGGCAATTCCCACTTGCATTCCTCAAGGTCTTGGAAACCCATTGGACAAAATTGAGATAGTAAAGGAGTTTACAAGCTAAAAGGAACAAAGTTTTGTTACACTGGTAACTTATCACTAATTAAGTATGTCACCCTTGTTTGAAAGCCAGTCCCATCCAACTCTTGGGTTAGGGGCGCATCTCTATTTATAGCCAAAGAGCCAGCACTGTCTGCATTTGCAGACATTTCCATTGTCATGTGGCAGGCATGATTAGACACCGGAGCGCACGGAACACTGTTTACCTTCCCACCGAAGGTACCTATTTATCAACTTGCAATTTCTTGCTTCGGACTGCTAGGATGGCAGGAACTGGGACAGATGGGAGCTCACTCCACCATGCAGCACTCAGGTCTCGGACTGCTGACCTGCCAACCTTCCAATCATCAAGCTCAGTGTCTTAACCACTAAGTCACCACAGTCCCCAACTAAGTATAGACTCAGTAAAATATTACTCAACAGCAAGGATTTTGAGGCATTTAATATGCAGTATTTACCGGCGTATAACACATCGGAGTATGAGACACACCCTGGTTTTTATACACATTTTAAAGGAAAAAATAATTTCTACATTTTTCATGAATTTCCAAAATGATTTATTGCACTAATTTTATAATTATTTATATCTACAAAGAAGTGTAACTAGGAAGCACTGTAGTTAGGTATATCTTTTAATCTTCATTCTCAAAACCCAGAAATTCATCTCCAGAGCTAAATGAATAATCACTTCAGAAACTGAGTCTTTGTATAACTAATCATCCTCTGTGTCATCAAGTGAGTTACTAATTCCACATTTCTGGCTGAGGAGAGATTGAGAGGAAATGAAAAATGGGGAGGGGGGCACAATCGGCAGCGGCTGAAGCTGGGAGAAGGGTGGCTTCAAAAAGAACCCAACAAGCCAATGGGGAGAGGAGTATTTTTAAAGCCACCTTCCTTTGGCTCCTGACGACCGATTGGAGCTGGGGTCTTTTAAACCTGAGACAGGTAGGCTGGCTGAATTCTCAACATAATTTTGATTACCAGCACACAAGACACACTCCATTATTCCGGTGTATTTTAAAGGGGGGGGGGAGTGTCTTATTGGCCAGCAAATGGAAGTTTACTTAAAAACCAAGCATAAAAAACTCAGCAACATTACTATCAACAAACACTGAACATCCTTGACTTTTACTCAGCAAGTAGCATTACTTACCTGACCTGCATGAGATTCAGATCCTGGTCTACAACCAAATCCTCCATCAAAGTTCATACAGGACAATACAAATTCTACTGCTTTGTCAACATCAATTGCATCCAGTTTCCCCTGAAAAGTAGTACATTCTTATAATTAGATTTCTCTATTGTAACTCCAATTTTATAGTAATTTACCACGCTATCCTTTTGTTCACATATAAAGCCTTGAAAGGTTTAGACCAAGCTATCTAAGAGAGCACCTCTTCCTCAGGAGTTACTCATTACAAGTGGTACAACACATTTCCATGAGTCAATGGGCTGCATTTTATATTTTTTCCCATCCTGGAAAATCAGTGCTTGTTTGGGTTTACAAACAAAAATCCAGAATACAGAATCTGAGATTCGGAGGGTCTGCATCATTAGGATAAAGATAGTGATAAATTGTTGTGATGGTAATTAGGTTCTTGCTCCAATAGCTGGTACTGTTATAGAGCTACTAAGAATGGGAGGCACATTTATTATAGTTTTTCTGTAAGCCTCATTTATTAAAAACAAAGCCTTATTTATTAAGTTAAGTGTTTCTAAAAACATGCCCACCCCCAATATGAACATACTAGGTGAGTACAGTAATAACCAGGCACTGAAGGATGCATCTGCAACTTTGGAAATGATTGAAACTGACAGATTGCTAGTGATATTCTGGAAATTTCTTGTCTCTATGAAAAATTAAATCTATCCTGTTTCAAATCATTTCTTGTGCACAATAATTTATGCAACTGTTTTGAAATGAGATTGCCATGAAACAAAGGACTTACCAGAAGGGCTAGTGTTGCTACTGCACAAAAAGAAAACCTAGTATCTATCTCTCCTAAGGAAGAAAACCAAGTACGCATTATATAAATTTAAGAATCTACTTGGACAGATAGCGTTGCAAAGACAAATTTATTTGACAAAAATATTCCCACTTCCTTTAATTTCCCATCACATTTATTTTTCAACAACTGTATTACATTATATATTAGAAATAATAAAAATAAAAATATTTCATAAGCAACTAAGAGGATTCCTATTAATCTTGCGCAAGATCTTAGTGGAATTTAAAACCAGCATGACATAAACAGTTTAATTTTCAAAGATGAATCATCTACAATTAAGAAATCATCATAGACACTATGTGTTGCATGCTGAGTTACCCAACAGATAACTTGAAACAATTTGCCTTTATGTAATTTGCCTTATTTTCTATAGCCATAATTCATGTGGCCCCTAAGTATATGATCATATTTGCACAAATCAAATAGCATAATTAAAGTTGTTGGTGTGGAAATCTTGATGTTTTTATGTAATTAATAACTACTATTATTTATATAAAAACTCCAAAACTACTGCAACTTTAAAGTGCTGACTATTTTGCAATCATAAAAACAACTCTTCAGCTGCACTGTTAACTTCATTTCCTCCCTTATGTATATTTTTATGCAATCCAGCAAGTATGTTCTCTTGATGCACAACTATTTCATTAAACTGCATTTATTTTGGATAACTTTTGTTATTACAGCTAAATTAAAATTTGGTAATGTACTAGTTTTACTTACGAATTAAATAGAGAAAAACATCATTGACATTTAGCCCACTTACAATAAGCAATATTCTCAGATCTCAGAGTAATTCTAGAGCTTGTGGTGAAACATCAACTTGATAGTCAGATCTATACTAAAACTCATCACAGATCTGAAAAACTATTAAAACAAATACAACACACATGGTACTGCACTCACAAATTAGTGAGAGGTAAAAATATACAATTACATAGAGCTTTTAATTATAACTTTGCATCAGTAAATATACTTATAAAAGGATTACCCCATCCATCTCCAGCAAATGATCCATCCTCTTTTTGCAAGTTCTTTACATAATCAACAATTTTATTTACGTCAACAACCTGGAGACTATCATAGAGTGTTAGAATCTGTGAAACAAAGACAGAGTTCTAGAATTAAAAATTATATAGTTGATTCCAACACATTTAAAATATGTGGGCAATACACTGGATTAGGACTAGATTTAGTTCCAGTAACTGGGGCTTAAATTAGTCAAACCAAATTTACATTCTACTGGGTTTAATGACTAAATCTGGATACAATAACTTTCAAGTTATGTGAAAACAAAAGTACATGATAAGATACACTTCAACCTACAAAAAAGCCCAGCATCTTCAATTGCATAAAACTACGGCCCATGGTGCCAATTAATCTGGAAAGGAGCAAGAAAACCGTTGTAGAAAATAGCTTTACTGAAGCAAGTAATGAGGTACAGTCAATGAATGCAAAGGGGACAAGTTGTATTTCGTGGACCTCAGCTTTTACTTAGGGTCCCTTATACCAATACATTTTTGTATTTTCTGCATATGTTTAGAAGCATTTTCTTTTGGTCCCTGACCTCCCTCTTCTGAGAGTTTATTATTTGCTGTATACCTGATTCTCGGGACATTTAGCTTTCAATTTTTGAACTAAGATATTTTTTTGCACCATTATTAGGACTTGAATTGTCCCCTTTGCATTCATTGACTGTACCTCATTACTTGCTTTAGTAAAGCTATTTTCTACAAACGGTTTTCTTGCTCCTTTTCACTGTTACACCGTTTGGCCCTACTACCTTTTTTCCTAGCCAATTAATCTGGCCCACATCGCCCTCGCCACTCCCAGAGGCAGAATAGACCCATGCATGTGCAGAAAGCTGCCATAAATGACCTGTGGCTGTTGGAAACACGTTTACAGACGCTGTGGGTTATTTATGGCAGCGTTCTATGCATGCACGGGCGCATTCTACACACTTGCATTTTACTTCCGTGTGGGAGGAAAACATGGCCAAGCATGCTCGACCACATGACCGGCTCGCAGCCCGAAAAGTTTGGGCAACCCTGGCATAAAGGTTTCAAATCATAACATTGCAGCTTACAAGTGTCTCTCTCATACAAATATTTTTCCAGTTGTCATCTACAATTCACTGCATTAAGCTAACCAATCCTTCCACCCACCTTTAATTTCAAGAAATGAAAACAAGAGGTTGAAATTAGAGCAAATGTTTAAAATGAATGTGGGATGGTGAACAAGCCATATAACAGATGCTGTTAAACCTCAACTCTCATGAATCCCAGGCAGTATAGCTAGGGGTTAAAGAGAAAGGGAACTGCAGGCCAGAAATGCTCTGCTCTTAAGCAGAAATGAGAACAGTCAGAAGTTTATACTCAACATGGCTAACTCATTCATTTGGTGTCATTTTGAATCAGCCTAGTTTCCACTATTGCTAGAAGCCTGCCTAATAGCCATACAGTAGACCCTCGAATAACAACGCTATTTGGTTCCCCCCAAGTAGCGTCGCTATAGGGGAAACGTCATTGTGCAGTTTTTAATGGCAGCTGCGCCATTTAGCGGCAAAAAGCTGTCATTATCCACACTACATTAAAAAACATTGTTAATCCGCACGACGGTTTTTCGTCGTTGTGCAGATAGTCACGTGACGAGTGATGACACATCGTTAAGCGGAAATGATGCTAATCGAATGTGTTGTTACTCGGGGTTTTACTGTATTGGCTGATGTTAAAGCACAATAATTACACTTTTTGTACATTTTACATTATGACATAGGAATTATGATCCAGCTATTAATTAACAAGATACAAAAAAATGCAAGATATTCATAAAGGTTTTCTTGGGTCTCAGAGTAATTCTAGAGCTAAAATATAAGCATCAATTTGAAATTCAGACAAAAATGTCAGAACTCATCACAGACCCAAGAAGCTACCATGTTGTATGTCACAAGCACTCATTTGTTTTTACTGCACAAATATCTAACTTGCATATCCAATTCCCACAAACATTTCTAGCTCAGAAGCTTGGAGGAAAAGTGAATCACCCATTTTATAATATACAGATGCCTGAAATAACACTGGTAATTTTAGCTAACTGCAGATAAGTCTTCACTAAGTAAATACTCAGCAGCTCAAAAATATTTCACTTGGTTTAACTAAGTTTTTTTTAATTAAAAAAAATCTAACTAAGTTTTTTTTAATTAAAAAAAATCTATCACATGGCAGGCTTCATCAACCCCTTATCTGAAACACAAGGCTGCTCCATCTTCTACATGACAGACTGTCAAATACTTAAAAGATGGCAATCATATCACAGCTCAATCTTTTCTATATACTAAATCTTGAAAGTTCTCTCAACCTGTTTGCATAGATCTTCGTCTCTCTGCCCCCCCCCCCCCCGTGTCTAGGCCAGACGTGAAACTGCCAAAATGAAGGCACCCTTTGGTGAGTTCATTCTGCAGTTTGCTTCGCCTGACCTAGTGTGAGAAAGATTAGCCGGCAACACCAGGTTGCCGTTACCAGGGTACACCCAATTGTGATTCAAGAATGCCACAATCTTCAAGGAGGCTCTTTTTGTGTACCCCGTAGACCTTGGTAATAAAATCTTACCATTCCAGCTTCATGATATCCTTCTTATACTGTGGTGCCAAAACTGAACACAATACTCTAACTGAGGTCTGACCAAAGAATAACTGATTAATACTATTCGTTCTCTTTATCCAGATCTTATATATCTGTCCAAACACCGTAACTTAATAACAATACATTGTCAAGTCAATTCTGACTTATGGTGACTCTTTCCAAGGTTTTCTAGATATAGTACTACTTCCAAGCCAGTTTTCACTCATCCTATATTTGTGCATCTAATCTTTTAAGATTCTGTATTTCTTACCTTCCCTTAATAGTCTGATATACACACACGTAAGCATATCAAAGATGGGATGTTTTAATGATGACGCTGACAACAGTGTGACTGATCTTGTACGATAAATTATTTTACCAAACACATGTCTTTTATGTGAATACCTGGACAGCACTAAGTGTATATAAAAGGTGAGGATCATGACCAATGCTGGCACTTATTCCACCACATTCATGTTGACACGATTTGATAAATGCCAAGATTTCTTCCTTGCTCATCCGATGCAGTTGTCCCATAAGATCCATTACTGTCAATCCCCAGTAGACACCACTCATTCTTAAATATTCTGACATACAGTATTCCTAGAGGAAAACAAAATTAACCTTTAAGCTGGCAACAAAAAACACATAACTGAACAAAATCTCCTATTTAGGTATTTAATATATGAAACAGCAATGACAACAAGATGATTTCATTTATTCTTATTACCGAGGGGTTCCTAAAACAGCATTTTCAACCTACAACCCATGGTGCAAAACCGGCCCCCGATGCCAATTCATCCGGCCCGATGCCCTTGCTGATCCCGAAAGTGGAATTAAAATGTGTTCTGTGCATGTGGTACACGTTTTACTTCCGCTTCCAGCTGGGTGGAACCACATGACCAACCTGATCAGCAGTCCAGGAGTCGTGGTCAAGCCCGCAACCTGAAAACCTTGAGAAAGACTGCTCCAGACTTCCCCTTTACTAATATACTGTTAGCCCCAATCCAGTACAGTAAAACCTTGCATAAAGAGTGCCTCGCTTAGAGACTAACTCGCTTAAAGAACAGAATTTTCTCTGTATGGTCGCCTTGCTTAACAACTAAAACCAACCAAAAACTCGCTTAACTAAATCGGGGTTCGCAATTCCCCCCTGCCAGAAGTCACAATTGGTCACTTACAGTGGTGTTTCGCTTAAAGAGCAAACTTGCTTAAAGAGCAATCCCGTGGAACGCATTATACTCTTTAAGCGAGGTACCACTGTACTAGAATATATTGGTGCAAGAGTGCCACAGTACTTCTGTTCTTGGCTTATATTTATAAAAATCATACAGTATTTGGGGGGAAACCCCTAAGAAAATACATATAAGGATACTGAACAGAAGAATCACATCTTACAAAGAAATTGTATAAAATGGGGTTTTAATAATAATTATTTTAAAAGAACAACTACGAGTGCTAATGTGCTGTTGTAAAATTGGGGAGACCTTTATGATATTCACTTATTACATAACTTGCAAAAAGCTATATCACTCTAAATTATAACATCCTGTCAAAATATTTAATATCTAATTTATATTCAAGATCTAAATACACTCTGCCATGTATTCTGTGTGCATCCAACAGCATGCATATAAGTTAACAAATAAGGCCAGAGTTGTTCTTCTAGTACTGAACCAATTCTCAGAAGAACTGTACGACATGCTTTTTTTTCCAACCTGTAGAATACCCATTACATGGTGTTCATTCAGGATAACTTTAACCACTCACTCTCTCACTAAGGTACCTGACATACAAAATTTGCAAGTCAGAAGGAGTTTTTCAAGGGATAAATTCATGTAAACAGAATCCAATTTTAAAAGATGCTTCCTAGGTCTCAGTGTACAAAGTAAATCTTCAGCTTTGAAGTCAGTTAATACATGCCATGTTACATCACTGACCCAGAGAAAACATCTACAATTTATCCCATTGATAATTCTCTTTTGCTCAATGAATGAAATCTTGTCATTTACTGCAGTAAGTTGTAATTACAAATCAGTGGAGATTTGATGAGTCAGCTCCACTGTTAAGTTCCACTGATTAAATGGGCCTATTCTAGTTTTGACTCACACTATGCAATAGGATTACAACCAATATATGAAAAAGTGGGGGAAATAAAAAATGCTACTGAATTTATATTAAAACATAATACTCACATAATCATCTTTCTTTGTTCCATAGGCTGCTATATAGTCCACATGTTTATCTAAGAACAATGTAGTTGGTGCGTCGTTTTTTATTATGACATCTTTCTGTGGTGTCCCCTGAAAAATATTATAGTTACTTGATTTGTAAAAAAAACTCCATCTGAATTTCATGTTGTCATAACACAAATTTTAAACACATAACACATAATTGCATGTACTGTATACACACACACTAAGAAATGCAAGTATATTTTGCATATAACATATTCCCTTATTTCAAGAAGGAAACATTTAATGGGCAATTTATTCAAGGCAAGGGCTTATAACATATAAGGGGCCAAATAAGTATAGGCTGAAAAGTGTTTTTTTCTGTGACCCATTTCTCTTTCATCATTCAGGTGTAGTTTTATATATCTTGAGTTAGTTGTCTTCTGAAAGAGTAAGTTATCAGAATGAATGCTCAGCCCACACTTAGCCAGCAAAAGGAGGGGAAACAGGGAGTTCAGGGAGTTACTAACACCTTCTTAAGTACCAATTTAAAAACAAAATTCAGTAATAAGATCAAAAAACACTGGCTATATTTGATTGACTGACCTGCTGACTATTTCAAGAATCTAGGAAGCCTGACCTTGTCATAGCCATTAACCAAAGTACTGTACTGAACTTGTACAGAATACTGGTCAAAATGTGATTCTTTGATCAGATAGAGCAGTGATGGCGAAACTTTTATACAGAGTGCCCAAACTGCAACCCCAAACCTATTTATTTATTGCAAAGTACCAACGAAGCAACAGGGGTGGAAGGAAATGCTCCCATTAGGCTGCTGAGCAGAGGGGTGGGGCAAACTCTGTGCTGGGGTGACAAGATGGGTGCCCACAGAGAAGGCTCTGAGTGCCACCTCTGGTAGGCGTGTCATATGTTCGCCATCACTGAGATAGAGCCTATGTCATTAATACAGTCTGCAGATCAACTACACCCAAGTAAAACAGCAGGGGGACACTAGCTACTTCCATTCTTGGATAATAATTTTGTGTCAGAAATTATTCTGGGTTGAAAGGATTTTTGCTGGAGAAATTCCACTCAAGGGATGCCCGAATGGGCTTCTTTCACGTCCTTAAGATCTTTTCCCACTGAAGTGGTCCCTATTTATCTATTTGCAATTTCTTGCTTTCGAATTGCTAGGTTGGCAGGAGCTGGGACAGAGATGGGTGCGCAAACTGTCATGCAAGTACCCAGGGTCTCAAACTGCTGACTTGCCGACCTTCCAGTTAACAAGGTGAGCTTCTTAACCACTGAGATGTCTTCAGGACATCTTTATCTGGGAGCAGTCTTAAGACATCTCTGGAATTTTTCACATTTGGTAGCAAATAAAAATCAAGAAACAAGCATAATGAGAATTACAGCAATCAAATGAACCTAATCCAGTTTGTAAGTATGCAGCCCACTCCCAATTTTTTGTCAAACTTTCTTGATGCTTTAATCTAACATACTGGTCTCCACCCCACTGAAGCAGAATTTGAATTGTGTGAGAACAAAAAGAAAAAACACAAGGCATTGCAGCCACTAGGTGGGGCAATTAGGGAAAGGGATTATCAACTAGATGCTAGAACATTGTGATTGGAATACTTGGGGGATTGAGAAGTAAAGTGATACCTCATACAACGTCCAAACTTGGTTCCACAAGTTTGGACTTTATACAGATTTGGACTTTGTACGAGGCATGCAAAATCCTAGCTACGATGCCTCATACAATTTCCAAATCCTTGCCGCGATGCCTCGTACAACGTCGTTTCCATAGAGATACATTGTACTGTAACAGCACAGACTTCAGGGCAAAGTCAAGGAAACAGACAGGAAACTGACAGAACTTTAAGAAATCATTGTCTAAAGGCTAAATACATTACAAAAACATGTCAAACAACCCTGATTTTAGGGGACAAACCATCCTGGGGAAAAACCCCAATGCCTCATACAAAGTCGCAGTGACTTTGTATGAGGCAACTTTTTTCAAGGAATTAGGTGATGTTGTATGAATTTGATGTTGTAGGAAGCAGACTTTGTATGAGGTATTACTGTACAGGTAGGGAAAGAAATTGTTAAAAGTCAAGATAAAGGTTTCCCTTGCTCAAAAGCCAGTCGTATCCGACTCTAGGGTTCAGTGCTCATCTGTTTCAAAGCCGAAGAGCCAGCCCTGTCTGCTTCTGCAGATGTTTCCTTGGTCATGTGGCAGGCATGACTAGACACTGGAGCGCATGGTCCCTATTTATCTACTTGCAATGTCTTGCTTTCAAACTGCTAGGTTGGCAGGAGCTGGGACAAAGACGGGAGCTCATTCTGCCCTGAAGTACTCAGGAATCAAACTGCTTGACCTTCCGCCTCCTAGTCAGCGTCTTACCCACTTGAGCCACTGCAGAATGCAAAATGCTGCAATACGAATGGCTAGCAGAGCTAGTTCGGTGAGGTTTAATAAAAAATTTGTAGACAAGCTAATATACTAAAAAGGTTAGAAGATGTAGTTTCCTCTTTTGTATTTTGACACCATCCGCTGACTGTGTGCGGCTGAGGGATATCCAAATTGTTTCTCTTAGAACCTCCTACCTCAAAAAAAATAAAATAAAAAAATAACCACCCCAAATCTATTTTCTTGCCTCATTGAACGACTGGGCAAACGAAAAAGAAATGAGGAAGGATAAAATAAATAAAGCACACTTACTTAAAAGACCTCAAATCAAATTCGTCTTACTGAAACTTGAGTCTACCTTCTACTATATATAAACACGCCGTAAGAGTCGACCTTCACTGTCACGCTACACTCAGATTAACTACAATGCCATAGAAAAAGAAAATCCCACCTGGGGCTGCTATCTATCCACTGTCTCAGGCTACGAAGTCTCCCCCCCTAAAGCGCCCCCCCCGCCCCGTTCCTTTCCAGGCGATGGCGGTGCATTGAGTTCTCTGACCGACCTCCATTCGTAGCGGACCCTTGCTAGGGGACCGAGACCGACCGACCTCCCCCAATCCTTTTCTGGAGGCTCGAAGCAAAGCAGGCGGACCGTTTGCTGACCAGCGACTCGGCGACAGACTTACAACTCGAACAAGAAGCCATACTTAACGCGAGTTTCGAGTCCCCACCCCGAAATGTAAAGGTTGCCGTTGCTCGAAAGGTAGTCGTATCCAACTCGGTGCTCATCTGTTTCAAAGCCGAAAAGCCAGCGCTGTCTGCTTCTGCAGGCGTTTCCGTGGTCATGTGGCAGGCATGTCTAGACACCGGAGCGCACGGAACGCTGTTACCTTCTCACCGAAGTAGTCCCTATTTATCTACTTGTAATTTCTTGCTTTCGAACTGCTAGGCTAGCAGGAGCTGGGAAGAAAACGGGAGCTCATTCTGTCCTGCAGTACTCGGGTCTCGAACTGCTGAGCTTCCAGCCATCAAGTCCAGCGTCTTAACCGCTACGCTAAGCCACCGCAATCCCTACATATAAAATTTAAAAAAACCTAAGCCGCTTCATTCGTTCACGTGTGCATTTCTGAGGGCGGGAGGGGAACGAAGGCGAGAAAGCAACCGGTCGCAAGACGCCTCACTCAGAAAAGAATTGTCTAGTCTAGCCGCCACGTTTGCCGCCCTCCGAGGGTCAAATGGTGGTTTCGCCCGCCCTTCTGTCGTCAGCACCTACCTCCGCCTTTCTTTGGCTACACCGATATGACGGACAACTCAATCAACCAATCACACATCAAGCCCCCCCCAGCACGCGCTCAATACGTATTACGTCAGCACAACCGTTTCTTTCCAACCGCCTCAGCTCCTCTCCCTCCCCTCCCCCAAGCCGATGGGCCTCAGAGGTCACCAACGGCTGGTTTCCCTTCCCTCACACAGCTTCGAAGCGAGGAGGCGGCGGTAAAAGAAGCAGGCGCGGCGCGCGCTCGGACGGGAAAAAAAATCTCCAGACCCTCCCTCAACTGAAGCGAGTTGTTACTCACCATGTTGGCACGGCTGCTGGCAACCTTGCGCACGCGCGGTTCGCTGTTGGCGTGTCTGATGCCCAACACGCGCATGCGTACTACAGGTCGATTGGGCGGAAAGCTGAGAAGTTGTTTCCGTCGGCAGCTCTACCGAGGAGGCCCCTCTTATAGGTGTCTTTGAAACTGCCTGCAAATAATTATTAGCTTATAGAAGCTTTATTAGAGTAATGGCTGGTGGGACATATATTTTATCTCCCCCTCGCTTTGTTCGTTCTTTTTCTTCTTCACGTGCCGTGTCCGTTTTGCTCATAATAAAAGTGCTTTCCAGAGTAATTTTATACTCATCTGGCGAGCGCCAAGTTGGAAAATCATGCATTTATATCCACATTTTGGATTTTTCGCTGGGATTGTCAGTTTTACCAAAAAAGAATTTTAACTGCTTAATTTGACCATTAGTGGGTTCAGTGTCTGTTTGAGTAAGAACTGATTAATAGGGTTAGGGTTTTCCCTCATGTAAATGATTTTCTAAATTCAAAAAATCAGAAGACTGGGATTCTGAAGAGCGACAATGAATAAATTACATACATACATATCTTTATTCGACCGTCAGTCAGCACAAAATAACACACAATGAATAAATTTAAAAACTTATAATCAAATGTAACAATGTGTCACTGGAGATCACTGCCAAGGTCATACACAATATTTGAAGAAAAATACAAACGCTCAGAAATAACCTTGATAGTCTTGGGTTAGAGCTTTACAGTGAACGATATTGCAAGTTTTTAAAGTCCGGGTGGGGGCAAACGTGAAGTGAATCGGGGGAAGTCTTGAAATATTTTTCAGGTACTTATTTACATTGATTATAATGTGCTGTAGTATATTTAGATTGTGATTAAGAATTTGTGTGCCTCTTCTATAGGCGTTTTAGCTATTTTATATATATCCCATATTATTGCAGATTCTTGAAGAAGATCTCGAAATATCCAATTTGTACCGGATGGATATTGACTCTGATTTTCTGCTTTGCACCTAGTCTTGTGGTCCACATGGGATTCCCGGCAGCCTTAGCCTGGTTATTCTACCGACCTTAAACACTGTTTCATGATAGACTTTGAATTGTATGAATCGGGTTCCACACTGTCTATTATTACGGATTGTCTAATGTTCATTATAGTGTTATTCGATACATGACACATTTATAGACTTGATTGTGTTTCTATATTCTGCAGTTCGATGTCTCCGTTGATGTATTTTACTTAGTCCCTATTTTTGCCATGCAGTTCGTGTTCGCTTTTTTCTATGTCTTATTCCACTACGTGTATTTAGTAAAGTAGTATTCACTTTTATATTTGCCCGTTTGTGTTCTTGGGTGTTTCTCCTCCTTGCTAATTCTACACCCCAGCCATCTTCCTGTGCATCATTGTGCAAAAGTAAGGCGCCTTCAGAGGCTGCTTAAAGAGGCAAATCAAAATAACAGAAAACTACACATTCCTAGAATCACAGAAGACTGGAAAAGCATTTCCTCATTAAAGAAAAGCTAAAGAAAAATAGTAAAACACACTTTAATGCTCTCTACTAGTGGTGAGAAGATATAAAGGGGAACAGAGTTCCTGTACCTTACTTTAATAGTTGCTTACAAAAGAAACTTTCAACAGGTACAGCTCTTAATGCAACTGAGATTTGCTAACATTTCCTCCACACAGTTCTTAAAGGTTCAGGGACCATCACCTTGTTTTCATCTTACAGTTTACTAGATTTCACTCACCTGAGAAAGAACTACTAGACAAACCTAACTTTTATAAACACCTAAATATTAACATCCATGAGTAGTCTTGTGACTTTTTAAAGATTTAACAAGTATTATTTAGCATAAATGTTCATGTATTTCCCTATTAATAGAAATGTTGCTTTCTTATAAAAGCTAGATATTTAAATACTGAAGGTGAACAGTTTTTGAGATTTCCTCAAAGACAAATGGATGGTGGAAGACAGCAAAAGTATAAGGTAAAGGTAAAGGTTTCCCTTGCTCGAAAGCCAGTCGTATCCGACTCTAGGGTGCAGTGCTCATCTCTGTTTCTAAGCCGAAGAGCCAGCGCTGTCTGCTTTCCGTGGTCATGTGGCAGGCATGACTAAACACCGGAGCGCACGGAACGCTGTTACCTTCCCACCAAAGTGGTCCCTATTTATCTACTTGCAATTTCTTGCTTTCGAACTGCTAGGTTGGCAGGAGCTGGGATGAAGACGGGAGCTCATTTCCATCCAGCAGTACTCGGGAATCGAACTGCTGACCTTCTGCTTCCCAGTCAGCGTCTTAGCGACTTGAGCCACTGCAGTACCCCAGCAAAAGTATAAATCTTACAATTTTAAATTGAAAGGCAAGATGAAAAATACAGATGAATTAACAAGTCTCACAACAAATGCTGCTACAATACAAAGTGCATGCTATACAGATGAGAGTATTGTGTGCTGTCCATAACAGGTAAGTTGTACTGTGTGATGCTTTACACAATGCATGAAAAAAGCCAGTGATATGATTCCCCCGCCACATACCATAACACCAACATATATAAATTAGCAGAGTTATCAGAAAGCTTTTTTCCTAACAAACTCAGGTGCAGTAGAACTTCAGTTTTCACAATCTGAACACAGACGTAGTCTTGCCCACCACTATAATTCATTCATTTATTGTGTTTTAGTTGGTTTTCACAAATACAGTTCAATGTCAATTCATTTTAAGAGGCTTCAATGGTACAGTCACGTTGGTTTACTGATCATTTTTATTTTTATGGCTTTATAATCTGCTATTGTAAATTATATTTGCTGTTTCCAGAAGCTACAGGTTCTTTAATTTTCATGGCAGGGAATGTCAATGCCTTGCTACTTATAAGATATCCAAGTGCATCATAAAAAATAACTTAATTGAATTAAAGCTGAAACAGAGCATGGGTGCCATAATACTTAGTTACATTTTGGGCTGGTTTTAAAATAACTTTTCCATTTCCTTGTAAAAAGGAAATTCACATTCTATTTTAGAAGAAAACCTAAAAGCGTATCTTGATTTCTGGTTTAGAGCAGTTTGTATTTAATCTAGTACTATACCTGCTAAGTAATAGGATAAACCTATAAATACTAGTGTTAGCAAAAGTATTGCATTGTATGGCTTTTAAAATTGTGTTCAACTGCAAAACATTTCTTTAGTAAAGTTGCTATAATGAAATACAAAGGCACGGTAAAAATTAGTTTTACATACTAGAAATTCAAAACAAACACAATTACTCTTATTTCACACTGTAACACATAGAATTGCTTGTAAGGGTTACAAGAATGGATATCTTGTTCTGAGGCACTGTTCTAAAAGCACTATCATGGATTCAGATAGGCACCAATTTCCAGGTAAAAGTTAAGGTTCATCAACATACAAGGTTTTACCTTGTTCTTTGAGTGCAGCTGAACAAAATATATACTGTATATTAAAAAATGCACCTTGCAACTATTTTAAAAACAGAAGGAGTCCATCTGTTCACAGAATATCAACTTTGTCTTTAAGTCACTGGTAATAAAACTGATATGCATTTAAATGAAAACCATTCTAAGGTTTGCCTGGTATGCAAAACTTAGTGATCATAGTAAAATACATGCATACTGGCAGAATCAGTACCCGTAGTATAACGGTCACCCCAGATTTCTTTCTCCACAGAAGCAATTTTATGTGACCTTTACACACTTATTTGCCAATGAACTACACTGCATCCCAAACTGCCGCTGATGATGTCAGATCTAGTACATCTCAATAACGTAACTTGATTGTCAAGTTCCAGGCACTTTAAAGTTGCAACAGAGAAGAGTAATGCAGAGCACAGTGATCGCATGACTGTATTAATATGTTGCTTGCCACTAAGGCACACAGAATTGGCATTCAAGCAATTATTTTGTGATTAAGGAAAATACAGCTAGTAGTTCAAAACATTAAGTGACCAGATTTTTTTTAAAAAAAACTTTAAATATTGAAGAAACAGATGTGCTCCTACAAAACTGAAAGTATTTCTACATTCATGCAAGAATGGACAGATATTGTGTTTGCAGAATCAAGTTAATGCATAACAGGAATTAAAAATATCTATTTTTGGTTTCAATATCTTTTCAACCTTTGAACCTGCCAATATGTTCACGACTTATGATTAGTCTTTGAATCTGAGCCGTTCCTTCATATATCTGAAAAGAGAAAAGTGTTTAATAGGTCTTACTGAACAACTTTAAAACTATGCAAAGTGAACATCTTAAATCATAAGCCTATTATCAAATCAATGCACAATTTGAAACTTTTTTTAATGGTGAGAGATACAGCTTTTACTGCATACTGTAAGGATGAACCAAAGGACTGGAGAGCAGAAAGCTTCTTTATACAACCTTCCTTCTTCCATGTCTAGGCCAGACGTAAAACTGCCCAAATGAAATCACAACTCATAACTATATATCTAAGTTTACAGGAAGTCTATGTTTTCCTATTTGGACTTGTGCCACTGGATTCAGTAGTTTTTAATTTTGTTTTCTATTTGAATACGTATGCACGCGCTCATTTTGCACAGCTGTAAATCATCAGACTTACAAAGAAGATCAGTAAAGTTAAAATTAATGGAACATTTTTCTAACAAGTCTAACAACTGTGTCACTATCTTTTCTTCCGTAGCTTCAATGGCTTAAAGCATTTTACACTGGCATGAAGCAATCACTGAACTTAAACATAGTAGATACAAAATGTGAACTGAATGAAAATTATGCTCCCAACTATTTTTAACACAAGTACTAAAACATGGTAAAATCCACATTAATAAGTGCAAAACATTCTCCTTTTGTCAGGGAAAGTCTCTTAAGTTGGTTCCTGCTAGGCCACAACACAAGTACTGTCTAAAGCAGGGGTTCCCAACCTAAGGCCTGCAGGCCGGATCCAGTCCATGGCACCATTTCATGTGGCCTCCCACACCTCCAAGGGCATTCAAGAAATAAAATGGCCACCTCTTTTGAAGCTGTTGGGACAAAATGGCCACCCCATCGTGCAGGCAGGGCAAAATGGGTGTCCGGTCCTCAAAACAGACGGAGAGAGCACGACCCAGCCCCCGGCTTGAAAGGTTTGGGAACTCCTAGTCTAAAAAATTATGCATTTCTTTACATGAATTACTACTATTAGCCTCCTAAACTTATATTCATCACTGGGCAACAATCTGCTTATGTGTATTATCGGGATCACATACCTGGTATATTTTGGCATCTCTCATTAGCTTTTCTACAGGGTAATCACTGTTGAATCCATTTCCTCCAAAGATCTGCACAGCATCGGCAGCTACTTGATTTGCAATGTCGCCAGCAAAGGCTTTTGCTATAGAAGCATAATAAGTGTTTCTGCGACCCATATCTATCTCCCACGCTGCCCTCTGGTAAGCCATGCGAGAAAGCTCAACCTTCATCGCCATTTCAGCCAGCAAGAAGGATACTGCTTGGTGCTAAAATAGTTGAGAAACATGGACACATTTTGAGAAATTAACTTCCATGCATGGCACAGGGCAAGAAAGTTTGTTAATGTATACATAAACATTTTTTTTTCTTGATAACAAGAAAAGGATTCTACAGAACATGAAAAAATGCACACATATTAGTTTTTCAGTGTTCATGACTTTCACGAGACTGCATGGCATCTCACCGTTTTTTACCCGCCTCCCGACATTGTGAATTTCTAGCATTACATGTATCAATTTTCAGTTTAGTAAAACGCTAAACAACTGTATATCAGTGCATGTGATCCAGATGAACAAGAAATCCCCTCAAAAGGGTTTATAATTAAACAATTATCTAGAGAGAAAGTAAGAGTTTACACACAATACTTCTACTAAAGTGATTATTTTAGGTCGGGGCCTTCTAGATACTGGACTTGTTGTTGTTGTTCAGTCGCACAGTCGATTCCAACCCTTTGCGACCCCATGGACCATTGACCTCCAGGCACCCGTCCTCCTCAGTCCGCCCAGCTTCGTGCCCACTGCGTCCACTATCCCATTCAGCCATCTCATCCTTGGCCGCCCTCTTCTTCTCTTGCCTTCCACCTTTCCCAGCATCAATGCTTTCTCAAGTGAGTCCTCTCGTCTCATTTGGTGTCCAAAGTACTTAAGCTTCAGCTTTACAATTTGTCCTTCCAATGAGCAGTCAGGATTGATTTCTTCTAAGATTGACCTATTCTCTTTGCTGTCCAGGGTACTCTCAAAACTCTCCTCCAACACCACATCTCAAAGGCATCTATTCTTCTGCGCTCAGCCTTCCTAATCTTCCAACTCTCACACCAATACATTACCACCGGGAATACCATTGCTTTAACTGCGAATTTTTGTTTTCAAGGTGATGTCTCTACTTTTCACTATGTTCCCCAGGTTTCTCATGGCTTGTCTTCCCAGAATCAATCGTCTTTTTATTTTACCATTGGTTATGTTGGCTAGGACTAATGGAAGTCATGTTTCAACAACATCTGGAAAGCTGCACTTTACCCATCCTGGACTAGAAAACATTATTCTACTAGGACAAAACCCATAACAGTTTTCCCCATATGATGCCAAGAAGAGCAATCTTGAATCCTTTTACACCACAGCAGATAGTGTCACTGCTCCTAATTTAAATGGCTACCAGCAACAGACTATTGCATGATATTTTTCTTGTATGTTTTATTGTGACTTCTGTCAAATTGACTTCTTTGAACCCCTCACAAAGTTTGTAGAAATGATCTTTCTTTAATGCATGCTAAGTTATCACATAAGTGACTGAAAATTCACATACCTCTGCAATTAATTTTCCAAAGGTTTTTCTTTCCAGAGCATACTTTGTAGCTTCATCCAGAGCCCTTTGAGCTAGCCCTACAGCACCAGCTGCAACCTGTGGTATTAATGATCATATCATAAAATGAGAACTCTGTAGTTAGTGTAGTTCTATGTTTTTCTTCTAAACATTTTTTCTCAGCTACTTACTGGGGGCCTTGTTTTATCAAATGCTCCCATGGCTATTTTAAAGCCAGCTCCCTCACCGAGCAGAACATTCTCTTTCGGCACTCGTACATCCTCAAAAACAATTCCTCTTGTATCTGAGCAGCGCTGACCCATGTTAAGTTCCTGGAAATTAATTTGCAAGAGCAATTATCCATAAACATAGCAACTGTTTGACAGAAAGCTAATGAAGGCAGGTCTTATTTTAACTAGGAGAGCAAGCATTCAATGTCAGTGACAGAGGTACAGTATCTATCTATCTAACTATCTATCTCTATCTATCTATCTCTGTGTGTGTGTGCGTGTGTGTTAAAATGCTTCAAAATAAAAGACATATCAAGGCTTCTCAAAATTTTGTAATAACGCGCCTTTGAAATGTTGTCAACATGTTAAAATGAATTAAAAATAACACTGCTTATTTTGAGAATTCATTTTCTGTGAATTTATTTCCCCAGAAGCAATAAGAGTTGTAGATCAGGCAAAAATGTAATATTCAAGATGTATCTGACATTTCAATACAGAATCTGTACCTTATCCTAATTATTGTTTCCCCCTTGGAGCAATAGTTAGGCAGTGCAGATGACCAAGCACATATCTGTTAGGTTCTTCATAAAATAGTACTCATTTTTAATTCCATGGACTTAAGCCATACCTGTCAAGTATCCTGTATTGGCCGGGATTTCCCATATTTTGGAGCTCGTTCCTTCCCTTTCTTGCTGCTGCCCCATATTTTGAACGGCAGGGAAAGGGGTTACTGCGCATGCGCGCCCATCACAAAGGGCTTCTGTGCATGCACAAAGGGCTTCTGTGTATGCGCAAATGTGTTCTGCGCATGTGCAAATTGGTTCTGCACTTGTGCAAATTGGTTCTGCGCTTGCGTGCCTGCACAGTAATTTCCTGTATTTTTGGGAGCCGCGCTTGATGGGTATGACTTAAGCATGTAAAGGAAAACTATTAAAGGTTCAATTCCTTGAACTGTTCTCCAAGGAGACAAGCAAAATGTCTTGAGTTGAACCTTTGTTGGCCATTGCATGAATGGGAAGTTCTAGAATCCATCAGATGTTCTTCACTCAGAAAAGACACAAATGACAATCCTACCTGGTTCTCTTTCTTCAAACTATGCTTTCTTTGTATTACAAGGGTTATCCTCCAAACCACCTAAACTGCTTTTCTAGAGGTAGAGGGGCAACTACAGGGGGGTTACAAAGACTCTCCTTACACCCTAAATTTCTCTAAAGCAGTTCTCCAAACCCAACACCATGAAGCATTCAGTATTCTTTCACGTCAGTTCCTGAAGCTACAAGAAAGTCTTTTATGTAACTGCTTTTTTGAGGGAAAAACTGTTCCTGACATCTGAAGTAAGATCAGAATTAGTTCAACTCTACCTTTCTTCCAATTTGCACTCCAGGGCTGTCTGCTTCCACAATAAATCCAGTAAAAGCTTTACTTGTAGGAGCTTGGGGATCAGAATTGGTACGTGCCAGTAAAAAATACCTAGTTTAAAAAAAAAAACACAAAGAAAGAAGCCAATACAACATATAACTTTGGTTTTCACTCTAAAAAAATCCTTATATAGTAACTTTATAACAACAGGCTAAACACTCATCAAGCAAAGAGTCTCTCAGCCCAAGTACACAAACGTAGGCCTTTAACATATTTGAGAACAGACTCTAATGCCTCCCCTCTGATGTTTGGAATCAGACTCATAAAACTACTATATATTTGGAAGTTCTATGAAATATTCACAAACAGCATATGATATTTGGCCAGGTGAAGGCTTTAACCATCCTCTATTTGCTGTCAGTCTCTGGCCCGCAGTCACATTGTCTTTTCTTCCAATGCAATTCTCAGCTTGCAACCTGTGATACAGATCAGATATTAATCCACTGGCTCTTCCCCACTTGACTTACTAGCACAGTTTGACACATTCTATTTCTTGGTTGCATTGGATAAGACAGATATAGATTTAATGCTGTGGATATATACTGCAAAGACTGTTACCAGTTTTCAGTTTTTTTACTAAACAATAGTGGATTTAACTTTTTTAAAAGTGTTAGGCGTTTCGACTGGAAAAGTCCCCATGCACCCTCTAATGTTAAAATATTTTAAAAACTTAAAAAACTTCCCAACTGTTGGAGTCCCCAGCTGTGCTGGGGCAAAATGTCCCTGGGCAGTGCATGTGGTCCTCAGGCAAATGATGCCAAACCTGTGTTTCACTGTGAAAGGGAAAGATACCAGATAAGGAAAATAAAGTACTGTAAGTTAAATAATCATTGTTATACCAGTTAGCCTTTCCACCATTGGTGATCCACATTTTTTGTCCATTAATTATATATTCATCTCCTTTCTTCTCAGCTCTTGTTTGAATGCCTGCTACATCAGAGCCTGCTCCAGGTTCTGTTACACAGTACGCCTAAAGAAAAGAAAACTGTACATGTTGAAAAACTGAGTAAATGTAACAAATGTGATAATACTCATCACCACATAGCTGCTTTTATGTATTACAGTATTTGTGAGGGTCTAACACTTGCAATAAGATCACTCGGTCTAGCAATTCCATATGGGCTAGTACAGCGACATCATTACTCAATGAAACATCAAAGGTTTTGTTTATTAAAGCTTATTAAAATGTACAACAAAGGTATGGCTAGAATTAGAATAGATGATTATAATGATATGAAGTGTGCTATCCTTTTGGATCTTATAAAGCTATAAGGAGTAAAAGAGGCTTTCTAATAATTAAATAATATTCATGAGTTATATTCTTGGACCCCAATGTTTCACTATTCCATTCAATGAAAGATCATCATTCAAACCTAGATTCTTAGCAGTATATCCATTGGTTCCTAACCTGCATTAAACCAAGTGCAAAGTACACATGAAAGCTACATCTACACCCTTGGACTATGGCCATACTACTAAATAAATATTATCTATGGATAAATTTAGAACACTGTGTTGGCTGCTTAATTCATCAGTGGCCCAGCATATTACCCCATATAGGTAAGTGATTACCAGGGCTTTTGGTGTCTATATTTCTACTATATAATTAACTACTCACATAAATACAATAGATTTCCCCTCAACTTTCTTATTTTTACTATTCTTTTATTTGATTAAAACACTTACACACATTAACGGAGCCTCTGTCATTCTTCCCAAATATTTCTTCTGCTGCTGCTCAGTCCCAGCAATGATTACTGGCATTTGCTATAAGAAATGGTTTATTTTTTAAAAAAAAAAAATACACAGGAAATGATTGTCTAAAATAAAATTCTACAAAGATGAGAGAGAGAAATACTTACACCCAATGAATTTGCCTCAATAGCAGTTTGGACGCCTGTACATCCATAAGCCAATTCTTCAGTAATAAGACAGGCATCAAAAATGCCAAGGCCAAGGCCACCTATTAAAAAATTTATTAAATGAATCCTCTCATAAAAATCCATATTATATTGCATACTTACATACATTATTGCTTCAAGAAAAATATATTCCCTGGTTGCCTTTTCTGTATCAGTGATGTGATATATAAAAAATTCCAGCGCTTCATTTCCAATGGAAATTTCTCCATGAAAAGACACTAGCCTGATTCTATTCATGTTCAAGTAACTTGTCACACCTAGCCATTGAGATGCACAGTTATCCCATACGACCAAGTGCAAGACCAACAGACAGCCTTCCTCCCTATCATTTAGCCACATCAAGTTACACAACCCTTATGCAAGCACCAATAGAATTCTGGTCAATGTATCATAAACCTCATAAATGACAAGGCAATATTCAACAAGCGCAGTCGTTTCAAAGTTGCCTTAACCAGCCATGGCATTTTTATATTCTTTAAGTTTTGAATCAGAGTCCAGATTAGGTTTGCTAGTCTAGCTCATATGAAGACCGTGTTTTGGGGGTAATTAACATGTGGGAGTTCATGTTGATCTGTAAAATGGAGTAAAATTAAAGCAGAAATATGTACAATAACCCAAACAACAAATTATGTATTCTTTTTGGCTGCGCAAATCAAACCTAAAGCTAAAATTCCGATTAATGTTTTGACAAACAGAGCGTGATCTCATATTCCTTTTTGAGCGGAGGAAAATTTTTATGTATCTCTAACTACTACAACACGTCAGCTTTCTAGCTAAAACACTATGCAACCCACCCATGTGTTTTAGATTTAGAAGGCAAGAAGAAGGCAGACATTGTAGGGATCTCTGTGAGAGAAGTAAGGATAAGAAAGGTCACACTGGGAGCCTTGTGGAGAAAGGGACGTTTGAATCCCAATCTCTCCAGTTCTGTGCAACTCTAATCGTTGTTTCAGATATATCTGGACCATTGGGACATTAAATTTTTAGTTTGGTAAATACAAGTTGAATAACTATGCCATCTCAAATCATATTCCATTTAGGGTACTGGCAATTTTTCCAGTTAAATCTATATAAAAACCACATTGCTACTCATAATTTCAATAAACCTAAACACACAAACATATACTTATCACAATTATTGGCACATTTCTCTTCAGAATAACTCTACTAGTTTAACTACATCAGAGTTTGTTTATACAGACATCATTGTATGACTTCCATGCGTGAATCATGGAGCACAATTTCAGTATCACACATATTTTTTAAAAAACCAACAAACCATCTTTCTATGGACTGTCAGAAAATGAAGTCCATATATACCCAAATGTGAACTGCTCCAACTGCTACCATTGGTCTTTCTAAGAGTGTCAAGGCAAGAGAATTTATTTTACATCAGACATCCTCACTATCATTGTTTCTTCTTCAAATTCAGAAAGTGTTTTATTCCAACATCTATAGTTAATTTGAGATCCAGAAAAGTGTTCCTAAAGTCTGCTTTATAGCTTAAAAGGTAGTTTACTCACCACAGCTTTCTGGTATGTGGCCATTAATTAAGCCAAGTTCCCAGGCCCTTTTTATGAGGGGAAGAGGATACTAGAAATAAAAGCAATACAACAATATTTTATGGCAAGCTTCTCTGTTGAGAAGTTTACTCAGTCACATTTCAGGCAATATGTTTCCCTATTATCCAAATAATTACCTCTCCAGTTCTGTCGTACTCAGCAGCAGCAGGCAAGATCTCCTCTCTAGCAAATTTCCGAGCTGTAGCTTGGAATTCTTTCTGTTCTTCAGTAAATTCTGGAAAACACAACATTTTAGTTTGAAAATCTCCAGATTATGCCTTACCATATGACCTTTAAATATCCAGGATTATTAAAAGCAAAGTCAAGAATCTAGCAGCGGCATTAATGCCCTTTTTAATTCTTTCAACTGCCATGACATGATAAGATACAAAGCAGAACAGAATTTTTTTTAAAAAGTCCTGCTAGAATGAAAAGGGAGAGTTTTCTTTAAAAACACTGGGGAACAAGGCACCATTACCCAAAAAGAAATTCACCACTAAGGAGAAGATATACATGGGAATGGTGTTGAGGGAAGTGAAGAAAATATAGGATCATTAATCTTTCTCTTACAGGATTGTGTTTCTGAATAGACTATACAAGAGTTACTGTCGTTTTTCTCCAGACCATTTTAAAAATCTGAGATAAATCTTTCATAATCATATGGGAAGGCCATCTATTTTAGCATTTTGGTGAATGGAAAAACTTCAGGTAATCTACAGCTAGTTCTGAGCACAACCTGGGAAAGCTACTTCTCTGGCCGATAACTCCCAGAATTCTCTGGATGGCACAATAGACACGTTAGCTGAGGTCACAAGCTCTGACTTTAAGGCAGCAAATCTCACTTAGTACTGGCCTTTCATCTAGACCAGTGCTTCTCAACCTTTGGTTTTTGGACTTCAATTCCCAGAAGCCTAAGTAAATTCCCCAAAACAATGATCAGCCTAAGTCCTGGCTTAGGCTTCTGGGAATTGGAATCCATAAACCAAAGGTTGAGGAGCACTGGTCTAAATCCATGAGCACTGGTCTAGATCTAGACCCATGATGGTGAACCTTGGCACTCTAGATGTTCTTGGACTTCAATTCCCAGAAGCCCAAGCACCCTGTGAATCCACACAAATGGATTTACTGCAATTCATCCAGCCCGCGCTGACCTTGTCGCTCCCGGAAGCGGAAGTAAAACACGCCTGTTTGGGCACATTTTACTTCCGCTTCCAGGAGCGATGAAGGCAGCGTGGGCCTGATGAATCACAGTAAATCCATTCATGTGGATTCACAGGGTGCTTGGGCTTCTGGGAATTGAAGTCCAAGAACATCTGGAGTGCCAAGGTTCGCCATCACGGGTCTAGACCAGTGATGGCCAACCTTGGCACTCTAGGGATACTTGGACTTCAATTCCCAGAAGCCTAGGTCAACACACCTGCTGACCAGGGCTTCTGGGAACTGAAGTTCAAGAACACTAGACCAATTTATAGTATGCATTCCCAGATTTTTCACTGCAACTGACATTGGACAAACGCAGCACTGACAGAGGCATGTTGACAAGATCAGTCCTAGAACTACCATATATGTTTTTAATACCATTTCCATGCTATTCTCCCATGAAATCTTGCCTAAAGTCATATATGGTAATAATTTAATAATGGTTGCTCTTTACTTACCAAAGCTAAATCCTGTTGCAAATTTGCCTTTTGATGACGTTGCAGCAGCATGACTAGACTGTGCTCTCCAGCCATGTGAAGCAATGCCTCGTATCACCTGAAATGTTGGTTTTGAACAGAATGAATGCATTTGGTGATACCTCACATTCCTCAAACTTATTATTTTGAGCATGTGCTGAAACCCACAAATTTTCTAGACCCAAATACATTTTGGGCCACAGATAACTGTATTCTGCAAAATAGAATAGAACATGTTTGCCTATATCCACTCTTACAAGATCACACACTTGTAATAACTTTCCCTCTGTGACACTAATTTGGATCCATAATATAATCGTTGCCTGTCTACCTCTTCCATACTGCTATGAACCTAACTTTAGTGTGCCTTCTTTGGGTACTACCTTCATAGCACCAATCTTGCTACAAAGCAAATATTTTACCTATTGTTGCTTTACATTTCTGTTGAATATACAGTACATATGGATTACAATATAGTTCAGCCCAGGAAGGGCAAAAAAATAAATCTAGCATATCCTTAGCACTTCATGTGTCCTGGGAAATTTTGGAAAGAGAGGGGGGGGATAAACATATAAAAGTATTTTAAAAGTGCTTAACATACAACAATAAATAATAGTTGTGTGCCATCATGTCAGTTCTGGCGATCAGGTCAACCCTTTCTAGGGTTTCTTAGATAAAGAACATACCGTTAGTCCTAGCCAGTACAGCCAGTGATGAGAGATCATGGGACTTGGAATCCACCATCTGGACAACTCTTACTCATTATGTAAAGACATAGGACTAAAGGAGATATTACCTGGCTATGTACTTATCTGGATAAGATTAAAAGAGCACAACAAGATTATAATAAAGCAAATACAATTACTGTATTAGATAACAAATAAGAAATAAACAAAGGAGAGATTCCACATAAAAGGGGGGTCAGAAAAAGCTCAATGCTAAATAACATAAGGGAGTAAATATTTAATAAGAATATTGAGTAGAGCAATTAAGAAGACTGTTTGATAAGACTAATGACTAGAGCAATCAAGAAGAATGAAAGGGAAAAGTTAGAAAACCAAAGGCAAGCCTATGCAGATACTGTATATAAAATTCAGATGCTTAAATGTAATTCAGAAACCTTCATTTAATACAAAATGGCAAATAAATGACTTAATTGAACAGAAACTTAAGAACGCAGGTAATAAACTTAAACTAAGAGAGAAGAAAGCTAGTTTAAAAATTATACCAATAAATCAACATGGGACAGGAATAATAACAGCCTGAATTTAGGGATTATCATCATCATCACTTTTATTTGTATACCGCATTTTCTCAGCCTGAAGGCGACTCAAAGCGGTTCACAACAAAGTGTGCTGTCTGCACAGCAGACAGCAGCGGAAAAAGCTATACAATAAATGTCAACATATGAAATAGATAAATACATATTAATACAAGTTCAGTAATACAACGTAATCCATACAATATCAGTATCAAGATAGAAAAAATAGATCAAATTAATGAGTTTTACCCGGCAGTGTTTCCCAAACTTTGGTTTTTGGACTCCATTTCCCAGAAGCTTGTCAATTCCTCAAAGCACTGATCAGCCAATATACTGACTTAGGCTTCTGGGAATTGAAGTCCCTTGTGGGGCGTGGAGCCCACTTTGGGAACCACTGAATGCAGACCTACAAACTGAAACAAAGTAATTGTGAGAGGAGAAGGGATGGGGAGGTGGAGGTAAACCAAAAACAATGAAGCTCTTAACTGGTGGGAAACAGATTGTAGATCAGGAGTTCTCAACATTTTTAAGCCAGGGGCAGGGTCACACTCCCTCAGATAGCTTCAGGGGCCGGATGGCCATTTTGCCCTTCCTCTACCACATGGCACTTCCGGGTATGGTGGAGGCGGTTGGGGGCCACATGAAATGGCATTGTGGGCTGCATTCGGCCCATGGTCCACAGGTTGAGAATTCCTGCTGTAGATGATGCTGCCAATTGAGAAAGACACCATGTAGCTAGCATGCCTGTGTTACTTGGCTCTATGTTCCCAACACAGAAAAATGATTTATACTGAATCACACTCAAAGCTTAATATCAATGAGAAAGAAAATATGCCACCTAAGTAACAAAGATTATATCGTAGGCTTCAAATACACAGTAAGCAAAATCCTAAACCAGAATGCCACATTGTTGACTGAACAACAAGTAGTAGTAGTAGTAGTAGTAGTAGTAGTACAGTAATTCCTTCTCATGTTGCATAACAACTGTCTCTGCCACTGCAGCAGATGATATGATATTTACATATAATCTTATAACTGTGGACCGCTTTGGGTTGCCTTATGGCAAGGAAAGCGGTATACAAATTAATAATAATAATTGAGCGGGATACAAATCTAAATAATAAATAAATAAATAAATAAATAAATATAATAATAATAATAATAATAATAATAATAATAATAATAATAATAATAATAATAATAATAATAATAATAATAATAATAATAATAATAATAATAATAATAATAATAATAATAATAATAATAATAATAATAATAATAATAATAATAATAATAATAATAATAATAATAATAATAATGGGCCACAAGGGTCCTCCTTGTTTCTTCAGCAATAAAGTTTAACGGGGCTGGGGTGCAAACCCAATGCTCACTAAATCCCCATTGATTAAAAAGGCCTACGTTAATTGTGACTAACTATACTAAGCAACAGGATTTCAGCTAAAAGCTGGTTATAATGATAAAAATGGGAGGACATTTTCAACTCATGCTAGTTAAGAACCAATCTTACAACATACCAGGTCTCACCCCCACCCAAAAAACCCACAGGTGGGACATTCATACTGTTAATCTTCAAGTTATTGCAAATGCACTACAGTGGGTTAACACCCATATGGGCGTGTGTTATCAAATCAAATCAATCAATAAATGCCTTTCTCAATGCTGTTTCTCCAGCATTCTGGAAACCTAACTGTAGAGCAGAAACTACCCATCTGCAACTCACTGAAAAATATTACCGGTAATCACTTCTAAAAAGCAATTCCTAGGAATCCAGCAGAAGTGACAGAGGCAACCAAAGTTCCCAAGATTCAAAAACATTAATTTCTGAAACACAGCTCCAAATTACCAGTGCTCTAAACATTTTATCTTTATTTCTTGGATTACACACACACACACACACACACACACACACACACACACACACACACACACACACACACACACACACACACACACACACACAGAGTTTTTAAAGAATTGACACACACACACACACCATATGAAATAGTGTCCCTTACTGTTGAAATGTGAGTAGTGCAATCTCTTTCATAAAGAGATTTTTATAATCTCTTTTGTAACACTTGACCAAAGAACACACCTAAATGAAAAGCTCCTCCATGTTTGATCGGCTACGTTCATCTCCATTTCTTCCTCTGTGTCTATGGCCAGACGTGAAACTGCCAAAATGAAACCACCTTTTGGTGAGTTCATTCTGCAGTTCCCTCTGTCTGACCTAGCGTGAGAAAGATTAACTGGCAACACAAGGTTGATGTTACCAGGGTACACCCGATTGTGGTTTAAAAATACCACAATCTTCAAGGAGGCTCTTTCTGTGTACCGCTGCATTCATCTCCAAGAAACATTGGGATCAAAGGAGAGCCATCTGCCTTTGAGAAGCAAAAGGTTGATGATCCAAAAACTTTCTTGTGCACATTATGTAATTTTATTTAATCAGAATTAGATTCTTTAACTATACTTATACAAACTAAGAAGAACTTTAGCATGATCCAAATTCTGCTCCGGTAATGTGAAGGTGGACCTTTTTTTTTTCTTTTAGACATCCACTGTTGTTGCCCTTCTGTACCTCCAAGTCAGTTTCAACTTATGGCAACCCTATCAATAATATTAATGACCTCCAAAATGTCCTATCATTAACAATCTTGTTTAGCATTTGCAAGCTGAAGGCTTGTGGATTCTTTTACTAAGTCACCACCTTCCATCTCTGGTCTTCCTCTTTTCCTGCTTCCATTTCCCCCAGCAGTGTTATCTCTGCTGTCTTCCCATGATATGACAGCCTTGATCCAGTCAATTTTAGATGAAAATGCAAAATTTTAAAACAAAACCCACTAAATTTAATACTGTCTCTACTCTGCAAGATGGCAGTGATCCAATTACTTGGCTGAAGTCTTGCTACCTTTTATGTCAAGAATGTCACTTGGGGGGAGGCACCCATCCTGTCTTGAGGTGCCGTCCCACTCAGGGTGTTTGAATCCGATGGGAAACGTTCAACCAACAAATAAAAAAAGTAAAGGTCATCCTTGCTCAAAAGCCAGTCGTATCTGACTTTAGGGTTCAGTGTTCATCTCTGTTTATAGCCAAAGAGCCAGCGCTGTGTGCATTTGCAGATGTTTCTCTGGACATGTGACATGTGTGACTAGACACAGGAATGCAAGTACCGTATGTTTATCTTCCCACTAATAATAATGATTTCATGTCAGAAATTATTCTGGGTTGAAAGGATTTTTGCTGGAGAAACTCCGCTCAGGGGACGCCTCGAATGAGGCTCCTTTCATGTCCCCAAGATCTTTTCCCACCATAGTGGTCCCTATTTATCTACTTGCAATTTCTTCCTTTCGAACTTCTAGGTGGGCAGGAGCTGGGACAGAGACGGGCGCTCAAACCATCATGCAGTACCTGGTGGGTCTTGAAGTAGCGACTTGCTGACCTTCCAGCTTACAAGGTGAGCTTCTTAACCATTGAGTCACCGCAGCCCCATCTTCCCACTGAGGTGGTACCTATTTATCTACTTGTAATGCCCTGCTTTTGAAGTGCTATGTTGGCAGGAGCTGGGACAAAGACGGGAGCTCATTCTGTCCTGCAGTACTCGGGTCTGGAACTGCTGCCCAGCCGACCTTCCAGTTGTCAAGTACAGCTTCTCAACCACTACACTAAGCCACTGCAACCCACCAAATAAAGGCAAAGGTCACCCTTTGCACGAAAGCCAGTCGTATCCGACTCTAGGGTGCGGTGCTCATCTCTGTTTCGTAGCCGAAGAGCCACCAAATAAACCTCCCCACAATTCCCGGCCATGCTTAAAATGTCGCTTTCCGGCGGCCTTGGCATATGGCCCGTGGTGAACCTTGGCACTCCAGATCTTCTTGGACTTCAATTCCCAGAAGCCCCGGTGAATCCACACGAATGGGATTCATCCGGCCCGCACCGCCCTCGTCGCTCCTGGAAGTGGAAATAAAAACGCATCCGGACGGAGGAAGAGTCTTAACTGTACGGGCGCGTTTTACTTCCGCTTCCAGGAGCGACGAGGGCGGCACGGGCCGGATGAATCGCAGTAAACCCATCTGTGTGGATTCACGGGGGCTTCTGGGAACTGGAGTCCAAGAACATCTGGAGTGCCAAGGTTCGCCATCGCAGGCCATATGCGCTCCCCCGACCCTTTCCCTCCGCCTTCCTCCCCTCCTCGCCAGCCTTCTCACCCGGGAGACCCTCAACGCAGCCATGTCGCCTCCTCCGGCTCCGCGGTTCTTCCCTCTTCTTCTTCCACGCCCCGCTCCCAGCAGGTCGAAGTCTAACCTCCGACCCACCTGGCACGGAGCCCAGGCCCGCCTCCCGCCGATGACGGACGGAGACTGGATTCTGCGCAGGCCCCGGTCAGTCCGGCCCGCCCGAGGGGAAAAGGGCTGGGGTGGGGGGGAGGCGCCCCGCGGGCTGCGCTTTTAGCGCACAGATGCCCACAAGGGCACCCCCGGCACGGCGGCGAAGGAGACACGAGGGCGCAGACAGTGGGTGGCAACCCGGTCTTTTTGGACTACAACTCCCAGAATTCCCCGGAAAGCACGGCCCACGGAACTTTGTAGTCTCCTCCCATTAAGGGTCCCTCGAGTCGAGGCCGGGCTTTCACTAAGCCAACGTGCCCACCTATGGGGTGCACAGAAAGAGCCCCCTCGAAGATTGTGGCAACAGCGTTCCGTGCGCTCCGGTGTCTAGTCATGCCTGCCACATGACCACGGAAACGTCTGCAGAAGCAGACAGCGCTGGCTCTTCGGCTTAGAAACAGAGATGAGCACTGCACCCTAGAGTCGGATACGACTGGCTTTCGAGCAAGGGAAACCTTGGACCACAATCAGACGTATTATCCCGGGCAACAGCAACCTTGTTGTGCCGGTTGATCTTTCTCACACTAGGTCAGGCGAAAGGAACTTAACACAGAGAACGATTTCACCAAAAGGTGGCTTCATTTTGGCAGTTTCACGTCTGGCCTGCAGCATACCTGTCAACTGCGGCTCCGGCCAATCCGGGACCTGCGCAGAACGGTTCTGCGCAGGTCGCCTTCTACGCATGCATAGAAAGGTTTTACGCTTGCATAGCCTTCTACGCAAGCGGCATAGCCTTCTATGCATACGTAGAAGGGTTCTACGCAAGCGTAAAACCTATGCAAGCGGCGTAGCCTACGCATGCGTAGAAGGGTTCTACACAAACGCAGTACCTCCTTTCCCTCACTGCCAAATTCCGGGGTTTCGGCAGCGCGGGGCGGGAAATGGCGCAAATCGGCACCGAAAACCGTGAAATCCAGCCAATCCACGAAGGTTGATAGGTATGCTACAGGTGAAACTCGGGGAAATTAGAATGTCGTGCAAATGTTTGTTCAGTTCAGTAATGCAACTTAAAAGATGAAACAAATATATGAGATAGACTCATTCCATGCAAAGCGAGTTACTTCAAGCCTTACTTTGTTATAATATTGATGCTTATGGCTTACAGTTTATGAAAACCCCAACCCCACCAATCTCATGTTCCCCATAATCATCACATAATCTCATGTACGCTGTACGCCATGATCATCACAATTATAACAAATTAAGGCATGACATCTCTCGCTTTGCATGTAGTGAGTATCTCATATATTTGTTTCACCTTTTAAGTGAAATGAATGAACATTTGCACGATTCTAACTTTCCAACTTTCACCTGTAGACAGGGAAGAAGGTGCCCAATTGTACGACACATGGGTGCTGTAATCAAAAAATCTGGTGTGTTTAAAGTTCTCTTCTTCAAATGCTAAATCTGATTCCGAATATTGGCAATCATCATAGTGATCAGCCATGAATACAGCAGTCTTTCATTTCATTTCTTTTCCTTATCTCAGTGTGACACCCGTACTACTGATCCAGCTCCACAAGTCAGTTTCTGGCCATGAGTCCTTTTTGACACACAAAGTTCTCATCAGCCCAAGGCCAGGATTGATGAAGCTGTAGTCCTCCATCCAGGTGGATTCAAGTGAGATTTGATCCACTTTGGGACCATCACCCTTTCCTATGGAGTTTGTCACCCAAGGCCATTAGTCCTCATGGTTGTTAGGTTGGTTAACCACTGGCAAAGACTGCGGTGGCTCAAGTGGTTAAGACATGGAACTCGCTGATTGGAAGGTCAGAGTTCGATTCCCGGATACTGCATGACGGAGTGAGTCCCTGTCTCTGTCCCAGCTCCTGCCAACCTAGCAGTTTGAAAGCAAGAAATTGCAAGTAGATAAATAGGAACCACTTTGGTGGGAAGGTAAGCAGCGTTCCGTGCACTTCAGTGTCTCAGAATGCCTGCCACGTGTCCACAGAAACGTCTGCAAACGCAGACAGTGCTTACTGTTTGTCTATAAACAGATGAGCACTGAACCCTAGAGTCAGATATGACTGGCTTTCGAGCAAGGGTGACCTTTACCTAAAATTGGTGTTGAGTCACTGGCAGTGTGGTCTACTACTCTATAACTATAGCAGGATAACCTGGCCAGACAAAGTTCTCTACTCTGTGTTGAGTTTAAGTGTGTGGTAGCAAGACTGTTCTCCATAGGTTAGCCACAGGAACTTGTCTTTTGTGGACCTCCATCCCTTCTATCCAGTAGCCCTAGTTCTTCCTGCAGCACTTGAGTAGGTAATGGGTTGTAATTATTTTGCTATTCTGTTTATTTTATTTAACTTGCTACTTTGTCCCTGCTATACTGGTTTTTATTTAGTTTAGTTACTGAGAATGTATATGCAAGGAAATATTGAGATATGACATTCCTACTTGCGGTCTGAAATCACTACTTTTTCAAGATAGGGCTGCCTTATTCTCCTCAGTGAGCACTACAGGCTGAGACTTCCATGTGCCTGAAGCTAAATGGGAATGAGAATTGACTTATCCTGAGAAGGAATCTTATATAGAAAGATTATATAGAGTTAGGGCCATTTTCATGCATGGTCCTAATATCCTGATCATACTCACCACTGGTTAGTAAATAAGGCCCATCAAATTAAATAGAGGTTGATCTGAAATAAGGGTACATTGAATAGTAAGTCAAAATGTACTCTATGTTTCTTTTCTTCAGAATACCACTTTGTTCTTGAAGGTAAAGTTCAAAATAAGTTAAAGTCACACAGGACTTCCGACATGTTGAGGAAAAAGTGGTGCTCTACCAGATTATAATCTTTATTTATCCATGCCTGCAAATGTTTAACTAACAACATGGGAAGAGACCACCTTGAAGCAGACACTTAGGTAATTATTGGGGGAAAAACAAGCCATTCTCTGATTAAAGTTCTACAAAGGTCCTCAAGGAGACAAAGTAGTAAATGTGTGACTTGAAAGTGTCTTTCCAGCATGAAAGCAACCCAGATAAGATTTTCTCTCATTTTTTTTTCCTCTTTTGTATGTGCGTGTCTGTGGGACACAAAACTTTAACCCATGCAAGTGATTCTGAGTTCAGAAGAGGAAGAGGCAGCAGTTACAAGCCCCCACCCACCCACCCACACGAACAAGTGCTGTTAAACCATTCTTTCCATAAAGCCTGGCTCTGAGCTCTCTATTGAACAATGAGAGTGTGGAACAGAGAGACCAATTTGCTGCTGCCACTTTTCTCCCACTTGAGGCTGGCAGGCTAGTTCTGATTGGTTAGGCCAGCCAACGTCTGAGAACAGAGGAGACATTTTACTTTCTCCCCAAATTATGGCGGGAGCGGGACAGTGGCCACCCATCCATCCTTGCTCTTCTTGACCTCTCAGCGGCTTTCGATACCGTTGACCACGGTATCCTTCTGGAACGGCTCTGAGGATTGAGGATCCAGGGCACTGTGTGGTCCTGGTTTTCCTCATTTCTGAGGGGTCGGACCCAGTCGGTGTGGTTGGAGAGTGAGAGGTCCAGTCCTAGGCCCCTCAAATGGGGGGTGCCTCAGGGCTCGGTGCTCTCTCCTCTCCTATTTAACATCTCCATGAAGCCGCTGGGTGAGATCATTCGTTCCCATGGAGTGCGGTACCATCAGTACGTGGAGGACACACATTTGTACATCTCGGCCCATGGGGACCCCAGTGATGCTGTCAAAGTCCTTTCCAGGTGTCTGGAAGCTGTTGGGGTCTGGATGGGGGCTAACGGGCTACAACTGAATCCCAGCAAGACTGAGTGGCTATGGATAAGGGGCCCTGCGCTATCCCAGGAGCTACCATCTTTGGTTCTGGATGGGGCTATTTTGCCCCAGACAGACCCGGTGCACAACTTGGGGGTCCTCCTGGATTCACGGCTACTGCTGGAAGAACAGGTGGTGGCTGTGACCAGGAGGGCTTTCACCCAGCTTCGGGTGATTCGCCAGTTGCATCCACTCCTGCACTGGGACTCCTTGCTCATGGTCACTCACGCTCTGGTCATCTCCAGACTAGATTATTGCAATGCGCTCTACATGGTGCTGCCCTTAACGACCATTTGGAGGCTACAGCTGGTCCAGAATGCGGCAGCCCAGGTGGTGATGGGGTGTGGGCGTTATGCCCATGCTTCACCACTGCTCCTGGAGCTGCACTGCTTGCCAGTTTGTCTCCGGGTGCAATTCAAGGTGCTGGTTTTGACCTTTAAAGCCCTATATGGTAGTGGGCCAGGATACCGAAGAGACCGCATCGCCCTGAGGACGTCTGTCCATCCAACCAGAGCGAACCGGAGGGGCTTTCGAATCGTTCCATCAGCCAGAGGGGGTCGCCTCTCTGGCACAAGGAGGAGAGCCTTCTCCGTGTCTGCACCGGCCCTCTGGAACCTCCTGCCAACAGAGCTAGGTCTCCGGACGGAATTGCTGCCTTTCAGAAAAGAACTTAAAACCTGGGGTGTGGGGTGCAGGTGGAAGTGTAACCTCCATTGGGTGGCTGGTGTAGAAGAACTCCCCCCCCCCCCCATGGTGCCTTTGGATCCTGCACCCCCTTGTTTTAGGGGGTGGGTAGTTTTAACTTTTAACATGTTTTTAAAATTGTCATTGTGAACCGCCCTGAGTCGGCTTTGGCCAAGTGGGCGGTATATAAATTTGACAATTAAATTAAAAATTAAATAACAGTAGTTTTCCCTTTTTAACATTTAAATTTTTTAAAATTTCTTTTAGGTAAAGGGTCACCCTTGCTCAAAAACCAGTCGTATCCGTATCCAACTCTAGGGTTCAGTGCTCTTCTCTGTTTATAGCCAAAGAGCCAGTGCTGTTTACATTTGCAGATGACTCCATGGACATGTGGCAGGCATAGCTAGACACCGGAGTGCACAGAATGCTGTTTACTTTCCCACTGAAGTGGTCCTATTTATCTATTTGCAATTCCTTGCGTTCAAACTGCTAGGTTTGCAGGAGCTCGGACAGACGGGAGCTCATTCTGTCATGCAGTACTTGTGTCTCGAACTGCTGACCTGCCGACCTTCCAGTTGTCAAGTATAGCATCTTAACCACTAAGCCACCACAGTCATTTACTTAACAACAAAACATTAAAAAGAAGAAATATATAGCAATAATACAATCTTCTTCTTTGTTTCCTACAATCTCGCATAGAAGAGGAGAGGAAAAGAAAGGAGAGAATCACCTCCAGTGTTTTTTCCCCCAGGTCAATCAAGTACTTTTTCCTAATATTGTTTCCCTTTACAGAAGTCTCTGAGGTGGAATAAGACAAATCAAAATAAAACAACAATAAATGAAAAGATGGGAGTGGGTGTACAGAGAATATAGGACTAGAGAAGGAAGAATGCAGTAAACTAATGTGAAGGACCAAAGTTATTTAGGTTTGTATAATATTGTGTTCTTTTCTTATTTTATCTATACCTATAAATCTGTGCGTTAACCGTTGGAATGTGACAAAGGATGTTGCACCAGGCCCCACTAGCCCCGACCGAGCCTCCCTGCACTCACCCGAACCGGGTTCGCAGGTAACTGTCAGGTTGAGAAATGTGGCAGTGGGGCAGGAGCCCCCCGAACATGAACAAAGAAAAAGGACTTCAATTCCCAGCGTCCTTTGCACTGTGCAACCCCTCAGCCAATCAGGCTGAGGGATACGAGCACAGAGGAGGCTGGGAACGCGTGCTGACTTAAAAAAACAAAATGGTGGGAGCCAGAGGGAAAGACTTTGAAAGACGCAGCTGGAGGGAGCCAGGAAAAGATAAGGGTTAGGTAAGGGTTAGGGGGTGGGTGAGGGAGGCAATGAAAGGTGCTGGGTCCAGAAGGGTTGGGGGGACAGACCCCTTTTGTCCCCCCAACCCTACCAAACCCAGGGGACCAGAGAGAGGAGATTGAATACAAACCTCCTTCCCCCCCCACACACACTCCATTTTAAAAGAGAAGAAACCACTTGGTTTCTTCTCTTTAAAAACGGAGTGGGTTTTTTTTGGGGGGGGGGAATGATCCCCTCTCTGCCTGGTCCCCTGGCTCTGGAAGGGTTGGGGGGACAGACCCCTTTTGTCCCCCCAACCCTACCAAACCAAGGGGACCAGGGAGAGGAGATCGAATACACCCCCTCCCAAACACTCCGTTTTAAAAGAGAAGAAACCACTTGGTTTCTTCTCTTTAAAAACAGAGTGTTGTTTGTTTTTGGTTTTTTTTGGGGGGGGAACGATCCCTTCTCTGCTGGGTCCCCTGGCTCTGGAAGGGTTGGGGGGACAGACCCCTTTTGTACCCCCAACCCTACCAAACCCAGTGGACCAGGAAGAGGAGATCGAATACACCCCCCTCCCAAACACTCTGTTTTAAAAGAGAAGAAAGAGCTTGGTTTCTTCTCTTTAATAACGGGGTGTCCTGTGGGGGGAGGGAATCCCCTCTCTGCAGGGTCCCCTGGCTCTGGAAGGGTTGGAGGGACAATACACACACACACACACACACACACACACACACACACACACACAGCTTCTCTCTCTCTCTCTCTCTCTCTCTCTCTCTCACACACACACACACACACACACACACCACTCCTGCCTTGCCAGGAATTTTTAATGTGTGTGTTGGTGGTTGGAGTGGTATTGTATGGGTAGTGGTGGTTGTGCACACCCAAAACCACCCCTAACCACCAACACACCTCTTTTTTACACAAATTACCAAAAAGAATTATCCCTTACAACACAATTTAAAACAGCCCAGCTCTTTACCAACATTAAGAAAAAAAACACCTTCCAAAACCATTTAAAACAGCCCGGCACTGCCGGGCAAAATCTGCTAGTATAATATATTTTTAAAAGAAAATAGGGTAGTGGTACCTATAATTTCAGTTTCTGATGAAGGCCTTAGAAAGGGCACACAATTTTTTATGCCTTCCATTCTTTTAAGTACACAACTGGCGACTTTGTTAATAAACCTTTTCTTATAATTTATTTGGCAGGACTTTTCTTCTTGCAGTGTGGAATATATATTACTTAGCTGGTTTCATTAATATAGTAAAAATCTATTTTTTAAAATTCTAACAAATAGCGGATACTTATTGGCTGTTACCGGCTTGGATAAATTAGCAAGCAAACTCTAAAAATAAGAATCATGTGTTACAAGACCATTTCCCATTTTTGGACATTTTCATATGTTTCCTTAATGTTTAATATGGAATGTACTTACCGATAACTGATTTTTTCATTACATTTAAACCAGAAACCAGATTTTTGTTAACCATGGTTTTCTGAAATAAGCCAAGGTCATTAAATTAACTTTGATACTGGATTACTTCAATAAATCACAGTTAATGCTATCCAACACTTGTAATAGTTCAAAGTTTTGAGCACACTGGACAGCACAAGAAGCATGTATTAAGAGCAACTCAACAAACGATGGACTTTACAATTTTTTATTGCATGTTACCCAAACCTAGCAGGACCTAGCAACTTGGCTTGACTGCACTCTGACAAATCAGGAAAAAAACCAGGCTTTATTAAAAAAACAAGATTGCATATAGCTGGTATCTTCAGTTGCTGTTGCTCCTAAGTTTTTCAGATGGCCATTTCACATCTTCCTCCAAAGTGGAACTCTTTGCTTCCTGGTGGTAGGTGGGCATTCAGCAATCAAAGCCAGGGTGAAGCTTCACAACTAATCTGAAGAACAAGCATTACCAGTTGTAAAACAAACAAACAAAAAACCACATTGACTTGTATAAGTAGATAAATAGGGACCACTTTGGTGGGAAAGATCTTGGGGACATGAAAGGAGCCTCATTTGGGCCTCCCCTAAGCAGAGTTTCTCCAGCAAAAATCCTTTAACCTGCTAGAGAAAGACACAGCATCCCCATCCTCCCCTTTGCTAAAAAGGTAGAAGCAGAATGTCAGTAATGCTCTCCCCTTCCCAATGTCTGAGGATAATAAGGACACCAGCAACTGTGCCCTCAAAGGACAAACACACAAGTAGCAGTGGCAGTGATTTTTCAGAAGGTCCCTTTATTTGTCATAAGCCATAGAGATCTGCTGTACAGAGGGAGATCTTTAATCTCCAAAAAATCGCTACCCTTGGGTTGACTTTACAGGTAACAATCATTACCAGTAATTAAAAGCAACACCTTTGCCCATCCTGTGATCCCCAAGTGCTTATTAATAATTAAAAAAAGGATTTTATGGGAGCTTCAAGACTTTGGGTGTGTGTGTAACCACAAATGTTTGATTTCTGAAAAATCACTGCAGTTGATGGCTTCATCAGCCCTTAATTCAACAGGATTTCAGCCATTAAACTATGAGATGTTACAATCGCAGAGTTGAAGTCAAGTATTATATAGATATAACTAAGTTGTATGGATCTTAATTTGATCTGGATGGAGAGTACAGTAGAAAGATGCTAGTAATTTTCAAAGTTGAAGGGACCATCAAAACCTCCACACCTTTAATGAAACTGGTATATTGTATTTACATAATTGTCAGATTATAAAGCAACAGTAGAGGGCGCTCTGGCAGGAGACTAAGGATTTTTAACATTCATACTAATACAGTATTTGTATGTTTCAAAATCTATCAGAAGTCATTTTTCCACAATGTACAACATTATTTCCACAATAATTACCCACAGTACAATGATAGTCTCCCACTGAGCTTAACACTCAGCCTGATCATAAAATACAGGCGCTCAGAGGAGGAAGGAAGAAAAGGATGGTATAGGAAATATAAAAATAATTTTTACAATTAAAACAGTTTCTGAGTTGAGAAGTCTAAACAAGCAAGCATCTTAAATTGTAGTAAAAGATGTGTACATAAGATAATGAGTAGCATAACACTGTCCAGTTGACCTTTGGGTTTCACACATACTTTGTTAAATACATAAAATATGTGTGAAACTCAAAAGTCACCTGAATAGTGTTCAGCACTTATTGAGACGGGGACTGCCGTGGCTTAGTGGTTAAGATGCTGAACTTGAAGACTGGAAGGTTGGAGTTCAATACCCGAGTACTGCATGATGGTTTGAGCGCCGGTCTCTGTCCCAGCTCCTAACAGCCTAGCAGTTCAAAAGCAAGATACAGTATTGCAAGTAGATAAACAGGGATCACCTCAGTGGGAAGGTAAACAGCATTCCATGCACTCCGGTGTCTAGGCATGACTGTCACATGTCCACGGAAATTCTGCAAATGCAAGACAGTGCTGGCTCTTTGGCTACAAATGGAAATGAGCACTGAACCCTAGAGTTGGATACCTTTACCTTTACCTTACTTGTTAAGAACAAATACAAATGTTAGAAACTGTTACAAGGAAGCCAAAAAAGTAATCACTAGGAACCAAGTTTTCAAGGTCTTGGCCCCTTTTCCCCTGGAATAAACCTTATATAGAAGTTTGCCAGGCATCCTCCTCCGTTTTTAGGAGCCAGTTACGACATAATTATATAAAGCTGCCTTTACATAACATGCAGGGGAGGGCTGTGATTATGTTATGCTTTGTTATATATTATTTTAATTTTGTAAACCACCCAGAATGGGAAATTATCCAGATTGACGGTATACAAATAAAATAAAATACAATATTATTTTAACAGGAATAGCTTGCCATAAAATTACTCTCCTAAAAAGAAAAAGAAGTTAAAAATAATAATAATTCTGAGTTTACTATCATTAAAATGAATGTTTTTATATCCAGCCTTTCACCCCTTTTAGATGATATAGATGCAGTTCCCAGGTAGTCTTTCACTGAAGCATTAAGAAAAATCAAATCCGCTACTAGTATTATTCTAACCTACTATACAATACATAGACTGTTCAAGCCATTGCCTAACTTATTTATTTTGACAGAACAGATTGTTACCTTCTCCACCTATGTCACATAAAGAACATTTAATTTGTGGTTTTTCTCCTCAAAGACTGGTATTTTTGAATCACAATTGGGCATATCCTGGTAACAGTAGCCTTATGTTGCCAGCTAATCTTTTTCACACTAGGTCAGGGGAAATGAACTGCAGAATGGTTCCCTCATTTTGGCAGTTTCACACCTGGCTTAGACATGGAAGAAGGATGTAAAGGTAAACCTTTTGCTCATTTAAAAGTTGGGTTGATTTACAGATGTCTAGAAATGGGACCTGCTTTGGTGTCATTTTGACACACACACTTAACATAATCATTGAGACAAGTAAGCCAAATTAGGCAGCAGCAGGATGGGAAGAGAAGAGAGGCACCTTCCTTATTATTATTTTTAACAGTGATTCCTGGATGGTAGGTGCCATTGCAGTAGAGACAAAGATCCTACTCTTTCTATAGACACACATCTTAAAGATTATCTGTGGGCATATACAGTAGAGTGTACAGTTACAGGTTATCTTGTGCATATCAATGTCTTCGGGGATTTTTGCAAACTGCCAGGATGCCCTCTTCTCTAGGAGGTCTTTAACAAATCTTGTTGTTGTTCTGCCATATCTGAATCCGAATATTGGTGATCCTCATGGCAATCAGCCATGAAAACTGTCGTGAGAAAATCATGCAGAGGCCTTTCATCCGCCTTCCGCGCTGCAGCATGATCCAGTTCTGCGAGTCACTTTCTGGTCCTGAGCCCTTTTGGCACACAGTCCTCATCGGCCCGAGGCCAATATTGATGAAGCTGCTGGCCTCCATCAAGATGGATTCAAGTGGTATTTAATCCACTTGGGGACCATCACCCTTCCCTGTCGACTTTGCCACCCACGCCTTAGTCCTCAGGGTTGTCAGGCTAGTTAACCGCGCCTGATACTTGGCGTTGAGTCGCTGGCAGTATGGTCTACTCCAGGAGTGCCAAAACTTTTTGGGCCGTGAGCTGGTCACATAGTTCGGGGAGTCGGTCACTATGGCCCCCAAAGCCCTCGTCGCTCCTAGAAGTGGAAGCAAAACATGCTCATACGGGCGCGTTTTACTTCCACTTCCAGGAGCAACGAGGGCTTCGCGGGCTGAATGAATTGGCCTGGGGGGGGGCATATCCGCATAGTTTGGCCACCCCTGGTCTACTCTATTACCATAGCAGACACAAACAAGCTTGAGCTTTAAATAAGCCTTCCAACCTGTTCCCTAGCAAGTGACTTTTTCCAACGAGATGTTCCAGGGTCCAAGCCAGCCTGAGGGCCTAAAAACCCTCCGATCCTGGGGGCAGCAGGGATGCGAAAGACCCGTCAGCACGCAAGGAGAAGGACAGCTCCAGGCTCAAAAAGCAAACTTAAATAAGGCCCGCGCGTGGAAAAGGCACGAAACTACCTGTGCTTTTTCCATTGGGGGGGCGGGGGGAGGCTTGTCCCTGCAGCAGCAATAAGAGGCCGCCTCTGACCCAAGATGATGATGATAATATTGATGATGATGGTGATATTGATGACGATGATATTGATGGTGATGATGGTGATGGTGATGATGGTGGTGGTGATGATGATGATGGGGGAAACCCCTCACTCCGTCCCATCTCGCTGGGGAGAAAGGCACCTCCAAGTTTCCGCACCCCACCCTCCCCTTTCCGCCCTCCGAGCGAAGCTTTCGCGCATCCAAAGTTGGGGTTCCCTCAAAACCTTTCTTCCCTCACCACTATCCCGCCCGCCCGCCCGCCCGCCCGCCCGCCTGCCTGCCTGCCTGCCTGAAGTTAGTAGCCTGAGTGGCTGGCTATCCCCCGGCCCGGGGGGAGGCGGAGTTTGCGCCCTCTCCCTGAGGCGCCTCGGCCTGGCTCGCTGCATATGGATGAGAGGGCCGGGCTGAGGCTGCGGGGGGGGGGAGGAGGGGGAGAGTAAGGCCCACGTGCTGCCCCCCTCCCGTCTCATGCATGGGAATTGGGAGGGCTGGAGTGGGGAGTCTTTTCAGCAGCAACTGCAGCTGCTGGCTGGTGCTAGCAGGCGCTCGAAGGAGCCCGTGTTGACCTGCTGCAGCCTTGTGCCTGCCTGCCTGCCTGCCTCCTCATCCAAGTCGACTTGCTTGTTGGGCTAGCCCTGCTGGGGAGGGAGCCCCGGGGGAGGAGGGGAACTATACGCGCGTGAGGGTCGCCGCCGGGTGGGTGGGTGGGTGGGTGGCTGGGGTGGGTGGCCTCCGCCGGGGCCAGAAGAAGCGCCGAGAGGGGGAAAAGGGGAAACAGACCCTCCGCGCAGCCACCGCTGCCTCTGCCTCTCGGAGCCGTCGCCTCACATGCCGTCAGAGCAGCAACAAAGAGCGCGCTGAGAGCGAGAGCGGGGCCGGGCGGGCGGGCGGAGGAGAGACAGGCGCAAGAAGAGGAGGCTCTGCGTGCGGAGCCGAAAGAGGGCGAGAAGGGCCATGGCGAGGAAGGGGGACGCCGCCGCCGCCGCCGCCGCCGCCGCCGCTTCGGCTTACGGTAAGCCCGAGGAGAAGGAGAAGGAGAAGGAGAAGGAGAAGGAGAAGGAGGGCTGCTTCTGAGGAGGGAGAGGAAGGCAGGCGGGTGTCTGGGAAGGTGGCAGAGAGAGAGGGGGGGCACCCGAGGCAAGCTGCGCCCTCAGTCCGGGCCGGTTAGCTCCCCATTTTTTGGCCTGTTGTTATTATTATTATTATTATTATTATTATTATTATTATTATTATTATTATTATTATTATTATTATTATTATTATTATTATTACAGCCGCCGTAGTTTGTTGCCGTATATGTGGGGGGGGGGGGAGGGAGGGAAAAAGGGCCAAGCTGAGTGGGCTTCCACCCCCCACCCCCTTCTCAGTGGGGCGCTTAGCGCGCCAACCGAGAGAGTCCTCCTCCTTCGCTTTTCGCCCTCTAGTTGCTGCGTCCTTGAGGAGGAGGAGGAGATAGGAGGTCGCAAAGTTGGGATTTGGGGCTCCAGGATGGCGGGGTGGGGGGTGGAGAGGCGAGAAGTGCAGCCCGAAGGCCCTTCCTCTCCCTTCCTCCTCCTCAGTACTGATTGGGGGGGGGGAGAGATGGGGGGGTGCTTGTGGTGTTCGGCTCTTGTGTGTGTGTGTGTGTGTGTGTGTGTGTGTGTGTGTGTGTGTGTGTGTGTGTGTGTGTGTGTGTGTGTGTGTGAGAGAGAGAGAGAGAGAGAGAGAGAGAGAGAGAGAGAGAGAGAGAGAGAGAGAGAGAGAGAGAGATCATTTGCTACAGGGGGATGGAGGGGGGGCCCAGGTTCTGCGAGGCCGGAGGAGGACTGGGAGGGGGTGACAAGAAGGGATCCCTGGGTCGAGAATTAGGACCACAGTTTTGGGACTGCAGTGGCTCAAGTGGGTAATAATAATAATAATAATAATAATAATAATAATAATAATAATAATAATAATAATAATAATAATAATAATAATAATAATAATAATAATAATAATAATAATAATAATAATAATAATAATAATAATAATAAAGTTTTTATTTCTAGCCCGCTTTCCTGGCACAGGTGCCACTCAAAGCGGCCTACAACATATATAAATACAATATCACAAATATAATTACACAGTTACAGAAAAAAACAAATTACAAATTAACAATTTGACCGGGAGGCGGAAGGTCAGCAGTTCGATTCCCGAGCACTGCAGGACGGAATGAGCTCCCGTCTTTTGCCCCAGGGCCCCGAGCTCGTGCCCAACCTAGGTGTTCGAAAGCAAGACATCTCAAGTCGATAAATAGGGACCACATCGGTGGGAAGGGAAACAGCGCTTCGTGCGCGCCGATGTCTAGTCGTGCCTGCCACATGACCCCACGGAAACGTCTGCGGAAGCAGACAGCGCTGGCTCTTTCGGCTTTGGAACAGAGATGAGCACTGAACCCCAGAGTCGGATACGACCGGCTTTCGAGCAAGGGAAACCTTTACCTTTGGGGAGGGATAAGACGCTGGATAAGACGGCAGGGCAGCCGTTCGAGACCCGAGTACGGCGCGACGGAAGGAGCTCCCAGCGCCTGCCAACCTAGCAGTTCGAAAGCAAGACAATTGCAAGTAGAGAAATTGGGACCCCTTCGGTGGGAAAGGTGAACAGCGTTCCGTGCGCTCCGGTGTCTAGTTATGCCTGCCACAGGTCCACAGAAACGTCTGCAGATGCAGACAGCGCTGGCTCTTCGGCTTTGAAACAGAGATGAGCACTGAACCCTAGAGCCGGATACGACTGGCTTTCGAGCAAGGGCGACCTTTTCGCTTCACTAAGCCTGTCCCTCGCTCTTTCCCTAGGGAGGTTTGAATGAACCCCGTAGCCACCTGTTGTTGCCATAATGATTTAGGGGGGGGATCAGCTTCTTTTATTCAGACTGATAGCTGTTGAGTCAGGAGTTCAAGTGGATCTGGGCAAGAACTTAGTATGTCTGAGAAAGAGGTGCAGGCGGACATTTGTGAGACTGGCCATGCTTTTTAACTCTAGAACTGGGAACCATCGTATCTGTGAGGCAGACCTAGTAGCAACACTCACGAATGAGGATGCTCTGATTTAAGGAGGAGTTGTGTGCTGCCATGTGAATTCTGGTGGATGGCAAAGCCTTTTCTGGGTTTTCTAGAGAGAAAATGTTCAGAAGTGGTTTGCCATTCCCTTCTTCTGGGAGCATCCTGAGAATCTACACCTTGCCCAAGGCCACACAGGTTGGCTTGTCTCCCAAGAGACACAGTGGTGAATCGAACTCCCAACCTTTGGCTCCACAGCCAGATAATTAACACACTGAAGGAACCCCAAATATTCTTTCAAACAGTGCAGCCTGAAATTTGCTATAGTCCTGGAGTCAGAGATGCAGGGTGAGTGGGATACAAAGTGTTTCACCACAGGTAAAGGTAAAGGTTTCCCTTGCTCGAAAGCTAGTTGTATCCGACTCTAGGGTGCAGTGCTCATCTCTGTTTCCAAGCCAAAGAGCCCAGCGCTGTCTGCTTCTGCAGACGTTTCTGTGGTCATGTGGCAGGCATGACTAGACACCGGAGCGCACAGAACGCTGTTACCTTCCCACCGAAGTGGTCCCTATTTATCTACTTGCAATTTCTTGCTTTCGAACTGCTAGGTTGGCAGGAGCTGAGACAAGACCGGAGCTCATTCCGTCCTGCAGTACTCCAGTTTCACCACAAGAGAGATGCTAAACTGAGACTCTGGGCTAGACTAGATGGATATTTCCCCTTCTGTTTTGTGTGCTAAGGAGGTGGATTGGTTCACTCTTTTTTCCAGTGACTGCACAATGTCTTTACAGAAGTGGACCAATTTGTCCCCAGGGAGTCCTTACTTGCACCTTTTTGAGCCCTGTGTGTGTGTGTATTTCTAGGTATGCTCTGATATTACACTGTGGTGTAATGGTTAGAGTGAGAGGCTGGGACCCAGAAGGACTGGGTTTGAATCCCTCTCAGTCATGGAAGTTTATTGGGGATATGGAAATGGTAAAACTGCTTCTTTCTCTCACCTTTTCTTTCTCTGTGGAACATTAATTGGAAAGCTATTTGCTTATCTGGATTGAGACATTGGGCATTGTTAACTGACATTGGAGAAAACAGGATAAAACTCCTGTTGGCAAACTCACAAGCATTCATTTTATACAGTGATCTATATAATGTCTGTTTTCCTCTGACAAGCTGTTTCCCTGTTGTGTAGCAAAGCTGCAAAGAGAATTTATACTTGTTGACTTCCCAGTTCTCAATATAAAAGTAATGACTGCTTAAGCATGCTATGCTTTGCTGCATTTGCTTTAACCTCCCACCATAAAGTAAGGAATTTAAATAAAAGGTCTAAAGCTGTGTTTTCAGAATTGTTGTATTTAAGGGACATTCTTTGTCAATTACATCCTTATTAAAGTCACTGAAAATTGTCATGTGAATGTCTCTAAACCATGGGTGCCATGGGCCAGTCTGGTCCAGTCATTGAGCAGGCTGGTCATGTGCTTCCTCCACTGAAAGAGGAAGTAAAATGCACCCGCGCATGCACAGAACACTGCTGTAAATGCATCTGCGGCTGTCATAAACACATTTATGACAGCCAAGGGTGCTTTGCAGCAGTGTTTTGCACATGTGGGGGCCATACCCGTCAAGCGCTGCTCTGGAAAATACGGGAACTGCTCTGGCCCGGGCGCACACGCGCAGTAACAACTCCTTTGCACATGCACAGAACCCCTTTGTGCATGCGCAGAACCCCTTTGTGCATGTGCAGAGCCCATTTGTGATCGGCGCGCATGTGCAGTAACCTCTTTTCCTGCTGTTCAAATACGGAATGGCAGCGGGAAAGGGGAGGAACGCATGAGAAATTCGGGATTTCCCGGCCAATCTGGGGTACTTGACAGGTATGGTGGGGGTGTTTTTAACTTCCACTTTTGGGAGTGGTGCAGGCAGTGCAGGCAGGAATATTAGGCAGCATGTGCTGGATCCGGCCCATGGACTGTAGTTTGGGCACCCTTGCTTTAAACAGTGTCATCGAATATTTACATTGCAAGTCTATGTCTATGTAAGGCTTCTGGGTGGGTTGGTGGGGGGAGATTAAAATATTTTGGCCAGGTTTTAAGGCAATCTTCTTAAACTAGATTCCTAGATGTTGAGCTACAATGCTCATCATTTCAAAGCTGGCTATTAGCTATTAATTGTCCAAATTGTAATCTGACACTACTGCATTTGGAGATTCAAGAGGGGAAAGCTGCTGTGTTTCTTTATAATTATTGATTATTTGGTAGATGTTAACATTTGGTGAAATAAGATAAGGTAAAGGTAAAAGTCGCCATTGCTTGAAAGCCAGTTATATCCAACTCTAGGGAATGGTGCTCATCTCCATTTACATTCAAAGAATCTGTGTCTGCAGACATTTCCATGGTCATGTGGCAGGCATGACTAGACACCAGAGCACCCAAAAGGTTGTTACGTTTCCCACTGAAGTAATACCTATTTATCCACTTGCAATTTCTTGCTTTTGAATTACTAGATTGACAGGAGCTGGGACAGAGATGGGAGCTCACTCTGTCATGCTGCACTCATGTCGTGAACTGCTGACCTGCTGACCTTCCAATCATCAAATTCAGCATCTTAACCACTAAGGGACCACAGTCCCTCAAAATAAATTACATATTAACCTGTTTATTTTTATTATGTTTTAAAATTGATTTTACTACATGTAAATGTCCATTTTAACTATGTATGTTCACTGTCCTCACTGGCCGACTGGCTGAAAGGATGGTATCTAAATACAATGAATAAACAAATAAATAGACGATTGTTATTTGTATATCTCACAGTTCTTGAAAGTGAAAAAAGTTTGCCATTTTTCATACATTGCACTTTCTTAATGTGAAGCTGTGACATGTTACACTAAATGTTGTACAGTACTGGAAAACTTAGCATGGATTACTTTCAGAGAAAAACAAGTGTATGCCAAAGCAAACTTTTGAAATAACCCTTTCAGGATAATTAATATAACTAAAGGTGGTTGTTATGTATAATCAGAAAACACTTTATCACATTACATTTTCATGCACATGAAGAACAAAGGCTCACCACACTCCTATTAATGTTCAGATAAAACTTTGGAAAGGATCAGGTGATCGGCTGATCAGCAGATTTATCTTTCTTAAAATTTCATTCTATAGAGGATTACTCTGTATCTCCTTTGAAATATGCTTTGGGAGACCATGCAGGAAATGAAAAGCTCAAATAGTTACAGTTTTGCTTACCAGATACAGTATATAAAACAAAGTGTTTTGATCACAGTTGTAGAACTGAACTGATTGATAGCTTTGGCTGGATACACTCTGGTTTCTAACCGAGCGAGCCATAAGTACAATTACACCACCAAATTAACCTTATTATTGAGTTTTTGAGTTACATGACCAAAAAATTCCCTACTTAATCTCCTATGATTGCCTGATCATTTAACCTGTTTATTTAAATATATAGAAATTACTGTCCTTTAATATTTAGGTCACTCTAATTTATTTGCTTCTATTATAAGATTGAAGGTTGGTACCATTGTGTAATGCAATCCAGTGCTATTTTATATTCTTGTGTTGTCAAGGAGTTGTATTATAGATATATGAAGGTATAGAGATGTATGGCACAATACTTATAGTTACAACTGAATGTACAAATAACAGTGATCTTGAATGGAAAGAAGAGGCTTTTTTAATTAATGAATTCTCTTTTTTGAAAGATATCTTTTGTGGACAGTTTGTAAATCAATGGTGGATTATTGCTCTGTCTACAAAACCCAGCTGTGAAGGACATAAAGCTTGTCACTTTCTTAGCTTGAGTACTTTACTGGAAAAATGGAATTTTTTCCTTGGTGTTTCAGTCATTCACCAAAGATAAAGGTGTGTGTGATTTTAATGGTCTCACACACAGAGGCTAGCTGTCAAGATTTTCAGCTGCTGCTCTAATTCCTGCAGGACTGGAGCCCTCAGCCTGCTGTAGCTGCTAAGCCCCACCTGAGAAAACTGGGTAAGGTTCCATACCATCATAAGCTCCTCCTGGAGACCCTGGGTGGCTTAACTATATAAAAACTGGCCTTTCCTGCCAGAAGCTGCCTTTAGCATTGAAGTTCAGTAGACTCACAGTTGCTCCTGGACTTCTTATCTTGTTCCTGCTATCAAGGTTCTCTGCTTTCTCCTGATTCTTGTTCCAGAGGATCTCCTGTCTTGCTTCTGAAGACTCCCTACCCCTGTGATGGCAAGCCTCTCTTGGCACTCCAGGTGTTCTTGGACTTCAAATACCAGAAGATAAATAGATAAGATAAGATAGATAGATAAATCTTTATTGTCATTGTCCTGCACAGAACAACAAAATTTGGGGGAAAACACTTATCAACCCAACAAAACCTAAACAAAATACAACTATACAAAATTATCAACATACTCCCACCCCACATATACACATTCATGCTGATCAGGGCTTCTGGGTATTGAAGTTCAAAAACACCTGGAGTGCAAAGGTTCGCCATCACTGACCTACCCTGTTCTTGTGGACTGTTGTTTTGCCATGCTTGGATCCTTGCTCCTGGAATCCCATCTAACATGTTTGGAGCATCCTGTGTAAAGAGGATGTCTCTGTCATCCCCAGTGGGCTGTCCATCTCCTGTGTTGTGTCTGTTCTCCTGGTCACCTGACTTCTGGCTCATATGGACTATGCTTTTGTTGTCTGGACTAATCCTGCACCTCTGGTTTCACTTGGACTTGCCTCTGGACAAAATATGGCTACTGTTTGACCTGTTACCTGGTTGTCTTAGGTCCTGGCATTCATGTTATCTGCCAGCTACCAATGCCCCAGACTTTGACACTCACTTTTATCTCCATGTGCATCTTCATCAGGCTGGGTGTTACAGAGTCACGGGTGGTTCAGATAAAAAACATTTTTTTGTTGTTCAGTCACACAGACGATTCTGACTCTTTGCCACCCCATGGACCATCACATGCCAGTCGCCTCTATCCTCCATCATCCCTCTCAACCTGCCCAACTCTGTGCCCATTGCATTAACAATACCATCTAGCCATCTCATTTTTGGCCTCCCCCTTCTTCTTTTGCCTTCAACCTTTCCCAGCATCAAGGCCTTCTCAAGTGAATCCTTTCTTCTCATTTGATGATCAAAGTACTTTAGCTTCATCTTCACTATTTGACCTTCTAAGGAGCAGTCAGGGTTGATTTTTAAAATTGACCTGTTTGTTCTCCTCGCTATCCAGGGTACCCTCAAAACTTTTCTTAATCTCTTCTGCATCAGCTAGGTCCCTGCTATTTTTGTCCCTTATCCCGGTTATTTTTGCTTTAAATGTTCCCTTGATTTCCCCATTTTTTTGAAAAGTTCTCTAGTCCTTCCCTTTCTGTTGTTTTCCTCTATTTCCTTGCACTGTTCATTTAAGAAGTTTTTGTTATCTCTCTTTGCTTTTCTTTGAAAGTCTGTATTCAATTGATTTAATTTTTCTCTTTTACCTTTGCCTTTTGCATTATAAACATAGTATTTTGCATTATAAACATACAAACATTATAAACATAGTTAAAAAACATAGTCATTATAAAATCCAGGACTTGATATATTAGCCAGGTTCCTTGTCTAAAGGAAGCTCCAAAGGGAGGACTGTGGAATCTGCTCAGGCTTTAAATTTCAACTTGGGCAATGTGTGACTCCCACCAAGAGACAAGATAGCTGGCAGAAACTCTTTGACCATGGACTTTGGAGGCTAACACATAATGTGCAACAGTCCTTTATTGAAGCAAGGGAGCTGGGTACATTCTTGGGCCATGCTCTATCCTCCATCTATCCTGCCAGTCCACATTGGGGGTTAGTTCATCACACTAGACCCTCATTGCCTTATTTTCACTAGCCTTCCTCTGTTCAAAGACTGGAGTGGGCCTGAGCTTTAGGCACTAGCCACAGGCATTCAGCACCCCTTAACAAGGGCTCATAGTACTGGGCTAATAAGAGTCCTCCAGCTAGAGCTACTCTTCTTGGGCCAGCTGTACAAGCTGCTGGTATGGCCAGTTTTACATGCACTTCCACATATATACAGTGTTGGGTTAATGTAGGCCTTTCTGGCCATGGCATGCATGGTCAGATGATTCAGCTGCGGTGAATATAGCTGCTTCTCCACCACAGCTCCATCAAGGAGAAAAACTGAGCAATCTTCCTCTCCAGTAGTCTTTGATGTGCAGTGACTTGGATGTGCACAAAAAAATGGGGAGTGTCTCCTCCCAAGCTTCTGACCAACCTTCTAATCCAAACGCCAATGTGCATTCTTCTCGTCTTTCCTTCTCTCTTACAGTTGCCACGCTACCTCATATACCCTAATCTCCCAGTTGTGGCCCCTTTTTGTTTCCATCTGGTCACTCTGTCACACTGTCTGTATTGCCAGACTGCCCTTCTTCAGAGATCTCTAAAAAGGCCTCTGAGAGCACTGAGAGGAGTTGAACAGCCCACTGGGGATGACAGAGACATCCTCTTTACACAGGATGCTCCAAACATGCTACACAAAGAGCTGCCTTTCACGAAATATCTCTTCCCAATGCCTTCTATCAAAATACATGGATCCTTTTTTTGCTGTTTCAGTGTAAGCTGAACAGTTCTTTAAAAAAAACACATTAAACTGTCTGAGAGTCTTGTTGGCAAAGACATTATTTCAGCTGATTGCTCTAGCTGGAAGGCATCATGGGTCAATGCAGTTGGAAGGCTTCATTCTGGGCTTCCTTGATGAGAATGTATGAGTTTTGGTACTTCTGTAGTGCACCACACTGCTATGAAAGCCCTGTACTGGGGCATGTTATAATGAAGAATAGTGTTGCTTGTAGTAAACAGATGTAAGTAGTGTCTCTGGGGTAGGCATACCCCAAATATCTTCTCTGTGCTATGGGAGAACTTGTCTACCCTATCCTAAACTGGAGATTAGAATTGAGCTGTAATTTAAGTTAGCTAAAATAAAATGACGTCTTCTTTGTGCTCATCTTTGAGTAAATTTTTAAAAAAATCATAATTAGTATATTGGGCACTTCAAAGTATATGTCACCTAGCACTGCTCATTAAGACATTGTGAGACAATTCCATCTTTCCCTCCATTTTTCTGATAAGAATAAAGATGGAAATGGGGGGGGGGGGGAAATCCAGGAGGATTACCGTTGGAATCTGTTATCTGAATCTCCTGTGAAATTCCATTGATGCAACAGGATAATTGCAAAGCAGAACATTTTATCTGGAAGCACACATTATATGCTTACCTTTTTATGCATTTGTGATGTGCTTGGATAACTCAAAGTATAAAAACACTAAATACAGGAATAATTTTACATCTTAGATATTCAAATAATAGCATCAGTCATGCCATATTTGTATTTTCATAGCTTCTCTTGGCTCACATGTCAACTTGTGAGGTCTTTACATTTATTTAAGTCATTTTGGGATTATATCATAGATTTCAGGAAAATTTGGCTTTCTTCTCCTCAAGGCCAAATAGAAAATGAGTGTTGTTGTTTTTAAAGCAAGAAATATATAAATGCTTGACGGAAGTGGGCAAGAGGAAGCACAATGAGATGCCATGAATTTTGGAGATACTGTGGCTGAGTAGCTCAGTGGTTTACATGTCTGGCTGTGTTGGCAGAGAGTGCAAGTTTGATTCCCCACTGTGCCCTCTAGGGAGAAGAGCCAATTTGTGTGGCCTTGGCCAAGCTCCAGAGTCCCAGAATGTCCCCAGAAAAGGGAATACTAAACTACTTCTGTGTATTCTCTACCTGTCAGAATTGACTTGATTGCCACACTCTTATTGTTATGGTCTAAGGCTGAGTGCCTAAGGAAGAGGCACACAGGCAGACACCGCATATGGCCATGCACATTATACGTGTGCTCACATTGGTGCACCTCCAGTGAAGTCACATGGGGGAGTGTGCCTGCCTGCCATAGGTTTGCCTGCCCCTTGTGGGTGCACCGACCCCCTCGCGGCTGTGCCTGACCTCTCCATGGGTGCGCCTGACCCCTGCAGGTGTGCCTGCCTCCTAAGAGGGGTGGGTGGAGGTGTCTGGTCACCTCACCTCACCCCACTGCTGCCTCCTGAGTGGAATTTCAGCCTCCCCTTTCACCTCCCCATTGGCGGAGGGAGAGGGGTGGGTGGGTAAGCAGTGCTGTCATTGGTGCCAGCTGGACGGGACAGGGCTTGCTCAAGATGGCATGTGTGCCCACAGAAAGACCCCTGCATGCCACCTCTGGCACACGTGCCATAGGTTCACCACCACTGGTCTAAGATAAATATGAATTGCTTAAAATATAGTTTGTGTAAATATTGTAGCAAGGACTTAAAAATTTATCATGCAGAGACTGGCTATTTTAGCAGGTCCATGCAAAGAGCTGCTTTAGATTCTTCTGTAGATGTGTATTTAGGGATATTTAAAAATGTATATCATTTTAGAATGCATGTATTTTAAATTAATTTTTAATTCTTACATAGCATCAGTAATACAACATGAACAGGATATTAATTGCTGTTACATATTTTTCAGTTATAGGCTATGTGAAACTGTAATTACATTGTTAATGCCATATACTCTGAGCATGTATACATCATTAAGCCTCATTAAGATATAATTTGTCGTTAGGACTAGTTATGCCAAATTTCAAGCAATTAGCCATTTTAGTAAGGTTACGTTTTTCAAGTATGAGAGCTCAAAAGAAATGACGAATAGCAGAAGTCACTGCTCAGAAATATGACTTCACATGCTTGTACTTGATAAGAAAAATTCCAGTGACTACTCGCTTGCTCTGATTGTTTTCTAAAAGCTAAATGCAAAGACTGAAAAATAACTGACCAAATTACAAATAACTCACATTTAATTCCATTGTGTACATTGCAAATGGAGTGGCAGAAATGCAACTCAGCTGTTTCTAGCAAGTATGACTCAAATTACATTACATTTCTCAACCAAGAAAAGTTAGTGTTTTAGTTACAGTCTGGAAATACTAAAATTTTACTCTCCCCCTTCCCAATTTATGAAGACTGACTGAAAAGATTGCTATATGCTCTGTTGTCATTTAATAGAGAAAGTCTAGTTGTTCTTGTATTTGATCCTAGTAAATTGCTCTCTCTGTTTCTAAGGTTAGTGTATTGTTAAGATCTGGTTTATTTCTTTATTATTTTTATTTATTTTTCACGCTTATATACCGCCCACTCAGGTACAACCCAACTCAGGGCGGTTTACATAGCGGACAGTAAATACATAAAAGACACATAATAAAACAAAGTTAAAAGCTAAAAAACCCACCCCTAAAAGGTTAACTAGATAAAGAAATTAATCATATTAATCTGGGGCTTGTAAATTTATCTGTTATTTTGGATTACAACTTCTAGAATCCCACAGAGGATTCTGGGAGTGGTAGTGCAAAAACACAGATACAGTGGAACCTCATACAACAATCGCCCCATATATCAGCGAAATCGCATAACAATTAGGTTTTGAAAAAAATGGCATCCCGCATAACAATTTTCCCTATGGGAAAAAATTGTACAACAATTTTTCAATGGGAAAAACCACTTAGCAAAAAATATTGTTGTACGATGCATCCCATAGGGAAAATTGCTATACAATGCATGTATTGTATGTAGCCGGACATCTACTCACCAGAAGACCGTGGGATGCTCAGGCTTTGTGAGACCGCCAGCCACAGCACGAGCATGAACCGGCCCTTGGTCAGCGCGGCCTAAGGGTGTGCTCTCTCTAGCCTGATGTAGTGTGGCAGAGAAAGACTGGTCCAGCTAATCTGGCTCATAGGTTGTGGGGGAAATAGCACAAAGATAAATTAATGCTGCAGGTCTTATTTGGGCTGCACAGATCTCTGGGACAGTGAATGCCAATTCCCACAGAGCGACACCCTTATCTCTAACTCAGGGGAGAGCTTTCTGGCCTTGGAAGATGGTGTGCGTGGGGGAGCCAGTTACCTTCTTCTTCAGAGAACTTTCACCGCTTCTTGCTGGAAAGAGGTGAGTCGGGCAGGACTCCTCCGGACAGCTGGAAAACCCCCCACGAACTTCACAAGATAAAGTTGCTATCTTCACTTTAATAAAGACCCTTTGTATTCTAAAGCTTCCCCTCTCTATCTTGCTCTGGTTTGGCTTAAGGAGCAGGAAGAACTAAGATTGACTCAGAAGCCAATTTAATGAGTTTATTAAAATAATAGAATAAATGCATATCACTATCACTATTGGTTTATTTATACCCCGCCCTTCTGGTGCGAGTGCCACCCAGAGCGGCTAACAACATAAGAAGAGAAAGCTCTTTACAAAAAAAGAAAGCTTTCTCAACAATACAAAATGCATAATACAATAAATACAAGGAATGCAATGAGATACAATTACGATAAAATACAGAATGTAGCAAAGTATCACCTAGACAATACAATAAAATAGTCAATTCAAATATCATATAACAATTCAATTTACATTATCATATCCTCATAAAAGCACAGTATACATCACGAAAGCCAAAAAACAATTACGATGCCTGACAACAACAGTAGAGAAAGTTGCATAGTAGTACCTTAACCTGATCTAAGCTAGTCTGTGGTGCTCTCCGGCACCCCATCAGATATGGGTTCGATAGCTTCCCCAATGGTTTAGGAAGGCTATCGATGCATGGAAGTGTGCTTATCTCTCTCTAGAGAGAGATCTCTCTTTAGATTGAATTAAGCCTTGTTTTTATACACTTTCTGATGAGAAAAAGGTAGATAACAAGTCCTAATTGACTTGTCAAACTGACACTTCTGTGCGAAGATCAAAGATCCAGATGGCACACTATCAGTGTTCTCCATCTAAGTCCATGAGACAGAACATCTTCAAGGTTCATTCCCAAGTGATGGCCTTGAGAATTGGCCAAAAGGCAGCTTTCCATCGTCTTCTAGAAAATGGTGGAGAGTTGCTCACAAAATGGAATCAATTAGGCTAATCATACTAGCTCAGAATTAAACAAAATTAACTACATAGCATACAGTATGATTAATAAGCATCTCTACATGATAAGCTACATAACAGTATGATTAATAACAAAAAAGACACCATCTTATCATGGAATCATGACATTGTACAGCAGTTGTTTCATACAACAACAAGCCCCATGGAACAAATTAAAATCATCGTATGAGGTACCACTATATGTGTATTTCTAAGATGTATCTATGGTTCCATGCTGTGAAGACGTGGGTTCTCTGCTTTCTGCTGTACCAGCATTTTATGTATGCAGTAATTTTTTAGCTTGAATGGCAGCAAAGATATCAAGGATAATCTGGAAATTATCCTTTGTGCATAAACACTAGGCAGTGCCAGTATATAGTGATGTCTCCATGCTTGTACAAAGGAAAATAAATTCTTTCTAAGTTCCTATAACAATTAGTTACACACATAACCATATAAGGGCTATCTATTGACAGGTTCACAGTGTTTTATTTTCATAGACATGCTGAGGGACAAAGACGTACTCATAAATGTGTAACAATTAGTGCCATATTAATAAATCAGTGGAATAATTATAGCTCTGATAGGCTTGATGAATGTTTCAGTTTCGTACAGGGTATGATTGTTCTTCCTATACTGCTTAAAACCCAAAAATTCCAGCTATGGCTTCACAGCATAATTCTCTAAATATCAGAGAAATGTACTTTTATTGTACTAATCAGCATTTTGTATAAATGAAACAATGAAAGCTTTTGCTATTCAAATCCATACAAGTAAATAGATAAAATGATGGGTGCTTTACCAAGTGGTGAAATAGTAATGCAGCCATGAATCTAAACAGTGTATCACTCAGATTGGGTTACACTATAGGTGACATTGCCAGCAGTGTTCCTTTTCTAACTATTCCCTCTCTAAAGGAGGCTTTCTGTTTCTATGCTGAGAACATATTTCTTCAATGTTTTGTGTATAATATAAGACCTCCAACTTCTCATAGAAACTTGGGTTGAAATTCAACTTGTCTTTTATTTGGTCTCAGACTCTAGAACTGCAAATAGCCCCTGTCAGGGACACCCCATCTACTGAAAGCTTTTATCTCGGTGGGGAACTACTAGAACATGCCTCCCTGTAATTTTTTTTGGTAATATGGACATAAACAGCATCTGGATCAGGTGCAGTCAGAGCCTGCAGAGGCTGGAGCTGTACCCAACTCATTTCTTCTTTCTTTGCCTCAGGACCAGTACTACATCACTCTTTCTAATGCATGGTCCACTGGACACTTATGAGGGCATTGTATCTAGAATTCTGAAGAAAGATAATAATGCGGAGGTGCTGTAGGAGGCTAATGTTATGGGTGGAGATGTGGGATGGTCTACCCCATGGCACCTCCACCACAGAAGCCACACAGACCTGCATGTGAGGAACACGAAGGCCTGAGATCAAGAATGGTTTTTGGTCAAATGTGTCTACAGAGTTTTCATGATGGGGCAGGTCTCTATCACATAAACTATCAGCATGTTTATAGAAACATGATTGCAGACCTTTGTGTTCTTTATGATATGGTTTAAGTGTCTTCCTCTTGAAGAGTAAATCTGGAAGTTGGGCTTATGTGTGTTTTATGTCTCCACCACACATTTAGCCCATTCAGAAGTTTCCAGTGTAATGCCTCCCTGGAGATTCTTTCTCTCTTTTTTCACCCTCAGCATGTTTTTATATAAGTTATCTGTCTCTTGCTCTCTACTTATTTTCACACACAGAAGTCAGTTTGAGACCATTTCCGCTGCCAGAACACCTTATAAGTTGCTTAGAATTCTGTCCGATAGCTCTGTTGCATGTGACTGGACTCTGCAGTGAGAGATCTAATCAGTTCACCAACCTACAAGTCCCAGGATTCACTAGGATGGAATTATGCCAATCAAAGTAGTATCAAATTTATATAACTACTAGCAGGTTTGCCCAGGCTTCACCCTGGGGTGAGTTTTCCATGGAATTTTTCTCCCCTGGGTGCCATGGTGGAGGAGGCGCTTGGCTGGCTGTGACTGCGCAGAGGATGCATCAGCCGGCTGCTCTGGCCTTGCTTTCTCCGGCGTGGTGGGGAGGAGGCGGTGCCTGCTTTTGTCGGGCCCCGGGAAGGAGCATCATCCGGCTGCACCGGCCTTGTGTTCCCCGTGGTGCCAGGGAGGAGGCGGCACCCACTTTCTTCCGGCCATGAAGAGGATGCATCATCCGGCTGTGCCGGCCATTCGTTCCCCAGTGTGGTGTGGAGGAGGCGGTGGCCGCTTGATTTGGGCCCCAGGGAGGACACATATAAATATAGATAGCTCAATACTAGTTGTGTTCCTTGATTAGCTGCTTGCCTTATTTGGACAGGGACAAAAGGCTGCCTTTTCTCCCCAATTAGCTCAAAATAATAGGTTGCTGGAGGGTGGTATAGTGACAAAATCAGCACAAAAGTTCTTTTGTACTAGGCAAGGAGAAAGAAAAAACACATTTCTCTTAAAAATTTCCAGAGATGATCTCCCTATAGTATATAATTTATAGAAGACCTTTAATTTATCCTTTGTCAGATTACACATTATATGTACAGTATATAATCACTTGTATAAAATTCTTCACTTGTTTAGTTTGTGTGGCTCTGGCCACCATCCTTGAATTTATGGGCTGCTAAGGTCCTTCATTTACTGAAATAATAGAAAGATATGCAATGAGAGAATAAGAGCTTTCTAAAGGCAGCTACCAGTGAAGTATACTGGATGCAACATCAATTACTGTACATGTGTGAGGTGTTTCAGAACACCTCGGAGAGTCTGCACAAATGCCTTTAAAATATGTCTATCCCAGCCTGTATCAGCAGCTATCGGAAAGGATATGTTCAATAAAATCATATTAGAAGAGCTGAAACAAGATGAATACTTCAAAACAGTATGAAGATTTAAAACTCTCTCAAACACAATTAAACAATGAAAACATAAATGAAAAGATTCAAGTCCAAGCCATAATATTTTTAATTGCCAACTTTCAGGTGAAAATCAGGTTTTAACTTAAATGCTGAATCAAATCATTGTTGGCCTCAGTCAGATTTCTAAGGGGAGGGCATTCCACAACCACCTAAGAATGTATTACACTGACCTTCCACATAATCTATAGCTCTCAATGATGCAACACTATGGGCATCTCTCACAATAGCTTTTAATGACTGGGCAGCTTATATACAGTAATACCTCATACAAAGTCCACTTCATACAACATCGGATTCATACAACATCGCCTAATTCCTTGAAAAAAGTTGCCTCATACAAAGTCGTGCGAGTTTGTATGAGGCATTGGTGTTTTCCCCAGGTTGCATTGTGCCTGGGCAGGATAAAAGGCAGGACACATGCGTGCATTGCTCTTGTGGGTTTTGCATGAGGCGAAGAGTGTTTAGGAGTGGTTTTGAGCACGATTTTCGATTTTTTTGGATTTTTTCATCAGAATTTTTAGAAGCATTCCTGGGATTTTTGCAGCATTCTTCAGGTTCTTGGACAATCAGGGTTGTTTGACATGTTTTTGTAATGTTTTTAGCCTTTTTTAGACAATGATTTCTTAAAGTTCTGTCAGTTTCCTGTCTGTTTCCTTGACTTTGCCCTGAAGTCTGTGCTGTTACAGTACAACGTATCTCTATAGAAACGACATTGTACGAGGCATCGCACAAGGATTTGGACGTTGTATGAGGCATTGCGGCTAGGATTTTGCATGCCTCATACAAAGTCCAAATCCGTATAAAGTCCAAACTTGTGGAACCAAGTTTGGACATTGTATGAGGTATCACTGTATGGGGAAAAGCTGCTCCTCAAATAATCTTAACTCCCTGGTCATTGAGGGATTTGAAAGTTATCATTGACACACTGAACTAAGACAAAAAGTAGATTGACAGCAGCGAGGTTCTTTCAGAAATGTTGTACAGTAATACCTCGGATAACGCCAAAACTTGGTTCCACAAGTCTTAGCTTTATCCAATTTTTAGCATTATCCGATGAATGCAGAAAGGGATGGTGTAATTCCAATTTTGCTATGCATATGCCTTGTGCTATTTTTGAGTAACTGTCAAAAGTAATGAATTAGTACTTTATGAAGTACTTTTGCATTTTCTTGAGTTTTCTGGAAGCGAACAAAAATTATATTTGGCATGCATGTGTATATGTTCTGAAGTAGCCTGCCATTCCTTTATAGGTTACAGTTGACCTAATGTGATTTGTAAGTCTATATCTACATCAGAAATTGGTTCTCCTTCCTGGCCTTCATGGGCATTTCTAGCCAGGTTTTGCCCCACCAAAGAGGTGGCAGCGATGAATGGAAGAATTAGGCTGTGGCTCCCAAAATCATTCAGGCAGCATAGCCAGTCTCCAAAATGTGGGCAAGCTGGGGAAAACACTTGGGTCTTACAAAGTCCAAGGTTGTTTGTCTCAGCCATATACACATCTTGGTGTGAGTGAGTTAAAGTGAGCTATTGCCTGTGCTTTGGAAGGAGGCCTCAGAGGCAGTTTATCAAGCCTGTTGATGGATGATGTTTGCAGCACTCCAGGGGACTGTCCAAAAGCATTTTGATCTCCAGTAACTGCTTAGGGCATAAACACAGTTCTAAAGGAGAGCACATAAAGAGGGACATTAAAAATGAAGAAAATACATTAAAAATAAAGACAAGAAAACAGTCATAGTCAGCACTAGATTATTTATGAGCTATTGTTGTGCTCTTCAGTATACTAGGAGGCAAATAGAAGAACAGCACAATTTTAATTTACTAGGAAACATGTATAGCTAACAGAATGTGGTAGTTTTGACTTATATATTTCTACATAATTTCATCTCACAGTCCTTCCTCGTCATGAAATTTATAACTGTAATTACCTGAATATCCCAGGACCAAACTGCAAGTGATTTCAGGTGGATGTAAGCACTTGATATGCACGTTTTTATTATCAGTCAGCCTCAGAAAGGAAGCTGGACTGGAACCCTGGTGTGCGAGAAAGATACAAAATAGGATACAAGCATGGGGACAGGGCTTGGCTGGAGCCTGACTCAATGGGCATGATAGAAGGGCAGTAATTTTGGGGAAGGCTGCTTGACAGGACTGCCAAAGTGTTGGATTAAAAATTTGCATTGGGAAATCATGTTGCTAGAAAGAAATTGTGGTTATTGTTAGATATACAGTAAAACCCTTGACTTACAAATGCCCCGAGTTACATAAAATTTGACTTACAAAATGATTTTGTGCTAAAACCATGTCCCGATTTACACAATTTCCTATGCGTTTGCTTCAAGTTACATAAAGATTCTTTTTCCTATGGATTTTCCTATGCTTCGATTTACATAAAAATTTCATTTTTCCTATGGGTTTGATTTGAGTTACATAAAAAATAATTTTTCCTAATGGGTTTGCTTTGAGTTACATAAGAATTCGACTTAAGAAAAAGCCTATGGAACAGACGTTTTTTTTCGTAAGTAGGTTTACTGTATTATATTTGCCCCGTCACAAGCCCTCCCAAGCTCTGGACACCACCATCCCCAGCCTCCAGGCACCAACCGAGCGCCAAAGGAGAGGACCAATTGGCAGAAGGGAAGAAGGCAGAGGAGGAAAACCAGGGGGCGAGACTCAGAGCCCCATGCAAAGGATAAGTAGCTGATATGCAGAAATGTAGATGACTTAATATAGTAACTCACAAAAAGACTTTATACTGACTTCATATAGCAACTCACATAGAGACTTTATACTGACTTCATATAGCAACTCACATAGAGACTGTGTTTTAAAGTGTGATAGCATGCATGATAATATGTTGTTTAAATGTTCTAAACTTTTAAAACTGTGATAAAGTGTATGAGGGGAGAAAAATGGTGTAGAAACCGGCAAACCACGCCACAAAGCTTGCCAAGAGAACCCTATTGACCAAAACAAAAGGCAAAACAAAGGAGCAGGCTAGATGATACAGGATGCTTAGCACAACAGAGTGGAGGAAGGGGAGGGACAGGAAAGTGGAGGAGAAATACAGTGTTGCAAGGAACAATACTGCATAGGGACATGGAATGTGAGATCAATGAACCAATGTAAACTGGAAGTGGTAAAAAATGAGATGGAAAGAATAAGCATTGACATCTTGGGCATCAGTGAGCTCAAATGGACAGGGATGGGTGAATTCAGCTCTGGAAACCATCATATCTACTATTGTGGACAAGACAACCTTAAAAGAAATGGAGTAGCCATAATTGTCAATAAAAGAGTGAGAAAAGCAGTAATGGGATACAATCTCAAAAATGACAGAATGATGTCAGTCAGAATTCAAGGCAAACCTTTCAATGTCACTGTGATCCAAATATACGCACCAACCACTGGTGCAGATGAAGCCACAGTGGATCAGTTCTATGAGGACCTAGAACACCTCATAGAACAGGCACCAAGAAATGATGTCCAAATTATATTAGGAGACTGGAATGCCAAAGTAGGAAATCAAAAAGTGGAGGGAATAACAGGCAAGTTTGGTCTTGGAGTACGAGAATGAAGCTGGGCAAATATTGATAGAGTTCTGCCAAGAGAACGCACTGGTCATAGCAAACACTCTCTTCCAGCAACACAAGAGGCGACTTTACACATGGACATCACCAGATGGCCAACACCGAAACCAAATTGACTACATACTCTGCAGCCAAAGATGGAGAACCTCCATACAGTCAGCAAAAACAAGACCTGGAGCAGACTGTGGCTCAGATCACAACCTACTGATCCACTGCTGGCACAGCTGTCTTTGGGGTCAGCCCCTCCCTGCACGGGAGGGATAAAGAACTGCTGGCCCAACTCACCGGCCCGCCGAAGACTCCACTGCCGGCACAGCTGTTTTTGGGGCCAGCCCTTCCCTGCCCGGGAGGGATAAAGAACTGTCACAGGCTGGGGATTCAAGGCAGCTGCCGCTGCGGACATCTCTTTTCCTCCCAGCCTTGTTAGGGGGGGTCAAAAGTATGCCCGCAACCATGGGCTGAAGGACTTCTTCCATGTTTTTGGACTCAGTGGGTTTAGGTTGTGTTGCTTTATAATGATGTGATTTTTGTATTTGTAAGTCGAACAATTAAATGTATCATTGACTTGATTTTTGTAAAGTTTATTGTAACTTGTATTATTTATGGTATTTTGCACGGTTATTTCTGTATGTTGTTGTATTTCCCCTCCCCCTCCTCTTCCCCTTCCCCCATATTTATGATTTGCTTTGTATTTATTTGATTGTTTTGTAAACCGCTTTGAGTGGTCAATAGACTAGTAAAGCGGTATATAAGCATACTAAATAAATAATAAAATAAATAAAAATTCAGGCTTAGACTAAAGAAAATAGAGAAAACGAGGAGATCAGACAGATATCACATAGACAGCATCCCTAAAGAATACACAGTGGAGGTGATGAACAGATATAATGGCCTAGACTTGATAGACAGAGTACCAGAAGAATTTTGGGCAGAGATGAGGGACATCATGCAGGAAGCAGCAAAGAAAACCATACCAAAAGAAAAGAAGCGTAAGAAAGCAAAGTGGTTGTCTGATGAGGCTCTTAAAATAGCAGAGGAAAGAAGGAATGCAAAAGTCCAAAGAGAAAGGAAAAAATACAATCATTTGAACACAGAATTTCAAAGAAAAGCAAGGAGAGATAAGGAAAACTACCTAAAAGAAGAGTGCAAAGAAATGGAGGAAAACAACAAAAGAGGCAGAACTAGAGATCTTTTCAAAAAATTCGGGGAAATCAAGGGAACATTTAAAGCAAAAATGACCATGATAAGGGACAAAGACGGAAAAGAGCTAGCTGATGCAGAAGAGATTAAGAAAAGATGGAAAGATTACACAGAGGAACTCTACAAAAAGGACCTCAACACTCCTGATAATCACAATGATGAAAAAATTGAACTTGAGCCAGACATCCTGGAGAACGAAGTCATAAAGGCCCTAAAGAGCACTGCAAACAACACAGCTAGTGGAGATGATGGTATCCCAGTGGAATTTTTCAAAGCTCTAAAAGATGATGGCGTCAAATTACTGCATTCAATATGCCAGCAGATTTGGAAAACAAAACAGTGGCCGCAGGACTGGAAAAGATCAGTATACGTCCCAATCCCAAAAAAGGGCAATGCCAAAGAATGTTCAAATTATCGAACAATTGCACTCATCCCACACGCCAGCAAGGTGATGCTCAAGATAATACAGGATAGATTTCAGCAGCATGTGGAGAGAGAATTACCAGAGGTGCAGACTGGTTTCAGAAGAGGCAGGGGGACTCAAGACCACATTGCCAACATACGTTGGATCATGGAAAAAACAAAGGAATACCAGAAACAAGTTTACTTTTGTTTTATTGACTATACTAAGGGATTTGACTGTGTGGACCACAACAAGATGTGGCAAGTAATTAAAGAGATGGGAATACCCGAGCACCTCATATGCCTCCTGAGAAATCTGTACATGAACCAAGAAGCAACAGTTAGGACAGAACACGGAATGATGGAGTGGTTTGGAATAGGAAAAGAAGTAAGACAGGGCTGCATTTTGTCACCCTGCTTATTCAACTTATATACAGAGAACATAATACACAATGCAGGGATGGAGGAATCACAATATGGGATCAAAATTGCTGGGAGAAACATCAACAATCTGAGGTATGCAGACGACACCACCCTAATGGCAGAAAGTGAGGAAGACCTAAAAAAATCTCTTGATTGGGCTGAAGGAGGAAAGTACAAAAGCTGGCTTGAGACTCAATATCAAGAAAACCAAGATAATGGCAACAGGTCTGATCAGTTCATGGAAAATAGATGGAGAAGAAGTAGAAGTAGTGACAGATTTTACATTCTTAGGATCAAAGATCACTGCAGATGGAGATTGCAGCCATGAAATAAAAAGGCGACTGATTCTTGAGAGACAAGCTATGAGAAACCTGGGGAACATAGTGAAAAGCAGAGACATCACATTGCAAACAAAAATTAGAATAGTCAAAGCAATGGTATTCCCAGTGGTAATGTACGGATGTGAGAGCTGGACAATTAGGAAAGCTGAACGTAGAAGAATAGATTCCTTTGAAATGCGTTGGAGGAAAGTTTTGAGAGTACCCTGGACAGCGAGGAGAACAAATATGTCAATCTTAGAAGAAATCAGCCCTGACTGCTCATTGGAAGGTCAAATAGTAAAGACGAAGCTAAAGTACTTTGGACATCAAATGAGAAGGGAAGATTCACTTGAGAAGGACTTGATGTTGGAAAAGGTGGAGGGCAAAAGAAGAAGGGGGAGGCCAAGGATGAGATGGATAGATGGTATTGTAGACACAGTGGGCACAGAACTGGGAGTGCTGAGGGGGATGGTGGAGGACAGAGGCGCCTGGAGAACAATGGTTGATTCCGACCCTTTGCGACCCCATGGACCATTTTCCTCCAGGCAAAGGGTCAGAATCGACTGTGCGACTGAACAACAACAACAATTTTATTCATGTTAGAGGCCCAATGCTGGTGACATTATTCCTTTTAAAGTCCTAGTGATTTCATTCTGAGATATTTAAATAAATATATAGTTTATACACTTAAATAATCAGAACATAAAGGTTGAAATTGTGTTGTTTAGCTTAGTAAATTACAAGCAGAGTCAGCTCACAGAATCAATGAAGCTTATGGAAGAGTTGATTCACCAAACCCCAACTGATTCAGTGAGCCTACTCTAGTTGTAACTTGTAATGCAAAACAATAGGACTTCAGCTAAGAAGTACTAATTGGATCTGCTCACATTTTAAATTATGTGTTTTATTAATTTTTGTTTTGTGTGTGCAAGACTCTTTATATATTGGTTGAAATTTAGTTCTGCAACTGTGATATACATGTTGATCATGTCATAACCCAACACCATTGGTATTTATTTAAATTTTATTTCAAGCTTACTATTCCTCCTTCCTCGATTTCAGATTTTGAGCCTTCTTAGAGATGCCTTTTGTCACAGATAAGACTTTGGGAGCCTCAGGACTTAGAAAAGGGGTGAATTTAAGATTGGAAAGAATCTGCTAGATTACTATCAAGGGTCTGATCCTGTGGTGAACCTCCAACTCCCATTTCTTTCCCAGGACCTTCCCCAGTCTTGAGTCTTGGAACTTGAAAGGGGGAGGGATGAGAAGTTTTAAACTAAACAAAACATTAAAGACATGGATGATCATATCATCATTCACAAAGTGTAGTCGCACCAATTGAATTTCATCTATTGTGTGGCTGGATTCTTTACGTAGTTATTCAGATGTAGGTCCTAATGTGGTATAGAGCAGGCTAGGACAAAGGAGGCCAGGGTTCAGATCTCTGCTTAGGCATGAAAGCTCACTGGGATGTGTGGAACTGATAAAGCCACTCCTTAAATATCTCACTTACCTTGAAAGCACTATTTGTTGTTGTTGAGTCGCACAGTCGATTCCGACCCTTTGCGACCCCATGGACCATTTTCCTCCAGGCACCTCTGTCTTCCACCATTCTCCTCAGCCCACCAAGCTCTGTGCCCATTGTGTCCACAATACCATCTATCCATCTCATCTTTGGACGCCCCCTTCTTCTCTTGCCCTCCACCTTTCCCAGCATCAAGGCCTTCTCAAGTGAGTCCTCCCTTCTCATTTGATGTCCAAAGTACTTTAGCTTCATCTTCACTATTTGTCCCTCCAATGAACAGTCAGGGTTGATTTCTTCCAGTATTGACCTATTTGTTCTCTTTGCTATCCAAGGGACTCTCAGGACTCTCCTCCAACACCACATCTCAAAGGCATCTATTCTTCTGCGCTCAGCCTTCCTAATGGTCCAGCTCTCACACCCATACATTACTACTGTGAATACCATTGCTTTGACTATGCGAATTTTTGTTTTCAAGGTGATGTCTCTGCTTTTCACTTTATTCCCCAGGTTTCTCATAGCTTGTCTCCCCATAACCAGTCGTCTTTTTGTTTCATGGCTACAGTCGCCATCTGCAGTGATCTTAGATCCCAGGAAAGTAAAATCTGTCACTGCTTCTACTTCTTCCCCATCTATTTTCCAGGGACTGATGGGACCTGTTGCTATTATCTTGGTTTTCTTGATATTAAGTCTCAAGCCAGCTTTTGCACTCTCCTCCTTCAATCCAATCAAGAGGTTCTTTAGGTCTTCTTCACTTTCTGCCATTAGGGTGGTATCGTCTGCATATCTTAAATTGTTGATGTTTCTCCCAGCAATTTTGATCCCATATTGTGATTCCTTCATCCCTGCATTGCGCATTATGTGCTCTGTGTATAGATTGAATAAGCAGGGTGATAAAATGCAGCCTTGTCTTACTCCTTTTCCTATTCCAAACCGCTCTGTCTTTCCGTGTTCTGTCCGAACTGTTGCTTCTTGGTTCGTGTACAGATTTCTCATGAGACATATGAGGTGCTCTGGTATTCCCATCTATTTAATTACTTGCCACATTTTGTTGTGGTCCACACAGTCAAAAGCCTTGGTGTAGTCAATAAAACAAAAGTAGACTTGTTTCTGGTATTCTTTTGTTTTCTCCATGATCCAACGTATGTTGGCGATGTGGTCTCTAGTCCCCCTGCCTCTTCTGAAACCGGCCTGCACCTCTGGTAGTTCTCTCTCCACATGTTGCTGAAGTCTATCCTGTATTATCTTGAGCATCACCTTGCTGGCATGTGGGATGAGCGCAATTGTTCGGTAATTTAAGCATTCTTTGGCATTGCCTTTTTTTGCAATTGGAACATACACTGATCTTTTCCAATCCTGTGGTCACTGTTTTGTTTTCCAAATTTGCTGGCATATTGAATGCAGTAGTTTGATTCCATCATCTTTTAGGGCTTTGAAAAATTCAACTGGGATACCATCATTTCCACTAGCTTTATTGTTTGCAGTGTTTTTTAGGGCCTTTCTGACTTCACTCCCCAGAATGTCTGGTTCAAGTTCAAATTTCTCATTATTGTTATTATCAGGAGTGTTGAGGTCCTTTTTGTAGAGTTCTTCTGTGTACTCTTTCCATCTTTTCTTAATCTCTTCTGCTTCAGCTAACTCCTTTCCACCTTTGTCCTTTATCATGGTCATTTTTGCTTTAAATGTTCCTTTGATTTCCCCAATTTTTTGAAAAGATCTCTAGTCCTGCCTCTTTTGTGTACTCTCTTGTGCACTATTAGGGTTGCTATAAGTCAATTCCGACTTCATGGCACATAAAAGCAGGTCCAATTGTGTTTAGTATGTCTTGCTTCCAAGTAAATATGTATAGGATTGCAACAGATGCTGATGGAATGTGTAGTCAGTACACTTGGATGTGTGTGTTTTTGTTAGTTTTGACAGCCTTTTTTTCTGGAGAGGAAAAGAAAAGTATAAATGACAAGCCAATAATAGATTCTAATGCAGAATATGTACAGAAATGATCACATCATCAAGAGCATCATTGATAACAAAGCTAAAGGTGACTCATGCCACATTAATGCTATTCATTTTGAGAATGCCTGGAGCTATCAGTCTCAATGTTATATCCAGCTAAGGTGCAAGAATCTCATCTGGATTTGTGTGCTGTGTAAGTAGAGTGCCGCAGCTGCAATCTTTCTCTTTTGGCAGCAAAAGTATATATTAGTTTTGCAATGTGAATGTTCATTATTCTGTGTGAGGAAATAGAAGAAGTTTTAGTCACTATCAGCCTGGTACATATTTATTGCTTATCATAAATGCAACATATTTCTGTCTCAGAAATTTTGTATTTTCCATTTAGAATATCCTTGTGTGAGGATACTTTCTCAGAAGCAGTTGCTACACATCATAATTCATTACAGATTGTACTTTCTTAGTACTATACAGTATATGAATTGCTGAACTGTGATTTTTTCAGACTTTATTTTAGGTGTTGTCCATACTGTAGTGTTTTCCCCAGTCATGTTAGAGTTATTCTGCTATTTCTTAGTGTATTTTTCATTGCAGATTTGAATGAATCACTCTTGTGTTGGCATCCACACATGGGATGATGTTTCTAAAACCATTGCAAAGTAACAAAGAGGAAATTCCTAGTGTTCTTTTCAGATCTCACTATTCACTTCTTCATCTCTTCTTGCCTGATGTGTATGTATAGTGTATTGTATCAGTAGTTCCCCTTCTGGTTTTTGAGACTGGTCTTGAGTTCTGATGTGTGCCTGACCTTGTCATACAACTACTGTATATCCATACATTCAGAGTCAGCACCTTTAGGTAGGTTAATCTTTAATTCCTATAAGAAGTCCCTAATTTTTGCCTTGTTGATGGCTGATAAGGTAGTTCCATCTGAGTTGACTTGTAAGTGGAAAGGAAACCTTCATTCCTTCCTTCTGTAATTGCTCCATATAGGGGATGGAGTTCTCTTTGATACCTAAATATTTGCACTGTTAAATCCTGAAGATTTGCATATTACAGCCCTTGTACGTAAGCTCTTTGGAGATTCATATTAGCTTGGGTATTTCTTCTTTCTTTTAAAAGCAGGCAAAGCAAAGGATAATACTTTTAGTTTTTTTGTTTCTGGAGATTTGAAGCCAATTGCTTGGTGTACATGTTTCAAATCTTCCACCGTTAGAGATCTGACCATTGAGATTGGAACCATTGTACTGTGTTAAGTACAAACTTTGTTGTACTGTGAAGCTGTCCACATTTCATTTTTCATTGTACTGTCAGATACACCACATATATGGATGTTGTTTCTCCTGCTATATTTCTGCTTGACTGTCAGCTGTAATTTCATATTAAACATTCCCTTTGCAAAGCCCGACTAGATGCTTCATTATTTTAACTGTCTCTTTAAGCTTCAAGATTTTTGTTTCAGTCCTTTATTCTATTAATACAAAATTCCATTGTTTCATTTAACTATATTTCAAACAGCTCTGATATTCCCAGCATTATTTCCATTATTAATGTAAATTGTAACTTAAGGTCAAGACCAAGCTCACCATCTGTTTGAACCTCTGTCGGCGTTTGTTCCTGTTGCCATCTTATGCACATCTTAGTTTTTTAAAAAAAATCTCCTTCCAAGGTTTCTAGAAGTTTAATTATTCAGACATACAGTAATTTATTACTTTACATCCTCAAGGTGAGCCCTTTCACCTCACCAACAGATAGAGATTTAAATACTTTCAGCAAAGCTTGTTAAAATAAAGAAAGTAGTAAAGTGAGGAAGACCTAAAGAAGCTCCTGATTAGGTTGAAAGAAGAGAGTGCAAGCGCGGCGCCAAAATGGCCGCCGCGCCCTTTGCGGGCCCCCCCCCACAGGACAGAGAATCCGGGTAGTTAGGGGCGTGGCCAGCTCCCTTATAAAAGGGGTGGCCACGAGGCAGCCGCGCTGCCATTTTGCCTCAGCGACGGAGCGGAGAAGTTTTTTCCCTGCGCCTCCGTCGCTCGTTGGTATTGCCGGGAAGCCTTTTGGGTCGATTTTGCTTAGCTAGCTTCCCTTTTTGCTCGAGATGCCTTCCAAAAAGAAGGCTGCTGTGAATTCAGCTCGGGCTGTTAGGAGGCGCAACCCAGGTCGGAGGACCGTGGTGCCGCCTCCTCAACAGCCACCTTTGCCATCCCCGGCCGGGGCTAGTGGCTTGGGGTCTATCGCACCTTGGCCCGTTCAGAGTGCGGGCGCGGAGGGCGCTCCGGCCCGCGGCCCGCGAGCGGTGGACACCGCTCCTCCTTCCGCCCAACCCGTTGGGCCGACTACTTCTGGGCCGCAGCCTCTCCCGGGGCCCTCTAGCCTCGGGGGGTGGCCCGGTGCCCTGCCTTGGCAGGTTTCCTCACCAGCCCTACCGGGCTTTGGCCCTGGCCAATGGCCATATCTGGGCCATGGGGTGCAGGGAACTGTCCCCATGCAAGGGTCAGGTGGGCCGGCCGGCTCTTTACCCATGGTTACTGTAGACACCTTACTGGCCCGTATTGCGGCCTTAGAGGAGTCTTTGGCTCGTGCCAGTCAGGCAGGTGCCCCTTTCGGGGTACCTTTGGAGGCGCTATCGGCAGCAGGACAACGGCCGGCGGGGAGGGTTGAGCTGCTGCAGGCGGGTGGCGCGGCTCCGGCCACTGCCTCGCAGCTCCCCAGCCAGCAACCTGGCGCGGGTCAAGCCCCGGTGATGAGCTCTACATCGGTCGTGAGCTCCGACGCCCCCAGTGGGCCGGAACCCCCGTTGGGGGCGGCCCGCGGGGGTGCAGCATGTGAGTATATGGTGCAAACGAGTACATCCACACACATTCCCAATATAGGGGGGACCTTTCAGTGGCCTTGGCCTCGCGCGGGTGGTGCAGGGGCTACGCCGCTGGCGACCCACCCGGCGACAAATACTGCCACCATGCCCGCTGGGGTGGGCATTGGTTCTTACACTGCTGGGAACGTACTTGGGGTGGCAGGGTTAACTCATGCCCCTTTGGGTAGGCCAGCTATCCCCTTTTCGGCTTTGCCGACGGCAGGGTATTACCTGCCATTGGGTGATCACTTGGCGCAGGCTACCAGAGAAAAGATATGGCGAGGGGAGTACGTGGATATCTTCTCACTCCTTAACAGAGAGCCCACTAAGGAAGAAAGGGAGGGTCAGGATGAGAAGGACAAGGAGCAGGCACGCCGCCGTAAGCCGCCGCGTACCTGGGCTAACTGGCTCCCCGCTTATTTGATATACATGGCGGTGTATTTGAGGGCGCGGCCGGATCTAGCTATTCCCATGGTCCAATATTTGGACAACATATACAGGGCAATGGTAGATTTCCCGGGCCCCTCATGGCTAGCATATGATGAGGAATTCCGTATGAGGATTCCCCTGCACCCCGAGATGAGATGGGATGAGCCGTGCCAGAGACTGTGGCTCTTGTATATGACACCCACACGTCCTGCCCCGGGGGATAGATACCATTGTGGACATGCGGTCCAGCGAGCAGCTCCAGCGCAGGTTACCCGCCAAATGGCGGGGCAGGGGGTTCCAGCCCGCCTGCTGTGCTGGACTTTCTCATCCAATGGTTCCTGCAGTCGGAAGAACTGCAGATATAAGCACGAGTGTCCCACATGTTCTGGTCCCCATGCAGCCTCTGCTTGTCCCAAGCCTGGGGGGGTGCGAGGCAGAGGGAGGGGTGGACAGTGGGCTGGCAAGCCTGCCACGGATGGAACTAGTTCTCCGAAAGGCCCCCTCCCCAATTAAGGTGGACATGCTGGAGCGCTGGCTCGCATCGTACCCAAGGGGAGAGGACAGGGAGTACCTTATCCAAGGTTTTAAGCAGGGATTTCGTATCCCTTTTATGGGTGATAGATCTCCTCAGGATGCTCCCAACCTTTTATCCCTCAGAGGAAGGGAGGAGGTAGCCGAGGCCAGCATTAAAAAGGAGTTAGACGCGGGCAGGGTCGCCGGACCTTTTCCCGTACCCCCTTTTCCCAACCTGAAGGTTTCACCATTGGGTTTGGTTCCTAAAAAGTCCCTAGGTGAGTTTCGCCTTATTCATCATTTGTCCTACCCAGCCGGCCGATCGGTTAACGATGCGATACCTGATGACCTTTGTTCGGTCAGGTATACATCGTTCGACCATGCGATGCGCATGGTGCGCTCGTGTGGCCCGGGTGCCTTGCTGGCCAAGTGCGACATTAAGTCAGCTTTTCGCCTCTTGCTGGTGCACCCGGGCGACTTTGAATTGCTGGGTTTTAAATTTAAAGGGGAGTATTATTTTGATAAGGCCATGCCTTTTGGCTGCTCCATATCATGCTCGGCTTTCGAGCGTTTTAGTACCTTCCTAGAGTGGGCTTTCGTCCGCAGGTCAGGGTCCCGGTCTGTAGCCCATTACCTGGATGACTTTTTATTCGGGGGTGAACGGGGCTGGGACACGTGTGCACGTCTCCTCAATACATTTCAGACGCTAATGCAGGAACTGGGTGTCCCTTTAGCGCCCGAAAAGACCGAGGGCCCGTCGACCAAACTAGTATTCCTGGGGGTTGAGATTGATACAGTAGTACAGGCTTCTAGGTTACCGGGTGATAAGGTGTCCAGGATAGTGACCCTTATCTCGGAATTGCTGGCCAAGCGTAAGGCATCCCTGAGGGACCTGCAGGTGCTACATGGGCACCTCAATTTTGCCTGCAGGGTGGTCGCACCGGGCAGGGCTTTTGCCCGGCGCTTATGCGACGCCATGGCAGGGTTATCCAGGCCCCACCACAGAGTCAGGCTTACCCGGGGTATCAGGGCAGACATGTTTGTCTGGTTGCAATTCCTGAGGGAGTTTAATGGGGTCTCATTTTGGAGGTCTGACCTCCTGGCATCCCCCAATTTCCAGATCCAGTCTGATGCCTCAGGATCCCTGGGTTATGGGATGTACTTCAATGGGAAGTGGGCCTATGGTGGGTGGCCACCGGCATGGGCAGGCACAGGTCGCCTGCGGGATCTCACATACCTGGAATTTTTTCCCATTCTGGGGGCTTTGATGCTATGGGGCGAACAGTGGGCTAATTCGGTGGTGCATTTCTGGTGCGACAATGCTGCCGTGGTGCACATTGTCAATGCACAGACTTCTAAATCGCCCAGGGTCATGGACCTAGTGCGCCATTTTGTGCTGCGCTGCCTGCGCCTCAACGTCTTGTTCAGGGCCAGGCATGTCCCAGGGGTTAATAACGATATTGCTGACGCTTTGTCCCGCCTGCAGATCTCCCGGTTCCGCGCCTTGGCCCCGGATGCGGAGGAATTTCCCTCGCCACTCCCGGACGAGATGTGGACTATTGGCAAGGAGAGGTGAACCGGGCGATTGGCCTGTCACTAGCGCCACGCACGCGTAAGGCGTATCAACAAGCATTCAATTTGTATAGGGCTTTTGCTACTCGATTTCAATGGCCAGAGACCTGGCCCATCCCGGTGGACCATGTTCTGCGGTTCATGGTTCACCTGCATGCACAGGGCCTTGCACCTCGCACCATAGCATCCAAGCTCTCGGCGTTGGCTTTTATGGCCAAAGTAGGGGGTCATGTGGATACCACCTCTGACTTCCGTGTGAGACACGTTTTGGAGGGGTGGGTGCGCGAGCGCGGGCGTTGCCCGGATGACCGGCACCCTATTTCCCCAGGGGTTCTTACCCAGTTGGCCCGGGGCTGGCCAGGCCTCTGTTTTGATCATTATGAGGCAGCCCTTTTTCATGCAGCCACAACGGTGGCATTTTTTGGAGCGCTCCGCATCAGCGAACTCGTGATGCTGTCTAAGGCGGATGCAAGTGGTAGGGCACTGGAACTCGGAGATGTATATGTTGCCAAAGACTGGGCCCAGTTGAGGATTCGCTCCTCCAAAACAGATCAGCATGGCGTAGGCAGTGGAGTAAGACTGCTACGGTGTTCTTTGGCAGACATCTGTCCGGTTGGTGCCCTACAGGAATACCTGGCACTGCGTGGCTGGCACCATGGCCCGTTTTTCTGTCACCAAGATGGGTCTCCCCTTACTAAATTTCAGTTTTGGAAGGTGACAGCCAGAGCCCTCACCAGGGTGGGACTACCAGGTGCCCGTTATGGCACACATTCGTTCCGTATTGGCGCAGCCTCTACAGCAGCTGCTTTTGGGTACTCTGGGGCTGACATACGCAGCATGGGGAGGTGGGGCTCACAATGTTTTCAGTTTTATGTGCGCCCACTCCCGCCATGAGTACCAATCCAGTCACCTTACCTTCCTTTTTCTCAATTTTCTTACAGACCCTGGGTGTCGTATTACACCGGTGACAGTATGGCTGGTGGGCCACAGCTATGTGCTCAGGGCAGCGCGTTACGCTGCGGCGACAGAGTGGGGACCCCGACTGGGACTGGGTGACCACGCCAGTCTCTCATGGCACGGTAAGCCTGGGATGTTATGGCGGGAGCTGCGGCCTTTCCTTTTTTCTGGCCTGGGGGCTGACCCGCCTGACATTCTAATCATCCACTTGGGGGGCAATGATTTGGGCCAGGTCACCGGCTTATCGCTCAAGCATGCGATTTGCGAGGACCTCGCCTACTTGCATTATGTCTGGCCTGCCACAGCCCTGGTTTGGTCGGACATTGTTCCGCGCCACTCTTACAGAGGGGGCGTTAACCTCCTGGCCCTTGACCGAGCTAGGCGCGCGGTCAATAAGGCAGTGGCGCGGTTTCTCACCACCAGGGCTTGGGGACGGGTTAGTCATCACCCCGATATTAGTCTACAAAATTGTGACTTGTATGCAGGGGATGGGGTCCATCTGTCGCGAGGAGGTATGGACCTCCTGTTGGGTGACTGGCGAGCAGGCCTGTTGACCGAGCTGACGGTCTGGGGGGGGGCGTCAGGTCTTCTGTGAAGCCCCTCCGTGTGGCGGGTAGCACTGGTAAGGTAAACAGTATGACCCACAAGTATCCGGCAGGTTCGCAATTGACTGGACAACACTAGACAGGAATAAAGTAGTTAAACGTTGTCCGGTCAACGACGAATCAGGCGATGGGGTGATGATGATTGCTAACCAGCATGCATCACCCCTGTGATTTCACGGATACGCGTCAGAGGGTGGGGTCATGAGTTAGTTATTGACTACGGTCAACAATTTGTTTGTTGTTAACAAACAAATTGATACAATTTGATACATTGTAACCAATTGCCGTTGGCAATTTTGGGGTGGTACCTTACCAGTGTTACTTCGGCCTGCTTGCCTTAGGAATTATGATTGGTCGTTTTACCAATACAAATTTATAATTCGGACTAGGGCATTGAATCAATAAATGTGGCCCTTTGCTGTTATCCACTTTCAATGTTGTCTGTGTCCGTTATTGGGGGGGTGCGCCTGCAATGCAAGCGCGGCGCCAAAATGGCCGCCGCGCCCTTTGCGGCCCCCCCCCACAGGACAGAGAATCCGGGTAGTTAGGGGCGTGGCCAGCTCCCTTATAAAAGGGGTGGCCACGAGGCAGCCGCGCTGCCATTTTGCCTCAGCGACGGAGCGGAGAAGTTTTTCCCTCCACCCCCTCCCTAGTTAACAGTGTGATTATGGTCGCTTCGGGGCCGGGTGGGAATTTTTGGTTGGGACCCACATTGGCTTCGGGTCCTGGCTTTTTTGCCCATCCCACACTGTTGCTATGGTTTGATATAGGGGTCTTTCTTCGTTCCTACTGTTGACTTTGGTCACATGGGCGGGTAGCACTGGTAAGGTAAACAGTATGACCCACAAGTATCCGGCAGGTTCGCAATTGACTGGACAACACTAGACAGGAATAAAGTAGTTAAACGTTGTCCGGTCAACGACGAATCAGGCGATGGGGTGATGATGATTGCTAACCAGCATGCATCACCCCTGTGATTTCACGGATACGCGTCAGAGGGTGGGGTCATGAGTTAGTTATTGACTACGGTCAACAATTTGTTTGTTGTTAACAAACAAATTGATACAATTTGATACATTGTAACCAATTGCCGTTGGCAATTTTGGGGTGGTACCTTACCAGTGTTACTTCGGCCTGCTTGCCTTAGGAATTATGATTGGTCGTTTTACCAATACAAATTTATAATTCGGACTAGGGCATTGAATCAATAAATGTGGCCCTTTGCTGTTATCCACTTTCAATGTTGTCTGTGTCCGTTATTGGGGGGGTGCGCCTGCAATGAAAAAGCTGGCCTGAGACTCAATATCAAGAAAACCAAGATAATGGCAACAGGCCATATCAGTCCCTGGGAAATAGATGGGGAAGAAGTAGAAGCAGTGACAGATTTTACTTTCTTAGGATCTAAGATCACTGCAGATGGCGACTGTAGCCATAAAATAAAAAGGTGACTGATTCTTGGGAGACAAGCTATGAGAAACCTGGGGAACATAGTGAAAAGTAGAGACATCTCACTGCAAACAAAGGTCCGCATAGTCAAAGCAATGGTATTCCCGGTGTTAATGTATGGTTGTGAGAGTTGGACCATTAGAAAGGCTGAGTGCAGAAAAATAGATGCCTTTGAGATGTGGTGCTGGAGGAGAGTTTTGAGAGTCCCCTGGACAGCAAGGAGAACAAATAGGTCAATATTAGAAGAGATTAGCCCTGACTGCTCCTTAGAAGGACAAATAATAAAGATGAAGCTGAAGTATTTTGGTCATCAAATGAGAAGAGAAGCTTCACCTGAGAAGGCCTTGATCCTGGGGAAGGTGGAGGGCAAAGAAGAAGGGGGCGGCCAAAGATGAGATGGCTAGATGGTATTGTAGACACAATGGGCACGGGGCAGTGCAGACTGAGGAGGATGGTGGACTACAGGGGTGCCTGGAGAGCAATGGTCCATGGGGTCAGAAAGAGTCGGAGTTGACTGTGCGACTGAACAACAACAACAACAACAAAGTAAAGTAATAAGGCCCAGGAGCTCCAACCTCTCACATTCTATCCCTTCCTTGGCTGGCTCCATCTTCCTCTAGGATCTACCTGCTTGTCTTTCCAATAGTCCAGGATATCTGCAAAACACTTCTCCAACACCATATTCCAAATCAGGAATCATGTTTGTTTCCCTGTCAGTTTTCTTTCCTGTCAGGCTTTCACACCCGTACATAGTGATTGGGAATAGGACAGATGACTTGATCTTGGTCTCCACTAACACAGCCATCTAATGACTCACAAAGTGCACAGGTTGGCATTATTATAAGTGGTAGTGGGGCACATACAAGCTGGTCATGCATTGAAGAAAATTGGAGCAAAGCAGAAGAAAAATGTATCCCCTGTGTAAAAAAAAAAAAACCCAGAAAGAAAATCTTTTCTCTTGCTTTGACTCTGTTGTTATTAGTTTCAGTCTCACATTGCAATGAAGTAGCAGTATCATGGATGCAAGGAAGCTGAACAAAACCTCATTCTGAATGGGCTCTTAATGGACTCCCTAGTGTCACTTTTTAACATGAAGATGCTTGAAGAAAGAGCCATGAGAAAAAGTAAGCGAATGGTAGTAATATAGCTCCAGGTTGCAGTACAGTAATACCTCATACAAAGTCCGCTTCATACAACATCGAATTCATACAACATTGCCTAATTCCTTGAAAAAAGTTGCCTCATACAAAGTCGCTGCATTGGGGTTTCCCCAGGTTGCATTGTGCCTGGGCAGCATAAAAGGCAGGATGCATGCGTGCATTGCTCTTGTTGGTTTTGCATGAGGCAAAGAGTGGGGAGGTGGATGGGGGAGGGCAATTTTTTGGTGGGGTGGGCAATTATTTGGTGTTTGCTGCCGTGGTTTTTAGAAACAGATTGCATGTTCCATAATTTTTCTTATGTTGGTCTTTTGGGCGGGCACTGTTTGGTGGGGTGGGCAATTGTTTGGTGTTTGCTGCTGTTTGGATGATTAACACTGTGCTGCATGATGGGACATGTTGGCATCCATTTTGTCCTTGCTTCCATCCAGTAATTGTTTACAGTAGCTTGTACAAAATGGATGATCGGCCGCATGGCTGCAGATTAACAACGTGCTGCATGATGGGGCATGTTAACTTTTAAACCTGCACTTCATAAAGTTTTCAAAAGTTAAAAACTTGTTGTATGGTTTGTCCCCTAAAATCAAGGTTGTTTGACAATTTTTTGTAATGTATTTAGCCTTTAGAAAATGATTTCTTAAAGTTCTGTCAGTTTTCTGTCTGTTTCCTTGACTTTGCCCTGAAGTCTGTGCTGTTACAGCACAATGTATCCCTATGGAAACAACATTGTACGAGGCATCGCGGCAAGGATTTGGACATTGTATGAGGCATCGCGGCTAGGATTTTGAATGCCTCATACAAATTCCAAATCCGTATAAAGTCCAAACTTGTGGAACCAAGTTTGGACGTTGTATGAGGTATCACTGTATTATCTTTTCTGCCACCTGTTGTGCACAGAAAAAATGCCCCCCCTTCTGTTTACAGGTTCCACATTGCCTTTTCAACTGAATCCTGCCCAAATTATGGGCCCATTTACCTGGATCCTCCTTCTGTTTCCACAATCATCTGGCAAAAAATAAAATAAAAAGAATTCTGGTAATGCTCTATTTTTTTCTAGGGTTGTTCTCCCAGGTATATGATTCCAACATTCACATTTTTAAAAAGATAAGATTAATAATATTATTTACAGCATGCATTTGGAAGCTACTTAGAAGGTTAATGCTAGAATGGATTCTGAGTGGTGGGTAATTTGTGACACAGGAAGAGGGGAGATGTATTAATCTTCTGCATTGATTTTGCACCATGGTTTCTTTCATTGTCCATTTACCTGCTAGCTCCCCCCCCCCCCCTTATGCAGAGGGAGGCCAGTTGTACAATTGTGAGGCAACCTTCTTCCTGAACTATGGGAGGAAAAGTAACCTTCCTCTGTTTGATTCCTCTAAAGCCTTTCTTTTATTTCCAAGTAATTCTCAAGGGCAGCAGAAATTCTTACTTTCACACTATAGCTCACACAAGTTTTCAGTCAAAGTAGGCGAAAGATCAGAAAGGAAGAACAAAGCAGGCTTTCTTTAGCAGCTACTCTTGCCATCAGTCCTACAATAGAAAGGATGACTGATTCATGCCCTCCTCCCTCCCACAGGGCTCAGTGGGAGAGAGATTATCCAGCTTCTCATTGGAGTGGAAGAAATTCCTCCTCAAAAACAGCTGGGTGTTAGACACTGTATAACAAAGTTGTCTCACTGAGTTCAAATCATTATCTTAGAACAGTGATAGTAAACCTTGGCACTCCATGGCTTCTGGGAATTGAAGTCTAAGAACAGCTGGAGTGCCAAGGTTTGCCACCATGGTCTTAGAAGATATTTATTGTATCTTGCAAAAAGACAGCTGGCCATTTGAGAATCATTCCAGGTCACAGTAATGAACACATTCCTGTTATTCATTTTGATACTGAGAGCTATTCTCTAATTCTCCTTATTTAAAAAAATGGTGGTGGAAACAAACATTAATTTGTGAATTAATATGCACAGATAGATGCATCAGTAAGAGGACTTTTCATGTAGAGGCTCTGTCTTACTCTGCCACTTACGGTAGTTGTGAGGTTTACAGAGAGAATAGGGTATTTTTTATTTTATTTTTTTGTTCAGTCGCATATTCGAGTCCAACCCTTTGGGGACTCGACCATCCTCCTCCACCATCCTCCTCAACCTGCCCAGATCTGTGCCCATTGCGTCAACAATACCATCTAGACATCTCATTCTCTGCCACCCCTTCTTTTGCCCTTGACCTTTCCCAGCAACAAGGCCTTCTCAAGTGAGTCCTTTAGCTGCATCTTCAGTATTTGACCTTCCAAGGAGCAGTCCGGGTTGATTTCTTTTAAGACCAACCTATTTGTTCTCCTTGCTGTTCAGGGTACTCTGAAAATTCTCCTCCAACACATACCTGTCAACCCGTGGCTCCGGAAAAAATGGGATCTGTGCAGATCACTTGTGCGCAGGTCGCTTTCCACGCATGCATGGAAGGGTTTTACACTTGTGTAGAACCCTTCCACGCATGCGTGGAAGCGCTCCACAGCTTGCGTAGGGGTTGCACAAGTTGCACATTTCCTCCCGCTGCCAAATTACAGGGTTTTGGCAGCGCGGGGCGGGTTATGACGTCAATCGGCATCAAATTCCGTGGTAATCCTGGCCAAATCGGGATGGTTGACAGGTATGCTCCAACATCACATTTCAAAGGTTTTTTTTTCTCCTGTGCTCAGCTTTCCTTGTGATCCAGCGCTCACAACCATACATTACTACTGGGAATACCATTGCTTTGACTATGCGGACTTTTGTTTGCAAGGTGATATATCTACTTTTAACTATGTTCCTGTTATGTATGTCAACTGTGTTTTGCAGGCGCACCCCCCCAATAACGGACACAGACAACATTGAAAGTGGATAACAGCAAAGGGCCACATTTATTGATTCAATGCCCTAGTCCGAATTATAAATTTGTATTGGTAAAACGACCAATCATAATTCCTAAGGCAAGCAGGCCGAAGTAACACTGGTAAGGTACCACCCCAAAATTGCCAACGGCAATTAGTTACAATGTATCAAATTGTATCAATTTGTTTGTTAACAACAAACAAATTGTTGACCGTAGTCAATAACTAACTCATGACCCCACCCTCTGACGCGTATCCGTGAAATCACAGGGGTGATGCATGCTGGTTAGCAATCATCATCACCCCATCGCCTGATTCGTCGTTGACCGGACAACGTTTAACTACTTTATTCCTGTCTAGTGTTGTCCAGTCAATTGCGAACCTGCCGGATACTTGTGGGTCATACTGTTTACCTTACCAGTGCTACCCGCCCATGTGACCAAAGTCAACAGTAGGAACGAAGAAAGACCCCTATATCAAACCATAGCAACAGTGTGGGATGGGCAAAAAAGCCAGGACCCGAAGCCAATATGGGTCCCAACCAAAAATTCCCACCCGGCCCCGAAGCGACCATAATCACACTGTTAACTAGGGAGGGGGTGGAGGGGAAAAACTTCTCCGCTCCGTCGCTGAGGCAAAATGGCAGCGCGGCTGCCTCGTGGCCACCCCTTTTATAAGGGAGCTGGCCACGCCCCTAACTACCCGGATTCTCTGTCCTGTGGGGGGGGCCCGCAAAGGGCGCGGCGGCCATTTTGGCGCCGCGCTTGCATTGCAGGCGCACCCCCCCAATAACGGACACAGACAACATTGAAAGTGGATAACAGCAAAGGGCCACATTTATTGATTCAATGCCCTAGTCCGAATTATAAATTTGTATTGGTAAAACGACCAATCATAATTCCTAAGGCAAGCAGGCCGAAGTAACACTGGTAAGGTACCACCCCAAAATTGCCAACGGCAATTAGTTACAATGTATCAAATTGTATCAATTTGTTTGTTAACAACAAACAAATTGTTGACCGTAGTCAATAACTAACTCATGACCCCACCCTCTGACGCGTATCCGTGAAATCACAGGGGTGATGCATGCTGGTTAGCAATCATCATCACCCCATCGCCTGATTCGTCGTTGACCGGACAACGTTTAACTACTTTATTCCTGTCTAGTGTTGTCCAGTCAATTGCGAACCTGCCGGATACTTGTGGGTCATACTGTTTACCTTACCAGTGCTACCCGCCACACGGAGGGGCTTCACAGAAGACCTGACGCCCCCCCCCAGACCGTCAGCTCGGTCAACAGGCCTGCTCGCCAGTCACCCAACAGGAGGTCCATACCTCCTCGCGACAGATGGACCCCATCCCCTGCATACAAGTCACAATTTTGTAGACTAATATCGGGGTGATGACTAACCCGTCCCCAAGCCCTGGTGGTGAGAAACCGCGCCACTGCCTTATTGACCGCGCGCCTAGCTCGGTCAAGGGCCAGGAGGTTAACGCCCCCTCTGTAAGAGTGGCGCGGAACAATGTCCGACCAAACCAGGGCTGTGGCAGGCCAGACATAATGCAAGTAGGCGAGGTCCTCGCAAATCGCATGCTTGAGCGATAAGCCGGTGACCTGGCCCAAATCATTGCCCCCCAAGTGGATGATTAGAATGTCAGGCGGGTCAGCCCCCAGGCCAGAAAAAAGGAAAGGCCGCAGCTCCCGCCATAACATCCCAGGCTTACCGTGCCATGAGAGACTGGCGTGGTCACCCAGTCCCAGTCGGGGTCCCCACTCTGTCGCCGCAGCGTAACGCGCTGCCCTGAGCACATAGCTGTGGCCCACCAGCCATACTGTCACCGGTGTAATACGACACCCAGGGTCTGTAAGAAAATTGAGAAAAGGAAGGTAAGGTGACTGGATTGGTACTCATGGCGGGAGTGGGCGCACATAAAACTGAAAACATTGTGAGCCCCACCTCCCCATGCTGCGTATGTCAGCCCCAGAGTACCCAAAAGCAGCTGCTGTAGAGGCTGCGCCAATACGGAACGAATGTGTGCCATAACGGGCACCTGGTAGTCCCACCCTGGTGAGGGCTCTGGCTGTCACCTTCCAAAACTGAAATTTAGTAAGGGGAGACCCATCTTGGTGACAGAAAAACGGGCCGTGGTGCCAGCCACGCAGTGCCAGGTATTCCTGTAGGGCACCAACCGGACAGATGTCTGCCAAAGAACACCGTAGCAGTCTTACTCCACTGCCTACGCCATGCTGATCTGTTTTGGAGGAGCGAATCCTCAACTGGGCCCAGTCTTTGGCAACATATACATCTCCGAGTTCCAGTGCCCTACCACTTGCATCCGCCTTAGACAGCATCACGAGTTCGCTGATGCGGAGCGCTCCAAAAAATGCCACCGTTGTGGCTGCATGAAAAAGGGCTGCCTCATAATGATCAAAACAGAGGCCTGGCCAGCCCCGGGCCAACTGGGTAAGAACCCCTGGGGAAATAGGGTGCCGGTCATCCGGGCAACGCCCGCGCTCGCGCACCCACCCCTCCAAAACGTGTCTCACACGGAAGTCAGAGGTGGTATCCACATGACCCCCTACTTTGGCCATAAAAGCCAACGCTGAGAGCTTGGATGCTATGGTGCGAGGTGCAAGGCCCTGTGCATGCAGGTGAACCATGAACCGCAGAACATGGTCCACCGGGATGGGCCAGGTCTCTGGCCATTGAAATCGAGTAGCAAAAGCCCTATACAAATTGAATGCTTGTTGATACGCCTTACGCGTGCGTGGCGCTAGTGACAGGCCAATCGCCCGGTTCACCTCTCCTTGCCAATAGTCCACATCTCGTCCGGGAGTGGCGAGGGAAATTCCTCCGCATCCGGGGCCAAGGCGCGGAACCGGGAGATCTGCAGGCGGGACAAAGCGTCAGCAATATCGTTATTAACCCCTGGGACATGCCTGGCCCTGAACAAGACGTTGAGGCGCAGGCAGCGCAGCACAAAATGGCGCACTAGATCCATGACCCTGGGCGATTTAGAAGTCTGTGCATTGACAATGTGCACCACGGCAGCATTGTCGCACCAGAAATGCACCACCGAATTAGCCCACTGTTCGCCCCATAGCATCAAAGCCCCCAGAATGGGAAAAAATTCCAGGTATGTGAGATCCCGCAGGCGACCTGTGCCTGCCCATTCCGGTGGCCACCCACCATAGGCCCACTTCCCATTGAAGTACATCCCATAACCCAGGGATCCTGAGGCATCAGACTGGATCTGGAAATTGGGGGATGCCAGGAGGTCAGACCTCCAAAATGAGACCCCATTAAACTCCCTCAGGAATTGCAACCAGACAAACATGTCTGCCCTGATACCCCGGGTAAGCCTGACTCTGTGGTGGGGCCTGGATAACCCTGCCATGGCGTCGCATAAGCGCCGGGCGAAAGCCCTGCCCGGTGCGACCACCCTGCAGGCAAAATTGAGGTGCCCATGTAGCACCTACAGTTCCCTCAGGGATGCCTTACGCTTGGCCAGCAATTCCGAGATAAGGGTCACTATCCTGGACACCTTATCACCCGGTAACCTAGAAGCCTGTACTACTGTATCAATCTCAACCCCCAGGAATACTAGTTTGGTCGACGGGCCCTCGGTCTTTTCGGGCGCTAAAGGGACACCCAGTTCCTGCATTAGCGTCTGAAATGTATTGAGGAGACGTGCACACGTGTCCCAGCCCCGTTCACCCCCGAATAAAAAGTCATCCAGGTAATGGGCTACAGACCGGGACCCTGACCTGCGGACGAAAGCCCACTCTAGGAAGGTACTAAAACGCTCGAAAGCCGAGCATGATATGGAGCAGCCAAAAGGCATGGCCTTATCAAAATAATACTGCCCTTTAAATTTAAAACCCAGCAATTCAAAGTCGCCCGGGTGCACCGGCAAGAGGCGAAAAGCTGACTTAATGTCGCACTTGGCCAGCAAGGCACCCGGGCCACACGAGCGCACCATGCGCATCGCATGGTCGAACGATGTATACCTGACCGAACAAAGGTCATCAGGTATCGGATCGTTGACCGATCGGCCGGCTGGGTAGGACAAATGATGAATAAGGCGAAACTCACCTAGGGACTTTTTAGGAACCAAACCCAATGGTGAAACCTTAAGGTTGGGAAAAGGGGGTGCGGGAAAAGGTCCGGCGACCCTGCCCGCGTCTAACTCCTTTTTAATGCTGGCCTCGGCTACCTCCTCCCTTCCTCTGAGGGATAAAAGGTTGGGAGCATCCTGAGGAGATCTATCACCCATAAAAGGGATACGAAATCCCTGCTTAAAACCTTGGATAAGGTACTCCCTGTCCTCTCCCCGTGGGTACGATGCGAGCCAGCGCTCCAGCATGTCCACCTTAATTGGGGAGGGGGCCTTTCGGAGAACTAGTTCCATCCGTGGCAGGCTTGCCAGCCCACTGTCCACCCCTCCCTCTGCCTCGCACCCCCCCAGGCTTGGGACAAGCAGAGGCTGCATGGGGACCAGAACATGTGGGACACTCGTGCTTATACCTGCAGTTCTTCCGACTGCAGGAACCATTGGACGAGAAAGTCCAGCACAGCAGGCGGGCTGGAACCCCCTGCCCCGCCATTTGGCGGGTAACCTGCGCTGGAGCTGCTCGCTGGACCGCATGTCCACAATGGTATCTATCCCCCGGGGCAGGACGTGTGGGTGTCATATACAAGAGCCACAGTCTCTGGCACGGCTCATCCCATCTCATCTCGGGGTGCAGGGGAATCCTCATACGGAATTCCTCATCATATGCTAGCCATGAGGGGCCCGGGAAATCTACCATCGCCCTGTATATGTTGTCCAAATATTGGACCATGGGAATAGCTAGATCCGGCCGCGCCCTCAAATACACCGCCATGTATATCAAATAAGCGGGGAGCCAGTTAGCCCAGGTACGCGGCGGCTTACGGCGGCGTGCCTGCTCCTTGTCCTTCTCATCCTGACCCTCCCTTTCTTCCTTAGTGGGCTCTCTGTTCAGGAGTGAGAAGATATCCACGTACTCCCCTCGCCATATCTTTTCTCTGGTAGCCTGCGCCAAGTGATCACCCAATGGCAGGGAATACCCTGCCGTCGGCAAAGCCGAAAAGGGGATAGCTGGCCTACCCAAAGGGGCATGAGTTAACCCTGCCACCCCAAGTACGTTCCCAGCAGTGTAAGAACCAATGCCCACCCCAGCGGGCATGGTGGCAGTAGTTGTCGCCGGGTGGGTCGCCAGCGGCGTAGCCGCTGCACCACCCGCGCGAGGCCAAGGCCACTGAAAGGTCCCCCCTATATTGGGAATGTGTGTGGATGTACTCGTTTGCACCATATACTCACATGCTGCACCCCCGCGGGCCGCCCCCAACGGGGGTTCCGGCCCACTGGGGGCGTCGGAGCTCACGACCGATGTAGAGCTCATCACCGGGGCTTGACCCGCGCCAGGTTGCTGGCTGGGGAGCTGCGAGGCAGTGGCCGGAGCCGCGCCACCCGCCTGCAGCAGCTCAACCCTCCCCGCCGGCCGTTGTCCTGCTGCCGATAGCGCCTCCAAAGGTACCCCGAAAGGGGCACCTGCCTGACTGGCCCGGGCCAAAGACTCCTCTAAGGCCGCAATACGGGCCAGTAAGGTGTCTACAGTAACCATGGGTAAAGAGCCGGCCGGCCCACCTGACCCTTGCATGGGGACAGTTCCCTGCACCCCATGGCCCAGATATGGCCATTGGCCAGGGCCAAAGCCCGGTAGGGCTGGTGAGGAAACCTGCCAAGGCGGGGCACCGGGCCACCCCCCGAGGCTAGAGGGCCCCGGGAGAGGCTGCGGCCCAGAAGTAGTCGGCCCAACGGGTTGGGCGGAAGGAGGAGCGGTGTCCACCGCTCGCGGGCCGCGGGCCGGAATGCCCTCCGCGCCCGCACTCTGAACGGGCCAAGGTGCGATAGACCCCAAGCCACTAGCCCCGGCCGGGGATGGCAAAGGTGGCTGTTGAGGAGGCGGCACCACGGTCCTCCGACCTGGGTTGCGCCTCCTAACAGCCCGAGCTGAATTCGCAGGAGCCTTCTTTTTGGAAGGCATCTCGAGCAAAAAAGGGAAGCTAGCTAAGCAAAATCGACCCAAAAGGCTTCCCGGCAATACCAACGAGCGACGGAGGCGCAGGGGAAAAACTTCTCCGCTCCGTCGCTGAGGCAAAATGGCAGCGCGGCTGCCTCGTGGCCACCCCTTTTATAAGGGAGCTGGCCACGCCCCTAACTACCCGGATTCTCTGTCCTGTGGGGGGGGGCCCGCAAAGGGCGCGGCGGCCATTTTGGCGCCGCGCTTGCATTCTGACAGGAGCAGAATGTATATTTTCTCATGTATCTATTCTTATGCAAATAAGTGGATCGAAAATGTGTACACTCTGTTAGCCAATGGGGTTGTTGTATTATTGTTACCGTTATTGTTTATAGTGTATATAAGTCAGAGTTTTGCCCCATCCAAACTGTATTCAAACCCCACTAATAAATAGCTGAATTTCACTACTTCACTCGTCTGCTTCTTCATTCCCTGAACACGAAAGTTCCCCAGGTTTTTTTCACTTGTATTCTGATAAAACTTTATGCAGGAAGAAAAGTGGGATCCTGAGGTAGAGATTAAAATGCAAATAGAAAAAGCAAGATCCTCTCTACTGGTATTGGCAAAATGTCTTTAGTTAACTCTGAAGCCTTTGCCAGCGCATGTGACTGCTTCTGCTTGATCCTGTGTTATGTTTGTTGATATTCTTTCTTTTGCATCTCCTTGCTTGTGCTAAATAAATCGATGATTTGAGGGTCCCCTCCTCCCTATTTTTCTTATGGTCCTTTCATTTCTTTATTCCTGCCAGGGTTAATTACAAGATGTCCAGCTCAGAAGGGCTTGCCTGGTATAGAAATTTCACTATGTATTGAATATATATTTTAGAAAACTGTATATTAATATAAACGTAGTGGCTGACTACACTGAATTCAAAGCCCCCCACCCCAATTGCATGACTCAAATGCAGAATCAAATATATCCTGCACTGTTTACTTGCAAAGCAGCCCCACACCCCCAACTTGGTGGCTTTTTGTGGAATGATTCAAAGAGTGGGGAGAGAAAAGAATCCAACACAGCAGAGGATTCACTTGAGAAAGCCTTGATGCTGGGAAAGGTGGAGGGCAAAAGAAGAAGGGGGCGGCCAAGGATGAGATGGCTAGATGGTATTGTGGACGCAGCGGGCACAGAGTTGAGCGGGCTGAGGAGGATGGTGGAGGACAGGGGTGCCTGGAGGAAAATGGTCCATGGGGTCGCAATTGACTGTGCGACTGAACAACAAAAACACCCTGGGGTTTGTGGGCTGGAATGCCAATTGCAACAGCATCAAGTGTGAACATTGGGCTCCCGAAACAATCTGCAATCCCTGTGTGAACAATTATTTACAGTTTGAATCATAATAAAAGCTACAAAGCAAAGCCAAGTCAAATCATTCTGATTTGGTGTTCCGGTGTAGTCACAGTCTTAGATAAGCTTGGGGAAAAGCTATGAACATAGTATACTGGGAAGTTATGTTTTTGTACATAATCATCAGTTTTGGGGTAAAATTCTATCTGCTTAGTCCAACAGATGCCCATGGACTGTGTGAATCCCACTTAGAGAAATTTGAGCTGCATCTTCTGATTGTGGATTTAGCACTGCTAAACATGTTCTGTAAAACAGGCCAATAAACATAGTGACCCACAAGTAAAAAGAAAATACTAAATTTAGGTAATTCTTATTTATATTCACTATCACTGTTGGCTGCTACTCGTGTCTGAGTATACATTTTTTCCCCATCTCCTGCATCATGTATGAAATGAGACATGCAGGATTTAACACTAGGACTGTAATGGACTGACATAGCCAGTCCATCTGGCATGGCCTCTTTCGCCTCCGTGATCACTGGGAATCAGAATAGTGAAGTGGTTCCTCCTCCGCCCATTTTGCTGTCGGGCCCAAATCTGATGATTTCCAGTGGCATTTCCTCCACTGGTCCAGTGGGGGTGGGGAAATCATCACCCCACCTAAAGAGGCTCATCCACCCATAGTCGATGGCCCCTTTAGGGAGTCAGGTTATTTACCGCAGGCCAACTCTTGGCATTGAGTCACTGGCTGTATGGTCTACTCCATTACCATAGCAAGGCTGTCCAGCCAGACACTAACTATAGATTTAGAATTTTTCTAAATGGTCTGGAGACCATTGATTTTACCATTTTGTTTATCTATAAAGTCAACTATATGGTCTTATAAACTAACAGAATTGCTGTATGGTAGCCAACTTTATCTCTGGAGTAATAGCTATGGGTTCTTTGCTAATCGTGTTGGCCTTTGATCATTGGTACTACTTCATAACTATTTAGGCTTTCCTTCTTTCAAAATACTTACTTGCCATGTTTACCCCTTGAATCAAACCTTTGCAAAACTGTTGACTTCTGTGCTGCTGCTGCTGCTGCTGTATGCTGCCCAGAGTGGGAGAATAGCTCAACTGGATGGGATATAAATGTAATAAACAAACAAACAAATAAATGATCAAATAAACAAACAAATTAATATTATTTCTGGAACGTGTACATTATTGTTTCAGAATTAGACCTGCTTTACAGTTGGCACATGATTAAAGACTGGTATAAATAATATATATAGAAACTGAATAATACTTTTTATTTAAAGTAATGTTTTTGATTATGCTCTAGCTTTTTGAATGAATATTTATCATGCTTTAATTCTTTTCATAGTTTCTTACATATGACTCTAAATCTCTTCTTTTCCTTTTGCAATGATATGTTGCATCCAAACCATTCCCCAGAGATTTTCGCTCCTGAACTTTAAAAAAAAATGTTTTATTTATCACAAATGATCAGCTATAACAATATGTACCTTTCATTTCTTACTATATGACTAGAGTATTCTAGCTTTCTCTATTTTCTGAGTGCTGCGATTTCTTGGTTTAAATTTATGTGTCTTAGTATTTCTTCCTTAGGCACCTTCTTGATCCAAAAAAGACATACAGTACCTTCTTGGGATATATCCACACTTCAAATGCTTCTGTCTTTCTTTACCCTGTATGAAAAGTCTGTGATTCAGTATCATATGAAAGAACTAAGACTATGTAATACATTGCAGTGTAAATTTCTGAACCAGTTGAAAGTTTCTGTTGCATGTTACATTCTTCATGTAATGCCCATCTATACCTATAAAATGGTGCGTTAACCGTTGGAATGTGACAAAGGATGTTTAGCCAGGCCCCACTAGCCCTGTCCGAACCTCCGTGCACTCGCCCGAACGGAGTTCACAGGAAACTGTTTGGGTTGAAATTTGCGCCAGTGGGGCAGGAGCCCCCCGGATGCAAACAAAAAAAAGGGAACTTCAATTCCCAATGTTCCTTGCACCGCGCCGCACCTGAGCCAATCAGGCTGAGCTGCGCGAGCAAAAGGAACGTTCGGAAACGCGCCGCGGCCAATCAAAAATAAGCAGCAGAAAACAAACTGCTGCACTAACTAAAATTGTGCACGCCAAACTACAAGCCCCAGCATCCTGCGCGCCATGAGCGCGCAGAACGCTGAGGCAGCCGGCGCGCAAAAAATAAAAATAAAAAACGCAGCACATCACAGCAACACAGGAACCCCCGCCGCCGCTGCCCTTCCTTTCCACGGGCCAGGCATCGAGCCCGGCCCACGGAAAAGAAAGACCCCCCCGGCCAGTGCCTTCCCTTTCCATGGGCCAGGCATTGAGCCTGGCCCGCGGAAAAGAAAGACCCCCTGCCCCTGCCTTCCCTTTCCACGGGCCAGGCATCGAGCCCGGCCTGCGGAAAAGAAAGACCCCCCTGGCTGCTGCCTTCCCTTTCCACGGGCCTGCCACCAAGGCCGGCCCGTGAAAAAACCCTCACCCCAATGCCACATGAAGCGGCGAGGCAATTTCCGTGGTCTGGCCACCCAGGCCGGACCACGGAAATACCACCACCCCAATGCCGCATCAAGCGGCGATGGTACTTCCACGGTCCAGCCCCCGAGACCGGCCCATGGAAATACCACCACCCCCAACACAAAACAACACAAACCAAAAACAGTAAAAACTAATCAAAACCAAAATAACAGAAAAAGTAAACACAAAAACATCCAAAAACAGTAAAAAATAATCAAAACCACAAATAAAAAACAAAAAGGAAGCACAAAAACATCCAAAAAGGAAACACAAAAACATCACAAAGACACCCCCAAAAAAACCCCAAAACAACCCCCCCCAAAAAACAAACAAACCAGAGAGCTTACCAGGAGACGTCCTCACTCCATGACGACCGGAACTAAACTGAGGGAAGAAAGAGACTACTTACCGGAAGAGGAAGCAACACCCAGAAGACAGTAGAGAAAAATAGTACAATACAAGAAAAGCTCACCAGCCTCACCCAGAGGCCACAAGAGAAAAGACATTCAAAGTTAATCAAAATAATTAGAAATAATTCCCAAATCAATAAAATAAGTTATCAAAACATTCAAAAATAGTCACAATAATCACAAATAATTAAAAAAAGAAATGTTTTCACTAAAAAAAAACACATCTAAACACAGTATAGAAACATTGATTAAAAAACACACCATATTCTTACACATTTTTTTAAAAAAATTATCCAAGGTACAACTATTTAAAAAAAAATCACATAGTAACACATTATTTGGTTAAATACAATAATTATAAAAAATTATATCATCCTTTCCTCTTTTTAAAAACCAAATAATAATAATAAAAAATCACAGTTTATTACAGCCCGTGCGTAAAAATTAAAATTTAAAAAACCACAATTAAAAACTAACCTCATTTGCATAAACATAAAACAAAAACCTTCCAACACAATTTAAAACAGCCTGGCACCACTGGGCAAAATCTGCTAGTTAGTCTATAAAAATGTATGGCTTACTAAACTGGATATGCCCTACCAGCAATGTATGGTGGCTTACCAGGGATTTGGCAGATTTCCTGTTCTTGTTTCTTGACTGGTACTAGAGGAGAAAAAGAGGAAGAAAAAGAGGGATTGTCAAGCACACAACAGTGTGTAAGATGTGACTCTTGGGAAGCATTTACTGCCAGAAGCAGCTGGTAACTCCTATTTAGGGGCTGCTATGAATTCACTCTGGGTTTTAGTCTGCACTTTATGAGCTATCCATGTCATTGGACCATATGCACAAAATAGGTACAGCATCTTGAATAGCATCGATGAAGTGAAGACTAAAAGCCATTGTGGATTCACAGCACTTTCAAAACTGGCATTACTAGCCACCACTGTTTAGTGCAGGAGCCGGGGCCAGGTCACACTCCCTCAGACAGCTTCAGGGGCAGGTCTACCGTTTTGCCCTTCCTACACCACATAGCACTTCCTGGTGTGGTGGAGGAGGTGGTGGTGGTGCCACATGAAATGGTGCCGTGGGCCACATCCAGCCCATGGGCCACAGGTTGAGAATCCCTGGTTTAATGTGTGGGTGTGGGTGTCACACACTGATCAGTGGGCTTAAGGTTGATACTGTACTAGCAAAAGCTATAATGATTTATAGTTTTATCTACTCAAAATTTGTATTAATTTAAAAATAAAAGTCATGAATCATCTCTTAAATAAGAAGTGCTTCGTCCTTTCTGTTAGTGTTGTGGCTGGAGCAACATGAAAATTACTTTAAATTAATGCTTTTACCAGGTTCAAAAGGAGGCAAAAGCAGACTACTATAGAAGACAGCAGTAACCACCACTCCCACTCCCCACTCCCCCCCCCAAAAAAAACCCGAGAGACTTTATTGGTATGAATGAGCATAGAGCAGTATCCATGCATATGTGGCAGCTAGGGTAAAGTGAAAAAGTGATAGGTTTAAGAGGGAATGGACAGAGACTGTTCCAGAGAGTGGCAGAAAAAAAGAAGAAGTGCATCTTGGTTTATGCAAGAAAGCATGTTCGAAGTTGACAGAGTCACCTGGCACAAGACTGGCACAGAATGAAGTAATGCAAGGAAGGAGTGACTGAGGGAGATTGCTACTTTCAGATGGAAGATGATTTTCACCAGTGGTTCTCATGAAATTCTTGTGAGACACTGAAGTAGACTAGATGGAATGCACCGTTTTCAAAAAAGGCACCTCAGAACTATTTATTCCAAATCACACTATTGCAGAGTTTTGTTATCTGTTGGCCTCACAGTTCAAATAGTCCTAAAACTAATATTCAGCACTATTTTTATAGTGTTCAGCTACTAAAGGAAATATTATTTCTGTCTGTCTGTGTTGACTCTTAGCACAACTGTTGCATTTTTTACATTCTTAATATCATTTGTAAATAAATATAATATTAAATTGGTGCAAATATATATAGGGTGGCCCGTAGGTTCCTACCCTTCCATATGTATTATATTAATTATAATCCCCTCCCCTCTTTTTTCCAGAGAAATATGGTCGATTTAAGCCCATGGGTACATGTGCGCAAGAATACTGGTGACACCCTGGATACAATAAGTGGCAAATTTAGAGAAAGGTTCAATAGAGACTTACAGGCCACCCTGTACATGTCATTCTTGGGGGGTGGGGGTGGAGTGGTGTTATTTTTCTATCAGGTTGGATTTTTTCATAAAGTGATCAATGGGAAAGAAGAGGTGGAAGGTGGAGAATCACTAGTTTAGATCAAATTGTCAAGCTGGCTTGCTCTTGACATTATCAACTCCTCCCTCCACTTTCTCTATCTCATATTCTCAGCTTCAGCCAAACCAGTGGCACCTCTTTATTGGACTCTGCTCTTTAGTTCTGTATTTCTTAGCTTTAGATTCCCTTCCTCATGTATACCACCTTCTCCCAAAGTAATGCCCTTCTGCTGTATTGTGCTACAATTACCAGGCAACAGGCCCACTTACTGTGCTGACTAGAAACATAGGGGTTTTAACCTAGCACAGTGATAGCGAACCTTTTAGAGACTGAGTGACCAAACTGCAACCCAGAGCCCACTTATTTATTGCATAGTGCCAACACAGCAACAGGGGAAGAAGGAAACACTCTCATTGGGCTTGCTGGGCAGAGGGGTGGGTGAACTCTGGGCTGGTGGGGGGAAGAAGTGCTCCCATTGGGCTGCTGGGCATAAGGTTGGGGCAAATTCTGTGCTGGGGGGACTGCATGGGTGCCCACAGAGAGGGCTCCTAGTGCCACCTCTGGCATGTGTGCCATAGGTTCACCACCACTGGCCTAACACACCTAGAGAGTACAGATTTGAAGAGGCTGGCCTGTACTTGTATTTTCTCTCTCTTATATTGTTAAGATCTGTGAGCTTTCTCTGTTTCTTAGAATGCTTTTTATTTCCTGAGAATCATGGGATATATCTGCATTATCTCTTGACCAGTCATGTCTAAATAGGGTGCTCATTTAATGTGGGCCACCTGTCCATTTATGCTCCTTAATCCCCCTTTGTGTTCACTATTATTATGTTGCACTTTGCCTAAGTGGACCTTTATGAACTGGCTACCATCCAGTTTTACATGTATTTTCTTGCCCACATTTTCATGGCAGAAAGGCCATGTTCATTTCCTGTCTGCTGCTTAAGAACATATTTTATTGTTGCTTCATTTCCACTCCCTGTTCTTTAGCACACACCCTCCTTCTCCCATCTAAAGTTTGATGAAGGAGGGTGTTTACTTTAAAGGGTTTTTGAAGGTTATGAAGGGCTCTCCTACCTTCACCCTTTGATCTCATGTTTATGGCTACAGAGGGGATTTTAATCCTTGTTCATGACTGAACCAAAGGCTGATTTTCACATTCATCAACTTCAAGTGCAATTATGTTACCCTGTTCTAATCCAAGAAATTCCTTCAAAGATAATAATGATTTTGTATCAGAAATTATTCTGGGATGAAAGGATTTTTGCTGGAGAAACTCCACTCAGGGGATACCTGAATGAGGCTCCTTTCATGTCCCCAAGAGCTGGGACAGATACAGGCACTCAATCAGTCATGCAGTACCCAGGTCTTGAACTGCCAACTTGCTAGCCTTCCAGCTTCTTAAACACTGAGCCACCACAGCTCCCTTCACAGATGATGTTAAGGAACTGAGTTTGTAGTCCTACAATATTTCCTGAGAGTAAGTCCCATTGTCCATAATGAAATATACTTGCAAGTAAGCATGCATAAAATTGTACTCTGATTGTGTTTTTTAACAGTATGTAGGCTTTATGACTTTTCCACCCACCCTCTTATCATTAAACATTGTTAGACGTGTACTATATATACTTGAGTATAAGCCATGTTTTTAGCCCCAAAAATGAACCCCCCAAAGGGGACTTGGCTTATACTCAGGTCAATGACCACGAGGGTCCCAAGACCGTGCCAGATTGAGATGTGCCAACAATTTAATGAATTTTACCATATTTTCATGTGTTTGATTATTAAAACTCACTAGCAGCTGCTGCATTTCCTACCCTTGGCTTATACTTGGGTCAATCTGTTTTCCTGCGGTTTCAGGTCAAATTTAGTTAGCTTGGGTTATATTCGGGTTGGCTTATATTCAAGTATATATGGTACTTTCTTTGACATAAGGACTCTGTGAATATCTGGAGTTTGTGATACTAATAGCAAGAGTTGCTAGAGAAAGCATGATTACTTCTGTACTTTTACAGTTGTTTCCTCAGTCTTTCATCTAATTTATTCCATGCCTTGCTACAGAAATATAGTTGTAGAATCTGGGTGGAACGGTAACCAACAAATGCTCAAATAACTCCGTTCACAAGGGGAGATGAATAACTTCAAAGAACACCAAAAATGTTACAAACACAAAGTTTACTTTCCACTGTCTCTTTAAAGAATAAATGCATAGTTTATACTTGTTTTTCAATGTTCCAAAACCTAAATTCATTTAGCATCTCAGGTAAAGTATATTTCTTGAATTATTTCTTGAAAAACTGACACAAAATGCTCTTCCCTTCAAAGAAAATTTGATAATTTTTCTTTTCAATCTTTCATCAGAAAAGGAAGATTCCTTAATTTTAAAACAGTTTCTGTGAACAATAGAATGGTACACGTCACTGATAATATACATTCACAAAATTCATCATACTCCCAGGAATTTAAGTTTTGGAACATTGAAAAACAAGTATAAACTGTGCATTTATTCTTTAAAGAGACAGTGGAAAGTAAACTTTGTGTTTGTAACATTTTTGGTGTTCTTTGAAGTTATTCATCTCCCCTTGTGAACGAAGTTATTTGAGCATTTGCTACAGAAATCTAACATATTAGCAAGGAAATACATTAGTAATTTGTAGCTCCTATCCAGTTCCACTGTTTAAGAGCACAATAATTTGGTGAAATACTGAGAAAACAATTTGCAGGCATCTTGGCAAAGTTAAGCAGAAGTGGATCTGATTAGTACTTGGGTAGGACACTGCCTGTAAGCCTAATATATGATACACTATGAAATTCAGGCAAATATAGATGTTAAAAAAGATGAAGTTAAAATATATATTTGCAGATCAATAACCAGTATATTTCTGAAAGAAAGACAAATGCATGTACAGTATTTTGAAATAATGATAAAATTAATAATACTGTGCATTTCATTCTCTAGGAACAATTAGGAGTCGGAGAGTAAATACCTGTACATGTTTTTTTATGCTGAATGAGATAGCAAAAGCAAGGAGGCTCCCAATCTTATAGAATAACCTTCTAGAAGATTGCTGAAGCGTGATTACCCTGGGAAAAGAACTCATTAAATTATTATAGAGGTACTTGTGTTCAGTAGTGTTCAGCTGGGTTCAACTATTGAGTTCCCCTGTGATTGTTCTCTGTGAACCCTGCCACTTTAACACTAGATTGTTCACAGCGAAGGAGATTCATGTTAGAATAGTTCTGAAAAATAGTTTCCCTTTTTAATTTATTTTGTTAGATAAAGAGTAGTGCTAATGTGGCACAAATGTGATCAAGGACTTCATAAGTGGTAAAGAAGAAAGGAGTTTTGACACAACATTTAAAAATATATATTTGAATCAATAGATTAGGAAAGAGAATATTGTGTATAGCTGGGGAAATCCACTGTACAAATGATCTCATTGGTAAGAATATGTTTGGTCACTTGGAATAAAATAATTTCGAAAAGCATAGTCACTGAATAAATAAATTTCATGTGAGAAATTACTCTGGTTTGAAAGGATTTTTGCTGGAGAAACTCCACATAGGGGATGCCTGAATGAGGCTCTTTTCATGTCCCCAAGATCCGTCATGCAGCACTCAGGTATCGAAACCCGACGTTCCAGTCTTCAAGCTCAGCGTCTTAACCACTAAGCCACCTCAGTGCAGTAGCATAGTCACTGTGCATGACATTGTGAATGAGTTTAAAGTTTATGAGAGTCTCACAGTCCATCTATGCAGACTTCTTTGCAGAAGTAGATGTTGTAAAACAAGGGAGGAATCTTCATGGTCACATCTACATTTTTGACCCATATGAAATCTGAGAGATGAGACATCATTAATCTGTGGTAATTCTGATACATATTGGTCAATTATTAAGGACCAAGATGTATTTTAGATCTGAGGCTGAGGCAATCTGTAGAAACCTGGACTCCCATGTTACCACAGTTAATTAACAAGAGCTGTCCAACATACCATCTAGTCCCATTTTATGGGATCAATTTCACCTTGTAATTTTAGAGACCCTTCTCCAAGACTCTTACAATCTGTAAAGCAACCATTTCCCTTCTTGCCCTTGCCCTTCGTGGTTGGTTAAATCAGCCAGGAAGGTAATGTCTGAATGGGCCATGCAGATTGCTAACTCTTCTCTGCAGCAAAGTTATTTGGCCTCCTGTCTGAAGGAGATGATCATTTAGTCCATTCAGAAGAAGCCAAGGTTGGCAGGTGATGACTTGCCCAACATTCTTGGGCTAGTTTGTTGAGAGGTGGTGATGGATCAGCTATAGGCATTCCTGGATGAAATGGACCCCCTTGATCCTTTCCAGTCAGGCTTCAGTCTGTACCATACCATGGTACCAAGACACTGTATCCTCCTGGACAGATTGTTGGGGCTTTAGTTTGGGGAATTGACCTTGGCTTGGTTCTGGTCCTTCCTTGACGATTGTGTCCAGAGGGTGCAGCTTGGGGAGATGGTGCCAGACCCTTTGGTTCAATAATATGGAGTCCCACAAGATTTGGACATCTCCCATATACTGTCCAACAGCTATCTTAAATTGCTGAGAAAGGTCATCTAGAGACTTGGGGTTCCCTATTTCTGTAGGCTGATGCTATACAGCTCTATCTACCCTCACCCCCCAACACAGCTGGAACAATGCCTGAAGGTGATTTGTGCTTGGCTGAGAAATAATAAGCTGAAGTTGAATCCCAACAAACTATTGGTGAGGGCAAATCCCAATTACTGTATTTGGGTGGAAACCTCCCTAGGCTGGGTAAAGTCAACCTTCTGCTTAGGGATAAGGTTCATAATTTAGGTGCCCTACTTGGCCCAGTTCATATCATGGAACTGTAAATCTGTGCTGTAGCCAAGGCTGCTTTTTACCAGTTGCAGTGGATTAACCAGCTCTGTCTGAATGGGAGATCCACAAGATCATAATATCTAAGATTAATTATGGTAGCGTTGTCTACATGGAGCTACTCTTGAGACTGGTACAGAATCTCCAACAGGTCAAAATGGGGCCGACAGACTTATTACAGAAACATAATGATCGCTGTTTTTAGGAGACCTGCATTGGTAACCCATTGTGTTCAATGCTGTTTTCAAGGAGATGTACAAAGCCCTACAGGGTTTCGGACCTTGTTATGTGATGAAGTGACTCTCCTATAGAAGCACCTCCCATTCCACAAGGTCCTCCCAAACTATGATGCTAAGGATAGCCATCCTAAGAAAGGCCAGAAAGACTGATACTCGGAGTAGAGCCTTTTGGTCCTAGACCCCTCTGTTTAAAATGCTCTCCCATTTGATATCTACCAGGCTATATCCCTTCAAACCTTTAAAAAAACTGCTAATGACCTTCCTCTAAAGAGGCCTTCATTAGAATTCTCCCTCAGTAAGTGGAGTTATAATTTGGGGGTTTCATTTTTTGTTTATATTTTATTGGTAGTTGATTATTGTATGCTGTCATTCACTGTCACCTGGGTTTTGTGGGTTTTTATTTGATGTTCAGTGATGTTTGTTGTAATGTTTATTTTTTTGTTGTTCAGTCGCACAGTCGATCCTGACCCTTTGCGATCCCATGGGCCATTTTCCTCCAGGCATCTCTGTCCTCCACCATCCTCTTCAGCCCACCAAGCTCTGTGCCCATTGCATCCACAATACCATCTATCCATCTCATCTTTGGACGATCCCTTCTTCTCTTGCCCTCTACCTTTCCCAGCATCAAGGCCTTCTCAAGTGAGTCCTCCCTTCTCATTTGATGTCCAAAGTACTTTAGCTTTATCGTCACTATTTGTCCCTCCAATGAACAGTCAGGGTTGATTTCGTCTAATATTGACCTATTTGTTCTCTTTGCTGTCCAGGGGACTCTCAGGACTCTCCTCCAACACCACATTTCAAAGGCATCTATTCTTCTGCACTCAGCTTTCCTAATGGTCCAGCTCTTACACCCATACATTGCCACTGGGAATACCATTGCTTTGACTATGCGAATTTTTGTTTTCAATGTGATGTCTCTGCTTTTCACTATATTCCCCAGGTTTCTCATAGCTTGTCTCCCCATAATCAGTCGTCTTTTTATTTCATGGCTACAGTCGCCATCTGCAGTGATCTTAGATCCTAGAAAAGTAAAATCTGTCACTGTTTCTACTTCTTCCCCATCTATTTTCCACGGACTGATTGGACCTGTTGCCATTATCTTGGTTTTCTTGATATTAAGTCTCAAGCCAGCTTTTGCACTCTCCTCTTCAATCCAATCAAGAGGTTCTTTTGGTCTTCCTCACTTTTTGCCATTAGGGTGGTATCGTCTGCATATCTCAAATTGTTGATGTTTCTCCCAGCAATTTTGATCCCATATTGTGATTCCTCCATCCCTGCATTGTGCATTATGTTCTCTGTATATAAGTTGAATAAGCAGGGTGACGAAATGCAGCCTTGTCTTACTCCTTTTCCTATTCCAAACTACTCTGTCATTCCGTGTTCTGTCCTAACTGTTGCTTCTTGGTTCGTGTACAGATTTCTCATGAGGCATATGAGGTGTTCTGGTATTCCCATCTCTTTAATTACTTGCCATATCTTGTTGTGATCCACACAGTCAAATGCCTTGGTGTAGTCAATAAAACAAAAGTAAACTTGTTTCTGGTATTCTTTTGTTTTCTCCATGATCCAACGTATGTTGGCAATGTGGTCTCTAGTCCCCCTGCCTCTTCTGAAATTTTTATTCTGCCATTATGATTTTATTTTGATGGGTATCTACTATCCACCATTCTGAGTACTGTCTTGACACTGAATAATACAAGTATTATTAAGTAAATAAGTGAGTGAGTGAGTGAGTGAGTGAGTGAGTAAGCAAGTCTGCAGTCACTGTTATTTGGTGATAACTGATACACACGGATAATGTAGTTTTGCTAATTACTATGTGGAATTGGACTGGATGGTACAATATCACTAACTAGTTTTTCATCTCTTACAATTCTTCCTGACAGGATTTCTCTGACGTGCTTGGTATGTTAAAAAAGCAGCTGACTATCAAATAATGTAGCGATAATACTGTATTTATTTGGGGTTTTTCTACAGAATGATAAATAGCTTCTGTACTCTCGCTTTGCTAGTAGCTGACAAAGGGCAATGAAATGTATCTCTGAATACCCCTTCTGTTGGTCCAGTACAATTGATATCTGTGCTAGTATCTAGGCAGCAAGAGAGAATATAATACAAGCAATGTGTATCTAGCCAGCATGCTTGCATTCTTATAATGTTTATCTCAATAAACAGCATGTAAATAAGATATGAGATTTGTGAAGCTCATGATTTGTCTATAGAGCCTGGTATTCCTCCTAGTTCTCTTTAATTTTGGCAAAAGAAAAATTTATTTTCATTATCAGTATGTAAATTAATTTTTATTATCCATTAAATAAGAACATGTACACACTAAAACAGCTGGGAAGGACACACAATAGACATCAATGAAAAATGGAAATAACAAACTATAAAGCTTCTATATGGGGTTAACAGAAAGAGCCTCCTCAAAGATTGTGGTATTTTTGAACCACAATCGGTAGTACCTCGGGCAATGATAACCTCGTGCCATCTAATCTTTCTCACACTAGATCAGGCAGAAGGAACTGTGGAATAAATTCACCAAAAGGTGGCTTCATTTTTGCAGTTTCTTTTTATTTATTACATTTTTATACCAACCATCTGGGGTATTTCCCACTCTAGGTGGTGTACAGACAATTAAACAACAGCAGCAAAATAAAAACAAACAACATAATAAAATAAATCACAAAATAAATATCTAATGGTGTGTGAGGGCATGCAAGCTCAAAATTGACCGACTAATTTATGGTAGCAGGAATGATATTCTTAAAGGCTTCCTTGAAGAGGAAATTTTTAAATTAATTTTTTAAAAATATCCAGGTATGGTGCCTGGCACAGCTCAATTCCAAAGCCACCAAGAAGGCTCCATTTATAGGCACAGACTCTCTAGCCATTCTTGGGGTTGGCATCTGGAGCTGCACTGATTGCGATGGGCAGGTGATGCGGGGAGTTGTTTTAAGGGAGAAACTCTCCAACAGGTAACAAGGTCCCAAACATAATACTAACATCTTGTATCTGATATGGTAGGGAACAAGCCTGCCAAGATTGGGGAAATATGATTGAGTTTCTTTGTACCCGTCACCAGCCTGGCTGTTGTGTTCTGGACCTGTTGCAATCTCTGTATCAGACACAAGGGCTGCCCCTCATAGAGAGCATTACAGTAGTCAGTTTGAGTGATTACCAATGAGTGGGTCAGGGTTACAAAAGTACATCTGTCCAAGTAGGGGTGCAACTGTGAAATATGACAAAACTGGAAAAAGACAGCTTTATATACCACCATTATTTGATTTTCAAAAGAAAGTAATGGGTCCATAATGACACCCAAGTTCCAAATAAGGATGAGAGTAACTCCACCCTGCCTAGACACAGAAGAAGAAGAAAATTCTATATGGATTTGTTGTTTTTATTTTGTGTTGATAACATACCATAGAATGGTGGGATGTAGGAGTTAATCTAAAATAAATGTAATATGAGCTTAAAATTTGACCAGAGTCTTCAAACTTCAAAATGTTAAAGTATTTAAAATTGATACCCTAACCCCCATCCCAAAATAAAAAGTCAGACCCAGAATCAGTGTCTGTCTTGCCATGGCATATCAAAATCAGGGTATTACCTCAGGGAAAGGACTCTGTAGCTTCATGTGTTGTAAGAATTTAAGGTGAGGCTCTTCCCTGAATGCTCTCTCACCTGGAATTTGGAGAGTGGCCTCAAGAGAGAAGGCTTGTTTGGTAGTGCCACCCTGACCTTTGGAAAGTTTCCCCTGAGAAAGGGTTGAATAGTGCCCATTTTAATATATATATTTTTGCATCACCATTTTAATACACTTTAATTCATGTAGGCCTTTTAGCCAAGTGGACAACATTTTTAACCATACATGTTTGCTGATGATGGTTATTGGCTTCATATCTTGGTTTTAGATAATTTATGTATTAGTGTCATTGACACTTGTTTTAATCAGTTGTTTTATTCTTTTGGGTTTAGATTTTTGTTATTGTAACTCAAACATTTTTAAAAAATTGTTTTATGTGTGTTTTCAAATATTTCTTAAGACAATGAATTTTCTGAAGTGACTGAGAAGTATATCTGATAAATAAATAAATCCTGTTTGAAATCAAGGATGACTACTAACACCTAAGTAAGTACAGGGTTTGAACTTTGAAGTGGCAATGAAATACAGAATAAATTTGTTTTAGTTTATGTGTGAGTGTGTACTTTTTGAATTTGTTCTCCATTTTTGCAGTTCTAATACTATACAATACTGTACTGCTTTGCAGGAAAAAATGTTAGCAGTCCACTGACTGTTGTGGTTGTTACTGTTTTGTGTGAACAAATGCATGTATATCATAATAAGAAATGAATACCGTACTTCTGAGAAGATAGAAAATTGATTTCCTGTGTCATAAGGCAGTTTATTTTAAGACAGACCAAAAGTTAAAGCCACCTTCTGCCCTTAAAATAATCCACAATTTCTTTATTCTTTTCATGTGATCCAAGCTGGAATGGTTGTTCCCTTAGTTCCTAAGCCAGCCAAAATGCCTTAAAAATATATCAACGGGAATTTATATTAAATTCTTCCTCTCATCAAATTCTACTCTGACCTGTCACTGTGTGATAGATCTGATTAGCATTTCAAAATATTCTGTGGGTATATGCGCACTATTAATTACATGTTGTCAAGTTGATTCCGACCTTTTCAGGGTTTTCTAGGTAGAGAATGCACAAAAATGATTTACCATTCCTTTCTTCTAGGGCAGGGTTTCTCAAACTTGGATCTCTAGATGTTCTTGGACTTCAATTCCCAGAAGCCCTGATCAGCAGGTGTGCTGACTTGGGCTTCTGGTAATTGAAGCCCAACAACACCTGGAGAGCCAAGTTTGAGGAACCCTGGTCTAGGGGCACCCTGGGACTGTGCAGTGGAGAATCAAACCCCCAATCAGATACTTACACCATTGAGCTATCCAGCAAGCTAATAATTAATCGCCATCAAGTCAATTCTGATTTATGGTGATGCTATTCAGGGTTTTCTAGGAAGATAGTACTCAGAAGTATGTACCATTCTCTTCTTCTGGGGACACCCTGAGATTGTGCAGCTTTGCCCAAGCCACACAGGCTGGCAGTTTTAGGTCACATAATGGGGAGTTAAAGTACTGTACTGAACTCTGGCTTGGTGGGCAGATATCTACCTCACTGAGCCATTCAGCCAGTTGATATGTGTACTACAGGAGTTCTCAACCTGCAGCCCGTGGGCTGGCCCCGGCCCACAGCACCATTTCATATGGCCCATGCTGCCGGCGCCAGAAGTGGAAGCGGACATCGACACATTTACAACAGCTGTGAACGCATTTTATGGCAGCATTTATGGTGGGGGAACCACCAGTCCAGCCAGCTTAGCTGTATTAGGGGGCATGGTCCAGCCCACAACTTAAAAAGATTGATAACCCCTGGTGTACTACATACTTAAAGAAATGCTGCTTTTTGAGTCCTTGTATGAATATCAATGCTTGTTGTTATGTTCAGTGAAATCAGAACAACTTATAGCAACCCTAATAGGGCTTTCAAAAGTAACTAAGATATTTAAGGAGCAGTTTTTACCGAGTCTTCATTATTTTATAAGGATGCAGCATCTACATATCTGCATGAGTAGCAAGTATACTATCAGTAACATTGCATGCTTTCCCTCAAGCGTTGTAAGGGAAGTCTTGATGGGTGGGAGAAGAAAGATCCTGCTGCGCTAAGCATTCAAAGCCTACAGAATGCAAATGTAACCCCTAAGGATTATTTCATTCAGCTTGATGGGAGGAGAAATCCTAGGAAGGGGCTGTAATTCAGGTTTTGAGTTAGAAATAACTGGAGAGGCAAAAGCTGCTGTTCCCACAAGGCCCTTCTCACCTTGGTTTAGGTTGTGAAACTATATGTGGAGCTGACTTCTTTATGTTGTGTATCTCCCATATCATTTGATCAATACATCTTAGACTGTATTCTCATTTGGTTTCAAAAAGACACTTGGATTCTTTGTTTCTTGAAGCAAATCTTACTCTGGCATTATGAAAAGAACTTGGAGTGTACTGTACAAGTTGTAGCATCCAGGTTTTTTATTACTATTGTTGCTTTTTGTTATATATAAGCATGTATAAAAACATTGGATAGATAGACCGATAGATAGATACTGTAGATAGATAGATAGATAGATAGATAGATAGATAGATAGATAGATAGATAGATAGATAGATAGATAGATAGATAGATAGATAGATAGATAGATAGATAGATAGATATTACTATTGTTGCTTTTTGTAATACAGTATAAGCATGTATAAAAACATTAGATAGAGAAATAAATAGAACCAGAGAGTGCTATACAAACACCCAATAAGTGAAAATAATGAGCCAAAGCAATGGCTCATCTGCATAGTCCAATTTAGCATCCTAGCAACATGCAGAAACACAGAGCTTGCAATAGGATATAAAGCCCAAGAGACCCCAATGACTGGAATATGTAGGAGAGGTGTTATAGATTAGTATTTCTCTTTCCATTTTTTCAGTGTATCTTTTTAAAAATTACATGTCCAAATGCATTTCTTTTTCTTTTATGATCCAGAAACCAGAACTATGTTGGAGATGTTAACTTCAGCCTGGGAAATCTCTAGATCAATACAACTCATTTTCAATCCAGAATTTGGCATTTGGCAGAAACTCATGCATAATCCTAGCTGCAAACACTTGAAATGGATAGCATGAAATTTTTAAAAAAAAGTAATAATGAAATGTTATGTTATCTTCTAGTAGAGAACCTGATGAAACACTTCTGATGCTAGTATTTAAGGACGTGTTCAATGTTTCAATGAGACTAACTTTGTTCACAGTTAATATCTTACAATGTGCGTATGGTAGACATTGTTAAAGGCTTTACTGTTCAAAATGTTCTTGCATTATGTCACTCACTATCCAAATATGTTACATTTTAATATTGTGATTGTGTAAGCCTGTTTCTGTAGTATCCTTTCTTTTTATGGCTATGAATATTGTGTTTTCTTTTTTTTAGTGTTTATTCTTCTTCACAGATGGCAGAAAACAATATATAGTACTTGAGTACTATAGGGTATAGCTGTTTGCACCCTTTTCTCTCAAATTCCTTTGTTCCAAACTATCTGTACTGCGGCCATTTTCAAAGATTTTACTCTGGATACTTCCGCCATGAACCAAACAGAATTTTCATAATCTTAGCTGAGGCCTTGTCACCACACCAACTATGTATGTGTTTTTCTTTATTCTATAACGTAAAATTCCAGGCCAGGAGAAATCCTCTGCCCTCTCTTAAAAGAGAAACAGTCAGTTATGCCATTTATGATATAAGTCAAAAATCCCACCCAGTAGCTTGGCCATTCCATTACAGTGGTCTGTTCTCCATCCCATAGGCCAGTGGTGGCAAACCTATGGCACACATGCCAGAGAGGGCACTCCCAGCCCTCTCTGTTTGCACTCACACCATCTCTTCCTCCCTACCCCCAGCACAGAGTTCGTACCACCCCTCTGCCCAGCAGCCCAATGGGTGTGCTTCCTCTCTATCCCCCACAGAGTACACCCTGTCCCTCTGCCCAGCAGCCCAATGGAAGTGCTTCCTCCTCCTCCAGCACAGAGTTTGCCCCGTCCCTCTGTTTGGGCACATGGTCTCTAAAAGGTTTGCCATCACTGCCATAGGCCAAATATCCGTCATTCAGCCCAGTCCAAGTATGTCCATAGGATGACCTATGTTCCCTGGAACTCTGGAAGTATGACTTGTAATATTTCTAACTGGTTGCACGCTCTCCTGATTTTTATAATAACTTTTAAATACTAGGTAGAGATTTCCTTTCTCCATTTAATTCTTTCAGTATTATTTTTACTTCTTAATTTTAATGGCAAATATATTTTAATGCTGTTTTTATTTGTCACATCTATGGTTTGTGTACTGTTTTGAAAATTTGGTACCTGTTCTGAAAAAATAATTCAGTTTAATATAGGAATTGGATTTTATAGACCTAAGTCATCATCATAGGGCTCTATATTGTTCAAACCAGATTTATTCAGCCAATATTATGAGGTTTCTGATACACATCTGAAATATGGGCAAGGATTAGTGCTTCTCCTTTCCGCATAGTATAGGAGAACTTTCTGCGTAGTATAGGAGAACAGGAGATTGGTTCTCTATGCAAATTCATTAGGTAACATTGAGCTAAAGCTGTCAGAATTACTAATAAATAGTTTTAGTAACTAAATAATGTGTCTAGTTTGAGCATCAGTTTAGAAGTTCAACCTTTTGAAGCCTTGCTATGCTATTAATTTTGCTGTTGCACCTAGCCATCTGGCTTTGCTTTGATTTTAAGATCTTAGAGCTGAAAAGAAAGAATGCTTATACATATACAGTAGTAACTCATACAACGTTTTTAATTCGTTCCATGGGGCTTGTTGCTGTACGAAACAATTGCTATATGATGCATGCATCGCATAGCGATTTTCCCTATGGGATGTATCGTATGATTTTTTTTTGCTAAGTGGTTTTTCCCATTGAAAAATTGTACGTTTTTTTCCATAGGGAAAATTGTTATGCGGGACACCATTCCCCCCCAAACGCTTATTGTTATGTGATTTCATTGCTATACCGGGGGGGGGGGATTGTTGTATGAGGTTCTACTGTATTTCCCCCCTCACCAAGGGGCTTTTAAATGCACTTGAAAAGGCCTTAGATCAAACGTACAGTATAAGTGCCAGGTATTATAACTGCTTTATGTGATGCATCATCTATTAACCTTGAGGTGCTGTTGATTGATTCTGCATGGTATAAGCTGACTAGGCCAATATAAGGAGATATTTTTTGTGGGGGAGGGAAGGCCACCTCAGTCCAACCATGGTGTTGCCATATCTGAAAATACAGTGAATATTTAAAAATATATATTTAAGATACAAAACATAGATCCATATACACATCTATACCTATAAATCTGTGCGTTAACCGTTGGAATGTGACAAAGGATGTTGCACCAGGCCCCACTAGCCCCGACCAAGCCTCTGTGCACTCGCCTGACCGGGGTTCGCAGGTAACTATCGGGTTGAATTTTGTGCCAGTGGGGCAGGAGCCCCCCATCACAAACAAAAAGAATGGACTCCATTTCCCAATGTTCCTTGGGCCGCGCCGCGCCACAGCCAATCAGGCTGAGAGGCACAAGCAAAAGGAATGTTCGGAAACATGCCACAGCCAATCAAAATGAAGCCGCAGAAAAAAACCCGCTGCACAAACAGTAAAAACAAACCCAAAACTACAAGCAACAGCATCCTGCACGCCATGAGCGCGCAGAACACTAAGGAAGCCGGCACGTGAAAAATAAAAATAAAAAACACACTGGGAGTGCAAGTCCGCCACAGGCGGACACGGCGCTTCAAAGCCACGCAAACACCCACCAGCCTTCTTGCATGGAGCAACGGGGAGGAGAGGGACTCCCTCTCCTCCACGCTACCCCGCCGAAGACATGGTGAGACCAGCACCGGCCTCAACAAAAGTTGAGCCGGGGTGGAAAAAAACCACCACAACAGAGGGAGTTCAAGGGGGGGAGGTATTGATGCCTTCGCCTCCCCCCTTGAAAGCAAAACAATTCCTCCTGAAAGCAAAGGCACCAGACGGTGCTCTGCCCGGTGCCTTTACTTTCCGAGTAAGTGTTTCGCTTTCAAGGGAGGGCGAAGGCATCATTGCCTTCCCCTCCTTGAAAGCGAAACAATTCCTCCGCAAAGCAAAGGCACCGGACGGGCACTCCGCCCGGTGCCTTTGCTTTCCGAGTAAGTGTTTCGCTTTCAAGGGAGGGCGAAGGCATCATTGCCTTTGCCAACCCTTGAAAGTGAACCCATTCCCAGGTAAGCAAAGCCAGCGGACGGCGCTCCGCCCGCTGACTTTACTTACCCCAAACGTTTTTTGCTTTCAAGCAGGGACAAAGGCAATGGTGCCTTGCCTCCCCCCCCTTGAAAGTGAACCCATTCCCAGGTATGCAAACCAGCGGACGGCGCTCCGCCCGCTGACTTTACTTGCCCCAAAAGTTTTTCACTTTCAAGTGGAAGCAGAGGCAATGGTGCCTTGCCCCCCCTCCATTGAAAGTGAACCCATTCTCAGGTAATCAAAGCCGACGGACGGCACTATGCCCTCTGACTTTACTTACCCACAAAATACACAAAAATCACAAACAAAACATCCAAAAACATACAAAATCAAACCCAAAAATAACACCAAGAAGAAACACACAGAAATCCCCCCCCCCAAAATTACACTACAAAACCCCAAAAGAAATTAAAGCAGAGAAGTCACCCAAACGACCTTCCTCCACGATGTCCGGAACTGAAATGAGGAAAGAAAGAGACTACTTACCGGAAGAAGCCACACCCAGAGGCCAGTAGAGAAAAACAGTCAAAGTAAAAGAAAACCTCAACAGCACCACCCAGAGGCCACAGGAGAAAAAACAGTCAAAAATATTCACAAAAACAAACAAACAAACAAACTAAAATTTCTAAAACATTTCTTAAATCCTGGGTACAGTTTTCACTCAAAAACAAACAAACATCTAAACACAGTTTAAAAACATTGAATTTAAAAAAAAACACATACTTACACATTTTTAAAATTATTATCCAAGGTACAACTATTAAAAAAATTCACATAGTAAAACATTATTTGGTTAAAAAAATTGTAAAACATTATATCATCCTTTCCTCCTTTTGTTAATCCAACCACCCCCCCCCCAAAAAAGCTGATCACAGTTTATAACAGCCCGTGCGTATAAATAAACATTTTAAAAATCACAAAACCTTTCAACACCATTTAAAACAGCCCGGGACCATTTGTTCAAGAAAAAAACCCAAAACCCTTTACTATCCAACACAATTTAACGTCTTTTCATATAGCAATACACATTAAAAAAAACCTTCCAAAACAATTTAAAACAGCCCGGCACCGTCGGGCAAAATCTGCTAGTTGGAAATAAAACCAAAAACCAAAAATTAAATCATATACACATTGTGCCCTCCATAATATTTGAGATAGTTTAGAGCAGGGATCAGCAACATTTTAAAGTTGGGGGCTGGGCCACGCTCCCTCAGACAGTTGAGGTAACCAGACTGGTGATCCCTCCCCCGGCTGTAATCACTGCCATAAAAGCATCCACAGCTGCCATAAACACATCCATGGCTGCTTTTGGCAGCGGCAGCAGCTGGAGCAAGGGTGGGGGCCAGATTATTTGGCACCATGGGCTGGATTCAGTCCATGGGCCATAGATTTAGAGTATCAATTCCTTTTCTTTCTCTTCATTTCCGTTTTTTAGTTTCTGTACATCATTTCTCACCAGAAACACTGTTTTTTGTGCTGCACCTGGTCTTTCCCTCTCAAGAAGACAAATTTTTTATAAAATCTCCCCATATATCCTTAAAGCTATTCACTTTTGACAATCATTTTTTAACCTTAATCTCACATATTAATTTATTGTTTACAGCTATATTCCAGAGTTCTTTATACCATTCAATAAATTAAAATTCACATCTTTCTTCCCAGTTTAAGTGCATGATAATCCTAATGTGTGTGTGATTCAGTGACTGACATAGTTAAAGTTGGAATGAAGAGGTTTGGGCCATGGAATTGCAAAAAGTTTTTTTATTTTAAATTTTGACACAGTGTATTGTTGAAACTCTTAAATATTACTGAAATGCAGTACAGTAGACCCTCGCATAATGACATTACTTGGTTCCTCAAGTAGCGTTGATAAGTGATTTTTGTTATGCAGGTTTCTATGGAGTTTCCCGCATAACGACGTTTTTAGTGGATAATGATGGTTATTTTAGCGTTGTTGTCCAGACAACAACGCTAAAATGTTGTTATGCAGGAGAACATGTGGTGCATAACAATGCGTTTTTAAGTGAAAATGATGCTATTTGAACATGTGAGGGTTATGTGAGGGTTGACGGGTTGACTGTAACTCGGTTAACATAATTAATGCCTTCCCCAGGACATTTCTTAAAGCAAAAAATACTTAAACTGAATTTCCCATAGGAGTGCATTGCATGCAATTTCACATAGATATGCACTGAAAACCAAAATGTGTTTACCGAAATGCAGTTTCCCATATGAATGCATTGAAAACCAATTAATCTGTTCTGAAAAAAATTCCATAAACCAAGCCACTATTTTCTATGGATTTCCTTTTGTTATACGATTTTTATGTTAACCAAGCCATTTGCTCATAACAAATAATGTAATATTCAGTGGCCTTAAAAATAAATCGAGATCTAAAGACATCTATCCTGATTCTGCTATGGGGAGAAAGGTAGCCTGTACAACAAACAAACAATGCACGAATAAGAATTATTGGACCTGCTCATCCTAATCTGTCCAAGCAGGGTGGAAATACAGTAAAACCTCTATACACAATAGTAAAACCTCTATACACAATTTTTTTCTGTTCCATGAGGTTATTTGTACCGTGGAACTCCAGATAACATCAAAACTCTGTTCCACGGAGTGCAGCGCTATCTGGATTTTGGCTATGAGATCCCTATGGGAGATGCTCCGGATAACGACCAAACAGTGTTGGTTATCCTGAGCATTGATACCAAATGCCCTGCATAATGACCATTTTTGTAGCGTTTTTTGGCGTTATGTAGGGCATCACGTGGTGCACAACGAACCTGTCATTATGCGGATTTGGCATTGTCCGGTACAGTCGTTATCTGGAGTTTCACTGTATGTCGAAAAATTTATATGTTGAAAACACATTGCATTACCAGAAGAGGCTAGTAGATGTCACTGTATATTTTTTGTCTGTCAAATTTTTCCTATTAAAAAATTGTGTGTAGATTTTTTTAGCCAGGTTTTCTATCTGTATGTTGGTTTTTGTTTTTTTGGTAAGTAGAACCATTTGTATGTCGGGGTTCCACTGTACTTCAGTGGCAGATAAGAGCAACCACTTGCTTTGCCTCTGTCTTTGGAGTATGTAAAGCTGCTTTAGCCCAGAGTCTGGATGTCCAGGTCACAGTGGTGTCCAAGAGTGTATTTGTACAGTTAAAATTAATTACACCCATTTCTCAGGATGTCTAATCTGGCTATGGTAACACGTCTTGGTTACATCCATTTTAATTGCTATAACATGCTCTGTGAGATTGTCTTAGGTAGGTTTTGGAAACTTGCTGGTCCAAACTTGTAGAGCTAGATAGTTAACCACTGGTTACAAGGAACCCATAACCTGCCTTTTTTGTTGTTCTTCTGTTGGCAGGCTTGTTTCTATGAATTGGTTGCATAAGGGAGGGTACTTTTTAAATGTCATTTTTATCATACAGTATATTCTAACAAGTTTTTAAAATTGCTTTAAGTTAGTTTGGTCTACTAGCTTTAAACTGATATTGATTTAATTGTTTTTTTTAAAAAATATTGTAATTCATTTACAGTTCTATATTTTTATACTTTTAAATATAGTCTGTTTTAATGTTGCAACCCATCATGGGTTCTCCTGGGGAGTAATGTGTGGTGTAAATGCAGTACTGTGGAAACGTCTTAGGCCACCATTAGATTTAGGCACCTAGCTCCTATGAACCTAAGTGGAATAGAACTCTAATTACTGTCATTGCTAATGCTAACACATGTATTTGTCTTATTATTACATCACAGAAGTACTGCTGTGGAAAAGGTCTTTTACACCAGGTTTGTGGTTGAGCATGTCATACAGTTACCTACATATGTTCTTTCTTTCTTCATGTCAGATGCACCAGCAGAATATAATAACACACAAAGCTAAAATTAACACATCTAAAAACATCCGCCCAATATCGGCCCACTTCAACAGCATTTCCTCTTGCCAACATAAGGTACTCCTCGATGCATGTTGAAGGGCATTGTGTGCATTGTATCATATAGGAGATAGTTTGCTCTTCTCCGCATTCATGCAGGCTAACATCGTCAGAGAAGCCCCACATTCTCAGATTAGCCCTTAATCTTCTACCCCTGCATGCAGTCTATTTAAAGCTTTCTACACATGCCATGGTTGTTCTTGGACAGGCGGTAGAGAGTCATGTGGTTCTGCCCAGTTATCTGGTAGCTCCTTGCTCACCTTCCATAGTTCTAAAGCGGTCTGTGGGGGCTGGTTGTTTGGAGGGGCAGACGTTTTGAGGAAGTTATGCCTCGATTTTAGTCTCTGCTTTGGTGGTTGGTGATCAAATACAACATATGTTGTATGAGTGTAATTCATTGGAAGCTTGCTAATAAGACCAATTTTCAATTATATAATTCCAGTCAAAATGCCTCCTACTCCCATGATTTGCTTTTAAGAATGCAGTAGAATAATTGTGATTGGTGTCTGAAAATAAAATAAGTAAACAGAAGTGCTGAAATGCGTTAATACCTGCAACCTATACCAAATGCCTTTGTAAATATTCTTTCAATCAGTGATTTTGGCATGGTAAACCTAAGCACTTTAGGAGAAAAAAAATGGAAATTACGTGCTAGAAGTATTGCTATGTTGCCTTGCTCAAAAGCCAGTCGTATCCAACTCTATGGTATGGTGCTCATCTCTGTTTACAGCCATAGAGCCATGTTTCCGTGGTCATGTGGCAGGCATGAGTGTATGCCAGATTGCATGGAATGCTGTTACTTTCCCCATTGAAGCGGTACCTATTTATCTAATTGTAATTTCTTTCTTTTGAACTGCTAGGCTGGCAGGATTTGGGACAGAGATGCAACATTCGGGTCTCAAACTGTTGACCTGCCGACTTTCCAGTTGTCAAGTTCAGCATCATAACCACTAAGCCAACGCAGTCCCCCGCAGTATTACTACTCATGGGCAAATTATTCTCAATAGGGCAGAAAATAGTAGTTGTTGGGGTTTTAGTTTTTTTGCAGTTGCAGGGGTGAAAAAATGGAAGCACTATACATGCTGTATATATAATCATTGTCCTGCAACCGTAGATTTTTTTTTTTGCATCCAGGTGATTCTGTATTCTTCTTTGTTTCATTCAGTTAATATGTGAATATTGTTTAATGAGCAGTAGTATTTTATATTTACTTAACCGGGGTGTTTTTATTTTTTAAATGAGCTATTTATTCTTTAATTAAATATAAATGAGTGATTACGAAGTCAGGGAGCATAGTTAATATGTCCTACAGACTTTTATCACCATCTTGCCTCCTTTATTATTTTGTATATCATGATGACTTTAAAAGAACCCTCTTCGAGCACTGTAACTACTGCATTTTAACATGCTCATCAGTAATCTCTTGTTAAATGAAATTCCTTATCTTGTCATAGCACTGGAAGCTTGATGAGCTTATTAACTGGGAGCCACAAACACTATGACCTCTCACGTTCAAGTTAATTTTCACTGACATTGATCAACAGTTCTTTTATCAGATTTTAAAGACATGACTGGAGTTTAATGTTTTGCATGCCAATTAAAATGATACATTTACATTAAACTGGACTGGTAGAGTAAAGGTGATATACATCCATATTGTATTCTATGAACATTTCAAATACATCACATGTATTTATGAATTAAACATCTCTGTCCAACAGGTCTGCTACTGAATGGGTATCTTAGAGGAGTCTTTTCTTCCTTTGTTTACTTGCTATCCCCAGATGGTACAAAGCCTACCCAGATGTTTTAGCAGACTACTGTACATGGCAATTTTTTTCAATATGGATACTTTGTGTACTATGCCAGGTGCTCTTGCTGAAACTTAGTATTCATTACTTTTATTAAATTTCTACCCTGATTTTCCATGGGAAATTCGTTCTGTTCTGAACTGATGATAGAAGCTATGTGAGGATATGTTCAAATGATTATTTGTGTGGAACTACAGTGAGTGCTTCTGCTGTAGTGATACTAATTCTCATTCTCCTTTTGTCATTTTACAGCTTCTTCTTCTTCTTCTTCTTCCTCTTCCTCCTCCTCCTCCTTGGCCAGACGTGAAACTGCCAAAATGAAGCCACCTTTTGGTGAGTTCATTGAGCAGTTCCTTTCGCCTGACACAATGTGAGAAAGATTAACCGGCAACACAAGGTTGCCGTTATCAGGGTATACCCGATTGTGGTTCAAAAATACCACAATCTTCAAGGAAACTCTTTCTGTGCTGTACTAATGTAATGTAGGAAGGAGGACTAATAAATGGGTTCAGAAGCCCTGCTGCTATCTTTCATGAAGCTTTAATTCCTCTTTCTGGGCAATAATATTTTATTATAGATTTCATTTTCTTTTGAGTCAGGAAGTCAGAGTAAAGAAAATTCATGCAGGTTTTTTCCACTCTTGAGGATAAAAAATATTTTGAGATTTATAGCAATTCAGTCCTTGAGGCATAGCCAACTTTCATAAAAATATGCTATTCTTAACTTTTAATTGGAAAACAGGGAAAGATCAAAATAAGTAGAGGTTCCCCTAAAAAGAATAAAACATTATCAAAATGGCAGGGTATTTATTTATTCAATTTATATACCTTTGCAGTATGCCTTTAGGCCAGAATAGGAAGAAAGTAAGAGCTACATTGAAATCAGGATAAGACATGCATTTTGTGCTATATTGATATACTGATATAATACTAAACATTTCAGCACTATTTGGCTTGATAATTTTTAAGGGCTTTAAATTAACAACTATATGCTTTCATGGCAGCGAAGGCCACCCCGTGTTCCTTTTCCTGAGATGTGTGACAACCACTCCCAAAAAGCCTCATTAAGATTGGGGTTCCCAAGTAACCTATAATAGGCACTGCAGTGGCTCAAGTGGCTAAGATGCTGACTGGGAGGTGGAAGGTCAGCAGTTCAATTCCTGAGTACTGCAGGACGGAATGAGCTCCCGTCTTTGACCCAGCTCCTGCCAACCTAGAAGTTCAAAAGCAAGAAATTGCAAGTAGATAAATAGGGACCACTTCGGTGGGAAGGTAACAGCGTTCCGTGCGCTCCGGTGTCTAGTCATGCCTGCCACATGACCACAGAAACGTCTGCAGAAGCAGACAATGCTGGATCTTCGGCTTTGAAACAGAGATGAGCACTGCACCCTAGAGTCAGATATGACTGGCTTTCGAGCAAGGGAAACCTTCCCTTAGATTAGCCCTCTTTCCAAAATCAGGGGAAACTGTTCTCTTCCCACTGCTACTTAGACACTGTCACACATAAGAACTCAACCAACCAACCAGTCTAGTCTAGTCTAGACACATATACAGTAATACCTCATACAAAGTCCGCTTCGTACAACATTGAATTCATACAACATCACCTAACTCCTTGAAAAAAGTTGCCTCATACAAAGTCACTGCAACTTTGTATGAGGTATTGGGGTTTTTCCCAGGTTGCATTGTGCCTAGGCAGGATAAAAGGCAGACACATGCGTGCATTGCTCTTGTGGGTTTTGCACGAGGCGAAGAGTGTTTAGGAGTGGTTTTGAACGTGATTTTGGATTTTTTTGTCAAAAATTTTGGAAGCATTCCTGGGATTTTTGCAGCATTCTTCAGGTTCTTGGACTATTCTTTGGCACAGGGGAAAGGTAGGTAAATGAGGTTTTCTGTTTCCGATTGGTTTGGGGTGGGGAGGTGGATGGGGGAAGGCAATTTTTTGGTGGGGTGGGCAATTGTTTGGTGTTTGCTGCTGTGGTTTTTAAAAACAGATTGCATGTTCCATAATTTTTCCTATGTTGGTCTTTTTTGGGGGAGCACTGTTTGGTGAGGTGGGCAATTGTTTGGTGTTTGTGGCTGTTTGGATGATTGACACTGTGCTGCATGATGGGACATGTTGGCATCCATTTTGTCCTTGCTTCCATCCAGTAATTGTTTACAGTAGCTTGTACAAAATGGATGATCGGCCACATGGCTGCAGATTAACACTGTGCTGCATGATGGGACATGTTAACTTTTAAACCTGCACTTCATAAAGTTTTCAAAAGTTAAAAACCTGTTGTATGGTTTGTCCCCCTAAAATCAGGGTTGTTTGACATGTTTTTGTAATGTTTTTAGCCTTTAGACAATGTTTTCTTAAAGTTTCCTTGACTTTGCCCTGAAGTCTATGCTGTTACAGTACAATGTATCTCTATGGAAACAAGGTTGTATGAGGCATCGCAGCAAGGATTTGGACGTTGTATGAGGCATCGAGGCTAGGATTTTGCATGCCTCATACAAAGTCCAAATCTGTATAAAGTCCAAACTTGTGGAACCAAGTTTGGACGTTGTATGAGGTATCACTGTGTGTACATTTGTTTTTGTACACTTGTTTTTCTTCCAGTGAAATGTACATTATATTTCCACAACTTCTTTATACAAGGCAGATGTGACTCAGAACTGCTCTCAACTACGTAATTACAGGTACATTGCAGGTCACTCTCTCAGACTCAGGCTTTACTCTAGCATCCTCATAATTCTTTCTGTCTTGAACTCAAACTGTACTAAACTGCTCTCTGTCATGCATACATCCATACCTTCCTTTTATACAAACAGCAATCCTCCAGCCATACCTGTCAACCATCCCAATTTGGCCGGGATTACCCCATAATTTGGCACCGATTTGCGCCATTTCCCAACCCGTGCTGCCAAAACCCCGTAATTTGGCAGCGGGGGAAAGGAGGCTCTGCGCATCCTATCTGCGCAGGTTGCGTTGCACACATGCGTGGAACGGCTCTACACTTCCGTAGCTCCCTTCCACGCATACTCAGAAGGCTACGCCGCCTGCATAGAAGGCTACTCAAGTGGCATAGCCCTCCACGCGCATGCATACAAGGCGACCTGCGCAGACCCGGTTTGCGCAGTTCCCGGATTCGTCGGAGCCGTGGTTGACAGGTATGCCTCCAGCCAAGCAGCATATTAGTCTATTAGCACACAGTTTCATTTATACACATCCTGTCCCCCACTCAACAGAATGTATATGGATATCCTGGCAATCATTCAACTCACCATTGTCAGACAAAGCTCAGTCTCTAATACAGAATTGCCACAACACTTTCTAAGTGGCTGACAATACAATACTACATTTTTGGTAGGTTCCACTTACTTAATCCTAATAGTATTCTGTCAAATTGTTATGGTACCTTAACTGCTAACGTGTTTTAATGGGCATAAACTTTCATGGGTCATGGCCTTATTTTCCAGATTCTAGTCAACAAAAGTGTATGCCAAACTTTTTTTTAGTGCCACACGACATAACTATCCCCTGAAGCTATCAGACCAGTCTCTGATGGTATAAAAGTGTAAAAGTCTGATGACTAGAACAAAATACCTAAAGATGTGTGAAAGCTGTTAAGTTTCCCTATTCAACAGGAAAGTTGTCTCAATAGAATTGTCACAATCTCCAGACATAAATGCAATTTAAAATGGATATCATTTGACCTTGTCTTCTCCCAGAGTTTTCTTCCCCACTCTTTTGCACCTGGGACTATAACTGACACTTGAGACAAGGATTAGAATGACAGCATTTTATCTGTACTCAACACAGTAGAAAAATTAATCCCTGTATTGTTCATTGTATAAAGTGTGAGTAGCATTAATCTCCATATATTTCTGTTTCATCTGTCAGTATGTCTCTGTCACTCATGTATTTTTTAATTTATGCATATTTAATTCTTGATTGATCTTTACAGATTTTATTTAAAGTTACTGCCAAGAATCAGCAAGTTAGGACTATACTGTAATAGCTGCATAGACCAAATGTAAATTCACCCCAGCAGAAAATAATAACAATAAAATGGAGAAATACCAAGCAAAGCTAATGCAAACGTGTTGGGGAAAATGCAGGTACGATTAAGAAAAATGCTTTAATGTTAACACTACAGGAGCTATGAAAGGTCAGTGAATGAATAAGAGACATTTAATGGCTGACAATAATAATTTATTGACAAAAGAGCTATTGTAGACATTGATTTGAGGGAACGTATTAAATGAACCTTTCTGTGTTCTGTGGCATATGAACGAGTAAGTAATTTTTAAACAACTGTATAAACCAGTTTCGTGTTGCAAATGTCAGCAAGAGAATAGACCCCTTAAAACCATAGAGTAGTGGGCAAATCATTAATTTCAGTGAGTCTTCTGTAGTTTAGTTTAGCAAGAATTCTAAAATGAGGCGAGCATCATTTTGGAAATTAAAAATACATATTTTATAACTTGTTTGAAGTGCTCTGTAGAAACATAGTGATACCTCCATAGGTACAAATTATAGCATGTGAGTGCAGTTATGTTATTGCGCAGCACAGTAAAACACTATTCTGCAAGACAATTCTAAAAATTGGGGCACCCCCACTGCAACTTTGAATCTGTACTTTGTATCAGCATGAAATTTGGGACAAATAACACAAATATAGCAGACAATCTTGCCGAATTTGAGAAAGTTAGGGCAAAGGGTTTTTACTCCTGTGCAGCAACAAGTGACCTTTTATGTTCCCAGATTTAAAACAGTTGGTATAAATTGAAAAGACAAATCTTATCTGGAAGGAGATAAAGTGTTTAGTCTAATCCTTCTTTTTATTACTTAGAATTCTGGCTGTAAAGCAGTGGTTCTTAACCTTTTGAAGCCAGGGGGCGGTTCATGCCCCCTCACACTATTGAGGGGCCGGACCGGTGGTCATGCCGCCACCAGTGATGGCAAGACCACCTCGAGTCACAACCACCACCACCATACGTGTCAAGTTTGGGATTTAAAACTAAGGGAAATTTTGGGCACACCCCTCTGTCCGAACCCTAGAGTCAGATACGACTGGCTTTCGAGCAAGGACAACCTTTACCTATTGTTAGATCCAATGTTGCCTGTCATATCTGACTCTAGGGTTCAATGCTCATTTCTGTTTATAGCCAAAGAGCCAGCATTGCCTGTTTGTAGATGTTTCTGTGGATATGTGGCAGGCATGACTAGACACCAGAATGTTGTTACCTTTCCCACCAAAGTGGTCTCTATTTATCTACAGTACTTGTAATTTCTTGCTTTTGAACTGCTAGGTTGCCAGGAGCTGGGACAGAGATGGGAGCTCAAACCATCATGTCGGCCTTCCAGCTAACAAGACGAGCTTCTTAACCACTGAGCTGCAGTGGCTCAAGTGGCTAAGCTGCTGACTGGAAGGTTGCAGGTCAGCAGCTCGATACCCAAGTACTGCAGGACGGAGTGAGCTTCAGCTTCTGTCCCAGCTCCTGCCAACCAAGCAGTTCAAAAGCAAGAAAATTTAGGGAAACAAATAGGGGTATCTGGATTAGACCAAGCCCCTTCCCCTCATCTTCCTGTTTGTTTAAGCTTGAGTCCCACCAACCTAGTGGGGCCTCCATCCCACCAACAGAAGTGGCTCATCTTCTTCTGCCTCTTTCCTCCCATCTAGGGCCTTATTTTTTCACCCTCAGGCGTCTCTTTCCCTAGGGTCTACCTTATGTTTATCAGACCACCACCTCATGATGTCATTATTTGTACTTTCACTGTTATTTTTGCAGTTCTGAAGACATGTTACCTGTATTATATTGAAATTTGTCTGTTTGAGTGATGATTAATCTATACAAAATGCATTCAAACCATGTCTCACATTCCACTTTACATAATTGCAAGTAGATAAATAGGAAACACTTTGGTGGGAAGGTAAACAGCATTCTGTGTGCTCCTGGAATCATGCCTGCCACATGACATTGGAAATGTCTGCAAAAGCAGACAGCGCTGGCACTTCGGCTATGAAACAAAGATGAGCACTGAACCCTAGAGTCAGATATGACTGGCTTTCAAGCAAAGTAAAGGTAATGGTATCCCTTGCTTGAAAGCCAGTCATATCCGACTCTAGGGTTCAGTGGTCATCTCTGTTTAACCTGGTCCGGACCCTGGCCCCTCACCCACAACACACACACAAACACACACACCATCGCTCTCCAAACCCACCCACCCACACAAAAGCGAGTCTCTCTCTCTCTCACACACACACATACACACACACACACACACACACACAGAGCAAAGTAAACAAAACGAAGAGACATAGACTTACCCAGAAGGGGTAAGCACCAGGGTATCCATGCTGACCCTGGGCCAGCCATGTCAGGCAGCTCTTTTCTTCCTTTGCCCCCTCCCCTTGCACAGGCCAACGGAGGAGTCAAAGAAATGGAAGCAGAGAGATGAAGGCCCTGCCCCAAACCACCTTCTCCCTCCCCTTCCACAAGAAAAAAGCCACAGCGGCCTCTGGTGGCAGGAAAAACACCTGCAGCTTTGGGATTTTTTAATAAAAAAACGTGATATTGTGGGAAAATTAATAAAATGGGAGGGGGCAGGAAGAGGGGTAAAAATACAGGGTTTTCCTGGCCAATAAGGGATACTTGACAGGGCTGACCTCCACCACCACCATCACTGGTAACCACCCTGAGCCACCCACCATTCCGCACCCACCGTCACTGCCACCGGTGACCACCCTGAGCCACCCCCATTCTCCCCGTTCCCCTGCTTACTCACCTGGAGGAGCGTGACGTGGATGGAGGAAGGGTCGAAGCTGTTCTTCTCACCCACGTTCGGCCAGAGAAGCTCCGGGGAAAGATGTGGGCGGCCGCCACTTCTACTGCCACCACCTCAACTCTTGTCCCCTCTGCTTGGTTTGGTGTTTCCCTTACAACATATGCCTTGCTATGGAGCACAATTATGGACACACCAAGCCAAGTGGAGGGGGAAAGTATTGAGGTGGTGGTGGCGGAAGCGGTGGCTGGAGTGAGGGCGCAGGCCAGATGATTAGGTGCTGTGGCCCAGATCTGGCCCACAGGGTGTAGGTTGAGGATACCTGCTGTAGAGGCTCAATAGAGTAAAACAATGACTGTTGTAAACTACATGGAACAAGCTTACCAGCATGAAGATTTGAAAATATAGATACATTATTGCACATTTCCTGAGTTCTGGAGCAATATGAACTTTTGACGTTGCCAGTCAGGACTTAATTAGCTAAAACTCAGGAGAATACTTTAGCTAAACAAGCGTTAAAAAAGATTGTTTCTCGTTGTAGAAATATTTCCAAATATATTACAAAGAGGATAGAAATCAGATATTCAGAAGCTTACTCATTTTGTTGTTGTTCAGTCGCACAGTCGATTCCGACCCTTTGCGACCCCATGGACCATTTTCCTCCATGCACCTCTGTCCTCCACCATCCTCAGCCCGCCCAGCTCTGTGCCCACTGTGTCTACAATGCCATCTATCCATCTCATCTTTGGAGTCCTCTTCTTCTCTTGCCCTCTACCTTTCCCAGCATCAGAGCCTTCTCAAGTGAGTCCTCCCTTCTCATTTGTTGTCCAAAGTACTTCAACTTCATCTTCACTATTTGTCCCTCCAATGAATAGTCAGGTTTGATTTCCTCCAGTATTGACCTATTTGTTCTCTTTGCTGTACAAGGGACTCTCAGGACTCTCCTCCAACACCACATCTCAAAGGCATCTATTCTTCTGCACTCAGCCTTCCTAATAGTCCAGCTCTCACACCCATACATTACCACTGGGAATACCATTGCTTTGACTATGCGAATTTTTGTTTTCAATGTGATGTCTTTGCTTTTCACTATATTCCCCAGGTTTCTCATAGCTTGTCTCCCAATAAATAATCAGTCGTCTTTTCATTTCATGGCTACAGTCGCCATCTGCAGTGATCTTAGATCCCAGGAAAGTAAAATCTGTCACTGCTTCTACTTCTTCCCCATCTATTTTCCAGGAACTGATTGGACCTATTGCCATTATCTTGGTTTTCTTGATATTAAGTCTCAAGCCAACTTTTGCACTTTCCTCCTTCAATCCAATCAAGAGGTTCTTTAGGTCTCCCTCACTTTCTGCCCTTAGGGTGGTATCGTCTGCATATCTCAAATTGTTGATGTTTCTCCCAGCAATTTTGATCCCACACCGGGCGCTCCCTTTCCCTCCCGGCCAGACCGGCGGGAGATGAACAGGCACAGCTGGAGGGAGTTTCGGCAGGCAGCCTCAAAAGTGGGGCTGACGCTGCCAACGCCAAGGACACCGGGCGCTCTCTTTCCCTCCCGGCCAGACCGGCGGGAGATGAACAGGCACAGCTGGAGGGAGTTTCGGCAGGCAGCCTCAAAAGTGGGGCCGACGCTGCCAACGCCAAGGACACCGGGCGCTCCCTTTCCCTCCCGGCCAGACCGGCGGGAGATGAACAGGCACAGCTGGAGGGAGCTTCGGCAGGGAGCCTCAAAAGTGGGGCCGACGCTGCCAATGCCAAGGACACCGGGCGCTCCCTTTCCCTCCCGGCCAGACCGGCGGGAGATGAACAGGCACAGCTGGAGGGAGTTTCGGCAGGCAGCCTCAAAAGTGGGGCCGACGCTGCCAATGCCAAGGACACCGGGCGCTCCCTTTCCCTCCCGGCCAGACCGGCGGGAGATGAACAGGCACAGCTGGAGGGAGTTTCGGCAGGCAGCCTCAAAAGTGGGGCCGACGCTGCCAACGCCAAGGACACCGGGCGCTCCCTTTCCCTCCCGGCCAGACCGGCGGGAGATGAACAGGCACAGCTGGAGGGAGTTTCGGCAGGCAGCCTCAAAAGTGGGGCCGACGCTGCCAACGCCAAGGACACCGGGCGCTCCCTTTCCCTCCCGGCCAGACCGGCGGGAGATGAACAGGCACAGCTGGAGGGAGTTTCGGCAGGCAGCCTCAAAAGTGGGGCCGACGCTGCCAACGCCAAGGACACCGGGCGCTCTCTTTCCCTCCCGGCCAGACCGGCGGGAGATGAACAGGTACAGCTGGAGGGAGTTTCGGCAGGCAGCCTCAAATGCGGGGCCAACGCCAAGGACCGCCGCTGTGTTCGGCCCCGTCGGGGGCGAAGAGGCTCGCTGGCCTCACCATTGGCCGGCGTTTTGGGCCCCGCCCCCCGCCCCTCGCCAGGACTCAAAAGGCGAGGGGGCCTGCCGGACGAAACATCACCGCCGCTGTGTTCGGCCCCGGCGGGGGCGAAGAGGCTCGCTGGCCTCGCCATCGGCCGGCGTTTCGGGCCCTGCCCGGCAGTTGAGGGTTCAACACAGTTGTGGAAGAATGCCCCACCACTTCCATCACCACCGGAGCCGTGCGGAGGGTGGTGGGGGGAGTGAATGGGGCGGTTTTATATTGGGGTGGAAGGGAGGGAGGGAGAGATTGCCAGGCCAGCCAGGAAGGAGAGGCAGCATTCTGTCCAGGGCAAGCAGGGAGGCTCCGGAGACCAATATAGAGGTTGTGATGGGCATGGGGCGATATAGCGGGTACCGAGGGGCGGGCCGCACCCGGGGAACGCGGGGCAGATGCTTAGTAGCTGTCCCTCGTTCCAGCCCCACGGTTACACCTCTAGGTCCTGAGCAGCTGACCCAGGGTGACCCTGCCCTTAGGCTGCTGCTGATGAATGCCAGGTCGGTATGTAATAAGGCCCCCCTGATACAAGACTCCATTATGGGGGAGCGGGCCGACCTGGCATGTATCACTGAGACCTGGCTGAGACCAGAGGATGGGGTTCCTCTGTCAGAAATGTGTCCAGCTGGGTTCAGTATTTGGCACCAGCCTAGGGATGAGGGTAAGGGCGGTGGCGTTGCCATCATAGCCAGGGAGTCACTGGGAGTCACCAGGGCCACCGCTCCACAAATTCTGGGTTGTGAGGCCCTGCTTCTGCGTCTGGGCTTTAAGGGTCAGTTGGGAGTCTTACTCCTGTACCTGCCCCCTTGCAGGGTAAGGGACTCCCTGCCTGAGCTCCTCGAGGCCATCTCAGCGTTGGCATTGGAGTTCCCTAGATTGATGGTTCTGGGGGACTTCAATTTACCCTCGCTGGGGACTGGCTCCGGGGTGGCTCAGGAGTTCATGGCTTCCATGGCAGATATGGACCTGATTCAGGTAATTCAGGGCCCGACCAGGGGCAGTGGCCACACACCAGATTTAATCTTTTTGTCGGAGCGGTGGCAGAGTGATCTGAGACTACGGAAATTAGACATAACACCTGTGCCATGGTCAGATCACTATTTGGTGGCTCTAGACTTCCTGGGTGCGACGCTTCATCGTAGGGAGGCAGGGCCTATTAGAATGGCCCGCCCCCGGCAACTGATGGATCCTGATGGATTCCAGAGGGAACTGGGGGATTTCCCTCTGGATCGGCAACACGATTCGCCCGAGGCGCTGGTTGACCTGTGGAACAGGATGACAACAGCGGCCTTGGATGAAATCGCACCACTACGGCCTCTCAGAGCTCATCGAGCTAGGTCATCTCCGTGGTTCACAGATGAACTGCGGGAGCTCAAACGGGCAAAGAGACGCCTAGAGCGCCGCTGGGTGAAGACCCAGAGAGACTCCGATTGGACACTAGCTAGAGCCGCTATTAGGGCCTATCTAGTGGCGATGGAGGTGGTGAGGCGGCAATACTTCACCACCCTTATTGCCTCCGCTGACAATCGCCCGGCCACCCTGTTCCGGGTTACCAGGTCTCTCCTTGGTAGGGGGACCCCGGTGCCTGGTTGGCAGGGGTCGGCTGAGGACTTTGCTGACCATCTAGTGGAGAAAATCGATCGGATTCGCTCTGGGTTTAATTCCGGCGTGGTTGGGGAGAGTCCGGAGGGAGCTGGAGCACAGTCTTGCCATACCATCTGGGACCGGTTTGATCCAGTTGCCCCTGATGAAGTGGACAGGCTCCTTGCAGCTGTGCGCGCCACTACCTGCCCATTGGACCCCTGTCCCACCTGGTTGGTGAAAGCCTCCAAGGCGGTGACAGGTGACTGGGTTGGGGCTGTGATCAATGCATCATTGCGGGAGGGGGTGTTTCCTGCACCTTTAAAACATGCTTTGGTGCGCCCCCTCCTGAAGAAACCTTCCCTCGACCCAGCTGTCCTAACCAACTATAGGCCTGTCTCTAACCTCCCCTTTTTAGGGAAGGTGTTGGAGAAGGCAGTGGCGTGTCGGCTGCAGGGGGTGCTGGATGAAGCGGATTATCTGGACCCCTTTCAGTCAGGATTCAGGCCGGGATATGGTACCGAGACGGCATTGGTCGCACTGATGGATGATCTCTGGCGGGAGCGGGACGGTGGTCACCCATCCGTCCTTGCTCTTCTTGACCTCTCAGCGGCTTTCGATACCGTTGACCACGGTATCCTTCTGGGACGGCTCCGAGGATTGGGAATCCAGGGTAATGTGTGGTCCTGGTTTTCCTCATTTCTGAGGGGTCGTACCCAGTCGGTGTGGTTGGAGAGTGAGAGGTCCAGTCCTAGGCCCCTCAAATGGGGGGTGCCTCAGGGCTCGGTGCTCTCTCCTCTCCTATTTAACATCTACATGAAGCCGCTGGGTGAGATCATTCGTTCCCATGGGGTGCGGTACCATCAGTACGCGGATGACACTCAGTTGTACATCTCGGCCCATGGGGACCCCAGTGATGCCGTCAAAGTCCTTTCCAGATGCCTGGAAGCTGTGGGGGTCTGGATGGGGGCTAACGGGCTACAACTGAATCCCAGCAAGACTGAGTGGCTATGGATAGGGGGTTCTGCATTAACCCGGGAGCTACCATCGTTGGTTCTGGATGGGGCTATTTTGCCCCAGACAGACCCAGTGCGCAACTTGGGGGTCCTCCTGGATTCACGGCTACTGCTAGAGGAACAGGTGGCAGCTGTGACCAGGAGGGCTTTCGCCCAACTGCGGGTGATCCGCCAGTTGCGCCCACTCCTGGACCGGGACTCCTTGCTCATGGTCACTCACGCTCTGGTTACCTCCAGACTAGATTATTGCAATGCGCTCTACATGGGGCTGCCCTTGACGACCATTCGGAGGCTACAGCTGGTCCAAAATGCGGCAGCCCGGTTGGTGATGGGGTGTGGGCGTTATGCCCGTGCTTTGCCACTGCTCCGGGAGCTGCACTGGTTGCCAGTTTGTCTCCGGGTGCAATTCAAGGTGCTGGTTTTGACCTTTAAAGCCCTATATGGTAGTGGGCCGGGTTACCTAAGAGACCGCATCGCCCTGAGGACGTCTGTCCGTCCAACCAGAGCGGACCGGAGGGGCTCTCTAATCGTTCCATCAGCCAGAGGGGCTCGCCTCTCTGGCACAAGGAGGAGAGCCTTCTCCGTGTCTGCACCGGCCCTCTGGAACCTCCTGCCAACAGAGCTACGTCTCCGGACGGAATTGCTGCCTTTCAGAAAAGATCTTAAAACCTGGCTGGCGGGTCAAGTGTGGGGTGCAGGTGGAAGGGTAACCGCCATTGGGTGGTTGGTGTAGAAGAACTCTTCCCCATGGTGCCTTTGGATCCTGCAGCCCTTGTTTTTAGGGGGTGGGTAGTTTTAACTGTTTTAACTGTTTTAACTTGTGTTTTTAATTTTTATTGTGAACCGCCCTGAGTTGGCTTTGGCCGAGTGAGCGGTATATAAATGTGATAATTAAATTAAATTCCTCCATCCCTGCATTGTGCATTATGTGCTCTGTGTATAGATTGAACAAGCAGGGTGATAAAATGCAGCCTTGTCTTACTCCTTTTCCTATTCCAAACCACTCTGTCATTCCGTGTTCTGTCCTAACTGTTGCCTCTTGGTTGGTGTACAGATTTCTCATGAGGCATATGATGTGCTCTGGTATTCCTGTAGGAATTGGGGCCACTGGCGTGGCCTTAATGTCCCGGAGGAGACTGATCAAGTGACGACACGAGGCAAAAGGAGCGAGATCAGATCAGTACTTTATTGGAAAAAGGCAACATCATTTATAGGGAAGAAAGCGCAACGGTGGCAAAACTGTCATCGGACAGGAAAATTACCTCACCCACGTACCCGGGTTAATAGGGAACTCCTCAGAGGGAAGTTAACTAACTTGGACAAACACGGGGCGAGGAAGACCATTGTGTAGGGCTTAGGCAGGGGCAAACATGGCTTATTTGCGCCAGGGATTTTCCCCCGAGCCGGGAGATGAGTTACACACTTAATGTTTCACAGGAGTCAGCTATCTGCTTACTTGGCAGAGCCATAGGTCAGGTCACGGTAATTGGGTGAATCAAACCCTATATTTTATTCACCCCCCTTAATTTGGCGGCCGCAGAACCCACGGGCTGGGAGCTTCTCTCACCACGGTGGCCTCTGGCGGGCCGTTCCATGCCCCGCGGGGCATGGGGAATCCGCATCTCCCCTTTATTTTCTATTTAAGGACCTGACCGGCGACCTTGCGCAAGAGCGGCATCAGCTGTTGAGCGGGTATGACGTCACGGAATTTCTCTCTGGGGCGGCACTTGGAGATCAGCGAGGGAATGCACTGAGCAAAACAACAGAGCGTGATGCCTAGTATGGCTATCCCCACCACTACCTTAAGCACCGTTTGCAGCCACCACCAGGGAACCCATGACCACATCCAATTCCACAGGGAACTCCACCAAGCTCCCCACGCGGAGCCTTCTGTAATGCCTGCAACTATGGTGTGGAGATCCGTGATCTGGCTTTGGATCTTATGGGAGTTATCAGTGAGATTGAAACAACACATTCCATGAAAAGATTCGCAACCCAGGTGGTGCAGCAAGAGGAGGTAGTCGATAGCCGCTCGATTGTCGAGAACGGCATGGCGAAGTTCTGCCTGCTCCTGATTGAGGAGCGCTATCGCTGTGGAGGTATGGTTAATGGCTTTAGCCAAGCCGCAAGCCAAGCGGCCAATCCTCCGTGCGTTGCCGACGCCCAAGCCTGGCACGCCGACTAGGCTGACTGCTAGTGATACATACTCAGCGGGACTCATTACCCTAAGGCTGCTGTCACAAGAGCTGTCTAACTGGGTTGTGCGTGTGTGCCGTATGAATGGGGAAACATCAACATTTGATACATTTGTGTCATTAGCACTTGGGGCAATCATGTCCTTAGTAGGGAGTAACAGTGTCAAACGACTGATACAACACATTGAGTCCGACAGATTCGCAGGAATATAGTTCCATGTGAACTGGTTGCAGGTGAAAAACCACCCTGAAGGTAGGGTGACATGAGAGTACAGCGAAATGAGTGTCTCTGGTTTATTACAAGTCCAGTTGCCGCTGCCGGGGTTAATGCAGCGACGCCGAGTCTGACCGCCTGCGGTGCAGCCGGTCATTCGGGTACAAGCAGCGTCCGGGCTGATCGCCACTCGAGGGGTATGAAGAGTGGCTGCGTCAGCCGGCAAGGTTGATGCAAGTCGCAATCCCCCCCAGCGTGCGTATGCTGAGAAGGTGGTGGGAGTGTGTGGGCCAAAGAACGCCTTCAACAACCAGTCGCCATCCTTGGTGCGCGCGTCCAGAGTGTGGCACACGGGGATGAGACAGGTGCTGAGGATAGATGCAGAACCAACTTCCTGCTGTAAGCAAAAATCGGACTGGTTGACGAGACCCGCCAACCTTTCCCACAAGTTGTACTGCATTCGTGCGGAAAGATCTTCACCAGGCGGCAAGCCGTTGGCCTGGATTGGAGTAGCCTGAACGCCTCCCCCCAATAGCAGGGAAAGGGCCAGGATGAGGGTAATCGCCGCTGTGTTGGCATGAATCTGGGCAAAAACTGCAGCTGTGAGGTTCTCCGGCGTTGGCTCCTTCTCCTCGCGCTGAACGGCGTCCTGGGCGTCACAGCAAAGAGTCTTGACCATCCCCCAGGTGATCTTGGGCATCGGCGGCCGTTTCCTCCGGCGGATCTTCTCGGTCAGAGCGAGGTCCTTCATCTCCGGGATCGGACTCGGGCCAGCCTGGTTCCACGCCATGCGGTTCCAAGTGGGGCTTGACACACCGGGCTGGAATCCAGACGACACCTGTAGGAGACATAACTGCAGCATACCCTCTCCCCCAGGTTATGAGCGGCACCGGGCCCCTCCAAGATGGGTCCGGTGGCACTCGGTACCGGACCATAGGTCGCGGGAGAGCTTCCGAACGGCGGAAGTGCTTCTCCTGTGGCGTGCAGTCCGAAAAAACATTGAGGTGATTGTATGTGAACAATACCTTATTCAGACAAAACTGTGCTTCTCCCTGTGATTTGGGGAGGGCTGGTGGCTCCCCCCTTTCTGTTTGTTTGTCAATATAGGACTTTAGCGTCCGATTGACCCGTTCTACAATCGCCTGCCCTTGCGGATTGTAGGGAATGCCAAATGTATGCTTGATGTCCCAGGTGGCCATGAAGGTGGCCAACTGCCTAGAGCAGTAGGACGGGGCGTTGTCCGTTTTCACGTGCCGCGGCTTGCCCATTGCCGCAATGCAGGACAGGAGATGCTGCTCCACATGGGTGGCAGTCTCCCCCTTCTGCGCCGTCGCCCAAACGAACTGGGAAAAAGTGTCTATGCAGACGTGCATGTACTGCCATCTGCCAAACTGCGGCACATGCGTGACGTCCATTTGCCACACCTGATTGGCCTCTGTCCCCCGCGGGTTAACCCCCCACAAGGGCCCCCCCGGCGCCCCTGCGCAATGCTGGCAAGAGCGTACTATACCCTGGGCTTGAGAAAGTGGCAAATTGAACTGTCTGGCGAGTGCCTTGGCGTTTTGGTGAAAGAAGGCATGACTTTGAATTGGAGTAGTGAAAACTCCCAAAACCGAACGTTGCTGAATTTCCTTTGCCGCCGTGTCCGCTCTGCTATTGCCCGCGGAAATCGGACCCGGTAGGTCTTGATGACTGCGGATGTGGGCAATATAGAGCGGCTCCGTGCGGTTTCGCAAATGAAATTGAGCAGTGAGAAACAGGCTAAGCAGATTCTTGTCTATCGCGGGAGTGATGTAAGCTCCCGGTAGACTGTGAAGCAAATTCCTAACATACAGACTGTCAGTTATGATATTTAAACGTTCCTTGGCGAAGGTGCGCAAAGCGAGATTCACGGCTGCCAACTCCGCCCGCTGTGCGGACTTCTGTGGAAGAGTTAGCAGCGTGTGCCAAGCTTCGCCCTCCTGCCAGGTCAGGACACCATAAGTGCGTCCGCCATCAGAAAAAACTGTTCTGGCCCCCTGAAGCGGGACCAGCGAGAGCAAGTCGAACAAGCTGACTGTTCCTGTTTGAAGCGAGACGAGTCTGGGGTCTTTAGGCAAGTGGTATGCCAAGCTTCCAGTGAATCCTTCCAAAGCTATCGGAAGCGAGTCACCTAGCTGCATCAACTGCTGAATTTGTTCCTTGGTGAACGGGACTACGATCTTGGCTAAATCGTGCCCAGAAATATCCCTGGCTCTCAGCCTGCCGCGGTAGATCACCGCGGAGACCAGTTCTTGGGGCGGAACAATGTTCCGAGATGAGGTGTTAGGCAAGTATACCCACTCCACAATTTTCGCTCCCTTCTCTGAGTCTACTCCTAGCGCCCCAGTGAACATGGATCCCGATCGCACGATGTACAGATTCAGGATTGGGGCATAGGGCCCCTGGGCGATCCTATCTACCCATCTCTGGCTGAGAACTTGGTTCACCTTCTCGAGCGCCAAGCGCGCGTCTCGAGAGATTTTTATCCGGTCTGCCGGCTGCTTACCTAGCGTTAGCAGCGAGAAGAGCGGTTTCAGAAGATCCGTATCCAATCGAAAATACGGTCTGGCCCAATTAATGTTCCCTAAAACCTGCTGTAATTCTACCAAGGTGACTGAGTCCTGTAAATTGATCTGAGGCAAAACTGGTGCGGCGAAAGAGCGGAGAAGCCGATGGCCCAAGTATGAGAAGGACTCGGTTCTCTGCACTTTCTCCGGGGCAATGAGCAACCCTTTGTCCCCCAGGCTGGCCTGGAGGTCTGAAAACACTTCGCTGCCAAGCTTTGGCAACGCTACCAAAATATCATCCATAAAGTGACAAACTAAGGCTTGTGGGTAGAGGTTTCGAAACTTTGCCAGTGCGTCGTGAACGTAAATTTGGCACAAAGTGGGCGAATTGAGCATGCCCTGTGGCAAAAATTTCCACGCGTAACGCTGCGTGGGCTCACTATGGTTCACGACCGGCACGGTAAAGGCAAACCTCTCCCGGTCCCTGGGGTCTAAGGGGATTGTATAAAAGCAATCCTTGAGATCTACGACTAGGATCTCCCACCCCTTGGGAATCATGTTCGGATTCGGGATGCCGCATTGAAGCGGACCCATTGGCTGTATGCATTTATTGATCTCTCTGAGATCGTGGAGGAGTCGCCACTTCCCCGACTTCTTCTTAATAACAAAAATTGGCGAATTCCAAGGACTTGTGGACTGTTCTATGTGTCCTGCGTCTAGCTGTTCCTTAACTAGCTGCTTGAGAGCAACCAATTTCTCTCCCACTACCGGCCATTGTTCTACCCAGACCGGAGTATCGGTGAGCCATTTAAGTGGCAACGCCATTACCCAAAGGTAAGCGTAGCACCGTACTGCTGCAGAATGTCTCGCCCCCAAAGGTTGATGTGCACGTCAAGAATGTGCGGTCGAATTACCGCCGTGCCCTCAGCCCTTGGGATTGTGACTTCTACCCACTCTCGGCTCCTAAACGCTTCCTGGACGCCGCCTACCCCCCACACATCGGAGACCGGCTCAATGGCCCACTCCCTTGGCCACTGGCTCCTGCTTATCACGGATACATCAGCTCCGGTATCTAACAGGCCTGAGAATGATCGATTATTAAGAAATACCTCAATAACCGGGCGCTGTTTCCACTCAATGTTGGTCTCCACTGTCGCTAAGACCTGGTATCCTTGCGCTGCCTCACTGGCGCTCGAGCGGTCCTCTGACCGGGACTCGAAGCTGTCACTGAGCCCTCCCTGGCTCTCTGCTGGCGAGCGACAAGGAACCATGATCAGTTGCGCTAAGGTGTCTCCTTTAGGGATGGTTTGGGGCAGGTGTGTCCAAAGCTGAACTTGGAGAACACCTGAAAAATTGGAGTCAATGACTCCTGGAATTATGAAAATTCCGCGTGCACCAGCTACACTACGGGGCAAAACTAAACCTATAAAGCCTCTGGGCAGGGGTCCCATGTACTGGGAATCGACCAGATAGACTGTGCCTGGCAGGTCGCATGTAACGTCCGCCTGGCAAGTCAATTCTAGCCCCGCGCTGCACCTGGGGCTGGCCTGCGCCCTCGCAATGTCTGGGATGGGGTTGGACTCTACTCTGGCTCTGGGGAGTTCTGGGTGAAGGACGCCTCTGTTTGGACTGGGGCCAGAGACATGCCCGTGTTCCGGTTTCCCGAATTCTGGCAATACCTGGCCCAATGATAGCCTTTCTTGCACTTTGGACAGAGGGTGTTCGGAGCCTTGGGATGGCCGGACTTTTGCCCGCCTCCCTTGGATCGGCACTCCCTAGCGAAGTGACCGATCTTGCCACAATTGTGGCATGCTCCCTTGCTCTTACCATTAGGTCTTTTCCCTCCTTGCACCGCTGCCGCTAGCAGACCCATCTTATAGGATTCTGTGCCAACGTCGGCGCAAGCTCTAATCATGTCCGATAGGGTCAAGTCAGGACGATTGCCTAGGGACTGCAAGATTCTACGGCAGTCCAAGTTGGCATTGTCCTTGGCTAGCTTAATCATGAGCTCTTCCTGGGCTTGCTCATTATCAATCTGCCTGCTAATGGCTTCTTCCAGGCGATTGATGAAGTCCATGTAGGGTTCCTGGGCTCCCTGCTTAATGGAGGTGTAATTTTTAGCCGCTTTGCCAGTGGCTGGGATCTTAAAATAAGCCCTAAAGGCTGCCTCGGCTGACATCTCGAGAGTGGCGAGAGGCAGGTTGATCTGAGCATTGATTGACTCGAAATTACCCGAGCCATACAACTGCTCAGGAAGCACCGCGCCTCCCATCCTGGCAGCCCGAGTTTGCGCCTCTAGGCGGAACTCGCTGTCCCAGATCATGTACTGGCTAGGGGTCAGCATCATCCTCATGACGGCTTTCCAATCATGGGGGATCCACATGGTGGTCTCGCACACCTGCTGGAGCGTGCCCCTAGTAAAACGACTTTGGAGCCCTGTTTCTGCAATTGCCTTCCGCATAGCCATGAGCAGCTTATACGGGACTGGGGAATGAACAATCTGCTGTGCACCCATGAGCGCGTCCATTTCCATGCGGATTGGACATATCTGTCTGAGCTCAGCTAGTTCTTCTGCTGGCAATTCCCCCTTCCTAATCTCCTCTTCAATTGTGCGCTGAAGGGGACTCTTGGTAACTCGGGAACCCGAAGCTGTCAGAGGAGCGCCTGCGCTTCTCATGCCTTGCATTCCCTCGGTGACGTCTGCAGCTGTCACCGCGGGAAGGCTCCCTGCGCTACTCTGCTGGTACTTGAATGTCGGATAGAGTGCGGTGGGCGCAGTCGGCTGGACTGGCTGGACTGATGACTTCTCTAACGGGGGTTCTTCCGCTTCTATCCGGACTGGCTCGATCTGCTCTAAGAGTCTCCTACACTTCCTCCATGTGCTAACTATCCCTCCTGGGGCCTTCGGGGGTTGCTGAATGCAGTCTCCTATCCGATCCCAGAGCTGTAGGGTTAACGTACCTACTTCTGGGTAAAGCAGGCAGTGTTCCCTAAGGTACGCCAAAAGTCTCACTAGTTCCCTGCTGTGAAAGCGTAACTTAAAGACCCTGGCCAGGATTCTAAACTCTTCCTCACGAGTTTTTTGGCTAGCGGACGGACTCTGTCCCTGAGAACAGGTCTCCATATTACCTGCGAGTGGTCCTCTGAAGTTTCCTCCTCGGGACAGGTTGACGCGTCTGGGGGCAAGGTAACTGGTTTTGGCGACGATCGTCTGGGTGGAGCTCGGAGCGTGGCCTCCTGCCACGGGCCCTCGGCGGCCTCTGCGCTGTCAGGGGCTCACAGCTGCCCTGAGCGGAACACGTTTTTCCCTTTGGCGCAAGTCTCCCCGAAAGCCGGGAGCAAGTGCAGGAATGCCTCTCTTGGAATGCCTCGCCGCTGGCCGTCCTTCTGACCGACTGGCTGCCGGCCAGAGCGCCGCGCTGTCCTCCGGGCGGACGGGTCACGGTTCAAGCGTCGAACCGGACCGCGTGGTTCGCTACTCGTGAGTAGACCTCTCCTGGGCCGCTTTACTCACGAGTAAATCACGTCGGGGTCCCCAGATGTAGGAATTGGGGCCACTGGCGTGGCCTTAATGTCCCGGAGGAGACTGATCAAGTGACGACACGAGGCAAAAGGAGCGAGATCAGATCAGTACTTTATTGGAAAAAGGCAACATCATTTATAGGGAAGAAAGCGCAACGGTGGCAAAACTGTCATCGGACAGGAAAATTACCTCACCCACGTACCCGGGTTAATAGGGAACTCCTCAAAGGGAAGTTAACTAACTTGGACAAACACGGGGCGAGGAAGACCATTGTGTAGGGCTTAGGCAGGGGCAAACATGGCTTATTTGCGCCAGGGATTTTCCCCCGAGCCGGGAGATGAGTTACACACTTAATGTTTCACAGGAGTCAGCTATCTGCTTACTTGGCAGAGCCGTAGGTCAGGTCACGGTAATTGGGTGAATCAAACCCTATATTTTATTCACCCCCCTTAATTTGGCGGCCGCAGAACCCACGGGCTGGGAGCTTCTCTCACCGCGGTGGCCTCTGGCGGGCCGTTCCATGCCCCGCGGGGCATGGGGAATCCGCATATTCCCATCTCTTTAATTACTTGCCACATCTTGTTGTGGTCCACACAGTCAAATGCCTTAATGTAGTCAATAAAACAAAAGTACACTTGTTTCTGGTATTCCTTTGTTTTCTCCATGATCCAACTTATGTTGGCAATGTGGTCTCTAGTTCCCCTGCCTCTTCTGAAACCAGCCTGCACCTCTGGTAATTCTCTCTCCACATGCTGCTGAAGTCTATCCTGTATTATCTTGAACATCACCTTGCTGGCATGTGGGATGAATGCAATTGTTCGATAATTTGAACATTCTTTGGCATTGCCCTTTTTTGGGATTGGAACATATACTGATCTTTTCCAATCCTGTGGCCACTGTTTTGTTTTCCAAATCTGCTGGCATATTGCATGCAGTACTTTGAAACCATCATCTTTTAGAGCTTTGAAAAATTCAACTGGGATACCATCATCTCCACTAGCTTTGTTGTTTGCAGTGCTCTTTAGGGCCTTTATGACTTCGCTCTCGAGGATGTCTGGCTCTAGTTCAATTTTTTCATCATTGTGATTATCAGGAGTGTTGAGGTCCTTTTTGTAGAGTTCCTCTGTGTACTCTTTCCATCTTTTCTTAATCTCTTCTGCATCAGCTAGCTCCTTTCCATCTTTGTCCCTTATCATGGTCATTTTTGCTTTAAATGTTCCCTTGATTTCCCCGATTTTTTTGAAAAGATCTCTAGTCCTGCCTCTTTTGTTGTTTTCCTCCATTTCTTTGCACTCTTCTTTTAGGTAGTTTTCCTTATCTCTCCTTGCTTTTCTTTGAAATTCTGTGTTCAGATGATTGTATTTTTTCCTTTCTCTTTTGACTTTTGCATTTCTTCTTTCCTCTGCTATCTTAAGAGCCTCATCAGACAACCACCTTGCTTTCTTAAGCTTCCTTTCTCTTGGTATGATTTTCTTTGCTTCTTCCTGCATGATGTCCCTCATCTCTGTCCATAATTCTTCTGGCACTCTGTCTACCGAGTCTAAGCCATTAAATCTGTTCATCACCTCCACCGTGTATTCTTTAGGGATGCTGTCTAGGTGATATCTGTCTGGTCTCCTTGTTTTCCCTATTTTCTGTAGTCTAATCCTGAATTTTGCGATCAGTAGGTTGTGATCTGAACCACAGTCTGCTCCGGGTCTTGTTTTTGCTGACTGTATGGAGGTTCTCCATCTTTGGCTGCAGAGTATGTAGTCAATTTGGTTTCGGTGTTGGCCATCTGGTGATGTCCATGTGTAAAGTCGCCTCTTGTGTTGCTGGAAGAGAGTGTTTGCTATGACCAGTGCGTTCTCTTGGCAGAACTCTATCAGTCTTTGCTCTGCTTCATTCTGTGTTCCAAGACCAAAATTGCCTGTTATTCCATTTACTTTTTGATTTCCTACTTTGGCATTCCAATCTCCTAATATAATTTGGACATCATTTCTTGGTGTCTGTTGTATGAGGTGTTCTAGGTCCTCATAGAATTGGTCCACTGTGGCTTCATCTACACCAGTGGTTGGTGCGTATATTTGGATCATAGTGACATTGAAAGGTTTGCCTTGAATTCTGACTGACATCATTCTGTCATTTTTGAGGTTATATCCCATTACTGCTTTTCTCACTCTTTTATTGACAATTATGGCTACTCCCTGTCCACAGTAGTAGATATGATGGTTTCCTGAGCTGAATTCACCCATCCCTGTCCAGTTTAGCTCACTGATGCCCAAGATGTCAATGCTTATTCTTTCCATCTCATTTTTTACCACTTCCAGTTTACCTTGGTTCATTGGTCTCACATTCCATGTCCCTATGCAGTATTGTTCCTTGCAACATTGCATTTCCCCTCCCCCTTTCCTGTCCCTCCCCTTACTCATTTAGTCTGTGAAATTATTATTTTATGTCTTTGGCTAGAACAAAGACGAAAAAAAAAACTTACTTGATATTGTGAGAGCTTTGGTACCTGTTTTAACCATCTTACCACTGTACAACTGTTTGTTAGATAAGAAAAAACTCCAAAGATGCTGTGTCTCATAAAGTCACTTCTGACATGTAGTGACCGTATGACCTCCAATACAGTGGAACCTCATACAACAATTGCCCCGTATAGCAACGAAATCACATAACAATTAGGTTTTTGGGAAAATGGCATGCCGCATAACAATTTTCCCAATGGAAAAAAATCATACAACAATTTTTCAATGGGGAAAATCACTTAGCAAGAAAAATCGTTGTACGATGCATCCCATAGGGGAAATCGCTATATGATGCATGTATCGTATAGCAATTGTTTCATACAACAACGAGCCCCGTGGAATGGATTAAAATCATTGTATGAGGTACCACTGTATTTGATTGATTTGTATTTGATTTATTTGACTTATATGCCACCCACTCAGCATACGCGGCTCACAGAAGTTACGACATAAATCAGCAATATACAAAGCAGATACACAGCAATACAATATACAAAATTCAATCCAAGACACAAAATTCACATTCTACCTGCCAAAACGCAGCAGATACGTGGCGAAAAATTCTCAAAACAGAACAAAAATGCTCCAAAAAGCCTCTTGCCACTGTGGGGTCCAGCAGAGGCTGTACAAGAAGCAAGAGGGGGAAAACAACAACCCCTCCTAACAATGTGATTGTTGCCGCTGCCGCAGTAAGTAGCCTTTTCGGACTTTTTGGTGGTGGTGGTACCTTCTGGCAGTGCCTTGGTGGCCATAACAGGCCATATTAATGAGCTCTGTGGGCCAGGTTAGGCTCACAAGCCATAGGTTGGGAACCCCTGCTCTATATTAATAGGAATTATTGTCATTTGTGGTCCTAAGAAAACGATCACTGGGTCATTTTGTTCATCAGCAAGTTTATAGTGCAAGGCCTCTGGTTTGGAAGGATTAGCTGGCTCTATGCTGTTGCCTGGGAAACACTTGAGTGTATTCAGAATGCTTTTTACTCTTTGGAGAGACTCCTTCTATGTTCTCCAATGAAAGAGATAGGAAATTGATAGTAGCAGCAGGAACAAATTGTCATTTCTTCCTTTTTATTTTCTGCTTCTTAAGTAAAAGTATATTTATAAAAATAAAAATTGCACGTACTGCAAGTAAGATATTGACTCAAAGTGAATGTTGGGTGCTTTTTGAGATTATTTTGAGCAGATGATGTATTGAGGTATTCTACAATAGAGGTGTGGGAAGTTTGATTCTCTAGATTTTTTAAAAACCTGACTGACTGATTGCTCTATAATTTCCCTATACTCAGTCAAGATGGCAAATCATAAAGAATTGTGAGAGTCATAAGCTAAGACATCTGGTGAACCAAAGTTTCCCCATTCCCATTATGGACAGATGATACTGTTTTTATCTTTAGTGAAAGGCAAATGAATTACCGTATTTTCCGGCGTATAAGACGACTGGGCGTATAAGACGACTCCCAACTTTTCCAGTTAAAATATAGAGTTTGGAATATACTTGTCAGCTGCAGTTAAGTACCTGTCCTATAAGACGACCCCCGACTTTGGCACAGATTTTTCGGGGTTAAAAAGTAGTCTTATACGCCAGAAAATACAGTATTTATTTTTGCTTGGGGTATTTACCAAGACCACCCAAAGTAAAGATGTTTCCTGGCTGCTATATACAGATATGAAAGCTGGACCGTGGAGAACACTGTCAGGAGAAAAACTGAATAATACGAAACGTGTTGTACACAGAGTGCTTTGCACAGATTTCATGGACAGTGTGCGTAACAATGAGTTCTAAAACTGCCATCTGGGAAAGAGCATACTTTTGCCAGAACAACCAAAAGAAAGCAGAAGCCAAAACATTTTGCTTAAATATTTGTTTGAAAATCACTTTATGTTTGTAGCTTGCACACACTTTCTCTCCTAATGAGAGTGACTAAGAAACATAAATATTTAAGTAATACATTTTGGCTGTTACCTTCCTACTGAATCAGTACCTATTAATCTACTTGCAATTTCTTGCTTTCGAACTGCCTGAATGTGGAAAAGAACAATACGTGACGCTTGGAAACATTCTGTTTTTGTATTACTGTAAGACTGTCAGCCATTCCTAGCCAGCTTGGTAAGTGGCTCATAGCTAGGTTAGCTGACAACTTTTAATGGACTTTTGGCTTCTGTGGGAGCAGAGGTGAGGGTGCCCATGTATAGATGCAGCTTGCTTATCATCCTGAGGCCAGTACTGTCTGTTCACAATATAAATATGCAGGGATTCTCATGCATATCTGTGAGTAGCCCCTACTTTACATGAAAATCAAGATAGTAGGATAGTATGGTTTTGTGCACATAATACACACCACTACAATGTAGTGTATTTTTCTATGTAGATTAAGATAACAAATGTATAATTCCATTGGGACAAATTCCGTGCCATGGATACTGTTGTGATTCTCAGCTTTTTGCCTTCCAGATGTTTTAGACTATTATTCTCAGGATCCTTACCATTCACTGTGCTGTCTAAGGCTTCTAAAGTTTTCTTTCCCACACATCTAGTGACACAAAGGTTGAGAACTACTGCACTAGGATATTATTGTGCCAAGACAGCTGTTAGAAGATTGGCCTTATTTCTTAAACTTAAATGGAAACATTGCTGGAGCAGAATATTAATTATCTACTTCTCAGGTCATTTAAGGATAAAGAGGAAGCAGATGCAGTGTCCACAAATGGGAATTTTCTTTCAGTCCAGTCCAACATGTTTTGTGAATTTCGACTCCATGTGTGAATAGTTTCATGTCCCCCACATGTTTCTCTCCAGGAAATTTACTGAAAGAGAACAATATCTTGCTGGAGTTCACAAATTTGCTATCAGGATAGATTTTACAAGATGTTACTAAGAATGAATGCTCTGACGTCCTAATAATAAGGAAAAAAAATCCCAACTGTCAAAGGGACTTCTCTGTACCTGGAAATAGTGCCTGTACCTGGAACTGTATAATGTCATCTTCAGTTATGAGGACTCATGTCTGTAAGAGTGCTGCAATCAGGGGGTGACAAGTAGGACTCCCTTCCCGTGCCTGGAGATGACAGGGGCCCATCGGTGCCAGGAAACAAACAATGTGTGCATGCGCAAACAGACCACACATGTGCAGAAAACCACGGGGGCGCGGCACCACCGTGAAACCACCGATGTACGTATGCACAAACAGACCACGCATGCGCAAAAAACACAGGGGCATGGCCAAAATGGGGGGGGGGGCACATACCGGGCCCAGAATTTTCTGATGTCAGCCCTAGTCTGTAAGGAGACAGGTAGAGTTTTCATACCAGAGAAGATGTAGAGATGTACCTAACTTGAAATAAATTCATCTTTGCTTTGCTTTTTTGTGTATTTTATTGCATACTCTCTTTGCAGGCGCACCCCCCAATAAAGGACTCAGACACCAATGAAAGTGGATAACGGCATTGGGCCACATTTATTGATTCATGCCCTAGTCCGAATTATAAATTTCTATTGGTAATGGACCAATTATAATTCTTAAGGCAAGCAGGCCGAAGTAACACTGGTAAGGTACCACCCAAAATTGCCAACGGCAATTATTACAATGTATCTATTTGTATCAATTTGTTTGTTGACAACAAACAAATTGTTGACCGTAGTCAATATCTAACTAATGACCCCACCCTCTGACGCATATCCGTAAAATCACGGGGTGATGCATGCTGTCTAGCTGTAGCCATCACCCCGTCGCCTGGTTCGTCGTTGACCGGACAACGTTTAACCAACTTATACCTGTCTAGTGTTGTCCAGTCAATTGCGAACCTGCCGGATACCTGTGGGTCATAAATGTTTACCTTACCAGTGCTACCCTCCACACGGAGGGGCTTCAAAGAAGGCTCGACGCCCCCCCAGACCGTCAGCTCGGTCAACAGGCCTGCTCGCCAATCACCCAACAGGAGGTCCATACCTCCTCGCGACAAATGGACCCCATCCCCTGCATACAGGCCATAATTTTGCAGACTAATGGCGGGGTGACGACTGACCCGCCCCCAACCCCTGCTGACAATAAACCGGGCAACAGCCCTGTTTACCATGCGTCTAGCCCGGTCCAGGGCCTGGAGGTCGAACCCTCCCCTATACGCATGCCGCGGCACCATGTCTGACCAAACGAGGGTTGTGGCGGGCCACACGTAATGCAGGTAGGCGAGGTCGCCGCAAATCGCATGCTTCAGCGATAGGCCGGTGACCTGACCTAAATCATTGCCCCCAAGGTGTATGATCAGGATGTCAGGCGGGTCAGCACTCCGGCCCGAGAAAAGGAATGGCAACAGCTCCCTCCACAACATCCCGGGCTTACCATACCATGTGAGACTTGCGTATGCACCCAGTCCCAGTCGGGGTCCCCACTCTGTCGCCGCAGCGTAACGCGCTGCCCTGTGCACGTAGCTATGGCCCACCAGCCATACTGTCACCGGCGTAATACGACACCCAGGGTCTGTCAAGGAAAAAACGAGTAAGAGAAAAGGTGCAGTGACTCGACTGGTACTCACGGTGAAAGAGGGCGGACATAAAATTGAAAACATTGCGATCCCCACCTCCCCATACGGCGTATCTCAGCCCCGGAGTACCCAAAAGCCGCCGCCGTGGAAGCCGCACCTATTCTGAATGAATGGGTGCCATAACGGGCCCCTGGCAGGCCAACACCGGCCAGCGCTTTGCCGGTCACCTTCCAAAATTGAAATTTAGTAAGGGGAGACCCATCTTGGTGACAGAAAAACGGGCCATGGTGCGTGCCACGCAGTGCAAGGAACTCCTGTAGGGCACCAACCGGACAGATGTCTGCCAAAGAACACCGTAGCAGTCTTACTCCACTGCCTACGCCATGCTGATCCGTCTTAGAGGATCGTATCCTCAACTGAGCCCAGTCTTTGGCCACATAGACATCTTCGAGTTCCAGTGCCCTACAACTAGCATCCGCCTTAGACAGCATCACAAGCTCGCTGATGCGGAGCGCTCAAAAAAAGGCCACCGTTGTAGCCGCATGAAACAGGGCTGCCTCATACCTATCAAAACATAGGTCCTGCCAGCCCCGTGCCAGTTGGGTAAGAACCCCCGGGGAAATTGGGTGGCGGTCGTCCGGGCTACGCCCACGCTCCCGCACCCACCCCTCCAAAACGTGTCTCACACGGAAGTCAGCGGTACCGTCCGCATGTCCGCCTACTTTGGCCATAAAAGCCAGCGCTGACAGCCTGGATGCTATGGTTCGAGGTGCAAGGCCCTGGGAATGCAGGTCAACCATGAATTGAAGTATATGGGCCACCGGGATCGGCCAGGTATCTGGCAGCCGGAATTGGGCACAGAATGCCCTGAAAGAATTGAATGCGTGTTGATACGCCTTACGCGTGCGTGGCGCTAGCGACATGCCGATCGCCCGGTTCACCTCTCCTTGCCAAAGGTCCATATCTCGTCCGGGAGTGGCGAGGGAAATTCCTCTGCATCCGGGGCCAAGGCGCGGAACCGGGACATCTGCAGGCGGGACAAAGCGTCAGCGATATCATTATTGACCCCCGGGACATGCCTGGCCCGGAACAGTACATTAAGGCGCAGGCTGCGCAATACAAACTGGCGCACCAGGTCCATTACCCTGGGTGATTTGGAAGTCTGTGAGTTGACAATGTGGACAACAGCCGCATTGTCACACCAGAAATGAACGACCGAGTTGGCCCACTCCTCACCCCATAGCATCAAGGCCCCCAGGATGGGAAAAAATTCCAGGTACGTAAGATCCCGCAGGCCCCGTACCTGACCAGGCTGGTGGCCACCCACCATAGGCCCACTTCCCATTGAAGTACATCCCATAACCCAGGGACCCAGAGGCATCGGACTGTATCTGGAAACGAGGGGAAGCCAGAAGGTCAGACCTCCAAAATGACACCCCATTGAACTCCCTCAGGAACTGGAGCCAGATAAGCATATCTGCCTTAATGCCCTGGGTTAGTCTGACCCTATGGTGGGGCCTGGATAAGCCTGTCATGGCGTCGCACAAGCGCCGAGCAAACGCCCTGCCCGGTGCGACCACCCTGCAAGCGAAATTGAGATGACCATGCAACCCTGCAGTTCCCGCAGTGATGCCTTGCGTTTAGCAAGCAAGTCCGAGATAAGGGCCACTATCCTTGACACCTTATCCCCTGGTAACCTAGAAGCCTGCGCTACCGTGTCAATCTCCACCCCCAGGAAGACTAGCTGTGTAGATGGGCCCTCGGTCTTTTCGGGCGCTAAAGGGACACCCAGTTCCTCCATTAGCGTCTGAAATGTGTTGAGGAGACGTGTGCACGTGTCCCAGCCCCGTTCACCCCCGAATAAAAAATCATCCAGGTAATGGGCTACAGACCGGGACCCAGACCTGCGGACAAAAGCCCACTGTAGGAAGGTGCTAAAACGCTCGAAGGCCGAGCACGATATGGAACAGCCAAAAGGCATGGCCTTATCGAAATAATATTCACCCCGGAACTTAAAACCCAGCAACTCAAAGTCACCCGGGTGAACCGGCAGGAGGCGAAAGGCAGACTTAATGTCGCACTTAGCCAACAGCGCACCCGGGCCACATGAGCGCACCATGCACAGCGCTTGGTCAAAAGATGTATACCTGACCGAGCAAAGGTCATCAGGGATAGCATCATTGACTGATCGGCCGGCTGGGTAGGACAAGTGATGAATCAGGCGGAACTCGCCCGGTGACTTCTTGGGCACCAAGCCCAAGGGTGACACTTTAAGGTTGGGGAACGGGGGTGCAGGGAAAGGGCCAGCGACCCTGCCCGCATCAACCTCCTTAGAAATGCTGGCGGCAGCCACCTCCTCCCTCCCCTTAAGGGACAAAAGGTTGGGGGCATCTTGGGGGGACCTATCACCCTGGAAAGGAATACGAAACCCCAGTCGAAAACCCAGAAGCAGGTAAACCGCATCTGCCCCCCTCGGGTACGATGCGAGCCAACGCTCCAACATGTCCACATTAATTGGGGAGGGGGCCTTTCGGTGGACCAGCTCCCTCTGCGGCAGTCTTGCCAGCCCCTTGTCCGCCCCTACCTTTGCCCCGCACCCCTCCAGGCCTGGGGCAGGCGGAGGCCGCATGGGGGCCAGCGCAAGAGGGACACTCATGCCTGTACCGGCAATTCTTCCTACTGCAGGAACCATTGGACGAGAAAGTCCAGCACAGCAGGCGGGCTGGAACCCCCTGCCCCGCCACCTGGCGGGGTGTCTGTGCTGGGGCTGCTCGCTGGACCGCATGTCCACAATGGTATCTGTCCCCAGGCGCAGGGCGCGTGGGAGTCATGTACAGAAGCCACAGCTTCTGGCAGGGCTCATCCCACCTCATCTCAGGGTGCAGGGGAATCCGCATACGGAATTCCTCGTCGTAAGCCAACCACGACGGGCCCGGGAAGTCGACCATCGCCCGGTAAATGTTGTCCAAATACTGGACCATCGGAATTGCCAAATCCGGCCGGGCCCTGAGGTAGACCGCCATGTATATAAGGTACGCCGGCAACCAATTGGCCCACGTATGTGGCGGCTTATGACGACGTGCCTGTTCCTTATCCTTCTCATCCTGCCCCTCCCTCTCCTCTTTGGTGGGCTCTCTGTTAAGAAGGGAGAAGATGTCCACATACTCCCCACGCCAGATTTTCTCTTTGGTGGCCTGGGCCAAATGGTCCCCCAGGGGCAAGGAATACCCCGCTGTCGGCAATGCTGACACCGGCACAGTGGGAACCACGGGGATCTGGAAAGGAGCCTGGACCAACCCGGCCACCCCTAACACATTCCCAACTGAATAAGAGGTACCACCCAAAACTGGGCCCTGGGTGAGCGGTGAAGTCGCCGGGTGGGACGTCGGCGACTGAACCGTCGCGCCACCCATGCGAGGCCATGGCCACTGGAATGCCCCCCCCCAACGTGGGTAGGTGTGTGGGTGAACTAGATTGAACCGCATACTCACATGCAGCACCCCCGCGGGCCGCCCCCACCGGGGGTTCCGGCCCGCTGGGGGCGTCGGAGCTCACGACCGCAATTGAGCTCGTCGACGGGGCCTGACCAGCATCAGCCTGTTGAGTGGGGAGCTGCGAGGCAGTGGCCGAAGCCGGCCCACGCGCCTCGGGCAGCTCGACCCGTCCTGCCGCCTGCCGCTGACCGGCAGACAATGGATCAACTGCACCCCAAAAGGCACCCCCGGGTGGTTAACCCTCGCGAGGGATGCCTCGAGGGCCGCAACGCGGGCCTGAAGGGCCTCAACACTAACGTAGCCCCCTAAGCCAAGTGGGGGCAAAGGGCCAGCCGGCCCACTGGCTGCAGGCGCCGGTCCAGGTCCCTGGACCCCGGGGCCCATATACGGCCACGACCCCAGGCCCGGCCCCTGCAGGGCCGGGGGGATACCCTGCCAGGGGAGGGAACCCAGCCACCCCCCATGGCTGAAACCCCCCGCAGGAAGCTGCGCACCCATGGAAGAAGGCCCCGCAGAATGGGCCATGCCAGAGGCAGTGGCCACTGCTTGCGGGCCGGGGGCCGCGGCCCCAGCTGGGCCGGTACGCGGACCCCCCGCCTCGGGCCAAGGGGCAATTAACCCCATCCCACCGGTCCCGGTGGGCTCAGGCAAAGGAGGCTGCTGGGGAGGCGCAGCCGCGGTCCTCCGACCCGGCTGGCGCCTCCGTGCAGAACGAGCCGCGTTCGCAGTCGCCTTCTTCTTCGAGGGCATAGCAGCTAAACGATGGGAAGCCGAAAAAGTCAAGAAAATCAGCAGCCAGAGGCTTCCCTAAGCAAGGCAAGAGCGACAGAGGTAAGAGGGAAAAACTTCTCCGCTCTGTCGCTTCGCAAAATGGCAGCTCGGCTGCCTCGTGGCCGCCCCTTATATAAGGGTGCTGGCCACGCCCCCTAACTATCCGGATGTCTTCGTCCGGTGGGGGGGGGCCGCAAAGAGCGCGGCGGCCATTTTGGCGCCGCGCTTGCATTAGTATCATTATAATATCTCTAATCTGCATCAGATTCTGCAGATTCTGTCTTGATCTTTCTGGCAATTCCCATTTTTAAAACCTAAATTGATGACAGTATACATGATTAATTCTCAAACAAAAACAGGGAACACAAAGAACTTATTTTCTATATTCATTTTTAGTTTTGCCATTGTATATTATAGGTTCAGTCATTTAGTAGCTTGAAAAATGTAAGCATTTTCAATGTAAATAAGTAAGATTAGATTAATTCCAGTACTGTCATTTTCAGTCATCGGTATGGACAGTGTATAATATTTGTAAAAACATAATTAGCACTTAAGAACGGTAATCATGCTGAGATATTACACTGCATGTCTTTCAAGTTGTGATACACTTAATAGCAAACAGAGTTCAACAATGGCTACATAAACATTTTATTATTCCTTTACAACCCACACGTAAGTACCAGCGAAGAGCTAAGTTATTTCTTGCAGGCACATGCCATAAAGCTAAAGTGTATTTAAAACAGCTATTCTCTTTTTGAGCTATTTTTTAAAAAATCTAGTTTTGTCTTTATTAACATCTTCTTTCATACTGCCCACCTGGACACATCTCTTGAATGACAGACATGTGTTGGACAGCAGCAGTCACCGAGTGATATCCCAGAGGAGTATAAAGACCCATTGGCACCCCCCCCCCAAAAAAAAAGATGGAAAAACCCAATCTTGAAATGTTTTGGTCGAATCTGGAGAAGAGCGCAGCAGCAAAAGGAGAAGTAGGAGAAGTGCAGGAAGAAGGCAATGATAAATTCTGTAGTAGAGCAGCATAAATTGTTGTATTTCCCCTCACCATTATGTTGCCTTCGCACTAGTTCTAAAATATAGAAATGTCAAACGGGCAGGGTGGGGGGATATGGCTGTAAGAGGTGTGCATGTGTGCATGCATGTCTATGTGTACAGTATTGTGTTTTCTTTTCCAACTTGCAAAAGACCGTGTGGCTCCAAAGGTCAGGAGGTTTGTTTAATGTGATTAGGTTGGAATCGAGGCAAATCTTAATTTCACATCCAGAGTTTTTAAAATATATATATATATAGTTAATACAACGTGTTAATAAAAGATAGCCTCACCTAGTGAGCACATAAAACCTTCATGTTGCTCAAAAGCACCATGCAACTGAATGTACAGTACTCATGACAGGAAAACAATTTTTGCTGACATTTTTTAATTTTTATTTCAGTCTTTATCTCTTGTTGCAGTCTTCTCTTTCTCTTGTTTCTTATGTAGCCAATGTAAGGTTTCTTTCACATGTACACTTAGAAGTACTTTATTTATTTATTTATTTTTGCAAAGTGGGGATTAGAGAGATGGTTTCTAACACATCCCAGAATTAGATGTGTATCCTTTTAACTCTTTTCCTACATTCTTGTTGTCTGATGTTCTGATAGCTTTCTAGTCATAAGCGTAACATCAGGTTATTCAGAGTTCATCTTCTCAAGGCTTAAGCAGAGTTCAACAAGACAAAAGGGAGATTGATAAGAAATGGCTGGATTGCTACTGCAACTTAATTTTGGCTGTAGTCCTAAATACACTTTCCTTGGAATAAGCTTAATTGAACTCAGAAATACTTACTTCTGCATTAACCACATTGAGTTTATAGAAATCTGAGAATTGTGGCTTACCTATTTTTGAGTGACTTTGAATTTGTTTGGTGAGCAAAACAGAAGCGTGCATTTCTCCACCTTTTTCTCACTCTTAATTAGTGTTCCCATAGGGGCTGAGTTTAAATATCCCAAAATGATGGGGGAGGGCAGAAAGCTGTTGGCAGCATGTAGGTGTCACACTTTGTGAATATTGTTAGTTTCCTACTTGCTGTTGTAAGTGGACCATTTCATCTCCGGCAGATGATAGTTTGGAGTTTTAAGTAGGTAGGGATTCTTCTCCTTCCATGTCTAGGCCAGGCGTGAAACTGTCCAAATGAAGGCACATTTTGGTGAGTTCATTCTGCAGTTCCTTTCGTCTAACCTAGTGTGAAAAAGATCAGCCAGCAACATAAGGTTGCCATTACCAGGTTACACCCGATTGTGGTTTGGAGGGGGTTGGAGAGTTGTGATTATAGAAGAGATGCTGGAGGAAAATACAGTAAAACCCCAGGTTACGACAGAGGTCCATTCCAACAGCCTCCATCGTAAACCAAAACAATAGTAAACCAAAGCACATTTTCCCATAGGAATGCATTGAAAATTTAAAGAAGGACCCCACCAGACTAATAATAATAATAATACCGTATTTATTCGTGTATAACGCGCAAAATTTTATACCAAAAAAAGAAATCAAAGTTGGGGTGCGCGTTATAAACGAAGACTGGTGTCCCACGCCCGTCGCGAGCCTCTTTTACTTCCTTTTTAGAATTGGGTAGGCTGTCTATTGAAGGGGAGGCGGGGGTGTGGCTTTGAAGAAATTGACGGGATCTGATTGGGTGGCGCGGGAGACGAGGCGTGGCCCGGAGGTAGCTCGCAGTTCCAGCGAGGCTCCTGGGGGTCGGAAGTGCTCGTTTCGGATTGCATTTTCTTTACCCTGCAACAGGTGGGTCTGATTATCCCCCCCTCCCTCAATGTTTTAAGGCGTGCTCTTATGAACAAGCTTTTTCACTGATATAATTTTATACCGAGGTTTCATGGAAAATTAGGGGTGCGCGTTATACACGAGTGCGCGTTATACACGAATAAATACGGTAATAATAATAATAATAATAATAATAATAATAATAATAATAATAATAATAATAATAATAATAATAATAATAATAATAATAATAATAATAAATACAAAAAACCACCAAAACATCAAAAAATGCCAGACATGATCATCCCCCACCCTCACAAAAAATCCAAAAACTGCCTGAAAAAGCCATAAATGCTAGATGTGATTGTCCCCCACCCCCACAAAGCTACAAAGCAATCTTCCTATGTTTTCTATGCCGCTGATTCTTCCTGAGTGGTTTATCCAGCCGCCAGGGGAGGCATGATTTCCCGGCTGTAGCCCTACCCAGGGAGCTCGGACGAAGGTCAGAACTGAGAGGATAAGGTCCCCAGACACTCACTTCCAGTAGAGGCGGCGGACTGTGCAGAAATAGTGGCAAAAATGCCAACGCTGCTGCCGGCACCTCCACAGCAGCAAGCGATGGATTGTGACTTACGGTGGGGTGGTGGTGCAGGTGCCATTTTAAACTCTAAAATGGAGCTGGGCTGCCATTTTAGAGTTTAAAATAGCACGATCTTTAGCCATAAACCGGAAAACCCCGTAAACCAGGGCATTAATTTTATTAAATTTGCCATCATAAACCACGGCAAACATAAACCAGGACAATCGTAACCTGGGGTTTTACTGCAAAGAAACAGAAGCAGATGAGATGAGAAGGAAGGATTAATGAATGTGGAGAATTGGGTGAATTAAAAGAGTGGGAAGGAAGGGAAGGTATAAATGGTGAATAGGAGGAGAAAGAACGCTCCCAAAATGAGAAGGAAGGTCTCCCTTATTGGAGTAAATAAATCTTTAAATAAGACCCCATGATAGAGCTAATTTCAAATGCAAGTCTGATGTTTCAATTCCTTCCTGAAAGAGTCACTTTCTCTATGTAAAATGCAGTCCTTCTGCTTTAGTTACTATTTGGACAAAGCCATGGGTCTGTAAAAATAGAAGCAAAATGTGTTTTCTTTTCCTGTGGGAGCAGAAAACATTCCCACTGTCTTCATGGTAAGATTATAAAATCATAAGTTCGTTCAAAACAAGGCCACTTTCAACAAGCTGAATTTGGTTGGCTGCATAATTATGTGATTTCATCAATTTGGCAGTACAATTCCTGATTGTCTGGGAGTGCCTCAGAAAGTATTCTACATGTGCTAAATTGGCAAGCAAGGGAAAGAAACATAATTGAATAATGTACAAGAAAGTATACTATGAACTTTTAACTTTGTGAAAACTTTCATTTAATTTTCCTGATGTTCATGGATGAAAATTCATTGTAGCTTTAAAAAAAAAGACAGAAGTCTTTTTAATAAGAAGATGGAAAGCCAGATATCTAGAATCTAAACAGTGGTCTATTTTTTAAAAAAGAATACAAATATTATGCTTTTTTTTTTTTTAAAAAAAACCCTGTTTTGGTTTATATTCAGTTTCTCTTTGGATACATGTAATAAGCTTTCAATTTTTCCCCTTCAGCATCTGTAATTGAAAGATAGACTTGAATGATAGTTAAGTTGATCGGTTTTTCACGAAGTCTGGCGGTGTTATAGGCCTCAGATTCTTGGGCTATTTCTTAACTGACACTGTCTTGTCAGAATTTGTGGCTTCTTGACTACATTACTTAGTAATTATCTAACTGAAAATGTCTTCTTTCAGACCACATTCATTTGCTCACTCCATTTCTATCTTATCTTGATTTATATTTCTCATATTCTGTGTTACAGTATTATTCATTTTCTCATATTCTGTGTTACAGTATTATTCATTTTGCAGAGTCAAACTTTCCTTCCCAATCTGTGCATAACAGCAACTAGAGGTCTATTTGGCTTTAATCCAATTGCTTCATTAAAATAGTGCTAGTGCTACTTGTTATTTGCTTTTCTTCAGTAGTTGATTGAATGCCTTCTGACTTGGGAGTGTCGTCTTCCAGGACTACTAACTGTTTTGTTCTAGATTGTCTCATAAAAGGGCTTTCAAGGTACAGTGGTACCTCATTCAATGATTTTAATCCATTCCACAGTGCTCGTTGTTGTATGAAATAATTGCTATACAATGCATGCATCGTATAGCAATTTTCCCTATGGGATGCATCGTACAACAATATTTTTTGTTAAGTGGTTTTTTCCATTGAAAAATTGTTTTATGATTCTTTCCATAGGGAAAATTGTTATGCGGAACATGATTCCCCCCCCAAAAAAAACCACACAACCCCCCCCCCAAACTAATTGTTATGTGATTTCATTGCTATGCGTGGTGATTGTTGTATGAGGTTCCACTGTATACACATTTTAAGAATGGAAAAAATTCTGTATTAAAATTGTAATATTCAATATATACTGATAACAACAAATGAATACAAGTCATGCTTGACTTCTTCAATTTTAAAAGTAACTCAAAGTGGTTACTGTCAGCACTGAGACACTTCTGATTATGGTGAACTACTACTTGAGGAATGTTGACCAAAGTGTTCACTTGTATCACTGTGCATGCTGTTTCAATTCCTTCATGAAATATTGCCAGAGTAGTCAGTTTCTACAGTACACCAAATCCTTTAAGATCCCCCATAGGTAGAAGTCAAGTGGTGTTAAGTTCTCATTGAGGTAGGCTCTAACATCTCTGTGGAAGTGCCATCTTGTTGGAAGTAAGATATATCATTCATTCCCAAAAATACTTCTGCAGTGACAGTGTAAACTGTTCCACACCATAGTAGAAGAAGCAGAACTTGTTGTGTGAGGCCTTCTGGATCTTCCCTTGTGCACATCACACAAAGTACCACACGTCTTAAACTTATCAGGAATGTGTGCAATTGTTAGGTATATTTGAGTTTCTATCGTATACTCATGCCTCCATTGTTGTTGTACTTCCACAACATTCTCAAATTTCAAATACAGTACCACTTCAAAATGATCTTGTGCTCCTAAAATGACAACCATGCTTCTGTCATTTTCTTTAACTGTCCTGTCTATCACATGGTGACTCTAGCATTAATTCATTTAAGTGAACGTCATAATACACATTGCTACTGTAATTCAATTCAACTTTGCAAAGTAAGACATAGATAACATCTCTTAAAATGTGTATACATTTTTGTCACCCTCTGTACATACTGTATATTTAGAAATTCTTTATCATTGTCAACTTATTCTATGTATTTGTTGACTTAATTTATAACTCACTTTTTCCAACTGTGGGCTCCAAATTTCAGAGAATTTAAAAGACAAGTTTTCTAAAAGCTTTTTTAAAATTACTGTATGAAATACAGGGTGGCTCTTTCCCACTAACTCATATTATATGTTGACTCTTAAATAATGCAGGGGGTTAGAGACACCAACCCACCCATGCAGTCGAAAATCCGTGTTGTTCTTGGTTGACCTGTATAGCTATTGTTTCTTAATCTTCTGAGTGGCCAGCATGCTGCTAGCACTCTGGTTTACTGCCATTTTGCCTAGGATGCCACCACTACGGTTGTTTCTTGGGAGCTGGTTAACCCAGCAGCAGCCATGATTCTCAGCGACATCTGCTGACAACCATGGTACTCAGGCAGAGGTTTGCAACCTATAGTATGCAGGCCAGCCCTGGCCCCCAACGCCATTCAATCCAGCCCATGGCAACAATCCCGGAAGTGGACACATTTATGACAGCCATAAATGTACCGGTACATTTCCAAACATGCCCGTGCATGTGTGAATGTGCCCATGCATTTGTGAATGTGCCCGTGCATGTGCAAATGTGCCCTCCATGGTTTACAGATGTGTTTACAACAGGAGGAAACTACATGTCTGGCCCGCTCAGCTGTCTGAGGAGGAGTGGTCCAGCCTGTGGCACAAAAAACACAAAAACCTTGAGAACACCTATACTAAGGGAAGGGGAAATCTTTGAAAATACTTTACCCAACAGGTGGTAAGGAAGACAGAAAGGGTGAGGAAGACAGAAAGTATTTTCTCAGGGTGTGACCTGAATAAATTTTTTTAAGAAGATATCTGCCAAGATGGCTACCCTTGCCATCATCTGCTTATCTTGATGCATTAGTCCCTGTTGATATTATAAGGCTGTAGTGAATTCAAAGGGGTTGTTTCCATAAACTGCTATTCTTCTTAGTCAAGTGATCATTCCCCCTGACCCCCGGTTGCTCGCTATTATTTGAATAATTTGTTAGTTTCCCCTGCGGTTCCATATTTTCATGATGCTAACATCTGGTCCTAGTATAGTAAAAGGTAAAGGTTGCTCAAAAGCCAGTCATATCCAACTCTAGGGTTCAGTGCTCATCTCTGTTTCAAAGCCAAAGAGTCAGCGCTGTCTGCTTCTGCAGTTGTTTCCGTGGTCATGTGGCAGGCATGGCTAGACACCAGAGTGCATGGAATGCTGTCCTAGTATAGGATGGTTTAAATCAGGGTTTCCCAACATATGGGCCGCTAGCTGTACCCAGTCCATGGTGCCATTCCATCCTTTCTTCTTCGCTGCTGCTGCACATGAAAGTAGATGTGGATGCATTTACATCAGCCACAAAACATGCCCGTGTATGTGTAAAAGCGCCATGGCTGCTGTAAATGTAGACGTGGGTGCATTGAAAACAGCCGTAAATGCGCCTGCTTCCGGGGGTTGTGGTCAGGCCTGTTCAGCTGTCCGGGGTGTGGCATAAAAAGGTTGGCCACGCCGGTTTAAATCCATATTAAGCCATGCAGCTCCCTCAGATTTACATAGCTCACAGGTTGTTTGTGAGGATGAAATGAGGAAGAGGGGTGGGGGGGCATGTATGGTACCTTGGACTGAAAACAGTAAACAAACAAATGTATAATAAACATTCTGAGTGTTAGCTTTTGAAGAAGACAAGAAAAAACAACAACAGAACAAATCCCAAGTGTGGCACTGTAAAAACTAACTGCTATATTTCAATGTAAGGTTTTATCAATAACATATTTAGATGTTAGAGTAAGACTGTATGACCGTGTATAAATATGGCTGTCATATAGTCACACCCCAATCTCTGAGGAAGTGGGCTTCCATGAAAGCTGCCATTGAAATATAGCAGTTTGTCTTTAAGGTCCCATAATGTTGTATTTTTATTTTTATTTATGCCTGATATGCTCCATATTACATTGGATAGACATGGAAGAAGAATGTAATGATATAGCTTTTTAGGGGATTATATGTATAGTTCACGTGTGTGTTTCTTTTGCTCCTAAATAAGAGGCAATGATATTGATGTGAAGGAATTTCACTTTTGAAGTGATGTATTCAGGAAATTACTGATAATGGGAAGTGAACATGAATGGTGGAATGCTATGAGTAGAGCTACACAAACATGATTTGGCATGCTTTCGTACTGATGATCCCTTCTATAATTGTGCTGGTCCTGGATAATTCTGTGGGCTGATTCAAATCCTTTAATCCTACAGTGCTGTTGCAAGTATATGAAAGTTGCTGAAAACCAGTAATAGATTATGAGTAGGTCTACTGAATCAGTGGTGATTTGATAAGTCAACACTTATATAAATTCTGTTGATTCAATGGACTTACTCTAGTTGTAATTTACTGTTGGGTTTTAACCAAATTATTGGTCCCTCTCAGCGCTTTAGTTTTTCTCTGCCAACTTTAGAACCCTTCCAGTGTCCAGTCATCCATGGGTTAAGGCTCCTAGCCTACTTGTGGAGCAAATAATGAGTCACTTATTTGTATTCGATTACATGTGCCCTGGCCAATGCAATCTACAGAACTAGATCCAAAAAATCTGTTTCAATAAATTGGTCTCTCACTCAGCTTAGTTTCAAGGAAGAACTACTTGTTCTTTTACTGGTTTTAAACTCATGGCTCTGTATGTTCTTATTCTTAGCAGGAAATAGAGTTTAGTCTTTGCATTGTGTTTCTATCAAGTCGCAGCTTTCTCTGAGGAACAGGAAATCTTTCAGCTGTGCAGTTACTGTTCATTTGCAAGGTTAATTCTTGGCTGAAGCTGAAGAGCTGGTTCATTAAGTGCTGCTCAAGAGAAAGCACATAGAGAAAAATAGGGCTGAAAAATGAAAGCAGTTTTAAAACTGCAGCCTAAGATTGTTTTGAAAACAGTTTCTTGCTGTTCAGCCATGCAAAGTCACCGTATCTTGCTGTGAAGAAGTCCCATTGCAATACTAGGTATCTGTGACAGTTTCTCTTATTTACAGGATTATTGTCTTGTCCCACATTATCTGCTTTTCTTCATAACATGGTGAAGAAGCAAGGTTGATTATCAAATTCCAGTAAGAGGTTTGCTATGAGAGTGAGGAGAAGGACATACACAATGTTTTGTTGCCATTTATTTCTGCCATGAAATAAAGGGGCAAGTTGCTTTGATGCTGCTAGAGTTTTTTTTTTTATGTATTGAATTATTCTGTTAAAGCTGCACAGATGTAAGTGAGGGTCACATGAGAATGGACACATGTTCCCATTCAGAGTTACAGTAATAAAATAAAAGCTTTGTAAATAAAAACAAGAAATATGTGAAATAGCAGGGTACAGTATTTGCACTTCACCACATTAAAGAGAACATTTAATTATAGACTTCACTTCTATACACTCTTGTCTGTGTAAACACAATTAAATTTTCTTGGCTTTTCTTTTAAGTAATACTGCATAGAACAGGGGTTCTCAACCTTTTAAAGCTGGGAGCAGGGTCACACTCCGTCAGACAGCTTTTGGGGCCGGATGGCCATATTGTCCTTTCTCCATCACATGGCACTTTCTGATGTGGTGGAGGCGGTGGGGGGCCACATGAAATGGCACTGCAGGCTGCATTCAGCCCACGGGCCACAGGTTGAGAATCCCTGGCATAGAATGATGTAATTATCCTATATCAGAGTGGAATAGCACAGCAGAGTTAAATCTTTGTGCTTTCTCTCTCCCACTATATGTACAGGTATATATTTATAAAGTATATATGTATATATGTATACATGCATATATGTTAATATATGCATATACAGTATATTGCATGTTGCAGAGAATGGGTTTTGATACCACAAACGCTGCCATCTGAACTTTCTGTATTGTGAGTGATGATTGACCACAGTCTAGTTTTAAGATTAGCACATAGACCCATTGATTACACTGGGATTAAGCATACATAATTCTGCATAGAATCATTCTGGTCATCTTGCATAGAACTGTGGAATTATAGAAGGAAAGGAGGAAAACTGAGAAAGGGCCACAAGGACAAGCTCACGTCTAAAGATAGAGATCTATGGTGAGCCAAATGCACAGGCTACATATTGCGTTTTCAATTTGTTAAGGCAGTTAAACACATGATTAATTTTAAGAATCTGCTTGGAGTGCTATTAACTCCTAGCTTGATGATGATGAGTTCACACTCAAGTACTTTCTTAAATGAACTGAGCGAAGCATTGATACTGAAAGTTAAGGAGCATAAAGAGAATGCGAGTAGGCAAAAGGATGATTACTTAATGTGTTCAGTGTCTCAGTGCTTGACTTTTCAGGCTCTTTACATATGCAAGACATTTTGATGGTGTAAAAATCCATCTGTATTATTGGGTGTCTGTCTTCATTTTTATGTGGTTTCCTTGTATTTTTTAAAGCACCCATGCTATCAAGCGTGCACTTTACCTTGTACAACTTTGCCCATCCTGACAGTGGAGCTCCAAAAATAAATAAAAATGGGAGAAATCCTCATTTATTTTTATTTATTTATTTATTAGTCATATTTATATATGCCGCCCACTCAGGTAGAACCCGACTCAGGGGGAAATTACAACAAGTTCTAAAACAGATAAAACACTTTAAAAAACCCATATCCCACCCACTTTATAAGACCCACCCACTTTAAAAAGAAGAGAGAGAGTTCTTAGTTTTTATATAAGCCAGCAGGCAGGGCCCGTGTTCCCATTAGGGCCCCACACCTGCCCCGCCAGCCAGGTCTTCAATCCTTTCCTGAAGGGCAGAAATTCTCTTTCAAGTCTTAGTTCTGTTGGCAGGAGGTTCCAGAGGGTTGGTGCAGACACGGAGAAGGCTCTCCTATGGGTGGCGGATAGATGTGCATCCCCTACTTGATGGCACCATCAGAGAGCCCCTCCGGTCCGCTCTGGTTGGACGGGCAGACACTCTTGGGACGATGCGGTCTCTAGGGTATCATGGCCCACTGCCCTATAGGGCTTTAAAGGTCAAAACCAGCACCTTGAATTGCACCCGGAGACAAACTGGTAACCAGTGCAGCTCCCGAAGTAGCGGTGAGGCGCGGGCATATCGTCCGCATCCCATCACCACCCGGACTGCCGCATTCTGGACCAGCTGCAGTCTCCGAATAGTCATCAAGGGCAGCCCCATGTAGAGCGCATTACAGTAATCTAGTCAGGAAGTGACCAGAGAGTGAGTGACCATAAGCAAGGAGTCCCGATCCAGAAGTGTGCGCAACTGGTGAATCACCCGAAGTTGGGCAAAAGCCCTCCTGGCCACAGCCGCTACCTGTTCTTCTAGCATCAGCCGCGAGTCCAGAAGGACCCCCAGATTGCGCACCGGGTCTGTCTGGGGCAAAACAGCCCCATCCAGTACCAAAGATGGCAGCTCCCTGGATAACACGGGCCCCCTTATCCATAGCCACTCTGTCTTGCTGGGATTCAGCCGAAGCCCATTTGCCCCCATCCAGACCCCAACGGCCTTCAGGCATCCGGATAGGATTTCAACGGCATCACTGGGGTCCCCACGGGCCGAGATGTACAACTGAGTGTCATCCGCATACTGATGGTACCGCACCCCATGGGAACAAATGATCTCACCCAGTGGCTTCATGTAGATGTTAAATAGGAGAGGAGAGAGCACCGAACCCTGAGGCACCCCATACTTGAGAAGCCTAGGGCTGGACCTCTCACTCTCCAGCCACACCGACTGGGTACGGCCCTCCAGAAAAGAGGAAAACCAGGACAACACAGTGCCCTGGATCCCCAGTCCTTTGAGCCGTTCCAGAAGGATACCGTGGTCGACGGTATCGAAAGCCGCTGAGAGGTCAAGAAGAGCAAGGACGGATGGATAACCTCATGGGGTGAACTGCAGAAGGCTTGTGTTTGTGTATTGTTCACAGTTCCAATCTAATCATTACATTCCCCTTCTCCTGGCAGTGGCAACTTTTGGTAAAATCAAGCTTAAGCTTTCCCTCTAAGTGTTGGAGAAGCAAACTCTTCCCTTTTCTTAGGCATTATTTATCCTCTATGTTGGACTAAGTACAACTGCCAGTTCCTTCTTTCAGGTCATATTTGAGAGAAAAATATTAAAACCAAAGAGATCTCTCCTGATTCTTCAGTGAAGAACAAGAAACCTCCTTTAGTCTCATAGGCTATTTCACTGCTTTCATAAGTCCACCAGGAGCAAGAAGTGCCTCACATGGCTGCTTTTTATCTGGCACAAGAAGCTGAATCAGTTCTGCCCAGTCCTGTGATACAGACTTGACTGAGGCAAATATCTCTGGTTCAAACTTGATATTTCTGTATTAGGCCATTCTATTATATCATCACTGAAAAGAAGCATAAATTGGAGCCTCGTGACAGAACAGAATCAAACAAGAAGAAATTAAAGTTCTGTTTGACTTCAAGGGAAACACCTATTTTGATCATTTCAGCCACATTAATTTTTAAAATTTATTTATTTATTAGAAATACAACAGAAACACACAAAATTACAATATCACATTAATAGCTATTACAATAACAAATTATATGTATATATACAATATTTATATTAACAAAACAAATGTCTCTGTTCTATGAACAATATTCTATAAATTCACCCCAACTTCCCAAAAAGTTATGTATTCATGTCCTTGTTTTGTTCCTTTCACTTTAATTAAGACATGCTCTATAAATTTTCCCCAAATCTCTTTGAAGTCATTTCTTTTTGTTAATCCTTTCTTAAAATTTAATTTGCATGTCAGTCTGTTGTTCATCGCTATGTTCCATAGTTCATTGTACCAATCGTCCAGCTTAATTTCTCAATATACTTTCCATCTTTTAACAATAAGTAGTCTAATGGCTGTTACCATTGTTATATCATTTCCTTCTTATTTCTTGCTATGGTGATGTTTCCAAAGTCCATTAATAAAGCTATTCTGGGACATACTTCTAGTTCTATAGACAGAATCGGATTAATTTCCAAAGTCCATTAATAAAGCTATTCTGGGACATACTTCTAGTTCTATAGACAGTATTGGATTAATTTCATTAAAAACCTTATTCCATATTTTTTGACAGATTCACAGTCCCACCATAAATGTAGGTACTGTATGTAAATTTTTCAAATGTGGCAGCTACCACAAGTCATTTCCCTTTGCCATTACCTCTTTCAGTGCTTGAGAAACTGCAGAACAGTTTTCAACCAGCCACAAAAGTTTCATCAAAGCTGTATGTGAAAGAGACCTTGGTCGACAATACAGAACACTAGAGTGCTTTTGTTGATATGGGAAGCCTTTTGAGCCTTTAAGCCAAATTTTTTTCAGGTTGGAAGGTACAGATGGTGTGAAACAATATGGCTATGGTTTATTATATATATTAATATGATGATTATATTTTATAAGACTCAGCCCCTGCCTTTCTATTCATAGCTCCAGATTTCCTAGTTTCCTATGTGTGTCTGGTAATAGAACTTCTTACAATAAGCCCAATTGAGGACAGTCTATATGGCTGACAAGTTATTTTGCCATTACACGTAACTTCTATTTTCTTCAAATTCTGGGAAATGTTCTCCATCCACCTCTTTTCAACACTGTTGAATTAACAGTGCTCAATTCTTTGGGGTGGGAGTGCTTACTGGATCGGGAGCTTTTTTGTTCATGGAAAGTTTGCCTATTTTACATGACTTTGTTTTTATTCTTTTTAAAATAATAATAATAATTTTATTATCAAATGACAGTATACAAGGGGGAAAATGAAAAACTATTTCAACAAATAGAATAACACATAACAAAAATTCAAAGACAACACAAGCCATACAAATTCAAATTACAGAAAGATGGAAAATTAGAAAGTAAAATATCACACAACTTTCAATTTAAACTAATCTTTGTTTTTAAAACTATATGTAATATCTACTCTTATCGCTTCCTGTTTTGCTTAACTGTGCCATCTTTTGCTATATGCAGAGACAATTACATTCACCCAGTGATATTTACATTGCTATCGGAGAATGAGTTTGTTATTTATTGCTATTTTGCATCCAAAATGAATGATATTCAGGCGCCGGTGTACAACCTTGTTTCTTAATTAACACATGTTCAATAAAGCATTTCCAAATCTCATGAAATTTGTTTTCTTTTATTATACCCTTTCTTATGTTTAACTCCCATGTTAATTTATTATTCACTGCTAATGTCCACATTTCCTTGTACCAGTCTTCTATTTTTATTATAATTTCACTTTTCCAATTTTTAGCTATACATTGTCTTGCTATAGTTAACATGATTAGTAATAAATCTTTTCTGTATTTATCCAACTTCAAGTTATTGATCTCAGATAATATTGCCGTACTTGCGTCCAAATTGAAATCAGTATCCAATATTTCATTAATTTCCCTGTTAATTTTTGTCCAAAAGGGCTTCAAATTTATACATTTCCACCACATACGTATATATGACCCCTGGGTATCATTACATCTCCAACAATAATTCGGCTTCATTCTATCCATCTGATGTAGCCTGTCCAGTGTTAAATAACATCTCCATATTAATTTATAGTTATGTTCTTTTACTTTAACTGAAAGGGTGCGCATAATTCTATTCTTCCATTTACTATTCCAACCTACATCACTAATTTTAATATTCAAATCTTGCTCCCATATTAACTTTAATGTATCCTGTGTTTTATCATCATTGCTTAAACTGTGTACCAAGTCTTCAAATGATGTTCTATTTCTACCTAAGTTAGCTTCTTCCAGTTGCTTTTTATTTCAATTGTTTACTTGTGCAATTTGCAACCAGTTTAAATTCGTTTGTTGAAATATATCCGCTCTCTTTACTTCAACACTACAAACCTTCATCCAATTTTTTAAACTCATCACATTATTCCTATTAATTACACCTTCCAGCTTACTATCTAGCCTTACTGGGAATATTTTCATATCACTTAACTCAATTATCGGTGACACTTCTGGAGCAAGGCTTTTCTTTAACACCTTCCATGTGTCAAATAGCACCTTCAATGATTTGTTTGATATACCTATTTTTCTTAACTTTACCTAAAAAGGCTTCATTTCCAAGTTCTGTAATATCTAATTACATGACCTTGTTTTATTCTTAACCATAGTGATAGCTAAGTTCCAGTTGAATTGAGCTAAGTACAGAATAAGTCAAATGGCTTATAAACAATATGACACCCTCTTTTCTTAGCCTCCTGTTTCTCAGTTACAGGAATATTCCCTCCTTACACCTATCCACACTTTGCATGATAGGTTGGTGCCTTTCACTACTGGTTTGTACAGATGTATAATAGGATTTTTTTTAAAAATAAACGTTGACTAGGAAATACTTTTTCTTGAGATAGGTGTGCATTTAACCTTTTTCAATCTTGAGAGGATTGAATCCAGCGTTTTGCTAACTTCACTGATAATGGGCTGTATTCTGAACCTCAAAATGGAGGGTCTCCCATCTTACTGAAAGTTTGTTTGGCCATCACCTCTACGTATCACTGCCCCGTAGAATATTTTTCAGTACTTACTCATCTTACTGTGAAAGTGTTTTTGAAAAGGTTGTACTGAGCTGGAGCTTCCTAAACAATATTTTATTGTCATTGCCTCATCCTTCACATTTTTAAAAAAGGAGATGCTAAAAAGCTAACACTTGTAGCATCCAATGTTTATGTCTCTGCCTTGCTTCACACTATTCAACCTAAGTTCTCATTGATGCATGATTTTGCATTCAAGCTCCTAAAACTGTTTTATAAAAACAGTGAACTGTAATGAAATTATAAAATGTATTGTGCCATACTTGAGCCTTAAGTGCAAAAGTGTTATATATCTATTTGCATCTGTGTTTCTCTACAGATATTTTGTGTATTAATTTTGATTTCTCTAACTGTGGTATTTCTGGGTGGAAATTTACACTGGTCGATCTTTTGTCCTTCACTAGAATCTTTAGATATGGCTGTGCATGGTTTTGTTTTTTGGGTTTTGCTTATAACAGTAATTGGGGCGGCGGGGGGGGGGCATTGTTATACATTTCATTTGGCCAGGATTTCTAATTACTACAAACTCATTGACTCTCTTAACCCCTAATTTCTTATATAAAATAAAACATCTCTGTGACTGTTCTGTCACTTCTTGTTTCCATGGAGACACTTTTTGAATGCAGTTATAATTAGCATGCTGCAGCCACAGTAGATTGTCCTCTGAAAGAAATAAGAACATCCTAGAGAAGATATGTTATACTCTCAATTTTGGGCACTTAGATGGAAGTAATTTTTACGAAGTATGTGTTCAAGCTAATAAAATGTATTTAAAGGCATAGCGGTTTGGCTGAAGTATTAAACAAAGCTAACTCCCAATTTTTGCCACACATGTAAACATAATACAAATAGTGTAGTAAATGTTTCAGTTACTTGAGCTCATTGCATTCTTTCAAAGCCTATTCTGTTTTATTTATTTATTTATTTATTTATTTAGTATATTTTATACCACTTTCCTCAGCTCTTGGTGACCCAAAGCGGTTTACAGACAAACAAAGATGGTAAATTACATAGAACTTGAAATACAATTAAACATTGTGGTGGAACATCCGAGGGAGTGTTTATGGGAATTATTTTGGAGTGAGCTACCTGTATACAAATCTTTTTGTAGGATCACTTCCAAAGCTCATGTTTGGAGTAACTATATTTCTAGGAGATTGATGGTGGATGTTGTCGAGATTCCCTGTGGGATGACATCATTTTATGTTAATCACCTGTTAGTTTAATAAGATATTACCTAGAAATGCTAGCACTGTCTTTCTTTTTTTCCCAATGAGTTATGCCACTTAACCTAACAGAAGCCATTTTAAAAAGCACACTCCACTATTTTACCCAGTAACTGGGAATGCACCTCTTGTACTTTTCCCAAGGCCAAGCTCCAGGAACAGTACAAACAGACTGTCCAATCTCAGATAGTGAGATGAGAACACTGATAGCTAGCCACCTGCTATCTTTGAAGTACGCAAGGAACTGTCACTTTGAGTGGTCAAGTAAGACATTTCTGGGATATTTTCTCATAGAAAAAGGTATAAAAACATACCCAATTTCTTAAGCGAGGAGTCCATTCTCCAATGCTACGAGGACCCGTATCGTTTGCCATCTCGATGGGTCCTGATCCAAATCATCTCACATGGGGCGGCAAAGACCACCACACTTTGTCTTAGGCAAGTGTTAGCTAAGAGCTTGTTTTTATTTCGTTTCTTTCATTTTAAATGTTTCCGCTTTATTCTTAATTTAGTTAGTCATTTTTCTATATTCTGCATTTACTGGTAAAGGTAAAGGTCCTTCCGCCTCCCAGTCAGCGTCTTATCCACTTGAGCCACTGCAGTCCCTGTAAAATAACAAAGTCCAGTAAAGTCATTTACTGGACTTTGTTATTTTTCCAATAAAAAACATAAAAGGACTTGGTTCGTCGAGTGGACTCATTGTGCTCTTTTTGCAACTTGGGGCAAATAGAGGAGGGGAGCTAAATACAAAAAGGCCTGATTTTTACAAAGAGGACTGTGTTTAATTTGTATCAACTTTGTGGGCTCTGTTACCCTGAAGAAATAACTTTGCTCACCATTCCAGAGACAGCGAGTTGCTGCTGGAAAGAAGGTAACAGAAGTTTCACCCCCATGCACATTGCTACACCATCAAGGCCATTAGTTCCAGAAACAAGATTAGGGTGACTTTCACATGAGAAAGTGGGAAATTCTGTCCCAGGGGTCCTTGCAGTTAATTTCTCCTGTGTAGCAGGTCCCCGATCACCATTTCTCTCTGAACCTATAAGCCAGGCTATCTGGACAAGTCTCTCTCTCTGCCTAACTCCAAGAAAGCCACCCTTTCGGCCCACTAGCCATCGAGGCTTCTCGTCCTGTGCCATGACCCGCAGCCCCTGTTAGGAATGTAAGCCAGGTGTGCCACCAGGTGAATAAAGTCGTCGATAGATGTAATTGTAAATAGCATGAGGAGTTTGTTCAAACAAAAGGAAAAAATACTTCCCACTCTTAATTTTCTGTGGGTGGGATACAAGAATGTCACCTCCAAACAGAATGTTTTCCCTTCCACCAATAGTGTTCCGTGCACAATTAAAATATGTTCCAAAATACTGGATACCACCAATGCCAAGATTTTTGGGTGGCATAGAGGGCTACAGGTAGAAAGAAAAGAAAGTCTCATCTCACTAGCAGATATCCACTAGAAGTGTGGGATTTAGGTCCATGGTTTTCATTTAATCCCTGATTCTAATTTCAATTGTTACAAATAAAAACAATTATTCTCTATCCCCAGAGACCCCTAGGACCTGTAATTAGAACATTGGAAGGATTAAGAGATGGTATCCAGAGGAAAGATTAACTGTATCACCTTTTCCCATCTTGGTAGTGATTGGCAAGTGCATATATTTTAACAAATAAACACAATCCATTTTTCTCTAGTAAATTATTCTTCATCAGAGACATGTCCAGGATGTCTTGCATTTGTATTTTAGCAAGAGATACAGAGAAATGAGAGACAAGCAATCAATTTAGTCAGAAAGTGTGGCATCTGTGACCAGATGGATATGTGGTTTCTTAATGGTTTTAACAGAAGGATTATTTGAGTCTGGTATAGAGCCACTCCATACTAAATCTATTCTAACAGTTCTGATACTAAGATGAGGTTGATGCCCATAGATGATGAGCAAATTTTATATAATAGCATTTGGATAGCCTAGTTATAACTTGGAGAATGTGTTTTTGCTCTGAAATGTACCATTGGAGTGGAAGTTATTGTATTGCCGCCGGAGCCGCAGCCGCGCTCTCCCCGCCCCCACCACCGGTGGGGAGATAAAGGGAGCCTCCTGTGGCCCGGGAGGCTCTGAAAACGCCGCCGGAGCCGCAGCCGCGCTCTCCCCGCCCCCACCACCGGCGGGGGGATAAAGGGAGCCTCCCGTGGCCCGGGAGGCTCCAAAAACGCCGCCGGAGCCGCAGCCGCGCTCTCCCCGCCCCCACCACCGGCGGGGAGATAAAGGGAGCCTCCCGTGGCCCGGGAGGCTCCGAAAACGCCGCCGGAGCCGCAGCTGCGCTCTCCCCGCCCCCACCACCGGCGGGGAGATAAAGGGAGCCTCCCGTGGCCCGGGAGGCTCCGAAAACGCCGCCGGAGCCGCAGCCGCGCTCTCCCCGCCCCCACCACCGGCGGGGGGATAAAGGGAGCCTCCCATGGCCCGGGAGGCTCCAAAAACGCCGCCGGAGCCGCAGCCGCGCTCTCCCCGCCCCCACCACCGGCGGGGAGATAAAGGGAGCCTCCCGTGGCCCGGGAGGCTCCGAAAACGCCGCCGGAGCCGCAGCCGCGCTCTCCCCGCCCCCACCACCGGCGGGGGGATAAAGGGAGCCTCCCGTGGCCCGGGAGGCTCCGAAAACGCCGCCGGAGCCGCAGCCGCGCTCTCCCCGCCCCCACCACCGGCGGGGAGATAAAGGGAGCCTCCCGTGGCCCGGGAGGCTCCGAAAACGCCGCCGGAGCCGCAGCCGCGCTCTCCCCGCCCCCACCACCGGCGGGGAGATAAAGGGAGCCTCCCGTGGCCCGGGAGGCTCCGAAAACGCCGCCGGAGCCGCAGCCGCGCTCTCCCCGCCCCCACCACCGGCGGGGGGATAAAGGGAGCCTCCCGTGGCCCGGGAGGCTCCGAAAACGCCGCCGGAGCCGCAGCCGCGCTCTCCCCGCCCCCACCACCGGCGGGGAGATAAAGGGAGCCTCCCGTGGCCCGGGAGGCTCCAAAAACGCCGCCGGAGCCGCAGCCGCGCTCTCCCCGCCCCCACCACCGGCGGGGGGATAAAGGGAGCCTCCCGTGGCCCGGGAGACTCCGAAAACGCAGCCGGAGCCGCAGCCGCGCTCTCCCCGCCCCCACCACCGGCGGGGAGATAAAGGGAGCCTCCCGTGGCCCGGGAGGCTCCGAAAACGCCGCCGGAGCCGCAGCTGCGCTCTCCCCGCCGGTGGAGATGACGGTGCGAGGAGGGATTCCTGCCTACCCTGGAACTCTTACACTGTTCTGGGGTTCTTAGGCTACTTGCAACTGTTGTGCAGTTGGAATTGAGGACTTTCCTTTCGTGCCCGCTGGCCTATGTATGTATTTTTGTATCGATCGTTTTAACTGTATTTTTTGATTAATTATTGTATTACTATTGCTGCTTATGTCTTTATTGCATTTCTGTATTTTTTGGTATTTTTGAAATTATATCCTTTGATTATATTGATCACATTGTTGCTATTGCTGTTATACTGTGTTTTATGGATCTTGTATTTCTAATATTTATTGTTAATTTGCTGTATTGTAACACTGTACCATTTGTAATTTTTGTATACTGTATTTGATTTACTTGTTGTAAGCCGCCCAGAGTCGGCCCTGGTCGAGTAGGGCGGGGTATAAATCGAATAAATGAATGAATGAATGAATTGGTGGCTGTTTCTCAATCTGTTTGTCCTCATTTGTTTGAATGTCTTCCCTCTTTAAAGGTAAAGGTCGCCCTTGCTCAAAAGCTAGTAAAAAGAGCAGACTAAAGGACAAAGCATTAAACACACAAGGATAGTTGTACCTGCTTTATCTTCTATTTTAATGTAAAGGTAAACATATTCTCCGCTTGCAACCACTTGATAGCCCAATATTTTAAACTGTTATATTTTTAGCCAATATTTATTCCATATTTTGAGCATAGCTTTTGACGTGGTAACAAATAAGGAAGTTCTTTCTTTTTTTGTGAATGCTTGAGATTTAAATATACTGCAGCTGTAAATCAGTCATTTATTGCACACTCTTGGTTGAAACTGATCATCTGCAGCCATTTCACTCTCATTTCATCCTGGTTTTGATTCTCAGACATCTTTGAGTATCCTGCTTGAAGGGCTGTACTAGAGAAGAAACAGAAAGAGTGTGATTCCTGAGAGCTTTCAGTACTATTGATTGTGATGTCCTTGTGGATTGACTCTGATCTATGGCATGATGTTTTGATTGGGGATGGGAAGCAGATTCTTGAAAGTAGCCTGTATGGGTACTGTTTGTATTTCTGTGAATTGTCCTCTAAGGTTCTCTAAAGTTATCTTTAATCTCTTGTGCTTTTTAGAATCTCTGTGGAAGGATTGGGAGAGTTTATCTAGGAATATAGAATGTACTGTATATCATTAGTATGTTAAAGATAATTTAGTACCATTTATCTACACAGAACACTGATCTTGTTCAACTAATACCTGGAATAAATGCTTCATAGAGTATTTGGGTGAATTACTGATATGGGTACATGTGTGTGTGTGGGGGGAACTGGACTTAAGGTACAGTCAGACAAGTCAGACAGGATATCCTAAGAAATTCAGTAGATTGGTTGAGTAGTGAAATAGCTTTTTAGATGAGAGTACATGCAGTGATGCACTCCCAAAAATGTTACTACTAAGGGGGTGTGTGGCCTGATGGCGGACTAAATGGCCTGAACTTTCTTTCGCTCGGAAAGAACGATGATGAAAGAAGCTTTTTAAAAGAGATTAAAATGTTCCGGAGACATTAAAAAAGGAGGAGGAGAAAGAATAAGTTAATAACTGATGGAACTTACTTTGGACTGGTTGAAAAGTTGAGTGAAAAAGGAGAGGGACGTGAGTTTCGAATTTCAGAGAGGAGTGGGGGCTGGGCGGACTTTGCCGGAGCAGGCCTGAATGGGAGATTTCTCCTAGCCGAGGACTGGATTTGGATTATGATCATTGCTTAAAGTGATAGAGGTGGCAAATAAAGAGGTGGAGAGATGGAACCGAACGTGTAAAAGGCAAGCAAAAGGCAAGCAAAAGGCAAGCGGGCAGCCGGACTGAGGGGGGTAAGTTTGCTGGGATTCGAAGGGGGAAAGTGAAAGTGAGCCTCATTCGGCCTGGCTAGCCCCTGAAGCATTCCAGAGCTGAGCGGAGCCATGAGGAACTTGCTTGGGCTTGGAAACAGAAAGTTGCCGCAGAGAGTGAGTCCTTGGAGGTGGTGGAGGGGGAGGAAAAGGGGGTGGAAAAGCAGAAAAGTATATTGAATACGGAGGATTTCTCTTCCCCCCCCCTGGAAATTATTAAAGATTGGATGATAGACGTTCGGGCTTTAAAGAGGAGAGCTTGGTGGTTTGGAACTTTTTTCCTTTCTTTGGATATTTGGATAAAAAGAAGAAGAGTGGAGTTGCTATGATTTGAGCCCCGTTATATTATTATATTGAACTTCAATATGGAATAAAATGGCGCTGGGAGTCTGATTGGTGGTGTTTCTTGGAAAGTATTGTTTTGTCTTCTTCATTTTTGGGACTGGAGTTTGTTTTGCCTTCCCTTTTTTCCTGGATTACAAGCATTCTGTTTTTTCATGTGGAAGTGGCAACTGGTTGTTATTTGCTTAAAGGGACATAAGGACGGTCAAAAGAGTGTGGAGTAACTGTGTTACAGATGATATAGTTCTGTGAAGATAATTTGGAGGCTGTTTGCAATTGGAGCAGTGTTTGAATGAAACGTCGGGGGAAGGAGAAGGAGAAAGTGGGCTGGACAAGAGCAGAGAGACAGACATCTTCAGATAGGAATTTTAAAAGGCTCACCAGGATAGAACAAGAGGAGTCGGAGATGAAGAAAACAATACAACAGGAAATAAAAGATTTGGAGGACTAAGAGACTGTGAGAAAAATTGCACAGCAATTGCAACAACAACAAAAGATAGTGACAACTCCACCTATGATGGCATCTGCAGCTGTGAAATCTATTGTAATAACAACAGCAAAGGTAACAACAACAATGGCTGCAACAACAACTATAACAACCACAGCTGCGACGACACTGATGGAAGTAACAACAACAGCAACTATAATGACAGTGACAACCCCATCAATGTTGCCAATAAAGGGGGGGCAAGGGTTTAAATCAGATGTTGATAATTTAATGAGAAGGTGGATAATTTGGAACAAAAAATTGGAGATATGTTTGTTCAGGATAAAAAGGAACGAAAACAAGATATGCAAGATTTGATGGCAAACATTATGAAGGGTTTTGATGATTTACAAAAAGGGCAGAATAAACTTAAGAAAGAACAAGAGGTGATGAAAAAAGAACAGGAGGGCATAAAAGCAGAGGTTTCAAATATGAGAGAAAGAGAGAAAGAAAGAAAGGGAAAATAAGGTGGGGGATCATGAAAAAAGGTTAGAATTGGTGGAAGAACAGATGAGACATACGAATGTGATAATTCAAAAAATTCCGGAAGGTACGCCAGATAAATTAAAAGAAAGAATTGTAAAATGGTTAGATGGAATTATGGAAGGAGGTTTTACACCATATGGTATTGTAAGTGTCTTTTGGTTGGGTTCAAGAAGGGGTAAAGCTGGGGCAAGAAATGTACTGGTAAAGTTCGCCAATGTTGCTGATAAATTTTGATTGATGGCTCTCATTTGAGTGAAAGGGTCAGAGGTTTTAAAAATTGATGGTTCAGATATTGAAGTATATAATGACATTCCAATGGAGGATCGCATGTGGAGGCAAGGTTTATAATACGTATTCCAGAATAGACTATATATTGGTAACGGATAACCTGATAGGGAATTTGGATGAAATTGAAGTTGGAATCTTTAGAGAATCAGATCATGCAAAGGTATTGTTAGAAATGAGAATGGATGGTACAAAGATTAGGAGAAATTGGAGATATAACACTAAATTATTTAAAGATGAAAAATGTAAAGAACAAATAGTCGAAAGATGGGAGCAAAATTGGAAATGGAACAATACAGGGGAGGTTCGATATAATGTGGTATGGGATACGATGAAGGCAATATTCAGAGGGGAAAGCATTAAATTGGCTAGTTTTAAAAACAAACAATCAAAAGGTAAGCAGGAGGAAATTGAGAAAGAGATTAAACAACTACAAGAAAAACATGCAATAACTAAAGATAGGAAAGTTTATGAAAGAATGCAGGGGTTGAGAATGGAGTTAACAGGAAAGGATATTGAAAAAGTGAAAAGAGATTTGGTTTATCTAAAAAGGGAATATTTTGAATATAGTAATAAGAATTCAAAATTATTGGCAAGAGCCGCTAGGGAAAAAAGAAATAAAAGGGAAATAGGGATTCTGGAAGATAAAAAGGGTATAAGGCATAACAAAACAAAAGATAAATGCAAGGTTGTAAAATAATTCTATCAGGAGTTATATTCAAGAAAAAATATAAACCTGGGAAAATTAAAAGATAAAATTGAAAATCAGATTAAAAACAAAATCGATCAGGAACATAAACAAAAAATGGAGGAGCCAATTACTGAAAAGGAGATAAAAGAAATAATAGGTAATTTGAAGACTGATAAATCTCCAGGTGAAGATGGACTGCCAGCGGAATTCTATAAAGAGTTTAAAGATATAATTGTCCCAAAATTATTAAAACTGTATAATTTTATTTTGGATGGAGTTCAGATTCCACCCTCATGGTATAGAACCATAATAGTATTATTGCCAAAACCTGGGAAAGATTTGGAAAAGGTAGAGTCATATAGGCCCATTTCTTTAATAAATCAGGATGCTTTTTTACGGTGATATTGGCAAAAAGATTAAATAGTTTCATGGATAAATATATAAATAATGACCCGGCAGGATTTATCAAAGGTAGATACATGGCGGATCTAATAAGGCGAGTGATAGATTTAAAAGATATTGCAGGACAAACTAAAGAGAAAGTAGGATTATTATCTTTGGATATTTTTAAGGCATTTGATTCCTTGCAATGGACAACAATTAATGAGATAATTAAAGGTTATGGATTTGGATGTAGGTTTATAAAAACGATAGAACAATTGTATCAACATGGGTGTGCCAATGTTAGGGTGAATGATGGCCTTATGGAAGAAGTAAGATTAGGAGCGGGAACAAGACAGGGATGCCCATTATCCCCAGTATTATTTATAATGGCGATGGAAATATTAGCAAATAGTATAAGGGAGGATAAAGAAATAGAAGGAATATTAGGAAATAAAGTTAGTTTATATACTGATTATACTCTTATCATTATGAAACATCCGGGGAAGACGCTGGGAAAAATACAGAGGCATCTGGAGGAATTTTAACAAATAACTGGGTTGAGGATAAATTGGGATAAATCTGAGTTGATATTGCATAACATAGACAAGGAAGAACAAGGGAGAATTAAAAATAGATTTAAACTACAGATTAAAAATAGTGTGAGATATTTGGGGATAAATATTTCAAGCAAAATAGAAGATTTAAGAAGATTAAATTATGATAAACAAACAAAAAAAAAGAATTTAAAGCAAAAATTTCACAATATAAAAATTTGAAGCTGTCCTGTTTCGGTAGGGTAGCACTGACTAAAATGATGTTATTACCAAAAATAATTTTTTTGTTTGAAGCCCTACCGATTCAACTGATAGATAAAGAAATTAAGGAATTTTAAGCTTTAATAAATAATTATTGCAATGGGGGAAGAAGAGCTAGAATACCAAAGAAAATGTGGTACCAATCACAAAAAGAAGGGGGCCTGGGAATACCGAATTTGAAAAATTATTATAATGCATTCCATATTAAAAATGTAGTTAAGATTTTAATGAAAGAGGTAGTTATTTGGGAGGAAATTGAAATGATCGAACTAAAAGAGTTAGGCAAAAGTGTGTTTCTAGGGAATAAAAAGGAAAAATAATGGTTAAAAATAGAATGATGAGACCAATGTTGGGAGTTTGGAAGAAGGTTAAAATGAAATTATCCCCGAATACATCACCAATAATTGAGCTTGAAGATATTAAAAAATTCCCAATAAAAATTGATGATAGGATGAAGGAAATTTTATTAAAGAATGAGATTTTCCTGTTGAAAGATTGGATACGAGTTTGTAGAGATGATGTGAAAAAACAAGAGCTGTATGATCAAATGAAGTTAAATTGGTTACAAATTATGAGGATAAATAAGTGGAATAATAGTTATTTGAGAGAGCAGAGTCTGGAAAGAAGTAAAACTGAATTTGAAGAGTTAATATGGAAAGTAAGAAAGGGAAATTGGAATTAAAGGTATGGTTAGTAAAATTTATAAAATATTAAATGTAGAAAGTAATTCACAAGAGACATTAAGAAATGCTTGGGAACAAGATTTGAAGATAAGTATAATTGAAAAAGAGTGGAAAAATAAATAGAAAAAAACAGGTATGAGATCCATGTCCGTCAGGGTTAAAGAGCATAATTTTAAAATGTTTTAAAATGTTGTGGAAATGGTACCTGACCCCATTGAAACTGTACCAGATAGACAATAATAATAATAAAATGTGTTGGAGATGTAAAAATACATTGGGCACTTATGTACATATGTGGTATGAATGTAAAAAGGTCGAGAAATTTTGGGAGAAAATTGAGAAGGAGATGGTTAATATTATGACAACATCTCTCAAATTGGGGCCAAGTAACATCTTGTTGATGGATGTAGATAATATGAACTTAGATGATGATAAAAAAGAATTATTGGCTATAATGCTTACTATGGGCAGAATGTGTATAGCAAAAAATTGGAAGAATGATATAATATTAAAAGTAGATGATTGGTATAAGGAGATGTGGGATCTCGCATTGAATGAAAAATTAACATGGGCGTTGAATTTTAAAAAAGGAATAATTAAAGAGAATAGATTCTGGAATATATGGAGACAGTTTGTGGATCATGCTTTGAAGGGAGAGGGGAAGAATAGACTGACACCAGACCAATTGAAGTTTTGGGTACAGTAGAAATCAATGGGAAATACCACATCCTCCAGGGCAATGTAAATACACGGGGTGAATGAGGTACAGAATGTAATATTGGAATAAATTGATAAGGATAGAAATAGAAATATAATTGTTTTGGATAAATTTGATTTGAATAGAAATTATATAAAATAAGAAGTATTGGTTACTAATGTTTAAGAGTAAAGTTGGGATATTTATCATTGTGATAATAAAACATTAAAGAGACAGTAAGTTAAATGTTAAATTTCAAAAGGGTTATATTTAGACATATATACATCTAATTCTATTGTCTAAAGATCTTTTTTTCCTTCTTTTTTCTTTTTAGTGATAATGTCAATGTATTATTTACATGTTTTTCTATGTTGTTGTTTTTCCCCCTGTATTTGTATGTTACCTTTTTTGAAAACCAATAAAAATTTATATAAAAAATGTTACTACTACACTGTGGGTGTGGCTAACTCTGTGGGTGTGGCTAACTGTGTGCGTGGCTGAGGAAATGGATATGGGCTTTGAGCAGCAGCGACCGGGGGAACATAGTAATATGTAGAGACCACCTTGCAAACTAAAATTCGCATAGTCAAGCAATAGTTCCCGGATCCTGGTGGTCTTTCACCGGGACCATTATCCTCGTCTCCCCTCCCCAAAGAACAAAACCCAGGTGCCTACCTTGCAGGCCAGTCCCATCTCTCGGAGGGGTGGTTCTCCCACTTGCAGCAGAGGCGGGAGATCCCAGTGCGGCCGCCCCAGCCTCTTCCATGATGCAGCTGGTCGGTTTGCAAACCCGGCCACGCCTAGGCCTCGACCACTGCCATAAGGTCTTCGCTGCTGCCTCCGTCTCCGTACCCGCCACCGCTGCCTCCTCACCTGCTGCCTCTGAAGGCCCGCCAATGCTCTCCCGCAACATTAGTGGTTTTCCTCTCAACTGTATACTTATCATCACCTTGAGGAACAAAAGGCCCCTATGGAGACTAGAACCTAGATCTAAATTTTAGTCCAACATTCTAATCAGAATTTTTTACTGGGAAAAGAAAACACCTCAAATTAATGCATCCTCCCCCTATTCAAGATGGAGTCATGCTCTGTAACTTCAACACTTGTTATTTAAATAGCTTTCTTGGAGTACAGTGTTGATAGAATTTATATTTATATTAATTAAGAATAATTTTGTTCGTGTCATTTTTATAAGAAGCACTAAACATTTGGTTTGCAAATAAAATTCCATACATGCTATTGTTATTTCTATTCTACCCATGTACTATCCTCTGTTATTAGAATCATGACTAATCATGCACATAGCCAAGCATACAATGTAATTTCTAAACTGTATAGTGGCAAATATTGTATCAAAACATTGCCTGTGAAATGCATATAAATGGGTTTGCTGACTTTGCAGTAGAGATGCAATTTTAGTAGACCACTGGTGAACAAGAAAGACAAACAGAAATTGATTTTTGTTCCACCATTTCAGAAAAACTTTATCTCAGTATTTTAGGAAGTCAAGAGCCTACTGATGTCAGCCTCTGAATAATTGGCTCTCTTGCTCTTTCTCTCTATGTAAATACCTGTACTTTGTTTTTTAAAAATCTGCTACTTTGTTTAGACTGAGCCATGACTTCTTCAGGTTTAGTTGGAAGAAGATGCCAAATTGCAGAATGTAATCTATAGTTTGGGCAGTTTTTAAATTTGCATTAAAGAATAAACTACACCTTAGATGATTTTGTTCATATGCAACAGTTTAAGGACAAGATTTCAGGTACTGTATATTGCATACACGTCCATTTGCAATGTTAGATATTAATATATTGTGGTCTGTTCTTTTAATATGCCTTCTGCTGAGGTAAATATTCAGAATATTTTACCCTTTAAAATATGGAAAGTACTTTTATCCCAAAGATACTGGAACAGCTGGCTACCTAATTTTACTGAGAGAGAGAAAAAACAGTTCACAGAAGGTGATATGAAACAAGTATTCTTCAAGTTTTGCTGTATGGTCTGTGAAGTATTGCTTAGGGGATAGACTTGGGAAGATATTTGCCTATATATAGTATAGTATAGTATAGTATAGTATAGTATAGTATAGTATAGTATAGTATAGTATAGTATAGTATAGTATAGTATAGTATAGTATAGTAGCTTCAGGAAAAAATGCATTCTCAGGTGTGAGCTGCAGCCAATGATGACTACAGAATAACTTTGGATATTCAGTTCTGATCTTTTGTGCTTTACTCAGCCTTTTCTAATCCTTTAAGCTTGTTAATTTGGATCTCTTTTATGGCATGGCTTTTAACTTTACATTCTGGCTTACCTATCTTGACTTTGGCTCCAAATTACAGTTAATCCTTCAAGCTTTATTACTGGGCCATCTGCTTTTTCATTTAGGATCCTACTTTAATTGTGAAGCTTCTTTCCTTCCCCAGGCATGATCCATGACTTGGTGCCAAATTGTTACGTAGAGGTATATTTCTTTACTTATTTGCCAACCCTATTCTACACGAGGGTCACAGTGGTCTCTTGTCCAAAAGATTTGTCAAGTAAAAAACTCCTTCAGAATACTTAGTGTCCAGCATGTTCACTAGGCCCAATGCCAAATCTTAAGCAGCCATAAAATTAAATGAAGATGGGAACTAGGAATCGTAAAGAGTCATTTTGCACCACCAAATTATGATCATCCCTTGGAAAAAGTACCTCCTCATATTTATGTTTTAATGCCTTCTGCTTTAGTGTGTGTACTAATTTGCAAAGTTTTCTGGGAACCATTAAGTGAGCCAGTAAACAAATCTGTAATTTTGGTCTAAATGACATAAAGTTAATTTTGTGCAGAAGAAATGAACAAGCCCCAGTTGTTCCTTCCTTAGCAATAACCATTTGCGGTCTGTGTATATATGATATTACACAAACCTAATTAAACCAAAGGGACTTAGAGGAAGAAAAATAAGCACATTAGAACTTAAATTCAATTTTCAGATAAATAAGTTTAAATCCTCCAGAATCTAGTGAAGGTGTTTTTGTCAAGATCCAAAGAACTCTGCAATTACTTGTGAGTGCTCATGGGGGCTTTGGACTAGTGTTGCATGGTAACCATTTCTGAACTTGAGATATTTGGCTGTGGTGCCAGAGGTTGGGTTTTTTGATCCCCTGCTGTGTTTCCTGAGAGAAGAGACAGCCTTGTGGTATTGGGAGAGCTCCAGTCATAGGGTAGCCCCAGAACAAGTAAATGGTGAATATTTCTGAGCACAGTAAAACCTGACTCACAAATGCCTCGAGATACATAAAATTCGACTTACACAATGATTTTGTGCTAAAATCATGTCCCGATTTACACGATTTCCTATGGGTTTGCTTCGAGTTACATAAGTATTCTTTTTCCCTATGGGTTAGCTTTGAGTTACATAAAAATTCATTTCCCTATTGGTTTGCTTTAATTTACCTAAAAATTTCATTTTTCCTATGGGTTTGCTTCAAGTTACATAAAAATTCAATTTAAGCAAAAGCCTAGAGAATGGACTTTTTTTTCATCAGTAGAGGTTCTAATGGATTCTCTATCTAGAAAATCCTTGGATAGGTCACCATAATTCAGAACTGACACGATTATCTACTGTCTAGCAATAACTGTTATTTCTCCCTAACACTGAAAGCTGCTGCATCAGGGTTGAGAAAGCATTTGATTTTAAAAATATAAAAAGCCTTTTAAAAGTGGCTTTCTACCATAACATAAGAAAATTTGGAGATTTCCAATAAACTTGCAAAGTAGAATAGTGATCAGCATTTCAACAGGGTTTTAATAATAAGCATTACATAAAATTTTTGTTCAATGTTTAACCTTCAAATACTGTATTGACTCCTGATTTGTCTATAACTGTCAAAACGTGTGTTGGTAAAAAGCAGTCATGACACTTACAGTTAAAGAATTGGAAGATTTTAAAAAATGAGAGTGGGATGAAATCTTTAAGGTGCCACAACTTTTTTTTGTCTTTTTTGCTGTTCTGTTTTATTTACTCTCAGATATGCATGCACAGACTAACATGGCTACCACTTCAAACATTTTAACTATAGGTGGTAAATTTAACTAAGGATTCCTTTTTCTACTTCAAAGGCTTCTAGTGTGATTTTTTGCAATACAAAGTATTACTTTTTTCTGCAAACCAGGAAGGGTACTGTTTGAGGAGATTGGGCTTCTCTCTCCACTTTTTTCTACCTTACATTCTGCCTATTAATGGAATAAACCAGGGGTCAACAACCTACAGTCCACAGGCCAAATCCAGCCCATGGTGCCAAATAATATGTCCCCTGCCCCCACTCCAACCGCTGCTGCCGGAAGCAGCCGCAGCCACATTTATGGGAGCTATGAACATGTTTATGGCAGCATTCGGGGGGGGGGGATCACCAGTCCAGCCCCCTCAACTGTCTGAGGTAGTGTGGCCCAACCCCTAACTTTAAAAGATTGCCAACCCCTGGAATAAACAGATTCCTAGAAATCCCCCCTTTTAGCTAAATCCCCCAATATTTTGGACACTGGTTGCTGTTCTTACTGAGCACCAAACAATATCATAAAATGATGGCTGTGCTGAATATTACTTGCATACTGGCTCCAGACATGATACCTTTACATCTGAGTTTTCCTTGTTTGATTCTCTATCTCCCTTTTATGCCTGCATCTTGTATTTATAGTATGTAACAGCTTTCAGTAGTAGTTTTCTTTTTCTTTGATACATTCCTTTTTCTTTGATACATTCCATAGTGGAATGTCTGGCTGGATATCCTGCTACGGTAACGGAATACACCATATAGCCAGTGACTCTACACTGAGTGTTGGGTGGCGGTAAATAACCTGACTCCTTAAAGGGGCCAATGGCTATGGGCGGATGAGGCGCTCTATGGGCGCTATGGGCGCTCTCTTTCCCTCCCGGCCAGACCGGCGGGAGATGAACAGGCACAGCTGGATGGAGTTTTGGCAGGCAGCCTCAAAAGTGGGGCCGACGCTGCCAACGCCAAGGACACCGGGCGCTCTCTTTCCCTCCCGGCCAGACCGGCGGGAGATGAACAGGCACAGCTGGAGGGAGTTTCGGCAGGCAGCCTCAAAAGTGGGGCCGACGCTGCCGACGCCAAGGACACCGGGCGCTCTCTTTCCCTCCCGGCCAGACCAGCGAGAGATGAACAGGTACAGCTGGAGGGAGTTTCGGCAGGCAGCCTCAAATGCGGGGCCAACGCCAAGGACCGCCGCTGTGTTCGGCCCCGGCGGGGGCGAAGAGGCTCGCTGGCCTCACCATCGGCCGGCGTTTCGGGCCCCGCCCCCCGCCCCTCGCCAGGACTCAAAAGGCGAGGGGGCCTGCCGGACGAAACATCACCGCCGCTGTGTTCGGCCCCGGCGGGGGCGAAGAGGCTCGCTGGCCTCGCCATCGGCCGGCGTTTCGGGCCCTGCCCGGCAGTTGAGGGTTCAACACAGTTGTGGAAGAATGCCCCACCACTTCCATCACCACCGGAGCCGTGCGGAGGGTGGTGGGGGGAGTGAATGGGGCGGTTTTATATTGGGGTGGAAGGGAGGGAGGGAGAGATTGCCAGGCCAGCCAGGAAGGAGAGGCAGCATTCTGTCCAGGGCAAGCAGGGAGGCTCCGGAGACCAATATAGAGGTTGTGATGGGCATGGGGCGATATAGCGGGTACCGAGGGGCGGGCCGCACCCGGGGAACGCGGGGCAGATGCTTAGTATCTGTCCCTTGTTCCAGCCCCACGGTTACACCTCTAGGTCCTGAGCAGCTGACCCAGGGTGACCCTGTCCTTAGGCTGCTGCTGATGAATGCCAGGTCGGTATGTAATAAGGCCCCCCTGATACAAGACTCTATTATGGGGGAGCGGGCCGACTTGGCATGTATTACTGAGACCTGGCTGAGACCAGAGGATGGGGTTCCTTTGTCAGAAATGTGTCCAGCTGGGTTCAGTATTTGGCACCAGCCTAGGGATAAGGGTAAGGGCGGTGGCGTCGCCATCATAGCCAGGGAGTCACTGGGAGTCACCAGGGCTACTGCTCCACAAATTCTGGGTTGTGAGGCCCTGCTTCTGCGTCTGGGCTCTAAGGGTCAGTTGGGAGTCTTACTCCTGTACCTGCCCCCTTGCAGGGTAAGGGACTCCCTGCCTGAGCTCCTCGAGGCCGTCTCAGCGTTGGCGTTGGAGTTCCCTAGACTGATGGTTCTGGGGGACTTCAATTTACCCTCGCTGGGGACTGGCTCCGAGGTGGCTCAGGAGTTCATGGCTTCCATGGCAGCTATGGACCTGATTCAGGTAATTCAGGGCCCGACCAGGGGCAGTGGCCACACACCAGATTTAATCTTTTTATCGGAGCAGTGGCAGAGTGATCTGAGACTACGGAAATTAGACATAACACCTGTGCCATGGTCAGATCATTATTTGGTGGCTCTAGACTTCCTGGGTACGTCGCTTCACCGTAGGGAGGCAGGGCCTATTAGAATGGCCCGCCCCAGGCAACTGATGGATCCTGATGGATTCCAGAGGGAACTGGGGGATTTTCCTCTGGATCGGCAACACGATTCGCCCGAGGCACTGGTCGACCTGTGGAACAGGATGACAACAGCGGCCTTGGATGAAATCGCACCACTACGGCCTCTCAGAGCTCATCGAGCTAGGTCATCTCCATGGTTCACAGATGAACTGCGGGAGCTCAAACGGGCAAAGAGACGCCAAGAGCGCCGCAGGGTGAAGACCCAGAGAGACTCCGATTGGACACTAGCTAGGGCCGCTATTAGGGCCTATCTAGTGGCGATGGAGGTGGTGAGGCGGCAATACTTCACCACCCTTATCGCCTCCGCTGATAATCGCCCAGCCACCCTGTTCCGGGTTACCGGGTCTCTCCTTGGTAGGGGGACCCCGGTGCCCGGTTGGCAGGGGTCGGCTGAGGACTTTGCTGACCATCTAGTGGAGAAAATCGATCGGATTCGCTCTGGGTTTAATCCTGGCGTGGATGGGGAGAGTCCGGAGGGAGCCGGAGCACAGTCTTGCCATGCCATCTGGGACCGGTTTGATCCAGTTGCCCCTGATGAAGTGGACAGGCTCCTTGCAGCTGTGCACGCCACTACCTGCCCTTTGGACCCCTGTCCCACCTGGTTGGTGAAAACCTCCAAGGCAGTGACAGGTGGCTGGGTTGGGGCTGTGATCAATGCATCATTGCGGGAGGGGGTGTTTCCTGCACCTTTAAAACATGCTTTGGTGCGCCCCCTCCTGAAGAAAGCTTCCCTCGACCCAGCTGTCCTAACTAACTATAGGCCTGTCTCAAACCTCCCCTTTTTAGGGAAGGTGTTGGAGAAGGCAGTGGCGTGTCGGCTGCAGGGGGTACTGGATGAAGCGGATTATCTGGACCCTTTTCAGTCAGGATTCAGGCCTGGATATGGTACCGAGACGGCATTGGTCGCACTGATGGATGATCTCTGGCGGGAGCGGGACGGTGGTCACCCATCCGTCCTTGCTCTTCTTGACCTCTCAGCGGCTTTCGATACCGTTGACCATGGTATCCTTCTGGAACGGCTCCGAGGTTTGGGAATCCAGGGTACTGTGTGGTCCTGGTTTTCCTCATTTCTGAAGGGTCGGTCCCAGTCGGTGTGGTTGGAGAGTGAGAGGTCCAGTCCTAGGCCCCTCAAATGGGGGGTTCCTCAGGGCTCGGTGCTCTCTCCTCTCCTATTTAACATCTACATGAAACCGCTGGGTGAGATCATTCGTTCCCATGGGGTGCGGTACCATCAGTACGCGGATGACACTCAGTTGTACATCTCGGCCCATGGGGACCCCAGTGATGCTGTCAAAGTCCTTTCCAGATGCTTGGAAGCTGTGGGGGTCTGGATGGGGGCTAACGGGCTACAATTGAATCCCAGCAAGACTGAGTGGCTATGGATAGGGGGTCCTGCGTTAATCCGGGAGCTTCCATCGTTGGTTCTGGATGGGGCTATTTTGCCCCAGACAGACCCGGTGCGCAACTTGGGGGTCCTCCTGGATTCACGGCTACTGCTAGAAGAACAGGTGGCGGCTGTGACCAGGAGGGCTTTCGCCCAACTTCGGGTGATTCGCCAGTTGCGCCCACTCCTGGACCGGGACTCCTTGCTCATGGTCACCCATGCTCTGGTTACCTCCAGACTAGACTATTGCAATGCGCTCTACATGGGGCTGTCCTTGACGACCATTCGGAGGCTACAGCTGGTCCAAAATGCGGCTGCCCGGATGGTGATGGGGTGTGGCCGTTATGCTCATGCTTCGCCACTGCTCCGGGAGCTGCACTGGTTGCCAGTATGTCTCCGGGTGCAATACAAAGGTGCTGGTTTTGACCTTTAAAGCCCTATATGGTAGTGGGCCAGGTTACCTAAGAGACCGCATCGCCCTGAGGACGTCTGTCCGTCCAACCAGAGCGGACCGGAGGGGCTCTCTAATTGTTCCATCAGCCAGAGGGGCTCGCCTCTCTGGCACAAGGAGGAGAGCCTTCTCCGTGTCTGCACCGGCCCTCTGGAACCTCCTGCCAACAGAATTACGTCTTCGGACGGAGTTGCTGCCTTTCAGAAGGGATCTTAAAACCTGGCTGGCAGGTCAAGTGTGGGGTGCGGGTGGAAGGGTAACCACCATGGGGTGGTTGGTGTAGAGGAACTCTTCCCCATGGTGCCTTTTCGATCCTGCAGCCCTTGCTTTTTAGGGGGTGGGTAGTCTTAACTTTTTTTACTGTTTTAACTGTTTTTAGGATTATTGTTGTATTTGTGAATATTGTCTGTAAACTCCTTGGGTTGCCCTGGGGTTACTTTTTATGTTGTTAGCCGCCCAGAGTCGGCCTTGTGTTGAGTGGGCGGGATATAAATTGAATAAATAAAAATAAAATAAAAATGAGCCCCTTTAGGTGGAGTGATGGTCCCTTCAGTGGAGGAAATGCCACTGGAAACCATCAGATTGGACTCGATGACAAAATGAGTGGAGGAGAAACTCTGATGGTCATGGAGGCGAAAGAGGCCATGCCAGATGGACTGGCTGTGAAGGCACACCTTGTCCATATCTTCAAGGCTGCGGAAGTCCATTGCAGTCCCAGTGTTAAATCCTGCATATCTCATTCCATATGTGCCACAGGAGATGGCTCTGAGATCATAGTATGTGGGTCACTTCATGGCAAGCAGGGATCCACCTTAAACAAATTTATGCCAGTGGCATTTTTCCTGCATGCCTTGGAGGGCGAAGACACCCAGAGCCAGCCACCCTCCAAGACCAGGCCTGCTGGCGCCCTGGAGCAGGAAAAATGTATACTTGGATCGAGTTGCAGCCGACGACCATGTCAAAGTTTATGTAACAAGGCAGTCTGAGATTTAATAAGGAAAAGATTTATATACAATAACTTTGATCATGGTTATGTGCTGAACCTACTATTCACAGGAACATCAGGAAAGCTTGCTTCTGTACAAACATGCATAAGATATTGCTGGAAGGTCACTGATTTCTCTGGGATATAGTCCCAAGTAAATGTGCATTGGACTATGGCTTGAAACTCACATATTGATGCACTAACCAACTTTTTGCTTGCAGACTTTTTGAACAAATTCATCCTATTCTGTGGGAAAATAAGGAAGCTGGTTTGTGGGAAAATAAGGAAGCTGGTTGTGCTTCTTGTTTATTCTGTACATAAAAGGCCCAACATCCATTTTCAGAATACATAAATTTTCCTCAAGGTAAAAAGTGAATCTGTTTTGAAAACTCTAAAGAATTAAACTAGCTGTCTTCTTCTTCATTGTTGCTTTATAGTTTTGCACTTAAGAGGGGAACTTACCATGTTCTGTTCTGATGCTGAATCTATACAGGCAGCAAAATGAAGAGGCTATAAGAAAGCAGAGGTTTGAGACCGTAAAATGATCTTTATTACTTCTGACTGCAAAAGAAAATTACATTTCCCAATACTGTACTAGTAAAGGTAAAGGTTTCCCTTGCTCGAAAGCCAGTCGTATCCGACTCTAGGATGCAGTGCTCATCTCTGTTTCTAAGCCGAAGAGCCAGCGCTGTCTGCTTCTGCAGACGTTTCCGTGGTCATGTGGCAGGCATGACTAGACACGGAACGCTGTTACCTTCCCACCAAAGTGGTCCCTATTTATCTACTTGCAATTTCTTGCTTTCGAACTGCTAGGTTGGCAGGAGCTGGGATGAAGACGGGAGCTCATTTCCGTCCTGCAGTACTCGGGAATCGAACTGCTGACCTTCCGCTTCCCAGTCAGCGTCTTAGCGACTTGAGCCACTGCAGTTCCCAATACTGTACTAAGTAAACAAAAAGAATTGCATTACTTGAAGTACAAAACTATAAATACATTGAGAGGGCAGACCTTGAATTTTCCTCCCTGATTTCTAGTTAGCCTCCATCATGTGGGAGATGATTCTAGCGGGCAGAGTTTGGAAGTAGTGTGATATAGATAATGGTGTTATTTGTTACATTTTAGGATAAGGATACAAAACAGTTTTCCTTTTGCTTAATGATTTAACAACTTTCTACTATTACTACTCCTGTTTAATGTGTAATTTTTCTTGTTATTTTTTGGAGGGGATGCTGGTGGTGGGATTGTTGGGGGGCTCGGGTGGTCCCGCTGCCAGTGGCGGTGGAGTGGTGGGTGCTCAGGGAGGCAAGACCACCAGTCTGGCACGCAAATAATCTGAGGGAGCGTGAACTGGCTCCCAGCTTTAAAAAGTTGAGGACCTCTGCTCTAACCCTTAGGATTTGTGGGTTTTGTGGTCTAAAGCAGCTGAATGCCTCCTGGTTGCCTGTTTGTGGCCTTGGGATTACCCATTATGTAGTGGACGTTTTGAGGATAGCTGGATTTATGGAATAGTGATATCTATTTATGACTTTTGGCAGAATAATTCTCCATGTTATGTTTAGGGTAGGGGTCAGCAAATGTTGCTTTCCAGATGTTCTTGGATTCAAATCCCAGAAGCCCTGATCAGCAGGTGTACTGACTTGGGCTTCTGGTAACTGAAATCCAAGAACACTTGGAGAGCCATGTTTGCTGACCCCTGGGTTAGGGGGCTAAGGTTGAGAAAAGTAAAGGAGGTAAGACCTTGGCCACAGAACTGTTGTACAGATATTGAACTAAAAGCCTTCACTGTCCATACTGGAAAACATCTAAACATATGCTGCTTAAAACCAATGTGGTGGATTTTCAGTGATCTCTCTCCCTCTTCCCATTTCTCTCCCCTCCACATCTGTTTCTGAGCTTTGAGCTTCCAAAAATCTTTCCTTTAGCAACTATCCTAATCCTCTGGGTTCTGAAAACAACAATTCTGGATTGGGAGTTATGAGGATTTTGATGAAATGTTTATGGTTGCATCCATGTAAAATAAAGAGGCCAAACTGGAAGTAGGATTCAAAGCAAGTGGTTCTGATGACATACTGGAATTGGAAGATACAGTACAGCTTGAATTTTTCTGTGAATAGCTTCTCAATTTATACAGTACATTCAAATACAGCCTCTATGACCACAGGAAGACAATGAATACAGTGTAGATTAAACACTTTTGTTGCCAGTTACTTTTAAGGTTGAACAGAATGAAATTCTTCATGTAGTAGTCCTGTAGAGCCTCTTGCACTGGGGATTGCAGGACATACAGGAAGAAAAAGGGGAGTGGGAGGAGAAAGAGAAGATTTGAGATGTGAGGAGGATGATTTCTGGGCCTGTGACCCAAGAAAATGAGGAGGATTATACCATGCATGATATTGGAGAAAAAGGATTACAGCCAACGTGATGTTGTAAGGCACAGATTACGGCAATACAAATTAATAGACATGCAGAAATAAAGTATGTATTTATTTATTAGTTTGAGAATGTAGTGGAGATCTGTTGTAACAAGGGATCGATGTCTCTACAGCACAGTTGTTTTATGCATTTTCTTTCTAGCAGCTGTTGAGGTAATGTAACTGTTATCATGCCTCGGCACATGGGCATGTGGCACTCTGGGGTGTTCATTTGTGCCTAGGAAATCCCACATGTTAAATGAGGATTAAAAACTAAAGTATGTTGTAGAAACCAATTACTGGAGTAAAACTTGATTATTGTAAAATTGCTGGTTACTAGTGATCTTCTTAAATGTTTGCAAAATTAAATGAGCACTTTGAAATATTTATTGCCTACTCAGAATGAGTTTTCAGTGTTATGCATACTCTTTAGGTAACATTAGTTGTTTACTTTCCCATTTCTGGAGAAATATGGGTTAATTTGATGCTCATCAAGAAAGACTACTTTAAGCAGGAGGTGTGGGTTGGTTTCCTAGCAGTTCATTCCCAGCGGAACTCTGCAGTGCTATTGGGAACTACTACAAAGCAAGCTGATACCTACAACAAGATGAATAGTGGGATGTATCCTCCATTGAAAAGCTGGTCTCTGATGGTTTTGTGCTTTTTGTTTTTCTGTTTTCTGGCAGTTAATGCTGTTTAGCACCAGAATGATTTCAGTGATGGTTTGCATAGATATTGAGCATGATTGTTCAATAACATTTTGGCATTACTAAGGTCTCATTTGTTCATTTGCTTTGATAATCTCCAAATCATATCAGCTGATATTCCTAAAGCACGGCCTGTTGCCCAAACTGGGAAGCAAGGTTGTTACTCCAATCTGATGGGATATAAAGTAAGGAACAGATGACAAACAGCTGTCACAAATTTAGAGGTTTATCAAAAATTTGAAGATGTACAGCTAGGATTCACCCTCTAAGTGTGAGAGATGGATTATTTTACAAGTTTAAAGAAAATGGTTTTATAACATGAAAAACAGGAAAAATGAGATAGAGATAGCGGCAGACTATGGGGTCTGAAATTTAGCTTTTATTGGTTATATGAAGCTACATTTCTTGCACCTCCTAAGCAAAGCATAGAACTCTAAAATTATACAGTACTGTTTGGCCTTTTGCATCTTAGCTTCACCTCCTCCTTTCTTTTCCCCCTAGTAACAAAGGGATAGATAATGCAGCTCTGATGATTGTTATAACAATACATTTATAAACATTTCTTATACACATTTTCCCATCCATTTCACTTCTGTGTTGTCATGTATGATTTAAATATGTTTGTGTGAGTGAGAACATGCAGATGAGTGCAACTGATGGTAGCAGCTAAAGTCAAAATGTAAGGTCACCATGGCCACTCTTGACTGTTCTTTCCATCTGCTCTCTTCCATCACTTATTGTATGATTTTAATTTTTGTCAGTCGGCTTGGAATCTATGCAGGGAGAAAGGTGGCATATAAATAATATAAATCAATCAATCAATTGCAGTACGTTTGTTTGTTTGTTACAGGTAGAGAAGTTAGAATGTTGTAAATCTGGGACCCTTTGGCTCAACATGAAAGTTTAAGCCAGATCATCTATTCTCCACTCCTCCACCCCACTTTATGTAACAGTACCTGGAGTATATGGCAGCATGACATTTCCCTGAGGCGTGGACAGCTTCCACGTCTACCTACCCCACCCATAAGAAGTAGAGGAGAATGGGTTTCCCCCTCAAAAAAAAGTTTATGCTTTCAGAAAAAGAAACATGAATAAAACTGGGAGGCATTCCTTTTTATTTTCCCAACACGCACCAATGGATTCACCTTTAGCTTTTGGCTCCCTTTAGATTTTGCTTACTTGAAACAAAGACCTGATTGCCTTATCCTAATTACAGCCGTGAGTGGGAGCGACACTGATTTAGACGTGCATAGCACAATTATGGAAAGTATTATATAATAACAATATTACATAATAAATCCAAATCAAGTCCAACTCATAGCAACCCTCCCAGGTTTTTCTAGATGTACAGCACAGTGCTCAGTGCTTTACTGTATATACTTAAGTATAAGTTGGGTTTTTTAGCCCCCAAAATGAGGTCCAAAAATGGGACTTGACTTATACTTGGGTCAATGTGAACACTCAAAAACATACCCACATAAATGTCTAAATTAATTAATTTTACTGTATTTTCATGTATTCTAATTATTGAAACTCACTAGCAGCTGCTGCATTTTTCACCCCCGACTTATACTCGGGTCAATCTATTTTCCTAGTTTTAGAAGTCCAAATTAGGTACCTCAACTTATATTTGGGATGATATATAGTCGAATATATACAGTACCAGTTCCTCCTACTGTTACCACTCTAGAATGATATAATTTGCTCTAGACCACAGTGGAGGTGAGGTACTTGATCTCTTTACCCTCACATGTTTCAGATGATCTCAGTTGCCTCTTTCACCAAAAACACAGCAAAAATGAAAATGTCCAAACTTTGATTCTACAGCCAGGTTTTCTTACCCACCATGCTACACACAATCATAATAAAATAAGCTGCTTATCCATATCCACATTTGTATGGATTTGTACTACACCATATTTATCTTCAGGCACTTTTCCATTAAAATTAATATATCAAATCAATAAGGGCAGATGGGCTTACTAAATCTTAAAGTACAAATTGCAATCTAAGTAAATTAGGTGTATACTTCAGAGATATAAATGCAATGAAAGTTACTAAGGTTGTAGGTTGACAAACACTTAGAGAAAGTGTCTCTAACCTCAGAAACAACTATCTTCTGAATAGCTAAAAGTTTGCAGCAGTTTGTGGCTTAGTGAGATTTGATGGCATTGTTATAACCTACTGTTTATTGCTTTGTACTTTTGAGAAATAAGTGCCCTCTTCACTTTGGCTTGGTGTAGCACAGGGGGAACATCATGTAGCCTGTGGGGGCACATGTAACTTCAAATGCCCAAATATGTGCTCCCCCAGTATCTTTGGAATCCCCCCACAATCCCAACATTTTCAAATTATTTTGAAGAAAGTCCATTTTTTGATTGAAAAGTTATCTTGCAGCTGTAGGAGCTGTACACCAAAATTTTGCCATGATCTGTGGGGTCCCTTATGGCCAATTTCAAAAAATTGGGAGCAAGGGATACTTTTCATAAAAAAAAATATTATAAGAAAAACATTTGGGGGAACATGAGAGGCTCATCTCAGCCTGGATTTGGAGGCGATAATCAAATTGATAGAGTGAAAGATAAAGATTTTATTAGCAATGCTTAAATCTCTTCTGCTTAAAACAGTGGTTCCCAACGTGGGGCCCATGATCCACAGGGGACTTCAATTCTCAGAAGCCTAAGACAGTAAATTGGCTGATAGGTGCTTTGGGGAAATTGGCTTAGGCTTCTGGGAATTAAAGACCCAAAACCAAAGGTTTGAAAACACTTCTCTAAAGGAATAACAGTAAAACAAACCTTGGAGATAGTTAATACATAGCACTTTTTTGTCATTGGTCTCATTTTTCAAAGATGTTCAAATGTATCAGCAGGCCTCAATGAGCTTGGCTCTTTTCCACATCATATTGTGGCTTCTCTTGATAAAACAGAGACAATTCCCACATCAGATGGGTAGTATCGGTGTTTGACAGCCAGAGCTGGTCTAGAGAATCATTCCAGAACCATGTGGACCAAATGGCCTGCTTGGGAATGCTGCCAAGCCCTGAAACAATTTAGATGTTAAAGGAGTGACTCATTATATATCATCTAAGCTTCTTGATATTACAGTTCTCTTCTGTGATTCTATTATAGGACCAAAGTATTTCATGTAAATAGTAAACTGTTTGAATTAACAATTAAAATTGATGCTCAGTGGTCTGTGCAGAATTTCATATGCACTCCCAATGTCATTCAAGTGTGTGAATGCAACTTAATGCATAAAACTGAGAATTGTCTATTAATTTAATTTAATTTAATTTAATTTTTCGACTTGTTTGCCACCCACTCAGGAAAGCCCGACATTCTAAGATTTTTGAATGGGGATTTTAAAATGATGAACTATACTCATCTATGTGTGAAAATATATATTGAAAGAGTATAACAGGGTGATAGGAAAAGATCGGTGACTTCTTTTGTTTATGTTTCCATTTATTCTTTTTAAAGTAATATTATAACTATCATTTAGGTGAATTCTTTTAGAGAGAGGGAGTGATGGGGTGGAGGAGAGGCCATTTCCTATATATTATTTAATAGTTAATTTTTATTTAATATTCTTGAATGGAAGAGAGGTTTCATAGTCTAGGATAAAAATGTTGGAATTAAATGGGAAGCAAGGGCTGAAAGTAAACTGGAGGAACATAGAGGAAGAGATGGATTGAACAGAGAGCTAAATCAGTGCTGGGCTACATGACCAATTGTCCGACTCAGTATAAAACAGCTTCCTACATCTTTGTGGATTTATTTCAGGAGATTTTTAAAGGGCAAAAGTAGGAGTGACATCAATGATATGGTTATTACTGGAGTATAGGGTCTATTCTTTGATGAGTCGTCCAGATCAAGGGGCACTGATCTCAGTTGGGGTGCTAGCAAAATGGGGGAAGTGATTTAGCCTTCCTACCTGCTGCAGCAGCAAAGTGGAGGCGAGTTATATCAAACTGTTCATGCAATTTGCACAGGAAGGCAGTTCCCACAAGTTAAAGTGAACTGCAGTCATGGCTTGAGACTGCAACAGAGGGAAAGCTAAAGGCCCTCAACCTACAAAATCCCAATCCCCTGGCTGTTTCTCTAAAAGTTAGAGGGTTGGAAGTTTAACTCCACACCAATGTCCTCATTCACAACTATATGCTTTAAAAAGATTAGTGGATGAACTACAGTGGTACCTCACTTAAAGACCATAATGCGTTCCACTGGATTGCTCTTTAAGTGAGTTTGCTCTTTAAGCGAAACACCATTGTAAGTGACCAATTGTGACTTCTGGTATGTGTGGGGGGATTGTGAACCCCAATTTAGTTGTTAAGCAAGTTTTGGTTGGTTTTAGTTGTTAAGTGAGGTGACCATTCAGAGAAAATTCTGCTCTTTAAGTGAGTTAGTCTCTAAGCGAGGCACTCTTTATGCGAGGTTTTACTGTATTTCTAGCTATACTTGTTCTTTCTTCATATTTTAATTTGAATTCCATATTGATAACATTCAGCACTATTTAATCATTCCTTTAAAAATTCACTAAAATAGAACAGTAAGATTTGTTATAGAAAGAAAATTACAGTTGCTAATTAGACACTTTTAGTTTTGCTTTATAATCCCATATGCCCTGTGGATGGCTTGCTTTTTGAATCCTTAAACAGGTCCTTTTAAAATACTGATCTAATATAAAATAATTAACATCTTTCTTATTCAGGGATTTATTATTAATGCACATATATAACTGATATTAACTGTTTATACATACACCCATTATTATTGAAAGATAGAGATGGCTTTGAAATATAATAATAATAATAATAATAATAATAATAATAATAATAATAATAATAATAATAATAATAATAATAATAATAATAATAATAATAATAATAATAATAATAATAATAATAATAATAATAATAATAATAATAATTATTATTATTATTATTATTATTATTATTATTATTATTATTATTATTATTATTATTATTATTATTATTATTATTATTGGTGTGCAATCCGTCATGCAGTACCTGGGTCTCGTAACCACTTCGTAACCACTGAGCCACCACAGCCCCCTGAAATATAGTTAAATGGATCACTGGAGAATTTAGTCAAAAAGCCCCCCCCCCAAAAAAAAAAAAGAAAGAAAAGAAAAAGAGTTACTGAAAACCAATAAAGGAACATTCTGAATTTTGCATTTAGGTACCAGAGAACTAGGAGAACTGCACTAGGAGAAATTCTTAGTGCAGTGATATGCGCTGGGTATATCAAGCATACAATTTGAAACAGCCCAAGCTGAAGAAAGCAGAGCAGGAGCATGGTCTTCTATTAGAGCAAAGCAACAACCAAGCAAACTGGACTCATGACAAAGTCATCACTGACTCTGGCTCAAATGATCTAACTCAGGGGTTCCCAACCTAGGCCCATGGGTTGGATCCAGCCCTCGACACCAATTCCTTTGGCTCTCACCACCCGTGCCACTCCCAGAAGCAGAAGTAAAATGTGCATGCACAAAATGCGGCCGTAAATGACCCATGGCTGTCGTAAATGCATTTACAACAGCCGTGGGTGCATTTACAGCAGCGTTTTGTGCATACGTATGACATTTTACTTCCATTTCCAGATGGTAGGAACCACATGACCAGCCCACTCAACCATGTGACCAACCCATGCCCCAAAAAGGTTGGGAACCCCTGATATAAATGTTAATGAAATGTTTTTGCCTAATATAGCTGTAAATTAGAATGGAGTCCAATGCTTCAGCAGGGTAGGTTAAAACAAGGAAGCCCTTGGTATGTAGACTAAGCTCTACAAAACTGCAGCTGATAAGACCATCCAAGCATTGTAGTCCAAGCACTGGGTGAATTGGTCCTTGGCTTGAATCGTAAGCTGCTCATTCCAGATAAGGATAAATATTGCAAAATTTAGAGCTGTAGTTGGCAAAGCTAATGATCATGCTTACTCTGAGAATAATGCATATATAAAATTAATACAACATTTTAAAAATATTCTTATATTTAAATTAGATTTTGACATGTATCTGTTTTGTGCTACAGAATCTTATATTATTTATTATTCATCTCTGTGCAAAGAACACTATGGCATAAAGAAACATAAAGATGTTTCAATGTCAAGCTAATTCTGCCTAACAATCAAAACAACCATTTCCTTCCAATTTTTTAAAGCAGGCAATTTACATAATGTCAAGGTTAAAAAATTTCACAGCAACATCTGTGGGTCCTCTCCAGTTCCTGCACTCATGCACAGAATCTCTTTTTTCCCACAGGCTACTGGGCTCTTCCCTGTGTCCAACAACCACACAGTTCCATTACACAGTTTGAGATCCTTCTCCAGCTACACAAACACAAATACATAGCCAAAAAAGAAACAGATATACTGACAATGAAACAATGTAAAATTACTTGGTCTTCTTTAGTTTGTTTTCCCCAAAAGAATTAAAGCCAATCATCCCCTAACTATTTTTTTGAAGTGGTAGCCGTGTTATTCTGTGCAAGCATATTAGAGAGTAAACAAAATAACACAAAACAAAAGACGGGGGGGGGGGGGAAGCTGTGGCACCTTAAAGACTAATAACTCTTGTATTTTAATGTTAGCTTTCGTGGACCAAGTCCACTTCATCTTGGTCAACAAAAATTAACATTAAAATACAGGAGATAGTCTTTTAGGTGCCGCAGCTTTTTTTGTCTTTTGTTTTTTTTACTCTCTGATATTCCCTAACTAGGGGACCAGACATTCTCCATTCTTTTAGTGTTCAAGGAAATGAATACAAAGACGAATGAAGTAGTGAAATTCAGCTCTTTATTAGTGGGGTTTGAACACGGTTTGGATGGGGCAAAACCCGGACTTATATGCACGATAAACAGTAACAGTAACAATAATAACAAAAGCCCATTGGCTAACAGTGTGCACATTTTCGATGCACTTATTTGCATAATAATAAATACATGAGAAAAGATACATTCCGCTCCTGTCAGATTCTAATTTGCCCGCCATAATGAAATCTCGCGAGATTATGCTGTCTGGCGAGATTTCATAGCTGTCAAACAGGGACGCTGTTTGACAGCTTAGGAAAGCGCGGGAACATGGCAGTTTGAATCACCTTGACAGTGTAAGCAAAGTTAACATACATAACAATTCTTCATCAGCATTTTCACCTTGCTCTTTCAACCATCACCATTATAGGATAAGAAATCCTCCCCACTGTACTAAAACATGATTTATTGTCAAGTACGTACATGTGTGAATCATGTGATTTCATCTCTTGTAAATTGTGGCAAGCAGTAAGATCACACGCCATATGATTGTAGACCTAATTTTAACAAATGTATTCTAGATGTTGTTGAAACACAACTCCCCATTAGTTCTAGCCTGCATTCAGTTTTGAAGGATGATGAGAGTTGCCTCTCCTACTCTTACAGTAATATTCTAATTTCAAATAAATTAATCTGAAACTGGTGCTTTCCAAATCTTTATTTCACTAATCAAGATCAAATATGGTCTTTATTCATTTGAACAACATACTTAGATCTTGCAGTGTCCATAATCAAGGTTAATGTATGCTATTTCCATTACTCAATAGACAGTGCCAAACAGTATCTTTTTAAAGGAGCTGATGCAATGGTTTGGCAACTGAGGCTTTGCGATGGAGGAAAGCATGATAGAAGTTTAACAGTCCTAGAAATGATTGCAATTCAGCTTTACATTGTGGCCTGGATGCATTCCGCGCGGCCGTCACCTTGGATTCTGAGGGCATGATACCTTGGGGTGTAATCCTGTACCCCAGGAACTTCACCTCCCATGCCAAAAACACACATTTGTCCCTTTTGAGACGTAGACCAGCCCGCTTGAAACATGACAATACTCGATCGAGCCTGGCCGCTAGTTCGACGGTGTCCTTAGCAGTGATCAGGACATCGTCGAAGTATGGCAGGACTCTGGGCAACCCTTTTAAAATATGTTCTACAAGAGATTGAAATATTCCAGGGGCCGCAGTCACCCCGAACTGTAGTCTGGTCACCTTAAATGCCTCCTTATGTGTGAATATGGTCTGGGCTATGGCAGCAGCAGGAGACATAGTTAACTGTTAGTAAGCCTGGACAAGGTCAAGTTTTGCAAAGCAATTTCCTCCATGCAAGGAGGCAAGAAGGTGGCTTACCACGGGCACAGGATATGCGTTCGGGCAAATAGCTTTATTGTTTGTGCATTTATAGTCCACGCATATCCTGACCTCCCCGTTACTTTTCAAAGCAGTCACAATCGGTGTCTCCCACTCTGCGGAGTCCAGCGGCACCAGGATGCCCTGCCCCACCAGTTTGTCCAGCTCAGCTTCTATCTTCTCCTTAAGGGCAAAGGGTACCCGGCACGGTTTCATCCGGATGGGCCGGATGGCAGGGTCACATTCAAAGTCAACAGGGGGTCCTTTGTACAAGCCTAAACATTTTTGAACACCTCAGGATGTGCAGCACAAACGTCCCAGATTGGGTCAGAGTCTATTGCATGAATGCCAGATAGCTGGATCCCCAGGGGCTTAAACCATTGGGTCCCAATAAGATTGTTAGTGCCCTGTTTAACCACAACCAAGGGCAAGGTGGTGCATATATTTTTGAAATTAACCAAGAAATTACCCACTCCCAGGACTGGAACCTGGCAACCCTGCACATCCCGGAGGGAAGTCTTAAGGGATTTAAGCTTGGGCCGAGAGGCTGGGGAAACCCTCAATAACTCCCGCTGTGGAATTATAGAAAATGTGGTACCTGAATCCACCTCCATTCTGAAGGGGATATCTTGAAGGCTCAGGTTGGCATAGAAACGCTCACAGATGCTGACCACTTGGCACGGATCTGGCTCGGGTGACACCTTGGTGATGGATGCGTTGCAGTGATGTCCATTCTTGGCCTCAGGTGCTGAAGGTCTCCGCTTTCGCTGCCAGCATACCTTAGCTATGTGCCCTCTTTGCCCGCAGTTGTGGCATTCCGCAGTGTGGAATGGGCACTTCTTGTGGTCATGCCGGGCCCCGCAGCCATCGCACTTATGAAGGAATTTCTTCTCCCGATCGTCGCAGTGTTCTTGGCGCTTTCGTTGGACCGCTTGGACTTCACCCTCTATGTCACTGACTCTGATGAAGAGGTGGAAGCAGGAGATGCTGATGAGGATGAAGATGAGCATCGATGAGCTTGCACAGCTGAGTTGGTGGCACTGGTAGTGGAGTGGCGATGCCGGAAAAGCTTTACCCCGGACCGTGCGGCCTCAGATGCTACTGCCTCTTCTAGTACAGCCTTGAATGTTAGCATCTTCCTGATCATGAGGTGACATTGAGCATCTTTGTCCCTCATGCTGGCCAGCAAACGATCTCGGAGCACTTCTTCGATGTTGTCCCACTTGCGGCGGCATAATCTGCAATGGATTCACTAGGGCACTGCTCCCTTCTGTGAAAGGCCACCCTGGCTGGGAAGATCGAGACGTCTGGCTACAGGTGCCTCCTCAGTGCTGACAGGATCTCAGCGAGCGGCACCACATCCACATCCCGAGGAAGAACAAGGTGGGTGGCCAGCTCAAGCGTCTCAGATCCGCACTGTGCGAGGAAGCAGGAGCACTTCTGGTCTTCATTGGTGATCTTCTGCGATGCCATTGCATGGCGGAACTGACATTCGTAGACTGCCCATTTCTCTGGATAAGCTGGGTTGAATGGGCCGATGTTGCTGCCTTGTGGGGATGCCATCCCATCCTCATCACCAGTTTGGTGTTCAAGGAATAATGACGACTCACATTTAGAAGTGAAATACAGCTCTTTATTAGTGGGGTTTGAACACAGTTTGGATGGGGCAAAACTCAGACTTTTATACAGTACAAACAGTAACAGTAACAACAGTAAACAAAGTCTATTGGCTAACAAGGTGTGCACACATTTTAATCCACTTATTTGCATAAGAAAGATACATTTCGCTCCTGTCAGTTTCTAATTTCCGCGCCTCTCGAAATCTCGCGAGACTACGCTGTCTGGCAAGATTTCGCAGCTGTCAAACAGGGACGCTGTTTGACAGCTAGGAAAGCACGGGAACATGGCAGTTTGAACCGCCTTGACAGTTACATACACAATTATCATACATAATAAGTACCTAATGCCCTGGAGGAAAGGAACAAAATTTAAAAAGTTCTTCATAGGCTTGAGCAGTGGGCTCAAAAGAACAAAATGAAATTTAGCATGGATAAGTGCAAAGTTATACATTTTGTGGGGGTGGCGGCAAATGCACAGTTCTGAGATGGGGGATACTTGGCTCAGTAATACTGTGTGGGAGAAGGATTTAAAATTGTTGTTGATCATCAGTTGAATGTGAGCCAACTGTGGGATGTGGTTGCAAAAAAGAAAACAACACCCAAAAATTGCTATTTTAGGTTGCATTTATCAGAGGTATTGTCTCCAAATAGGGTTCTCCTCTATTTAGCACTGTTGGGGCCTCAACTTGATTAGCATATCCAATTCTAGATACCATACTTGAAGACGGATGCCATCAAACTAGACCAAGTTCAGAAGAGGGCAACAAGGATGATCAGACGGTTGGAAACCAAGCCCTATGTGGAAAGACTGAAGGAAGTGGCATATTTGGTCTTGAGAAAAAAGGATTTAGGAGAGATAGGACAGCACTTTTTAAAGTACATGAAATATTGTCATATAAAGGAAGAACATGATTTATTCTTGATCATGCCAGAGTATGGGACGTATAAAATGGGCTCAAGATACAGGATGTCAGATTTCAGTTGAGTACAGTATTAGGAAAAACCTCATCTGTTAGAACAGTAGAACGATGGAACCAATTACCTTGGGAGGTGGTAAGTGCTCTAAAGCTGGAGGCATTCAAGCAAAAATTAGACAACCATCTGTCAGATATACTTTGAATTCCTGCATTGAGCGGGAGGTTGGATTCAATGGCCTCATAGCCCCTTGCAACTTTATTGTTCCATGATTCTACTTTATTGAGACCCGCTTTATGACTATTACAGAGCCACTATGCAAAGTTTTATGGTGTTATGAAATGGCAGTTTGTCTGGTTGCAGTTACCATATACGATGGTGATAGAGTTTATTGTGTGTTGATTGCATTGATTATGAATGATTTTCCCAGATGAAGCTCTGTATGCATATTACATCTGAGTAAGTGTGGTTTAATGTTGTGGTAGCTAGTCATAACTGGACATACTTTTTCTGTATTTCTGAGTACACACTTGGACAGAAAATCTCAACTGGTCTGAGTAGTTTGGGAGCCTGATTCTCACCCTTATGATGACCATTTGGCCCTCCAAATGTTGGTGGCCTGCAAGTCTTGCAGTCCCTAGGTAGTTGTGCCTGTGATAAGGGATGTTGGGAGCTGTGGTCCAACAACATTTGGAGTGACACAACTGCTTACTCATGTTCTGAACACATTAACTTAGTTAGTGACTTTGTGTATACATTATGTTCCTTTTGTGATACAGGTTCTTTTCATCATCTTCTAATTGTTTATGCTAATTGTAAGTTTGCGTAACAGGGATTTGATATCTTTGTTGCATTTCTATTAGACAAGATATGTACTGCAAGGCTTTCAGTAGTTTTTCCTAACTTCTACAGGTAGCTCTATTAAATAAGATCTGTGCATCATGTAAGTGCCTCATATGTAAAACAGATATATAATATGAAGACTGCATGTAGTTCAATTTAATTCACACTTTTGATTGACAATATGATTTTTCATCAACATTTGCCATAGACATACAAAACAAGATCAGTCTTTTTCCACATACGATTAGCATCATTTAGCTCAATCATATTCCACATCATTGTTGAAATGTACTGTTAAAAGTATCTTGCAGCCAAAATTCCCTGACTGCTCTGCTGATTAATTAATACTTGGCATATGTCAAAACAATGCTGTTCCCAGGACTTTAGGTGCCAGAATTTTACTTAAAAGGAGTTAAACGATATCTGTGAAAAGCACATCCAGGAATTCTAAAATCACCAAATAGCTACTGCTTCTTTTAGTTATGATTGAGTATTTGCCAGGCTTTTGTTTGTAGTACACATTACATTTTATATCAAATAAAAGAAAAGCAGATTATGAACTTTAAATGAATGTAATGTACTGCAGTGGCTCAAGTTGCTAAGACGCTGACTGGGAAGCGGAAGGTCAGCAGTTCGATTCCCGAGTACTGCAGGACGGAAATGAGCTCCCGTCTTCATACCAGCTCCTGCCAACCTAGCAGTTCGAAAGCAAGAAATTGCAAGTAGATAAATAGGAACCACTTCGGTGGGAAGGTAACAGCGTTCCGTGCGCTCCGGTGTCTAGTCATGCCTGCCACATGACCACGGAAACGTCTGCAGAAGCAGACAGCGCTGGCTCTTTCGGCTTAGAAACAGAGATGAGCACTGAACCCTAGAGTCGGATACGACTGGCTTTCGAGCAAGGGAAATCTTTACCTTTAACCTTTAATCAATTTATTTCACCAAAAAGAAAAAAAAACTTTGGCCTCTTAAATAACATAAACAATGGGCTAAAGTAATACATATGTCCATATGATTTTATAATTAGCTCTCAGCTTACTGAAGACAGTAGTTTAAAAATTCATTCACACACAATACCCATAAAGAAGGCATACCTAGGTCATACCAGATTTGATGTGGGACAAGATGTTATTAGAGTTAATCATTTTGCTGAAAGGCCAGTTTCAACATCTGGACCTTTATGTGCCACTACACTGCAGAGCTCTGATGACAGCTCTGTTTCATGCTAAATTTGGTATTCATTATGTAATAACAAATGTGTGCTGTCAAGACAATTTTGACTTATGTTGACCCTTTGCAGAGTTTTCTAGGTAGAGAATAATCAGAAGTGATTTATCCTCCCCTTCTTCTTAGGAAATTCTAGGACTATACAGCTTACCCAAAGCCACATAGGTTGGGACATTTGGGATGCACATTGAGAACTGAACTCCCAACTGTGCTACTGTACATGACCAGCCACATCCTTCCAGCTCTCCTTCAGTCTGCCACTTAATGAAATGCTAGAGCCTTAATTACCTAGAATTCCATCCTTCAACCAACAATAAGTGTTATTGTTAGAATTTTCTTAGCATTATTGTCAGATTTCCCCTGTTTTTCACCTAAGTTTTGGGAGCTCTGGAGCTCTTTCCCAAAAGTACATTTCTTGTGGGGTTAAAGTGCCTCTTTGTGATGGACACAATAAATACAAGTTTTGTGTCAGTGAGGGTCATATCACTCAAAAGTGTGAAATTTGTAAGAGCTTTACCTGATCACTCTAAAATGGGGTGGCCAACCTACGGCCCACAGGCCGACCCTGGCCCATGGCACCATTTCATGTGGCCTGTTGCCACCCTTGCTGCTACTGGATACAGAAGCGGATGCATTTATGACAGCCATAAAATGCTCCTGCACATGAGTAAATGCGCCCCTGCATGCTGTAAATGCCATAAATGCACCTGTGGCTGTCGTAAATGACAGCTTTGGACATGTTTTATGACAATGTAAATGGCAGGAAGAACCACATGATTGGCCTGCTCAGCTGTCCAGGGTGTGTGGTCCAGCCCACAGCATGAAAAGGTTGGGAACCCCTTCTTTAAATAAAAAATAAATCTGAACTAAACTGCAGTTCTATCTGTGGGGGAAATCTGCAAAACCACCAATGCAGCTGGGATAAATTACAGTCTATCTTGGACATTTTACAAGAGGACAGGAAAGCCTTATGTTTATGTTTATTTGATTTATACCCCACCCTACTCAGCGCAGGCTGACTCAGGGCGGCATTACAATATGTCAAATATAGATACAACATGACAAAAACAAAAATACAATATAACAATAACAACTCAAAAATACAAGTACATAGCAATACATAGCAGCAAAAGTACAGTCTACAGTAGTACAAATAAATTACAAAATATAAGAAAATACACAGTAATGCCCTGTCAGGGCTCAACATCATAATATAACAATAACAATAATAATAATAATAATAATAATAATAATAATAATAATAATAATAATAATAATACAGTAAAAATAGCTATGCACTAGGATACAATATTCAATTCAAACAACATATCAATAGAAAACAATACCATGTCACAACACTGCAACAACCTCTCTGCCCCAACCACAAACAAGTCCGGAGACTGGGGGGGGGGGATAGCGACAGAGGCATTCGCCCCCAAGGAAGTCCAAGGCAATTACTGTGCAACAAGAAGAATATGGTTTATCAACACACCAGGTTAATTCCTCTGATCAGACAGTTTGGCTAAAGTTATAGCTGCAGGATTGACTTTAAGGAGGCATGCATATTTGCACTCCTGTAATATTTTTGGATGATTCCAAAGCTTGTATCAAGGACCAATCTCCCCTTTAATGAGAAGGTACTTACTCAACACTCAAAGAGATGAGCTTATGAATGACATATAAGAAGAAAACAACAGTCAAGCACATGGGCATTGCCCCTCAATAAACCCAACAACCATTTAGGCCAGGGGTCAGCAAACCTAGCTCTCCATATATTCTTGGACTTCCATTCCTAGAAACCCTGATCAGCAAGTGTACTGACTTGGGCTTCTGGTAATTGAAGTCCAAGAACACCTGGAGAGCCAAGTTTGCTGACCCCTGATCTAGGCAGTTTGGATAGCCATGATGTAGGTCCTACTCCTGATACAAATCATCATTGGAGCTATCTCAATCTTCTTGGCAGCCCACATCACAATATTTTAAAAATCAACCTCAACATTTCAAATACAAACCTTCTCCTGCCTGTCATAATATTTGGGTTAGCTTACTTTAATAGCTGCTCTGCTTACCTCTCTCCTTTGTCCTCAGATGGGAACACTCAGGGAAGATAGAGAGAGTCTATCAAGTCTGGTAGAAATCACTTTCTGCTCCCAAACACTCCAGCTTATTCATCTCTGATAGTGTTTCCAGGGAGTTAAATAAAAAGAACACAGTGCCACCATTCCCATTTAATGCAGTGCAAATTCCAGTAGACTGCACTTAGTATCTTACAATACTGTGTCAAATCCAACTAACAAATGAAAGGAATTTTATGCATTTTATTGGAAAAAAAAGAAAGAAAAGAATAGTTACGAAAAGGCAAAAGTGTACAGTAAAGGTTCCAGACAGTTACTCAGAGATGGATTTCTCAGCACAAAAGAGAAAAGGTATAAACCAGGGATTCTCAACCTGTGGCCCACAGCACCATTTCATGTGCCCCCCACCACCACCTCTACCACACCAGGAAGTCCCATGTGGTGGAGGAAGGGCAAAATGGTCCAGCTCCCCGAAGCTATCTGAGGGAGTGTGACCTGGCCTCCAGCTTTAAAAGGTTGAGAACTCCTGGTATAAACAGACCACAGCTCAAGATTGCCACAGCTTAAGTGATACAATGACTGCTGGCCTTCATAGTGTCCACTACCATTGTTGTGGAACATGCCAGACTATGGATGCACCTACTTCAAACATGGTTCCTCCACAACTTCAATCCCTTAAGGGGCCACCAAATGAACAGCCTTTGGTTGCCTAATGATATCAGGATGCAGCTATCCTGTTGAACAATGCACAATACTGTACCTACTTACCTGTTGATGAGAATGCCTTCTAAACATCCCTGCCCATTCATCATGGGCACAATGGGCACAAATCACAACTGGTGGAGAGCACACTGTAAGGAGAGCACACCATTCACAATTGCTGGGTTGCTTTGGAACATCTTTATCACATCATTTGTCTGGAGCTGTTAGTAATCTTCAAGGCATTTCAAGCATTTGATAAGGAGATGAAAGGTTGATAAGTTCAGGTAGCCACTGACAATACAGCAGCAATGTGTCATATTAACAAGCAGGGAGGCACTTGTTCATTGTTCCTGCAACTTATCATCACTGTCCAAATTTGGGGACGGTGTATTCTTCTTGTTGTGCCATATCTGATTCCGAATATTGGCAATCAACATGGTGATCAACCATGAAGACTGTCCTGGGAGCAATGTAATATAATAGCCTTCCATTCCTTCTCCATCGCAGCATGACACCTATATCACTGTTTCAGTTCCATGAATCACTTTCTGTTCCTGAGCCCTTTTGGCATGCAAAATCCTCATCAGCCACAGGTCAGTATTGATGAAGCTGCTGCCCTCCATCAAGATGGATTCAAGTGTGATTTCATCCACTTGGGGACTTTCAAACTTCCCTGTGGACTTCGCCACCTAAGGCTGCTAGTCCTTAGGGTTGTCAGGTTAGTTAACCACTGCCTGATAATTGGCATTGAGTTGCTGGCAGTATGGTCTACCCTATTACCATTGCAGGATAACCCAGAATGGTGTATACTGCACTATATCTATCCAGTAGCCATTGAAGCTTCAGGAGAGAACAACCAACTGGCAGAGTCCCTCAGTCAACTTACAAAACAGTATTCATGCAAATAGTGCAGTGTTGGGGCACTCCTCACCTGGATTTCTTTGCCATCCATCACAATTGTAAATGTCAGAGATACTACTCCTGGACAGGATGTGGTGTGAAGTCTCGTTCACATGTTCGCTTTGCACTGGACGGTCTACTTTACATGTTCTCTTCCCTCCTCTTGATCCATAGAACAATAGTCAAAAACAAGAGGAAGAGGATGTGATTCTAATAGCATCCCGGTGGTCAAGACAGATTTGGTTTACTCTGTTGACAATGTATGTGGACTTCAGGAAATTTCTACAAGTACTGAACTTAAGGGACTGTGGTGGCTCAAGTGGTTAAGATGCTGAACTCCATGATTGGAAGGTCGGAGTTCAATTCCCAAGTATTGCACGATGGAGTGAGCTCCCGTCTATGTCCCAGCTCTTGCCAACCAAGCAGTTTGAAAGCAAGAAATTGCAAGTAGATAAATAGGGACCACTTTGGTGGGAAGGTAACAGCGTTCTGTGCGCTCTGGTATCTAGTCATGCCTGCCACATGACCACGGAAACGTCTGCAGAAGTGGACAGCACTGGCTCTTCAGCTATGAAACAGATGAGCACTGAACCCTAGAGTCAGATATGACTAGCTTTCAAGCTAGGGTGACCTTTACCTTTACAGTGTATCAGAAGCCGCACGCTAAGGGCTATTGAAACCTCAACTGTTGCCCAAAAAGGACTGAGTTTGCATGACATTTGCAAAGCAGCGACCTAGTCTTAGCTGCTTACTTTTTTCAAGCATTATTTCAGGAGAGTAGTGCTGTCATCTGTGGTGGCATGACATCACTCCTCATATAAGTGAGCTTACTAGTCACCTCTGGCCTTTGTGTGATTCTTAAAAACCATGATGACAAAAGACAAGTTGCTTATCTGTAGCTGTAATTTTTAGAGTGGCCATATGTGAATTCACACATCTTGTCCTTTACACCTATATGTCACACTCATTTTATTTACATGCCCAAAACAGAGCCTATCTTTGTAGGGAGGGAAACTGAAGAATTAAGCCATATAGAAATAACCAGGGAGGAGGTCCTTCCTTTCTTGTTAAACTAAATGCTAACAAATCACCAGGACCAGATGGCATCCATCCACGAGTTCTCAGGGAACTTAAAGATGAAATTGCTGATCTCCTAGCCAAAATATATAATATTTCCCTCAAATCAGACTTTGTGCCTGATGACTGGAAGGTAGCGGATGTAACACCAATTTTTTTTAAAAAAAGGATCCAGGGGTGATCCAGGAAATTACTGACTGGTCAGTTTGACATGTGTCCCAGGTAAAGTGATGGAAACCATCCTAAAAGATAGAATTAATAGGCACATAGAAGAGAAGGCACTGCTAAAGGAGGGCCAACATGGCTTTTGCAAGGGCAAATCATGTCTCACTAATCTGTTGGAATTTTTTGAGAGTGTCAACAAGCATGTGAATAAGGGGGATCCAGTTGACGTTGTTTATCTGGACTTTCAGAAGGCTTTTGACAAGGTCCCGCACCAAAGGCTCTTGAATAAACTTACCAGTCATGGAATAAAGGGATAGGACTTATCCTGGATCAGCAACTGGCTAAGGGACAGGAAACAGAGGGTAGCACTAAATGGACACCTCTTCATAAATGATCTAGAAGTAGGAGTAAATAACAAGGTAGCCAAATTTGCTGATGACACTAAATTATACAGGGTAGTGAAACTGTGAGAGATTGTGAGGAGCTCCAGAGGGATCTCTTGACACTGGGGGAGTGGGCAAAACAGTGGCAAATGAGCTTCAACGTTAGTAAGTGCAGAGTGATGCATGTTGGGGAAAAAACAATTACATTTATAAACTGATGGGTTCTGAACACTCTGTGACAAACCAGGAAAGGGACCTTGGTGTCCTGGTGGACAGCTTAATGAAGGTGTCAACCCAGTGTGCCTCAGCAGTGAAAAAAGCAAACTCAATGCTAGGGATCATTAGGAAGGGTATAGATAATAAGTCAGCAAATGTCATTTTACCTCTTTATAAATCTATGGTGAGGCCCCATCTGGAATACTGTGTACAGTTCTGGTCACCATACCTCCAGAAGGATGTTATGGAGCTGGAAAAAGTGCAGAGGAGGGCAACCAGAATGATTAGGGGACTGGAACACCTTCCTTACCATCTGAGGCTGCAACGGCTGGGCCTCTTCACTCTTGAACGATGGCGTCTAAGAGGTGACCTGATTGAAGTTTATAAAATCATGCACGGTGTGGACAAAGTAGATAAGGAAAAACTGTTTTCCCTATCGCACAACACTAGAACTAGGGGGCACTCGATGAAACTTTTGGGTACTAGTTCTCAAATAAATAAGAGCAAGTACTTTTTCACCCAGAGGATCACTGATCTATGGAACTCCCTGCCAGAAGAAGTGGTGACAGCTGTCAATCTTGACAACTTTAAGAAAGGATTAGACAAGTTCATGGAGGACAAGGGTATCAATGGCTATAATTATGGATACTTAAGGACAACCTCTGGGTTGGAGAGATAGGCAGGATATCTCTCAATGCCATTTCCAGGGAATCCTAATCAGGTGAAGGCATCTGCTTGGGAATACCCTGAAGCAAATGGTGAGCCACTGTGTGTGACAGAATGCTGGACTGGATGGGTTGTGGCCTGTTCCAGCAAGGCTGTTCTTATGTTCTATGTTCTTATGTTCAATTGAGTGTTCCCCTTTTGGAGAAGTGCCAACATAGTAATCACCCTCATCCTGTTGGTAAAAGATCTGAGACCAATTATAGAATCAAGGAACTTATGTGTGATAATAACACATCTTGGCCTCTTTAATGTTTGTGCTGATGGAGAGTAATGGGAAGCAACAGCCAACAATGTCCTTCAGAAGGAGAGGAAGAAAGGGGAAGGATAGCTTCATGGTTTAACACCGCCCCCGCACAGGTCATTATGGACAAAGTACTGTCACACAACAGTAGTTCATTCAGGATGGTGTGTGAGGCAATGTTCTATTATTAATGTTCCCAAAAACTGGTGATGTGATATTCATGAACTACCTCATGAATACATTCTTACTGCAATTTCATTTTCACTGCAGAATCCTTTTATCATAAATTCCTTCTCTGATTGCAGACAAATCTCAATTACAAAAGCAATTATATTGACAGTCCTACACACAAGAAGTGACAACATATTTAATAAAAACTATTGAGGACTGAATTATTTAGAAAGATATGGAAAGGACAGGGCAAGCTATTGGAATCAATAGTAAAGGATTCTGGGAACTAAACTCCAATACATCTGGAAGATCTGGTCTCATAGGATTAAGTTAGAAATCCCCACACCTTTTAATAGGGCTATACTAGCAGAGGTACCCGCTTCGCTAGGTAGTGCAGCCTTACTTGCCCTCTGCATAGTGGCCGCCTATGGTGGCCTTTCCTCGCCTTGTGGTGCAGTGGCGGGCACAGTGGCAGCCTGCGACGGCCTTGCTTCTGTGGTTTCACCCACCTGCAGTGGCCTTGGCTCGGGTGCCGGTGCTGTGACGTACCTACCTGCCCCCCATGCAGGACCCTGATGCCCATGCAGGGCCCACATGAGAACCCCATGTGGGACCCATATGGGACCTTCACCCACCCGCCCCCAATGCCCCTGCCATCCCCACCACATATGACCCCCACCCCCGCCAGCCCCCCAACATGCTTGGGAAGGGCTACTAGCTGCTGCTCTGGTTCTCTGGGCATCTGTGCAGCGGGCCTGACTCTTTCTTGGCTGAGGCTTCTCGGAGGTAGCGGCTCCCATCGGCTCTCCTCCTCCGGCATCCGGGTCGTCCTCCTTGTCTCCCTGTCTCTGGGCTTCAGCTCCGGCATCTTCGGCATGGTGGTGGTGTTTGGCTCCATAGCAGCTCTGGCTTCCAGGGGGCGGGTGCAAGGTCGGATATCTGGCCTGGAACTGTCCCCGGTGCCTTGTAGGTCAGCATGCACCACGCATGCATGCTGGGATTCTGGGCAAGTGCAGCCTTGGCCTTGGTGCCACACCTCCGGACACTGGGGGCATCCCCTTTGTGGCCCCTTTTCGGGGTGAAGGTACCCCGATCATGCTGCCATTACCCCATGGAGTGCGAGGTAGGCGGGGCTGGCATTGTCCGGGTGAGGGGTGCAGGTCTCATGCTGTGTGTTGGTAACATACAGCATGACACCTTGATTTTAGTTATATAAATAAAATAAATATATTCATATTGGTATTTTTAGCTCTGCATTATGGATAGTGACTGGCAAGGTATCTATAGAGGTTCAGGTAGGAATCTTGACCATAATGTCAGGGACTGAACTTGCATCTTTCATTAGTAAACCGAGTTCTTGGCAGTGAGATGTGGCCTATTCTCTTCACTCCAATGTATAATATATATTATATATTCTAATTTTTGCTTTATGGGTTCAAGCTTACTTTGATTAATGCTCCTCATCATTGGCTTTTTGCCTTGCTTTGTCTCCTTTCAGTGGGAGCGTCCCCTTTGTGGATTGATTTAGGGGGTGTACCCCTCCCCATGGGGCTTGACACCCCCGCAGTGACTGTCTCTTTGGGCCAAGGTACGTATGTGCCGAGTTTCAGTGCGATCGGTGCAAGGGTGTGGATTTGTATAAGGAACATACAGCAACGGACCTTGATTTTAATTATATAGATAAATAAAAGTAATTTTCCAAAATTTGCTTACAGTGTCATTAATTGTGAAGAAAAACATCTATTTTAATTCTGAAATGTTATTTTGTATATTTTCTAAACTTAAGCTGTAGCCCACATAGGCTTTTTCTACCTTACCTTGAAGATGACCGACCATATGTGTGAACTAGAGTTTATGCATATGTAAACTGGTCTCTAAATACTATCAGAATAGCTTGTTCCCACTTTTAGTGGAAACTAACACAACATCCCTTTTGGAAATTGTTTTATTGAATAACACCAGATTTAGCTGAATAGAGTAGTTAACTATCAGTCTCATGGTATACCTGCCACTTTATATTCTACAATGCATTTGGTGATATGGACTTCAGTCTATGAATGCTTAGACCAGTCAGTGATGGCGAACCTTGGCACTCCAGGTGTTCTTGGATTTCAATTCCCAGAAGCCCATGTCTCTGTGAATCCACATAAATGGGTTTACTGTGCATATGCCTGTGTGGATTCACAGAGACTTTGGCTTCTGGGAATTGAAGGCCAAGAACACCTGGAGTGCCAAGGTTCGCCATCATGGGCTTAGGCCATTCAAAATGTTAGTCTTCTCAGGCAATGTGAATCCTCTTTTGGTTTTGTTGCAACAAGCTAAGAAGTCTGCTCCTCTGGAACTAGTCTTCTGGTACTTTTTCCTCTCTCAGAAATTCTATTTTCTTAGGTCCCTAACTACTGGGGACATTAGTTCTTAAGGTATTGCATATATAACTAAGCAACAGAAAAAGCAACCAAAGAACTTCCAAGCTTACTCTGCCTTTCAAATTACAATTTCCAGTTAAATCATGCATTCATATTCTTCTGTTGCAGAGAATGGTTTGGACTTAACAAGTTATTGCTCTGAATGCTGCTTGTTCTGTTCCAGTGGTGATTCTCTTTGCCTTCAGCAAATAATCACACACAATTTGAGGCATGTGCTCCTTGTTTCTCTGTGGAATTATGCACCAGGCAGCCTCCTGGGAGTGCCACCTCTATGGCAAGAAACGTTCATGCTTTTTACGTATCATGATTCCCAGTCGACTCATTGGAATTTGGTAGTGACAGTAGAGATTCATGTGGAAAGCATACTAAAGCTAAAGCAGTGTTTCCCAACCTTTGGTTTTTGGACTTCAATTCCCAGAAGCCTAAGTCAATTCCCCAAAGCACTGATTAGCCAATGTACTGACCTAGGCTTCTGGGAATTGAAGTTCCTCTGTGGTGTGTGGAAACGCTGAGCTAGAGGAATGTATGGTCAATGGACTAGGTATCATTTAGCGATAATGTAGGGTCTCTCATTTTAAATGTCATGACATCAAGAATCTGTCAATATTCTCATACCATAAATCCCTTCTATCTATATCATAAAGCACCTTGCAGTGCCAGTAAGGGATACATTTCTGTCTTAACATACTGTTACTTCTTCATAATGAGATACTAAGGGTTCTAATTAATCAAAGTTGACAAATCTGGAGCAAAGCTTCAGTGAAATGGATGGAACTCTAGAACTCTTAGCAGTGGAAATTGCAGTTCTGCACAGAAATTAGGATCCTAACCCTGTATGAGCTTGGCTTGAATTAAAAAGCCTCACAGCAGCTAAGAAAGGTAGATTGAGATTGCAGCTGTTACCATATTAAAATAAACAACTGGGCAATGCACATAACAGAATGTGTGGAATAGTTGTCTTGTGAATGCAGTGAATGACTGCAATGTATTGTGCTTGTACATGAGAAGATTATTCACGCTTAAAGTAGTGGGTGTGGACCCTCCCTCCCTCTCCCTCCTTCTCCCACTCTCTCTCCCTGAAAAGAGTTACTTTTCTATGAAGAGAGTATTCCTAGTTCTGTGACATTTATAGCACCACTCTTATGCTGGCACTGAATGATATCAGTTTTCTATTAGCACAAACTCCTGCTTTGATTTGCAAGCTCTATCCTTATTGGACAAGCTCATTTCACTCAGTTAAGTTTATTTTTAAACCTGGTCAAATAGTGCTCTGTGGACATAAAGCCACTGTAGAAACTGTTCTTCCTGGAAAAGGTTCTCCCGGTCGAAAGCTGCTAGTGTCCCAGAAGTAGAAATATGGCCCCAAATGAAGAATTCTACTATGGAAAAAATGGTAATTGTTTATCCTTCTTTACTTTGAATACATAACCTGGAAAATCTGATATACTAGAGATTGACATAACACAGTCTAATAGAAAAAATTGCTTAAATCTCAGTGCATTCTGGTTATACTTACAGCTATTTGCAAAGTTCCCCGAGGAACTTGGTTTCTCTAGTTAGTTTGAGCTTACCGTAAATTTAATTTGCATTATTTTGAGATGAATATTTTAACTCTCATACAGATTTCAAAATGAGTTCTATTGTATTTTCAGTATTTAGCTTTTACTATTGCAATCCTAAACGATTTTGGGGTATAAATCTCATAGAACTCAGTGGAACTTCTGCACTAGGGATACAAACCCTTGAAGCCAAGGGTTAAGAATTACATTTTTTTCATGGACAGGATATTATCTTGTGGCCTTAACTGATGGTAGTACACAAGTTATCTTTTCTACTACTCAGGTAGTCCTTCTGTGCTTGCTTGGCACTTGTGTGTGCCTGCTCTGCTTGTTAAGGGGAAAGAACACTGATTTTGCATGATCTACATCAGGCATTTTTAATAAATTGAAATGAAACCCCACAACATGATAAAGAGGGGAATGCTTTACCTTGCTCCTTCCTGGAGTTATAGATTCTCACGGGGCTTGAAAACTCCTAGTTATCTTATTCTGCCAAGACAGTCTACATCAGGGATTTTCAACCTGCGGCCCATGGGCTGAATGCAGCCTGTGGCACCATTTCATGTGTGCCCTCACCGCCTCCACCATACCAGGAATTGCTATGTGGTGGAGGAATGACCGTACAACCCCCAAAGCTGTCTGAGGGAGCATGACCCGGGACCAGGCTTAAAAAGGTTGAGAACTCCTGGTCTACATCAATGTTAATGAGGAATTTACCATGTATTTTTCCATGCCTATTTTGAATGACCTTTTACCAAGAAGTCTGTTTAGAAAAAGAATGGTGTATTAATACTTTCCTGTTATTAAATATTAATTCCATGTGGACATTTAGGAGTTTAGCCTTGTAATTCCTCCCCCACAATTAAAAATGTAAGCAAGTCTAACTTTTCATGGAAGGTATATGTAACTGAAGGGAAGTTAGTAGCTTTTCCACATACTGAAAAGTTTTCACTGTGCCTGTGGAGTGTCCTGCACTTAACGGCCTAAGGAAACTTACTTCATTAATAGACAGATCACTCCTCTCTTATGATCTGAGATAGCAGCCATATTATTCCTATTATCCCTACAACAAATCCAGTTCCCTTTCCCCCCACATTTGCTCTCAACATCTCACCTGATGAAGGATGCTGTTCCCAAAAGCTTGTGTACTTTGTATGGCTCTGCATACATTTTGAACCTTTTAGGGGGCTTATAAAGATATCACCTCAATATGCAGTTTGGAATTATTTTAAAGCTATTAATTTCCATGAAGTATGTTCATTTCCATGAAGCTTTTTTAGTTGATCAACGGTAAATTTTAGTTGATCAACTGTAAATTTTTGTCTCAGTGGATATATTTCCCCCCCCTCTATTTTTAATGATGCTTCACAATAAGTATTTTGCTTTCTTAAATAATTGCATCTGGTAAATGTTGGGATTGTTTTCTGTGTAAATGTTGTTCTGAAACTAAAGGAAAAAAATGTTCCAAACTCTCTATGTACAATTCAGTGAAGAAAAAAATAACCATAATTTTGTTGCACCTTTTTTTTTCAATAGCTTCCATCAGTATTTGGTTTGCATGTTGTGACCAAGTATAGCTCAATAAGTGATGTACAGTATCTGGCTGCAGAGCCAGAAGTCATAACCATGCCTGAAGGGAGAAGAGCCAGCCTGTATGGCTTTGAGCAAGCTGCACAGTTCTGGGAGGTCTTCTGGAAAGAAAAGAAAAAAGAAGCAATTAACCATCTCTGGATATTCTCTACCCAACAGACCTTGAAATAGGTTGCCATAAGTCTGAAATGACTTCAAGGCACATTTATTATTATTATTATTATTATTATTATTATTATTATTATTATTATTATTATTATTATTATTATTATTATTATTATTATTATTATTATTATTATTATTATTATTATTATTATTATTATTATTATTATTATTATTATTATTATTATTATTATAACCAAGGACCTAAGAACTGTTAAGGTAACATCTGAGTACCCCGTATATATGCAGTTCCTAGCAGAGTTGTTTTTTGGAGAGTTAGGATGCTCAAATCCAATAGATCCAAAATTTCCAAATATCTAGGGAGTCCTTTAGTATTGCTCCAAGGGCATTGATCACTATGGGTACAGCAACAGATTTCTTCTTCCATAGACACTCAACTTCAATTTGCAAATCACAATATTTTGTGATTTTCTCCAGTTGTTTGACTTCAATTGTGCATCTCCTGATATAGCAATATCAATAAGCCAGACCTGTATTTTCAACAACAGTTATATTAGGTGTGTTGTGAGTCAGATGTCTATCTGTTTGAATTTTAAAGATAATTGTGCTTTTTCTAGATTTCCAACCTGCTTGGTCCATATTACATTTTCATTTTCATTTATGCTTTTTATTATATTCCCATAAGCTTATTGTCTTTGTTGTTCACATAATGGTAAGGAAGTAATAGATTCTTGAATTGTGCTTAAGACCATCTCAGCATATGTAGTTCATCTAGGGCATATATAGTTCATCTAGGGCAGTGATGGTCAACCTTGGTACTCCAGGTGTTCTTGGACTTAAATAGCCAGAAGCCCAAGTCAGTACTCTTGCTGATCAGGGCTTCTGGGAATTGATGTCCAAGAACATCTGGAGTGCCAGGGTAGGCCATCACTGACCTAGGGTTACTTTGGGACTTGTATGTGGCTCTGTCACAATTTTCTTCCTCCATTCTTTTCTTGATTTGCTTCCCACACTTCTATGTGGGAAAGCCAGCCATTCAGAGGATGGCTGGATAAACCTGAGGAGGAACCTTCTCTGGAAGAGCAGATTGGAGCAGTCTTTACTAACTTCTCCAGGGACATGTAAATATACCTAGCCAGCTCTGCTCAAACAGTCTTGAATGAGGTGTCACCCATCCTTAAGAAAAAGAAGGCAGTGTGAGGGGATATCTATATATTTTGGTGGAGAGGATCATATTTGTCAGTAAGAAATAGCTTTGTCTGGAAGCAGTTAGTAGTAATGAAATGCTTTGGAGGGTGGGTTCAGTGAACTCTGCTGTTTTTACACCAAACTATTTGTTTAGTTTCCAGACAAGGAAAAAAGGACCAGATTTGTACCAAGATACCTCTATATGGAATATTTTATCTAACATTTCCTTCTTCTTCTTGTAAATTAACAGATATTGATTTTTTTTACTAGAGTGATATTCTGCAGTCACATCCAATTTAAAGAATACATATTTTCTGTGTTATTGTATGGCAGGAAATCAATAGACATTGCCATGGATACTAAATTGTGAGGTGTTTGTGTAAAATAGATACAGCTAATAGAAATTGAGTCATTAAATTGAGTCATTATAAAAAACAGATTTCTATTTTTTTTATATAAAAAAAAGAGGTGGGGAGGTGCTTGGCCCCAGTGGCAACATTATCAATGATTCTGTTTTTAAATGACATCTTGATTCTTGATTTAATTTGCTGTTAATTGAATCAGTACCATTGCTTAATTGAGTCTCCCATTGCTTTTCTCCCACTTGGGTTAGGGGTCCTCAGTTTTTATTTCGATTAAGGTGGTGGTGGTTTTATTGTCTTATTGGTGTCTGTTTGCTTTTTAATAGTGTGAGCTGCCCAGAGCATACCTGTCAAGCACAGCTCCGGAGATTACGGGACCTGCGCAGAACGTTTCTTCACAGATCCATTCTACGCATGCTTAGAAGGCTTTTACACATGCGTAGAACGGACCTGTGCAGAACCGTTCTGTGCAGCTAACTTCTACACATGCCTAGAAGGCTTCTACGCATGCGTAGAAGGCTTTTACGCATGCGTAGAACGGACCTGCACAGAACTGTTCTGTGCAGCTTACTTATACAATGCGTAAAAGGCTTCTACGCATCCCCTTCTACACAGAAGCCTACGCATGCGTAGAAGGGTTCTACGCATGCATAGAAAGGACCTGCGCAGAAGGGATGTGCAGTAACTCCTTTCCTTGCTGCCAAATTATGGGGTAGCGGCAGCTCCGGGTGGAAAATGGTGAAAATTGGCATGGAAATATGGGAAATCCCAGCCAATCCGGGATACTTGACAGGTATGGCCCAGAGTAGGAGTGCATCCCAGATGGGCAGGGTATAAGTCCAATAAAAAAATGTATGAAAGAATTATTGATGGTCTTTTTTTCATCAACAATTTTGTTATAGGTTTCATCTTGTACCTCCAACTATGTTCTTTAATGGAAATATCATTGTATACCTCCACATCAATCCCATCAATTTTCAGAGTGCCAGGACCAGCTTGTTTTAAAAAAGCCATTACCTTCAACTTATCTCCCCAATTTGCAAATTTAACCAAAACATTTCTTTGAACAGTTTTTCCCCATTTCGACCCCAAACCTGTATGCGCTTACAATATCCTCATTAACAAAATCTTTCCCCATTTTCAAATTATTTAGCCAATCCACTATTCTATCCCTTAGCTGGTCTGGTGATCTTTCCATTATATGGCATATCACAATATTCTGTTTTCTCATCAATTCTTCCATGACATCTATCCTTTTTTCATGCTCATCCACTTTCATCTTATTCTCCTTCACCTCTTCCTGTGTCCCTTTTATTTCCCCTTTCATCATTTTCAAATCATTTTGCATCAATTTAATATTTCCCTCTAGTTTTTGTAAACTTAAATCTACTTTTTTGGAATAATCCGTAACCATTATAGCCAATTTGTCCTGTTTTTTCAAAAATCTCATTTTTATCTTTCACTCTTGCTTCTTCCATCTTTTCAAATTTCTGAAACAATTTACCAAGTTCCACCATTATTTGGGTCTGATCATATGGCTCAGGCAATGATGATGTTGATGATGATGATGGAGGGCCTCCACAGCTGCTACTTTATCTTTCTTCTTAGGTTTCACCACTGGCTCCTCCTCCTTTCCCTTTCCTCTTGTGCTTTTATCCATTGTGGTGGCAAATGAAAAATTCCAAGCCACAACACTCTTGTCTCAGGCAAACCCCTCCAAACTTCAACACAGCAAGTCTCCTTTCTTCTGCTGAATGACCCAATATAAATTCCCAATTTCTTCAGATACTTTGTACGTCCGTCAAAGGGCAAATTTAGATGTTCCAATTGCAAAAATATATCCCAAAAAACTCAATTGAAAAGCCAAACAAGTGTATATCCAAATAAACTAATGAGGAGAGGGAAAAGGAAGTCACAAAAATATATCCCAAACAGTCCAATGCTGGAGGAGAAAAAATAAAAATTTATAATCCTCAATGAAACAGGGAGAAACTGTATTTGTAATATTCAGTGAAGCAGGAAGAAAGATCAAGCCAAAGTAACAGTAACAAAATCCTTATGAATGTGGTGTAAAACAAACCCACAGTAAGATTGTATCCTTTCACAGCCCCAAGCAAAAATATAAAAGAAGGAATGACTTAACTGTATCCATATACTGTGATCAACTCCAACACCGAGCAAAGTCAGAGGAGAATCAAGAAAAAAAGGAGAAGATGCAAACACATCAGGAACCAAAAATTATATTCCAAATCAAGCCTCAGGAAGAATCCAAGTCCGGCTGTGCTAATCGCTTTACACAGTTACAGTTACAATGTCGCCTTAGATTGTAAATAATGGCCAGTAATGGTGATATCTGGGTGGCTTCCTTCCACTCTCAAGTTGATCCGAGTGCCCACCTCCACACAAGGAAATCCAGCCAATTCAATATAGCTCTTAAACCACTCCACATTTATCTCCCTTTCCTTTTATTGCTGTTCCCTTCATTGTTCTCCACATTCTTCAGCACCCAGGTCAGCTTTCTTCCCCTTCACTTAACTTTCATTTTTAAAGTCACTCTCCGTCATTACTCCTTCTTCCCCCGTTCTCAGATTTTCAGATCACTTACTTGCGTTTTGATGTAATCAAAAACAGTGGTCTCTCATCTCTGCTGCCACTGCTCCTATGTTTTTTTATCCTTATTTTCCTTGCGGATCAAGTATTATTCAACTATTATTCAGCTATTATTCACCAGAACTGGCGGAAGAAATTCTGGGTGGCCCCGTCCATCCAAGTTTTTAAATAAATTACTCCTAATTTAGGTGCAATACAGGGCTTTCCCCCTAGCCACGCCCACCATACCATGCCCACAGAGTAGGTAGTAATTTTTTTTTGACCCCACCACTGATTCCATGCCGTTATTCTCAATAGCAGGCACAGGACTTATTTTTCTTAGAAATTGTATTAAAAATAATTTAAGAGTAACTTAACTTAATTAATTTCCTTTTGGCTTTCCTCCAATCATTCTTTCTCTATAAACCATCTATTTTAATCAGTAGCATTTCTGACAAAACCTGTTCTCCATATTTAGCTATATCATGATAATTAAAATACAGGACCAAGAAGGAAAGAAATATAGATGGATAAAGTATTATATCAAACATATATAAAGCAACAGGAAAACATTTTAGTAACTGTTGCAATGGCTCTCAGGAGTTGGAGTGGCTGGCCGCAAGTAAGACACATGAGACAATCATGCGGTTAAGTCCAGCCCCCATCTGGGTCGGGTGGTACATATTTATTGCCCTGCCTTGGGGTGGTGCGTGCCTAGGATGTGCGTGACCCCACAATACAGAAGGCTTGCATACGTGACCTCTTACGGTGGCTCAGCTGCCATGCCGGTTATTAGGAAGGTACCTAGGTGTTAATTGGACAACTCGCAACTGATTACCTTGGGTTGGCGAAGCCCATTGTTCCTGCCCTAATCTCAGAGTCCATGTGTATTGACTCCGGGTGCCTAATTCTTCTGCAGTCTAGCGCGGTTTATTTGCCCAACCTAATCCGCGGCCAGAAGCGGAGGATTGTGTATTACCTTAGAGTCATCACCTTTTGACTTTTGCCCTATTTCCACCATAGCCGCCAGTCATGGCTTTATGAATTGCCCCCCAAACTTGCTAACTAGCCCAAACCCCAATTGCCTTTCCAGCAAAGCCCGGTTGGTACCCAGCTGTGTTCGAGCTGAGCGAACCCATCGGGAAAGGTTTGGCCAATTTATGAACGCGGGCAACCCACAAGTAACTAATTATTCAGTCTCCTCTGGCGTTATATATTTTAATATTCAGATTGAGAAAAGGAGTCTTGTTAACAGACTTAGATGGAGTAACCAAGATTTCTGATCTGCATGTTTTTTCTTTGGGTGTGTTTGCCTTAGTCCAAAGATAAGGTAGAAAAACGAATGGTATCTTTATATATTCAGGAACAAAGGTTGCAGATTTAGCTGCTATGTCTTATATGCATGACTACCAACATGTGGTAGCCTTTTCACCAAATGTTTCTTTTGCTCAGAGTGTTGGGAAACACCTTTCCCATTAGTGACCACCTTTTGTGTATTTTGCACATTATGGACTTAGCAGAACATTCCAATGGAAGGATTTCCTTCTCCCTGCAGACCATTTAAAGTTGGGAGAAATGTCTCCAGAAACAATCTATTGTTGGCTCAATGGACTATTAAGAGCTATTAGCTTTACCTTGTTGAACATTAGTGATTCAGCTTCCTGCATTTTTTGAATTTGATTGAATTGTCCATACAAATTTTTGAATTTCTTACCTGAGTGACTGTTGGTTAGAGAAATTTCTGCTTTGGAAGTTGCTTATTGAAACTTCTATTCTGTTTTTTGCCAGAGTTCATATCTATACTGTACACTACAGTAACAATCACAGTTCTTATTATAGGAATAATATTTCCCCGGAAAGTTTCTAATACTGTACTGTATTCTCTAAAGGAGACTAGAGGCAGCAGCAAAAAGCCATGCATAGTTGTTTAGATGACTTTGGGTAGTTACAGAACAGAGACTCCACTACAACATGACAGCAGGGAAATTTTTTTAATAGGTGAAAGAATGCTTGGGGTTTTATTCCCAGGTGCAGTGTTTCTCTGTAGTACCGTAGCAATTTGGAATTCATTTCTAGTCAATGAAAATACAAGAATTGCCTTTAGCAATTGCATATTTGAGAAGTGTTTTGTTTCATACAGGTTTTCTTGGCATTAAATGTACGCATGTAGGTCATATAATTTGTGATATATTTTTGCTATTTTTATTAAATGTGTAACAGTATATAAGAATTACCAATCCTTTACAGCAACATTATTATAAGATTTCCTTGGCATTAAATATATGCCAAGAACACCTTGTCATAATTTTACAATTCAGCTAAAAATTGTGATATCTGTTGAGCTAAAGCACACTTAACTCTGGGTTGATTTGTGCTCCAAAGATGGTGACAGAACCTAGTTTCCCTCACATAACTGTAGGAAAAGCATGTCATATGATCAATATTCTTAGTTGAAGTTAACGTCACAAAATTATATCATATAATTATAAATTGTATTAATATTTTTTGTTCTGGGTGGAATAAGGTGGATCATAACATGTGAAATACTTTGCTGTAATCATGTTGAGTTATATCTAGCTGGAGGGTTAGTGATCCAGTATTGCATCCTTTACTAATTCGACCATGCTGCATCTCAGATTCTTCAGTCCCAGTTATCTTCAGCTGTTTTTCCACAAGTGTAAAAGAGATGAAGGGAACGAGTGAAAATTACTTTCCTCTCCTTCACAATAACAAAGACCACTGCTGGATCAAAAAGATTTTGTAGTAGACAGAAGGGCATTTTGGGTGCAGTCCATTTTATTGAGAAGTCTATTAAAAAGCAGACAGCATCAATTAATCAGGTTTACTAAAAAAAAAAAAAAACTGATGGAATCATGGCTACCATGATATCATTACCTGATGCAAGATTACAAATATATCAGAGAAAGCTAAGATGGACTTTAAATAGTCAACAATAAATCAACCCTGGCTGCTCCTTGGAAGGACAGATACTGAAGCTCACATACTTTGATCATCAAATGAGAAGCGAGGGTTCATTGGAGATGAAGATGGGATGGTTAGACAGTGTTGTTGATGCAGTGGGCATGAATCTGGGCACTCTGGAGGATGGTGGATTGCAGAGGAGCCTGGTATGCTATGGTCCATGGGGTTGCAAAGGGTCAGACTCAACAAAGTATAAATACATTAATTATACTTTATAATTTTACACAAATCAAACAGCAAATCTTTTGTTTCTTTTCAAACCTTTTTATTAAATGCAAATACTACTTTGTTTGTGGAATATTTTCTAGAGATATTTTTACGCAGTCTGTGAAATCTTTCTAGGGTGGTATTTGCCAAGAACAACTAAAACAGTAAGCATCCTACTTTTAAAGAACATTGTAATGGGTTGAAATATCCCTTTCTCACTAAACTCAGCTATTTTAAATTAAGGCTTATTGATGTCTGTAACATATGCTTCTGGTTAACTCTGTGCAGTTTTGCAGACAAAATATGTGAATAAATCGTTCTATGGTTAAATAAAAATGAAATATTCCATGTATAAAGGTAAAAGTTTCCCTTGTTCGAAAGCCAGTCGTATCCGATTCTTGCTCATCTCTTTTTCAAAGCCGAAGAGCCAGCGCTGTCTGCTTCTGCAGACGTTTCCGTGTTTTCATGTGGTAGGCATGACTAGACACTGGAGTGCACGGAACACTGTTACCTTCCCACCGAAGTGGTCCCTATTTATCTACTTGCAATGTCTTGCTTTCGAACTGCTAGGTTGGCAGGAGCTGGGACAAAGACGGAAGCTCATTCCATCCTACAGTACTCGGGAATCAAACTGCTGACCTTCCGCCTCCCAGTCAGCGTCTTAGCCACTTGCAAGATATTTGTGTCATTAATAATATATCCATATTTGTAAATATATAACACATAAACATGAAGGACCAGATTCACACCTTGGAGATGCTGTTGGACTCAGCATTATTCGTAGAAGATGATATGACTGCTGTGGACGTACCTACTGGTATCTTTATTTAGCTTTCATTGGTGTGACATTTACACCTCTTCCTAGAGAAGGCAGATTTGTACATAGTGACCTTTTTCTTAATTGCCTTCAGGTTAGATTAGCATAACCTGCTCTATGTGGGGATGCCCTTGAAAAGTGTTCAGAAATTGTAGCCTAATACAAAATGTGGTTGTAGCCACCATATCTGTATTTTTCTTCAACCTTTGAGTTTTAGAATTTGTTTTTAAAAATAAGCTTTTAGAAGTGTTTTAAAGCTGCTTTTAGGGGTGTGTGGCTAAGATGCTGCCGGGGTAACATGTATTCTGATCAGCTCGCGCTATTAATGTGATTTTAATGTGGTAATTAGAAACGATTTGGAGACAAACTTTCAAGAAAAGAGCTGCCCTGAAGTCCTGGATGCTTTTGATTAAGTTTTTGGGTGAAATCGAGGTCGGAGTTTGGAGATCGGGCGGTGAGTGAAGCGCGGCGCAGGCGGGGCTGAACAAGTTGTCCTGAGGCCAGATGGGACCTCAATCATTCGGAACTAAAGAGGGGGGCTTCGGAGCTCTATAATAAATCAAACCTAATGGCGTTGGACAAGGGGTCATGGAGTGGATGGAGGAGAGAGCCCGAGGAGATTAAGTAAGTCTCGAGAGTGGAAGTTGGAGGTCCGAAGGAAGAAGGAGGAAGGAGTGGAGGGTGTGTGTGAGAAGGAGTAATGGCAGCGAACTTTGTAAAGATTGAAAGTTAGAGAAAGTACAGAAAGACGACCCAGAGTTAAGGCGACAAGATTGGAGTGGTGGTTCTGGAGCTGGATTCAAGGAGTGGTGGTATTTGGATGGAAGGAGAACAGAAGTGGAAAAGGAAGGATTAAAAGAAAGGAAGGAGGTGAAAGAAATAAGGAGAAAGAGGGTTGCTGAAGTGCACCGGGCTCATTGAGTGGAAGTGGTCCTTGCTTGGAAACCGCCGAGGTTTGGATTAAGATTTTTCTTTTCTTTTTTATATACATTTTGGAACTGAATAGTTTGCTCTCCATAACGGAAAAGATTTTTATTATTATTATTACTATTATTTTTTCTTTGTTATTCTCCCTGGATCACCATTTGAAATTGGTTGGAACACTGATTCATCAATTTAAAGTTGAGTTTCGTCTTCACTTTTCGTTGGTTGGAACACTGATTCGTCATTTTAAAGATGAGTTTCGTCTTCACCTTTCCATTGTCTCCTGCATTTTCACACTTGCCATATTGTTGCAGTTTTTGGATTTTGCTCATTTTACAAATAATTTGTGTAGAGGACCTATACAAAATATGTTTACCATCAACATTGAAGTCACAATAAATAATTTGGTAAAGAGATAAATGGGGCAACCATATTGCTCACACTACACGCTTGAAACGTTCTCCCCCTCCCCTCCTTGAATAGCAAGGGTTCAGGGTTTTTTTGTGTATAGGACAAAAAAAGGTGGGGAGGTTGATAATAATGTGTTTGTTGGTGTCATGTTTATCTGTGAAACGTTATATGTGGGTTATAAGGGGTTTAATATGTATGTTTAGTGTTAAGGAACAAAAAAACATGTGTTATCTATTTACAACTACGAAAATTCTCTGGAATTCAAAAGTGGCATGAAAAGGAGAAATTTCGATAAATATAAATATGGTTAGAATAGTAACATGGAATGTGAAAGGCTTGGGATCCCAAATTAAGAGAAAAAGAATTCAAGCTGCAATTAGGAAGGATAAACCAGATTTAATATTTTTGCAAGAGACGCATCAGAACTGTGACAAAGTCAATAATCTATTTTTAAATTGGACAGACAATTATGAAAAAGCTTTTGGTTCTTCTAAAGAAAGAGGGGTGGCAATATTAACCTCAAAAAATAGGATTTATAATAGTGAATAGTGTTATCGATCCCGAAGGAAGACATATAATTTTAAAAGGATTAATAAATAATGAAGAATTCTTATTGGTCAATATTTATGCCCCCAACCAGAAACAGGAAGAATTTTTGGAAACAATTCTCCAAACAATTTCAAGATTAAATATGAGTAATTTAATAGTGGCAGGTGATTTTAATTTAACAAGATTACATACAGATTCAACAAATATATTAAGGCAAAAAACAGGAAAAAGGTTTTGGATTTATGGATGCAACAATTAGGACTACACAATGCATGGTCTAACTTGAAAGGTAGTGAACTTGCATACACATATTATTCACATGTCCATAACACGTATTCGAGAATTGATTTTGTTATGATATCATATAATTTGGTTAATTTATTAGAAAATGCTGAGGTAGGAATATTTAGGGAATTGGACCATGCCAAATTATTGGTAGACTTAAAAACAACCGCAAATAAGGAAGATAAAGGTAATAAATGGAGATATGATCCGAACATTTACAAAAATAAGGAAGACAAAGAAACAACAATAAAAAATGGGAGGAATGTTGGCTGTTAAATGACACAGGAGATGTAACAGACACAGATAACATCCTTTGGGACACAACGAAATCGATTTTTAGGGGTGAAAGCATTAAATTAACAGATATTAAAAATAAACAGTTTAAGGAGAAACAGAAACATTTGGAGAAGGAGATTAAACAACTTCAGGAAGCACATGCAAGAACTAATGATAAAGATGTGTTTGATAAATTACAAAGATTAAAAATAGAATTAACTGGGAAGGACATAGAAACAGTTAAAAGAAATCTGATTTATTTAAAAAGAAATTATTTTGCGTACAGCAATAGAAATTCTAAATTGCTGGCAAAGGCGGCCAGGGAAAAAAGAGAGAAAAGGGAAATAAGAGTATTAATTGATAATTGTGGAAACAGGTGTAATAAGATTAAAGAAAAATCAGAAATAGTAAAGACAATTCGATCAAAAATTATACTCAGAAAAAGAGATCAAAACAGAAGAAATGATAAATTACATTAAAAATTGGTCTAAAGCTAAGATTACCCAAGAACTTAGGTTATTGATGGAAGAACCCATCTCAGAAAGGAGATAAAAATGGTTATAGATAGATTGAAATTGGGAAAGACACCAGGTGAAGATGGAATTCCAGCTGAATTCTACAAAGAATTCAAAAAAATGATAATCCCCAAAATTAGAAGAATATTTAACTTTGTGCTTGAGGGGGGCAAAATGCTGGATTCATGGTATAAATCAATTATTATACTGATTCCAAAGCCTGGGAAAGACGAAGAAAGAATTGAGTCTTATAGACCCATATCACTGCTTAATCAAGATTTAAAAATATTTACAGCCATATTAGCAAACAGACTTAATAGCATTATGGAGAAATATATAAAACCTGATCAGACAGGCTTCATGAAGGGAAGACATATAGCTGACATAATAAGGAGGATAGTTGCAATAATGAATATAGCAGAACAAAGTAAAGATAAAATTGGAATATTACTATTGGATATATACAAAGCATTTGATTCGTTACACTGGCAGACTATTAAAGAAACCATTAAAGAGTATGGATTTGGATCTAAATTTATGAGAGTAATTGATAAATTATACCAGCAAAGTAGTGCACAAATAAAAGTAAATGATGTCCTTACCCAAAACAGAATGATAAAAGCAGGAATGAAACAGGGTGATCCCCTATCCTCAATGCTTTTTAAAGTGGTAATTGAACTCTTTGCAAATGCAATTAGAGAAGACAAAGAGATAAAAGGAATAAATAACAATAAAATCAACCTGTATGCTGACGACACCCTATTGATACTTAGGGACCCACAAAGAGCTTTAGCCAAAGTACAAACACATCTCAAAAACTTTCAGTTAGCAACTGGCCTTGAAATAAATTGGGATAAGTCAGAATTAATACTCTTCAACATAGCTAAGGAGAAATGGAAAGATATTACGTCTAAATATAATATTAGAATTAAAAATAATGCAAAATATTTAGGAGTAGCAATATCAAAACAATACGATAAATTAAAACAGTTAAAATATGGTACACTTGTAAAGGATATAAAAGAAACACTAGTTCGGTATAAAAAATGAGATTATCATGGTTCGGAAGAATAGCTCTAATTAAGATGAAGTTTATACCAAAAATTAATTTTATTTTTGAGACTCACCCAATTCAAATCAAGGAAAAAGACTTTAAGGGACTACAAACCATATTAAACGAATATTGTAATGGTGGAAAAAGACCAAGAATTATGAAGATATTATGGTACAGGGATCAGAAAAAGGGGGGATTAGGATTACCAGATATCAGGAAGTATTACATTGCGTATCAGCTAAAAATATTATTAAGATCTTAATTGGATCTGATACCATTGTGGAAAGTACTGGTATGCACGATTTAAATAAAATTGGAAAAGTGATTTTCTTAGATAAAAATAAGGTCAAAAGTAAGCAAAACAATGTAGTATTAAAAGTATTGGATAGATTATAAATTTATATTCAGAAACTGATGCTGCTGCTTGGATTATAATTGTGGAATTGTGGAATAACTTTTTTCTTTTTTTCTCTTCCCCTTTTACATACATCACATTTGGATCAAATAGTTTGATTTTTTTGGTTTGGAAGGGGAGTTTTTTTTAATTGAGATTTTGGATATATAGTTGCTGGGAACATTTAACTGAGTTGAGGACATTTAGAAGCAATATTACAATTGAATTATAATAAGGATAAAAAAGAAGCTTTCTTACTTGGTTGGATAATAACACGTGGATTATAATTATTGAAAGTGTGAGCTGCATTCAGCTAAAGTTTTGCTTTGGATCTTGAAGAATTAATAGAAGTCACAACTCTATAAATTTACTACATTTAACTGAATCTGGAATTTGACCAGGAAGACAGATTTGGAGGAAATAAAGGGGTAGCCGCATTGAGACTATTATTTGAAGTTACAATGGAAAAACTTGGAAAAGGAAAGGGAAAGGATGAAGAGGTGGTGAAGCCTAAGAAGATGGATGTGAAGAAGGATGAGAAGAAAGATAAATCAGCAACTGAAGAAGCACCCCCATCAAGAGCAGCACCAGAACCTGCACCAATGGACCAAACGCAAATTATGGTTGAGTTGGGTAAATTGTTTAAGAAATTTTAGAAGATGGAGGAGGCAAATGTGAAGGGTTTTCATGAAATTAAGGAAACAAGGGTAAAAGACAAAGATGAAATTATGGAAAAACAGGATAAGCTGGTTGCAATGTTTACTGATTTTTCTAAGAAGGTTGATTTTAATTTCAGAGGATGGATATAAGTGTTAAGTCGATGCAAAAAGATATGAAATTGATGCAGGATGATATGAAAGGGTTACACGAGGAAGAAAAGGATACTAAAATGAAAGTAGAAGTGCAGGAGAAAAGGATAGACATGATGGAAGAGATGATGAGAAAACAGAACATGGTAATTCGTAATCTTATGGAAAAAACGCCAGACCAGCTGAACGAAATAATAGTTAATTGGCTAAACAGTTTGAAAATGGGGAAAGATTTTGTGAATGAAGATATTGCAAATGTTTATAGATTGGGTGCAAGGAAAGGGAAAAGGGTTCAAATAAATGTTTTGGTTAAGTTTGCAAATTGGGGGGGGGGATAAATTAAAGGTGATGGCCTTTATAAAACAAGCTGGGTCTGGCGTTTTAAAGATTGATGGGAATGATGTTGAGGTTTACAACAATATATCAGTGGAATAACATGGTTAGCAATATAAGATGAAACCAGCAACAAAAATTTTGATGGAACGTGGGATAAAATATAATTGGAGATTTCCACAACAATTGAGATTTTTTTTATGATAAGAAAATGCATACAATTGATGCTTTGGAATATTTGTGTTTAATTGGTTTGGTTAAGGTGGCTTCACAAGAATGGCTTGGATTAAGGAAAGCTTTAATAGAATAAAAAGACTATGGAAATTTTGAAGAGAGGGGTGCTACAGGAGGAACAGATGTGGATTCTAAAGCATTGATGGTGGTTGACGAAGGGTGAATCAGGATTTAGTGGATGGAGAAGATAATGGAGTGATGCAAGGGAGAGAAATAACTTTTATAAATGTTTGTGTGTTTTCAAAAATAAATTTGTGCACTGGAGCGTTAGATAGTAGGCACATCTTGCACATTCCCCCTCCTCTCTTTGATAGTCAAGGGCTACTTTTTGTAGAAAGAAGTGGGGAGGGTAGGTATGAATGTTTATTGTTTTAGCTGTTGTTATTGTTTATGTGTGGTGGAGGGAAACACGCCCGTAGGAGGAAGCGGAGGTCATAGAAGATGGTTTTTAAGATTAAGATATGAGAAATATTAAGGTGTTATCATGGAATGTAAAAGGTACTGGCTCTCAAGTGAAGAGGAGAAGAATAGAATCAGCCTGGAGGAAAGATAAGCCGGATATAGTCTTTTGACAGGAAACTCATCAATAATCGGGGAATACAAACAAGATTTTTTTTAAAGATGGATGCAAATTTATGAAAAGTCCTATGGTACTTCAAAAGCAAGAGGGGTCGCGGTTCTCATTTCGAGTAGACTAGGTTTTGAGATGATAAATAGTATTTCCGAACCCGGAAGGTAGATATTTAATAATAAAAGGGAAGATTGATGATGAGGAAATAATCTTAGTAAATATATATGCACCAAATGATCATCAAGGGGAGTTCTTAGATAAAATGTATGGTATGCTGGAGAAAGAAAAAGCAACAAAAATGATTGCAGCTGGAGATTTTAATTTAATAAGGTCGAACTTAGATTGTAGAAATATAGCAAGGAGTGGAAGAGGATTTAAAATGCAGATAAAAATCTCTAGGCTTGAAAGATACATGGAGGGAGTTTAAAGGGTAGGATAGGGCTTATAAATTTTTTTCACAGGTGCATAATACATACTCCAGAATAGATTATATATTTGTAACAGAGAGTATGATCAGGAATATAGATGAGGTGGAAGTGGGAATTTTTAAAGAATCAGATAATGCAAAAGTGTTGGTGGAATTAAGGATAGAGGGAGTAAAGGGACTTGGTATATTTTAAAAGGGAATATTTTGAATACAGTAATAAGAATTCAAAATTATTAGCAAGAGCTGCTAAAGAAAAGAGAAATAAAAAGGAAATTGGAATTTTGATTAATAAAGAGGGAATAAGATGTAATAGAATTAGGGATAAATGTAAGATTGTCAAAGATTTCTATCAGGATTTATATGCTAAAAAGAATATAGATTTGGGGAAATTAAAGGATCATTTGGGGAAACAAATAAAAAATAAGATAAAATAGGAATATAGAAATAGAATGGAAGAGCAAATAATGGAGAAATAAATAAAAGAAGTAATAGCCAACTTGAAGTAAGATAAAGCCCCGGGGGAAGATGGGTTATCAGCGGAATTTTATAAGGAATTTAAAGACATTGTGGTTCCAAAATTGATGAAATTATATAATTATATTTTGGAAGAAGGGCAAATTCCGACCTCATGGTATAGAACTATAATTGTTTTATTACCAAAACCTGGAAAAGATCTAGAAAAAGTGGAATCATATAGGCCTATTTCTCTGATAAATCAAGATGCTTAGATTTTTACAGTGATATTGGCAAATAGACTGAATAGTTTTATGGGTAATTACATAAATGAAGATCAAACTTTTTTTTTGAAAGGAAGACATATGGCGGATTTGACAAGGAGAGTTTTAGATTTAATACATATTGTAGGACAAACAAAAGAGAAAGTTGGATTATTATCACTAGATATTTTTAAGGCATTTGATTCATTACAGTGGGTAACAATTAACAAGGTAATTAAATGTTATGGATTTGGAGATAAACTCAGAAGGACAATTGAACAATTATATCAATATGGTACTGCCATTGTTAGGGTAAATGATGATGTTACAGAAGAAGTAAAATTAGAAGCTGGAACAAGGCAGGGTTGTCAATTATCACCAATTTTGTTTATCATGGCAATGGAGTTGTTGGCAAAGGCTATAAGAGAAGATAAGGATATTGAAGGAATACTAGGAAATAAGATGTTTGTATGTTGATGATACTTTGATAACAATGAAGCATCCTAGGAAGGCACTAGAAAGAATACAAGAGCAGTTAAAAGATTTTGAAGAGATGACAGGTTTGAGAATAAACTGGGATACGTCATAAATGATACTGTGTAATATTGATAAGGAGGATCAACAGAAAATAAAGAGTAAATTTAAATTACAGGTTAAAGATAATTTGAAGTATCTGGGAATAAATATTTCAAATAAATTTGAGGATCTTAAGAAATTGAATTTTGGAAAACAGAAAATGGAAATTAAAGATAAAATACAGCAATATCAAAAGTTGAAGTTATCTTGGTTCGGCAGGATTGTGCTATGTAAAATGATGTTGTTACTGAGAATTAATTTTTTGTTTGATGCCCTGTCGATCCAATTAAATGATAAGGAAATTAAGGAATTTCAAAATTTGTTAAATAATTTTTGTAATGGTGGAAGGAAACCTAGAATTGTAAAAAAAATGTGGTACTTGTCTCAGAAAGAAGGAGGACTAGGATTGCCAAATTTGAAGAATTATTACAGAGCTTTTCAAATTAAAAATATTGTGAAAATTTTAGCGAGGGAAAAGGCAATATGGGAAGAAATTGAGATGAGAGATCTAAATCAAATAGGGAAAATGGTCTTTTTAGATAGTAATATGGGGAAAATTGTTACAAAAAATAAAATGATGAAGACATTATTAGGAGTATGGAAAAAGTTGAAGATGGAATTGGCTCCAGATACATCTCCTATAATAGAAATAGAGGATATCAAAAAATTTCCAATATAAATTGACAAAAGGGTGAAATAAGTTTTTTTAGAAATGATGTTTTCTTGTTGAGAGACTGGATACGGGTTTGTAAAGATGGAGAGAGAAAAGCAGATATGTTTGCACAACTGAGGTTGAACTGGCTCCAGATAGTGTTGGTAAATAAGTGGAATAATAAATATTTGACGGAAGTCAGTTTGGAAAGAGGTATGACCGAGTTTGAAGAATTGATATCAAAGATAAGAAAGGGAGAAAGGGGTATTAAGGGCTTAGTAAGTTATATATATATATATATATATATATATATATATATATATATATATATATATATATATATATATATATATATATATATATATATATATATATATATATATATATATATATATATATATATATATATATATATATATATAAAATGTTAAATAAAGATCGTAGTCCACAAGAAGTGTTGAAAATAAATTGGGAACAAGAATTGAAAATAAAGATTGTAGATGAGGTTTCGAAAAATAAATGGAAGAAAAGGATTATGAGAACAATGTCTGTTAGAGTGAAAGAACATAATTAGAAAATGTTGTGGAAATGGTACTTGACCCCAGTGAGGTTACATCAAATAGATAAAAATAAGGATAAAATGTGTTGGAGATGTAAGGACACACTGGGAACATATGAACATATGTGGTGGGGTCGTAATGTGGGAAAGGAATTTTGGGGAAAAATTGAGAAAGATTTGTGCTGTTATGAGTATGAAACTCAAATTGGGGCCAAGTACTGTTTTGTTGACAGATGTGGAAAATATGGATTTAAATAAGGATAAAAAGGAACTATTGTTGATAATGTTGACAAAGGGCAGACAGTGCATTGCCAAGAATTGGAAAAGTGAAGCAATTTTGAAAATAGAAGAAAGGTATAAGGAGATGTGGGATCTTGCGTTGAATGATAAGCTAACATGGGAAATGAATAAGAAAAAGGGTATAGTTAAAGAAAATAGATTTTGGAAAATATGGCAATTATTTGTGGATTACTCATTGAGGTGGGATAAAGGGAATAGACCAGTACCTGATCAAATGAGTTTTTGGGGCTAGAAAACGATTGTGATACTCCATTTTCTCCAGGGCATTGTAAATAACACTGGGTGTATTATGTGAAAAGTGTTTAGTGAATTTTAATTATTGTATTTTTACTTTGACTTAGTAGTTGTATTAAACTGATGGGTTTAAGAACAGAGTTTGAATATGTATATTAGGATAACTGCAAGAGTATTATAATGTATTAAAAATTTTGGAAATATAATTAAAGATGTATGGAAGAAAAAGGAAGGTAGTATATTACTAAGTCGTAGTTTAATTGTATTCCCATGTTTTTTACTTTTCTTATTTTTTGTCATATATATTGTATTTGTAAGTATGATGTCTGTATTTTTATTCATAGTCATTGTTTTTTTAAGTTCTATTATTGTTAAAAAAATTAATAAAAATTTTAAAAAGCTGCTTTTAAAGAGTGCACTTTAATAGTTTTAATCAATTTATGGAATCCATGGGGGTTCCTGGATACGATAACTAGCAGCTGTATGTGTACTGAGCATTGAGATAATATAAATCCAAAATTATGCAACTATGTAGCAAGTTATTATAGAAAGTTAAGGGTAAAATAGTTTATACAATGGTACCTCACTTAAAGAGCATATTGCGTTCCACGGGATTGCTCTTTAAACGAGTTTGCTCTTTAAGCAAAACACCATTGTAAGTGACCAATTGTGACTACTGGTGGGGGGGGGATTGCAAACCCAAATTTAGTTGTTAAGTGAGTTTTTGGTTGGTTTTAGTTGTTAAGCGAGGTGACCATTCAGAGAAAATTCTGCTCTTTAAGCGAGTTAGTCTCTAAGCGAGGCACTCTTTATGCGAGGTTTTACTGTACCTGTCTTCTAAATAATGTTTTTATCTCTTTCTAAAAAAATAAAGTACAGCACACTTAAGAAACATAGTGTGCTGAACATGATAAACTCATACTTTAGATATAATATAATATAATATAATATAATATAATATAATATAATATAATATAATATAATATAATATAATATAATATAATATAATATAATATAATATAATATAATATAATATAATATAATATAATATATGTTGACCAGTAGCTAGAATTGTACTGGGTATTGTTGTGTTATAAAGTAAAAATTATTCAGGTGTCTAGCAAAGTTATTACAGAGAACTAAAATCATTTGCTGTTACTAGGAATGATATGACTTTCAAATTTGACTTTGCTAATTTCATTACCTCATCTCAGTACAAAAGGTCTCTAACAGGTCTTTTCTTTCTAGTACTGCTGTCAGCTGTCATGATATTTTCCAACATGTACCACAAGGTACTGCAAAGATTGTAGTAAAGAGTGTCAGGTATTGATATACCCAGGAAGCTGGCAAAGTATATTGCCATAACCAGGCCTCTTTAATTATTTCAACAAGACCTGTGCCATTTTCTGAAAGGTTTTTCCAATCTCATGTCTTTCCCGAGTAGTAATAAGCAGTTTAATTTAGCTGCCATCATGCTTGGTGAATTCCTGATGAACTGACTCGTCCTAAATATTTTTTCCACCTCCATTTTCCCCCTACGGTGGAAGTTAAGACATTTTACTCTTTAATATAGCAGTTCTTATTGTGGTGAGGTAAATAGTAAGCTTGAACAAACTAGCTATTAATCTAGATCAGATTTTTTTCCCCTTGGAGTTTTCCTATATTGCTGCCAACACATGGAGTAACACTGGTTTACTGTGTATGTTCTGCTTAAAAATAGTTTGTTCATGTACCCATTTGTGTATATATAACACAGTAAACCAGTGTTATATATATATAAGTGTTCCCTTTGCGTGCTAGCAGAATGTTATTAAGTAATAAAAATAACTTCAAAGATGTTGTGCTATACTGTTCCAGAAGTCTGGTTTAGCCTGTAGTTTATTTTTACATGTGAATTTTCCTTAGTTGTCTCTGGGTAGGAACTCAAATGGAAAAATGTCTTACTGAGAACCAGCTAATCATATATATGGCCAGCATCAATCCATGGGAATATGTCATCTGAAAAAACACCTCCATAGTCTTGGACAGGCTGGATACCTTAACTGTGATTTCCGTGCTCATAGTTTTTAGGGCATAGGAGTTCACACACAAATATAAGTCAGAATCTATCTGTGTTTTCAGGTTGTGTACAGAGACCACACAGCCTTTTAATTTTTTAAAAGTCATGATCACCTTCCTCAATGCCACAAGATAGCCCTAGACAAGCTATGATTTTTCACCCTCCCACCTTCCTGGCCCACCTGAATTGGCTACCTGTAGGCTTCAATGTCTGATTTGTGTGGTGTTAATATGTGCGCTATCTCTCCGAAGGCTTAAACTGTCAGACAGGAATCTTTGAGTTAAGGGTTGAGGTTTGCACAAGGTTTCAAGATTAGTGTTTCACCCTATCTTTCTATTTGTGGAAAACTATACTGCACTATGATTCACGTACAATATCAAGGGAATAACAACCCCTAATGGTTTAATATTGCTGTTGGCCCTATGCCACCACTGAACAGTAGTAGTTCAAGAAGACAGCTCTCTAACCCTTGAGAGTCATATATTGTATTTTATATGGGATTGTTCATCCAGAAGGGTATGGAAGTGCTGTGTGAATGGATATATATTCATTAACTTTGGCAACAGCAAGTGCTATACTTTATATTACATTGCAGAGTTCCATTATAAACCTTTTTATTCATTTGTTCATAGCTTTATCCTTTGAGGCTGAGACCTCTTTGAGCTGAACTTTCACTCAGACAGCATTGAACTTTTCTTTTAAAAATAAATCTATTCAGAGTATCACATTAAGGGGGAAATCAGCTGGCTGAAATCCTACTGCCAAGATACAATCTTAGGTGTAAACTGCTATAAGTTAAAAAATCTCTGTAGATATTACCTATGGCTGTGATGGCAAACCTTGGCACTCCAGATGTTCTTGGACTTCAATTTACAGAAGCCCAAGCCCTCATGAATCCACATGAATTGGTTTGTTGTGATTCATCCGCCTCCCGCCAACCCTGTCACTCCCGGAAACGGACGTAAAACATGCCCATAAGGGAGCGTTTTACTTCCATTTCCAGGAGGGATGTGGGCACCGTCTTTGCCTCACACCCTAACTGGTTGCAAGGCATATTGTGTTTGTGATGCCTTTATGACCACACTGCAAAATCAGAAGGTGTTAGGACTTTTCCCTGGTATGCTCTGTGAGCCAGTGTATTTAAGTCAGAGCAGGATTGCAGGCTTCAGCTTCAATGCTCAACCTTCTCTGCTGACGGTCTGGACAAAGACTTCTGCATGTTCCAGAACCTGCTACAAGGACTGAATCTCTGCAGAGATTCTAAGGATGGTTTTTGCTTGATATGCCATCCGTGCTTGATTGACAAGGAAGGACTACTCGGGGTAAGCCTTCATCAGGAAAGACAGAGGCTGTAGAACCTTTTGACTTTGTCAGTAATTCTAGCTCGCTTCTACTCAGCTGGACTGGACTGCTACTGGACTGTATAGACTGTATAGACTTGCATGTATAGCACAACTGAACTGTCTCAGTGAGGTCAACTGGGCAACCCAAGAGAATATATCTGTTTTGTGTTACAGTTGTTGCACTGTATATACTTGCACCTTTTACTTCCTGAGTAAACCTGCTTTGAGTTCTGTTTTGCACCAAGACCTGTCTGCCTGTTTTTCTGAGCTTGCCAAGTGCGCACCTCTTGCTGGCTGCTGCATACCACTCTGCTAACCATGCACACCAAGAGCTCTGCCCAGCGTCCAGCACTTTAGAATAAACCATTGCTCCAAGCTGAAGGAGGGAGCTTGAAGCAATGGCTTAATCTAAAGTACAGTGATACCTCATACAACGTCCAAACTTGGTTCCACAAGTTTGGACTTTATATGGATTTGGACTTTGTATGAGGCATGCAAACTCCTAGCCACGATGCCTCATACAACGTCCAAATCCTTGCCGCGATGCCTCGTACAATGTCATTTCTATAGAGATACATTGTACTGTAACAGCACAGACTTCAGGGCAAAGTCAAGGAAACAGACAGGAAATTGACAGAACTTTAAGAAATCATTGTCTAAAGGCTAAATACATTACAAAAACATATCAAACAGCCCTGATTTTAGGGGACAAACCATACAACAAGTTTTTAACTTTTGAAAACTTTGTGAAGTGCAGGTTTAAAAGTTAACATGTCCCATCATGCAGCACAGTGTTAATCTGCAGCCATGCAGCTGATCATCCATTTTGTACAAGCTACTGTAAACAATTACTGGATGGAAGCAAGGACAAAATGGATGCCAACATGTCCTATCATGCAGCACAGTGTTAATCATCCAAACCGCAGCAAACACCAAACAATTAAAATTGTGCTTAAAACCACTCCTAAACACTCTTCACCTTGTGCAAAACCCACAAGAGAAATGCACGCATGCACCCTGCCTTTTATACTGCCCAGGCACAATGTAACTTGGGAAAAACCCCAATGCCTCATACAAAGTCGCAGCGACTTTGTATGAGGCAACCTTTTTCAAGGAATTAGGCGATGTTGTATGAGTTCGATGTTGTACGAAGTGGACTTTGTATGAGGTATTACTGTACAGCGCGCCGGGCGGATATAATATTATTATTATTGGCGCCCCAGGGTGCCAGAGGCAAGGGTGGGGTGGGACAAAGCCTGATTGCCTGATATACCAGCACCCACCTGTCTACAGCTCACTGTCTTTTTGCTCTTTCATGGCAATCGAAAGAAATTTTAGTATAAGATTCAAAGCCCTGATATAACTGATTAAGATGTACCAAAAGACGGTTTTCCTGCTTACCCAGTTAAAAGACTTTAGAGCCTCAGCTAGCGTGCCTCTCTGTTTGATTGCTTTTGATGGAAGCAGAATAGTGCAGTGTACAAAAGTAGCTGGTTTTATAAGAGAAGCAAGTCGAACATTGGCATCCATGTGGTCACACCACATAAATATTTTATGAGGTCTGCAATTAAAATGCATAACTTCATAAAGAAGAGCAGTGATCTGCACATTTTTGTGTGTTGTCTCCTATAATGAGCAAGCTTGCTATATAGGAGAAAAATCTAATTTTCCAGCTGTCACTGTTACACATAAGAAGCCAAAATGTGTAGCGATGAATTCACCTGTGATTAAATTCCATTGAAATAAAAAAAGTTCTATGAGGAATGAACCTTGTTCATCCTCACTTTTTTCTGAATATAGTTTGGGATCCATGCAGAGGCTGTGGTTCCACAAACACTTGTAAGTATAGGTATACAGTATGTATGTGAGTTAATCTGTTGAGAGCAATACAGTATAGTTATTTGGACACAGGTTATATGCTTGCTGCAGATTTTGCAGGAAATGTTACACCGTTTGGCCCTCTCTCTCTCTCTATTTACTGTCACTCAACACTCGGCATTGAGTCACTGGCTGTACGGTCTACTTCATTACTGTAATGGGATGTCTGGCCAGACATAGAAATTTCTACTAGTACTGTACTTCTAAAATAGCATGCACTATGTACTAATGTTCTTTCTTTCATTCTATTCTACAACGTCAATAAACAGAAATGCTATTATTATTTTTAACATGTATAAACTTGGTTGGTTTTTTTGGACAGGAGACTATAATACATTAGTTATTAGACAATTGAATGTTGTAACACAAGGTTGGCTAACCTTGGTGTCCCAGGTATTTTTGGACTTCAATTCTCAGAAGTAGTGGCTTCTGGTAAGAACAAACACCTGGGGCACCAAGGTTGGCCACCTGTACCCTAACACACTGACTGGCTTGTCTAATGTGATAATTGTATTTTAGCACAAAGTCTTTCATAGATCATTGGATACTCGAAACAAGGCAATTATGAATTGCAGTGTGTTAACCACAGAATCACAGACATTGTCATATACATCCTCCATAAGGAATCTTTGAATCATCACAGTAGCAAGTCTTAACAGTTGTTCCAGGAACTCACATTCATTTTGAGCTATTTTTAATTATTTAAATTAAATAAATAAAATAAAATAAAATTATTTAATTTAAATAATTTAAATTAAATAATTTAACTTGAGCAGTGGCTCAAGTTGCTAAGACGCTGACTGGGAAGCGGAAGGTCAGCAGTTCGATTCCCGAGTACTGCAGGACGGAAATGAGCTCCCGTCTTCATCCCAGCTCCTGTCAACCTAACAGTTCGAAAGCAAAAAATTGCAAGTAGATAAATAGGGACCACTTCGGTGGGAAGGTAACAGCATTCTGTGCGCTCCGGTGTCTAGTCATGCCTGCCACATGACCACGGAAACGTCTGCAGAAGCAGACAACGCTGGCTCTTCGGCTTAGAAACAGAGATGAGCACTGCACCCTAGAGTCGGATACGACTGGCTTTCGAGCAAGGGAAACCTTTACCTTTACCTTTCTTTTTTCTCTTTTTCATGCACCAAAACTCTACACATATTTATTCATACATAACACAGCTCTGCAACAAAAAAAAACTGCATATGATTTTTTTTTACTGTTTCTTATACATTTTTACTTAGTGAAACCAAGAAAAATACTTTAAAATATCCACCACATCAAGTTTTCTTGCAAAACTCGTGTTTTTAGTTTAATTTAGTGGGAAGTTTGCCTTTAAACCAAAATCTGATATCCTATTCTTGATTCTAAAAGCCCTATCAAAATTATTATTTCTTACTTTCATTTAATATTTATTAGAGCTAGAATCAAGAATAATGCAAAGAGAAAATAAGAGGAATTGTGGGGGAGGGGTGTAGTCAGGCAAAAACTCGGATAATGCTAAAACTTGGTTCTATAAGTCTTAGTGTTATCTGATTTTTAAAGTTATCCGATGCATGCATCAGATAACGTTAAAATCCTATGGGATGCATTAGATAATGTTAAAATGTTAAAACTCCATAGAGTTACAATGTAACCGGCACAGGCTTTAGCGAACATTATCCAATGCATCCCATAGGATTTCAATGTTATGCAATGCTATTTTTTTACAGATTGCTTAATGTTATGCGGTTTTAGCGTTTTCTGATGCAAACATTATCCGAGGTATTACTGTATAGATTATGAAGAAATGGTTTGTTTAATTATAAGAATAAATATATTTAATACATTGACAGCAGCTGCTCTGTGAAACAAATTGTGCAAAATATTACTGACATTTCTGAAAAGAATCACCCTATGACAGACAGGTTGCAAATGATTCTTGATTCTTTGTTTCATTTGCAGTGATGTATTTTTATAATATTTTATTTTAAATACAGGTGAACCAAGAAAATTTGACCCAAAGTTCAGTGGACCTATTCACAACAGGTAAATATCTTAATTTAATACCGTAAACCTCTGTGTTTTATAAATAGAAGAGGGAAAGCTGTATTTAAATGTCACACATACACACCTTTGTGACAATATTTCTGTGCTTAGGGGTTGTTTTCTTTGTTGAATATGTGTATATTTATATGTGTTTTTGTGTATATGCATATGAAAGGCCAAGAGCCAGTGTGCCAAAGGGGAAAAAAACATACTGTAGTCATTGTTATCAAGTTGTGTTAATCTGTTTCAGCCAGGTAACAGAAATAAAAACAAAAGATTCTAAGGAAGTAGACTGTGATCCACAAAAGTTCCCACTGAAATAAAGCTGCTAGTCTTTAAGGGGAACAACTCTTTAATTTTTATTATACATTAAGGCAGAGATTCTCAATGTTTTCCCACTGCAGGCCGGACCACGCCCCCTCAGACAGCTGAGTGGGCCAGACACGTGGTTCCCCCGCTGTAAACACTGTCATAAAACACGTCCGCGGCTGTCATAAATGCATTTACAATAACTGTGGATGGATTTACATTGCATTTTTTTGCTGTTTTTGCCGCTTCTGCTGTTTCTGGCTGTGGTGGTGGCAGTAAGGGCAGAGGGCCACATAAAATTGCTGTCCTCTGGGCTGTAGGTTGTGAATCCCTGCATTAAGGAGTAGTTAACCTCCAATGCATAACACATGGAGTTCAGAGAACATCCTTATGTCTGCATCAGATTCCGGCACCTGCTAGCAGCAACTGAAAAACAACTGCATGTGGAAAAAAAATATTGCGTAATTACCTTCACATTAGAACTAAGATCAAGGGATTAATTACTTACCAATGTTTATTTAGAATGTCCAATTGAACAAGGGCATATGTGTATAAAAGAAAATGCCATAATAAGAAGTGAAACTAACTGTTGACTTAGGTTTCACTGTGAGTCAGTTGCTATTAAAAAGAAAGTGTAATTAGATAGCACTACCACTACCACTGTGTATTACTACCACAACCTCTACAATTGTTCCTGTTGTTATTATTTTATTTACTATTTCTCAGCATTGCTGGCACTTCAGGCAGACCAGGGGGTCAAACCTAAAAATTAAGAATCAAGTCCTAAAAATTTTGAGAGTGTGATAATATGTTTGTGAAATATCTGAATTTATATTAGGAAGCAAATTATGACGATTACTAAAAATAATAATGAAAGCAGGAGTTTTGAAGAAGGAAAAAGAAGGATTTATCTTGGCAGCTCAGCAGTAAGTTTTGCCAACAAATTGCATGAAAACAAAAATACAGCACATATACAACAATTTGTAAGGAAAAGGATGAAACTGTAGATCATCTGATCAGCAGATGCAGCAAAATTTCACAGACTGATTATTTGCAATGCCATGAAAGGGTTGCAAAAATTATTCATTGGAAACTTTGCTAGAAGTTTGGATCTGGATGCAGTAAAAATCATTGGGATCAGGTAGAGAAAGTTTTAGAAAACGAGAGAGTCAAGATCCTGTGGAACTTTAAAATTCAAACATATAGGCATCTGACTCACAACACACCTGATATAACTGTTGTTGAAAAGAAGGTCTGGTGTATTGACATTACTATACCAGGAGAGGCACGAATTAAAAATAAACAACTGGAGAAAATAACAAAATATCGTGATTTGCAAATTGCGGTTGGGCGTTTGTAGAGGAAGAAATCTGTTGTCACACCCATAGTGATCAGATCCCTTGGAGCAATACCTAAAGGACTCCCCAGGTAAAAACCCAACAACTTTGCTTTCAACAGGTGAACCCCATCTCCCTGGAGCATACCTGTCAAGTATCCCGTATTGGCCGGGAAATCCCGTATTTCATCCCTCTTTCCCAGTCCTTTCCACGGCCATTCTGTATTTGAACAGCCAAAAAATGGGTTACTGTGCATGCGCGCCTGTCAAAGGAAGCGGTGTGCATGCATGAAGGGGTTACTGCAGTGGTGCGCATGTGCAAAGGGGTCACTGTGCATGTGCAGTAACCCCTTCATGCATGCACACCGCTGCAGAAACCAATTCGCGCATGCGCGCCCGTCAGACACAGTGGTGCTTCCCATTTTTTCACTGCTGCAACTTGATAGGTATGCCCTGGAGCAACTCAGAGAGATCATACCTGATGTATGTTCTAGGTAAAAGCCATTATTTTTTAGGATCTTTAGCATTTTGGGCTACTTATGATTGCTTCACCAAGTTACCTTTTCACAGTAAACATCAATCCACCTTAGGTATATTCTTTTAATTTTTAAGTTGTGCTAGAGATAGCATACTTGCATATTCTTCAAATGTGGGAATTGCCATATTCCCAGAATAAGAACCTAAATGCTAAGTTTTTCAGTGGAAATAGTGTAGTTATTCGTGGCTAATAATTTATGTGTTTAATACAGTGTCTATTTACTGCCTGAAACTAAAACTACACATCTGTGAGATCAATTTAGTTAGCTGCATTTCTCAGAACAGCCATATAAATTAAAAATGGCAATCCCTAGTGCTTTATAGATCATTATACTAGTACATCAAAAGAAAATGCACATTAGAAATGTTCTAGTGTGATAATAGCATAGTTAACAAATGCATACTTTGTTAGAAAAAAATGACATCTTAGACAAATTTATATAGTAAGCCATCATACCTGATTTGATTTTAAATATAATCCATATCTATAAAACAGAGGTGTTGGTTTGTATGTGCTTAATAGGCTCCCACACCCCTGCACGAATCTTACTAAAACTTGCCACACACCTATTTTGGCCTTGCGAGATCAGCAGGGGGGGGGAGGTTCCTGAACACCATTTGGGGGTTTATGCCCCCAAAAATGGGTAGCAAAGGGGACACCCCAACCACCGGGGGGGAAACACACTGAGAAAATGGTAGTGCACATGCGCGGTAGTCCCCACGTGCAGCTCAGCCTAACCGGCATTCAAGGCAAGCAGCGAGGTGGCGAGCGAGATGAGACGACAGGGAAGACGCGCGCAGCGGCAGTTGCGGCAATGACAAAAATACCCACGGCAAACAGGAACACCCCCACCGATGGGAGACAACACAAAGAAAAAGCATTACTGCACTGTTGGGGTAGCGCCTGGCCTCGCATCAGGTTGCGGAGGATGTGGCAAACCCACGGCTGGCAGGAGCAGCAGACCAGGCTCCAGGGTTGACCCAGGAGGCCTCAGCGGTAGCCTGGGTGTGGGAGGAGGCAGAGGAGGGAGACCCTCCCTGGGCAGGTAATGTGGGAGAGGGCCGGAGACTGACGTGGGGAAAATGGGCCCGGATGTCTCCTTGGGCCGGGTGGGGTGGATGGGGCTTGGGGACTTGGGGCTACATCTTCCCCTGGACTTGGGCAGATGTTATGGGGAGGGTTTTGTTGGGGGGGGATGGGAAAGGTGACAGTAAATGTGGTTGTTGTTGCTGGAGGGAAAAAGAAACATCCCTGAATTTTCCTAATTGACAGCAACAAAAACCACCCAGGCAAGGCCGGGTATTCGGCTAGTGATATATAAGATTCCTGAAGAGTAGCAACACTTTGAAGATATGAAGGCAGAAGATATGAAGGCAGAAGCAAAGGATTACAGTGGTCTTGACTTTAGGCATAATTCATATCAGGTTTAATGGGGATTGAAGAGGTTGCTGTCTACATCCTGAGCAGCAATTTACTGGCAGCATTACAAAATCATCTTTTGATTTTAGTCCTCTATCTTACAGAAACATATAGCTACTAGTATACCTCTTCTAATAGAAATGCACAGTTACCATGACAATAGGGGCAGTTACTGCAGACATATTGTATTGTACTGCTTGTGCAACTGTAGTATATTTCTTATGATGACTGCTATATAACTACTATATCTTCTGGACTTTTTTTAATACTCTGAAGAGGTGAGCAAGAGAGGGCTAGCTCCCTCCTCTGTAATGTTTGCAAGTTCTTCTTTCTCTTTTTCCTTTCTACACTAAACTCATAAATGATAGTTGCTTTTCCTTTAAAAAAAAGAAGCTTAGTAAAAACCATGGTAACATCTCTTGACAGTATTGTGTGACAAGAAATACATCACACTTATTCAGATGTTAGGCTGTACAGTATTTTTCATTTACTAATTGACATCGATATTATTGTGTTCAGTGACAACATTGATATATATAGTTGATGTTGGTGTTTCTTACTTTCAATTCTTATTAGTGGATCCAGACATGTTGAGCAAAATCCTGTTGTGTAAAGTTCCACAGGCATAAACTAGATCTGGTGCCAGAAATAATTAATTTATACTGATTGGAAGTGTTCAATCAGTTTAAAGTAATTATTTCTGGCACCAGATCTAGTTTATGCCAGTGGAACTTTACACAACAGGATTTTGCTCAACATGTCTGGAGTCTGGACCCACTCATAATCCCAAGCGATCCGGAGACTTCCCCCAAACAAAAGTGATCCCTTGGTAGCCTTGGAACCTGAAGAAAGGCACAGGGAGTTTTAATTTAAAACAAAGAGTAAAATTGCTAGATAATGGCATCATCCTCATGTGATGTAAAGTTATGCCAGATGTTGTTACTATCCATTTTTAAACTTAATTTAGGGTTTCCTCTTATTATTTTGTTTAAGTTGCTGTATCGTTATATTGTTTGTGTGTTATTGTATGGTTTTGGTGCATGTGGAGTGGTGGTGGTATATGTTTGTCATTGTTTTATTCTGCAAACTGCCCAGAGTAATGGATATTTACTAATGGGATGGTATGCAAGTCAAATGAATGATTGAATGAACGCCAACTGGATTTTACCCAATAAATTAAATAAATAAGTACATGTCGGTATTTAACTGGTGGCTCTAGATCTACAGTGTCAGATTTGATGGTTGCATATATTCTGTTTCAGGGGTTCCTTGTCAATCCTAGTAGGGATTGTGAATCATGATGTGTTTGTTTCTCATGTTGTAGCCTATTAGCAAAAAGTGCACTTCTTTTGGGTGGCACCTATTTACAAGAAAGTACTTTTAGCAACATAGATCTACTAAGGAATTGGCAGCTTTTCTCATTTGCAAGAGTTCTTCTTAAGCAACTAATTTAGATCCATGGAATCGGTCAGAAATGTATAGCCTGAGGGGAAAAATATTAACTAAAATCCTGTTTAAATTAGAGTGATATAAAATTATAGCTGAGGAGGCTTGCAAGGCATTTCTGCCTAGGCAGCCAGCATTGCATAGTTTGATTATGAATTATGTAAATATAGCACTGCAACAGGATTTCAGCCTTTTTTCTTTTCACTAGAGTCAGCATTTCTTGTTTCTTTTGCATTTCCTAAATATATGCCATTTAGGTAAAGATCAGGAGTGTGCTGGCCACCATGGGAGGACACTGGACAGGGGCGAGGAGCAGCAACCAAGAGATGGGGAAGAAGGCTGCCCCTGGAAACCGTTTGGTCACTGCCCCTTGCTTGCTCTGTCTGGCACATGGCACCTTAGAATAAACCATTGCTCCAAGCTGAAGGAGGGAGCTTGGGGCAATGGCTTAATCTAAAGTGCAGCACACCTGGCAGATAAAATAATAATAAAATTATTATTTGTGCCCCAGGGTGCCAGAGGCGAGGGTGCACCGGGATGAATCCCACTGTCCTGGTGGCCTAGCCCATGCCTGGTAAGGATCAGGTCTTGGAAAAATTACCTTTTTTGGATTAAAACCCCCAGAGTTTCCTCAACAACAGGGCCTGTAGGCATTCTGACTGGTGGAGTAATAGTCTAGAAAAATGCATACTGCTTGTCACAGATAGAAGTTGTGGTTAAGAATTGATGTTCAGACACTGATGGATCTTCAGTAATCTGAAACACTGTCTTTGAGTGGGCCTTAATGTATTTAATAATCAATACTGTGGAAAAGAACATATCTGTTGTTCATCAGGCAGGGTAACTTCCAGGAAAACAATATTGTGTTGAGTATGGCAAATGCCGAAAGACTAAGTATTCTGAATACAAATGCAATATTAGAGTATGTTGTAAATGTAACTTTGTTGTTTTTCTTGGAAAAGAGAGAAATGAGATCACCATCAATTATTGATAAATTTTATTTTTCTCTCTATGGAGAAAATAGCAAGAAGAAACTGTAGCATTGTAATATATAGTGTTTTTTTGATATAGCGTTTTTGTTGCTCACCAGTGTGCTTCATTACTTGTTATTATAATAGTTGATATTTTCAAAACAGATGGAAGAGTCTAAGCATATTTTAAAAAGGTTATTTGCCTTGATAAAGTTACAGTATTTTAATATTAATAAGTAGAGCTGCATTAATGCCAGTCTTTCTGAAGAGGTCATTTTACACGTATTAAAAAAACTACATATCATATATTTGTAGATAAAATACATAATAAATGTGTATTCAGTTATTTTCCTGTTGGCTGAACTTTATAATTTAAAATGTGCTGAGATACAACCAGCTTATGGTTAGCAGCACATGTAGGTACAGTAGTTATTTTGTGGTTATCATGGCAGAAGAAAAACATCAGGGTGTGTTGATAGAATCATAGAACATCTAAGTTTGAAGAGGCAATGAGGCCATTAAGTCCAACCCCCTGCTCAATGTTATTGTTATTGTTTTAGTACAAGTGGCAAATGATGATCTGAATGTTTCACTATGGTCATAAAAAAGCATATATGAGTATTGCAGGCGCACCCCCCAATAACGGACTCAGACACCATTGAAAGTGGATAACGGCATTGGGCCACATTTATTGATTCATGCCCTAGTCCGAATTATAAATTTGTATTGGTAAAACGACCAATCATAATTCTTAAGGCAAGTAACACTGGTAAGGTACCACCCAAAATTGCCAACGGCAATTGGTTACAATGTATCAATTTGTATCAATTTGTTTGTTGACAACAAACAAATTGTTGACCGTAGTCAATATCTAACTGATGACCCCACCCTCTGACTCGTATCCGTGAAATCACGGGGTGATGCATGCTGGCTAGCTATTGCCATCACCCCATCGCCTGGTTCGTCGTTGACCGGACAACGTTTAACTAATTTATTCCTATCTAGTGTTGTCCAGTCAATTGCGAACCTGCCGGATACCTGTGGGTCATAACTGTTTACCTTACCAGTGCTACCCGCCACACGGAGGGGCTTCAAAGAAGGCCTGACGCCCCCCCCCAGACCGTCAGCTCGGTCAACAGGCCTGCTCGCCAATCACCCAACAGGAGATCCATACCTCCTCGCGACAGATGGACCCCATCCCCTGCATACAAATCATAATTTTCTAGTCCAATAGCGGGGTGACGACTGCCCCGTCCCCAAGCCTTGTCGGCAAGGAACCGCGCCACCGCTTTATTGACCGCGCGCCTAGCGCGGTCAATGGCCATGAGGTCAACTCCTCCTCTGTAAGAATGGTGCGGGACAATGTCCGACCAAACCAGGGTTGCGGGAGGCCAGACGTAGTGCAAGTAGGCGAGGTCCTCGCAAATTGCATGCTTGAGCGACAAGCCAGTGACCTGACCCAAATCGTTGCCCCCCAAGTGCATGATGAGAATGTCAGGCGGGGCAGCACTTCTGCCTGAAAACAGAAAAGGCAGCAGCTCCCGCCACAACATCCCAGGCTTACCATGCCATGTGAGACTGGCGTGTTCACCCAGTCCCAGTCGGGGTCCCCACTCTGTCGCCGCAGCGTAACGCGCTGCCCTTTGCACGTAGCTGTGGCCCACCAGCCATACTGTCACCGGTGTAATACAACACCCAGGGTCTGTAAGGAAAAAATGAGGGAAATGATGTAAGGTGACTGGGTTGGTACTCACGGGGGGAGCGGGCGCACATAAAACTGAAAACATTGTGAACCCCACCTTCCCATGCTGCGTATGTCAGCCCCGGAGTACCCAAACGCAGCTGCTGTAGAGGCTGCCCCAATACGGAATGAATGTGTGCCATAACGGGCACCTGGTAGGCCCACCCTGGCGAGGGCTCTGCCTGTCACCTTCCAAAACTGAAATTTAGTGAGGGGAGACCCATCCTGGTGACAGAAAAACGGGCCATGGTGCGTGCCACGCAGTGCAAGAAACTCCTGTAGGGCACCAACCGGACAGATGTCTGCCAAAGAACACCGTAGCAGTCTTACACCACTGCCTACGCCCTGCTGATCAGTCTTAGAGGAGCGTATCCTCAACTGGGCCCAGTCTTTGGCAACATATACATCTTCGAGTTCCAGTGCCCTACAACTTGCATCCGCCTTAGACAGCATCACAAGTTCGCTGATGCGGAGCGCTCCAAAAAATGCCACCGTTGTGGCTGCATGAAAAAGGGCTGCCTCATAATGATCAAAACAGAGGCCTGGCCAGCCCCGGGCCAACTGGGTAAGAACCCCTGGGGAAATAGGGTGCCGGTCGTCCGGGCAACGCCCGCGCTCGCGCACCCACCCCTCCAAAACATGTCTCACACGGAAGTCAGAGGTGCTGTCCACATGACCCCCCACCTTGGCCATAAAAGCCAACGCTGACAGCTTAGATGCTATGGTGCGAGGTGCGAGGCCCTGGGAATGCAGGTGAACCATGAACCGCAGCACATGGTCCACCGGGATAGGCCAGGTCTCTGGCAGGTGAAATTGGGCGGAAAATGCCCTATAAGAATTAAAAGCTTGTTGATACGCCTTACGCGTGCGGGGCGCCAGTGACAGGCCGATCGCCCGGTTCACCTCTCCCTGCCAATGGTCCATATCTCGTCCGGGAGTGGCGAGGGAAATTCCTCCGCATCCGGGGCCAAGGCACGGAACCGGGAGATCTGCAGGCGGGACAAAGCGTCGGCAATATCATTATTAACCCCTGGGACGTGCCTAGCCCTGAACAAAACGTTGAGGCGCAGGCAGCGCAGCACAAACTGGCGCACTAGGTCCATAACCCTGGGTGATTTAGAAGTCTGTGCATTGATGATACGGACAACCGCAGCGTTGTCACACCAGAAATGCACGACCGAGTTGGCCCATTCCTCGCCCCACAGCATCAAAGCCCCCAGGATAGGAAAAAAGTCAAGGTATGTGAGATCACGCAAGCGACCCGTGCCTGCCCATGCCGGTGGCCACCCACCATAGGCCCACTTCCCATTGAAGTACATCCCATAACCCAGGGATCCTGAGGCATCAGACTGGACCTGAAAACTCGGGGAAGCCAGGAGGTCAGACCTCCAAAATGAGACCCCATTGAAATCCCTCAGGAACTGTAACCAGACGAACATGTCTGCCCTGATACCCCGGGTAATCCTGACTCTATGGTGGGGCCTGGATAACCCTGCCATGGCATCGCATAAGCGCCGGGCAAAAGCCCTGCCCGGTGCGACCACCCTGCAGGCAAAATTAAGGTGACCATGTAACACTTGGAGTTCCCTCAGCGATGCCTTGCGCTTGGCCAGCAAATCCGAGATGAGGGCCACTAACCGGGACACCTTATCCCCCGGTAACCTAGGCGCCTGCGCTACTGTGTCGATCTCCACCCCCAGGAATACTAGCTTGTTAGATGGGCCCTCGGTCTTTTCGGGCGCTAAAGGGACACCGAGTTCCTCCATTAGCGTCTGAAATGTGTTGAGGAGACGTGGACACGTGTCCCAGCCCCGTTCACCCCCGAATAAAAAGTCATCCAGGTAATGGGCTACAGACCGGGACCCTGACCTGCGCACGAACGCCCACTCCAGGAAGGTACTGAAACGCTCGAATGCAGAGCATGATATGGAACAGCCAAAAGGCATGGCCTTATCAAAATAATATTCACCCCGGAATTTAAAACCCAGCAATTCAAAGTCGCCCGGGTGCACAGGCAAGAGGCGAAAAGCCGACTTAATGTCGCACTTAGCCAGTAGCGCACCCGGGCCACATGAGCGCACCATGCGGAGCGCATGGTCAAAAGATGTATACCTGACTGAGCAAAGGTCATCAGGTATAGCATCATTGACCGATCGGCCGGCTGGGTAGGACAAGTGATGGATAAGGCGAAACTCGCCCGGAGATTTCTTGGGAACCAAGCCCAGGGGCGATACCTTAAGGTTAGTGAACGGGGGTGCAGGGAAAGGGCCGGCGACCCTGCCCGCATTGACCTCCTTATTAATGCTGGCGGCAGCCACCACCTCCCTCCCCCTAAGGGACAAAAGGTTGGGGGCATCCTGAGGGGACCTGTCACCCATGAAAGGAATACGGAACCCCTGTCTAAAGCCCCGAAGCAGATAATCTGCATCCTCCCCCTTCGGGTACAATGCGAGCCAACGCTCCAACATGTCCACATTAATTGGGGAGGGAGCCTTTCGGTGAACTAGCTCCATCTGCGGCAGGCTTGCCAGTCCACTGTCCGCCCTTCCCTCTGCCCCGCGTCCCTCCAGGCCTGGGACAGGCAGAGGCTGCGTGGGGGCCCACACAGGTGGGACACTCATGCCTGTACTTGCAATTTTTCCTATTGCAGGAACCATTGGACGAGAAAGTCCAGCACAGCAGGCGGGCTGGAACCCCCTGCCCCGCCACCTGGCGGGGAACCTGAGCTGGAGCCGCTCGCTGGACCACATGTCCACAATGGTATCTCTCCCCTGGCGCAGGGCGCGTGGGCGTCATATACAGAAGCCAAAGCCTCTGGCACGGCTCGTCCCACCTCATCTCGGGGTGCAGGGGAATCCGCATGCGAAATTCCTCGTCATAAGCCAACCACGAGGGGCCCGGAAAGTTGACCATCGCCCTATAGATGTTGTCCAAATATTGTACCATCGGAATAGCCAAATCTGGCCGCGCTCTCAAGTACACTGCCATGTAAATTAAATAAGCCGGCAGCCAGTTGGCCCAGGTACGTGGTGGCTTGCGAAGACGTGCCTGCGCCTTATCCTTCTCATCCTGCCCCTCCCTCTCCTCCTTGGTGGGCTCTCTGTTTAAGAGTGAGAAGATATCGACATACTCCCCCCGCCATATCTTTTCCCTGGTGGCTTGCGCTAGGTGGTCACCCAGTGGCAAAGAATATCCCGCCGTTGGCAAGGCCGAAACTGGGACCGCAGCCAGTGCGGGCATCTGAAAAGGGGGCTGTGCTGGCCCCGCCACCCCCAATAAATTCCCGGCAGGGTAGGGAACACCTGTAACCCCAGCAAGCTGTGCAGCAGTCGGCATCGCCGAGTGGGGCGCCGGCGGCTGGGCCACCGCACCACCCGCGCGAGGCCAAGGCCATTGAAAGGCCCCTCCCAGTAGTGGCAATGTGTGTAGGTGTATTGGCTTGTACCGGATACTCACATGTCGCACCCCCGCAGGCCGCCCCCACCGGGGGTTCCGGCCCACCGGGGGCGTCGGAGCTCACGACCGCCGTAGAGCTCATCATCGGGGCCTGACCCACACCTGCTTGCTGGCCGGGGAGCTGCGAGGCAGTGGCTGAAGTTGCGCCACGCGCCTGCAGCAGCTCGACCCGTCCCGTCGCCTGCTGCTGCCCGACCGACGGCGCCTCAAAACTAACCCCACCGGTAGCCCCAGCGTGGCTGGCCCGAGCCAAAGAGGCCTCAAGGGCCGCCACACGGGCCAGTAAGGCCTGCACGCTAACCTGGGGCCAAGGGCCGGCCGGCCCGCCTGTGAGAGGCGCGGGTACAGGGCCCTGTACCCCCGGACCCTTGTAGGGCCATTGTCCCGCACCGAAGCCCGGGAGGGTCGGTGCCGGCACCTGCCAAGGCAGAGGGCCAGACCACCCCCCAAGGCTAGAAGGCCCCGGGGGGAGCTGCGCCACCGCTGGTGTAGGCCCAGCAGAATGAGCAGGTCCAGAAGCGGTGTCCACCGCGTGTGGGGCGCGGGCCGCAGCTTCCGGCCAAGGGGTGATCGACCCCATCCCGCCGATCCCGGCGGGTGCCGGCAAAGGCGGCTGCTGGGGAGGCGCCACCGTGGTCCTCCGACCCGGATTGCGCCTCCTGCTCGTGCGAGCCGCACCCGAAAGTGCCTTCTTCTTCGAAGGCATCTCACTCAAGGCAAAGGAAGCCGAAAGAGAAGATTCGCCGCCAAAAAGGCTTCCAGGTAAGGAGCGACGGAGACACAGGGAAAAACTTCTCCGCTCCGTCGCTTAGCTAAAATGGCAGCTCGGCTGCCTCGTGGCCACCCCTTTTATGAGGGAGCTGGCCACGCCCTAAATTACCCGGATCATTCGTCCTGTGGGGGGGGCCGCAAAGAGCGCGGCGGCCATTTTGGCGCCGCGCTTGCAATGTTCACAGTTTTCAGGTTGCAACAAGACATTTTTGGGGAAGTGAACATTTCTCCAATAGTCACTGAGGACAAAATCTAAAATCACACAAGCAGAATTCTAGTTGCATGACTGGAGCTCTCTAAATCACAACTTCTCTTGCTACCTCATCAGTTTTTAGGGTTGCCCACAGCAAAGTTTGAAAATGCATGGTGTGTGTGATATTTTACTGCAGCCATGTCTCTTGTCTGTTTTGCTGACAAAAGATGTTCCATCAGCCATGGTGGAGAGTGATTACTGGTAGACTTTCTGGATAGTTAATTGTCACAACGTTACACAGTCAGTCAGATGTAAGGTAAAGGTAAATGAGTACACAACATGTTTGGGGCAAAATGCTAATTAACTTGTGAACTGCCCAGAGAGTGCACTAAGTGCTATGGTGCGATATTTAAGCGTAATTGCTATTGCTAAAGGTAAGTGTGATCGTGGGCAGTGCAGCTCCCCTGGTGGCTTAGTGGTTAAGGCGCTGAGCTGGAGACTGGAAGGTCAGGTTTTAATACCTGAGAGCTGCACTTGGGGTCATGAAAGGAGCCTCACTTCGGGCATCCCCTTAAAAATCCTTTCAACCCAGAGTAATCTCTACCACATAATTATTATCATCATTGGCAATAAGGGCAAGTAAAAAAAGCCAAGGAGGGACAAAGTCATAATAAAAGGAAGACACCCCCCTCAGTATTGGCATTTATTTTCAATAAATAATGAATACCTAAGTTCCAACAAAATGTAACAAGTAGTATTAACTTCTTCTTCTTCTATTATTATTATTATTATTATTATTATTATTATTATTATTATTATTATTATTATTATTATTATTATTATTATTATTATTATAATATTTGAACTTATATACCGCTTTCCTTTGTCAACAACAAACTCAAAGCGGTTAACAACATATTCATGAAACAACAAAGCAACCATAAGTACAATCTTATGTAAATACACAATAAATAAATATCATAAATACAGCATCAAAATTACAATATAAAAATAACAAAACAAAGCAAAAAGCACTGCCATAAACACATTAGAAAAATTCAAAAAACAAAAAAGCATATCAATAAACAGAGACAAAATCATCTACACCTATAAATCCAAGGGTTAACTGTTGGAATGTAACAAAGACTCCTGCACCCGTACACACTATCCCGTACCGAGCCTCCTACACTCACCCGAACCCGGTACAGAGGTTACTGAAGGGTTGAGAAACATGCCAGTGGGGCAAGAACCCCACGAACAAAGGGAAACAACTTCAATTCCCAATGTTCTCTGCGCTGCGCTGCGCCACAACCAATCAGGCTGAGAGGCGCGAGCAAAAAGAATGTTGGGAAATGTGGCGCGGCCAATTGAAATCGAGCCGCAGGGGAAAAAACGCCGCACGAAAGCAAACCACAAATGCAAAACTACAAGTCCCAGCATCCTGCGCGCCATGAGCGCACAGAACACTGAGAGAGCCGGTGTGCGAAAAATAAAATTACAAAACGCAACAGGAGCGCAAGTCCCCAGCAGGCAGACTCAGCGCCTCACAGCCACGCAAAACAAAAAGCCACAAAACGCCACTGTGAAACACCCGCCGTCCTTCTTTCCCGGAGCAACGGGGAGAAGAGGGATTCCCTCTCCTCCATGCTACCCCGCCGAAGACATGGCGAGACCACCACCAGCCTCAAGTAAAGTTGAGCCGGGGTGGAAAAAAAACCAAAAAGAGGTAGCAGTTCATCAGGGGAAGCACCCTCCCTGGTGGATGACTGTCTGATGCCTTTGTACTTCCAAATACAAAAGCAACAGCCAGCAATCCGCAAGGAAGAGCACCACCCCTTACGGATCGCTGCCTGCCCATCTCTGGTTAGGTAAGCCAGGAGAAAAAGGAGACAGAGAACCCTCTTTAGGCAGAGATATCTCTCCTCTGCCTCCTCCTTCTCCTCCAACCTACCTAATGAACCTTCCTGGGAGAAGAATGGGCTGACTGCCTCCTCCTCCTTTCCCCCATTGATGCATCAAAACCAAAATTCAAAGCAGCAATGGGGAAAAGAGGAACTGACAGGCAGCCCATTCTTCACGATAAAGTAACCACCAAAAACATACACCAAAATTAATAAAAAATAATAAAACCAAAATAAATCAATAATTAAAAAAACCATTAATAAACAAAAAATAAACCACAAAACACACAAACAAAAACATCCACAATAACACAAAACCACATACAAAACACCGAACTACAACACAAAAAACCCACAAATTACACAAACAAACAACAACTAATTACACAAATAAACCACCCCTACCCCCCACAACACAGTCTTAGAATTCCATCAGGGGAAGAAGGTCAGGCCGGGGATAGAAAGTAGTCCCAGTACCTACAGCTCTAGTCACAGCAGAGCGGCAAAAATCGGACCTTTGGGGCAGAGCAATCCCCCCGGCCGAGGCTGCCTCGGAACGACAGCTACAGAATTAGATACAGGTGAGTTCTCCGTAGCTCTCATAGCCCCCATTGCGGGGTGGTCACTAAATATGTTCCCATCTCCTACGGTCGGCCAGTCCAGAAGTAAAGACTCAAAAACCCACTGTGGAGCCTGGTGTTGGAACTCCCGCTGTCCGGCGGGGTCATAGTGGGAGCCTAGCGCTTCTGCGGTGGCGAGAGAGGTGGCATTTTTGTAGCCCTCCGGAGCTGCAGAGGAGCCCAGGTGTTGGAGCTCTCGCTGACTGGTGGGGTCATTATCTGATTTACCACTTCCCCAGTGTGACAGAATGGAGTAGGACTCAGGAAACCTGAGTTTAACCCAGCTCAGCACTGGAAAGTTATTGAAGAGAGGGAGTAATAAAGGAGAGATAAAATCACTCAACTATCTCACATACCTTGAAAATTCCTGTTAGAATTGTTATACATCAGGTGTGTGACTTGACAGTACATAATATAACATATGGTACACTTAACTGTGATTAGCCTTTATGATGAAACACTGAGTTTCTTTTGGCAAAATCACACAAAAAACTGGGGTATTTTTAAAAATAATATAAAGTAGAAAATAAATGATAGGCCACATGCCCAGTTTTTTATAAATCACTTGTAGTTATTTAGGCAGATAGTTTCAGCCTTCCATTCCTAAACACTACTGTATTATCTGTTATTTTTGAGAGTAAGTAATCATGTCAATCCTCATTGATATGGTAATGGTATTGACAACTTTAACCACATGACCACACTTTCATAAAATAAACTTTCAATGTACATGTTGGTAATATCCATGAAATATAAGTGAAGGAATTGAGTAGTACTCCTTTTAAAATAGCAAGGCTCTGACTTTAGAGAAAATCAAACGTGTAATGTAACAAGACTCTGACCTGGTATGACAGGTGTTGAAGTGCCCTGGAGCCTAATAAAGTATTTCTAATCTCCACTGTACTTGTAGAAGAAGAGCTAGCTGAGATCACACAAAGCATGTAGGGACTGTTGGGGATACATGCCCAGCCTTATCTTCAGGGTTGGGCAAGCAGCACAGAAAACCATAAGCCACTTTGGAGTGTTTTGTATCTAGAAAACCTTGTACCTAGCACATAATTAATGCAACAACAGGTCTGTAAAACATTTCTGTAAGATGTTCCAGTACCAACTTCAAGCACAAGCTATACAGAGAATGATCTCTTAATATTTTAAAAATTCTTGTCACAGAAGAGTCACCACAAAATTTTCATTCCACTTTTATCTTCCTATACTCGGTTTTCTCAAGACACATTTAAAAAATGTTAGCTATATGACATTTCCATAAGAGATTCCTGATTTTTTTACATTATTATATCTGTAAATGCATTATTTGTTTGTTTGAAATTTTTATATTGTACTTCAACAAAAAAAGACAAATGACTGTCAATCCTTGGGGAAAGACAAAGTGCAGGTCAAGTAAACAAATAAACTGGTCATCCATCAATAAAAGTAGGAGTAACAACATGTAAGATGACTATCACAATACAAAGAAAATATATATCAGAGTTAAAAAAGAGTGTTGTTTTTTTTAATCATCATGATGAAAAAGTTATTTCATATAACCAGAGGTTGTAGTGACTTTATAGACATTTTTGCATTTTGAATACTAGTTACAGATAATATGAACTATAACTATTAAGCAAATTCTTTCAGTTGATTGGCTGTCTTGTGTTCCATTAACTAGACAAATTAAATGCAAATGATAATATTATATCATAAAAACAATGTTTTATATTGAATTAAACTGACAGGTAGATTAACATATAGATCATGCTAAGTACATTTCTGAGCTCAGATTTACATTTCTCCAGGGAGCAATAAACAACCACCTATTGTTCTTTGCATATGCTAATTTCTATAGTTTAACTGAGAGATACAGTATGTTTTCCAAAATGGAAAATTCTCCCCTAAGGCCTCAATATAAACAGCAGAGTGTGGAGAGAAGAGGAAAGGGTATATTTTCATTTCTTTTTCATTTGTATGCTGCCTTTCTACCAATTAGAGCAGGGATTCGCAACATATGGCCTACAGGCCAGACCCAGCCTGCAGCACCATTTCACGTGGCCTGCTGCTACAAGAGGTGGAAGCGCCGAAAATGCACGAGAATATATGAGATAACACATGGAAACATGAGAGGATACATGAGAATATGCATGAGAACATGCAAAAACATGCAAGAACATGCAAAAACGCATGAGAATACACAAAAAACACGTGAGAATACACAAGAGAACATGTGAAAATACGCGAGAATATGTGAGAATATGTGCAGAACCACATGATCAGCCCGCGACCTGAAAACTTTGAGAACCCCTGAATTGGAGACTCAGAACAGCTCAGAAATTAAAAAACAAATAAACAAGGATGACAATGAAATATAGCATTAAAAACAATTAAACATTTTACAATATTAAAACAATTGTTTCAAGGTGTTTAGATAGTCTTTAAAACACATTCAAAACACACTCAAATACTAATAGTGTCCAGCACATGAGAATTTGCACAATTAGTTGTGAAAAGCTTGTGAAGGTAATGGGGTTGTGTGAAGGGTGTTCCCTGAAGATCGTAATTGCCAGAAAGGCTCATACAGAGATGTATGGTCCTTCAGATAGCCTGGAACCAATTTTTATAGGACTTTATAGGTTATAATCAGCATTTTAAATTGAGCCCAAAACAGCCCAGCAGCCAGTGTAACTATTGCAATATATATTTCTTGTAGCTGGTCCCAGTTAACAGTCTGACTGCAGTATTTTTGCACCAGTTTTCAAACTATCTTCAAAAGCAGCCCCACATAGTGTGTGTAGCAGTAATCCAACTGGAGTGTAATTCAGGCTTGTGTCATGGTAGCTGAATCAGTTGTCTCCAGGAAGGATGCAGTAGGTGTTTCATGGTTTAGCATCCCTTGCCACTGCCAAGAACTGGGCATTTAGGCTCAGATGTGAATCTAGGAGAACACCCAAACTACAAGCTCGGGTTGTCAGGGGAACTGTAACTCCATCTGGTACAGATTGAATCCCTATTACCTGACCTGCCTTTCAATTGACCAGAACTACCCCTGTTTTGTCTGGCAGACACTAGGTTAGAATTAGAAATACCTGTAGCTTCTTGGATTTAGATGGGAAGAAAAGATAAAGTTGGGTATGATCAACACAGAATTTCATCAGATTCCAGAAGGCTGGACTACAAAACAAATATCTGAAGGAAACCACAGACCAGGATATCAAATAGGAATCCCACAGCATCACCTTCTGAGAACTCTCCTGTAGGAAGAACCAGAGCCACCATAAAACAGTGCCTCCAAGTCTCATCCCAGAAAAATGGCCTCAATTTGAATCCACTTAGGGAAAGGGAATGGAGCAGGTAAAACTACTTATGTTATCCTGCTTTCTTTTAAAGCCCTGTTGGGGTCACTGAAAATTAGTTCTGACTTAGCTGTACATAACACACACCTGTAGGAATGTAAATCTCCATTAGTTTTTATTTTTCATGCATTTGAAAGTTTTGAACCCTCAGTTTCATTTCTTCCCTTCCCAAATATGCAATTGTTAGATTTCAACCATGAAATGAAATTATTTTATTCAAAAATAAACAGAAATTAAATATTTCTCCATTTTGCACTGGCTACATTCAGTAGCAGCAAAGAGAGGATCATGATTCTATACCTGCCTGCTGATTAAGATTTGGAGATTCTTAGGAAAAACAGACTGTAGTCCTAGTCCAGACTCTAGGGCAGAGTAAAGGTTGCCCTTGCTTGAAAGCCAGTTGTATCTGACTCTAGGGTGTGGTCCTCATCTCTGTTTATAGCTAAAGAGCTGTCTGCATTCACAGACTTTTCTGTGGTCATGTGGCAGGCATGACTAGACACTGGAGTGCACGGAACATTGTTTATTTTCCCACCAAAGTGATATCTCTTTACTTGCAATTTCTTGCCTTCCATCTGCCAGGTTGGCAGGAGCTGGAAAAGAGATGGGAGCTCACTCGGGTGCTGACCTTCCAGTCATCAAGTTCAGAGTCTTATCCATTAAGCCACCTTGGGGTTGACCCTATTAGTATCCTAATACTCAAAGCCCCAGACCTGGGTGGACAAACCTGTGGTTTTTATTTCTTCCACATACAATTTTTAAAATCTCATCTTCTTTCATTCCTGAATATGATGAAATGCAGTAACATTTTAAATAAAATAAATTGAAATTACTTTTTCATCCTCCCTACTTACTTGTTCCATATTTTGTAAGTCATAAAGTAGGATCATTTGGGATTTAGGACCATTTGGAATTTGGTGACTCAAATTATCTTTAAGTTCAGTTGGATCAATGTGCTTACTCATAAGAACATAAGAACATAAGAACAGCCTTGCTGGAACAGGCCACAGCCCATCCAGTCCAGCATTCTGTCTCACACAGTGGCTCACCATTTCCTTCAGGGTATTCCCAAGCAGATGCCTTCACCTGCTTAGGATTCCCTGGAAATGATATTGAGAGATATCCTGCCTATCTCTCCAACCCGGAGGTTGTCCTTAAGTATCCATAATTATAGCCATTGATACTCTTGTCCTCCATGAACTTGTCTAATCCTTTCTTAAAGCTGTCAAGACTGACAGCTGTCACCACTTCTTCTGGCAGGGAGTTCCATAGACCAGTAATCCTCTGGGTGAAAAAATACTTTCTCTTATTTGTTTGAGAACTAGTACCCAAAAGTTTCATCGAGTGTCCCCTAGTTCTAGTGTTATGCGATAGGGAAAACAGTTTTTCCTTATCTACTTTGTCCACACCGTGCATGATTTTATAAACTTCAATCAGGTCACCTCTTAGACGTCGTCGTTCAAGAGTGAAGAGGCCCAACCGTTGCAGCCTCAGATGGTAAGGAAGGTGTTCCAGTCCCCTAATCATTCTGGTTGCCCTCCTCTGCACTTTTTCCAGCTCCATAATATCCTTCTGGAGGTATGGCGACCAGAACTGTACACAGTATTCCAGATGGGGCCTCACCATAGATTTATAAAGAGGCAAAATGACACTTGCTGACTTATTTTCTATACCCTTCCTAATGATCCCTAGCATTGAGTTTGCTTTTTTCACTGCTGAGGCACACTGGGTTGACACCTTCATTGAGTTGTCCACCAGGACACCAAGGTCCCTTTCCTGGTTTGTCGCAGAGAGTTCAGACCCCATCAGTTTATAAATGTAATTGGGGTTCTTTGCCCCAACATGCATCACTCTGCACTTACTAATGTTGAAACTCATTTGCCACTGTTTTGCCCACTCCCCCAGTGTCGAGAGATCCCTCTGAAGCTCCTCACAATCTCTCACAGTTTTCACTACCCTGTATAATTTAGTGTCGTCAGCAAATTTGGCTACCTTGCTTTTTACTCCTACCTCTAGATCATTTATGAAGAGGTTGAAAAGCAGGGGTCCCAGTACTGAACCTTGGGGGACCCCACTCTTTACTTCCCTCCACTTGGAGAAGTGTCCATTTAGTGCTACCCTCTGTTTCCTGTCCATTAGCCAGTTGCTGATCCAGGACAAGACCTGTCCCTTTATTCCATGACTGGTAAGTTTATTCAAGAGCCTTTGGTGTGGGACCTTGTCAAAAGCCTTCTGAAAGTCCAGATAAACAATGTCAACTGGATCCCCCTTATCAACATGCTTGTTGACATTCTCAAAAAATTCCAACAGATTAGTGAGGCATGATTTGCCCTTGCAAAAACCATGTTGGCTCTCCTTTAGTAGCGCCTTCTCTTCTATGTGCCTATTAATTCTATCTTTTAGGATGGTTTCCATCACTTTACCTGGGACACATGTCAAACTGACAGGTCGGTAATTTCCTGGATCACCCCTGGATCCTTTTTTGAAAATTGGTGTTACATTCGCTACCTTCCAGTCATCAGGCACAAAGCCTGATTTGAGGGAAAGATTATATATTTTGGCTAGGAGATCAGCAATTTCATCTTTAAGTTCCCTGAGAACTCGTGGATGGATTCCATCTGGTCCTGGTGATTTGTTAGTGTTTAGCTTAACAAGACATGCAAGGACCTCCTCCCTGGTTATTTCTATCTGGCTTAATTCTTCGGTTTCCCTCCCTACGAAGATAGGCTCTGTTTTGGGCATGTGGCCTCTGTCTTCTTCAGTGAATACTGAAGCAAAGAATTCATTGAGTCTCTCTGCAATCTCTGTTTCCTCTTTAATAACCCCTTGCCTTCCATTGTCATCTAATGGTCCAATGGCCTTCCTAGTTGGGTTCTTACTTCTAATGTACTTAAAGAAGTCTTTGTTATTTCTCTGAGTATTTTTAGCTATACGTTCCTCAAAGTCTTGCTTTGCTTTCCTGATTGTTGCCTTGCATTTGTTCTGCCAGAATTTATGTTTCTGCCTGCTGTCCTCATTCGGACAAGCCTTCCATCTTCTAAATGAGCTTTTCTTGCTCTTGATCACTTCCCGAACAGCTCCTGTAAGCCACATTGGAGTCCTCTTGGACCTGGCAGTGCCCTTTTTCCTTTTGGGTATGCATTCCAATTGAGCCTCTGTTATTGTTTTTGTAAACAGCCTCCATGCCTCTTGGAGTGTTTGGACTCTCTCAATTTTCCCTTTCAGCTTCTTTTTTACTAGTTTCCTCAACTTTGGGAAATTTCCTTTTTGAAAATTTAAGGTCTCTGTGTTAGATTTTATCAGTGACTTGCGGTCTATGTTCAAGTTAAACATAATTGAGTTGTGGTCACTGTTCCCTATTGGATCAGTCACATTAACATCTTGCACCAGATCCTGAGTATTACTCAGGATCAAGTCAAGGATTCTTGTACCTCTAGTTGGGTCTTCAACCATCTGTCCCAGGGAACAATCATTTAGCATATCTAGGAACTTTATCTCTTTATCATGTGCTGAACAACAGTTCACCCAGTCTATGTGAGGGTAATTGAAGTCCCCCATTATAACCAGGCTTCCCTTCTTGGATGCCTCCTTTACAACATTCTCCAACTGCCAGTCTCCCTCAAGAGTTTGGGTCGGAGGCCGATAGTATATGCCTACTGTTAGACCATCCTTGTGGCCTGGTACTCTTACCCACAGAGCTTCTAATGGTGACTCCAAATCACCTAGATATTCCAATTCATACGATTTTATCACTTCTTTGACATACAAGGCCACACCACCTCCCACTTGCCCCTTCCTATCCTTCCTGTACAGTTTGTAGCCTGGGATAACTGTATCCCATTGGTTATCATCCGTCCACCAGGTTTCAGTGATACCAATAATATCAATATTCTTATTTATTGCTAAGTATTCCAGCTCCCCTATTTTGTTCCGGAGGCTTCTAGCATTTGTATACAAGCATTTATATATGCTTTTCTGACACAGTCTTTTGTGTCCAGTTGCATTGTTAGACTGCCTCTTGCATCCTTCTGCTAGAATGCTAGTGACTAGCTCCTCGCTCTGCTCAGTAATTTTTGCATCCTCCTCACTACTCAAGTACACACTTTCCCGAACCGGATGCTTCCCAGCTCCTGTCGGCTTTCCCCCAGTTATCAGTTTAAAAGCTGCTCTGCAGCCTTTTTGATGTTGAGTGCCAGCAATCTGGTCCCATCATGGTTCAAATGCAACCCATCCCTCCTGAACAGATTTGGCTTGTCCCAAAATGTTCTCCAGTTCCTGACAAATCTGAAACCCTCCTCTCGACACCACCGCCTCATCCAAGCATTGAGGCTTCTGAGCTCTGCCTGCCTGGTAGGTCCTGCGCGAGGGACAGGCAGCACTTCTGAAAATGCTACCTTGGAAGTCCGGGACTTCAATCTTCTTCCTAACAACCTGAATTTGGCTTCCAGGACAGACCGCTTGGCCTTCCCAACATCATTGGTACCAACATGTACCATGACAACTGGCTCGTTCCCAGTTCTCTCTAACAATCTAGCTAGATTTCTTGTGATGTCTGCAACTTTTGCACCTGGCAGGCAAGTCACCATACGGTTATCATGTGCATCACAAATCCATTTCTCTGTATTTCTAATTATTGAATCGCCTAGTACAAGGAGCCTCTCTCCTGCAATCTGTTCATCTACATGCACCTCATCAACCATATTAAGGGAGAGAACCTCAGTTTGTTCCTGTTGTTTATCTTCCTGGACCTCATCAAGTGTGATGAAAGAGAGATCATCAGGTGGAACCAGTTGTTCCTCTGTGTGTTCCTCATCAGGTGTGATGAGGGAAAGAGCCTCAAATTTATTCTGTAATTTCAGACTCTCAGAGTGATCCCCTACTCTTCTCCTCCTTTGAGTCACATTCCTCCAAACATCTCCCTCCTGAGTTAGTGAAGGGCCTTCTCCCTCAGAACTGTGCCCTGTCTCTTCTTTGTCCAGCATAGTCTGCTCCGCTCTGTCCAAGAACAGCTCAAGCTCCTTAATTTGTTGATGGTTAGATATGCGGGCCTCTAGCTGCTGGACCTTCTCTTCTAGTAGTGCAACCAGCTTGCACTTGCTGCAAGTGTAGTTCTCCATATGCTTTGGCAAGAACACAAACATGGCACAAGTATTGCAGGTAACTACAACTGTTCCCTCAGAATCCATTTTAACAAGTGCAGTATTCTGGGCCTCAAAAATGTACACGTTTACTACCTTTCTACCTAGTAAGACTATATTCTTCCTTTGTTACTAGTTTGCAATCTCGTGCACCGTTAGGCGTGCGGGCCTCTAAAGCAGCTCTACTCCAACTGCAAAACTTACCAGCGCTCACTTCCTTTGTTTTGCTCTCCTCAGCAGCAGCTCTGCTTAAGAGCACATGCAGAGTCAAAAGGGCTGACCCTGAAAGAGCTCAGAGCTTTTAAAGGCTAGTGTGGCTCCGCCCCTATGAGTCACAGTTCAGGGAAGGGCCTGGTGTGGCTCTGCCCCCTGCTTCTGGAAGCTTCAAACTGCTTCCTCTGTTTGAACAGAGGTGGCTCTCAGCAGTTGAAATTATCAATTTAAATTAGTGGAAGCCTCTAAAGCAGCTCTACTCCAACTGCAAAACTCCAGTTGCAACTTACTACTGAACTTCAGACTTTCCTTGGATTTCTTGACCACCTGTCCACTGTTCTATCAAGAGTCTAACAAGATGAGATCCAGTCGATTATTTTAAAAGACAGTGTCAGGATCAAATTAATAATGTGTTCATTGACCTTTATCTTCCTGCTATGAAAACCTAAAGGCCTTGCTCAATTAATTTTCAGAGAGTAAGTGAGCAAAAGTTGCAATAATTGGTGTTGCAAGAAGGCCCTGAAATTTAACACAAAGAGAAGAAAATATACTTGTTGAGTTGACTGACTAAAGGATATTATATTAGCTACAAAAAAAATGTTACTTTAATACAGTAACATCCCATTTCTTCCTCCTGGAAGCATTACACTCTCTAAATTCAAAAAGCTGATTTTTTTGCTTGTGATTGTTGCCAGGCCTTAGCCTTATTTAATTATACCTCTAGATGTGCTGGACAATGGTGAGCACTCTGCTTAGTTTGATAGGTTGAAAGACAATCGGCTTTTTCCAGCTATCATGCTTGAAGCTTTGGGCTCCTTTGTAAAATAAGCCGAAGCTTTATTGAATAGACTTTGTGTTTCCTTTAGATAACAGAAGTAGGAAAGGATAGCACAGGGAAGACAAATGAAGCTGGCTGTTCCTAAGAAGTTCAGATAAACCCGGGTCCGGCTATATAGGAATTAGCCATCCTTTTCTTTAAAAAGATTTTCAGATGTTTTAATAGGTTACTAAGAATAACATTTGAGAAATATAGGCTTATAGAATTGTTAAGTTGAAAACCACAAATATTTCTCGGTATTCATTCCTCTTTCTATGGCTCTCTGTCTCTTGGGTGTATTGATAGAATCTTCCATTCAAGTATACTCTGAGCAAATACTGCAGTCCCATTAATTGTGTTATCAATATGATAGTCAGCTCCAAAAGCCTGGCTACCACCTGACGACTACCTGTCCCCTTTTGATGGCTATGCTTCCCTCTATATCAAGGGTATCCAAATTTTTCAGGCCATGGGCTGCTCATGTGGTTCAGCAGGCCGGTCACATGGTTCCTCCCACCTGAAGCGGAAGTAAAACTCACCCGCACATGTGCAAAATATTACCATATAAGCACCCGTGGCTGTCGTAAATGCATTTGGGAGTGGCACTGGCTGGCTGATTTGGCACCTTTGGGCACCCCTGCTCTATATGTCCAGCACAAAAATCTCTCCCAAATTCTGCGTACTGAAGAAAACACAAGTTTTTTAATAGTTTTGTGCTGGGAAAGAGAAGAAATCTCTTACAAGGTCTTTTAAGAGACTCACATAGTATTCTATCCATACCTGTCAACTATCCCATTTTTCCTGGGAAACCCCCTTATTTTTACCCCTCTTCCCGCCCCTCCCATTTTATTAATTTCCCCATATTTTCGCTTATATTTTTTTTAAAAAATCCTGACTGAAGCTGCAGTATTTTTTTCCAGCCACCAGAGGTCGTTGTGTGGCAGGCTTTTCCCTTGTGGAAGGGGAGAGAGAGAGAAGGGGGGGGGGCGTTTCCCTTTCATTTCCTTTCCCTGCCATGTGCTCATGGAGGCTTCAGTTTTGCTACTGCTGTTTGTAGCCACCATGGAGTCTACTCTAGAGGTGAGTGATATTTCATATATGCAGGGGCAAATCATGCTTTATTGAGCTGTTTGTGCCAGAGTTAACCTGGGAGGGGGGTGTTGCTTGATCACTATGTGTGTGTGTGTGTGTGTGTGTGTGAGAGAGAGAGAGAGAGAGAGAGAGAGAGAGAGAGAGAGGTTTCTCTTGCTTGAAAGCTAGTCGTATCTAACTCTAGGGTTCAGTGCTCATCCCTGTTTCAAAACCGAAGAGCCAGCATTGTCATGTGGCAGGCATGACTAGACACCAGAGTGCACAGAACGCTGTTACCTTCCCACCAAAGTGGTCCCTATTTATCTACGTGCAATTTCTTGCTTTCGAACTGCTAGAATGGCAGGAGCTGGGACAAAGATGGGAGCTCATTCCGTCCTCAGTACTCAGGAATCGAACTGCTGACCTTCTGCCTCCCAGTCAGCATCTTAGTCACTTAAGCCACTGAGTAAACAAGAAAGAAAACAAAACAAAAGTCCCCCAAGAAGATGGGGAAAGGGTTCTTTGGCCCACAAAGCTTTGTGCCCGTTGCATCTACAATACCATCTAGCCATCTTATTTTTGCCCACCCCCTTCTTTTGTCCTCCACCTTTCCCAGCATCAAGGCCTTCTCAAGTGAATCCTCTCTTCTCATTTGATGTCCAAAGTACTTTAGCGTCATCTTTACTATTTCACCTTTAATGAGCAGTCAGGGTTGATTTCTTCTAGGATCGACCTATTTCTAACACCACATTTCAAAGGCATCTATTTTTCTGCACTCAGTTTTCCTAATGGTCCAGCTCTCACACCCATACATTACCACCGGGAATACCATTGCTTTGACTATGCAATTTTTTGTTTGCAAGGTGATGCCTCTACTTTTAACTATGTTCCCCAGGTTTCTCGTAGCTTGTTTCCCAAGCATCAGTCGCCTTTTTATTTCATGTCTGCAATCACCATCTGCAGCGATCTTTGATCCTAAGAAAGTAAAATCTGCCACTCGTATCCAACTCTAGGGTGCAGTGCTCATCTCCATTTACAGCCAAAGAGCCAGTGCTGTCTGTGTTTGCAGACATTTTCATGGCCATGTGGCAGGCATGACTAGAGCCCAGCAAGTCACATGGCTATATTTGGCCACGACCACAGATTTGGCCACACCACACAGAGGGGTGTGGCCAAAATTTCCCTTATTTTCAAATCCAAAAGTTGACAGGTATGATTCTATCACTATTGTTGTTATGTGCTTATAAGTTATCTCTGACTTATGGTCACCCTGTGAATAAGAGATGTTCAAAATGCCCTATCCTCAACAGTCTGGCTCAGCCCTTGTGAACTCATGGCTGTGGTGTCCCTGACGGAATCAATCCATCTCATGTTTCATCTTTGGCTTTTCCTGCTCCCTTCTACCTTTCTCAGCATTATTGTCTTTCCCAGAGAATCGTGCCTTCCTGTAAACTGTCAAAAGTAGGACATTCCAATTTCATCCATTTTGCCTTCAAAAAGAGTTCAGGCTTCATTTGGTGTAGGACCCACTTGCTTGTCTTTATGGCAACTTGGAGGTTGTTTGGGTAAGCCAACCACAAGCTAAGATCAATAGTTTTGGCAAGAAAACATGTCTCTCTTACTATGTAAACAAGAATGCATTGTTCTTGCAATGTGTAAACAATGATTGTAAATGAAAGAGAAAAGACATATTTTATTCAATAGCACTATCCAGTGATATTGGTTTCAGGGTAGAGATTCACTAGCTTTGTCATTGGCAAGTCCAAAGATTCACTGAGTCAGACCCCTTCTGGGGCAGCCACTTTATACAAAATAATTTATACCTGTATAGTAATTTTAAATTGTGGCCTTGCAGACAACTAAGTTAGCCATCTACCTAAGTGGTCTAACAAAGTATTTAAAGTTAGATAAAGCCAATTAAAGGATATAAATATTGGCCAGAAAGATAGCTAGACATGGAAGGAGAACTTTGAAAGCCTACACAACTTCACATTCCTGATTCTGGAGACATATAGCAGCTAAGTTGGGAGGCTTCTTTTTCAGGAGGCCAGAGCAGAAATACATCATGGAATTTCCCTCATCTATTCAAACGGGTGTTGCTTGGGTGAGCTTTTACAATAGTTACGTGTGTCATTTTAACTTATGCTTAAGGTTTATGACCTTTTAAAAAAAGTAATGCTTTTTCCTTCAATGTTTTTGTTTTTAAGAGGTCTAATACTTTAAGACATTAATTTTCTTTTAAACATCTTGCCTTTCAGGACTTTAATGCTTAAGAAGTGCTTTTCACTTTAATTTAGAGATGTATTCTCTGCTTCTTAAAGAGCCTTTTTATCCAATGAACTTTTGCAATTATTTTTTGTTGCTTCTTCTTCTTGTGCCCTATCCAATTCCGAATATTGGTGATCATCCATGAAGATTGTCCTGCAAATATAACGTCGTAGCCTTTTGGCATGACTTTTGTTTAGAGTAGTTAAATCTTCTTAAACAGTTTTTAGTATTTCAATAAGTACCTAAGTTTCAATAATTACATAACATTTTATGACAAGTAGCTTTTTACATGTTACAAGAATTGATCTATACCTCCCTCCCCATTCAAAGACCTGGGCCTGGAGAGGAAGAAAAGGAATCAGGAAGGCCCAGCTCTACTGCCCATTCCATCCAGAGAGGCCCACGGGGGAGGTGAGTAAAGGATCTTGCCCCTCCCTCCCCATCCAAAGACCTGGGGCCAGAGAGAAGGACATCTCAGGAGACCCCCAACCACCCCCAGGAGATACCATCCACAACCACCATCACAGCGAGGCCTGAGCCAGCGCCTTTGACCAACTCCATGTGGCCGAAGGGAGGCAAAAGCTGCTGTGTGCATGCAAAGGATAGGTAATCGAACTGAAATAATATAGTTGACTAAACATAGATGGCTTATGGCAACTGACATAGTGACTGTACAAGAAACTGACTTACATAGAGACTTGATATAGTGGACTTTTTCTTTCTTTCTTTCTTTCCCTTTCATTAATTAGTTCAACTTTTACTTTGATACTATGTAATAAACTGTGATATTGTGCATGATAATACTTTGTTTTAAAACTGTTTAAACTGTGATAACATGTGTGATGGGAAAAGACTGGCGTAGAGACCGGCAAGGCATGCCACAAAGTTTGTCAAGAGAACCCTATGGACCAAAACAAAAGGCAAAACAAGGGGATGCTCAGCACAGCAGATCTGAAAAGGGGGAGGGATACGAAAGGGGGAGAAGAAATACAGTGTTGCAGGAAACAATACTGCATAGGGACATGGAATGTGAGGTCTATGAATCAAGGAAAACTGGAAGTGGTTAAAAATGAGATGGAAAAAATAAGCATTGACATCCTGGGCATCAGTGAATTAAACTGGACAGGGATGGGTGAATTCAGCTCTGGAAACCATCATATCTACTACTGTGGGCAAGAAAACCTCAGAAAAAACGGAGTAGCCATAATTGTAAATAAAAGAGTGAGGAAAGCAGTAAAGGGATACAACATCAAAAATGATAGAATGATGTCAGTCAGAATCCAAGGCAAACCTTTCAATATCACTGTAATCCAAGTCTATGCACCAACCACTAGTGCAGATGAAGCCACAGTTGACCAGTTCTATGAGGACCTACAACACCTCATAGAACAGACACCAAGAAATGATGTCCACATCGTCTTAGGAGATTGGAATGCCAAAATAGGAAATCAAAAAGTAAATGGAATAACAGGCAAGTTTGGTCTTGGAACACAGAATGAAGCAGGGCAAAGATTGATAGAGTTCTGCCAAGAGAATGCACTAGTCATAACAAACACCCTCTTCCAGCAACACAAGAGGCGGCTTTACACATGGACATCACCAGATGGCCAGCATCGAAATCAGATTGATTACATACTCTGCAGTAAAAGATGGAGAACCTCCATTCAGTCAGCAAAAACAAGACCTGGAGCAGATTGTGGCTCAGATCACAACCTACTGATCACAAAATTCAGGCTTAGACTAAAGAAAATGGGGAAAACAATTAGACCAGACAGATATGACCTACACAACATCCCTAAAGAATACACGGTGGAGGTCACGAACAGATTTAATGTCCTGTATCTGATAGACAGAGTACCAGAAGAATTATGGACAGAGATGTGGGACATCATGCAGGAGGCAGCAAGAGAAACCATACCAAAAGAAAAGAAGTGTAAGAAAGCAAAGTGGTTGTCTGATGAGGCTCTTAAAATAGCAGAGGAAAGAAGGAATGCAAAAGTCCAAGGGAAAAGGAAAAAATACAACCACCTGAATACAGAATTTCAAAGAAAAGCAAGGAGAGATAAGGAAAAATACCTGAACGAACAGTGCAAAGAAATGGAGGAAAACAACAAAAGAGGCAGGACTAGAGATCTTTTCAAAAAAAATTGGGGAAATCAAGGGAACATTTAAAGCAAAAATGAACATGATAAGGGACAAAGATGGAAAAGAGTTAACTGAAGCAGAAGAGATCAAAAAAAGATGGCAAAAGTACACAGAGGAACTCTATAAAAAGGACCTCAACACCCCTGATAATAACAATAATGAGAAATTAGAACTTGAACCAGACATTCTGGAGAGTGAAGTCAGAAAGGCCCTAAAAAGCACTGCAAACAATAAAGCTAGTGGAAATGATGGCATCCCAGTTGAATTTTTCAAAGCCCTAAAAGATGATGGAATCAAACTACTGCATTCAATATGCCAGCAAATTTGGAAAACAAAACAGTGGCCACATGATTGGAAAAGATCAGTTTACGTTCCAATCCCCAAAAAAGGCAATGCCAAAGAATGCTCAAATTGCCGAACAATTACGCTCATCCCACATGCCAGCAAGGTGATGCTCAAGATAATACAGGATAGACTTCAACAACATGTGGAGAGAGAACTACCAGAGGTGCAGGCCGGTTTCAGAAGAGGCAGGGGGACTAGAGACCACAATGCCAACATACGTTGGATCATGGAGAAAACAAAAGAATACCAGAAACAAGTCTACTTTTGTTTTATTGACTACACTAAGGCTTTTGACTGTGTGGACCACAACAAAATGTGGCAAGTAATTAAAGAGATGGGAATACCAGAACACCTCATATGCCTCCTGAAAAATCTGTACACAAACCAAGAAGCAACAGTTAGGACAGAACACAGAATGACAGAGTGGTTTGGAATAGGAAAAGGAGTAAGACAAGGCTGCATTTTATCACCCTGCTTATTCAATCTATACACAGAGCACATAATGCGCAATGCAGGGATGGAGGAATCACAATATGGGATCAAAATTGCTGGGAGAAACATCAACAATTTGAGATATGCAGACGATACCACCCTAATGGCAGAAAGTGAGGAAGACCTAAAGAACCTCTTGATTGGATTGAAGGAGAAGAGTGCAAAAGCTGGCTTGAGACTTAATATCAAGAAAACCAAGATAATGGCAACAGGTCCGATCAGTCCCTGGAAAATAGATGGGGAAGAAGTAGAAGCAGTGACAGATTTTACTTTCCTGGGATCTAAGATCACTGCAGATGGCGACTGTAGCCATGAAATAAAAAGACGACTGATTATGGGGAGACAAGCAATGAGAAACCTGAGGAATATAGTGAAAAGCAGAGACATCACCTTGAAAACAAAAATTCGCATAGTCAAAGCAATGGTATTCCCAGTGGTAATGTATGGTTGTGAGAGCTGGACCATTAGGAAGACTGAGCGCAGAAGAATAGATGCCTTTGAGATGTGGTGTTGGAGGAGAGTCCTGAGAGTCCCTTGGACAGCAAAGAGAACAAATAGATCAATACTGGAAGAAATCAGTGCTGACTGTTCATTGGAGGGACAAATAGTGAAGATGAAGCTAAAGTACTTTGGACATCAAATGAGAAGGGAGGACTCACTTGAGAAGGCCTTGATGCTGGGAAAGGTGGAGGGCAAGAGAAGAAGGGGGCGTCCAAAGATGAGATGGATAGATGGTATTGTGGACACAATGGGCACAGAGCTTGGTGGGCTGAGGAGAATGGTGGAGGTTAGAGGTGCCTCGAGGAAAATGGTCAGATGACTGGGAGAACAGACACAACAGAGAACCCTCAAGGGCTGGAGCAAGGTGAGGACAGAATTCCAGGAGCAAGGTTCCAGGCAAAACAACAGACCACAAGAACAGGGGGTCTTGAGCAGGAATGAGGCAAGTGTTCCAAGAGCCAAACAACTACAAGTCTGTGGACCTTCATTTCCGAAGGCAACCTCTAGAACAGTGGTTCCCAAAATGTGGCCCAAGCCCCACAGGGGGACTTCAATTCCCAGATATCTAAGTCAGTACACTGGCTGATCAGTACTTTGGGGAATTGATTTAGGCTTCTGGGAATTGAAGTCCAAAAACCAAAGGTTGGGAAACACTGCTGTAGAAGGAAGGCCCAGTTCTTATATAGCTACTAGCTATTTTGACCGTCTTCGCATGTTTTTTTGGGTAGGGGAGGGCGCTGGCTCACCGTGTGGGTGTTGGGGGCTGTCTGGCCGAGGACGCCGCCTTTGCATTCCCCCCCCTGCTGTTTCGAGGCAAGCCTTGAAGCAGCGAGGGGGATTGGCAAGGGCGAGAGGCAGGTCACCGCAAAGGAAGGGGCCTTCCCCGGTGAATACCTGCCTGCCGGCTTGGGACCCCCCCTCTTTTTTTCGAGGCCAGCCTCGAAACAGTGAGGGGGATTGGCAATGGCGAGAGTCATGTCTCCGCAAGGGAAGGTGCCTTCCCCGGCGGATACCTGCCTGCCAGCTTGGGTCCCCCCTCGTTTTTTCAAGAGGGGCGAAGGTCGGTTTGGCGGCATTGTCATGAGGGCCTTGCATCCCTGTCCATTGTGGTGGTTTGTGGTGCTGGGTGGGAGGCCGGCCGGGCTGCAGCGCACTGCATGTGCAGTGGGTGTTTTGCTTGCATAGGCACGGCCATACCCCCGCCTCTCCCACGTGCTGTGGCTGGATTCCCTGATTGGCCGCGGCGCGTTGCACTGGCTGCTGGGGCCTGTAGGTTGTTTGTTTTTTCTGTTTAGTGGGGCGCAGGACCCCCAACTGCGGTCCGGACCCCGGCATTGACCATCTCTCCCATGCCAGGTAAGTGTGTGCACAATGTGGACAGGGAGGGACAGTTAAGGGGTGTGGGTTCGTTTTAGGGACCCACACAGGGACATTTGACTTTTGTAGGCATAAGATACCACCTATAGTCTCCAGGTGGAGCTTATGAAGATCCAGAACCTTTCCAAGGGCTCTCAAGAGGCTCCAATCATGCAGACATAGAGGAGCTGCTTCCAAGCTGGAGCCTCTAGCCCTGCAGGATTTAGGGCAGTATCTGGAAATCCTGACAATTTAGTTTACATATTTTTAAGTATTTGCCTACAACTTAAGTAGTTTTCATCTTTTTAAACATTTGTTTCCTTACTTTTTATGGCTTTAAGATAATATTAAGACTTTTGGATGTTTTACAACTGTGAATTATTTGTTCTCATGAAACATAGAAGCAATATAAATAAGCCTGGAGAAATAGACAAGCTGATACTGCCATGGATTGTTGCAAAAACATTGCAAATTCTTGTATCTTGATATCTGGATGAATTGAGATATGATTGAAAATGATGTTTGATTTCATTCTGGGTTTATTTTTATTTTATTTATTTTTTCACATTTATATCCCACACTCCTGGTGGGTACACCACTCAGGGCGGCTAACAACAAAAAGGAAAAGGGAAGAGGGAGAAAATACAATAAGTAAAAATTACAATATAAAACAATTCAACAACAATAGCTAAAACAAGACCTAACAACCCCAGCTAAAACCAGAATTAAAACACAAACAAACAAATCATCATTAAAAAACAACCCTACCCACCCTACCCACGTTAAAACAATAACCAAGCTGGGGGGCATCCCCTCACATAGGCTAAATCAGCCAGTTGGCTTCACTAATGGAGTCAAGCGTGCCCCAAACATGCTGAAAGAGCCATGTCTTCAGCGTCTTTCTAAAGGGGAGTAGTTCCATCTGGAGACGCAACTCAGGTGGTAAGTGGTTCCACAGGGCTGGGGCAGACACAGAAAAGGCTATCTTCCTGGTCCCAATAAGATGTACTTCTTTCACTGATGGGACCACCAGTGAGCCCCTCCTGTCTGCCCTAGTAGGACAGGCTGAATTCCTTGTGGCGACGTGGTATCTTAAGTAGCCTGGTCCAATGCCATGAAGGGCTTTAAAGGTCAAAACCAGCACCTTGAATTGCACCCGGAGGCACACCGGCAACCAGTGCAGCTCCTGGAGAAGTGGTGAGGCATGAGCATAATGCCTGCACCCCATCACAACCTGGGCAGCCGCATTCTGGACCAGCTGAAACCACTGAATGGTCACCAAGGGCAGCCCCATGTAGTGCACATTACAGTAATCCAATCTGGAGGTGACCAGAGCATGAGTGACCGTGAGCAAGGAGTCCCGGTCCAGGAGCGGGTGCAATTGGTAAATGACATGAAGCTGTGCAAAGGCCCTCCTAGCCACGGCTGCCACCTGCTCTTCGAGCAGTAGCCACGAGTACAGGAGGACCCCCAAATTGTGCACCGGATCTGACTGTGGCAAAGATCTCCCCGCCACAACCAAAGATGGTAGCTCCCAGGATAACACAGGACCTCGCACCCAAAGCTACTCAGTCTTGCCAGGATTCAGCTGAAGCTCCCCCATCCAGACCCGAACAGCCTCCAGACCTGGTCAAGACTTCAACTGCATCACTCAGGTCCCCATGAGCTGAGATGTACAGCTGGGTATCATCTGCATACTGATGATACCTCACCCCGTGGGAATGAATGATCTCACCCAGCGGTTTCATGTAGATATTAAACAATAGAGGCAAGAGTACCGAGACCTGAGCCACCCCACCTGGGAGCAACCTAGGGCTGGACAACCCACTCTCTAAAGACACCGACTGAGTCTGGCCCATCAGAAATGAGGAAAACCAGGACAACACATTTATTATGACAAATAACAGTTGCAGTGAACACAAGGTTCTGAGTTTCTTCTGGAGGTCAATATGCTTCTATGTGGCACTGATTAAAAAACAATACTAAAGTCTCATGGTTTCTTCTCATTGTTGCAGTAAAATATGTTTGCTTCCTTTCTGCCGTGTGATATGTAAAATAAGCATAAACTCTGTCTATAAGCATTACAATTCACTTGTCTGTCAGTGGCTGATAGTTTTGCCTTTAAATCCAGGCATGAAAATGTTCCTTTAAACTAACAAAGCACATTTAACATATGCTACCAAGCCATAACAACAACAGCATAGTTATTAGAGTAGAGCTCAGCATACAGACACCTTTCAGCTGAATTAGAATGTCAAAGAATTACTTAAGTAGCAGAATATGAAATAAGTAATTACCAATATGATATGATCTAATAGCTTGCTACTGTGTTAGAATTTATAGCAGCTAAGTACAATGTTCTGTAAAGGAACAAATCTTTGTTCAGTGCATGAGGTTTATGCTGAACTCATTCTCCCTGTGTTAATCTGACTGCATGTGTTTAATATTTAATACCACTGGCAGCCAAGAGATAATTTTTTGGGCCAATCTATTTCAGCCTGCTTATTAAAACTGTAGACCTGAATATACTTATACAGTACTAGCAGTGGTGGCCTGGAGTAAAATGTACTTGCATTATATCCTATGTGTTCATAGTTTGTCAAAAGGACTTTTTAACATGTTTAACCATATAGCAGAAGCAATAACAATAATGTTTGCTCAGAGAGGCAATATTCCAGCATTTCCCTTGAAAAGATCCTGAAATTAGTTAAGAATTAAATAGATTTAGCAAGTAAAACCTATTTTCCTTTTTTGAGAATCTATAAAAACTTCACAGGGAGAAAAAAAAAAGAGGAATCACAAAGTTGGAACCTTAAGTATATTACCAAGCTCTGTTTTTCTCTACATAAACGTGTGTCAGCTGGGTGAAGACAGGCCTTTGCAGCCATACATTGGAAAAACACATTGCAAGAGTTGTGAAACAAAATTTAAACAAGAATTTAATTCTGTTTTATTGTTAAGTGCCATGAATCTAGAATATTTAGTACAGTATTGTGAAACAATAGCATACAAGCACAGCTCTGGAGCAACCTGCTACATCCACTTCAGTCAACTGTGACTAACAGTACCTCTATAGGGTTTCAGGCAAGATTACTTCTTAGCCTTATTTTGAGATCTCAGACATTCCCTGGTGGTCTCCCATCTAGTTGCTAACCATGCCAGATACTCCTTAGCTTCCTAAATAAGACTGGTGTGTTGAAGGTGGATACAAGTATCTTATGGAATGATGTTGGGAAAATAACCATCTTGCATGCTTGAACTTCTAACACTGGCTATCAATGGAACGGTGCTTTTTGGACCTAGAGGATTCTCCTTTCCCACTAATCTGAGGCAACTTGCTTCCTCTTCTAGTTTGTTGTAGTTTCTTCTCCTTATTTTAAACCAGTGATGGCCAACCTTGGCACTCCAGGTGCTCTTGGACTTCAATAACTAGAAGAACCAAGTCAGCATTTTTGCTGATCAGGGCTTCTGGGAATTGAAGTTTAACAACAGCTGGAGTGCCAAGGTTAACCATCACTGTTTAGGCTCTTTCTTATACATGCTTGCTGTCTGCACATGCTAATCCTGTAAAAAGTCTCCCTATATGGGTAGGCTTTATTTTTTTTTAACATTTCTTCTTTTTTTTGTAACTGCTGAAGCTAATTGCTAAAGATGTCATATTTTTATCTTGAGCTGCTTACAGAGTGGTATTGTTATATCAAGTTGTAGTTACTGAGGAAGGAGATGGGTAGTCCTAAGCATTTGTACTACTGTTCTTATGCTTTTATCTGTGCTTGTGTTATTTTAGTATTTTATACTCTGCTAGCCAAATGGGAATAACGAATTCCAATATATATATTCCAATAAATGAATGAATAAATAGGTGCAGTAGTTCAAAAATCAATGTAAAATTTGTTTATGAAAATGGAGGGTTGGGGCAGGGGCTAGAACCATGATGGCGAACCTTGACACTCCAGATGATCTTGGACTTCAATTCCCAGAAGCCCAAGCACCCTGTGAATCCACACAAATAGTTTACTGCGATTCCTCTGGCCCGTGCTGGATCTTGTGCACAATTTACACAAGTCCCTTTTTCATTTAGTGTCCTCTTGTGGACTATGTGCTCAGAACTTTGCTTACCTGATTTCAGTTTAGTGGCCCTCTAAAATCAGTGTGCAAAACCTAGTGCTTAAAGGTGTAGTTGAAAAAAAGAAAAAGAATCATGGACTTTATGAAACAATAAATGAAGAGAATTGGGGTGTGTGTGTATATTTCCCCCCCCCCATTAAAAATATTATATATCTTTGAGAAAGCATACATGGTTAGAATAAAAGACTTAATAAAAATGTTAAGATTCATGCAAAATATAAGTACTCATTGGAGGAATACTGTGTGTCCTCCAGTATACTTTGCCTTTTCGTAACTGTTTCAAATGTTACAAGAATTGGGTGTAAGTTCTATTTCTTATTCCACTAGATAAATCCTAGCTATGGTCTCTTTTCTCATTCTATTTCTTTTATGTTTGTTTTTAGGACTTTAAAGTATCAGTTCCTTCATTAAAACAAGAGACTGATTCTTTAAGATTCTCTCATTTCAGATTCCGCATTTAGGTTCTTCCTGGCACTCACCCAGAAATCCTTAGGAACCTATCATCTGCAAAGCAGATGATAGTGAATCAATTCAAAAGCCCTAAGGAACTCTTGAAAGCTACTTTGAAAAAACAGGAACAAGGCTACAGCAAATTAACAAATAATACCATTTAAAAAAATCAATTTAACAGGAATCACTACCACCGCACACGCAGAAGGGAAAAATGCCAAAAGAAAAAACATATATACTGTGTGCTCTTCTAAAAATAAAAAAAGCAAGAAAGCAAATAAAGACAAAAAATAAAGTCAAAACTGACTCCAAGCCAAAATGACTGCAATAAGAGATTTACCCCCACCACTAGCAGACAGCAATAGGGAGCAAAAATAATCCAGCAAAATAAAGGGAAAGATGAAGGAGAAAAACCTCCCCTCTACAGGAAAGATAAGGGGAATGGGAACACTCAAGATAGAAGAGGCAACAGACCTCAGCAGCATACAAATCAGTAAGGAAGGACAGAAGCAAAATAACGTTCTTCACTAGCATCCACAGCCAATCCAAATCATTCTACAACTCTCTACTCTTCCTGGATGTTTTGACTGACTGCTCTGAAACTTTTTAGTTAAAAACTTCCTAGGCAAACTAATTGTAGCCCTCACAATGTCGTTTGATTGAATAATTCCTTGGTTATTTGCAAGCTGGGAAGGGAAGGACAAATGAAGGAGGGACACATGAATGCGCTCTACATGGGGCTGCCCTTGACGACCATTCGGAGGCTACAGCTGGTGCAGAATGCAGCAGCCTAGGTGGTGATGGGGTGCGGGCATTATGCTCACATCTCACCATTGCTTCGGGAGCTGCACTGGTTACCAGTTTGTCTCCGGGTGCAATTCAAGGTGCTGGTTTTGTCCTTTAAAGCCCTACATGGTAGTGGGCCAGGATACCTAATAGACCGCATCGTCCCAAGAGTGTCTGTCCGTCCAACCAGAGCGGACCGGAGGGGCTCTAATTGTTCCATCTGCCAGAGGGGCTCGCCTCTCTGGCACATGAAGGAGGGCCTTTTCTGTGTCCGCACCAGCCTTGTAGAACCTCCTGCCAGTAGAGTTGTGGGAGCAGATGGAGCTGCTGCCTTTCAGAAGAGAATTAAAAACCTGGTTGGCGGGGCAGGTGTGGGGCTCAGATGGAAGAGTGGCCCCCGCCTGTTGGCTTATAAAATGAAGCCCCCTCCCCCGCATCTTTTTAATGCAGGCAGTTTTAATGTGGTTAGTTTTAATAGGTGGGTGGGTATGTTGGGGTTTTAATTGTTTTTAATATGTATGTTTTAATCTTGTTGTGAGCCGCCCTGAGTTGGGTTCGCATGATTGGGTGGCATAGAAATTTGAACCATAAATAAATAAATACATAAATGAACCCAAAGCATTTATGACCCCTTTTCGCATTAAAATGAAGGATATAGTTTTCCAAGGTTCTCTTCTGGAATTAAATCCACAAACATGTACATGAAAGAAGGGCCTCTTTCACCTCCCTACTCCTGTGGGCTTATCACAAAAGTCCCATCCCTAATAATATTTGTAAGCATTACAAATGTTTGTATAACATTACTGGGAAATAACTTATTCTATGCAGTTATTGCTCCACCATAGTGGAATTAGTTTTCCATTACAGCATTTAATCTGTGAAATTTATTTGAAATCTGTGTTTCTTTAAAAAGTTTTGGGACAATTGCAAAGGGGGCTGAGAATAGAAGAGATTATCACTGGATGGCTGGCAGTGGTCAGGATAGATGCTTTTTCACCACCATGTTCTCCCCTTCATTTCTTGTTTTACCTAGTTTTATCTCAAAATTGGTCTCTCTGTCTGTGATGGATTAAGGACTCTCTTAGCTAAGTTATCCCTATCCTGGATTTCACTTATCTTCACTTCCTGGCTAGTTTGTCCATGCAGAGGCAGAAATGGCAAGAGGAGATTTGAGTACACTTTCGATTGTACTGTTCTTAAATCACCTTGAATATCTGTCTTTAAAAAATTACAATGCTTTGTGATGACTTGATGTTTCACTTGATATCAACTTTTGTAGAATTTAGCCCCACCCCTTCAGGAGCATGGCTCTGTGCATCTGGAAAGGTGATCTGAAGTCCAGAAATGCTTGTACCAAATAAAAGTTGCTAATCTTTAAGGTACAAAAACACTCTTTGACATTTTTGTGGCAACAGTCTAACATGGCTAACCTCCTTGTGAAATTTTTTAGTTGACTTTTTTTCAAAAAAAGTTAACTCAGTCAACTTTAGTCCACACACCTTTACAATTTCTATATAAATATCTATTAGCATTTGTTTTCTTGTTGATGTTTATTTTTATCTACCACTAGCATAGGTTGCCCGGTGTTGCCGGGCTGTTATAAATTGCTTTTTTGCTTTTTTTATAGTTAAAAATCAACAGAGGATGCTATAAATCTTTTTATTTTATTTATTTAACATATGTTTGTTATTTGTGCAAACTTTTGATTTATTGTTATTTTTAACTTGCTTTTACTCTTGTGGCCTCTAGGTGGGGCTGTTTTGTTTTTGACTTGTTTTTAATATTCTGGCCTGCAGGTGGGGCTGTTAGTAATAGTGTTGGTTTTGTTTTCCTTTCACATGTTTTTTCTCTCCTGGCCTCTAGGTGGGGCTTCTTCTGGTAAGTAGTCTTTGTTTCTTCCTTTCTGTTCCGGTCTCATGGAGGGAGGACATGCTGGTGAGTTCTCTGGTTTTCTTTCTTCTGGGTTTTTTCTTTGTTTTGTTTTTGTGGTGGTGGGCTGAGGTGTTTCTGTTTGTTCTTTTGTGGTTTAGTTGGGTTTTAGGTTTGTTTATTTCTGGTTTGTTTAATTTTTGTGATTTTGTTGGTGTTTATTTGTGTAATTTGTGGTAGTTGTGTTGTTAGAGTTAGGTATCCTCGTGTTGTAGTTAGGTGTTTTTTCTGTGCTTTTCTGGTATTGTGTATGTTTTTGTTTGTGGATTTTGTTGTTTACTTTTTTGTTTATTAATGGATTTTCTTATTTATTTATTTGTGTTTTATTAATTTTTATTAATTTTGTTGTTTGTTGTTGGTGTGTACTTTTGCATGAAGAACGGGCTGCCTGTCGGTTCCTCTTTTCCCCATTGCTGCTTTGAATTTTGGTTTCGATGCAGCAATGGGGAAAAGGAGGAGGTGGCAGTCAGCCCGTTCTTCCCCTGGTAAGGTTCTTTAGGTAGGTCGGGGGAGAAGGAAGCAGAGAAGAGCTATCTGCCTGACGATGGTTCTCTCCTCCTGTCTCCTTTCTCTCCTGGCTTACTTAACTGGAGATCAGCAGGCAGCGATCCGTAAGGGGTGGTGCTCTTCCTTGCGGATTGCTGGCTGCTGCTTTTGTATTACCTCCACTGCTGTTTCGTGTTAGTTCTAGAAACAGTGGTGTAAGAAGTACAAAGGCAGCAGCCAGTCATTTGCCAGGGAGGGTGCTTCCCCTGACGAACTGCTGCCTGCTGCTGCTGTTTTTTTTCCACCCCGGCTCAAGGTACCTTGAGGCCGGTGGTGGTCTTGCTGTGTCATTGGCGGGGTAGCGTGGAGGAGAGGGAGTCCCTCTTCTCCCCGTTGCTCCAGGAAAGAAGGCCGGTGCTTGTCTCACCATGGTTTTTTGTGGCTTTTTGTTTTGTGATGCTGAAGCACTGCGTCCGCCTGTGGTGGACTTGTGCTCCCATTGCATTTTTTAATTTTATTTTTCATGCGCTGGCTTTCTCAGTGTTCTGCGTGCTCACGGCACGTAGGACGCTGGGACTTGAAGTTTTGTGTTTTTTGTTTGCATTCGTGCGGCGGTTTTTTTCCTGCGGCTCAATTTCAATTGGCCATGCCACGTTTCCCAACATTCTTTTTGCTCACGCCTCTCAGCCTGATTGGCTGAGGCGTGGCGCGGTGCAGAGGACATTGGGAATTGAAGTTCTTTTCCTTTTTTCATGTTTGTGGGGCTCTTGCCCCACTGGCGCCTTTGGCACCCCTGCAGTAACCTGCGGGCCGGGTTCAGGCAAGTGCAGGAGGCTCGGTACGGGATGCGATAACAAGTTCCAACGGTTAACCCTTGGATTTATAGGTATAGATTAAATGATTTCTCAAACTGGAGTGCAAAACAAAGATGGAAGAAATACTAATACAGTACAAATTAGGTCAGAACGTAGCACTGTAACATCATTCAGTTGGACATAGTTGCAAGTGGCTAAGATGCTGACTAGGAGGTGGAAGGTCAGCAGTTCGATTCCAGAGTACTGCAGGACGGAATGAGCTCCTGTCTTTGTCCCAGCTCCTGCCAACCTAGCAGTTTGAAAGCAACAAATTGCAAGTAGATAAATAGGGACCACTTTGGTGGGAAGGTAAACAGCCTTCCATGCACTCCAGGGACTAGTCATGCCTGCCACATGACCACGGAAACGTCTGCAGAAGCAGACAGCGCTGGTTCTTCGGCTTTGAAACAGAGATGAGCACTGTACCCTAGAGTTGGATACAACTGGCTTTCGAGCAAGGGAAACCTTTGCCTTTTACTAAATTAATATATTTCTAGATAAAAAGAATAGCATGAAATTGACTGCTTAGCAAAAAGTTGGAATGGCAAACAATATTGATCACCCTTTGAAGCTTTTACTTGGTCAACTTTCCTACCATTTCAGTCTCATCGCCTCTCCTGCTTCATTTATTCCTCTACCAGTTCTCATATTAGATTCCTTTTTCTCCTTGAAGATTCTCTTTGGTAGTTTTTTCAGCTTGGGTAATGAAGTAGAAAGAGCTTGCTGTTACTTTGTCAGTGCTGTATTGAGAGTTCATATTTCATCCATCTATGACGGTTATTTGGGACTTAATCCATTTACCTTCCCCAGTATTTATTACTTTATGGTTCATAGCAACATGTGAGTGCTGGCTCTGCCGAAAATGTTTTTGTCTAAGGTGATATAAAATTCTTCATGTGATGTTTCATTTGCAATTGCTGTTTCATGGATACAAGGCATTGAGTTCATATTGCAATGTGTGGGTAATGTATATACATAATACATTTAGTTGTTTATCCCAACCAAAGTAGATCTATTGAATGACTAGGATTTTTCTAGACAACACTCCTACCTATTCAGTGGGTCTGTTCTGGATGGAGCTAATGGTTAGGATTAGCCTTTTTTTAGCAAGGCTTCAAAATATATTTTGATTATACACAAAGCCTGAACCAACACAGCAAGTACTGGTTACACTATGTTAGGAATATGATTATACAGCAATTATACAGCAGCAAGAACATGCCTATCATTTAGCAGTACGTAAATGTATAGACAAAGCCACAGTGGCTTAGCGGTTAAGACTCTGAGATTAATGACCGGAAGATCGGCAATTTAGCCGTTCAAGACCTAAGAGTTGTATCATGGAGTGAGATCCCATTGTCTGTCCCAGCTCCTGCCAATCTAGCAGTTTGAAAACAAGAAATTGCAAGTACATAAATAGGTACCATTTTGTCAGGAAAGGTAACAGCATTTTGTGCACTGCGGCATCTAGTCATGTCTGCCACATGACCATAGAAATGTTTGTAGATGCAGACAGTGGTGGCTCTTTGGTTGTAAACAGAAATGAACACCAGATACATCTGGCTTTCTAGCAAGGGAGATGTTTACTATGTGTACATGCATCTCCAGGTACACTAAATCAATCTGTTTCCATTCTGTTACTAGTTAGCCAGTGTTTAAGCAACTGCTTGTGAAGTTTAAGGAATGGATTCTCAGGTGATTCAGGTGACTGGAAGGCTTACAAAGGTCCATAGAGTTCTTTGCACAACTCTTAAGAACCTATTTTTTCTCTATTCAAATTAATATGGAAGATTGTTGTTGTTGTTTTGTTAACATGAAAAAAAATTATTCTCCCAGTACCCTACACAATTAAAATGTTGGCCATGATCCATTTTGTTTAAGAGTTTGCTGTCAGATGACTTGGTGTAATTTGCATCCTTTTTTGAAAACAGGACATATCAAAGAAAAAGAAATTTGAAGAATAAAATTGTTGTATTTCCTGACTTATAAAAGTAGTGGTGATGGTGGGGTAGTTGATGAAGTAGATAAGGGAATGGTGAATTCCTGCCAGCAGTAAAGTGTCATTGAAACATACCTAAAGGAGGCACTAGTAAGGACATTGCTGAGAAAAGTGCTCTTTCCATCCCCCTGTACTGGATAATTAGTTAAATCTGCTATACACCATTTTTGGTCAATGCTCACACCCCAAGCTAGGTGAGAGCCTTGTTGGGGTGCAGGGGCTTGAATGGTCTAAATAGTCAGTGTTACCCGTCTCTTGTCAATGATGTTGGGCCAGGACTAAAACTCACCGAAGTGTCCTCTGATGCCTTGGACAAGGTGAAAGTGGAGGGCACACGTCATGGTCGTGGGTGATACAAATGAACTTGATTTCCCTGGTCCATTTGCATGTACAGAATGTCATTGCAGAGATGTCTACCAATGTGCAGACTCCACTCTGAATAACGACTTCAAGGTATCCAAGGCAAGGCTGGAGATGTGGTGGCTTCTCATTGCTAATACTTCTTGGATGAGATGGATTATCTAGATCAGTGGTTCCCAAAGTGGGCCCTACGCCCCACAGGGGACTTCAATTCCCAGAAGCCTAAGTCAGTATATTGGCTGATCAGTGCTTTGAGGAATTGACAGGCTTCTGGGAAATGGAATCCAAGAACCAAAGTTTGGGAAACACTGATCTAGATGCAATTCAGTCAGACTTCAGTGCTAGTTATGGTTGCTTGCTTTCTTAACATCTATTTGCACCTTTTGTAAAAAAAAAAAAAGGTTGCTCAGATACTAGTTACAGTATTTTTCATTTCTATCACTCTGTTTATTGATTACCATTATTTCATCTTCAGATAAATCTAATCATTGATGCTATATTGCAGTGTTCCTCCACTTGATGCAGTAGAAATGCAATCATACACTGTTTTATTCATGGACTGTATATATCTAAGAGAAAGTTAGTGAACCATCCGCCTCTGACCAGCACTGAGATGAAAGGATACTTTTTCTTCAAAACTGCTGGACAGATGGAGAGGCCGATATGTAATAATTTTTTAGCCTGAGTAATACTGCTCCTCAAGCATTCTAGGGCAAGCTCTTTTTCTTGTACATTCGCCCCCTCAATTATTCTTGTGGCATGTTAATATGTTGTGTTTCATGTTCTCTCTTTAATAAAAGTAGATCATCTCTGATTTCCAATAAATGTTACATGACTAGACTGCCTGGAGAAGGCAGTCAATTTCTGAATCATTCAAACAAGTTCTAGATGTCAATGAGAACTGTTGATAGGTTTCTAGCAATACCCAATGGATAGTCACATTTTTAAAAATTCTCTGGGAATTCCATTTACTGTATATGGAATTCTTTTTTTCTTCATGCAGTTTAACACTTTTCAAAGTAGTTGTGTGGTGATTGCATAACTTCTGTTTTTGCTTATAGCAAATGAGGCAGACTGACTAACTATTCAGTGTACATGGAAGTCAAATACCATATGCATAATAGTCATGCATTACTTTGGAGTAAAGCCTAAACCTATAAATGACCCATGGATTATAATCTGTCTAATCCTTTAATACAGGCTACTTCTTCCTAATAACAAGCATTTCAAAGTCTGGCCTCGCAGATGTTACACTGACATTTAGGATGGGCTGACTGGCTCATCATACGTATGTAGCTTTGCAAGTGAGATTAAACAAAAAATTAATGAACTGGTAGCTAATAAATAGAGCTGAGCAGATGCAATTTGCACCTATAATGTGCCCAGAAGTAAAGCTGAGGTTTTTGTTGGAACTGCTTAATACATTGTTTTGCTTTTGTCTTTAGGCACTGTACAGACGTTGTATGCTGTGTCATCTTTGTTGTGGTTATCCTGGGTTATATTGCATTAGGAATTGTAGGTAAGTAATATGTGTACTACTCAGGATTATTCTATTCATTCGAAAGTTACTCTACATATACAGTACATGTTGCATTAAGTTAAATGGATATGCCAATTGAAGGTATTTATATTTGCTTAACATTTTCTTAGAAACAAAGCTGCTCCTGTTAGTTGATTGTTGTAATTACAGTGGTGGAGTCAAAATGATGGGTACATTGATCTTTTTTCTCTTTTAATCCAGAATGGATTAAGGCAGATAGAATTGCCGTGGTTCAATAATTTTGTTCTCTATTACTGTAATTGTAAAGAGCTGTAATTGTAATCAGGAAATGCTGGTAGTTATCATTAAGTAGGGTTGGGGAAGTAAGACTTTTCATAAAAAAATACTTTCCCCCTATCCTTTATAATACTAACAAGAGAATACGTGTAAATAATAAATAGAAAAGCAGAGTTTTCTTCAGAAGAAAGCAGAAATTTCAGGGTTTAAGCAACTAAGTTTGAAAGAATCTCACTGAAACATAGCGTACATTTTGTAACATACAGAATTAGTTTTTTTATCATGTCAGAAGCACACAAAGGTGTTTTATGGGTTGAAAGGATTTTTGCTGGAGGAGTTCTGCTCAGGGGATGCCCAAATGAAGCTCCTTTCATGTCCCCAAGATCTTTTCCCACCAAATTAGTCCCTATTTATCTACTTGCAATTTCTTGCTTTCGAATTGCTAGGTTGGCAGGAAGTGGGACAGAGATGGGCACTCATTCCGCCATGCAGTACTTGGGTCTTGAACTGACAACTTGCTAACCTTCCCGCTAACAAGGTGTTATGTATGTTAACTGTGTTTTCTGACAGGAACGGAATGTATCTTTTCTCATGTATCTATTCTTATGCAAATAAGTGGACTGAAAACGTGCACACTCTGTTAGCCAATGGGCTTGTTGTAGGAGCGGAATGTATCTTTTCTCATGTATCTATTCTTATGCAAATAAGTGGATCGAAAATGTGCACACTCTGTTAGCCAATGGGCTTGTTGTATTATTGTTACTGTTACTGTTTATAGTGTATATAAGTCCGAGTTTTGCCCCATCCAAACTGTGTTCAAGCCCCACTATTAAAGAGCTGAATTTCATTACTTCACTCGTCTGCTTCTTCATTCCCTGAACACGAAACTGGCGACGAAGATGGGATGGCGTCCCCACACGGCAGCAACATCGGCCCATTTGACCCAGCGCATCCAGAAAAATGGGCAACATACAAACGCCGATTCCGCCACACAATAGCCTTGTGGAAGATCACCGACAAAGACCAGAAGCACTCCTGTTTCCTCGCTCAGTGCAGTTCTGAGACGCTTGAGCTGGCAACCCACCTCATTCTCCCAAGGGACGTGGATGTCGTGCTGCTCGCAGAAATCATGTCTGCACTGTGGAAACACCTGCAGCCAGAGGTCTCAATCTTCCCTGCCAGGGCGGCCTTCCACAGAAGCGAGCAGTGACCTGGAGAGTCCATTGCAGACTACGCCGCCGCTCTGCGCATTGCTGCTGCCCGTGCAAGTGGGACAACATCGAAGAAGCACTCCGGGACCATCTGCTGGCTGGCATGAGGGACAAAGATGCTCAATGTCGCCTCATGATCAGGAAGACGCTAACTTTCAAGGCTGTCCTAGAAGAGGCCGTAGCATCTGAGGCCGCACAGTCCGGCATCAAGCGTTTCCGGCATCGGCACTCCACCACCAGTGCCACCGACTCAGCTGTGCAAGCTCAGCAAAATTCATCTTCATCCTCCTCAGCTTCACCTAGTTCCACCTCTTCATCGGAGTCCAGCGACGCAGAGGGAGAGGTCCGAGCGGTCTGACGAAAGCACCGAGAGCACCATGATGATCGGGAGAAGAAATTCCTTTGCAAGAGTGATGGCTGCGGAGCCCGGCATGAGCGCAGGAAGTGCCCCTTCCGCACCGCGGAATGCCACAACTGCGGGCAATGAGGGCACATTGCTAAAGTGTGCCGACAGCGAAAGCAAAGAACTCCAGCACCTGAGTCCAAGAAGAGTCATCACCACAAAACGTCCACTGCCAAAGTGTCACCAGAGCCTGAGCCGTGCCAAGTGGGCATCTTCAGAGAGCATTTCTTCGTAGACCTGAGCCTGCAGGACATCCCATTCAAGATGGAGGTGGATTCAGGTACTACCTTTTCCAAAATCCCACAGCGGGAGTTTTTGAGAATTCCCCCTGCCTCTCGGCCTAAGCTCAAATCTTTTAAAACTTCCCTCCGGGATGTGCAAGGTTGCCAGATTCTGGTCCTGGGGGTGGGAAATTTCTTGGTCAAATTCAAAAACATTCACACCTCCTTGCCATTGGTTGTAGTTAAGCAGGGCACTAACTGTCTTATTGGGACCCAATGGTTTAGGCCCCTAGGAATCCGGCTTTCTGGCATTCACGCAATAGACGCTGACCCAATTTGAGACGTTTGTGTTGCACATCCTGAGGTGTTCAAAAAGGGTTTAGGGTTATACAAAGGACCCCCTGTGGACTTTGAGCTTGACCCAACCGTCCGGCCCATCCGGATGAAGCCACGCCAGGTACCCTTTGCTTTGAAGGAGAAGATAGAAGCCGAGCTGGATAAACTGGTGGGGCAGGGCATCCTAGTGCCAATGGACTCTGCAAAGTGGGAGACACCTAATAGTGACTGCTTTGAAAAGTAATGGGGAGGTCAGGATATGCGCTGACTACAAGTGTACCATCAATAAAGCTATTCGCCCAAATGCATATCCTGTGCCCGTGGTAAGCCACCTTCTTGCCTCCTTGAATGGAGGAAATTGCTTCGCAAAACTTGACCTTGCCCAGGCTTACCAACAATTGACTGTGTATCCTGCTGCTGCCATAGCCCAGACCATAGTAACGTATAGGGGGGCATTTAAGGTAACTCGACTACAATTCGGGGTGAATGCGGCCACTGGAATATTTCAATCTCTTGTAGAACTATTTTAAAAGGTTTGCCCGGTGTCCTGCCATATTTTGACGATGTCCTGATCACTGCTAAGGACACCGTCGAACTAGCGGCCATGCTCGATCGAGTCCTCTCACGTTTCGAGAGGGCTGGTCTACATCTCAGAAGAGACAAATGTGTGTTTTTGGCACAGGAAGTGGAGTTCCTGGGGTACTGAATTACACCCCAAGGTATCATACCCTCTGACTCCAAGCTGGCGGCCGTGCGAAATGCACCCAGGCCAAATTGTAAAGACGAATTGCAATCATTTCTAGGATTGTTAAACTTTTATCATGCTTTTCTCCATCGCAAAGCCGCAGTTGCCGAACCATTACATCGGCTTCTTAAGAAAGATACTGTTTGGTACTGGGGCCATTGCCAGGAGAAAGCGTTCCTAGAATTTAAAAGGCTGCTATCTTTGGATGCTGTATTAACTCATTTTGATCCTACCAAGGAAGTTGTACTTGTGTGTGATGCATCCCCTGTGGGGGTGGAAGCTGTGTTATGCCATGTGCTAAATGATGGGAGGGAAGCCCCCGTAGCATTCTATTCCCGTTTACTCTCAAAGCCTGAGAAAAATTACGCTCAGACAGACAGGGAGGCGTTGGCAGTCGAGGCTGGCACTAAGAAATTCCACGATTACCTTTACGGAAGGCCTTTTACCATCGTAACTAACCACAACCCCCTCCTTGGAATCTTTGTGAACGGGAAGCCCACGCCTCAAATTCTGTCCCCAAGGATGTTGCATTGGGCAATTTTCCTAAATGCATACGATTTTACTTTGGTGCACAGGCCTGGCAAGAACATCAGGGTCAATGTTGGTCCAGCTTGCACATAGATTTTGCAGGTCCATTTAGGGGTGCCCTATTTTTGTTGGTTATGGATTCATTCTCTAAGTGGCTGGAAGTGATTACGGTGCCTAATACCACTTCAGCCACCACGATAATGCACCTAAGAAGGCTGTTTGCAGCATTTGGACTTCCAGATGTGCTGGTGTCCGACAATGTGTCCCACGTTCACATCTGCAGAATTCCAATCCTTCATGGAAAGGAATGCAATTAGGCACATCACTGCCGCCCCATTCCACCCAGCCACCAATGGCCAGGTAGAGCAGCAGGTGCGCACAACTAAAGACGCATGTTGGCGTATGGGTGAACGAGATTTGGAGCTCCAGTTACGCCAGTTTCTTTTCACATATAGGCTCACCCCCCTTGCCTCAGGGCTGTCCCCTACTGAATTGCTCCAGCGAAGGAAACTGTCATCCTTGCTGGACAGATTGGATCCCTCTAGGGTAGAGAACAATGGCACAAATATAGCAATCCAACACCCACCAGAAGGGTTTCTCGTCCAGAGACCCTGTACATTGCTGCAATTATGCAGCTGGTGGTCCTACGTGGGTGCCCGGGTTTGTGATCGATCAGACTGGTCCTGTTTCTTACAGAATCGAAACAGCCACTGGTCTGATCTGGAGGAGGCATGCGGATCAATTGAGACCCAGAGTACTAGACCTACAAGACGAATACAGACACTCAACGCTAGGGTTGGCCCCCACCCGTTCAAACCCAGGGGGCAGAGGTAATAGTCAGCAGCCAGCCAACATTGACCCAGAAGTTTCTTCTAGGAACCGATTTCAAGGGGAATTTGTGGAATACTCCCCTACTCCGGCCATGTGTACCCCTACACTGTCCCAGCCTAGGACTCTGGATTCCTTTATTGATGATGACCAATTTTGTGCAGAGTTGCCATCCACTCTTAGTACACACAGGAGGGACCCTGAGTTATCTTATTCATCCACAGAATTAGATTTTGGTTTTGAGCGATCCCCTGCTCTTCCATCTGACAAACGGGGCTTTAATTCGGGTTTACAATCCTCCCCTTCTAGTTAATCCCTCACTCCAGTTGGGTCGCTCATCCTATGAGCCCCTGAGCTGGCTCAGCCAAGCGTCTGACCCAGAAGGGAAACTAGACCGCCATCCTGGTTAAAGGATTTTGTTTTTACCTAGGGGGACAGAATGTTATGCATGTTAACTGTGTTTTCTGACAGGAGCAGAATCTAAATAAGTGGATTGAAAATGTGCACACTCTGTTAGCCAATGGGCTTGTTGTAGGAGTGGAATGTATCTTTTCTCATGTATCTATTCTTATGCAAATAAGTGGATCAAAAATGTGCACACTCTGTTAGTCAATGGGCTTGTTGTATTCTTGTTACTGTTTATAGTGTATATAAGTCCGAGTTTTTCCCCATCCAAACTGTGTTGAAACCCCACTATTAAAGAGCTGAATTTCACTACTTCACTCGTCTGCTTCTTCATTCCCTGAACACGAAACAAGGTGAGCTTCTTAACCACTGGACCACCACAGTCCCTTACAGAGTTAGTACTGCCCCATGAATTTTTACTCTTTGTCCCACCCAATGGAACACAATGATGTATCAGGACATGTTGAAAAGGTTATTTTACAAACAAAATGCAAATCAGAAAATGGATAAAAGATTGTGCAAATCTCTTGTCTTGTTGGAACAAGATCTCATCACAAAACACGCCATATTACAATATATTCTGGGTAATTTCTTTCTCTACATTCCTTTACTTACTTTATTCTACATTAACTATTCTGCCATAATTACAGAAATTAGACCAAGGGTCCTCAACCTTTTTATGCCGGGGGCTGAATCATTCCCCCTCAGACTGCTGGCAGGCTGGATAGGTGGGGGAAGGAGTGTGGGGGGCTTAGGGTGGTCCCGTTGTCACTGCCCACCACACACCCCACCACCACTGCCAGTGGCAGTAGAACCACCCCTGAGCCCCACCACTCCACCCACACTGCCAGCGGCAGCAGTGTGACCACCTCGAGTCACCCACCACTCCCCACCATGCTGCTTCCCTGCTTACTTGCCTAGAGGAGCTGCATGGCACCAAATCATCCAGCCTGTGGCCTCGGTCCAGCTGCCGTTTCTGCTTACAAAAACTGCCCTGCCATTAGGGACATGCCAAGACAAGTGGAGGCGATAAGGATTGAAGCGGCGGGGGCTGCAGCGAGGTCACAGGCTGGATCTGGCCCACAGGCCATAGGTTAAGAACCCTTGCTTTAGTCTATAATCATGCTGTTTGCCTAGTGTGCTCTAAAGGAAGCTCTGACTGAAATCTATTAATGGGTTGTAACTAGAGTATGCCTGTTGGATTAGTGGGGATTTGGTGAGTCCACCTATTTTAAGTTCCATTGATTCAGTGGTCCTACTTCAGCTGCTGCTTACTACTGGATTTCAGCCACTGACTTCTTGTGACATAGGCCACTCATATAACATGCTTTATTAGAGCCCCAGCTTCAATCTCTAATGACCAATAAGTAAAACACTGACAACAGATCTCCGATTTGACAAAACTATAAAATACAATTCAAGCTTCAATTCCTGAAAAACTACTGTAGTTCTTTTAAAAAAAAATATTCAAAGCCACAAAAAATGGATGGAACTTAAACTGCAAAGATATATCAATAAATGATTCGGATTCCATCACATTCTCAATCAGCTTTAGAGCAGAAACAAGAGTAATAGGAAGTGATAATTTGGCAGCAGCATTTTTTATCCTGCACAGATTTGTGTTGCTCCTCTGATGTGTGAGGACCTTTGTCATGGATTGCTCATTTTAGATAATGGACTGATTTAGGAGTTTGGAAAAATTGGAGACTGGCAAAAAAAAGATGAAATGACAGTTGATAGCTTGCAATTGTACAGTATCTTTGGACAGCTAGACCTTTCTACTGCCCTATACATTCATACAACATAGCACAAATCTCTCTTAATCCTCTGGCCAGGATTCCATGGCAGTTTTCTGCACAGAAAGGACCCCCAAAATCATGTGTTGCATGAAGTCTGTCATGAAGTGATGGAGATAATGATTGAATGCCTGGCCAATTTCATTTTCCTTCTCAGGCTTTAGTCACAGACAATAGAGTCAGCTTTACATCTGTTGGAAATCTGTACACACGTGTATGATTAGACTGTAAAGCAAGAATCTTGTATTAAAACTCTGAGTGCAGATGCTCAAAGCTAAGTCTATTTAGTTTCAAATGCAGATCCATATTTGTCTATATGATCATTTGCACCCATTCCTTTGGGTACAATTTTTTATTTTCAGATCTGAACAATATTACAGGATCTCGATCTCTTTCACTCTCATCCCTGTGTTCATTCACTCACTGACTCCCTCTTTCTCTCATGGACAGATGGAGCAATAGCAGTATTTATACGCTAGCTGTCTTGTTTTTATTATTACTATTCCCCTTTCACATTTCATGCTATTTCCTTTGCTTTATTTCTAAATGAAAGATGAGATCAGTCTTGGATGTATTCCAAGCACTTGTTCTGTTCAAAATGCATGAGAGTCAGTAAGGTTCAGATAAAGGGAAAATAGAATATAAATCAATTCACAGTCATGAGTTGTGCCTCAAGCACCTCATGACCACATAGGATCTGTATATTTCTTTCCTTTGCCTCTTAATAGAACAAGAAGTTGGGGGAGGGTTCACTAGTCTATGAACATATGATTTAAAAGCTTGTAATCTCAGATCCGTCACCTATAATGTATGGAACATTCTATATTGATTGAAGAAAAATGCAATCTAAACACATAGCACATGTACAAGTATGTTCTGAACAGTATTCAAACCTGTACAATTGAGAACATGATTTGATTCTTGGTGTATGACCAGATATGGTCATTGGGTAAACTAAAATGTTATGGAATACTGAACTAGACAAAATCACATTCCACACGCTAAGACAGATTTTGGAGTTTTATTTTCATTATTTGGCCAAACAGATTCAGGAACGCTTTACCAAGCTAATAATCCCTGAATGAATATACATTTTCAGAGCTATCTTTTTATAGCATAAAATTTGGAAATTTCTACACATTTCATCACTATGGGATAAGCCAAAATTATTAATCAATCTTTTGACATTTTCATGGAGTTCAGGTTAGAACATTCAGAATATTTTTTCATGTCATGTCACACAAATATTATTCAGCATTATGCTTCCCTGTCAGCTGTACAAACTGTGCTGAGCTTGTGGACACAAGGCCTTCTGTTTACTTTAACCTCACCATCAGTTCTATATGATAGGTCAATCTGATCTGTTTAACTTTACAGAGTACTGAGAAAATGATTTTTACTTTTAAACCAGAATTAATATAAGAATTAATTCTTTCACTCCTATTTCAAAAGGATTATCAAATCTAGCAACATCTAGGTTGTTGGCTTAATTATTTTATAAAAATGTTATTTATCCTGTTCCAATTATGCTTGGGTCTCAAATAAGTATGAATCACAGATACAAGTATTAGAGGAGTTATTCTTTGCTTCTTGAATTTTTGTAAACTTTTTGCTTTCTGTATTCTGGTTTATTAAAAAGTTTAAAGTTGCCTGAGTAAAAAAATAAAAGGTAGATTTAGCCTAAGAAAAACATCTAAGAGAAACCCATCACACTTTCATGGAAAGAGCCAAAGAGATAAATGATTTGAATAATTGAAAAGATTAAAATTGAGAAAATATTGCAGGATCTCTCTTTTTTTCACTCCTGTGTTCATTTATTCTCCCTCTCTCCTTCACACACAGAGAGCAACAGCAGTATTTCAATTCTAGCTATCACATAAAATTGGATATGTCATCAGCCATTGTCATTTTTCAGGAATTAAAAAATCACACATCCCACCCCGCCAAATGTCCTGAGATTTCTGTAGGATCTCTGCGAGAGTGGAGGGGAAGTTGTTGGAGGCTGTAAGATGGCAGGGAAGTCTTTAATTTTAGGAAATTGCTACTGCCAGAAGGTTTCTCCAGGATAAAAGGGGTCCTAAAGTAGCCTTGGAAGCCTCCAGGGATAAGAGTTAGAAACTTTTAATTCCTGAAAAATGTCATGGTTGATCATGTCATTACAATCATTGGCCTTACACAGCATATCTTTACACTACTGGATTTCAGCCTTTGTCATATTATGTTATGCATCTATGCACTTGGGAAACATACAGTGTGCTAATCAAATTCATTATGAAAATGTCCCTTGAATTTTGACTATGCTTTTGTTTTAGCAAAGTTTTAGTAAATGCTAAAAATAGGATTTGACTGCATGTTGCAATACTGTACTCCTGTTTTTGTGTAGGGCTTGCCACACTTGAAATTGATTTAAAAATCACCAACCACTTGACGTGCAGCTAAGTTTACATATTTTTGTAGCTAAAATGTAGGTTTTTCAACTGGTGTATGTGTGTGTTTATTTTGAATCAATTTTGGTCACTTTTTAAAAATCTTTTGGTATGATTGCTTGTGTCAGATTAAATTATGTCTCTGGGGATTGCCAAGTTTTTAGTGGCCATATAAATGGGTTTTGGACTGTAGGATACCCTGAAATCTGAACTCATTTTTTTAAAAAAAACAACTTTTTAAAATTTAATGCTGCATCTTAGACACTGAAAAATGCAATCTGTAAAGCAATATGTAACATTGATCTAGCACTGTGCCACTTCAAATGAATGAATGGCCATCTTAACCTATAAATCCAAGGATTAACCGTTGGAACTGGCTATAGGTTGCTATGCCTCGCCCTACTTGCCTGCACTCACCCTTCGTGCACACGGCCGATCTGGGTACGCAGGTCAACGAAGGATTGAAAAAACCGGCAGTGGGGCAACAGCCCCACAAATGCGAAGAAAGGGAAACAACTTCACTTCCCAACATTCCTTGTGCCGTGCTGCGCCAGAGCCAATCAGGCTGAGAGGCTCTCGCACGGGGCAGCGTTCGGAAACGCGCCGCAGCCAATCAAAATAAAACCATTTTAAAAAAACGCAGCACAAACAGAAAGCACCAACCAATTACTACAAGCCCCAGCGTCCTGCGCACCATGAGCACGCAGAACGCTGAGGAAAACGGCGCCCGAAAAATTAAAAAGAAAAACAACTCACCGCGTCACAGCCAAACACACACCAGCCGGCTTTCTATCCCTCACCCACGGCGCCTGAAGGACCCGACTGGAGTTTCCCCTTTAATATCAGTGGGTGGGGGTTGCGATCCCCCTCTCCGCTGGCTACCCTAGGGTTGGGAGGTTTGTGGGAACAAAAGGGGAATGTTTCCCAAACCCTTCTGGACTCAGGACACTAGGGAGAGGGGATCGATTCCCACCCCCCTCCTTAAAAAAACTCCGTCTTTTCTACTCTTTAAAAACGGAGTTGTTTTAAGGAGGGGGGGGAGGGAATCGATCCACTGTGCCTGGTCTACTGGGTCCAGAAGAGTTGGGGGGACATACCTCTTTTGTCCCCACAAACCTCCCAACCCCAGGGGGGTCGCAAGCGGAGAGGGAGGTCGCAAGCCCCACCCACTGATATTAAAGGGGAAACCCCGATCTACTTTCACAACTACACACAAAAAAGCACCATAAAACAATAAAGCCCCCCTCCCCACCACCTAACCCACCCTTACTAACCCCCAACGACCATGCCCCCCTCCCCACCACCTTGCCCACCCTTCCTAACCCCCAACGACCATGCCCCCCTCCCCACCACCTAGCCCACCCTTCCTAACCCCCAACGACCATGCCCCCCTCCCCACCACCTAGCCCACCCTTCCAAACCCCCAATGACCACGTACCTTCCCCACCACCAAATAAATAATTTTTTAAAAATTACTAAAAGCACTCAAACACAGCCAAAAATACACAAAAACAAAAACTCCAAAAACAATACGAAGTAAACAAAGACACAATCAAAAACAAAACAAACAGACAAAAATACAAACTCCAACCCCCCCTCCCCCCCGCCCACACACACACACAAAAGAAAGAAAACAAGCAAACTTATCAAAACAGGTGCTACCTCCACCAGGACTGGAAAAGAAATGAATACAGAAAGACCCTACTTACCAGAAGAAGCTCCACCCAGAGGCCAGGAGAGAAACAAAAGTCAAAATACAATAACCCCTACCAGCACCACCTGCTGGCCACAATAGTAAAAACAATTCAAAAACACACAACAGCCCCAAACAAAAGACAAATTCACAATTTTACACAAAAGGTCACACCAAAAAAAGTAAAAAATTTACACTAAACACACTTTTACACAAATCACAAATATATGTCAATAAAATACAATAGAAACTTTAAAAAATCCTGTGCTGAGTTATTATATCATACTTTCTTCTTTTATTAATCCTCAAAAAAAAAAAAACCAAAAAAGCAGATCACAGTTAATAACAGCCAAGCCAAACAAATTTAACATAAATAAACATTTAAAAAATTAAAATTACAGACTAAGCAATTTTTTTAAAAAAACAACACAATTTAACCTTCCAACACAATGTAACACTATTGCAAAAAAAAAAAATTGGCTCATTTTTAATTAAAAAACACGGGGGGAAAAGCCCGGCAACGCCGGGCAACCCTTGCTAGTATAGAATAAAATGTGCTTGTCAACATGATGAGGAAGGAAAAATCGGAGCCCTAAAGTGCCAATTCATTTATAAATGCAGCAATCTGAAATCCCTTGTAGTCCCCTGGACTGATATACTGCACATCTTATAATTGAACTAAATGTTGTCCCAGAAGGATACACAATGACACAAAGACTACATGACATTAAATCACCTTCAAAACACCCCTCAAACAACTCCCAATTTATTTCAAAAGTGTAGTTGCCCCCATAATCAGCTCTTAGTTGTCGGGAAGAATTTGGAAAGTGTAATCTTCAGTTTAGAGGCAGTCTCTTGCATATTTCTCTGGTCCCATTTGTGGAATCTTTTCTCTGCAATATATGCAAATGTGTGCATGAAGCCATAATGTGGGAGTAATCATTGGGACAGAAAGCTATTGGTGAAGTAGAAAATGATTTTTTCTTAGGAATTTTTACATATCAGTATCTAGCTAGATAGCAAGCTAGATAGCTATATATCTAAATTCAGAATCATGTTTCCTATTATCTGGTTGGTTTCATGGGTAAATTTATCATGTTAATAAGCATAAACACAATTGAGCAGGCTTGTGTTTCCACATATTAAAGTGTTGCTCTCTTTCTCTCTCTTGCACACACACACACACACACACACACACACACACACACACACACACACACACACACACACACACACACACACACACACACACACAGAGTCAAAGCCTGCATATACATAACAATGTTGCTTGGCAGCTGTTGGCTCTAGTTGTCAACAGGTTCGCAGTCTGTTTTTAAGTGTCAATGGAAGTTAACGTCTTCCCATTTTTGGTGGGAAGAAGCCTTTTAGTTCTGTTTGTAACCACTTATTCAGCCCCTGGGAGCAAAACAAGGAGGCATCTGACAAATGTGTTAAAAAAGACAGATGGTTATAATTTCTGTTGCCCATCTTTATGTGCTTCTAGCACATTAGTGAAAGATGTTAGCATAATTTGATGGTTTGAAATGGAGAGCCTTGACAGGTTTTGGCACACACATGTCATTCCTGTGTTACACTGAATGCTGACTCATTAAGATTCTCAAAGATTTATGACTGTCAAATTGCATAATAACTTAGAACAAAGATTTTCTCATGCTAACAGTGCTGTTATTATGTGATAATATACTCTAAACTTTATTGAGGAGATTATTAAGATACCAGTCTTTTACATCCATGTTTTGTTTCTTTCAACAAGATTAATCATTGTCTGTTACATATAGGAAATATCTTGCTCTTACAGGTGACTGAAAAAAACAATTTCAGTTTAAAAATGGCTATTACTTTTCCTGTATGGTGAAACTCAAGTATAGCATTATACTGAGGGGGATAGATTTATTTTCATTGGAGAAGATGATGCAGGGGAATTGAAATATCCCTACCTTAACGCTTAACCTGCAGAATTTATTTTATAATAGGGTAATTGTTTATAGCTGGTTGAATAACTCAGTAAGTTGAATGTCAGAGCCAGAAGGTGGGACATCACCAACCAACCATGCAAAAGCCTCCTTAATCTCAAGCTGACACCATACACCTTATTGTTTGTTTGTAGTCTGGTTTAATTTTTTTTATTTACATGACTATACCTATAAGAATGGGATGTGGCCATGCATGTGCGGAATGTGTGTCCACACCCATCCAGCCCATCCTGTAATGAGCCGGCCACACTTACCTTTTGTCCTTGACACCATCACCATGAGATTCCGAGAGCTGAGGGTGTGGTGTTCGCCCCACAAACGCTAACGAAAAAACTCCAAGACCCAGCATCCTCCGTGCCGTAGCACGTCACAGCCTATCATGCTGGACAGCCCGAGTGTGGAGGAGGAAGCCAGCGCACTCAAGGAAAAACAAATGGCTGACTCGCGCGCCTTTCCCCCCTCATCACCTGGATTCTCTCCAGCGGCCCTAAAAAGACACCTCCCCGCTGTCGCTGCCATTCCTGCCGCCGCTGGCCCAACAGAGTTTTCCCGGTAGGTCGGCCAGGGGAGAAGGAGGCTGGGAGGAGAGACCCACAACACCTAGGGTCTCTCCGGCGGCCTTCCCTGCCACTGCCATTCCCGCCAGCGGCGGCCCAATGGAGTTCACCCAGTAGGTCGGCTGGGGGAGAAAGAGACGGGGAGGAGAGACCCGCAACACCTGGGATCTCTCCGGCAGCCCTAAAAAGCTGCCTCCCCTGCCCAAAGTCGAGAGGGCCCTGACACCACTGGAGAAGAGGGGAGCTGGAGACGGCTCAGCGGGGGCAAGGCCGGGTAATCGGGGAGGGGGGGTTGTTGCGTGAGTGTGTTGTATCGGGTGTGTTGTGTGTGGTCGTGTTGTGTGTGTGTATTGTGTGTGTGGTATATTGTGTATTTTGTGTTGGTGGTGGGGTGGTTTTGGGGGTGGTGGCTTATTTGGGAAGAGAGCATTCACTTGAGTAAGCCTTGATGCTGTGGAAGGTTGAAGGCAAAGGAAGAAGGAAACGGCCAGCATCAAGGCTTACTCAAGTGAATCCTCTCTTCCCAAATAAACCACCACCCCCAAAACTACCCCACCACAAAAAAAATCAATACCTGCCCAGCAAGGCCAGACAAAATAGCTAGTATAAAATAACATGAGGAGAGTTTGATTTAAATTGCTTTACAGATTCTGAAATACACACTCTAAGCTCTTTAAAATGACACCTCTTAAAACTCTGGGAGAGACTATTAATTCTGCTGGATTTCCAGACTGTCTTCCTTACTTTCCTAAAATGAATCTGCAAAAAAACAAAAAGAAACAACAAGCTGATTTGTAAGCAGATACCTGTAGAGTCAGAAGGAAAGGAAAACATGCAATAAAAACCCCTATCTTTTTGAAGGCACGTTAATCTAGTTCTTATTTATTGCCTTATTATGGCTGGACTCATTGGACACATACACAGTTATAGTATGTCGAGAACACCCCTGGAAGCATTTTATCTAGGTTTTCTCAGAAACCTAGTATTTCTACTTTTCTGAAATTAGATCATTGTTTTGTGAGTTTTCTTCTCTTTCCACATTATATCTTCCTTTGCAATGGGAAGTATGAACTATGTGATCGGAGAACAATCCTGTGCTCAGATGCTGAGGAGTAAATCTCATGAATATGTGAGCTAGTATCCTGTTGAGCTTCTGCTCCCAACTGCATAATTCTACAAAATCAAGCCACTTGTAGAAACATTGCCATTGCACAAGCAGAGGTATCTGTGCAGAAAACCAAACTACTGCTTATGTAGTGGTACTGCCTGTGGAAGTAGCACAATCCCATTTACTACAATGATTGGACTTCCCACTCAGAGGAAGCTCAGTAGAATATTGTGGTCTAATTTACTCCCAGCCATTATTAGCACTGTTCTGCACAGTCTGGAATGCCGAATTGACATGTGGTAGACTCATCTCTTATAACAGCAGCCTCCTGCAGCTTTGGACACTGATTTTGTTATCCAAATATCTTTGACAACTTTGAGATCATTTGTAGTTATTCTACATGGGTTCTTTACAGACTTATTATTAGTACATTGACATAATTACATAATGATGCTTCAATTAAAAGAATTTAATTGAGAGTCGCATTGCGAGTGGGGCGGCATACAAGTTGAATAATTGAATTTAATTGAATTAAGAGAATTTTAGTCATAGATTATTTCACAAAATATTTTTCAGAAAATATAAAACTCTCAATATATGGAACCCTTAATACAGTTATTCTAACAGACCTGGTGAAAGTCATTAAGTCTATTGTGATACTACAGAGAAGTAATCTATGCAGTTATAAATGTAAAACTTGCATTTATTTATTGTGTTTATATTCCATCTTATGTCTATGCTGGAACTTTAGTAACAGGCATTATGGAAACCTGGTAGGATGAGACTTATCCTGCCGGAGCCTCATTACTGGAATGTAGTGATTGAAGGTTTTGACTTCTTTATCACCACCATCACCACCATCATAATCATAATAAATGTGCCATCAAAGACAATTAGAGCAACCCTTTCCAGAGTTTTCTAGCTAGAGAAGTGGTTTACCATTTCCATCTTCTGGGGGCCACGGTGGGACTGTACACATTGCCCATGGTTAAAGTCAAGGTAAATAGATCAAACAGGAATGGAGAAGGAATGGTATTTTATGTAAAGTGTAGAACTATGTCGAGATCCATGAGTTTGTGCAGGGAAAGCAGGTGGCGGTGGTGGAGCATTTGTGAATCCAGGGATAAACATAGCAAGCATGCTGGAGATCAGTGCCCAATCACTTTTAGTTTCTGAAGTGATAACTGTGCTCGTTTGTGCAGACATACCAGATAAGAAATAAAACAAAACAAAAGTAAAAACAAAACTCACAGAAAAATGTTGTAGTGAATTAAAGACTAATTACTATGTTATAATGTGAGCTTTACCCTTTCTATGCACAAAAAGACAGTGAACACATCACCTCTTTTTTTAAAGGAAAGGTTAACAGAGAAGTATCTAGCCATGTGCAAGTGTGATTTTTGTCCTACAGTTCAATGTATACAAATCACGAAGACCAGAGGAGTCTTGCCTGTCTGAACCGACTCTCACTCAGAGCTGACACTGGAGGTGCTGCTAACAGAGGTTGTGTCTCATATGGCTAGCTCAGCTCCCTATGTGAAAACCAATCTCTGTCAGATGATACTACCCCACACTGGAGGGTGTCATTGAATTGGGACTAGTGAGGAAGGGAACTCCGCTCCAGAGAAGGGCAAAGGACAGACTAGAAGAGTTGGAGAATTTGCTGTCTGGTGCTTGGGTGCCACTAGGGGCAGAACAATTCAGAATCTTATATCTGCTGGTTTAGGATGATTGGTGGCTGCAGTGGTTCAAGTGGCTAAGACGCTGACTGGGAGGCGGGAGGTCAGTAGTTCGATTCCCGAGTACTGCAGGACAGAATGAGCTCCCGTCTTTGTCCCAGCTCCTGCCAACCTAGCAGTTCGAAATCAAGAAATTCCAAGTAGATAAATAGGGACCACTTCGGTGGGAAGGTGAACAGCGCTCTGTGCGCTCCGGTGTCTAGTCATGCTTGCCACATGACCACGGAAACATCTGCAGAAGCAGACAGCACTGGCTCTTCGGCTTTGAAACAGAGATGAGCACTGCACCCTAGAGCCAGATACGACTGGCTTTTGAGCAAGGGAAACCTTTACCTTTAGGATGATTGCCAAAACCAAGAAGAGCTATTACAAAGCATCTCTTCTTCCATATGATCATGAAACACATGATTGAAGACCCTGTTCAAGATCCCTCCCTTTGGAAAGGGCAGTGGGGAAAACAATATCCAGAAGATGAAAGGCAATTTATTTACCCAACATGGTGTAGTGAATAGACTGAAGAACTAAGATTTAGGAGATCTGGATTTGAATTCACACTTGGACATGGAAACTCTCTATGTCTGTGTGAGAGAAGTGTGTGGGTGTGGGTGTGGGTGTAGGTAAACCACTCCTGAAATATCTCACTTATTTTGAAAGCCCTTTTAGGGTTGCTATTCAGTGTAAGTCAGCTGCGACTTGGCAGCACATAACACACAAATTGATTTACTGTCAAGTTGACATAATGCAGTTAATTTATGCAATTGATTTCAGTATTTTGCAGCATCTGGGGATTTTTCTTTTACTTGAAGACCTTTTCCCTGAATCCAAGCCGTGACATTTTGGGCTACAGTTCCTAGCATCACCAAGCTAGCATGACCCCATTATGAATGCAAAACTCAAAGAACTCCAGCACTATGATATGAACTTTCACTAACGTATGATGGAAGATCACTCCTGATAATTTCCTGAATATGACAGGCTTTTCCTGTGTATGACAGACATTTCCACTAGTAGACTTTTCAGAACTCATTTTCATATGACTTACACAACTCTAAAAAGAGAAGCCCACAAGCTCAAATAGATATTTCTACTGGACATAAAAAATAATGAATTAGATACATTTTCATTTTATGCCATCTGTAATACACTGCTCATGAGCTGTTCTATTATTATTTTTTAAAAAATCTTTCAGTTCCAGGGATTTGTCATAGTCAGTTTAAAAAGAGTTATTCTTCCACATCATTTTCCTTTAAATATAGAAATGCTTGATGATTGTGTATAAGCAATTTTAGTATTCTGTAGATTGCTAGAGTTTAGTAGTAATTGCCAAATCTTTGGTCAGAAGGCTTTAATGTTCAAAGTCTACTCTTTCAGAATCATTATTAGAACCAGTCATCATTTGAAGGAGTGTGGTTTTGCAACCTGAATACTCCCCCCCACCAAAAAAAACTGAAGTAAGATTATTCTTTCCATGTATGAATTGTGGGGGGAAATAGTATTATTTGATGGAACTGGGGTTTTTTTTTGTTTACTAACATGCTTATCTGATTTTCAGTAGCATGTAAAAGGCAAGTTGCAGTTTCTAATGTTAAAGCTTCATGATGTAAAACAAAGTAAACTTCAACATCTGGAATGGAGTATATTGTTCACTGAAAATATGATCATATGTTAACGATTTGGGGAAATCTGCTATAATGGTTATGGGTGCTGATAGCTGTTAATGTTAATAAAATGGATATTCACAGTTAAACAAGGATAGAAAGATTAGAAGATTGATCATCACTATTCAATATCTCATTAGATATTCAACATTTGGGAGAGCACTCTTCTAGGCAAAGCCTTAACTATCACAGTAGCAAACTTCACAAATTTTCCATTTGTTGTTGTTCAGTCACACAGTCGATTCCGACTCTTTGCAACCCCATGGACCATCACTCTCCAGGCACCCCTGTCCTCCACCATCCTCCTTAGTCCACACAGCCCCGTGCCAGTTGTGTCTACAATACCATCTAGCCATCTCATCTTTGGCCGTCCCCTTCTTCTTTTGCCCTCCACCTTCCCCAGCATCAAGGCCTTCTCAAGTGAATCCTCTCTTCTCATTTGATGTCCAAAATACTTCAACTTCATCTTTGTTATTTGTCCTTCTAAGGAGCACTCAGGGCTAATCTCTTCTAATATTGACCTATTTGTTCTCCTCGCTGTCCAGGGGACTCTCAAAACTCTCCTCCAGCACCACATCTCAAAGGCAACTATTTTTCTTTGCTCAGCCTTTCTAATGGTCCAGCTCTCACAGCCATACATTACCACCGGAAATACCATTGCTTTGACTATGCGGACCTTTGTTTGCAGTGAGATATCTCTACTTTTCACTATGTTCCTCAGGTTTTTCATAGCTTGTCTCCCAAGAATCAGTCGCCTTTTTATTTCATGGCTGCAATCTCCATCTGCAGAGATCTTGGATCCTAAGAAAGTAAAATCTGTTACTGCTTCTACTTCTTCCCCATCTATTTTCCAGGGACTGATATGGCCTGTTGCCATTATCTTGGTTTTCTTGATATTGAGTCTCAGGCCAGCTTTTGCACTCTCTTCTTTCAACCTAATTAGGAGCTTCTTTAGGTCTTCCTCACTTTCTGCCATTAGGGGGTATCATCTGTATATCTCAAATTGTTGATGTTTCTCACAGCAATTTTGATCCCATATTGTGATTCCCCCATCCCTGCATTGCACATTATGTGCTCTGTGTATAAGTTGAATAAGCAGGGTGACAGAATGCAGCCTTGTCTTACTCCTTTTCCTATTCCAAACCACTCCGTCATTCCATACTCTGTCATAACTGTTGCTTCTTGACTCATGTACAGATTTCTCATGAGACATATGAGGTGTTCTGGTATTCCCATCTCTTTAATTACTTGCCACATTTTGTTGTGGTCCACACAATCAAAGGCCTTGGTGTAGTCAATGAAGCAGAAGTAAGCTTGTTTCTGGTATTCCTTTGTTTTCTCCATGATCCAACGTATGTTGGCAATGTGGTCTCTGGTCCCCCTGCCTCTTCTGAACCCAGCCTGGTTCTTTCTACATGCTGCTGCAGTCTATCCTGTATTATCTTGAGCATCACTTTGCTAGCTTGTGGGATGAGCGCAATTGTTCGATAATTTGAGCATTCTTTGGCATTGCCCTTTTTTGGGATTGGGACGTATACTGATCTTTTCCAGTCCTGTGGCCACTGTTTCATTTTCCAAATCTGCTGGCATATAGCATGTAGTAGGTTGATTCCATCATCTTTTAGGCCTTTGAAGAATTCAACTGGGATACCATCATCTCCACTGGCTTTGTTATTTGCCGTGCTTTTTAGGGCCTTTCTGACTTCACTCTCTAGGATGTCTGGTTTAAGTTCAATTTCCCCCTCATTGTTACTATCCGGGGTGTTTAGGTCTTTTTTTGTAAAGTTCCTCTGTGTACTCTTTCCATCTTTTCTTTATCTCTTCTTCATCCGCTAACTCTTTGCCATCTTTGTCTTTTATTGTGGTCATTTTTGCTTTGAACGTTCCCTTGACTTCCCCAATTTTTTAAAAGAGATCTCTAGTCCTGCCTCTTGAGTTGTTTTCCTCTATTTCTTTGCACTGTTCATTTAGGTAGCTTTCCTTATCTTGCCTTGCTTTTCTTTGAAATTCTTTATTTAAGTGATTGTATTTTTTCCTTTCTCCTTTGCCTTTTGCGTTCCTACTTTCCTCTGCTATTTTAAGAGCCTCATCTGACAACCACTTTGCTTTTTTGCGCTTCTTTTCTTTTGGTATAGTTTTCCTTGCTGCCTCCTGCATAATGTTTCTCATCTCTGTCCATAATTCTTCTGGTACTCTGTCTATCTGGTCCAGATCATTGAATCTGTTCCTCACCTCCACCGTGTATTCCTTGGGTATGTTGTCTAGATCATATCTATCCGGCCTATTAGTTTTCCCTATTTTCTTCAGTCTGAGCCTGAATTTTGTGATCAGTAGGTTGTGATCTGAGCCACAGTCCGCTCCAGGTCTTGTTTTTGCTGACTGTATGGAGGTTCTCCATCTTTGGCTGCAGAGTATGTAGTCAATTTGGTTTCGATGTTGGCCATCTGGTGATGTCCATGTGTAGAGTCTCCTCTTGTGTTGCTGGAAAAGGGTGTTTGCTATGACTAGTGTGTTATCTTGGCAGAACTCTATCAGTCTTTGCCCTGCTTCGTTTTGTGTTCCCAGACCAAACTTGCCTGTTATTCTGTCCACTTTTTGATTTCCTACTTTGGCATTCCAGTCTCCTAAGATAATGTGGGCGTCATTTCTTGGTGTCTGTTCTATAAGATGTTGTAGGTCCTCATAGAACTGGTCTACTGTAGCTTCATCTGCACTAGTGGTTGGTGCATATATTTGGATTACAGTGGTAATAAATGGTTTGCCTTGTAGTCTGACTGACATCATTCTATCATTTTTGTGATTGTATCCCATTACTGCTTTTCTCACTCTTTTATTTACGATTATGGCCACTCAGTTTCTTCTAAGGTTTTCTTGTCCACAGTAGTAAATATGATGGTTTCCAGAACTGAATTCGTCCATACCTGTCCATTTTAGCTCACTGATTCCCAAGATGTCAATACTTATTCTTTCCATTTCCTTTTTTTACCACTTCCAGCTTTCCTTGGTTCATAGATCTTACATTCCATGTCCCTATGCAATATTGTTCCTTACAACACTGTATTTCTCCTCCCCCTTTCCTGCCCATCCCTTTCTGTCCATCTAATGTGCTGAGCATCCTTCCTGTTTCCTCTGATTTGTCCCTTTGTTTTGCCTTTGCTTTGGTCAATAGGGTTCTCTTGGCAAACTCCCTGGCGTGCTTTGCCGGTTTCTACGCCATTTCCCCCCACATCATACATATTATCATAGTTTAAAACAAGGTAACATCATGCATATTATCACAGTTTAGAACACAATATCAGTTTAGAACTGATGTCAGTCAGTTCTAAACTGACACAGTGACACAGTCACTGTGTCACTTGCTATAAGTCATCTATGTTAAGTCAACTATATTATTTCAGTTCGATTACTGATCCCTTGCATGCATGCAGCAGCTCTCGCCTCCCTTTGGCTGCGTGGAGTTGGTCAAAGGCACCGACTCGGTCCTCGCTGTGATGGTGGCTGCGGATGGTGCCTCCTGGGGGTGGTCGGGGGTCTCCTGTGTCTGCAGTTGGCTGCAGTGGCTGCATGGCCCTTCTTCTTTGCCCTCCGGGGCGTTGCTACTCTAGCAGGACTCCCCTGGGCCTCTGGATGGTAACTGGGCAGTTGGGGCCTGTGTCCATATATGTATTATATTAATTCATATGAGCTGTATCCTCCACCCTACCACATATTGAACTTTAGAACTATTGTAATTCATTAAGATAGTTTTGCTTCCCCAAACAGATATAACATTTAACATTTTAATTTCAGTTTGGTTCAGACACTGAGGGAGAAGTCCACCACCTGTTACTACCAGTTTTAAGATTTGTATTAACTTTAACACATATACCATAATAGAAAATAATCCTAGTATTAATCATTTTGTGCAAATAGTGTTTGCTTGTTTAAAAACCAGTGATGCTGTATTATTTTCCATTCTCCCCTTCTACCTCAAAACCAGATGTTCGCATCATAGCAGACAGGTTCATAGAGAGTTTTGGGTCTTTTTATTACTTTAATGTTAAGAGTGCCATTTTGCAAATGACTTTGGAAAAGATCCAGTTTTAAGTGTTTTTAAACAAAATGACACAAAAGTAGAAGAAACAGGAGAATGTAGCAATTATGTAAGTGCAAGTTCAAGTGATGTGCGTAACATAGTATATGTGAGTACATTTGCCTCATACAGTTCAGCATACGGAAGGAAGACCAGGAGGAATGAATGAAGGCAGCTTGGTTTGCTTGGCTTGATTCAGTACCATTGTATGGCTTTACGCTAGTAAAACTTTTGTGATTTTTCTTTGTCCTCATTTAATAACGGTTATTTTCTAAGTGCATTACCTCATATTCTGGCTGCAAGCCAGGTATAGCCTACTAGATGGGAGAAATGCCAAAAGACAGATATGTTTTACTTTCTATCTATTAATCCATACACTTTTCATTTTAAAAAACCCACTACAGTTTAAGAAAAATCAATACTCTTCAGTAGCTATTAAGAGAGGTTAAAAAGGTACATGACAGGCAGCACATTCTAATGTGTAGCAAATTTTAATTTCAAGCAAATTGAGAAAAGGAACTATGAAATATCACTGATAGATGGTTTTGTGTGTGTTTTTCCCCCCCTAGCTTGGGTACACGGTGACCCCAGAAAAGTGGCTTATCCTACTGACAGTTATGGGCAGTTCTGTGGTCAAAAGGACACGCCTAATGAGTGAGTAATTAGACCTTTGGCTCCATTTTTCACTTTGCATGCATCAGAAATAGACCATTAGTCTTCTTTCTCCCAGAAACATTTGTCTTTTGTCTCCTAGAAGTCTTGTTGGAAGATTGAAGAAGGATACTTCCATCCACAGCTTTCTTTATGTTGACTCTAGTTTTAATAGATAGATGAAGCTGAGTAATCAAGGCAGTGCAGTTCAGAGACTATTCATATATCTGTAAAATATTATTACATCATAAATCCCAGTGCTTAGAGGTCCACACTTTATCAAATGCATTGTATATGATTAGTAGCATATGTTGGAATATTTGGTTGAGATGTCTTATGAGAAATCATGCTGTTCCTAAGGAGAAAAATAATTCCTCAGTGTTGCATATTACATCCAAGTTTTGTAAACCATCCAACCCTTTCACATAAGTGTGGCATGTCAGCACCTGAAAATACTTAGAAAGGAATTCCACCACCTGTTACTACTAGCTTAAAATAATGTCTTTTCACCCTCCTAGAATAGACCCATTGAATCAATGAGTAAGCCATGGATGTCACTGAGTTAATGGGTCTACTGTGTATTGAAATATGCATTTATTTTCCAATATCATATAAAGATGCTGCCTGAAAGTAATGTTAATCAGGTTTTCATATTTATTTTTTATTTAAAACTATGATTTTTTTTTGTTAAAAGGAGTTGGATTATCATAAAGGAGAAGTGGAGAGGCATGAAGATTTTTCAGAATTAGAAAGGGGACTATGATATTGAAATATTTTTGAACCCCTGGCCTATTGCAACATATCAGAATAGCTTTCCAATGCTATTGCATATTCTCTAAACATAGGTGGGCTGTTTCAGATATTAACTGGACTGCATCTCCCATCATTCTTTAGAATTGTCTGTTCTGGTTAGTTCAACAACTCACTTTGTGAATGTGGAGGGATACAGAATCTGGCTCATTTACTTGTATGCCAATTACTGCCAGAAAAATGCACTGATGAGAATTTATCTTTAGTCAATGACAAAGCCAAGAAATGGCTTTGTTTTGGCAGTCCAGGTTTTGATCGGGACACAAAAAAATAAGTTATTTTGGGAGTTGCAGTCCAAAAGCATCTGGAGACTCCAAAAGTTGCCCACCACTGCTCTAAACCAGTTGTCCATAGTCTCTGAAAAACAACCATTACCCAAATGAATGTTCACTCTTTATTCTGAAATAGCATGAATTGACTCAGAGTCATTCATCAGATATGGACTGACATTGGTCCTGTAGTCCAATTGGCATGGAGTTTATTTTTCTTTTGGTGTTTCATGCTATCTTTAAAATTGATAAAATGCCTATTTTTGCTGCATCCGTAGGAAGGAATCCTATGATGCTGAAATTATTAGTTGTTCCGGTTAAATGCACTGCATTTTATTGTACATGTATTTAAATAAAGGGCAATTGGCACTTTAAGACAAATTTATAGCCTTTATCAAATGTTATAATTTCAAGGCTGATTTTCATGTTTTAATTAATTTCAATAAATCTATACCTATAAAACCAGATGTTAACCGTTGGAATTCGGCATACGCTTCTGCACCCGTCCACACTATCCCGTAGCCTCCTGCACTCGCCCGGCCCCAGCCCGCAGAGTACTGCATGGTTGCCGAAGCCAGCAGTGGGGCAACAGTCCCACGAACCCGAACAAAGGGAAACAACTTCAATTCCCAATGTCCTCTGTGCCGCGCCTCAGCCAATCAGGCTGACAGATGTGAGCAAAAAGAATGTTGGGAAACATGGCGCAACCTATTGAAATCGAGCCGCAGAAAAAAATCTGCCACACAAACGCAAACAAAACAAACAAAACTCCAAGTCCCAGCATCCTGCGCACCATGAGCACTTCAGCCAATCAGGCTGAAGGGTGTGAGCATGCAGAACGCTGAAAAAGCTGGCGCGCAAAAAATAAAATGAAAAAACAATGGCATCTCGCAATGGGAGTGCAAGTCCACCGCAGGCGGATGCAGTGCCTCATGGCCTCGCAAAACAAAATCCCCCCCAAAAAAAAATCACGGCAAGACACCTGCCGGCCTTCTTTCCCGGAGCAACAGGGAGAAGAGGGACTCCCTCTCCTCCACGCTACCCTGCCGAAGACATGTCAAGACCACCGCCGGCCTCAAGGTAAGATGAGCCGGGGTGGAAAAAAAACTACCAGCAGGCAGCAGTTTGTCAGGGGAAGCACCCTCCCTGGTGAATGACTGGCTTCTGCCTTTGTACTTCCGACACCACTGTTTCAAGAACTAGCACAAAACAGCGGTGGAGGTAATACAAAAGCAGCTGCCAGCAATCCGCAAGGAAGAGCACTACGGATCGGTGCCTGCCGATTTCCAGTTAGGTAAGCCAGGAGAAAAAAGAGACAGAGAGGAGAGAACCATCATCAGGCAGATTGCTCTTCTCTGCCTCCTTCTCCCCCAACCTACCTAATGAACCTTACCGGACGAGGAGCAAGCTGTCTGCCTTCTCCTCCTTTTCCCAATTGCTGCATCAAAACCAAAATTCAAAGCAGCAATGGGGAAAAGAGGAAACAACAGACAGCCCGTTCTTCATGCAAAAGTACACAACAACAACAAAACAAAACATTTACCAAAAAAGGTCAAACACCAAAATTAAGAAAACACAAATAAATAAATAAATAAATAAACACATTAATAAACAAAAAAGTAAACAACAAAATCCACAAAGAAAAACATCCACAATACCAGAAAAGCACAGAAAAAACACCTAACTACAACACGAAAATACATAACTCTAACAACACAACTACCACAAATTACACAAATAAACACCAACGAATTCACAAAAATAAAAAAACCAGAAATAAACAAACCAATTAAACACATCTAAAACCCAACAAAACCACATAAGAACAAACAGAAACACCTTCCAGTCCACCATCACAAAAACAAAACAAAGAAAAAAAACCAGAAAAAAGAAAACCAGAGAACTCACCAGCATGTCCTCCCTCCACAAGACCGGAACAGAAATGAAGAAACAAAGACTACTTACCAGAAGAAGCCCCACCTAGAGGCCAGGACAGAAAAAACAAGTGAAAGAAAAAAAGACTCCAACACTATTACTAACAGCCCCACCTGCAGGCCGGAAGATTAAAAACAAGTAAAAAAATAAGAATAAATCTAAAGTTTACAGAAATAACAAACATATGTTAAATAAATAAAATTAAAAGATTTATAGCATCCTCTGTTGATTTTCAACTAAAAAACCCCCCCAAAAAACAAAACACAATTTATAACAGCCCAGCAACGCCGGGCAACCTATGCTAGTGCAAATATAAAATGATGATTATAGGCATCTGTGAGTATAAAATGTTGAAAATAGGGGCCAGGCAGCAATGAAATATTTCAGATGAAACTCTGATAATACCCCACAAACTGAGCCCAAAGTTTAATAAATTACAGACTTATGCTTGTCAAGCCCAGAATCTGGTCTAATTCAAGCCTTGAGGGAAATTTTATTTGGAGAGGAATACTCATTTTTGTGTTATTGTTATGTAGAGTGTCCCTTGGCATACAGCAATAAAAAATAAATGTTCCAGTGGTTTCAGCAAATATTTATGTAAATATTTTAGAACATATGAGACTTTCCAATGCCCATAGATCTTGAGGAGACAGGGGTTGAGCTACAATAATGAATTAATTCCAGAATTCTTTGAGAGAGAGGGCTGTAATTTATCTCTTGGTCAATCTCTTTGTAAGCTGTAAATTTGTTATTCATTCAGAACAGCATACAATCAGCATGAAATGTAAATTACTATAGAGGAGCTAAATCTATATATCTAGTATTTATTATTTTGAACAGTTATCCTTGTGTTTTCCCAGTTAGCAGTCAGCAAATACTTCAGTTCCAGAATAAACTAGGAACTGGACTGGTTGATTATTGAAGTAGAATTCCCTCATTGTCTCAGCTCAATTACCAAGGGTATCGGTTACTTATTTATCTTATATCCTGCATTTCTATCCAAATAATTGTGCATGGTGGCTAACAGTTAAATGGAAAGGAAAATAAGCATAAATAAATAAATAAAGCAGTTTAAAAACAAATTTGAAAGACCCATCAATGAAAAGAAACAACAGCCCTGTTAAAGTATAGTCTAGATGAGGTACAAAAATCTCTATTGGGATGAATAGGGAGCTATTTTTCATTTGCAGCTAACTATGGGATTCAACTTGTAACAATTTAGCTATCAGTATTTCAAAATGCAACAAAAGTCTCAGCAATAAAAGGACCCCTTGTACCTAATTTTTTCTTTTTCATGTCCATGAAACAGTAATTTCATTTTGTGTTCAATTCATATCAGCTGTTTTATTTTGTTTGGATTTCTTTAGCAATAGATTATCTATTGCCAGGTTCCTGGGCTTGTTGCAATTTCACCAGAGCCCCTTTCTCCATGTTATTTCAGGATGATGGCCATCATGGCTGCCGTAGTGGTCTTGTGGCACTAGGCCATGCCACACTTCTCTCAATCCTAGCAATCTCTTACTATGGTCTGTTATCAACTCTCACAACGTGGATGTGGGGTTGGACTTTCCACTATGTGGGAAAAGGAAAAGTGGGAAAAGATTGTATGGATTCAAACATACTGTATGGTGGTGTGAAGAGGTCAAATAAGCCGTAAAGCTGCAAAAAGGAATTATACAAAAATTGGATAAACTCATGGAGGGAAGACTATATACTGTATAGATTGTAACATAGGGATATCAACAGGATAATCAAAAGAGCAAAACAAGAATATTGGAAATGCTCCAGAAAATCATTAGCAGATAACAGTAGAACAGCCCCAGAAACATTTTTCAAGGCAGTTAAAAGTATACAGTAAAAAGAGGATAATAACCCCACTGAAATAGTTAATGACAAGAATGGAAGACCACTAATAGATTCCCCAGAAATTGTAGAAAGGTGGAGATAACTCTTTAAAGAACTCCTCACCCCATAGGAGAGTGCCACAGCAAAACAACACAAGACTACAAAACAACAGCACTTGAACCTGACATATTAATTGAAAAAAATACCAAGAGTCTTTAAACAATCACCTAAACACAAAGCACCAAGAATAGATGGACTAACAAAAGAAATAATCCAAGTTTCATGGAAAACAGCATCAGATGGCTTCACAGAATCTTCAACGCAGCACCGACACAATTAACTGCACCCACTGATTGGCAAGAACCAATAATAATACCACTGTGGAAAAACAAAGAGAGCAAACAAGAATGCATACAATAATAAGGCATCTCATTCTTAAGGCATGCAGGGAAAATGTATGCCAAAATAATAGAAACAAGACTGAGACCAGTTATAGAACTGCAACTAGCAGAAGAAAAGGTGGGTTTCAAAAAAAAAAAAAAAAACAGAAGCTGTACAGATGCAATTTTTACACTTAAACAACTAATAGAGAAAAATATAGAATACAAGAAGAATCTCTATGTTGCATTTGTTGACCAAGAGAAGGCATTTGATAGAGTTGGCAGGAAACTGCTATGGCAAGCATTGGCCCAATATGGAATAAGTGAACATCTTATCAGATTATGTAAATGCTGACTGTAGAAGTATAGTTAGAACAAGTCAAGAACCCTTTGCAGTAACTTCTGTAGTGAGGCAGGGATGCATACTATCACCACTATTATTCATCACCTACATCAGTGTTTCCCAATCTTGGTTTTAAGACTTCAATTCCCAGAAGCCTAATTCAATTCTCCAGTGCACTGATCCATACCTGTCAAGTTTTGGGAAATTTCTGTCAAATAAGCAAAATTTCCCAGCCAAAACAGGAAACTAGACAGCTATGCTTATCCTGTGCTGGCCTCCAGTCTAACTCCAGTCTAACTAATATGGGATGACAGGGGGGGGGAAGCGTAAAATACAGGGGTTTAACAGAAATTTCCTGAAACTTGACAGGTATGCACTGATCAGCCAATGTACTGACTTAGGCTTCTGGGAATTGAAGTCCACCAGTGTTCCATGCAACATAGTTTGGGAAACGCTGACCTACATAGACAACATAAGCAAAGAAGCTAAGCCCATGACTGGAAACAATATGAACAAATTAATTTTTGCAGATGATAGCAATTACAGCTAAGGAATTACAACACCTTGCATCCATGAATCAAGAATGCAAGATAAATAATATAATCAATAAAGAGAAGAGTGAGATAATGACAATTAGAAGGAAACAGCACACTCTCAATATCGAAATAGAGGGAACAAGAATAAATTATGTGGCAGAGTTCAAATACCTAGAAACATTTAGTGAAGATGGCAAAATGGATAAAGAGATTAACATATGGTACAGTAAGGCAAACCAAATATTGGGACAGTTAGGTCTGCTCTTACAACATAAGGCAATATTGACCAGCACAAAGAAACAGCTCATACAAAGCATATTATTCCCACCTTATGTTACCAGTGCCAAACATGGACACTTAGAACAAAACATAAACAAAAGTTGGTCACCACAGAAATGAGATGTCTGAGGAACTCTGCTCGAGTGACTAGAAGGGGGAAAATCAAGAATGAGATTATAAGGGGAAAGAATTGGAACAGAACCAATCTTAAAATACATACAGAGATAAAAAAATCAAGTGGTTTGCCCATTTGGAGAGAATGTCTTGGAATTCCATACAAGGCATATGTGAAAAGAGGAGAATGACACAAACTACGAGGCAGACCCAGCGGAAGGTGGAGAGATAACATCAAAGAAACATTATAAGAACACCAAATAATGCCAATGCCAGTGGAGACCACTAGAAGTGCCAGAACAAGAACCTTGTATCTCCCTCCACACCCGAAGGGGTAAAAGAAGAAGTAAAGAAGTAAAGAACAAGATTCAGATCAGCAAATTTGCATCATCTATAGGATAAGCAGTAAGAATGAGAATTTCAGATTAACCCAAACATGGAAAAGCAAGAAAATAATCTCTTTGATTTCCAGATTCCTTTGTTGGTTCCCATTAGTGTTTCTTAACCTTTGTTTTTTGTTCTTCAATTTCCACTAATTTCTTTATTCTATGTACTGTGGTTTTTTAAACAACTTTTTGTGTACAAGATAGATAAACTATATAGTAGAAAAACCAATGGGATAACTGAAAAAAGCCTTAGCCAGTTACATCTAAAAAGAGAAGATTTGCATAATATGTTAATCATTTGGTGCTGTTTGTAGCTGGGGATAATGCAAAATTGTTTAGGAATAATACTAAATTGATTCTGTACATGGTAATGTGAATTTTCTTGCTCTTACTGAATCTCCTGGCTTTTGCAGTGGTTTTGGGTTGAAATGTATATGTCTATATTACATATTCATACATATTAATTGTCATGAATTGTTGCTGTAAATATTCCAACAATGAGAGTTACAATTTTATATCCATTTCTTTGTAGGAACAAGACCATTTTGTTTTATTTTAATATTCTGAAATGTGCCAGTCCTTTAGTGTTAATAAACCTACAGTGCCCTACAACACAGGTATGTAATAGAGCTTTAGAATGAATAGATTATCCTGGTGTAGCTGCTCTAAAATGAAGAATGTTACATTTATCATTTGGTTTTTGTATGTTGCAGTGGAAGAGTAAATACTAACATAAGATCTAAGTACAGTGGAACCTCATACAACAATCTCCCCGTATAGCAACAAAATTGCATAACAATTAGTTTTTTTGGTGTGTTTTTTTTGGGGGGGGGATGGCGTATTTTCCCTATGGAAAAAGTCGTACAACAATTTTTCAATGGGAAAAACCACTTAGCGGGGGAAATGTTGTATGATGCATCCCATAGGGAAAAATGCTATGCGATGCATGCTTTGTATAGCAATTGTTTCATACAACAATGAGCCCCGTGGAATGGATTAAAATCGTTGCATGAGGTACCACTGTACTGTGTAAGTGTACATCTATATACTTACACATTCTCAGAGAAAATACCTAAGAAAGTCCAATAAAGAATGAAAGGAAGTGGCTTGCTCATCTTAAAGGAATTTTCAAAAATATTGATTTCTGTGTGTGTGTTTGTGTGGGGAGGAATAATATGGGAACTGTCAAAAGTACAGTAATACCTCATACAAAGTCCACTTCATACAACATCGAATTCATACAACATCGCCTAATTTCTTGAAAAAAGTTACCTCATACAAAGTCGCTTGACTTTGTATGAGGCATTCAGTTTTCCCCAGGTTGCATTGTGCCTGGGCAGTATAAAAGGCAGGACACATGCGTGCATTGCTCTTGTGGGTTTTGCACAAGGCCAAGAGGACGGAAATGAGCTCCCGTCTTCATCCCAGCTCCTGCCAACCTAGCAGTTCGAAAGCAAGAAATTGCAAGTAGATAAATAGGGACCACTTCAGTGGGAAGGTAACAGCGTTCCGTGCGCTCCGGTGTCTAGTCATGCCTGCCACATGACCATGGAAATGTCTGCAGAAGCAGACAGCGCTGGCTCTTTGGCTTAGAAACAGAGATGGGCACTGCACCCTAGAGTCGGATACGACTGGCTTTCGAGCAAGGGAAACCTTTAAGAGTGTTTAGGAGTGGTTTTGAGCGTGGTTTTGGATTTTTTAAAATTTTTCATCAGAGTTTTTAAAAGCATTTCTGGGATTTTTGCAGCATTCTTCAGGTTCTTGGACAATCAGGGTTGTTTGACATGTTTTTGTAACGTATTTAGCCTTTAGACAATGTTTTCTTAAAGTTCTATCAGTTTCTTGTCTGTTTCCTTGACTTTGCCCTGAAGTCTGTGCTGTTACAGTACAATGTATCTCTATGGAAACGACGTTGTACAAGGCATCGCAGCAAGGATTTGGACGTTGTATGAGGCATCGCGGCTAGGATTTTGCATGCCTCATACAAAGTCCAAATCCGTATAAAGTCCAAACTTGTGGAACCAAGTTTGGACGTTGTATGAGGTATCGCTGTATTGCCGATAATCTAGCTACCGATCAGTTTAGATAATACTGTTTCTTATGTTTACATTTTTAAAAATGATTTCCAAAAATTGTTGTGTCTTTGCAGTAATGGATTTTTTTTAAATATAGGGCTTCTTTTAACAGCTAGAAGTTGTACTGATATATCTGTTAAAGTTGGCAACACTGTATAAATATCTGTGCTGCTGCTTTGCAGGCGCACCCACCCAAATAAAGACTCAGACACCGGTATTGGATTAAAGGCATCGGGCCACTTTTATTGAATAATGCCCTAGTCCGAATTATCACTTTCAATTGGTGTATCATCCAATTGTAATTCTTTAAGGCAAGCAGGCCGCAGTAACACTGGTAAGGTTCCACCCAAAATGCCAATGGAAATTGGCTACATGTATCTATTTGTATCAATTTGTTTGTTGACACAAACAAATTGTTGACCGGAGTCAATATACTATCTACTGACCCCACCCTATGACGTGTATCCATTCAAATATCAAGGTGATGCAGGCTGTGAAGCTCCTGCCATCACCCCTTTCATGGTTCGCCCTTGACCGGCCAATCCTATTTCCCCTGTACCTATCTACGTGTTGGCCAGTCAATTGCGAACCTGCCGGATACCTCTGGGTCATAAATCTTTAGCCTTACCAGTGCTACCCGCCAAAAGTGACCAAAGTCAACTTACCCTGTATCTCAAACACTAGCGACAGTGTGGGATGGGCAAAAAAGCCAAGAACCAAGGAGCCAATGTAGGTTCAAGCAAAAATTCCCACCCGGCCCCGAAGCGACCAGAAAATTACACTGTCCACTAGGGAGGGGGTGGAGGGAAAAACTTCTCTGCTCCGTCACTTCTAAAATGGCAGCGCGGCTGCCTCGTGGCCACCCCTTTTAAAGAGAGGTAGCCAAGCCCCCTAACTAACCCAGATGTCTGCGTCCGGGTGGGGGTGGGGGTCCGCAAAAAGCGCGGTGGCCATTTTGGCGCTGCGCTTGCATTTTCACCATACCTGTACTTAACTTTATTTCTGCTACCTTTTGGATTGACTAATGATTTCCTGGGTGGAAGTTATAAGCATTTCTTATTAGAGTGGAAGGATATAAACAATGTCTGGTTCTTCTTGTAGTTAAATTTTAGTATCTCAGTATTGACCCCAGGTATTTTGAGACATTATTAACTGTAGTTCTAATAAATTTGTTAATAGCATAGATACTACTGTGCATTGTTAAAAATTCTGTATAATGGACTGTTTCTTCTCCCACACATATTTTCTTTTGACAGCCTGCTGTATCCTTTTTGGGGAACATTTCCACAGGATTTCAATATCTTGAGTGTGTCTTTTTTTGGCTGGGGGAGGGTTTGCTACAGAAATAAAACATAGTCTATCACGGTTGAGTTCCTAAGTCTATGACTATTATCTTTAAATCAGAAAAATAGTTACACTGTGTTTATTACTATTGAGCCATATGAAATTTTAACTTATTCTTTAGCAAATTACATTGATATAAATAGATTCACATAATATAATTTTGCAAATGTACTACACATAAGTGAACATGTTTCCAAAAATTGGAAACAGAAATGTTATGTAGATTATTTAATGTCTTCAGATACTGGATTTTTTCTGCAAAGAATGTGAACCAAATCCCTTCAAAAGTTTTTTTTAAAAGATGTTACTTATTTCTTGACTTATCTTTAAAATACTAAATTTGATTTTCAAATAATTATCTTTTGTTAACACAACTCTTGGGATCAAAATACAAATCCAAGAATTCTGAATGAATTTTATTTATACATATTGTAATTTTAGAAAGTTAAGACAAGGATACCATAACTTTAACTTGTGTGCACTCTTTGAGGAATGCATTGAATTAGCTGTTGAAACTTCATTTTGCTTTGGTCTATAACAGGGAAAAACCATTTTAGCTATTGTGCTCCTTATTGATCAGCAATTGTATACTGTATTATGAATTTGGATGTTATCCAAGCTTTACAGTGTGGATATTCCTTAAAGTGCTTTAATAAGTAGGTAGGAGTAAGGAGTTTAGTTTGAAAAACAAGTCTTGGTTTTAGTGCTTTTTAAAAACTAATATCAAACATTTCTAACAGGAAAAAATATTTAACAAGATTCAAACTATCTCTTTTCATTTAACTTAGTTAAGGATTGTGATGGATGAAAAATAATAATTTTTACTGAGTTTGCACCAAAGTACTGCCGTAAGCAGACAGTCTGACAAAATGAAGTGCTCTTAGAGATTTTCTCCCCATCAATGTTTTGATAATACTGTATAACGTTCTTACCTTCCACTGCTGCTTCGATCAATGTGTATTTTTCTTGTCTTACAGCTTTGTGTCTCAAAGTGCCCAGACAGGTTTGCAACCTACATAGAAATGCAATCTTCCTACAGAAATTATTGGGAATACTATAGACAGTTTTGCAAGCCTGGCTTTAATAAGCCACGGAAGGTGAGTAACGAGAGATATTACAGTCTGGGTATTACCTTTTATCTACTCAAAAAAAAAACACAATCGTTGGCAGATATATAGCTCCACTGATCTCTTTCTTATTTTCTCCTCTTGGTTATAACAAAGCTAGTCATAGGACAAATTATATTAACTGTAATATAGCTAAGAAAGGGGATAGGGGTTTCTTTTATTGGCATAGTACTATGATGGCGAACATTGGCACTCCTGGTGTTCTTGGACTTTCCAGAAGCCCAAGTCAGCACTCCTGCTGATCAGGACTTCTGGGAATTGAAGTTCAAGAACAGCTGGAGTGCCAAGGTTTGCCATCACAGTACTATGACAATAAAATAAAACCCCTATCCCCTTTCTTAGCCATATTACAGTTAATATAATTTATCATTAAAATACTTGTAAAATATAATTTGTCGTTAAAATACTTGTAAAATATATTTTCAGGGAGCAAACCTATGCTCCAAAGAAGGGCAGATGAGAGGCCATTGGATGCTGTGGATCATTCTCTTCATAGTTGGAGAATAATGTGTCACCTACTAAATCGGGGTTCGCAATCCCCCCGTCAGAAGTCACAGTCAGTCACTTACAATGGCAGTGGTGGTGCTTTTTCCAAGTGTTTCTCTTAAAGAGCAATCCCGTGGAATGCATTATGCGCTTTAAGCGAGGTACCACTATACTATTAAACAAACAAATCAACAAACAAACAAACAAACAAACAAACACTTCTTTTTACAAGGTTACCCCCAACAATTTCTCCTATCATCCTTGCCACATCTGTTTTCTTTTTCTTACCCCACTCCATCCTTACTGGTCATTTCGCACATGTCATCAGCATTATTTTGTCATTCTCCAAACCTTTCTCCTTTTCTCTGTATCCATCCTCCTCCAGTTTGCTAGATACTTTTAGGAAGGGATTTATTTTTTCTGTCTACTCCCATGTTTAAAAAAATGATTGAGATAAAGCAAGATAGAGCATGGGCAAAGCCTCCAAACACATGTCACATTGATTTCAATGAGTCCTCCTGGAGGGCTTTTACTCAACTTCGAGTAATTCGCCAGTTGTGCCCGCTCCTGGACCAGGACTCCTTACTCATGGTCACTCATGCTCTGGTCACCTCCAGACTAGATTACTGTAATGCGCTCTACATGGGGCTGCCCTTGATGACCATTCAGAGGCTACAGCTGGTTCAGAATGCAGCTGCCTGAGTGGTGATGGGATGTGGACGTTATGCCCATGCCTCCCCACTACTCCGGGAGCTGCACTGGCTACCAGTTTGCCTCCGGGTGCAATTCAAGATGCTGGTTTTGACCTTTAAAGCCCTATATGGCAGTGGGCCAGGATACCTGAGAGACTGCATTGTCTCGAGAGTGTCTGTCCGTCTAACCAGAGTGGATCAGAGGGGCTCCCTAGTTGTGCCTTCAGCTAGAGGGGCCCACCTCTCTGGCACCCAAAGAAGGGCCTTCTATAATATTCTTCTCAGGCTGAAGTCTCTTTACTGTGTCCTGATTAAGTAAATTATGCTAATTTTGTTCAAAGGAAAGTTTCTTCTGTCTTAGGTGAGGACCAAGCCACCTGCCAAAGCATTTTCTATTGAAAGGCATGTCATGGTGCCTGCTGTTCTGTTTTCATTTTGGTTGGATGTCGGCTAGATCTGAGTCCCTCATTTTTCTCATTTAAGTGCTCCACTGCAACTTCAGACAAATTATTTCAGAGAGGGTTATATTTTTAAAATTATCCCCCAGTGAAATGTATTGCCTGCTTTTCAAGAAATATTTAGAAACAGAGTATTTCTTCTATGAGAACTTTTAGCTTTCATTTTCTTCTCTCATTTCTAGTCTGTGACCCAGGTGATGCGTGATGAAGATTGCCCTTCCATGATTGTTCCAAGCCGGCCTTGTGAGTATCTGAGTATTTCCGCTGCATATTTCATTCTTACTGGGTAAAAATAGCCTTATCAGGCCCAGATGGTTAGCATGGTTAGCCCACACCCATCCCTGGGAGGTCCTGAATTCATTTTGGATACAGGATTACATTTATAGAACAAAAACACAAAAAAGCTTGCGGTCCGACTCAGGATGAATTCATACGTGCCTCTTAAATCACTTTCTCATTTGGAACTATTCTACTGTTTCTTTTAATGCACAGTAACTCTCCACGTGATTAAATGTCACTGGACCTTGGAAGCAGCTGCTAGGATGTAGTGCCCTGGGGTAAGATACAGTCCTGTGATACGGTGGGCAATATTGCATTTCATAACACTTGCCTATGCTCATATTCTGAATCCTAGTAACATATAAAATTGGCATATCTTACCTGTTATGTCTGGTGAACAGTTGTATATGTCATTTGATTTTTCAATTCATTGTTTTTAATGAAAACAGTACTAAGCACTTCAATGTTGATGCATGCATTGTCTGCTTTTAAGATGTCTGCAAATTGAAAATGGTAGGGTGAAGGAGACAGGCAACGTATGAGTAAATTTCCAGTTACACAACAGTGAGCATGTCTGTAAACAGGGTGTTCATTTTCCTTTATTGTATCTTTCCTTGAATGACCTCAGACAAGCCAAACCAGTGGTTGGCTTTTGTTGAGCACCTTTTTCTTTCTGAAGATTTGCAATGTTTTTTTCTTTCTCCCTTGCTACTTAAGAACATAAGAACAGCCTTGCTGGAACAGGCCACAGCCCATCCAGTCCAGCATTCTGTCTCACACAGTGGCTCACCATTTCCTTCAGGGTATTCCCAAGCAGATGCCTTCACCTGCTTAGGATTCCCTGGAAATGATATTGAGAGATATCCTGCCTATCTCTCCAACCCGGAGGTTGTCCTTAAGTATCCATAATTATAGCCATTGATACTCTTGTCCTCCATGAACTTGTCTAATCCTTTCTTAAAGCTGCCAAGACTGACAGCTGTCACCACTTCTTCTGGCAGGGAGTTCCATAGACCAGTAATCCTCTGGGTGAAAAAGTACTTTCTCTTATTTGTTTGAGAACTAGTACCCAAAAGTTTCATGGAGTGTCCCCTAGTTCTAGTGTTATGCGATAGGGAAAACAGTTTTTCCTTGCTGTCATCCAAGGGGGAAAAGACTTTGAATCAGAATCAGTGCTTTCTTGTCCACTGTTTTCTTCTTCTTACTCTCTTTGCAGTTCCTTTTCATCCTTGTTTTATGAGATTGCCTACTTGCCAGTGGGATCTCTTTTTCCCTTTCTATCTCTCTTCTGTTGGTTGGGTTGGGTTGGTAGATGGCAACAATTTCAAGCATTGAAACCCAAACAAAGAGTCTCTCCAAAGAAAGAATTGTTGCAGTGGCAATCATCATTAGAAAGGCAAGACCCTGTTGGTGTGGTGTGTTTTTCTACCTCAGTATTAGTGACTAGAGAAACCCCTCTGTATTGGGAATAAAAAACTGAGAAACCGGCAATGTGTACAACTCTTCTTAAAGAAAAAAATGCATCATAACTGGGGACTCAAAATGTTACAAGTTTCTATATATTTCATGAAGAATTAGGTGAAACAGAAACAGTCAGAAAGTGGAAATGCTTTGCTCATTTAATCCTACAGACCTCAGGCACCTATATTTAAGACGGTATTTTGGATTTCACACAGAGGCATTAACAATAACAGAAATTAAGTAGAGTAAAGTTTTAAGTGGCATGCATGTGACCAATCTATTTTAGAGGGACTGACATACAGTTCTGGATTAAGCAGCTGTCGCTTCCAGATGTTTTGGGATGGCAATTCCTGTTACCTTTTCCCATTGGTTATGTTACATAACAGTGATGGATGCTGTAGATTAAAAACATCTGGAGGGCCAGAATTGCATACTTAAATGAAAATGAAAAAGGAAGCTAGCAAATATGCTAGAGAGGCACCAATGAAGTAGGAAGTAGCCATTTTACTAATTGCAAGATGTTCAAAATGGTTTAACAAATGGTAGCTCAACAGCAGTGAAATCCTGAAAATGGTAGATACATCTGTAGACATGTATAGGTTTCTAAGTGTAATCATTTGGTCACAAGCAGAGAGTAAAAAAATTATTAATCTAAATTAGGTAACTGGTTTAGGAAAATAATACATCTGAAGTGATAGTTCAAACAGTCTGGAAAGTGACAAAATGTGCAAGGGAAAGATTATGGGATGACATTTAGTCTAGTGGCCCAGGTTATGTAAAAATGGCCATGAAAATGAAGCTGCCAAGGTTTCTACCCCAAAGTGAACATGATTGTGCTGCATTCACTTTAGGCAAAACCGCCAACAACAGCTTTATCTTGTTACTGGCCTATTGGCATGACTGACATAACATGATCTTGTTGTAAAATGCAGATTTCAGGGCGCCATATTTCTGTTTAATATGCAGCCCTTTAAAAATACTGATCACCTATGGGAGGGATCTGAGAATTATCTGGGTTACAAGGGGCAGAAATTGAAGAAGCATACCTCCTAAGTTTCAATCATAAGAAAACTCTGGTGACTGAAAGGTGTTGCTTGCACTGGGAAGAAACCATTGGTTGGTATCAGTAGGAGATTTTGCTCTCATGGAGATATTGATTTGAAAGACAGGATTTCCCTTCAGGACATGAGTTTTGTAGAAGCAACGAATGGTTAAATTATAAATTTACAATATTATTAGCCTCTCCAATTAATGCTGTTTGTTTTGTAAATGCAATGATAATAGTGACAACAGTAACACCAACAGCAATGCAACAAAATAAAAACAAAATATATTTTATACACTTTCTACTTTGTCCCATAATGCAAAAGCCAACACGTTTACTTGTAAGTGAGATTTGTGTTGAAAATGGGATAAGATTAGCAAAGGTCTAACATTGTGTTGTATAAATAAGCTAACAGAACAAAGAACGACATAATGCAGTATTGGCTGTACAAAATAAAATTTGTCCATTAATTAATGATCTACAGTTTCTACTTGCCATATTGCTTCAAGGCATGATTTCCCACCCTATCCAATATCTTTCTCTTTCTCAGTGAGGAGAGAGCAATGCTAATTCACCATAATTTTTTTCTTGATAAAACAATTCTGGCATCAACACAAATCAGTTTGGAGCATTGAACTGAACATCTAATACAAATAGTGAAGATGAATTGTATAAGAGCAAGGAGTACTATGCATAACTTTTTCTCCCTGCAGTTCTTAAGAGGTGCTTTCCTGATTTCTCCACTAAAAATGGTGTTCTGACAGTGGCTAATCAAACTACGTTCAAAGATGGAAGAGGAAAGACAAGGAATGTAACTGACCTCAGGGAAGCTGCAAAGTATGGATTACATGTGCTTGTTTGTCTGTCTGTAATGTTTTGCTGAACTTTTATGTCACATGATAGTGTGTATTTTTAATGCATTATGGCGGGTTTTTAAAAGCACTGATCACACTGACTAATCCATAATTTAAAGAGGGGATGCATTTTTCATGCTTTTGACTTCTGTTATTTCAGTGACCCAAAAATATGTAATTTAGTAAAGTTATTTCCCCTGAATCCACTTTTGATTTTATGAAAGCTTTAGAAGTGGATTTTGGATCCAAGAAGCATAAGAAGAGTGTTTAATCTTTTGCTGAGCCATTTCCTTCTTCCTGGGGTTATTTCAAGGCTGTGATAACAAGTTCTAAAACAGGGGTACCCAAACTTTTTGGGCTGTGGGCCAGTCACATGGTTTAGTGGGTCGGTTTGGAAGGATGTTTTGCAACAGGATGAAATAGATTTTTTTAGGCTGCCATTTTCTGTGCATAAACCAGGGGTGCCCAAACTATGGCCCATCAACTGGATCCGGCCCCCGATGCCAATTCATCCAGCCCACGACACCCTCATTGCTCCTGGAAGTGGAGGAGCAACGAGGGTGTCGCAGGATGGATGAATTGGTGTTGGGGGCCGGATCCAGCCCATGGGCCATAGTTTGGGCACCACTGTCCTAAACCTTCATTATGCAAATAAGTCCTGGAGACATTGGCATACTCACATGCACAGTATTTTGTTGAATGTTGAATCCAGCCCAATACAAAGAGGGAAAGGGGAATGAATGGGCCACAGCTGTACTCAAATGTCCTTTTGTAATCAATTCTTTTTGTGAGGAAATAAAATTGGGACACTAGGAAGGACTTTCACTAATTTTCTCAGGGGAAGAAGAAATTCTCTGACAATTTCTCAGAGCTGAAGCTCACCATTAGCAGTGATTTGCTGCTTTTACTTCTGTTTAGTCCTCACCCAAAGGAATTTTGATTTTAGCAGTGCTTCTGCAAATACTGACAGGAGGAAAAGTGATGACAGCCTAATCACTCTTTCCACAGTGCCCTTTATTTAGTGTCATTTTGTGATGATGGTGGTAGCAAGGTAGTCATCAAAAACATGGTGGTACCTTACTACAACTTGTAGGCGCTGTGTTTGTTTGTTTTTCTTTCTGTTCTACACCTCGCCTTGTTAGCTGGAAGGCTGGCAAGTCAGCAGTTCGAGACCCAGGTACTGCATGACAGATTGAGCACCTGTCTTGGTCCCAGCTATTGGGGACATGAAAAGAGCCTCATTTGGGTGTTCCCTGAGCAGAGTTTTCTCCAGCAAAAATCCTTTCAACACATAATAATTTCTGACACAAAATTATTATTATTCTTTTGCTGCCCGGCCTTCCTGACCCGAAAAATCCAGGCATGAGATTGTTCTAAAAGAGAATTGCTTTTCTAACATATTGAATGAGAATGGTTGAAGTTCTCATAGGTTAGGTTTTCAGCACAGCACAGAAATGAACACCATGACCATGTTCTTTCAAAGTCTCTGTTCAGCTGTCACATTAAATGATGCTTCAATGAGACCTTAATGAACCTGGTCTTCCCTCAGGTTTCCACCTTCCTCTCTAAGTCTTCCTCTGACCTCTCATGCTACTAAGAGATGGAATTTGAGCACTTTTTCTTTCACTTTTTGTCAACCACCATCTACAAAATCAGAAACTATCATTTTACAAAAAAAATTGGAACTGGGATTAAATTTAGCCATGGATAGCTTCAAACAAAAAACTTTCATGCACCATGTCATGATTAATTACAATTTAATAACATCAAACACTGTTTGACAAATTCAGATGACATGACAAAATGTAGTTAATAAGAGATGTAAACAATAGCTTCTGCATTCTACTTTGTAGCCTTGAAGGTACTGTATCTGTTGGTATTGCTGTTTAGATATCACAGTGCACTTTGAATTTTTCACAAAGGGACTATAAATATTAATAGATGTACCCTGTAATCTTACATGTGTGTCTATCTAGAAGTATGTCCCACTAATTTCAGTGAGAGTTACTCATAGATCAGTGTGCATTTGCAGTATAAATCACTTAAATCTCTGTTGGGTTTAATTTGTCATGTAACTGATGTCTGTTTTGGGCAGAAATCTAGAGATGCAATATTGTACTATGGTTTTATTACTAGCAGTGGCACTTTATGTTCTGCTTTGGTAGGAAACTAAATGCAAGGAACAGAGCCATGATTTGAAAATGTTTTATGTTAAAGCCTGTTATGTTATTATAGTAAGCCATGGTGTACACAGAAAAAGCATCCTTGAAGATTGTGGTATTCTTGAATCACAATCGGGCATTCCCCAGTAAGGGTAACTTTATGTTACCAGCTAATCTTTTTCAGGTGAAGGGAACTACACAAAGAGGTCACCAAAGGGTGCCTTCATTTTGGCATTTTCATATCTGGCCTAGACACAGAAAACAAATACAAATAGTAAGCCCTTAAATTGCTTGGTTTAAGTAATGTTATTTCATCTTAACTAAATCTTCCCAATTTTTTTAAAAGTGGGATCAATAACGTTCTTGATGCAAGATCAGTTGGAATGAAAATTTTTGAAGATTATGCCAGTTCTTGGTATTGGATATTGATGTAAGTTCCTTTTCATGCTGTGGCATTATAAGAAGAAAAAAGAAAGGGGGGGAGGGAAAGCATCTTTTTGGCACATTCACTGCACACTGCATCACATAGTTTTGAATATTGCCTTTTTGGGCTACTTCATCCAACCCTGCCAGGTAGCTAGAGGTCATGTTGTCTGGAAGCGTTTGGAACTTTTTCAAGCTGTGAGCACCCTGCAGTTTTGTTAGATTACTTTGCACTACAGTAAAACCTCACATAAAGAGCACCTCACTTAGAGACTAACTCGCTTAAAGAGCAGAATTTTCTCTGAATGTTCGCCTTGCTTAACAACTAAAGCCAACCAAAAGTTAGCTTAACAACTAAATCGGGGTTCGCAATCTCTACCACCACCACCAGAAGTCACAATTGGTCACTTACAATGGTGTTTTGCTTAAAGAACAAACTCGCTTAAAGAGCAATCCCATGGAATGCATTATGCTCTTTAAGTGAATTAGTCTCTAAATGAGGCGCTCTTTATGTGAGGTTTTACTGTATTTACGTGAAGGTAACATACATTCTGCCATTGTGGGATCCAGAGAACTGGAAAGAGGGGTTAAAGCTACAGGGCACAATATCTGGGGCAAGAGGAATATACCTCTTACATATGAACAAAACATATGTACCATTGGTATAAGGATTTAATTTCTTGCACCTGACAACATCTAATAATTGTGAACCTGGATCCTGTTATTGTTTGAATATGCCTTCTTTAATACAATAGTTCAGTAATCTAGTTATAAGGATATGGTTATTCTGCAAAATCTGAAAGTGTTAACATATGAATCTTAGGTCTAGATGAGAGTGAACATTTTTCTCAACACCCATCCCCTCTTCTCATTTGGAAAGTAGATAGAAATAGTTGTGGGGGTGGGGGAGAGATGAGTGAGGCTGTTGATGCATTTAAACTTCTGCCTCTTTATTTTCCAGAGGTCTGTTCATTGCAATGATTGTCAGCTTGCTCTTCTTAATACTTCTGAGGTTCATAGCAGGAGTTCTCTTCTGGATTTTCATCTTCGGTGTAATCGGAATTATAGGATATGGTAAATGCTAAGTACTGTATTTGTTTTTTACACAGAGCTGTATACTGTGTCTATAATTTATAACAGGGCTGGGGATAGTTACATCCAGCCAATGAATGGATAATCAGGTAACTCAGAGGTCTGTGCCAGCATTCTCTGACTTGCTTAATCATTCCCAGTAAGATATATGATATTATTCAGCTAAGTAGCTTACTTCCTAGGCATGGTACAGGGTGCACTTATATTTATCTTTGGTCAGATAGCAACACGAAAGATTAGTGTGCTTTTCTACGTACAATGCATTCTCTATCTTTTTTGTTTTATTTTTACGTGTGTGTGCTTAGCCTTCCATATTTGTATATACACATACACATGGAAGATTAAAATCACTATCTAGCTTTATTTGGAGATTTTGTCAGTAGCTATGGGATCAAATAACCACATTTTTATTCACGTGATTTTGTAATCTGGCAGGTGTCATCATTGTTTCTCCACTTTGTGTTCTAAACTGAAAAATTATAAAACAAGGTTTATATAGTGATACAGTCTTAAATAAAACCCAGGGCATTGTCAGACACAATAACTTAACTATTTTTACAGAATCCTTAGCTACCATGTTCAGTAGCTATGCGAGCTGAAATATTATGGGAGATGTAGTCCAAAAGAGTTTTTTCAATCTCCATAGTTTTTTTTAATTTAAGAAGATATTCAATAAGACTGCATTTAGATTATCACTTATGCCGCTGACCCCCCATCTTATCTGCAGATTTAGTTATCTGCAGTTCTAAAAATATTCAATAAAAAATCCCTGAAATACATTATACAATATATGCATTTCTATATGAATTTCTATGGTGCATTACCAGCATTAGCTATTAGAGGCCACTGTCTGTAATGTAATATTTACAAAGAATGGAGGCAGACATTTTGGTGGCTCTCATATAGAATGACAGAGGCATATGAAGCTCCGCCTCACTTCTATGACTCAGATACAGTAGAACCTCAAATAAAGTCCAAACTCCGTTCCACAAGTTTGGACTTTCTCCGATTTTGGACTTTATCCGAATCAAATGGGCGATGCATCGGATAATGTCAAAAAATGGACCTCAGATAATGTCCATTTTTTAACGCAGTTTTGGACTTTATGCGATGCATCACATGTGCATGAAAACCGTGACTTTATCCGAATAGGACTTTATCCGAATAGGACTTTATCTGAATCAGACTTTATCCAAGGTATGTGTTAAATATAAGTTTAGTGCTATCCATGATTTCATGTATCCCTAGGTCCTATTCCCTGCATATACCCAAGAAGGCCTGTACTAATCATACACATTTCCTGACCTTGTAAAAGTGATTTTCCCATGCTGTGTAGTATGCTGAAAGTTATAATTTTAAAAAGAATTTTTTCATGCTCTGTGCATTTCCATGTCACAGCATGTTGTGTGCATTGTGAGTTTCATCAATTCTGGTTTACACAGTTGTGGCTCTCCAATACACATTGCTCCTGGAAATTATATTGGAAGTGGGTATCATATAGAAATTGCTTGGGGCTTTTCTTCATTTCTCTGAAACATGAAGCACTGCCATGAACAGATTGTTGAGTACGGTGAATATGCAATCTGCCAAGATTATCTTTGGTGCTGCCAGTGGGTGACACAAATCATGCTCTTGGGCTCTACCTGGAGCAGGGAAACAGGTGTGCCCATGTCAGAGTAGCTAGAAACACTATAGCATTCAGTGTGTGTGTGTGTGTGTGTGTGTGTGTGTGTGTGTATATATATTTAAGGACTCCATTGTTTATATATATATATATATATATATATATATATATATATATATATATATATATATATATATATATATATATATTGTTTATATATATATATATATATATATATATATATATATATATATATATATATATATATATATATATATATATATATATATATATATATATATATATATATATATATATATATATATATATATATATATATATATATATATATATATATATATATATATATATATATATATACTAGCATGGGTTGCCCGGCGATGCCGGGCTTTTTTTTGGGTTTTTTTAAAAATAAAACAATGCCTTTTTGGGGTTTTTTTTAATAAACACTCCTGCACCACACGTGGAAGTGCCATGTGGTGGAGGAAGGGCAAAATGGCCATCCGGCCCCCAAAGCTGTCTGAGGGAGTGTGTCCTATCGTGTTGGATACTAAAGGCTTTCGTTTATTTGTTGAAGCAATGGTGATGTGCTGTTTTAAATGGTGGTGTATTTTTTTTTGAATAATATTATTTATTTTTAAATTTAATTTTGTTTTTTAAAATGTTCTTTTTTTTGTTTTGGTTTTTCATAGTGAAAAGTGGCTTTATTTTGGTAATTTTTGAGATTAGTGTGGTTTTTTTTTTTGAATGTTTGTATAAATTATGTTATTAAATGTAGAATTATTATGTTTTAAATATTGTAGAATGTTGTTTCTGTTTTGGCCGCTGGGTGGTGGTGTTGAGCTTTTGAGCTGTAAGTTTCCTCTTTCTCATTTGTGTTCTGGTTCTCGTAGTAGCAAGACGTCTTTTTGTCAGGTATGTGGGGGTTTTTTGGGGGGGAGGGGTTGGGGGTTGATTCTTTTTGGGGGGTGTATGTGTGTGTTTATCTTCCTCATATTTGGCTGTTTGTGTGTTTATTGTTTTGGTTTTGGTGTGTTTTTGAATGGTTTTGTTTTGAGATTGTTTGTGTTTTTTCAAGTGTGTGTGTGTGTGGGGGGGTGGCTTTCTTTCTCGCAGGCCATGCTGGATGGCCCGTGGGAAGGAAGGCCAATTGCGGGGATGTTTTTTTTCCCCCATGGGCCATGCTGGATGGCCCGTGGGAAGGATAGGCATTTGCGGGGAGGCTTTCTTTCCCACGGGCCATACTTGCTGGCCCATGGGAAGGAAGGGCAGAGGCAGTGGGGTGTTCATTCTTTTTTCCCGCGGGCCATACTGGCTGGCCCAGTGGGAAAGAAGGGCAGTTGCGGGGGCTGGGTGGGTGGGTTGTTTGCTTTAAGTTTTGGTGCTGTGGCTGGCCCTTCGAAGGGAAGGGCAGCGGCGGCCGGGGGTGCATTATTTTTTTGTTTGTTTCTCGTTTTTTTGGCCCGCCGGCTGGCCCTTCGATCGGAAGGGCCATGGTGGCGGTGGGGGGGGTTTCCCCCACGGGCCATGCTGGCTCGGCGGTGGGCTTTTTTTTAACTTTTATTTTTCGTGCGCCGGCCCTTTGAACGGAAGAGTAGCGGCGGCGGGTTCCCCCCCCCACGGGCCATGCTGGCTCGCCCGTGGGGTTGAATGGTTGTGGAGGCGGGTTTTTTTTAGTTTTGTTTTTTCGCGCCGGCTGCCTCCTCGTTCTGCTCGCACATTGCGCGCAGGACGCTGGGGCTTGTAGTAATGTGTTGGTGCTTTGTGTTTGTGCTGCGTTTTTTTAAAATCCTTTTCTTTTGATTGGCTGTGGCGCGTGTTCGAACGCTGCTCAGTGCGAGAGCCTCTCAACCTGATTGGCTCTGGCGCGGCGTGGCGCAAGGACTTTCGGGACGTGAAGTTCTTTACGTTTCTTGCCGTTAGTGGGGCTGATGCCCCAATCGCGATTTTTTAAATCCTTCGTTGACCTGCGTAGGGAATTCGCCCGTGCTCTCGAAGGGAGGGAACGGGTAAGTAGGGCGACGCACAGCAGCCCATAGCCAATTCCAACGGTGAACACTTGGTTTTATAGGTTAAGATATATATATATATATATATATATATATATATATATATATATATATATATATATATATATATATATATATATATATATATATATATATATATATATATATATATATATATATATATATATATATATATATATATATATATATATATATAACAAGAAAAAATATAAACAGTACAAATGGAAAGAATCACAATATTGTTTTCCCCCTTAAGGAAACATACAAAATTAAAAACAAACAGCACACCCACCACTGGAACCAAGAGAGAGAAACAATCTTTTTCATTTTAACATCAGATTTTACAATGACTCAAATGTGAGCATTTGGCCTTCCCCTTTCAAAAATACAAACTCAAGAAAATCTTCCCTTATATCATTATATTTATTAGAATTGTATGTTAATGGTTTAAAAGCAGAAATAAACCCAAAACTCTGCACAGTGGATAAAATATAGCTAGCATTAAGGAAAATTAAGAAGCAACATGGAACAGTATCTATAATCAAATAACAAGGGCAATAAAAAAGATCCAGATCTTTACAAGGTTGGAGGAATAGAAGTGTCTTAACTAGTGAGACTATAACATAACTGCCTGATGAGCTTCTTGGGAAATGCATTCAATAACTGTGGAACTGTCTCAAAAAATACTTTGTGTTGTTATTTTATGAAACACTGTGCTGTGTTTCTGAAGGTGATTTTAGGAAATGGATGCAAATATTTTGGGGAAAGTGTTGGGAAAAAATAATATTTGAGAGTTGTATGCTATTCCTGCCAGTGAAGGGTTCCGTACTCCTCTAATACTCCACATGTCTGTGTGAAGCATGGTGTAGTCTGGATTATTTTGTGAAAGAACCAGAAGGATTCCTTCTTTTGAGTGTGGAGTTGACCCAAATTACTCTTTTTGTGCTGATCTCTGATTCTATTATTTCTTTTCAAAAAGGTATCTGGCATTGCTACTGGGAATATCATTGTCTTCATGGAATACCAGGCTCTGACCTTACTATCTATGATATTGGATTTCAGACGGATTTTAGGGTATATCTGCAACTGAGGCAAACATGGTTAGCATTTAGTAAGTGCATCTTATGAGAAGTCTGTGCTTGGACACCCATGTCATATTCATCTAATTAAAGTTTGAATTTTATTTGGTGGCTAGAATCAGCACTAAGATCTAAGATAAGATAAGTGGCTCATGACAGAAGCTGGGGTTATTTTGTGAGGTTCTTATCTTAAACAACATGTTGCTTATGCTGTTGCCTAGAAGCTAATTTTATTTTAGAAAGAAAGAACCCACACCTGTATTAAGGTTGTAATAAACACTTAACAATTTTTCTTCATAAACAAAAAATAATGTTTTGATAGATCAAGACACAATTCAGAGAAATGTAGATTGCTGTAATTTTTTTTATTGTACAAAAAGGGCTAGTGATTTTTCATCAGCAGCAAAGTTAACAACAGGTTGTGTATCTGTGTACAAAGCATTTTTATTTTGCACAAAACAGACTTGCATATTTTTCAGAAAGTCTTGATTTACAAACGATGCACAGAAACTTAAATAATTTTGCTTTGCAGTGAGGAAATTTCTGAAGTTTTATTTTAAATTAAGAGAACAAAATGTCAAAGATTTATCTGTATAGCCTCTGAAAGAAAAAAAGGACAGAAATCACGTGTGATGTTCATAATTGAGCAGTGCAGAAGATTTAGTGCACTGTTAGGTAAGCAATTGGAACTAATAATGATTTTCCATTAAAAGAACAAACACAGAATAAATTAGGCATGTAAAAATCTAAGTACAAAGTTTGTAATTTTTGATTCAAACCTGAGAAAACAAAACAGGTGGATTTGAGCCAGTTTTGACTATTGTTTCCTGTACAGTACTAGGATTCAACATCCAGGAGATCCTCCCAAGAAGCAATGGAGTCCTTTCCCTTCATGCCAGCATAGATACCCTGTCATCTAAATATTGGGGCTGCCTCATTCCAACACTTTGGTATGAAGTACCCCCGATCTTGCCTGACCATGGATTGCTGTTAAGTAGCTGCACTCAGTTTCCACAGTATTGGATGAGACAGCAAAGAAAATTGCCTTTTAACAAGCTTGATCTTTAGCATTTGTATTTTAGACATTACATACTGTAATTGAATTTGAATTATTGCCTAATCAAACCATGACCACATCTTGAACATACTGAAGCTAGTGGATAAACTCTGTTATTCATTTTCTGTAGGTGGAAAATTAAGTCCAGGTTTAGAATCAATCTGCCTGTCTGTCCATCCATCCACCCCCTACCTATCCTTCCAGATACCAGTACAGCTTAATGAAGCTTCTTTAAATTTCTACAATGATGCAATTCCCAATTAAAACTGAACATGTGTCCTTGGGGACTGTTTGTTGCAAGAGAAAATTAAGAAGTTGTTGCGAGCAAACCAATTTGCATAATACATTTTCCGCATGATCATGGGGCCTGTTGTGCAATTTTCTGCTTTTGTACTTTCTGCTCTCATAGATTATTCTTAGATGTATTGGACACTTTCAGTGAAGGGCATGTGAATTTACTTAAAGCCACTAATTCATCCATTTCTATGCAAGTCGTCCATGGCAAATTTCAGTCTACTTCATTGTCCAGGACATGAAGCTATTAACTAAATCAGAAGCTATTTTTCAGGAGTTAAGGTTCATGGGACCAATGTGAAGATATGCAGGATTTCATTAGCTACTGATGGGAATTGAAAGGTGTTGGCCATGGTACAACCACATGCAGAAATGAAATTTCACAAATAGCCATAAGTACATAAGGAGGTGGCTCTCACATAATCATCTGCAGACCAGACAGACAACTGATTCCTCTCCAAATAGCTGTGACCACTAGGTATTTTCACCCCATATGACAACATAATGAGTTGAACTGCATGAAATAAGTCACCAAACAGCTCTTAACCATGCAGGCTGACATTGACTGAGACTAAGGTTAGACTAATCAGGCATAGTATGGAAAATCCTTCTCACTTTCCATATTCTCCAAATGTGAATAAAAATGAATCTGATTGCATTTCCAAATCACTGCATGTAATCTGATTACTAGGAATGTCCATACTGTATTTCTCTGTGTTCGTCTGACTAGCAAGCCGTTGTCTACATAAAACTGTTATGCCATTGTATATCTAGCTCTGGCTTTCTCTGAGCAGCTACTGAGCTTGACTGCATTTAACTCAAGCTGCATTTAACTTCACATAAGTCTCATGATTATTAGAGAATTGTTTTTGACTGATGCTGGGATAATAGAGGTCACAATCAGGCATTTCTGTTAAAACGTCAATTCTATTTATCTTCCCTAACTACTATAAACTAAAACAGCAGCAAAAGGCTGCCTCTGAATAAGGACCATCTAATCATAAGGAGACATTTCTTCAAATGGAACACATTATGCCTAAATGACATTTTAAGTAAAGCACTGCATTTAATTGCTTTGTTTAAAGAAAATGGTTTTATTCTTTACAAATTCTCTTATGTGCTGATACTGGTAAAGTATCAGCTTCATGCATACAAAATTATGCAAATAGGTATAGTCACAGGAAGGGATACATTCTGGATGGCAGATGTTTATTCCAGCATTAATAAAACAGTATTTTTGGGGCATGTGCAAAGTACTCGAGGGTAATGCATTATACTGCTAAATCCATAATATAAAAATGAGCTCCTTTGATATATGTTGACAAACTCAATTTTCTTCCTTGCAGTGATTCTACTGTGCCTAGTTGAAGTTATTGTTATACTGATGTTAATATTTTTGAGAAATCGAATTCGGATCGCCATTGCACTTTTGAAAGAAGGTAGCAGGTAAATTAATTGGAGGAGGGAAGGTGGAATATTTCTAAGAATATTTAGATTTTTATATGTGTACATTTTCAGAGTATTGTATCCTTTACTATTTATTAGATTAGATTAGATTTTTAATTTGTACCCCGCCCTACTCAGTTTATAGGCCGACTCAGAGTGGCTTCCAACATAATTAAATATACAATATAACAAAAACAAAATATAAAAAGCATAACAGCAGACAGCAGCTAAACAATACAATATAAATATAAATACAATAATACAATAAGCAGTATATACATATACAGCATAACAGATGCAATAAAAATATACAATACAATACAAAACAATTCAACTGCAAATCAGAGAAAAAATACAATAAAATTATACATAATACATAATAAATACACCAAAATACAATAAGCAAAGTATCAAAACATCAAATACAATAAAATTATACATAATAAAAGCACCATAATAAAATAAGTACAATTAGGCCACAGAACAGAACAAAACACCATCGCCAGTCCATAGGGCTCAGGGAGCGGAACCCAGGGCTCGACGTCCATGAACAGAGCCCAAGGCTCAGCGTACCTGACAGAGCCCATGTTATGACATTCTCCCTCCATAAGTAACATTATCTCTATAGTAAAAGCAAGTAAGCTTGTAATTAACTATACATTTAATTCCATTAACTGTTCTGCCAGCACTTTTCTTCCTCTGGTGCTTTGCTCTAAATGAATATAGATATGAAGATGATGAGTAATTAAAACAAAGAGATTTTTTTTAAAAAAAAAATATTGTCATATACAGCTAACAACTTCAGCAGAGTAATGTGGAAACGTGAATGCATGCTTTTACTGCCCTTAGGAGTTTAGCCTCTTTCCTCAAGCCCCTAATATTGAAACAGGGAGGTTTTAAAGGAATAGAGGAGTTCAGCAATTTCATGTATTAATTCCTTTTCATTAAAGCAATAAAGACAGGGATTAGCAGTTACTTGCTAAAGCTCTAGACTGCACTGTATCTATATATTTTCTCCTTTCATCACAATGCAGAAACATTTCATAAAATAAGATGCTTTTATTAAAATATGTGCCAACCAGAAATGCTCCTGAAACTTCATAAACTTCCTGGTGGGAGATAATAATGGCTTGTAGTTCTGCAACTACATTCAAAGGTCACTCGAGGGCAATACTTTCCAATATTTATGCAGAATGTATGAAAAGAAATCCTGCACATAATTATTATGGAAGCAACAGACCGTACCCAATAGTCAAGATCTTGAAAAATATGTTGCTAATGACTAAGAGCTAAATTATGTTCCCTTGGCTCAGTTTTCCCCCCAATGAATTCACAATTTTGTATGAGCAATAAAGTACTTGCAATCTATTGCTTGAACAGTTAACAGGCAGTTTGTTAGAGTAAACAGTCTGTGACTTCACTGTCAACCAAGAGGCCTGTCATTAGCTTCTGAAAACCACTGATTTGTGATGATTATTTCATAAGTAGCATAAGGTGATACTTTTCTTCCATGACTCTAAAGGTATTCAAGGAGTTTCTACCACAAACCATGATTTGCCCATTCAGGACTAATATTTAACACAATGCTTGACTGGAATCAAATGGTACCTTTCTACCATCTAAATTAATGGAAAAGAAAGTCCTGCACACAGTGCCATTCTCTCATCAAAACTGTACACTGTTCCTTTATTGAAAGCAAGGAAAAGTATAGGAAAGATCAAAAATATTGGCACCTTGCTGTCTTGTTGCAAATGAATGTCTATCAGAGATAATAACTTTGTGTCAGAGATTACTCTGGGTTGAAAGGTGTTTTATGAGAAAGGTTACTTTCTTGGAATATAAAACCCAGACTAGGGGCCATTCAACAATTACGTGATCCATTTTTTTGGGGGGGAAATTGACCCCTTACCCCCATGTAATCTGCCTGTAATTTTCGCTTCAAAACCCGCCCCCTTCCCTTTAAAATTATGTAATCCAGAGCTTTTGTATCAAAACTCTCATTTTTAGAGCTTTTCACTATTGGTGCCTAATGCAGACTGCACAAGCAATTCAATAATCTCAAATTGGATCAAAATTCCCAGATATCATTTTTAAACCTAAAAAAGCACCACGTTTCGAAACCACAACAGCTCTAAATGGATTACATAATCTTTGACCTGAACTCCCGCCCCCCTCCCACATAATTTTTCGTAATTCTGATGGCAGACCTCCTCCCCCCTGGATTGTTGAATGGCCCCCTACCCCAGCGATGCAAAAACATTAGCAATCCTTCATCTGTATGCAGTTTTTGCCTAACAGAGGAAGATGGTAAGGAATGAGAAGATGTTGAAAGTAAGATAAGAAAGAACCACACAGAAGATAAGGTTGCAATTGGTGATAATTATATTGCTTATCATGCCCATTAATTAGGTGGTACATGTACGTGGGGAATCTCAGTATGATTGATAGCCTGTTTTTCTGATGCTGGAAATCCCAAAACATATGTCTGTTGATCAATGAGTAAAAGTGGCATAGGAAAGCATATTTCATAAGTCGCACGGGCTGCCTGTCACTATTGCTTTCTAGGGCACCAGTCCTCATGATGGAATGTAACAGTAAACTAGGGAGGGAAATAATGAGGAGTCTTAAGTCTATTTTAGTAAAAAGAATTAGCAATTGGGAAACAATATGGAAAATGTTAAAGGGACATGTCATATCATTAGATAAAAGGTGAAACATTCTTTGAAAGGCAGAAGAGCATATAAATGTGTAGCCTGAATTTTGATGTCTGTTACTTTAATATGTATTTATATATCCTCCTCCAACTTTTTTTTGTAGAGCCATTGGCTATATTATGTCTACATTATTCTATCCAATCATCACCTTCATTCTTATTGCTGTCTGCATTTCCTACTGGGCAGTGACCGCTGTGTATCCTTCCCTGAGTGCAAGGAAATGTCAGGGCAGAAAGTCATGTCATTTTCAGTTCAGTAGTCAATCAGTGAATCAGAAGGGCAGGAAATGTCATACTGCTTTCAAAAAGATGCTGTGCTGTGTTTGAGAAGGATTCTGTGCTAATATCACAGCTTGGGTTATTTCAAGGTGTGAACTCTGTGTGGTTCATGGAAGCCGGATACATTGAGTGATTCCACAAAATTCACTATGTTTGAACATCTCATGTTCTAGCAGCACTTTTCATAGCACTGATGCCTGGATTGCTCAAAGGATATGTGTACATTCAAATACACTGCATAGTCTTTTCTAAGTCTCCCACTGTATGCCTGAAAAGAGCTGATAATCTTTTAAAGTAACAAATACTGAGTGAAAGCTTTGTGGAAAATCCTAGCATTGGGTTGTTAAGATATATAAACTGCTTTCAAATAAAAGCATCACATAAACATTAATGCTGGTAGCTCCCCCACCACCATCAAACAACTCACCTGAAGATTATCTTTTTTATTTTCATATTTGCTCAGTACCTTTTCTCCAATGCCCATAAATTCTTAAACCATACAGAAAGTGAGGAAGACGTACAGAAGCTGCTGTTTAGGGTGAAAGAAGAGAGTGAAAGAGCTGGCCTGAGACTCAACATAAAGAAAACCAAGATAATGGCAAGATTTAATTTAATTTAATTTAATTCTTAGATTTCTATGCTGCCCACTCGTGTAAACCCGACTCAGGGCGGCGTACAGCAATCAAAGCAAATAACAATACAGATAAATATAAATAAAAACAGATTAAAACCCCAAATCAACCACCCAACAACCCACCCTCCTACTCCCACCCCATTTAAAAAACTAAAAGGGAATAGGCTAAAAAGGGGAACAGGAGGATTAGGAGGAGGATAGCAATACAAAATACAAAAAAATAATAATACAAAAAAGGAGGGACAGTTGGGCTCTAGCTGGAAATAAGCCAGCAGGCTGGGGCCAGATTCCCAAACCTGCCAGTCAGGTTTTCAATCCTTTCCTGAGAGACAGCAATTCTGTCTACAACCTCAATTCTGTTGGCAGGAGGTTCCAGAGGGCTGGAGCGGACACAAAGAAGGCCCTCCTTCGTGTGCCAGAGAAGCAAGCCCCTCTAGCTGAAGTCACAACTAGGGAACCCCTCTGGTCCACTCTGGTCAGATGGGCAGACACTCTTGGGATGATGTGATCTCTCAGGTATCCTGGCCCACTGCCATATAGGGCTTTAACGGTCAAAACCAGCACCTTGAATTGCACCCGGAGGCAAACTGGTAACCAGTGCAGCTCCCGGAGTAGTGGAGAGGCACGGGCATAACGACCACACCCCATCACCACCCGGGCAGCCACATTCTGAACCAGCTGTAGCCTCTGAATGGTCATCAAGAGCAGCCCCATGTAGAGCGCATTACAGTAATCTAGCCAGGAGGTGACTATAGCATGAGTGGCCATGCATAAGGAGTCCCGGTCCAGGAGCAGGCACAACTGGCGAATTACTCGAAGTTGAGTAAAAGCCCTCCTGGCAACGCCCACCACCTGCTCTTCCAGCAGCAGCCGTGAGTCCAGGAGGAATCCCAAGTTGTACACCGGGTCTGTCTCGGGCAAAGCTGCCCCATCCAAGACCAAAGGAGGTAACTCTTTGGATAACCCCGGACCCCCAACCCATAGCCACTCAGTTTTGCTAGGGTTCAGCTGAAGCCTGTTGCCCCCCATCCAGACCCCAACGGCCTCCAGGCATCCAGACAGGACTTTAACCACATCACTGGGATCACCACGGGCCGAGATGTACACCTGAGTGTCATCTGCGTACTGATGATACCACGCCCTGTGGGAATGAATGATCTCACCCAGCGGCTTCATGTAGATGTTAAATAGGAGAGGAGAGAGCACCAAGCCCTGAGGCACCCCATATTTAAGGTACCTAAGACTGGACCTCTCACTCTCCAACCACACCGACTGGGTACGGCCCTCCAGAAATAAGGAAAACCAGGACAACACCATGCCCTGGATCCCCAATCCTTTGAGCCTTTCCAGAAGGATACTGTGGTCGACAGTATCGAAGGCTGCTGAGAGGTCAAGGAGAGCAAGGACGGTCGGGTGACCGCCATCCTGCTTGCACCAGAGATCATCCATCAGTGCGACCAATGCCATCTCTGTACCATGTCCGGTCCTGTATCCTGACTGAAAGGGGTCAAGATAATCTGCTTCTTCCAGAGCCCCCTGCAGCTGGCGCGCCACCGCCTCCTCCAGCACCTTTCCCAAAAAGGGGAGGTTGGAGACTGGCCTGTAGTTAGTTAGGACAGCTGGGGCACACCAAAGCATGTTTTTGCGGTGCAGGAAACACCCCCTCCCACAAAGATGCATTTATTATTGCCCCGACCCAGCCTCCTGTCACCACCTTAGAAGCTTTCACTACCCAGGTGGGACAGGGGTCCAAAGGACATGTAGTGGCCCGCACTGCTGCAAGGAGCCTGTCCACTTCATCAGGGACAACTGGATCAAACTGATCCCAGATCACATGGCAAGACTGTGCTCCCCCCCCCCGGCCCTCACTGCCCATGCTGGGCTTAAGCCCCAAGCGAATCTGATCGATTTTCTCCACCAGATGGGCAGCGACGTCCTCAGCCGAACCCTGCCAACCGGGCACCGCCCCCCCCTACCAAGGAGGGACCTGGTCACCCAAAACAGGGTGGCTGGGCGATTATCAGTAGAGGCAATAAGGGTGGTGAAGTATTGCCGCCTCACCACCCTCATCGCCACTAGGTAGGCCCTAATAGTGGCTCAAGCTAGTATCCAATCGGAACTGCTCTGGGTTTTCAACCAGCAGTGCTCTAGGCGTCTCTTGGCCCGTTTGAGCTCCTGCAGTTCATCCATGAACCACGGGGAAGACCTAGCCCCATGGTTTCGGAGAGGTCACAGTGGCATGATGTCATCCTAGGTCGCTGTTGTACTGTTCCACAGGTCGACAAGCACCCCAGGTGAATCGATAAGCTGATCCTGAGGAAAATCCCCCAGCACCTAATGGAATCCTGCCAGATCCATTTGTTGCCAGGGGGGAGGGCAATTTAATAGGCCCTGCCTCCCTATGGTGCAGCATCGCCCCCAGAAAGTCCAGAGTCACCAGATAGTGATCTGACCATGGCACAGGTGTTATGTCTAATTTCTGTAATTTCAGATCACTCTGACACTACTCTGACAAGAAAACTAAATCCGGTGTGTGGCCACTGCACCTGGTCGGACCCTGAATTACCTGAGTCAGGCCTATGGCTGCCATGGAAGCCATGAACTCCCATGCAGCCTCGGTGCCAGATCCTAGCGAAAGCAAATTGAAGTCCCCCAGAACCATTAGCCTAGGGAACTCCAGTGCCAACACCAAGACCACCTCGAGAAGCTCAGACAGGGAGTCCCTTACCCTGCAAGGGGGCAGGTACAGGAGTAGGACTGACCCATAGGGCCCAACTGCAGGAGCAGAGCCTCACAACCTGGAACTTGCAGAGCAGCAGCCCTGGCAACTCCCATAGACTTTTTGACTAGCATGGCAACACCACCGCCCTTCCCCTCATCCCTAGACTGGTGCCTAATACCGAAACCGGCTGGACAGATTTCTGCCAGAGGTACTCCGTCCTCTGGTCTCAGCCAGGTCTCAGTGATGCATGCCAGGTTGGCTCACCCCCCCCCTAGGATGGGGCCTTATTGCAGACCGACCCGGCATTGATCAGCAGCAGTCTAAGGGAGGGGTCACTCTGGATCTGCTGCACAGGACCTGGAGATGTAACCGAGGGGCTGGAACGAGGGATGGATACTAAACATCGCTCCTGTGAGTGCGGCCCGCCCCTCAGTGCCTGCCATATTGTCCCATGCCCATCACAACCCTTATTTGGGGCCCCGGAACCTCCCAGCCCACCCCAGACAGAAGGCTGCCTTCTTTATATGACTGGCAGGGCAGTCCCTCACTTTCCCTACCTCTCTCCCTCTCCGATATAAAACTTTCACCCCTACAGCCCCCCTGGCCCAACTTTTTGCCCTCCAATCCCAACATGGAGGAACCCAGTCCTAACAGTCCCTGGAAAATAGATGGGGAAGAAGTAGAAGCAGTGACAGATTTCACGTTCTTAGGATCTAAGATCACTGCAGATGGGGATTGCAGCCATGAAATAAAAAGGAGACTGATTCTTGGGAGACAAGCTATGAGAAACTTGGGGAATATAGTGAAAAGTAGAGACATCATGCTGCAAACAAAAATTTGTATAGTCAAAGCAATGGTATTCCGGGTAGTAATGTATAGTTGTGAGAGCTGCAGAAGAATAGATGCCTTTGAAATGTGGTGTTGGAGGAGAGTTTTTAGGGTCCCCTGGACAGCGAGGAGAACAAATAGGTCAATATTAGAAGAAATCAACCCTGATTGCTCCTTTGAAGATCAAATAGTAAAGATGGAGTACTTTGGACATCAAATAGGAAAAGAGGATTCACTTGAGAAGGCCTTGATGCTGGGAAAGGTGGAGGGCAAAAGAAAAAGGGGACAGCCACAGATGAGATGGCTGGATGGTATTGTGGCCACAATGGGCACAGAGCTGGGCAGGCTGAGGAGGATGGTGGAGAACAGAGGTACCTGGAGGACAATGGTCTATAGGGTCGCAAAGGGTCAGAATCGACTGTGCGACTGAACAACATAAGAACATAAGAACAGCCTTGCTGGAACAGGCCACAGCCCATCCAGTCCAGCATTCTGTCTCACACAGTGGCTCACCATTTCCTTCAGGGTATTCCCAAGGAGATGCCTTCCCCTGCTTAGGATTCCCTGGAAATGGCATTGAGAGATATCCTGCCTATCTCCCCAACCCCGAGGTTGTTGGACAAACAACAACAAAACTGTTTCCTCTTCTGTGCTTATTCCAAGGTTCCCCCTTAGCTGACATTGTTATTAAGCAAAAAGGTCTCAGTATTATACTATCCTGGCAAAATGTTTGAAGGCACAGCAAATCTGGTTATGGAAAGTGTATAAACATTGTTGTGTCCTATCTGTAGAATACATGCTACAGAGGGAAAAGGAGGAATTAGCTTTATTGTCAGGGTGTTCTCCCCTTTTAGTGCAGAAGTCCTATGTTACTGTGTCTCTATGTCTGGAAGGGTGCTTTTGACTCTATTTCCTACTTAACCCAATTAAATCAAGCTTCTTGGCTACATCAGGGGAACAGGTATACAAAGTAATGGCAAATCAAAGCCTGTGTAAATATGCAAACCAGACCTGTTATCCAGAGGTGAGCATGCATTATTCTTTTCTCATAAAATTATTTGTAAATTCTAGCTTTTTTATTAATAGCCTACTGTATTGTTTTAGAGGAAGGCCATTTTATGTTCCACATTTCTGCTAAAAGAAATACAAGCACAAATAGATATATCTTTTCTAGTTATTAACCTTTAAGGGTGGACTCTTGCCTGTGGGTAAACCTGCTGAACTCACTGAGACTATCCTCTGAGCAGACATTTATAGGATTGTACTGTACATTTTATCAGAACTCTTAGAAAAGCCATGAAGCATCCATGTTTTGCACTATTGATTTGGTATTGAGCAACATGGAAGGCCTGAGGTGGATGCATATCTCTTAAGATAATTTAGGAGTAGTATGGGCCAGTTTCTGGTCTGTTGTGTGTTGCACCTTCTAGCCACTGTGGCCAGTGGTGACAGATGATGCAGTTGCAGTCCAAAATCAACATGTACAAGGCCATATATTTCCAACTCCATTTTAAGAGTATGCCAAGTGAATTAACTCCACACTGATACATTATAAATGGCCCAAATCATATTGTGTTCCCGAGATAACCTCCATAGACATTACCTGTTGCAGACTGAGTCAACGTGATGTGGAGTGCAACAAATTATGTATAGGGAGATTATTTAAAAATATATTTAGAGCAATTTGGGATTAAAAATTATGTCTTTTGTGCATCTGCACAACAGGATTTCAGTTAATGGGTTTAAAATTCACAACTATGTTACAACATTTTTATATCTCCCATTGACCGTATCCTTATCTTATCAATTAACAGACTTTCAACACAACCAATGTGACCAAGCTGTGTCCAGGGGCTCAGTGCACCTTTGCTTTCTATGGAGGAGAAAGCTGGTACCACAGATACATCTTAGTATTTCAGTTATTCAATGTTTTTGTCTTTCTCTGGTTGGTGAATTTTGCAATTGCACTTGGTCAGTGTACCCTTGCTGGTGCCTTTGCCTCTTACTACTGGGCCTTCAGAAAACCTGCTGATATTCCATCGTGCCCACTATTTGCTTCATTTGGACGAGCAATAAGGTAAATATATTAAAAATTGAGCTGGTTTCGTCTTTTAGGAAACTATTCAACCTCTCAAGGAAAGGTAGCCTATAGTGAAAACAGTTGTAAAGTTTACAGAACTCAGAAAAAGTATGTTTTTTAAATACATCTCCCAGATTCCCTCAGCATGGCCTATGGATGAGGAGAGCTGTGGTCAAATAAAGTAACATTTTCAATCTCTCAAAGTTCAATGTATGGTATATACATGTTCAGCCATAATAAAGCACTTTCCTTTCCTGCATTATATTACTTGGTTACTTGGTTGATCCATGTTTCACACACCAGGTTGACGTGGTTGATTCATACCTGTCAAGTGCGGCTCCGGACTATATGGGACCTGTGCAGAAGTGTTCTGTGCATGTCCCTTCTACGCATGCATAGAAGGCTTCTATGCATGCGTAGAAGGGACCTGCGCAAAACGGTTCTGCAGGGTCCCTTATACGCATGCATAGAAGCCTTCTACGCACCCCTTTCTGCACAGAACCCTTCTATGCATGCGTAGAAGGCTTCTACGCATACTTAGAAGGCTTCTATGCATGCGTAGAAGGGTTCTACGCATGCATAGAAGGGACCTGCGCAGAAGGGGATGCACAGTAACTACTTTTTCCCCACCACCAAATTACGGGATGGTGGCAGCTTCAGGCAGGAAAGGAGGAAAAGTGACACAATACGGGATACTTGACAGGTTTGGGTTGATTGAAGCATTGTCTTCCACTGTTTCCAATCCCATGCCAGTCTCCTCCAGGGCCTCAGGAACTTTGCCCTGAACTAGTCTTCCCATCTGGTTGCTGACCTTCCTAGTGGTCGCTTTATGTCAAGTGGTATCCATTCTGTAATAGCTTGTGTCCACCTGCCATCTTTAAAGGGTATTTGAAGTGCTATTGCAACTCACGCTTAGCTTTGATGATAGAAAGAAACTATAATTAAAAATAAACATTTCAGAAATGATTTTTAAAGGTATAATCAATAATTCAGTACAACCATAATATTCATTTTATCAGAACTATGATAAAGAAACATTCTTTTTAACGAGTTGTTCCCTTTTCCTCTAGATACCATACAGGGTCCTTAGCATTTGGCTCTTTAATTCTTGCAATAGTCCAGCTAATTCGGGTAGTCCTGGAATACTTGGATCACAAACTCAAAGGTGAGTGCCATGATATTGCACGTTAACTCTTTTCATTAGATTATATATGTTTTGTTATTAAATATATTGTGACTACCACCACCCAGGGTGTGGGTGGACAAGTTGGTCTCCTTGTCCATAATCTCCACTGACTCCAGACTCTCATGTCCCATCAGTCCACAGGGGGGTTTAGTTTCCCCCAGTTTCTCCCAGTTGCTCACTGTCCTCAGTTGGCCACCAGTTCCATCCACAGAGTCTCCAGTGCAGAGCTAGAACCGACCTCGCAGCACTGACCCCAACCAGGAAGGGCTGGTAATGGCAGGCCAATGGAGGTCTCTAAGTCCTAGCAGCTCATCTTGCTCCCTAAGGATCTGTCGCAGTTTCTCATTGTGCCTCTTTCCCCACCAACAACTCTTCTGGGTGGCTTTGAGTCTTGTGGGTTGTGGCTCAGGTGGGTGCTTTTACCACCATTCTGGGGACCCGGATGTGAGAACAACTGGTGTTTTTCCACCACATCCTATAGCTGGGGCAAACATGACCCGTTTGGCCAACCATGGGAGCAGCAGCAGCTGGTTTTCACTGTGGGCACAGAGGAGGGGGAGGCATCTCAAAGGCCTCTTTCTGGTCCTTTGCCTCCATGATGTCAAAAGTGATGAGCCACCCACCTTGTTCTTTTCTCCCTTAAAAATAAAGAGGATAGGAAACAAAAGGAAATGAACCAATGAAATGAAGTGAAACAGAGGTAGGGTGTAGTATGGACATCATCATTATCATGAACCAGCTCTCCATTCAAGAAGCTTCCTCAAAAATGAAGGCATTATTGGTGTCCCACATTGCCCCTTTTCAGAGAGATTTTCACATGGCTCTGCATCCCTGCTCAGGAGTGTCCAGATGCTAAGTGCAGGTGCCATTAAATCTGCTTATTGTGTGGAAGTGTCTATGTGATGGGTAGAAGAAGAGTATTTTGTCCTAACCATTTTTCAGGAATGGCCCTCCGGTTCATCATCTATTCTTGCTTCATTTGTCTGTAAGAAACAGATGGCAGGACTGAAATCCTTCTCCCTGGCACACACTAAACTGCACTCCTGGAAGTTTTATAATGCAATTTCACTGATGAAGTAAATGACTGGGCTGTCAATAATTTCCCTGATTAACAGGAGAAAGAACAGAGGAAGGAATGATTGAGATATTATTATGTGTTGCTCTTATAGGCTAAATATTGCATACCGTATTTTCCGGCGTATAAGACGACTTTTTAACCCCAAAAAATATGTGCCAAAGTCGGGGGTCGTCTTATACACCGGGTACTATGGAGCCAGGGGCCGCCCGGCGGGGAAAGCCATCTGCCGCCGCCGCCGTGAGGCCTCCGGAGCAAGGGGCCGCCAAGATATCACCACCCTCAGTCTCGCGGTGGGGGCGGGTGTCTTCCCCGCCGGCCAGCTGCTGCTGCTGCTCCTCCCCACCACCCCCACGACTTTTTAACCCCAAAAAATATGTGCCAAAGTCGGGGGTCGTCTTATACACCGGGTACTATGGAGCCAGGGGCCGCCCGGCGGGGAAAGCCATCCGCCACTGCTGCTGCGAGGCTAAGGGTGGTGATATCCGGGCGGCCCCTTGCTCCGGAGACCTCGTTGGGGTGGTGGGGGCGGGTGGCTTCCCCCGCCGGTCAGCTGCTGCGAGGTATCCAGAGCAAGGGGCCACCCGGATATCACCACCCTCAGCCTCGCAGCTGTGGCGGATGGCTTTCCCCGCCGGTCAGCTGCTGCTGCTCCTCCTCACACACCCCGGAGGTGATGAGGTGGAGGACCAGCTGACCAGCGGGGAAAGCCATCCACCACCGCTGCTGTGAGGCTGAGGGTGGTGATATCCGGGAGGCCTCTTGCTCCGGAGACCTTTCCGTCACGCCTCCTCCTCCTCACTCCCCCGGCTAGGGTGCAGTGCTCATCTCTGTTTCAAAGCCGAAAGAACAAGCGCTGTGTCTGCTTCTGCAGGCATTTCCATGGTCATGTGCACAGAACGCTGTTACCTTCCCACCGAAGTGGCCCCTATTTAGTAAAGGTAAAGGTTTTCCCTTGCTCGAAAGCTAGTTGTAGCCGACTCTAGCGTGCAGGGAGGGAGGGAAGCGGCGCCCTCGCCCAAGCTTTGCTGCTGCTTTCTCATCCACTTAAAGCGGCTGCTAATCGCAGCTCTGCTCTGAATCTGTCCTGAAGTCTCCGAGTTTCCCCGCTGAGGGGACAAGAGGAGGAGGAGGACGACGGGGAAAAACGTGGGTCTCGTCGTGCTCAGGGGGCAGGAGGGAGTCCAGACTCCCCCCACCCCTACACTGGCCCGGGTCGAGAGACGTCTATCTGGTTTACTTACAGGTCAAACTCGGAAAATTAGAATATCGTGCAAATGTTCATTCATTTCACTTAAAAGGTGAAACAAATATATGAGATTGACTCATTGCACGCATAGTGAGATGGTTCAAGCCTTACTTTAATATTGATGCTCATGGCTTAAAGGTAAAGATAAAGGGTTTCCCTTGCTCGAAAGCCAGTCATATCCGACTCTAGGGTGCAGTGCTCATCTCAGTTTCAAAGCCAAAGAGCCAGCGCTGTCTGCTTCTGCAGACGTTTTCCATGGACATGTGGCAGGCATGAAACTTTGTGAGAGCTGATGTAAACAGTGGCAAATAGCACCATAGGACATGAAACAATCTGTTGCCTTCAGAACACAGGAGTGCACGGAATGCTGTTACCTTCCCACCAAAGTGGTCCCTGTTTATCTACTTGCAATTTCTTGCTTTCATGATAATAATAATAAAAGGTAAAGGTAAAGGTTTCTCTTGCTCGAAAGCCAGTCGTATCCAACTCTAGGGTGCAGTGGTCATCTCTGTTTCAAAGCTGAAGAGCCAGCACTGTCTGCTTCTGCAGTCCTTTCCGTGGTCATGTGGCAGGCATGACTAGACACCGGAGTGCACGGAACGCTGTTACCTTCCCACCAAAGCAGTCCCTATTTAGTAAAGGTAAAGGTTTCCCTTGCTCGAAAGCCAGTCGTATCTGACTCTAGGGTGCAGTGCTCATCTCTGTTTCAAAGCCAAGGAGCCAGCGCTGTCTGCTTCTGCAGACTTTTTCCATGGACATGTGGCAGGCATGAAATTTTGTGAGAGCTTATGTAAAAAGTGGCAGATAGCACCGTAGGACATGAAACGATCTGTTGCCTTCAGAATACAGGAGTGCACAGAATGCTGTTACGTTCCCACCAAAGTGGTCCCATGCCACCGGCTCCTGGGATTTGAGGCAGGTGGGTGCCATCGCTTCTGCCTCCGCCCTCCCCACCTGGGGGGAAGAAAAAGGAGACGCCGACGCCGCGGCTCGCCAACGCTCCCTGCTCGTTGCAGGAGCCCATGCTTGTTTCTGGAACCAGGGGGGGTTGTGGATGGGGTGGGAAGAGAGAGAGTTGGTCCTGCCAGCCAGGAAGGAGGGGCAGCATTCCATCTAGGGGGGTTCCAGGGATCCATATAGGTGTTGTGACGGGCATGGGGCGGTATGGCGGATACCGTGGGGCGGGCCGCACTCGGGGAATGCGGGTCCGATGTTTAAGTGCGGTCCCTCATTCCAGCCCTGCAGGTACATCTCTGGGCCCTGAGCAGCAGATCCAGAGTGACCCCGCCCTTAGGCTGCTGCTGGTGAATGCCAGATCAGTCTGTAATAAGGCCCCCCTGATCCATGATTCTATCCAGGAGGGGCGGGCCGACCTGGCATGCATCACCGAAACCTGGCTGACACCTGAGGATGGAGTACCTCTTTCGGACATGTGTCCAGCTGGGTTCGGTATTTGGCACCAGCCTAGAGGTGAGGGGAGGGGCGATGGTGTCGCCATTGTTGCCAGGGAGTCTTTGGGAATTGCTAGGGCCACTGCTCCACAAGTGTCTGGTTGTGAGGCCCTGCTTCTACGGTTGGGCCCCAATGGTCAGTTGGGGATCTTACTCCTGTACCTGCCCCCTTGCAGGGTAAGGGATGCCCTGCCTGAGCTCCTCGAAGCCGCCTCGATGCTGGCGTTGGAGTTCCCGAGGCTTATGGTTCTGGGGGACTTCAATTTGCCATCATTGGGGATGGCTTCTGAGGTGGCAAGGGAGTTCATGGCTTCCATGGCAGCCATGGGCCTAACTCAGGTAGTTCGGGGTCAGACCAGGGGCAGTGGTCACATGCCAGACTTAGTTTTCTTGTCGGAGCAGTGGCAGAGTGAACTGAGATTACAGGATTTAGTCATCTCACCTGTGCCATGGTCAGATCACTATCTGGTGACTCTTGACTTTCTGGGGGCGACGCTTCATTGTAGGGAGGCAGGGCCTATTAAAATGGCCCGCCCTTGGCAACTAATGGATCCAGATGGATTCCAGAGGGAACTGGGGGATGTTCCTCTGGATCGGCTACACGATTCACCCAAGGCACTTGTCGACCTGTGGAACAGGACGGCAACAGCAGCCTTGGATGAAATCGCGCCACTGCGGCCTCTCCGCACCCATGGGGTTAGGTCATCCCCGTGGTTCACGGATGAACTGTGGGAACTCAAACGGGCAAAGAGACGGCTAGAGCGCCGCTGGGTGAAGACCCAGGATGACTCCGATTGGACACTAGCTAGAGCTGCTATTAGGGCCTACCTAGTGGCGATGGGGGTGGTGAGGCAGCAATACTTCACCACCCTTATTGCCTCCACTGATAATCGCCCAACCGCCCTGTTCAGGGTAACCAGGTCCCTCCTCGGTAGGGGGAGATTGGTGCCCAGTTGGCAGGGTTCGGCTGAGGACTTTGCTGACCATCTGGTGGAGAAAATCGATCGGATTCGTTCAGGGCTGAATCCCGGCGTGGATGGAGAGGGTCGGGGGGGCACCAGAGCACAGTCTTGCTGTACGATCTGGGATCGGTTTGATCCTGTTGTCCCTGATGAAGTGGACAGGCTCCTTGCAGCTGTGCGTGCCACTACATGTCCTTTGGACCCCTGTCCCACCTGGTTGGTGAAAGCCTCCAAGGTGGTGACAGGTGGCTGGGTCGGGGTCTTTTAAAGTGTTTTTATGTGTTTTTAGAACTTGTTGTAATGCCGCCCTGAGTCGGGTTCTGCCTGAGTGGACGGCATATATAAATATGACTATTAAATTTAAAATTAAAATCTACTTGCAATTTCTTGCTTTCATGATAATAATAATAGGTAAAGGTAAAGGTTTCTCTTGCTCGAAAGCCAGTCGTATCCAACTCTAGGGTGCAGTGGTCATCTCTGTTTCAAAGCTGAAGAGCCAGCACTGTGTGCTGCTGCAGACCTTTCCGTGGTCATGTGGCAGGCATGACTAGACACCAAAGAGAACGGAACGCTGTTACCTTCCCTATTTATCTACTTGCAATTTCTTGCTTTCGAACTGCTAGGTTGGCAGGAGCTGGAACAAAGATGGGAGCTGATTCAGTCCTGCAGTCCTCGGGAATCAAACTGCTGACCTTCCGCCGCCCAGTCAGCGTCTTAGCCACTTGATAATTACCGGTAGTTATTTCTAAGCCTTAGAATAAAAGCTTGGCCCCAGCGGCCCATGGCCCTTTATCCCTCCTGGTAGGAGCAGGGAGGGAGAGGCAGGACCCCTTGCAGCCTACCGGGAGGAATAAAGGCCCATGGGCCGCCTTAAAGGGGCAGTGTAGGCAGGCACTGACTGTCTGCCGGTGTTGGAAGAGGGGTAGTTTATAGGGTGAGTATATTCCAAACTCTATATTTTAACTTGAAAAGTTGGGGGTCGTCTTATACGCCCAGTCGTCTTATACGCCGGAAAATACGGTAATTATTTTGTATATTGTATTTTTGTGTATATTGTATAACTATTGTATTGTATAACTATTGTGTGAGCCGCCCTGAGTCGGGTTTCCTGATTGGGCGGCATACAAGTGGGAAAATTAAATTGAATTAAAATCAAAAGTTCACAATCTTACCTTCTGACCAGAGGAGGAATTCAGTGGTTCATTCAACGTGCAGTTGAAATAAGAAAAGTTACCTTTTCTTGGATTGTTAACACTTAGCATTCTACTGCCATGCTGGCCATGGGAATATGGGAGGTGCAGTCCAAAAAATAGCATTTCCCAGTCTGTGTTATATGGATAAAATACAAGCACTGTATACACCACAGGTTTCTTGCAAATCAGCAACAAGCTATCTAGTCCACTGACCCATGTAAAAATGCTTATGCAAAGGAAGTTTAAACTAGTGTGAGCAGAATGCAGCATCCTGATAACTTCTCACCATTTTAAAAAAATGTTTCCTTTCTTTGGGGATTGGCAGGCTCAGAGAATGCTTTTGCAAAGTTCCTCCTTTGCTGCCTCAAATGCTGTTTTTGGTGCTTGGAAAAATTCCTTAAATTTATCAACAGGAATGCCTACATCATGGTAAGTATTTTTTTCTCTCTCTTTCTACTATGTTGTTACATTATAGCTAAAGAAAAGTAACCAGGGTACTGAACACAGCACCTTAAAGCTTACAGTAAAATCCCGACTTACAAATGCCTCGAATTACATAAAATTCGACTTATACAATGATTTTGTGCTAAAACCATGTCCCGATTTGCACGATTTCCTATGGGTTTGCTTCGAGTTACATAAAGATTATTTTTCCTATGGGTTTGCTTTGAGTTACGTAAAAAAATAAATTTTCCTATGGGTTTGTTTCAAGTTACAAAAAAAATCGATTTAAGCAAAAGCCTATGGAACAGACTTTTTTCGTAAGTACGGGGTTTTACTGTATTTTGAACTACAGTATAATTTATTTCCAGAACCTCTAGGGCAAACTTTGATGAGTTTCTTCACTCTTGCTTTGGGTGAAAAAGTACTTTCACATGGTTAAAATTGGTCTTTAGAAATTTTCAGAAAGCACAACTGATCAGACGGTGGATAGCACTGCTTATCTCCTACAGGCAACAGTAAATCAGTCCTAATCACATTCATAGAACAAAAAAACCAAAAAAACCAAGAACTGGTTAACTTTGAAGAAAGACATCATGTACAAAGCAATATGCAAAGTTCCTTATTAAAAGTAAAGGGCATTGCCCTTTGGTAAATTGGTCTACTAACTTAATAAGCATATTAGTGCATTATTGGCCTGGGATTGATAACAGGTTGGGTTTAATCTTACAGCACAGTAGGAGTTTGTGAGCTTGATGCATAGCTTGGAAGAATTAGTTTTTAAGATTACAACACCCTATCCAGTGTCATCATTTGTGATGTGCGTTAACCATAAGAAGTGGCATTTTAACTACAAAAGCTTGCTGATTATTTGATTGTCAGTGGTCTGATAAACATACAGTGTTACCTTGGATACCTTGGAGTTGTTATTCAGTGGGAATCCCTGCATCTCCCAAATGACATTCCACATAACTTTGCAGGCTTTTTTTAGCCATTTGGATATCATGCAACCGCTGGATAGGCGGACCATGACGTGTGCGCTTTCACCTTGCCCAAAGGATCTGACAGAGGGTGCTTTTGTGAGTTTTAGTCCCAGACTAACATCATTGATGAGAGATGGGCAACACCACCTAGTTAGACTGCTCGAGCCCCTGCACCCCGACAAGGCTTACTTAGTAGGGGCATTACCCTCATTTAAATATAGACATAGATACAGTGATACCTCATACAACATCCAAACTTGGATCCACGTTTGGACTTTATACGGATTTGGACTTTGTATGAGGCATGCAAAATCCTAACTGTGATGCCTCATACAACATCCAAATCCTTGCCGCGATGCCTCGTACAACGTCATTTCCATAGAGATACATTGTACTGTAACAGCACAGACTTCAGGGCAAAGTCAAGGAAACAGACAGGAAACTGTCAGAACTTTAAGAAATCATTCTCTAAAGGCTAAATACATTACAAAAACATGTCAAACAACCTTGATTGTCCAAGAACCTGAAGAATGCTGTAAAAATCCCAGGAATGCTTCTAAAAAGTCTGATGAAAAAATCCAAAAAAATCCAAAATTACGCTCAAAACCACTCCTAAACACTCTTCGCCTCATGCAAAACCCACAAGAGCAATGCATGCATGCATTCTGCCTTTTATACTTCCCAGGCCCTATGCAACCTGGGAAAAACCCCAATGCCTCATACAAAGTCGCAGCAACTTTGTATGAGGCAACATTTTTCAAGGAATTAGGCGATGTTGTATGAATCCGATGTTGTACGAAGCGGACTTTGTATGAAGTATTACTGTAATCTGTTTGTTTCTTCATGTCTTGTTATACACACAAGCTAGATGCACAAACCAAGTTCCTTTTATATTGAGCTTTCACAGATTAACAGTTGTTAATATTTTTTTAGATTGCGATATATGGTAAAAACTTCTGTACATCAGCAAGGGAAGCTTTCTTTCTGCTTATGAGAAATGTAGTGAGGTAAGATATTTTTGTTTTAGGATCTGTAGGATGTCAAGACATAAAATTGTATGTGTATAGAAAGTTATAAAAAATAAGGGGAGTATGGAAAAGCAGCCCTGAATTTGAAAGTAGTTGAACAATGGTTTACTGTATTTTTAAAGTTTTAAATTTAAATTGCTGGATTGTTATTCTAGTTCTTGAGAATATGTTACTTATTTTTAAAGTACATTATTCCTTTTGATATTCAACCTGCTCTTCTTTATAATCCAAAGCATGTTATTGAAATTGCTTTCATTTTAAAAAAATATCATATTAAGTCTGCTTAAGCTTTGCATTTGTTTGGGAAAAGGAAGACAATAGACTTAAACAATGAGTTTATTATGGGTACAGCCTTATAAGGCATGATTAAAGGACCGTGGTGACTTAGCGGTTAAGACACTGAGTTTGGGAGGTCAGCAGTTCAAGACCTGAGTGCTACCTGATGGAGTGAGCACCTGCCATCTTTTCCAGCTCCTGCCAACCTAATAGTTTGAAAGTAAGAAATTGCAAGTAGATAAATAGGTACCACTTCAGTGGGGAAGGTTACAGCATTCTGTGTGTTCGAACACCTAGTCATACCTACTATATGACCACAGAAATGTCTGCAGGTCCAGATAGTGTTGGCTCTTTGGCTGCAAACCGAGATGAGCACCACTCCCTAGAGTCGGACATGACTGGCTTTCAAGCAAGGGAGACCTTTACCTTTACTAAAGTGAGTCACTGTTTCATCATACAGAATACAAAGTATCTCAGAGTGCAACCCATATTAATAAAGTCCTTTTGTCCTCAGGGAAAGAATCTAGGCTTCGGAGTTTTCCCTGGCAGACTGCTTAAAGGCATGACACCTATAGGGTTACATTCAAAGTGTCCCTTCTGGGATCTAACATTATGACTGTTTATGCTCTTGTTTAATCTTTTAAATCACATAGTCTGTTTAATTTTTTTCTAAATGTGATTTAATTGAGAGCTAATTTTTATAACTTATAGGGAATATATCTTTGTAACAGTTTTTTTTATTCTTGAGCATTTTGCAACACTTCAGCTATTTATATTATTTCATCCTTAATTTTTATAATAGTATTTTAGTTATATTTTACATTTATGTCAGTACATTTTCATAGTTACATTCTGTATATTCTTGTATCAGGTTTCTATAGTTAATATTTTGAATATTCAATAGGTAGACGACCATATACATATTTATACCTGCTTGCACGTGTCTATTGAATATAAGGAATTAAAATGGAAACATTTTCTATCTGTGTCTTGCATGGGGCAAATTAGTTAAAGAATATTCAGAAGAAAGGAGATTTGTATAACATGCAAAATATTTCTCTGGGTCATACTAGAATTATTCTTTGGAGATAAACGTCAGCTGTGGCAAACACAGGATTCTTATATTTCCCTGTAAGTCTATAAAGTTCTGTAGGATTCTTAGGGAGAGGCTCAAGCATCAATTTGATTGATCAGACAAGGACATCTGCCATTAATTGTGCAATTGATTGCTGCTACTGCAATCAGTTGCACAGCTAATCAGACACATGGACTGCATTGGCATATCTCCCTCCAAACTTCCAATGCTTTTACAAATGCAGTGGGATTTCAGTCAATAACTTGTTAACCCTCTCCTGCTTAGAGCTTGGAAAAATCATTTTGAGGGCAATTCGCGGAGCTGACTAGGCAACATGAACATTGACAATATGAAAAACTATAAGTGAAGTAATGTTTTTAAAAGTTATAGTTCAAGAGGTTTTTCTTAACAGCAAATTGCAAAGTACCAAAAATTAACAAAAGATATACTATATACCAATAGTTCACAAATTTTTCAAGATGAGGGCCAGATCACACTCCCTCAGATAGTTTCAGGGGCCGGATGGCCATTTTGTCCAGCTTGCACAATGGGGGCAGCCTGTACATTAAATAGGAACCACACATGGCACTTCCAGGTGTGGTGGAGGCAGTGCGGGGGGGGGGGGACATGAAATGGCACTGTGGGCCACATTCAGCCCATGGGCTGCAGGTTGAGAACCCCTGCTATATACATTTCATAATAAGGAGAAGCCACAGATGCATGGGATATTGAAATATATAGTTGCACATGGCTACAAACAAAATAAATCTTTGGAAAGCTATGAATATTTGTGGCATTCTGGTTTCTTAGTAATGTGTTAATTTTGACATAACAGCTATGTGACATATTTCATATACCAGTCAGAAAGTTATGGGACATTATCTTTTTTCTAACAAAGCAAATCTCGATTATCATTAGGAATTTAATTAGGAGCTTTGGAAACAAATCTTCACCTAAAGCTAGATGCTGTAGCACACTGAAACATTATGTTGTTCCTCAAAATAACTTTAGAATGTATCTTGTTTACTTTTCAAAGCGAGGAGATTCCCCCTCCCCTTCTTATTTATTTTCTCTGTTGTATAGAGTTGCAGTGCTGGATAAAGTAACAGACTTCTTATTATTCCTGGGGAAAATTCTGGTTGCTGGAGGTGTGGGTAAGTGAATTCTTTCTATTCAATACTTTGAGATTAATTGCAGTCTTTGCATAATTTGAAGGAACAAATTTGACTGGGTTTTCTATAATTAAGGCTTGAAGCTTTTTTTGTAACTTCTGCTTTATATATGTAAATCATTACAGGAAAACCTCATTATCTCATTGTCTCTCAGGGTACTGATTGTTGTTCAGTCGCACAGTCGGTTCCGACCCTTTGCGACCCTATGGACCATTGTTCTCCAGGCACCTCTGTCCTCCACCATCCCCCTCAGCACTCCCAGTTCTGTGCCCATTGTGTCTACAATACCATCTAGCCATCTCATCTTTGGCCTCCCCCTTCTTCTTTTGCCCTCCACCTTTCCCAACATCAGGGCCTTCTCAAGTGAATCCTCCCTTCTCATTTGATGTCCAAAATACTTTAGCTTCGTCTTTACTATTAGCCCTTCCAATGAGCAGTCAGTGTTGATTTCTTCTAAGATTGACCTATTTGTTCTCCTCGCTGTCCAGGGTACCCTCAAAACTCTCCTCCAACACCACATTTCAAAGGCATCTATTCTTCTGCGTTCAGCTTTCCTAATTGTCCAGCTCTCACTGATTAATCAGTACTGATTAATCAGATAAATAAAGAGTGGTTTAGATTATTTTATTGGTATAAATCTAAATATAGAACAAGCAAAGGTTTATTGATGAATGAATTGTGACTAACAGCAGAAATAAGAGATTTCAGCCTCCTTTTTCTCTGTTTTGGTGAGGGTTTAGGCATGAGGACATTTAATTTTATTGACTCCTGTTTGTGAGGGCTATGCTGCAGATTAAGATTAATCCTGAATTAAACTCATATGACTGACTGTCATGGAGACTCTATATCAGAGGTTCCCAACCTTTTTGGGCCGAGTCACGCTCTCTCAGTCAGCTTCAAGGGCTGGATGGCCATTTTGCCCTGCCTGCACAATGGGGGCAGCCATTTTGTCCCAACAGCTTCAAAGGGGAAGCCATTTTGTTTCTTGAATGCTCTTGGAGGGGTGGGAGCACATGAAATGGTGTCATGGGCCAGATCCTGCCCATGGGCCTTAGGTTGGGAACACCTGATCTGTATCAATGTTAGACTCCTACAACACAGACTGATTCCAAAGCTAAATACTTCTGAAGATATGTTAGCCATTTGTATTAAGAGACACATGGACAGTATCTCATAAATAAGATGCAGTTAGACATGGCAAATTACACAGACACCAATGGGATTCTGGCCACAATCTTTTTTTATTAACAGAAGACAGTGAGATTTATACATAATATAGCTGATCTAAATACAGTGTGTTTGACTGGTAGCGTGACTCTCAAATGACTATTCAAATATAAATGCATAAATGTTTTGAATGAATGGCAGATGGGTAGAAACATCTTAGAATTGACTAGTTCATATAAATCATTCAGCTGGCATGTTTTCAACATTTCTTGCCAGGCTTGCATGTGTTTTGTACAAGTTACCTGATTTTTTTTAAAAAATTATCGGAGGAGATGGAGTCTTGAAAAAACTGTCAAATGAACTTGGTAACTATGCTCTTTTCCCCCCTCCTAGGTGTCCTAGCTTTCTTCTTCTTTACACATAGGATACCAATACTCACACAAGAAGCACCATCACTGAATTATTACTGGGTCCCACTGTTGGTAAGAGGATTACTGATGGTTTTAGAATTTAAAGTTCAGGCATAGTACTGGTGCTAATCACCACAGCAAGTTAATGACAGCATCTCTTAGTATTAAATCTTTCTTCCCCCACCTCCATTGCATTACCCTAAAATGATTTTAAAATGACACTGCCTGCAGTGGCTGAAACTTCCACTGTCTTAATTTCTTGCTAATGCCTTTGGGCCCTGAGACTGAGTTCAGAGGCATTCTGGGGAAATTTAAGTGGCAGGTGATTAAACTGCAGTCCCTGGTCTCCTTTCCCCATTAATGCTGGCCAGCACATACTTGTGTGTTCCAGCTGTACCTGCTTGTGGAACCTGTGTCTGAATTCCCTTGTTGAGAAGGTACCAGGCTAGGACATGGGAGGAGGCTGCATTTGTTTACTTTTAGATGAAAGAGACATTGTTTGCTGCATTTTTAAGGAAATACGATTTCACTCAAAGAAGAGATTAGTAGTCAGGATGACATAGGTGTTACTGGTAATATACAGTAATACTGAAGATGAGAATGGAGTTATCAGAAAAGAAACACATATGATGGGATCACAAGAACCTGTAGGGAGAGCTGGGAGGATTTGTTGAGTTTAATTTAAAGAATTACTCATGTTGGCCTTCTCCAAATTCAGCACCCTTAGATGTCTTAGACTTCCATGCCCACTGTTCCTGGCTAGGGATGATGAGAGTTGTAGTCCAACATATATGGAAGGCCACTGGTTGGGGAGGGCTACTCCATGAAATGTCTATATGATAAGATATAACTAACACTTGTTTTTCACCCTTTTTTTCACAGACTGTAATTATAGGCTCTTACCTAGTTGCACATGGTTTCTTCAGTGTCTATGCAATGTGTGTTGACACACTTTTCCTTTGCTTTTGTAAGTAATTCACTCTTTGTTTCTTTTCCTCCTTTGATAAAATTCAAATAAAGGGCTAGATAGCTCAGTGGTTTAGGTATCTGGCGATGGAGCCAGAGGTTTGGAATTTGTTTCCTCACTTACTGTGCCTCTTGGGGGAAAGAACCTGAGTCAGGTTCGCCTGGTTGAGCAGCATAGAAATTTGAATTATAAATAAATAAAAAATAAACCAGCCTGTGTAACTGTGGGCAAGCTGCACAAATCCAGGCTACCCCCCAAAGAAGGGAATGGTAAACCACTTCTGAGAATTCTTTACCTAGAATATGCTGGAAAGGGTTATATTGATGGTATGCAGTAATTCTTCTTATTAAAGGGCCACCAGCTGAACTTCCTAACAGAATCCATGGGATATGTAGTAGGGAATCATTGCTGCTCCTCTCATGCAATTTGCTGCATTTTAATCCTAATTGCACAGGAGAATATGAAGTGCATTCACACCAAATGTGGCTTCATTAGTTCAGTGAGTGAAATGGAACTGTTCCTCACTGGAATATTCAGCCTTTCTGGAATAACTGTTCTGTATTAAGTATTAACAAGTTGCTTCTGGATGCTTCCCACCTTGATCTTGTTAAGTAGTATTTCACTAAGATGATTGCTATATCTTCCTCTTAATAACACGGCCCACAGCTACAGCGATGGTGGGTGAAATTAAATGTTTTAATATCTGCAACTGTATTCCCCTTTAAAAAAGATGAAAGTGTACCATACATTCATAAGGGGAACATACAGCCTTTATCCAGAACAATTTAAAAAAACTTTTTTAAAAAGAGTAATTCATTAGTTATTGCTTCTAATTAGTTCTAACATGTTGCAAAAATATATTTCAAGATGCAAAAATAAAAACCCTTTAAAAATTTCCACAAAAGCAATATTTTTGGAGTGGTGAGTTTATATTACTCTTTACACTAAAATTTTAATAGTACTAATAGTCACTATGTTATTCAATAAACAGAACATCTTTACACTTTTTCCTGTCTCCCAAAATAACCCATTACGAGTAGTGTCATCACTTGAAATGTATTACTTCAATTTTATATATTGTTCACATGTTAATCTATGAGTTTAATTTGAAATAGGGCATACAAGGGTGTAAAATATCTTACCACCTTAAAAAGAATAATATCATGGAGACTTTCTTTGCCTAACTAGTCTTCATGGGTATATGTTGCCTTCAATATGCCTCTGAATACCAGTTACTGGGGAGTGTAACCAGGATAGTATTTAATCTCTTTTTGACTGCTCTGTAAAGAAAACACTAAACTAGATAGGCCATTGGTATGATCAAATGCAGATCTTCTTGCTTTCTTATAAAAGTACTTCTGCATTCTTATGAAACTATCTTTGAGGGAATGTAAAGTGCTTCCTACTAGCTGGGTAGCTCAGTATTTTAGATATCTGGTAGTAGCGCCAGAGGCTGGGAGTTTAGTTCCCCACTGTTTTTCCTTAGAGGAGAGCCAGCCTTGGGTAACCATGGGCACCTTTGACCTTTCACCTTTGACAATTATGCCTGCTTTAACAGAAATTATGGCACACTTGTCAATTCCAAATTGCATTCCAATGTTTTTACTAAATTCCTTTATACTTTCCGGCAGAGTATTCAATTCAGCTCTTGTCTTTCCAAACAATTTTTGATTGTCCATGTAGAGAAAATGTGAAACCTTCAGTCCTTTCTTAGCCAATTCATATCCACAGTTTGTTCTATTTATAGTTGTTGTCAGCAGTGCCAGTGATAACACAAGCAGCAAAGGTGATAGTGAGTCACGTTGAAAAATTCCACACTTAATTTCAACTTCAGCAAATACTTCTCCACAGGCCATTAACTTTACTTGCCATAACTTCATTGGTGTCTTCAATAATCTTTGAATATTGTTGCTAATTCCAAAAATGTCAAGGCATTTCTCAATCTAGCTGTGTAGAGCAGAATCAAATACCTTCTTACAGTCAATCCACGCCATAAACAAATTTGTTTGCATTTTCTTTGAATTCTTCAAAATCAATTTGTCAATTAACAACTGATCTTTGGTTCCTCTTGAGTTTTTGCAACACCCTTTCTGCTCTTCAGGCAACAAATTGTTGTTTTTTAGATGGCCATATATCTGGCTTGCAATTATGCCTGTGAGTAACTTTTATGTTGTTGGTAGACAAATTATTTGTCTGTAGTTTCCAGGCTCATTTCCCTTTTTGTAATTCTTCTGAATTAGAATTGTCCCTCCAGTTGTTAACAATTTTTCACCTTCTGGTGTTTCCAAAACCTGATTCATCTGGTTTGCCCATCTTGCATTTAAGATTGTTAGCATTTTTAGCCAGAATCCATACAGTTCATCTAAACCAGGAATACTCCAGCTTTTAATCTTCTTTGCCTGTTCGTGTACAGTTTCTTTTGTTATCTAAAAATCTTCAATTTTGGATGCTTTTGCTAGATTTTCAACCTGCTTGACAGAGATAGGCTGGGCCACCGGTACAGGGGGATTCATCCCGGTGTGCCTTCACCTCTGGCACCCTAGAGCAATGGTTTATTCTAAAGTGACTCGCACCGGATGGAGCAAGTGAGGGTGGTGACCAAGTGGGTCCCGGGGGCAGCCTTCTCCCCCATCCCTTGGTTGCCACCCCTTGCCCCCGTCCAGTGCCCTCCCATGGTGCCCAGCACACCTGCTGCTCAATCCCTATTACATTTTCATGATTTTTCTTATTGTTTTCCCACAAGCTTCTCCAAATCTTCAGAGTGCTTTCTTTCTTAGGCTTTTCACTTGTGCTGGCTTCATGGGTCTTGTAAAAATAATTTTGGTTAACTCGAAAGTGTGACTTTTGCTGAAACTGCATTTTTCAATTATCATATCGCTTGATCTTTTCTGCAATAGCCACAGCATTTTATTTCAGCTCTTCAATCATAAATACAATTTCCTTGTTGCTCAAGTCATACATTGTTATCAGAATGCTTTTGATCTTCCTATCTTTTAGATTTCCTTGTCTCAACTTCTGATTACTCAAATCTGATGAAATGTTTTCAATTTTCATCTCTAAGTGAATTTTCCATTTTGGTTTTCCTTTCTTAATCACTTGATTCTTTTAGACTTTCAAACATAATTCTTCAGTAGTATCAAGCTGTTGCATACATTAACTGCTTTGTTCAAGTTAATGTTGGAATAATCTGAACAGCTTCATTCAGTTTCCTCAACATTTTTGCCGAATTTTCCTTATTAACTTCATTCAGTTTTGGCTGTCAAATTCTTGCTACCATTTACATTTGAACCTTAATCTTCTCAGCTAATTCATCACTGACCATTGTTTTTTCAAAATCTTTTCCAGCTGCTATTTCTTGATTTTCCTTCAGTGAAGTAAAGCTTATTAAGATCTGGCCACTGATTGAAGGCAGATGCAGCTGTGTAGCACTGACTGTTTAGAGGTGCTTTTATTATTAGAATTTAACACGATGTGTACATGTATCCACACAAGGCCAGAATAGATATTTCCAAGATATATAGTGCATGCAACTTCTTGTTCCTTAATAAATATTCCAAATTAAGTGGAGTGTCTCTTGTGGATTGCACATCTTGTATCGATCCTTCTGGTGCAGCTCCACTTTATGGATTGATAGTGACCAACACAAGTGGAAATAGGAGTCTTATATCCATCTATATGTGGTATTAGAAATTGAGAGGACCACCATAGAAATTTTAATTCTATCTTTTTTTATATATACCAGTCTAAAATTTAATATACTCTAAACTGAAAATGCAACAACTTAATTTCCATATTCTATCTTCCAAACTCATATTGAATTAATATTGATCCCCTTTTCCCAAGACCACCAAATATGCTACTGTGGGCCATAGATCAGGCCAATGTTCATTCATTTTACACATCTGGTCAAAGGCTAATAAGAACATCTTCCATGTGAACTCCATTCAAATGAATTATATTATTGTCCTTATTAATTATCTCATTCATAACAATGTAGTCTCTTAGTCTCTTTAAGAAGCTTGAATGTATCCTCCCCCAATTTAGTACTTTTCATATGGACTACAGCTTTCAGCATTTATGACAAGTAGCTGCACGTGAGAGCTGTAGTCCAAATATCTAGATACATTGTTTTTACAAATCCTTCATTTCCTTGAGTAACACTTCCAGATATCAGTACAGTCTGACCTCTTGTGGCAAAAATTAAAAATAACCTGAGAAAGAGCTAAGAATGATGCTACCAGCATGCATGAAGCACAATACTGTGTGTTCAGAATTTCATAGTAGTCACTACTCGTCCTCATCGTCTGCAACTCATATCTGAGAATGCATTTTTCCTGGAGCAGGAAAAATGCCATTGGCATAAATTTGTTTAAGGTGGATCCCAGCTTGCCATGAAGTGACCCATACACTATGATCATGGAGTCATCTCCTGCAGCACATATTAAATGAGACGTGCAGGATTTAACACCGGGACTGCAATGGACTGCCACAGCCTTGAGGATATGGACAAGGTGTACTTTCACAGCCAGTCCATCTGGCATGACCTCTTCCACCTCCATAACCATTGGTAATCAGAGTTTCTCTTCTGCTCATTTTGCCATTGGGCCTAATCTGATGGTTTCCAGTGGCATTTCCTCCACTGAGGGGACCATCACTCCACCTAAAGGGGCTCACCAACCTATAGCCATTGGCCCCTTTAGGGAGTCAGATTATTTACTGCCACCCAACACTCAGCATTGAGTCACTGGCTGTACAGTCTACTCCATTACTGTAGTGGAATGTCTGGCCAGACATCACTACTATGTCTGGATGATCAAGAAGCTGAGTACTTAATTGAGAACCTTGGTTTTGGGAACTTTACTACTAAGCACTAGATAATCATTCCACAGAGCCAGTGAGGTGGACAAAGTATTGGACAAGGATGTGGGAGACCTAGCTTTTAATGTTTCCTCAGCCATAGAAACTGACTTGGGGTGGTAATTGTAAACCACAACTTGAATATCACACATAGCTTAAAACCCCCAATAGGGTCCTCCATAAGTCAGAAGCACTTAACACATAATAACAATTGCATTACATGGGCAGAAGCATGGGTCTCCATAGCAGCTTGGCAGTAGCCTATCTTGTATTGATAAGGAAAATTGACATTTGTATTTCTGTGGCACCCTGCAAACCCAAAAGCTCATCTCTGTTGTAACAGGATTTCTGACATGGATTCTTTTTCTCTTTCTGAATCTCTTTCCTTTGTTTTGCCTTTATTTGTCTGCATGGCTGCTTGCTGCTTTGACTTCTCTTGACTACTTCAGGTGAAGACCTGGAAAGAAATGATGGATCTACAGCAAAACCCTACTACATGTCAGCTAGTCTACACCGAATTCTGGGGAAGAAAGAACTGAGTCCTAAAAAGTTAATGGGATAATTTTTGGAAATGACAAAAAGGAATGACAGTTTTTAGAGGGGGTAAAAAAAATCAAGCCAGACACATATAATTTAGATAAGTATAAATGATGCTTTTACCTAATGAGCTACTGGTGTTTGCTTTGTACTATCTAAAATTGAGCAAACAGACATTTAAAGAAGCCTTTTTTAACAGCTGTGAAACAAGGCCACATCATAGTTTTTATAGAGTGCCTATGGAAAAGCATAAATGTGAAGCTTTTTCTATCTTTAGCGCTTAGTGTTTTAATAACTTTTCTAACCTGAGATTTTGCTGTTTGAAATGACATACATTTTGATAACCTTTTTTATAGGTGTATATTTGTAAAGGATATTCAGGCAATTGTTGAAAGCACTACAGTGCATCCTAATTAGCCATAAAGAGATCATGACTATAGATAACCAGCAGGTGGTCCTAAATTTGTAATTATGGTGCTATGGCTGTATTTTTACTGTGCATGCTGTTTGACAGCTATTTAAACTGTGATTAAAACACATTAATGGTTCCCTATGAAGAAGGGCACATGGCTATGTCAGTTGCTTTCACTACAGATACTATAAGCCAGGAATTCTCAACCTGTGGCCCGTGGGCCGAATGCAGCCTGCAGTGCCATTTCATGTGGCCCCCCACTGCTTCCACCACACCTGGAAGTGCCATGTGGTGGAGGAAGGGCAAAATAGCTGTCTGGCCCCCGAAGGTCTCTGAGGGAGCGTGACCTGGCCCCCAGCTTTAAAAGGTTGAAAACTCCTGCTATAAGCCAAGAATGGTGTGATTAGTGTCATACTGATTTCGCTCAGAGGAGGCAGAATGAAAGATTTTCAATTGTTTGAAATAAACCTTTTAAGAAAAAAAGTTGTTAGAGTTGAGAATCTAGGTCAGCCAAGATCCTCTCTCTTCCATGTGATGCCTTGTGAATCTGTAATGTAACTGCAAAATGTTATTATTGGATATCATAATTTAGTCCCATGTGCTGGTTTTCTTTTTATTTTGGATCGCACCACCACCATCCTTCTTCTAGCTCTGTGAGAGAAGTTCTTCTGGAGTTACCAGCCTCAATGTTGGCACTTTCTTCTCAAATACTTCTCGATCCTCTCATCTGCTGCTATTATAGTTAGAGACAGAATTAGATACATAAGGGTGAATTGCTTTTGGATTGCTCCTAAGCTATTTATTCAAACTTTTGATCATTTTTAAGAGAGAGAGAGCAAGAAAGAGAGCGCAAAGTGACAGGGCATTTTGACCAGTCACTAGCTAAAGCAAAAAGAACCCCTGAGTGAAAAAATACCCAGCAACTAATATTAAAATGCAGTGTTCCACATAGTAAGACAGAATACAATGTTGAACCTGGCCCCCACACCATTGTTATCACTTAAAAGAATCAGAAAGGAAAGTGTGCAAACCTTGTAGAAAGCTTTCCTGTTCCACATTTATTCATTTATTTACACATTCTGATCTAAGGATAATAAGAACATCTTCCATGTGAGCCTCATTCAAAATGAATGAGATTATTATCTACAGGAATGTGCTATCTGTGAGATAAATCAAATTCTACACCATCAGTAGCATCAGGCATCCTTACTCTTTCTGTTGCATCTCTCCAAGGCATTGCAGATCTGGTTCAGAGGGAATCCCTGCTTTCCAGAGCAGGTTTTATGACATGTGGGAGAGTCTAGAACAGTGGTTCCCAACCTTTTTTTGGCCATGCTCCACCAAAGCATCTCTAAAATCCTGATGCGTCCCTTGTGACATATAATTCTTACTATTCAAAAAGTGAACTCCTATTCATGTGGAGGAAGCTTAAAAGGCCATTAACTTGGTCCAAACAAGCTTCCAATTGCCCCCCCCCCCAATCAAATTATACCCCATGGGGCTTGTGCCCCATGTTGGCAACCACAGGTCTAGAAGGAGCGAACAGAGATTTGCCCCACCTTTCACTGGTGGAAAGTTAATATTAGATACTTGCTTTTATAGGGATTAAAAATAAATGGAAATATTAAAACAGGCTGGCATTTTTTTAACAGGCAAAAGGTTTGTAGTGAGAGATGACAAAATGGAATGAATAATATAGTTCCTGTAATAATTGATTTCCATTGCCTAAGAGATTTTTCAGATAAACTTGTCCTTTATTTACCCGGGTTATCAAACTAATGGCAGGTCTCAGTGAAATCGTAAACAAATAATTCCAGCTGTTCTCCCCATCCCCCCTGGATCGTGAGAAGCTTTTGAGATTTAAAAAAACTTGCATGGCGTTGTTGGTCTTTAAATTCAAAATTATTGTGAATGCTCTGACTTCCTTACCAGCACACTGCTCCTTTAGTTAGACAATGTGAATAGTCATTTCCTTTCTGTGGCATAAAAAAAGAAACCTGCTTTATGTGGGATCTGGCCCTAAAATAGTTAAAAGTTAGAATTTGAGGTTGTTGTTTTTTTTAAAAAAAAGCTTTTTATATAATCTTAAGTATATTTGCCTGGAAGTAATTTCTGTGAGGCTTATTTCCAGCTGAATATACTGTATTTGCTGGCATATAAGATGCATCAGAGTAGAAGATGCACCCCAATTTAATACACATTTTAAAGGGGAAAATAATTTTCTCCATTTTTTCATGAATTTCCAAAATTAACTCCAGGAGCCAAGGAAAGGGGGGGAGCCTCCTTTGAAGCCCATTTCCCTACCATCCCACCACTAACCAGAGAGAGTGGGGTAGGAGAAAAAAAGCGTTCCCCACCACCCACCAGCAGCTGGGGAGAGTGAGATGTGAGGGGGGGATAGAAGGATCCTTTAAGCCCATTTCACCCCACCCCATCCAACCCCCACTGACCATCAGGAAGTGGGGAGGGCGGATCAGCTGGCCAAGAGAGTTCCTTTGGAAGGCATCCATCACCCAGCTCCTAGCGTATAACACACACTCCATTTTTCTGGTGTATTTTAAGGGGGGAAGTGTGTCTTATACACCAGAAATATGTTATTTTGTATTGGGGTGCTTAAATCAGTGTTACACCTCAAGAGATTTGAAATTTGAAATAAATTATTGACTGTGCATAGAACTGCACACACATTTCTAGGTGTAATGTACTTTGTTACCAGATGAATGCAGTCCTAGCATGACTTCCAGATGAGTTTTGCTCACTGCATGAGGAAAAGAGGAGGGATTTTTTTTTTCCTTGCCAAGAACAGCACAGAGGTTGGCATGGGGTGAAAAATCACCTCTTCTCTTTCTTCAGTGTTTACTTGTGCTGAATCCATTTTGCTTTTGGAAACAGAAAAGTCCCATCCAGTGGTGGGCTCCAAAAAACTTTACTACCACACTGGCCGTGGTGTGGTGGGCATGGCCAGGTGGAAAGCCCTGCATTGGACCTGAATTAGGACTACTTTATTTCAAAACCTGGATGGGTGGGGCCAGCCAGAATTTCTGCTACTGGTTCTGGTGAACTAGCGTGAACCTGCTGATGCCCACCATTGGTCCCATCTATTTGTAAAAGGATCGGGGAGGGGGGGATTTCCAGATCTAAATCATAATATTACTAAAGCCCAGATGATATCACAACAGAAGACATAAAAATGCTATGTAGTTTAAAGGGATTCTACACACATTTTTAAAAATAGGCTTATTGATAATTTACATACTATAGATACCATCCATTGTTATTCCAGCAAAACCTTTCTACATTGTCTTAAAGTCAGCAGCAATTAAAACTAATTGGTCATTACAAGCAGATGGTAATCTGCAAGAAGCAGATTTGCAGTGCCATCAAAAGATGCATTCAGGGCACAGCCAGACAGTGGAAGTTGGAGTTGTTTGGTTCGTGCTTAAAAGGTCCTTATCTTTAATGCACCCTATTTCAGTGGTGGGCATCAGCAGGTTCGCACCAGTTTGCCAGAACAGGTAGCAGAAATTCTGGCTGGCCCCGCCCATCCAAGTTTTGAAATTAGTAGTCCTAATTCAGGTGCAACGCAAAGCTTTCCCCCTGGCCACGCCCACCATACCATGCCCACAGTGTGGTAGTAAAACAATTTTGGAGCCCACCACTACCCTGCTTTATCCCTCACATGAGTAACCCTTTCACACTGATCAACTTTGTTTCTTCTATGAGAAATCTCCAGACAGGTTTTAGATGACTTCTATTTGACCCCCTTCCAATTAATGATAATCCCCTCCCCTCCTTTTCCTGCGGTGATCATTCAGCAGGCGGTCACAACTTTCAGAATTTTCTTGTTAAATAAAATAAATAACATAACAAAACAGCAAGAAATCTACCTAGCATGGTACACATAATGCCACAAATGTATCTCATGTATCTGGAATACTACTGCATGAATAGGAAGATGTATACACACATTTTAAAACAGCAGAGTATGAAAATGCGGCTGTGTATGTGTGCTTTCCATTGTCCTTTCAATGCCTCAAACCATCATAGATATCACAAGGTCAACACCTCAGGTGACACCGCCTACAGCTCCTTTGTGCGAAATAACTACCTGTACAGGACACAGAATGGGACAATTAGGAGTGCTCTGAATCACACACACACACACACACACAAAAGCAACAACCCTGTAGCATACCTGTCAACCCGCGGCTCCAGAAAAACGGGACCTGCACACATCGCTTGTGCGCAGGTCGCTTTCCACGCATGCATGGAAGGGTTTTACCCCTTCCATGCATGCGCGGAAGTGCTACGCCACTTTCGTAGGGGCTGCACAAGTGGCGTAGCGCTTCTGTGCATGCGCAGAAAGCGTTTCCCCCCGCTGCCAAATTACGGGGTTTTGGCAGCGCGGGGCGGATTATGATGTCAATCAACGTCAAATTACGGGGTTTCCCCGGCCAAATCGGGATGGTTGACAGGTATGCCCTGTAGTCGAAGCACTATTAAAAGGAGTAAGACAGATCTAAAAAGGGGCAGGATGGATTGCTCTAAGTCAAAATATGCCTGGATTCCATAATTTGAATAGGCCCAAACACCATAAAAAGTGATCTGAATAGCAAGCTATATGCCCATTTCGATGTTCTCTCACACACCTCAGTAGGGCTCACATGAGCACTGCTATGAGGATGAGCAACACATTGACACTATCTCTGGGAGACATCTTGTGTATGCACATCTCGGGATAATTTATACTGTACATAGGATGAAAATCAATTGTGTTTTTCAATTGAGTCCCCTCCCTTCTAGCCCTTGGATCAATTAATAATTGCTATAGAAGATTCTGGAGCCTTTCAGGGCAGATTAGGTGAGTAAAAGAGATTCCAGCAGGGAAGAGGAAGAAAGTCCAATTGTTTGAATAGCCAGTGGTGTTGGTTTGCATCCAAGGCCATTTAAGCACTGTTCTAGTCCATGTTGTTAACAGTGGAATATCTGCTCCATGTAGATCTTACATGGAAACAAGATCCTCTCCTTTCCTGGGCCAGCAGTATATCCCAATATATGATGTGACAACACAGTATTCCATACCTGCAGAAATGTTTAGCATTAGTATGCAGGGCCATTGGCCAATGTTCTTCAGGGGAACAAGAGCCATTTAGTCGATTGAGCAACTGAGAAAACTGTGAAAATGCAAAGCAATAGCACTGAAATTTGGCAGTCCTTCATTCCTCCTAAATTATTTCAGAGAGTAAATATGATAAACAAAATTCCTGAATATCTTTCTCAGAAATGAATGAACATTAATTAATGTGCAAAATAGGTGAGGTGATAGTTTATTTTTGAAATGCAAAACCTTTGGACTTGATGTGTTCCTTGATCATTGGGCCAAACCCTGCTGTTTATTATAATGTCAGTTTTATGCATAATGTGCTTTAACATAAAGCTAAAGCTTGATGAAATGCACTTCTTTGCTGTAGAGAAGTACTGGACAAATCATTTCATGGTGAGATGATAACCTTTTAAACAGGCTTTGATCCTGCACTCATTCTAGTCAAAGGCAAGGCAAATGTCTTGATTGACAAAGGGCTGATTATATTATTGTGCCAGTGTTTACATTATAATGAATGCCAAAACATCCAGTTTCTACTTAATATATACGAAAGCTTTTGCTGTTGTGCACAAAAGGGCCAGCAGGTGGCAGTATTGCTATCACATTGCATTGGTTTGATTATTTGCTTTCTGCCATTCTTCCCCCCCTAGTGGAAGATTTAGAAACCCACACTGGCTCTACTGCAAGACCTTATTACATGAGTAAATCTCTGTTGAAGATTCTGAACAAGCAGAACATGCAAACCAAGAGACAATAGAAAATGCCCACTGTCCTAATCACACAATCACACTTGGTTCAATGCTTTGTTTCTTCAATACACTGTTAACCGTCAGCTTTTCTTTGTGCATGTTTTATACCAAAGCTACTGTACACGTGAAGCCATCAAAGTTTGTAGCAATATTATTATTTTTAAATTCTTGCAGAAACAAAAACCATAGCAGCATTTTTATACTGAGATTTTTTTCCCCTTCCCCATTTTGTCTTTAATACTTGTGGCTTGAATGTTTGGAAGTGAAAGAGTATTAAAATGTTGGCTGCTTTTTTAAAAACAGATAAAAGTTAAGAAAATATGTGAAATGTTTTACCTGCAGATTTTCATATAGATAAAAGTCAGATTTCAGTGAACAAAGTGTTAAAAAAATTTCAACGAACAAAGTGTGTAAATGTCCTTTTTATGGAATATATAAATGTCTCTTGATTGCATAGAATGTCTTGTCAGTTTCCTAGCTGTGTGCTCTGTAACAAAGTGCCTTACTGGCTGTTGGTATTGATTAGCTTGTGTTTTGAAATTTACAAGTTGTATACGAACCATAATGCCACCATTGGTTGGCATGGTAAGGGAAACTCTCTTTCAGTCTACTTCAAAGGTACAGGTACAAAATTAGTTATCTGTGCTTGTGTGAAGTATTTGCAGTTAGTTCAACTTTTCTATGATACACAATATACAAAAAAAAGTTTGTTGTGATCTATATTTTGCAACCTTGCAACAAAAACTGCAGTAGAGATGGACATTTTTAAAGACATGTAATAATGTTTATGCTTAGTTTTATATCTAATTTATGCCACAAGAAACTCATTATCCACCTTTGCTGACTGTCCTTTTCCAGGAGTGATGTAAGAAAGATGTGCAGGAAGTACTGTGTTTTTCAGGTTCTTTGTTGTACTTCCTCAAACCAGAAGAGCTGGAAGTAGGCTTGCAGACTTCTCAGCCAGCATTTAGCTACAGTTAACAGGAAATAATATTGTCCAGAATCCACCAGATTTCCACCAGAGGACCTCATCCCACTCCAGATGATCAGGCAGGGATCTTTGGTTATTTAAGTCTCCCTTTCCCCATCCTGGGTCTCCCAATGATTTCCCCAAAGCAAAAAGGAGCCCTAGGGAAGCCTCAGGACCTAAAGGGTAGGGGGATAGGAAGCATTTTATTCATTTAAAATAATTTTTAGTTGTGCAAGCTGTTGATGCCATCAGCATCCGCTGTGTAAAGTTATGTGAACAGAATTCAGGCTGATGTTTATCTCTGTGCTGTGGAAAGATCCTCTTGCTTGGCATCAAGCTATTGGTAAAGCTCAGCTGCAAGGATCAGGTGTAACACTGGCATCAATACAGGCAAACTGCCAAGTCGACCCTATCTCTAAGGCTCTCATATCACTGCAATTAAAGAAAATTTTGTTTTTTTTTTCCTTCATAGATGCTTGCAGGATATTTATTTGTCTTCTGCTTCTGCAGGTTTTTTAAAACCATTCTGTAGTTAAAGGAATGAATGTTATATTATCAGTGCCAATGTGAATGTGGAGAGATACAAAATCCAGCTCACTTATCGGTCTGCCAATTACTGCCAGAAACATGTACTGATGTGGACTTGAGTTGGCCAATGACAATGCCAAGAAAGTAGCTTCCTTTACATAGTCCAGGGTTTGATCGGGACACAAAAGAAGATGTGCCAACAAAGCCCTGATAGTACTGGAGGTTTGTGCAAACACAGTGACAGTGGTGGTGCATACACACTCCTAGCAGGAGTCAACAACAGCAGCTATATAGTGGAAGAGTGTTTGTGGGAATGAAAGGTTAGTGCTGACAACAGTGACTGTTTTCAAAGTCTCCAAATTAGTTTCTGCACTATTTGTTTGGTCAGGGAAGAGACATTATCTCAAGTCTTATAATCCATTCCTCAGTGCATTTATTGAATTACAAGTCCCACTGATCTTAATGAAAGCATCTCTAGAATCAGATATTTAGGATAAGTTACTTCTTAGAGAATCACATACATCCTCATCTGGGGATTCTGCAAAGTATACTTCAAATATGATTTTTCAAAGCTCTGATTATGATTAAATGCTAGATTTATTAAGATTGGATGAATGTATTTTGGGACCAGGATTTAATTTTTAGATCCATCTTCTGGGGACTTGCATCTTCACATCCTGATAAGCTAGTCAGAGAGGCTAGGACAACCCATTTTTGTTACAACTGTACACGAGTGAGCCCTTGCTACTTAAATTAGAAAACAAAATGGGAACAAAGAGTAGCATAATAACCTAGTGTAAGGAATGTATTACTTTGATAACACATTTACAATGGATGCTTAATTTTTAAGACACTTTTTAAGATAAGTTATTTTATGAAATGACTTTTAATTTTCTAAACTTTTGATAACATTATTGCTTCCCTTGTAAAACCTTGGTTATTTGGCACTTGCAAAAATAAAACCTTCTTCAGTTTGTGAGCTGCATAATTAATGGTACTAATAGTGGTGGTTAAGGCAGTAAAAGTTCATTTGTAAAAAGTAAAGAAGAAAATGTGTCCATCAGCATTTCAAATACCGTATGTATTCGAAAATTGCATGTTGACAAATGAAAGATGTGTCACTTTCCCTTGAGATCACATTTTGACTTAAAATGTGACCATAGGTTGTTTTCAGGGGGAGAGGGGTTTGGGGCAAATCGAATTAACATGAGCACATGGTGACTGCGCTCTAAAACATTATTTTTTTGCTTCTGCTGTGCAGAAATATTAGGAACATATTGTTGAAAATATCTTTTGAGAACTAAAATGTTTAATATTTAACAGTTTGTTGTTACTTATTGTTTTACAGCTCTTGGGGTTTGCTCTAATAAAGTTTTAGATACAAAATGATACTTTTCTCTCTTTATTATTCTTTAGGTCAGAAGTGTTTTCACAAAAAGAAGAGTTTGTGTTGTGTTACTTCTGTTCAGTAATCCTTGGTTGATTAATCAACGGTTAGAAACTTGCCTTCTGCCAGGCTACAATCATAAAGCAAGGTGGGGCAACCTCTTCATCTCTGACCATGAGGCTAATTTTAAAGCCATTGTGACCAGCTCAGATCTCTGCCAGATAACCTGTCCATTCTTCAGCAGTTGACTAAGTTAGGAGGAAGAGAGACAAAAGAAGGTGGCAGAAAAAAGAGAAAGGGAATAAAGTGACAAAGAGAGATCATAAGGGGGCAGAAAAAGTAAAGGGTGACATATCCTTGTACACTAACAGGCAAAACACTATTGCTTTGGAATGCAGAATAACTAGTATAGTACTGTATCATAGTTCTGGGAAACAGGTATTCCCTGAAAACTGAACTAATTTTAAATTTGAGATTGTTGTTGTTCAGTCGCACAGCCGATTCCAACCCTTTGCGACCCCATGGACCATTTTCCTCCAGGCACCTCTGTCCTCCACCATTCTCCTCAGCCCACCAAGCTCTGTGCCCATTGTGTCCACAATACCATCTATCCATCTCATCTTTGGACGCCCCCTTCTTCTCTTGCCCTCCACCTTTCCCAGCATCAAGGCCTTCTCAGGTGAGACCTACCTTCTCATTTGATGTCCAAAGTACTTTAGCTTCATCTTCACTATTTGTGCCTCCAATGAACAGTCCAGATTGATTTCTTCCAGTATTGACCTATTTGTTCTCTTTGCTGTCCAAGGGACTCTCAGGACTCTCCTCCAACACCAGATCTCAAAGGCATCTATTCTTCTGCGCTCAGCCTTCCTAATGGTCCAGCTCTCACACCCATACATTACCACTGGGAATACCATTGCTTTGACTATGCGAAATTTTTGTTTTCAAGGTGATGTCTCTGCTTTTCACTATATTCCCCAGGTTTCTCATAGCTTGTCTCCCCATAATCAGTCATCTTTTTATTTCATGGCTACAGGCAACTGTAGCCATGAAATAAAAAGACGACTGATTATGGGGAGACAAGCTATGAGAAATTTGAGATAGTGACCAAAGAAAAGTTGGATAATGGCTATGGCTTAGTTGAAAGAAATGCCTCCTTTGAAAAAGCCTTTCTAAAATCTAAACTCAAAATGTATTCTAAAATATATAGGTGTGGTTATACAGTAAAACCCCAACTTACAAATGCCTCAAGTTACATTAAATTCAACTTACATAATGATTTTGTGCTAAAATCATGTCCCGATTTACACGTTTTCCTATGGGTTTGCTTCGAGTTACAGAAAGATTCTTTTTATGCTGGCACAACACTGATCAGGTGCCAGGAACATTTAAATTCATGGGAAATTTTCTCCTCTCTTTTTTGATTTTGAAAGTTCCCTGGTGCTCTCTGTTGCCCTGGGGAGACTTCAGAAACCTCCAGACATGTTGAGAGAGAAGTCTTTAATAGTAAAAAAAAATAATTACCAGCAGACCTGCCAGGATTGGAACTCCTGGCTGTGATCCAGTGGTGGCTTTTTAAATAAAGGCCCCTACCCACCCTGTCCCTAGTCTCTCAAAGGCTTCTCAAGAGTAACGAGGAGTCCTAGGGGGCACAGAATCTAAAAGGAAATGTTAGGAAACTTCTCTTGAGTATAAATAAAACGTTTCCAGTGCCTGATCTGAATTATACCAGCATAAATTAACACAGTTAATCCAGTGCTGAATAAAAGAAATAGTGCATTACTTTTTGCACATAAACTCATACATAAATGTATGCAGAGGTGAAGAATCTATGTGCTGATTCTACAAACTACCTGGAGTAAACTATGGTAAGCATTACAATTTATATCTTTGCTGTAACTGAACAACATATATGTTTGAATTCATTCAAGTAATAAACCATCATTGATGTTGAGCATTTCCAGGCGGTCCTTTGTGGGGTTGTCTAGGATAGCTGATTCTGAAACCACTTATGGATGGGGAAGGGGTGTTTAGCCTGTTCCTCCCTATCTCAACAACACAAAAGACCTTTGTCCATATGGTAAAGTGGCTGATGATGTGAGCAAATTAAACATTTTCCTTGTTTGTACACAAATGGACAAGGAAAGTGGATTTCCCCCCTTCTATCTGCTTGTTTTATGCTGTATCAGATAGGAACATTTTTTTAACAATTCCTTTGTTCCCTGTAGAGCTGATAGAAAAACTGCTCACACCTTCAGTTTCAATTGGTGCTACAGAGAAAACCCAATGAAAAAAATATACTCGCCTTCTTGACTGCAGTGGCTTAGTGGTTAAGATGCTGAACTTGATGACTGAAAGGTCAGCAGTTTGTGACCCGAGTGCTGCATGACAGAGTGAGCTCCCATCTCTGTCCCAGCTCCTGCCAACCTAGCAGTTCGAAAGCTAGAAATTGCAAGTCAATAAACAGGTACCAGTTTGGTGGGAAGGTTAACATCATTCCATGTCTAGTCATACCTGCCACATGTCCAAGGAAACGTCTGCATATGCAGACAGCACTGGCTCTATGGCTGTAAACGGAGATGAGTCGGATACAACTGGTTTTCGAGCAAGGGTGACTCACTGACCTCTTGATGCAGAGCTACAAGGATCAGATAGGAGAAGGAAATTACACTTTCCCCGCTCCTCTGCAAGATTTGATATTGTTAGCCCCTTCAGCAGTCTGGTTGCTGACATCAGAAGCAGCCTTTAATGGCTTGAAGCCACCCATACATGCCACTCTCAGCATCCATAGGCACTGGGAATGGCATATATGGGACTATCCCACCCCCAAAAGCAGAACTTTTGATGAAAGTTGAAAAAGGAGCATGGTGGGGAGGTTTGGGCACATGTGGGCACTAGAGGTGGAAGCAATCCTGAAGAGTTCCAACAAGCAGGCTCTATAACCTGTCTGGACATGCTCTAAGGCAGGGATGCCCAAACCTTTCAAGCTTCGGGCTGGTCATGTGGTTCAGGGGCCCGGACACTACAGCCCAGGGGCCAGGTCTGGACCTTGGGCCATATTTTAGGCACCCTCCTGCTCTAAGGCAAAGAATAAATTTGTACTCTTAAAAGTTCAGTCAAAGGTTGCCTAGAGTCCACAGCCTTTAATGTTCACCCCAAATGGATAGAATTGGTTTTTTTTAAATTAAATCTGGATTTCTTAAAGTACTTCAACATTTATTTATTTATTGTATCATTTGCAGGCCCCTTGGAATATTGATTATTGTGTCTTTGCTCATTTTTGAGACATAACTTATTGCAAACCTGCTTTCTTTCTCTTTAAGGCATGCTCATAAACAGACTTTCTGTGATTGATGTGTTTTATGTATCACATAGTTATCTTAACTTTCCTATTATATTTAAATTTACCATTGGCTCCAGGCCATAGAAATCTTAACCCATCTCCAGATGAATTTTTAAACCAGCGTTCATTCTCTTTCATTTTCTTTTCTTTTTCATTTTGGTTGCTCTTTGCCTCATTGATGTCCCTGATAATTAATTCTAATTCCCGGTTCCTGAATTGGTCGGTTTCTTTCCTGATGCTCAGATCTTCCTAATTATTCTGAACCCCCTCTTTTTTACTTTTGGGGTGGGGTGGGAGGGAAAATATCTAGTCTTGATTTGACATTGGTGGTGGTGTCTTTTGACACCAGATCAGGGATTCTCAACCTGCAGTCCACGGGCTGGATACAGCCCAAGACACCATTTCATGTGCCCCCACCCACCTCTACCACACCTGGAAGTGCCATGTGGTGGAGGAAGGGCAAAATGGCTGTCAAGCCTCCGAAGCTGTCTGAGGAAGCATGACCAGGCCCCTGGCTTTAAAAGGTTGAGAATTCCTGCTGAAGGTGGTGACCCCCAACTCAAACTATTCCCCTAAGTGTACCTCTTGAATGTCTACCATAGGGGTAAATAGAGATTATTCATTTCCTGATCATAGCTTGTTGCACCGAGGGGGGCCTTTCAAAGTAAGGCACAATTACTCAAAGATGATTATGAACATTATCCGCAAGAACAATGCAGCATGAAAGAATGCAACACAAAGCAAAAGAAAACATGCAGTGCTTTTACTTGTCCCTTGCCATGAACTTGACCGAATGCCACCTGTGCATTTGTGGCTGGTTTATAGTAGAAGACTGCTCTGTTTGGGGGTGGGGGGAGAGATCTTTTCCCCAGAGTTGACAGATGGACGGTTTGTGGGGACATGAGAAAGAGAGGGAAGGATTGTTTTATATACTGCGTCACATTGCTGTTTCTGGTTGCCATCACTCGCTGCGCAATCTGACCAAGTCAATTTCCTGCCTCGGATCAATTTTCATGTAATCATATCCCAAAGTCTCACTGCTGTTGGCTTGGCTAGTCTGGGTAGATGATCTATTTTCATTTGCTGCCTGGAATTGTGTTGTGTGTTTTTTTAACTATTATTTTCCATTCGTTTTAAAGAAAGAGAAAAGGGAAATGCGGGGGGGGGGAGAGCATTTAGAAAAACGAACAGCATTTTTTGGTTTCCCCCCCATATGATGTTGTGACTTACCTAACAGTTATTTGAATAAAAAGAACAGCATTCAAGATTCTTAGTTTGGTGGTATTAAATCTCAGGACAACTGAACACTGTACAATAAATTGATTTGGTCAGTCTGGCAAATAGACTTACAACACAGGAAAATGTGAAGAGCTGTAAAGTCATATATTACTTTTCCACTTCATGTTGTTTGATACCTCCATGGTTGGGACTGACTACAGTGAATAATAATTTCTTAAGTTTACTAGACCAGAAATATACAAACATTTGTAACACAGACAGACTAAGTAAGTGACAACCAACTAAATTGGGCTCTTTCAGTGGATAAGAAAATTGGTCTTCAGTACAGAGGTAGAATTCTTGCTGTATTTAGAACAGAATAGGGCAATCTGCAGCTCTTCAGATGTTGTTGGAATGGAACTCCTGCTGTTCCTAATCCTCACTGTTGGTGGGTGATGGGAGTTGTAATTCAACGCATCTGGAGGGCATCACATGAGATATAATTCATGGCTGATGGTAAAATTTCTCAGTCTACTTTTGCATATTTGGACAAAACACAGGCTTTGACAGTTCTTCCCATGGATGCTCTGCTCGTGATCTCACAGCACTGGGCCATATGACAGCAAGTTGGATGTAGTGATGAAAGCCTTGGACTGGGGATAATTAAGCCCACTCTGCTACAAAACTGCTTAGCTTGCCTTGAAGGAATTTGCTTCTTTTTAGCCTACAGTATAATGTACCTCAAAGAGCTGGTAAAAAAATCATAGAGAAGAATCATGTATACTACATCTTAAACTCCTTGGATAATGGGCAGCATCCTAGACAGACCAATGGCTTGGATTAGTAGAAAACATATGTGTGTTTAGATTAAAGCAGTACCTACAGTAGTTGCCTAAGAGACAAACCACTGTCTAACTAAAAGCCATGTGCATATTTGCAAATGTTGAGCTCAGCCCAAATTCTGTTGCAAAGGGCATAACTTCTAGCACCAAATTGCTGTGAGTTAACAAATGTCCTTAAATAATCTCTGTTGCACACCGAGTTGTGTGACTCAGTATGCAATAGGTAATGCATATGGAGAATTCTAAATGTATGCCTATTTGCCACTGAAGGTTTCTGCTTTTGTGTAACTGATGAGAAAACCTTAAAAAAATCACAGCCAGTGGTTCCTATCCAAGCAATCCAGCAGTGATTTTTGTTGATTAAAGTCCTCCTGGCCCCAAGGCTTCCAGAAACGTCTTCAGATCAAAAAGGAGCCCTAGGCCAGTTCAGGTTCCACTAGTGCAAAGTTAACATGGTTTTGTTCAATGGGTTTTAAAGAATACCTTGATTTAGTAGCTGACTAGCAGAGGACCTGGCGTTGCCCGGGGGTACCCTACTCAGTCCAAGGAGAGACCTGGTCCCACCCCCTACCCCAGCTGCCTTACCTTTTTGTCTGCTGTCGTTGCAGCTGTTTTCTCAGCTCGGCCGTGAGGTGCCATCTCAGCCTGACTCTGGCTGTTGCTGGCCTCCCCAGTGACTACAGTCAGTGGGTAGCCATCGCAGCCTGGCCCCTCCATCCTCCCATGGGTTGTGTCAACCAGAAGAGAGGCTACATTTGGGCAGGTGGGCAGAGGACCCATGAGTGGGGGAAGAGGCCTGTGGAAGGTGGCAGCCCGGTACCGTCCTCCGCTCGCCCCCGGCTGTGGGATCTTCCTCCCCCCCGCGGTGTGCCTCAGAAGTGCAGAGGAGCCATGCCACGGTGGCTGCTCGCCAACAGTAGTCGCTGGGGCGGGGATGGCCGTAATGGCCACTGTCTGTACTGGCGGCTAAGCCATGCGCCGCCTGGAATGCCAGGCAGACTTTGGCACATACGTGGAATTTTGCGCATGCGCCACAGCCTGGAACTCCAGGCAGGGTTAGGCACATGCATGGATTCTCATGCATGCACAGTCACCTCTCCAGGTCATTTCTGCTGGCCGCAGGGTGGGCGTTGCAGCCCCTTTTCAGGGGCAAGGACCCCGAGGCGGGCTGCCGGTTACCCATGCCGGCCACCCCAGACGTTGAAGGTAGGCATGCACACAGTTTCCAGTGCAATCGGTGTGGGGGTGTTGCTTTGTATTAGGGAGCCCTGTGATGTCACAGAGCCCCAGATCTGGTCAGCTGGGCATTGGTTGAGCTGTGGCGATGACATCACAATCCCCCTCATTGGCTTTTTCCCCTTTTTCTCCTGTCGATGGGGGCATCCCCTTTGTGGATTGATTTAGGGGGTGTACCCCTCCCCATGGGGCTTGTCACCCCCACAGTGACTGTCTCTTCAGCCCAAGATACATGTGTGCCGAGTTTTAGCACGATCGGTGCAGGGGTGTGGATTTGTAAAAGGAACATACAACGCCGGATGGCTGAAGTCTAAAATGCATTTTCCCATAACTTCATGGTCTTTAAAATGCAACAGTGGCATAGACTTGATAATGAAGAATCGGCATTTCATTTTACATTCAGAATCCAAAATTTTATTAACAATCAAACTTCATTTAACTTTAACAAAATACCACTGACTCTTCCTAGAGATGGAAAAGTTATGTGGACAATATAATTGCAACATAAAACATATGGCATATCATAATATAATACTGTAAGGGGGGCATTATGTCCTTTCAGCCATATCTTGAACATTTTTATGCAGACATACATAACACAGATACAGAAAAGAAAAACAGATGTACTAATCAAATATGCTGTCAAGTGGGGATGGCTCATTGATTATACAAAACCAGTTTTCTGGAAATGTAAAGTTGAAACATACAAAGGATTTGTTAAAAGCTACAATGAAGTACAATAAATTATAATAAAAAAGAGAATATCACAAACTCTAAACTTTATTTCTCAGTGGTCTTAATTCTACATTGTTTTGAGGCCTCTAGAGTGCCTGAACTGGGTCGTGGCCTCTCAATGGTTCCATTTGGTTGATCCTGGAATTATACACATTGTCCTTAGCTAGAAAACAAATCTCATTTTAATTTTATCAGGAAAACTGCCATTTTATTTGAGATTCAATATATGATATAGAAGACTTCTTTCACTGCAGATTTACATTACAATGGTACTTTGTGGGGTACCATGGTCAAAGGCAAGATGTCTACATTTTTTTTTTAGTCTAGTGGAAAATAACAATAGTGCTCAATAACCGGTGCATTACAATTCATTGTTACTGTTCACATTTACTATGAAGAGCATCTTTGTACTGGATGAACTATTCACTTGAAGATCACAGTGGATGGTCATGACTGAACTCCTAAAGAAAAGGCCACATCTCATATTCGTAGAATGCCTCCAGTTCGTCACCTGGATTTACCAGATGCTTCCAGTCCCCAGTATTAGCTAAATACCACACCTCACCCATTTTTCTTCAGTTGCCCTACCCTACCAGGCACTGCCATTAACTCCATGTTCTGAGTCCAGAGCTCCAGGGGTTACCCCAAGGCAGTGTTATGCAAGCACAAGGCAGAAGCAGAAACAGCTACCAAGCAGCCTCTTTCTATGCACAAGTTGTCCTCACCTCACCATGAATTTCTTTATTTATTCATGTCAGAGGCACCATCAACATATAATAGCATACAAAGCTAAAATTAACGTATCTAAAACAAAAAGGAATTAAAAGGACTAGATGATGTCCGCCCAATATCAGGCCACCTCAACAGCATTTCCTCTTGCCAACGTAAGGTCCCCCTCAGTGAACGTTGAGAGGCATCATGTGCATTGTATCATATGGGAGATAGTTTGTACTTCTCTGCATTCACACAGGCTGTCATCTACAGGAATCCCCACTTTCCATATGAGGGACATGAAAGATTGCTACTTCAGCAATCTGGCGTCCCCTGGGAATGGAGATTTATCACTGGCTAATCCTTTCAACCCAGAAGCACCAGAAGTAGAAATGACCATGAATCAGGAGGGTCTTCCTAATCACCTACAGTGGGAAAGGGCATTCAGTAAGGGCTAAGATGAACCTGCTTGAATGACAAATGGGTGAGAACATTAAGATGGAAAGCTGGGTCTGTCTCCTGCCTCATAAGTCTGTATATCCTTAAATCTATCTGTCAAGCTTTCAGTAGTGACTGATGTAAATACATGTACTAGGTTTAATGCTGTGCAGTTTTGAATTATGAGATACACATTTGCACTGATGTTCACTATAAAACTGGAGCATAAATGTTCAGCAGCATACGAAAAATAATTGATTAAGCAATATTGGTCGGCTTTAAAAGGTGAGCTTTAGAGAGGTAGGTTTTATTATAAAACTCCCTGAGAACCAGCTGTTTGAATGGTCATGTATAAAATGAAAGAATGCAGGTAACTGTAGATAAGTTGCAATAGGAGAGAATATGCAGGATATGGCCTTTTTCTTTAGCAGGCTTTCATTCTTTAAATCAGGCAGTCCCGTCCCCAGTTCCCCCTGTCTTCATGCATCAGTGGGTGTGTTGGAGGAGGGGGAGCCCTTGTGGGGTATTTTCAAACCCAGCTCAGAATACTGAAAGTTAGCACTGGTCTTATGGTTATGGTCAGGGTTCTAAATACATGCGACCTCCAAAGAGTACTCCAGTTCTGCCCCATTGGGCAAACCTACTGGAAAACAGAATTCAGAGAATGACATAATAGCAAAATGGAGGATGCATAAAGGGTGGGTGACTCATCTTTTGACTTGTGAGGACCTCACCTATTCCTACATCACTCACTGCAAATATTTCTTTTTAAAAAAAATCTATTTTGTTACTGGGGGGAACCTCCATCAGGCATGAATTTTGCTATGGACAGCTTCTGAACTGTTCTGAATTATTTCTATCTTGGAACACACACACACACACACGCCCGGTATGCCAAACTGAGGAAAAATGCCACCCCCACCGCCAATAGGCACAATGCATCCTTCAGCTTTCATTTGCCCATCTCTGATTTATCAGAAAAGACAAGGGCCAAATGGTGAATTATGATAAAAAAACTGGAAAACCCATTTGAGGCAATAATACACAATGAGTTGACTTGTAATAAACATTATGATGTTACACTTGTGTAAAGTCTGTTTGTTGATAATCCGAACTCTTGTTTGTGGTGTATAAAGTTCATATTATTCCTATGGCTTCAATGAAAATATAATAAATCCAAAATTCACTTCATAAGTTTCAAAGGTAATGAGTTCAAGTTCACTAAATGAGTTCCAAAAGGAAATAAATCCAAAGTTCACTTCTTAAGTTCCAAGGTAATGGGTTCAAAATTCACTCCTTAAGTTCAACAAGATAATAAATCCAAAAATCAAATTCACTTCATAAATTCCAAAAGGTAATACATCCAAAATTCAAAACCTAATATGGTAGATGGTTTTTCAATATAATACCTTCATCAGGAAGATTTCAATATTTCTAGGAAACACCCATGCCATTTAAGGAAAACCATCCCCTACAGTCTCCTGTCACAGGCTAAGAGAAATTCCACCTCACACAGAAGCAGCGGTCGATATAAGAAACAGACTAGTTTCCACGGGTTATCCAATAGACATCATTAACAATGCATACATGAAGGTCTCAGAAACTCCTAGATCAAAGTTTTTCAGCAGAAATCAGAAAACTAAGATAGCAACATTTTCTGGTCTATGGAATATTCGCCTTTGGCGAATAGAATTAAGAAGGCCATTATGAGGCATTGGCACATTGTCTCCGATATACCGGGCTGTGAATCCCGTCCGATGGTCGGTTTTAGACGCACCAGAACTATTGGGAACATGGTTTCTCACAGTGACTGTTTAATCAGATCTCCAACTGTGGAGTTGTTAACTGGACATTACAGATGTCAAAATTGCAGCTACTGCAATTTTACTTGGGATACCAAAGAAATTTCAATACCCCATCTTGGTTTTACACAGAAATTGCGAAGTTTTTCGAACTGTAAAACATTGTTCTGTATTTATCTCTGCTTCTGTCCTTGTGGGCTTGTGTATATGGGCCAGACAATGAGACCTGTCAGGATCAGGATCACTGAACATAGGTCCTGGATCCATCATCAAAATACAATGGCCCCGATGGTCTTGCATTACTTAGAAAAAAATCATGCAGACAACCAGCTAAGGTTTGTAGTAATATAAGTAGTGCGACCTCAAGCCTTTACCAAGATAAATATTCAAAAGGTACTGTTAAAACAAGAAGCCCATTACATACATTTACTCAAATCCGCAACTCCACGAGAGCTCAATCAGGAGATTGACCTTTCTTGTTACTTATAATTCCCACACAAACAAACTTCTGTTCATATTGCACTCAGTAGACAACGAGTTGATAGATTCAAGGGTCCCCTTTAAGATCCATCTCCAAGGGTTTCAGCTCATTCCTTGATCAGGCTCATGTGTTTCTCTTTAATCCTTTTTACCCATATAATATGTTCCTCTCAGTAGAAAGTTTTGACCTCTATAGGCACGATAAAAGTTAGCATTGTGAGGCCACTTTGACGCAATAGGGTAATTTTCAAGAATTGGCTTTGACTATTGTAAGATAATGAAAATACAATCTGTGTTGATTACTAAAGATTTCACTTTTATTGTATCCTAAAAATATTGAAATCTTCCTGATGAAAGTATTATATTGAAAAACCATCTACAGGATTAGGTTTTGAATTTTGGATGTATTACCTTTTGGAATTTATGAAGTGAATTTGATTTTTGGATTTATTATCTTGTTGAATTTAAGAAGTGAATTTTGAACCCATTACCTTGGAATTTAAGAAGTGAATTTTGGATTTATTTCCTTTTGGAACTCATTTAGTGAACTTGAACTCATTACCTTTGGAACTTATGAAGTGAATTTTGGATTTATTATATTTTCATTGGAGCCATAGGAATAATATGAGCTTTATACACTACAAATAAGAGTTTGGACTATCAATAAACAGACTTTACACAAGTATAACAGCATAATTTTTATTACAAGTCAACTCATTGTGTATTATTGCCAGTTTTTTGATCATCTCTGATTTATAGCAACTTGTTGTCTTCCAGATGTTTTTGAGTCTAGCCAGCATGACAACCGGTGATGGGTAGTTGTAATCCAACACATCTGAGGCGCAACAGGCTGAGGAAAACAGATGTACACCAGCAGGCCCTTAATTATATCATATTTGTTAAGCAAGGCACAGATGTTTACATCTTGGCTGCAAATTGCTCTTTGACACCATACACAAAGATTGTGGTATTTTTGAACCACAACCAGGTGTACCTTGGTAATGACAACTATGTGTCACCACCTAATCTTTCTCACACTAGGTCAGACAAAAGGAACTATATAATGAACTCACCAAAAGGTGCCTTCATTTTGGAAGTTTCATGTCTGGACTAGACACATTTAATTCTACAGCAAAGACCATGTTGCTAGAGCCATCCAAAGGTTTACAGGGGGTGGGGGTGGGATGCTTCTATCATACTCGCCAACCAGGCTCTGGCTTGTCCCAACACCACTAACTCGGGAACTGGCCTCAAGACACCTTCCACTCCATCTGCTCTCCCTGTTCGGCTCAGGCAGTTCACCTCGTTCCCAGACCAATGGAATGGTTTCCCAACCCAAAGAGAGAAAGCAAAGCAGGCTTTTGGTAGCATTGCAACAGGGTGCCTTTACTGAGTTAACCCTGGCATGGAAAACCAGTAAAGAAAATGGGGATCTAATGGGAAATGGCAGTGCCTTAAAAAGTGTCGCAGATTCAAAAACTCTGCAATGCCCTCTGGGACTGGTAGTGGCTTCTTCCATTAGATCTTATTCACCCTTATCACAGCTTTCTTATGGGAATTTGGCCTTTGATGTAGTGGCTAGGTTATGGGGAGGAAAGCACAGTCCTGGGAAGCCGAGAGTCCCGAAATCTCTCCCCTCTCTAGCTTTCTTGATTATCGGCTACAGCTGCACAGGCCGAAATAACAAACCGTCCAAGTTGAAAAGTAACAAGGCCTTATCTGAAAAATTCCCCTTCTGCTCCTTCCGGACTGGAAAGAGGCAGAATAACCATTATTAACCAAGAAAATCCTTTTAAAAGTTCATTGTCTGAGAATTGTGCTTCTCTCAGGTAATTGTTCTGAGAACAGACACTTTCTCAGAGGTCAGCTCGACCTGCCGCTTTTAATTGGACAGAGGTTGGCTTCTGCGTACTGTAGCCTTCCAAAATGGATCCGTTTATGCTAAGCAAGGTTAAGCAATTTAACAGAATAAAAACAGATTAATAAAATAGGCACACTAGGCTTTAAGTGAACAATATAAAGAATTAAAAGTTATTCTTCCTTGGCTATGAAATCACGACAGCTTCCTTCCTCTGCCTTCAGCAAAATGACCATCACATATGCAGCTCCAATTACCCTTTTAATGATATGTTGTAAGCTAATGGTTTTTTTTGGCTGACCTGATGACTTGAATTCAAAGACGACAAACATTGGCTATGTAGATTTGATACACGCACTCCTGCTTTTTAAAAGCAACACTCTAATTTGAACCAGAAAATGCAAGCTGACTCTGCTTTCCACACACACCTCTCTTACTCGATGTGGTAACAGAGTTTATTATCTGTAAGAGAGCTGGAACAGGAGGGATCTTGTCCTTATAGGTGCAGTTGCAGAAATAACGTGGTGGTGGTTTGCATGTACAGCTGCTCTTGGAAAGAATGGTATAGGGGGAGGGGAGAAGAGAAAGGGGCTGGCAGGAAGATATTTAGGGTGTGTGTATGTGTGTTTTTAAAACCACAGTGTTGACATATAGTAATGGATATACAAACTAGAAGAAAATTGTGTTAAGAGAAGAGTAAGGGAGGGTCAAGGAAGGAAGCTGGAGAAGCATAGAGTTGCCTTGACACTGTATTTTTTAAAGTACAGGTTATCTTTCGAAAAGAAAATAGATTTCAATTAAAAGAAGACAGTGAGCAGATCTGTAACAGGAGCATTGGCAAAATGGATGCATTCTAGATTTTATCTTCTCCTCTAGCAATTTTATTCTTTCCTTTCCTTTCAGCCAACTTTCCTCCCATGAGCTCAACTCAACGTGCATCTCTTGCCTCCAACATATTTTAACCTTACAAGGTAGGACAGATGGAGAAAAAGTGTCTGATCCAAGGTAACCTGGAGAGTTGCATGGTTCAGTGGAGGACTCAAAATGAGGCTTGTGCAAGACCCAGCCCAGCCCTCCAATCCCTGCACTGCAATGACTCTCCAGGTAAATTGTAAATATACTCCCTGCATGGCCCTTTAGCATCTCCTTTCTCCCACATCTTAAAGAGCCAAACAAACAAAAACGTTAAGAACAAAAAAAAGGCAGAAGAGGCACAGAGTTGATCGTGGCCACGTTGGCTGATGCATTCTGGAGGTTGCGTCCCTCTTCACACACACTAAAAAGAGCCACTTTTGCATTTTCTTGATGAAGGAACCAGAGAGGGGACACAGACAATTTCGCTTCACCCATTTCCTGTGAAGGCTCCCCTCAAAGAACAAAATATGCAACTGTTACATGAGTATCACAGAAACATTTCAAACTCAGTGAGATATCATGGTGGAGTCAATCTGACACTCTTTGGCCTCGGCCAAAAGTAATGTGCCCAACAGCTATTCTTAACATTTTAAAGCAGGGGTTCACAACCTATGGCCCATGGTCCGGATCTGGTACCAAATAATTCAAACCCTGACCTCATTCTAGTCGACCCCACAGCCGCCGGTGGAATCAGATGTGTAAACGCATTTACAAGAGCCATAAATGAGTCTGCGGCCATCGTAAACACATTTACGACAGCTGCAGATGCATTTTATGGCACCAGTCCGGCCAGCTCAGTTGTCTGAGGGGGCGTGGGCCGGCCCATGGCTAAAAAACATTGAGAACCACTGTTTTAAAGCAAGGACTGGCTGCATTGTATTGATTCCATTTCTTACTACAGCTTGTTACTTGCTCTACCAGTTAGGCTGCTTTCTGGCCAAGGCTTCTCTGGGTATTGCATGTGTTGCGTCTGATGAGATCAGCCAGTTTACTCCAGTGCGGTCCCCCACCCCTGCCACCTTATCCAAACAGCAGAGCAGGAGAGTATCCAAGTCAGCAGAGGAAACTCTGTTCAAAATGTCATAAAGCCCCCCAAACATGACTTTGAGCATGTCCAGACTGGAGAATATGGATGCCTGAAAAAGCTTATCTTTACTGCAATCAGTTTTATCTCTCAGGAGGATCACGTGAGCATTCCTCGCATTCACACATTTTTTATTTTCCTGTGTCTTCCAATTGTTCCACCTGATTCCTCCCCATTTGTTTATTGACACTCGCCTTCCTGCTCCCTCTTCTTTTGCAGCCATCGTTTATGGGCCTGCACCCTTCCAATTTTAATGTCACAAGCCACTAGGTACATCACAGGGTTGTTGCTTTGTGTCTCATTCTGAGAAGGGTGGGGGAGCTAAAGGATTATTTAAAGTTATATTTGTGTGCCATCTTCCTCGTGATGTTCATCTGGCTTACATGTGAATACGTTTATCCAGTATATCCACAAGTAAAAAATACAGCAGCAACATTAGTGGAGGACAGCAGTGCCACTTTCCCTCATTTTTTAAATTAAATAAACTGATACAGCAATAGGATGCATCTGCCTAGCCATATGTGCTTTTTTTAATATCTAGAATTGTGATGTCTTTAAATCTTTAAAAAGATGGATGTAGAACAGTGATTCTCAACCTGCATACCATGGGCAGAATGTGCCCCCACCACCACCTCCACCACACCAGGAAGTGCCATGTGGTGGAGGAAGGGCAAAATGGCCATCCGGCCCCCAAAGCTGTCTGACGGAGCGTGACCTGGCGCTCGGATTAAAAAGGTTGAGAACTCCTGATGTAGAAGGTCTTTCTCTGTCATCCATTTTTGTATCTCAACTCACTACATTGCATCACAGGGCTGATGCCTTAGATAACGCCACCCACAGATCCACCTGAAGGCAATGCAGACCTCTGCATGGACTACACAGCAGGATCATCATGAGTGCTGCAAAATAAACAAACAAACAAATAAATATTGAAAATGAAGCCCTATTGTTGTGCCAAGAAAAGGGTGTATCAGATTTTAAAAGGAGGTGGTGGCAGTGAAATTCTCTGAAGAAGAACAATTGTTGACTCCATACCTTTGAGTGAAACCACAGTGTTCCATTTAGTAAGCGAGAGGCCCCATTTGGACATACTATTTGTACATTTTTCTCTGGACTGCTCCATTTCTAGCTTGTAACTGCCAATTATCTTGTTAAAAGGGTCGATCAAGAATGTGTGCTCTGTGGGTTTGAAGGGTTTCAGTCATTGTAAGTGCCATCGCCCAATTTGTGGGGCTTCTGTTGCCCTTCGCACAACAGCTCCCAGCACTCTGTGGGTATTTTTTTCCCCCATGTAGCATTTTTCAGAGCCCTGTGAGAGTTGCTGGAAGGAAGGGAGAGGAAAAAGAAGTCTGCTTAGGCCAGCTCATATGCTCAAGTCTTACGTCTGTGTCAAAGGGCAACCAGCATGTCTCTGGTTTGCTGATTTTCTATCCCGACATCCTGCAAAATAAAGATGGCTACCACTATTTCAATTTTAAAATAAAAGAAATCAGTTTAAAATGGAGTGATAAACAGCCAGAGTCCAACAGCTTAGACTCACTTTGACTGCAGAACAGCTTCCATGCCAAAGGGGGGGGGGGGGGAGATAATAGCTATGCATGCAGTTTTGAGTTATGTATAAAAATGGTTGTGGATCATGTATATGGACACTGGTAGGAGGGAGGAGAGCGTGTGTCCTAGACTGCCTTCCGTATTTTACATGACAACAAAACTCACATGTGTTCTCTTGTCTAAGCAAGCTAAATAAAACAGTGCCTATTTTTTGTCTCATAAAGTATGTTATTAAATACAAATCAGCTTGGCCAGTATGTGCCAAAATGTCAAATTGTTACAATCACTGAAATTCTCTGTCCGAACACATTGGTGTGCACCTGCTTTCACTTGAAGCAGGAGCCACTGTGGGCAGAAGAAAAGAGCAGCTGCCTAGAACGAATCTGGTGATCTCTCCTTTTAAGTAAAAATAATAGTAATCCAGGCAGCAGCATGAGCAACCACTTGAAACTCAACCACATGGTAAGCAAGCCATTTACAGAAGCAGTTCTTGTATGGCTGCAGCAGCATTAACCATACAAATGGCAAAAGCCTTGTTACAGGTTGAGTGAAAGGTTTAAGTCACTGAACCCCATCCCCACCCCCACCGCCACCCCCCAAGACTCAGATATTGGGACCTTCAGGAAAAGCAGTTTTTGCAGCTCAAAACGTTTTGCGGTTGAAGGTGGCACTCTTCCCAAGATGGATTAGCCCTTTTCAAAACCTCAATGCCCTGGGTGGGTGCAGATGTAGAAAAAGCAGTTTTGTACTACATTTCCCAAAATCCTCCAGCCAGCTCAACCACTAGCTGTTCTGGGCCATGCTGCTCTAGTAACTAACACATTCCTGCCTCTTGGTACCATCTGGAGCAGGTAGTTTCATGCTGCTCCACAGCAAGTCCAGCAATGCTAATTCCTTTCACTGCTGTAACAGGGAATGTTTTCTCTAACATAATTCCTTCATCCTCCAGGTGGCTTCATAACCAAAGGTGAACACAGGCACACCTGTTTCAGGACATCTGAGGCAGTGGCAGAAAAGTGCCAAGCACTAATCTGGGTAAATGTGGGTCCCTTTGTTCTAAAACTACACGTAAAGGCAAACATTGTAGAGCAGGGCTTTCCAACATAATCTGACCTGTGGTACCATTTCATTTGCCCCACTCCAAGGGCATTCAATAAACAAAATGGCTATCCCTTTGAAGCTGTTGGGACAAAATGGCCGCCCCCATTGTTCAGGCAGGGCAAAATGGCCATCTGGACCTTGAAGCTGACTGAGAAAGAGTGACCCAGCCCCCAGCTTAAAAAGTTTGGGAACCCCTGTTGTAGAGCTTCTGAAATAATTTCACTTTGCGGGTGGGGGAAGCAAATTGGAAACTAGAGTTGAGGTCTAGCACCATGTTATCAAAACGCTTCCCTCACAAGCTCCTAAGGAGCTTCATGATTTTAAAAAAGGTCATGTTTAAATTTAATTAGAGAGAGAACATGCACAAAATGGGCAAGTGTATGAGGCACATATGTCAATTTAACTGGAAATCTAAATGTATGAGAAGCAGTTCTAAATACTGATAGTGTGTTCCACTTGTGGATGTGAACTTCTGTGGAACACGTTGCAAAGCTGAGCCAAATCCTGAGTGAACTTTAGTGCAACAGCTCTCAAACTGTGGTGTCAGTCTTCACCACAGGAGTTGGGATGAGGCTATAGACCACCCTCCTCCTATACCTCAGGGTTTAAGCCCCTTAAGGCTGACTTTACCAGGAAGTTTGGCTCTGCTTATCATATAAAGCAGCCAAGTTCATGTATGCAAGTCCTCCTCAATCCAACTTCCCACGCTGATGTTATTGTTTCATTCTGGCCACTCTGCAAATCTGGAGGAGCATAATATGAGAGTCACTGCTAATATACCCTATGGGAAACTGTGCTTTTTCTCCCCAGACTACTCAGTTTGCCTAAATTATGACCAAGTGTGACATACATGTAGCAGCAAGTAAGATTAGTTGATGCTGACTTGGCTGGAGACCAGAAGAAACCCTAAATTTAACTATACAGTGAAAGTTACACCATATCCAACTCCTCTAAAGGAAATCAAAATATAGTACAGTACCTCAATTGTTTTTCAATCTACACCTTCATTATTGCATGTTTTTACACAAAGACAAAGTAAAAAAGAAATGGTATGCCACAAGCATGGAACAATTCTAGAAGAGAGGCTAAAGTCTGTGTATTCTTTGCTCTCGAGTCTCCAGCTTCTAAAATATAATTTATTTGCAATACATCAGGCTATTTACACCCAAAGCCAATTATAGCATCTGTAATAATTAAAAGCAGACATGAAATTGGACTAAATTTGTAAACCATTTTCTAGAAATGGGTGGTCTCTATGTATCATCAAAAATATATCCAGGCTTTCATGGGAAAATGTCATTTTTGGTGGATTTGGGGGGGGCACTCTTATCTTTGTTACACATATTTTTACCCCTGAATCATTTGGACTCATTTTGAAGAAGAAAAATTTGTCTAGAACAGTGTTTCTCAACCTTTGGTTTTTGGACTTCAATTCACAGAAGCCTAGTCAGTACATTGGCTGATCAATGCTTTGAGGAATTGACGTAGGCTTCTGGGAACTGAAGTCCAAAAACCAAAGGTTGGAAAACACTGGTTTAGATGTTTCCAACACTTTTCCCCAACACAAGTTTAGTTCTTGAAGGTGAACTCTGAAAGTCAGAATTTACTTAGACAGCAGCATGCAATTGCTTTTTATTCAGCTCAAAATTGCGAGTGCATGGTTTACATACAAGGAGGATAAAGGTAAATTCTACGTATTGATAATTATAGCATGATTTAGGGAGCACAGAGGCAGACAATGCCTTTATGTCCCTGTAATAGGTGCTATTCTCTCTTTACTGTACCACTGACTGATCAATAATTATCCATGCTGTGAAACTACTACTGTAACCATTTAGAACACACATGGGGAATCTAATTTTCAAGGGGGGCAAGTAATCATTCCTGAGCTTTCACTATCTATGGATGGCTCATACTGACATCTCTGAACAAAGAACCAGTTACAGAAGTGTCCTTGTGGCTGGTTCCTAGGTTAAGGAGGCTTTGTTTAGCCCGTGCCTTCTCCTTACTGTAGCACAGTAATAATAATTTCGTGTCAGAAATTATTCTGGGTTGAAATGACTTTTGCAGAAGAAACTCCGCTCAGGGAATGCCCAAATGAAGTACCTTTCATGTCCCCAAAAGCTGGGACAGAGATGGGTGCTCAATCTGTCATGCAGTACCTGGGTCTTGAACTGCCGACTTGCCAGCCTTCCAGCTAACAAGGTAAGCTTCTTAATCACTGAGGCACCGTAGCCCCAATTATTTATTTTTGGTGTAGCACAGTGATCAGATATAACAATATACAATTCCTTTGTGTGCCCCTCACATCTTCCTATTCAGAAGAACCGCAGAAAACAGTAGCTAGGGTGCAAAACCTCAGGACACCCCTTGCCTCCATGATCTTTGTGCCTATCATTAACTAACATATATATTGGCTAACTGAGATGGTTTTTGGGATATTTTTACAAGTACCACATGTTTCTATTCTGGGAGTTCTACCTGACAGTCAGACACTTTAATGTGATTCACATGGGAGAAAGGCCCAATCTGGAAGGTGCTAAGACTAGCTCCACCTAGCTTCCTATGCAGAAAGGAAGATCAGAGTCTGCTCAGGGGCCGGAATGGGAAACTTGGCCTCAGAGTCACCCAATTTAAATCTTTCTCCAGGTTGAGCCACATTTAGATATCTGTAAGATAGAACTAGCTGACTGGATAGCTCTCCAAGTTATGTTTCTGGTTGTGGGACTGAAGGTTGAGGGGGTTCAATTCCCCACTGCACCAATGTGGCCTTGGGCAAGCTTCACTGCCCCTGTCTACCTAGAAAACCCTGGAAAGCATCACCATAAGTCAGAATCTACTTAATGGGATGCAATTATTTTTTAAGGTAGAACTCCCAGAATGAGGGATTCTGGAATTTGTAGCCCCAAAATCCAATCCCTATTGATTGAAATCTTGTTGCCTAGTGCAATAAGTTGCATTAGAGGAGGCCCACTGAGTTACTTGGAATTTGGTAAGTCAACTCCTCCATAGATTCCACTGATTCCACACTCTAATTCTGACTTGCATGTTAAAATAACATCCTCCTTGTATGTAGCCTACTCTAACATGGCTTACTACTCTAGGCAACAGGGCTTCAGCCATCATGTTTTTTAAAAAGCAACATCCTTTACTAGTAAAGAAGTAAATCTATAAAGTAAATATACAATCATCTGTGATTGTCCAGAACCATGTAATTCTCTGGTCCATTAGTTGTCAAACATGGGTAATTACTGCTTCTGAAAAGAAAAGGTGCCATTCTTCAACAGACTAAAATTGTAGTTTTAGGTTGTAACCAATCTGTTTGGTATGATGCAAAAAAGGGGGGGTTCAGAAAGAGCCCCTCCATGCAAAGGTCAGACATATACAGAAACAGGCCTGTTTATGCTCATCTATTATGCATATTTTCTGTTATTAACTTCTGCTTTCTGAAGATATCATTTGCAGAGCTTGTGATTTCCTGTCTTCTCCTTGGATACAGCAGACGGTTCCTTTTTTCTATCCCTAGCATAGCAGGCTAACATAATTGCTTAATTACTTCTGGCAAAAGCTTTACTCTTAATATTGTACCAAACACACGTTGGTTGCAACCTAAAGCCAAAATTTGAGTCTGTTGGAGAATGGCACTTTGTCTTTTCAGAAATATTTTATCTACAGGCACTGAAGATTCTATATACATGACTCACCAGAAGTGAAGGCTATTTTGGAACAGCTCCAAACTTTATCCATAATGTAGGTAACAGCAATCTTCAAGCACATTTAACTTTAGTACTACTATGGCTCTATCATGATCCAGCACCAAGAGACTGATAAATTTTTCAGACATGATGGGAGATATAGGCAATTTGTAGGGTTGCCTGACAGCAGTGATTTTTTATTTTAGCTGTGACGTGGTGAACCCCCCCCCCCCCCCCCGGGTAAGTGGAGGAGTGACTCAAGCACATTTGTGAATACATTGTTATAGTCTACACATGCTACAAAAACTAAACACACAAACAGTTTGACTCTGTGACAAGCTTTAAAGAGATTTTATGATACTAAAGGTTGTGCTGATCCATTTACTAGAATAATAGCTCTAGAATTTATAGTGCAGGATATATAGGCAAGTAAAAAAACACAAGTTGCTAGAAAGAAAGATATTTTTAAATCACTAATAGACTGTTTTGTTTGTAATGTTCATATTTGCTGCTTCAACACCCTTCATAATTAAATGTCAGATGACATAATCACCAGTTCAGAGGAAGCTGCCAAAGTTTTTGACAATTTGGGTAGAGTGCAGTCTTTCCTTATTAGCTAGTAAAGTCGTGCTGCTCTTCATAAACACTCAGAATTACACCATTATCACAATAATGTGTTTACTTGGCATGCTACAACAGAAGGTTTTATTTAGATCATTCGGAGAATACTGGCAAATGTTGTTTTATCAGCTTGTAGACATAAGCTTCAAAGTATAGGCTGCATGTAACTCAAATACAAGTAATACTTTAATAACAATAACTTACAGATACAAACTAATGATGAACTACAATTTCACAAAGAATTGTAAACATTTTGCACAATTGTCAGTTTTGTCTTTGAGGCAAAGTGCTCTTTTGATGATAAATAAATTAACAAATACATAGCTAGAATGGACTACTTCCAGACAATACAAAAAAGGTGATTTTTTTTAATAAGTCTTGTAAACATATTTATGGAGAAAACCATAAAAGTGTCTTGCAGGCCAACTATTACTTACATACCTGGGCAACAAAATTGTCTTCAAAATGCTTTGGATGCTATTTAAGGTTAAATTGACTTTCACTGACAGAGTACAATAGGTGACTCAAGGGTCCCTCTTTAGTCTCATGTCCCTGATATAAATGAATTAGCTGTGACTTATTGGCAGCTGTGTCATTGAATGGGGTAGCAAAGGCTGGAGTCCAAGAGCAGAAGGTGAATGAGCTACAAAAATAGAAAGATTTGCTGGTCAGCCTGATTGAAGTAGAAAAATATTACTTGTGAATAAAAACCCAACTGCATTGCCATGGCTGAGGCACCACCAAGCCACACCCATTTCACAAGCTTGTGCAAGAGTCCATTTCTAACAACAGTGTCTTAGGAACCCTCTTATATATATATATATATATATATGCTGTATTTATTTATCTGCATTTTGTGAAGAAGGCATCCTATCACAGTTGTCCTTGATATCCTATTGACCATCATCCACAAAATATTGAGAGATGTATGTTGGAAAACAAGCCCTTTAAATATATCTGCTTTGGAAGATGAAAACTATTGCAGGCCAGAATTTGTTGTCACTGTTTTGGGGAGAATTAGGACTCCTTCCTTTTGATCTGTCTTACCTGGACATTATCCTTCTCCCCTTTCTTTTTTGTCAGTGTAAAAGCAATGAGAGACACACAGAGAGAAAGTGTGTGTGTGTTGTTGATTTTTTACGTAAGTGATGCACTTTTTGAGCACCACATTCCCATTGCTTTTTTAAAAATGTCAAAAAGGACAGGTATTTTTTTAATGCAACCTTGTGAATAAATGTCACAACTCATTAACTATCTGAGGAAAAGGTTATCCTGGAGAAGAGAACTGATTTATGTATAGATACTTTATCACAATTGCATCTGATGAAGAGGAGCTTGGGTCATGAATGTTCTTTGCCACCAGGCTCTCTCCTGCTTTTTGCTGCAGCAGACAAACATGACTCCACCACGCTCGATATTTCTGCCACAGCTACTGCTCCCATTATTGGCAGATTCAAAACTATGTTTCACTTTACTGTAACATGGGGTGGGCCAATAGTGCACTCTCAGACCTCCTTTAGAAGTGGCTATTTAATCTCTGGAACAGGACTTAGGGCAGTGAACCTTGACATTCTTTGGTACACGCAGCAAACCCATTTGTGTAGATTCACAGGGACCTGGGCTTCTGGGAATTAAAGTTTAAAAACAGCTAGAGTGCCAAGGTTCGCCATCATGGACTTAGAGGGTAAAATCATGTTCAAATGCAGCAAATGACAAAGGGCAGCCTTGAGCCCTTGCTGAGTGTTGGTTATAACGTTTAGGCTACCTATTTTTCTGCCATGTGTTTTGTGGAGGAGAAAGCCACTGAGGAGGACAAAAAAATGGACCCCAAATGCTTTCATGACAGAAGAGCTGGCCAAGAATTGTGCAAAACAACCACCTATTTTCACATTAGGGACTGAATATTGCAACAAACATTAAATGCCTTCATACCCACTAAAGGTGCTACGCACCCAATTGCCCAAGTTTTACTATAAAGAATATATATAGTCATGCATATATAAATATAGTCAAAAGGTTTCTGTTGTAATCAGGGCTAACGTGTTACAACTGAATCCCAGCAAGACTGAGTGGCTGTGGGTTCGGGGTCCTGCACTAGTCTGGGAGCTGCCATCCTTGGTCTTGGATGAGGCTACTCTACCCCAGACAGATCTAGTGCGCAACTTGGGGGTCCTGCTGAATTCAAGACTGCTGCTAGAAGAGCAGGTGGTGGTCGTGGCCAGGAGGGCCTTTGCACAACTCCATGTGATACGCCAGTTGCGCCCGCTCCTGGATAGCGACTCCTTGCTTATGGTCACACATGCTCTGGTCACCTCCAGACTTGACTATTGCAATGCGCTCTACACGGGGCTGTCCTTGAAGACCATTCGGAGGCTGCAGCTGGTCCAGAATGCAGCAGCCCGGGTAGTGATGGGGCATGGGCATTATGCCCATGCCTTGCCCCTGCTCCAGGAGCTGCACTGGTTACCAGTTTGCCTCCAAGTGCAATTCAAGGTGCTGGTTATGACCTTTAAAGCCCTATATGATAGTGGGCCAGGATACCTAAGAGACCGCATCACCCCAATCTCGTTGTTCTGTGCAGGACAATGACAATAAAGACTTATCTATCTATCTAAGAACATCTGTCCATCCAACCAGAGCGGACCAGAGGGGCTCCCTAGTTGTTCCATCATCTAGGGGAGCTCACCTCTCTGGAACAAGAAAAAGGGCTTTTTCCTGTGTCCGCACCGGCCCTTTGGAACCTCCTGCCAGTAGAGCTACAGCTGCAGATGGAGCTGCTGCTATTCAGGAAAGGACTTAAGACCTGGCTGGTGGGGCAGGTGTGGGGCCCTGATGGCAATGTGGCTCCTGCCCATTGGCTTTTTCCATAAGAAGCACCTACTCTTTCCTGCATGGGGTGGGTGGGATTTTAATGGGGATGGGGATTTTAATTGTTTTATTATGTAGGGTCTAAATTATGTAAGCCGCCCTGAGTCGGACTTGCCTGAGGAGGCAGCGAACAAGCCAAAAAAATTAAATTTGAATTAAATTAAATTTGTTAGTGGTAAGGAGGATAAGCATCTTCAGCATGAATTCACTAAAAAGTGTACCCTTGAAGTAAACTGTTCAAGTCTTTCAAGAACTCTTAGGCAACTCAAGTGTACATTAAGCTGTAGTTCTGAAAGCCAGAACTTGGAATTTTTAGTTATTGGGATTAAAACTCTAATAACTCTGCAGTCAAGGATTTTGGGAGCTGTAATCCAAAACAGATAAGCTTCCCCCAGATGAGTTGGGGGGGGGGAGAGAGAGATTAAGGTATGATTGCATAATATGAGGTATCAAACTGTGAGCCAATGTGTGGCAATTTTTTTGTGATATCCTTAGAATTAGGATATCTGGTTGGGAGGTGGTGATGAAGAACAGCTCTTCCATTAAAAAATCCTATGGCCACTCCCAATGCCCATTTCACAAAGTAGGAATGATGAAATCACATGGAAAGAGACAGGTTTATCCAGCTCCTGTCCAAAACTAGCCTCCAAATGTTGGCATGTTTCTCTGTACATGATCCCCTTTTTCTTCACATAGTCCTTATCACCAAAGAAGATGTTGACAAAGCCCCAGAAAAGTGACAACCTCATCGTCACTGGTATACCAATTGAAAATAATAATAAGAATTTTAAACCATGTATTCTGAGGGCAAATTGTATATGTAGAGTTTGTACTTGCCTTCCCAGCTGTTAGCAGCTACTGCTGTCAGCCTCAAACATCTCTTTGCAGGAGAGCGTTTAAAAAGCAACCCCTTGAAAGCCTAGGGTTTCTTGAAGATAGGCTCCTGGAAATAAAATGTGTTGTTTCATGGTGCTCAATCCTGAGCTAAAGAATGCATTTCACATTTTCTTTTCATGTCCATAAAGTAGTTATAGCAAACTACTGTACCTACCATCCATGTAACTATGTAGAGCAGTTAACATTGTCCCATCCTGGGGTACATATGCCGAATATGCCATCTCTTCTAACATGGGCGGAGAAAGCCTGGAAGGCTGGACTGCTGTAACTGGAGTAGTAGATGAGTGGTTGGGACTAACGTGTTTCTTGTGGCGTGCTCTGCAGTTCTGAAACCATACCTGGAGAGTGGGAAGACACAGAACATGTCTATTGGCATGAATTATCAGACCACTGAATTTTAATTTGATTTTCTCATGTGTGAAATAGCAAATAATTAAAGATAACTATAGCTTAAGTATGTGGTCTCTCCCCATATTTTGCATTTTCCTCTGATATTACACAAATATTTGAAAACACATGCACACCCACTTAAGTTAGTAAAACCAATAACCTGAGGAGTTCACTGCATACATTTTTTACTCAATGTAGGTTCATTATTGTTCATTATGCCTCATATTGCTTCTGGCATATGTAAGACTAGCCAAAATCTTCAGTAATATGAATTTTATGGAAGATATTAGCTGTGCATTTGCCTCCTGAAAAAATAACCAGTGTCTTAGGGCTGTTGTAAGATTACAAATGATCTGTCTCTAATTATATATTACGGAGAAAGAAGGAAGCTTTTCATGGAAGTTTTATAAACTGAAGAACTTTGCTCACAATACTTGTGAAGTAACTGCAGTACAGTTACCTGTATCACACGCCTGCTCAAGCCTGTTCTTTCTGCCAGTTTTTGGAGTGTTTGTGCATCTGGATTGTTGTCCTGAGCAAACTGTGCTTGCATTACCTGGAAAATGCAATATTTTTTTTAAAAAAATTATATTTTGACATACCGAGCAGAAACCTGCATAATTATTAAGCTGCAGTTGTGCGCCAACCTCCGTTAGCAATTTTTGAGAGTAGCTTTGCCACATAAAAGGCTTTCCTAACTACCAGACAAAGCTTACGTACTGATTAGATTAGCCCAAGTGTTAGACACATCATGGAAAAGTCAAATCTAGATTTGTCACCATCAAGACGTGATTCAATGCGAAGTTCCCATGGGACAATTTGACCCCCATCCATTTAATATCATAAATACAGCATGTGGAAGTTTCTTCATGTGGTAAGAACTGGCTTTTGTCCTAATAGTGCACTTACATGTCAATAGAAATTTGAAAGTCCATACTCATGTGGTACCTTTATAGGCCAAACAGAAATACACAACAATGTACAGAGGCATGGAAAAAATACAAGATTTCAAGAATATTATCTCTTTCTCAGGCATGCCATTAAAACTAAACAAAAAATGAAATGAAGGAACTTGAAGTATTGGAAAAACAAGTCTGTTCTTTTTGTTTCCATGTTGTTTTAGGATATGATAGAGGTGGCATATTGTGGACAAAGAATCATCTCATTAAACAATAAAGGTTAAATTTACATTTCACAATAACAACAGGGAAAGTTGAAAGCAAGAAAAGAGAAAGACCAAAGAGGAGGTAGACTGAATCAATAAGGGAAGCCACAGCCTTGAGTTTACAAGAGCTGAATGATAACATCTTTTGGTGGCTACTGATTCACAGACTTGTCATAAGTCATAAACAGCTTGCTGGCACATAATAAAAAAAAGATTTCATTCAGGATAGCCAATAGACTCACTAAGAGCTGGAAAGTTGGAAACTTCAGGTTTCCCATCTTACACATTGTAACTTCACATCCTGCCCAGGATAACTCTTTGTATTTTGCTTGATGAAATGATAATATTCCTGAAAGGTTGCACCATTTTTATGCCTCTGAAATTTTTGTGCATCTCTGGGAGTTCAGAATTTGTCCTGTGCTTACTGCTGATGTCAAACTTAGTTAAGAAACAGAAATGGGGAGAGAGACAGTAGAATTAAATTTCTGTACTGTTTGTTGTCTTTTTGTGTGTTTTTATGTAGACATTAAATTAGAACAACAAAATGCTTGTGGTTCAGCAGAAACAAAGACATTTTGGCATAAACCTTTATGGGCCACAATTCAATTAATCAACTGTCTTTAAAATGTACAGTGTGTGAAGTGATGGAGGGCTAAGCCTGTAATGGGAAGGAAGGTAATGAACAGTCCAGTCACACTAGCAATCAGAAGATATTTGAATTTAGACCAGTATTATTTGTGAGGTTAGATGCAATTTAGATCAATGCCCGACTGACCAGGTGATTAGCATGCCATTTAAAACATAGCTTCTCTCTTTTAAGATGCCAGATTGACCTAGCACAGTGATGGCCAACCTTGGCATTCCAGGTGTTCTTGGACTTACTGCTGATCAAGGCTTCTGGGAATAAAAGTCCAAGAACAGCTGGAGTGCCAAGGTTAGCCATCACTGTTCTAGCATGAGCTTGGCTCATTTGACATTTTGCAAATTAGCTTGATGGGGAAAGCACAATGGGCCATAGATAAGCACAGATTTCATTTCTAAGTCTGTGCTTTGAAGGGACCATGAGCCTGGAGACAACGTAAGAGTAGAAAATATGTGTTTTCTCTAACATGGGATTTGCTCCTGAGATGTTCGTCACATTTTTTAGTTTGAAAGAATAAAGATACAACTGCTAATTCCAAACAAAAATAGTTCTGATACTCCTTGCCCAATTAAATAATTTTTTTGTATACTGTACTAACCACTCCATTGAAGTTCTACTGTGTTTACTATCTCACTAACGTTCTAATTTCTTGCAATGGCAACTATTTTTTTCAGTATTCAATCATCATTCTCAAAGAGTGACTTTAAAAAAATAATCAAACTAAGGATCATAGATTTCTCAATTAATTTAGGTTGAAAAGCTATCAAAATTTTGACACAATCTCATAGCTAATTGGGTAATAACTTGGGCCATTACAGAATAATGTTTTGGGGAAATTTCACCTGAAATGCCCTTTATTTTGTAATAAAAACTGAAGAAATGTAAATATTTTGTTTTCTCAAAATCAGCTTTGGATTCATAATAGTTTGAAAGAGGCTAACTGAAGATTAACTGCACCTCTACATTCTAAAAGACAGGCCTTATCTAGCATGCCTGCTAAACATGCACCTGGATTGGGGGGGGGAAGGGGGGGAGAATTGGAGTGATGTTGCGGGAGGAAATCCTCACCATCCTCTAACAGAGTGATACACCCTTTGGTGTGCTCCTCCTTTCTGAACATGAACTCATCCTTTCCGTGTAATTGAACACTTCCCCTGATTGTCACCGAACTGTCTGGGGAAGTAAAATAATTTTGTAGATGATCAGGAGGAGTGTTCAGTTTCAGTCAAAATTCCTTCTGGCAACTGACACTGGAAACAGTTTTGACATCTGTGTGATTCCCATATATGCTGTTCCCAGCAACCAAAGGTACCAGGAATGTTATATATGAGTGTGTGCTGAAAAAGTAGAAACCTAATAGGGACTCAAAAGGCACATGTTGTGGGTAGATAACTGGGACCACTCCTGTGTCCAACATGTGTAGCCCAGGTCATCCCAGAGAGAAGACTAAATTTTGGGTTGGACAATCCCTTTGTGGGGAAATGAGAACATCTTTCTTGTGCCCTTGGAATGTCCTATTTGCAGATATTTTGGGAGAATCTAAGCCAGGGGTGCCCAAACTACAGCCCCTGGGCTGTATCTGGCCCCCATTCCCAATTCATCTGGCCCACGCCACCCTCATCGCTCCTGGAAGCAGAAGTAAAATGTGTCCATATGGGCGTGTTTTACTTCTGCTTCCTGGAGCAACGAGGGAGGTGCAGGCTGGATGAATTGGCATCAGGGGCCGGATCTGGCCCTTGGGCTGTAGATTGGGCACCCCTGGTTTAAGCAGAGAATGTGGCAGCCTAAAACCTATCTCATCCTGTTGCAAAACAGATTGCAAGGTGTGTTTTACTTCTGCTTATGGTGGGAGGAACCACGGGACCAGCCCACTGAACTACATGACTGGCCCATGGCCAAAAAAGTTTGGGCACCCCTGATCTACGCCATTGTTTCCCAACCTTTGGTTTTTGGACTTTAATTCCCCAAAGTACTGATCAGCCAAGTACTTAAGCTTCTGGGAATAAGTGTGCCTCACATCAGGAACCACTGATCTAGCTGATAATGTTTGTGGTGATTTATTAACTTCAGACAATTCCCTGCCAAAATGTATGCCATTTGCATTATGTCACTACAAAATCAGTTAAATTTTGGGCATTGTTTTATATATTTTATATTTTCAAGGTGTTACTGCACAAGTAACATTATATATTCTAATATGGGTTAGAATCTACTTTTGACAAATTAACCTGTTTTTGTTTTGCAATTGGACAGCTGCTTGCCTTTTAAATATTTAGACTCCAGTACTATATCCATTTATCTAGGTGTAATTGCAGAGCTGGAAGGGACCTTAATAGAAAACCATCTTACTATATTGGAACAGTCTAATGTGTTAAGATAGTGTTCAATGCAGCCCTACTTTCTATGTCTACTTTCTGTAACATGCTCCTAGAAATGCTTTTCTCCAAAAGGAGATGTTTTCCACAAACGGGAAAGTCATGAATTTTAATGTTGTATATGGGGGTAGGAATGGGATCAAAATCTGCTGGTAGCTATTCCACTGATAGAATAACCTCTATTAGATCTTGACTTGGAGTTTTAAAAATGCACGAACTTTGCAAAATGTTGGTTTATTGTTTTGATAGTACCCTGGCCTTCCACATGTTTTATAATACCACTCACTCCCAACACCTTATCGTTGGCTATCCTGGTTGGGGCTGGTCTTAAACTTTTGGAAGGCTAAAGCTTCTTTATATCTTAAGGAAATCTCCCTAATCTTCCATTAAGTTCACATACAGAGGTCCTCCTCTGACAGGAGCTACCAAGGTCTTAGAAAATGAATTTGCTAATTGCTTTTAAAATGTGAAACATTTTAGAAAATAAAGCTAAAGGTCACCCTTGCTCAAAATCCACTCTAGGGGGTAGTGCTCATGGTCATGTGGCAGGCATGACTAGATGCTGGGGCACACAGAACACTGTTACCTTTCCTGCTGAAGCAGTACCTATTTATTTACTTGCAATTTCTTGCTTTCAAACTGCTAGGTTGGCAGGATCTGGGACAGACAACAGGAGCTCACTCTGTCACACAGCACTTGAACTGCTGAGCTGCCAACTTTCCAGTCATTAAGCTCAACGTCTTAACCACTAAGTCACTGCGGCCCATCTAAAAAAATTGATTTGCCCAAAATAATGCTAAGCTCGCAAGTCAGATAGTCAATGCTAAGGAAAATGTGTACAATTAAATGAGTTGCTCAGGTGTAAAAAGAAGACCAGTGGCACCTCCAGCTTCTGCAGGTAATTGCAAGAACTAATTAAAACCGGAAGATGGAAATGCACACTGGCTAAAATGTAGTAATAAGAAATCTCTTATCTACTACAGAATAAAACAAAAAAGTGAACACAAAGCCAAAACCATGGGGATAGAAAAATAAATACTTCTTTGTATTTATTAGGGGGGGGGAGATTCTGGAGGAACACTAGCATGTGTGATACTCTTCTGAACATAATGCCTTGCAGCCAAGTAACCTCACCGTCACTGCAGCTCCAATGTATGCCAATTTGAACATGGCATTCTGCTTGCTCTGAAGTCAGAAGTTAAATTGCCACTTGCTGTGGCATCTATGCTGAAATTTAAGACACAAAAAAGCTAAATATTTGCTGTAAAGCTATACTCCGAACATTTACTAATGTTTCTCTTCACATTACATAGGTCTGAAACTATTTAGAGTCTCCTATTGTAATTACGTGTAGTGATGTAAATGCCTCACTTAATGAATTTCATCAAGTAGTCAAAACAGATCACCATTTACATTTCCACTCTTTAGAATTACTGGTTGCCTTCAGGGAAATAGAAAAGCAGAACAGTAAGTATTTCATATGAAGCGGCTAAAGCTTAGAAGCATATCCCAGGAACATGCTGTGTTTTGATACCAAGAAAAATAGTCTGCAGCAGAAAGAATTGTTTCTTCATATCCAGGTAGTTCTAACAGAGTTTTCCAATTACCCACAGCATAAATTTACTACGTTCTCCCCTTCTTTTCCCCCATAAACACCACACAGCTGTCTTTGATTACAAGCAATCGGCCAAGCCAGGGCTCTACCTGCAGCTGATCTGCCGTGAAACTGGTCCGAGCTCTTTTTGCCGGTTTTGGATGATTAACATCTTGTTCTGTTAATAACGCACCTTCTACACTAATACCATTCCCTGAAATTAAAAAGAAGACAACCAAGTCCAAATATTGCTAGCATTGATATTAGTAGCGAGTTACAAAGTTTGCATTAAAACCTATGAACAGCACTTTGAGTTTAAAATTTTGTTAAGTAAATTATGCCACAAAATTATGACATTATTAGTTGTGCTCCTTCTGAAGGTTTCATGTGTTGTTGTTGTTTTCAAACAAAAATTTCGATTCCCACTCTGGAAGTCCTCAGAGTTCTTATGGAATCTGTTTCATTGTTGGGAAGCTGTTAGGGGGCAGTAGGGTGGGAATTGAAGGTGGGGTCTTTACCAGTGGTGGCATTTTTCAGTAAATAAAGTTGCATTTGTATTGGTAGTATGGTATTTTATAATTAAAGACTCTCCATGTACCATAACCTCTAATGGCTTCCCAATGATGAAGGGATTCCCATGGAGTCTCAGGACCTTTGCTAGGCAGAGGGTGGGTGGAAATGTTTTATTTGGGGGGAGGGATAATCTCAGCAGATGATGCCACCAGCCTTACACAGTGTAAATTATGAAACATGATTTCATCTGAAATATACTTCAGTATAAAAATATCCCTTGACACCTGAAGGGGTAAAAGGGGAAGCAAAGAAGAAAAATAGAAATATCAGCTTTTCCATATCTTGAAAATGATATTAATCTGGAATTTGAGTGTTCCCATCCAAAGCTTCACATCTCTGGGTAGAATCTGGTTTTCCCTAATTTAAGCGGTGTTTAAATTCAGTGTCCAGAGTGCAAGCACAGCATTTTAATAGGGGGACTCAATAAGCTACCAGATATGAGAATGGTAAATGTTGAAAGCCACTTTTATTTGTAGTTAAATAAATAGTGATAAATGTAACATTTGCATCATTTTTGTACAATCCAACCTGCACGTGTGGTTTTTCTCAAGGACTGAATTCAAATAACCAATGCTAAAGCCCCCAATGATAAATGCTAGCTTTTGCCATTGCTTTGAAACTATATAGAACTAGATTGATTGAGAGAGATATACATAGAAATGACTCAGACTACCATGTTCTAAAACAGTTGTAATTACTGATTAATGAAACAATAGCAATAGGCCATAAGTGATTCTTCTCTGCCCCACAGAAAAGTTTGTTGTACTAAACAGAATGCAAACAAAAATATAATTACAGTATTACACATTAACACGAGGAAGTGGCAATCTGAAGTGCTCTGTTGGTCAAGAATAATTGTCCAATGCTGTGCTAAACAGAAATGAAGGCAAGTTAAACTTCTTAGCAGACAAGCGAAAATTGTAGATGACCATCTGCTCATGAGTTTTGATATGGGGTGGGTGGCCATGTAGTAACTACAGAAGAACTCAACCTGTTAACTGGTTTCTTATAAATCTTTCCAAGATTTGTCTCAACATAGGGGATAGGGGATGCAACCAGGAAGAAGAACCTAACAACAAAATGAGGATTTACCATTTTCAACCTCTCTTTTCAGATTATCCAACATGCAGTCATAATGTACCCTACAAAGGACTTTTTCTTCAACCAAAGCAAATTCTTCTCCTGTGGAAAGCTGCCTTTTGCAAGAGAAGCAGGCAAAGCATGCCAGGTGATACACGTTCCCCTTGGCTCTTCGGACCCAGTCAGTAGAGTGGATGTGCCTGCCGCAGCGAGAGCAACGGGTTCCGTACCGTCTATAGCAACAAAAACAAAAAAGGTGGGATACATTATGGAAAGCACTCAGATGAATCGCCACTTGGACCATGTAAGGTGGTTTTATTTTGTAGACTAAATTTACCTATGGTAAAGTCTACCCATACTACTGAAATCTGGGATTTGCAATGCTTAATTTCGATTGATATTAACTAAAAAAGAGAGAGAGGGGAAATATTGCTTTTGTGGTTTTAAACATGACAACTCCTTATGCCTCCAAAAGATTCTCAAGAGAGTTCCAAGAGACAGCACATAAGGAGAGGAATGTTGCTTTGAGGCAAATTATCCCTTAAAGCCTAGTTAAGTCACATATATGATGTTAACAGTGGACCTTTAAAAACACATATATAGCAACTACAGTGGTACCTCATACAATGATTTTAATCCATTCCACAGGGCTCGTGGTTGTACAAAACAATTGCTATACAATGCATGCATCGTATAGTGATTTCCCCTATGGGATGCATCGCACAATGATTTTTTTTGCTAAGTGGTTTTTCCCATTGAAAAATTGTTGTATGGTTTTTTTTTCCTTAGGGAAAATTGTTATGCAGGATGCAATTTCCCCCCAAAACCTAATTGTTATATGATTTCGTTGCTATATGGGGCGATTGTTGTATGAGGTTCCACAGTACTAACAATTTTAGGGTTCTGCTCTTCCCATCCTATGTCAGAACACATCACATGATTAGACAAACAATATCTAATATTACAAAACACCAAGTAATAAAAAGTAGATCATAATGAGTATAAAAAGTATGAGTGCTAATTTGATTACAGAAGAAAACACTATAATTCAGCTTGAACAGAAAAAAAGAAAGAAAAAAAGAACAGCTAGCTAACCTCAGTAAATCCCAACAGTCTAGTCTTAAATAGCCAAAAAGGAAGGTATGTTGTTGGTTAAAAAGATTTCTCATGGAAAGGAATTTTAAAGACAAACGACATACCTGTATCGGTTTAGAGATAGTGATAAAAATTTTTTTGGCAATTTAAGTTTCAGGCACACCTCATCCACATTGGGACTGCAGTAATGACAAAGAATGAGAACCTCTCACCCTCCACATTGAATCCAAAACCCAAACAGATATTCTATGTTTACTTTGAGTAGGGGGAAAGATAGTTACCCAGATGGCTTTAAATTAACAAGCTGTTTGTGTCTAACAAATAGAATAGCTGAAAAGGCCTTGTTGCCAAGTTCCTGTTTACATCATACATAGTACAAAGCCTTAACAAGCCACTTTTTGAGCTCAGACAATGGAGTATATATGAGTAGGTATTCCTTTAGGGTCCAGATTAGATTAACTGTACTCATGCCCCATCAAAAACAACATTGAAAGTTGGGCACTAATTTAAATCCTACTGAAATCAATGGCTTTTAAAATTGTTATGATTCTGTTCACAGTCTGAGTTTGATCCCAATAGGCTCAAGGTTAGCTGATCCTTCCATCCTTCTGAGGTCAACAAAATGAGTACACAGCACGTAGGGGCAAAATGCTAATTATCTTATGAATAACCCAGGGAGTACTCTAAATGTATGGACAGTTTATCATCATCATAATCATCATGGGTTTTTATTGCTTTGATATCTTAATATTTTTGTGATGACAAAAATATAAACTAATCCAGATAAATCAAGCATAGCTGGCAAGAAAAAGATGAAAGACTGAAAGCAAACATCTCTTGATATTTAGAATCTATTCTTACATTTGTTAACATCAAAACAAGCCAAAAATGTTGAGATATTTTGCATGCTAACAAAGCGCACTAGAATGTCTGTCTCACAAGGCCACAAGTAATGTAAATGAGAGGCCAAGCAAAGTTTTGATGATCTGGGTAGATATCTCACAGTTTCTCATGTTTGTTGGCTTCACTAATAGTATTTAGCCAATTATTAGCACAAAAACAATTTCAGAATTCTTTATTCAAAATGTTCAACAGACTCATTAGGCCTTAGTTAGATGGAAGACTACTGTAATAGTTTATTCCAGCAATAAGGTATTTACATCTTCTAGTTGAATATGTTTTTGTGCACTGAAGTCATTGTAGCCATAATTTACAACCTATTAATTATACTTTAATGAAGAAGGAACTAATTCTGGAGGGTAGATTCAAAAAGCAAAATGATAATGAATCTCTGTAGCAAATATTTCATAAAATTAAGCACAATCAGTATCCTGTTTGTGCTGGTGTAATGTAAAGTTAACACTGGCATAAATATACTTGGCTTTACACCCAGCAACACTATATAATCGGGTAGTCATGCATTCCCAACACAACTAACTGTGCAATATGCCAGTGGAAGTGTTTTGGGGATAGCACTTCTACCTTGTCCCGAGTACAATTATCATGCATGTAACCTCAAATTGCATATGCATAGCTGTGCAATAGGATTTTGTCCATTGTTTTAAAAAGTAACCATAGGTAATAATTTCCATCCAATTTTATTTTTCCCTAATAAAGTACAGTTTTCTTTTTAAATTGACACTGGAGTGGGAATGTTCGGAAGCATTAGGAACTGATTTTCTGCCCCAGGACCATCTCAGGCCACATGCAAAATCCCAAATGTCATAATGAAACTGCAAGTGGCTAGAAATCCACTTCATACTTTGAAAAATAGATATTTTGAGATGCTAAATGAGGCAGAGTGGTCCTGTGACCTATTTAAAAGATAAAACACCACTCAAGGAGATGCGGCTCACATTTCTTTTAACTGAAAACAAGTGGAGCCAGTAAAAACAGTCTTGGGGGAGCTGTGTGATGATTACTGATTTACACCAATTTACATCTCTACAAGAGTAGTAAAAAAATTAATGGATCTGTGGACATGAAACATTGCACTGATATCAGTGAGGGAATTAAAGCAATCTCATACTCAGTTTCCTGGGAATGTGTGGATTTACTTCTCTGGAGAGACATGGGGGATTGTACTGTAATGCACCCAGACAATTTCTACTGCAATCAACTGATCAGTTTTTGCTTTCTTATAGTATGACCTAGCCAACAATCACAGTGTGGTATACAAGCTTTGACTTACACAATTATTCAACTAGAGAGAAAAAAAGAATAAGATGAGAACAAAATGTTTAGGAGCAGCACATTCTTTATAGCCAACTATAAAGATAGCTGTCAGATGAAGAAATTAAACTTCTTCATTTACCAGCAAGGTAGTTCACATTGTGACAAATCATAATTTTATTTTTCCTGTTTCATAAACCATAAAATTCCCAGGCACTATGGGAAAGCTTAAAAGAGAAAATATGCATTTGAAACAAGGCATATTTTACTTATCAAGCAGCTGAAAATGCATACCAGATTCCCAAGATTGCTTACTATTTACAATACATGTTATTACTTTGCCTTTTGGCATAGTCATTGTATTATGTGTTGGACAGCAAAGCATAGATCAATCTGGTGCATTTCCATATGCAATAAAAGGGAAGAAATCCTGGATTATTCTCGAAAATCCAGCAGTATCTCTTAAAGCTCCCAAAACTGGAAATGATAAAAATTACACAGAAATGTTGTCCTCAAGCTACCTATAGACACAGGCAATCAAGATTATTATATATTCATTGGATCCCAGCAAGTGAGAGCTAGGAGTCAGGTGGAAAAAAATATAACCGCTTGCAGCTTCCTTCCCTGATTTCTAAGTAAAGTTGGAAGCTAGTTATTTTGGAAGAGCAACTCATATTCCTTCCTGTGTGATCTTTTAAAATGCAAAAGACATCTCACAGTTGAAAAGACAATTGGGATGACAAAATACAGAGAAGCAAGCAGAGCTTACTTAGCTATGCTCAAAATGGTACAGCAAAGAAGGTCCAGAGAACTTATGTTCCATCACATATCTCAGGCTCTACCTCCTAATAGACCTAGTCAGTTGTGAGTGATGACATGAATTATAGCTCAGTAACCTTTGAAGGAGCTGTCTGGATAGCCCAGAGATTTATGTATCTAGTTGCAGAGCCAGAGGCTGGGAATTAGGTTCCTTACTCTGCTTCCTAGGAGAAAAGCCAGCTTGTGTGGCCTTTGGCCAGCACACCACACACCCCCACCCAAGAAGAAGAAAACACTAAACTACTTCAAGGATTCTCTACCTGGGAAACCTAGAAAAGGGTTGCCATTAGTGAAAAATGACTTGAAAGCACATGATTATTATTAACATCTGAAGGGTCTGTCACTATCCCAAAGAATCTTTCTGTTCTTTATTTAGCAGCATGAGCACCACACATTCCTGCTCCAGAAAGCTACCAGATCAAAAACAACACAACACAGCACAAAGCAAAACCAAAACAACCAAAACAAAATAAGAAAACCCACAACTAAGTGCCGCTGATCTATAAAGTTATATGGAAACAGAAAGGCTGAGTAACATGACAGAATGAAGAATTGAGTTCACAAAGTACACATACAAATGACTTGTCAAATAGACATCCCAATACTAAAAATCTCAGTATGGATCTCTATTGAATTTCTTTCAATGGACAAGTAATCCAATTCACACAAGTATATAATTAAAAGTGATGCAATAAGTATTGATGATCTCTACTGAGGATGTTCATACAGCAATGTACAGAGCTAACATGTAACACGTCTAGGTTGAAATTGTCAGAATACTAGAAATATTAAAATATATTGAAGATGTATACCTGAAATAGTCTAGTTTGCAGAAAATGTCTTTGTCTTTGATATAACAGCTGGTGTGCCTTCCTAAAGAGGTCCTGCAGACACTGCAAGAGAGACAACGCACATGCCAGCACAAATCATTTACCTAAGGAGAAAAGACATTATTTTAGTTCACTTTGCAAAGAGAACTTTAAGTAAAACTTAAAATGAACACAAAGAATTCTGACACTCAACATGTTTTACAGGGAAGCAAAGACAGGATTTAATGCTACACTAACAATGCTGCACACACACACACACACACAAGAGGCACACAATTAACTGGTAGTTCTCTGCCAATATCCCACCACAAGACATGGGTTGTACAGAAACGCCATTCAATTCACTGTTTGCAAAAACAATATGTTTGCAGAACTCTTGAATCAGTTTCTCTCTTCAGGGAGCCAGTGTCTGTTTTGACTGATCAGAAAAATACAATATCTTCCCCAAGTTCCCCACCCCCTTTCACCCCTCCCATCTGAAGACACAGCTATTCAGAAAGTTAGGACATGGAATATCATCTCAAAATCTCATTGAATAAATAAACTAGGAAGTTATTGCTGCTTCTGAGAGTCATTTCTTTTCATGCAAAGAAATCACACATGCAGCTCTCTGGTCTGGGCAGAACTATGCTAGTCTGATGCAGATAAGGAGATGACACAGCACACCAGCTTCTTGTGCTATTTTCAGTGCAATCTTATATGAATGAACAAGGCAAAAACTAGTTGTAAATTTGAATACAGGAAGTTCTCGTTGTTGGTATTCTATAACCAATCAGTGTAAGCTTTATTAGTCATGAGAACAGGCAACACAGTATATATGACAATGAAACAGCTTGGTCTAGTAAAGATTGACACAATGTAACTGAACTGTACCAAAGGTGGGTTTCTACCATGAAGCTAGCAATTAAGTAGGTAAGAAAATAATGTCAGCTGCTTGTTTATGCAAAACTTGCTATGGATTATTCAGTTTAGCTACCCTAAATGGTAAGCAAATGAACCATCTCTATCTTCATGCCAGCCAGAATTATTTTTAGAGATTTTCATATAGAAAAATGGATTTTACTTGACAAATTTTAATGAGGATCTTCATTACATTGTTAAGATATACAGTGGTACCTCACTTAATGAGCATAATGTGTTCCATGGGATTGCTCTTTAAGCGAGTTTGCTCTTTAAGCAAAACACCATTGTAAGTGACCAATTGTGACTTCTGGCAGGGGGGATTGCGAACCCCGATTTAGTTGTTAAGCGAGTTTTTGGTTGGTTTTAGTTGTTAAGCGAGGCGACCATTCAGAGAAAATTCTGCTCTTTAAGCGAGTTAGTCTCTAATCGAGGCACTCTTTATGTGAGGTTTTACTGTATAGTGGGTTTGTGGGGCCAAACCTTATGGGTACAAAGCTTCTAAACAGGCTAGAAAATGGGCTGGCTACTACTATTTAAGAAAACAAGTTGCAAATTCTTAGCTTCAACAGAGCCTCATTTAGTTCTTAGTTTACAACACAAGATTCAAAGCCTGTTGAGAGGCAAACCATATTTATATGGCTTCTTAAGTAATGCTGACAGTCACATGGCAAGCTGTTAATTACTGGTCTATTAGTAAACTCGTTGTTTGAATGAGTAAAAATAGTATGTTCTTCTTGCTTTTTAATGCCATTGTAACATTTGACAGGCAATTCTGAACTTTTTTTAGTGACGGCTCCAAAATGTTGGTAGAACTGTCACTTAAAAGACTTAATTGGGAGAGGGGGGGCTTCTAGAATTATGGTGACATACATACAAACATGATTTAAACAACACTGCCTAAGCTTCCAAGGAATATAAACACTATTGCCGAGATGGACTGAGCCTAGCTGCCTCAGGGTTTACCTGATAAAGTCTACCAGCATGGAAGTAAATTTAGCAATAAAGTACATTGTAACACAACCCTTACATTCAAAACTACATTTCCCACCATCCCCAGCCAGTGTTCATTCCTGTTAGTCTAACAGTAGTGAGCCTGAACCAAAACTAACCAGGTAAACAATATCAGCCAACTGACACACAGAAAACACAGTTCTGTCAGTCATAGCCTTGAGTACTAGGAGCAGTTGTATAAATGACTATACAACATATTCAGGAAAGGTGAAATTAACAGTATCAGCATAAGTATGGAGTAGTCTTTACCAGCGTGGTTAAGTGGTCCAAAGGTTGTGGAAAGACAACTTGTACTACCTTTTAAATAACTGCTGGCTACGTATTTAGGATCGTACTGCACTAAGTCCTGTATTAGAGATGAAGGTAACATGTGGGAAACATTAGGTATTTAATAAGAGTTAAACAGTTATTTAATGGACAAATGATTGAATTCCATGTTCTTTATTTCTCAGATATAACTAATCCACATATTTTCATGTGAGTAAGATGATTGAGGAAGCTTTCAACATACTATGGCTCATAAATGCATTGAACCTAAGTACTAAGAAAGCATAGCATTTCTGTCATAGATTAATATTTATGGGGAAAGTTAAATCCAGAATTTTCTGTTTTCAGATAGTATATTTATTTATTAAATATATTTAATATTTGATTTAGCATAACCATCAGATGCAATATTATCTCATGTATTTGCATCTCAAGACAGTGCAAAAAAGAAAATATACACCTCCATTTTCATTTTTATTCTTCTTTAAAGCTAGTGGCAATGATCAATGAGGATTTTAAAAAGTTTGGGGGCAATTAGAAATAAATTTGTTTTCCTTAACAAGCTTACAATAACATAAGACATTACTATACGAATATAGCACTGAGTATCTCTCACTGAAAATAGAACCATTTTAGGATGTTTAACAAGAACAAAAGTATGATTTAAAATTTCTGTTAAGCCAAGTAAAAACAATTAACAGCTTTACACAATCAAAAAGAATCAGTGGTGAAAATTCAAACTTTTTTTTTTTAAAAAAAAGGTCTGAAGATGTTACAATCCTAGATTTATTTAGATTTTTTACTCTAGTTAAGAATTTCAAAAACAGTGAAGCCATTAAAATTTGCAAAGTGACATTTAAAATGCTGTACTTCACTGGAGGAAAATTGCTATTTTCTTATTTCTGGAAATGACCAAATTTTGAGCTGTTTCAAGGAAGCAATTACTGAACAGAATGGCCTGATGACTATAAAATCCAAATTATTGAACTTTTAAGATCAAAACCGTGTTTCAGTTTAGATTACTGGCTATAAATCCATGACACAGTTTACACATGGTGTTCATAAACTTTCCAGAGAATTGTATTTGAACATAGCAGAGTACTAAACTGGACAAACCCAGAAAAACATAATTCTGAGCTTTAAAAAGTCTGTCCAGCACATGATTATATTTTGTAGCATGTATGGGGATTAGACAACAGCCAAAAGAATTCTAGATACAGTATGCAGTATTCTTGTGCACTGTTAAAGGTTAAAGATTATTGTTAATAGTAGTCAATAAAACCATTTTGACTGCACATTAAAATGGTGCAGCTGTAATATCTGTAGACTGAACATACCTTTAGCTTCTAGTCGTCTCTGGTAAATATGCAAGTAAGTGAAACAAGTTATTTTACAAGGGTGTGTGTTAAGTTGCACCCAGCTTATGATGACCCCAATAGGGTTTCAAAGTATCTGAGGTATTTAAAGAATGGTTTTACCATTGCCAGACCTCAATGAGTTTTCACATCCAGTGGGAATTTCCATGCCCAGGTGTTCTACTAATCTACTACACACTTGCTCTCATTTCAAGGGAAGAGACTCTAATGTTCCGTAGGGATGGATCCAAGCAAAGTTAATTCAAGTCAGTTCTCATTGAAATGAGTGGGAATTAACCCAGATACCACCTTCAACCTGATGAATAGCAATTTCCTCCTGCCACTTTAACTGGGAACTTTTCAAGCCAATCTTCTTTTAAAGAGAACATTATTTAACTAAGCAAGTTGTTCTTAAAGACTGACAGTGTGGTTTGTTTTTTAGTTTTTAACTAGATGATTTTTTCTATGTTTTTAGGAAATTTTGTGGGGGTTTTTTTGTTTAATGTTGGGGATTTTATGTACACCGCCTGGAGTCACAAGTTGATTGGGGAGGCTATACAAATTGAATAAAATAAATAAATAAATAAATAAATAAATAAGTTTATCAATTACTTTTCTATAGGAAAAGCCCTCCTTGTGCTAAAAATGTAGTGTCTATCCTGCAACAGAATCCGATTGGGGATCTAGCAGAAGGGTGTACTTAGGACAGGTAAAGCCAGTCGTATCCAACTTTAGGGTTCAGTGCTCCTCCCTGTTTATAACCAAGGAGCCAGCGCTGTCTGCAGACGTTTCTGTGGCAGGGATGACTAGATACACGAGTGTTTACCTTCCTACCCAAGTGGTACCTATTTATCTGCGTGCAATTTCTTGCTTTCGAGCTGCTAGGTTGACAGGAGCTGGGGCAGAGATAGGGAGTTCATTCTGTCATGCACTACTCAGATCTCCAGTCATCAAGTTCAGCATCTTAAGGAGCCTCATTTGGGGCGTTCCCTGAGCGTAGTTTCTCCAGCAAAAAACCTTTCAACCCAGAAAATTCTTATTACCACTTGAGCCACCACAGTGCAGGTGAAACTCAGAAAATTAGAATACCGTGCAAATGTTCATTCAGTCTAGTAATGCAACTTAAAAGGTGAAACAAATATATGAGATAGACTCTACACGCAAAGTTCAAGCCTTACTTTGTTATAATATTGATGCTTATGGCTTAAAGGTAAAGGTAAAGTTTTCCTTTGCTTGAAAGCCAGTTGTATCCGACTCTAGGGTTCAGTGCTCATCTGTTTCAAAGCCGAAGAGCCAGCGCTGTCTGCTTCTGCATACATTTGCGTGGCCATGTGGCAGGCATGACTAGACACCAGAGTGCACAGAACGCTGTTACCTTCCCACCGAAGTGGTCCCTATTTATCTACTTGCAATGTCTTGCTTTCGAACAGCTAGGTTGGCAGGAGCTGGGACAGAGACGGGAGCTCATTTCATTGGGAATTGAACTGCTGATGAAAACTCCAACCCCCCCCAACCTCATGTACCCCATAATCATCACATAATCTCACTTACGCTGTATGCCACGATCATCACAATTATAACGAATTAAGGCATATGACATCTCTTGCTTTGCACATAGTGAGTCTATCTCACAGATTTGTTTCACCTTTTAAGTGAAATGAATGGACATTTGCACAATATTCTAATTTTTCCGAGTTTCACCTGTATTTACCTTACTTTTAAAGTCCAATTCGGCTCCAATCGGCCCCCCCATATCCCAATCCTTCCCCCACAGCGTCCACTCACCACCACCACCACTCACCACCACCAAGTCCAGCGCCTGCGCCCTTCACATTGGGATTTTGTGATATGTGGTGGGATATGAATATTATAAATATAATAAAATAAGTTTAAAAAATGTCTTCCAGGCCACAGTGCTGTCCCATTAGACCCACACACCATCCTGCCTAATCTTTGCCTCAACTAGGTCAGAGCCTGGGAAAAGCTGTTATTAGAAAAATTAGGAGTGTTATTCTTGCCATGTGCTTTTTCCTTCAAAGAAAACCCACTGGTGGCATTCATCCTAGCCTAGCAAAACAGCAATGCAAGCTGTTCACTGGCTCATTTGGCCACTTTCTCTGTGGGAAAAAATATTTAGCCACATTCAGTGGTTTCTACTCTTCTTTCCTTCACAACCTGAGGTTCAGAGGTCGGTGGTGACTTACAAAACAACCCCAATAAAATCACCTTGAGCAGATACTTGTCGACGATCTCCAGGCCGCAACTGTGGCAGAGGCACTTCTTGCTGGGCGCGCAGCCACCGCCGCCACCGCCGGAGCCCGAGGCCAGCGAGCGGGGCGAAGACGACGACGACGGCGACAACGGCGTGGAGGAAGAGCGCGAGTCCTCGTCTCCTCCGGCCGCCTCCGGGCTCACCTGCCCGCACGGGAAAAGACACCACCACCCGGCACAGAGACACACACGGAGAGAGAGAGAGAGAGAGCCCGAGACAGTCAGGGTCTCCTCCATTTCCTCCTCCCCACCACCACCTCAGCCGTGTATGCTTCTGTGCCGCCTGAGAAACACACACACACATACACACACACACACCCGGCGCCCTTTTCCTCCGCGCCCTTTCTGGTTTATTCTCCCCCTGGCCCACAAAGGGGGGGAAATGGCCAAACAGGACTTATTTCTCTCACACACGAGCGCCGTTGTTTTGGCGCCTCGGCCGCGGGCGGAGGAAGCCGTCTTTCTTTTGCCCACCCTTTTTTACCTCACACAAAATCCCCCCCCCCTCAAGGTGGAGGACAAGGAGGGCAGAAGAGGGGTGGCTGCACACAAAAAAAGCCACCCCAACCTCGCAGTCAGCCTGGGACACCCCACCACCGGAGCCCTGCTGCGGCCGCCTTCTCTGAGACGGGGCCTCAGGGGGCGGCTACGGCTACCCCAACCCACCCAGAGGGGGGGTCACGTCACCGCACCACCAGCCAGAGTCCTCGTCCCTCTCCTTGGCTCTCTGCTGCTCTTCCCCCTTCGTGTTCCCCCACCACCAGCCCTCAGGACGCGGGGGGGGGGGGACTCGACTCTTGCTTACTCACCAGCCCGGTCTCCCCGACGCTTTTCCGCCTCCTTCCTGCCACCACTCGCCCGGCGCACTCCTCAGCCATGCGCTTCGGGAACTACGAAGAGAAAGAGAGAATGAGAATGAGAGACCGGACAGTTGAGTGCGCTGAAGGCCGGCGGAAAGGAAACGGACTAACATAGCCTGGGGCTGCGGGGGGGGGGGTGTTCTCCTACCTACCCCCACCCTGGGCCGGGAAGGGCCGAAGTGAAGCCCCAGCAGGGCGGCTGACAGGGCCCCCGCCGGCTTTTGCTTTGCGCCTGGAAGGCGAAGCGCAGCCGCCCATTAAACAGAGCCCCGGCCCAGCGCGGTGCGCTTTGAATGGGAAACGCCTCAAGTTGTTGGGCGGCCCTGAAAGGGACTCACCGACGCCCGCAATGGCTGCAAGCGTCAGCCGCCGCTTTCTAGCCTCTCTGAGGGGCGCGCGAAATGGCCACTTGAACACAGTCGAAGCCAATGGGCCGAGAGAGAGCCTTTTTAGACCCGGGAATTATTATTTGAATGTCTTTTTTTTCCCTTTTAGCTTGAGAAGGAAGGTATGTGGACGGGGAGGAGGAGTAAGAGTCTCCTCACATGTAAAGGTAAAGGTTTCCCTTGCTCGAAAGCCAGTCGTATCCGACTCTAGGGTGCAGTGCTCATCTCTGTTTCCAAGCCGAAGAGCCAGCGCTGTCTGCTTCTGCAGACGTTTCCGTGGTCATGTGGCAGGCATGACTAGACACCGGAGCGCACGGGACGCTGTTACCGTCCCACCGAAGTGGTCCCTATTTATCTACTTGCAATGTCTTGCTTTCGAACTGCTAGGTTGGCAGGAGCTGGGACAAAGACGGGAGCTCATTCCGTCCTGCAGCGCTCGGGGAATCGAACTGCTGACCTTCCGCTTCCCAGTCAGCGGTCTTAGCTACTTGAGGCACTGCAGTCCCTCTCCTCACTTGAAAGAGGGGGGGGGGGACGGGGGAAGACACCACGAAGACTGGAAACCAGCCAGGTGAATTCACTTGGGGAGTCATTAAAAGCAATTGCCCCTTTTCGGTCCATGAGTGGGAGGAGGAGAGGGCGCTTAGCAGGCCCAGGAGGAGGCGGACGACAAAAGAAGCGGCTTCGCACCTCTTGTCTGTGGGATTAGTTGAGTTCGGGGTAGTAGAAGCGGAAAGCCACCCGAGGTGCCCCGCAGCCAAATCTCGGCTCAAACCGAGGCTGAATATGAATACCCCCTCCCTCGGCTCTAAAGGAACCGAAGCGAAGCCACCGAACCTCTGTTTCAACGCCGCTTAAAAGCAGCTCCATCAGGACCAATTAAACAGCGGGATCGGATCTCTTAAAGGGGGGATTCGGCGGCTGACTCGGGGAAACCCACTCGGCGAAAATGGAAAAATTGGGAACGAATGCTGTCGCCGATGAAACAATCAATGCGCAACTCACAAAGCCAAAGAAAGGGGGCTTCATTTTTGCAGTCTTCAAAGTTTGTTCTGGACACGAAAGAGAGGAAAAAAGAAAAAAATCCGATGACGCATCAGGCCTCTGTCCGTTTACTCCATAGTAGTCCCACTGAAATGCTTTTGACCGACGAGTGTTTCTCAACCTTTGATTTTTGGACTTCAATTCCCAGAGGCCTAAGTTAGTCCATTGGCTGATCAGTGCTTTGGGGAACTGATTTAGGCTTCGGGGAATTGAAGTCCAAAAACCAAAGGTTGAGAAACACTGGACTAGACTAAAGCCATTGGCTATCCACAGGTCGGGGGGGGGGGGGAATACAGCAGCATTTACTCCTAAAACCATCTCGAGCAACAGGCAGGGACTTCTCGCTCCGAATTATTAATGGCGTCGGCTCCTCCTCCACCAAACAGGAGGTACACCTCAAGAGTAACACGACCCCAGAGTCATAGAAAGACCTTCTCTGAAGGTTTTTTTTTAAACTACGAAACCCGATTCATCTCTGTTTAGCACAATCCGGCTTAAACACTTTCAACAGTTTAGGCTGGTTCGAAATACTGTTTCCCACAAAGTTTAGCGAACTTCTCTAACAAAGCCTACTCGACAGATGTCAACGCTGTTAATTCCAAAACGCCCCGAAGGAATAATATAGTCCATGAGGTTTTATTTGTTGGTTGACTACTGAAGACCGAAACAGTCACTTACCCTGGAGCAGTCCCATCGAAGGCAACTCACAGTGAACTGTGAGGATTTTGACCCCCGGCTTCTTAGCCGCCACGATATGGGTTTAAAAAGCCAATGCGCCCTAGGCTTAAATAGTTCGAAGCAAAACCAGAAAAATAAAAATAAAAAATCCTGAAATTAGTGACTTCGCTTAAAAGTGTAGGGACTACTCCAGAGTAAGAGGTTGAAGAGGCTCCATTCTTCCACGCCCTGAATATTTGGATTTAGTGTTCTCTCCGGGGAGGGGAGGCTTTCCTACTGTACTAGCGTTTTCTTTTTTTCTCCTTTTTTCCTGAAAAATTACGGCTTTTGTTTGTTTGTTTCATGCACAGTCAAAAAACTGTAACTTCCCTTCGTTTTGCTTCTGTAAATCCTTGTCAGCCGGCTATAACGTTTGCTGACGTTAAGTGAACCCGCGCCAGTTTGCTTTCAGATTCGGAATGGAAGTGGAAAACCCCTTCCAACACACCAAAATCGCAAAATAGAGGCAGATGGGGGGAAAGGAGGAGGCGGTTACTTAAAAACAGTAAAAAGAAAAAATCCTGCTAGACTAAACTGCGATGGAAAAGCCACGCAACACGCAATCGTCCCACTGAAACAAATGGAACTACTCTGGAGTAAACGGCATCGGAGTTGTCATAAGTGGAGTCAAATTCGAATCCTCTCCAGGATCTAAATTACACCCAAAGCGATCCGCTTAATGAACGGACTCGGGTCTTGTTCGGACAGCGAAGAGGGGGAAGCAGAATGGCTCACCTTTTCCGTCGCGATACGAAGCGCAGGGACGTCCTTGTTGTCCAGTTTACACACAAACATCTGGTTACTCTTCCAATACATGGCACAGATTTGGAAGCCCTTCTCGCATACCCACTCCAGAAAAGGGCGGCGCTCCCCCAAACAGGACAAAAGAAAGAAAAGAACAAGAAGCAATTTTCGATGAGTTCTTGAAAAACGAAAACGAGGGACAGGAGAGGAAAATAAACACCCTTCCCAACCCTCCCTCAGGTCTGCCCGTCTTCTGTCTTTCTTTCCAGGTCTGTGCTATTCGCAACGTCCCTTGCAAGCTTCTTCCTGAGCTCCCGTCCCTACTTTACTGATGTCAGACTCTCGAGGAAAAGAAGTGGGTGGAACCTCTCCCCCCCCCCCACCCCCAACCTCCAAAACAAGGGAGCGAGTGAGCGAGAGATGCTTGGCTGGTTGTTCAAGCCTCACCTCCTCGTGTAAAACCCGCCTTCTGTACATGTTCAGATCTTTATCGCTGCAAGTAAATTCACTCCAGGGAGCTTTTAAAAAAGAAAGGAAAGGGAAAGGCCAGGAGTTTGCTAATTTTGGATTAGCCACTGCAGTGGTCGTTTCCCCACCCCGTTTTCTCTTTCCTGCCGCACCACACCTTCCGACGCTGTTCAAATCCCCCCAATCATCATCATCATCATCATCATCCGCGTGTGATCCCGGCGGAAGGCAAGACCGACGAAACCAGAGGAAGCGAGACCGATTTATCTGAGCTTGGAGGGAAAAGGCACTCGGCGCTTTCCCTTCCGACGGGGCTCCCTGAGTGTCGCTGTTATAAAACCTGTCTCATTAAGCGAAAGAGATCGAACAACTGAGCAGGACACCCCACCACCACCCCCAACTTGGTTTGGGAAATTAAGCCGGACAGTATCAAATGCTTGCTAATTAACTTGTAACGGGGGACGAGGAAGAAGTGTTCCTGTGCTGTATCTGTTAGACGGCCAGTGACAGCTCCGCGTGGCTCGATCTGGCACCCACGGCTTGGCAAGCCTAAAGGAAAAGGACCGCCAAGACCCAGTGGTTGGTTCCCAATGTGGGACTCAGGCCCCATAGGGGGACTTCAACTCCCAGAAGCCTAAACCAGTACATTGGCTGCTCAGTGCTTTGGGGAATTGATTTAGGCTTCTGGGAATTGAAGTCCCAAAAACCAAAAGATTGGGAAACACTGCTAGACCGAAACAGCCTCTTGCCTCGAACAGGTGTGTGTGTGTGTGTGTGTGGGGGGGGGGGGGAATCCGACCGCTCTCTCGCTCCCAGCAATGCGCCGAAGGCAATCGTAGCCAAGTGCTCTGCATTAACATCCTTCCTTTGTGGGCTGGTCTAGCACTCGTCTAGTTGGGGAAGCGGCTGGCCCTCGAAAGCTAAGTGGGTCCCTTTTCCTAAATGGGTGGGTTGGGGTGGCCCGGAGAGTTCGAGGTTTCCTGGCCGGAATGTCTGAAGAACGCCTCATCCATTCCCAACGGGTTAGTGAGAAGGAGGCTGTAAGATCGTTCATACTTCGTTATTTTTCGCTAATATTTTCCCCCCTGTCTTGGTGCCAAGTCGGGCTCAGTTTTAGGTAAGCGTGTACGGATTTATCGGTCGGCACGTATGCCCACGGAATTCAATGGATCGACGGAGTCGGTGACCAAGACGTCCGCCTTTGGCTACGATCCTAAACCGTCTCAATTTGGAAGCAGGCCTGACTCGAAGCAATAGGAATTACTTACTCCAAGTTAATGCTTTGGATGTTGATTTTTTTTATTTAAAAAAGGAGATAAAAGCTAAAGAAGGCCCTAGGGACTTATTGCTGGGTGAATTTCTTAGTTAACATTTCGTATCAGGATTAAAAATCAAAATTCTACAGAAATCCTAATTCGTTTAGTTTTTCTTTTCTGTCTCCTCTGTTACGCTATCACCAGCCGGCTGAAGTGTGTGTTTTCTCTTCAAACCGGGTCCTGCGATGTTGTTTAGAAAGTTCGAAGCAAATGTCCCGATCGAAGGATTCCGTGCCTTACTCCGAAATAAGAGAAGCGCGGACTTCTCAGATAAGCCCGCGCCTAAGGACTGCTGTCCCCTAGCTTCTTTGTTTTAGCACTGAAATGAAGCTTGGAAGAAAGAAATGAAGCTCAGAAGGAGACCCTGCTCTAAGCTTTGGCAGGAGGTAGTTTTAACTGCATAGTGAGGGCGGGGGTGGGTGGGTTCTCAACTGAGAGTCAAGGGATTCCCGGGGTCGGAGAGCTGGGTGTGTGTGTGTGTGTGTGGGGGGGTGTATGTGTGTGTTGGAACACACTGGGACATAGCAGGTCGTGTAGAAAACTGTGGTTCCCGGCTTGCACTCGAAGCGCACCAACCCATACCCCTGAGAGTAACCAGGCTGAAGAGGGTAATGTTCTGTTGATAAGCAGTGGGATCTAGAGAAAGCCCAAATATCCCTCTGTAAACCCTCCTTTAAGGTGTACTTCCCCTTCCACGAGTCCTTAGCTTTCCTCTACAGGGGTTAATTGTTATTCTTGTCCAAAAAGCTGCTCAATTAAGCCTGGACAGTTTGGTCAAACCCAAAACTGGCTGTCTATTCTATCCTTCATTGCAATAAGAACCACAGATCGAGGGCGGGATTTTTAAGGCTTGCTTTTACCTCCCCACGACCACACGAAAGAAGGTCCTTCTGGACCAGGATGGAAGTGCCTGACCTCCCTTTCCCCAAGGTGTGGGTCAGGAGCCACCTAGGGAAGAGATTGTTTTAGATTATTTACGATTTCAGAGTCAAGAGCTAATCAACTGCTTATGACTGTATCATGTAGAACAGGAGTTCTCAACCTTTTTAAGCTGGGGGCCGGGTCACGGTCCCTCAGACAACTTCGGGGGCAGACAGCCATTTTTCCCTTCCTCCACCACATGGCACTTCCTGGTGTGGGGGAGGTGATGGTGGGGCCACATAAGATGGTGTTGTTGGGGCTCATCCTGCCCACGGGCCACAGGTTGAGAATCCCTGATGTAGACAAACTCCTGGAGGGCCACGTGGTTAGTTAGTTCCTGAGTCCTAGTCAGACATATCATGGTAGCTAGTTTTTTCCCAGAACTTAGAAAAGTTACTTTGGACAACCCCCATGATGCCCCGGCAGCCGTCCGAAAAAGTCAAATTCTGCTTGCTTCAGTCGCCTCTTATCTACCTTCATCTCTACAAATCACTGCTTCATCATTTCCCACCGTCCATCTTTCCCCCGCTGTCACCGACTCTCTGGTCTGTGGGCCAACGGGGGATACAAAATCCTAGGAAGACCTCTGGCCACTCCCGCTAGGAACCTCTGGGCTCATTTTTTGTGTGTTCCTTATCAGACACACGGGTCTAGTAGGCCGCGGAAGTCACGGGGAGCTTCCGGAGGAGGGCCATAAAGGGTGGGTTTTGGCAGCAAGACTGGAAATCCCTCGAGCGTCTATGGATGCGTCAGACTCCGTTAGCGAGGTGTAAAATTATTAAAGTTGAAATTTGCCACTCAAGTGGTTAAGACGCTGAACTCGGTGACTGGAAGGTTGGAGTTCGATTCCAGGGTACTGCATGACGGAATGAACTCCCGTCTCTGTCCCAGATCCTGTCAACCTAGCAGTTTGAAAGCAAGAAATTGCAAGTAGATAAGCAGGGACCACTTCGATGGGAAGGTAAACAGCGTGCCGTGCACTCCGGTGTTGAGGCATGCCTGCCACGTGTCCATGGAAACGTCTGCAGAAGCAGACAGCGCTGGCTCTTTGGCTATAACCAGAGATGAGCACTGAACCCTAGATTCGGATACGACTGGCTTTCAAGCAAGAGCAACCTTTACCCTTTACCTTGCCATTTTTCTTCCCGCTGCTTTTTTAAGGAGACAACTCCGCGCAATCAAAGGGAGTGACTTACTAACTCCCCTGCCACTTATTTCCTTCTGTAGTTTTCCGGAGTCCTACGTGGGGTTGTACAAAGTAGCTAAAGGTAAAGGTCAGCCTTGCTCGAAGGCCATCCACAGACGACTCTAAAGTAGACAGAGAACAAAAACTAAGATGGAAAAAAACCCTGCCTTTTTAGAAAATGTGGTTTAGGAGGAGAGTTTTGCGGATACCGTGGAACGCCAACAAGGCAAACAAGTGGGTCCTGGATAAAATCAAGCCTGAACTCTCCCTAGAAACAAACATGTCTAATCTAAAGCTGTCTATGAGCACCTCACGAGAAAACCAGACCCTTTGGAAAACACGTTGTTAGGAACAGCAGGAAAAGAAGACCAATTAAGAGATGGATTGACTCTTTAAAGGAATCCACAGCCCTTGAATTTGCAAGAGCAGAGCTGGGGAGGAGAGATTTTTTTAAAAAAATTATTCAAGTTGCCATAAATCCAAGCAACATAGCGGCCCATAGCACTAGAGATGGTTAACATGTGGTGCTCCAGATGTTTAGCACTACCATCCCCATGACGCCTTATAATTTGCCATGAGTTGTAGGACTAACTGTCTCCCCTTCCTCGGTCTTTGCTCACACCATATTAACCATCACCTTCAATCCATCTTAAATACCTAGGTAAAACCAAACCTATAGGGGTGGGGGAATGGGGGTGGGGGAAAAGAGAGAAGTTCCTTCAAACCACGCAACGCGAGAGGAGTACAAGGACTCGGTAGAGTAGGAGTTCTCAACCTTTTTAAGCCGGTCCGGGTCATGCTCCCTCAGACAGCTTTGGGGGCCAGATGGCCATTTTGCCCTTCCTCCACCACATGGCACTTCCTGGTGTGGTGGAGGCGGTAGGGGCTCCACATGAAATGGTGCCGTGGGCCACATCCGGCCCCTGGGCCGCAGGTTGAGAATCCCTGCAGTAGAGCAATCCTAGACGTATCTATTCAGAAACAGGTTTCCATGAGTGACGGGAAAGATGGTTTACTCCAGTGATGAGACTCGAATAGTCTCTCCCTCTCCCTCTCTCTCCCCCCCTCTCTCTCTCTCACACACACACACAGAGGGGGGAGTTTTAGACAAAGGTGCCCAAACCTTTTGGGCCATGGGCCAGCCACGTGGTTCAGGGGGCCAGTCACTATGGCCCGTGGGCCAGATCCGGCTCGAAATGCCAATTCATCCAGCCCGCAAAGCCCTCATTGCTCTCGGGATAGTGTGGGCTAGTATGGGCGTGTTTTACTTCTGGGGCCCCACGGGCTGTAGTTTGGGCACCCCTATCTTAGACTTCTTTAATCTGTTGAGCGAGGAGGACTAATGGCTAGTCAGGGATGACGAGATCGGAAATGAGATAGAATCAAGGGGAAATAATTTAGGTATCAGGAAGCCTGTATTTAAGCTGTCTGTAGAAGACTCCTGCTTGAACTTTAGGACTCCGCCTTGCGCTGCTTTCTCCCGCCTCCCACCAAGGGCATTTCTGGGAGCCTAGCCTAGTCAGTTTCCTTATGGCAAAGCGAGTGGCGACAGTAGCAACAGATAAGATTTGTCGCCACGCAAAAGACTAACACAATTCCCTATGTTAGTCCCTGGCTGGAAATAGTGACGTTTCTCTATGTTAGCCATAGCAATCCTCGGCACAGGTATTATTACACACACTGCGATTCTCCACTTATTTACTTCGGGGCAAGTCCGGTTGCTTTTATTAGGGCTGATTTGCAAAGTTAGGTGCACAAGATTAGGCTGCAGCTCCGCTGGTCCCAAAACTTATTTAGTTGGGCATTAAGCCCTATTTCAAGAGGTAAAGGTAAAGTGCTCATCTCTGTTTCAAAGCCGAAGAGCCAGAGCGCTGTCTGCTTCTGCAGACGTTTCCGTGGTCATGTGGCAGGCAGGCAGGCATGACTAGACACCGGAGCACACGGAACCCTGTTCCCTTCCCACCGAAGTGGTCCCTATTTATCTACTTGCAATGTCTTGCTTTCGAACTGCTAGGTTGGCAGGAGCTGGGACAGAGACGGGAGCTCATTCCGTCCAGCAGTACTCGGGAATCGACTTCCGCCTCCTAGTCAGCGTCTTAGCCACTTGAGCCACTGCAGGAGTATACTGCAAACAAGTCCTTCATTTCGGGGGCTCTCCCTCAAGATTTTCTCCGTCTGCAGAAGGGCCGACCTTAAAAGGAAGGTCGCAAAGTCTGCTTTCAGCATCCACGAGTTGATAATTGCAACTCAACAACTTCTTCTTCCCTATCCGAATCCGAATACAGGCGATCATCATGGCAATCAGCCATGAAAATTGTCCTGGGAACAATGCAATGCAGTGGCCTTTCAACTGTCTGCCAACCAACAACAGTCGGTTCCAACAACGCCCCGAGGTGGTTGTGAAAGAAGGTGCAAAATCTAAAGGCAAAGAGAGAGAGAGAGAGAGAGAGAGAGAGAGAGAGAGAGAGAGAGAGAGATTTTATCCAGACAGTGAACCTTTTGCACTACACACAATGATACACATGGACAGGATTTCCCTGTCAGGCTGTATCCCTTGTAACTTCTGGACAGAGTCCCTCGTAACACGTGTAGTTACGTGTAGTGCTACTCTACCGGCTGTTCTGGCTATGATAAATCATCCGGGAGTCTTCTTCCCATTCATCAGGGCAGTTTGCAGAGAAAAGAACAAAGACTCGTGAGCTCTCTGCAAGACAAGCAAATTACATTTGGCAGAAGTTTCACGTATTGTGGTCCCTTTTTTCAGTTACAGGAAGATAAAAATAACTCGAGACTTTGTAAAGTAATGCAAAGGACTACATTCAGGGCAAGGAAAAAAATTCCATGTTTGAAACGCACGCGGTCGCTTTTTTGTTTTATTCTTGTGCGATTTCCCTCCGATTGCTCAAGCTCTACGGCTCTACTCAGAAGTTGCTACGTATTAGATCCTAGAAGTCGCTTCCCGATTAATTAATTTTTTTGGGATATTTCTATCCCGCCCTTCTGGCGCCACCCAGAGCGGCTAACAACATAATAGGAGAAAGCTCTTTAAAACCAAAGAAAGCCATCTCAACACAGCACAGTGCATAATACAATACAATAAAATAAAATAAAATAAAAAGATACAATAAAATACATACACAATCTTAAAACATCTAAAACCCCTCCAATCCTTCCCTAACGCTACCCGATAGAGTCATTCCTTCCCACGACAACCAGAAGAAGCCCTTCCCGTTCAGTCAGTGTGGCTTTTCATTCTCCCACGAACCCAGGACGTTGGGAACATGAAAAGGTGAGTAAAGCCCATTTTATACGCCCTCCATCCTCCCTCGGCGGGCAAGGAAAAGGCAACATGTGCGGAAAGGACGACCTTTGAAGGTCGAGAACCAGATTGCTGGATGTGTTGAAAACCGGATGGTATCTGGAAAGCTGCACTTGGAAAAGGGCTGCCTTGCGATTTCTAAACAAAGTCTCTCTTTTGTTATGTTTCGGTTTCCCCCCCATGGCTGGAAGCTTTCTTGTGGAATTTCCCTGTTCCCAGACGACTTCGTCCATCATCTGTGGCCGAGAATGGAGCATTTGAAAAAGCCAGTCCATGCCTAAACGGCATCATCATGCCTGCAGACATAGTTTCAAGATCTGCACCCCCCCAAAAAAAAAATCTCTTGATCTTGAATTATTTTTCGCCAGTTGGACTGCAGTGGCTCAAGTGGCTAAGACGCTGACCTGGGAGGCGGAAGGTGAGCAGTTCGATTCCCCAAGCGCTGCAGGACGGAATGAGCTCAGCGTCTTAGCCCAGCTCCTGCCCAACCTAGCAGTTCGAAAGCAAGACATTGCAAGTAGATAAACAGGGACCACTTCGGTGGGAAGGTCAACAGCGTTCCAAGCGCTCCGGTGCCTAGTCATGCCTGCCACATGACCACGGAAATGTCTGCAGAAGCAGACAGCGCTGGCTGGCTCTTCGGCTTTGAAACAGAGATGAGCACGGATCCCTAGAGTCGGATACGACTGGCTTTCGAGCAAAGGAAACCTTTACTAGTCTGATCATAGTAATGACAACAGCAGCGGCACTTGTAATCCTGATAATTTCTGATCCCCACGATCAAGTTGTATGGTATCCCACAGGACTGGAGAGACGAAGCGTGAGATTTACAGAGTTGAGTCCCGTTGGTTAGAGCCTAAACAACTGAAAATATTATATATCTACCCCTGAGTGAAAACATAATTCATTTTCAGAATCCGATTCGTCCTTATTGTGATCGGCCGGACAAACCGGGGCGACCGCTACAATTGACTTCAAAGCAGAATAATTCAGAAATATTTCCAAAGCAACCGAGTCTCAGATCGTAACTCTTTCAGATCATAACTCTCCGGCTGCTTTCACTCAGGATTTCTATGTAATGTGGAACAGCAGAGGGGGTGGGGGAAAAATATCCGACGAAAGCTATAGATATATATTTTTTGGTCCTCACTTGAGAAAAATAAAATGTGCGAGTGCTTTGGTTTAAAATTATAGGAACATATAGTTGATGACAGTAAGAAATTAGGCAGGGGACGCATAAGAAGACTCTTGGAGTTTAGCCTTTTCTTTTTAAATCGGATTAAAACATTGCATTTCTCCGTTGTATAATTTACGATTACACTACTGCCCTAACAACTTCCCCCGAAATGATGGGCATCTTTTTTTTAGTAGCATTAGGCAAGAAAGCAGGGTTAGGATAAAAGAAAAGTCGAATTTCGGAAGTCTTGGGGAAATATCTCGAAATGGCCAACTGCATAGGTTTGCATGCATATTTGAATATATCATAGGCGTTTCAGCAGCTTGAAGGAATATTCGAGGATAAAGAAAAAGTGGTGAGAGGATATTGGACAAGTTGAATGAAACATTTTACAAAATAATTACTGGTTATTTCCAGTCTTTTATAATAAAATATAGTACACGTCTGGAAAAATACTAGAATAAATTTGTCACTATTATGTTTTAAGTCTAAATGCAGGGGCACACAGAAAGATTTTTGAACCACAATCGTGGCGTACCCTGGGGACGGCATCTTTCTCATATTAGGTCAGGCGAAGGGAGCTGGGGAATGAACTCACCAAAAGGTGCCTTCATTTTGGCAATTTCATGTCTGGCCTAGACATGGAAGACGAAGTCTAAATGCAGCTTCCCCGTGGGATCCAGATGCGTATAGACAACAAAAGTGTATTAATCAGCCAAGACGAACTACTCATCTCTTAGTTTTAACAACGAATAATGATGATTCGTTGGCAGTAATAATAATAATAATAATAATAATAATAATAATAATAATAATAATAATAATAATAATAATAATAATAATAATAATAATAATAATAATAATAATAATAATAATAGCCTGCATACATTTTCCCGCTTTCCGCCACCCCGTGAAACCTGATTATAAGCCCCGTACGATGCCCTCAAAACTACATGGTTCGAGCCCCATTTAACCATATTTAGAGTAAATCCATTGACATTAATCGGTTGAATGTTAGGTTAAATTTAATCCTTATCCGATTCAAAGGGAACTAGATATGTGATCCAGTCTTAAAAATCACGAGCACTTCTATCACTCTCCTGTTGGGAGTCTCCCGATAGCTGTTTCCATGTTAACCAGTGGTGGGTTAAAAAAAAATCCATACCACACTGTGGGCGTGGCATGGTGGGCGTGGCCAGGGAGAAAGCCCTGCATTGCACCCAAATTAGGACTAAATGTAAAGTTTTCCCTTGCTCGAAAGACAGTCGTATCCGACTCTAGAGTTCAGTGCCCATCTCTGTTTCAAAGCCGAAGAGCCAGCCAGCGCTGTCTGCTTCTGCAGACATTTCCACGGTCATGTGGCAGGCATAACTAGACATCGGAGTGCTACTTTATTGGAAAACTTGAATGGGCGGGGCCAGCCAAAATTTCTGCTACCAGTTCTGGCGAACTGATGCGAACCTGCTGATGCCCACCACCGATGTTAACATTTGTGTCGAGAATGTCCCACAATTTTTAATTGCGACCCGTTATGCTCCTGCTTAGGTCAACTGGCAGGGTTGATTTCTCGCATCCTTTTACAGGTATTTTCACTGGTCATTTCATTGGCTGGATTTACTTTCCCCGGGTTCAAAGAATCCAATTCCCTAGAGATGATGACCCTCTCTTTTTCATCCTGGTTCAAGGACCTGGTGCTCCACACTGCTCATGAATTCACATGCCATAGTAACACGCGACTCTACACGCACGTTTATGGACTCACACTGAGCTCTGAGACGGGTGCCAGCTGCGGTTCGAAACGAGGCCACTGGCGCTGGGCGTTCTTGCGCCTTCTTCGTTCAACTAGGCTTGGGTTTTTGGATAATGCGATTGTCTCTTCAGAAATAAGCCCCAATCGATGAAATGTGCTGAACCCCATGAGGGTTACAAAAGAAATGCAATCTTAAAAAAAAAATGTGTTCAAGAAATTCCTTTTGTCTTTCCTAAAAGGCAGCCATTAGCTTTATGGAGCAGAGAGTCTCTGGAGAAACAGAAAAGTTTGCCCATTCAAATGTTTTAGAAATATAAACAAGTGGTCTGGATGTTGGTAAACTAAAGTAAGAGTACTTTGGCTTTACTTCCCTTAAGGATTCAATGGTGGTGCTAAATATCTTCCTTTACAGCGACTTTCAGTTTTTCTTTGCAGACAGAAGTGAAGGAAAAATGTTTCTGTTAAGAATCTGACTTGTTACTTGTACTGAACAGTATAACAACATCGCTGGAAACACAGGCACAGAAGCTTTAGCAACTTTGTCTTGAAGTAAAGTTACTTTCTTGCCAGAAGTACAAGAAGTTTCTCAGAAGTGGTTTGATCAGGTTTACTTGCAAGTAGGATTGACGCTTTACACTCAAGCAGAAGCAATAAATTCAACATGATTACTTTATCTGTGAACCTGTGCCTTGCTAAAGGAGAGTTAAGTTCCACTGAATTCAAGTCAATTCTGAGTAGACTGGGAGGAAGCCCCAGTGAATTAGGATGTAAAAGAAGAATTGTAGCTTAACAGTTCTATCATGTGAGTATCTCCTCAATAGTAAATGCCAGTGGATTCCAAGGAAATTATTTACAGGGAATGATGTGTATAAGATTTCAATGTAATCCTTGGGGATAACATTTCCATAGGTATAAAGCAACCATAACAATAGTGAAGCTGTATTCCAAATTTAAATCTAGGGTTCCTGTTGAAAATGACAGTTTTATGAAAATTCCCTAAATGCCTAACTAAACAAGTCAGAGATTGCTGGGACGAATTACCACCACCTTTTCTGTGTAATTAGATCAAAGGATTACTCTTGTGTTATCCCACATGAAACATACAATCTGGTTCTAAGGACATTAACAGTGCAAACCTACTGCTTACAAAGGAGTGAGTCCCACTTAACTCAGTAGCACTTACTCCCCTGATACTCTACATCATGTCTTCCTGTTTCCATCCCAGGAAGAAAACAGTACATGAGTTTCATTGGCAATGCATTCCCCAACTTAGATTTCATCCTGTGGTGTAGTTGTTGGATGTTGAAATGCAGTCGCAATTTGAATCCTGACATAGGTGTACCCCCAAGGAAAGACATCTCCCAGAAAAGTAAGTGTTTATTCATATAAACAAAAAGTTTCATGGAGATTTCATTCCTAGCAATTGGTCTTTTGTAAACATGATGGCTCTTTACAGCCCATTGAGTGCTACACACCAACCCAATACACTTTGCATCACAAGAAGAACACCTTTGCAATATATTACTGCAAGGCAAATTCACAGCCCACCCCTCTACAGGTATTGTGAAGGCTTGACCTAAGCACAGAGTCTTGGATTGCAGTGGAGGGGACACAGAGGTGGCTGGAAGATGATGAGATTGTCCCTTTGAATTAACAGATCCTAGATGCCCTCGAACCTGTGAACTGATAAGTAGCTCATGATGGCAGGAGCAAGACGCGATACATAATGTGTATGATGAAGTTATTATAAGTACACTAGCATAGGTGCCTGTCTTCGATGGTTTTTTATTTGGGGGGGGGCTCAACCCATGGGGTGGGGGTGGCTTGGGGAGGGTTTTTTCCTTTTTGCATCCCCCACACCATTTGTGATACTCCCTGGCTCTCAGTAAAGGAACCTGGGCAGACTCACCCTGGCATGATTATGAGGGCGGGATGGTAGGTATTGAGGGGGAAATTTAGGAGGAAAGGAAGACGGGAGGATAAGATTGAGGGAGAGAAGGAAAGAAGGAAGGGGGGAAGAATGGCTGGAGGTAGGAAAGGAAGGATGAGAGCTAATTACCTGGCCCTGGCCGGGGGGTGTTTCTTGTATGTTTAGGTTTTTCAGACCGTGATACACCCCAACACACAGAGACTCTCTCTCTCTCTCTCTCTCTCATTCAGGCACACCCACACGCACAAGTGACTGATCCGGAACCCACTGTCTTGTGCATTTTCTTGCACACAGACACACACTCCCTGTCTCTCTCTGTCTCTCACTCACACAGCATTGATGTACATTGAAAGTGTCTCGTTCCAGGGCTGTAGAGGCTTATATGGAATGGGTTTGTTCCATCTGTATCAGGACCTTTCTCCATCAGTCATTCACTCTCAACCAATCACAGCCCAACATGCAAATCAGCTCTCTCTCCAACATTCTGTTTCCAGACCTGGCTGTTAAACTGCTGTTTTTTTCTTTTCCCCATTTTGTGGGGCTAAGGCCCCACTCTCAGCCCCCGGACCCTCGTGGTGCTGATCTTGGGGACAAAAGGTAGGTGTGTGCAGAGCATTACGGGATAGGATCCAGGGGCGTAGGTAAGCATTCCGCACACATACGGCCACACCCCTTCCTTATAGGTATAGATCAAATCTCATAAATATATGTCACTGGCAGAGTTTTCCCCTAATTTTTGAACACAGGCGAGACATTGTTGTCACTTAAACAATGGAGTTGGTCTAATAATAACAACCTAATGTGGCAAGGGTGTTGTGTGTTCCCTGTGACTTGTCCCAGTTATCTCACAGTCTACCTTACAGCATTCTGGACCAACTGAGATGTACCAAAGCATAGCAGGATCTCAGACGGGGTCAAATAGGCCCAAAGGGTTTTCTCTCCATTATATAGATTTCTTCTACCCTCTCTTCCTCCATTATAAATATACTGTACCAGCAACTTAACTCTTATTTCTGTAAAGGAAATCAAGTATGTTTTAACATGTGATGTAAATCACTCCAACCAACCAACCAGTACAAGAAGTTAGCATATAAAATACAGAAGTACAGCCATTGTCTAAACAAAAACGTATCTGATGGATGGGCCAAAGTGTCACTTCTTCTGCCAGCAAAGATGTATGCATGTGTTTTAGGCCAGGCAGACAAGAGATTAGCAGGCTATGGAAAAATATCACTCCAGTGCATGAAAGTACATGAAGCAGCCATGAGTCTGGAATTAGTTAACACCGGTCTTGAGAGAATACGCCTTTGGCTTTAGTGTCATAATTGTCACAATGTACAGAGCAGGTATTGGTAACTGACGATGAACCCGGGGTTCTGTGAAAGCGTATGTCATTTATCATAATCAGAACAAAAGGTTTTAGTTCACTATACATTGACTAACAGCATTATTTAGTTAGAGGTGGGTGACTCTATAATCAATTTGTTTTTTTATGAATGTTTATTAATGGTCATATATTTAATCATCTTCAGGATGAAAAGAACTTTAATTTTAAAATTGAAGATAGAGGAGAAACCAAAACTGAGAGATTTGTTTCTTCACATCCAGGGATCTGGTTCATTAAGACAAGTGCTGAAACTCTGGATTTGAATTCTGCTATGTTCATACTAAGGGGACCATGGTAGCTTAGTGGTTAAGGTGCTGAACTTGATGACTGAAAGGTCGGCAGGTCAGCAGCTCAAGACCCAAGTGCTGCATGGCAAAGTGAGTTCCCGTCTCTCTATCACAGCTCCTGCCAACCTAGTAGCTTGAAAGCAAGAAATTGCGAGTAGATAAATAGTTACCGCTTCAGCAGGAAGGTAACAGCATTTTGTGTGCTCCAGTGTGTAGTCATGCCTGCCATATGACCACATAAATGTCAGCAAATGCAGATAGTGCTGACTTTTTGGCTGTAAATAGATGAGATGAACTCCATATCCTAGAGTTGGATACGACTGGTTTTCGAGCAAGGGTGACTTTTATCTTTATCTATGTTCCTGTTGATATTTGGCCACTATCTCTTTATTTAACCCTTTCTTATTTATTATCTCTCCACACACCCCATGTGATCTTGTCCTTGGAAAAACTACATACTGTACTTGAATTCTGCCAGTACAAATGGAGGAAGATTTCAGTTTAGTTCACTTTCAAAGATATACTAAAAAGTCAAAACTTTTTATTCATGCCTGGAAGAAGAGTGTGAGATTATTATTTTTTAATTTAAGAGAAAATGAAACCTGGCAGGTTCTACATCTCTATATGCAGTTGATCATTGAAGAGCAGAGGGAGGTGAGTTAACTTTGGATTCTCCTATACCTGCGATGGCTAACCTTGGCACTCCAGGTGTTCTTGGACTTCAATTCCCAGAAGCCAAAGTCAGCACTCCTGTTGATCAGGGCTTCTGGGAACTGAAGTTCAAAAACAGCTGGAGTGCCAAGGTTAGCCATCACTGTCCTATACTCAGCAACAGTAACAGTTCCAAGATGTTGTGCTTGTTAGATCTTTCTTCTTCATTTAATTTTCCTTGTAATCTCCAAATCCATTAACAGCAGTCAGATGCAAAATATACTCCTATTCAAGAAGAGAATGCCTCATGTGTCTATACAAAGGAATGTGGTTTCAATACCACTGTCACAGAACTGGGCTCAATGAAATCTTCACTTTAGGTTTCTCCAAGTTTAGTTACCAGTAGCTGCCTTTAGGTGATTTAAAAACATCTTTTCTCATTGCTATAATTTAGCAATCAATAATTCAAAATTCTTGCTTATCTATAGCAAATTGGCTGGATATTGCCAAGATAAAAAATGTACCTTCTGGCCAATTCTGCTCTACAAAGGGAATGCCTTTGGTATTTCTTGTGTCTTCTGAAGTGCTATCTATCTGAGATAGACATTTTTGTGACACTAAGGAATAAAGACTAGGTTAGTACATCTGTTATATGTCATCAGGTTGGGATGGACTTTTAGCAGCCTAGTAGGGCTGTTGAGAACTGGTAAAAACATTTAAGGAATGTTTTTATCAGTTCTACTCCCCCCATGCCACCCCATGTGAGTTTCCATTGCTATGTGGGGATTTGAATAAAAGTCTATGAAATTGTAGTCTATCACTCTGTACACTATGTTGGGTATCTCATGTTTGCATAGTAAAGGTAAAGGTCACCATTGCTTGAAAGCCTGTCGTATCTGACTCTAGGGTTCAGTGCTCATCTCTGTTTATAGCCAAAGAGCCAGTGCTGTTGGTATCTGCAGACATTTCCGTGAACATGTGGCAGGCATGTTTCAACACTGGGGTGCATGGAACACTGTTTACCTTCCCACCGAAGTAGTCCCTATTTATCCACTTGCAATTTCTTGCTTTCAAACTGCTAGGTTGGCAGGAGCTAGGGCAGAGACAGGAGCTCACTCCGTCATGCAGTACCCGGGAATCGAACTCCAACCTTCCAGTCAGCGAGTTTAGTGTCTTAACCACTTGAGCCACCACTCTTAAATTAGCTTGCATCTTGAAGTCATCATGACCAGAGAAACTGCCTGAACTTCAAGAAAGGATGACTAGAAGGCTCTTTTATTGATGAAGGATATCATTGGAAAGTTCATGGAACATTTGTAGGAGAAAGAAAAGGAGCACAAAGTTCCCCAATGCATTGTGTTATGTTTTATATCCAGTTAGAGCATCTGAAAAACAATTGGATCATTTTTATTTTGCTATCTGTAAAAAATGTACTCCCAAGACAGCAAAGAACATATATAAAAATAAATCAATTGCCAGCATCCATCCTTCTGAGCTTTCATTGAGCTGAAAATCCTGCCAGTGTTGTAAGGGAGGTTTGCTTTACTTATGGAAGTGTTGCACAAGCAATGTTTTCTATGGCAAATATCAACCTCCATCTATGCAGCAATAGTAGTTGAACAAATGAGGCAATCCTAATTTACTACACTGGCAGGACTTTCTGTTCTGTAGAAGTGGAATTGGATAGTGGCAAATATATTCATGGGCAGTGTGTAGAGCACATTTATTCCCCCCCCTCTTCTCTAGTTAGCATCTCAAGCAGCCTGTGTGAACAAATGAGGTACTGTCAAAAATGGGAATAAGAGGATTTGAGATGAAAATTGTTCTTTCTTAATTTGTGGCCATGTCAGAATGTTTCTGTAGAGTAAATGGTAACCACACCCCTTATCCTGAACAAAGAAAGAAACAGGAAGTATCACTTTTATGGTGGCTGCAACCATCCTTCCACCATCACTCACAAATCATCTGAACTGAGAGGAAGTGAGGTGATAGCTCAGAGGTATCCAAAATGGAGCCCCAGATGTTCTTGGACTAGAACTTGTAGAACCATGGCCATTGGCTGCATTGGCTAGGGTTTCTTGGAGTTGTACTCCAATAACATGTGGAGCCCCAGTTTGGGAATCACTTTGATAGCTAAGTTAGTTATACCAGGCAAAGGACATATGGTTTTCCAGATGTTGCTGGACTGCAATTCCTATTAACTCTTGCCAAGTTAGCCAATGGTGAAGAATGCTTGTGAGTTGCAGTCCAACAACATCTGGAGGTCCACATGTTCCCTATTGATTTGTTCCAACAACCCCAAAGGCAATGCAATCTGTTGTAAAGAATGCAAAGGTGTACAGGGAAATCTTCCTACACTTGCCTATTTATCCCCACACAGGAACTGAACTATTTCATAGCCTGGAAAATACAAGTCCCTAATTATCTTTAGAGTGAATGGACCCCATTTTCCTATACATATGACATTTGCTTTCCACAGGACCTAGATAAACTACTGAAATACTGTAGTTCATTTATTTCCTTTCCTTTTTTCTATATTTTGTGAAAATGTTAATTCGTTTGTGCCACGTTTTGTGTGATACATCCCGTACCGATAGACAGTTCCTATCTAAACTTTCTACCTTGTTTGTTTTTGAAAAAATAGTCCATAAAAGTGTCCCAAGTGCACTACAGGTAGTTCAGAGATTTTACTAAACTCCATTTCCTAATTTTTCCTTTGGTTGTGCTGGTTGGTGGCAAGGAGACTAACAGTGTAATCCTCTAGATGTTTGATCAGAAGAAATTCCCGTGTTATTCAACACTGCAAACTTGCTAAGTCAGTTTAGGATTGTGCACTCAGTCTTGAAAGGTTTGTGAATCAAAAAAGTGGAGGTAACAATGAATGGATTGCTGAATAGCTACTATCAGAGGAAAGTCCCGCTTTTACCCATAATACTGCCAAGTTTTGTGCTACAGTGATCAGGATTAGAAGAACAATTCTGGTAGGCCCCTCTTCAGTGGAACAAACTCTGAATGCTATATTACAGTAGCAGTTAACGTAGCACTAATTTTAAAAACTGATTTTATTCTATTTCTTTTAACTTTTAATGGATATGTTTTTAAGTAATATATTTTAACTCTATTTTAAGCATTTAAAATTTTAATTTTTTATTTGATTGTTTTTATAATAATATATTTTAACTACATTTTAAGCATTTACATTTAAAAAATTTTTACCTCTCATTTTACTGTGCTGGTTGTAGACCATAATAAAGTGATTGATTGCTGAATATGTTTATTACATGTGAGAAATTATGTGTCAGACAAATGATAGATAAAATTCATTTATTTCACTGATTCTCCCTGGCAGAACAAAAAACTAACAAATATATTATATCATGTTTTTTCTCTCAAGCTATTCAGTATGAATCCAGTTGTACTTCCAACTAGAGTAGACCAGATTAATTAATGGTGGTTTAAAAATATATATTCAGAAATTGTTCAGGTCCAGTTGGGAGTACCTAGTGGAATTGAGCATGAGTCTTTAGTCTTCAAGATGACACAGGACTGATTGCTGCAATATAGCTATAATTTTGAAAACTCTCCCAAGAAGATATCTTTATAACTATTTAAACCTTACTCTATCTTTGTGAATACTAGTTGCTCTGCTGCAAACCAAATCACATTTATTACACATTAACTTCTGCTAAGTAGAGTGGGGTTTCTTCTGAGCAAATGGGCATAGGATTGCACTTTCACTCATTTAAGAAGGTCTTGAGTGGTCCAAATTGGCACCATCATCACTTCCCCCATTCTTGGTTTGCAAAGCTACCTGGAGGCAGAAATATGACCCTTTTCTGTTAAGTTGGAGGAAATGTCAACCTTAGTCCAATTTCTTTTAGAAATCCTTCCACCTTGAGGTTTCTGAACTTAATTTGTGCAAGAAATGAAGAGAAAGATGGTTCAGGAAAGGGTAGAGCAGCCCAATTCATTGCCTCAACTTATCTAGGTGGGGTTAAGAGAAAGCAGCAACAAGTAAATCGGCTCATGAGTCAATCTTCAGGAACAATCCTCTTCAGTATCAATCTGGCTAGATTTCTATGGATCAAGCAATAGCTTTGAAAAGTAATTGGTTTTTAGCCATGAGCCAATCCATTATTTATCTTCATTCCATCCAACAAGCAGCCATCCTTTTGGACCAAGACTCAAGCCTGGATGTTATTATCATTTCTAAATCACAGCCTTGGAATTGTCTGGAACACAGCCTCTTTTAACATGTGCAGAGGGTTCCCTCTCTGATAGTAAAGTTAATGGTTTCCATTGTTCGAAAGACAGTCATATCCAACTCTTGGGTGCAGTGCTCATCTCTGTTTCAAAGCCGAAGAGCCAGCGCTGTCTGCTGTTGCAGACATTTCCATGGTCATGTGGCAGCCATGACTAGACACCTGAGCGCACAGAATGCTGTTACCTTCCCACCAAAGTGGTCCCTATTTATCTACTTGCAATTTCGTGCTTTTGAACTGCTAGGTTGGCAGGAGCTAGGACAAAGACGGGAGCTCATTCCATCCTGTAGTACTTGGGAATCGAACTGCTGACCTTCCGCCTCCCAGTCAGCATCTTAGCCACTTGAGCCACTGATATCTCTCTCTGATAACCAACGAATAATTACAACTCCTGCTCTTCTCTGTTGAAACAACAACAACAACAATATTTGACATATAACTAGAGGAGAAAACCTGAGGTCCTCATAATATTCTTGGCCTGCCATTTCAACTAGCTGTTAAAGGATGGTGAAAAGCTTCAGTCTGGCAATTTTTGGAGGGTCAGAAGTTGCTGAGTCACTCCTGATATTAAGCAGTTTGGAAAAGGTTTTATACATCAGAGTATATTGGGAAAAGGATGCAGTTTATTTCTAGGAAAATATGCTTCTTTAAAAATGATCATTCCATGTGTTGCTTTTTAAGATAAATATAGATCATACTATATGCTTTAAAAACCTACAGAAAGAGTCTCCTAGAAGATTGTGGAATTTTTGAACCACAATTGGGTGTACTCTGGTAACAAACCTTGTGTTGCCGGCTAATCTTTCTCACACTAGTTCAGGTGAGAGGAACTTCAGAATGAACTCACCAAAATGTGCCTTCATTTTGGCAGTTTCACGTCTGGCCTAGACACGGAAGAACAAGAAAAGACCTACATGGATGTATGTTCTACTAGAGATGGTGCATCTTAGCTTACACTTCTATACACACTTTCCTATGAGTAAACCCCATTAAGTTCATTACTTCCATTTATGCAGAGGAAGGCTTTAATTCTGATTAGAGGTGTATAGGACTGTACTTTTAATGTGTTTGTGTCACTATACTAATGGTTTTGACTCACACTTTCTTTTTGTTGAACAGCAGCATTCTCGTTGCGTGTTGCAACTAGAATTAGTTATGTTGTGTCAAGTAGAAACTGACTTATAGTGACCCTAATTGGGCTTTCAAAATAAGTGAGATATTTAAGGAGTGGCTTTACTAGCTAATGAAAGTGGAGGAAGAGAACTACCAAGAGCCATAAGAGCCATGGAAAGATCAATGCTAAAGATATCCCTTCATGATCACATCCCCAATGCCCAGATAAGAGAACAAAGTGAAATCAATGAAGCTGTTGCTAAATATCACAAACAGAAATTGTGCTGGGCTGGACATGTCTCTCAAATGACAGACAGGCATTGGACAGCAGCAGTCACCAAGTGGTATCCCAGAGGAGTAAAAAGACTCCTTGGCAGGCAATCCCAAAGATGGAAAGACCCAATTGTGAAAAGTTTTGGTCAAATCTGGAGAAGAAGAGCACGACAGCGAAATGAATGGAAAACGAGTTGTGACCAGCAGGAACTTATTCCTTGATAGTCTGACCAATCAAGGCTTTCCTAGGCATTCCATTAGTGAGTTTCCATCACCAAGCAGGGATTTAAGCCATGGTCTCCAGAATCTTAGTCCCTTATTCTGTCCACAACTCTAAGTGCTTTGCAACTAGAGTAGGCCCATTTAAATAAATGGAACATATAACCCAATTCCCACTTATTCAATTGGCTTACTTTAGTTGCAATTTATTACTGAATTTCAGCCAGTATATATAATATATATGTGCTTAACGATAAATTACAAATCAATGGCAGAATGGCTGGTTTGTTGGATTTTGATTATGATTGGAAACCCAAGAGTTTATAAAGAGAATAAGCAATTGAATTTATGTTTGGAGGAGAGAAGAGAGACTGCAATGGGTTTACTGAGAACTTTCAATGATCCCAGAAAAGGAGAATCAGCCAGGACTAATGCAGGCCAGGGAGTGTGGGGAGGTGGAGGAGGGGAATCCTAGATCACTAAACAGCCAACCAGACAGCCAATCCAGATAATTTCAATTTAACTCATTGTCTGTTTTATCAGACAAACAGACAGACAGACAGATGTTAGTTCTGAGAATTGAAACTTTAAATATTAGTCAGTCTCTTTAGTCAAAGGTTGTATATTTGTTGGTTCTCTTTAATATGTAGGTTGGGTGGGTGAGTGAGTGCGTAAGTGGACAGGGCAATTCCTGTGTTTAGAAAAAAAAATACCTAGCTCCCCTGGAATAAGAATGATCTTGATCCCTTTTCTCCATATGATTTCATGTTGTAGCCACAAGAGCTTTCCTGAGCTCAAGCCCCACTGAAGTTAATGGCCCCTACTCAAAGGGAATGTTTGAACCTAATGGTTGTTATGTTTTACTCGGGAGCAACTTTAACAGGAAGCCAAGGGTGGGAAGCCATATGGAAACATCGTAAGGAGGGAATGAACTTCTGGAGGACTTCCTCTGAGAGCCTGTCTTGACCCTGTGACAGGGAACCCAGGGACAATCTGCAGATCTCTTCCTACAAATCCTCCAGATGTTCTGAGCAAACTGAAACAAGGGGTGGTGGTGCTTATAAAGCGGTATGTAATTATGAGGAGGGAACAACAACATTGCCCCAAAGGTGCATGTGGAAAAGTTAGTTTTTTGGCCCCCAAGCCACAAATTCTGCAAGCTGCGTGTTTCCAAATGAACTTTTCCACATTGCTGCATATTGACTGGGAGCATAATCAAAGGAGAGAGAAGAAAAAGAACTTTGGGGATACAGATCCCATAATCTGAATAGCTCAATGGTTTGGAGTTTGATTCCGCACTCTGCTTCCTTGACAGCTCTGCAGTTCTAAAATTATCTCAAATTCTGCTGGCTTGAGTGAGGTTGTAATCCAGAAAAGCAACACTCCTGATCTCTCTTCTAAGGGTGCAGCTACAAAAAAAGACTACCATCCTTTGTAAACTTATGGGAGAGTGTCTGCATCAGCGGGTTTGACTTCCACATAAATGTGGAATGTATAAGGTTGCCGGAGAGATTCTTTTGTATGCTTCAGTTCCAGAAGACCTAACCAGGACAGCCAATGGGAAGAGATCATGATAGCTGCAGTCCAAAATACCTTGAGGACTACAGCTTTCCAATACCTCTGGTAGAAAGTCTGTATGGCCAGGTTATCCTGCTATGGTAATAGAGTAGACCATACTGCCAGCAACTCAACACTGAGTGTCAGGTACTGGTTAACTAACCTGACAACCCTGAGGACTAACAGCCTTGGGTGCCAAAGTCCATAGGGAAGGGTGATGGTCCTCAAGTGGATTAAATCTTACTTGAATCCATCTTGATGGTGAGCAGCAGCTATGGGGAGGGGGGCGTCCCCCGGCTCTACAATGCTCATTGGTACATTCATTGGGTAGGAGGCATGTGGACCAATCCACACCCTGCATCCCCACCCATAAGCACCTCCCCCCTGCAGGAGGGGACCTAACCAATCAGTATTGGGCACGTGGTGTTGGGCAGGGCCTTATAAAGCCCTTTAAGAGAGCTTCTCGCAGCTATGAGAGCATCAGTCAGCCACAGAACTCCAAGCACAAGGTCAGATGCTCCCACAAGGAGCCCTATGCCTAATTCATTTTGATTGTATTTCTCTTTTAGATTAATAGATAAAAATATATAAAACAAAAACCCTTAACTGCTGCTACATGCCCTACAAACAAACAGATTTTGGGGTGCATCCCTAAATTGGGGTCCCCAGACTGCACCCCAAAACAGGGGCAAAACAGCCTATGGACTGAATCCCTAAAAGAGGGGAGAAGGGGAGGGGGAGGGAGCAGGAGAGGGGAGGGGAAGGGAAAGGGGGGAGAGACAAAAGACTCACCCAAAAGGGGAGGGGCACCTGTCAAGTTTGATCCAAGGTACTCCCTGTATATAGTTTTTAGAGTTTTTAGGGTTTTAGAGTTTTTAGAGTTTTTAGAGTTTTAGAGTTTTAGAGCTTTTAGGGGTTGAATGTGTATATGTGGGGTGGGAGTATGTTGATAATTTTGTATAGTTGTATTTTGTTTAGGTTTTGTTGGGTTGTTAAGTGCCCCCCCCAATCTCCTTGTTCTGTGCAGGACAATGACAATAAAGATCTATCTATCTATCTATCTATCTATCTATCTATCTATCTATCTATCTATCTATCTATCTATCTATCTATCTATCTATCTATCTATCTATCTATCTATCTATCTATCTATCTATCTATCTATCTATCTATCTATCTATCTATCTATCTATCTATCTATCTATCTATCTATCTATCCCTATATTCTTCTGTGGAAGACAGATGAAAGGCTACTGCATTATATTCTCAGAACAGTTTTCATGGCTAATCGCACAGAGGATCACCAATATTCTGATTTGGATATGGCAGAACAACAAGAAGAGAGCTGTTGGTGAGCTCTTGGATTCTATGAGTGGAGATGTGGCATTATATTGTGATTTGTCAATGCAATCATTTAGGAGGAAAGTGTACATTAAACCTTGGAAAGTTTTCTTTTAAATGAATTACTGTCCAATCTTAAAGGCATTGTATTCCAAAATAAACTTGCATATGGTGGCAGCTTCAAATGTTTTGGATGTGGCCTAGGTGTAATTTAATAATGTAAATAAGCACTTCCCCTGCTCTGCTTTAGAATTGCCAGTGGGGACAACAGCTGTTCATAGCTTCCGCAGACCTTAATAATAAAATAATTGGGTCCTGTCAAGTCAATTCTGACTTGCAGTGATTCTTTCCAGGGTTTTCTAAGTAGTAGGCACTCGGAAGTGGTTTACCATTTCCTTGTCCCAAGAGGCACAATGCAGAATCAAACTCCTAAGGTCTGTTTCCACAACCAGATACCTAAACCACTGAGCTATCCAGCTCCCCCACAGATCCATAACTTACAAAGAGTTCTGTGTACCTTGAGGGCTCAGATGTCACATTGCACTAGTTCAACCTAACAAAAGTACAGTAGAACCCTGCATAATGAAAAAACTCCATTCCACGGAGCTCTTCGCTATGCGTTTTTTATCATTATGTGAAGCTAATTGGAGATGCCCCAGATAACGAACAAAAAATGTTCATTATCTGGGGTTCCCATTGACCGGGTATACCCCAGTTACCAAAACCCCCACATAACGAACAATTTTTTTGTTATGCGGGGTATTGCCATTACCTAACGAATGCTTTGATTTTTTCATTATACGAAGCGTTTGTTATGCGAGGTATTACTGTATGTATTTACTGACCTTGTTGCATAGTGTTTCATTCTGTCTTTTGTCCCCATACAGACGAGATTTACAATCATATGTCAGGCTACTAAAAATGGATTTTTCAGAGTTCAAAAGGACTTCCAGGTTTGCTGCCTTAGGCTATTATCCATTGCTCCATATACTTTCTTGGTAATAATTCCTCCCCCCCCCCCCCACTAATTTGAACTCAGCCAAATTAAGGAACAGAGAACTCAGTGCACTTCAGAAGTTTAGGATTTACATTTGCATCACAGACCATCAGCAGAGGGTGATAGCCAGGGGGTGGCCACGGTGGGCTTGGCCCACCCTGAGTTAGCACTTTGCCCACCCTGGCAAAGCGAGGTTTTCCATAGGAATGCATTGAAAAGAGGCTTTGTTGCCCACCCTGAAAAATATTTGCCCACCCACATCTAGGATCCTGGCTATGGCCCTGCATCAGCAGGTTTAGGTGGTCAGAGATTATTTTTGTACAAAACATCTGGAAGGGGAGGGGAAATTTCATTTGCCTACATATCTGTGTAAAGGACCATGTAGATTGCTAGTGATGGGTGGATCTGTCTTCCTCCCTATGTATATAAGCATCTTCTCTTTCCATGAAGTCATCAACTTTGGATGTACCTAAGTTGCATCAGTCTGCCAGGATGTTTTGGGTAGAATATTACTACTCATAACCGAGGCTGGCCCTATCATCAGGCAGAGTGGGGCAATGGCCGCAGCCTGCAAAGTTTGGTATCATGAAGGGCAGTACATTATTTTGTTCTGATCTGATGTTTACTGTCAAGTCTAGGAAGAGACACTTTTGAGAACCTCTGCCTCAATTGATAAAATAACTCATGTGGTTTCAAACACTGCACAGCCTTGACGTGATTACTGGGGGCACATTTTTGTTGTTTCACCTTATCTTAAGTGGCCTTGTTCCTTATGAGGGGCGAAAACCTCTGGAAAATATATGCCCCTTTCTAGAGAGCAATCTTCCACAGTAGCAGAAAAAGGGCCTTTCTGATTCTCGTTGGAAGGCAAAACAAACCCATCCTATATCTCTTTCTGCCTTTGTTTCATTGTCAGGGAAGGAGATGAGGTTGGAAAAATGGGCGGGGCTGGCCTCCCTCCCAACTCTTGTCCCACAGGAAGGCTTTGAGAGGGATCCTGGATCTTGTCACTCACACCCACAATTAAAATAAAAATAAAAATACACAGCCTCCTATGCCAAATGGCTCTTCCTGAAGGGATCCCTCTCCCCCTCAAAAAACCAACAATGTTGCAGCTGGAATCAGAAAAGCAAAGGAGCCCAAGGAATGTGGTTCATGGTCCATTTCAAAGCCAAAGTCTTTGCCTGGAGTCTAGCCATTGGAAATGATGCCCAAGAGGCGAGCAAGAGAGCAACTTTTCAGCCTCCGGAAAAAGAGGAAAACTATGTCACGTGGCCTCCTCCTCTGTTGTGTATGAACTCAAGTAAAATGTGATTGAAAGCGAACATGTAATGCAAGTGAAATGTGAGTGAAATCGGATCTAGCGATCCTCCATTTCCCCCTCCCTTTCCCCCTGTGTAAATACTCATCTTGTGTAAATATCGCGGGACTGCATTCCCACCGTAGCTGTAGCTATTGTTTACTCATTATCCAATCAAGTGTTGTCACCTGGCTGTTTACCTGTACTGACCAATCATGTGACTCTGCACCAGGTTTGAATCGTTGCCTGTTGTATATAAGGAGCATTACTCTGCCATTGACCTTATGTTCAGATTGACTTCATTCCAATAAAGATGTGTTTGGTCCCCTGATTGCTGGCTACTGCGTATCAATCTGCAAACATCAAATTGGCGATGAGGATGGGAAAATGGTTTCCCACAGCATCAAGCTACCTCTGTTCGACCTCAAGGATCCTGTTGTGTTCTAATAGTGTAACCTTCTACATGTGATATCAATGTATCTAAACCAATGTAACCTTGCCTATGAGTAACAATGTAACCTTCAGCTGTATCACATAAACCCTGTAATAGGACGCGAGCTAATGTCCACCAGCTGGCAGCAGCGAGCGTCCAAGCTCTCTTGGTTCAAACCCATCAAAGACCGCAGCGCGGGAAGTTTCCCGCCGCTACCTACACCTGGACAAGAAGGGCGTGACCAGCCATGACGTCACGCGGACCAGTAGCCAACGGGCTACCGTGGAGCCACATTCAAACACATTACTACCATATATATAGAGCTGTTCGTCCGCCATTACCTTATGTTCCCTCTGTCCACCATGCAATAAACCTGAGTTAACCCAGCCTTTGGCTGTGCCTTGTGTCTTGACTCTCATACACTAAATTGGCGATGAAGGTGGGATAATGGACCCCCACGGAGCCAGGACACAGAGCGGGTTCAACATCACCAAACCGCAAGACTGGGAGCTTTTTGAGATGGACTTCCAGGCGGCACTGGTGGAGCTCAAAGTCAAAGAAGACGACGAGGAAAGGAAGAGGGCCATCCTCACCCGCATGCTTGGGATGGAAACCAAGCGGACGCTGGTGGGCATCCTTGCACCGAAGAAGATGAGCGATTTCAAAGCCGGTGACATCATGAAAATGCTGCGTGAGCGTTTCCGACCCTCGAGGGCAATGTTTCCCGCTCGGAGTGCGTTTTGGAGGCGAGTTCAAGCGCCGGACGAGTCGGTAGAAGCTTTCGTAACGGCTATGAGGGTAGCCGCCGCCCCCTGCAAATGGGACCACATCCTAGAGATGGCCCTCAGGGACGGAGTGCTGTGTGGCCTGAAGGACAAGGAAGTACAGCGCAGCTTGATGAACAAGGAGCCACCACCCACACTGGAAGAGGTTGTAGAGGCCGCGGAAGCCGCGGAATCCACGAATGCTGGAGTAGACGAGATGCACAAGTGGCGTGAGTGGCGTCCGAGGGCCGGCAAAGCAGAAAACTCGTCGCACGGGAAGTCCGGTCAGTCGGTGCATGCAACCCGACCGACCTCGAAATCGTCTTCAGAAAGCAGCGATGGCGAGGAGGTCCAGAAGGTCCGGAGAGGCGGGCGCCGCTGCGATGGTTGCGGAGCGACCCATGAGCGCATGAAGTGCCCATTCAGGAAAGCCGAGTGTTTCAACTGTGGACGTCGGGGGCACATCGCAAAGGCGTGCAGGAAATGGAAAGAGGGCCGGAGACAGTCGCAAGACCGTTCAGCCAGACCGGACCGTCCAGCGAGGTCCAAAGATGGCGCCCGGGCCACGAGGAAGCAGGACGGCGTGGGCCGCATCTCGGATGACAGCGAGGGCGACGCTCCTGTGTTCAACGTGTCTGCGGGACAGCCCCATTACTTTGTTGAGGTACTAGTACAAGGGACCCCTATTAGGATGGAAGTTGACTCGGGGTCCTCCTATTCTATAATCCCCCAGAGAGAGTTCTTGAAAATCGACCCCCACGTGCGGCCCAAACTTAAAGCGTTGAGGGCCACACTACGGGACGTTCAGGGGAACAGCATTCCAGTGTTGGGGGTCGGAACGTTCCGGGTTCGCTTTAAGAGACATTCTGCGGAACTTCCCCTAGTGGTGCTAAAAGGGGGGAGTTGTAGCCTCCTCGGAACACAGTGGTTTCAGCCCTTAGGCCTGTTCATAGGGGGGGTGCATGCCGTAGGCGAGGACCCAATACAAGCAGTGTGTGACGCACACCCCGCCGTTTTTAAAAGTGGACTGGGAAAGTTCAAGGGACCCCCTGTAGCCTTCGACTTAGACCCGGAGGTCCGCCCGATAAGACTTAAACCGCGCAGGGTACCGTTCGCGCTTAAGGACAAAATAGAGGCGGAACTGGACAAACTGGTGGGTCAAGGAATTCTCGTTCCTGTGGATTCCGCGGAGTGGGAGACTCCAATTGTAACAGCACTGAAGGCTAACGGGGAGGTGCGCATTTGCGCTGATTATAAGTGTACCATTAATAAGGCAATCCGCCCTAATGCATACCCGGTGCCAGTGGTCAGCCACCTTCTGGCCAGGCTGAATGGGGGAAAGTGTTTCGCTAAACTCGATTTAGCACAGGCCTACCAGCAACTCCCGGTAACCCCCGCCACAGCGGCGGCACAAACAATAGTCACACATAAGGGGGCGTTCCAGGTGTCGAGGTTACAGTTCGGCGTGAACTCGGCACCTGGCATTTTTCAATCGCTAGTGGAACGCCTCCTGAAGGGGTTGGAGGGGGTGTTGCCATATTTTGATGACGTGTTGATAACGGGGGGGAGTAAGGCCGAGCTGGCCCACAGATTGGATAAGGTCCTGGCCGTGTTCGAGAAAGCGGGGCTGCGACTGAGAAAAGACAAATGTGTATTTTTCGAAACAGAGGTTGAGTTTTTAGGGTTCCGTGTCACGCCAGAGGGAATTAGGCCGTCCAAATCTAAGGTAGCCGCCATTAAGAAAGCCCCTCGCCCCACTTCCAAAACCGAGCTTCAGTCATTTCTGGGGCTTCTCAATTTCTACCATACCTTCCTTCCACGGAGGGCGTCTGTTGCCGAGCCGCTCCATCGGCTACTTAAAAAAGAGGAAAAATGGCTGTGGGGTGACGAGCAAGAAAGAGCGTTCACAGAGTTAAAGCAACTCCTCACATCCGAGGCAATCCTGACTCATTTCGACCCCAAACGGCCCATAGTTTTGGTCTGCGATGCATCCCCGGTGGGGGTGGGGGCGGTGCTTTGCCACGTGTTAGACGACGGAAGGGAGGCCCCGATAGCGTTTTATTCAAGGTCCCTGTCCCAAGCAGAGCGGAATTACGCACAGACCGATAGGGAGGCACTAGCGATAGTAGCGGGAACCAAGAAATTTCACGATTTTCTGTATGGTCGGCCGTTCAAGATCGTTACTGATCATAAGCCCCTGTTAGGAATCTTCACTGCAAATAAGCCCACGCCACAGATCCTGTCCCCGAGGATGCTGCGGTGGGCTATTTTTCTTAACGCATATCAACATGAGTTAGAATACCGGCCAGGGAAGGAAATCAGCCATGCAGACGCGCTCTCACGGTCGCCGTTACCATTGTCGGACGACCAGAAGGCAGGGGTAAGAAGAGACCGCCAGGTATTGCTAATAGAGGTCTTGGAGTCACCCCCGATAGTACCGGCCGACATTGCCAGGGCGACCGGAAAGGATAGAACACTAGAGAAGGTATGCTCGTGGGTGCAGAAGGGGTGGCCGGCGTCATCCCCAGGCACGGAATTCGACCCATTCTTCCGAAAGCGAGTGGAGTTGTCTTTAGAGAGGGGGTGCCTTTTGTGGGGCCAACGGGTGGTGGTTCCTACGTCCCTGCGGCCGAAGGTGCTAAAGCTGTTGCACGTCAGCCACCCGGGAATAGTCCGTTCCAAGGCGTTGGCCCGGAGTTACTTCTGGTGGCCCCAGCTGGACGCCGACATAGAGCAGATGGTTGGCACTTGTGAGGCATGTCAATGCTCTCGACCGGAGGTGGCCCGCCTACCGCATAGGGAATGGGACGCAGCAAGGGGACCGTGGTCCAGGGTGCACGTAGATTTTGCTGGCCCATTCCGGGGAACCATGTTTCTCCTGGTGGTGGATGCATACTCAAAGTGGCTGGAGGTCATTCCGGTAAAGAGCACATCCTCCGCCACTACCATTCGCCAGCTAAGGAGGGTCTTTTCCACGTTCGGCTTACCCGACACTTTGGTCAGCGATAACGCCAGTTGTTTCACGTCCGCTGAGTTCGCAGCATTCATGGAGGCAAATGCGATTCGGCATGTCACATCCGCGCCGTTTCACCCGGCCACGAATGGCCAAGTGGAACGGTTGGTGCGCACCACAAAAGATGCGCTGCGGCGCATGGGCTCGGGAGACCTAAATCACCAAGTTTGTCAATTTCTATTAGCGTACAGAGTGACCCCCTTAGCGTCTGGTTACTCGCCGGCTGAGCTGCTGATGCGGAGGAAACTGACCACGCTTTTGTCCAGGCTAGACCCGTCGAGGGTCGAGGACAAAGGGAAGAACATAGGGTTAGCGGTCTCGAAAGGTTTCGGCGTAGGCGATCCTGTACACTGCAGGAACTATGCCAACGCAGGCCCAGCCTGGGTGCCAGGGACGATAATAGAACAGACGGGGCCAGTGTCCTATCGGGTGGAAACTAGCACCGGCCTCCTCTGGAGGAGGCACGCTGACCAACTGAGGCACCGAGTGAGCGAGGGGCCGACCAGTGGGGCTCAGCGACAGGATTCAGCGATAGGGTTCTCCCCCACCCGTTTAGCCCAAGGGGGAGACAGGGGGGAAAGCAGCGAGCCCGACTCGTATCCTTTTGATACCCCAGTTCTATCCGAGCCCGGGGGGAGGGAAAAGGAGTGTGCGGCCGCCGCTGCCGCTTCCCCCGAATCCGATTTTGATTTTGATTTTGCTAGCCGGGGGGGTTTTTCGGAGTGTTCCCCCGCCCATCCAAGCGAGAAGAGGGGTTTTTCGTTAGTCCCCAGTGCCCCCGGTTCTTCCCAAACAAAGCACACACCTCCCAACAAAGCCGCAGAGCCGCGGCAAACCACTAACAAGTCATCCTCTCCGATTGCAGGGCAGGAAGCCAGGGAGCAAGGAGGAGGGAGCGAAGCCGGGGCAGGGCAGCCCGCGCCGAGACCCCAGCGTGTTCGAAATAAGCCATCTTGGCTGAGAGACTTCGTCTCATCCTAGGGGGGAGGAGTGTTGTGTTCTAATAGTGTAACCTTCTACATGTGATATCAATGTATCTAAACCAATGTAACCTTGCCTATGAGTAACAATGTAACCTTCAGCTGTATCACATAAACCCTGTAATAGGACGCGAGCTAATGTCCACCAGCTGGCAGCAGCGAGCGTCCAAGCTCTCTTGGTTCAAACCCATCAAAGACCGCAGCGCGGGAAGTTTCCCGCCGCTACCTACACCTGGACAAGAAGGGCGTGACCAGCCATGACGTCACGCGGACCAGTAGCCAACGGGCTACCGTGGAGCCACATTCAAACACATTACTACCATATATATAGAGCTGTTCGTCCGCCATTACCTTATGTTCCCTCTGTCCACCATGCAATAAACCTGAGTTAACCCAGCCTTTGGCTGTGCCTTGTGTCTTGACTCTCATACACTAAAGATCCGGAGAAATGGATGCTTTATGAGCGCCATGGCGGCCGAGAAGATAGACTATGAGGAGCAAATGCACTCTTGCCTCCTTGCACAATGCGGCCTCGCCACGCTCGAGCTTGCAACGCACCTTCTGCTGCCACGGGACATTGATACTGTCCCACTCAAGGAAATCCTGGCTGTGCTGTGGAATCACGTTCAAACCAAGGTGTCCATCTACCTGGTGAGAGTAGCCTTCCATAGGCGAGACAAGTGCTTGGGAGAGTCCATGGCTGACTACGCTGCCGCCCTCAGGTTGGCCGCTGCCCCTTGCCGGTGGGAAAACCTGGAGGAAGCCCCGAGGGACCGCCTGCTGTCCGGAATGCGGGATGAGGAAGCCCAGCAGAGGCTGATGGCCAGAGACCTTCTCATGTTCAAATCCGTCCTGCAGGAGGCTCTGGTGGCTGAAGCAGCAAGGTCCGGGCATTCAGGGCAAAGCCTGCCACACCTGGAGGGTCTGGGTCTGCTGTGCAGGCCGCCTGCCATTCGTCTCCACACTCGTCCAGCTGGTCTGCATCTCCAGCAACCACCTCCTCCTCAGGGTCCCGATCCAGCGACGATGACGATGACATCCAGAAAATTTGGAGAAAGTCAGCCCAGAAGCGGGCCAGCGAGAAGGCCCACCACCGATGCGATGGCTGCGGAGCCTCCCACGACTGGAAAAAGTGTCCTTTCTGGAAGGCTGAATGCCACCATTGTGGGCGCTGGGGCCACATTGCAAAGGTATGCAGGCGTCGTCGGAAACAGGGCCAGGAGCTGTCTGAGCGGCCTTGAGGAAAAGGAGGGGCCATCGGAAAGATTTCCATGGGGGAGCCGACCGTGGGCTGTGTGTCCAATGCACAACAACGTTTCTTTGTTGAGGTACCATTATAGGGGGTCCCAGTTAGGATGGTGGATTCAGGCACATCCTACTCCATCGTGTCCCAGAAAGAGTTTTTGTGCATCCCCCCTTGCGGGACGCGCAAGGCAACCTGATTCCTGTTTTGGGGGTGGGGGATTTTATGGTCAAGTTCAAGGGTTTCACTGAAAAACTGCCCCTCATGGTCCTTAAGTGGGGCTCAAGCTGCTTGGGGCATGGTGGGAGGACTCAAAAGACCAGCATCACCGCCATCACCGATACCGCCAAACGCCTGCCCCTGCCTCTGATCTTTTACTTGGACTTCCTTGGGGGTGAATGCCTCCTTCGCTGCCCCCCCAGACTTGTTTGTGGTTGGGGCAGGGAGGTTGTTGCAGTGTTGTGACATGGTATTGTTTTCTATTGATATGTTGTCTGAATTGAATATTGTATCCTATTGCATAGCTATTTTTACTATATATTTTTTTTGTTATATTAGGATGTTGAGCATGCCGATAGGGCATTACTGTGTATTTTATTATATTTTGCAATTTATTTGTACTACTGTATACTGTACTTTTGCTGCTATGTATTGCTATGTACTCGTATTTTTGAGTTCCCAGGGATAGGAGCCACCTGTACTTGCCGCCACTGCCTCCCCCTTCCGAGCCACGCTTGGCTGGAAGAGGAGAAAAGCAGCCACCAATGCCGCACAAGGGTTCTAGTGGAGGTGAGACCGGCGAGACTGGCGAGACTGGCCTCAGCTGAGGGTGTCTGGTGCAGCGGTCATAAGGAGATCTGCCACTGCTGCATCTGACCCTCTGGACACAGCCTCGCCCCAGACGCACACACACCCTTGCCCACCCTGGCGGCAGGGTGGAGGCGAGACCATCGGTTCCTGGGCTCCACTCCAGTTAGTACTTTAGAAACATATTTATTGATCTATTGTATTTCCCCCTATGTTGTAAATGATGATATTGCTTGTTGACATGTATTGCTGATATTGTATTGTTTATTTACTTTTCTATTATTGTATTGCTATTTGTACTTGTACATCAATTGTATTCCTTTTGCTACTGTTGTTTTGCCGCTTTGAGTCACCTTCGGGCCGAGGGAAGCGGGGTACAAATAAACCTATGAATGAATGAATGAACTGCCTTTTGGGGGTCCAGTGGTTTGCCCCCTTGGGGACTGAACTGCCCAGCATCAATGCCGTCGAGACTAACCCAGTGCGAGACATGTGCGACGCACACCCAGCGGTTTTCGAGAAGGAGCTCGGGAAGTACAAGGGCCCCCCAGTCTCGTTTGACCTGGATCCAGCAATTAGACCCATCTGGCTCAAGCCACGAAGAGTACCCTTCGCCCTCAAAGACAAGATTGAGGCAGAACTGAACAAACTGGTGGGTCAGGGGATTTTGGTTCCGGTGGACTCCGCAGAGTGGGAGACACTGATTGTTACTGCTATGAAATCCAACAGGGAGGTTAGGATTTGTGCTGATTATAAATGTACAAATGTAGGCATTCAACCCAATGCCTACCCGGTGCTGGTAGTTAGCCATTTACTAGCAACTTTACACGAGGGTAAATGTTTTGCAAAATTGGATTTAGTGCAGGCTTATCAGCAGCTAACGGTGACACCTGCTGCAGCAGCCACCCAAACTATTGTTACGCACAAGGCGTGAACTCAGTCCCTGGGATATTTCAATCACTGGTGGAACGCCTCCTTAAGGGTCTCCCCGGGGTTCTCCCCTACTTTGATGACGTTCTGATAACAGCTGGGAATGAGTCAGAACTAGCGAAGAGGTTGGACAAGGTTTTAACTGTGTATGAGAATGCGGGGTTGCGGCTGAGAAGAGATAAATGCGTGTTCCTTGCTAGGGAAGTAGAGTTCTTAGGTTTCAAGATAACCCCCAAAGGAGTTAAGCCCTCCGACTCAAAAGTTGCCGCTGTTCACAACGCCCCTCGCCCAACCGCGAAACCAGAGTTGCAGTCCTTCTTAGGACTGCTCAACTTCTACCATTCCTTCTTGCCAAGGAAGGCTTCCATGGCGGAGCCACTGCATCGTCTTTTAAAGAAAGACGCGGTTTGGCGGTGGGGGGAGAGCGAGGAATGAGCCTTTAAAGAGTTAAAACAGCTCCTATCATTGGAAGCAATCTTAACTCACTTCGACCCAAGGAAGCCCATGGTGCTAGTTTGTGATGCTTCACCAGTGGGGGTGGAGGATGTACTATGCCACGTGTTGGAAAACGGGCGAGAAGCCCCGGTTGCTTTCTACTCAAGGTCCCTCTCGAAGGCAGAACGCAATTACACGCAAATGTATAGGGAGGCTCTTGCGATAGTCACTCGGACCAAAAAGTTCCACAACTTCGTCTATGGTCGGGAGTTCATTATTGTAACCAAACACAAGCCGCTGTTGGGGATCTTCACCACGTCCAAGCCCATACCCCAGATTCTGTCCCCCAGAATGCTTAAATGCTTATCAGTTCACACTGGTCCACCACCCGGGCAAAGAGATCAGCCATACTGATGCGCTTTCCCGGTCTCCCTTACCTGAGTTAGGGGAGCCTGAGTGCAAGATCGAGCAGGATCACCAGGTGTTGCTGATGGAATCTCTTGACTCGCCCCAAATTGTGCCCACAGATCTTGCCAAGGCTACAGCGAAGGACAAGGTTCTGTCCCTGGTTGTGTCATGGGTAAAGAAAGGGTGGCCTACGACTCCTCCGGCCAAGGAGTTCAAAGCGTATTTCCGAAAGAGGTTCGAGCTTTCGCTAGAGAGGGGCTGCCTCCTGTGGGGCCAGAGGGTGGTCATTCCTGAGGTATTGTGCTCCAAGGTATTCAGACTGCTACACATCAGCCACCTGGGAATCATGCGCTCAAAGGCTTTGGCCAGGAGCTACTTCTGGTGGCCCCAGATAGACGCAGATATTGAGCAGTTGGTGGGCACTTGTGAGAGTTGCCAGAGTTCTCGACCCGAAGAGTCCTGACTTCCTTCCAGACAATGCCAGTATGTTCACTTCTGTCAAATTCCAGGCATTTCTCAAGAGGAATGCGATTCGACACATCACATCTGCCCCATTTCACCCCGCCACGAACGGCCAGGTAGAGCGCCAAGTGTGTACTACTAAAGAGGCACTTCGATGGATGGGCCATGGGAATTTAGAGTTGCAATTGTGCCAGTTCCTCCTTTGCTACAGGGTAACCCCCCTGGCATCTGGGCTGTCGCCAGCCGAACTCTTGATGCGCAGGAGACCGGTCTCACTTTTCGACCAGTTGGATCCGACCAGGGTGGAGGATAGGGGGAAGAATGTTGAAATTGCACACACAAAGGTGTTTGCAGTCAGGGATCCAGTGCATTGCAGGAATTACGTGGCTGCCGGCTCAACATGGGTCCCAGGGGTTGTGGTTGAACAAACAGGACCAGTGTCCTACCAAGTAGAGACAGGTACGAGTCTACTGTGGTGGCGACACGCCGACCAGCTCAGGCGTTGGGTCACAGAGTTTCAGGGAAATGAAAGCCTGGGCGATTCCACATTAGGATCCTCCCCCACCCACTTATCCCAAGGGGGAGACATGGCAAACAGCCCACCAAGGGAATCTGATTTCAGTCTCATCCATTCGACACAAACAGGCAGGGAAGAGTACGAAAGCCCAGACCCTGAAAGTTTTGATTCTGAGTTACAGGACCGGGGAGAGTTTGCAGAGTGTTCCCCCGCTTGTCCAAGAGAGAAGCTGGGCTTTGATTTCTCCCCAGTAACCCCCTATCCTCTGGTATTCGAGTCTACCTCTACTCCCAAACAAATGAGGCAAGTTTCTGTTGAGTTGCCCCCTACTCAGAGTAACAGGCGGGAATTTTCTTTAAGTTATTCTCCAACACTTCCAGGTTTTGATTTAGAGCGATCCCCTGCTCCAGCTGAAATGAAATGGAGTTTTGATTTGGATTATTCCCTCCTGGGTTCCCTTTCTGAAATGAGCCAGTGCTCCCAACATGCCACTAACACTACTCGTTTTCCCACTGCGGAATGAGAGTCTGCGGAACCCAACCCCCCAGTTCCTCTGAGTTCAGCCAAGCAGCTGTGTGGCCCAAATGAGCATGCAGGCCACCACAATGGTTGAGGGACTTCGTCCCATCCTAGGGGGCAGGGATGTTGTGTATGTAACTCAAGTGAAATGTGATTGAAAGCAAACATGTAATGCAAGTGAAATGTGAGTGAAATCGGATCTAGCGATCCTCCATTTCCCCCTCACTTTTCCCCTGTGTAAATACTCCTCTTGTGTAAATATCGCAGGACTGCATTCCCGCCGTAGCTGTAGCTATTGTTTACTCATTATCCAATCAAGTGTTGTCACCTGGCTGTTTACCTGTACTGACCAATCATGTGGCTCCATGCCAGGTTTGAATCATTACCTGTTGTATATAAAGAGCATTACTCAGCCATTGACCTCATGTTCAGATTGACTACATTCCAATAAAGATGTTTGGCCCCCTGATTGCTGGCTACTGCGTATCAATCTGCAAACATCAACTCCTCCTTCCTCATTCAGCATCAAAATCTGGATGAAATCTCTCTCTCTCTCTCTCTTTCTTCAGTCTTTTCTCCTGCTGACTGGGATTTCAGGATCTCTGCATAGGCAGATGCCCCCCCCCCCAATTAAGTTGATGTCCAGGGAATTTGAGCAAGCCCTGGTCCAGGTTGTTGGACCAAATTACTTCATCATGAACATATCAGGCAAGAAACAAAACAACAACAACAAAAGGCATAAACGTTGTGTCGCCATAAAGACTCACTGCTATGTTTGACCATTGAGTTTTTATGGATCAAGTCCAATGAACATCTCTCTCCCCCCTCCCTCCACCTCACATGCAATCACTTTAACAGACTGCCCCTCCCAACCACCTGCTCCCCCTTTTCAACCCACTCCTCCACTTGTACGAATGAAGCTCGATTTCAGCTGAGTTTAACCCAACACAAACAATAGTGATTATAATTTCAGGTTTTCCCTCCATCTGCTGAATGGGAAAAGAACTATACTTTCCATTGAACAGAGTCCTAATTTCCCTCCCCCCTTTTTGTGCATGAGAAAAGTGTACATTACATTCAATGAGATTTACTGAGGTGGTAAACTGGATAATTCATTTAATGTGGTTAAATGTAGCCTACAGTTTCCCCTAGAGACAGCGTATGGTGAATTTAATGTATGGATTTTAAGCTGCCCTGATACCACCTGGGAAGGTGGGTGGACTGTTTATCTCAAACACTAGCGTTAAGTGGGGTGGGGGACAAACCCTCGTGACAAGCACATCATGCTCACTTCACTTTCCATGGAAACAATCCCACCTCTTCCAGGTAGCAGCCCCCATGCGCTTCTTCAATGAAGTGGAGAGGAGGCTGGATTAAAACACTGGGAGGTGAAAGGAGCGTACAAAACTCAGGTTTTTGTAGAAGGGGAGTTTGGCTTACAGGCCCAACCATTTCCCTCTTCAGGACAAATTCACATGCAGGAAAAAAATAACAGAGGAGGTAATGAAGGAGGAGAAACTCTATATGAAATAAACAAGAACCACAAAACACTTCCTTTGGGCCACCCTTGAGACAAGAGGCTGTTGCAGAAGTGCAACAAGCAGACAAAGAAGAAGTAAAGTAGACTTGTAAGGTATTGCTTGCTATCCTCCTCGGCAGAAACAAGATTCAAATTTGTTTAAGATTTGGGGTTGGACTCTTCACCTGGTTCCTTCCTCAGGTGCAAGGAATTCATTGATTTCAAAAAAGATGCCCAAATGTTTGTCATTGGGTGGGGAGGGTAGACCTGACTTTTAACACAACTTACAAAGTTGTTCATTTTGTAACATCTTCCAAAATAACACTTTGCTATTAGTGCTGAATTTTTAAAATGCCAGCTCCCTGCAACACTGATTCCTTGTCAGTTCCATTTTGGGAAGGCCAAAGGGATGTACCTTGGCTTTCCTGTGAGCTTTCATTGATGTGTGGGAATTTGGGGTAGCTACTGGCTGACACAGAGATGACACCACCACCAAGAGAATCAGGTCATCAGCATTTTGAACTCCTATCTCAGATCCAGTTATTCCCTTTGTATGTTTATCTTGTTCCTATTGTCCTTATATATTATATTTTGAGGTATAGTGGTTAGTTTGGAAGAATATACATAGCCATGCCCCCAAATGAGAGGCAGAAGAGGCAGATGATTGTGCCAATCAATTTCAAGAAGCTGATCTAGCCATTCCTATTTCTACCTGAGCAAGTGTTTCATAAAAAACAAATAGTCTTAACTAACAATTTGAGTCCAAGCAATATCAGACTAATTATGCATTACAAGTAGGACAGCTAGAAACAAGGTGTTGTTGCTATGAAAAGGTGCTCCTTCCACACAAGCAGTGAGCACTGTAGCTCTGCTCAAAGGGTACAGGGAGTACAAATTAGGAACAGTACCCACAAGTCCTGGATCCACTACAGCACTCCTTTTTATGCAGTGATTCTCGCTGTCGCATAGCTACAACGGATATTTCCACGTTATTTCCTAAATAGGATTTAGTGTATGAGAGTCAAGACACAAGGCACAGCCAAAGGCTGGGTTAACTCAGGTTTATTGCATGGTGGACAGAGGGAACATGAGGTAATGGCGGACGAACAGCTCTATATATAAGGCAGTAACGTATTTGAATGTGGCTCTACGGTAGCCCGTTGGCTACTGGTCCGCGTGACGTCATGGCTGGTCACGCCCTTCTTGTCCAGGTGTAGGTAGCGGCGGGAAACTTCCCGCGCTGCGGTCTTTGATGGGTTTGAACCAAGAGAGCTTGGACGCTCGCTGCTGCCAGCTGGTGGTCATTAGCTCGCGTCCTATTACAGGGTTTATGTGATACAGCTGAAGGTTACATTGTTACTCATCGGCAAGGTTACATTGGTTCAGATACATTGATATCACATGTAGAAGGTTACACTATTAGGACACAACACTCCTCCCCCCTAGGATGAGACGAAGTCTCTCAGCCAAGATGGCTTATTTCGAACACGCTGGGGTCTCGGCGCGGGCTGCCCTGCCCCGGCTTCGCTCCCTCCTCCTTGCTCCCTGGCTTCCTGCCCTGCAATCGGAGAGGATGACTTGTTAGTGGTTTGCCGCGGCTCTGCGGCTTTGTTGGGAGGTGTGTGCTTTGTTTGGGAAGAACCGGGGGCACTGGGGACTAACGAAAAACCCCTCTTCTCGCTTGGATGGGTGGGGGAACACTCCGAAAGACCCCCCCGGCTCGCAAAATCAAAATCAAAATCGGATTCGGGGGAAGCGGCAGCGGCGGCCGCACACTCCTTTTCCCTCCCCCCGGGCTCGGATAGAACTGGGGTATCAAAAGGATATGAGTCGGGCTCGCTGCTTTCCCCCCTGTCTCCCCCTTGGGCTAAACGGGTGGGGGAGAACCCTATCGCTGAATCCTGTCGCTGTGCCCCACAGGTCGGCCCCTCGCTCACTCGGTGCCTCAGTTGGTCAGCGTGCCTCCTCCAGAGGAGGCCGGTGCTAGTTTCCACCCGATAGGACACTGGCCCCGTCTGTTCTATTATCGTCCCTGGCACCCAGGCTGGGCCTGCGTTGGCATAGTTCCTGCAATGTACAGGATCGCCTATGCCGAAACCTTTCGAGACCGCTAACCCTATGTTCTTCCCTTTGTCCTCGACCCTCGACGGGTCTAGCCTGGACAAAAGCGTGGTCAGTTTCCTCCGCATCAGCAGCTCGGCCGGCGAGTAACCAGACGCTAAGGGGGTCACTCTGTACGCTAATAGAAATTGACAAACTTGGTGATGTAGATCTCCCGAGCCCATGCGCCGCAGCGCATCTTTTGTGGTGCGCACCAACCGTTCCACTTGGCCATTCGTGGCCGGGTGAAACGGCGCGGATGTGACATGCCGAATTGCATTTGCCTCCATGAATGCTGCGAACTCAGCGGACGTGAAACAACTGGCGTTATCGCTGACCAAAGTGTCGGGTAAACCGAACGTGGAAAAGACCCTCCTTAGCTGGCGAATGGTAGTGGCGGAGGATGTGCTCTTTACCGGAATGACCTCCAGCCACTTTGAGTATGCATCCACCACCAGGAGAAACATGGTTCCCCGGAATGGGCCAGCAAAATCTACGTGCACCCTGGACCACGGTCCCCTTGCTGCGTCCCATTCCCTATGCGGTAGGCGGGCCACCTCCGGTCGAGAGCATTGACATGCCTCACAAGTGCCAACCATCTGCTCTATGTCGGCGTCCAGCTGGGGCCACCAGAAGTAACTCCGGGCCAACGCCTTGGAACGGACGATCCCCGGGTGGCTGACGTGCAACAGCTTTAGCACCTTCGGCCGCAGGGACGTAGGAACCACCACCCGTTGGCCCCACAAAAGGCACCCCCTCTCTAAAGACAACTCCACTCGCTTTCGGAAGAATGGGTCGAATTCCGTGCCTGGGGATGACGCCGGCCACCCCTTCTGCACCCACGAGCATACCTTCTCTAGTGTTCTATCCTTTCCGGTCGCCCTGGCAATGTCGGTCGGTACTATCGGGGGTGACTCTAAGACCTCTATTAGCAATACCTGGCGGTCTCTTCTTACCCCTGCTTTCTGGTCGTCCGACAATGGTAACGGCGACCGTGAGAGCGCGTCTGCATGGCTGATTTCCTTCCCTGGCCGGTATTCTAACTCATGTTGATATGCGTTAAGAAAAATAGCCCACCGCAGCATCCTCGGGGACAGGATCTGTGGCGTGGGCTTATTTGCAGTAAAGATTCCTAACAGGGGCTTGTGATCAGTAACGATCTTGAACGGCCGACCATACAGAAAATCGTGAAATTTCTTGGTTCCCGCTACTATCGCTAGTGCCTCCCTATCGGTCTGTGCGTAATTCCGCTCTGCTTGGGACAGGGACCTTGAATAAAACGCTATCGGGGCCTCCCTTCCGTCGTCTAACACGTGGCAAAGCACCGCCCCCACCCCCACCGGGGATGCATCGCAGACCAAAACTATGGGCCGTTTGGGGTCGAAATGAGTCAGGATTGCCTCGGATGTGAGGAGTTGCTTTAACTCTGTGAACGCTCTTTCTTGCTCGTCACCCCACAGCCATTTTTCCTCTTTTTTAAGCAGCCGATGGAGCGGCTCGGCAACAGACGCCTTTCGTGGAAGGAAGGTATGGTAGAAATTGAGAAGCCCCAGAAATGACTGAAGCTCGGTTTTGGAAGTGGGGCGAGGGGCTTTCTTAATGGCGGCTACCTTAGATTTGGACGGCCTAATTCCCTCGGGTGTGACACGGAACCCTAAAAACTCAACCTCTGTTTCGAAAAATACACATTTGTCTTTTCTCAGTCGCAGCCCCGCTTTCTCGAACACGGCCAGGACCTTATCCAATCTGTGGGCCAGCTCGGCCTTACTCCCCCCCGTTATCAACACGTCATCAAAATATGGCAACACCCCCTCCAACCCCTTCAGGAGGCGTTCCACCAGCGACTGAAAAATGCCAGGTGCCGAGTTCACGCCGAACTGTAACCTCGACACCTGGAACGCCCCCTTATGTGTGACTATTGTTTGTGCCGCCGCTGTGGCGGGGGTTACCGGGAGTTGCTGGTAGGCCTGTGCTAAATCGAGTTTAGCGAAACACTTTCCCCCATTCAGCCTGGCCAGAAGGTGGCTGACCACTGGCACCGGGTATGCATTAGGGCGGATTGCCTTATTAATGGTACACTTATAATCAGCGCAAATGCGCACCTCCCCGTTAGCCTTCAGTGCTGTTACAATTGGAGTCTCCCACTCCGCGGAATCCACAGGAACGAGAATTCCTTGACCCACCAGTTTGTCCAGTTCCGCCTCTATTTTGTCCTTAAGCGCGAACGGTACCCTGCGCGGTTTAAGTCTTATCGGGCGGACCTCCGGGTCTAAGTCGAAGGCTACAGGGGGTCCCTTGAACTTTCCCAGTCCACTTTTAAAAACGGCGGGGTGTGCGTCACACACTGCTTGTATTGGGTCCTCGCCTACGGCATGCACCCCCCCTATGAACAGGCCTAAAGGCTGAAACCACTGTGTTCCGAGGAGGCTACAACTCCCCCCTTTTAGCACCACTAGGGGAAGTTCCGCAGAATGTCTCTTAAAGTGAACCCGGAACGTTCCGACCCCCAACACTGGAATGCTGTTCCCCTGAACGTCCCGTAGTGTGGCCCTCAACGCTTTAAGTTTGGGCCGCACGTGGGGGTCGATTTTCAAGAACTCTCTCTGGGGAATTATAGAATAGGAGGACCCCGAGTCAACTTCCATCCTAATAGGGGTCCCTTGTACTAGTACCTCAACAAAGTAATGGGGCTGTCCCGCAGACACGTTGAACACAGGAGCGTCGCCCTCGCTGTCGTCCGAGATGCGGCCCACGCCGTCCTGCTTCCTCGTGGCCCGGGCGCCATCTTTGGGCCTCGCTGGACGGTCCGGTCTGGCTGAACGGTCTTGCGACTGTCTCCGGCCCTCTTTCCATTTCCTGCACGCCTTGGCGATGTGCCCCCGACGTCCGCAGTTGAAGCACTCGGCTTTCCTGAATGGGCACTTCACGCGCTCATGGGCCGCTCCGCAACCATCGCAGCGGCGCCCGCCTCTCCGGACCTTCTGGACCTCCTCGCCATCGCTACTTTCTGAAGACGATTTCGAGGTCGGTCGGGTTGCATGCACCGACTGACCGGACTTTCCGTGCGACGAGTTTTCCGCTTTGCCGGCCCTCGGACGCCACTCACGCCACTTGTGCATCTCGTCTACTCCAGCATTCGTGGATTCCGCGGCTTCCGCGGCCTCTACAACCTCTTCCAGTGTGGGTGGTGGCTCCCTGTTCATCAAGCTGCGCTGTACTTCCTTGTCCTTCAGGCCACACAGCACTCCGTCCCTGAGGGCCATTTCTAGGATGTGGTCCCATTTGCAGGGGGCGGCGGCTACCCTCATAGCCGTTACGAAGGCTTCTACCGACTCGTCCGGCGCTTGAACTCGCCTCCAAAACGCACTCCGAGCGGGAAACATTGCCCTCGAGGGTCGGAAACGCTCACGCAGCATTTTCATGATGTCACCGGCTTTGAAATCGCTCATCTTCTTCGGTGCAAGGATGCCCACCAGCGTCCGCTTGGTTTCCATCCCAAGCATGCGGGTGAGGATGGCCCTCTTCCTTTCCTCGTCGTCTTCTTTGACTTTGAGCTCCACCAGTGCCGCCTGGAAGTCCATCTCAAAAAGCTCCCAGTCTTGCGGTTTGGTGATGTTGAACCCGCTCTGTGTCCTGGCTCCGTGGGGATCCATCATCCCACCTTCGTCGCCAATTTAGTGTATGAGAGTCAAGACACAAGGCACAGCCAAAGGCTGGGTTAACTCAGGTTTATTGCATGGTGGACAGAGGGAACATGAGGTAATGGCGGACGAACAGCTCTATATATAAGGCAGTAACGTATTTGAATGTGGCTCTACGGTAGCCCGTTGGCTACTGGTCCGCGTGACGTCATGGCTGGTCACGCCCTTCTTGTCCAGGTGTAGGTAGCGGCGGGAAACTTCCCGCGCTGCGGTCTTTGATGGGTTTGAACCAAGAGAGCTTGGACGCTCGCTGCTGCCAGCTGGTGGTCATTAGCTCGCGTCCTATTACAGGGTTTATGTGATACAGCTGAAGGTTACATTGTTACTCATCGGCAAGGTTACATTGGTTCAGATACATTGATATCACATGTAGAAGGTTACACTATTAGGACACAACATAGGAGCAAATGGTTCAGGTTATGCTTTGTTCTTTTTCAGGCAACCAGCTCTTTGGCATTGAAACAGAGATGAGCACTGAACCCTAGAGTTGGATACGACTGGCTTTTGAGCAAGGGAAACTTTTTTAAAAATATGACTGTTATTCTTTGAGGCTATGTGCTAATTGGTTGCTTTGAATTAACCAGAACTGCAATATGTTTGTCTTCTTTCAAGTCTTGATGAAGACAGAAGGCTACTGGTACCTTAGAACAGTGTTCCCCAACCTTTGGCTTTTGGACTCCAATTCCCAGAAGCCTAAGTCAATTCCCAAAAGCTCTGATCAGCCAATGTACTGACTTAGACTTCTGGGAATTGGAGCCCCAAAGCCAAAGGTTGGGGGACACTGCCTTAGAAGATTCATTGTATAAACGCCTGACAGATACATAGCATAATACAACAAAAGGCAAGGGATAGGAAAGGGATAAAACCAGAAAAAGATGTATTATCTTTTTGGGGGTAAAAGGGGCATAAGTATAAAAATGTAAGAGCATAGGCAATAATCATATGGAAATGTTTATAAGTCTCATGGGTGGAGGAAGCATGTAGATTACATTTTTTCCATTTTGTTTGTAATTTTTTATTATAAAATAAATTTAAACAACTTTTAAAAGGAAAGAGGAAGATTTCCACCACTGGTTCAGGGCCTCCCAGTAGCCAGTTGTATTTGAAGTCAGGGACTTCTCTGATGGCCTGTCATAATGGAGGGGACCAACATATCTTTATGGGGAGGGAAAAATAGGAAGCAAAGCCACCCCCACCCCCACTGCTTTGAGCAGTACCCCAGGATGGAGCAGATTTGCCCAAAGAACTTGTTAGTATGCAGGATCTGTCTTTTGTTGTTGTTGTTGTTGTTGTTTAGTCACACAGTCAATTCCGACCCTTTGCAACCCTATAGACCATCGTCCTCCAGGCACCTCTGTCCTCCACCATCCTCCTCAGCCCGCCCAGCTCTGTGCCCACTGCGTCCATGATGCCATCTAGCCATCTCATCTTTGGTCGCCCTCTTTTTCTTTTGCCCTCCACCTTTCCCAGCATCAAGGCCTTCTCAAGTGAATCCTCTCTTCTCATTTGATGTCCAATGTACTTTAGCTTCATCCTTACTATTTGACCTTCTAAGGAGCAGTCAGTGTTGATTTCTACTAGGATCCACCTATTTGTTCTCCTCACTGTCCAGGGGACTCTCAAAACTCTCCTCCAACACCACATTTCAAAGGCATCTGTTCTTCTGCGCTCAGCTTTCTTAATGGTCCAGCTCTCACATCCATACATCACCACCGGGAATACCATTGTTTTGATTATGCTAATTTTTGTTTTCAAGGTGATGTCTCTGCTTTTCACTATATTCCCCAGGTTTCTCATAGCTTGTCTCCTCAGAATCATTCGTCTTTTTATTTCATGGCTGCAGTCGCCATCTACAGTGATCTTAGATCCCAGGAAAGTAAAATCTGTCACTGCTTCTACTTCTTCCCCATCTATTTTCCAGGAACTGGTGGGGCCTGTTGCCATTATCTTGGTTTTCTTGATATTGAGTCTCAAGCCAGCTTTTGCACTCTCCTCCTTCAGCCCAATCAAGAGATTCTTTAGGTCTTCCTCACTTTCTGCCATTAGGGTGGTATCGTCTGCATATCTCAAATTGTTGATGTTTCTCCCAGCAATTTTGATCCCATATTGTGATTCCTCCATCCCTGCATTGCACATTATGTGCTCTGTGTATAAGTTGAATAAGCAGGGTGACAAAATGCAGCCTTGTCTTACTCCTTTTCCTATTCCAAACCACTCTGTCATTCTGTGTTCTGACCTAACTGTTGCTTCTTGTTTCATGTACAAATTTCTCATGAGGCATATGAGGTGTTCTGGTATTCCCATCTCTTTAATTTCTTGCCACATTTTGTTGTGGTCCACACAGTCAAATGCCTTGGCGTAGTCAATAAAACAGAAGTTTCTGATATTCCATGTTTTCTCCATGATCCAACGTATGTTGGCAATGTGGTCTCTGGTCCCCCTGCCTCTTCTGAACCCAGCCTGCACCTCTGGTAGTTCTCTCTCCACGTGCTGCTGAAGTCTATCCTGTATTATTTTGAGCATCACCTTGCTGGCGTGTGGGATGAGTGCAATTGCTCGACAATTTGAACATTCTTTGGCATTGCCCATTTTTGGGATTGGAATGTATACTGATCTTTTCCAGTCCTGTGGCACTGTTTTGTTTTCCAAATCTGTTGGCATATCAAATGCAGTAATTTGATGCCATCATCTTTTAGGGCTTTGAAAAATTCAACTGGGATACCATCATTTCCACTAGCTTTGTTGTTTGCAGTGCTTTTTAGGGCCTTTCTGACTTCACTCTCCAGGATGTCTGGCTCAAAAGAGAGATGATTGAATGGCAGGGTCTTTCTCCTTTGTCTGTCTGCTTTCCTTGGTGATACAAATAGAAGTGTTTGGGAGAAATTAGTGAGTCCAAGGTGTTAGATTGCTGTGGACTTTGCTTATTTATTTGGTGATCTTGTTCTGAAAATTTATCTCACCTTAGGCTGTTTGAAAACAACAACAGACCAGAACATAAGAGTACATCGATGTATCAATGTACTCTTTAAAATCAACTGAAATTCCAGGAAGAGAAAAAAACCCTTTCAATTTAAGGACAGATTTAATTAAAATAATTATGTTTGAAACAATTCCCCCATAAGAAAATTTGATTGCAGATCAATTCCTAAATCCACAGTCAAAACATAGATATGCTATTCTTCTTGTTGTTGTTATTCTGCCATATCCGAATCCAAATACTGGTGATCCTCATGGCGATCAGCCACGAAGACTGTCCTGAGAATATCATGCAGTGGCCTTTCATCAGCCTTCCGCATCGCAGCATGACACCCGTACCACTGATCCAGTTGTGCGAGTCACTTTCTGGTCCGGAGCCCTTTAGGCACACAAATTCCTTATCAGCCCCAGGCCAGTATTGATGAAGCTGCTGCTGGATTCAAGTGGGATTTAATCCACTTGGAGACCATTACCCTTCCCTGTGGATTTTGGCACCCAAGACCATTAGTCCTCAGGGTTGTCAGGTCAGTTAACTGCTGCCTGACACTCAGCGTTGAATCGCTGGTGGTATGATCTACTCTATTACCATACCATAGCCAGACAACAAGATATGCTATAGCAACCGTTATTTGAGATAATGTCAAATAACTGGACACATGTACCATTTCAGTTGTTTTCTTTTTGTTTTACCATTAGCCACCCCAAAAACCTTTTGCCTACTTTCCCATACTTCCACCCCCACCTTTGGCATTAGGAACATTTGCATCATTTATCCTGTGTTTATTACTCATGTTGGAGCTTTCCAAAGCACATATGTTTCTGATCTGGGGGTCTGTGCACGGTGGTGCTTTTCTGCATTGCTAGAAACATTTTGACATTCCTTCTCTGGCTACGATTATCTGTTGTCAAAATTAGACTTTGGCTCAAACCTTGACACAGGCACATACACCTTCCCTCCAGTCCCACCCCATCTGTACGATGAAATTGTTATAGCATTTGTTTTTCATGCAACCTGTCAAAAGTGTATTTAAAAGCACATTAGCAAACTACACTGTCTTTTATCAGCAATGGATTATGCTGTTGTATAACTATACTTTTGCATCTACATGGAAGTAACAGCAGGGGTGTTATGCTAAAGACCCAGGTGGCATTTTCATAGTACATTTATTAAAGTATGAATTTTTGTGGGCATACTTGTGGATGACTACACCATTGAGTGATGATTTGATTGCGCGGAATGGCCAATGGTGACTTTAAAGAATTGCAAATAGCCTTTTCATGTCACATAATGCAACTTGGGATTGGGGTGGGTATGTATTTTTGGAGTCAGAACAAAAAAGTTTAAAACACGGGTGACTAACAGAGGGATAGTCTATGGCAGGGGTGCTCATACTACGGCCCATGGCACTAATTAATCTAGCCTGCATCGCCCTCACCACTCCTGGAGGCAGAAGTAAAACACACATGCATGGGCACATAATGCTGCCGTAAATGACCTGCAGCTGTCGTAAATGCATTTACAACAGCCACAGGTCATTTCTGGCAGCCTTTTGCACATGTGTGTGCACATTATGTGCCCAAGCATGCATGTTTTACTTCCACTTCCAGTGGGAGCAACCACATGACCAGCATGCTCAACCACGTGACTGGCCTGTGGCCTGAAAAGTTTGGGCACCCCTGGTCTGTGGCACTGATGGTGAACCTTGGCACTCCAGGTGTTCTTGGAATTCAATTATCAGAAGCCCAAATCAGCACTCCTACTGATCAGGACTTCAGGGAATTGAAGTTCTAGAATAGCCGGAGTGCCAAGGTTTGCCATCACTGGTGTATGGGATGTGTAAAGGTAAAAGTTTCCCTTACTCAAAAGCTATTTGTATCCGTCTCTAGGGTGCAGTGCTCATCTCCATTTACAACCAAAAAGTGTACAACCTCCTTTCATCCATTTGAGCAGCTCTGTGGGTCCCTTGAGCTACCCACCCCTCTATCTGCAGAAAAATCAGTGGAATTTATCTCCTGGGAGAAACAAAATTGTCAGTATGTTTCTTGCAGAGTGGATGAGAGTTCTCTCACATTAGCAAACAAGCCTTCATTTGGACTGACCCTGAGATTGTTGTGATTGGTTCTGAAGCAACCTTTGGTAACCATTAGCCACACTGGCCAAGATGATGAGTTCTGTAGTTTATAGCATCTAAAAAAAAGTTGTATTGGGAAGTTTGATCTGTAGAGCAAACAGAACATTATGAATCAAAGCATCACGGAGCATCACGAAAGAAGTGCTGTCAGCCAGGGTGATGAATCTACTGGAGGAGAGGCATGGTTGTCTTTCTAAAACCATACGAAGTCCATGATGGGGACAGAAGGGCTAACTGGTGGAGATGAGACCTCCCCACTTGGCCTGTGACGTACCACTCTATGGTGTTCGCTGATGCAATACAATCGCAAGTTCTTCAGAATGCTATTACTAAAAATAGTTTGCCCTATAAAAACTACAGTGAAAGATTTTATTGGTTTAGCTTAGGGGTTCTCAACCTACGGCCCATGGACCGGATGTGGCCTGTGCTGCCATTTCTTCCAGCCCATGCCCATGCTCCTGCCACCGTTGTCCTTTCCCCTCCACCTGACTTGGCATGTCCCTAGCACAGCTCCTTTTGCAGGGTGGTGTGATCCGGCCCCCAGCTTAAAAAGGTTGAGAACGCCTGGTTTAGCTGAGGGTGGCTTGATTCAATATTTGATTTAGCTCTACAGTCCATTTGCAGTTACGGAACATAAATATAAAATAGAGTAGAGCAAAAACTTGAGGGAAATCTTTTGACTTTCATATTTAAGCATTATTACAAAATAGCACAAAAAGTAGGAAAGTCTGTCTCTAATAGTGAGTAGTACAATACAATAATACCCCGGATAACACTAAAACTTGGTTCCACAAGTCTTAGTGTTATCTGATTTTTAACGTTATGCGATACATGCATCACATAATGTTAAAATCCTATGGGATTAATTGCATAACATTAAAACCCCATAGAGATACATTGTAACTGGCACAGGCTTCAGTGAACGTTATGTGATACATCCCATAGGATTTCAACGTCATGCGATGCAATTTCCCCCCAGATTGCTTCATGTTATGCGGTTTTAGCGTTATCTGGTGCACATTCATTCAGTTGATAACTATCAACCTTTATTCAGTAACTAAAAAAGGAATCCTTTTGCATCACAGGCATTTACTTAAGTTTTAATGGACAAGTGCAGGTTCTGAATTAATTAAGATTCTTTCATAGACTATAAGCCTAACATCATGTATAATCTTACTTGCTTTTGGGGTTTTTCATTTCCTTTCAAGTGCAATGTGACTTCAGCCACCTTGGTGAGACTGTTCTGGACTTAGTCATGGTCATACAAGAAGAACTGAGACATAGTAGAAAGTTAGCCATTGTAGATAAATTGTCTGACATGCATGATTACCTAGATAATCTTCAGTAGCATCAATATCACAGGCCTCTCCTATTACTACTGTTCCTGTTCACATGATGAACCAAACAACAGAATGCATTGTGGTACCTCAATTATTGCCTTTAGCAGACACTTTCATCAGCAGCAACTGGGATCAATCTGGAAAGCTTATGCCAAATAAAACTTCTTTTTCTTTGCTAGTTCTGCTCTAACAATTTACAGATTAACACGGGGATGCTCCATCTAGAAATAAATGTCTTAAATCCATCAGCAGTCAGCACAGGCTTGTGAATAAGAGTGCAAGCTTGATTTTAGCACAATAAAGTGACTATGGAGATCCAAATGGGGGAAACTCTGGTTTTAAGAACAAATCTCTCTCTCTTGGCAATTGAATAATTGAGCTAGTTAAACTTATTTTCCCACAATGCCATTGCTTAGTGGTTTCCCAGCTTCTCTATGCTTCCTCCCCCCACCCCCATTCTAAAAGTTGAAAAGCTTCTCCACTGTCACTTAGGCCCCCATCAGATAGGACCGACTCTCTTTTTAGAAACAGTGCACCTGTTGTGTTCTGTAAAGCTGTGCCTTTAACAATGTACCTTTGCCATGTGTTAACAATGTAACCTTCTGTGTGCAACATTATAACCTTCAGCTGTATCAATGTAAACCTGATAAGGGGACGCGAGCTAGTGACCACTAGATGGCAATAGCGAGCGTCCAGCTCTCATGGCTCAGATTCACCTGGTTCAGCAGCGCGGGAAGATTCCCCGCCACCTCTTCACCTGGTCAAGAAGGGCGTGACCTTCTACGACGTCACGCAGGCAGCAACCAATAATCTGCCGACGAGCCACATTCAAATGTATAGCCAGCTGTATATATTGAGCTACCCATCCGCCATTACCACATGTTCCTCCGGATCATCATGCAATAAACCTGTGTTAAGCCAACCCTTCGGCTGTTTCATTGTCTTTGGTCCCTTACACTAAATTGGCGACGAAGGTGGGATATGGCAGCCCACGGGACCAAGACATGCACCGGTTTCGAAATCAGGAAACCGGGCGACTGGGAGATCTTCGAGATGGACTTCCAGGCAGCACTGATTGAGTCCGAAGTCACGGAAGAGGCAAAGAAAAGGGCCATCTTCACCAGGATGCTCGGACAGGAAACCAAAAGGACCTTGGTGGACCTGATTGCACCGAGGAGGGTGAGCGAATTCAAGGCCAAGGAACTCATGCAGATGCTGCGTGAGCACGTCCGGCCCGCCACGGCGATGTTTCCCGCCCGGAGTGCGTTCTGGAGGCGAGTCCAAGCGCCCGGGGAGACGGTCGCCACATTCATGGCGGCCCTGCGGCTGGCGGCCGGCCCGTGCAAATGGGAGAATGCCGAAATCACCCTCCGGGACTGTGTGCTTTGCGGCCTGAACGACGCCGAAACCCAGCGCACGTTAATGAACCACGTTGCAGGAGGTCGTCAGAGCGGCCCAGGCCGCAGAAGCTACAAAGGCCGGGGTCCAAGAACTCCAGGACTGGCGGCCGAAGTCGAGCAAGGCTGAGACTCCGGTACAGGTGGCCCGGCGAACTTCGAGGTCGTCCACAGAGAGCAGCGACGACGAGGACGTCCGGAGGGTCCGGAAAGAGAGCCGGCGGTGCGACGGCTGTGGAGCGCCCCACGACCACGTAAAGTGCCCATTCCGGAAGGCCAAGTGCCACAACTGCGGCCACCGCGGGCACATTGCCAAGGTGTGCAGGAAGAGGCGCGAGACCCGGAGGAGCTCAGCAGACCGCTCAACGAGACCCAAGGACGGCACTCAGGCCACGCGGAAGCAGGACGGCGTGGGCCGCATCTCCGACGGCAGCGAGGACGACGCCCCAGTGTTCAGCGTGTCTGCAGGACACCCCCGCTACTTTGTTGAGGTACTAGTCCAAGGGGTTCCCATTAGGATGGAAATTGACTCGGGGTCCTCATATTCAATGATTTCCCAGAGGGAGTTTTTGGGAATTGCCCCCACAAGCGACCCAAGCTCAAAGCGTTGAGGTCCACACTACGGGACGTGCAAGGAAACAGCATTCCAGTGTTGGGGGTTGGAGAATTTCAGGTTAAATTCAAGAAGCACGCCGCGTCCCTCCCCCTAGTCATGCTTAAAGGGGGAGATTGCAGCCTCCTCGGAACTCAATGGTTCCAGCCCCTGGGGTTGTTTATTGGGGGGGTGCATGCAGTTGGGATGCACGCCGTTGGGACTGATCCAATTCAGGAGGTGTGCGAGGCGCACCCCGAAGTTTTCAAAAAAGGACTGGGAAAGTTCAAGGGGCCCCCAGTGACATTCGACCTGGACCCAGAGGTCCGCCCAATTCGTCTTAAACCACGCCGGGTGCCGTTCACACTTAAGGACAAGATAGAGGCGGAACTGGACAAATTGGTGGGTCAGGGAATCCTTGTGCCTGTCGATTCTGCGGAGTGGGAAACTCCAATTGTAACCGCACTAAAGGCCAATGGGGAGGTCCGCATATGCGCCGACTACAAGTGCACCATCAACAAGGCGATCCGCCCGAATGCATATCTGGTGCCGGTAGTCAGCCATCTGCTGGCCAGGTTACACGGGGGAAAGTGTTTCGCTAAGCTCGACTTAGCACAGGCCTACCAGCAGCTTACGGTGTCCCCTGCCGCAGCTGCTGCGCAGACCATAGTCACCCATAAGGGGGCGTTCCAGGTGACGCGCCTCCAGTTCGGCGTGAATTCGGCGCCTGGAATTTTCCAGTCACTCGTGGAATGCCTCCTGAAGGGACTGGAGGGGGTGTTGCCTTATTTTGATGACGTGTTAATAACGGGGGGGAGTCGGGTTGAATTGACCAAGAGGTTGGGGAAGGTCCTGACAATATTCGAAAAAGCGGGGCTGAGACTGCGAAAGGACAAATGCGTCTTCTTCGCAACCGAGGTTGAGTTCCTAGGGTTTTGTGTGACTCCTGAGGGAATAAAACCATCCAAGTCCAAGGTGGCAGCCATTAAGAAAGCCCCCTGCCCCACCTCCAAGCCCGAGCTGCAGTCGTTCCTAGGGCTGCTCAACTTTTACCACTCCTTCCTTCCCCGGAAGGCAGCGGTGGCTGAACCGCTACACAAACTGCTAAAGAAAGACCAGGCATGGAAGTGGGGCGATGACCAAGAAAGGGCATTTGGTGAGCTAAAAAGCCTCCTAGCGTCCGATGCCATACTGACCCACTTCAACCCCAAACGCCCGGTAGTTCTGACCTGTGATGCATCCCCGGTGGGGGTGGGGGCGGTGCTGTGCCACGTGCTGGAAAACGGAAGGGAGGCCCCGATAGCATTTTACTCCAGGTCCCTGTCCCAAGCGGAGAGAACTACGCACAGACAGACAGGGAGGCACTAGCAATAGTTGCGGGGACGAAAAAATTTCACGATTTTCTGTATGGCCGCCCCTTCACCATTGTAACGGACCACAAGCCCCTGCTAGGCATTTTTACCGCAGATAAGCCCACCCCTCAGATCCTGTCCCCGAGGATGCTCAGGTGGGCCATTTTTCTCAACGCGTACCAGCACGCGTTGGTCTACCGGCCCGGGAAAGAGATCAGCCATGCGGACGCTCTATCAAGGTCTCCCCTCCCCCTAACGCCCAGCCAGGTGAGCAAGGGGGAGCGGGACCATCAGGTTCTTATGATAGAGGTGCTGGATTCACCCCCCGTAATGCCCGCCAACATTGCCAAAGCGACAGAGAAGGACAAGACGTTAGCGGCAGTTAGCTCCTGGGTGCAGAAAGGGTGGCCGGCGTCCTCCCCAGCAGAGGAGTTCGCCCCATTTTTCAGAAAAAAACTAGAGCTGTCCCTAGAGAGGGGGTGCCTCTTGTGGGGGCAGCGGGTGGTGATTCCCACTTCCCTTCGGCCGCGGGTGCTCAAACTGCTGCACGTCAGCCACCCCGGCATCGTGCGATCCAAGGCGCTGGCCCGGAGTTACTTCTGGTGGCCCCAGCTAGACACCGACATCGAGCACATGGTCGGCACTTGTGAAAGTTGCCAATGCTCCAGACCAGAGGAGGCCCGCCTTCCCCACAGGGAATGGGACGCGGCTAAGGGGCCGTGGTCCCGGGTGCACGTTGATTTCGCGGGCCCGTTCAGAGGCACCCTGTTCCTTCTCGTAGTGGACGCTTTCTCCAAGTGGTTGGAGGTTATCCCAGTCACGAGCACCTCCTCGGCCCAGACCATTAGGCATTTGCGGAGGCTCTTTTCCACGTTCGGCATACCCGACACATTAATTAGCGACAACGCTAGTTGCTTCACGTCCTCCGAGTTTAGGGCATTCATGGAGATTAACGCCCTTCGGCACATCACCTCCGCCCCGTTTCACCCAGCCACCAATGGCCAAGTAGAGCGCCTCATCCGCACCACGAAGGACGCGTTGCGGCGCATGGGCCCCGGGGATCTGAACCTACAAGTGTGCCAGTTTCTGCTAGGGTACAGGGTGACCCCGTTGGCGTCAGGATACTCCCCCGCAGAGCTCTTAATGCGTAGGAAACTGACCACCATCCTCACTAGGCTAGACCCCACGAGGGTAGAGGACAAAGGAAGGAACATCGGGCTAGAGGCCAAAAAGAGTTTCAGTGTAGGCGCCCCCGTGCATTGCAGGAATTACGCCAGCACGGGCCCAGCCTGGGTACCGGGCGTAGTTGTGGAGCAAACCGGCCCCGTGTCGTACCGCGTGGAAACCAGTACAGGGCTCCTGTGGAGGCGGCACGCAGACCAGCTCCGACGCAGGGTCTCCGATGAGCAGGGCACAGACCAATCAGAGGAAAGATCAGCGTTAGGGTTCTCCCCCACCCGTTCAGCCCAAGGGGGAGGAAAGGGGGGCCGCGGGTCCCCACCAAGGGGGGAGGAGGATGTTCTCGTAGATATCCTAGGGGATCTTTCTGAGGAGGAGGAGGAACCCGACCCCATACATATCTCGCGGAATGTCCCCACAAATGCGGATACCCCTACTAAGTTAGATTTTGATTTTCAGAACCGGGGGGGGGGTTTCGGAGTGGTCCCCCACCCGTCCAAGCGAGAAGAGGGGTTTTTCGTTAGCCCCGATTGCCCCCGGTCTGCCCACAATGGAGTTCTTCCCTTCCCCTAAGGCCGCCAGACCGCGGCAAGCCACTAACGAGTCTCCCTCTCCCATTTCAGGACAAGGGACCAGGGAACAAAGAAGCAGTAGCGCCCCCGGGGGGGGGGTCAGCCCTCTTCACGGCCCAAACGCACATGCAACAAGCCATCTTGGCTGAGAGACTTCGTCTCATCCTAGGGGGGAGGGATGTTGTGTTCTGTAAAGCTGTGCCTTTAACAATGTACCTTTGCCATGTGTTAACAATGTAACCTTCTGTGTGCAACATTATAACCTTCAGCTGTATCAATGTAAACCTGATAAGGGGACGCGAGCTAGTGACCACTAGATGGCAATAGCGAGCGTCCAGCTCTCATGGCTCAGATTCACCTGGTTCAGCAGCGCGGGAAGATTCCCCGCCACCTCTTCACCTGGTCAAGAAGGGCGTGACCTTCTACGACGTCACGCAGGCAGCAACCAATAATCTGCCGACGAGCCACATTCAAATGTATAGCCAGCTGTATATATTGAGCTACCCATCCGCCATTACCACATGTTCCTCCGGATCATCATGCAATAAACCTGTGTTAAGCCAACCCTTCGGCTGTTTCATTGTCTTTGGTCACTTACACTAAAGCACCTTAACAGGGAAAAATCTGTCTGTTTCTCTAATATAGTGTTTCCCAACCTTTGGTTTTTAGACTTCAATTCCGGGAAGCCTTAATGAGTACATTGGCTGATCAGTGCTTTTGGGAATTGACTTAGGCGTCTGGGAATTGAAGTCCAAAAATCAAAGGTTGGGAAACATTGCTCTAATGTGAGCCAGTCTTAATCTATATTTGATAAACTGGTTTGTTTTATTTCACAGATCATCAGGGATGCAACAATTTGCTTCCAAAATTTACACAATTTCTTTTACACAAGCCTAAACCAGCAATACGCTTTTGACCGCAAGCTAGCTCTTTTTCCTTGTTAGTTGATAATAGTAGCATTATTTAGGCATTTGGAAAAGGGTTACTTTGAATATGTAAGCATAGTCAAGAGTTCTAGCACTATCCTTTGTCTCTTGATGAAGAGGTACAGACAAAACATCTCTATGTACTTGGGGACCCTGGAAAATTGGTTTATCTCTTATTCAGAGTATCCATTTTCAAATGGAGAGATGCTAGTAGGGACTAGAATTATTTCCCTACTTACACATAACCATTTTTCTGAAAGCCTGAATAAGTAATGAGCTGAGAGGCAGAAGGTGGGTGGGAGTGATATGCTGCTATCACTTCCTTTTCAGGGTTAATAAGATTTGGCTATGACACATTAATTTGTAAAACCCAAACTGAATCTAGTCAATGCTTTATGTGCTCTGCTTGTCATCTTATAATTAAATAAAGATTGGCGGAAATGAGTAGTAAACCTTATGGATCTTTCACTTCTTCTTCTTCTGCCATATCTGAATCCAAATACTGCTGATCCTCATGGTGATCAGCCATGAAGACTGTCCTGAGAATATCATGCAGTGGCCTTTCATCTGCCTTCCACATCGCAATATGACACCCATACCACTGATCCAGTTCCGCGAGTCACTTTCTTGTCCTGAGCCCCTTTGGCACACAAATTCCTCATCAGCCCCAGGCAGGTATTGATGAAGCTGCTGCCCTCCATCACGATGGATTCAAGTGGGATTTAATCCACTTGGAGACCATTGCCCTTCCCTGTGGACTTCGGCACACAAGGTCATTAGTCCTCAGGGTTGTCAGGTCAGCTAACCACTGCCTGACACTCGGCGTTGAGTAGTTGGCGGTATGATCTACTCTATTACCATCACAGAATAACCTGGTCAAACTTTGTGGTAGATGGGAAAGATGTTTGCCCCGTTCTAAGGTCCTTTCAGAAAAGCACCAATACATACTGTGACCTTTTAAGAGAAAAATGTGATTGTGAGATGATTTTCCCATGGACTTACATTAAACAGGGATTCGTGTGTACTTGTGAGGATGCCATTTGGCTGTGTTAGTCAATATTCCAATCTTTTTGGGAGAACAGTAGTGCCTGGAAAAAAGAGAGAAAAGTGCTGAGAGATTTGTTCACAATAACTCAAAGAAAAATATTTTTCCAGAGATTTAGCCATGCTTGACTTCTTCCAGTGCAGCTTTTTATCTTCTTAAAGTACCAGCATCTGCATTGATGATGTTGCTATTCTGACTGCCACCCATGCCAGATTCCTTTTTGTTTGACTTAATATAATCCCTTCTTCATGACTTTATGTTCTTTTTTTTGTCCCTACAGAAAGCATGTTCATTTTAAGCATTGCATTGTATGCGGGGCACTTTTGAACTGTGGCACCTCCCGTTTGAAGCTGAGGTCGACAGTGAACGCTTTCAGGTTAGAAACTGTGGATAAGAATGCACATGTGCAGATGCCCACAATGATGCACTCACACATGTAAACACACAGGAGGAAAGAGAGGTAGAAAGAGACAGAGAGCTCCAGCAAAGGATGTCTAAAAAACTTGGCAATAGCTGAGAATTTCTTAGAGAGAAGTACCGGTATATTTTTGAATTAAGTTGTACACGATTTCTGGTAAATTCTGTGTTCTTTTGGCATCAAATGACACAAGGGTCTGGAGCAAATGCTGTGGCTAGAAGAGTCCTTAGTTTTCTGGAGCAGAAAAAAGGATAAGTGGTGTGGCTCCTCAAGAAGCTCACATCCCATTTCATACAAGCTTTTATGGACTATAGGGACTGCAGTGGCTTAGTGGTTAAGATGCTGAACATGATGACTTTGAAGGGCAGCAGGGCAGCAGTCCGAGACCTGAGTGCTGCATGACAGAGTGAGCTCTTGTCTCTGTCCCAGCTCCTGCCAACCTAGCAGTACGAAAGCAAGAAATTGTAAGTAGATAAATGGGTACCACTTTGGTGGGGATATAACAGTGTTCCCAGTGCCTGCCATATGACCATGGAAACATCTGATGACGCAGTCATTGTTGGTTCTTGGGTTGTAAATAGAGATGTACTGCCATCTAAAATAGCTTTTGAGCAAGGGAGACTTTTGCCTTTACCTTTACCCTGTGTTTCCCTACCTTTAGTTTTTTGGACTTCAATTCCCAGAAGCCTAAGTCAGTACATGGGTTGATGAGTGCTTTTGGGAATTGACTTCGTCTTCTGAGAACTAAAGTAAAAAAACCATAGGTTGGAGAACACTGCCTTTACCTTTACCTTTACCTTTACCTGTACCTGTACCTGTACCTTTACCTTTACCTTTACCTTCACCTTCATGGACTACAGTCCTCTTCATTAGATACTCAAGAACTGCTGTCAGTTGCCCTGGTGATCGACATACACACCAATGAATAAAACATCTAAAAAGAGAGAACTATTCTTTATTGCATTAAAGCACATCCTTTCCCCCACCAAAGACAGACATTAATATCATGTTTTGGAAAAGTAACATATCAGGTTATGCACATCTATATGTGGGTGGGAGAGACACAAGGTGTTTTAGAGGATACACTGGGATTAAACAATATGTTTACTATTGTGGCTGACATGGGGTTGGCAAAATGTGTGAGGTCTCTACTCTATAAATATGTGGGTTTTAACTCGGAAGTTTGAAAGCAAACATTCTCTTGGATTGCTCCATAAGAGGATAGGCGGACAGAGTGGTCTGCTAGCATTTGAAAATGGAGGTGTTTGCTTTCTTCCATGATTTTAAATAAATATTTAGAAGACTGGTGAGCTCTGTTTCATGATCACTGCCAAGGCTTGGATATCTTCTGACAATTTGTGTGTGTGTGTGTGTGTGTGTGTGTGTGTGTGTGTGTGTGTGTGTGTGTGTGTGTGTGTGTGTGTGTGTGTGTGTACGTACCTGAGTGTGTGCTTTCCCTGCTTTTAGGTTTTGCTGTTGCTCCATACCACATGGGAAAACAGATAGCCATACCAGAGAATGGTCTTTGGCAAAAGGATCAATGAGGCTGAGATGGCTATAATAAAATCCTTGGCTATCTGGCCCATTGGCTTATTTATCTGTCTCAATCATTTGTATCTCACCATCAATTGCAAAAAACATTCCAGGATGGTTTGAAAGCTAAATGCTCCACGTTGACTATGAATACACAATACACATTTAGAAATAAAACAGTAGCAGAAATTCAGACTTCATGCTTCCTTCACATTCACACAGTGGCCAAAATCTGGTGATTTATGCATGTGTAAATGAAACAGCATAAATCTCAGTGGTGAACTGCTGTACTTCTGATTACACGTCTAGCTATGCAACAATAGGCAACCAGGAAAATGACAGGCATCTCCTTAATTATGGCAGTTTGCCACAGCAACTCCTGTATTTTACTTACACATGCATTAGGATTCTGGCCAGTCTTTTCTGGCTGGAACACATGCAAATTTGTCTAACTTTGTCTAATGAATGGGACCAAGTATATTAAATATCAAAACATTAATATTAATTTTTATCCAAAGAGACATCGAAGCAGACTACATGAGTTTAGAAGAAAATATACTGTACTATTTATAGCATGCCTGGAAGAGGAGTCTAATATGCTCACCGCAGGCAGTACTAGTGGACAACACTAGTTAAATGGAGTGCACTTGAAGTTTTTAGAGCAGAATTCTAGATGCCTACCCAGACTACAAATCCCAAGAGTTTATATGAGGTAGCCCTGTCAGTTAGAATGTTATCATATTAATGCAACTGTGCAGTGTAGTTACATATATAATTTCTGATTAGGTAAGTTTATTAGACACTGTTGGGTGCTACTTCTGCCCTGGCATTGTGTTCAGGTCTTACAGCATATCAATATACAGTATGTAGAAGTCACATATGCAAGGCCAGGCATTACTATAGCCTAACCCTGATAAGCTAAGAATCTTTTATTGTCTGTTTGTATACACATCTAATAAATCAGCTTTGCAATTCTATGTAATCTTTACCTATAAGGAGGGACATTAACCATTGGACTCCGGCATACATGCCCTCACCCGTCCATACTATCCTGTACCGAACCACCCGCACTTGCCTTTACCCGGCCCGCACAGCGCCGCAAGGGTCTGGCAGTCGCCAGTGGGGAACCACCCCATGAACACAAACAGAACAAAACAACTTCAAGTCCCAATGCCCTCCATTTTGCACCACCTCTCAGCCAATCAGGCTGACAGGCAAGAGCAAGCAGAACATTGGGAAAGCCGGCATGCCCAATACAAAATGAGCCACAGGAAAAAAAACACCACACAAATGTGAACAAAAGAAACAAAACTTCAAGTCCCAGCGTTCACTGCGCCGTGACCACTTCAATCAATCAGGCTGAAGGGTGTGAGCACGCAGAACGCTGAAAAAGCCGGCATGTGAAAAAAAAAATAATGCCTCCCGCAACGGGAACGCAACGTTGCCGCAGGTGGACGCAGCGCCTCCCGTGATGGGAATGCAAGGCTGCCACAGGTGGACACAGCACTTCCCGCAACGGGAGTGCAAGGCCGCCGCAGGTGGACACAGCGCCTCATGGCCTCACTAACCCAAATCTGCAAAAAACCATGGCGAGACAATGGCTGGCCTTCTTTCCTGGAGCAACAGGGAGAAGAGGGACTCCCTCTCCTCCATGTTACCCCGCCGAAGACACGCCAAGACCACTGCCGGCTTCAAGGTAAGTTGAGCCAGGGTGGGAAAAAAAACAAGCAGCAGTCAGCAATTCGTCAGGGGAAGCAGACTCCCTGACGAATGACTGGATTTTGCCTTTCTACTACCCACACAATATTTCAAGAACTAGCACGAAACAGCGGTGGAGGTAATAGAAAAGCAGCAGCCAGCAATCCGCAAGGAAGAGCACCATCCCTTACGGATCATTGCCTGCCGATCTCCCATTAGGTAAGCCGGGGAAAAAGAAGGTTGAGGGGAGAGAAGAAGATAGCTCTTCTTTGCCTCCTTCTCACCCGACCAACCTAACAAACCTTACAGGATGAAGAGCGAGCTGACTGCCGGCTCTTCCTTTTCCCCATCGCTGCATCGAAACCTAATTTTGAAACAGCAATGGGGAAAAGAGGAAATGACAGACAGGCCGTTCTTCATCCCACAAAACACAACCACAACAAAACTAAACATTTAACCAAAACGCCAAGCATAAAAAATAATGAAACAAATATGGAAGAAATCAGAAAAAGAAATAACGAGAAATAATCAAAACAATTAAACACATTGCAAACCCAAAATAAAAACAAAAGAATAAGCAGAAACACTTTGGGGGGTTTAAGTAGAAACTCGCTACTTAAACCCCTCAGCCCAACATCCCAAAATCAAAACAAACTAAAAACAGATTAAACAATCAAGAGCACTCACCAAACACATCCTCCCTCCATGCCTCCGGGACAGAACTGAACAAAGAAAGAAAATTGCAGTACTCTTAAACACAGCCCCAACTAGAGGCCAGAAGAGTAAAAAATAGTCAGAAAATATTTAAAAATTCAAATTAAGAAAGAAATAAATAAAATAAATTCAAAAACCACAAATTCAAAACACCACCACCCAAACCACCCCTAACCATAAAAACACAGAAAAAACCTGCCCGGCAAGGCCGGGCAAACTATGCTAGTATATTTTATATAGTAAAGGTAAAGGTTTTCCTTGCTCAAAAGCCAGTCATATCCAACTCTGGGGTTCAGTGGTCATCTCTGTTTAAAAGCCAAAGAGCCAGTGTTGTTTGCTTCTGCAGACGTTTCCGTGGTCATGTGGCAGGCATGACTAGACACCAGGACGCACAGAACACTGTTTACCTTCCCACTGAAGTGGTCCCTATTTATCTACTTCCATTGTATGTTGGTTAAAAAAAGTTGCAAGCCCAAAATATTTGCTACTGGGCAGCAAATGGTCCACACATAGAAATAGATGGAACTAGCTACTAAAGGTTACTTCAACAGATACTTTGAGGCAGCAGGCTTGGGGTCGGGTGGATGTCTGCCCTGAGAGAATTAGCTGGATATCGCATGGAATTAGATTTGCGTGCTTGCATTGTGCTCTTTTTAGGAAGGCTGCAACTTTGGTTAGGCAAATGAGAATGAGCCTTAAAATGGAAGCTTTCTAGTCTATATCATTTCTTTAACAGCAGTTGGTATGGCTGCCAGCATTTTCAGAAGCCAAGAGTGACAGTCACGCACACTCCACTGTATGGTAAGGAGTAGGCTTGCATCTACAAATTGTCGCTGTATCTTTGAATGATAGCATATCATGAGGCCCAAAGCATGCATTAGTCTGGAGTGCTTTGGTCCAGTCTCTTCCAAGGCTTTGGAAAAGCAGACATATGGAAACTATTTAGGAATGGAAGCTTTACAAAGTTATTATTTAGCTGTGGAGGCTGTGACTAGACAACAACACAGAGCAAAAGAATGAGGCCTGACTACACAGCTATTAAACCTGAAAACCAGTAAGGGTATCATTACAACTAAGTAGTCATTCCTATCAAGAATGAGTAATTTTATTTAGAACTTCAATTGACTACTAGTGCTACAGACAAATACATGTACAGTACTCTGTTAGTAGGTAAAGGTCACCAAGAAATATTTGAGTGGTGCTCACACCAGGAGAGTGGGGTATAAATAAAATTCCAAATTCCAAATTCTTGAGCATGGATTGTACCTAAATTGGCTCTATAAAAGGGTCAAGCAAATGATGTTTATTTATTAATTGGTGATTAGTTCCACTCCATTTTCCCTCCAGGGTAAAGTCCAATTTTGTGTTTCTCACAATAGCTCATTCAATACAAAACTGGAATTGGTAGGAACATTCAGGTAGTTTCCTCCTGTTTTTATCATATGCTTTCATGATGGAAGGAAATATGCTTTGTTCTTCAGTCTTTCAGGACTCTGTGGTGTGGTGAAAATGTTCTGCTATTTTGTGTGTGTTATACAACTGTTGCAGTTGCTGCCAAGATTTAGCAGAAGGCTGCCGGCTCTGGCTCCTGCCGCACTGCTGGAAGGAGTCAATGGAGTTTCCTATCAGGACAGTTTCTTACTGCTGTTGTAAAGATTCAAGTCAGCACACCTGAATCTTCATTTTTATCATCCATTTATAGTCTTTGCAGTAGGTTAGATTGAAAGACTGAGCCATAACCATGGCAGGATAATGAGACAGCTGAAATTTGGCGCACATGAACTATTGACATTTAATGCAAGGTGGCTGTGAAATCTACTTGCTCCAAGCATGTAGATTGCCTCTGGCCCCTGATCCTCACAGGAAACACAAATTGGTTGAGCTCTGTGAGGAACCCATGTGGTCACTGCATGCTGAGACTGAGAGTATGTTGAGATATAGGTAAGTCATTTGGAGATCTGGGGGGGTTCCACTCAAATTTACAGTGCCCATATGCTTTGGAAAGTGGAGTACCCCAATTTTCCCATGAGCGCTCCTTTTTGAACCCTCATCAGATAGATCATTTTGGGGGGCATTCTCTTTTAGCTCATTCTTACTGAGTGCATTTGCTTCAAACACTGCTTCATGTGTAAACCTCTGGTATGCTGAAGCTGCTCAATAACAGTTTTGATCGGCAATGTAAATTCATGCAATTTAATTTGTTTTTTTTTTACTAAAACAAACATCACTTTAGCAATGATCTCTAAAATGTTAAAAAATCACTTCCCCTGATCATTCTCAGATAATCAGGGAAAGTGTCCAGTTATTAAAAGCATAGGTTTCTGTTCATATGTGAGAAGTACATAAAATGCAATATTGCTCCTTCCCCCCAAAAACGGGTACGAATGATCTTTCAAGCTGCTCAGTCTGGACATACCATTAGGTTTCCTTATCATTCATCCCTCCTTTCTACATGTTTGATTACCTCATATGCTTCAAGCTTAATCATAATGACAGCAAAGCCATGGCTGTTAAAATGGCTAGTTACAGCTCAACTAATGACGGCGCCAAAGTCAGTCAATAAGGGTGTGTCATTTTTTTAAAACTTCAACGATTGGAGGATATAAGTCTTTGCTTAACTGGTTGGTGAGGATAATATGTATACTTGCATATCTGCTATGTTACTTTAAGAAAAATGGGTGTATTACAGAGCAGGTTAACTGCATTGTTTCATTAGCCTGCAAGTGCTGTGGATAAAAGGAGGGTTACAAACACAGTTCCTTCAGCCTTCTGCTCAACTGCTGCCTGATGTCCAGCACTGCTTTGTGCTCAATTGCTGCCCGACAGCCAGGACTGCTGTGAGCCTAACTGCTGAGCTTACTACTTTTGCTACTTATGATACTTTGTTTGGACTATTTGCAATTGGACTGTTGTTCTCCATGATTGTCATGGACTGGTAAGGAGAAAAGAATCTTATGCTGTGCTTTTGAACCATCGTTTTGACTATCTCTGCTATTGCTGTGCTTGACTCTGAAAAGACTTTAGACTTTGCTTTCAACCTTTGAGTTTGCCACAGGGAAACCACTCTTCTCACTATACAGTGTATCTGTGTCGTTCATTAGACACTCTTACCTTTTGCTGCTGCACCCTTGCAACTCAAGGGTCACTCTACATCCTAACAAACTCCCAGATTTCCCCAAGCAGAATTCTGAGTGTTCCTGCCCACAAAAACTCGCCAACTTTTCACTCCAGGTCATAGCTGTCAAGTATCTCGTATTGGCCAGGAAAACCCCTTATTTTACCCTCTTTCCTGCCGTCATCCCGTATTAATTAGACTGCAATGCCTTATTGCCGCCATTGGAGGGCAGCACAGGATAAGCATAGCTGTCAAGTATCCCGTATTTGCTGGGAAATTTCCCTTATTTCCAAATCCAGAATTTGACAGGTATGCTCCAGGTTGCCTTGGATCTACTTCTTATACAAAAGAAAACCTCCCCAGAGCTTCCAAGCCTATCTCTGTGGGAGGTACAGTATAGTATTTCAAAGTATCCTACACAGAGCCTAATGGGCACCAAGATTACACTTCCCACAAAAGCCTACATCTCCTAGGAAGCATCAGGCCAGCTTCTTACTCAGTGCATGCTCATTACATAGATATTTTAATAAAGGCATAAACTGAGTAAGTTTTCAACTTGTAATATATACATTGGCTGAATGAATGATCTTTTGGAACTTCCACACCCTTTCTGTCTCCTTTTGATTCCTTTCCATGCCTTAGGATGCAATGTAAAATGGCATAGGATGCCCCATTACCCCCCTTCACTATGGTTAGTCACATGAGGCAAACATCTAAGTTCAATATAGTCTTACTGTGTAGCCTGGGGCCAGTCACTGTTTTCCCTGTTTTCCCATTGTGGTTTAGTGATTAGAGCAGTTAGAATGTGACCTAAGAGACTTAGGTCCCTGTGAGCCATTAAACTCCCTCTATAACCTTCATTTGATCATTCCCTCTCAGCCCAACCTATCTCACATGGCTACAGAGAGGATAATTTTGGAGTAAGAGGAGAGCCATGTATATTGCCTTGAGCTGGGTGGAAGATTTTTTTAAAAATAAGCCACCTTGAGTCCACAATGGGAAGAAAGGTGGTCTATAAATGAAACATATAAATAAAACAAGATATGACCATATAACTTGAAAATAAATATTTTTGCCAAAATCTTGTTGCATAGTTTGGGAGGCAGTTAGACAAATGTTGACTGGATGAGAACATTGTTTAGCAACTTGCTTGTGTGTCAGAATAGGCTACAAGACTACGAAATATAATAACAATAACTGTGTGCCATCAAGTTAATTCTGATTTAGAGTTATTATTTTCAGGGTTTCTCTAGGTGGAGAATACTAAGAATTGCTTCACCATTCTCAGTCTCCTTTTTCAGGAGAGCAAGCCTGCCATGGCTCTTCTCCCAGGATGCACAGCAGGGAGTCAAACTCCCAATCTCTGATTTGGCAGGCAGATATCTAAACCACTTTACTTTTTGCTTTCCTCTTAAGACCACAAGCCCCTACATTCTAGAAATGTAAGCATTTGTAGTCTTAAAGAGCACAGTCAAAAGCAGAGTGTTTATTTCTTAGAGTTTTTGCGTGTGCATATTTTGGTAACTGTAGGCACTAGATATAATCTGTGTGACTGAGCATATGGCAGATAACATCTGCGGTGATTTCTTAACTTAAGGTGATTTGCCCACAAAAGTTACACTGTTTTCATGAAACCACCGTACCTATGCCACAGGCTTTGGACCATTATTTTGACACTATTAAGATGGGGATCTTTTTACTGGATTTATTGCAAGTGCAAACATAATATAGACCCTAAAGCACCTTGCAAATTAATGTGTTTTTACAAACAATAGTGATCTATTAGCCTTTTCTAGTAGTTTGAAAACAAGAAGTTGCAAGTAGATAAATAGGGACCACTTTGGTGAGAAGGTAAACAGTGTTCCGTGCACTTCGGTGATTACAAACACGAATCTCCCTCTGTCCTAGCCTTTCTGCTCCCTTCCCTTTTCTCCTGACCTACCCCCAAATTTAATAGAAACATTAGGATTTGTCTGTCAGAGGGTCTATTGCTTATTTTGTACTCTGGAAACAATGCATTGCTACCTATGTTTTGATAGGGGCACCATTGTATTTTCATAGATAAGCAAAAAAAAATTACCTGCATTTGTTCATCACACTGTTAATATAGGCCTCTTAAAGAATTGGAAATTGTGTAATACTTCTGGATGGAAAATGTGTCCACAAGGATCATGTCAGCACCACTGAATAAGTGCCAATATTTTGTTCTCTCCTGGTCTCACAACACCATTTATACATTAAGCAGCATCACAAACACACGGCCTGTTCCAGGTGGGTAATGTATCTCTTGTCATTCTGCTGTGTTCTTGACAATAGTAGTTACACATCCTTCTTTATCACTGGTGTAATACAGTAAAGTGCTGGCCATGCTGCAGTACTGCTGACAGTGAAGGGACATGTACATTTTCTATTTAGAAGCTGGGTTACCTCAGTTGTTTAAATGTATAAAAATGATTTATAAATTCAGGGTTTTAAAATGGAGCCACAAGAGTATATGTCTGAACAATAAACTGATCAGAAGTAAATGAACTGTGGTATGTGGCAAAATAAATTACATACTAAAGCATGAAAATTAAACAATGGTTTTGTCTAAGTATAAAAGATACCCAGATTTTATAAATTTGACACCAGCACACTCCAAAGGTTTAGTTTAGAAAAGGGATTCTCAACCTGCAGCCCATGGACCAGTTGTGGCCTGTGGCACCATTTCATGTGGCCCATCCCCACCACACCACACCAGGAAGTACCATGTGGTGGAGGAAGGGCAAAATGACCATCGAGCCCCCAAAGCTGCCTGAGGGAGCATGACCTGGCCCCTGGCTTTAAAAGGTTGAGTGTTGGAATGGCTACCAGATGTAGGAGTGGCTGGCCACAAGGAAGACACGCGAGACAATCGTGCGGTAAAGTCCAGCCCCAAACAAAGTTGAGGATATGTATTTATTACCCTGCCTTGGGGTGATACGTGCGTAGGATGCGTGTGACCCCCTAATACAGAAGGTTTGCATATGTGGCATTTTCCGGTGGTCAGGACAATACCTGCTTTTGGACATTGCCCTGTGGTTAATGGACAGCCCACAACTAATTAAGGTTTGGGCTGGCAAAACCCATTGTTCCTGCCCTATCTCGGAGCCTTATGTATATTGACTCCAGGTGCCTAGCTTTGTCCGCTGTCTGGCTCGGCTTGTTTGCCCAGCTTAATCTGTAGCCGGCAGCTAAGGATTGTGTGTTTCTACTAGAGTCATCATCTTGGTTTTTACCCTGTTTCTACTGTAGCCATCAGCCAAGGCTTTATGATTCACCCCCCCCCCCCCAACTAGCTAACTAGCCTGCACCTCAATTGCCTTTCCTGCCAAGCTCAGTTGATCCCCGGATCTGTCGAAGGCCGAGCAAACCCCTGGGGAAAGGTTTGGCCAATTATTCCCATGGGCATCCCACAGTTGAGAACTCTGGTTTACAAGAATTAGGTCATGGTGCCTTATCTTATTGCAGGCGCACCCCCCCAATAACGGACACAGACAACATTGAAAGTGGATAACAGCAAAGGGCCACATTTATTGATTCAATGCCCTAGTCCGAATTATAAATTTGTATTGGTAAAACGACCAATCATAATTCCTAAGGCAAGCAGGCCGAAGTAACACTGGTAAGGTACCACCCCAAAATTGCCAACGGCAATTGGTTACAATGTATCAAATTGTATCAATTTGTTTGTTAACAACAAACAAATTGTTGACCGTAGTCAATAACTAACTCATGACCCCACCCTCTGACGCGTATCCGTGAAATCACAGGGGTGATGCATGCTGGTTAGCAATCATCATCACCCCATCGCCTGATTCGTCGTTGACCGGACAACGTTTAACTACTTTATTCCTGTCTAGTGTTGTCCAGTCAATTGCGAACCTGCCGGATACTTGTGGGTCATACTGTTTACCTTACCAGTGCTACCCGCCCATGTGACCAAAGTCAACAGTAGGAACGAAGAAAGACCCCTATATCAAACCATAGCAACAGTGTGGGATGGGCAAAAAAGCCAGGACCCGAAGCCAATATGGGTCCCAACCAAAAATTCCCACCCGGCCCCGAAGCGACCATAATCACACTGTTAACTAGGGAGGGGGTGGAGGGGAAAAAACTTCTCCGCTCCGTCGCTGAGGCAAAATGGCAGCGCGGCTGCCTCGTGGCCACCCCTTTTATAAGGGAGCTGGCCACGCCCCTAACTACCCGGATTCTCTGTCCTGTGGGGGGGGGGCCCGCAAAGGGCGCGGCGGCCATTTTGGCGCCGCGCTTGCATTGCAGGCGCACCCCCCCAATAACGGACACAGACAACATTGAAAGTGGATAACAGCAAAGGGCCACATTTATTGATTCAATGCCCTAGTCCGAATTATAAATTTGTATTGGTAAAACGACCAATCATAATTCCTAAGGCAAGCAGGCCGAAGTAACACTGGTAAGGTACCACCCCAAAATTGCCAACGGCAATTGGTTACAATGTATCAAATTGTATCAATTTGTTTGTTAACAACAAACAAATTGTTGACCGTAGTCAATAACTAACTCATGACCCCACCCTCTGACGCGTATCCGTGAAATCACAGGGGTGATGCATGCTGGTTAGCAATCATCATCACCCCATCGCCTGATTCGTCGTTGACCGGACAACGTTTAACTACTTTATTCCTGTCTAGTGTTGTCCAGTCAATTGCGAACCTGCCGGATACTTGTGGGTCATACTGTTTACCTTACCAGTGCTACCCGCCACACGGAGGGGCTTCACAGAAGACCTGACGCCCCCCCCAGACCGTCAGCTCGGTCAACAGGCCTGCTCGCCAGTCACCCAACAGGAGGTCCATACCTCCTCGCGACAGATGGACCCCATCCCCTGCATACAAGTCACAATTTTGTAGACTAATATCGGGGTGATGACTAACCCGTCCCCAAGCCCTGGTGGTGAGAAACCGCGCCACTGCCTTATTGACCGCGCGCCTAGCTCGGTCAAGGGCCAGGAGGTTAACGCCCCCTCTGTAAGAGTGGCGCGGAACAATGTCCGACCAAACCAGGGCTGTGGCAGGCCAGACATAATGCAAGTAGGCGATGTCCTCGCAAATCGCATGCTTGAGCGATAAGCCGGTGACCTGGCCCAAATCATTGCCCCCCAAGTGGATGATTAGAATGTCAGGCGGGTCAGCCCCCAGGCCAGAAAAAAGGAAAGGCCGCAGCTCCCGCCATAACATCCCAGGCTTACCGTGCCATGAGAGACTGGCGTGGTCACCCAGTCCCAGTCGGGGTCCCCACTCTGTCGCCGCAGCGTAACGCGCTGCCCTGAGCACATAGCTGTGGCCCACCAGCCATACTGTCACCGGTGTAATACGACACCCAGGGTCTGTAAGAAAATTGAGAAAAAGGAAGGTAAGGTGACTGGATTGGTACTCATGGCGGGAGTGGGCGCACATAAAACTGAAAACATTGTGAGCCCCACCTCCCCATGCTACGTATGTCAGCCCCAGAGTACCCAAAAGCAGCTGCTGTAGAGGCTGCGCCAATACGGAACGAATGTGTGCCATAACGGGCACCTGGTAGTCCCACCCTGGTGAGGGCTCTGGCTGTCACCTTCCAAAACTGAAATTTAGTAAGGGGAGACCCATCTTGGTGACAGAAAAACGGGCCGTGGTGCCAGCCACGCAGTGCCAGGTATTCCTGTAGGGCACCAACCGGACAGATGTCTGCCAAAGAACACCGTAGCAGTCTTACTCCACTGCCTACGCCATGCTGATCTGTTTTGGAGGAGCGAATCCTCAACTGGGCCCAGTCTTTGGCAACATATACATCTCCGAGTTCCAGTGCCCTACCACTTGCATCCGCCTTAGACAGCATCACGAGTTCGCTGATGCGGAGCGCTCCAAAAAATGCCACCGTTGTGGCTGCATGAAAAAGGGCTGCCTCATAATGATCAAAACAGAGGCCTGGCCAGCCCCGGGCCAACTGGGTAAGAACCCCTGGGGAAATAGGGTGCCGGTCATCCGGGCAACGCCCGCGCTCGCGCACCCACCCCTCCAAAACGTGTCTCACACGGAAGTCAGAGGTGGTATCCACATGACCCCCTACTTTGGCCATAAAAGCCAACGCCGAGAGCTTGGATGCTATGGTGCGAGGTGCAAGGCCCTGTGCATGCAGGTGAACCATGAACCGCAGAACATGGTCAACCGGGATGGGCCAGGTCTCTGGCCATTGAAATCGAGTAGCAAAAGCCCTATACAAATTGAATGCTTGTTGATACGCCTTACGCGTGCGTGGCGCTAGTGACAGGCCAATCGCCCGGTTCACCTCTCCTTGCCAATAGTCCACATCTCGTCCGGGAGTGGCGAGGGAAATTCCTCCGCATCCGGGGCCAAGGCGCGGAACCGGGAGATCTGCAGGCGGGACAAAGCGTCAGCAATATCGTTATTAACCCCTGGGACATGCCTGGCCCTGAACAAGACGTTGAGGCGCAGGCAGCGCAGCACAAAATGGCGCACTAGGTCCATGACCCTGGGCGATTTAGAAGTCTGTGCATTGACAATGTGCACAACGGCAGCATTGTCGCACCAGAAATGCACCACCGAATTAGCCCACTGTTCGCCCCATAGCATCAAAGCCCCCAGAATGGGAAAAAATTCCAGGTATGTGAGATCCCGCAGGCGACCTGTGCCTGCCCATGCCGGTGGCCACCCACCATAGGCCCACTTCCCATTGAAGTACATCCCATAACCCAGGGATCCTGAGGCATCAGACTGGATCTGGAAATTGGGGGATGCCAGGAGGTCAGACCTCCAAAATGAGACCCCATTAAACTCCCTCAGGAATTGCAACCAGACAAACATGTCTGCCCTGATAGCCCGGGTAAGCCTGACTCTGTGGTGGGGCCTGGATAACCCTGCCATGGCGTCGCATAAGCGCCGGGCGAAAGCCCTGCCCGGTGCGACCACCCTGCAGGCAAAATTGAGGTGCCCATGTAGCACCTGCAGTTCCCTCAGGGATGCCTTACGCTTAGCCAGCAATTCCGAGATAAGGGTCACTATCCTGGACACCTTATCACCCGGTAACCTAGAAGCCTGTACTACTGTATCAATCTCAACCCCCAGGAATACTAGTTTGGTCGACGGGCCCTCGGTCTTTTCGGGCGCTAAAGGGACACCCAGTTCCTGCATTAGCGTCTGAAATGTATTGAGGAGACGTGCACACGTGTCCCAGCCCCGTTCACCCCCGAATAAAAAGTCATCCAGGTAATGGGCTACAGACCGGGACCCTGACCTGCGGACGAAAGCCCACTCTAGGAAGGTACTAAAACGCTCGAAAGCCGAGCATGATATGGAGCAGCCAAAAGGCATGGCCTTATCAAAATAATACTCCCCTCTAAACTTAAAACCCAGCAATTCAAAGTCGCCCGGGTGCACCGGCAAGAGGCGAAAAGCTGACTTAATGTCGCACTTGGCCAGCAAGGCACCCGGGCCACACGAGCGCACCATGCGCAGCGCATGGTCGAACGATGTATACCTGACCGAACAAAGGTCATCAGGTATCGCATCGTTGACCGATCGGCCGGCTGGGTAGGACAAATGATGAATAAGGCAAAACTCACCTAGGGACTTTTTAGGAACCAAACCCAATGGTGAAACCTTAAGGTTGGGAAAAGGGGGTGCGGGAAAAGGTCCGGCGACCCTGCCCGCGTCTAACTCCTTTTTAATGCTGGCCTCGGCTACCTCCTCCCTTCCTCTGAGGGATAAAAGGTTGGGAGCATCCTGAGGGGATCTATCACCCATAAAAGGGATACGAAATCCCTGCTTAAAACCTTGGATGAGATACTCCCTGTCCTCTCCCCTTGGGTACGATGCGAGCCAGCGCTCCAGCATGTCCACCTTAATTGGGGAGGGGGCCTTTCGGAGAACTAGTTCCATCCGTGGCAGGCTTGCCAGCCCACTGTCCACCCCTCCCTCTGCCTCGCACCCCCCCAGGCTTGGGACAAGCAGAGGCTGCATGGGGACCAGAACATGTGGGACACTCGTGCTTATACCTGCAGTTCTTCCGACTGCAGGAACCATTGGACGAGAAAGTCCAGCACAGCAGGCGGGCTGGAACCCCCTGCCCCGCCATTTGGCGGGTAACCTGCGCTGGAGCTGCTCGCTGGACCGCATGTCCACAATGGTATCTATCCCCCGGGGCAGGACGTGTGGGTGTCATATACAAGAGCCACAGTCTCTGGCACGGCTCATCCCATCTCATCTCGGGGTGCAGGGGAATCCTCATACGGAATTCCTCATCATATGCTAGCCATGAGGGGCCCGGGAAATCTACCATCGCCCTGTATATGTTGTCCAAATATTGGACCATGGGAATAGCTAGATCCGGCCGCGCCCTCAAATACACCGCCATGTATATCAAATAAGCGGGGAGCCAGTTAGCCCAGGTACGCGGCGGCTTACGGCGGCGTGCCTGCTCCTTGTCCTTCTCATCCTGACCCTCCCTTTCTTCCTTAGTGGGCTCTCTGTTCAGGAGTGAGAAGATATCCACGTACTCCCCTCGCCATATCTTTTCTCTGGTAGCCTGAGCCAAGTGATCACCCAATGGCAAGGAATACCCTGCCGTCGGCAAAGCCGAAAAGGGGATAGCTGGCCTACCCAAAGGGGCCTGAGTTAACCCTGCCACCCCAAGTACGTTCCCAGCAGTGTAAGAACCAAGGCCCACCCCAGCGGGCATGGTGGCAGTAGTTGTCGCTGGGTGGGTCGCCAGCGGCGTAGCCCCTGCACCACCCGCGCGAGGCCAAGGCCACTGAAAGGTCCCCCCTATATTGGGAATGTGTGTGGATGTACTCGTTTGCACCATATACTCACATGCTGCACCCCCGCGGGCCGCCCCCAACGGGGGTTCCGGCCCACTGGGGGCGTCGGAGCTCACGACCGATGTAGAGCTCATCACCGGGGCTTGACCCGCGCCAGGTTGCTGGCTGGGGAGCTGCGAGGCAGTGGCCGGAGCCGCGCCACCCGCCTGCAGCAGCTCAACCCTCCCCACCGGCCGTTGTCCTGCTGCCGATAGCGCCTCAAAAGGTACCCCGAAAGGGGCACCTGCCTGACTGGCCCGGGCCAAAGACGCCTCTAAGGCCGCAATACGGGCCAGTAAGGTGTCTACATTAACCATGGGTAAAGAGCCGGCCGGCCCACCTGACCCTTGCATGGGGACAGTTCCCTGCACCCCATGGCCCATATATGGCCATTGGCCAGGGCTGAAGCCCGGTAGGGCTGGTGAGGAAACCTGCCAAGGCGGGGCACCGGGCCACCCCCCAAGGCTAGAGGGCCCCGGGAGAGGCTGCGGCCCAAAAGTAGTCGGCCCAACGGGTTGGGCGGAAGGAGGAGCGGTGTCCACCGCTCGCGTGCCGCGGGCCGGAGCGCCCTCCGCGCCCGCACTCTGAACGGGCCAAGGGGCGATAGACCCCAAGCCACTAGCCCCGGCCGGGGATGGCAAAGGTGGCTGTTGAGGAGGCGGCACCACGGTCCTCCGACCTGGGTTGCGCCTCCTAACAGCCCGGGCTGAATTCGCAGCAGCCTTCTTTTTGGAAGGCATCTCAAGCAAAAAAGGGAAGCTAGCTAAGCAAAATCGACCCAAAAGGCTTCCCGGCAATACCAACGAGCGACGGAGGCGCAGGGAAAAAACTTCTCCGCTCCGTCGCTGAGGCAAAATGGCAGCGCGGCTGCCTCGTGGCCACCCCTTTTATAAGGGAGCTGGCCACGCCCCTAACTACCCGGATTCTCTGTCCTGTGGGGGGGGGCCCGCAAAGGGCGCGGCGGCCATTTTGGCGCCGCGCTTGCATTCTTGGGAGAACTTCAGATAGAATTGAAATGTATAATAAAAGCATGGATAGTTTGTTGGCAAGCCTTTAGCACCCCATTTGCTACATCTACTACTGTCATTTTTAAGGACAATTAATATTCAGGTCTCAATGCTCCTGCACCTCTGAGAGATATTAGTTCTGCACTTAGTTACTTCCTCACCACACACTGCATTGTATTTTATACAATCAGAACACCAGGCACTTTTACATTTACCTCTATAGTACTATGTTTATTAGACCAACAAGGAGTACAGAAAGTAAAGTAAATATTTGCCTGTTGCAGAGCTTCAGGAAATTAGATATTTGGATTTTTTTTGTTCAGTCGCACAGTCAATTCCGACCCTTTGAGACCCCATGGACCCTTTTCCTCCAGGCTCCTCTGTCCTCCACCATCCTCCTCAGCCCGCCCAGCTCTGTGCCCACTGTGTCCACAATACCATCTATCCATCTCATCTTTGGACGCCCCCTTCTTCTCTTGCCCTCCACCTTTCCCAGCATCAAGGCCTTCTCAAGTGAGTCCTCCCTTCTCATTTGATGTCCAAAGTACTTTAGCTTCATCTTCACTATTTGTCCCTCCAATGAACAGTCAGGTTTGATTTCTTCCAGTATTGACCTATTTGTTCTCTTTGCTGTCCAAGGGACTCTCAGGACTCTCCTCCAACAGCATATCTCAAAGGCATCTATTCTTCTGTGCTCAGCCTTCCAGCTCTCACACCCATACATTACCACTGGGAATACCATTGCTTTGATTATGCTAATTTTTGTTTTCAAGGTGATGTCTCTGCTTTTCACTATATTCCCCAGGTTTCTCATAGCTTGTCTCCCCATAATCAGTCGTCTTTTATTTCATGGCTACAGTCGCCATCTGCAGTGATCTTAGACCCCAGGAAAGTAAACTCTGTCACTGCTTCTACTTCTTCCCCATCTATTTTCCAGGAACTGATCAGACCTGTTGCCATTATCTTGGTTTTCTTAATATTAAGTCTCAAGCCAGCTTTTGCACTTTCCTCCTCCAATCCAATCAAGAGGTTCTTTAGGTCTTCCTCACTTTCTGCCATTAGGGTGGTATCGTCTGCATATCTCAAATTGTTGATGTTTCTCCCAGCAATTTTGATCCAGTACTGTGATTCCTCCATCCCTGCATTGCACATTATGTGCTCTGTGTATAGATTGAACAAGCAGGGTGATAAAATGCAACCTTGTCTCACTCCTTTTCCTATTCCAAACCAGTCTGTCATTCCGTGCTCTGTCCTAACTGTTGCCTCTTGGTTCGTGTACAGATTTCTCATGAGGCATATGAGGTGTTCTCGTATTCCCATCTCTTTAATTACTTGCCACATTTTGTTGTGGTCCACACAATCAAAAGCCTTGGTGTAGTCAATAAAACAAAACTATATTTGTTTCTGGTATTCCTTTGTTTTCTCCATGATCCAATGTATGTTGGCAATGTGATCTCTAGTCCCCCTGCCTCTTCTGAAACTGGCCTGGATCTCTGGTAGTTCTCTCTCCACATGTTGCTGAAGTCTATCCTGTATTATTTTGAGCATCACCTTGCTGGCATGTGGGATGAGCGCAATTGTTTGGTAATTTGAGCATTCTTTGGCATTGCCTTTTTTGGGGATTGGAACGTACACTGATCTTTCCCAAACTTGTGGCCATTGTTTTGTTTTCCAAATTTGCTGACATAATGAATGCAGTATTTTGATTCCATCATCTTTTAGGGCTTTGAAAAATTCAACTGGGATACCATCATTTCCACTAGCTTTATTGTTTGCAGTGCTTTTTAGGGCCTTTCTGACTTCACTCTCCAGAATGTCTGGTTCAAGTTCAAATTTCTCATTATTGTTATTTTCAGGAGTGTTGAGGTCCTTTTTGTAGAGTTGACCACGGTATCCTTCTGGAACGGCTCCGAGGATTGGGGATCCAGGGCACTGTGTGGTCCTGGTTTTCCTCATTTCTGAGGTGCCGGACCCAGTTGGTGTGTTTGGAGGGTGGGAGATCCAGTCCTAGGCCCCTAAAACATGGGGTGCCTCAGGGCTCGGTACTCTCTCCTCTCCTATTTAACATCTACATGAAGCCGCTGGGTGAGATCATCCGTTCCCACGGGGTGCGGTACCACCAGCACGCGGATGACACACAGTTGTACATCTTGGCCCGTGGGGACCCCAGTGATGCAGTCGAAGTCCTTTCCAGATGTCTGGAGGCTGTTGGGGTCTGGATGGGGATGAATGGACTGCAACTGAATCCTAGCAAGACTGAGTGGCTATGGATAGGGGGTCCTGCACTATCCCAGGAGCTACCATCTTTGGTTTTGGATGGGGCTATCTTGCCCCAGACCGACCCGGTGCACAACTTGGGGGTCCTCCTGGATTCGCTGTTGCTGCTAGAAGAACAGGTGGCGGCTGTGGCCAGGAGGTTCTTCACCCAACTTCAGATGATTCGCCAGTTGCGCCAGCTCCTGGACCGAGACTCCTTGCTCATGGTCACTCACGCACTGGTGACCTCCAGACTAGATTATTATAATGTGATCTACATGGGGCTGTCCCTGATGACCATTCGGAGGCTGCAGCTGGTCCAGAATGCTGCGGCCTGGGTGGTGATGGGGTGTGGGTGTTATGCCCATGCCTCACCACTGCTTCGGGAGTTGCACTGGTTACAAGTGTACCTCCGGGTGCAATTCAAGGTGCTGGTTTTGACCTTTAAAGCCCTATATGGTAGTGGGCCAGGTTACCTCAGAGACCGCATCGCTCTAAGGACGTCTGCCCATCCAACCAGAGCGGACCGGAGGGGCTCTCTAATTGTGCCATCAGCCAGGGGGGCTCTCCTCTCTGGCACAAGGAGGAGGGCCTTCTCTGTGTCTGCACCGGCCCTTTGGAACCTCCTGCCAGTAGAACTGCGCCTCCAGACGGAGTTGTTGCCCTTTAGGAAAGAACTGAAAACCTGGCTGGCGGGCCAAGTTTCGGGTGCAGGTAGAGGGGTAGCTTCTGTTGGATGGTTGATATAGAGGAGTATGCCTCCCCCCACAGTTCCATAGGTATCTGCACCCCTTTTTAGGGGGTGGGTTTTTAATTCTGTATGTTTTTATCTGTTTTATCTATGATTGTGAACCGCCCTGAGTCAGCCTTGGTCGAGTGGGCGGTATAGAAATTTAACAAAATAAATAAATAAATAGAGTTCCTCTGTGTACTCTTGCCATCTCTTTTTGATCTCTTCTGCATCAGCTAACTCATTTCCATCTTTGTCCTTTATCATGGTCATTTTTGCTTTAAAATTTCCCTTGATTTCCCCGATTTTTTTTGAAAAAATCTCTAGTCCTGCCTCTTTCATTGTTTTCCTCCATTTCTTTGCACTGTTCTTTTAGGTAGTTTTCCTTATCTCTCCTTGCTTTTCTTTGAAATTCTGTGTTCAAGTGATTGTATTTTTTTCTTTCTCCCTTGACTTTTGCGTTCCTTCTTTCCTCTGCTATTTTAACAGCCTCATCAGACAACCACTTTGCTTTATTATGCTTTTTTTCTTTTGGTATGGTTTTATTTGCTGCTTCCTGCATCTCTGCCCATAATTCTTCTGGCACTCTGTCTATCGAATTTAAACCATTAAATCTGTTCATCACCTCCACCGTGTATTCTTTAGGGACGTTATCTAGGTGATATCTGTCTGGTCTACTTATTTCCCCTATTTTCTTTAGTCTAAACCTGAATTTTGCAATCAGTAGGTTGTGGTCTGAGCCACAGTCTGCTCCAGGTCTTATTTTTGCTGACTGTACGGCGGTTCTCCATCTTTGGCTGCAGAGTATGTAGTCAATTTGGTTTCGGTGTTGACCATCTGGTGATGTCCATGTGTAAAGTCGCCTCTTGTGTTGCTGGAAGAGAGTGTTTGCTATGACCAGTGTGTTCTCTTGGCAGAACTCTATCAGTCTTTGCCCTTCTTCGTTTTGTGTACCAAGACCAAATTTGCCTATTATACCCTTCACTTGTTGATTTCCTACTTTGGCATTCCAATCCCCTAAAATAATTTGGACATCATTTCTTGGAGTCTGTTCTATGAGGTGTTGTAAGTCCTCATAGAACTGGTCCATTGTGGCTTCATCTGCACCAGTGGTTGGTGCGTATATTTGGATCACAGTGACATTGAAAGGTTTGCCTTGAATTCTGACTGACATCATTCTGTCATTTTTGAGATTGTATCCCATTACTGCTTTTCTCACTCTTTTATTGACAATTATGGCTACTCCATTTCTTCTAAGGTTTTCCTGTCCACAATATGATGGTTTCCAGAGCTGAATTCACCCATCCCTGTCCATTTTAGCTAACTGATGCCCAAGATGTCAATGCTTATTCTTTCCATCTCATTTTTTACCACTTCCAGTTTACCTTGACTCATTGATCTCACATTCCAAGTCCCTATGCAGTATTGTTCCTTGCAACACTGTATTTCTCCTCCCCCTTTCCTGTCCCTCCCCTTCCTCCACTCTGTTGTGCTAAGCATCCTTATCATCTAAACTGCTCCTTTGTTTTGCCTTTTGTTTTGGTCAATAGGGTTCTCTTGGCAAGCTTTGTGGAATGGTTTGCCGGTTTCTAAACCATTTTTCTCCCATCATACATTTTATCACAGTTTTAAAAGTTTAAAACATTTTAAACATATTATCATGCATATTATCACACTTTAAAACACAGTCTCTATGTCAGTTTCTATATTAAGTCAGTATAAATTCTCTATGTGAGTTGCTATATTAAGTCCTCTATATTTTTGCACATCAGCTACTTATCCTTTGCATGGGGCTCTGAGTCTCGCCCCCTGGTTCTTCCCTTCTGCCAATTGGTCCTCACCTTCGGCGCTTGGCTGGTGCCTGGAGGTGGTGGATACCCCCAGCTGGGGGTGGTGGTCTCCGGGCGGCCCCCGGCTCTGGAGGCCTCACAGCGGCCGCAATGGCTGGCCTTCCCGCCGCTCAGCTGGTCCTCCTCCTCTTCACCCCCCGGCTGGGGGTGGTGGTCTCTGGGTGGCCCCCAGCTCTGGAGGCCTTGCGGCGGTGGCAATAGCTGGCCTTCCTGCTGCTCAGCTGGTCCTCCTCCTCCTCACCCCCCCCGGCTGGGGGTGGTGGTCTCCGGGCAGCCCTGGGTTCTGGAGGCCTCGCGGTGGCTTGTTAGGTGTTTTTAAAAATGTTTTATTGCATATTCTTAAAAAGCAGTAAAATCATCCTGAAGCTCTTGTGACAAGATAAAAATACCTCAAAAAACCCAACCTCCTCTTTCCAAAGATGTGTTTGGATTACAACTGTCATAATCCACCAGCCCAATGTCAATTTAGAATTTATCTTCCCCAAGTTCTGGTCTGTTGGATACATTGATGGAGTATTGCATTATAAGGGATCAAATTTGTTGTTGTTCAGTCACACAGTCGATTCCGACCCCCTGCGACCCCATGGACCATTGCCCACCAGGCACCCCTATCCTCCACCATCCTTCTCAACCAACCCAATTCTGTGCCCATTGCATCAACACTACCATCTAGCCATCTCATTTTCTGACCCCCCCTTCTTTTTTTGCCCCGCCTTTCTCAGGATCAAGGCTTTCTCAAGTGAATCCTCTCTTCTCATTTAATGTCCAAAGTACTTTAGCTTCATCTATACTATTTGACCTTCCAAGGAGCAGACAAGGTTGATTTCTTCTAACGTCGACCTATTTGTTCTCCTTGCTGTCCAGGGTACTCTCAAAACTCTCCCCCAACACCACATTTCAAAGGCAATGCTTTGACTATGCAAACTTTTGTTTGCAAGGTGATGTCCCTACTTTTCACTATATCCCCCAGGTTTCTCATAGCTTGCCTCCCAAGAATCAGTTGCCTTTTTATTTCATGGCTACAGTCACCATCTGCAGTGATCTTGGATCCTAAGAATGTAAAGTCTGTCACTGCTTCTACCTCTTCCCCATCTATTTTTCAGGGACTGATAGGGCCTGTTGCCATTATCTTGGTTTTCTTGATGTTGACTCTCAAACCAGCTTTTGCAATCTCTTCTTTCAGCCTAAGCAGGAGTTTCATTAGGTCTTCCTCACTTTCGGTCATTAGGGTAGTATCATCTGCATATCTCAAATTGTTGATGTTTCTCCCAGCAATTTTAATTCCAATTCACGATTCATCCAGCCCTGCATTGTGCATTATGTGCTCTGTATTTAAATTAAATAAGCAGGGTGACAAAATGCAGCCATGTCTTACTCCTTTTCCTATTTCAAACCACTCCGCCATTCCATATCCTATCCTAACTGTTGCTTTTATTGAAAAGTTTTCATTACATCCTGTGATTATTTTTCAAGTTATGTATTGACAAGAGTTTGTTGCTCTTTATACTTTTTAAAAGTGGAAGTCAATTTCAATCTCAAGTGGAATGGATAAACTCTGCATAGTGCAACCTGCTATTATTCCACAATAACCAGATGAGTTTTGTGGGAAACCAGTGGATATAATAATTGCAACCATGAATTTAGTTCAGGTATGATTCCTGTGAAATATTGCCAATAGAGCTGTAGTTCCCAATGTGGGGCACAGGCCCCACAGATGAGCAATTTGATTGGGGGGGAATTCAAGAATGAGTTATTAAAAGTGAATGGCCTTTAGGCTTCCTCCATGTGAATAGGGGTTTACTTTTTGAATAATAAGAATTATTTATTTATGTAATTTATATCCTGCCCTCCTGGTGGGAACCACCACTCAGGTATATGTCACACCGTGGATGGGCATCAAGATTTTAGAGAATCACTAGACAGGATAATAATGACATCACAACTGGAATGAGTCACAACATATAGAACTCAAAAATCACTTCAGCCAATATGAATCAGGGCTTTCACATGTCTCTTGATTTTGAACCATTAATCCATTATTTGCAAACTACAACATTTTTCTCAGTCTCATAGCCTCTATATACAGTGGTACCTCATACAACGATTGTAATCCTTTCCATGGGGCTCATTGTTGTACGAAACAATTGCTATACGATACATGTACCGTATAGCGATTTTTCCTATGGGATGCATCATACAGAATTTTTTTTTGCTAAGTGGTTTTCCCATTGAAAAATGTTTGTATGATTTTTCCCATAAGGAAAATTGTTATGCGGGACATCATTTTCTCCCAAAACCTAAATATTATGCGATTTCATTGCTATACGGGGCGATTGTTGTATGAGGTTTCACTGTACTTTGAACTGCAACTACCAGTATCTCCTTGTCCATGCAAAGGAAAATAGGAATTATAGTTCAAAGTATTTTATGTCCACCAAGTCACATAATGAATATGTGATGAAAACTATAAATGTTGACTTAACTAGCAGAAATTCACTGCTAAGATTTGTATAGTTTGATTTACACTGGTGTTAAGTAAGTAATAGGATTCTGGCCTATATGTTTTTTGGTGGAGCTCTAAATGCTTTCCTCTAAGTGGCAAAGGAGATATACTTTTAATTTTTTGAAACAATTAATTGGCCAATTTAGTCATGCCTCCTTTGGCCACACTCCCTTTGAAATGCTATTTTGATTTCGCCATTTTTTTTTAAAAAAAATGGCACACTTTGTGCAGAAGATGAAAATATTCCAATTTTCTTCCTTCTGAAACAAGGAATGGGGCAGTTGGACTATAAAAAGAGAATCACTTTTCTTGGAGAGATGGTTCTGCTCTTTACCAAACTTAGGGCCACTTTTTCAGATAGGTTAGGAGCCTGGGAGCTGCTCTTCAAAGGGATTGCGGCCAAAGTGGGAGGGGCCTTGCTAAATTTGAAAATTAATTATTTTAAAATTTAAATATTAAGATTTTTTTTAAAAAAATTAGGAAAATGGTGATTTTAGTAAGTAGCAGTAAATAAATTTTAATTTAGTAATATTGTGATATAATTTAATAGTATCAGTTTTCAAATTTGAAGGGCAGAAGCAGTAGATGCTGCTCTTCGTAGCCTCTTTCTCTTCTTTGTGGAAACAATTTATTGGTTAATTCATCACATTGTAACTTTTTTAATAATTACATATGATGTATACCTGAGAGTGGTTCTGGTTATCCCGCCCCCCCCCCCCAAAAAAAAAAAACTACAGCGGACCGAGTTGTACCTCTCTCCAGAAACATCCAGAACAAAAAAAGGTAGTGGTTAAAGTGCTGGATAAGGATTTGATTTCATGTTCCCAGCCAAGTGTGAAATTCACTTTGTAGTTTATTTTGAGGATCAAGTGGGGGAAGAAGGAAGACATGTATACCATACTACCTTGGCATCATTGGAACAAAGGCAGGGATGAATGTCAAAATAAACAAAAACAGTCACTTTTAATATTGGTGCAATTAACAGAGATGTATATGGTTTCCCCATGCCCCGTGGGGCATGGAACGGCCCGCCAGAGGCCACCGCGGTGAGAGACGCTCCCAGCCCGTGGGCTCTGCGGCCACCAAATTTAGGGGGGTGAATAAAATATAGGGTTTGATTCACCCAATTACCGTGACCTGACCTACGACTCTGCCAAGTAAGCAGATAGCTGACTCCTGTCAAACATTAAGTGCATAGCTCATCTCCCGGCTCGAGGGAAATCCCCGGCGCAAATAAGCCATGTTTGTCCCTGCCTAATCCCCAAGACAATGAGGCTCCTAAGTCCATGTTTACCCCAGTTAATTAACTTCCCCAAAGAGGTTCCCAATTAACTCGAGTGCTCAGGTGATGTCATTCCTGTCAGCTGACAGTCTTGCCAGCGTTGCGCTTTTTCCTTCTATATATGTTGCAGCCTTTTCTCATTAAACTACTGGTCTTCGCTCCATCTTGCCTCGTGTCATTCCTTTGACCAGTCTCCTCCGGGACCTCAAGGGCCGCTTTACGGCCCCAATTCCTACAGATGTACATCTCTTCTATGCTACATGGCAGTAGTTCAAACCAGGGTTCAGGGATGTCTTCAGCTCTGAAAACAAAACATCAAGTGAAAAAAAATGTTCAAGAGAAAGGAATCAGAAGGTTAGTTTAGGAAAAGACTCTGTTCACCATTATTTGAACTGGAGAGCTTTCTGAGAAAACAGTAGTAAATTTGCTGTTGGATCACCTCTGAAGTGCAGCCCCAACTACTCTCAAAGTAGTTACCCACACATGAGTCAGCACAAGTGGTCCCCTCCCCCACCAATAACCCTCGAGGATGCCTCCTACACATGACTCAGCATAAGAAATTATTTTTTTATGGGAAAAATACATTTTATAGACGCAAAAGGTCTAAACTACTAAGGATGAAGTTCACATCAAATTATAGCATGATAGCACCATGATGGATTATGTCCTGCCAAATGTTGAGTTGGAAATGGAACCTTAGAGAACAGTGTTTTGACCTGGGAGCAGTGCAAAGACCTGAAACTAAACAAGATAACATTCCCTTCCCTGTGAAAGTGCCTTATTGTTATATAGATTGGAAAACACTTCAACTAAATGAAGACTTTGAAAGTTCATTCCCGCTTTCCTTGAGATGTGATGAATAATGTTTTAATGATGATATATTGGGGGAAAAGGTTAGTTAAAGGTCATGTCACACAGTTTGCAAAGCAGAGCAATAAGCTTTGGCAAGAGCAAAAGGCTTGGCTCCACCATTATCGAAGCTACAGGTTGCACAATCCTTGAGTACAGTGACAGCTTTCTTGGTTGTAGTTAGATGAAAAATGTGATTTGTTTCCCATTTACCTTAATAGCTCTAAATGGCCAAAGTGGGGGTGGGCGGAGAAGAGCTGGTTTTTATTAGCGTGTGCTATGCACTTAGAATAATGTTTCTAAACTAACTCATAGATGGAGACTGATCATTTCCGTCGTTCTAATGGAGGAAGCACCCCCTTCCCCTCTTTGCTGACATAGCTGGGTCATTTAAAAACAATGATGGGAAGACTTAGGCGTCTACTTCAGGATGGATGGATTTTAAAATTTAAAATTTAATTTATTATTTAACTAAAATGCTAAGCTCTAGCACTTAGAACCTGGTTCAAAAACATGCACTCTTAGCAATAAAGAATTCTGCCCCTCCTGCCGAGTTTCTTCTGAGTTTACAGAATGTAGGTCTGTTATGTATGTTAACTGTGTTTTCTGACAGGAACAGAATGTATCTTTTCTCATGTATCTGTTCTTATGCAAATAAGTGGATCAAAAAATGTGCACACTCTGTTAACCAATGGGCTTGTTGTATTATTGTTACTGTTACTGTTTATAGGAGCGGAATGTATCTTTTCTCGTGCTGGTCACGGGAGGTGGGAGCGAAGCCCAGCTGTTTTCCATCACGGCAGGGGCCATGAAAAGCCACCACTGCCACTCCGGACACCAGTGCCTTCGGCTCCCTCCCATGGCCCTGCTGGTCACGGGAGGTGGGAGCAAAGCCCAGCTGTTTTTCATCACGGCAGGGGCCGTGAAAAAGCTGCCGCCGCCACTCCAAACACCGGCCTCCTGGGAGGTGGGAGCGCGGCTGAGGACTGTTTCATCAAGCCTGGAGTTGTTGGACTTACTGGACACCCGCCCTGGTGGGAGCAGGGCAGGGAGGAGAGACTGGCTTAGCTGCCTCCAGAGCTCCCAGACTCCTCATTCTTGCCCTCAGTGTGAGTAGGGGTGGGTGGAGAGTCGAGAAACAGGGAGATGGACTGGCCCAGCAGCTTCTGATGTTTCCTCCGCTGATGAGCTGGGCTCCATCTGGGACATGAGCTGTGCTCCGTCACCTGGGGATTTTTGAGTATTGATGTTGCTTTGTATTGCTATATTGTATTTTGTGGTTATTATAATGTAATTAGTGATTGATTTTTTTGTATTGAATCTGCTTGTATATTCTTATTATGCTGTTATATTGTATTTACATGTTGAGTTGTAAGCCGCTTTGAGTGGCACCTGTGCCAGGAAAGCGGGATAGAAATTAAACGTAGTAATAATGATAATGATAATGATAATGATAATGATAATGATAATGATAATGATAATGATAATGATAATGATAATGATAATGATAATGATAATGATAATGATAATGATAATGATAATAATCTATTCTTATGCAAATAAGTGGATCGAAAAATGTGCACACTCTTTTAGCCAATGGGCTTGTTGTATTATTGTTACTGTTACTGTTTATAGTGTATATAAGTCCGAGTTTTGCCTCATCCAAACGGTGTTCAAACCCCACTAATAAAGAGCTGAATTTCACGACTTCATTCGTCTGCTTCTTCATTCCTTGAACACTAAAAGTTCACAGTATTTTCACTACTCCTCACCTTTCTTCACCTCATCCGTGTAACTGGTGGTAGTGAAGAGAATCTTTTTTTATTGCTAATGCTAAAAAAAATTGAGTCAGAAATCTTGCTACCTGGGGAAGATTGGAGTTATAATAAAACAAATCTGGCAGTCACTAGGATGCGGAAAGTTGTGGTGATACTTTTTCAGTCCTTTAGTCAGAGAGGCCAGTACGACATGGGGTTGCAATTAGAACGGGAGAAGTAAAAAAGAATTTTAGGATTAGTAGTTCGGATTTTCCAACACCCTGGAACTAGTTTGCTTCTCTTAAATGTTGATGCCAAAGAAAAATGTTAACAAAAACATCCGCTTAACTGAGTTTCTAAACACTTTACCTGAACTGAAATGTGGTTAGAACTGACACCGTCAATTCAAAACATCTGGCCATTTTGTAATGATCCTGTAAAAAATCCTGAATGCGGACAAGCATGGCATGAAGCAAGTTACAAGTGTGAGAAGGCAAGTTCTGTGTTGGATAATACCTTTGCTTATAATTATTATGTGGAGTCATGGTTTTCCTGATTTGTGGCAAGGTTAAGGCAAATACTGTAGTCCAAAAATGAACCAGGTGTGCTGCCCATTGCTCTTGAACACAGGCTGCCACTAAGGCCAAAAGGAGTTCCCACAGTCTACATGAGACTGAGCTGTCAACTTGGGAGAAGGCTGTACACTGCGTGAACAAGCAGGTGAAGTCCCCATCCACTGCTGACCCCATGGACCGCTACTAAACATATCAGAGGTGGAAAAGCTTACTTCTTTTGGATGACAAGTCCAAAACCATTATTTCTGGTACAGCCTACAGATGTGTGTGTGTGGGAAACACCTATACCTTTATTTATTTGTGTCAGAGACACCACCAGCATACAATAACATACAAAGCTAAAATTAACATATCTAAAACAAAAAGGAATTAAAAGGACTAGATGACATCCACCCAATATCAGCCCACCTCAACAGCATTTCCTCTTGCCCACATAAGGTCCTCCTCAGTGCACATTGAAGGGTATCATGTGCATTGTATCATATGGGCAATTGTTTGCTCTTCTCCACATTCACACAGGTTACCATCTACAGGGAAACACCACTTTCTCAGATTAGCCCATGTCTTATACTTGACAAGATGACAAGAAACTTTTACTAATCAGGAACTTTTCATGCATGTATATAAAGAATTTCTTTCCAGGAAACTTGTGTATGCCTCTGTTCTGTGCTGGATAATACCTTTGCTTATAATTATTATGTGGAGTCATGGTTTTCCTGATTTGTGGCAAGGTTAAGGCAAAAGGTCCAAAAATGGACCAGAAGTGCTGCCACTATGGTGGCTTAGTTGTCATAGCAGTCATTGCCTGGCAGTCTGGCTAGTTGCTGGCCATTCAATCACAATCTCTGTTAAACTACAGACATTTACGTACTGATAGGCTGATGCTTTGCTGGAAGTCAGATAAAAACAGAAACCTATTCTAACCCAAGCACTAGCATTTTTCTGCCTTGGCCTGAAGAAATATGGAAAATATTATCTTTTGCTTTTACAAAAACAGGCCTCTTGAAAAAGAAAACTCACAAAAATTGGGACTATCCTGTGGCTCTGAGCTCCTAAATGTGAAATGAGTCTCCCCCCTGAAGAGTTGTACCTTTGCACGTCACAATGGATTGGATCTTGAGTAGCATTCCAGCCATATCCCGTCCTGCAAGAACGGAATCTCCCTCACTCTGCTTCCCCCACTTTTAACATTTCCCTGAGACTATAATGAGTTTAGTCTGTAGGATTTCCTTTTTCGGTGACATTATCAGAAGAAATTACCCTGTATCATAACCTATGGTCAATGAGATCTGACAGGTCTCCTTTTTCTTTCTTCCAATGGACCACATGAGATACTCAGAGACAGGAAAGCATTGTCTAGACGTGGCCCTTTGAAGTTTCCTTCACCTCCTTCTCCCTGCTTCCTAAAACTTCAATTCAGGGCATTCAGAATTTTGCTGGGTTTGACTTGAATATGTCTAACCATTAAGGCATTCCTGCAGACCACAAAGAAATCCCAGGATGGCTATGGAATCTACCTGGAGTTCATTCTGATTCTGGCTTGGAAAGCTTAGTTTAAGGATAGTTAGGCATGAGGATAGTTAGTTCCTGTACATAAGGAGTACAGGAACTGAGCACCAATACATGTAACAAATGATCAGAACGATGTGTTTTCTAAGCAGGGAGGTGAATGGCTAGCTAGGTAGCCAGATGGGCTGATACAGTACATGTTTACTTCTTGTCTTTTCTTAGGTCAATGCATAGATTGTATGGACTAGTACTCTCAGCCTTCTTTTCTTCCCCCTTTTCTCTTTCTATCACTTCCTGTTTCTTCTTACCCCTAATAGTAAAGGTAAAGGTTTCCCTTGCTCGAAAGCCAGTCGTATCCGACTCTAGGGTGCAGTGCTCATCTCTGTTTCTAAGCCGAAGAGCCAGCGCTGTCTGCTTCTGCAGACGTTTCCGTGGTTATGTGGCAGGCATGACTAGACACCGGAGCACACGGAACGCTGTTACCTTCCCACCGAAGTGGTCCCTATTTATCTACTTGCAATTTCTTGCTTTCGAACTGCTAGGTTGGCAGGAGCTGGGATGAAGACGGGAGCTCATTTCCGTCCTGCAGTACTCGGGAATCGAACTGCTGACCTTCCGCTTCCCAGTCAGCGTCTTAGCAACTTGAGCCACTGCAGTAGCCGTCTTACCCCTAATCCAGAGCAATATATGGATACTTCAAAATGCCAGCTTCAACACCTTGCAAACACAGAAGTCAGTTTTATAGGTGTCTGTAAATAAATGTAGGAACTCTTCTGCTCCTGTATCATTTATGGATAGATTTCTGAATAAAATCAGCAGTTAGTTTTTCATATTTTGCTCTACACCTGTCCCAATCTAGAAGTGTTTCTCTGTTTAATAGTCACAAGCTCAGCACTTGGCTGCCATACTCTGCCAAGATAAATAACAAATTACCTTAATAAGATGGATCATGCTCATAGCTTAGGGAAGGAAAAGATCTTGGGGGCTGGGGGAGGGTGGTGGTGGCTTTTCCTGAACTGTTAACTCAAGGAATGCCCATACCACACACACTGTTCTTACAGCCCAGAGATCCACCTTCACCAACTAAAATTTCTGAGGCCTATACATCCCTGCTGCACTCAAACTATCTGAAGCCAAAATTCTGTCGCAACTACTCTATGGAGTCAAAACAGACCCCCCATGTAACAACCTGGCTCTTATGGAAAGAGTACAATCTAAATTCTTGCATGCAGCACTTCAGATCCCTTGCTGTGTATCCAACACCACCCTTCGCCTGGAGATGGGTTTGGTGTATGCAAACCAAGACACAGGATACAGCCTCGGGCTGGGTTAACTCAGGTTTATTGCATCGTGGACAGAGGGAACATGAGGTAATGGCGGATCGATAGCTCTTTATATACAGCAGTAATACATTTGAACGTGGTGCCATGGTAGCCCATTGGCTACTGTCTGCGTGACGTCATTGCAGGTCACGCCCTTCTTGTCCAGGTGTAGGTGGTGGCGGGAAAACTTCCCGCGCTGTTGCCTTTGATGAGTTCGGACCAAGAGAGCTTGGACGCTCGCTGCTGCCAGCTGGTGGTCATTAGCTCGCGTCCTATTACAGGGTTAGGCAAGGTTACATTGGCTCAGATACATTGTAATCCATGTGTACAATAAAACCATCAGAACACAACACCCCTCCCCCCTAGGACGAGACAAAGTCTCGAGCCCACACTTAAACACACTCCCCCCCCCTTAGGAGACAAAGTCTCTCAGCCAAGATGGCTTATTTCGAACACGCTGGGGTCTCGATGCGGGCTGCCTCTCCCCGGGTTTGCTACCTTCTCTTTGTCCCCTGGTTTCCTGTCCTGTAATTGGAGAGGGAGACTCGTTAGTGACTTGCCGCGGCTCCGCGGCGTTGTTGGGAGGTGTGCTCTTTCTTAGGGAGGAACCGGGGGCACTGGGGGCTAACGAAAAACCCCTCTTCTCGCTTGGATGGGTGGGGGAACACTCCTGAAAACCCCCCCGGCTCGCAAAATCAAAATCAAAATCACAATCGGGGGCAGCGGTCGCGCACTCCTCTCCCCCTTCCCCGGCCCCTGATAGGACTGGCGTATCAAAAGGGTATGAGTCGGGGCCGCTGCTTCTGCCTTCCCCCCTTGCTTGGGACTGTTGTCCACTGCTGTCTCCCCCTTGGGTTAAGCGGGTGGGGGAGAACCCTAACGCTGAATCCTGTTGCTGAGCCCCACTGACTGGCCCACTCACTCGGTGCCTCAGTTGATCAGCGTGCCTCCTCCAGAGGAGGCCGGTCGCAGTCTCGACCCGGTACGACACTGGCCCCGTCTGTTCTACAACCGTCCCTGGCACCCAGGCTGGCCCTGCGCTGGAATAGTTCCTGCAGTGAACAGGGTCACCGGCGGCGAAACCTTTCGAGCCTGCCAACCCTATGTTTTTCCCTTTATCCTCGACCCTCGTCGGGTCTAGCCTGGACAGGATCGTGGTCAGTTTTCGCCGCATCAAGAGCTCCGCCGGCGAGTAGCCTGACGCTAAGGGGGTTACCCTATACGCTAAGAGGAACTGGCATACTTGGTGATTCAGGTCCCCCGGGCCCATGCGCCGCAGCGCGTCCTTTGTTGTACGCACTAGCCGTTCCACTTGGCCATTCGTGGCCGGGTGAAACGGTGCGGATGTGACATGCCGAATGGCGTTTGCCTCCATGAATGCTCCGAACTCGGCGGAGGTGAAACAACTAGCGTTATCGCTGACTAAAGTGTCGGGTAAACCGAACGTGGAAAAGACTCTCCTTAGCCGGCTAATTGTCGTGGCGGAGGACGTGCTCTTTACTGGGATAACCTCCAGCCACTTGGAGAACGCATCCACCACCAGGAGAAACATGGTTCCTCGGAATGGGCCAGCGAAATCTACGTGCACTCTGGACCATGGCCCCCGTGCTGTGTCCCATTCCCTATGCGGAAGACGGGCCGCCTCAGGTCGGGATCCCTGGCATGCCTCGCAAGTGCCGACCATGTGCTCAATGTCCGCGTCCAGCTGTGGCCACCAGAAGTAACTCCGGGCCAGCGCCTTCGAACGCACAATGCCCGGGTGGCTGACGTGCAGCAGTTCGAGCACCCTCGTCCGCAGGGGCGTAGGGACCACCACCCGTTGGCCCCACAAGAGGCACCCCCTTTCTAGGGACAACTCTAGCTTTTTCCGAAAGAATGGGTCGAACTCTGTACTCGGGGACGATGCCGGCCACCCCTTTTGTACCCATGAACTAACTTTCTCCAGCGTCCTGTCCTTGCCTGTCGCCCTAGCAATGTCGGCTGGTACTATTGGGGGTGCGTCTAAAACCTCAATTAGCAACACCTGGCGGTCTCTTTCAACTCTCGCCTTCTGGTCCTCCGACAAGGGCAAAGGGGACCTCGAAAGTGCATCAGCATGGCTGATCTCCTTTCCGGGCCGGTACTCCAACTCATGTTGGTATGCGTTGAGGAAAATAGCCCATCGCAGCATTCTCGGGGACAGGATCTGCGGCGTGGGCTTGCTCGCCGTGAAAATCCCTAACAGTGGCTTGTGATCGGTCACGATTTTGAACGGGCGGCCATACAAAAAATCGTGAAATTTTTTGGTTCCCGCTACTATCGCTAACGCCTCCCTGTCGGTTTGTGCGTAATTTCGCTCCGCTTGGGACAGGGACCTTGAGTAAAAAGCTACCGGGGCCTCCCTTCCGTCCTCCAACACGTGGCAAAGCACCGCCCCCACCCCCACCGGGGATGCATCACAGACTAGGACCACTGGCCGTTTGGGGTCGAAGTGCGTCAGGATTGCCTCAGATGTTAGGAGTTGCTTTAGCTCTTTGAACGCCCTCTCGTGCTCGTCACCCCACATCCATGGCTCCTCCTTTTTAAGTAACCGATGGAGCGGTTCGGCCACGGACGCCTTCCGCGGGAGGAATGTATGGTAAAAATTGAGGAGTCCCAGGAAAGACTGCAGCTCGGTTTTGGATGTGGGGCGAGGGGCCTTTTTAATGGCTGCTACCTTGGATTTAGACGGCTTAATCCCCTCGGGTGTGATCCGGAACCCTAAAAACTCGACCTCAGTTTCGAAAAAAACACATTTGTCCTTCCTCAATCTCAGCCCCGCTTTCTCGAACACGGTCAGTACTTTGTCCAACCTTTTTGCCAGTTCAGCCTCACTCCCCCCTGTTATCAACACGTCATCAAAATAAGGCAACACCCCCTCCAGGCCCTTTAGGAGGCGTTCCACAAGCGATTGAAAAAGGCCGGGTGCCGAGTTCACGCCGAACTGTAACCGCGACACCTGGAACGCTCCCTTATGTGTAACTATCGTTTGTGCCGCGGCCGTGGCGGGGGTCACAGGAAGTTGCTGATAGGCTTGTGCCAAATCGAGTTTAGCGAAACACTTTCCCCCATTTAGCCTGGCCAAAAGGTGGCTGATCACTGGCACCGGGTATGCATTAGGGCGGATCGCCTTGTTGATTGTACACTTATAATCAGCGCAAATGCGCACCTCCCCGTTAGCCTTTAGAGCCGTTACAATTGGAGTTTCCCACTCCGCGGAATCAACAGGAATAAGAATCCCCTGGCCCACCAGTTTGTCCAGTTCCGCCTCTATCTTGTCCTTGAGTGCGAACGGCACCCTGCGTGGTTTGAGTCTTATCGGGCGGACCTCCGGGTCTATGTCGAAAGCTACAGGGGGTCCCTTGAACTTTCCGAGTCCTTTCTTAAAAACGGCGGGATGCGCATCGCAAACCGCTTGTATTGGGTCCCCCCCCACGGTATGCACCCCCCCTATGAACAAACCTAAAGGCTGAAACCACTGTGTCCCTAGGAGGCTACAGCTTCCCCCTTTTAGGACAACTAGGGGCAGTTCCGCAGAATGTCTCTTAAAATTGACCCGAAATTTCCCGACCCCCAACACCGGAATGCTGTTTCCCTGTACGTCCCGTAGCGTGGACCTCAACGCTTTAAGCTTGGGCCGCACGTGGGGGTCGATTTTCAGGAACTCTTTCTGGGGAATTATGGAATAGGAGGACCCCGAGTCAATTTCCATCTTAATAGGGGCCCCTTGTACTAATACCTCAACGAAGTAATGGGACTGTCCCGCGGACACGCTGAACACTGGGGCGTCGTCCTCGCTGTCGTCCGAGACGCGGCCCACGCCGTCCTGCTTCCTCGTGGTCTGGGCGCCATCTTTGGGCCTCGCTGGACGGTCCGGTCTGGCCGCGCGGTCTTGTGACTGCCTCCGGCCCTCTTTCCGTTTTCTGCATGCCTTGGCGATGTGCCCCCGACGGCCGCAGGTGTAACACTCGGCCTTCCTGAACGGGCATCTCGCGCGCTCGTGGGCCGCTCCGCAACCCTCGCAGCGTCGACCACCCTTCCGGACCTTCTGGACCTCCTCGCCATCGCTGCCTTCCGTAGACGACTTTGAGGCCCGTCGAGTCGCGTGCACCGACTGTCCGGTCTTCCCGTGCACCGAATTTTCCGCCTTGCCGGCTCTAGGACGCCACTCACGCCACTGGTGCATCTCGTCCACTCCAGCATTCGTGGACTCTGCGGCTTCCGCGGCCTCTATGACCTCTGCCAGCGTGGGTGGCGGCTCCTTATTCATCAAGCTGCGCTGTACCTCCTTGTCTTTCAGGCCACACAACACGCCGTCCCTGAGGACCATCTCCAGGATATCGCCCCATTTACAGGGGGCGGCGGCTATCCTCATGGCGGCCACGAATGCCTCAACCGACTCATCCGGCGCTTGGACTCGCCTCCAAAACGCGCTCCGAGCGGGAAACATTGCCCTCGAGGGGCAGAACCGCTCTCGCAGCAGTTTCATGATGTCGCTCGCCTTAAAGTCGCTCACCTTCTTCGGAGCGATTATGCCCACCAGCGTCCGCTTGGTTTACATCCCGAGCATTCTGGTGAGGATGGCCCTCTTCCTCTCCTCGTCTTCTCCTTTGACTCTGAGTTCCACCAGGGCCGCCTGGAAATCCATCTCAAGCAGCTCCCAGTCTTGCGGTTTGGTGATGTTGAAACCGCTCTGTGCCCTGGCTGTTCCGTGGGGATCCATTATCCCACCTTCGTCGCCAATTTGGTGTATGCAAACCAAGACACAGGATACAGCCTCGGGCTGGGTTAACTCAGGTTTATTGCATCGTGGACAGAGGGAACATGAGGTAATGGCGGATCGATAGCTCTTTATATACAGCAGTAATACATTTGAACGTGGTGCCATGGTAGCCCATTGGCTACTGTCTGCGTGACGTCATTGCAGGTCACGCCCTTCTTGTCCAGGTGTAGGTGGTGGCGGGAAAACTTCCCGCGCTGTTGCCTTTGATGAGTTCGGACCAAGAGAGCTTGGACGCTCGCTGCTGCCAGCTGGTGGTCATTAGCTCGCGTCCTATTACAGGGTTAGGCAAGGTTACATTGGCTCAGATACATTGTAATCCATGTGTACAATAAAACCATCAGAACACAACAATGGGCATGATGAAGGTTGAGGTGAGATTGTGAATAGCTACTCTCAACCTTTGGCTAAAAATTCTGTTCAATCCCAATGGCCTGGCTCCTCTAGCTCTCCAGGACAGCTTCCAATCAGCATGGAAAAGAACAATCCAATCCAGACTGCAGTCCAGACTTGTCCTCTCCCAACGTCTCATACAAGCCACAAGACATAACCAGGCAAAACAGGCCATTAAACAGAGAACACTAAACAATGAAAGGCAAGAAGACCTGCCCACGGCCCTTACCTTCCTGGCTCCAGAGTCTTGGAGACACATTGCTGCCTCAGCCCCGTACCTGCTCCAACTTGAGACACCAAGTCATTGGAGGCCATCGATGCTAGCCCGCTGCCAGGCCCTCCCTTATGCAGTTCTTTGAGGGAAAGTTCCAAAGGACACCAGTGTCAGAGAGAAAATGCCCTGTAACACTGGAGAAATTGAGACCACAGAACACATTCTCTGTAGCTGCCTTTTTTTTTTTACAGAAACATCCAGAACAAGTTCATATCTCCACTGCTCTGCGTATATCCCACTGGTTGCTATCTGATGAAAGACTCACCTCCACCCCCAACACTGCCAGATTCTGTGCTGCAGCATGTAAGATCAGAAGAACAATCCTTAAAGGACCTTCAGACAAATAAACTACAGTACTAGCTCCACAGCATAGGCTTAGTAATAGCCGTAACACTATTGATTTATGTACTCATTTTACTACTCCTTAACTCTGAGCAGAAATGATCCTTTTAAAACACCCTCATTTAACTTTTGTCTCTTGATATATTTTAAGTACCCCCCATTTTAACTTCTGTTCTCTTTGCTATTCTATGCTGGTCTTGGACTGTACTAAAGATTTGATTTGACCACTGGATGGAAGACACAGCAATAGCAATTTTGTATTGTGTCAGAAGCACACAAAGGTGTTTTCTGGGTTGAAAGGATTTCTACTGGAGGAACTCCACTCAGAGGATGCCCAAATGAGGCTCCTTTCATGTCCCCAAGATCTTTTCCCACCGAAGTAGTCCCTATTCACTTACAATTTCCTGCTTTCAAACTGCTAGGTTGGCAGGAACTGGGACAGAGACAGGTGTTCATTCCATCACACAGTACTTGGATCTTGAACTGCTGACTTGCCAACCTTCCAGCTAACAAGGTGAGCTTCTTAACCACTGAGCCACTGCAGTCTGAACAATAGCAATAGCAATTACTGTACACTTATATACCACCACCCCATAATGCTTTGTGCACTCCCTGGGTGAGTCACAAGTAATAAGCATTTTCCCCCAACATACAGGGTTTCCATTTTACTCACCTCGGAAGGATGGAAAGCTGAGTCAACCTTGATCCCTCTCACGATCGAACTCGCAACATCAGTAGTTTGGGCTGCAGTATAGCAGTTTAACCACTGTGGCACCAGGGCTCATCCCTGGTGAAACAGGTTTAATTATGGTAAGAAATTTTGAGAGGTGCTACTTTAGAATATTACTTCTTTGTTTTCCCCCTTTACAGACCACCTGAACATTGCTGGTGATAGTTAAAGACCACTTAAGGAACTTTTGATTTTGATTATACAAATCAAAGTGCACACATCACATATTTTGGATAATTTTATCTACTTTATGATCATGATTGCCATCATCCATGCAACCATCACATATTATAAAAATCATTATTCTTACACCACTCTAGTTTTAGCTTGATTGATAATCTGACCCTAGTCAAAACAGCCTTGATCTCTACTACTGTGAAAAAAGCAAACGGCTAATCGATCAATCAAGTACACAGCCAAACATGGAAATCTTTAAATATTACATAATACAGTCTGGAGAGATTTTCATTACAGGAAATGGATAATGGATCTATGTGTTCAAAACAACAATCATTCTGTATTCATAGCATTATTCACTCTTGTATTTTGAAAAGGAAACATAACAAGATAAATAATACACCTCTACATTCTAATTTCCATAGGGAATGCCAAATTTCAGAGCATGAAAAAAATATTTTTTGGATTATAGAGATCATGCTTGTTAGGGGATTCTGGGAACTGTAGTACAAATAAAATAAACCAAGTCACATGTTATGTTCTGGGTGATGTTAGGGTGCAGTGTTTCAAAAACTGCTGGTTATGTTGTATGAAAATTTTGATAATTAAGACTGGTCCTCAGGCTAGCTATTTTTATTTGGAGTTGTCCTGTTAACTGAATATAGTAACTGCAAATTCAGTCATAACATTTGGGGAACATGTTCTCGAAGGAGCAGTTGTAAAATGACCTTTCTTCTTCTTCTTCTTCTGCCATATCAGAATCAGAATATTGGTGATCATCATGGTGATCAGCCATGATGACTGTCCTGAGAATATAATGCAGTGGCCTTTCATCTGTCTTCTACATCGCAGCATGACCCCTGTATCACTGATCCAGTTCCGTGAATCACTTTCTGGTCCTGGGCCCTTCTGGCATGCAAAGTCATCTGGTGCAAGGACTCGGTCAGGTTAGATAGCCACTGTTCCCTGGAGGTAGAGTTTTTAATGATTAAATGTAGACCTTTTTATCTCCCCCGGGAATTTACAGCAGTAGTATTAATGGTGGTGTATGTGGCACCAACTGCAAATGCACGCATGGCCATGGATATTTTGTATGGGAACATCAATACTAAACTGAGCAAATACCCAGAGGCCGTGCTGATCATCGCAGAAGACTTCAATCATACAGACTTGAAAGCAGTATTCCCAAAATTTCATCAGTACATTAAATGTGCAACTAGGGGGGAGAATACTCTTGACAAGGTGTATACAAACATTAAACAGGCATATGAGGTTAAGCCCTTGGCACACCTTGGTAGGTCAGATCATGTGTCCCTGCTTTTGACACCAGCATATACACCCCTTAGGAAACAAGCCCCGATACAAACACGGACTGTTACTGTGTGGCCTGATGGAGCCTCTCAACAGCTGCAGGACTGTTTCCAGGAGACCGATTGGAATGTGTTTGACCATCAAGATCTGGAGACCTACACATCAACGGTCCTGGATTATATTAGATTCTGCACCGCCAACGTCACCAGGGAAAAGCACGTAAAGATGTATCCAAACAGGAAGCCCTGGATGACGAGTGAAGTTTAGAGACTGTTGAAGGCCAGAAACTTTGCTTTTAGAACTAGAGACCAGGTATTGTATAGTATAGAAAGGGCGAACCTGAAGAGGGGTATAAGGAAGACAAAAACTGGGTATAGAGGAAAAATTGAAGATTACCTGAGTAGTCACAACACCAGGCAAGTGTGGCAGGGGATCCAGAATCTTACTGACTACAAACCCAGTAATTCATCGCCTGTAGAGAGCAGTGCTTCTCTGGTGGAGGAGCTGAATACCTTCTTCGCCCGATTTGAGGTGACACCAGCAGTGGATCCAGCAGTGTTGCCAGAGTCATCGTCATTACTCCCCTTAGGGAATGTTGCCAGGGTGGAAGAGGGAGAAGTGAGGCGGATATTAAAAGGGATAAATGCGAGCAAGTCTATGGGTCCTGATGGAGTGGCTGGTAGGGCACTGAGAGACTGCTCAGAACAGCTGGCAGAAACTTTTATGAAGATTTTTAATCGGTCTTTGGCCCAAGCCACTGTCCCACCTTGTCTGAAATCCTCTACTATTATACCTCTGCCTAAAAAGCCCAACATAGATAGTCTGAATGACTTCCGCCCTGTGGCGCTTACACCTGTCATAATGAAATGCTTTGAAAAGTTGGTGCGGAACCGTATTATGGCTTGTTTACCAGTTAGACTTGACCCTTGTCAATTTGCATATAAGAGAAAGAGATCCACGGAGGATGCTGTGGCTACGGCCCTACATGCTGTTCTGACCCATTTGGAGAAACCAGGAACTTATGCAAGACTCTTATTTGTAGATTTTAGTTCTGCTTTTAATACTATTCTTCCACATAGACTGGTGCCCAAATTATTAGATCTGGGGCTTCTGCCATGCTTATGCAGGTGGATACTATATTTTCTATCAGATCGTTCCCAACGGGTCAGGATGGGCTCTCATGTCTCTGCGGATCACAGTATAAGTACGGGGACGCTGCAAGGGTGTGTGCTGAGCCCGCTTCTGTACACATTTTACACATATGATTGTGTTCCCAGTTACCCCAGCAATAAGATCATCAGGATTGCAGATGACACAACGGTGGTGGGTCTGATTACTGCTGGGGAGAGAGAGTCGGCTTACAGGAAGGAGGTTGAGATGCTGACGGAGTGGTGTAGGGAAAACAATTTATTCCTCAATGTAAAAAAGACAAAAGAGATCATTGTGGACTTTAGAAAATGCAAATTGAACATCCAGCCACTTATTATTGAAGGGAATTGTGTGGAACAGGTCTCGGGGTTTCGATTTCTGGGAATGGAGCTGAGGGATGATCTAACATGGGGAGCAAACACCAAAGATCTGATGAAGAGAGCACAGCAGAGGTTATACTTCTTGAGAATCCTCAGGAAGAACAACCTTTCAAAGGACCTGCTGTTGGCATTCTACCACTGTACCATAGAGAGTGTGTTAACCTATGGTCTGTGTGTATGGTTTGGGAGTTGTACAGCTAGGGAAAGAACAATGCTGTCCAGGGTCATAAAGACTGCAGAGGGGATAATTGGGTGTACTCTTCCCACTCTAGATCAAATCTATGCCACCAGGTGTTATAAGAAAGCTGTAGCGATTGCGCAAGATAGTACGCACCCTGGAAATGATCTCTTTCAGCTTTTGCCTTCTAGAAGAAGGTATAGGGTCATAAAGACCAGGACCAGCCGCTTGAGAAATAGTTTCTACCCAAAAGCGGTTCTGGCTTTGAATACAGTGCAATGCAGTCTATGAGGGAGTTTCTGTATATAGTTTTTAGGGTTTTTAGGGTTTTAGAGTTTTAGAGTTTTGGAGCTTTCAGGGGTTAAATGTGTATATGTGGGGTGGGAGTATGTTGATAATTTTGTATCGTTGTATTTTGTTTAGGTTTTGTTTAGTGTTTTCCCCCCTAATCTCGTTGTTCTGTGCAGGACAATGACAATAAAGACTTATCTATCTATCATCATCAGCCCCAGGCCAGTATTAATGAAGCTGCTGTCCTCCATCAAAATAGATTCAGGTGGGATTTAATCCATTTAGGGACATAACCCTTCCCTGTGGACTTCGGCACCCAAAGCCATTAATCCTCACGATTGCCAGATTAGTTAAGCACCACCTGACACTCAGCATTGAGTCGCTGGCAGTATGGTCTACTCTATTATCATAGCAGGATAACCTGGCCAGACTTTCAAAATGACCTTAAAATAGGTATTTTCAGAATTAGTGAAGCACTTATAATGCATTTTAGGGCTATGTCACAAAGTTCTTTGTATCTGGAAATGAAAAATATCTACGATTATGTCTATTTGACCATTATTAAGCAGTGGGAGTAATAACTGCTACCATCCAGATATTTTGACATACAACTAACAACCTTAAAAAGCACAGCCAATGGTGAGGAATTACAGGATCTGCATTACGGAAGCTGCCAACCCTTGATCTCTAGTCTATCACTATCAGCAGCAACTCTAATGGAGTCTTGTTTTGAAATAACCACTAATTATTCATTGTAAATGCTTTTGCCTTCTTAATAATACACTATACATGTTGAGTTAGATCAGAAATGAGTGAGATTTGAATGTGGAAACAGTTAAATATACTTTACACACTGCTAGTGTTCTGTCTTTGTATATACAACTTTTCAATATCTTATAAACTTTCCCACAAATTCAACCACCACCACTTTCATTTACAGAGGGGTTTTCCTCTTTTCTTTTTTCCTCCCTATAAAAGAAATTATGTGACATGTGCAATAAAGTCAATAAACTATTTTGTTAGTCTTTCCCAGAAAAAAAAAATCATTGTCAAATCTCCCTTAAACCTGCAGCTTAAATTCGAGGCCAAAAGAAATATAAGATATACATTGGTGTTGTGCTTAAATTTCTGAGAGATTTAATGGGGATCCCATAATTGTTTTGCCCTTTCTTTACAAGTGTGGAGAAAAACAAGCAACTTTATAATTATGTCAGTATATTCTGTGCCCCTCAATATGTACTTTGGAAGATTTGATGCTGGACACTGCCAAAGCCCTTGGTGTTGCTCATTACTAGCCCAATTTTGTCTAATGCATTTATTAATTTTACAGTGGTGCTTCTGACACACACACATGAAAAGAAAAGTATGAAGTAGTGTGTTCTTAAGTGAAATAAGAAACTGGCATAGCAAGACTGTACTTAAACATTAAGAAAATAAAAGTCATGACTACAGAGGAATTACACAAAAAATGAAATAGTGAAAGATTTTGTGTGCCTTGGTTCAGTCATCAATCCAAATGGGAACTGTACCCAATATATCAGAAGAATATAGAGACTTGGAAGGGCAGCAATGCAGGAATCAGGAAGGATTATAATTGTGGGGATTTGTCATGAGAGTTTTCCTAATCACCATGTATGGATGTGAAAGCTGGATAGGGAAAACATTGATTTATTTGAAACATGGTCCTGGGAGAGAGCTCGGTGCTACCCTGGACTGCCAAAAAGATGAACAAGTGGGTCCTAGTGCAAATCAAGACCAAACCATCTTCCAGAAGCAAAAATGATAAAACTGAAGTTGTCCTACTTTTGGCACATCATGGGAGGGGAGGATACTGTGGAAAAGACAACAATGTTGGGAAAGCTGGGAAACAGCAGGAGAAGAAGAAGCTCATATGTAAGATGGATTGATTCCCTAAGGGAAGCCACAGGCTACAGTTTACAGAAGCTGAGCAGGGTTACTGAGGAAAGGACATTTTTGGAGATCTCTCATTGGTAGGGTTGCCATAAGTTGGAGATGACTTGACAGGACCTCACAACAACATGACTGTTCATGTCACAAATGCTTGCCATTATACCACGATACAGTGCTATTGTATCGAAAACTGTGTAACTTTGAAAGGAAAATTTCTCCAAGTTACAACATCACTGTAGATATATTGCTTGCACGCTGAGTCACACAACCGAGTATGCAACAGGTAATAATCAAAGCGATTTCTTAACTTTAGGCAATTTTCCTCCATAAATTATGTCATTTTTACTGTGCTTGCCTAATTAATTTAAGAGAATTTTGGCCATTATTACAGTAAATCACATCAGAGGCACTCATCCTACGAACTAATCACATAGAAATCCTAGAAGTTACTGGTAACTCAGAAGAAATCTTCATATAATTTTTATCTGGCACTTGACTGAAATCACTATTTTTTATTTTTGCTTTTATTTCCCATTAGTTTATGCACACACGTGGGTGGCCATTCCCTTAGATTTCTTGGGTTTAAGTCTGAATTTTAGGATTTGATACGCACATTAGATGGTCTTGCAAAACAAAAGCCAGGAGAGCTTTTTATAGCTGATCTCAGTATGATTCTCTGACACTTCAGAAACTTGATTGGGCCTCCCAGTTTTCTGTGGCTGGAGGAAATGTTCACAGGGCTTCATCTGGTAGTGATTTGTCATTTACCATGTTTTGGGCAAGCTGCCAGGGTCAGCTGTTGCCAAATGAAAGGAAGACAAGGGAATAAAGTGATTTCTCTCCCCACCTACCCCCACCCTGCAAGGAAAAAAAAGCAATAGGAAATGAAGGGAAACTCAAAGATCTTAGATGTGAGCACAGCACAGTAACAATTGGGAGTATGAAATGGGCAGCATTTCTCTTTCCTCTCCCCGCTTGCTTTCCAGAAAGAAGACTTTCACCTATTATTGCCTAAAATGTGTGTGTAATCAATTGGACCACCAGGAATTAATTGCCTGCGATCTTCTTGCTATGCTCCAGCTACATATGGGTTAGAGATTCTTTCTTATCCTGTACCTCTTTTATTTGTGGTGTGCAGTTGAAAGGCCCTGAGCCCCAAACAGTTTTTGTGGGTTTATCATGAAAGGCACCAAACAAACATATGAAAAATGACACTATGTTACAAGTACCTCTTCTGTTTGTTTGTTTGTTTGTTTGTTTGTTTGTGTCTGTAATTTACCCAAGAGAAAGAGCTGTGTGAGTAATTTCAGCACAGGCATAGGAGATGAAAGGGGGAAAGAGATACCAAAAGGATCAAGGAACTAGAATGTAAACCAATCTTCCCCAACTCGGTGTCCTCCAGATGTTGACTGAAAGTCTCATCAGCCACACTTGGAGTTGATGTGGCCATCTTCAATTGGTCCCCAGCTACAACCATTCCTGAACTGAGACAATCTAACTACAGTAATTTTTGCCTGTGACACTACTGTAAAACACTGTATATAGAGCTGGCCTTGAAGATGATGCAGACATTGCATTAAATGCACTATGAAGCATCCAGGCTGCTAGAAGGGATAACTCTCAGAGCCCATATTACACCTATTCTGGGGGAAAACCCCAGCAAGTTCTTTGTTCTGAGTTCAAGGAGTTGATGATAACAATAATAAGCTGGTGACACTTTTCAGGTTTTTTTAAATGGGTAGAGAGAACTGAGAAGTGATTTACCATTCCTTTCTTCTGGACCAACCCAACACCACACAGGCTGGTTGTTCTCATGGAATGCACAGTGAGAAATCAAACTCCCAACTAGCAGTAAATCAAAGTCCTAACCTCTGGCACTGCAGTCAGATGCCTAACTGACTGAGCTCACCCACCTATAAAGCCCTAAAGTGGGATCTGAAAACTTGAGGGAGCACCTCTCTTTATGTATACCTGTCTGATCATTAAGATTCCTATGAGGGGCTCCTTCATGTACCACCATGTAGAATGATCCACTGTGAAAAGTTACAGGGGAAGCCTTTCTCAATTATGGGAAAGCTCTCCCCTTATAGGCTTGCCTGGCACCAACACTGATTTTATTTCAGTGCCAAGTAAATATTTGCTGATTCACCAAATTAAGAGAATGAAGGATCATGGTTTTAGTAAGTTCTGGAGGCTTCTTTTGGGTGCAGGTTTTCACGTATTCTATCTCTCTTATGTCCTTGCATGCGAGGGTGAATATTGGGGAATTTTAAATGTATTATGTAGATTTCATGTTCTTCATATTTTTCTGATATTCATATTTTTCTGATATTCATATTTTAAAATGGTTTTAAAATATTTAATTGCTTCATATCGTTTTTATTGTCATATTCGGCCCTGAGATGGATGGATGGATAGATAGATGGATGGATGGATGGATGAGACTTGTGGTTCAAAATACACAGGGACCACTTGGCTGCGGGAGACAGATGCAAACCATCCAAAGGAGTATGGATGAAACTGGGTGTATATTGTTTATAAGAAGAAAAGTAAGGTCATTTATTGGTGCTATCTGACAACAGAGGGAAGATGTCCAAAGGAAGGAAGGATTTCCCTCTGGTTTACAATAGGAAATTTGGTGATCCGGCAGGCAGAAACTCCAGTTAAGAGTAAGCCATTAAGAACATGTGACCAAGTTTGTTGGATGAGAGTAAAGGCATATCTAGTCCAGCCTCCTCTTTCTCGGAGTAGCCAAACACTCCATGGCAACAAGAAGCCCACAGACTGATCAGGAACGCAGTGCCCCCCCCCCCATTTTGCTATTTCACATTGAGTACTTGTATGCTTACTTGCCTACCTCAGGGATGGACAAGAGTTGGTTGCATGTAGGGTTGCCAGATGGCATCCTAAAGGAGGACATGTCCTCCTTTTCTATATTTGTCCTCCCCTCCTCCCTTACCTACTGTATGTCGATATGTACATACAGTAGGTAAGGGAGGACAAATTATAGAAATGATGATGATGATGATGATAAAAATAAAAATAAAAATATAATTTGTATCCCACCCTTCTCAGCACTGGCCGACTCAGGGTGGCTAACGACATGTCAAATAAAGATACAGTACAACAGAAGCAGAAATACAATATAACAAAAGCACAGCAAAAAATACAACACAATGAGTACAATAAACATAATTACAATAAAAATACAATGGCATATCGAAATATCAAAAACAGCATTTCAAAAGAAGCAGCAACATCCCACACTTTCCAATCCCAGACAAGTCCAGAAACAGCGGACATAAAAGTCCTGCTGCTGTTGTAGCCTTCTTTAAGCCCAATCCTCCCCCCCTCTGGCACTGACGTGGTCAAGGTGAATGGCGGCGGACGCATCCCAGTCTGGGGACTGTGGCAGGCTTTTATGCCACTCTGGGCAGGCAAGACCCAGAGGTGGGCGGGCGGGAGGGAACCTCCACCGCCCAAGGGGCCACAGGTGTTGCTGCCTTTGTCTCCCTCTGGCATTGATGGGGCCAAGGTGAGCAGTGGCGGGCACATCCCAGTCCAGGGACTGTGGCAGGCTTTTATCCCAATCTGGGCAGGTGAGACCCAGAGGTGGGTGGGTGGGAAGGAACCTCCACTGCCCAACAGGTCACAGGTGTTGCTGCCTTCGTCTCTCTCCGGTGTTGACAAAGCCAAGGTGAGCGGCGGCAGGCGCATCCCAGTCTGGGAACTGTGGTGGATACCATCTGGCAATCCTAGCTGCACGTAGCCTTTGTCTGCTTTTACCACTTCTGATAGCCTGTGGAGCAGCCTCCCCCCCCCCCCGGTTCATATGAAGGGACATCTGGGTTTTATTTTTTAACTGTTGTAAATGTTATGGGGTATTTTAATGGTTTTTAATGTTTTCACGATTTTTATTGTTATTCTGGGGATGTTTTTATACTGTGGTGTTCTTATTGGTTGGACTGTAAGACGCCCGGAGTCGCCTCAGTGAGGGGGTGGCGATAAAAGTAGAACAAAATAAATAAAAATAAAATGAAATAAATTCCAACACTGGTAGTAAAAAAACAAAATAATCACAGTAAAACATGTTGTATGCTCACCTCATACCTTTGTGTGTGTGTGTGTGTAGAAATTTGGTTCCTAGCAAGTGAAGGTGGGGTGTTAGCATAGTTGCATGGGAAGACTGGTTTTTGAGTTTTGTGGTAGGGGAGAGGATGAAATTGTGCCTTCAAGCTGCTGCACGTGCCCACTTTTGGTCCATCTTTCCTTTAAAATCTATTGTCTTCAGCACCAGTGTAGTGGTTTCCTTTGGCAAGTTTCTACTTCTATTACTGCTAATTATGTGCCATCAAGTCAATTCTGACTCATGGGGACCAATTCCTGGGTTTTCTAGGTAGAGAATGAGTCCCTTTTTATAGAGACACTTTGGGATTGTGCAGCTTGCCAATGGCTACAGGGGCTGGCTCTTCTTCTTGGAATTGAACTCTCAACCTCTGACACTGTAGTCAGACCTAAACCATTGAACTGTCTGGACAGCTATGTTTCTATTAACTTTCAGGTTTTGGTGTGAGTGGCCTTCTCATTCCATAAATCTCAAGCTCCCCCCCCCCCCCACTGTCACCACTGTCTCTCTTATAGCTTTTATTTCCTCAACAATACTTCTCTCATCCTTTTTCTGTGGAACCCTTCCCCCAGGTTTTCTTCTTGGATTGAAAAATGCACATTGCTGCTGTAGCTGCTGCCTACCTCCCCGCTGTGCCAAATTGACACTCCAGCCAGCCCTGCCTTCTGCTGAGCTCTTTTCCTGACTTAATGGAAGGGGTTGCTTTCTGATGGGCAACTTCAGTCCAGATTGGCAACCTAGCGTCTGCCTGGGGTAGGAAATGTGTGGCTCATGATTTGCAAGATTCATTGCTCTGTGCAATGTTTTCTTGTTGTTATGGATTATGATGAGAATAAAAGAGCTTTAATGGAGCAAAACACCTTGCTTTGGCATGTCATTGTACTGTGATGGAATATATTGCTTAGATCAGATAGGCAGGCATATGTCGATGTCAGTGAACAATACTGCAGGGGCAGTTGTTATTACATCTTCTCTTCTCCCTGCTGTTTGCAAAAGGTTGCTGGTAGGAAGTCTGGACTGATAATTGCTACTTATATACTTTCAGAGTAGTGTGAACAGGCCATTTAAAGCATTTTCTTGAAAGTCACCAGAGGAAGGTGTCATCTAATGGGGAGTGCCAAAGATTCTAAGTCAGCAACCTGTGTACCTAACACCTGCTTTGACAGCACTCTCCTTTGTCTGTTCAGTGGGGTGTGCTGATGGTTAATTACATAGTTTTGGTTAAATGCTTTGAAAATCTAACGGAAAGCTCTTACTGCAAGTTGAGTAGTATTGTAACTTCTGCTACTTGTCTGGGAAAAAATGTATAGAAAAATCCATCTGTGTTACCAAAGCACACATATAGAAGTGTAACTTCCACCATGATTGTTCAAACAAATTGTTTTGGTGGTATGCAGTTTCAGATCTACTTATTTCTATTGTTTGTTCTCTCAAATATATTCAGTGGGTTATGTTGCTGCATTTTGGAATGGTGCAGCTTTAAAACGCTGGATCATGCCCACTAATGGACTGTGAAAGATTGGCTAAAAAAGAGAGAAGTGGATCAATGCCAGAGTGAGGAAATTACTGTCAACAGACTGGGAAACTGAGGTAACATGACTACTGGTATCCTAGAGAGTTTGTGTTGGAATTAGCTAGCTGGAAATATTTGAGGTAAGTGAAAAGACATAACTTCTTAAGTTATTGGTGTGAGCATAGTTTTCAAGATCAAAAGCCAGTCTGTTTCCTGGTACTTCATTAATTAGAAGAATGATTTCATCTGTGTGAAGAGAAGGGGCAGAAACTGCTCTTGTCTTCAGGAACATTTGGAGGGACTCAATACATGATTGGTCAATTATCTTGAAGGCTCTAGAATGTGAATGTAAAATGGGGGTCAGAATTATGCTAGCAACTTAGATATCTCTGAGACACTATGCTCAGTTCCTGCTCTGCTATGTTGTGATGAACTTTGTGTATGTTCTGAGACTTCTGCTGAAGCTACATTAGAATGCAAATACTGTACTAGGAAGTTTGGCTAGCTTTTTGTTGTTTTCTAGTGTGTCTGTTCTATTTTGCTACTCCCTCTAATTATTATTGCTATTTGCTCCATAAATACTTTTAAAATTTTGAAATTTGATCTTGTTTGATCTTTTTGCCTTTTAAACCCTTTTACCATTTTTAATAAAATAAAAATTAGTTCCACAGTTTTGTATGAATTTTGTCTCAAGAGGGTTGTGGCACCTAAATCTTTTTTTTATCATCTACCAGCAATCTACTTATTTTGTGGATAAGTTGGCATGAATACAGTATCTTGCAGGGTTAGTGTGGAAGTTAAAATCACTCAACCTTGTGTATTTTTGAAACTTCTTGGAATACCTGCTTGATAAAATCAGATTAAGGATTTGGGAGGTTGCCAGGACAGGAAGTTTTCCCCAGCTCCATAATGACTCTCCAAGATCAATCACCCAAGGGGAAATGGGGTAGTGTGTCTGAATAGTGAGTTTGGGTCTTTTTGTACCTTGTTGTATCTTGACTTTTATGTTTGATAAAGCTAGATTCCCTTGCATCACCGTTAAACTGACCTTTGAGGATGGACCACGACTATCACAGAATGATGCCTTCCAGATCCATCAGGAAATGCAAGACTATCTCACAGTCAAAGAGGTCTACTTTTTCTTCTTTCATTTCCCAATCAAATCCTGGACTGCCAAAATGAAGCCACATTCTTGGCTTTGTCATTGGCCAAACTTAAATCCTCATTGTTGCATGTTTCTGGCAGTAATTGTCAGACCAGTAAATGAGCCAGATTCTGTATTTCTCCACATTCACACAGTGTGTTGTTGTCCACCAGCAGCCCACACTTGAGCATGTTGGTTTTACATTTAGGGACTCCAACCCTCAGGCTATTCAGGGTTCTCCAAATGACATAGGGGAGGTTGAGTTCTTCAGCTATATTCTCCTTTAATGTTGTTCCTTGTCCAGTGAGCTCCTTCTTCTATTTTGGAGTGGTCATTGCCATGAAGCTCTTCCTGGATCTGAGCCGGTGGACTTGAGGCTCATATCCATTCAGAGGATGTCAAGGGTCATTCTCCTGTTTAGTTCTCTCAGCATCTGCTGCTACTTCTCTCCTTATCTTAGGTGGAGTGATACCAACAAGAGGGTATATTTTCTCAACTGCTGTAGGTTTGAGACATTCTGTCTCTATACACATGGCTTTATTAACAGTGAAGTCAACTTCTTTTGCATGTGTGGAACAGCATACTCTGCTGCGGTGATGCTCAGAGCCAAAGCTGATGTATGCAACATGGATGGTTGAGTTCCCGATTTATAGTTTGTGAGTTTCTTGATGATATTGTTCCTTGTACTAACTTTGGCTTTGCTATTCAGGCAGTGCTGCTTGAAAGAGAGTGTCCTATCATGTGTTACACCGAGATCCACTGAAATCAAAGAAACATGGTACTATATCTCCATCTAGTTCGATTATTTTAATGATTCATCACCTCAACATTTCTGTTTGAAGTACATGTCAAAGGAACACAATGAACTTCCCCTCTCTTCTCTTTACAAAACAGTAGAGGAGGAGTGAAAAACTAACCACAAGCTAGAAGATAAAATATTATATCCCATAAACTCAATTCCCTCTCACCCAGGCCAAGGCAAATGGAAAAGGCATAAACATGTATGTTATGGGCCACTCAGTCTCTGCCTTTCATGCCAGTAGAAACAAAAGGATATACTACAGGGAACCCACACTCTAATTTTTTTATCATCTCCATGACTTCTTTGTCACTAGACCCAAGGCTAAGCATAGAAAAAAAAGGATGGTGTACTCTAGTGGTGACTTACTTTAGCATTGTAACTAATAATTAGAGTAGGTTCATTTGGATCAATTGAATTTACAGAGAACAAATGAAAGACTGTTCAGCCTCTCTGTAGGCCCCAGGAATCAAGCTGTTCCCTGAGAAATATCAATAACATTTAACGAAATTTCGTAAAGACAGAAATATTGCTTTATAGACTCCTTCCTCTACTTACTTTTTTCATTAGAAATTATGTTAAAGTTTTAAGAATAATAGCAGATGGCTGGTTTTAATGCTTTGGCATCTAGCATTCCCATAGATGGTCACTACCACTGCTGTAGAGTGACCCTGTCCTGCCAAATAAACCAACCTTCCTGTTGTGTCCAAGCGTTATTTATTAAAACACTTCCCCAAACTGGAATTTTTCCAGATGTGTTGGAGTTGATGTCCTTTCACTCCATAGTCTTAACCTCAGTGGATGGTAATGGTGGAAACTGTAGTCCAACACATTTGGGTTGGAAGAAACTGCAACATAACATAGTTAAAATAAAACACAGTTTGTCTGAGTTTGGCCATAATAAACTGTGGTTATTAATAAATTGCATGCCAGGCACCCCATCCTCCACCATCCTCCTCTGCCTGCCCAGCTTTGTGCCCATTGTGTCAACAATGCCATCTAGCCATCTCATTCTTTGCCGCCCCCTTCTTCTTTTGCCCTCCACCTTTCCCAGCATCAAAGCTTTTGCAAGTGAATCCTCTCTTCTCATTTGATGTTCAAAGTACTTTAATTTAATCTTCAATATTTGACCTTCCAAGGAGCAGTCCGGATTGATTTCTTTTAAGATCTACTTATTTGTTCTCTTTGCTGACCAGGGTACTCTCAAAACTCTCCTCCACCACCACATCTCAAAGGCATCTATTCTTCTGCACTCAGCCTTCCTTATGGTCCAGCTTTCACAACCATACATCACTACCGGAAATACCATTGCTTTGACTATGTGGACTTTTGTTTGCAAGGTGATGTCTCTACTTTTAACTATGTTGCCCAAATTTCTCATAGCTTGCTTCAGGCAGCAGTAGGTAAAAACATAGAATATAATTTAACTCTATTAAAAATAAATAGAAATATTCAGATTTTTAATCCCTATTTAAAGAGGATTATGGACAAAGCCTTGACTATTTGTCTCGGAAGTGCATTCTATAAGAATGGGAATGGGACAGAAAAGACATGCCTCTAAGTGCCTACCAAACTAACACATCTTATAGGCACCTGAGCAGAGCCTCTCATAACAGACTGAAGAGCCAGGGCAGCTTCATACTGGTATAGATGGTTCTCCAATGAACCCTCCTCCCAAGAATTCTAGGCTTTCAAAAGAATTCACCGGCACATTCAATTGGGTTAAGAAACAGATTACTGCGGACAACTATAGTTGTTTTTTTAAACAAACAAGGCCAAAACTGTTGCAAGAACTATAGCAGAAGTGAAGGAAATAATCCACACATAGGTCCTGCCATTCATAACCCATGGAACTGAAAAGTAAAGAAACTGAGGAAATTCCCAGCCAGATGTTTCTGGGCTTTGCCCAAAATAACTTTCACTCTATCATGTTCAGTGCCAGTAATAAGGCAGACTCTACTAAATAAATTAAGATGATGATTGGCTAGAAATCCCTACTTTATCTATAAATAATACACCACTTTATCTGTTAACTTTCTTGTGGTGGGGGAGAGAATTCCGTTAAGGTATGGGTGAAATATTGGCAAGTGTAGGGCTTTCAGACGCCGGCCATGTAACATTTAAAAATGTTTAGAGTTTTAGTGCTGGAAAGGCATTCATCTGAAAGCCTTCCAATAGCATCACAGGTCTTTTCTCCCCCTCCCCCCCTTTTGTAGTGGTAAGTTTCCAAAGGAAATTATTTTGAAATATAGGCCAGCGCTGTGTTCTGTCGGAAGAAAACTATGCACACAGCTCCTCTTTCAGTGCTGCTCATTCAAGGAAGAATCCAATAACCCCTTGCGTAAGTGTAAAGCCCTGTTGTTTGCAATGGGATGATCTCCAGCTTGTGTAACCGCAGTCTGGAAATTGTCAGGGCCTATGTGAAGGGCTGCAGGTGTGGAGACCTAAAGCTCCATGTTTTTATAGAGGATACTATAGAACCGTGATGGTGAACCTTGGCACCCCAGATGTTCTTGGACTTCAATTACCAGAAGCCTAAGCCCCTGTGAATCCACACGAATGGGTTTACTGCGATTCATCTGGTCCGCGCCACCCTCATCACTCCTGGAAGCGGAAGTAAAATGCGCCCGTATTACTTCCACTTCCAGGAGCGATGAGGGCAGTGCGGGGCAGATGAATCACAGTAAACCCATTCGCGTGGATTCACAGGGGCTTGGGCTTCTAGGAATTGAAGTCCAAGAACATCTGGAGTGCCAAGGTTCGCCATCACAGCTATAGAATGTATTTAATAATGTGAGAAACAGGGTTCACAAATGAACCAGAGTGTTGGAGAAAATCTGGAATAGTTGAGGGGTGGGGGGGAATGAATTTCTGATTCTTCTTTTTCCATATCTAGGCCAGGCATGAAACTGCTAAAATGAAGCCACCTTTTGGTGAGTTCATTCTGCAGTGTGAGAAAGATTAGCTGGCAACACAGTTCAAAAATACCACAATCTTTGAGGAGATTCTTTCTGTGTACCCCAATTTCTGATTAAATTAAATTAAATAAAAAATACATATACTGTACTGTATAGTCTGACTAATAGGGGAAGACTGACCATTGTAAAATGGAGTGTTATTGTCATGGAGTCCAGCAGAGGTATGAACAAGAGCTTCTGTTCTTGCCTTTTAAAGACAAAAAGTGTTCCACTAGGTCTACAAACTCTTCAGGTCTAGAAGTCACTTGGAAACCAAAATTAAGCTGGGGTATTTGTCAGTTCCCAAATCATTCCGAAGCAAAGCAAAGAGGCCTGAAGCAGCACTTGAACTGAATCAGGGCTCCCCAAAGGCCTTACTATTGCTTCAGTGCTTTGGCTGAAAAAACTGAAAAAAATTGGACAAAAACATTAGGCGCCAGTGAGTCTAACTTGGAAATAGAAAGAAGTACTTTAACAGAATCTGGAAGCCCAAAGCAAAAGGAAAATGACAGCTGAAGCACAAAGGAAAAGGACAAATTCTTCTGCAAACCCAATCAAGGAGTCTCTAATGGATCAGGTACATTTTTTCATCTATTTTGTATCTTGGCAGAGCAAAGGAAGGGTGAAACTATTATTTGCATCACTCTCACTTTCCGTTGGTGGGTATGCATTGGCGATTTTCTTTTCTTTTAGGCAACTGCAGATCACACTATACAGTAGAACCCCGCATAACAAAAAAGTTGGTTCCACGATGTCTTTCGTTTTACAATTTTTTCATTATATGAAGCATGCCTTGTATAATGAAAATCCCTATGGGATGCATCATACAACGGAAATCTCTATGGCAAAAATTGTACAATGAAAAATTTTCATTGTACGCTGAATCCCATAGGGATTTTCATTGTACGATTTTCCCTATGGAGATGCATTGCTTTGCATAACGAAAAAAAGTTATACGGGGTATAGCGGTTAGCGCAAATCCCCTTTGTTATATGAATTTTTCATTATACGAAGTGTTCGTTATGCAGGGTTCCACTGTACTTTGGATTCCAGTTGATTGAGTGCCTGTGTATATACAGGTAAATGTGCCATGGATGTCTTGACATGGATGTCTTCTTATATGGGATCCTTAGTAGGATAAACCCCACTAGCATTAGGAGTAAGGCCTAAGTTATCTCAGTGTCCTGATGGGGTACACAGAAACAGTCTCCTCGAAGACTGTAGTATTTTTGAACCACAATTTTCACACTGGGTCAGGCAAAAGGAACTGCAGAATGAACTCATCAAAAGGTGCCTTGAAATCTATGTCTGACCTAGACATGGAAGAAGAAGAAGAAGTGTCCTGATTTGTTGTTCACTTTTTAAATGCCTGCTGCTGGCTTTGATTTTTGCAACCCTTTGGCTTCTTCTTTCACTGTGTCTGCCTGTGTTGCAAATGGCGTGGGTAGAAAATATGACTCTCAAAGCAGTCCTACTCATAGTGATTTTAAGTTTGCTAGAGGCTGGTGTAGTGCCAACAGGCAATCCTCTATCTAAATCTTCTCACAGACACAAATTGAATGTGGCTCCACGGTAGCCCGTTGGCTACTGGTCCGCGTGACGTCATGGCTGGTCACGCCCTTCTTGTCCAGGTGTAGGTAGCGGCGGGAAACTTCCCGCGCTGCGGTCTTTGATGGGTTTGAACCAAGAGAGCTTGGACGCTCGCTGCTGCCAGCTGGTGGTCATCAGCTCGCGTCCTATTACAGGGTTTATGTGATACAGCTGAAGGTTACATTGTTACTCATTGGCAAGGTTACATTGGTTCAGATACATTGATAACACATGAAGAAGGATACACTATTAGGACACAACACTCCTCCCCCCTAGGATGAGACGAAGTCTCTCAGCCAAGATGGCTTATTTCGAACACGCTGGGGTCTCGGCGCGGGCTGCCCTGCCCCGGCTTCGCTCCCTCCTCCTTGCTCCCTGGCTTCCTGCCCTGCAATCGGAGAGGATGACTTGTTAGTGGTTTGCCGCGGCTCTGCGGCTTTGTTGGGAGGTGTGTGCTTTGTTTGGGAAGAACCGGGGGCACTGGGGGCTAACGAAAAACCCCTCTTCTCGCTTGGACGGGTGGGGGAACACTCCGAAAACCCCCCCGGCTAGCAAAATCAAAATCAAAATCGGATTCGGGGGAAGCGGCAGCGGCGGCCGCACACTCCTTTTCCCTCCCCCCGGGCTCGGATAGAACTGGGGTATCAAAAGGATATGAGTCGGGCTCGCTGCTTTCCCCCCTGTCTCCCCCTTGGGCTAAACGGGTGGGGGAGAACCCTATCGCTGAATCCTGTCGCTGTGCTCCACTGGTCGGTCCCTCGCTCACTCGGTGCCTCAGTTGATCAGCGTGCCTCCTCCAGAGGAGGCCGGTGCTCGTTTCCACCCGATAGGACACTGGTCCCGTCTGTTCTACTACCATCCCTGGCACCCAGGCTGGGCCTGCGTTGGCATAGTTCCTGCAATGTACAGGATCGCCTATGCCGAAACCTTTCGAGACCGCTAACCCTATGTTCTTCCCTTTGTCCTCGACCCTCGACGGGTCTAGCCTGGACAAAAGCGTGGTTAGTTTCCTCCGCATCAGCAGCTCGGCCGGCGAGTAACCAGACGCTAAGGGGGTCACCCTGTATGCTAATAGGAATTGACAAACCTGGTGATGTAGATCTCCCGAGCCCATGCGCCGCAGCGCATCTTTTGTGGTGCGCACTAACCGTTCCACTTGGCCATTCGTGGCCGGGTGAAACGGCGCGGATGTGACATGCCGAATTGCATTTGCCTCCATGAATGCCGCGAACTCAGCGGACGTGAAACAACTGGCGTTGTCGCTGACCAAAGTGTCGGGTAAACCGAACGTGGAAAAGACCCTCCTTAGCTGGCGAATGGTAGTGGCGGAGGATGTGCTCTTTACCGGAATGACCTCCAGCCACTTAGAATATGCATCCACCACCAGGAGAAACATGGTTCCCCGGAATGGGCCAGCAAAATCTACGTGCACCCTGGACCACGGTCCCCTCGCTGCGTCCCATTCCCTATGTGGTAGGCGGGCCACCTCCGGTCGAGAACATTGACATGCTTCACAAGTGCCAACCATCTGCTCTATGTCGGCGTCCAGCTGGGGCCACCAGAAGTAACTCCGGGCCAACGCCTTGGAACGGACGATCCCCGGGTGGCTGACGTGCAACAGCTTTAGCACCTTCGGCCGCAGGGACGTAGGAACCACCACCCGTTGGCCCCACAACAGGCACCCCCTCTCTAAAGACAACTCCACTCGCTTTCGGAAGAATGGGTCGAATTCCGTGCCTGGGGATGACGCTGGCCACCCCTTCTGCACCCACGAGCATACCTTCTCTAGTGTTCTATCCTTTCCGGTCGCCCGGGCAATGTCGGCCGGTACTATCGGGGGTGACTCTAAAACCTCTATTAGCAATACCTGGCGGTCTCTTCTTACCCCTGCCTTCTGGTCGTCCGACAATGGTAACGGCGACCGTGAGAGCGCGTCTGCATGGCTGATTTCCTTCCCTGGCCGGTATTCTAATTCATGTTGATATGCGTTAAGAAAAATAGCCCACCGCAGCATCCTCGGGGACAGGATTTGTGGCGTGGGCTTAGTTGCAGTGAAAATCCCTAACAGGGGCTTGTGATCAGTAACGATCTTGAACGGCCGACCATACAGAAAATCGTGAAATTTCTTGGTTCCCGCTACTATCGCTAGCGCCTCCCTATCGGTCTGTGCGTAATTCCGCTCTGCTTGGGACAGGGACCTTGAATAAAACGCTATCGGGGCCTCCCTTCCGTCGCCTAACACGTGGCAAAGCACCGCCCCCACCCCCACCGGGGATGCATCGCAGACCAAAACTATGGGCCGTTTGGGGTCGAAATGCGTCAGGATTGCCTCGGACGTGAGGAGTTGCTTTAACTCAGAGAACGCTCTTTCTTGCTCGTCACCCCACAGCCATTTTTCCTCTTTCTTAAGCAGCCGATGAAGCGGCTCGGCAACAGACGCCTTCCGTGGAAGGAAGGTATGGTAGAAATTGAGAAGCCCCAGAAATGACTGAAGCTCGGTTTTGGAAGTGGGGCGAGGGGCTTTCTTAATGGCGGCTACCTTAGATTTGGACGGCCTAATTCCCTCGGGTGTGACACGGAACCCTAAAAACTCAACCTCTGTTTCGTAAAATACACATTTGTCTTTTCTCAGTCGCAGCCCTGCTTTCTCGAACACGGCCAGGACCTTATCCAATCTGCGGGCCAGCTCGGCCTTACTCCCCCCCGTTATCAACACGTCATCAAAATATGGCAACACCCCCTCCAGCCCCTTCAGGAGGCGTTCCACTAGCGACTGAAAAATGCCAGGTGCCGAGTTCACGCCGAACTGTAACCTCGACACCTGGAACGCCCCCTTATGTGTGACTATTGTTTGTGCCTCCGCTGTGGCGGGGGTTACTGGGAGTTGCTGGTATGCCTGTGCTAAATCGAGTTTAGCGAAACACTTTCCCCCATTCAGCCTGGCCAGAAGGTGGCTGACCACTGGCACCGGGTATGCATTAGGGCGGATTGCCTTATTAATGGTACACTTATAATCAGCGCAAATGCGCACCTCCCCGTTAGCCTTCAGTGCTGTTACAATTGGAGTCTCCCACTCCGCGGAATCCACAGGAACGAGAATTCCTTGACCCACCAGTTTGTCCAGTTCCGCCTCTATTTTGTCCTTAAGCGCGAACGGTACCCTGCGCGGTTTAAGTCTTATCGGGCGGACCTCCGGGTCTAAGTCGAAGGCTACAGGGGGTCCCTTGAACTTTCCCAGTCCACTTTTAAAAACGGCGGGGTGTGCGTCACATACTGCTTGTATTGGGTCCTCGCCTACGGCATGCACCCCCCCTATGAACAGGCCTAAGGGCTGAAACCACTGTGTTCCGAGGAGGCTACAACTCCCCCCTTTTAGCACCACTAGGGGAAGTTCAGCAGAATGTCTCTTAAAGCGAACCCGGAACGTTCCGACCCCCAACACTGGAATGCTGTTCCCCTGAACGTCCCGTAGTGTGGCCCTCAACGCTTTAAGTTTGGGCCGCACGTGGGGGTCGATTTTCAAGAACTCTCTCTGGGGAATTATAGAATAGGAGGACCCCGAGTCAACTTCCATCCTAATAGGGGTCCCTTGTACTAGTACCTCAACAAAGTAATGGGGCTGTCCCGCAGACACGTTGAACACAGGAGCGTCGCCCTCGCTGTCGTCCGAGATGCGGCCCACGCCGTCCTGCTTCCTCGTGGCCCGGACGCCATCTTTGGGCCTCGCTGGACGGTCCGGTCTGGCTGAACGGTCTTGCGAATGTCTCCGGCCCTCTTTCCATTTTCTGCACGCCTTGGCGATGTGCCCCCGACGTCCGCAGTTGAAACACTCGGCTTTCCTGAATGGGCACTTCACGCGCTCATGGGCCGCTCCGCAACCATCGCAGCGGCGCCCGCCTCTCCGGACCTTCTGGACCTCCTCGCCATCGCTACTCTCTGACGACGATTTCGAGGTCGGTCGGGTTGCATGCACCGACTGACCGGACTTCCCGTGCGATGAGTTTTCCGCCTTGCCGGCCCTCGGACGCCACTCACGCCACTTGTGCATCTCGTCTACTCCAGCATTCGTGGACTCCGCGGCTTCCGCGGCCTCTACAACCTCTTCCAGTGTGGGTGGTGGCTCCCTGTTCATCAAACTGCGCTGTACTTCCTTGTCCTTCAGGCCACACAGCACTCCGTCCCTGAGGGCCATCTCTAGGATGTGGTCCCATTTGCAGGGGGCGGCGGCTACCCTCATAGCCGTTACGAAGGCTTCTACCGACTCGTCCGGCGCTTGAACTCGCCTCCAAAACGCACTCCGAGCAGGAAACATTGCCCTCGAGGGTCGGAAACGCTCACGCAGCATTTTCATGATGTCACCGGCTTTGAAATCGCTCATCTTCTTCGGTGCAAGGATGCCCACCAGCGTCCGCTTGGTTTCCATCCCAAGCATGCGGGTGAGGATGGCCCTCTTCCTTTCCTCGTCGTCTTCTTTGACTTTGAGCTCCACCAGTGCCGCCTGGAAGTCCATCTCAAAAAGCTCCCAGTCTTGCGGTTTGGTGATGTTGAACCCGCTCTGTGTCCTGGCTCCGTGGGGATCCATCATCCCACCTTCGTCGCCAATTTAGTGTATGAGAGTCAAGACACAAGGCACAGCCAAAGGCTGGGTTAACTCAGGTTTATTGCATGGTGGACAGAGGGAACATGAGGTAATGGCGGACGAACAGCTCTATATATAAGGCAGTAACGTATTTGAATGTGGCTCCACGGTAGCCCGTTGGCTACTGGTCCGCGTGACGTCATGGCTGGTCACGCCCTTCTTGTCCAGGTGTAGGTAGCGGCGGGAAACTTCCCGCGCTGCGGTCTTTGATGGGTTTGAACCAAGAGAGCTTGGACGCTCGCTGCTGCCAGCTGGTGGTCATCAGCTCGCGTCCTATTACAGGGTTTATGTGATACAGCTGAAGGTTACATTGTTACTCATTGGCAAGGTTACATTGGTTCAGATACATTGATAACACATGTAGAAGGATACACTATTAGGACACAACAGAACCACAATTTTCACACTGGGTCAGGCAAAAGGAACTGCAGAATGAACTCATCAAAAGGTGCCTTGAAATCTATGTCTGACCTAGACATGGAAGAAGAAGAAGAAGTGTCCTGATTTGTTGTTCACTTTTTAAATGCCTGCTGCTGGCTTTGATTTTTGCAACCCTTTGGCTTCTTCTTTCACTGTGTCTGCCTGTGTTGCAAATGGCGTGGGTAGAAAATATGACTCTCAAAGCAGTCCTACTCATAGTGATTTTAAGTTTGCTAGAGGCTGGTGTAGTGCCAACAGGCAATCCTCTATCTAAATCTTCTCACAGACACAAACGTAACAAAATGTATAAGCCAAGTCCATGCACACACCTCTTTCATTTACTTGTTTCATTAATTAAGAGTCAGAATTAGCTAGTTTGAGAAATAAAAAACCCATACTTCATATAAAACAAATAGTATCCCACCCACTCAGCAATTCATTTTCTTCCTTTGTTTGCTTGTGCCATGAGACCCACTATGTAACGTGAGAATAGAGGAAAACAGCCTGCTTAACTATATAAAAGCTTTCCTAAGAATCCTCATGAAACACTTTTAAAATGTACTACAAACAAGTAAGATGAACACAAGAGATCTTAGAAGATTATGTGGTTGATAAGGGAAATGCTTAAGTATTTAAAAAGGGGAAAAATTTAAACAAAACAAAATGGGATGCCTTGCAACCTATTGCCAGCCATATTCTTACACAAGGGCCCCCTAATTATTTCATCATGCAGTCAGGAAATCCTGGTAGGTCATATATAAACAGCCGGAGGCATGGACCTCTTCATCAGATAGAACATGACATCTGACATCTGTGCAGCCTGCCGCTCGCATGCTGCAATTAGGCTAACTAGGAAGCTCAAACATTAACTAATGCAAAGGCAACTGAGGGAGCATAAGGAAAGGAGAGGCTGGCAAAGGTCCTTCTTTAATCCAAGATTAAAATTGCAGGAGAGCATTGCTGTGAGTCGGAACCATGATGGTAGGTTCACTTCAAAGCTTTGTATGTGATTCCACATCTCCCCAAGTATTGTTGCCAGGTCTCAGAGAATTGTTGTGCCTCTCTGAGTCTCCAGGCTAGAAAGTTGTTAGATTCAACTCACTGGAGAAGGAGCAATATTGGGTTTAAAGCCTGGACATCCATCTCTGCCTATTCCTTCCTAGCCAGTTCCTGCTATTCTACCAGGGAAAGTCTGCTATTGGATTCCGTCCAAATGAGAAACACAACAACAACAACAACAACAACAATGGCGGTGGCAGAAATTATTCTGGGTTGAAAGGATTTTTGTTGGAGAAACTCCACTCAGAGGATGCCCAAATGATCCCCAAGATCTTTTCCACGGAAGAGGTCCCTGTTTATCTACTTGCAATTTCTTGCTTTCAATCTGCTAGGTTGGCAAGAGCTGAGACAGAGACGGAAGTGCAATCTGTCATGCAGTACCTGGGTCTCGAGCTGCCGAATTGCCGGTCTTCCAGATAACAAGGCGAGCTTCTTAACCAATGAGCCACTGCAGCCCCTAAGAACTCCAATATTCATGTTTGATTGCAGATTGCTGGTGGTGGTGTAGTGGTACCTTTGTAAATACAGGTTTCCATTGTAGTCCCCAAAGAAGAGAATCCAAAAATTTATGCATCTTGATCAGCCTCTATCAGCACTCAATCAACTGGTTCTAAAGTATAGTGTGATGTGCAACTGCCTAAACAAACTAGTAAAGTAAATGGTTCTTCATTGTTCATTCAGCACTGAACAACACTCAAATACTTTGCATTACAACATGGATGCCAGGATCCAATAAACTACTAGCATGTATCTTGTTTTGGATTTGAAGTCACCAGAAAGATGAACTTTCAAGGAATAGGTGATAGTGCAGGGTTGGGCAAATTGTGGATGAAGTTTTGTTTATATTGTCAAGATTTTAGTAACTGTGGGGCAATCATGGTCAAGATCTTTCACTGCAAACTGAGTGCTCAGAACAATTATTTTCCTGCCTAATTTGTACATTTCTACATTTTACACTGAAACGTAATAGAGAAATGATACAACTATAGCAATTTTAGTTTTCTGATACTTTTAAATTTACCTGAGAATGAGCCCTGTACAGAAAAGTTATAGGAAAACTTTTATACCTCACAAGCACTACTAGATCTGGCATAGCTACTGCTGCAGGGATGCTGAGCAGAAAAGTTAGTTCACCAACACAGGATATTTGGACAGCTCTCAAAAGAGTAAGATACTTGAAAAGTACTATGGACTTAAACAAAGACTGATAGCCATCAGAAACCCACAACTTGTAGAGGACAGCACAGATTATGTCCACCAATGGGTTCCTGTTTATGTATGGTGATCTGCCTATTTTATGGGCTTGTCATAAACAAGTTTGTTATTCAGTTGCACAGTTGATTCTGACCCTTTGCGATCCCATGGACCATTGCCTGCCAGGCACCTCTATCCTCCACCATCTTCCTCAACCCACCCAGCTCTGTACCCATTGAATCAACAATACCATCTAGCCATTTCATACTCTGCCACCCACTTCTTCTTTTGCCCTCCACCTTTCCCAGCATCAAGGCTTTCTCAAGTGAATCCTATCTTCTCATTTGATGTCCAAAGTACTTTCGCTTCATCTTTACTATTTGACCTTCTAAGGAAGTCAGAGTTGATTTCTTCTAGGATCGCCATAAACAAGACTTTGTAGCATTTTCTTCCACAGAATCAGGCTTCATTGCTGAAACAGAAGCATACAGAAAACTGCTATGGCTATAGAACCTGCTAAAGGACATTAAAATTGATGAAGAGGTGACAATCCAGGTGACATAGAACAACTAGAGATGAACCAAACTATCAAAGAATGAGAAGATTGGTATGAGATACCATCTGGTTTGTGATCTGACTGAGAAAATGACCAGCCAGATAATCTACTGCAGATATTCTGTCAAATTCTACCTAGAGATCACTTTGAGAATGTGTAAAGCAAAATGGGTTTTTGAGGGTTCTTGTTTGAGAAGGGATGTTGGGATAATAGGAATCTTACATGCACTAACACTGTATATTAGTGGGACAGGGAGTACACAGAAAGAGCTTCCTTAAAGATTGTGGTATTCCTGAACCACAATCAGGTGTGCCCTGGTAATGGTAAACTTGTGTTGCTGGCTAAGCTTTCTCACACTGGGTCAGGCTAAAGGAATTGCAGAATGAACTCACCACAAGGTGCCTTCACTTTGGCAGTTTCATCTCTGGCCTAGACATGGAAGAAGAAGAAGTGGGAGAGGAAATTATAGCTTAACATGATTGTCTTTTGCCACTAACTTTGCCACTAATTCTCTTTCTACCTCTGGCATTTGAGGCAAGCCACCACCCTTCTTCCTGTTTGTTTGTTTGTTTGTTTGCTTGCTTGTTTGCTTGCTCCCATTATATTATTTATAGTCCCTTCTTCTGACTTCCAACCATTAACATGATATACTGGATTTTATATACTGTATATACTGGATTTTCCTTCTGTCTCTAACTATAGATGAACATTATAAGTAAAGATATATTACTCTACTTTAAATGCTTCTAGAGTACATTTATCATGCAAAGTGCCAAAGAGGATGGAAATGATCAGATTGGGCCAATCTCGCTGCAATTTCAGTTCTTTATTGTTTATACCTCACACTCTACAAACTAAAAGGAATAACCAAATACATTCACAACATTGTTTTTAATGGAACGTTAATCTAGGGAAAGAGTGTTTGGGATGCAGCCTTATTGGGAAGAAGGCAAACAGTTTCCTTACCGTTCCTAGATAATATCCATATAATTCAGCTCCCCAGCTATTAACAATATGAAAGCAAAATGGAAGCATCTCTGAATATGTGTGAACTATGGAGTTTCTGTAAAGAATCTGCACACAACTTTCTAAAGAAAAAAAAGGACAGGCAATAATAATAATAATTTAATGTCAGAAGGATTATTGCAGAAGAACCTCCATTCAGGGAACGCCCAAATGAGGCTCCTTTCATGTCCTCAAGAGCTGGGGCAGAGAAGGGTGCTCAGTCAGTCAAACAGTACCCGGGTCTCAAACTGCTGACTTGTCAGCCTTCCAGCTAACAAGGCGAGCTTCTTAACCACTGAGTCATCGCAACAAGCAATGAAGAACAAGAGTAACACTATGCTGATGTACCAGAATATTTTAGAGTCAAATTTTAATGCAGATTTTATACAGAATTAAGCATAATATGTAGGCATTCTGTAACATTTCTCCCTGAAGAATTATAAGCAATATGTCTCCAAGTTTCAAAACTATATGTGGATTTTTCTCTTCCTTAATGGACAAAATGGACCAGGATAAAACCTCCTCAATATTTCTTTCAGACCTAGTCAATATATGCACAACCTGTCTCTACAAAAATGTCCAAAGTGATTTTTTTGGTGCACCACGTGACCAAGGAGCATTAAGTGATGATGGCCCACCATGTCTTTGCACGTAGCTCTCAAAATATTATTGGATTGAAAACTTACTAAGTAGTGTGATGTACAAAGAGAGAAAGAAGGGTGAAATAAATACTTTATTTTGTAAATTTTGATGGGATTCTTTTCTTTCTCCTTTATTGTTCTTGGATTTTGGAGTAAATTGATTCTTTCCTTTGGATTTTGGTATAATTTCTAAGGGTTCTGTAGGGCTTTTGGAGTGCTAGAATACATGGACAGGAAACCTGAAACAAATGTATTTGGAAGAGGCATTTCTTTTCTTTTTAAAAAAAAATAAATAAATTTTTATTAAATTTTTCAAAAACATACAAAAACAATACATCATAAAAATACATATATTTCACAAAAAATAATAATCAACATATCCAATAATTGATCCAATACATTTTTATACCCATCTTTATAGTAAAACATCCCATAAAAAGAAGATTAACATTTAATTATGATTTAGTAGTTAACGTCTAACCTACTTCGAAAATTCTTCCCAAAACTCTTTATTTGTTACTACCACTAAATCCATTCCCATTACACAATTTAATAGTATTTTAATTTAAGTACAACTGTTGAAAACCAAATTTCACATATAATACACCCTGTGTTTTATTTACATTGCCCTGGTAAGCTCAGAATGTCTCATTATTTACCTCCAAAAACTACTTTGATCCGGTACAGGTTTACTTCTTTCTGAACCCATAAGTGAATGATCCACAAAAGGTTTCCAAATATTCCAAAATCTATTCACTTTCAATTTATCCCTTTTTTCTTTTATCTCTCATGTCAGTTTATCATTCAATGCTCAGTTCCACATTTCTTTGTACCATTCTTCCGTCTGTATAATTACATCATTTTTCCAATGTCTAGCGATACATTGTCTACCCGTTGTTAACATTATTTCTAATAACAATTTTTCCTCCTTGTTTAAATTCATACCATCCACATCTGTTAACATAATGGTACCTGACGCCAGTTTAATCTTTTTACCCAAAATTTCATTAATCTCTTTTTCTATTCTACTCCAAAAACCCTTTATCATTTTACAGCCCCACCACATATGTTCATAAGTTCCTATAGTATCTTTACATCTCCAACATGAATTATCTTTTTTGTTATCAATCTGATGTAACCTCACTGGTGTCAGATACCATCTCCACAACATTTTATAATTATGCTCTTTGATTCTAACTGACATAGTTCTCATTATCCTCTTTTTCCACTTATTTCTACATACATCTTTTTCTATCTTTATATTCAAATCCTGCTCCCACTTCAATTTCAAGTCCTCTTGCGGATCATCCTCCCTATTTATTAAAACGTAAAGTTTGCTTACTAGGCCCTTAGTACTTCTATCTCCTTTTCTAATTTTTAGAACCAATTCTTCAAACTCCGTCTTTTCTCTATCTATGTCTAATTATCTTGCATATTTACCATTCCAATTATTAACCTTCATTATCTGAAACCAATTCATTTTCAACTGTTCAAACAACTTTTTCTTCCTACTTTCATCTCTACAAATCCGTAACCAGTCTTTCACCAAGGAAACTTCATTTCCCCCCCAATATTTCCTTTATTTCTTTATCTATTTTTAATGGAAAACAAGCCATATCTGCTAATTCCAAGATTGGAGAGACATTTGGGGCTTGATCCTTCTTTAACCTTTTCTACACATTCATAACTCCCTTTATCATTGTATTATTAATAGCTATCTTTCCGGCCTTTCCTCCCAAAAAGATCATTTTACCTATATTCCTAAAATCTTTCATCTCCATCTCCTCCCAAATTACTTTTTCTCTTGCCAAGATCTCCACTACGTTCTCAATTTGAAAAGCACGGTAATATGCCACTAAATTCGGCATTCCTAAACCACCTTCTTTCTGAGGTAGATACCATATTTTTTTTGGTATTCTAGACTTTTTACCTCCATTACAAAAATTATTAAGCAACTTTTGAAACTCATTAATTTCCTTGTCCTTCAATTGAATTGCCAATGCATTGAATAAAAAATTAATTCTAGGTAACATCATTTTACTAAGTGCAATTCTCCCAAACCATGACAATTTCAACTTTTGAAAACTTTGTATTCTGATCTTAATTTCCGTTTTTAAACTGTCGGTAATTCAATCTTTTAAGCTCTTCCATTCTATTTGATATAATTATCCCCAAATATTTCAACTTGTCTTTAATTTGAATATTACTCAATCCCTTTATCTTCCTCCTCTCCCCTTTACCCATGTTACACAGCATCATTTCCGATTTATCCCAATTTATCTTAAAGCTCGTAATATCCTCAAACTCCTTAAATTGTATTCTAATCCTATCCATAACCCTCTCAGGGTGTGTGACAATTATCAATGTATTATCGAGGCATTTCTTTGTGTCAAAGAAAGGACTGGGCCATGAAAATATGGAAGTGAAAGAGGTATCCCTGAAAGAACCTGAAATGAAAGGAAAAGAAACATTTTTACCACTGTGCACAACCCAATTAATCGTTGTTTTTCTTGATAGCATATCTTAAGTATATTTTTAATATATCTTGGAATAAACAATTTTGGAACATTCTTGAAGAATTCAAAGAGATTACTCATCAGTTTTTGCCTGAAACGGTTTTCTCTTCTTGTGTTGTGTATTTTGCCGTTTGACCAACCCTTTTTCATTTTTGATTATTTTTGGCACGATGGCATCTAAAGATAAAGGTTTTTCATATTCCAAAGAAGATAGGGATCGCATTTTGAGCAATATCACCTCTTTAAGAATTGATATGGACATATTGTCAAATGATTTTGTTAAGTTAGAACTTCTTGAAAAAAAGGCTATTAGCTACAAATTACATGTCGCATTTTAGCTGACTATTATAAGGCATCGTACATACCAAGAGGTCTTAGAATTCAAAAGGGACCTACACTTTTTTCAAATGATAAAGGTTTTGTAGAGAAATGGGCATCCATACTTGACAAGCGCTCCTTTGACTTAATTCTACTTACTGTCGATCAATGTAATAAGGAACTTTTTTCTATCAACACAGAGATTGAAAGTCTTAAAGTATCATTAAAACATTCCTCAATCGTCTTTTGATAGGAACATTTTGGACTTGGAACAAAAATTGAAAGAACATAATGATAATCTTTTGAAATTTAAGGGCAAGAAATTTGATCATGACACCTAAGATTATTCGAATTCTAAAGTGTGAGGAATACAAAAAATTTTTTTTTGCAATTGAGAATATACAGTGGAATTGTTTGATACATCAGAAGTCCTTAATATATTAATATTTTGTAAGGAAATTTTCAATTAATTGTTGCTTTTCTTGGTAACATACCTTGTGTATATTTTTAATATATCTTGGAATAAACAATTTTGGAAGTATTCAAAGGGATTACTCATCAGTTTTTGCCTCATACGGTTTTCTCTTCTCTTGTTGTGCTTTTTTTATTTCATGGCTGCAATCTCCATCTGCAGTGATCTTTGATCCTAAGAAAGTAAAATCTGTCACTGCTTCTACTTCTTCTCCATCTATTTTCCAGGGACTGATCGGACCTGTTGCCGTGATCTTGGTTTTCTTGATATTGAGTCTCAAGCCAGCTTCTTTCAACCTAAGCAGAAGCTACTTTAGGTCTTCCTCACTTTCTGCCATTAGGGTAGTATCATCTTCGTATCTCAAGTTGTTGATATTTATCCCAGCAATTTTGATCCCAACTTGTGATTCATCCAACCCTACATTGTGCATTATGTGCTCTGTGTATAAGTTGAATAAGCAGGGTGACAAAATGCAGCCTTGTCTTACTCCTTTTCCTATTCCAAACCACTCTGTCATTCCGTATTCTGTCCTAACTGTTGCTTCTTGACTCATATACAGATTTTTCATGAGACATATAAGGTGTTCTGGTATTCCCATCTCTTTAATTAATTGCCACATTTTGTTGTGGTCCACACAGTCAAAGGCCTTGGTGTAGTCAATGAAACATAAGTAGACTTGTTTCTGATATTCCTGTTTTCTCCATGATCCAACGTACGTTGGCAATGTAGTCTCTAGTTCCCCTGCCTCTTTGGAACCCAGCCTGAACTTCTGGTAATTCTCTCTCCACGTGCTGCTGAAGTCTATCCTGTATTATCTTGAGCATAACCTTGCTAGCGTGTGGGATGAGCACAATTGTTCGATAATTTGAACATTCTTTGGCATTACCCTTAGTCCTTAAAAAAAAAAAATCCCCACAACTAGAAGCAAAAGAACAGATCTGTAGATTTCAGTTTTATGCCAGACGTGTCCTTGGGAGAGAAAAAGTAAAAACAGTGCAGTTTCAGAACGTACCTTCTGGCTATAAACGCGCTTTTATTTTTCATTTTACTTGTCAACGCCTGGCTTCTCTCTCCCTCTTTCAGAAGCTTACAATGAACCATTGCTACTAAAGCAATGCACAGACAGACTGTTTTTGAATAAGAAAACAAAGCAGCTCTGATTCCAGTCTCTCAAATCTGTTTTGAAATAGATTACTTCCTGTTTTTGACCCACTGATCACCTTTTATTGATCTTCCGAAATAAGCTCCTATTTATCACCAAAAGTCCCAATATCCTGCAAAATGTCTCTTGGGGATCTGGGGGCCTACTTTTGTCTCTGCTATAAGCCTTTGCAGGCGCACCCCCCAAAGAAAGACTCAGACACCGGTATATGGATAAAGACATTGGGCCACTTTTATTGAATAATGCCCTAGTCCGAATTATAACTTTCAATTGGTACTCATCCAATTATAATTCTTAAGTCAAGCAGGCCGCAGTAACACTGGTAAGGTTCCTCCCAAAATTGCCAACAGCAATTGGCTACAATGTATCCATTTTGTATCAATTTGTTTGTTGACACAAACAAATTGTTGACTGTAGTCAATAAACTATCTACTGACCCCACCCTCTGACGTGTATCCGTCAAATCATGGGGTGATGCATGCTGACAAGCTCCTGCCATCACCCCTAGCCTGGTTCGTCGTTGACCGTTCAACGTTATTACACCTGTACCTGTCTAAGTGTTGGCCAGTCAATTGCAAACCTGCCAGATACCTATGGGTCATAAATCTTTACCTTACCAGTGCTACCCGCCTAAGTGACCAAAGTCAAGAACAAGAAAAACCCCTATATCAAACCTCAGCAACAGTGTGGGATGGGCAAAAAAGCCAGAACCCAAGGGCCAATTGTGGGTTCCAACCAAAAATTCCCACCCGGCCCCGAAGCGACCAAAATATCACACTGTTCACTAGGGAGGGGGTGGAGGGAAAACTTCTCCTCTCCGTCGCTCTTTTAAAATGGCAGCTCGGCTGCCTCGTGGCCACCCCTTTTATAGAGGGGTGGCCACGCCCCCTAACTCACCTGGATGTCTGAGTCCGGGTGGGTGGGGCCCGCAAGGAGCGTGGCGGCCATTTTGGCACCGCGCTTTCATTGCAGGCGCACCCCCCAAAGAAAGACTCAGACACCGGTATATGGATAAAGGCATTGGGCCACTTTTATTGAATAATGCCCTAGTCCGAATTATAACTTTCAATTGGTACTCATCCAATTATAATTCTTAAGGCAAGCAGGCCGCAGTAACACTGGTAAGGTTCCTCCCAAAATTGCCAACGGCAATTGGCTACAATGTATCCATTTTGTATCAATTTGTTTGTTGACACAAACAAATTGTTGACCGTAGTCAATAAACTATCTACTGACCCCACCCTCTGATGTGTATCCATCAAATCACGGGGTGATGCATGCTGACAAGCTCCTGCCATCACCTCTTGCCTGGTTCGTCGATGACCGGTCAACGTTATTACACCTGTACCTGTCTAAGTGTTGGCCAGTCAATTGCGAACCTGCCGGATACCTATGGGTCATAAATCTTTACCTTACCAGTGCTACCCGCCACACGGGGAGGCTTTAATGAAGACTCACCGCCCCCCCCAGACCGTCAGCTCGGTCAACAGGCCTGCTTGCAAATCTTCCAAAAAGAGGTTCATACCTCTATCCGACAGGTGGACCCCATCCCCTGCATACAGATCGTAATTTTGTAAACTAATGGTGGGGTGTTGGATGACCATCCCCAAACCCTTGTCAGCCACTAACCGGGCAACTGCCCTGTTCACCGAGCGACGAGCGCGGTCAAGGGCACGGAGGTCAATACCTCCCCTGTAAGCGTGACGTGGTATGATGTCCGACCATAGCAGCCTTGTGAACGGCCACACATAATGCAAATAAGCTAGGTCTCTGCAAATCGCGAATTTTAAAGAAAGGCCAGTGACCTGGCCGAGGTCATTGCCCCCAAGGTGCAGTACAAGGACATCAGGCGGTTCAGCATCCCTAATGAAGAAAAGGAATGGCAACAGTTCCCGCCATCTCATTCCACGCTTACCGTACCAACGTATGCACGCGGCCGCACGCAGTCCAAGCTGGGGTCCCCACCCTGTCACCGCAGCATACTGCGCTGCCCAGTGCACGTAACTGTGGCCCACCAGCCATACTGCCACCGGTGTGCGGGGACACACAGGGTCTGTAAGAGAAAAAGAGAACAGTGACTTAAATGGTACTCATGTCTGAAGAGGACGAACATATAATGCAAAACGCATAGATCCCCATCTTCCCATACGGCGTATATCAGCCTCAGAGTACCCAAATGCAGCCGCAGTTGAAGCAGCACCTATTCTAAATGAATGGGTGCCGTAACGAGCCCCAGGGAGGCCAACACTGGAAAGTGCCATACCGGTCACCTTCCAAAATTGAAATTTAGTAAGGGGAGACCCATCCTGGTGGCAGAAAAATGGGCCAGGGTGCGTGCCACGCACTGCCAAGAACTCCTGTAGGGCACCAACCGGACAGATGTCTGAAATGGAACATCGTAGCAGTCTAACTCCACTGCCTACGCCGTGCGGATCAACTTTTGAGGACGGTATCCTCAACTGAGCCCACTCATTAGAAACATAGACATTGTCGAGTTCCAGTGCCCTACGAGTCGCATCCGCCTTAGACAGTAGTACCAACTCACTGATTCGGAGCGCTCCAAAGAAGGCCACCATGGTAGCCGCATGAAAAAGAGCTGCATCATACCTGTCAAAACATAGGTTAGGCCAGCCTCGTGCAAGGTGTGTGAGCACCCCTGGGGAAATTGGGTGCCGAGTGTCCGGGCGGCGGCCACGTTCCCATGTCCACCCCTCCAAAACATGCTGTATGCGAAAAGCGTTCATGCTGTCAGCAAAACCCCTCACCTTGGCAATAAATGCCAATGCTGACAGCCTGGATGCTATAGTGCGGGGAGCGAGGCCCTGACTGTGTAAATAAACCATGAATTGTAAAACCTGTTCCACTGGAATGGGCCACACCTCTGGCAACTGAAGTTGCACACGAAAGCTATTAAATTGAACGAAAGCATGATGATACGCCTTACGCGTGCGGGGCGCCAAGGACATGCCGATCGCCCTGTTCACCTCTCCTTGCCAAATGTCCAAATCTCGGCCGGAAGTGGCGAGGGGAATTCCTCTGCTTCCAGAGCCAAGGCACGGAACCGGGGGATCTGCAGGCGGGATAAAGCATCAGCAATATCATTATTAATACCTGGTACATGTCTGGCCTTAAAAAGCACATTCAGGCGTAGGCTACGTAACACAAACTGACGGACCAACGGCATCACCCTAGGTGACTTAGACGTCTGGGCGTTGACAATGTGCACTACCGCCGCATTGTCACACCAAAAATGGACAACTGAGTCGGCCCACTCCTCGCCCCATAGCATCAAAGCTCCCAGGATTGGAAAGAACTCAAGGAATGCAAGATCGCGGAGGCGATCCGTGCCCCGCCATGCTGGAGGCCATTGGCCATAAGCCCACCTCCCCTCAAAGTAAATCCCATATCCTAGGCAGCCGGAGGCATCCGACTGTACTTGGAATCTAGGGGAAACCAAAAGGTCGGATCTCCAAAAGGAGACCCCATTAAATTCCCGCAGGAATTTAAGCCAAACCAAATGGTCAGCTCGCATGCCCCTGGTCAGTTGGACCCTGTGGTGGCGCTTTAACAGGCCAGACATGGCGTCACATAGGCGCCACACAAATGCTCTGCCGGGTGTCACCACCCTGCATGCAAATTTAAGATGGCCATGAAGTACCTGAAGCTCACGAAGTGACACCTTTCGTTTGGCCAGCAAGGCCAAAATCATCGCGGAGATCCGGGTGACCTTATCGATGGGTAACCGGGATGCCTGTGCGACCGTGTCAATTTCGATACCCAGAAATGTGAGCGTAGTAGATGGGCCCTTGGTCTTTTCGGGTGCTAAAGGGACACCCAGTTCCTGCATTAGCATCTGAAATGTAGTGAGGAGACACATGCACGTGTCCGAGCCCCGTTCACCCCCGAACAAAAAGTCATCGAGGTAATGGGCTACAGACCGAGACCCGGACCTGCGAACAAAGGCCCACTGAAGGAAAGTGCTAAAACGTTCGAATGCTGAACATGAAATAGAGCAGCCAAAAGGCATGGCCTTGTCTACATAGAACTTCCCTTGGAATCTAAAACCCAATAGGTCAAAGTCCCCTGGGTGCACTGGCAGTAATCGGAATGCCGATTTAATGTCACATTTTGCCAGAAGGGCACCAGGACCACAAGAGCGCACCATCCGTAGGGCTTGGTCAAACGACGTATACCTGACCGAACAAAGGTCATCAGGAATAGCATCATTGACCGAGTAACCCGCTGGGTACGATAGATGGTGGATTAAACGAAATTCACCCAGGGACTTTTTAGGTACTAACCCCAGAGGGGAGACCTTCAGGTTAGGAAAAAGTGGTTCGGAAAAGGGGCCCGCTACCTCTTAGCCTCTACTTCTTTGGCAATACTCAGGGCAGCTACCTCCTCCTTACCCTTCAGGGAAAGTAAATTGGGGGCATCTTGGGGTCGACCCCTTTGAATGGAATACGAAAGCCCCACTGGAAACCCTCCAGGAGGTACTTAGCGTCCTCCCTCCTTGGATAAGTTGAGAGCCATCGCTCCAACATATACACATTAACTGGGGAGGGGGCCTTTTGACTGACTAACTCCATCAGCGGAAGCCCTGCCCGCTCCCTGTCCACCTCTACCTCTGCCCCGTGACACGGTGGCGGCCTGGGGGCCAGCGCAAGAGGGACACTCGTGTTTATATCGGCACTGTCGCTTATTGCACACGCCATTAGCCGAGAAGCTCCAACACAGCAAGCGGGCTGGAACCTCCTGCCCCGCCGCCTGGCGGGGGGCCTGTGTTGGAGCAGCTCGCTGCACGGCATGGCCACAATGGTACCTGTCCCCAGGCGCCGGACGCGTGGTGGTCATGTACAAGAGCCACAATTTTTGACAGGGCTCATCCCATCTCATCTCCGGGTGTAAGGGCACCCTCATTCTAAATTCCTCATCGTAAGCCAACCACGATGGGCCAGGGAAATCCACCATCGCCCTGTAAATATTGTCCAAGTATTGGACCATAGGAATGGTCAGATCAGGCCGGGCCCTAAGGTATACCGCCATATAAATAAGATATGCCGGCAACCAGTTGGCCCCGGTGCGCGGTGGCTTACGACAACGGGACAGCTCTTTGTCTCTGTCGTCCTGTCCCTCTCTCTCCTCCTTAGTGGGCTCACGGTTCAATAGGGAGAATATATCCACGTACTCCCCCGCCAAATCTTCTCCCTCGTGACCTGGGACAAATGATCACCAAGGGGCAAAGAATAACCAGCCGTCGGCAAAGCCGTCACCGGCACATTATGTATATGGGGCATACGCAGTGGGACCTGGACTGCCCCTGCAATGCCCGACACTGCCCCGGGTGCGGGAACCCCCGCCCTCAATGAGGTGCCATTTTGAAACCAAGGGGCACTGGAATAGACTGGTAACTGATGCCCACTCGCCTCAACTTGACGAGGCCAGGGCCACTGAACCCCACCACTGGAAGTGGGCTGTGATGTAGGTACACTAATTTGAACCTGATACTCACTAGGTGCACCCCCGTGAGCCGCCCCCACCGGGGGTTCCGGCCCATGGCGGGCGTCGGAGCTCGCGACCAGAATCGAGCTCTGGGGCCACACCTGATTGCTCCCCGTCTGCAGCTCTGAACAAACAGGGAGCTGCGAGACACCGGCAGGCACAGGCCGGAGCGTCTCAAGCAGCTCAACCCGTCTGGCCGCCTGGTGCAGTGTGGTGGCCGTCGAGGTAGCCGGTGGACACGAAGAGGCCCCGGCAGTAAGAGAAGCGCCCCCTCCCACAGGAGGCTGTGCAATCCCCAAGGATGCCTCCAGCACCGCTAAACGTGCCAGTAAAGCATCCACTGCCACAGAGCCCCCAGCATAAGGCGGGCCAGGTTGGCCAGAAGGCCCACTGGGTAGTTGGAAAGGGACACCAAAATGAGAGCCAGGGCCAGGGTAGGGCCATGCCCAAAACTCCGGCCCATGAGGGGCCGGAGGAGGAACGGGCTGCGCGCCAGCACCAGGCCCTCCCCCGCTGCCCCGGCCCATGGCCGGTAACGGCGGGCCGAGGGCCGAAGCCCCTGAGGGGCTGGCCTGTGGCCGGCCAGCCAAGCCCGGCTGCCAAGTGCCAGCCTGAGTAGCCCCACCAGTATCGGTGGGCAAGGCTGGCGCAGTGCCCTGCTGCGGGGGCGCAGCCCTGGTCCTCCGACCCGATGGCTGCCCCCCGTCCTGTGCAGGGCCAGTAAAAGTCCTCCCCCGTGGCCGCGGCTTCATCGCCGGGGCCTTCCGTTTGGGAGGCATGTCTTCCAAGAAAAGAAGAAGCAGGATCCCTTTCCAGGGATCGAAAACCTAGCGCCGAAGCACGCAGTAGCCAAACTAAGGCTCTGTGCGCGCTAATCCTCCTTTCCCAGCCGGGAAAGGATCAAGAGGCTAAACTACAAAACAAACAGCGATGGAGAAAACTTCTCCTCTCCATCGCTATTTCTAAAATGGCAGCTCGTCTGCCTCGTGGCCACCCCTTTTATAGAGGGGTGGCCACGCCCCCTAACTCACCCGGATGTCTGAGTCCGGGTGGGGGGGAGCCCGCAAAGAGCACGGCGGCCATTTTGGTGCCGCGCTTTCATTTCCTTTTTGCCTTACTATGATCCTCCCTAGTGATTATTTCTAAAAATCCCTCTAAGTACAGCTTGCTAGAGTGCTGGGAGCAAAGTTTTTGTCTGGAGTAAAATCAGAGTTGGATTTCAGAGTACATTTTGTATGTAGTACATACTCCTGTCAAGGCATATGCAGGTACACTAGGGCTTTACACACTGTGTATGCTATCATTTCATCGGGAATGGCCCACATTCTCTCCCTGAAGCAGCAAATTAGCAAATTGCACTTCCTATTCATTTATGGCAGGATGCACAGTATCTAATTCCAGCTAATTTATTTTTTTATATCTGAAGTAGCAAATCCTATCAGGTAATCTCCTGATCCCTGGAAGCAATACACTAGTTTAATACCTTACTATTACTACACTAATTTAATACCTTACTATTTATTACTCTTTGGTGACAACCAAGGATCTGCAGCCTCATGCAGATACCTGGTGTTGCCTCATGGTAGCAATGCCCCTGCCATTTCATATGCTGATGAGGTTAGTTTTAAGATATTGGATTACATGATTCTGTTTCTGTTGTGTCCAAGCGTTAATTGTATAACCACTATGAGTGCCGTAAAGTCTATGGTGGAATCACATGCCTTTTGCAAAGGCGTCATTTTCAAATGTCTGTCAAAATAGCTGATTTGTCAGTACAAACCTTCCCGCTTCCCCTGAAGCCTGCCGAAATGCATCAAACTGTGTAACTGCCATTCTCACTGTATATAAGCCAGCCACCTTGTACATGTTCCTCAGTCCAGTATTATGAGCTGAATAATAATTCACTTGTGTTTGACCCGATTCTACTGGTCAGAATACTTCTTCAGGCACCAGATTCAACAGTTTCACGCATTACATTTCCATTCCCCCCCCCCCCACTGGATGGCCCAGTGCAATGGCCCTGGAGAATGCAAGTGGTTTTTCATCCAGGCACTGAGCGATTTTCCTTCTAGGTGCTTATCCTGCTACACTTCAGCAATGTAGCTGCATTATGTACCACCACCCCTCAACTTCATCCAATCTCTTGCTATCCGGACACATTACACTATACCTTCATCATCCCCTAATCACTTGCTATGCATTTAGGTTGATGGAAGATCCAGCCCAGAACACCAGAAAGGTGTCAAAGAAACCTATTATTCTTAACCCACTGGTCAGGCACAGCAGGGTGATGGGACATGTAACCCAAAATGGCTGGAGAGTGCCAGGACTGGGGGAAACAACATACAAATGATTAGGTTGTCATCATCATATCCTTGGCCTAAAGAAGTAGCACCTTTGTAGCTTTTAAAACTAATGAAGGCAAATGATTACAAAACAAAGAGCATAGTTTACAGCAGAGGTTGCCAACCTTTTTAAAGTTGGGTGCTGGGTCATGCTCCCTCAGACCATACCTGTCAAGTATCCCAGATTGGCCGGGAAATCCCGCATTTTGGCGTGCGTTCCTCCCCTTTCTCGGTGCCATCCCATATTTAGAATGGCAGGGAAAGGGGTTACTGTGCATGCACGCATGTGCAGAACCCATCTGTACATCTACAAAGGGGTTTTGCAAATGCGCAAAGGAGTTCCGTGCATGTGCAAATGAGTTTTTGCTGCACATGCGCACCCAGGCCTGAGCAGTTCCCGTATTTTCTGGAGCGGCGCTTGACAAGTATGTCACAGACAGTTGAGTGGGCTGGATTGGTGCCCCCCATTTACGGCTGCCATAAACACATCCATGGCTGTCGTAAATGAGTCTGCGGTTGATTCCGGCGGCAGCTGCTGGAGTGAGGGTGGGGGTCAGGTTATTTGGTGCTGTGGGCCAGATCTGTCCTGTGGGCCAGATCTGTCCTGTGGGCCTAGGTTTACAGCATGTGGCTCTAGGCCTTCGTTATGTAACATACAAGGAGCCAGCTGGCAAGCTTAGTAAGTAATCTCTCATTCAGAGATGTGTTATACACATATCATTATTTTCCTCTGCAAAGTGTTTGCAGTATATCCTCTGCTAGGATTCCCATATTCATTTTCATACACAGAAGCCATCTGGGATTTTGTACATACAGTACTTGGCTCCAGTATGGGAGCAATATACAGCAGCAATACCTGTTAACTGCCCTGTTAATCACATGAAGTTAATTAGCTTGGCCAGTATCCTATTTTTAGTTTCCAATAGAGTGGAGTAGACTTAACAGGATTTATCTATTTGTTCAAAATGATAATGATAATGATGTTAGGTCTTGTTAATTTTATGCCAATCTTTGACTGGATCTAATGGTAGACTTTCATAATAATAATTCAACTATAGCTTGCTGCTCACACTTCCACCATTTTCTTTATGGTTACTCTTCTAGTATCTGTTTAGTGCTCTGCCCTAGTTGTTCAACAGAAACTGCTGGTTTCTTTAAAACACTTAAGATCGAATCACCAGGAACCCCAACATCTGACATTGTCGTTGTCGATCCACGTGATGACTGATCCACTATGGATAAACATTTTAAACTTTCTCACTATATTTTATGGGTAAGGGCACTTTTAGTTTGTCTTTTCTAGTCTGGATTTGTACCAACAATGATTTAATTTTGGCCAACGACAAAGCCAAGAAGGTGGCCTCATTTTGGCAGTTTAAATTTTGGTCTGGACACAAAAGAAGAAGAAGAAGAAGAAGAAGAAGAAGAAGAAGTCTGGCTCCTCAGTGCAAGCCTTTCTGGCTTGAGTAGCCCTATCAGCATAGCCTTCTGCCTCACTGGAGCACACAATCACCACCATCACACAAAGTAGTGTCTCATGGAGGTCTTTAAGGTGCCAAAACATTTTGCAAGAAAACTGTGGCCCTCTAAACATTGTTAAACCAAACATTTTATCAGTCCAAGCCAGCATAGGCAAGGGAGATGGTGATGGGCACTGGAGCCTAGAAATGCCTAGGCAGCATGCTGTCCCCCTCCATGAGATAAAATATATCAAAATGTTGGCAGGGATTAGATACATTTTCGAACAATCTCAATTTCTTCTCTAAACAGTATAACCCCACATCAATGGCAGCAGAGGGCAGGATCTTAGTTGATGGAAAGCACCAGTTTCCTACAGTCAACCGAAGGAATTGCTAAACTAATGTCCTTATTAGGAGGCTGTGTGGACTCCATCCCGCCCCCAAAGCCATACCTGTCAAGTTTTGGTTTTGAAAATAAGGGAAACACTGTGGGTGTGGCTACCTCTGTGGGCATGGCCAAATCTGTGGGCATGGCCAAATCTGGCCATGTGACTTGCTGGGCTCTAGTTATGCCTGTCACATGGCCATGAAAACGTCTGCTGTTTGGCTGTAAATGAAGATGAGCATTGCACCCTAGGGTCAGATACGACTGGCTTTTGAGCAAGGGAGACCTTTATTAAACACTTGCATGAACAGGGCTGAACTTCACAGCAAATTTGAATACCAATCAGGGATTTGCTGCTTTAGGTAAAAGTAAAGCTTGCCCTTGCTTGAAAGCCAGTCATATCCAACTCTAGGGTTCAGTGCGCATCTCTGTTTCAAAGCCGAAGAGCCAGTGCTGTTTTCTGAGGTCATGTGACAGGCATGAATAGACACCGGAGTGCACGGAACACTATTTACCTTCCCACCAAATTCATGAGGAATTTCAAGTCTAATAGGGGGAGAGAAAAACTACATTTCCCAGGATCCCTTACCTGTTTTCCTGCTATCTTTTGGTGCAGAAGTCTGACACGAGAGCCTAAGGCAGGGAAAGCCCTGCCTCCTCCAAAGAGATTGGCTTTTCCCCCAGGGGGTGGTGGATCCCTTTTCACCTTTTTGGGGAGTCCCTGCCCCCACCTCCTGGTAATTAGTATAAAATAAGCTGCTCTGGAGAAAGCTGTGATCCTGGGTTTGGGATAGGGGCAGCCGAGGGGAGGAAGGTCGCCCGCTTGTTGCCTTCGGACCTTCGAATCTAGAACTCTTGCTGGGTCAATCATTCTCTCTCAGCCTACCCTACTCATAGTAAAGGTAAAGGTTTCCCTTGCTAGAAAGCCAGTCATATCCAACTCTAGGATTCAGTGCTCATCTCTGTTTTAATGCCCCCGGATATTTTTTTTAAAATACGGGATATTATTTTAAAAATACGTGAAATTATTTTAAAAATACGTGATGCAGGAAGAGGGCTAAATTACGGGAGTTTCCCAGGCAAAACGGGATACTTGACAGCTATGCCCAAGGCCCCTGGCCTGTGAAATACCAGGACGTAGAGGGAAAAACAAGGAAATGATACCATTCCTTATCCTCCTTGCCTGTCCTGTAAATTCCTCACAGATCCATATTATTAATCAGTCTTCTGCACGTCTAAGGTTTGTTAAGAAGGTGGTTTTGCATGGTGAAGGCATATCTGTAGAAACTGAGTGTGTTGCAAAAGCTTACCCAGTAGATAATTGAGTTCATACCAATTTATATTCCTTGTTAAATTTTGATGGAAATTGGGAGGGACTTTGTTTCATTGCACAATTTTTCATTTCAGAAGCATTTTATTTAATATCATAAACTGAAAAGGACGCACATTTTACTGAAATCAGCAGGACTTTTGAATTTTTATTCAACTAACATACCTACATGTATAGCAATAGCAATTACACTTATAGACTACCCCATCGGTGCTTAGACACTCTATGGGTGGTTCACAATGTAATTAGTATTTTTGCCCCCAACATGCTGGGTATTCATTTTGCTGACCACGGAAGGATGGAAGGCTGAGTCAGGGTGGAACCCCGCTTTCAGGACTGAACTCACAATGTTTTGACTACAGTACTACAGTTTAGCCACCACACCACAAGGCTCAGAAATACCACAATCTTCATGGAGGCTCTTTCTGTGTATCCCCTGAAGGCAGTTTATATAGCATGATTGCCCAGTGAATTTTTGCTGCAGAATACTGTAACAGTGCTCTTATTATGTGGTACAGTGAGATAGTCTTTTGATTATCTGACATTTCGCATAATTATTCTCCTCATCAATTGTGTTTCTTCTAAGCATTGATTCTTGGCTCAGAGATTTCATGAAGAAAGGTTGAATGTCAAAAGGTATTATAAAATATGGCCAGCAGCCATATCTGTGATTTTAGCATTAATAGCCATGGCTGTGGCTCCAGGGACCACTGCTTCCCCACATCACCCCTTGTTTCACAATGCCCTTTTGCCCCCAAGGTTTTATGTTTTTACAGAATTGCTTGGCATGAATTGTTGTGTGAATTTTCCTTGAAAACACAGATGACTAAATCCAAAGTATCACTGACAGGAAAAAAATGGCAGCTATTACATTTTTGGGCAATCTGCGGAACCATTGCTGCCTCACAACCAAACAGAATACTAGGATTGTGCTAACACTGAAGATCTACAAACACTGGTGCAACAGATGTTGTGCTCACACAAGAACACCATTAGATAAAGAAAGCCCAATGTGAATATGTAATCACACATTTTAAAGACATTACAGACAATAAGGACTAGAAATCTTCACGACCATGATTGTCTTTTCAGGAACGTATGTTTAAGTTATTTGCTTTGCTACTTCATTCTGCAGGCCATTTGCCCTATGTCCTTGGTGTTTAGATCAGATATGCATCCATCTACTATGTTCAGCATACAAAATAGCTCTCAAATTTTTGCATGATTGGCTACATATAGTAACGGTGCATAAATATTGACTTTGCTAGGATCCCCAATTCACCTTCCACTGATGAAAATTAATATCTCTGCATGGGAAGGAATAGGGAGAGACCTATCCAGATTCCCTGAAGTGCCCATGACTTGGTTTTACCTGTGGTATAATAATAATTTCGCATCAGAAATTATTTTGGGTTGAAAGGATTTTTGCTGGAGAAACTCCACTCAGGGGAGTAGTCTATAAGTGTAATTGCTATTGCTATACATGAGGCTCATTTCTAGTCTTACCTAAAGTCGTATTGATGATCTCAATATTGCTGATGTCACTTAATTTCTTCTTGACCTCCTCCAAGAAAAGACAGAAGAGATACTGTGGATGTGTTCTTAAGAGGTGGTGGTAGTTAACTAGAATGAAGATCGTTATATTTTCTTTATAAATGTATTTTTATAATAAATACTCTCTTATTTTCTTACAGTAAGAAGTTTGACTATATCTTTCTGAAGGGGAAAGGAGAATAATGTAACATGCAACTATTGAATCAATTCTCTAGGTACAGCCCCATAAAGGTAAAAATCCAGGGGAAAGGAGAATATCCTAACCAGCCCAATTTTTAGGGACTACATCCACCAGTTACCATATATACTTGAGTATAAGTCGGTTTTTTTTAGCCCCCTAAATTTGGTCCAAAAATGGGACTTGACTTATACTCAGGTCAACGTAAACATTCAAAAACATACCCACACAAATGTCTTAATTAATTAATTTTACTGTATTTTCATGTATTTTAATTATTGAAACTCACTAGCAGCTGCTGCATTTTCTACCCCTGACAGACTAAGGTTAATCTATTTTCCTAGATTTAGAGGTCCAAATTAAGTACCTCAATTTATATTTGGGATGACTTATAGTCAAGTATATATGGTAATTTAGCTGCTGCTTGCTGTGCCATCAGACCTGATAAGTCATATTCAAGGCTCAGATTCTGTTAGTTTATAATATACTGTATAATACATGACACAACACAATACAATACTATAAAATCATCAGTTTCAATTACTTACTTGGTTACTTGGTTGATCTGTGTTTCACACATCAGATTGACATGGCAGATCAAAGCAATTACAGTAAAAAAAAAGTTCATTTAAAATCAATATAGATGTTAATCTTTAGCATATCCCCCCTTTTTTGTGGTGACACAGAATGACTTAAATGAAGCCTGGATTTTTTTTTTACCTTTATGGGCCTGTACCTAGAGAATTGATTCAATAGTTGCATGTTACATTTTTGCCTTGTGTTCCACAGTAATCTGCTTAGAGCAATACCCATCAAGTGTAAGGAGCCTCATTTGGGCATCCCCCGAGTGGAGTTTCTCCAGCAAAAATCCTTTCAACCCAGACACGAAATTATTATTATCATCAAGTATAAGGATGTGTCACTTGAGACCAAGATCATCCACACTCTTGTATTTCCTTTTAATGTGCGTGGATGTGAAAGCTGGACAATGAAGAAAGCAGAAAGGGGGGGAGGATTCATTTGAAATAATGGAGAGCTTTGCAAACACCCTGCCAGAAAGATGATTAAGTAGGTCTTTGATCAAATCAAGAATGACATTTCTCTGGAAACAAAAATGATGAAATTGAAACTGTTGTACTTCAAGCATAGCACGAGAAGACAAAGACTCCCTGGAAAAGACAATAATGCTAGGAAAAGTTGCCGGAAGCAGAGAAAGAGGAAGACCAAATACAAGATGGATTGACCCCATAGAAGAAACCACAGCCTTGAAGTTTACAAAGACTGAGCAGAACCTTTGGGGACAAGACATTTTGTAGATCTCTGATTCATAGAGTCACTGTGAACCGTAGGCTACTTGATGTCACGTAACAACAGGTGAACAGCTTTTGAGGATTCATCTTTAAAACCTGAGTTACAATTCTATTGCATGTTTGTTTTTGGTTTTATAGCTTGTTAAAGCTCCACTCTAGCAGTGTTCATTATATCAAATAGAAGTGGTTCATTAAATCCACTTCTGATTAGACAAATTGGAATCAAGAAGAACAACAACCAAAAAAAACCAAAGCAAAACAAGGCAGAACAAAAATCTACAGATTTTGCTTGTTTTGGAAGAAAAACAAAGGAAGTCCCAGGTACTGTAAACAATAACTTTTTGGGCTACTTCCACCTAACCACATGTTCTGTGCAGAAGGCCTGTTTAAGCCTCCAGAGAGTACTGATATGCAACATTTGTGTGCATGGATACTATCAAATACTAAACAAAGCTGCTGTGGACATAAGAACTTGGACAATGTGACTGAGAAAAGTTGGATCGGAGAGAATAGTTCAGCACATTGCAAGGTAATCTCTGGAACATCCAAGACTTCTAGCAGATTCTGGGGTTAGTTTAGAGGAAGTGAAAGTCTTTGTTATAGATGGTTACATTTTGACAGGCGAATCTTCCTCCAGGGATGAAGTGAAGGATATGTTCTGGAATGCCTGCCAGATCTCTGCTTTATGTGTCCTCTTTTAACCATACGTATTGTGTTCACAAATGCTTGCAGTGTTAACAACACTTCAGGGTCCAGAGGGATCTCTTCCGTCACTTTTACAGCTTGTGAGCCAGTGAATTATTATGCATGTTTTATTCCCTGGTGCCAGTAAGCTTCCATGAACTTATGTCATGGAGGGGGGCACTGAAATGGCATGCTCTCAATTTTTTAAAAACCTGTGCTTCACAATTCTGGAAAACAACATAAAAATGGATGCAGCTACAGTACTCACAGTGGAAATTCAACCAACAGAGAGAAGTGACTAGTTATGGCTGGTTTCTTTATTGCTCAGTGTTTAAATTCTGCAAGATCTCATTGCAAGCTGTTCTATCTACCTAAAAAAGGTGTTACGTGTACAGAGATATCTTTTTGGCAATTTAGCGTAATAATAATATTAATTTCGTGCCAGAAATTATTCTGGGTTGAAAGGATTTTTGCTGGAAAAACTCTGCTCTTAACATAATAGGTAACATTGTCTCATTAATCAGCATGAGAATGACATCTCCCAAAATAGAGGAAGGCAAAAATTACACATTTAACAGAAAATGTGTCTCTTGCCCCCCATTTTTTTATTATAAAAAATCACATTAAAGTTTATCTCTCTTCCCCTTTCCAGGAACATGAATTAGATCAGTCCATTTAAAATGGAGGCTACTGAATAAAACTGTCAAGCATCCTTAGATAGATGTTGCCTCTACTACCAGGATCATTCCTGTTGGGGAAGAGGGAGGAAGGATGCAAAAACTTTGCAAAAGTTTTTTGGTACGCGGTATTGGGAGGGCATTTTTTTTAAAAAAATTTTTTTTAAAAAAATTTCTTAATTCTAATAGTTCAGTTTTAATGCTGTTTTGATGTTTTTGCAAATTTTTATTTGTTGTGAGCCGCCCGGAATCGACAAGGGGGCAGTGGTAGAAATGTGAATAATAAATAAATAAATAAATAAATAATGTTAAAAGCATCAATGATTGGTGCATTTCTCCTTTTTACTTTCAATGGTGATTGTGCAATAGATGGTAATATCTAAAACTAGCATAGTTTGCCTAGCGATGCCGGGCTGTTTTAAAGTGTGTTGTTGGTTGTTGTTTTTAAGTAATGTAAAAAAGAGGTAAGTATGTTATTGTTTTCTTAAAAGTTTTTATTTATGTACATTTAGTAGATTTTATTGTTTCGATACTGTATAGTAATATTAATTTTTAATTTTTCTAATGTGTTTTTAAATATATATTTTTAACAATTTTGTAAATGTAAGTTACATAATATGTTTTTTGTTCAAAAGTTTAATTAAATATATAAACATTTTTAAGTCAACAAAAATAATTTTTAAGTCAACATTTGTTGCTGTATAATCTTTAAATAATCTTTAAATGATGTATAACGTTAACTATATAAATTTGTTACATAATATGGTTATTTTTGTTCAAAAGATTAAATATATAAACATTTGTAAGTCAACAATAAACATTTTAAAGTCAACATTTGTTGTTGTATAATCTTTAAATTATGTATAACTTCTGTTGGGTTGTTTTTCTGTTGTTTTTATATTCTGTAAAACATAAGAAGGGAAAGACATGAGGCTTAGCACACCGTGCAGAGACACACTTACTGCTGTCTGGATGTAGCAGGTGAAACAGCATCTGATTATAGCTCTCCCTAACTGATCTCATGGGTGGGCAAATATAGCTGCTGGCCATGAACACAAGATCTCCATAGCTACTTAATTTTTTGGGGGGTGGTGGTGGCTTGCTTATCTTCATTTTTAAAGGTTTTTTTAAATTGACTTACCTTTAAATAGTTTTGATTTGCATCTGTGTTGTAATATGTTGAAATTTTGAATTCCTGAAAAAAGAATGAAATGAATTTATTAGAGTTATATTTGTGAATAAATGTAATGGTGTCAGGAATTTTTTTAATTTTTTTTTTTTAAAAAAATGAATAACATTAATTTTATTGAACTATAGAATTTATTCTTGTAACAGATAATTTTTTTATGTTTTCAATTTTTTTAGATAAATATTACTTACTTTAAAAACTGTTATTTGTAGCTTGTTTTCTCCCGTTGATTTAATGGTGTAATATCTGTAAAGTAGAGAAAATGCATTGCATTATTTTTCAAAACTAATTCATAAGTGTGATTTTAGGATTGTTTAACTTATCTCTTGATTGTGTCTGGGTAGCTTGCTGTTCTTGATTATTTTTAATTGTTATGAAATGATTTAGCATTAGCAGAGCTAACGGGATGTTGATATTCGTTGGTGGGTTCAACATAAACAGAAGTTGCCTTTGGATTATGAAATCAATTGGTATGATTGTTGATTGAATGTTATTTTTTTCTTGTTCTTGTTCATTGTTCCTGATGTCTTCTTCTTCTTTAGTTTCTTGAATTGTGCAGAGTTTTTTGTCCTCATAGTTCTTTTAGTAATTGTATCTTTTTCTGGTATTTGTTTGTTATTGATTTTTTCAATTATTTCTTGAATTTGTTTATTAAGGTTTTCAGATATGTTGTCCTTTTCATTTTTAAGTGTTTGCTGTTTTATTATTTCTTTTTTCTTACAATAGGGATTTGTTTGCATTTTAATTCTTGTATTTTATTGTCATTTTCTTGTTTGTTTTTTGAAATTGTGCATTGTGGTTCATTTATTATTTTCCTTTTTTTTGGTTTTCTATTTCTGAAATTTGTTTCTTATTAATTTTTTCAATTATTTCTTGTCGTTGCTTATTTGTATTTTTAGATATGTTGTTATGTTTTTCATTTGTAATTTTTTCATTTGATTTTATTTCTTTTTCCATCACTGTTTGTAATTGTTGTTTTTTGTTTTGCATTTTAATTTCCATATTTTCTTGATTTTCTAAATTTTGTTCCGATTGTTGCGTTTTGAGTATAGGTTATTTCATTTTTTGGTCTGAATTTTCTATTTCTTGAAATATTACTGAAAATTCTTCAGTTTCAAGAATTGTGTATTCATTTACTTTTGTAAAATATTGTTTTTCAACATTGGAATTTGCTTGAATTTTTTCCAGTTTTTGTGCGGTTGTTATGCTGTTATTTATTGTTTTATCCATTTCCAAATTTAATATAGAGAGTGGTTGTGAAGTGGTATAATTTTTAAAAATGTTACCTTGTTTTGTGTTACCAAAGGTGTATCCTCCTCCAATCCTAAATTTTTTATCATCAGTTATATTTTTTGGTTTCATTTCTCCTGGTTTAGTTTCGTTGTTTTTGTCCATTATTCTGTATCCTCGTCCGCTTAGTGTTCTGTTTATTTTCTGCATTTTAGAATTTTAATTAGTTTGTATTGGAATGTTAGTATATTTTTTAATAACTCCGGTTGATGTGTTTATTGTAACTTTCTAATTCTCCCTTCAGTGTTTCTCGATCTTTCTTCCCCTATTTATATTAGGTTGGGTTTTTTTAAAAAGATATTGTTCTCGCGTGAGTTTGCATGCATTAGTTTGCTGTGTTGTTTTTGTCTGTTTGTGTAGTAGTCATTGGCTCACTGTTTGCACATTGGGTAGGTGTGGCTATAGTTTCGTTTTCCCCTTTTCATGGATTTACAGTGTGTACTTTGTTTACGGAAGAATATGCGCCTGAAGCTGGAAAGTGTGTTGTTCAACGTTTTGGTATACGGGTGAATCTTCTATCAGTGATTATGGGTGGAAACTTTGTTTGTTGTTGCTGTTTTCGGTAAGCTTGAATGTTTCTTGCAATTAACTGTTGTGTTTCTGACTAATGTAATTACAGTGACCTTAAAGAGTGAACTGGTATTCTTGTTGATTAGTTTTACGTAACTATTTTACTTACTTAGTATTTTTAGATTTAGCTTTTGTATCTTGACTTGTTATGATTGAGTGTTTTTGCTTAATGGATGGTTCTTTGTTTTCTTTAAAATTTACGTGTTTGTGCTGATAACTTTTTATATTACATGTTTTGCGTATTATTTTGATTTTCATAGCACTTGTTGATGAACAATATTTTTAGTTTGATTATTTGTTGCAAGTATGAATAAATTATCAGCTGAAGCCACTCTAGAACATGCAACATATAATTGTCCATGAGAGAAACATGGCTTTGAAAGATGAACTCCACAATGTTGCAGTGTTTGACCTTGCGATTTATTTATGGTAATTGTGAATGCTAGTCGTACAGGGAATTGTTGTCTTTTAAATGGTATAGTTTGATCAGTTGGAATCAATGGAATACGTGGAATGCAAACTGATTCCCCTGCTCCTTTTCCTGTAATAATTGTGGCTTCTATTTTGGCATGAGGTTTTTCACACACAGTCTAGTGCCATTACATAACTTTGGTGGGTTTAAATTTCTTAGTAAAATAATTGGTGTTCCTTCTTTCAGAAGTAGTTGGTGAGAAGTCATTCCTGGCAGTTCTAGTGAGTTTAAAAAATTCAGTAGGGAAATTAACAGCATCATCTTTGTCTACTACTGTATCAATAGATTTGTATACAGTAGGTTGGTCTGGTAACATGTCAAGAATTTCCTGATTTATAATGTTAATATTCTCATTCCTTGCTGCTAAGATAGCTCTTTCTTTAAGCCATTCATGATGTTGATAATTTTCATTAATGTTTGAGTATACTGAATTTATAAGTTCGAATGCAGATGTTACCATGGTGCAGAAATAATCTGGAAATTCAATGTTATTTTCTTCAATTTTTGGTACTTTTCCATTACCTATTTGTAGAAAAATGCTGGTAAAGAGTTGAGTGTTTGCATTTTGTCTTACTCTCATGTTTTCTGTTAAGGTAATGGTTTGAACATTTTCCCATAAATATGACTGGTTAATACACGCATTGATTTGATCTGCAGGTGTAGATTTTGGTATTACTAGGAGTGTTTGTCTGAAATCTCCACAAAGAAGTAGTAGAAGTCAACCCATTATTTTTTTATTTTCTCTTATGTCTTTAAGTGTTATGTGTAAGGCTTCAATAGATTTTTATGTGCCATTCATCCCAGACAATAATTTTTGCTTCTTTTAGCACTTTTTGCACGCCCACTACCTTTTGTTATATTACATGTTGGTGTTTCATATTTAGCTATGTCAAGTGGTATTTGGAGTGCAGAATGAGCAGTTCTTCCTCCTTCCATTAATGTTGCTGCTATTCCTGATGATGCTATGGCTAATGCAACATTTCCTTGTGAACATATTTCTTCTAGAATTAAGTTTGTGAGGAAAGTTTTCCCCGTTCCTCCAGATGCTTGAAGGAAAATTATTCCTCCTTCTTCTGTTGTTAGTTGAGTAATTATTTTGACATATGCAGATTTCTGTTCATCATTAAGCAGTGGTTTGTTTTGATTTATATATTCCTTTAATCTTTCATTGCCATAGTTTGTTTCCCTTATATAATCTGCATTTAAGGCATCCTCTTGATTGCGTGTTGGTGCTGGTAGGACAAAATCTTCTAGTGTTTTATTAGTCATGCATATGCATTTGTCTTCGATTTCAATTAATGCCATGTTGTATATGTCTGTTCCATACTCAATGTTTAATGTTCGATGTTCTTTTCTGGCTTTCATTAGCATATCTTCACTTAGTGGGTTCTTAAAAATTTCCCACAAATTTAGTGGGTTTGATGGACTACATGAAGTGAGTATTATTGCTAGTAAAGTTCTCATTTGGTGTGGCATGGAAATCATTGATGCTTCTTGCAAAGTTGTTTCCCAATGTTGATCAGCTTCTAATAAACCCATGTGCTGACATAATTCTCTGTATGTTTCCATCAGTTTACCATCCACAGTTTTGAGTTCTTGAAAAGATGTTGGTCCAGGTATTGTGTGGAGCAGCATTCTCAAATAGAAACATTCTGTATTATTTGGATGCACAATGTATAGTCTGCCTATTGCATCACTTTCATAAATGTCATGTTCAGGTACATAAGTGCCAGTTTTTCTGTGACAGAATTGTTTCTTAGTTTTATTCCAGATGTAATATTTTGCCACATCTTGATATAGTATGGTTTTTGCAAATTCATCTTTGTGGCATAGTTTGAAAAAGGCAGTTAAAGTTGTTTTTTGAGGATTATCTGCGACAGTTGTTGCTGTTTCAGGAGTAAAATATACTCTTTGGCCATTTTCAAGGTGTACACAGATGTAGCACTGTTGGATGTCTATCATGTATGTGGAAGCCTAGAATGTGCCAAAAACCCTCATTAGTACTAATGTACCTTCCACATTGATACTATAAAATCTCATTGTTTTTGTTGCTGTTTCTAACATCATAAATGGCCATGTCACTGCCTTTATTTATATATTTACACACATACTTTATTGATTTAACACTATTACAATATTCAACATTAATGTGTGCTTTGAATATTTTTGAGAGGAGAGGACAGTATAGCACTATCCAGCTGTTGTCTATTACTATTTCTCCTTGTGTTTTCATTTTTCATTTAGTTGTGTTCCCTCCATCCTCCAGAGAATGTTGTCTGTATTGTGGGTATCCATCTTCTGAAGTTTGTGTTTCTTTCAGTAATGCTCTGGGGTATTTTTGGTAAAGGTTTTTTCTTTCATGCATGGTGCTTGTGGGTTAAGAAGACCACAGGGTCCATGAATCATGTTTTTTTTAACAATGGCACGTAGTCCAATGTCTTCGTTTTCATTTGGTATTTCAGCAGATATTATTTTATCAATATCAGTGGGATGTATTTTGCTTTTTAGCCAAATCAAGTTGTGAGAATGTGGCAGCCCATGTTTCTGCCATTTAATCATATACATCCAGCAATTACATTAACCAAATATCTGATTTTTTGTGATAAGATTAATTAATTGTGTTTGTTGTTGTCTAAACACTCTTGAAATTAAGTCATGTCTGTCGTTAGCTGTTTCATCATTTCTTAGGTAATTTTTAATCTCAGGCCATGTTGGGTTACATGTAAATGTTATAAATAAGTCTGGTCTTCCATGTTTCCTTACATAGGTCATAGCATTCTGAGTATATTCGTGCATACGCCTTGAGCTTCCAGTATTTGTTGCTGGCAGGATGAGCAATGTTCCAACATTTGTTAGGTTTCCATCTTGTGCCACAGCATCCTTTAAATGTATGTATTGTTCTGCTCTGAGTGATTTTTGGTTTGTTCTAATGTAAAGTAGTCTTTCACTCTCTATTTTTGCATACATATCCACAACAAACTGATTTAACAATTTTCTGCAGTGGATTATGTGGTTTTGTTCTGCATTTCTAACTATTAGAATGTAGGAGTCCATGGTTGATTTTTTTTCTCAGTTTCCTTTCCTGTTTTTGGATCAATGTATTTCAAATTAAAATGATATCCATCCTCACCATATGGGAAAAGTATGGGATACTGAAGAGCATCATAGGAGTGATGAGTTTCTGATATACGTTGCAGTTTTTTGTCAGGTCATTTAAGTATTATATCTCTGGGATGGAAAGTATCTCCAAAAATTAGTGCTGTGACTTGATTTGTTTCTGGTGCATTGTATCACCGTATATGTTCTCCTGTTGGAGTTTCGTCTGCAGCTATGATAATTTGGTATTCATTTGTTGGCATGTTTTGCATTGCATTTTGGAAAGTGTGGAAGAGATTATTGTGTTGATGTAACATTCTTTGTATTCTTAGTACAATATGTTGTTTTGTTCCTTCAATGTATGTACATCGTTGTGCTGTTTCTTTTTCCTCATCTCCCATGAAATAAATTTGCAGGAACTTTGGCTGTTCTTCTGGTAGTGGTAGTAGTGAACTGATATTGTGGTAAATCTGACCTTGAATTGTGAATGTTGGATTGAATCCTTTGTGTTGTGTAATGGATGTGGCTACAAATGTAGTCATTTGAAAACATGAGTTGTATTTTTGAATATTCTTTAAGAAATGTTTAGAATCTGTTGTTACTCCACTTGTATATTCTATCAGCTCTTGTGGTGGCATTTGTTGTTCAATTCTAATTTTACCTTCTTTACAACATAGTGATTTGGTTTCTGTTTTGAATTTTCTGGCTTGGCAGAAGTGGCAAATTGTGTCTAGATTACCAATGTCTAAGTTGGCATTTTCTGAATAATTAGTTTCTGGATCATAGGAGAAGGCAGCCATTTTTAATATTAATTTCTTAGCTTTACTTCTCTCTTTTCATATTGCTCTTGTCTTTTTGTTCTGTTCTATTCTCATATCATATTTCTTTGTGGTTTCGTTTGCCCTTGGTGTACTGTCAGTTTCTCTACGTTCTGTTAACATGGTCTCATGTTCCTGAGAAGATGTTTGTTCTGTCTTTTGTGCATATTTCTTTCTGTATTTATTAGGTTTTCTTCCCTTTCTTGTGTTGTTTCTTGTGTTTTTTTCTATTTTTCTTTTCAATCTTTTGCTTGTTCTTGTCCTATATTTACATGTTTTTTGTGGCATTGTGATTTTCAATTCTAATAAATTAATAATATATTGAAATATGATATTATTATTAATTCAGTATTAAAACAGTTGTCATATATTGTCGTTATTACAGCTTGTTAATGGTTTATTACTTTGGTGAAAATGACATATTGCACTTTTCTGTATCTATAATTTATGTATAAAGTATTTTTTAAATGATTTATTTATTTGGCATGAGGAAACAATGCAATTTTCCGTACTGTGATCAAAGGTTTTTGGTCAAAAAAAATTGTGTTAAGTCATTAGTTTCTTTCATGAGGCAATTATTTCTAGTGAAAAGAGTTTTACTATCAGAATTATACATTTTCTTCAAGTCCTGCACCATATGCAATAGAATATGTTTGAGAAAATTTATACTTTTTTACTATTCATGCATCAATACTTAATGAAGTCTGCTCCGTAATTGTCTTCAGGCGCTATTTGTCCCCTAAACTGTGTGTGGTTTTCAATTTTGTTCAAGAGCTGTAAGATACACTTTTAATTTTTGTCAAATACGTGTAGTATATGCAGTAGAATAAGTTTGCGAAGGTTTGCTTTTTTTAGTTTAAGTGCTCAAATAGTAAATGGAGTGTGCTCCGTAATTATCTTTAGGCGCAATTGTACATAACCGTGATGGTTATTTCTCCTCAAAACTGTGTGGGGTTTGTGATGTGGCACCTTTTATTGGATGTTTTTTCGCGCTTTTCCCAATGTTTGACGTGTTCGCACCGCTCAGCTTGATTGGCTGCATTGCTGTAAACGCGAAGTATGCTGGGATTTGTAGTGCAATTTGTTCTGTGAGCATTCAGTTGGCACCTTTGTTTCTATTTTTACTTTTTAATTATTTTACGTATACGTTATGTATGTATTACGTGGGTTATTTTGCAGAAACATAGTAGTTATTTATCGTATTTTCATAGAGTGAAATGTTTAGAATGGTGCGGCAAGAATTTGAATTTTTAAAATGGTTTATTCTACATTCTTTGTGCTTGCACCGTTCAGATAGATTGACTAACATGCTATAGGTGCATAGGACACTGGGATATGAAGTTTAATTTGTGATGTTACCGTTCCTGCATTGAAATTTTTTCTACCACTTTATTTTGATTGGTTGTGGCGCGTCTCACAACGTTCTATTTGGTCACACTTCTCAACCTAATTGGCTGCGGTACGGCGTGGTGCACAGGATGTTGGGTAGTGAAGTTCTTTTTCTTTGTTTGCGTTCATGGGGCTCTTGCCCCACTGGCGCGTTTCTCAAACATTTAGTGACCTCCGGACCGGGTTTGGGCGAGTGCAGGAGGCTCGGTACGGGATAGTGTGGATGGGTGCGGGAGCCTTTGTCACATTCCAGTGGTTAATGCTTGGCTTTATAGGTATAGATGATGTAAAGTTGCAACTGGTTAACTGAAATCTGAAAGATGTGTTGAGAGAAATGCATATTCCCTACTTTAAATTGTTTTCCATTTTGTTTTGTTATGTGTGATCCTGGAATTAAACATGCGAAGAAAGCTATTGCTGACATCTCAGAGAGAATCACTATGACACAAACAACACTCCCTTTAATGTGTTTTCAAATTATACTTATTTTGCTGCCTTAGAGAGCACTCCTAAATATGCATTCTTTGTGTCACTTCATGAGGCATTCAATCAGTTCAGGTGAAAACCTAGTTGTGTAATCCAGATATTCATAGGAATGGTACATAAGCACACATATATACCACAGTTTCAAATCATCCTATGCATGTGTCTGGAGAAGATTTAGTAACCAGGTTCTGCATAGGACCTCTGCAGAGCTTTATACAGAAGTTTCATGCACATGGGCACATGGAGAAGTTTAAGCATGTTGTTTCTGGGTATGCCCATGTCCATACCAATGATTTAATGGCACACATATTCAACCAAATGCTTTAAAACAAAGTCTTCTATTTGCATTTTTAATTCAGTGCAAATCACAGTGCATGCATCACCTCACCTGAATGGAATACTTCTATGCTCCTGATTAAGCTAATACAAAAAATACAAAAAATAATTTCAAAAGGGAGAGGGGAGACCACAAACCCTGTCCTAAAAACCAATAGCCTGACAATAGATGGGGTGTTTAGCATTATGAATACAATCAGAATAAAGAAAACATAAGCAAAACTATTCGATAGTGTTGGCAGTGACCTGAATGCCAGGCTACAATTCTGATCCCCTGCATTTCTAATATAAGCATCACACAGAAACAGAATATTCAGAAATTAGTTTACACATTGCAAGCGCGGCGCCAAAATGGCCGCCGCGCTCTTTGCGGCCCCCCCACCGGACGAAGAGTATCCGGGTAGTTAGGGGGTGTGGCCAGCACCCTTATAAAAGGGGCGGCCATGAGGCAGCCGAGCTGCCATTTTGCGAAGCGACGGAGAGGAGAAGTTTTTCCTCCCATTGCTCCGTCGCTCTTACCTTAGCCGGGAAGCTACTTCGGGCAGCGGTCCTTTTCGTTCCTTTTCTTCGGCTTCCCAGCACTTTCAAGAATGCCTTCCAAAAAGAAGGCATTGGCGAACGCGGTTCGCACCTCGAGGAGGCGCCAGCCGGGTCGGAGAACCGCAACTGCGCCCTCCCAACAGCCCCCTTTGCCGGCGCCCACCGGGACCGGTGGGATGGGGTCGGTTGCCCCGTGGCCCGGGAATGGGCGCCCTCAGACCGGCCCGGCGGGGGCCGCGGCCTCCGGTTCTCAATCGGTGGCTCCTGGCTCTGGCCCGGTTTATGCCTCGGGGCCTTCTGCCTTTGCCCCGCAGCTACCTGCGGTGGGCTATAACCACGGGGGGGTGGTTGGGTTCCCTTCCCTGGCAGGGCATGTCTCCGGCCCCCCAAGGGCCGGTAATGGGTTCATGGCCATATTCGGGACCCGGGGTCCAGAGACCTGAACCGGCGCCTCTTATCGGTGGGCCAGCCGGCTCTATGTCCCCCATCAATGTTGGGGGCTATGTTAATGTTGACGCCCTTCTGGCCCGCGTAGCAGCCCTTGAGGCTTCTTTGGGGGTGGTTAACCCACCAGGGGCGCTTTTGGGACCACAGGTTGACCCATCGGCTGCCGGTCATCGGCAGGCGGCCGGACGGGTAGAGCTGCTTGAGGCCCGTGGGTCGGCGTCAGCCGCGGCCTCGCAGCTCCCCGTGCAACAGTTGCTGCCATCCGGTACGGACCAGGCCTCGTCCACGAGCTCGGTTGCGGTCGCGAGCTCCGACGCCCACAGTGGGCCGGAACCCCTGGTAGGGGCGGCCCGTGGGGGTGCAGCGGGTGAGTATGTGGTTCAAACTAGTGCACCCACACCACTACCTACATTGGCGGGGGCCGTCCAGTGGCCGTGGCCCCGTATGGCTGGCGCGGTGGTTCAGCCGCCGCCGGTCCATACGGGTACGGCACCATCAATCCAGGGCCCCACTGGGGGCGGCGCCCCCTGTCCCATTGGGAACTTCCTCGGGGTGGCGGCCTTGGTTCAGGCTCCTTTCACCGTGCCCAATGCGGCCTCTGTGCCGTCGTTGGCATTGCCTACGGCGGGGTATTCTTTGCCCCTCGGGGATCATCTTGCCCAGGCCACCAAAGAGAAAATTTGGCGGGGGGAGTATGTGGACATTTTCTCCCTTCTGAATAGAGAACCCACCAAGGAGGAAAGGGAGGGGCAGGATGAGAAAGATAAGGAACAAGCACGTCGTCGTAAGCCGCCACGCACGTGGGCCAACTGGCTGCCAGCGTACCACATATACATGGCTGTGTACCTCAGGGCCTGGCCAGATCTGGCAATTCCGATGGTCCAGTACTTGGACAACATATACCGGGCGATGGTTGACTTCCCGGGCCCGTCGTGGTTGGCTTACGACGAAGAATTTCGCATGAGAGTGCCCCTACACCCGGAGATGAGGTGGGATGAGCCCTGCCAGAAGCTGTGGCTTCTGTATATGACCCCCACGCACCCGGCGCCTGGGGAGAGGTACCATTGTGGACATGCGGTCCAGCGAGCTGCTCCGGCACAGACACCCCGCCAGGTGGCGGGGCAGGGGGTTCCAGCCCGCCTGCTGTGCTGGACCTTCTCGGCCAATGGTACCTGCAGCAGGAGAAATTGCCGATATAGGCATGAGTGTCCCTCTTGTGCTGGCCCCCATGCTGCTTCCGCCTGTCCCAGGCCGGGAGGAGCGCAGGGCAGGGGTAGAGGTGGACAGGGGGCGGGCAAGACTGCCGCAGAGGGAGCTGGTCAGGCAAAAGGCCCCCTCACCAATTGATGTGAACATGTTGGAGCGTTGGCTCACGATGTACCCGAGGAGGGCAGACGCAGCTTACCTGCTTGAGGGTTTCCAGCAGGGGTTTCGCATTCCTTTCACGGGGGTCAGGGCTCCTCAAGATGCACCCAACCTTTTGTCACTTAGGGGAAGGGAGGAGGTGGCTGCCTTGAGCATTATTAAGGAGGTGGATGCTGGCAGAGTCGCCGGCCCTTTCCCTGCCCCCCCGTTTCCTAATTTGAAAGTTTCCCCCTTGGGGCTAGTGCCCAAAAAGTCGCCGGGTGAATTCCGCTTAATACATCACTTGTCCTACCCAGCCGGCCGATCGGTCAATGATGCTATCCCGGATGACCTTTGTTCGGTCCGGTATACATCTTTTGACCAGGCTCTGTGCATGGTGCGCTCATGTGGCCCGGGTGCACTGTTGGCTAAGTGCGACATCAAGTCGGCCTTCCGTCTTCTGCCGGTGCACCCGGGCGATTTTGAGTTGCTGGGTTTCAAGTTCCGGGGTGAATATTACTTCGATAAGGCCATGCCTTTTGGTTGTTCCATCTCCTGCTCGGCTTTCGAGCGTTTCAGCACCTTCCTGCAGTGGGCGTTCGTCCGCAGGTCGGGATCTCGGTCTGTAGCCCATTACCTGGATGATTTCTTATTTGGGGGTGAACGGGGATGGGACACGTGTGCGCGTCTCCTCAATACATTTCAGACGCTAATGATGGAACTTGGTGTCCCTTTAGCGTCCGAAAAGACCGAGGGCCCATCTACCAAGCTCACATTCCTGGGGGTGGAGATTGACACGGTAGTGCAGGCATCCAGGTTACCGGCTGATAAGGTTTCACGGATCGTTGCACTCATAGTCGGCTTGCTGGCAAAACACAAGGCGTCTCTTCGTGAGCTACAGGTGCTGCATGGTCACCTCAATTTTGCTTGCAGGGTGATCGCACCTGGCAGAGCCTTTGTTCGACGCTTGTGCGACGCCATGGTAGGATTACCCAAGCCCCACCATAGGGTGCGTCTTAGCAGGGGCCTTAAGGCGGATATGCTCATCTGGCTCCAGTTCCTGAGGGAGTTCAAAGGGGTGTCCTTCTGGAGGTCCGACCTTCTGGCTTACCCTCTTTTCCAGGTCCAGTCCGATGCATCGGGGTCCCTGGGTTATGGGATGTACTTCAATGGGAGGTGGGCCTACGGCAGATGGCCGCCAGCCTGGTCTGGCACGGGTCGCTTGCGCGACCTCACGTATCTGGAATTTTTCCCCATTCTGGGAGCCTTGATGCTATGGGGTGAGGAGTGGGCCAATTCGGTAGTACACTTCTGGTGTGACAATGCGGCAGTTGTCCACATTGTCAACTCACAGACGTCTAAATCTCCCAGGGTCATGGAGCTGGTGTGACAGTTTGTGTTGCGTAGCCTGCGCCTCAATGTGCTATTCAGGGCTAGGCATGTGCCTGGTGTTAATAACGATATTGCTGACGCTTTGTCCCGCCTGCAGATCTCCCGGTTCCGTGCCTTGGCCCCGGACGCAGAGGAATTTCCCTCGCCGCTCCCGGACGAGATATGGACACTTGGCAAGGAGAGGTGAACCGGGCGATCGGCATGTCGCTGGCGCCCCGCACGCGTAAGGCGTATCACCAAGCGTTCATCACTTTCCAGGCCTTTTGTGCCCAGTTTCGACTACCTGAGGCTTGGCCTATCCCAGTCACCCACATTCTACAATTCATGGTTTACCTACATGCCCAGGGCCTAGCTCCCCGCACCATAGCATCCAGGCTGTCAGCGTTGGCATTCATGGCCAAAGTAGGGGGTTATGCGGACAGTACCACTGATTTCCGCATACGACATGTTTTGGAGGGGTGGGTGCGGGAGCGTGGGCATAGCCCGGATGACCGCCACCCAATTTCCCCAGGGGTACTTACCCACCTAGCACGGGGCTGGCATGACCTCTGTTTTGACAGGTATGAGGCGGCCCTGTTTCATGCAGCTACTATGGTGGCCTTTTTTGGAGCGCTCCGCATCAGCGAGCTGGTGATGCTGTCTAAGGCGGATGCAAGTCGCAGGGCACTGGAACTCAACGATGTCTATGTTTGTAATGATTGGGCTCAGTTGAGGATACGCTCCTCTAAAGTTGATCAGCACGGCGTAGGCAGTGGTGTGCGACTGCTACGATGTTCATTGGCAGACATCTGTCCGGTTGGTGCCCTGCAGGAGTTTCTTGCACTGCGTGGCACGCACCATGGCCCGTTTTTCTGTCACCAAGATGGGTCTCCCCTTACTAAATTTCAATTTTGGAAGGTGACCGGCAAGGCGCTAGCCAGTGTTGGCCTCCCTGGGGCTCGTTACGGCACCCATTCATTTAGGATAGGGGCGGCTTCTACTGCAGCTGCTTTTGGGTACTCCGGGGCGGAAATACGCCGCATGGGGAGGTGGGGATCACGTTGTTTTCAGTTTTATGTTCGCCCTCTTCAACCGTGAGTACCAGTTTAGTCACTGTATTGTTCTCCCCCCCTCTTTTTCCTTGACAGACCCTGGGTGTCGTATTACACCGGTGGCAGTATGGCTGGTGGGCCACAGCTACGTGCATAGGGCAGCGTCGTACGCTGCGGCGACAGAGTGGGGACCCCGACTGGGACTGGGTGCATCCACAAGTCTCAGATGGTATGGTAAGCGTGGCATGTTATGGCGGGAACTGTTGCCATTCCTGTTATCCAGCAGGAATGCTGACCCGCCAGATATTCTGATCATACACCTTGGGGGCAATGATTTGGGGCAGGTCACTGGACTATCGCTGAAGCATGCGATTTGCGGTGACCTGGCTTACTTACATTATGTGTGGCCTGCCACAACCCTCATTTGGTCAGACATGGTACCGCGGCATGCTTACAGGGGAGGGTTTGACCTCCAGGCCCTTGATCGAGCTCGTCGCTCGTTGAACAGGGCTATTGCCCGGTTCCTTATCGACAAGGGTTGGGGGCGCGTCATTAGGCACCCTGCAATCAGCCTACAAAATTATGAGCTTTATTCAGGGGATGGGGTCCACCTGTCGCAGGGAGGTATGGACCTCCTGTTAGGAGATTGGCGAGCAGGCCTGTTGACCGAGCTGACGGTCTGGGGGGGCGTCGAGCCTTTATTGAGCCTCTCCGTGTGGCGGGTAGCACTGGTAAGGTAAACAGTTATGACCCACAGGTATCCGGCAGGTTCGCAATTGACTGGACAACACTAGACAGGCACAAGTTGATTAAACGTTGTCCGGTCAACGATGAACCAGGCGATGGGGTGATGGCAAGAGCTATGCAGCATGCATCACCCCGTTATTTTACGGATACGCGTCAGAGGGTGGGGTCAATAGTTAGGTATTGACTACGGTCAACAATTTGTTTGTTGTCAACAAACAAATTGATACAAATGGATACATTGTAACCAATTGCCGTTTGCAATTTTGGGTGGTACCTTATCAGTGTTACTTCGGCCTGCTTGCCTTAAGAATTATAATTGGTTGAATACCAATAGAAATTTATAATTCGGACTAGGGCATGAATCAATAAATGTGGCCCAATGCCGTTATCCACTTTCATCAGTGACTGAGTCCGTTATTGGGGAGTGCGCCTGCAATGCAAGCGCGGTGCCAAAATGGCCGCCGCGCTCTTTGTGGCCCCCCCCACCGGACGAAGAGTATCCAGGTAGTTAGGGGGCGTGGCCAGCACCCTTATAAAAGGGGCGGCCACGAGGCAGCCGAGCTGCCATTTTGCGAAGCGACGGAGAGGAGAAGTTTTTCCCCTCCACCCCCTCCCTAGTTAACAGTGTGATATTTTGGTCGCTTCGGGGCCGGGTGGGAATTTTTGGCTAGCACCTACAATTGGCTCTGGGGTCCTGGCTTTTTTGCCCATCCCACACTGTTGCTATGGTTTGATATAGGGGTTTTCTTTCTGCTGCTGTTGACTTTGGTCACATGGGCGGGTAGCACTGGTAAGGCAAACAGTTATGACCCACAGGTATCCGGCAGGTTTGCAATTGACTGGACAACACTAGACAGGCACAAGTTGATTAAACGTTGTCCGGTCAACGATGAACCAGGCGATGGGGTGATGGCAAGAGCTATGCAGCATGCATCACCCCGTTATTTTACGGATACGCGTCAGAGGGTGGGGTCAATAGTTAGGTATTGACTACGGTCAACAATTTGTTTGTTGTCAACAAACAAATTGATACAAATGGATACATTGTAACCAATTGCCTTTGCAATTTTGGGTGGTACCTTACCAGTGTTACTTCGGCCTGCTTGCCTTAAGAATTATAATTGGTTGAATACCAATAGAAATTTATAATTCGGACTAGGGCATGAATCAATAAATGTGGCCCAATGCCGTTATCCACTTTCATCAGTGTCTGAGTCCGTTATTGGGGGGTGCGCCTGCAAAGATATACTGTACAAACACACTGTTTATAATGATTTAATAACTCCCACCACAATATATTCAGACATCAGATTCAGCAATCAACATTTGCTAGGTTTCAAGTTCTGCATTACATTGACTTCATTCCCTCTGTTTTCCAATGGTGTGTATGATTTAATTGCATCATAAGGAAGGGGTGTAATTATCAAAACTCAGTCAAGTTAACATTTTTCCTGTTCAACAGAATCAATTTTGGTGTCCATGGTTTGGCATTCGGTCCAGTGGGAAAACTAATTTGGATTCGTATCACATGATTATCTACGTTTGATCCACGGGCTTTTGTATTCCAGCTAGAACAATGACTCTGTGGGTCTTGGCATAAGCAACCATTTGATCAAGCTATCATGTGGTTGGGCTGCAAAACGGGAAAGGTGGGCTGTAAAATTCTACCCTGAAATTATCCTATATGCTCATATGTGGTAGAAAATGGGGTTCTCATCATGCACAAATTAGCTTTTTACATACAATTTGCATGCTTATGTAAACCCTTACTGCTGGTACTTGTCATTATACAAATGCATAATTCAGGTTATTTCATTAAAGCAAGAGGCCCTGCTGCTTTTTGCTTATTATGTAATTTTTAAAAAAGAAATTGAGCTAACAGTTGTTCAAGATTTGTGGAAGAAAAACAGATTGCTTAGCAAAATGGCAGTTCATCTTTGTTAAATTTAATCTGAAACTATATTTAGACTCCTCTGCCCCCACACCAGCCAATATTTTGTATCATTGTAAGAAATAAAAATGATCTCACAGTTCCCAAGGACACCAATGTCAGAGAGACAATGCCCCTGTGACTTTGGAGCGATTGAAACCATAGAACATGTTCTCTGCATCTGCCTTTTTTTATAGAGACATCTGGAACAAGTTCATATCTCTACTGCTCCACAAGTATCCTGGCCCATCAAACAGCACATACACCCACTGGCTGCTATCTGATGAAAGCCCCACCTTCACCAACAACACTGCCAGGTTCCGCACCACAGCGTGTAGGATCAAAAGAACAATCCTGACAGGTCCTTCAGCTAGAATAAATCACTAGCGGTAAATCATAAGCTTAGTAATAGTTGTAATACTATTAATCTTAAATACTAATTTTACTACTCCTTAACTTGGAGCAGAAACTCTCCTTTTTAAAATATATTTTAAGTACCCTCATTTTAACTTCTGGGTTTTTGAGATGGGAATACCAGAACACCTTATATGTCTCATGAGAAATCTGTACAAGAGTCAAGAAGCAACAGTTAGGACAGGATATGGAATGATGGAGTGGTTTGAAATAGGAAAAGGAGTAAGACAAAGCTGCATTTTGTCACCCTGCTTATTCAACTTATTTACAGAACACATAATATACAATGTAGGGATGAACGAATCATTAGTTGGGATCAAAATTTCTGGGAGAAACATCAACAATCTAGATGATACTACCCCAATGGCAGAATGTGAGGAAGACCTAAAGAAGCTTCTGCTTATGCTGAAAGAGGAGAGTCCAAAAGCTGGCTTAAGACTCAACATCAAGAAAACCAAGATAATGGCAACAGGCCCTATCAGTCCCTGGAAAATAGATGGGGAAGAGGTAGAAGCAGTGACAAAAAAAATCATTGCAGATGGTGATTGCAGGCATGAAATAAAAAGGCGACTAATGCTTGGGAGACAAGCTATGAGAAACCTAGGGAACATAGTCAAAAGTAGAGACATCACCTTGCAAACAAACATTTGCATAGTCAAGGCAATGGTATTCCCCGTGGTAATGTATGAGTGTGAGAACTGGACCATAAGGAAAGCTGAGTGCAGAAGAATAGATGCCTTTGAAATGTAGTGTTGGAGGAGAGTTTTGAGAGTCCCCTGGACAGTGAGGAGAACAAATAGGTCGATCCTAGAAGAAATCAACCCTGACTGCTCCTTAGAAGGTCAAATAGTAAAGATGAAGCTAAAGTACTTTGGACATTAAATGAGAAGAGAGGATTCACTTGAGAAAGCCTTGATGCTGGCAAAGGTAGAGGGCAAAAGAAGAAGGGGGCAGCAGAGAATGAGATGGCTGGATGGTATTGTAGACGCAATGGGCACAGAGCTGGGCGGGTTGAGGAGGATGGTGGAGGACAGAGGTGCCTGGCAGGCAATTTATTTATTGTTTTTATTTATTTATTGTTAAAATTTTATACTGCCCACTCAGCCAAAGCCGACTCCGGGCGGTTCACAACAGTGGGTAAAAACAAATAAAAACAAATAAAACAGATAAATACCAGCAATAAGAACCCGCCCCTAAAAAGAGAGGGGTGCAGGAACTGAAGAAACCATGGGGCAGGCATCCTCCCCTATATTAACCACCCAACGGAAGCCACCCCTCCACCTGCACCCCAAACTTGGCCCGCCAGCCAGGTTTTTAGCTCTTTTCTAAAGGGCAACAACTCCGTCTGGAGACGCAGTTCCACAGGCAGGAGATTCCAAAGGGCCGGTGCGGACACAGAGAAGGCTCTCCTCCTTGTGCCAGAGAGGTGAGCCCCACTGGCTGATGGCACTATTAGAGAGCCCCTCCGGTCCGCTCTGGTTGGACGGACAGACGTCCTTAGGGCGATGCAGTCTCTAAGGTAACCTGGCCCACTACCATATAGGGCTTTAAAGGTCAAAACCAGCACCTTGAATTGCACCCGGAGGCAAACGGGTAACCAGTGCAGCTCCCGCAGCAGTGGTGAGGCAGGGGCATAACGTCCACATCCCATCACCACCCGGGCCGCGGCATTCTGGATCAGCTGCAACCTCCGAATGGTCATCAAGGGCAGCCCCATGTAGAGCGCATTACAATAATCTAGTCTGGAGGTCACCAGAGCATGAGTGACCATGAGCAAAGAGTCCCGGTCCAGGTGCGTGCGCAACTGGCGAATCACCCGAAGTTGGGCGAAGGCCCTCCTGGCCACAGCCGCCACCTGTTCTTCTAGCAGCAGCCGCAAATCCAGGAGGACCCCCAAGTTGCGCACCGGGTCGGTCTGGGGCAAAATAGCCCCATCCAAAACCAAAGATGGTAGCTCCCGGGATAGCACAGGACCCACCATCTACAGCCACTCAGTCTTACTGGGATTCAGCTGTAACCCATTTGCCCCCATCCAGACCCCAACCGCCTCCAGACAACTGGAACGGACTTTGACTGCATCACTGAGGTCCCCACTGGCCGAGATGTACAACTGTGTATCATCCGCATACTGATGGTACCGCACCCCATGCGAATGGATGATCTCACCCAGCGGCTTCATGTAGATGTTAAATAGGAGAGGAGAGAGTACCGAGCCCTGAGGCACCCCGTATTTTAGGGACCTAGGACTAGACTTCTCGCTCTCCAACCACACCGACTGGGTCCGGCCCCTCAGAAATGAGGAAAACCAGGACCACACAGTGCCCTGGATCCCTAATCCTCGGAGCCGTTCCAGAAGGATACCATGGTCGACGGTATTGAAAGCCGCTGAGAGGTCAAGAAGAGCAAGGACGGACGGATGACCACCATCCCGCTCTCGCCAGAGATCATCCATCAGCGCGACCAATGCAGTCTCAGTACCATATCCAGGTCTGAATCCTGACTGGAAGAGGTCCAGATATTCCGCTTCATCCAGTACCCCCTGCAACTGACGCGCCACTGCCTTTTCCAATACTTTACCCAAAAAGGGGAGGTTGGAAACAGGTCTATAGTTGGTTATGACTGCTGGGTCGAGGGATGGCTTCTTCAGGAGGGGGCGCACCAAAGCATGTTTCAACGGTGCAGGAAATATCCCCTCCCGAAAAGACGCATCAATTATAGCCCTGACCCAGCCACCTGTCACCGTCTTAGAGGCTTTTACCAGCCAGGTGGGACAGGGATCCAATGGACAATTAGTGGTGTGGACCGCCGCAAGGAGCCTGTCCACGTCATCTGGGGCAACAGGATCAAACCGATCCCAGATAACACAGCAAGACTGTGCACTGGCTCCCCCCAGACCCTCCCCATCCACGCCAAGATTAAACCCTGAGCGAATCCGATCGATTTTCTCCACCAGATGGTCAGCAAAGTCCTCAGCCGATCCCTGCCAACCTGGCACAGCCCCCCCCCCTACCAAGGAGGGACCTGGTCACCCGAAACAGGGTGGCTGGGCGATTATCAGTGGAGGCAATAAGGGAGGTGAAGTATTGCCTCCTCACCACCCCCATCGCCACTAGGTAGGCCCTAATAGCGGCTCTAGCTAGTGTCCAATCGGAATCGCTCTGGGTCTTCACCCAGCGGCGCTCAAGGCGTCTCTTTGCCCGTTTGAGCTCCCGTAGTTCTTCCGTGAACCACGGGGATGACATAGCTCCACGGGCTCTGAGAGGCCGTAGTGGAGCGATTACATCCAAGGCAGCTGTTGTTGACCCACACCACAGGTCAACAAGTGCCTCGGGTGAATCGTGTTGCTGATCCAAGGGAAAATCCCCCAGTTCCCTCTGGAATCCATCCGGATCCATCAGTTGCCGGGGGCGGGCCACATTAATAGACCCTGCCTCCCTACGATGAAGTGTCGCCCCCAGAAAGTCTAGAGCCACCAGATAGTGATCTGACCATGGCACAGGTGTTATGTCTAGCTTCTGTAAACTCAGATCACTCTGCCACCGCTCCGACAAAAAGACTAAATCTGGCGTGTGGCCACTGCCCCTTGTAGGGCCCCGAATTACCTGAGCCAGGTCCATAGTTGCCATGGAAGCAATGAACTCCTGAGCCACCCCGGAACCGGTCCCCAGCGAAGGCAAATTGAAGTCCCCCAGAACCATGGGATCACAAAGGGTTGGAATCAACTGCAATTGAACAACTGGTGAGCACATTCTCCAAATCTAGGTTCAGGCTCTGCAGCCACCCCGACCATGCTGGGTTCTAGTCATGTTTATTTTTACAAAAGAATGTGTAAGCCTGTTTTTGCAGAGACACACAAATATAAGCACAGATAAATTCATACAAGTAATTCTTTGTCATTGGGGTCAGTGATTCTAATTCAGCTTATGAATGGCTTCAAATACTTGAGGTTTGCTATTATTCATCTGTATTTATGTTTATCTGTATCTTCTTCTTTGAGGGGGAAAAATCAATTGTTCACTTGAAAAGTTTGGAGGTGAGTGCTTTATGGTTTTTTTTGGGTGTGTGTGTGTGGGATATATCTTAGAAAATGCACTGAGTTTTCTTTCTTTTCTCCAGCACTCCCCACCCCCATCTTTTTTGGTTCACTCTATAAATAACTCTTGGCAGGCAGAAACAACCTTGATTGCAAGAGATGAAGTAGAACAACCAGCAGGCTCTACAGCAGAATAAATGGCATGGTGCCAAGAGCTTCATCAAATGAATAATAGCTTCCACTTGACAATCAGTAAAGTGCCTCTTCTCCTGCGGATTTAGTTTTTAATGATGATTAGAGAGGATGGGCCCCTAAAATTTCTCTGGTAGAAATGACCTCCTATTAATTTCTGTTACTTGAAAATGCTGAATTTAAAAGCTATTTTACAGCTGCAGAACCAAAGGCACTGACAGAAAGGAACTATTATCTTTGTAATTGTAGCAACAAATGCTAAATTTCTCATTGATTCACTAGGACTTTTTAACTTTACGGTTCCTCAGTAGGTTAAATCTTCCAATATTGTGTACTGGAGGTTTTTTGGAGTGACTTACTTGAAAACGAAATGGGGACTGGAGATGGACTATGCAAGCCCAGGATCAATAGGATGGGGTGGTGTTTTTCCCCTCCCTCCATATTGCTACTCTGCAACCTCTATCTGATCATATTTCTGATGTCTAGCCTATGGCTCTAATCAATATTTAAGTGCCATATATATCTCAGTATAGGGACTGCGGTGGCTTAGTGGCTAAGATGCTGAACTTGATGATTGGAAGGTTGGCTGGTCAGCAGTTCGAGACCTGAGTGCTGCATGACTGAGCGAGCTCTGCCTTTGTCCCAGCTCCTGCCAACCTAGCAGTTTGAAAGCAAGAAATTGCAAGTAGATAAATAGGTACCACGTCAGTGGGAAAGGTAACAGTGTTTGTGCCTGCCACATGACCATGGAAATGTCTACAAATGCAGACAGCGCTGGCTTTTTGGCTATAAACAGAGATGAGCACCAAAGCCTAGAGTCAGATACAACTGGTTTTCGAGCAAGGGAGACCTTTACCTTTACCCTTACCTTTACCTATACTTCAGTATGTTTTTAAGATTAACACGTATGATCATTCTTTCACTAGCCTTGTGCCATGGTTGCTGTTGCCCATCAAATTTTGAAATGATACAAGCAGCATGTAGTGACCAGGGCAAAATCCATAAATGATCAGAGCACAAAGGTTTCCATGGGATGCACCTGTTAATCCACAACTGGTTTTGTATTATTTTCCAGTACTTAAGATTGGAAGGTCAACAAAAGAAAATAGGGGGCAGGCTTCTGTGATGTCACAGAGAAGGGCAGTAAAGGTTTAAGAGGTTCCCTCTCCCTGGTATGCCACTGCTTGAGCTACAGCATGGGCAACAAGAAGACCATTGATGTGCAATGTTGGTGCTCCACTTCCTGTCTTATTTTCAGCGGCACAATAGACTTTATGAAGATGCACCAAAAACTAGGAGCAAGGAAAGGGGAAATAGTTGATGGATAGATGAATTTGAGGTATGTTAGACACTGATTTCACTTTGTATGCAATTAAAGCATATCCACTTTGCAGGCGCCCCCCCACCCAAAGAAAGACTCAGACACCGGTATATGGATAAAGGCATTGGGCCACTTTTATTGAATAATGCCCTAGTCCGAATTATAACTTTCAATTGGTACTCATCCAATTATAATTCTTAAGGCAAGCAGGCCGCAGTAACACTGGTAAGGTTCCTCCCAAAATTGCCAACGGCAATTGGCTACAATGTATCCATTTTGAATCAATTTGTTTGTTGACACAAACAAATTGTTGACCGTAGTCCATAAACTATCTACTGACCCCACCCTCTGACGTGTATCCGTCAAATCACGGGATGATGCATGCTGAAAAGCTCCTGCCATCACCCCTTGCCTGGTTCGTCGTTGACCGGTCAACGTTATTACACCTGTACCTGTCTAAGTGTTGGCCAGTCAATTGCGAACCTGCCGGATACCTATGGGTCATAAATCTTTACCTTACCAGTGCTACCCACCTAAGTGACCAAAGTCAAGAACAAGAAAAACCCCTATATCAAACCTCAGCAACAGTGTGGGATGGGCAAAAAAATTAGAAGCCAAGGGCCAATTGTGGGTTCCAACCAAAAAATCCCACCCGGCCCCGAAGCGACCAAAATATCACACTGTTCACTAGGGAGGGGGTGGAGGGAAAACTTCTCCTCTCCGTTTTTCTTTTAAAATGGCAGCTCGTCTGCCTCGTGGCCACCCCTTTTATAGAGGGGTGGCCACACCCCCTAACTCACCCGGATGTCTGAGTCCGGGTGGGGGGGGCCGCAAAGAGCACGGCGGCCATTTTGGCACCGCGCTTTCATTGCAGGCGCACCCCCCAAAGAAAGACTCAGACACCGGTATATGGATAAAGGCATTGGGCCACTTTTATTGAATAATGCCCTAGTCCGAATTATAACTTTCAATTGGTACTCATCCAATTATAATTCTTAAGGCAAGCAGGCCGCAGTAACACTGGTAAGGTTCCTCCCAAAATTGCCAACGGCAATTGGCTACAATGTATCCATTTTGTATCAATTTGTTTGTTGACACAAACAAATTGTTGACCGTAGTCCTTAAACTATCTACTGACCCCACCCTCTGACGTGTATCCGTCAAATCACGGGGTGATGCATGCTGAAAAGCTCCTGCCATCATCCCTTGCCTGGTTCGTCGTTGACCGGTCAACGTTATTACACCTGTACCTGTCTAAGTGTTGGCCAGTCAATTGCGAACCTGCCGGATACCTATGGGTCATAAATCTTTACCTTACCAGTGCTACCCGCCACACGGGGAGGCTTCAATGAAGACTCACCGCCCCCGCCCCCCCAGACCGTCAGCTCGGTCAACAGGCCTGCTTGCAAATCTTCCAAAAAGAGGTTCATACCTCTATCCGACAGGTGGACCCCATCCCCTGCATACAGATCGTAATATTGTAAACTAATGGTGGGGTGTCGGATGACCATCCCCAAACCCTTGTCTGCCATGAACCGGGCAACTGCCCTGTTCACCGAGCGACGAGCGCGGTCAAGGGCACGGAGGTCAATACCTCCCCTGTAAGCGTGACGTGGTATGATGTCCGACCATAGCACCCTGGTGAACGGCCACACATAGTGCAAATAAGCTAGGTCTCTGCAGATCGTAAATTTTAAAGAAAGGCCAGTGACCTGGCCTAGGTCATTGCCCCCAAGGTGCAGTACAAGGACATCAGGCGGTTCAGCATCCCTAATGGAGAAAAGGAATGGCAACAGTTCCCGCCATCTCATTCCACGCTTACCGTACCAATGTATGCATGCGGCCGCATGCAGTCCAAGCTGGGGTCCCCACTCTGTTGCCGCAGCATACTGTGCTGCCCAGTGCACGTAACTGTGGCCCACCAGCCATAATGCCACCGGTGTGCGGGGACACACAGGGTCTGTAAGAGAAAAAAGGGGAACAGTGACTTAAATGGTACTCATGTCTGAAGAGGACGAACATATAATGCAAAACGCATAGATCCCCATCTTCCCATACGGCGTATATCAGTACCCAAATGCAGCTGCAGTTGAAGCAGCACCTATTCTAAATGAATGGGTGCCGTAACGAGCCCCTGGGAGGCCAACACTGGAAAGTGCCATACCGGTCACCTTCCAAAATTGAAATTTAGTAAGGAGAGACCCATCCTGGTGGCAGAAAAACGGCCCAGGGTGCGTGCCACGCACTGCCAAGAACTCCTGTAGGGCACCAACCGGACAGATGTCTGAAATGGTAGCAGTCTAGCTCCACTGCCTACGCCGTGCTGATCAACTTTTGAGGACCATATCCTCAACTGAGCCCACTCATTAGAAACATAGACATCGTTGAGTTCCAGTGCCCTACGAGTCGCATCCACCTTAGCCAGTAGCACCAACTCACTGATGCGGAGCGCTCCAAAGAAGCCCACCATGGTAGCCGCATGAAAAAGAGCTGCATCATACCTGTCAAAACATAGGTTAGGCCAGCCTCGTGCAAGGTGTGTGAGCACCCCTGGGGAAATTGGGTGCCGAGTGTCTGGGCGGCGGCCACGTTCCCGTGTCCACCCCTCCAAAACATGCCATATGCGAAAATCGTTCATGCTGTCAGCAAAACCCCCCACCTTGGCAATAAATGCCAATGCTGACAGCCTTGATGCTATAGTGCGGGGAGCGAGGCCCTGACTGTGCAAATAAACCATGAATTGTAAAACCTGTTCGACTGGAATGGGCCACACCTCTGGCAACTGAAGTTGCCCACAAAAACTATTAAATTGAACGAAAGCATGATGATACGCCTTATGCGTGCGGGGCGCCAAGGACATGCCAATCGCCCGGTTCACCTCTCCTTGTCAAATGTCCAAATCTCGGCCGGGAGTGGCGAGGGGAATTCCTCTGCGTCCGGAGCCAAGGCGCGGAACCGGGGGATCTGCAGGCGGGATAAAGCATCAGCAATATCATTATTAATGCCTGGTACATGTCTGGCCCTGAAAAGCACGTTGAGGCGTAGGCTACGTAACACAAATTGGCGAACTAAAGCCATCACCCTGGGTGATTTAGAGGTCTGAGCATTGACAATGTGCACTACTGCAGCATTGTCACACCAAAAGTGGACCACAGAGTCGGCCCACTCCTTGCCCCATAGCATCAAAGCTCCCAGGATTGGAAAAAACTCAAGGAATGTAAGATCGCGGAGGCGATCCGTGCCCCGCCATGCTGGAGGCCATTGGCCATAAGACCACCTCCCCTGGAAGTAAATCCCATATCCCAGGGAGCCGGAGGCATCCGACTGTACTTGAAACCTAGGGGAAACTAAAAGGTCGGACCTCCAGAAGGATCCCCCGTTAAAGTCCCGCAGGAATGAGAGCCACACCAAAAGGTCAGCCTGCATGCCCCGGGTTAGTCGGACCCTATGATGGCGCCTTGTCAGGCCAGACATGGCATCGCATAGGCGCCGAGCAAATGCCCTGCCAGGCGTAACCACCCCGCAGGCAAAGTTAAGCTGGCCATGCAGTACCTGAAGCTCACGAAGTGACACCTTACGTTTGGCCAGCAAGGCCAAAATCATCGCGGAGATCCGGGTGACCTTCTCAATGGGTAACCAGGATGCCTGTGCGACCATAGCAATTTCAATACCCAGAAATGTGAGGGTAGTGGATGGGCCCTCGGTCTTTTCTGGCGCTAAAGGGACACCCAGTTCCTGCATTAGCGTCTGAAATGTGGTGAGGAGACGCGTGCACGTGTCCAAGCCCCGTTCACCCCCGAACAAAAAGTCATCGAGGTAATGGGCTACAGACCGAGACCCAGACCTGCAAACAAAGGCCCACTGAAGGAAGGTGCTAAAACGTTCAAATGCTGAACAGGATATAGAGCAGCCAAAAGGCATGGCCTTATCTACATAGAACTTCCCTTGGAATCTAAAACCCAATAGCTCAAAGTCCTCGGGGTGCACTGGCAACAATCGGAATGCCGATTTGATGGCGCATTTCGCCAGGAGGGCACCAGGACCACAAGAGCGCACCATCCGCAGGGCTTGGTCAAAGGACGTATACCTGACCGAACAAAGGTCATCAGGGATAGCATCATTGACAGAATAACCCACCGGGTACGATAAATGGTGGATTAAACGAAATTGCCCCGGGGCCTTTTTGGGTACCAACCCCAGAGGGGAGACTTTCAGGTTGGGAAAGGGCGGAACAGAAAAGGGGCCTGCCACCTTCTTGGCCCCAACCTCCTTAGCGATACTCAGGGCAGCCACCTCTTCCCTACCCTTCAGGGACAGTAAATTGAGTGCATCTTGGGGTCCCCGCACTCCTTTGAATGGTATTCGGAAGCCCCTCTGGAAACCCTCAAGGAGGTACTTCGCGTCCTCTTTCCGAGGATAAGTTGAGAGCCATCGCTCCAACATATACACATTAACTGGGGAGGGTGCCTTTTGCCTGGCTTCTCCCTCAGCAGTAGCTCTGTCCGCTCCTTGTCCACCTCTACCTCTGCCCCATGAGCCGCTGGCCCGCGGACACGCGGCGGCGGCATGGGGGCCAGCGCAAGAGGGACACTCATGTTTGTATCGGCACTGCCACTTATTGCACACACCACTAGCCGAGAAGCTCCAACACAGCAAGCGGGCTGGAACCCCCTGCCCTACCAGCTGGCAGGAAGCCTGCGTTGGAGCAGCTCGCTGAACGGCATGGCCACAATGGTACCTATCCCCAGGCACCGGACGCGTGGGGGTCATGTACAATAGCCACAATTTCTGACAGGGCTCATCCCATCTCATCTCCGGGTGCAAGGGCACCCTCATTCTGAATTCCTCATCGTAAGCCAACCACGATGGGCCAGGAAAATCCACCATTGCCCTGTAAATATTGTCCAAATATTGGACCATAGGAATGGCCAGGTCAGGCCGGGCCCTGAGGTACACCGCCATATAAATAAGATATGCGGGCAACCAGTTGGCCCAGGTGCGTGGTGGCTTACGACAGCGGGACAGCTCCTTGTCTTTGTCATCCTGTCCCTCTCTCTCCTCCTTAGTGGGCTCACGGTTCAATAGGGATAATATATCCACATACTCCCCCCGCCAAATCTTTTCCTTCGTCACCTTGGACAAATGATCACCCAGGGGCAACGAATAACCAGCCGTCGGCAAGGCCGTCACCGGCACATTAGGTACCCGGGGCATACGCAGCGGAACCTGGACAGTCCCTGCGATGCCCGGCACTGGCCCGGGGGCGGAAACCCCCACCCCCAACGCTGCACCAGTATGGAACCAAGGGGCACTGGGATAGGCTGGCAACTGATGCCCACTCGCCTCGACATGACGAGGCCATGGCCACTGAACCCCACCATTGGAAGTGGGCTGTGATGTGGGTGCATTAACTTGAACCTGATACTCACTAGGTGCACCCCCGTGAGCTGCCCCCACTGGGGATTCCGGCCCACGGCGGGCGTCGGAGCTCGCGACCGGAATCGAGCTCTGGGGCCGCACCTAACCACTCTCCTGCTGTAGCTCTGGACGAACAGGGAGCTGCGAGACACCGGCCGGAGTAGGCCGGAGCGTCTCCAGCAGCTCAACCTGGCTGGCCGCTTGTTGCAGTGTGGCGGCCATTGAGGTAGCCGGTGGCCCCAAAGGGCCCCCCGCAGCCAATGAAGGGCCACCAGACATGGGGTTGTGTGCCATCCCTAAGGATGCCTCGAGCACAGCTAAACGCGTTAGCAATGCATCAATTGCCACAGATCCCCCAGTATAAAGTGGGTCGGGTGGGCCAGACGGCCCTCCAGGCATTTGACCATGAACCCCAGCATGAGAGCCTGGGCCCGAATAGGGCCATGCCCAAAACTCCGGCCCATGAGGGGCCGGAGGTGGAACGTGCTGTGGACCAGCACCGGGCCCACCCCCGCTGTCCGTGCCCATGGCCGGCAGCTGCGGGCCAAGGGCCGGAGCCCCAGAAGGGCCGGATGAAGGCTGACTAGCCGAGGGCCAAGCAGCCTGCGTCACCCCACCGGTATCGGTGGGGGTAGAGCCCTACCGCGCGGGCGCAGCCCTGGTCCTCTGACCAGAGGGCTGCCCGCTGCGTTGCGAAGGGCCAAAAGTCCTCCCCGCGGGCCGCGGCTTTGTCGCCGAGGCCCTCCATTTGGGAGGCATACTTGGAGCAGGATCCCTTTCCAGGGATCGAAGAGCGCAAAAAAGGCACGGAGGAGCGAGCAAGCCAAAGGCTCCGTGCGAAAATCCTTCCTTCCCAGCCGGGAAAGGACCAAGGGGGAAGGGAACAAACAGCGACGGAGAAAACTTCTCCTCTCCGTCGCTCTTTTAAAATGGCAGCTCGGCTGCCTCGTGGCCACCCCTTTTATAGAGGGGTGGCCACGCCCCCTAACTCACCCGGATGTCTGAGTCTGGGTGGGGGGGGCGCAAAGAGCGCCGCGGCCAGTGAATAATTATAAAATCTAAAAGAAGACAGAGGATAAAGACACAGAATATTCAGTTCCCTCTTGCAGAGAACCCTGTGTTTATTGGATTTTACATTTACTACAATGATTTTTCAGGTTTCCCTCCCTCAGAAATCCATGTTTTGTGCCATGAGCCACTTGCTCAAACAGTTACATGTTAATATTTTGTGTTATGTGTATTTCAGGGAAAACACATTAGTGGAGCTTTCGTGGATCAGGTCCTGAGGTCTACAAAAAGAGACCTGATCCACAAAAACTCATGTGAAAAAATTAATGTGCCACAACATATTTGACTTTTCGCCGCCAACGGCGGGGCTTGGAGTCTCCTCCTGGTCCGGCAAACCGGTGAGGAATGGGCAACACCTGCTCTAGCTCCTGCAGGGCATAAAAAGACCTTTCGCAGACACTGCCTTTCACCACTAGTGGCCACAGCTGCAGGGGGCCCCCCGCCCTCCTCCCCGTCCCTTGCAGGAGAAATAAAGGGCCGAAGACGGCCGCTGCTTGAGGACTTAGAACATGGTCTCAGCTTTGGCAGAAGCGAGGAGGACTGCCAGCTAGGAGTGTGAGGACTTGCATGTCTGCTGGTGTTCTTGCCCCCCCCCGGGTTTGGAAGGACAGAAAGGGATTGTCTTTGGGTATATCTTTATTCTATTGTATGCTGTTTTGGCATTCTATATGTATAATAGTGTTTCATAACATGTTTGATATGTCTCTGATATTGTATTGTATTGTGTGGGGATTGAACACTGTATTTCTGGGACCTTTGTTCTATTATTGTCATATTGATTGTATAGATTATTTTGCATTGCTATTAATTTATTTATCTTGTAAGGGTACTGCAGTGGCTCAAGTCGCTAAGACGCTGACTGGGAAGCGGAAGGTCAGCAGTTCGATTCCCGAGTACTGCAGGATGGAAATGAGCTCCCGTCTTCATCCCAGCTCCTGCCAACCTAGCAGTTCGAAAGCAAGAAATTGCAAGTAGATAAATAGGGACCACTTTGGTGGGAAGGTAACAGCGTTCAGTGCGCTCTGGTGTCTAGTCATGCCTGCCACATGACCACGGAAATGTCTGCAGAAGCAGACAGGGCTGGCTCTTCGGCTTAGAAACAGAGATGAGCACTGCACCCTAGAGTCGGATACGACTGGCTTTCGAGCAAGGGAAACCTTTACCTTTACCTTTAACTATTGTATTGCTATTGCTGCTGCTGCTGCTGCTTGCTCATATTTTGTTTCTTGTTTCATATATATTATTGCTGTGAACCGCCTTGAGTTGCCCACTGGGTAAGAAAGGCGGTATAGAAATAAAACTTAACAACAACAACAACAACAACAACAACAACAACAACAACAACAACAATAATAAACCTTTAATTTATACCCCCCCTCCTGGTGCAAGCACCACTGAGGGCGGCTTACAACATATAATACACAAAGTCCAAGAAATACAAAAAGTACAATAAATACAATTACAGTAAAAATACAATGGCATATCAGGGTACAACAATCAACCTGACAGCAGCCATAAATAACAAAAGTTCTCCATCCCTCATATCCCCACAGTCCCTATGGAGCCAGGGCTCAATGTCCTTATGGAGCCCCAAAAGCTCAACGTCTTTGCAGAGCCCAAGCTCCGGTGCTCCCACTTCCCCGGCTAAGCCAAAGGGGAGGAGCGCGGAGCCTCGGTAGTGAAGGTGGTGGTGGTTCTTCTAGCCGTGGGGTTCACCCACACCTATTCACATTTCTCACAGCTGACAAAGCCGGAGAAGGGGCCGAAGATGGTAGTGGAAGCGGTGGTGGCGGCTCTCGTGGTCCTGCTGCCGCGAGACAACTGCCGTGCATTGCAACTAAATGCCCCAAATCTCTGTACATGATTGGAGTTCAATCCTAAAGAACACCAGGTTGGTTCAGGCTTCCATCCCTCTGATGCTGGTAAAATGAGTACCCAGCTTGTTGGGGACAAAATTCTAATTACCTTGTGAACTGTTCAGGGAGCACTCCAAGTGTATTTGCTATTTCTATTACTATTACAAATAGGATAGGTCATCACGTTAGCATTCAAAATGTATGACTCTGGCAGACCTTTCTGCCCAAGTTACCAGACATGCATGTAAAGCCCAAGTTTACCTAATGATGACTGATCACAAAACAAAGCCAGCTAATTTGCAAGGAGGCATGAAGCCACAGACGTTGTGACAACCAGTCATCTTTCCACACTTAAGGAATTCCTTTTTTAGTGATGAGCTGTCTGCAACATGACCCAGTTCTGCTCTCTCTAGTTAGGGAGAGAAAATACTCCAGTTTAAAACTTTGGAGTATTGTTGCTGATAAAGATAGACAATAGTTCTGTTCAGATGTGTGAGTGAAATCATAGAGAGAGCTGAAAGGTGCGACATGAATAAGGTGTGTGCCTGTAACCTCAACTTCCTTGTTCTCTCCCCGCCTAGAAGCCAATCAATAGCAGAAATCACAGGTTGTGCTTCAGAAGTTTGTATTTGTTATGCAAAGATCCAAATGATATCTTGGTGGTGTGGGTATTTTGTATGTCACACATCTCTATCACCTTTTTAGCCATGAGGCAAAATGCCTGGACAGGGTGGATACTAAGTTTGATTGACTCAAGGTACAAGGATATTGGCAATTTACTCCACAGTTTATATCAGAGTTGACTCAGTTAAAATAGAATTGTTTATCAGCTACTAAACAACATAATGGTAAGCAAAAAAAAAAAAAAAAGAAGAAGGTCTGGTCTTTCCCTATGGACATTATTTTTTTATTTTCATCTGGCAAGGTGTAGTTTATTTTGTTCCAGTTCAGCTGACCCTCATTTTTCTCCTTTTTTTGTCATGTTTGATAGCCAATTTTGCCCCAAATAAGCTGCTGCAGGCATATCCTACAGCAGTGGTGGCGAACTTATGGCATGCTTGCCAGAGGTGGCACTCAGAGCCCTCTCTGTGGGCACCCATGCAGTCACCCCAGCACAGAGTTTGCCCCACTCCTCTGCCCAGAAGCCCAATGGGAGTGCTTCTTCCCTCCCCCAGCATAGAGTTCACCCCGTCCTTCTGCCTAGCAGCCCAATGGGAGCACTTCCTCCATCCCCCTCAGCACAGAGTTCGCCTTGCCCCTCTGCCCAGCAGCTCAATGGGAGCTGTGTTGGCACTTTGCAATAAATAAGTGAGTTTTTGCTTGCAGTTTGGGCACTCGGTCTCTAAAAGGTTTGTCATCACTGTCCTACAGTGATATTGATAGGAGTATCTTCAGTGAGGCACAATATTACAGAGGGATAATTCTCCTCAACTGATCACCTGTGTCTCCTCTCCTCCAAACTATATCTCTATATCCTCTATCTCTATCTCTCTATCTTACACATGCCAAATTTACTGTTGTATTAGATAAATGCTATATCATTTCTGCAGGGCCGTTGACCAACCTGAGTTAGCAGTTTGCCCACCCTCAAACTCCCGGCTGCTTATATATATGACATTGTTGCCCATCCTGGGGGGGAAATTTGATCACTGACATCTAGAATCCTAGCTACGGCCCTGCATATATATATATATATATATATATATATATATATATATATATATATATATATATATATATATATATATATATATATATATATATATATATATATATATATATATATATATATATATATATATATATATATATATATATATATATATATATATATATATATATATATATATATATATATATATATATATATATATATATATATATATATATATATATATATATATATATATATATATATATATATATATATATATATATATATATATATATATATATATTGGGGGGGAGAGATAAAGAAATAAAAAAGAAGACAGAAAGAAAGAGAAAAGCCAAAATCATATCCTGCTTCCACAGACAGACAATTGCACTCAAGCTGCACAACATAAAAGTATGTGAGATTTAACTTCTGTAAATAGCTTCATAAAGCCAATAGTGTGAAATGGGATATTTCAAAATTGCTGGGTTAGAGAGAGAGCCAATAGTAATATCCCAAATAGAAATGTATGGTTTCCCCATGCCCCGTGGGGCATGGAACGGCCCGCCAGAGGCCACCGCGGTGAGAGACGCTCCCAGCCCGTGGGCTCTGCGGCTGCTAAATTAAGGGGGGTGAATAAAATATAGGGTTTGATTCACCCAATTCCTTTGACCTGACCAACGGATCTGCTGAAAGAGCGAATATCTAACCCGGTTACCCATTAGAGTAAATCACTCATCTCCAGGTCTCAGTGTAATCTCTGGTGCAAATAGAAGCCATATTTACCCTAGCCTAAGCCTCAGACAATGGTCCATGTTTGCCCCAGTTAATTGACTTCCCCGAAGAGATTCCCAATTAACTTGAGTGCTCAGGTGATGTCATTCCTGTCAGCTGACAGTCTTGCCAGCGTTGCGCTTTTCCTTCTATATATGTTGCAGCCTTTTCTCAATAAACTACTGGTCTTCGCTCCATCTTGCCTCGTGTCATTCCTTTGGCCAGTCTCCTCCGGGACCTCAAGGGCCGCTTTACGGCCCCAATTCCTACATCTGGTGACCCCGAGACGTGATTCTACTCATGAGTAAGGGACCCCGGAGAGGTCTACTCGTGAGTAGCGATCCACGCGGTCCAGTTCTGCGCTTGAACCGCGTCCCATCATCCTGGAGGACGGCACAGCACTCCGGCCGGCAGCCAGCCGATCGGAGGAGTGGCCTGTGGCGAGGCATTCCAGAGAGACATTCCTACAGCTTGCTCCCAGCTTTCGAGGAGGTTTGCCATAGAGGGAAACGCGTTCCGCTCAGGGCAGGCTGTGAGCCCCTGACATCGCAGAGGCCGATAGAAGGGCCCGTGGCAGAAGGTCCACACTCCGAGGTCTACCCCAGACACTCGTCGCCCGAACCTGTTGCCTGCAAAGACGCGTCGACTCGTCCCGCGGAGGAATCTTCCGGAGACCCAATCGCAGGTAATATGGGGACTTGTTCTCATAGGCCAAGTCCGTCCGCTAGCCAAAGAACCCATGAGGAGGGGTTCATCATCCTGGCCAGTGTATTTAAGTTGCGTTTTCACAGCAGGGAACTAGCGAGACTTTTGGCGTACCTCAGGGAACACTGCCTACTTTACCCAGAAGTAGGTACGTTAACCCTGAAGCTCTGGGATCAGATAGGAGACTGCATTCAGCAACCCCCGAAAGCTCCAGAGGGCATAACCCGCACATGGAGCAAATGTAGGAAACTCTCAGCAGAGGTAGACCCAGTCCGGATAGAGACCCAGAAAACCCCAGCGCAGTCAGAACCATCAGCCCCAAGAAGTCTCTATTCGTCATTTCAGCTTAAGCAGGGCAGTATAGGGAGCATTCCCTCAGTGACAGCTGCAGACGTCACTGAAGGAATTCATGGCATGAGAGGCCTTGGCGCTTCTCTGACAGTGAAAAGTTCCCTGCAAAGAAAGAACTCCATTCAGCGCATGGGTGAGGAAGATTCATTCACGGGGAAATTGCCAGTGGCACAATTAGCTAGCGCCCAACTGCTGTGCTCAGCCCATCTGAAGGCAGACACACGTTCAGGCAGGGATGCTCAGCGCCCACTGCTCACGGAAATCTGCACGGCCCCTGGCCATGCAGGGCTCCAGAGCAGACCCATTTCCACACTCGGGCGCAGAGCAGTGCCAAAACCCCAAGGCGCCTGCTTCCAGTGTGGAAAAATGAGACACCTTAGAAGAGAAAGCCAATCTAGACCAGGCAGATCTTCAAAAGATTGTCTTCATGCCAAATGGCCACCCTGGCACGCGCTTGGCCCAGGCTAGAAAGGAGGCAGCCATCGCCCTGGCTGTGCCAGAAGAACCATCCCAGCAATAGTACCCCGAGTTCCCCCAAGGCACAGGCAGAACCTACTTGTCTCACCTTGGGAGTAGCCCAGAGAAACTTGCCCCTAAGTAAAAGCACCCAGATGGCTGTAAATAGCCAGCTGTGTATTAGCCATCTCCTCATGTGTAGTATTGAACACTGCAGATCAGGGGAGGAATGTGCGAATGCGTAAATAAATGTGTGTATGTGTGGTGCACCACTGAATGTATGACTGCAAGAACTGTGTATGATTGCAAAAGCCTTGTCTCTATGACCACAGTATGACTGGAAAAGTGTTCCTTGTGTGTAACTGCGTGGTAATGTCACTGTGAAATATGTGTTAAAACAGTTTGCACTCTGTTCATGGGCAGGAGCTATTTAAACTTTGAGGAAGCATGATGAGCGAAACCCTTTGCCTTGCCTGCTTAGCAGTTTGGGCAGGAGAGGGGGGGGGGAATCCTAACCTACAATAGGCCTTCTTCCCTTGAGACTTTTTCTTTGTCAAAGGATTAAGCCTCTCTTGGAAACCGGTTTTACCACTCAAGGAAAACAGATTTTTCTTTTCAGAAGCGCGATCTGAAAACAAAAAATCACTTCTATGAGTTTTCCTCACTGTATCATAAGCTATGGGGCCCCTCCCTACGTCTGCGTTCCTCAAACCCCATATCTGTGTTTTAAGGTTTTTTTGAATGTCTCTTAGCGTCTTGGAATCTCACTAGGAGTGAGAGAATTGCCTTGTCTTTATGTGTGTATTGTGTTATCATCTTGTAACTTCGGTTCTCAACCTTTTAAAGTCAGGGGCCAAATTCCGGGGCCTCAGGCAGCTCTGGGGGTCCGGACAGTCATCCTGCCCTTCCTTCGCCACAGAGCCCTTCTTGGCTTGGCGGGGGGAGTGGCAGAGCAACATGGGCCACATCTGGCCCACTCGCCCACATCTGGCCGCAGGTTGAGAACCGTTCTAACTCTCCTTCATTCTCTGGTATTTTGACTGTAATCAGTAACTCACTCATTGTACCCCTTTCACAGGAAAAAGCACGCAAACATTCTTGCGCTCTGTACCTTTTTTACAGGAACAAAACTCCTCTCCAGGCCTTAATTGTAACCAATTCATTTCTTCCTACAGCCTTAACTTGCTTCCTTTCACAGGCTCCAAAGTTAATTACTGATAGGGATTTTCTTGACAGGAGGACCTGGTTGCCATGGTTACCTGACCTTATCTGATTTCGTTATGATAAGAGTTGTTGCATTCTCATTGTGCTAACTTCTGACTTGTCTTTCCTCCTTTTCTCCTTTCGCCAGTGGAACTCCCTGCTGGAAATGCTTAACCTGTGTGTCTTTTCATTTCTTGTGTATTATTTCCTTACAGCTGGCACGTCATAGTTGGTTTGTCTTTAACAAGTCTTAGGTCATTTTAAGTATGGCACCTGGCCCACAGCACCCTCTCTAGCGAGCAGACACATTTCGCAAACTCCAGAGCTCTGAGGAAGGATTAGTCCCTGAGCTCCTGAGAATGTGCAGAGTGCCACTCATTAGTCAGGACAGCCTAGGACCATTTTAAGAGTGCAGTCAGGTCACACCCTCAATCGGATACAGGCATTTTTAGGCCACCCCTTCCCTTTTTGCTGCTAGTCTAAGCACAGGCAAAAAGGCTAAGCCAGCATCTGGCACCCTTCTCACAGTAGCACCAAAATCGCTCCAGTGAAAGTGTGCACGCACACCATGAATGGATGTGCGCAGGGGGGCCTCCATGAGAAATTTACCCACGGGAAGCCTAGCGCTTCATGCGCCAAGGGTTGCCATAAGACCCCAGACTCGTCTCACTTCTAGCAGACAGTCACCTTGTGTGAATTCATGTCACTGGTTCCTCTTCAGGGGGCTAGGACAGCTTTCACTTATGGGGGTCGCACATATTAGGTTCTTACTTGGCAAGAGGACCAAGCTTGGCGCACGCTCCTGACTCCTCCGCAAGCGGGCAGAGCTGGCAGCCGTGCACCTCGCTTTGCGCACCTTTGCCAAAGAACGCTCCAACATAATTGCTGACAGCCAGTTTCCCAGGGATTTGCTTCACAGTCTACTGGGAGCACACATCACTCCCGTGATAGACAAAAATTTGCTAAGTTTGTTCCTCACAACTCCAATTCAGAGTCATGCACTCCAATTCAGAATGCCAAGGCGCTCACCAGACAGTTCAATCTGCCACTTTCTCAAGCCCAAGGCATAGTTCGCTCTTGCCAGCGTCGTGCAGGGGCACCGGGGGGGCCCCCGTGGGGGGTCAACCCACAAGGGACAGAGGCCATTCAGGTGTGGCAAATGGACGTCACACATCCCCACATTTTGGCAGATGGCAGCACATGGACGTTTGCATTAAAACCTTCCCACAGTTTGTTTGGGTAACAGCACAGAAGGGAGTAACGGCTCCCCATGTGGAGCAGCATCTCCTTCCCCACGGCCAAGGGCGAACGTCGGCACACGACGTCCGTTGACGCCCCAGCTTATAGCTCCAGGCAGCTGGCCACCTTCAGGGCCACCTGGGATATTAAGCTCACTTTTGGCGTTCCTCACAATCCGCAGGAGCAAGCGATTGTGGAACGGGTCTATCGGACGCTTAAGTCCTACATTGACAAACAAACAGAAAGGGGGGGAACAACGTCCCATAGTTGCACAGCAATTGCTATCCTATAAGTGCAAAAACTAACTAACTCTTTCAGAATTCTTATCTCCCAAACAAGCCTCTTCCCCATGCAGGTCCCAGAGGCCAGAATCAGACCCGGATGATTGCCAAGAGCAGCACCAGTCACTGTCCTGGGATGTCATCAGCTGTCCGTCTTCCTTTATGACTTACATCTCCAAAGACATTTCTCTATGAACATTTTGCACACTCAGTGCCACTTCTAAGGACTTTTCCAAACTCAAGTTGCACATGAAGCCCCACCAAGAAGGGAAGCCTCAAGAAGCTGCTGAATGTCTTCCATTGCTATTATTATCTGTAGTTGCTATTATTTATATATGCCTTGTACAATGCTCCAGTTGGGATTTGCAAGGGACACTTGAATTTCTGTATATTGTTAATAACGGCCAGCTTCCACCAGAGGAAGCCAGACCGGCCCATGTTTTGCACCGGCCCATTGCTTGGAAAGTTTGAGCACCCGGTAGCCGGAAATCCCCAGTTTATCTTCACACCTCCCCATAGGTGTTAGAAAAGACAATTGCACAATGCCAGAAGCTGCAGAGATAGCTTAGAATCTCCCCAGGTCACAGTAAGAGATCAATGACACATCTCGTTATCTTGCCTTGCTACAGAAAGCAGTCTGAATTCAGACCCACACCTCTGAAAAACCAGGCTGTAGTCAGTATATTCAGCGTGTCAGGCTTAGCCATAGGCAACGCTTGGAGAATTGGCTTGCGGATTAGCAAAAGCCATTGACCATACCTCCTCAGCAATAGCGCTGCTCAGCCAGGAGCAGACAGAGCATCGCCATGCCATACTGGATAATCAAGCAGCTATCGATTATCCCCTGTGGTCACATCATTTGGGCTGCAAGTCTGTCCATGGCATGTGTTGCTTTAACCTCACAGATAATACCCACAAGATACAGAGCCAGCTCACGGACCTCCACACCCCAGTTAGGGACATCAAGGAGGATTATTCATGGGGGTGGCAGGACCCCTTGTGGTCGTGGTTCCCATGGGGATGGATTCAGACGACACTCAAAGTGATTGTGGGGGTGGTAATACCGGGCACAACAGTGTGTTGTTTCATGCAATGTATTCCCTCACTGCTATCGAGATGTCCCCCATGGAAGGAACCCCGAAGCGTCATTCCCGCTCATCAGCTGGTACTCCTCTAACGCAGAGCCGCCGGTCAGGCTCTTAAATAAAACAGAAAGGGGAAATATGGTTTCCCCATGCCCCGTGGGGCATGGAACGGCCCGCCAGAGGCCACCGCGGTGAGAGACGCTCCCAGCCCGTGGGCTCTGCGGCCGCTAAATTAAGGGGGGTGAATAAAATATAGGGTTTGATTCACCCAATTCCTTTGACCTGACCAACGGATCTGCTGAAAGAGCGAATATCTAACCCGGTTACCCATTAGAGTAAATCACTCATCTCCAGGTCTCAGTGTAATCTCTGGTGCAAATAGAAGCCATATTTACCCTAGCCTAAGCCTCAGACAATGGTCCATGTTTGCCCCAGTTAATTGACTTCCCCGAAGAGATTCCCAATTAACTTGAGTGCTCAGGTGATGTCATTCCTGTCAGCTGACAGTTTTGCCAGCGTTGCGCTTTTCCTTCTATATATGTTGCAGCCTTTTCTCAATAAACTACTGGTCTTCGCTCCATCTTGCCTCGTGTCATTCCTTTGGCCAGTCTCCTCCGGGACCTCAAGGGCCGCTTTACGGCCCCAATTCCTACAGAAATGGGGAAAAACCAACAACCCAAAATGTCCTTTAGTATGTGCTGTATCTAAAAACCTCTAAAAAAATCCCTAACTATTGGGAAAATCTTGGTATGTTTTTCATTATGGCTCATTACTGGAAACTTTCATTGGAATCTCAGAGTGAAAGTTAACACAGCTTTATAAGAGTGTGGTAGACTTGTGAGGAATTCAGTTGCTCTATTGAACAGTGTTTAGCCTTAATAGTGCTGTGCAAAATTGTTAACATCAAATTAGATCCTACCTCCTGCACTATAGACTCAGAATCAAACCTGTGTTCTGGTAACCCCAGGATGAATTCCCTGAAGATAGAAATCTGACATATATTGTTATGGATGATGCCATGTGTGAGATGGGATGAGATTATGCGTGCACAATTTTTAGTGTGTTTGGCATCAATTCAGTTTTCTTGCCATATGAGCCCTGTTTAGGTATTCATTTGGACAGAAATGAATGTAAGGAGGAAGGGGGAATTAAATCACACGTGTCCCATGGCCATAACCTCTGTGCTTTGAGGGTTTCATGTGCCCAGAATCTATGCAATAATCCCATATATACAATTTACATTTTTCATTTTCTCAAGTTATGGACTGGAAGCCTATACACCGCTGGTGGTACCTGCGCATACCAGGATCCTTGACTATAGTTGCTCTCAGAGACATCAACGATATTATTGTTAGTGAGAGATGGATAGAAGGAATCCTTCTTTTTTGAACTTCCAGTAAAGACGTTATTTCACTGCCTGCTGCCCTAGGAAATTTCTTACAGAGTGTTGCAACCAAACTTTGAAAAGGACTGGTCTTAGAGAATGCTTTTGAGCTTCTTATAGATTATCTAAATATGTGTCTGCTTGTCTGAATTATGAAAAATAAGCTAATAAACCGGGAATTCTGAGTTTCTTCCATTTGTCTTCACTGCCACAGATACCCGTGGTTATTATTGCATTCTCTAATCTTTGCTCACAAGCTCAAAACCTACTTTTAAGTCAGTTGAAAGTTCTGTACAAAAGGAATTAACAAAGCTTTAGTTTATTATTTCAGATTAATTAGTATTCCTGCCTTTGAAGATAAGGGAAAGGAGGAAGTTAAGGGTTGAACCCACAGAGAATCCTTTCAACCCAGAGTAATTTCTGACACACATTTTATTTTTACCACAGAGATGCCTTCATTCAATATTTCCCCCTTAACCCCATGACTTTAGTTGGCATAAAGAAAGAATCAAAATCCTCTGTAGGAATCAAGAATGTTAAAGTGTGTTTTCTTGTAACAATTCAGAATGGATGACATCTGCAAGCAGTGAGCCCTCAGAATGTGGTCTTTGTAATTGATCAGAAACATTAGAAATAATAAAAAAAAATCAACACTAGAAAAATCAACCCCTGTGATTTCAGCCTGTCAAGGTGGGGTGGAAAACACATCTCACCAAATATACCCTGCAGGATTCCCGAGCAATTTAAAAGGTTTGTTGTTGAAGTTTGCTTTGCAAAGCATAGATTTTACAGATTAGTAAAGATTATGTATAATTATCTTGCCAAATATGTACATTTGTGTTAGCATATCTATATTTAATCATTTACAATAGAAACCCTTGGAAAAATATATAGCTTCTTATTACTGGATACACCATTCCTCCAGCTTACAGGCTTGTAACCATTTCAAGATATTTATAAAATCCAGAATGTTTTACTTTGGACTTACTGCACTTTGGCATTAAACTACATGAACAGAAGAATACATAAGGTTTTTATTTCTTTGCATTGCAAAGTAAGGGGTGTCCGCTGATGGAAGATGCTTCTATGAAGACGTAAGAGGGGGCAACTTCCCCCCCCTCTTTCAGCCTCACCTCCATGCCTTCCAAAACTCTATGGATTTATACAGTGTATTGCAAGTCTATACCTTCATTTTAGAAGGTTTAAGAGCATTGTTAATATCATTTCTTTTCTAGAGTAACAGGTTATGACATTATTTTTTAAATGTAACATGTACTGTTGAGGGTTGGGGGGAAGGTTGGCTATTTTTTGACCATACTTGTATATTAAATTTATGTAAAAATATAAAAATAATGCATTAGTAACATGTTATAAATGTAGCATTCTTTAAACAACAAGCAAACATAACTAAACTGAGACTATCGTACTTCGGATTTATCATGAAAAACAAGTCTTACTGAAAAAACAGTAATAAAGTTTGGCATCAAATGGTTTCTGAGACATAACTGCCCATACAACACCAAAGGGCATGTCTTGCGTGATTGTGAAGTTTCAATGCTGGTGAATATTTACCATCTGCATTTTAGAGGCCAAAATTAGGAGCAATAGGAGAGGATTTTGCCATTCATTTACTTACAAAATTAGATCTGTCACTGAGATTCTGACTTTTTAAAATAATGTGTGTGTGTGTGCACATGCATAGTTGTGTTGCAAGGTGATATATCTTTAAATTTTTGAAAGAAAACCCAAAGTGAAACACAACGAAATCTTTGCATATGTATTATGTTTATTAATTCATTCTTGTTGTTGTTGTTCAGTCGCACAGTCGATTCCGACCCTTTGCGACCCCATGGACCCTTTTCCTCCAGGCACCTCTGTCCTCCACCATTCTCCTCAGCCCACCAAGCTCTGTGCCCATTGTGTCCACAATACCATCTATCCATCTCATCTTTGGATGCCCCCTTCTTCTCTTTCCCTCCACCTTTCCCAGCATCAAGGCCTTCTCAAGTGAGTCCTCCCTTCTCATTTGATGTCCAAAGTACTTTGCAGGCGCACCCCCCAAAGAAAGACTCAGACACCGGTATATGGATAAAGGCATTGGGCCACTTTTATTGAATAATTATAACTTTCAATTGGTACTCATCCAATTATAATTCTTAAGGCAAGCAGGCCGCAGTAACACTGGTAAGGTTCCTCCCAAAATTGCCAATGGCAATTGGCTACAATGTATCCATTTGTATCAATTTGTTTGTTGACACAAACAAATTGTTGACCGTAGTCCATAAACTATCTACTGACCCCACCCTCTGACGTGTATCCGTCAAATCACGGGATGATGCATGCTGACAAGCTCCTGCCATCACCCCTTGCCTGGTTCGTCGTTGACCGGTCAACGTTATTACACCTGTACCTGTCTAAGTGTTGGCCAGTCAATTGCAAACCTGCCGGATACCTATGGGTCATAAATCTTTACCTTACCAGTGCTACCCGCCACACAGGAAGGCTTCAATGAAGACTCACCGCGCCCCCCCCAGACCGTCAGCTCGGTCAACAGGCCTGCTTGCAAATCTTCCAAAAAGAGGTTCATACCTCTAGCCAACAGGTGGACCCCATCCCCTGCATACAGATCATAATTTTGTAAACTAATGGTGGGGTGTCGGATGACCATCCCCAAACCCTTGTCTGCCACGAACCGGGCAACTGCCCTGTTCACCGAGCGACGAGCGCGGTCAAGGACACGGAGGTCAATACCTCCCCTGTAAGCGTGACGTGGTATGATGTCCGACCATAGCAGCCTTGTGGACGGCCACACATAATGCAAATAAGCTAGGTCGCTGCAAATCATGAATTTTAAAGAAAGGCCAGTGACCTGGCCGAGGTCATTGCCCCCGAGATGCAGTACAAGGACATCAGGCGGTTCAGCATCCCTGATGGAAAACAGGAATGGCAACAGTTCCCGCCATCTCATTCCACGCTTACCGTACCAACGTATGCATGCGGCCGCACGCAGTCCAAGCTGGGGTCCCCACTCTGTCGCCGCAGCATACTGCGCTGCCCACTGCACGTAACTGTGGCCCACCAGCCATACTGCCACCGGTGTGCGGGGACACACAGGGTCTGTAAGAGAAAAAAGAGAACAGTGACTTAACTGGTACTCATGCCTGAAGAGGGCGAACATATAATGCAAAACGCGTAGATCCCCATCTTCCCATACGGCGTATATCAGCCTCAGAGTACCCAAATGCAGCTGCAGTTGAAGCAGCACCTATTCTAAACGAATGGGTGCCGTAACGAGCCCTTGGGAGGCCAACACTGGATAGTGCCATACCGGTCACCTTCCAAAATTGAAATTTAGTAAGGGGAGACCCATCCTGGTGGCAGAAAAACGGGCCAGGGTGCGTGCCACGCACTGCCAAGAACTCCTGTAGGGCACCAACCGGACAGATGTCTGCAATGGAACATCGTAGCAGTCTAACTCCACTGCCTACGCCGTGCTGATCAACTTTTGAGGACCGTATCCTCAACTGAGCCCACTCATTAGAAACATAGACATAGTCGAGTTCCAGTGCCCTACGAGTCGCATCCGCCTTAGACAGTAGTACCAACTCACTGATGCGGAGCGCTCCAAAGAAGGCCACCATGGTAGCCGCATGAAAAAGAGCTGCCTCATACCTGTCAAAACATAGGTTATGCCAGCCTCATGCAAGGTGGGTAAGCACCCCTGGGGAAATTGGGTGACGAGTGTCCGGGCGGCGGCCACGTTCCCGTGTCCACCCCTCCAAAACATGCCGTATGCGGAAATCATTCATGCTGTCAGCAAAACCCCTCACCTTGCCAATAAATGCCAGTGCTGACAGCCTGGATGCTATAGTGCGGGGAGCGAGGCCCTGACTGTGTAAATAAACCATGAATTGTAAAACATGTTCAACTGGAATGGGCCACACTTCGGGCAACTGAAGTTGCACACAAAAATTTATAAATTGAACGAAAGCATGATGATACGCCTTACGCGTGCGGGGCGCCAAGGACATGCCGATCGCCCGGTTCACCTCTCCTTGCCAAATGTCCAAATCTCGGCCAGGAGTGGCGAGGGGAATTCCTCTGCGTCTGGAGACAAGGCGCAGAACCGGGGGATCTGCAGGCGGGATAAAGCATCGGCAATATCATTATTAATGCCTGGTACATGTCTGGCCCTAAAAAGCACATTGAGGCGTAGGCTACGTAACACGAATTGGCGAACTAAAGCCATCACCCTGGGTGATTTAGACGTCTGAGCATTGACAATGTGCACTACCGCAGCATTGTCACACCAAAAGTGAACCACAGAGTCGGCCCACTCCTCGCCCCATAGCATCAAAGCTCCCAGGATTGGAAAAAACTCAAGGAATGTAAGATCCATGCCCCACCATGCTGGAGGCCACTGGCCATAAGCCCACCTCCCCTCAAAGAAAATCTCATATCCTAGGGAGCCGGAGGCATCCGACTGTACTTGGAATCTAGGGGAAACCAAAAGGTCGGATCTCCAAAAGGAGACCCCATTAAATTCCCGCAGGAATTTAAGCCAAACCAAATGGTCAGCTCGCATGCCCCTGGTCAGTCGGACCCTATGATGGCGCCTTGTCAGGCCAGACATGGCGTCGCATAGGCGCCGAGCAAATGCCCTGCCATGCGTAACCATCCTGCAGGCAAAGTTAAGATGGCCATGTAGAACCTGAAGCTCACGAAGTGACACTTTACGTTTGGCCAGCAAGGCCAAAACCATCGCGGAGATCCGGGTGACCTTATTGATGGGTAACCAGGATGCCTGTGCGACCGTGTCAATTTCAATACCCAGAAATGTGAGGGTAGTGGATGGGCCCTCGGTCTTTTCGGGCGCTAAAGGGACACCCAGTTCCTGCATTAGCGTCTGAAATGTGGTGCGGAGACGCGTGCACGTGTCCAAGCCCCATTCACCCCCGAACAAAAAGTCATCGAGGTAATGGGCTACAGACCGAGACCCGGACCTGCGAACAAAGGCCCACTGAAGGAAAGTGCTAAAACGTTCAAATGCTGAACAGGATATAGAGCAGCCAAAAGGCATGGCCTTATCTACATAAAACTTCCCTTGGAATCTAAAACCCAATAGCTCAAGGTCCTCCGGGTGCACTGGCAACAATCGGAATGCCGATTTAATGTCGCATTTTGCCAGGAGGGCACCAGGACCACAAGAGCGCACCATTCGCAGGGCTTGGTCAAAGGACGTATACCTGACCGAACAAAGGTCATCAGGGATAGCATCATTGATGGAATAACCCGCCGGGTACGATAAATGGTGGATTAAACGAAATTCCCCCGGGGCCTTTTTGGGTACCAACCCCAGAGGGGAGACCTTCAGGTTGGGAAAGGGTGGTACAGAAAAGGGGCCTGCCACCCTCTTGGCCTCAACCTCCTTAGCAATACTCAGGGCAGCCACCTCTTCTCTACCCTTCAGGGACAGTAAATTGGGTGCATCTTAGAGTCCCCACACTCCTTTGAATGGGATTCGGAAGCCCCACTGAAAACCCTCGAGGAGGTACCTCGCGTCCTCTCTCCTTGGATAAGTTGAGAGCCATCGCTCCAACATATACACATTAACTGGGGAGGGGGCTGGCTAGCTCCATCAGCAGAAGCTCTGCCCGCTCCCTGTCCACCTCTACCTCTGCCCCGTGACCCACTGGCCCGCGGACACGCAGCGGCGGCGTGGGGGCCAGCGCAAGAGGGACACTCATGTTTGTATCGGCACTGCCGCTTATTGCACACACCGTTAGCCGAGAAGCTCCAACACAGCAAGCGGGCTGGAACCCCCTGCCCCGCCGGCTGGCGGGAAGCCTGCGTTGGAGCAGCTCGCTGAACGGCATGGCCACAATGGTACATATCCCCAGGCGCCGGACGCGTGGGGGTCATGTACAATAGCCACAATTTCTGACAGGGCTCATCCCATCTCATCTCCGGGTGCAAGGGCACCCTCATTCTAAATTCCTCATCGTAAGCCAACCACGATGGGCCAGGAAAATCCACCATTGCCCTGTAAATATTGTCCAGATATTGGAACATAGGAATGGCCAGGTCAGGCCGGGCCCTGAGGTACACCGCCATATAAATAAGATATGTGGGCAACCAGTTGGCCCAGGTGCGTGGTGGCTTACGACGGCGGGACAGCTCTTTGTCTCTGTCATCCTGTCCCTCTCTCTCCTCCTTAGTGGGCTCACGGTTCAATAGGGAGAATATATCCACGTACTCCCCCCGCCAAATCTTTTCCCTCGTGACCTGGGACAAATGATCACCAAGGGGCAACGAATAACCAGCCATTGGCAAGGCCGTCACCAGCACATTAGGTACCCGGGGCATACGCAGCGGAACCTGGACAGTCCCTGCGATGCCCGGCACTGCCCCGGGGGTGGAAACCCCCACCCCCAACGCTGTACCATTATGGAACCAAGGGGCACTGGGATAGGCTGGCAACTGATGCCCACTCGCCTCGACCCGACAAGGCCATGGCCACTGAACCCCACCATTGGAAGTGGACTGTGATGTGGGTGCATTAACTTGAACCTGATACTCACTAGGTGCACCCCCGTGAGCCGCCCCCACTGGGGGTTCCGGCCCACGGCGGGCGTCGGAGCTCACAACAGGAATCGAGCTCTGGGGCCACACCTGACCACCCTCCTGCTGTAGCTCTGGACGAACAGGGAGCTGCGAGACACCGGCAGGGGCAGGCCGGAGCGTCTCAAGCAGCTCAACCCGGCTGGCCGCTTGTTGCAGTGTGGCGGCCATCGAGCTGGCCGGTGAACCCGAAGGGCCCCCAGCAGAGAGTGAAGGGCCACCTGACATGGGGTTGTGTGCAATCCCCAAGGATGCCTCAAGCACAGCTAAACGCGTTAGCAATGCATCAACTGCCACAGATCCCCCAGTATAAAGTGGGCCGGGTGGGCCGGACATCCCACCAGGCATTTGACCAGGAACCCCAAAATGAGAGCCTGGGCCCGAATAGGGCCATGCCCAAAACTCCAGCCCATGAGGGGCCGGAGGGGGAATGTGCTGTGCACCAGCACTGCCCCCCCCACTGACCGGACCCATGGCCGGCAACTGCGGGCCGAGGGCCGAAGCCCCAGAAGGGCCGGTTGAAGGCTGGCTAGCCGAGGGCCAAGCAGCCTGCATCGCCCCACCGGTATCGGTGGAGGTAGTGCCCTGCCGCGTGGGCGCAGCCCTGGTCCTCCGACCTGAGGGCTGTCCCTCGCGTTGCGCAGGGCCAGCAAAAGTCCTCCCCGTTGGCCGCGGTTTCGTCGCCGGGGCCTTCCATTTGGGAGGCATATTGATAGCAATAGCAGGATCCCTGTCCAGGGGATGCCAAAAAACACAGAGCAAGCAAGCCAAAGGCTCTGTGCAACTCCTTCCTTCCCAGCCGGGAAAGCCAAGGGCTAAAGAGCCGAAGAATCGAAGGAACAGCGACAGAGAAAACTTCTCCTCTCCGTCGCTATTATAAAATGGCAGCTCGGCTGCCTCGTGGCCACCCCTTTTATAGAGGGGTGGCCACGCCCCCTAACTCACCCAGATGTCTGAGTCCAGGTGGGGGGGCCCGCAAAGAGCGCGGCGGCCATTTGGGCGCCGTGCTTTCATTAGCTTCATCTTCACTATTTGTCCCTCCAATGAACAGTCAGGACTGATTTCTTCCAGTATTGACCTATGTTCTCTTTGCTGTCCAAGGGACTCTCAGGACTCTCCTCCAACACCACATCTCAAAGGCATCTATTCTTCTGCGCTCAGCCTTCCTAATGGTCCAGCTCTCACACCCATACATTACCACTGGGAATACCATTGCTTTGACTATGCGATTTTTTGTTTTCAAGGTGATGTCTCTGCTTTTCACTATATTCCCCAGGTTTCTCATAGCTTGTCTCCCCATAATCAATCGTCTTTTTATTTCATGGCTACATTCGCCATCTGCAGTGATCTTAGATCCCAGGAAAGTAAAATCTGTCACTGCTTCTACTTCTTCCCCATCTATTTTCCATGGTCTGATCAGACCTGTTGCCATTATCTTGGTTTTCTTGATATTAAGTCTCAAGCCAGCTTTTGCACTCTCCTCCTTCAATCCAATCAAGAGGTTCTTTAAGTCTTCCTCACTTTCTGCCATTAGGGTGGTATCATCTGCATATCTCAAATTGTTGATGTTTCTCCCAGCAATTTTGATCCCATATTGTGATTCCTCCATCCCTGCATTGGCAATTTTGTGCTCTGTGTATAGATTGAATAAGCAGGGTGATAAAATGCAGCCTTGTCTTCCTTCTTTTCCTATTCCAAACCACTCTGTCATTCCGTGTTCTGTCCTAACTGTTGCTTCTTGGTTCGTGTACAGATTTCTCATGAGGCATATGAGGTGTTCTGGTATTCCCATCTCTTTAATTACTTGCCACATTTTGTTGTGGTCCACACAGTCAAAAGCCTTGGTGTAGTCGATAAAACAAAAGTAGACTTGTTTCTGGTATTCTTTTGTTTTCTCCATGATCCAACGTATGTTGGCAATGTGGTCTCTAGTCCCCCTGCCTCTTCTGAAACCAGCCTGCACCTCTGGTAGTTCTCTCTCCATGTGCTGCTGAAGTCTATCCTGTATTATCTTGAGCATCACCTTGCTGGCATGTGGGATGAGCGCAATTGTTCGATAATTTGAGCATTCTTTGGCATTGCCTTTTTTTGGGATTGGAACGTACACTGATCTTTTCCAATCCTGTGGCCACTGTTTTGTTTTCCAAATTTGCTGGCATATTGAATGCAGTAGTTTGATTCCATCATCTTTTAGGGCTTTGAAAAATTCCACTGGGATACCATCATTTCCACTAGCTTTGTTGTTTGCAGTGCTTTTTAGGGCCTTTCTGACTTCACTCTCCAGAATGTCTGGTTCAAGTTCAAATTTCTCATTATTGTTATTAATAGGAGTGTTGAGGTCCTTTTTGTAGAGTTCCTCTGTGTACTCTTGCCATCTTTTTTTTTTTATCTCTTCTGCTTCAGCTAACTCCTTTCCATCTTTGTCCCTTATCATGGTCATTTTTGCTTTCAATGTTCCCTTGATTTCCCCAATTTTTTTGAAAAGATCTCTAGTCCTGCCTCTTTTGTTGTTTTCCTCCATTTCTTTGCACTGTTCGTTCAGGTGGTTTTCCTTATCTCTCCTTGCTTTCCTTTGAAATTCTGTATTCAGGTGGTTGTATTTTTTCCTTTCTCCTTGGACTTTTGCATTCCTTCTTTCCTCTGCTATTTTAAGGTCCTCATCAGACAACCACTTTGCTTTCTTGCCTTTCTTTTCTTTTGGTATGGTTTCTCTTGCTGCCTCCTGCATGATGTCCCTCGTCTCTGTCCATAATTCTTCTGGTACTCTGTCTATCAGGTACAGGACATTAAATCTGTTCATGACCTCCACCGTGTATTCTTTAGGGATGTTGTGTAGGTCATATCTGTCTGGTCTAATTGTTTTCCCCATTTTCTTTAGTCTAAGCCTCAATTTTGCGATCAGTAGGTTGTGATCTGAGCCACAGTCTGCTCCAGTTCTTGTTTTTGCTGACTGAATGGAGGTTCTCCATCTTTGACTGCAGAGTATGTAATCAATCTGATTTCGATGCTGGCCATCTGGTGATGTCCATGTGTAAAGCCGCCTCTTGTGTTGCTGGAAGAGGGTGTTTGTAATGACTAGTTCATTCTCTTGGCAGAACTCTATCAATCTTTGCCCTGCTTCATTCTGTGTTGCAAGACCAAATTTGCCTGTTATTCCATTTACTTTTTGATTTCCTACTTTAGCATTCCAATCTCCTAAGATAATGTGGACATCATTTCTTGGTGTCTGTTCTATGAGGTGTTGTAGGTCCTCATAGAACTGGTCAACTGTGGCTTCATCTGCACTAGTGGTTGGTGCATAGACTTGGATTACAGTGATATTGATGGGTTTGCCTTGGATTCTGACTGACATCATTCTATCATTTTTGATATTGTATCCCATTACTGCTTTTCTCACTCTTTTGTTGACAATTATGGCTACTCCGTTTTTTCTGAGGTTTTCTTGCCCACAGTAGTAGATATGATGGTTTCCAGAGCTGAATTCACCCATCCCAGTCCATTTTAACTCACTTATGCCCAATATGTCAATGCTTATTCTTTCCATCTCATTTTTAACCACTTCCAGTTTTCTTTGATTCATAGACCTCACATTCCATGTCCCTATGCAGTATTGTTCCCTGCAACACTGTATTTCTCCTCCGCCTTTCATATCCCTCCCCCTTTTCAGATCTGCTGTGCTGAGCATCCCCTTGTTTTGCCTTTTGATTTGGTCCATAGGGTTAATTCATTCTATTGAGGTTAAATTCATCTCTGGCTTATGTTTTCATTGGAATTGCACTTGTGCCATGAATGAATTGATTCCATTTTAATGGTTTCTTTGGCTCAGAATGTATAGGCCAGGGGTTTCCAACCTTTTCAAGCCGGGGGCTGGGTCATGCTCTCTCATTCAGCTTCGAGGGTAGGATGGCCATTTTGCCCTGCCTGCAAGATGGGGGTGGCCACTATGCCCCAACAGCTTCAGAGGGGTAGGCATTTTGTTTCTCAAATGCCCTTGGAGGGTGGGGGCAACATAAAATGGTGCCATGGGTCAGATGCGTCCCACGGGTCATAGGTTGGGAACCCCTGGTATAGGCAATACAGACAGGAAGTACACCTTAAAATAAACTTATTCTGCAAATCTACAGTCTTCAAGTTAGTTGCTGAAGCAAATCTATAGTTGTCATATATCTTTTTCCTCCTTGTTGGGGGAAAAGTATTTTGAGTTTTATTTGGAAGGATTTAGTGTCTCAATGTCTTTGAAATGGAAATGCCGATTTAAATATAGTCATCTTTCAGTTACAATTTTTCTGCATTGTCAGATAATAGGCACATTTAGTTTTTGACTCTGTCTGGTGTCCTCTTGTGGAAGACAATCCCAGGAGAATGCTGTGTTATTCTGGCTTCTGACAGAAGATGAAACAATGTAATTTCTCATCAGAGAAAAATACAAAACTCATTAGAATGAAATGCTGCAGCAGGACTTCTGAAGTTAGTCTCAGGAGGTCTAATTTCAGAAATCTTTTGATAACTAAATAGTTACTCAATTTCTGTGGGAATATCCTGTTTAGGAATAACTTGTTTATTGTAGGTCCACACTGCTAGAGGAAAAAAGTGGAGGAGCTGATATATCTGCTTTCATAGTACAGTGGAACCTCATACAACAATTGGCCCGGAAAACAATGAAATTGCATAACAATTAGTTTTTGGTGGGAAATGGTGTCCCGTATAACAATTTTCCCTATGGAAAAAAATCATTTCCCATAGGGAAAATCACTATACGATGCATGTATCGTATACCAATTGTTTCGTACAACAACGAACCCCGTGGAACTGATTAAAATTGTTGTATGAGGTACCACTGTATTTGGCTTTTGCTCATTCCAAATGAACTAAATATCAGTTGTATTTCAACCATTTCTTTTACAATATCCCTTTTGTATATCACAGATGTAAAATTTTCAACTTTACCTATTTTTCGGAATCTGGACCATTCAATTCTTCTTCTGTGTCTAGACCAGACGTGAAACTGCCAAAATGAAGGCACTTTTTGGTGAGTTTATTCTGCAGCTCCTCACCTGACCTACAGGTAGTATGAGAAAGATTAGTCAGCAACACAGTTTGCCATTACCAGGGCATGCCTGATTGTGGTTCAACAATATCACAGTCTTCAAGGAGGCTCTTTCTGTGTACTCTAATGGTGTATTGGTGTGCCTTAATGATGAAACATCAAGGGATTTATTTGGATTCATGCTCTAACTAATGTAAAGCACTAACTAACTAATGTAAAGCACTGCTATTGACAGTGCTTTGCTGACTGTTGCTTCCTAGAGTTCAAGAAGGGTTAAGCGCTAATGCTTGGGAAGTCCATCATGCTAAACTCCACCCCAGTACAAACTGATACAAAAAATAGACCTCTGTTTCAGGAGGAAATAAAAGATGTGAAAATGTGCCAAAAAAGAGTAGAAAATGAGATAAGTGGACTGTTGGTTGAATGTTGGATAAATATCTGATAAAATACAAGCTTAGTGTACCTCGAGGCAGGAAAAATGCAGGATCTAGCTGTGTTTAAATGCTGGACAGTAAAAAAAAAAGCTGACCAGAAACAATTGATTCCTTTGCAATATGGTACTGGAGGATAGCTTTGTGAATACTCTGAACTACCAGAAAGTCAAATGAGTGGCCATAGAGAATATCAAGTCTGAACTGTCTGTTGAAATAAAAATGATGAAACTGAGGCTAACATAATTTGGGTACATCATGGGAAATAAAAAGACTATAATGTGGGAAAAGTTGAAATCAAGAGGGAAAGAGGAAGACCAAATATGGGATGGATGGATTCCTTAAAGTAAGAATACCTCTTTGAAGTTGCAGCCTTGAGTTTACAAGAGCTGAGCAGGGTTGTTGAAGAGAGGAGATTTCTCATTCATATGATTGTCATAAGTCAGAGGTGATTTGATGGCATACAACAACAACAACAACAACAATTGTGGATTCCGCGTACACAATTGGCACAGCTGTCCCTGACAGAACCACAGTTATGGGAGAACACTCCTTCGAGCTGTTGGTTTCGAGGGGACAGAAATTGGGGAGCGGAATATTAGATATAGTTTGATTCACCATTTATTTATTTATTATTTATTTATTTTTCACGCTTATATACCGCCCACTCAAGTACAACCCAACTCAGGGCGGTTTACATAGCGGACAGTAAATACATAAAAGACGCATGATAAAAAAGTTAAAAGTTTAAAAAAAACACAAAAAACCCCACCCCTAAAAGGTGCGCAAGAACCGAAGGGACCTTGGGGGAAGGCACACTTCTCTATACCAACCACCCAACAGTACCCCCATCCCCACCCGCACCCCAAACTTGGCCCGCTAGCCAGGTCTTTAGTTCCTTCCTAAAGGGCAACAACTCCGTCTGGAGATGCAGTTCCACAGGCAGGAGGTTCCAAAGGGCTGGTGCGGACACGGACATTTGCTGACCTGACAGGCAGCTAGGACAATAGAAGGCCAAAGATCGCCAGATGGTTAACTCGATAGGCATGTAATGAATAATCTCGCATCTGCAGAAGCTCTAAGCCTTAGAGTCAACTTCAGTTAATTAGCTAGATAAGAAACTTCCCCTGGTTAAGTCATCCCTAATTAGTAACTTGTGTAATCATGATGTGCAGACTCAGGGCTTTCCTGCCAACGGCTATGCGCAACCTATGCTCGCAGCCAAGCCAGGCAGGGTATAAAGTTTTCTGCTTTCTGATCAATAAACACTGGTCTTCGCCCCATCTTGCCTCACGTGTCTTGCTTGACTAGTCTCCTCTGGGACCCTCCGGCCCACATCGGGCCCCGATCCGACAAACAATAACAACAACAATCAAGCCCTTACAATACATTACTGGAACAGAATGATGCTGAAGTGGTCCGATATTGGGCAGATGTCATCTGGCCCTTTTTAATTCTATTTTGTTATTGGATGTGCTAATTTTAGCTTTGTATGTTATTATATGCTGGTGGTGCATTTGACACGAATAAAGAAAATAACTAGAACTAGGAGGCCTTTTGTGTTCAGGGAATGAAGAAGCAGACGAGTGAAGTAGTGAAATTTAGCTCTTTATTAGTGGGGTTTGAACACAGTTTGGATGGGGCAAAACTTGGACTTATATACACTATAAACAGTAACAGTAACAATAATACAACAAGCCCATTGGCTAACAGAGTGTGCACATTTTTCGATCCACTTATTTGCATAAGAATAGATACATGAGAAAAGATACATTCTGCGCCTATAAACAGTAGCAGTAACAATAATACAACAAACCCATTGGCTAACAGAGTGTGCACATTTTCGATCCACTCATTTGCATAAGAATAGATACATGAGAAAAGATACATTCTGCTCCAGTCAGAAAACACAGTTAACATACATAACATTATTCCCCCCTAGGTAAAAACAAAATCCTTTAACCAGGATGGCGGGCTAGTTTCCCTTCTGGTTCGGACGCTTGGCTGAGCCGGCTCAGGGGCTCGTAGGGGGAGGATTGTAAACCCAAATTAAAGCCCTGTTTGTCAGATGGAGGAGCAGGGGATCTCTCAAAACCAAAACCTAATCCTGTGGATGAATAAGACAACTCAGGGTCCCTCCTGTGTGTACTAAGAGTGGAGGGCAACTCCAAACAAAATTGGTCATCATCAATAAAGGAATCCAGAGTGCTAGACTGGGACAGTGTAGGGGTACACATGGCCGGAGTAGGGGAGTATTCCACAAATTCCCCTTGAAATCGGTTCCTAGAAGACACTTCTGGATCAATGTTGGCTGGCTGCTGACTATTACCTCTGCCCCCTGGGTTTAAATGGGTGGGGGCCAACCCTAGCGTTGAGTGTCTGTATTCGTCTTGTGGGTCCAGTACTCTGGGTCTCAATTGATCTGTGTGCCTCCTCCAGATAAGACCAGTGGCTGTTTCGATTCCGTAAGAAACAGGACCAGTTTGATCAATCACAAACCCAGGCACCCACGTAGCGCCACCAGCTGCATAATTGCAGCAATGTACAGGATCTCCAGACAGGAAACACTTCTGGTGTTGGATTGCTATATTTGTGCCTTTGTCCAGTTGAGGCCACCAAAAGGAGCTACGGGCAAGGGCTTTGGAACGGACAATTCCTGGGTGACATGTGTAAAGTAGATGTAAAACCTTTTCCTGAGAGTGACAGGAATGACCACCCGCTGGCCCCAGAGAAGGCAACCTCATTCCACTGACAGTTCCAAATGCTTGTGGTGGAATGTTCTGAATTCCTCGGCTAGAGGAGAGACAGGCCAGCCTTTTTGTCCCCAAGACATTAGTTTAGTCAATGTTACATCCTTGACCGTAGCCTTGGCTATACCTGAGGGGATGACTGGGGGTGAGTCAAAAGCCTCAATCATAAGGACCTGGTGGTCGCTTTTGATCTCGCAATCGGCTTCTCCAACCTCTGGCAGTGGAGAACGTGACAGGGCATCAGCGTGGCTGATGTTCTTGTCGGGCTTGTGCACCAAAGTAAAATGTATGCATTTAGGAAAATTGCCCAATGCAACATCCTTGGGGACAGAATTTGAGGCATGGGCTCAAAGATCACGAAGATTCCAAGGAGGGGCTTGTGGTCAGTTACAATGGTAAAAGGCCTTCTGTAAAGGTAATCGTGGAATTTCTTAGTGCCAGCCACGATTGCCAACGCCTCCCTGTCTGTCTGAGCATAATTTTTCTCAGGCTTTGAGAGTGAACGGGAATAGAATGCTACGGGGGCTTCCCTCCTGTCATTTAGTTCATGGCATAACACAGCTCCCACCCCCACAGGGGATGCATCACACACAAGTACAACTTCCTTGTTAGGATCAAAATGAGTTAATACAGCATCCAAAGATAGCAGCCTTTTAAGTTCTAGGAACGCTTTCTCCTGGCAATGGCCTCAGTGCCAAACAGTATCTTTCTTAAGAAGTCGATGTAATGGTTCAGCAACTGAGGTTTTGCGATGGAGAAAAGTGTGATAGAAGTTTAACAATCTTAGAAATGATTGCAATTTGGCTTTACATTTTGGCCTGGGTGCATTTCGCACAGCTGCCACCATGGTGTCAGAGGGCATGATACCTTGGGGTGTAATTCGGTACCCCAGGAATTCCACTTCCTGTGCCAAAACCACACATTTGTCTCTTCTGAGATGTAGACTGGCCCTCTCAAAATGTGAGAGGACTCGATTGAGCCTGGCCACTAGTTCGACGGTGTCCTTAGCGGTGATCAGGACATCATCAAAATATGGCAGGACACTAGGCAAACCTTTTAAAGTACGTTCTACAAGAGATTGAAATATTCCAGGGGCCGCATTCACCCCGAATTGTAGTCTAGTTACTTTAAATGCCCCCCTATGCATTACTATGGTCTGGGCTATGGCATCAGCAGGAGACACAGTCAATTGTTGGTAAACCAGGGGAAGGTCAAGTTTTGCGAAGCAATTTCCTCCATGCAAGGAGGCAAGAAGGTGGCTTACCACGGGCACAGGATATGTGTTCGGGTAAATAGCTTTATTGATGGTACACTTATAGTAAGCGCATATCCCGTTACTTTTCAAAGCAGTCACTATTGGTGTCTCCCACTCTGCAGAGTCCCTAAACCCTTTTTGAACACCTCAGGATGTGCAGCACAAACGTCTCGGATTGAGTCCGCATCTATTGCGTGAATGCCAGAAAGCCGGGTTCCCAGGAGCCTAAACCATTGGGTCCCAATAAGACAGTTAGTGCCCTGCTTAACTACAACCAATGGCAAGGAGGTGCGAATGTTTTTGAATTTGACCAAGAAATTTCCCAACCCCAGGACCGGAATCTGGCAACCTTGCACATTCTGGAGGGAAGTTTTAAAAGATCTGAGCTTGGGCCGAGAGGCAGGGGGAATTCTCAAAAACTCCCGGTGTGGGATTATGGAAAAGGTAGTACCTGAATCCATGTCCATCTTGAAGGGGACGTTGTGCAGACTCAGGTCTGTGAAGAAACGCTCGCTGATGATGCCCATTTGGCATGGCTCAGGCTCTGGTGACACTTTGGCGATGGACGTTTTGTGGTGATGACTCTTCTTGGACTCAGGTGCTGGAGTTCTTTGCTCTTGTTGTCAGCATACTTTAGCAATGTGCCCTCGTCGCCCGCAGTTGTGGCATTCTGCGGTGTGGAAGGGGCACTTCCTGAGGTCATGCCGGGCTCCGCAGCCATCATACTTGCAAAGGAATTTCTTCTCCCGATCGTCACAGTGCTCTCAGTGCTTTCGTCGGACCATTTGGACTTCTCCCTCTGCGTCGATGGACTCCGATGAAGAGGTGGAACCAGGCGATGCTGAGGAGGATGAAGAGAAATTTTGCTGAGCTTGCACAGCTGAGTCGGTGGCACTGGTGGTGGAGTGGCGATGCCAAAAAAGCTTGATGCCGGACCGTGCGGCCTCAGACGCTACCGCCTCTTCTTGAAAGTTAGTGTCTTCCTGATCATGAGGCGACATTGAGCATCTTTGTCCCTCATGCCAGCCAGCAGATGGTCTTGGAGTGCTTCTTCAATGTTGTCCCAATTGCACGGGGTGGCAGAATTGTGCAGAGCGGCAGCGTAGTCTGCAACAGACTCCCCAGGTCGCTGCTCCCTTCTGTGGAAGGCCACCCTGGCCAGGGAGATCGAGACCTCTGGCTGCAGGTGTTTCCTCAGTGCGGACATGATTTCTGCAAGCAGCACCACATCCACGTCCCTTGAGAGAACGAGGTGGGTTGCCAGCTCAAGCGTCTCAGAACTGCACTGAGCAAGGAAATAGGAGCGCTTCTGGTTTCCATCGGTCATCTTCTGCAAGGCCATTGTGTAGCGGAACTGGCGTTTGTATGTTGCCCATTCCTCTGGACGCACTGGGTCAAATGGGCCGATGTTGTTGCCGTGTGGGGATGCCATCCCATCCTCGTCGCCAGTTTCGTGTTCAGGGAATGAAGAAGCAGACGCGTGAAGTAGTGAAATTCAGCTCTTTATTAGTGGGGTTTGAACACAGTTTAGACTTATATACACTCGGACTTATATACACTATAAACAATAACAGTAACAATAATACAACAAGCCCATTGGCTAACAGAGTGTGCACATTTTCGATCCACTTATTTGCATAAGAATAGATACATGAGAAAAGATACATTCTGCTCCTGTCAGAAAACACAGTTAACATACATAACAAGGCCTGAGATTATTCTTGAGTCCAATGATCTTGGAAGTAACTATTTATCTACAATGGAACAACAGCTTCCTTTCTATGTGAGACCTTCCCAAATGCAATGACAATTTTTTTTTTTTTTTGCTGCATAGATAATTCTAACAACATATAGATTATTCCTTTCCACACAACTGAGAGTGGCCTCTAAAAGCTTCTGAGGCAGATGTAGATATTCTCCATAGAACTAGGAGAATGCCTATGGTAAAAAATTATAGATATACCACTGTTTACTGAGAACTGCAATGTAGAAGTTGTCTCCTAAGTGGAAATAGTAACTTGCAGCTGACTCAGTCCACCACAGAATATAGTTGAATTTTTTGGAATAGTAGCCGTTTTAATCTGTGTTTCAAGCATATCAGAGAATAAACAAAACAAAAATGCTGTAGCACTTTAAAGCCTAACTGTTATATTTCAATGTGAGCTTTCATGGATCAAGCCAAGTGTATTTGATCTACGAAAGCTCACATTGAAATATAACAGTTAGTCTTTAAAGCAGGGGTTCTCAACCTGCGGCCCGGGGGCCGGATTCAGCCCATGACACCATGTTATGTGGCCCCTCACCGCCTCCAGCACACCCAGAAGTGGCATGTGTGGCAGGCAGGGTAAAATGGCCGTCCGCCCCCTGAAGCTGTCTGAGAGTGTGTGACCTGGCCCTCGGCTTGAAAAGTTTGAAAACCCCTGCTTTAAATTGCTATGTTTTTGTTTTGTTTATTCTCAGATATGCACAGAATATAGCATACACTATACTACTATATGACAGGCGGGATTCTTTGGTAGCTGTGTATCCATCATTGGATGGCAAACAGAGACAATGACCCCAGACCCCATTTCATACCTTAAAGTATGACATTTATTGCCAGTGACTAGACATGATGGTGGCTGAGACACCTTTCTAACTTTTATTCTATGGTATTACATGATTTGTACTATATTTTCCCCCAAAAGACAGAAGAAATCTTATTTCCTTAAATTTAACCTTGGAGATTGGTGGTATATAAATATTAATAAAAATGAAATACATAAAACATAATACGAGTGAAAATATAATTTTAATTTGCCTTGATTTCCAAGCATCTTGCCATTCACTAAGATAAGATAAATCTTTATTGTCATTGTCCCCTTGCGGGAACAACGAAATTTCTCGGTTGCTATATATCAACTCGAATGAGGCATACCTCATAATTTATAACAGCTACAGAAACACCAATTAAGACAGTACCATACAGTACAATTTAAAAATTTAAAAATTTAAAATAAGATAAAATGACTTCAGAGTCCAGAGTTTCCATTTAAGGCCAAAATTGCTCTGGAGAAGAAACTGTTCTTGAGATGGCTTGTTTTTACCTTCATTGTTCTATATCTCTGTCCTGATGGCAGAAGCTCAAAGAAGCAGTGGCCAGGATGCGATGGGTCTCCTACTATATCTAATGCTTTTCTGTGGCACCTGATGGTGTAAATTTGTTCTAAAGTGGAGAGTGGACAGCCGATAATACTCTCCGCTAAATACTTCAAATATAAATACTGAATTTGAGTTATTAACAATTTCAAAGAATATCTCTTTGAAGGTGAAATGTTGTGCAGAGCTTGGTACTTGGTAATATCATCGAAATTCAATAACTTTGTCAGATTACAGCCTTTGCAGATGACCTCTTGGTAACATTAACAAATCCAGAAGAGAGCATTCAGCCATTACTAGAGGTACTAGAGAAATATGACGAAATATCAGGGGTTAAAATAAATAAACAAAAGACAAAGGTCATATTTAAAATATGAATAAACATGAGAAAGGATTTTTTAAAATAAAAAAACCTCTGAGGGCTTGAAGAAGGTAAGAAAGTAAGATACTTAGGGGTCATAGTGGCAAAAACAAATGTGCATCAGCCACGGCATGTTACGAAAATCTTACATGAACATCAACAGGGTTGGGCCTCATAGATTAGCAACATATTTAACTATATATAGGTTAGTATGCAGCTCTTTACATGCAACAATGAGTCATTTAAATGGTTTCTGATTCCATCACTCCTTGTAATGTCAATGTGATGAACCTTGAGCTGCTGGCATTATGTAATGTTGAATGAATTTGATTCATTAGATAACAGACACTGTGATTAACAGCCCTATGTTTATTTTTATCATGCTAATGCTAGACAACATTAGGAACATATTTTCCATACAGGTGCTAGCAAGCGTTTTCCTGCAGAATATTCCACTTTACACCCCTTAGTTTAACATGTTTTTGCACTTTTGCGGAGCTGCGAATAGAGGATCTGTTTTCAATTGGCAGTTCTGATAGGCACAACAAACAGTGTGCTAGCTTTTCCTATAACAGATGTGTTGTGGGTATGAGTTTAATAGTTCATACATTGAATACCTTAGTCTGTTTTGCACTGAGCCAGACCATTGGCTCACCTAGCACACAATTGTCTATTTTGACTTGTAGTCAAAGATCTCCAAGATCTATCCAAGTGGTTCCCAACAGGGGCCCAATGCCCCACGGGGGACTTCAATTCCCAGAAGCATAAGTCAGTACATTGGCTGATCAGTGCTTTGGGGAATTGACTTAGGCTTCTGGGAATTGAAGTCCAAAGACCAAAGGTTGGGAAACACTGATCTATTCCAATCTCTGTCATGAAATTATTTTAACTGGAAATGCCAAGGAGTGAAGCTGAAACTTAAAACAGCTGGGATGCAAATCATGGTAAATCCTATGCTGTTTTGAAACCAAGTGACATCAAGCTGGACAGAGCAAGGCCATTAGTTATCTATTTCAGCAGCCCCTAGCAGTGATCAACTATGTATTTTGGGAACATTAATTACCAGTTAATACAGCAAGGAGAGACTGCTTGAGATTACAAAATGAAGCCAGGTTATGCAGGGAAGCAGCATAGGTAACTTCTCCTTGATTAGGCAGTATCCTTGTAATAAATCATGTCTACAACATGTGCATAACATGTGTCTGGCTCCATTTCTTTTGCTGGACTGCAAAGAGAAAGCACAAACTTACAAATTTAGAAGTTCCTCATTGATTACAGTGGTACCTCATACAATGATTTTAATCAGTTCCATGGGGCTTGTTGTACGAAAAAATTGCTATATGATACATTCATCATATAGCGATTTCCCCTATGGGATGCATCATACAACAAATTTTTTTGCTAAGTGATTTTTCCCATTGAAAAATTGTTGTATGATTTTTTCCATAGAGAAATTTTTTATGTGGGACGCCATCCCCCCCCCCCCCCCCCAACCTAATTGTTATGCGATTTCGTTGCTATACAGGGCGATTGTTGTATGAGGTTCAACTTTATATGCTTTTTAAAAAAGGCTTCCCCCTCCCTCTTTTATAATTAGAATATAACTTACTGACCGCAGAAGAGAAATATTATCACCCATGCTGGGTCACATAGGCAGCTAAGCACAGAGAAGCTGAAGATGCCACTCCTGGGAGGAACAGGACTGAAGATGGGATGGAGCTGAGATATATATAGTAGCTCTCTCAGGTAGGGTTGCCATACGTCCTGGAAAACCGGGATTGTCCCAGATTCAAGGTCAGAAAAATTGTCCCAGCCAGTTCAATAAAAATCATGTTAAAGTCCCAGGTTTTTAAAATTTACTGATTGTGTATTATAACACACCATTAAAATAAATTCAAACTCTCGCCATCAAATGAGTGATTTCCTGCCACATTGGAGTTGGAGTATACCTGGAGACAAATCTTAATGTCCTCGCCTCACATCACTGCTCAATTAGTGTGACCAGTGTGTTTCCTTGAACTGAGGACATTAAGAGTTGACCGCGACGTGACTTCTCAGAATTACAACAGATCATCTTATAGTAAAAATTAACTGTTGTAAATAAATTCATTTATGTATTGATATATTTAATGTGATAGTGTTTTATAGCTGTCATTATATTATGTTTGTTTAAAAAAAGGCTATTTTGTAGATAACCCACACATTTTTGTCAAGTATACTTCTGTCCCGGTTTTGTGGGAGAGAATTATGGCAACTCTACTCTCAAGTAAGACATGAATCTGAAGGATGAACTCAACCAACGGGCAACCTGGGAAGACAGGGTTTGGAAGGATACCATTACACCTTCTTCTTAAGTGGTGTATCCAGCACAACAACCCAGCCCTGCTGGCTTATTTAGCCCTGTTCAGGGTTATTAAGGGAGGGATGTTTTATAGATGTTTTTATAAATGTTTTAAACATTTTATAGCTTTAAGTATTCGGTTTTATTGGGTGGGGATGGGTCTTTGACCAATGTGAGCTGCCTTGGGTCACTGAGGTGAGAAAGGTGGCTTACAAATCTAACAGATAAATAAATAAATACTTTGCCACAAATAGCATTCATTTACTTTTCTGGATAAATTTCCCATACATAGTTTTTGAATGAATTGAAGTATTGATTCACAGACTGGGAAATAATTACAGATGATTCTACTTCTGACATTCTTCTAATCACACTAGATGTTTAAAAATGCAAATAGTTTATAAGCAGTCAAACTTCATTGCCAACATAGGGTCAACACAGTCTTGCTCCTGGTCTTCATTATCCTTAGAAATCAATGGATCATCTTCAAATCCTAACTTGTCTATAGGTACACCCAGTGACCTTTTGATATACTCAATGATCTCTTAATAACAGTCAGACAAGATATGAAGATACATTATTATTATAGTGTCTATGTTACTAAACATCTCATATCCAGTTCTGTTAAAATCTATTGTTTGTCCAGTCTTTTTTGATATGATATAATCTTGCAGTTTCTGATAATAGCTTTGTATTTTAAAAAAACCTGGCCAATGAACCAGTCTTTCAGCTTTGTAAGCTGTTAAACAACCCCTCTACCCACATGCATATGATTCAGTTATCAGAGTAGATTTGTGTAAGTTTATTGATTGTCATTAAAAAAAAACCTTACACAAATCTATTCTGTTAACTAAATCATAGGCATGTGGGTAGAGAGGTTGTTTAACAGGTCACAGTAAGTTTATTGATTGTCATGGAGGTACTGCAGTGGCTTAGTGGTTAAGATGCTCAACTTTACGACTGGAAGATCGGCAGGTCTTCAGTTCAAGTTTCAAGTGCTGCATGAGAGAGTGAGCTTTTCTCTCTGTCCCAGCTCCTGCCAACCTAGCAGTTCAAAAGTAAGAAATTGCAAGTAGATAAATAGGTATCACTTCGGTGGGAAGGTAAACAGTGTTCCATGCACTCCGGTGTTTAGGTGTGCCTGCCACACATCTATGAAAACATCTGCAGATGCAGACAGTGTTGGCTCTTTGGCTATAAATGGAGATAAGCACCGAACCCTAGAGTTAGATACAACTGGGTTTCGAGCTAGGGCGACCTTTACCTATTGATTGTCATATGTGGCATCAGCTATATATGTGTGTTTGTTTGTGTGTGTAGCTTACTTAATTTTCCTTTGCAGAATGTTTTCCAAATGAACTCTGCAGGAGATTGATCCAGACATTGTAGTTAACAGGACTTGGAGAGCTAGTGACAGTTTCTCTCATTGTATGTTTCTATCTACTGTACATTTCCCAAAATGTAATGCTCTTTGGATTTGCCTAGTGGAAATTGTGCATTGCTTTTCATCTTCGACCCTGGTTTAAAAAACAAACAGTCAGCTTCCCAGAGGTTTGGCTTCCATCTCTGTCAGGTAATGAGTATAGATGTGAAGTGGAAAATGTAAGGTAAGTGCCTAAATATGCATTTCACCTGGCAAGTGGTCTCAGAATCAGTCAGGTTTGACCAAATGGAACATTATTAGCCTTATTGTCTGCTTCAGTTCTGGATTCAGCTCTTGCTACTACATTTCTTGAGCCATTTTTACAAGCTTGTTCAATGAACATGGGAACATTAAGACTCTGGTGGGTCAGACCAAAAGCCTGTCTAGTCAGCACTTTGTTTATTCAGTGACCAACCAGATGCCTTTGGGAATTTCACAAGAGGATAAGGTGGTTGAGTAAGTGTTGTGTCCAAACGTTTATTGCTTTCGCAATTGCCATTAAGTCCTTATTATTTATTTATTTGTTTGTTTGTTTGTTTGTTTATTCTTAGATTTTTATGCCGCCCATTCGGGGAAACCCGACTCAGGGTGGCACACAATGGTAAAAACAGATAAAATACAGTAAAATATAACAAAACAGATTAAAACCCTCACTCGACCACCCACCAACCCACCCTCCCACTCCCACCCCACATAAAAGACTAACAAGAGAATAGGGAATGGAGGAATACTGCAGTACACAACACAAAAAGGAGGGACAGTTGAGCTCTAGTTGGAAATAAGCCAACAGGCTGGGGCCGTATTCCCATTAAGGCCCCACACCTGCCCTACCAGCCAGGTTTTCACTCCTTTCCTGAAAGGCAGCAACTCTGTCTGTAGCCTCAATTCTGTTGGAAGGAGGTTCCAGAGGGTTGGTGCGGACACGGAGAAGGCCCTCCTCCACATGCCAGAGAGGTGAGCCTCTCTAGCTGAAGGTACCACCAAGGATCCCCTCCAGTCCACTCTGGTTGGACGGGCAGACACTCTTGGGACAATGCGGTCTCTCAGGTATCCTGGCCCATTGCCATATAGGGCTTTAAAGGTCAAAACCAGCACCTTGAATTGCACCCGGAGGCAAACTGGTAACCAGTGCAACTTCCAGAGTAGTGGGGAGGCATGGGCACAATGTCCACACCCCATCACCACCCGGGCAGCTGCTGTAAAAGCACACCCTTTCTGTATGTGTCCAAGGTAATCTGATTGGTTTAACACAGGTTTCCCGCGTTAGCCAAAGCCCGGGCAAATGTATCACTGTAACTACCCTTCTGTCTGTATATAAGTTGCTACCTCGTTCCCTTTCCCCCCAGTCCAAACAAGCCTTAACTGAGCTGATAATAAATCACTAATGTTTAAAAACGAATTTGCTGTCGTGTTGCTAATTACCTTCGGACTCAACAGTAAGACTTGGAGGTGTCATTCCATAGTGTATGTCAGTGATGGCGAACCTTGGCACTCGAGGTGTTCTAGAACTTCAGTTCCCAGAAGCCCTGATCAGCAGGAGTGCTGACTTGGGCTCCTGGGAATTGAAGTCCAAGAACACCTGGAGTACCAAGGTTCACCATCATTGGTGTACACTTTACCACCACTAGATCCCAAATGCTATGTCTTAACACTGCAGAAGAAATTTATTAGATTTCTGGAATTGATTTTTATTATGATCTGGTGAAATTATTGAATGCTACAAAGCAGACAACCAGAGGGATCAGACTGTACTGATAATGAGAGCTTAGTGTAGGAAGGAGAGTACATTAACAAGTTCTACTACATCCATACCATATGCTCCAGAAGAAGGCAGATGAGTCCCAGAACACCAGGGAATCTGTCTTGGCACAGAGAACCACTTCCTAACTTCTAATGTAATGAAAAATTAAACTCTGCATGTGCACTCTGTGCGTACGCATAAACTCATTCATGTGGATTCACAGGGACTTGGGCTTCTGGGAATTGAAGTCCAAGAACAGCTGGAGTACAAAGGTTCGCCATCACTGTTCTACTTGCTCCAACATTCTGTATCTACCATGATTGACCAGATGCTTGTGTAACAGTACCCTCCCACTCATTTCTTCAACACATGATATTTGGAGCCATGCTGCTTCTGAACATGGTGGTTGCATATTGTCATCATCACAACTCTTAGCAACTGATCATCTTCTTCTCTGTAGTATCTGTGTCTGAAGATCCCTGGAATGTTTGGAGCAGAACAGCTCTTTGAAAATTGTTTGCAAAATGTGTGTGTGGACACAAAAGTGCAAAGCAAGGTTCACAAATTCATTAACAGTATGCAATCCTTTGCTGATCTTATGCTAAGTATTTTGTTTTTAACAAGGTTTTTATTTGAGAGAGAAAGGATTCTTTGGTGGAAAGAAGATGCTGCTGACCACCACATAATGAAAACAGGTCCAGTCTTTTCTGCATGTAGGTAGATACAAAAATGAACATCTACACAATTTTTGCTTTTCTGGTTTGACCTACATAATCAATAGTCCATATTCTGACTCAAGAATTGGCTAGTTGCCCAACAGAATTCATCACGAGGCCCAAGAACCCCTGGGAATTCACTTTAAACAGAAACCCTTGCTTTGAACAAAATGAAAGAAATAGTATCTAACATTTCTTAAGCAATGGAGTAACTGATGTTGATAATATGATATCTATACACAACCATTGCATTTCATATGTCCACAGCCTTTGTTTTCAGACTTTATAATCTATTGATACAATATACATCAACTCACAGAAGTTGAAACCATAATTCATCTTGTACTACTCTGCTGTACAGCACCATTTACTTTATTCTAATGTTGTTCTCCAACTAAAGGGTCTACAATAATGACAATTAGGACTGTGCACTCTTTTGATTGTATACGTGTGTGATGCAGAAGGCGGGAGTGGGAGAGGTCAGAAGAGAAAAATGCTCCTGACATCTATACTAAACAAAAGTAAAAAATGAAATTAGAAAACGTGTAAACAAATTTGTGTCATGAAACTTGGCTGATACAACTACATATCTTTATTTTACTTAGTAATTCTCAATGGAAAATCTGGGACTTCTGTTATTGCAAAGTTGTGGTAAAAAAAACTGATGAGTGAGTGAAAAGGACATGTCTCATCTTTCAAAATGTAATTAACAGACCTGCTTACAACTAATAATATAAAATGTATAGCTCTTTAATATAATCATAATCATCCATCATTAGGTCCTGTGCAAAGCACATTGGGCGGCAAGTATTCTCCAGCAATTATGGTCATCCACAAAAGCTTCAACATTGTTCCAAGAGACATTAATGGTTTTAAGATCTGCATTAAGTGTTTGGTGCCAAGATTTCTGAAGCTAGCCTTGTTTTCTTTCCTCCAGAAGATATCCATTGTAATGCAATTTTTAGATGCAATTTTTGGATGCTGATTTTTGGGCATACATAGGATTTGACCAACAAGTTGCATCTGGCGTTCATTTACAATTCTCAACAAGTGTTCTGAGTGTGATCTTTTTAGTACCTCTTCATTGGTGATATGTTCTCGTACGAGACATGGAGGATTCTTCTTAGGCAATGTTGTTGGAAAATATTTAACCATTTAATCATTTTGGTTGTACATTTCTATGTTTCACAGGCATACATTGCAATTGGTATGACAATGCTCTTGAAAAGTATGTGGCAATAAATAGGGCTGTCATAGACCAAAGTAGGTGTATGCGTTGAAACACAGCTGACACCATTTCAATTGATGTCTTTGTATGTGCCACCATCAATAGATATAATACTTCCAAGATAGGTAAAATGTTGGACTTGCTTTATAATCTGGCCATGGACTGTTATAGGTGTACTTTCCTGGAGATTTCTGATCTGCATGAACTTGGTCTTCTCAATATTTATATCTAAGCCAATCTTGCTGGCTTCATTATCTAAACCAGTAGTCACTTCTTGCAAGCATTATTTTGGTTTGCCAAGCACTGCAATGTCATCCACATACTCTAAATCTGTTTGATGAACTGTTGCCCATTCAATAACAAAGTTAGGGTTATCCATCACTTCACACAATAAAAAGTCAATGGAAAGGAAAAACATTAATGATGACAAAATACATTCCTGTCTTACATCTCTACTGATGTTGAAGAAATCTGTGTTGACAGATTCTATTTGTACATAGCAGCCAGAGGTAGCATACAGACTCTTGAAATGTTGATGTAGTGGTGAGGAATACCATAGGTCTTTACAATATTCCATTGTGATTCCTTATTAACCAAGTCAAATGCTTTTTTGAAATTAATAATATGGATTACCATTGGCTTCTAGAATTCTATGCTCTTCTTGGTGATGTTTCTTAAGGTCAGGATCTAGTCATTGCAGAAGTGTCTGTTCTTGAATCCCTCTTGTACTTCACAGGGTATGCATCCACTTGAAACTGTAATCTGAACAACATAACACTTTCCCAGGGAATTATAGCAGAGTTATGCCTCTCCAGTTGTTACAATAATTAAGGTTCCCTTCCTTTGGTACTTTAATAATTGCTCCCACCGTGTTTCCCCGAATATAAGACACTGTCTTATATTTTTTAAAACTCCAAAATTAGCACAAGGTCTTATTTTCAGGGGATGTCTTATTTTTCCATGAAGAAGAATACCAGTCTCGATCGCGCTTCCCCACTCACAACCAAGGGACGCTTCCCTTGGTTGTGAGTGGGGACGCGCGATCGGGACTGGCCTCAGCTGTGAGGCGGCCGGTGTGGCCCATAAGAAGGCCTGCCATGTCGGAGTCTCGATCCCGCTCTCACCAGGGGAAATGTCTCTTGGTTGTGAGTGGGGAGGCAAACGAGACTCCGATGCGGCAGGCTTTCTTATGGGCCACGCCGGCCGCCTTTCAGCCAGGAGGTAAGGAGGTCTTATTTTTGGGTGGGGCCTTATATTTCAAAGGCAGGGGGAAAAGGGGGGTGTCCTATTATGGGAGGAGGTCCTATATTTGGGGAAACAGGGTAACCTCCATTCTTCCAGTATGCATTCCTGTTGCCAGCAGCAGTTTAATACGATAGTAAACTGTTGAACCAATTTATCTTCACAGTGTTTCAGGAGCTCTGCAGATATGTGGTCTAAAAAAGCTGCTTTGCTATTGTTAAACATTTGTATTTTGTCCTGAACTTCAGAATTTGTGATAGGCTCTATATTAACATCAAGTTCCTCTGGCAGTGCAATGTTGGCAAAATTGAATGTTGCAGTTGGGCTAAGTTGTTGGTTCAATATATCGCAAAAAATGTTCAACCCAACAATTATCCTGTTCTTTACTAAGCAGCATATTCCCATGCTTATCTTTTATTGGAGCATTGGAGTTGGTTCTAACTCCTGTTAATTCTCAAGCAAGATGGTAGGACATCCTGACTTCATTCTTTCCTGATGCATCTTGTGCCTCAGCTACTTTTCATTTATTTTATTTACAGGTACATTTAACTCTGCATTCCAGAGTCTGTATCGCCTTGTTGCTTCTGTCTTCTTTTCTGGAGTTTTTGCTTGTTCTAGCCTGCATTTTGCGATCTCTATTCATCATTTAACTGCTGCTTTCTGGTGTGGATTCGCCATTCTTTTTGGGGTTCCTCTTCTTTGGCTGATAGCATGCTTCATTTTTGTTGTTGTTGTTCAGTCGCACAGTCGATTCCGACCCTTTGCGACCCCATGGACCCTTTTCCTCCAGGCACCTCTGTCCTCCACCATTCTCCTCAGCCCACCAAGCTCTGTGCCCATTGTGTCCACAATACCATCTATCCATCTCATCTTTGGACGCCCCCTTCTTCTCTTGCCCTCCACCTTTCCCAGCATCAAAGCCTTCTCAAGTGAGTCCTCCCTTCTCATTTGATGTCCAAAGTACTTTAGCTTCATCTTCACCATTTGTTCCTCCAATGAACAGTCAGGATTGATTTCTTCCAGTATTGACCTATTTGTTCTCTTTGCTCTCCAGGGGACTCTCAGGACTCTCCTCCAACACCACATCTCAAAGGCATCTATTCTTCTGCGCTCAGCCTTCCTAATGGTCCAGCTCTCACACCCATACATTACCACCGGGAATACCATTGCTTTGACTATGCGAATTTTTGTTTTCAAGGTGATGTCTCTGCTTTTCACTATATTCCCCAGGTTTCTCATAGCTTGTCTCCCCATAATCAGTTGTCTTTTTATTTCATGACTACAGTTGCCATCTGCAGTGATCTTAAATGCCAGGAAAGTAAAATCTGTCACTGCTTCTACTTCTTCCCCATCTATTTTCCAGGGACTGACCGGACCTGTTGCCATTATCTTGGTTTTCTTGATATTAATTCTCAAGCCAGCTTTTGCACTCTCCTCCTTCAATCCAATCAAGAGGTTCTTTAGGTCTTCCTCACTTTCTGCCATTAGGGTGGTATCATCTGCATATCTCAAATTTTTGATGTTTCTCCCAGCAATTTTGATCCCATATTGTGATTCCTCCATCCCTGCATTGCGCATTATGTGCTCTGTGTATAGATTGAATAAGCAGGGTGATAAAATGCAGCCTTGTCTTACTCCTTTTCCTATTCCAAACCACTCTGTCATTCCGTGTTCTGTCCTAACTGTTGCTTCTTGGTTCGTGTACAGATTTCTCATGAGGCATATGAGGTGTTCTGGTATTCCCATCTCTTTAATTAAAAAGCCTTGGTGTAGTCAATAAAACAAAAGTAGACTTGCTTCATTACTTCAACTATAATTTCCAGTGTTCTTTGGGGTTTTCAATATTTTGCAATATTTTTCTGTAACTGTGCTTAGAATTTTTTTCTGATGGTGCACTTTTTTAGTCTTTCAATGGCCATTGATTAAATTGGTTTTTGTGTCTGTAATTTTTTCAGGAGATCAAAAGATAATGGTCAGATGCAATATCTGCTTCTTGGCATACATGTACATCTTGCAGGTATGATCTCCAGTGCTGTGCTGACCTACCCCAGTGGGCAGGGTTGCTGCACAGCGGCGCTACGCAGAGAGTCCTGGCAGTGGTCTATTCAAGGAGAATCCAAAAAGCAAAGTCCAAAGAGCAAGCCAAGGCTTGGTTACCAGTAGTTCATATAAGAGCATAAGAACATAAGAACAGCCTTGCTGGAACAGGCCACAGCCCATCCAGTCCAGCATTCTGTCTCACACAGTGGCTCACCATTTTCTTCAGGGTATTCACAAGCAGATGCCTTCACCTGCTTAGGATTCCCTGGAAATGGCATTGAGAGATATCCTGCCTATCTCTCCAACCCGGAGGTTGTCCTTAAGTATCCATAATTATAGCCATTGATACCCTTGTCCTCCATGAACTTGTCTAATCCTTTCTTAAAGCTGTCAAGACTGACAGCTGTCACCACTTCTTCTGGCAGGGAGTTCCATAGACCAGTAATCCTCTGGGTGAAAAAGTACTTTCTCTTATTTGTTTGAGAACTAGTACCCAAAAGTTTCATGGAGTGTCCCCTAGTTCTAGTGTTATGCGATAGGGAAAACAGTTTTTCCTTATCTACTTTGTCCACTCCGTGCATGATTTTATAAACTTCAATCAGGTCACCTCTTAGACGTCGTCGTTCAAGAGTGAAGAGGCCCAACCGTTGCAGCCTCAGATGGTAAGGAAGGTGTTCCAGTCCCCTAATCATTCTGGTTGCCCTCCTCTGCACTTTTTCCAGCTCCATAATATCCTTCTGGAGGTATGGCGACCAGAACTGTACACAGTATTCCAGATGGGGCCTCACCATAGATTTATAAAGAGGCAAAATGACACTTGCTGACTTATTTTCTATACCCTTCCTAATGATCCCTACCATTGAGTTTGCTTTTTTCACTGCTGAGACACACTGCAAGCGTGGCGCCAAAATGGCCGCCGCGCTCTTTGCGGGGGCCCCCCCACAGGACGAAGGATCTGGGTAGTTAGGGGCGTGGCCAGCTCCCTTATAAAAGGGGTGGCCACGAGGCAGCCGCGCTGCCATTTTAGCGAAGCGACGGAGCGGAGAAGTTTTTCCCTCTTACCTCCGTCGCTTTACCTTGTCCAGGAAGCCCCTTTTGGCTGTGAATTCTCTCTTTCGGCTTCCCATAGATTAGACTAAATGCCTTCGAAGAAGAAGGCGGCTGCGGGCGCGGCTCGCGCGGTGCGGAGGCGCAATCCGGGTCGGAGGACCGCGGTTGCGCCTCCCCAGCAGCCGCCTTTGCCGGCACCCACCGGGACCGGTGGGATGGGGTCCATTCACCCTTGGCCGGAGGCGGGAGACCCAAGCATGGGTCCAGTAAGGGCTGCTGCCCGCGGCCCGCAAGCAGTGGACACCGCTCCTGGTGCTTCCCATCCTGCTGGGCCTTCATCAATGGGGGCACAGCTCACTCCGGGGCCATCCAGCCTTGGGGGGTGGTCTGGTCCCCTTCCCTGGCAGGTGCCTACATCGGCCCTACCGGGCCTGGGTGTGGGGCCATGGCCCTATTCGGGCCTGGGGGTACAAGGACCTGTACCCACGCCTGTAGCGGGCGGGCCGGCCGGCCCTTGGCCCCAGGTCAGCGTGGAGGCCTTACTGGCCCGTGTTGCGGCCCTTGAGGCGTCACTGGCTCGGGCCAGCCACGCTGGGGCTTCCTTTGGGCTTCACCTTGATGCGTCATCTGCTGGGCAGCGGCAGGCGACGGGACGGGTTGAGCTGCTTGAGGCGCGTGGCGCGCCCTTGGCCACTGCCTCGCAGCTCCCCAACCAACAGGCCAGTGCGGGTCAGTCCCCGATGACGAGCTCTACGGCGGTCGTGAGCTCCGACGCCCCCAGTGGGCCGGAACCCCCGGTGGGGGCGGCCCGCGGGGGTGCAGCATGTGAGTATGCGGTCCAAACTAGTGCACCTACACACGTGGCCTCGTTGGGGGGGCTTTCCAATGGCCTTGGCCTCGCGTGGGTGGGGCGGCAGTACAGCCGCTTACGCCCCACCCGGCAACGACAACTACCACCCAGGGCCCCGGGGTGGGGGGTGTTTCCTACCCTGCGGGGAATGTTTTTGGGGTGGCTGGGCTAGTCCAAGCCCCTTTTCAGATGCCCGCAATTTCTGCGGTGCCTGTCTCGGCCTTGCCGACAGCGGGGTATTCTTTGCCACTGGGTGACCACTTAGCTCAGGCCACCAAAGAGAAAATATGGCGCGGCGAGTATGTAGATATCTTCTCACTTCTAAACAGGGAGCCCACCAAGGAAGAGAGGGAGGGCCAGAATGAGAAGGATAAGGAGCAGGCTCGTCGTCGCAGGCCACCACGCACGTGGGCCAACTGGCTGCCGGCCTACCTCATCTACATGGCGGTGTACCTGAGGGCCCGGCCGGATTTGGCAATTCCGATGGTCCAGTATTTGGACAACATCTATAGGGCGATGGTTGATTTTCCGGGCCCGTCGTGGTTGGCTTATGACGAGGAATTCCGTATGCGGATTCCCCTGCACCCCGGGATGAGGTGGGATGAGCCATGCCAGAGGCTTTGGCTTCTGTACATGACGCCCACGCGCCCCGCGCCAGGGGAAAGATACCATTGTGGACATGCGGTCCAGCGAGCGGCTCCAGCACAGGTTCCCCGCCAGGTGGCGGGGCAGGGGGTTCCAGCCTGCCTGCTGTGCTGGACTTTCTCGTCCAATGGTTCCTGCAATAGGAAGAATTGCAAGTACAGGCATGAGTGTCCCACCTGTGCTGGCCCCCACGCAGCTTCTGCCTGTCCCAGGCCTGGAGGGACGCGGGGCAGAGGGAGGGGCGGTCAGTGGGCGGGCAAGACTGCCACAGATGCAGCTGGTTCACCGAAAGGCTCCCTCCCCAATTAATGTGGACATGTTGGAGCGTTGGCTCACATTGTACCCGAAGAGGGAGGATGCGGATTATCTCCTTCAGGGCTTTAGGCAGGGGTTCCGTATCCCTTTCCTGGGCGATAGGTCCCCTCAGGATGCCCCCAACCTTTTGTCCCTTAGGGGGAGGGAGGACGTGGCTGCTGCCAGCATTAATAAGGAGGTCGATGCGGGCAGGGTCGCTGGACCTTTCCCTGCACCCCCGTTCCCCAATCTTAAGGTGTCGCCCCTGGGCTTGGTTCCCAAAAAGTCTCCGGGCGAGTTTCGCCTTATTCATCACTTGTCCTACCCAGCCGGCCGATCGGTCAATGATGCTATCCCTGATGACCTTTGCTCTGTCAGGTATACATCTTTTGACCATGCGCTGCGCATGGTGCGCTCATGTGGCCCGGGTGCGCTGCTGGCTAAGTGTGACATTAAGTCGGCTTTTCGCCTCTTGCCGGTGCACCCGGGCGACTTTGAGTTGCTGGGTTTCAAATTTCGGGGCGAATATTACTTTGATAAGGCCATGCCTTTTGGCTGTTCCATATCATGCTCGACTTTCGAGCGTTTCAGTACCTTCCTAGAGTGGGCTTTCATCCGCAGGTCAGGATCCCGGTCTGTAGCCCATTACCTGGATGACTTTTTATTCGGGGGTGAACGGGGCTGGGACACGTGTACACGTCTCCTCAACACATTTCAGACGCTAATGGAGGAACTCGGTGTCCCTTTAGCGCCCGAAAAGACCGAGGGCCCATCTTACCAGCTAGTTTTCCTGGGGGTGGAGATTGACACGGTAGCGCAAGCGTCTAGGTTACCGCGGGATAAGGTGTCAAGGATAGTGGCCCTTATATCGGACTTGCTGGCCAAGCGCAAGGCATCACTGAGAGAACTGCAGGTGCTACATGGTCACCTTAATTTCGCTTGCAGGGTGGTCGCACCGGGCAGGGCTTTTGCCCGGCACTTGTGCGACGCCATGGCGGGATTGTCCAGGCCTCACCATAGGGTTAGGCTTACCTGGGGTATCAGGGCGGACATGCTTGTCTGGTTACAGTTCCTGAGGGATTTCAATGGGCAGGCACGGGTCGCCTGCGTGATCTCACATATCTGGAATTTTTCCCTATCCTGGGTGCTTTGATGCTATGGGGCGAGGAATGGGCCAACTCGGTCGTGCATTTCTGGTGTGACAACGCGGCTGTTGTCCACATTGTCAATGCACAGACCTCTAAATCGCCCAGGGTTATGGACCTTGTGCGCCAGTTTGTGTTGCGCAGCCTGCGCCTCAACGTTCTTTTCAGGGCCAGGCATGTCCCAGGGGTTAAGAATGATATTGCTGACGCTTTGTCCCGCCTGCAGATCTCCCGGTTCCGTGCCTTGGCCCCGGATGCGGAGGAATTTCCCTCGCCACTCCCGGACGAGATATGGACCATTGGCAAGGAGAGGTGAACCGGGCGATTAGCCTGTCACTAGCGCCACGCACACGTAAGGCGTATCACCACGCATTTCATTCGTTCAGGGCATTCTGTACCCAATTCCAATTGCCAGAAACCTGGCCGATCCCGGTAACCCATGTTCTGCGGTTCATGGTTTACCTGCATGCTCAGGGCCTTGCACCTCGCACCATAGCATCTAAGCTGTCCGCGTTGGCTTTTATGGCCAAAGTGGGAGGTCATGTGGACAGCACCTCTGACTTCCGTGTGAGACATGTTTTGGAGGGGTGGGTGCGCGAGCACGGGCGTTGCCTGGACGACCGCCACCCGATTTCCCCAGGGGTTCTTACCCAGTTGGCCCGGGGCTGGCCAGGCCTCTGTTTCGATAGATACGAGGCAGCCCTATTTCATGCAGCCACAACGGTGGCATTTTTTGGAGCGCTCCGCATCAGCGAGCTTGTGATGCTGTCTAAGGCGGATGCAAGTTGTAGGGCACTGGAACTCGAGGATGTATATGTTGCCAAAGACTGGGCCCAGTTGAGGATACGCTCCTCTAAGGCAGATCAGCATGGCGTAGGCAGTAGTGTAAGACTGCTACGGTGTTCTTTGGCAGACATCTGTCCGGTTGGTGCCCTACAGGAGTTTCTTGCACTGCGTGGCACGCACCATGGCCCGTTTTTCTGTCACCAGGATGGGTCTCCCCTTACTAAATTTCAATTTTGGAAGGTGACTGGCAAAGCCCTGGCCAGTGTGGGCCTCCCAGGTGCTCGCTATGGCACCCATTCGTTCCGTATAGGGGCGGCCTCAACTGCAGCTGCTTTTGGGTACTCCGGGGCTGACATACGCAGCATGGGAAGGTGGGGTTCGCAATGTTTTCAGTTTTATGTGCGCCCACTTCCGCCGTGAGTACCAATTCAGTCACCTTACCTTCTTTTTCCTCAATTCTCTTTACAGACCCTGGGTGTTGTATTACACCGGTGACAGTATGGCTGGTGGGCCACAGCTACGTGCACAGGGAAGCGCGTTACGCTGCGGCGACAGAGTGGGGACCCCGATTGGGACTGGGTGCATACGCAAGTCTCACATGGCATGGTAAGCCAGGGATGTTATGGCGGGAGCTGCTGCCTTTCCTTTTTTCAGGCCAGAATGCTGACCCGCCTGACATTCTCATCATACACCTGGGGGGCAACGATTTGGGCCAGGTCACCGGCTTATCGCTGAAGCATGCGATTTGCGAGGACCTCGCCTACCTGCATTACGTCTGGCCCGCCACAACCCTGGTTTGGTCGGACATGGTCCCGCGCCATTCCTACAGAGGGGGTGTTGACCTCCTGGCCCTTGACCGCGCTAGACGTGCGGTGAACAGGGCGGTGGCGCGGTTCCTTGTTGACAGGGCTTGGGGATGGGTCAGTCGTCACCCCGCTATTAGCCTACGAAATTATGACTTGTATGCAGGGGATGGGGCCCATCTGTCGCGAGGAGGTATGGACCTCCTGTTGGGTGATTGGCGAGCAGGCCTGTTGACCGAGCTGACGGTCTGGGGGGGGGCGTCAGGCCTTCTTTGAAGCCCCTCCGTGTGGCGGGTAGCACTGGTAAGGTAAACAGTCATGACCCACAGGTATCCGGCAGGTTCGCAATTGACTGGACAACACTAGACAGGAATAAATTAGTTAAACGTTGTCCGGTCAACGACGAACTAGGCGACGGGGTGATGGCGATAGCTAGACAGCATGCATCACCCCGTGATTTCACGGATACGCGTCAGAGGGTGGGGTCATTAGTTAGATATTGACTACGGTCAACAATTTGTTTGTTGTCAACAAACAAATTGATACAAATAGACACATTGTAACCAACTGCCATTGGCAATTTTGGGGTGGTACCTTACCAGTGTTACTTCGGCCTGCTTGCCTTAAGAATTATGATTGGTCGTTTTACCAATAGAAATTTATAATTCGGACTAGGGCATGAATCAATAAATGTGGCCCAATGCCGTTATCCACTTTCAATGGTGTCTGAGTCCTTTATTGGGGGGTGCGCCTGCAATGCAAGCACGGCGCCAAAATGGCCGCCGCGCTCTTTGCGGGCCCCCCCCCACAGGACGAAGGATCCGGGTAGTTAGGGGCGTGGCCAGCTCCCTTATAAAAGGGGTGGCCACGAGGCAGCCGCGCTGCCATTTTAGCGAAGCGACGGAGCGGAGAAGTTTTTCCCCTCCACCCCCTCCCTAGTTAACAGTGTGATATTCTGGTCGCTTCGGGGCCGGGTGGGAATTTTTGGCTGGGACCCACATTGGCTCTCGGGTCCTGGCTTTTTTGCCCATCCCACACTGTTGCTATGGTTTGATATAGGGGTTTCTGCTGCTGCTGTTGACTTTGGTCACATGGGCGGGTAGCACTGGTAAGGTAAACAGTCATGACCCACAGGTATCCGGCAGGTTCGCAATTGACTGGACAACACTAGACAGGAATAAATTAGTTAAACGTTGTCCAGTCAACGACGAACTAGGCAACGGGGTGATGGCGATAGCTAGACAGCATGCATCACCCCGTGATTTCACGGATACGCGTCAGAGGGTGGGGTCATTAGTTAGATATTGACTACGGTCAACAATTTGTTTGTTGTCAACAAACAAATTGATACAAATAGACACATTTTAACCAACTGCCGTTGGCAATTTTGGGGTGGTACCTTACCAGTGTTACTTCGGCCTGCTTGCCTTAAGAATTATGATTGGTCGTTTTACCAATAGAAATTTATAATTCGGACTAGGGCATGAATCAATAAATGTGGCCCAATGCCGTTATCCACTTTCAGTGGTGTCTGAGTCCTTTATTGGGGGGTGCGCCTGCAATGGGTTGACACCTTCATTGAGTTGTCCACCAGGACACCAAGGTCCCTTTCCTGGTTTGTCGCAGAGAGTTCAGACCCCATCAGTTTATAAATGTAATTGGGGTTCTTTGCCCCAACATGCCTCACTCTGCACTTACTAATGTTGAAGCTCATTTGCCACTGTTTTGCCCACTCCCCCAGTGTCAAGAGATCCCTCTGGGGCTCCTCACAATCTCTCACAGTTTTCACTACCCTGTATAATTTAGTGTTGTCAGAAAATTTGGCTACCTTGCTTTTTACTCCTACCTCTAGATCATTTATGAAGAGGTTGAAAAGCAGGGGTCCCAGTACTGAACCTTGGGGGACCCCACTCTTTACTTCCCTCCACTTGGAGAAGTGTCCATTTAGTGCTACCCTCTGTTTCCTGTCCCTTAGCCAGTTGCTGATCCAGGACAAGACCTGTCCCTTTATTCCATGACTGGTAAGTTTATTCAAGAGCCTTTGGTGTGGGACCTTGTCAAAAGCCTTCTTAAAGTACAGGTAAACAATGTCAACTGGATCTCCCTTATCCACATGCTTGTTGACACTCTCAAAAAATTCCAACAGATTAGTGAGGCATAATTTGCCCTTGTAAAAGCCATGTTGGCTCTCCTTTAACAGCGCCTTCTCTTCTATGTGCCTATTAATTCTATCTTTTAGAATGGTTTCCATCACTTTACCTGGAACACATGTCAAACTGACAGGTCGGTAATTTCCTGGATCACCCCTGGATCCTTTTTTGAAAATTGGTGTTACATTCACTACCTTCCAGTCATCAGGCACAAAGCCTGATTTGAGGGAAAGATTATATATTTTGGCTAGGAGATCAGCAATTTCATCTTTAAGTTCCCTGGGAACTTGTGGATGGATGCCATGTGGTCCTGGTGATTTGTTAGTGTTTAGTTTAACAAGACATGCAGGACCTCCTCCCTGGTTATTTCTATCTGGCTTAATTCTTCGCTTTCCCTCCCTACGAAGATAGGCTCTGTTTTGGGCATGTGGTCTCTGTCTTCTTCAGTGAATACTGAAGCAAAGAATTCATTGAGTCTCTCTGCAATCTCTGTTTCCTCTTTAATAACCCCTTGCCTTCCACTGTCATCTAATGGTCCAATGGCCTTCCTAGTTGGGTTCTTACTTCTAATGTACTTAAAGAAGTCTTTGTTATTTCTCTGAGTATTTTTAGCTATACGCTCCTCAAAGTCTTGCTTTGCTTTCCTGATTGTTGCCTTGCATTTGTTCTGCCAGAATTTATGTTTCTGCCTGCTGTCCTCATTCGGACAAGCCTTCCATCTTCTAAATGAGCTTTTCTTGCTCTTGATCACTTCCCGAACAGCTCCTGTAAGCCACATTGGAGTCCTCTTGGACCTGGCAGTGCCCTTTTTCCTTTTGGGTATGCATTCCAATTGGGCCTCTGTTATTGTTTTTGTAAACAGCCTCCATGCCTCTTGGAGTGTTTGGACTCTCTCAATTTTCCCTTTCAGTTTCTTTTTTACTAGTTTCCTCATCTTTGGGAAATTTCCTTTTTGAAAATTTAAGGTCTCTGTGTTAGATTTTATCAGTGACTTGCGGTCTATGATCAAGTTAAACATAATTGAGTTGTGGTCACTGTTCCCTATTGGATCAGTCACATTAACATCTTGCACCAGGTCCTGAGTATTACTCAGGATCAAGTCAAGGATTCTTGTACCTCTAGTTGGGTCTTCAACCATCTGTCCCAGGGAACAATCATTTAGCATATCTAGGAACTTTATCTCTTTATCATGTGCTGAACAACAGTTCACCCAATCTATGTGAGGGTAATTGAAGTCCCCCATTATAACCAGGCTTCCCTTCTTGGATGCCTCCTTTACAACATTCTCCAACTGCCAGTCTCCCTCAAGAGTTTGGGTCGGAGGCCGATAGTATATGCCTACTGTTAGACCATCCTTGTGGCCTGGTACTCTTACCCACAGAGCTTCTAATGGTGACTCCAAATCACCTAGATATTCCAATTCATACGATTTTATCACTTCTTTGACATACAAGGCTACACCACCTCCCGTTTGCCCCTTCCTATCCTTCCTGTACAGTTTGTAGCCTGGGATAACTGTATCCCATTGGTTATCATCCGTCCACCAGGTTTCAGTGATACCAATAATATCAATATTCTTATCTATTGCTAAGTATTCCAGCTCCCCTATTTTGTTCCGGAGGCTTCTGGCATTTGTATACAAGCATTTATATATGCTTTCCTGATACAGTCTTTTGAGTCCAGTTGCATTGTTAGACTGCCTCTTGCATCCTTCTGCTAGAGTGCTAGTGACTAGCTCCTTGCTCTGCTCAGTAATTTTTGCATCCTCCTCACTACTCAAGTACACACTTTCCCGAACCGGATGCTGCCCAGCTCCTGTCGGCTTTCCCCCAGTTATCAGTTTAAAAGCTGCTCTGCAGCCTTTTTGATGTTGAGTGCCAGCAATCTGGTCCCATCATGGTTCAAATGCAACCCATCCCTCAGGAACAGATTTGGCTTGTCCCAAAATGTTCTCCAGTTCCTGACAAATCTGAAACCCTCCTCTCGACACCACCGCCTCATCCACGCATTGAGGCTTCTGAGCTCTGCCTGCCTGGTAGGTCCTGCGCGAGGGACAGGCAGCACTTCTGAAAATGCTACCTTGGAAGTCCGGGACTTCAATCTTCTTCCTAACAACCTGAATTTGGCTTCCAGGACAGACCGCTTGGCCTTCCCAAAATCATTGGTACCAACGTATACCATGACAACTGGCTCGTTCCCAGTTCTCTCTAACAATCTATCTAGATTTCTTGTGATGTCTGCAACTTTTGCACCTGGCAGGCAAGTCACCATACGGTTATCATGTGCATCACAAATCCATTTCTCTGTATTTCTAATTATTGAATCGCCTAGTACAAGGAGCCTCTCTCCTGCAATCTGTTCATCTACAGTTCAAGTGATCGTCTAGTCCAAAGGATGTACAGGGGCATCGTCAGGGTTGGCAGAGAAGTCAGGGTCACGGCAGGCAATCACAAAGGTATTTGAAGTCAAGCAGGGTGTTGGTCTTTGCACAGAGGGAAATTGTACTGTCACTTGTCTGGTGAGACAAGATTGCTTAAGAAGTCTCCAGATAATTGGTATCAACTGGGAGCCTCCTCTGATAATGAGCTCTGGCTTTTTTATCTCTTGGCTGCAGATCTTTTTGGCACAATTTCTTGGCTAAGGGCTGGTTGTTGTCAGGTCATTTTCCTGAGGAGTCAGAGGTGGGCCAGAAGCAGGCTGAGGTTCCTGGTTCAAGACATCCTCAGGTTTAGATGCAGGCTGGGGAGGCAGAACTGGGCTGGGCATAGGAATTGCTTCCTGATCCAGGTCGTCTTCAGAGTCTGACGAGGGCTGGATCACAACAAGTGCTCACAAATGCAGATATAATCAATCTCATTCCTTGTGACACCTTTGGATGATTTGCACATTTTTTATGAATGTTCTTGTGTGCAAAGTATGTACTTCTAATGCAAAGGGCATCTATACTACAGAACAATAGTAATAATTTACCACTATTGTTGTTCTGTAATTCTGATCCATGCGGGCCCATGAGATATTCCAAGACATCACTGTCACAGCTGATCTGAGCACTAAAAAAGTAGTAACTTCAGATCATGAGCTGGAACTTCGTCTACCATAGGTTGTAGCTGGTCATAAAATGCATCTTTCTCTATGTCACTTTTTCCCTCTGTTGGTGCATAGACTTGGATAACAGTTGTTTTTGCATGCCTTGATTGAAACCTGGCCATGATTACATGGGGGCTAATAACCTTCCAGCCTATCAATGTTTGGCTTGAACCCCTGTGTAGCATCAGTGCCACTCCATATTCATGTTAATCTTGATGTCCCAAGTATAAGATAGTCTTCCCATCTCTGATAATTTTACCATCTAGCCTCGTTAACACCCATAATAGGGAGGCCATAGTTGTTGAATTTGCATAGTACTTATGCAGGTTTCCCACATTGTTATACAGATTGAACATTCCATGTCCCAATTTTGTATGCATTGATCTAGCATCAACCATTGGACAACCTTTCGGCTTTACTCCAATGCCATCATTTAATGATTCATTCACTATAATGGTAAAATCCAATAAGGGATAGCTCAATGGTTTAGGTATCTGGCTGTGGAGTCAGTGGATAAGAGTTTGATTCTTCACTGTGCCCTCCAGGGAGAAGAGCCAGACCATGTGGCCTTGGGCAAAATGCACCATCGTAGGATGCCCCCAGAAGAAGGGAATTGTATACCACTTCTGTGTATTCTTTAGCTGGAAAACTATGGAAAGGGATGTCATCAGGCAGAATTGACTTGATGGCACATTATTATTATTATTATTATTATTATTATTATTATTATTATTATTATTATTATTATTATTATTATTATTATTATTATTATTATTATTATTATTATTATTATTATTATTATTATTATTATTATTATTATTATTATTATTATTATTATTATTATTATTATTAAAACCCAACAAAATATCAAATCTAAACAGCACTGAAGCAAGCATATAAACTGATGGCCATTTAAGGCAATAGGATTGATCCTGAATGGTTTTTTGGATTTATTTCTTCTTTAATGCTTAGCAGCATGGAAAATTATAATTTTTGGGCATAGTACACTTTTGTGTCCTCTAAAAATATAATATCTAGAAAACACCTTCGTTTTTATAAAAAAAAGGAGGGGGTTTCCATGGTAATTCGTGTGAGAGACATTCTACATAGCTCACTGTTTTCTGGTCATTTCTAGGAGTTCGGATATAACTTGTTTTGAATAAATGAAAATAAAAGCTGAACAGCTGGTTACCGTGTGCAAAAGATTAAAAACTGAGGGGGGGAGTAAGGATACGATACAAATGTTTTGTTAATGATGAGCTCATTCATGCACTTATTTACATACAGGAAGTGTCATCGTTATGCAGCTCTTACAGACCATCCTGTTCCCTGAAGTAACAGTGAGAAAATGAAATAAGCCATTGTCTACTGAACCTACCATAACCTGATGATATAATTGTTTGTGTTACTCTCTATGTTTATTTATAAACCTAGGAAACCCTTTGGATAATTTACTCACTCTTCATCCAGTTCTATGCTCCCACTCAAACTACTAAAATTATGATCTCCCCTTGGAAACTGCCTTTCCACCTCCATTTATTTAAACAATGATCTAAGCATGCAGAATATTTTGGACCCAATTCCAAGGCTCCTCTGACTGTCTAAGCATACCTGCCTCGGATTCCATTAAATGCTTTAGTGGGGATTGGATGTCATTGCCTCAGTTCACAGGTACGAACATCCACCACCGAAGTTGCAGAATGACAGCTCTTTTAACTCAGTACAAGGTTCCAGGGTGGTCCACACCATTAGGCAGAGAGCGGTAACAACACTGTCGATTCCCCCTTGTTGGAAGAGACAGCTGTAATTACAAGCTGGCTCACTCTGCCTAATTGTAGGGATGTCTCTGTACATCTGATCTTTTGTGTTATGCTGGGCAAAGTGGTGGAAATGGGCTTCCTTTCTGAGACATCATCATCTAGTGAAGATAATCCTGGGCAAACAGGACAATTACATCTCACAACCTTTGGTTTTGTATGTGTAACCGCTGTTGTGGAACAGAAGGAGACTCCATCCATCAGTACATACAAACTGAACATGGAAGATTGAGCCCTACTCATACCTTCCTCCATGCTGTCTATTCATTTGGTAGACAATAGGTGGAATATCTATGTGGAGCTAGCTGCAGAGGTAGACATGTGAGGAGCTGGATATATATAATAGCTAAATGCTGCAGTCAGTGTAAGCCTCAATGGACTAACTCTGTGACTGGTGAATAGACATGGAGATGATTGTGATGTTAAGTGTCTAGCATTTAAAGCATTTGAAAGCTTCCTGTACCTCTCCTTTCAGATCCAGAGGCTCTCTAGGACTCCCTTTTGCCATGGGTTAGCCTTTGGGAGGCTTGGGATGGTGATAGTCCTGGCTTGAAAAGTAAATATTGCCACTGGATCATTACAGCAGGGATCAGGACTGCCACCAGTAATCTGCCAGCAATGTGAAGAAAGACAATTTGAAGACAGTTATCTGTAGATCAAGATTTCCTACTGAAAGAAAAGACTCTATATGTAGCATACCATCTTCTCCTTTTTAGATTGTCCTCCTCCAGAAGACACAGGGTGGGGCTACAACTCTCTTCTGGCTCTTCTTTCAAATCAACCCTTTTCCTATTGGGTATTTTGTAATTATTTGGTAGTTGCACAGCAAAAAGCAGGGCAGAATTAGGCTTTTGCATTAAAGCAAGTTCTCCTTTTTTATAACAATAATAATAATTCCTCCTGACCAACAGATAAGATATAATGATTACACATGCAAAAGTTTTAGGCAAAAAGAAGGTAATCCCTGTGATGGGAAGATACAAACTTTTCTAACTTGGTTAGACACTAAGTGTGTCTGCAAGTACTCCCTTTTTCAACTGTGTTCATTTATAGCCATCCACATTTTACAGCGTGCTTCTTTCTCCAAAATGCTTTCTAACCTTTGCTAATGTTCAGATGAAGTGCTTTTCTTCTCACAATAAGTCTCACGAGGTGCAAAAAGGCTATTTTCATCAAGGCTGTCAAACCTAGCAACATTATTTTCCATCTCTGCACTAAACTGACACAGGAAGCAGTGCCATTTTTTGGCAACAACTCTGTGTTAAGTGCAATGTTGCTTTCCACCCTGAGGGAAAGCTATTTAAGAACCTGCATTAGTTTTTGGTTTTCAATGTCTTGCATACTGCTGTGATTTTGCTGCAACTAATTCAGAAAATGATGTTTCTTGAACAACAACAAAAGGCAAATCTAAAGGGGGGAATCTAATTTTCAAACCATTTCATTTTAAAAGAAAATTGTAGCCTCTGTCTAGTCTTTATTTTAAAATTTCTCCCTAAATTGAGCTGAAAATCCTCCCTGAAGTCAAGGCTGAGGGGGTGGAGAGTCTCTTTCGTAACAGATGTCACTTATTGTACTATTGTACTATTGTAGATAAACTGGTGATGACAACCAGCCAGGAGCCTATAAAGAATGGAATTAAATCAGCCATTACTGCGATTGCAACAACACAAAGCAGATGTTTCCCTGAGCATCGTTTTGTGCATCAGGCTAGCAGGAATAGCATTGCTGAATCAGAACATACAGTTGCTATACTGAAATTGTACACCTGATAATGAGAACTTATTGTTCTGGACTGCTTAAACTAAGCCTAGGGCAGTGATGGCAAACCTTTTAAAGACCAAGTTCCCAAACAGAGGGATGGGTGGACTCTGTGCTTGGGGGAGTGTTGTATCCGGCCCTTATAAGCAACAGTCCAGACAACGATGAACAGAACAGCAACAAGTATTTATTCAACAGTCTTTTAGGTTATGCTTACAAGGTGCTCCTGACACAGAGATGGCTATACAATCCCATGTAATCAGTCCCTCCAGAATCTGCTGTGTAGGAGGCAAAGACTAGCTACACCTGAAGCGGTAGCATAGTGGAGGAGACCCAGGCTTAGCACATTGCTGGCTACCTGTGCGGAATGGGTAGTATAGATCCAGTCCGGCCCCACCATTGTTTACTTGTGAGGCTTATATAGTGTCTCCCCGGCGGTGGCTCCTTGATACAAAATAGCAACCCATTGGATAACCATAACTAACCAATCATAATAGGGTATGCATGTAATTAACCTATGGGGAACAGGATCCAAAACTGTAACCAATCACAGGACTAGGATTAGCATAATGAGCGCGCCCTGGAATGCGGATTTTGTGCCCTTTTTTGGCTCCTAATATGGATGGCAGGAAATGGCCATTTTCTTCCTTGCAAGGCGCTACTTGCAATAGTGCCTTAATACACAACATTCCTCTCCCCTAAGTTTTCTGTACGGATCCCCAACAGGTGGGGGCCACTCTTCCATCTGGGCTGCACACCTGCCCTGCCAACCAGGTTTTTAGGTCTTTTCTGAAAGGTAGCAGCTCCATCTACTACCGCAACTCTACAAGCAGGAGGTTCCAGAAGGCCGGTGCGGACACAGAAAAAGCCCTCCTTCGTGTACCAGAGAGACGGGCCCCTCTGGCAGATGGAATAATTAGGGAGCCCCTCCGATCCGCTCTGGTTGGACGGGCGGACACTCTTGGGATGATGTGGTCTCTAAGGTATCCTGGCCCACTACCATGAAGGGCTTTAAAGGTCAAAACCTGCACCTTGAACTGCACCCGGAGGCAAACTGGTACCCAGTGCAGCTCCCGAAGTAATGGTGAGGCACAAGCATAATGCCCGCACCCCATCACCACCCGGGCTGCCGCATTCTGGACCAACTGCAGCCTCCGAATGGTTGACAAGGGCAGCCCCATGTAGAGCGCATTGCAATAATCTAGCCTGGAGGTGACCAGAGCATGTGTGACCCTGAGCAGGGAGTCCCGGTCCAGGAGCGAACGCAACTGATGGATGACGCGAAGCTGTGAGAAAACCCTCCTGGCCACAGCCACCACCTGACTTGCTAGTAGCAGCCCCAAATCCAGGAGGACCCCCAAGTTGTGTACCGGGTCTGCCTGGGGCAAAACAGCCCCATCCAAGACCAAAGTTGGCAGCTCCCTGGATAACGCGGGACCCCCTATCCAAAGCCACTAAGTCTTGGAGGGATTCAATTGTAGCCCATTGTCCCCCATCCAGACCCCAACCACTTACAGACATCTGGATAGGACATTGACTGCATCACTGGGGTCCCCATGGGCCGAGATATATAACTGGGTATCATCAGCATACTGATGATACCTTACCCCATGGGAATGGATAACCTCACCCAACGGCTTCATGTATATGTTAAATAGGAGAGGAGAGAGCACCGAGCCCTGAGGCACCCCATACTGTAGGGGCCTAGCACTGGACCTCTCACTCTCCAACCACACCGACTGGGTACGACCCTCCAGAAATGAGGAAAACCAGGACAGCACAGTGCCCTGGATCCCCAAACCTTTGAGCCGTTCCAGAAGGATACCGTAGTCAACGGTATCGAAGGCCGCTGAGAGATCCAGAAGAGCCAGGACGGATGGATGACCCCCGTCCCGCTCCCGCAAGAGGTCGTCAACCAGTGCAACCAATGCAGTCTCAGTACCATATCCAGGCCTGAAACCCGATTGATAGGGGTCCAGATAATCCGCTTCATCCAGAACCCCCTGCAACTGCTGCATCACCACTTCTCCAGTACCTTCCCTAAAAAAGGGAGGTTGGAGACTGGCCTATAATTAGCTGGAACCGCTGGGTCGAGAGATTGTTTCTTCAGGAGGGGGCACAACAGAGCATGTTTTAAAGGTGCAGGAAACATCCCCTCCCGCAGTGAAGCATTTATTATAGCCCCGACCCAGCCTCCCATCACCCCCTTGGAGGCTTTTACCAGCCAAGTGGGACAGGGATCCAAAGGGCAGGAGGTGGTGCGAACAGCTGCAAGAAGCCTGTCCACTTCCTCAGGGACAACTGGATCAAACTGATCCCAGATAACACTGCCAGACTGAGCTCTGATCCCCTCCGGACCCTCCCCATCCACGCCGGGATTAAACCCCGAGCGAATCCAAGCGATTTTCTCCACCAGATAGTCTGCAAAAACTTCAGCCAACTGGGCACCGGCCCCTCCCGGCCAAGTAGAGACCTGGTAACCTGGAACAGAGCAGCTGGGCGATTATCCGCGGAGGCAATGAGGGCGGTGAAGTATTGTTGCTTCACCGCCCCCATTGCCACCAGGTAGGTCTTAATAGCAGCCCTACCCAGTGTCCAGTCGGAATCACTCTCGGTCTTCACCCAGCGGCGTTCTCGGCGTCTCTTTGCCCGTTCAAGCTCCCGCAGTTCTTCTGTGAACCACGGGGAAGATCTATCCCTGTGGGCTCGGAGAGGCAGTAGTGGTGCGATTTCATCCAAGGCAGCGGTAGTCATCCTGTACCACAGGTCAACGAGTGCCTCGGATGAATCGTGTAGCCGATCCAGAGGAAAATCCCCCAGTTCCCTCTGGGATTTGTCAGAATCCATCAGTCGCCAGGGGCGGGCCAATTTAATAGGCCCTGCCTCCCTGCAATGAGCCTCCTCCCCTAGGAAGTCCAGAGTCACCAGATAGTGATCTGACCATGGCACAGGTATAGTGTCTAATTTCTGTAGTGTCAGATCACTCTGCCACCACTCCTACAAAAAATTAGGTCCGGTGTGTGACCACTGCCCCTGGTCGGGCCATGAATTACCTGAGTCAGGCTGCCATGGAAGCCATGAACTCCTGAGCAACCTCTGAACCAGTCTCCAGCGAAGGCAAATTGAAGTCCCCCAGAACCATCAGCCTAGGGAACTTCAACGCAAATGCAGAGATGGCCTCGAGGAGCTCAGGCAGGGAGTCTCTTACCCTGCAAGGAGGCAGGTACAGGAATAAGACTTCCAACTGACCCTTAGGGCCCAACCGCAAGAACAGGGCCTCACAACCCGGGACTTGTGGAGCCCTGGCGACTCCCAAGGACTCCCTGGCTACAATGGCGACGACGCCGCCCCTTCCCTCATCCCTTGGCTGGTGCCAGATACCAAAACCGGCTGGACACATTTCTGACAGAGGTAGACCATCCTCTGGTCTCAGCTAGGTTTCGGTGATGCATGCCAGGTCGGCCCACCCCTCCTGGATAGAATCTTGAATCAAGGGGGCCTTGTTGCAGACCGACCTGGCATTCATCAGCAGCAGCCTAAGGGTGGGGTCACCATGGATCAGCTGCTCAGGACCCAGAGATGTACCTGGGGGGCTGGAACGAGGGACAGATACCAACCATCTGTCCCATGTTCCCCGTGTGCGGCCTGCCCCTCGGTACCTGCCATATCATCCCATGCCCGTCACAACCCCAATTTGAGCCCTGGGAACCTCTCTGCCCATCTCAGATGGAGTGCTACCCCTGCTACCCAGCTGACAAGGCCATTTCTCCCACCCTCTCTCCCCTCCAGACCCAGAACCCACCCCGACACTCCCCCTACCCTCCTTGGGGCATTTCCAAGTGCCCCTTATCAGAGGTGGGGGGTGCCGGCCATCCCTCCCCAAACCCAATCCCATTCCCTTCCCACCCCTCCAACCCCTACAATTACTCAAAAAGGTAAGGGCCCTCACTGCTGGCACCACCTCCCTCTCTTCTCCCTAACCCTACAAGAGGTCCTTGCATCTGTGGTGTAACCCAAGGCATGTGTGTAACCCAAGGCAAACAAATCCTTTGAGTGGCGCAACTCCTGGCCTTTGCGAGCTGAGCTAGCTGGTGATGACCCCAAGTGTGGTGTGTGCGACAACCCCTCCTGCTCGAAGTCCTTGGCCCATTTCTCCCCGAGCAACCCTGAACTCCTAGCCTTGGACCAGAGCTGATTATCCACCACAGCTGAGGCTTCTTTAGAGAGAACTGCTCCTGAATTTACTTCCAGAGATGCCTGCAAAGAAGGGCTTGATGCACTCTCTCCAGTATGGCCGGAGGAAAGCTCCCTTTGCCTCAGCATACAGAGATCCAGCGTTTCCTGCCCTTTCCCCTCCAACCCTAGGGAATGAGTGTTCCTGCAACCCCTCTTTTCCTTCCCGGGGAAGCAAGCCTGCACCCAGGTGCTCTTTTGCATACCAATCTGTGTTCAGGGGTAATGGTGACCCCTACTGTCCCCCTTCAACCGTGGGGAATGGTGAGCCTTTACCCTCCATTGGGGAAACTGAGAACCTTCCAGAATTGTGTGTCCCCGTAGTACTGTGTTGCAACCCCCAAATCTCAATGGCGTGTTCTATCCCCGGCCACTAGAAATAGCTACGTAGAATCTTTTGTGAATGGAGGAAATCCTGGGACCCGCTCAACAAGTGCTGCATCAGTTTGGCCCGCAACCCACATGGAGAAACTATCTTGCAAAGCCTGTACAAGCCCCCTCCCAACACCGAGAGTTTTTCGCGGTCCCGGTAATACACACAAGCCTCCACATTGTATGGAGGTGGCAGCCATCCAATGTCCACCCACACAATAACATCAGATAACAAGGGGTCAGTCTTAGAAACAGAGGAAAAGTTCAGGGACAGTTTGAGTGAAACAATAGCCAAATCGTCCCAAGAGTCAGGATTTTCAAAGTTCAGCACATCCGGGGCCAAATGTTCTTGCAACTCGAACAGATCAGGAGACTTAGTCTTTTGGGCAAAGTCACTACCTTTGTGCGCAACATGCACGTGTCAGGAAAACATGACACTTAACTCTTCAGTGGAGGAATCGCTTCCAGGGGCCCCACGGGAAAATCCTCCCCGGGTAGTAACAATGCTTGGGACTCGTCCTTGATATGAACGACTGGTTCTCCCCCCCCCCCCCCCCAAGTAAATTCCTGTAAAGTGAATGCCTAGGAACCCAAACCAGTGGGACCCAAGAATGTTTGTCTTACCCGCTTTCGCAACTACGAGGGGAAGACTCACATAGACATAGTTATAATGTGCTGGGGCAATGGTATGAATGCCCACAGAGAGGGCTCTGAGTGCCACCTCTGGCACATGTGCCATAGGTTTACCACCACTGGCCTAGGGAATAAAGAGCAAGCACCAACAGAAAGAACTACTGACCAAAATCCACTATTGGGAGCCAGTGCACAGTCTCTCCTGCATGGCTACACAGTGACTCCCACTGAAGGTGTTCTGTGGGACTTCCTGCTGTATTCCAGCCTAGTTGTATTAGAAAAGATAGCAAATGACTGAATAGGTTACAAGGAGATTTGGAATGTTCCTGGGTAAAGCATTTCAGTGGATCCATTCCATTAAAGTTAAGCATAAATCTGCAGTGTTGGAATGAGATTATCTAATATTAAGGCATTCTCTAGATCCATCTTTGCATTTGTTGTTTGCTAAATGTTTGGGCTATATTCTAAATTTAAATGAATTTAAATTAACACCAGTACATAAAATATGTAGACTACTATATAGAATCAAGAGCAGATTCGTGCAACACAGACATGTCGATTGATCCTTACATGCACTCACAGTTTTGCTTTAATCATAGAAGACAATTTTGTTGTTGAATCTGCATGTTTATTTTATCCATCAAATGTGATTTCAATGAATTCACATGACACAATACATGAAGTGCAATGGATGCACTTCAGGTGAAGTTCTGTAGGGTTCTTGAGCTGATTACTCCCCATGTAAATTGATTACTCCCCATGTAAATTGTGCATTGTAGTCACTTCATGTATATGTATATACATTCTCAGCTGACAGTATGTTCATTCCAGCATGCTTATAAACGTGCACTTCCTCTTCTGACATGCACAGAAGTCATGAAAATAAGAGAAATGGAAGGCAAAACCAAGAACTGCAGAAACATGTCTCCAGGTAGGAAAAATCCGAAAAACAAAATGACAATTGAGGTGCATACCCGTCAAGCATGGCTCCCAAAAATATGGGAAATTTCTGTGCATGCACGGGTGCGCATGCACAGAATCCATTTGCGCATGCGCAGTAACCCCTTCCCCCACAGTTCAAAATATGGGATGGCGGCGGGAAAGGGGAGGAACGAGTGCCAAAATACTGGAAATCCCGGCCAATACGGGATGCTTGACAGGTATGTTGAGGTGTATTGTAAGCAAGTGTAAAATAACCCATATCCCATGGAGGGCATGGCCAAGGATCATGGTGGCAGCAGTGGTGGACAGGGTTTGTCAAGATGTTTGGGGTCATCAATGCATCATGGGTAAGTGAACATGCAAACAAAGTAGTGTTCTTCCTCTGAATCTACAGAACTGTCTTTTGAGAATTAGCAGAGAATGGCCAGACTTTTTAAGATGACAGGGCAGAAATGTGGATCTATTCTCTTGTGGTGTCAACAGCTCAGTTGTTTGCAGTGCTGCTTAGAAACCATGGTTATGGTAGTTTTGCTTTACCCCCAGCTGCTTATTGAAGTTGTGCTGTTCTGCTGTCTCACTCTTTGTTTGCTTTTGTGTCTTTAGCTAAAAAATGACTGGGTACTGTTACAGTTTTGTGCAGGAACAGAGTGGAGGACTTAGTGGTGTTGTCCTGCTTATAATATTTCCTGAATTCTTTAACAACTTTGACATAGATCAGGAGTTCTCAACCTTTTTAAACTGGGGGATGGGTCATGCTCCCTCAGATAGCTTGGGGGACCGGACGACAATTTTGCCCTTCCTCCACCACATGGCACTTCCTGGTGTGGTGAAGGCAGTGGAGGGGGGACATGAAATTGTCCCACAGGCCACAGGGTGAGAATCTCTGACATAGATGGTAGAACAATGATTAGTATAACACCTAAAGCAGGATAATAGTTTCAGAAGCCTTGGACAAAACTCACTAAATGCATAGCTAAGCCCTGCAACAAGAGTGAACAACATGGGACTTTAGGATGAACATTTTGGAGGCTGCCACTGCCACACTGTAGCACTGCCACTTAAGATAACAGCATCACTCTGCCCAGTGGTAGGACTTACCCTGCTATTGTCATTTTGCAAATGGTTGTACAGTACTTATATGCTGGAACATCACTGCTTTTCTTGACTTTTTTGTATCTACTACTAGAAAGTAAATGTTTACTTTGTTACTAGACATACAGGCTTGTGCCTCATCTGGTCCTTCATAGATTCCTACACAGCCTTGGATAAAATAGTTTCCCTCCTAGCTTGGGAAATGGTTGCAAACTGGATCTATTTAACATCTTCCCACATAACTGTTTCAACGTCACGTGCAAAATGTGGGTAATTATGTCAAATTACATGCAATGCGGATCTTGTTATCAGGGCAAAGTACCTTTTGTTGCATTTAAATCAGGACCTGTTTCTATATTCAAAATGCTAGAGATTTGAACTCATGTTTCTTGAATCCTAATTCAACACTATCATCTACATGGCAACAGGGTGCGTATATTCACCAGTGTATGTAACAATAGCACAAAATTTCAAAATCCATATCTAATCAGCAATCACAGTGGTTAAACTGATGTACTGTAGCCAAAACTGCTGACGTTGTGAATTCTATCCTGATGGGACCAAGGTCGACTCAGCCTTTCATTCTTTTGAGGTCAGTAAACTGAGAACCTAGCATGTTGGGGACAAATGTTAATTTCCTTCTGAACCTCACACAGACTCTACACAAGTGCTATGTGGTGGTATATAAGTACAATTCCTATTGTTAAATTTTGAAAAGTCTTGCCAAAAAAAAAAAAAGGTTCAGCATGCTAAAGGGAGTCCCAGGGCTGGTCCCAGGTGAGCCCCCTTGAAGAGAACTTTCCAAACCCAAGGAGCCACCACTGAAAGCCCTGTTTTATGTTGTGAACTACTTTAGCTTAGATGGTTGAGAGAGTTGTAGAAATACTTCTCATATGGATCTAAGCACATTTATTTGGAAGAAGGGAGGCAGTTCTTCAGTATTCCTGTTCCTACACAAGGAGTAGGCAATTTACGATTCTCCAGAGCCTGATGGACAACAGTTTCTCTATATCTATCTATCTGTCTATCTATCTATCTAGCTATAGCTATAGCTATAGCTATATATCTATACAGTATCTATATCTATATCTATATCTATATCTATATCTATATCTATATCTATATCTATATCTATATCTATATCTATATCTATATCTATAGATATATCTATAGATATATCTATAGATATAGATATAGATATAGATATAGATATAGATATAGATATAGATATCCACTGAAATAATGATCAGACTCTTGCCACAAAGAAATATCCTGTTGATTTCAGTGTGCCCCAGTTTGAATGACTGTCCCAGAAAGACAGGCATGAGTTTAAAAAAAAATCTGAAAACTGTGAAGGTATTATAGCCATATATACATTTCACTTCAATTTTCATACTCCTGTTCCTATCTGTATTTAAGTGAAAATAACATTGGTGGTTTTGTGGTAGTTTTTTAAAGGTAAAAAATAATGCTAGATTGGCATTCATTTTTTGGGGTGGGTGGGGGGAATGACAGTGGAGGAATCAGCATTTTTGCTTCTATGAATCTCCAATATTCTAATTATCTTTTGGGCCTGGGGGAGGCACAGGGTCAAGTGATGATCCCCTCTTTTTTGCAAGGGAAAAGGATGATCAGGAAACTAAGGGTCAGGGGTGGAAATCTCTTCCCTGTGAGTTGTCTCCTGATTGGCTAGTAACCAAACATCCTATGGAAAACCATGCCTTTATTTTAAAATTTTAATTAAAATTATATTTAAAAAACAAACAAAAAAAACAGTAACATACCTTAATCTGTTAAGAATAATTTCTCCTATTTGCTCTTCTATTTTTCTGATATACCCCCCCCCTTTCTCTCTTTTTTAATGGTGATGATGTGATTTCAGTGAATGAATATGTTTTATTCATTCAACTGTTGGAATCCTGTTGAAAATGGGTATAGCCCATGTACTATTTCCAACTATTGACTGCAGATGCAGAAATTGTTCCATCGGGAAGAAACTGGGGTACCACACACCTCTTTGCACCAATTTGAAATATGTCAAAATGCTTATGCAATGGACTATTGTGTGAACAGTTTGCCTAAACAGGAATTTGCTCACAGTTTGTTGGCTGATAGCCTGAAAAAGCCTGGGTTGGCCACAGGGCTCAGAGAGGCCAAATAACTGCCACGTCTACTTGTCCTTATTATCTCCAAGAGCCCTCAAGGATATATTAATCATTATGTTTTGGTTTCAAGAGACATCCATCCTGATTTCTAACTGAAAGAATCCAGCTGGATTTATTTCCTGGGCTTGGAACAAATTCCAATTGGAAAATCCATCCAACATAAAATCTAGTAACACAAGACAGAACAAAATTGAGTTGTTGAATATATTCCCCCTTCTCTGTCAGAAGGCAGATGTAGGAGCTGTAGATCCGTGTGTATCATCAAGCTGAAAACAATTTAGGAGCTGAATTAGAGACCTGTTTTTGAACTACTAACTGAGTAGTTTTCACTCCCATTTCTACAAAATTGATCACTGGCTTTCCCCTTATGTCTATGTAAATATCCTCCTCTTCTTGCTATCGGGCATTATTTGTGTAGGAATGGATCTACTGCGGAGGGCAGATCCCAATATATCACACTTGTTCTTAAAATGCCTGGCCTCGCTGGATCTTTTCCTGTTCCTTTGCTCTACCAGCTTTCTTTATTCTTCACTCAAACTGATCTTGCAACTGACCTTGATTTGACTGTCTCAATATATATTTGTTAGTCCTTTTTGGGCAATGAGGATACAATTAAGTCACATTTCAAAAGTAATAATGAGAAGAAACAAAGTTAATTTATTGTTGTAACATCTTATTACCACTTTCAAAAGAGCTTTTAAAGAGGTGTTTATCGCATCTTGATTGAAAATTTTCACATTTTAAAAATAGTGACAGAAAATAATTCAAGAGCAAGGAGCAGCATAATAAATAATGTAACAAATTACTTGTGTAATATTGTAATGGCAGTGAGTTACTTTTTAAATGTGGTAATTGGAATGAATTAATCTTAAATTGTAACTTCCTCAGCTCTGGTCTGATCTTTCAAAAGATAGCTCCTCTAAAAAGATAGTCATGATTTCTGCCTGCAGCCTGTTTTGCTGCTAGACCAGTAGATGGTTGCTCTGATCTTTCAATATAAAAGGATTTGTATTAAATTCAGACAGCCAATATTGCGATGATAAAGAAAAACTTGCAATAATCCTGAACTATGATTATGCATTACATGAACTTACAGTGTCGCAAAAGATATTAGTGCACTTCCAGATATCGGTTATAATGCTCTGAATTATGAGGAAGCCATGATGATTTATCAAGCTCCTCATTTTTACTCCTTCAAATATATACATATATCCAGATCAACAGTTATTACAAGAATTCTAGCTAGAATGAAAGAAGCATAAGGCATTAATACAATGAAAGAAGAGGCCCCATATTGTCATATCCTTGATGTAGACCAGAAATGGACAAAATCCAGAGTCCGGTTTCTGCTCCCTGTAGAGATATTTTGAATTCCCAAAATCTGATGTAGCTGGAGATTAATTTCCAGTTTTGAAGAAATACCAGGAATTCCATCTTTTGTTAATGTTTTCACAGGTTCATGGGAATTTTCCCTAGCCAGCTATGCTTGCAAGGTTGTTATAATTCCTATCAGATAGAAATATTTGGAAGCTTTTATTCTCTCTCTCTTAGTATGTGTGTGGAGTACACAGAAAGATATTTTTTAAAGACTGTGGTATTTCTGAACCACAGTTGGGCATGCCCTGGTAATGGCAACCTTGTGTTGCTGGTTAATCTTTCTAACACAAGGTCAGGCGAAAGGAACTGCAGAATGAATTCACCAAAAGGTGCCTTCATTTTGTCAGTTTCATGCCTAAAAGGCTTGTGTGTTCAGTGATTATCAGTCTGGTACATTTTCATCATATGGGCCACCCATGAGTCCAATAGAATTAGATATACAGTACTATGTTGAACTTTTTAATAGAATGAATGAGATTTGGAACTGCTGTCTTTCCCAAAACTTGGAATACCTCCATTTAGGTGAGGAAACCACCAGGCTTAGATTTATGCTTGTAGAGTTTTCCATGTGTGTAATGGAGGTATCCTAAATGTATGTAGGCCACATTCCATCCTAATTACCCCACTAAACAATGATACTATGAGTATTAAGAGTGCGTGGCCTGCCATTACACTGAATATATATTACTGAATATAAAAAGGCTCTCAGTATTCATAGTTGATGGTATAGTATAGCACAGTGTTCCTCAACCTTGGCCCCAGGTGTTCTTGGACTTCAATTACCAGAAGCCCAAGTAAGCACACCTGCTGATCAGGGCTTTTGGGAATTGAAGTCCAAGAACATCTGGGGGGCCCAGGTTGAGAAATCCTGCTTATCCACTTTTCCATTAGTGTGATGATGCTGGCATATATTGCTCCCAGACTTATCCTTATGAAAACCCTGTCAAGTATATCAGACGAGATGTGACTAGCCCAGGTCACTCACTGAGTTTCATAAAATAGAAGTAGGACCTCCTAGATTCCAGGCCACCACCTTAACCAACTCACCATGCTGACTTTTCACGATCTTTAGGTAAGAGTTTGGGGATGAGCCTTATGCAGCCCTGCCCAATTAATCTGAATGTTAATGTGATGGTGAATCCTTTGTGTCTGCTCTACATTTGTGCATAAAATCCAGAGCCTATATTTTGCAATTCACTCAAGGGTATTTAGTAACTTGCATAATGTTGCCCACATTATGGATTTTCCATGTTAGTTTCACTCTCTGGAAAGACCTGCCTTTCTTTAATTACTTACATTGTTCCAGAACATATTCATTTAATTGCTAGAAATATTTTATGTGTAAATATTTTTAGAAGTTAATTATTTCCAATGCAGTAGAGTTGTTATTCAGATTAGCAGTTGGAAGACCTGCTGTGAATAATTGTATCACTGTCCTTTCTTTGAAATAATAATAAAAAATATTGGAATTGGAGGGCTGTTGGTAACAAAAACAAGTAAACAATAAAGGTCTTTGTTTTACAACATGTAATTAGCTCACTTAGCATGGTACCATTTATTATCAGAAAGTCTGCACTGTATTTTGAAGTCTCATGAACACAAAGCACAGCTCAGAGAAGTTCTAATGCAAAAATACCTGCAATCATAACATTATTATAATAGTTGTACATTAGTAATCTGGAACTAGGCTGTGGTAAAACAGAGGTCTCCAACTTTTGTGAGCCTATAATTTGACAATTTGCTGACAGTGTCATGGATGCTATTACAAAATGGCTGCCAGAGGGACTGTGGCCATTTCACAGGAAAGGAACCCGAGACGCTGTATGCCAAACACTTATTTCCTCAATCAGCACTGGCTTGACCACCATACCTGAACAGGGCACCATGTTTGAGTGATTTTAAAATTTGTATGATTGCTTGAGTTCTAATGCTCAGAGAAATGATGGAGTTTTAAAGCTAGATATGTCTTTCCCTTCCAGTATACCCAAACCTTATCACAAACAGTTTATTGCCAATGCTCAATCCCCTCTGTTATGTATGAAATACTATGTCTTTAAGATGGAATGTAATAATGTAACCCAAGGTATTGCAACAGTTATAACGAACTACCGCTGCCTCTAGATGGCATCGAGAGGCAGCTGATAGCGATCTACACACATGATACAAGTTAACCAATTACAGCCAGCCGTGGGAAATATTCCCGCCACAGGTAAACCTGATGAAGAATGCCGTGCGTCACAATGACATCACGAATACAGTATCCAATGAGCAACCATGTAACCAGTTTCAAATGTTGTTGTTGTTGTTGTTGTTGTTCAATCGCACAGTCGATTCCGACTCTTTGCGACCTCATGGACCATCGCTCTCCAGGCACCCCTGTCCTTCACCATCCTCCTTTGTCCACACAGCCCCGTGCCCATTGTGTCTACAATACCATATAGCCATCTCATCTTCGGCCGTCCCCTTCTTCTTTTGCCCTTTCAAATGTACCATGCTGTATAAAAGGAGCTGTGCCTCCGTCATTACCTCATGTTCAGATTGCTTACTCTACAATAAAGATGTGTTTGGCCTTATGAATGCTGCCTACCGCGTATCAATCTGGAAACATTAAACCCTCCCCCCCCTGCATTGCTTTATTGCTCTTCTGCTGGTTTTGAATAGCCGGTAGGAGGTACTCCTGCAGCTACTTGGAGGTCACAGAGATTTCATTTGGCCATGCTAGGATTATTGAAGACAGGGTACAGCAGAGAGAGTGTAAAGTTTTTAGATTGGTTTGTCATCCTTGGAATGCAGATCATCGGCAAAATGAAGAAGCAAGAGAAACTGTGGTTTTGGCAAGGAGGAGATCAAGAATATGTGATAATGCTAGTGATAATGCCCGACCCAGAATACATCTATGAGTAATTCTCATGGGTTGAGTATCACCTTTTTGTAAACACAAAGGTTGATTACATGTACAGTACTTACTGAGAAGTTTTATACATACTTGTCAAACACAAAAAGGGGACTCAAAATCTAGACAACCATCTTGTTTTAAGATAGCGTTTATCCTGCTTAGTCTCTCTTCTCATTCTTCATACTTGAGCATGTATGTGCTTATATTGTGTTTTTCAGTCACACAAAAGGCCTCAAAGAAGATCACAAATAGGACTGTACACCAGATTTGGACAAATCCTGAATTACTAACTGAATTGACCTAATTTAAAGCAATTTGAGTGAGATGAGGCACAAATTGTTTTAGCCTTTTCTTTTATTTTCTCAAAAAACAAATTTTAAATGTGCCTGGTATGCCAACTGCTATTTTGAAATGTGGCAGGTTTACTTCCCCCTTTCAGTCACTGTTAAAATTGACAGGGATTTAAAAGGAAGGAAGGAATGGCAGGATGTTGCAACACTTTAGGGACAACAAATTTGTTGCAGTGTGAGCGTTCATGGATCAAATTCACTTCCTCTCACACATGGACCAACATCCTCTTACAGAGCTCTGCCTGTCCAGCAGGAATTTGTGTCACCTGGCAGATTGCCCCTTTCTCATTTTTGGAGTGTGTATGATTTTGAAGTGTGTATTATTTCATTGCAAAAGGTCTGTACACCCCAAAATTGAAAAAAGAAATTCTCCAATCAGTGACAATGTGTTACTGCCAGCTTTCTGTAACACTTTATATATACTTAAAATGCTTAAAATGCTTATGTTCCTTAGCATTATCCCACCTCTAAAATAATTTTGCCCTGGAATTTTGTTTAGCATTTCTATGAATGACTTGGCACATATTGTAGCTAATTGTCACTATCATGTCATCTGCTACCCTTCTCAAGCTTCTCTCTTCCTTCTAAACATAGCTGTTATCCATGGGGTGGTGGTGGTGTTATAATATGTGTTATTGCTCCTGCTGCAGGTAGACTGGCCTGCCTCTTAAAACCATCCTAGTCAATTATATCAAGGAAAGGCTGTGATCAATCAATTGGGATGAAATATTTAGAAATTAGGGACTAACAATTTAACTGCCAGGTAGAGTTTAGATAGGACTGGTTAACAAACACATAATAGGGCTTTAGATATGAGAGAAGTCAGATACGGCTTGACAAGGCCAGTTGAGGGATGAAATAGTGTTTTTGTTAAATAGTTTAAATAAATAGTCTTTCCACAGAGAAGTGTCGTTTTAGTGAACAGTTTATCAGTTGGCATCCTGTGTGGAATGTATGTAAACCTGTTGTTGAAAAAGTACTACACCCTTTATAGAGAAACAATTGGGCTTCATCTCTGGGGAGGGTTCTTAAAATAAGCTTCTGTTGCAATTCTAAATTCTGTCTCATTTTATGTTTATACCTATGGTCTGAGAATAAATGGTTTAAAGGAGCTCTATAAATATATAGGAGCGAGTGAACAGGGAAAAGAAGCAGGAGTTTGATGGAGTAAGTGAACAATGAGAGCAAACAGGAGTTCGACTGGGAAGTTTGATGGGGAGACCAAAGGGGAGGCCCGAAATTTTTAAATATATACATATCTATCATTTCAAAATATTGCTTTTTGGATATACAGTGGAACCTCATACAACAATCGCCCCATATAGCAGCAAAAGCACATAACAATTAGGTTTTTTGGGGGGAATGGTGTCCCGCACAACAATTTTCCCTTTAAAAAATATACAATTTTTCAATGGGAAAAACCACTTAGTGAAAAATTTTTGTTGTACGATGCATCCCATAGGGAAAATCGCTATATGATGATGCATCATATAGCAATTGTTTCGTACAACAGCGAGCCCCATGGAACAGATTAAAATCATTGTATGAGGTACCACTGTAATCATATATTAGTAGACATTTCCAGCAACCTCTAAGGCAGGCAATACAATGAAAGGGGCACTAAGAGGAAACAGAAGGAAGCAAAAACAGAACAGAGATAATGAAGGGAAGAGTCTCTTCAGTGGTGATGACCTATAATGTTTGTCTTTGTGCTTGAGAACAACACAGCAAACACATGTAGCAAGTGTAAAATGGTAGCACTGTTGGAAGAAAAACTGAAAGAACTGGAAAAGCTAGTGGCCACACTTAAGACTATAAGAGAAGATGAAGATTACATAGACAGAACTCTTGAGTTGCAGCACTCAAGGGAGACATTGAAGGTAGAAACAAAACAAGGTGAAGCAGAGGAGGAGAACAAATAAATTTGAAGAAGCACCATGGAAAACGTGTCACAGGAGCAAGAGAAGGAGAAGATATTTTTCATCAGTGGAACAGCAAAACCACTTTCAGATTCTTGAAAAGGAGTCTGGACGACAGCATACAAAGAAGATGAACAGGAGAACTCATGAGAGTACATGAGAGAAGCTTTATTCAGCACTAGTTAGATCACATCTATAGTACTGTGTCCAGTTCTGGACATCACATTTTAAGAAGGATGCCAGCAAACTGGAACAAGTTCAGAAGAGGGCAGCAAAGATGATCAGGTAATTGAAAACCAAACCCTATGAAGAAAGACTGAAAGAACTGGGCATATTTAGCCTCGAGAAAAGGAGATTGAGGTGGGATATGATGGCACCTTTCAAATACTTGAAAGATGGACATAAAGGGGAGGGACTGGATCCATTCTTTATCATCCCAGAGTGCAGGATATGTAATAATGGACTCAAGTTACAGAAGGTCAGATATAGGCTGAATATTAGGGGAAATCTCTTAACTGTTAAAATAGTATGACAATGGAATCAATTACCTCTGGAGGTGGTGAGCACACCAATACTGGAGGCATTCGTGAGAGCTGGACCATTAGGAAAGCTGAGCACAGAAGAATAGATACCTTTGAAATGTGGTGTTGGAGGAGAGTCCTGAGAGTCCCCTGGACAGCAAAGAGAACAAATAGGTCAATATTAGAAGAAATCAACCCTGACCATTCATTGGAGGGACAAATAGTGAAGATGAAGCTAAAGTACTTTGGACATCAAATGAGAAGGGAGGACTCACTTGAGAAGGCCTTGATGCTGGGAAAGGTGGTGGGAAAGAGAAGAAGGAGGCGTCCAAAGATGAGATGGCTAGATGGTATTATGGACACAATGGGCACAGAGCTGGGTGGGCTGAGGAGGATGGTGGAGGATAGAGGTGCCTGGAGGAAAATGGTCCATGGGGTCGCAAAGGGTCGGAATCGACTGTGCGACTGAACAACAACAAAACTACAATAAACACATGTAGTGTGTCATGTTTTGATCATTCCTGGCCACTGTCAGCTTAGCAAACTCATCTTGAGTGAGGGAATGTCACCGAAGGGACTTAATCTTTTCAGCAATAAGATTTGTTGTGAACTATTGCAGTTACTATGCAAACTATTGAGGGGGAGCTTGAATGAGGAATTAAAATGCACTAGCTTTCCAAAAGATTTTACTGTCATACTAAGTTACACAGTGACCTAAGATGTCTCTTTATTCCTTGTAAGTACTGTATTGTAATATTTTATGCAAGGGTAAAATGATATTAATAGATTACAAATATTTAAAGAAGATGCCCTAATGCCAAACCTAAATGCTACCAAAAAGAAAAGAAAACAGTGTGCGCGCACACATTCACGCAAGTGCATGTGCACACTCTCCCTCACACATGTCTGTTTTAGAAGGATTAATTGGTTTTTCCAAGCTGAAGTATTATGATGACTTCTGATTTTATAGAATGACACCTACCTAGTTGCATAGCAAACCCTCCTCTTTCTCTCTAACAGCAAGCTTTCTTATCTTTATTCATACTTCTTCACAAAATGAACACCTGAACCAATTTGATAGCCTCTTAAGCATATAAATTCTTACCCCATCTGTTTTAATTGACAGGTTCTCACATTTTTTGATCTCTCAGGGCAGAACATGATAGGAAAGGCCCATGTTTCTCTTGTTAGCACCTGGGCACACTGCTGTGGATAGTCAAATAAGAGAAGGTTGGATGCACAATATTTGATGTGAACAGGAAAGTTGAGGCAAAGGAATCACACAAATAGATAGCTTGTTCTGCTTTAACTTTCATCAGACTCCTGTCTTCTTTCTATTTTCATTTGACACAACTCTTTGGAGCCCAGCATTTATTTATTTGTTAGTCAGTATAATTATTTTTGGCTTTCCTTCAAGGTGGAACATTCCTGAAAGGGTGTTGTTACTCATCCATTTTCCTTCATTGTCCCAAACCAAGGACCAGCCAACCCATTAAGAATGCTAGGCAAAAAGAACTGTACTGTATTTCTAGTCAACATACAACTTTTGAACTATGACAAGTTTGGTCATGAGAAGCACTAATTCCATCACTTCCTTCTCAAACTCAGTCCTTCCTCTACTTCTCACTGCATGCTGTACTCCAACTGTATCTCTTTCAATACAAGCATACATGTCATTGGTAATGTTGACAAGTGGAAGGGCAGCGGGTGTCAGGAGATTGGTTCCATGGATCTGTAATTCCTGAAGACCTACAAGGCAGTGTACTACGGTATATGAAAGCATGATGGAAACTCCCTTCAGGTGCTTTTATGTCTATGATGGAAGCAAAATAGCAACTTCTCCTTTTGATCTCAAGAGCGTAGTCTGGCTGATAGAGTGGAAGAGGGTCCTACAATAATGTGTACAGGATTCCATGCAAGAGATCTTATTGCCTCTGAAGAAGAAACACATGATTTCACCCAAGTATATTGCACTTCTGGGAGATCTCCAAGAGTACAAATCTGCTGGTAAACAAGGTATATGAGAATGGTGCTTTGTTTGTATCTGTGTCATTGAATATTGATAGCAAAATCAGTGATGACAACGTAATGCTGTCCCCTAAATGAAACTGTCTCTGGACTTGTGGAGGTTGTCAACTGGCTTTAACCTAATGTAATTCGTGTGTTTATTTTGTAGCTGAATTTTAATCTCTGGTAATACACAGAATTCTGTTTCAAATCATTTCAGTCTACCTAGACACTTTGCACAGCCATTTGAAAGTTCCCACAGGACAAGAATCCTAAAACAGACAGCAGAGGTAAAATATATACGTACATATGCTGGATACCCATCTTAATTATTTGAATATTACTGGGTGACTACACCATCAACAAATTCACGATTTTTTCCTCATACCAGGTTCTGTTTTTTGGCTTTTTTGCTGCTTGCATGATACAAAAGCTGAATCAATTTCTTTTTTTTTTTCATTGTATGAAGGTGGAGTTTTGGTGACCTTAACTTAGGGGTTTGCAACCCATGGCCCACAGGCCAGACCCAGACTACAACACCATTCCATCCAGCCCATGGCAAAGACCCTGGAACTGTAAGTGGACATGTTTATGATAGCTGTAAATGCACCTGCTGTGGTTTATGGCAGCATTTGTGGCATGGGAATCCATGTGTCTGGCCCGCTAAGCTGTCAGAGGAGGAGTTGTCCAGCCCGCGGCATGGTAAAATTGGGCATAATGTTCAGTTCTGTGATAACATAGCCCCACAGTGCTTCTTCTGTCCTGATCATCCTTCTTTTAAAAAATTAATATATGTAAATAGTGCTGTAATAACATATCACATTGCTAGGTCTTTGTTCTAGATATGCTAATATGGTCTTATAGCACTATTCTCATTTACCGCTATGTATTTTTTAAAGACCAGCAATTGCAGAAAGGAAGACCTTGAGTTTGACTTTCCCCTGGTCTCTCCTCTCCATTTCTGTAAGTCTCCATTCCTTTCTCAGCCATGGTTTTCACAAGAGGTTGTAAAGTTCAGAGGTGGGTGGGAGCAGGGATTGCTCAAAAGACAGTGAGATAAATAAAGGGAATAATAATCAGCTTCCCACAAGCAGCAACACAGAAAAGTTGTGAACTGGCCTCCTTTGCTTTGTCTAAGTGAGTTGGAGTGACTCCTTTAGACATCAGCTCTTCTTTTCCTTCTCATGCTCCATAGATGAGCGTATGTGCCCTTGCATGTTTCTCCCTCTCTCTGTGTCTTCCTCTTTTGCTGGCTCAGCCTTTGGGGAGATGAAGGTCTGCTTGATTGTTTGTAACTTCTGATAATCGGTAAACAACAATACTTCTCCTCCTACTACTACTACTACACCTCTCCTCCCACCTATCCCCCTGCCCCTTCTTTCTCTGCTTCAAACATATTCTCATGCTGGGTCTTTCCTGCATTTGAGCTACCAAAGCAGCAGCACTGCAGTAAGTATTGCTCCAAGGATTAAATTGTGGCACTGGGGTACATGATTTTTCAGTCTTTCCTCCCCTCCCCCATCAACAATCATGAATTGAGACCTACTGATAAGGTAGCAGCGTGAACGTGTAAAAATTATTTCTTTCTTTCTTTTTTTTCTTATCATTTCCAGGTTATATCAATTATACTCAGTGCATAAAGTATATACTGTAAATGATATTATCAAGCACACCACTGTTTTCATGTGTACTGAGGATTTCCGCCTTAGACCAAACAACCCATTTTAAAACGTTTTCAGGGCAAACCTCTGATAGGGAGAGTGGTATTCATCTTGAAGCTTGAGTGACCTCCCCTCCCCTTTTCAAACCCTGTTTTCTGTCTGGTTATTTCACAGCACATTTGATTTAGCCACTCCAAAGTAACACGTTGAAGGGTTGGTCTCTTCCATATTTTTTTTAAATTGACAGATTGAGACTCTGACATTTATCAGTCCTATCTCTTTAGTTACTTTGTAAAGGACCAGAAATAAATTACCAGAGGTCAAGTTCTGTTTATACAGTGGACTGTTTGGGCAGAATTACCTTCTTGACTTAATAGCTTCCTTTTGGGTGACATTTCTGCCAGAAATAAGACAAATTGTCTAAGGTCAACCTGCAGATCAAGTCAGAGTGTAGGAGGAAATTGTATGGGATCAGCTAAATTGAACCAGGTCTACCAGCCAGCACTTGGCAGCACGCCTCCCTTTGGGAGGCTGAGAGAACAGACACAACCATACCTTGCTTAGCTGGACTGAAAGGCAGCCAGATGCATTAGAATGCCTCTTGAAACTGCCTATGAGATATTCTAGGCTTTAAATATTTTCGCATTTTGGGTGTTCGTGAATATAACCAAAATGCAGTGTGTGCATTTTGTTTCATATTGAAGGGTGCATTCCCATTGTTGGTACTAACACCTCCATTACACAACTCAATAATTAATGCTTTTGTTGGGATTAATTTCATTACTACCAAGATCTTACAGATCCAGTCAATCTTGTTTCTGGCCAGCAAGGTAGTAGGAATCACTTGCTGTTGAGAATGCTGTAAGGGAGAATTTCCCTCATATTTGTCACTATTAAAGTGGTTGTTTGTGGTGTTCAACTACAGGGCTAAAGAAACAAAAGTATCCTCAAAGCTGATATAGAGTGATTTTGTTGGCTTGAATCTAGACTATGTGACCAGCTGGCCCAATTATCTTGGCTTGGATCATGCTCAATAGTGATAAACAAGTTCACTTTTAAGCATGTGCAATGCTTGCATCCTCACAGGTGTATGGCATTTCTCATGATCACTAAATAGCTTAAACAAAAGGACAGGTTAAGCCAGATTGTTTGAGTCAGTTCCAACAATCACACATGCTGGAACTGAACTGAAATACAGCCATCCTATCTGCACCACCACCACCGCTGCCACCACCACCACCACAACAACAACAACCCCTTGACAAGGACCCCCCAAAAGTGTGAGCAGGCATCAAGAAGGGATGGGTTGGTTCATGATGGCACATATAAATTGTTTGGTTGCCAGGAAAAAGAGAGGTCCATCTGATCATGCTTTATTCATTCATTCATTCATCCATCCATCCATCCATCCATCCATCCATTTTAGCTTAGTTCCCACTGCAAACAATGTGAAAAGTCAGCCATGCCTCAGGTATGTTGAGTTCAGTGGGAGCAGAATATAGCTGACTTGTTTAATTCAATTTTACATATAACATTCCCATTTAGCCATGGAAACTCACTTGGGGTCTGTTTATCTCTGTGGCAGAATAAATCACCTTGAACTTATCACATACCTTGAAAACCCTACCTGTGTTGCTGTAAGCGAGAAGCAACTCGGTGGCACATAACAGCTACTTCCATACTCATGGACTAGACAAATATTATCTGTTAATGCCTGTACATTTTATTGTGCATTACATATTGTATGCAACGTGTATTTTATTATTTTTTAATCTTCTTCTTCTGTGTCTAGGCCAGACGTGAAACTGCCAAAAGGAAGCCATCTTTTGGTGAGTTCATTCTGTAGTTCCTTTCACCTGACCCAATGTGAGAAAGATTAGCCAGCAGCACAAGGTTCCCGTAACCAGGATACGCCCGATTGTGGTTCAAAAATACCACCATCTTCATGGAGGCTCTTTTATTATTAGTATAGTATTAAATCATTTTGGAATTTTGAATGTTAAGCGTTTTAGTTTTTTAAAAAAATATCAGTGATATCAAGTCAATTCTATTTTCTAGTTCTAAACTAATAAGGAGCAACACACCATCCCCATCTTTGGGTGGCTCTCTGGAACCCTGTAGTGTGCCCAAGGCTATGCAGATAGCAGGGCACTTAACCCCATCTGCCATTTATGGTCCATATGATTTTGACTAGCCCATTTCTGAAATGGCATAGTGGTGATTCTAACACATGGTGTCCAACATCACTGAGCTATATCAGTTCTTTAGTTTATAAACACTCATAAGGAAATGAGAAACGAAAGACCTTGTTAAATAGCCATCCACCGTTTATAGGCTATGTGGTCTACCCCAAGTCAGTGTGTGAATGTTGTATCTGGCCCTTATAAGCAATAGTCCAGACAACGATGAACAGAACAATAGCAGGAGTTTATTGAACTGTCTTTCAGATTACACTTACAAGGCGCTCCGGACGTAAGATGGGTACACAAGACCCATGTAGTCGGCCCCTCATGTTTCCTACCATAGAGGCAGTGACTAAGCTACACCTTGGTGTGATAGCGTAAGAGGAGACCCAGCTTAGCCCGATGCTGTCTAACCTGTGCGGTAATGGGTAGTATAGATCCGGTCCGGCCCCACCCTTGTTTTCCCGTGGGGCTTATATAGTGTCTCCCCAGTGGTGACTCCTTGCTACAATGTAGTTATCTGCTGGACAAGCATAACCAACCAATCATAACAAGATATATAAGTATTAACTAATCAGGAACAGGATCCAAAGTTGTAACCAATCACAGAACTCTAATTAGCATAATGAGCGCGCCCAGAGAGGGAGATTTTGCACCAACTTTAGCTCCTAATTTAGATGACGGGAAACAGCCATTTTATCTTTGCAAGGCGTTGCCTGCGCAATGTGCAATTCTGCCTTAATACACAACAGTGAAGGAAATTAAGCAGTACATACCAGAGAGACAAATATCAATGATACACAATAGTGTGGTTTTAATAAAGACCAAAGTAATAAGATACTGGCAAAGAAAGTAAAAAAATTGGCCAAGATCTATATACAGTATTACCCTTCATAATGTGTGCACCGCACAACGTTAAAACCACACAACGTTAAGAAATCTGAGGAAAAATTTACACCGCACAATGTTAATTTAATGTTGTGCAATAGTAAAGGTAAAGGTTTCCCTTGCTCGAAAGCCAGTCGTATCTGACTCTAGGGTTCAGTGCTCATCTTTGTTTCAAAGCTGAAGAGCCAGTGCTGTCTGCTTCTGCAGACGTTTCCATGGTCATGTGGCATGATAAGATACCGGAGTGCATGGAATGCTGTTACCTTCCCACCAAAGTGGTCCCTATTTATCTTCTTGCAATTTCTTGCTTTCGAACTGCTAGGTTGGCAGGAGCTGGGCCAAAGACGGGAGCTCATTCTGTTCTGCAGTACTCGGGAATCGAACTGCTGACCTTCTGCCTCCCAGTCAGTGTCTTAGCCACTTGAGCAACTGCAGTTTCCCCCCAGATTTCTCTGCCCCAAATCCTCCAGGGCTGCTCTCCGCCTGGAAAGCACCTTCCCAGGCAGAGACCAGCCCTGTGGGCTTTGGGGCTTGGGTCTATGGAGCCCCCCCCTTGCTGTTCTGAGGCTTGCCTCAAAACAGCAAGGGTACCTCCATAGATCTCTTGCCCTCCACTGGCCGCTTTGACTTGTGAAGGGCCATGGAGAGCACCTAGAAGTTGCCCTGGCTGGCACTGGGTTTCCCCGGCCCTTCACAAGTCAAAGTGGCCGGCAGAGGGCTTTCATTGTGTGATACATCCAGTGGTGGGCTCCAAAAAAATTTACTACCACACTGTGGGTGCATACCTGTCAACCCGCGGCTCCGGAAAAATGGGACCTGCACACATCGCTTGTGCACAGGTCGCTTTCCACGCATGCGTGGAAAGCGTTTTCCCCCGCTGCCAAATTACGGGGTTTTGGCAGCGCGGGGCGGGTTATGACATCAATGGACGTCGAATTACGGGGTTTTCCCGGCCAAATCGGGAAGGTTGATAGATATGTGTGGGTGTGGTATGGACATGGTAGGCATGGCCAGGGGGAGAGCCCTGCAACACCCAAATTAGGACTACTGTACTTTATTTCAAAACTTGGATGGGCGGAGCTAGCCAGAATTTCTGCTACTGGTTCTGGCGAACTGGTGCGAACCTGCTGATGCCCACCACTGTATACATCCCATAGGGTTTAACGTTGTACGATACATGTTTTACGATACAGTTAAAAATCGCACAACGTTAAGGATCGTGGAACCAAGCTTTAACGTTATGCGGGGTATTACTGTATTTATGCTTTCACACCAAGGATGACAGCTTACAGTTATTTAAAACAACAACACACTGTGGCCAAGAATCTTACACTACTGTCCTGGCCAGGACAGAGAAAAACAGAGATTGAAATGATGCCTACATGTCAACCATTTTAGAGGTTGAAGGGTGGCATCATGAGACAATAAAAACACAGATCACAGTGCTGGCTCAATGTGTTTTCGTGCCTGAGGCAAGTGACAAGATGATTCTTCACTTCTGGACTGACTGGTCTGATGGTTGAGCCTTGCTTCAAGACTAGCAAAGGGCTTAGCCTGTACCACAACTGAGGTCAGCAGGTCACATTAGGGGTTTGTGGGCAGGTTGCATGGCACACGCCACTCAGTCATCTAGCAAAGCAAAATGGCCAGAACAGCAAGGAATCCAGCAACCGAGGAAGCCACAGAACTCTGCCTCAGCGTGGAGCTGAAACTTGTGAGTTTTGTTCATTTTGGGAGGTTTTATATGTTTTCCTCTGAGAAATGAATCACAAAGGTTGAATATGATTACAATAAAACCATTTTATGCTGAAGCAAGACACAGTGGATTTTTCATGATTATTTTTCAAGATTATGTCTACAGAAGATGTAGAAACAGAGAAGAGAAACAACCAATTGCATTCAGAGGTTATCGGCACCTCTTAGGTGCACTGGCATTCAATAACAACTGCTTCATATTTCTAAAAGCATGAAGGGATCAGAAAGATTTGCAGAGGGAAAGAGGGGGGAAAGGATAATTTTCCTGCCATCTAGCAAATAGACCAAGTTTGGAGAAGTGTGGGGTGGGGGAAAATAAAAGTCTCTTTTTAATTAAGCTTCATAGCCTTTGAAGTTTTCTGACTTTTTTCCTCCACACTGATGATGTAATTTATGTAAATAATCATCTATCTATGAAAGGAGTGTGTCTGTCAAATGCTAAAATAAAAAACATCCGTCATTTTGAAGTGATTAACATTCTCCAGATGTTTAAATCCTCAGATTTCAGGAGTTTCTCTTTGTTGTGATAATGATATAGTATCCAGAACAAGAATGTTTACTTTTTTTCTATGGGTCAAACACAGATTTTTCACAATCCTATTAAAACATGCCGTGTTTTGTAATTGTATGTACAGATGAAAGCATATCCAGTTATTATTATTCCCCTTTTAATGGTAAACTGCTGCTGGTAATTTTACTGTAAGGCTGAAACAAAAGAAGAGTACATGAAAGGGCCCTCATTGCTCACTTATGTAATCAATTTATAGATGTCAAGTTTGCGCAAAGATGGTTATCCTTTTCTGTTACCAGACATGAGACATGCTACCACCCTGGAGCACTAGGAAATACAGCCCTTTTTTTAGCTGTTTCCCATTCCCCCTTCTTTTTTCCCCAGCTTGTTTGAAAATACAGTAGATGTAGCTGGTAATATTAAATGACAGCTAAGCATTGCTTCACTTTAGGCCATCCATCTCTGGAATCAAAGGAGGCTGACACAACATAAAATATTTCTCAGTCAATGCACTTGCAGAAACTGGCACACTCACCAAACAAGGCTGTAGAGCTAGAAAATGTTTTTAAACTGCTGCCTTAAAAGTACTTTGTTATTTACTGGGAACTATTTTATCACTTTGGTTCAATATGCTCCTTTTTTTTAGCTATATGAATGTGCTATTTTTTAATGCATTGCAAAATAAACTTTGTTTACTTTAAGAGAAATTTGAACCATGTTTTAGCTGCTTCCTGATTGTAACTTCTGAGGTGGAAAAGTGTGTCCGAATGGTTATTATCTCTTATTCCAAGCATTCTTGTAATTTAGCTGAATTTGTGTCATTTTTTCCACTAGATCTATTGCTTGTTGTGTCTTAGCAATGTTCTAACTTTGTTCATTTGTGCATTAATTTACAGAAATTAATGCATTAATTTACAGTTCTTATACCCACTATTAAGTTTCAAGTTGTATACAAATTTTTAATCCAAGCTTATAAAAATACATAAGATTACCAGTCCTCTTGTGTACTGCAAAGATAGAAGGATGAAGTTACTGGAAGGAACAATCTATTTTTATTATTCATTTGTTTGCTCTATCCTTGGTATCATTCTTCCATTACAAGAACCTTGATATTATAATAATAATAGCAGAGAACTAGAATTCTCTTCTATAGTCCCTTTTATTAGAGACAGCCAATGTTGGGTCTGTTAAAGTTCTACAGAGACTATTTAGAGCAGGGGTGCCCAAACTACAGCCCATGGTGCCAATTAATCTGGCCCTCAAGTTAAAAAATAACCAACTTGACATTTAGATGATAGGAAAGGAGTCAGCACTATCCCTGGGCTCATGTAGTACCCTTCTGTTTCATTTCCCTTTGCACATGTGAAGTCAAAATTATTGCTCTTCAATTAAAGACACACCACAGCTACACACAAATGGCCAGCTGTGGGGAATGTGATTTGCTCTTGCCAGATAAATTGAATGAATCAAACTCTAAAACCCACATTTTAAATCATGCTTTTAAAAACATTGTTTGGGCTGATATGAATCACAGTTCTCCATCAATGGTGAAGATGTTTTGGTATCCAATGAAAACAAAAAACTCTCCCTTTTTTCCTTTTGGCTTTTGCAGTGATTCCTTCCCAGTCAATGGAACTACAGTATGTGATTGTCTGAACTAGGGCAAAATTTCCAGGACCATTGGAAGAGATAATTTTTTATGAACACAGTGTCTTTACTTTCTCTGGAAAACCACCTTTCTGAGCTATAGATGAGCACAAGGAAATTCAGAAGGAAGACTTTTAACAGCATGAGAATATAAATGTTTATTTAAAGCGAGGAGGAAAACCTGAGAAGGAAAAAAACACATAGCCTTCAAGTCCCCAGCAAATTAAACACTCTTGCCATCAAACTTGCCTTTACTATTTCTTCAGCTGATAAAATCCTGTGGATTTTATTTGGAACCACAGGTAACGCATGTTTCATTCCCCAGCAGGATTGTGCTCCTGACACCCAGCAAAGAGTGTAGTTTTGCTGGGAATTGGGTTTATGTTTACTGTTTATCATGTTTCATAGCAGAAAGTTGAGGTTTGGGCTGCAATGGAACTAGCAACCGTGGGGGTCCTGCAACAGTGCCCAGGAGGCCACATATGGACCATAGACCAGAAATGAGAGATGTGGGAAACCGATATGATATATCTAGCATGCCAAAAATCCACAAAAGCCCTGTTGCTGCTTTTCAGAGATGGTATACAGTATCTGAATGCCTGTTGCTGGAAATAACCCTCTGAGATGTTACATATGCTGGATGACATCCAACCCACTAATCCAAAAATTCTAGACATCTTTGTGGTAAGTGCCCTTTACTTAGTCACTTTGCACTGAGTGGCTTGCCACAAAGTTCATAAATTCATTCCAAAACAGGATAAAATTAAAGAGGCAGAATGCTTCAAGCCATCCCTCTTCATCCCTCTTCTATTTTCACATAAAATACACAGTTGAAATGGATGGAAAGATCATTCTTATATATGTACAGATCTGGATTGACCTTTAAGCAAAACGTGTTAGAGTGTGGTTGGGAATTCCATTATGGTGAGTGTGCTTATATTACTGTCGATTGTCATGGGCTAGGTAGAAGGGAAGTGTCCGACTTTAGGAGGATGTCTGGCATTGGATCATATACTGTATAGTGATTACACTCTAGAAGGCATACAGCCCCACTGCCCATGATATCCAATTCCATTTCAAAATCCTGTGCAGATTTGCGGACTTACCTGAACAGTGGGCATTCTAGTACAATGACACATCACCAAAAAATGAGGACATCTGTTGACCCAAAGGAGGACAAAACTGGATACTGATTTGCATAATTATGCTAATTTATGTGTACAAATGTAACATAAGAAAGCTTACTAGGAACTTCATCTTAAATCCTGCAATTACATTCAAAAACCACAAAGCAAGTATATATATTTTCAATTTAAAACAGAAATACAATTCTCTTACCATTCTAGAGAAGACAGTAACCATTTGGTCTGTGTTTCTCATAACCTTGCTATCCACAAGCTGCTATGAATGGAAAGACCTCAAGACCCCTTTTCTCCTCTGCTATGGTTCTTTCTGTTTAAATCAGATTTGGCTGGATAGCCCATTAAATGGAGGACACATTGGAAAGGAAGACTGTCCTCTGGCAACCCATGAAAGGGAGGATTGTCCACCCTAAAATTGGTCATGGCTACCCTAATGGAGTAATGGTAAGGCTGAGGGATCACCCAAAGCTAATAGAAGAAATATTCCATAGCTAAAGTCTCAGCTGCCTTCTATTCTCACAACCTCTAGATCCAATCTGTAGTTTTTAATGGCAGACAATCCTGAATTGTATTTGTCATAATATTTTGCCTTGATCTGTTTGTTTTAATTTATTGGAGAAATGTTGTGAAAATATTGAAGGAGTTGTGGAACAGTAAAGGGAAAAAGGCAACTACAGTGGAACTTCAGTTAACAAATTTAATGCGTTCTCTAGGACCTTTTGTACTATGAAAAATTTGTAATGCAAATTTCCCATAGAAATGCATTGAATGTAATTTCCCATAAGAATGCATTGAAAACCAAAATTTGTTAACCGAAATGCGGTTTCCAATAGGAATGCATTGAAAACCAATTAATCCATTCTGAAATTTTTTTGTTAACCAAGTCTCTATTTTCTATAGATTTCCTTTTGTTATGCAATTTTTGTGTTAACCGAGCCATTTGTTAAGCGATTAATACATGTTCTTATTTTAATATATTTTAATATTTTAATATATGTTCTTATTTTAAAGCATATTTTATGGTACAGTATTATTACTAGTTTAATTACACAGCACTTTAGAGATTAGATGCTATTTGTATGACTCCAATTGATGGCCACCATAACCTGTTCTGATAGCAATTCAATTGTGGACAGATAAATTTCAAGATCTCTGATGAAACCATGAAAACGTATTTGAAATAGCTTAGCATTCAGAGTTCCAGACCATGATTATATTTTTCATTAAACCTGCAGCTGAGGGGGCTGAATGAGGTGGGATGGCCAGTCACTTTGAATAAACAACATCTGTTTGTGCTTGGTGCTATTTATTCATTATTTATTTGTTACAAGACTTAAAACCATCTTTTGTGTGTATCCGAGAAAATGGTGGTATACAAGAGGATTGAAAATCTTAAAATAAAGCACATTAACAGTACAGTGAAGCTCGCTTTCCCCCTTCGGATCCCCACTGGACTTACCCCTTTCGGTCTGCTCTCGCGCTCTCCCGCTTGCCTGTTTGTCTGTTCGTCTCCATCACTTCTCCTCCTTAGCTTTGCCGTTACCTCTACCTCCACAAAACTCTCAATCGACAGCCTAATCTTCGACTGGGAAACATGCTGCGGCCTCTTGTATATCGGATCGGTGCTGTTGAAATCCGCCCAACCCCCACTCTTCTCCGAACTTGAAACTTATGATTTTTTTCCTTTTCTCCACTCGACTTCCAGCCAATCTAAGGTAAATTCCACAAATATGTTTACTTATTCGTACTCTGCCATATTTTTTTCAAGGTCTCCAGAACTTTTAATCACTTTTAATAGCCACTTTCATAACCCTCCTTTCTGAGCGAAAGAAAGTTCACTCCATTCAGCCTGCCATCTTGTTTTTCTTTTTTATTGTAGATGTATGGTGTTGGGGATTTGGTATTTGTTATATTGCACGCCTATAGGAGGAGGTAGGAAATATAAAAATTTAGGGTTAGAAAATAAGAAATGAAAAATATAAAAGTATTATCATGGAATGTGAAAGGTACTGGTTGTCAGGTAAAGAGAAGAAGATTAGAAGCAGCTCTCAGAATAGATAGACCGGATATAATCTTTCTGCAGGAAACTCATCAGAAATCAGAAGAAACTAATAAATTATTTTTAGGATGGACTCAGTTTTATGAAAAATCATATGGTACATCAAAAGCTAGAGGTGTGGTGACTATGATATCAAATAGACTGGGATTTGAGATGGAAAAAAGTATTTCAGATCCAGAAGGAAGATATTTAATAGTGAAAGGGAAAATAGATGATGAGGAGATTACACTGGTGAATCTGTATGTCCCAAATGAACATCAAAATAATTTCTTAGATAAGGTATATCACATATTGGAAAAAGAAAGAACAACAAAAATGATTGTAGCTGGATATTTTAATCTAATAAAATCAAATATAGATAGCACAAATATAGTAAGAAGTGGGGGAGGAAACAAAATGCAGATATTAGATAAATGGATGAAATCTTTAGGGTTGAAAGATACATCGAGGGAACTTAAAGGATTGGAAAGGGTTTATACTTTTTTCTCACATGTCCATAACATGTATTCCAGAATAGATTATATATTTGTTACTGATAATTTGATAGGAAATTTAGATGAAATAGAAGTGGGAATTTTTAAAGAGTCAGACCATGCAAAGGTATTGTTGGGAGTAAAAATAGATGGTACAAAAACTAGGAAAAACTGGAGATACAATGCTAAATTGTTTAAAGACAATAAATGTAAAGAGCAAATAGTTGAAAAATGGGAGGAAAATTGGAAATGGAATGATACAGGAGATGTTAGATATAGTATGGTATGGGACACAATGAAGGCAATATTTAGAGGTGAAAGTATTAAGTTGGCCAGCACTAAAACTAAACAATTAAAAAGAAAACAAGAAGAAATTGAAAAAGAGATTAAATGGTTGCAAGAGAAACATGCAATAACTAAAGATAGAAAAATGTATGAAAGAATGCCGGGTTTAAAGAAGGAATTAATAGGAAAAGATATTGAAAAAGTGAAAAGAGATTTGGTTTATTTAAAAAGGGAATATTTTGAGTATAGCAATAAAAATTCAAAATTACTAGCAAGAGCAGCTAAGGAAAAAAGAAGTAAAAGATAGATAGGGATTCTGGTAGATAAGGGTGGAATAAAACATAATAAAACTAAAGATAAATGTAAGGTAGTTAAAGAATTCTATCAGGAGTTATATTCTAAAAAGAATGTAAATTTGGGAAGATTAAAAGATAAATTGGAATGGCAAATTTAAAATAAAATAAGTCAGGAACATAAGCAAACCGATAACTGAAAAAGAAATAATAGCTAAATTGAAGACAGATAAATCTCATTTCATTTCATTCATTCATTCATTCATTTATTCGATTTATACCCCGCCCTACTCGACCAGGGCCGACTTTAGCTTTCTCATTTTCCAGGGGAAGACGGGTTGTCAGCACAATTTTATAAAGAGTTTAAAGATATATTAATCCCAAAATTATTAAAAATGTATAAATATATACTTGATGGAGGACAGATCCCGCCTTCATGGTATAGAACTATAATTGTTTTATTACCGAAACCTGGAAAAGATTTAGAAAAGGTAGAATCATACAGGCCTATTTCTCTGATAAATCAGGATGCAAAGATTTTTACAGCAATATTGGCAAGTAGATTAAATAGTTTTATGGATAAATATATAAATAAAGATCAGGCTGGATTTGTGAAAGGTAGGTATATGGCAGGCTTAATAAGGAGACTTGTAGATTTAATAGACGTTGCAGGACAAACTAAAGAGAAAGTTGGGTTATTATCATTGGATATCTTCAAGGCATTTGACTCTTTGCAATGATAACAATTAATGAGATAATTAGATGTTATGGCTTTGGGGACAGATTTACAAAAACGATTGAACAAATGTATCAACATGGATATGCCAATATTAGGGTAAATGACAGCCTTACAGAGGAAGTGAGATTAGAAATTGGAACAAGACAGGGTTGCCCGTTATCACCAATATTATTTATCATGGCAATGGAAATACTGGCAAATACTATAAGACAAAAGTATTGAAGAAATACTAGAAAATAAGATTAGTTTATATGCAGATGATACTTTGATAATTATGAAACATCCTAGAAAAACTTTGGGAAAAATACAAGGACATTTAAACGAGTTTGAACAAATAACTGGTTTGAGGATAAATTGGGATAAATCCGAAATGATATGGGGTAATATGGATAAGGAACATACCTGTCAAGTTTTGGATTCGGAAACAAGGGAAATTTCCCAGCAAATACAGGATACTTGACAGAAGGGAAATTCCCGGCAAATATAGGATACTTGACAGAAGGGAAATTTCCCGGCAAATACAGGATACTTGACAGAAGGGAAATATTCTGGCAAATACAGGATACTTGACAGCTTGACCATTAGGAAAGCTGAGCGCAGAAAAATAGACGCCTTTGAAATGTGGTGTTAGAATGACTGCTCATTAAAGGCCAAATAGTAAAGATGATGCTAAAGTACTTTGGACATCAAATGAGAAGAGAGGATTCACTTGAGAAAGCCTTGATGCTGGGAAAGGTGGTGGACAAAAGAAGGGGATGGCCAAAAATAAGATGGCTAGATGGTATTGTAGATGCAATGGGAACAAAGCTGTGCGGGCCAAAGAACCCTTTCCCCATCTTCTCAGGGGACTTATGTTTTGCTTTCTTTCTTGTTTACTCAGTGGCTTAAGTGACTAAGATGCTGATTGGGAGGCAGAAGGTCAGCAGTTCGATTCCCGAGTACTGCAGGATGGAATGAGCTCCCATCTTTGTCCCAGTTCCTGCCAACCTAGCAGTTCGAAAACAAGAAATTGCAAGTAGATAAATAGAGACCACTTTGGTGGGAAGGTAACAGCATTCCATGCGCTCTGATGTCTAGTCATGCCTGCCACATGACGATGGAAACGTCTGCAGCCTCAGACAACGCTGGTTCTTTGGCTTTGAAACAGAGATGAGCACTGAACCCTAGAGTCGGATACGACTGGCTTTCGAGCAAGGGAAACCTTTACCTTTCTCATTTTTAATTATTATTTTCCTGGGAAGTAAAGAAAGTGCAGAATAGTAAACCAGACCCCTAGGGTTACTCTCTCTCTCTCTCTCTCTCCACTGATTTGCCCCCTTCTCCCTCATTGATTTGCCCCCCCTCTCTCCCCACACACTGATTTGCCCACTGTCTCCCCCCACTGATTTGCTCCCCCTCTCTCTCGCCCCCACTGATTTGCCCCCTCTCTCTCTTTTGCCCCCTCTCTCTCTCCCCGATTTGCCCCCTCTCTCTCCCACTGATTTGCCACCTCCCCCACTGATTTTCCCCCCACTCTCTCTCCCCCACTGATTTGCCCCTCTCTCTCCCTCTCCCCCACTGATTTGCCCCCTCTCCCCCCCACTGATTTGCCCCCTCTCTCTCCCCCTGATTTGCCCCCCACTCTCTCTCCCCCACTGGTTTGCCCCTCTCTCTCCCCCCCACCCACTTATTTGCCCCTGCATATATGAAATATATCGTTCACCTAGAGTAGACTCAGCAGCAGCAAAAATGAAGCTTCCCCATGACCATGTGGCTGGCAGGGAAGGGAAATAGAAACTACAAAAAGTCCCCACCACCTTCTCTCTCTCTCCCCCTTTCCACAAGCGAAAAGCCACAAACAGCGACCTCTGGTGGCTGGAAAAACATACGGGATAGTTGACAGGTATGATAAGGAAGAACAAGGGAGAATAAAAGATAAATTTAAAATACAGATTAAAGATAGTTTAAGATATTTGGGGATAAATATTTCAAGCATATTAGATGATTTAAAAAGATTAAACTATGATAAACAAAAAAAAAAAGAACTTAAATAATTTTTTTGTTTGATGCCTTACCAATTCAATGTTATATTTTTGAAAAATCAATAAAAAATTATATTAAAAAATTACAGTGAACTCAGTAAATCAATCTCATAATTGAAAAAAATAAGATTGATCATGTAAGGGTGATGATGTAAGCTATGCTACTGAATTTCAGCTAGTCCATGTTAAAATTCCAGAATAAATAAATACATTTTAAACTGGCAATAGAATAACAGAAACTTTGGTGTCAACCAACCACATTGTGAATTCCAAGGGTGGAAAAATGCCATTTTTCATGCCAAAAGTGGCTTTGTGGATTCAGGAACATTTGGTAGCCATAGTCAAAACAGATTGTAAAGCCTTTAGGTTTCTGAATATTCACCTCAAAATATATTAGATTTGCCTAGAAAAGTCACCTCCGGACTAGATTATTGTAATGCGCTCTACATGGGGTTGCCCTTGACAACCATTCGGAGGCTACAGCTGATTCAGAATGCAGCGGCCCGGGTGGTGATGGGTGTGTGGACATTATGCCTATGCCTCACCACTGCTTCGGGAGCTGCACTGGTTACCAGTTTGCCTCCAGGTGCAATTCAAGGTGCTGGTTTTGACCTTTAAAGCCCTACATGACAATGGGCCAGGCTACCTAAGAGACCGCATTGCCCTAAGGATGTCTGTCCGTCCAACCAGAGTGGACTGGAGGGGCTCTCTTATTGTACCATCCACTAGAGGGGCTTGCCTCTCTAGCACAAGGAAGAGGGCCTTCTCCGTGTCCGCACCAGCACTCTGGAACCTCTTACCAACAGAGCTATGTCTCCAGATGGAATTGCTGCCTTTCAGAAAAGAACTTAAAACCTGGCTGGCAGGCCAAGTATAGGGTGCAGGTGGAAGGGTGACTTCCGTTGGGTGGCTAGTATAGTGAAATTCCGGGCTCCTCAGTCCCTGCACCCTTTTTTAGGGGGAGGGAAGTTTTAAAGCAGTTTTTAATCATGTTTTTATCATGATTGTGAACCGCCCTGAGTTGGCCTTGGCCAAGTGGGTGGTATAGAAATCGAAATAATAAATAAATAATAAATAAATAAATACTAGGAATGGTATAAAAAAGAAAACAAAATTATATTTTAATTTCAAAGTATCCATTAAAATGAACCAGATAGATGCACCCACAAATTATCAGCCCAAATTAATTTTCTTTCTGAGCTGTGCTGTTGATTGAGAAAGCTGATTTTGTTCTTAGGGACTGTGTTGGATTAGTGATTAAGACACTGAACTTGATGACTGAAAGGTCGGCAGGTCAGCAGTCCAGGACATGAGTGCTGCATGATGGAGTGAACTTCTGTCTCTGTCCCAGCTCCTGCCAACCTAGCAGTTTGAAAGCAAGAAATTGCAAGTAGATAAATAGGGACCACTTTGGCGGGAAGATAAACAGTGTTCCGTGCATTCCGGTGTCTAGTCATGCCTACCATATGTCCACAGAAACATCTGCACATGCAGACAGCGCTGGCTCTTTGGCTATAAACAGAGATGAGCACTGAAACCTAGAGTCAGATACACTAGCTTTTGAGCAAGGGCGACCTTTACCTTTATTTACATGTTGACAGCAACCTAGTTCATATTTGACTATATACTTCAACAAAGGTTATTCCAAACTCACTGGCAATCCATACCTTTGTTGGGGCAACTAATAAAGATAGAATCTCCCAGGGAATTTGGGATCTGTTTTGTTCTCCTTGTAAATTGACTTTGGGTGGTGTTATGTATGTTAACTGTGTTTTCTGACAGGAGCGGAATGTATCTTTTCTCATGTATCTGTTCTTATCCTTGAAACTGACGACAAGGATGGGATGGCGTCCCCACATGACAGCAACATCGGCCCATTTGACCCAGCGCGTCCAGAGAAATTGGCAACATACGAACACCGATTCCACCACGCAATGGCCTCGCAGAAGATCAGCGACAAAAACCAGTAATGCTCCTGTTTCCTCACTCAGTGTGGTTCTGAGACGCTTGAGCTGGCAACCTACCTCGTTCCCCCAAGAGACATGGATGTGGTGCCGCTTGCAGAAATCATGTCCACACTGAAGAAACACCTGCAGCCAGAGGTCTCAATCTTCCCGGCCAGGGTGGCCGTCCACAGAAGGAAGCAGTGACCTGGTGAGTCCATTGCAGACTATGCTGCCACTCTGCGCATTGCTGCCACCCCGTGCAAGTGGGACAACATCAAAGAAGCACTCTGGGACCGTCTGCTGGCCGGCATGAGGGACGAAGATGCTCAATGTCGCCTCATGATCAGGAAGACGCTAACTTTCAAGGCTGTCCTAGATGAGGCAGTAGCGTCTGAGGCCGCACGGTACAGCATCAAGCTTTTCCGGCATCGCCACTCCACCACCAGTGCCACCGACTCAGCTGTGCAAGCTCAGAAAAATTCATCTTCATTCTCCTCAGCATCGCCTGGTTCCACCTCTTCATCGGAGTCCAGCGATGCAGAGGGAGAAGTCCGAGTGGTCCGACGAAAGCACTGAGAGCACTGTGACGATCAGGAGAAGAAATTCCTTTGCAAGTGTGATGGCTGCAGAGCCCGGCATGACCTCAGGAAGTGCCACTTCCGCACCGCAGAATGCCACAATTGCAGGCGACGAGGGCACATTGCTAAAGTATGCCGACAGCGAAAGCAAAGAACTCCAGCACCTGAGTCCAAGAAAAGTCATCACCACAAAACATCCATCACCAAAGTGTCACCAGAGCCTGAGCTGTGCCAAGTGGGCATCGTCAGCAAGCGTTTCTTCGCAGACCTGAGCCTGCAGGATGTCCCCTTCAAGATGGAGGTGGATTCAGGTACTACCTTTCCCATAATCCCACAGCGGGAGTTTGTGAGAATTCCTGCTGCCTCTCGGCCCAAGCATTTTCGGATGCTGTATTAACTCATTTTGATCCTAACAAGGAACATAAGAACATAAGAACAGCCTTGCTGGAACAGGCCCATCCAGTCCAGCATTCTGTCTCACACAGTGGCTCACCATTTCCTTCAGGGTATTCCCAAGCAGATGCCTTCACCTGTTTAGGATTCCCTGGAAATGGCATTGAGAGATATCCTGCCTATCTCTCCAACCCGGAGGTTGTCCTTAAGTATCCATAATTCTAGCCATTGATACTCTTGTCCTCCAGGAACTTGTCTAATCCTTTCTTAAAGCTGTCAAGACTGACAGCTGTCACCACTTCTTCCGGCAGGGAGTTCCATAGACCAGTAATCCTCTGGATGAAAAAGTACTCTCTCTTATTTGTTTGAGAACTAGTATCCAAAAGTTTCATGGAGTGTCCCTTAGTTCTAGTGTTATGCGATAGGGAAAACAGTTTTTCCTTATCTACTTTGTCCACACCGTGCATGATTTTATAAACTTCAATCAGGTCACCTCTTAGACGTCGTCGTTCAAGAGTGAAGAGGCCCAACCGTTGCAGCCTCAGATGGTAAGGAAGGTGTTCCAGTCCCCTAATCATTCTGGTTGCCCTCCTCTGCACTTTTTCCAGCTCCATAATATCCATAATAACAAGGAAGTTGTACTTGTGGGGGAGGGAGCTGGGTTATGCCATGTACTAAATGATGGGAGGGAAGCCCCCGTAGCATTTTATTCTGGTTCACTCTCAAAACCTAAGAAAAATTACGCTCATAAAGACAGGAAGGCATTGGCAATTGTGGCTGGCACTAAGAAATTCCACGATTACCTTTACAGAAGGCCTTTTACCATCGTAACTGACCACAAGCCCCTCCTTGGAATCTTTGTGAACAGGAAGCCCACGGCTCAAATTCTGTCCCCAAGGATGTTGTGTTGGGCAATTTTCCAAAATGCATATGATTTTACTTTGGTGCACAAGCCCGGCAAGAACATCAACCATGCTGATGCCCTGTCACATTCTCCACTGCCAGGTGTCGGGGAAGCTGATTGCGAGATCAAAAGTGACCACCAGGTCCTTATGATTGAGGCTTTTGACTCGCCCCCAATTGTCCCCTCAGATATAGCCAAGGCTACGGCCAAGGATGTAACATTAACTAAAGTAATGTCTTGGGTACAAAAAGGCTGGCCTGTCTCTCCTCTAGCCGAGGAATTCAGAACATTCCACCGCAAGCGTTTGGAGCTGTCAGTGGAACGAGGTTGCCTTCTATGGGGCCAGCGGGTGGTCATTCCTGTCACTCTCAGGAAAAAGGTTTTACATCTACTTCACACAAGTCACCCGGGAATTGTCCATTCCAAAGCCCTTACCCGTAGCTACTTTTGGTGGCCTCAACTGGACCAAGACATAGAACAAATGGTTGGCACTTGTGCCAGTTGTCAATCCTCTTGCCCAGAGCAATCCCACCTTCCGTCTCAGGAATGGGATTCTGCTCGGGGCCCATGGTCCAGGTTGCACACAGATTTTGCAGGTCCATTTAGGGGTGCCCTATTTTTGTTGGTTGTGGATTCATTCTCTAAGTGGCTGGAAGTGATTAGGGTGCCTAACACCACTTCAGCCACCACGATAATACACCTAAGAAGGCTGTTTGCAGCATTTGGACTTCCTGATGTGCTGGTGTCTCACAACGTGTCCACGTTCACATCTGCAGAATTTCAATCCATCATGGAAAGGAATGCAATTAGGCACATCACTGCCGCCCCATTCCACCCAGCCACCAATGGCCAGGTAGAGCGGCAGGTGCACACAACTAAAGATGCGCTTCGGCGTATGGGTGAAGGGGATTTGGAGCTCCAGTTATGCCAGTTTCTTTTCACATATAGGCTCACTCCCCTTGCCTCAGGGCTGTCCCCTGCTGAATTGCTCCAGCGAAGGAAACTGTCATCCTTCCTGGACAGATTGGATCCCTCTAGGGTGGAGGACAAAGGCACAAATATAGCAATCCAACACCAGAAGGGTTTTTCTCCGGGAGATCCTGTACATTGCTGCAATTATGCAGCTGGTGGTCCTACGTGGGTGCCTGGGTTTGTGATCAATCAGACTGGTCCTGTTTCTTACAGAATCGAAACAGCCACTGGTTTGATCTGGAGGAGGTACGCGGATCAATTGAGACCCAGAATACTGGACCCACAGGACGAATACAGACACTCAACGTTAAGATTGGCCCCCACACATTTAAACCCAGGGGGCAGAGGTAATAGTCAGCAGCAAGCTAACCTAGACCCAGAGGTGTGTTCTAGGGACCGATTTCAAGGGGAAATTGTGGAATGCTCCCCTAGTCCGGCCATGTGTACCCCTACACTGTCCCAGCCTAGCACTCTGGATTCCTTTATTGATGATGACCAATTTTGTTTGGCATTGCCCTCCACTCTTAGTACACACAGGAGGGACCCTGAGTTGTCTTATTCATCCACAGAATTAGATTTTGGTTTTGAGCGATCCCCTGCTCCTCCATCTGACAAACGGGGCTTTAATTTGGGTTTACAATCATCCTCCTCTAGTCAATCCCTCACTCCAGTCAGTCGCCCATCCTACGAGCCCCTGAGACGGCTCAGCCAAGCATCTGACCCAGAAGGGAAACTAGACCACCATCCTGGTTAAAGGATTTTGTTTTTACCTAGGGGGGAAGAATGTTATGTATGTTAACTGTGTTTTCTGACAGGAGTGGAATGTATCTTTTCTCATGTATCTATTCTTATGCAAATAAGTGGATCAAAAATGTGCACACTCTGTTAGCCAATGGGCTTGTTGTATTATTGTTACTGTTACTGTTTATAGGAGCAGAATGTATCTTTTCTCATGTATCTATTCTTATGCAAGTAAGTGGATCGAAAATGTGCACACTCAGTTAGCCAATGGGCTTGTTGTATTATTGTTACTGTTACTGTTTATAGTGTATATAAGTCCGGGTTTTGCCCCATCCAAACTGTTATCAAACCCCACTAATAAAGAGCTGAATTTCACTACTTCATTCGTCTGCTTCTTCATTTCTTGAACACGAAAGGTGGTTTAGGTGAAATCCAACAAACCAAAGATTTTTTAGTGGAGTAAACTCACAGAACCTTTTAATATCTACAATTGTGGATTCAAGCAAGCTGGATGGGTGAACATAACTTGTAATGAAGCAACAGAAGAAATAATTTGGCATGAGCTGAAGGGCACTGAGGGTCACTAGATCTTCTGTATATGATAATAATATCCTGAATCTTGATCAGGGACACATCCAGACATCTTTTCACGCTGAAGAAACCAATATAACCCAGTATAGTGGAACCTCACTTAAAACAAACAGCTCGGTTAACACAAAAATCACATAACAAAAGGAAATCCATAGAAAATAGTGGCTCGGTTAACAACCCCCCCCCCCCGAACAGATTAATTGGTTTTTAAATTATTCCTATGGGAAACTTCATTTTGGTTAACAAATTTGAGTTTTCAATGCATTCCTATGGGAAATTTGTTAACCGAGGTTCCACAGTATTGTGAACCACTGCCTAACTTAACCACAGTATGCATCCACTCTGGTTTTTATCAACTTGCTGCCCATCTGCTTTCAACTAACAGCCTGGTAAATCCACATATAATTCTAAAATGATCTTCTAAACCCCTACCTTATGTTAGGCATGCGATCTAAGGCCAAATTTGTGACACACAAAAACATCAACAGATTGGTTTGATTGATTGATTATTTATTTATCTATTTTTTAAATAAAAAACCCAACCTCAGCAATGCAAATTCAACATTGGAAATATGATGTATTTTTGGGGGGCCAGGGGGGGAGGAGTAAGGGGACTACTATAGTTCCAATGCCTAACATCTTCTAAAGCTTTTAGCCTTCATCAGGTTATATATATGTAGCCTGATGGAGGCTAAAAGCTGGCAGCTGTGCCAAAGTAGTGGACCCCAAATCACTGAGCAGAAATGAGTAGAGAAAGCTTTGATTGCTTCTAGAGCAGTAGTGAGTAGTGTCTCTCAACTACAAATCAAGCAAGCTACAAGGGGGGGGGGGAGACCCAATCAAGGCAATAATGGCCTCCACTTCACAATCAGACAAGTGCTCCTACTTTAGAAATCCTACCATTTATGGCTGATTGCTAAGCCTGGCCTCATTTCTAACCTAAAGGGCGAGTAATAATTTGAGAAAGGAATTATAACAACTTCCCAACAATTTGGTAAATTGTTATTATTTGGAGGAGGGGAGGAAGAGAGGTTGCTGTGAAGCTATTGCTACGTGCAAGTTATTTCACTCACACATCCCAAAAAATCTAGTATGCTTCTAAATGCTCCACATACATTTCTTATGATTGGTCATAGAAGACAAAGTTACGATACCATGAAGACACATCAGGAAAAATCTGAAAAGAATATAAAATATTGAAAGTTTTGAAAAATATATCAATAGATATAGAGAGAAGGAAGCTTGTAGTAAGGGTATATATATATCTATAAGTTCAAATGGGAAGATAGGTTGATAAGTGAAATATCTACAAAGCTGTCCTGAAAATCATAGCACCTACTTCAACATTTTATATCATTGAGGTATTATTTTTGTGAATTATTAGATTATATTCCTTTCATCATTTCAGCTAGAAAGAAGCATAAGGTTAATTAATAGCACAGTATAATGTGAACATTATATCCTCTTCTGTTCAAATATATAAATCTTACTATTCATGTTTAGTATATCAATATCCACTTGTCAAAAATATGTACATCTGTGGCCAGCAATTATGGATTATCTAATATACATGATGGGAGGAAAGTGAAGTTATTTGTCATACTATGTAAAATGAAAATGTCTGTTAGAGCACCACATAACCAAGTCATTACCTAATTCTTTCATTGAAATTATTAGTACTAAAGTTTAAGTACTGATAGACCACATACTACAAGAACATACTAATAAGTATAATTAGTTGTTCAACAAGCTATTGTATGAGACAAGAGTTAGATTCTGCAGTAACATAAGAAAGCTTACTAGGAACTTCATCTTAAATCCTACAATTACATTAAAAATCACAAAGCAAGTCTATTAACTCACTCATTGTATATTTTGGATGGTTCTTTGAAATTTTATATGAGTTTTCACAAGATGTTCATAGTTTTGGATACCAAGCCATATTACTGATGGGATGGGTTTGTTGTATATGTTTTGTTTTCCTTTGCCAATTGCACATATTTCAATGTCCCAGTTTTCCCTTTCCCTCCTTTTTTATTGTTTCTGCCAGCTGTGACAACAGTTTCTAAAAATAACACACTGGTCTGTTCTCATTCTTCATCAGTCCATTATTGTTTTTCTGAAAATTAGCACAGTGTTCTAGAACTTTCTAACTGTGAAGTATTCAGGCATATCTGTAAGGAAACAACCTCCTTTCTCAGTTTGAAATGTTAACACTAAAGTGGAAACATGGGAAGCATTGATAAAAGGAAATGAAAAAAAAGGTGTGTGTGTGGGGGGGAAACTAGGTACTACTTGTAGTTTAAGAACCTTATGCTGTCAGGTTATCAGTGGAAAAGACCAGCTTCCCTATGTTAAGTCAAGCGGCCGCGCGCCCCAGACGCACGTGCGGCAAGCCACAATGGTTGAGGGACTTTGTCCCATCCTAGGGGGGAGGAGTGTTGTGTATGTACAATGTTGCTGTAAGAAATGTATGAATGTAACCTGACCACAATTACAATGTAGCTCAGCTGTTAAGGAACGCGAGTAAGCTGCCTATAGAGGGCAGCTGCGAGCGTTCAGCTCACATGGTTCACATTCCCCAAATCACCGGCAGCCGCGGGAACCTTTCCCGCGCGAGGATCACCTGGAGAAGATGGGCGTGACTCAGAATGATGTCACGCCGGTAGCAGCCAATAAGCTACTGTGTAATGAGATTCAAATGTATGTACTGCAGTATATAATGAGCTGTACCTCCGCCATTACCACATGTTCATCCTGATCATCACCCAATAAACCTGCGTTTAGCCCTCACTGCGGCTCCTTCTTTGTCTTCCGTGCAAGACACCAAATTGGCGACGAGGATGGGATCAATGGCGAATCCCAAGGTCAAGCCTTACCACTTCGATATCAGCGACCCAGAGCAATGGGAGCTGTACGAGTGCCAGTTTCAGCACGCGATGGAAGCTGCGGGCGTCGACGATGCCGCGAAGATGCGCTCACACTTTCTAGCCCAGGTGGGGCCAGCCACGCTGCGCATCCTGATGAACCTGGTGGGCCCCCGGAAGGTGGACGTGGTGCCCCTCGACCGAATCCTAGAGTTACTGCGCGATCATTTCCAGCCCCCCCCGTGTCGATCTTCCCGGCCAGGGTCGCGTTCCACAGGTGAGACCAACGCCCGGGAGAGTCCGTGTCCGCCTACACGGCGGCCCTCAGGCTGGCAGCGGTGCACTGCCAGTGGGAAGACCTGGACACGGCACTCTGAGACCGCATGCTGTGTGGCCTGAGGGACGAGGAGGTCCAGAGAAAATTGATGACCCGCGACTATCGCCTCATGTTCAATGAGGTACTGCGGGAGGCCCAGGCAGCCGAGGTGGCCAGGAGCGGGGTCAGAGTGTTCAAGTCCCGAGGGGCCACATCCGAAAGGGCCAAGTCACCAGTGCAGGCGGCCCGGCGGACATCAGCGAAGACGGCCTGGCGGGCCCCCAAGTCGCCCGCCGGCACACCAGCGACGTCTGAGGAGTCGTCCGCCACGGCAGACTCCTGCTCCAGCGAGGACGACGACGTCCAGAGAGTAAAGAAACGCGGGGAGAAGCGACAGACCCGCGAACGGCAAGACCGCCGCTGCGACGGGTGTGGGGCGTCCCACGACCGGACGAGGTGCCCATTCCGGAAGGCCGAGTGTCACAACTGTGGCCGAAAAGGGCACATCACCAGAGTATGCAGGCGCGGGCGAGCTGAGGACAAGGGCGCCTCGAGCCACCCCCAGGCACACCAACGGAAGGCGGCCGGCACCAGGAAGGTCTCAACCAGCTACAGCGAGGAAGGCGTGAACCGTGTGGGCCTGGAGCACCGGCGTTTTTTCGTAGAGGTACTGTTACAGGGGGTCCCGGTGAGGATGGAGATAGACTCGGGGTCGTCCTATTCCATCCTGTCCCAAAAAGAGTTTATGCGCATTCCCCCAGATGCGCGGCCCAAACTGCGGGCCATGAAGTCACACTTACGGGACGTGCAGGAAAATGGGATCCCAGTGTTGGGGGTGGGGAACTTCAAGGTGAAGTTCAAGAGTTACTCCAAGAAACTGCCCCTAGTGGTACTCAAGGGGGGAAGATGCTGCCTTTTGGGAATGCAGTGGTTTGCTCCCCTGGGAATTGAACTGTCCGGCATTAATGCCATCGAGACTGACCCAATGCGGGACGTGTGCAATGCACACCCGGACATTTTCAAGAAGGGGCTCGGGACGTACAAGGGCCCCCCGGTTTCCTTTGAGCTGGACCCAGAAATCCGGCCCATCCGCCTCAAGCCGAGGAGAGTGCCCTTCGCCCTCAAGGACAAGATCGAGGCGGAACTGGACAAATTGGTGGGGCAGGGGATTTTGGTTCCAGTTGATTCGGCAGAGTGGGAAACGCCGATTGTTACGGCTCTTAAATCAAACGGGGAGGTCAGGATTTGTGCGGACTATAAATGTACGATCAATAAGGCCATTCGGCCAAATGCATATCCGGTGCCTGTGGTCAGCCATTTACTGGCCATGTTACATGGCGGGAGGTGTTTTGCCAAGCTAGATCTGGCGCAGGCATATCAGCAGCTCTCCGTAACCCCAGCTGCTGCCGCTGCGCAAACCATCGTCACGCACAAGGGGGCATTTAAAGTAACGCGCCTACAGTTCGGCGTAAATTCGGCCCCCGGGATCTTCCAGTCCCTCGTGGAACGCCTTTTAAAGGGACTTCCAGGCGTCCTCCCATATTTTGACGATGTGTTGATAACGGCTGGGACCGAATTAGAGTTAGCAAAGAGGCTAGACGGGGTTCTTTCAGTATTCGAAAAAGCGGGACTTCGACTGAGAAGGGACAAATGTGTATTCTTTGCGAGGGAGGTTGAGTTCCTCGGGTTCAAAACGCCCCTCGCCCCACCGCGAAACCGGAGCTGCAGTCATTTCTAGGGCTTTTAAATTTTTACCATTCCTTCCTGCCAAGGAAGGCATCCGTTGCGGAGCCACTGCATGCGCTCTTAAAGAAAAAGGCAGTTTGGCGGTGGGGAGATAGGCAAGAGAAAGCTTTCAGGGAGCTAAAGGCGCTTTTATCCTCGGATGCCGTCCTGACTCACTTTGACCCGAGGAGACCAGTAGTTTTAGTCTGTGATGCGTCCCCAGTGGGGGTGGGGGCGGTGCTATGCCACGTGTTGGAGAGCAGGCGGGAAGCCCCAGTTGCATACTACTCCAGGTCCCTTTCAAAGGCCGAGCGCAACTACGCGCAAACAGATAGGGAGGCCCTGGCCATAATCGCTGGAACCAAGAAGTTCCACGATTTCTTATATGGCTGCAAGTTTACGGTGGTGACTGATCACAAGCCCCTCCTGGGAATCTTCACCACAGGCAAGCCCACCCCTCAAATCCTGTCCCCCCGAATGCTACGTTGGGCGATTTTCCTTAATGCCTACCAGTATGAGCTGGTCTATCACCCAGGGAAGGAGATCTCCCATGCGGACGCGCTGTCCCGGTCTCCCCTCCCTAGTTTAGGAGACCCCGCATGCGAGGTAGAGCAGGACCACCAAGTCCTGCTGATCGAGTCCCTCGACTCACCCCCCATTGTCCCGGCCGACCTCGCCAAGGCCACAGCGGCCGACAAGATGCTGGCCCAAGTTAGCTCCTGGGTTAGGAAAGGGTGGCCCACTACTCCCCCCGAGGAACATTTCAACCCATTCTTCAGGCGTAGAGTAGAGCTGTCCCTGGAAAGGGGCTGCTTACTCTGGGGCCAGTGGGTAGTCATCCCAGAAAAGCTGAGGGCCAAGGTACTGAAGCTACTGCATACCAGTCACCCGGGAATAGTGCACTCCAAGGCGCTGGCCAGGAGTTTCTTTTGGTGGCCCCAGATAGACGTGGACATAGAGTGATTAGTGGGCATGTGTGAGAGTTGCCAGAGCTCCCGGCCCGAGGAATCCCGGCTACCCCATAGGGAATGGGACACGGCCCGCGGGCCATGGTCCCGGATTCATGTCGACTTCGCTGGTCCTTTCCGCGGGGCCATGTTTCTGCTAATAGTCGACTCCTATTCCAAGTGGTTGGAAGTAATCCCCATGAACAGCACCTCCTCTGCGGCAACCATTAAACAGTTGCGCAAGGTCTTTGCCTGTTTCGGCCTGCCGGACATCCTTGTTAGCGATAACGCTAGTACCTTCATGTCTGCGGAGTTCAAGACCTTTATTGAAAGAAACGCCATCAGGCATATTACCGCTGCCCCGTTTCACCCCGCCACAAACGGTCAGGTAGAGCGCCAAGTGCGCACTACGAAAGACGCACTGTGGCACATGGGTCCCGGCGAGCTAAACCTCCATCTGTGTCAGTTCCTCATCTGCTACAGGACAACCCCCCTAGCGTCAGGGCTTTCGCCAGCCGAACTCCTCATGAGGAGACATCCGGCAACACTTTTTGACCGGATGGACCCGTCCAGGGTGGAGGATGAAGGGAGAAATATAGATATCGGGGTAGGAAGCTCCAAAAGTTTTTCGGTAGGGGACCCGGTTCACTGCAGGAACTACGCGGCCTCCGGGCCAGCGTGGGTACCAGGGACGATCATTGAGCAGACGGGGCCAGTATCCTATAGAGTTGAGACTAGCTCGGGTCTACTCTGGAGAAGGCACGCCGACCAACTCAGAAGGCGGGTCACCAGTGACGGGGAATCAGCGTTAGGGTCCTCCCCCACCCGCGTTACCCAAGGGGGAGACACGGCGGAATCCGCGGGTACAAATGCATACCCTGGATCCTCAGCCACAGAGGAGGATACTTTGGACGAGAGGGATGAGTTTGATTATGATTTGCAGTACCAGGGGGGTGTAGCGGAGTGGTCCCCCACCTGTCCTAGCGAGAAGAGGGGTTTCAGTTCAGCCCCTGATACCTCCAGTCCCCCCAGCCCTTTTGTTTTGGAATATACCATAACTCCAGCTCCCCGGAGACAGACACCCCCGAGACAGGCAGCAGGGGAGATTCCACTCGCCTCAGCCTCTAGAACGCACGGACAGGCAACAGGGGGTGGCGAGACCACGAGGGCCTCATCGCCAGTCCCGAGATTCGTGCTGGGGGGGACCCCAAGCTCCTCAAGTGGCAGGCAGGGGTTCACGTCCCAACTGTTCATTCCATTCCCGTCCCCCAATGCAAGGTTGTCGCAGAGTCCCCACCGAACCACTAATGAGTCCCCCCTTTCCGTTGCAGGACAGGACTCCGCGGAACCAGGAGCCCCCGGCTTCCCTATGTTAAGTCAAGCGGCCGCGCGCCCCAGACGCACGTGCGGCAAGCCACAATGGTTGAGGGACTTCGTCCCATCCTAGGGGGGAGGAGTGTTGTGTATGTACAATGTTGCTGTAAGAAATGTATGAATGTAACCTGACCACAATTACAATGTAGCTCAGCTGTTAAGGAACGCGAGTAAGCTGCCTATAGAGGGCAGCTGCGAGCTTTCAGCTCACATGGTTCACATTCCCCAAATCACCGGCAGCCGCGGGAACCTTTCCCGCATGAGGATCACCTGGAGAAGATGGGCGTGACTCAGAATGACGTCACGCCGGTAGCAGCCAATAAGCTACCGTGTAACGAGATTCAAATGTATGTACTGCAGTATATAATGAGCTGTACCTCCGCCATTACCACGTGTTCATCCTGATCATCACCCAATAAACCTGCGTTTAGCCCTCACTGCGGCTCCTTCTTTGTCTTCCGTGCAAGACACCAAATGGAGAGAGACAGGTGTGAGCTGCTGCTCAACATAAATGGCAAGAATTTGGTGTAAATTAGATCAAAATGTAGTCTTCATGCTGTTTAATGATGTCTGGTGAACAGAGACACTATGAACGTCAGGAATTATCCCTCAGGCTGAAAAGATGTACAGCTCAAAACTTTGTGGTTATAAATGGATATCTTAGATTTGCATGGTTGGCACACAATATATTTTATCTATAAGCATCTTCAATTCCATCTTTCCATCTTATTGAAATGTATAGTTGTCCTGTGACACAGGCTTTCATATGTATGTTCGTGCAGTATATGGGAGTCTTCAGCTAAAATTGATCTCTAGCTTGGAACTTAGCTGCCCTATGTCACATTTGAAAAACTTTTGACATCTTCAAGAATACCTTGAATCATAATAACTTAAACATATTGGAGTCATATACCAACTCCAAATTGTTTTAAAGCAATTTTCCTTAATTCTAACTGACATGCTTTTCATTATTGTTTGTTTCTAAATTCTACTCCATTCCTCTTATTTAATTCTTCTTTAATTTCTTCAAGTGCCGTATCCAATTCCAAATATTGGCTATCATCATGGCGATCAGCCATGAAGATTGTCTTGGGAACAATATAATGCAGTAGTCTTCCATTTGCCTTCTGCATTGTAGCATGACACCCATACCACTGATTCCAGTTCCATGAGTAACTTTCTGGTCCTGAACCCTTTTGGCACACAAAGTCCTCGTCAACCCCAGGTCAGTATTGCTGAAACTGCTGACCTCCATCAACATGGAATCAAGTGGGATTTAATCCAAGTGTGGACCATAACCCTTCCCTGTGGATTTAGTCTCCCAAAACCATTAGTCCTCAGGGTTGTCAGTTAGTTAACCACTGCATGATGGTCAGTGTTGAGTCATTGGCAGTATGGTCTACTCTATTACGGTTGCAGAATAACCTGGCCAGTGTTTAATTCTTATACCTGTGAATTTATGCTGGTGTTTCAGTTTGATTCTAGCCTAAGGCTACAATCTTTTTCACACCAACATTCCCCACCACTGATATTAAGAAACTGTTAGTTTTATGTAAATATATTAAGAATGAGCCTTCAGGTAACTAAAATCAGTAACAGGAGCTATTGTTTCATGACAAAGGTGTTGAAAAGCTTTGTGTCCAATACCGCTCTTCTCTCTGATCTTCCTGACATATGGATTAGGTGTTCTCCCTTAACTATGGTGTGCCTCAGGCAAGAGAAAAAATTAGCAGGACAACCATAATTCCCATGTACTGTTTTATGGAAATTCAACATAGAAACATATGTGAAAGTCTTGTATTGGCCTCAGATTTCCGTTTGTTATGACTACCAAGTCCCATTCATTTTGATGGCTTTACTTTAAGCACTATTGTTATCTTTAGCCTATGGAGAATATTTGTACACTCATTAAATTTCAACAATTTTTAGTGGAATTTTTAAGGGGAAATAATACAGATGACAAACAGCTTCATATGAGGTTGCAATCTTAATAACTAGGGTATTTTGAACATAATTTGCATTTTTACATTTTACATTGTTCTTTCTATGTTTTAAAAAAGTCACTCATAAAAACCTGTTTCAACTAGATAATTCAAATATTTTATAAAATGTTTCTTTTCTTTAGGAATCCATTATTTTTTGTTAACTCACTGAAAACCATTGTATGATATGAGATATAACAAGTTGTCTTGAAAATGGTAGAGAAGTTATATATAAATTGTTTGTGCAAGTACTCCTACAGATTTTCACTGGATGCTTAATGCTGTTGTCATTCAGGGAAAGGCACAAGTATAGACATATAATGCAAGATAACAGCTGTAAAACAAATATTAAATATTAGTTGTAATAGAAATTGACAGTGCAGTCTTGTATGTGTACTCAGAAGTAAGTCCCAATGAGTTCAGTGGGATTTGGAGTTATGCGCCTTAGGATCTCATTCACATAATTGCATACAATGCCATATGTATGCATTTATACATTAAATCAAGCTAATAATGAGGATAATAACAGTTCTTCAAATATTGCAGTAGAGAAAATTATTAGGAATATACATACTTTGGGGGGGGGGGGACAGACTGAATTTGAATACCCATAGTGAGTTGGAAAGTAAAATTAAATTCTGATAAACCTGGGACATTGATCTAAAACAGGGGTTGGGTCATGCTCCCTCAGACAGTTGAGGGGGCCAGACTGATGATCCTCCTGCTGTAAATGCTGCCATAAACACATTTATGGCTGCCTCCATAAACAGGTCCACAGCCACTTCCCACAGCAGTTGGAACGAGGGTGGGGGCTAGATTCAGCTCATGGGCCGTAAATTGCTGACCCCTGATCTAAAACTTTGACTCCAGTGGGAATTGAAAAGAAGAAAGGAAAGTAAGAAGGAGAACAGAAAATCTGAAGCCCAAGTCACAGCTGAGGTTCAGTATTATTAGAAAAGCCAATAATTACATCAAGAGCCATGCTTTTATACATAAATTGTTCTTTCCAATTAATTCTCAAGTGTCACTTTAGCAGCCACAACATAACTAGAATGTTCAACTCCAGAGTTTTATCAGTGTGAAACAGATTCAAAACAGAATATAAGAAACAACATTTTGGTCTAATATGCATTAATTTATATTATATAATTTCAGGAGACAGGAGAACAGAAAAATAATCTGTAATATAATCTAACACTTGAGCTACAAATGAATCTTGTTTTGTGGGCTGATTTTGACCAAGGTTTTTACAAATGCATCATCGGCTGAAATTGTCTATGTCGCAATGGGATCAATTTACAGCCATATGAATAGAAAATTGGTGGTCAAGACCTTAGGAAATGGTTTTCTTCGTACCACTGTATTCAAGGAAAATTTGTATTCTTCAAATGTTTAGTTCTGCACAGCAGGAAGTGTAAGCTTAAATGACCCCTAGTGTCAGAAAGCAGCATGCTTAGGACAATTATAGGAGATGATTTCCCCCTCCCCCATACTACTTTAAAAAAAGAAAAGAAAGAGAAAATTAATCTAAACTGCATGAATAGTCTGATTTAAAAAATAAATAGCAAGTAGGATCAGAAATGTAAAAATAGAATCTTGAAGAAAAATCTACAGTGAAGAAAATCTAAGGGCTTGTTCTTGTTAGCCTGTTCATTCATCCAGGCATCAACATTTAATAAAAGTATATAAACAAGTATCGTATGAACCAAATAAAAATTGTACTGTGCTGTAAAAATAATTTCCCTCTTCAGAGGCAGCAGAAGTAAGATGAAAGTAGAAACGGTAGAAAATACTGATGATCACCCTCTTTGGAAAATTTTGGTACCAATATATCAAACAAAAAAGCCACCTGTTCATTTCAATAAAAGAGTATTCTGAAAGCAGGTTTTAAAGTTTGCTGGATATTTTTTGGAATTCAATTAGGCACGCTATTAGTAATTAATTGACAATATAATTGCTACCTATTAGCAATTATTTGGCACACATTTCTATTTATTTAATTTTAATTTTAATTTGGCACATATTTGGTGATACTGGAAATATTTTCCTAAACCCCTTCTTGTATTATTAGTAAATATTGATACATTGGAAGCTGTAGCTATAAGGCTTTAAAGTCATTAGAAAAAGAACTGGTTGATATGAACACAATGTGACAGATTTAATGTAAGTGCTCAGAAAAGATTTGTGGTTTAACCAGTTTCAGAAACCTGATACAGATGGAAAGACTTACTGTAATATCCTTTTCTATGCAATCTTTACTTGGAGCTAAATCTCACTGTGTTCATTAGGCTTACTCCCCCTAGTAAGTGTGCATAAGATAATTTTAAAGTTATTAATAAGCTGTGGGAACAAATGCCATTTTCTCTACAAAACTAGAGACATGATGTTTCTGCTCCAAAGATACTATACATCCCTACAGAATGGACAAAGTGGAATGATGCTGATTATGAATACCAGTTCTTAGCACAGCAAATAAAAAGATGGCAATCCATTAATGGCATAGCTGTAATGGTCTTTTTGGGTGATCAGGGTGGCTTATTCAGAGTTTATATGACATACTGCATGGCTGACCTTCTCTCAACCTTTTCATCTAGTGATAAACCATCACTGAAGGTTTGAGAAATCCTCTGGAGTGTAATGCATTTCAGGTTTCATTGCTAGAGGCCAGAGAAAGAGAGAGATTTTTCTCAGCAAGGTTCCAAGGCGTGCATTTGGAAATATTCAGGATTAAATTGCAGAAAGCAGGCTGTTTGAAGGAAAATGGAAATGGGTTTCTTATATAATATAGTATATTTGTTGTTAAGGAGGTTTTAAGGGTGTAACAATGTATGAGTAATAACCATAGCCATGTTATGAACATGTAGCGATGTTACAAACAATGGTTAAGGAGTTACTGCATTATTTGTTCATGAAACAATGGGTGTTATTTATTTATAAAGCATAGCATATCTAGGATTATAATATTTTCAAATCGTTGTCATTTTGGGGGTCAACTCAATGAAGTGGGACCAGTGCTCTTCAGGAACAAACATGGTTTAAAAAAAAGTGAGATTGCACTCCATTTCAAGATTTCCCTTTAAAAATTTCTGCAAACAAATCTGAATGACTCATGTAATATTGCTAAATGCTCTGTGGAAAAGGCCTTTTCCTGATCCGATTCAGATTGTATATTCCCCATGATGGAACCCAAGTGTGTACTTTGACACACAGGTGCACTGGGATAATGTTTAATTTTTCTCTCTCCAAGTAAGACTGCAAAAAGATGTGACCCTTTATTTGTGTTATTCTTGCAAAAAAAAAGATGAAGAATGTAAAACGGTTTCTCCCTGTTAAGTGACATTATCAGAATAATTACACTTTTTTACAGTTTAAAATTTTTGTGTGAAATAAAAATAACTGAAGTGTTTTTGCACAAGAGAGTATACGTTGCACAGCCTCCCTTATTATTATTATTTGGCTAAAGCTTCTTCTTGAAAAAAGGATATAGGTATGAGAAGCTTACCCTAGTCTTTTTACTCACTTTCATGAGCAAAAAATATTTAGTGGCTTGTCATTTTTATCGATGGAAAGTCTTGATCTACTAAAATGACCTTATTTTTGATCAAGGGTGAGAAAATTCGAAATCTCCCCTTTCCCCATTATTACAAAAGAAATCAAACACAGTGATGAGTCATTCACCAACTCTGTTTTCATCTGAAAATTATATGACTAAAAGAGCGCATCTCCCAAACTGTCCTGAGAGTTTTTCCAACCAAAAAGCATTTCGTCTTCTTTTGGAGGGGGTGGGGGTGGGGGTGTTGTTCCTTGTAATCATTCGTCATGCTTCTTTGGAAGAAGAACTTCTAAATTCACTTGAAATCACCAGCCACCCTTTTTCATTTTTCTAGCCATTCCACTCAGACCTGTGGATATGGATAGTTATAGAACAAGCCTTGAATTGATAGATGTTTGCCTGTGTTCATTTCAAATCAAATGACTGTTTGTGTTGAGGTTTAACATGGATGCACCACCATATTTATTTCATAGTCAGGGAACCTCAAATATCACCAAGCATCTCAGTTTCAGGAATGTTCCCACTTAGACTTGTCCTTCAATGAAATATATGTGTTTCTGCCTTGAAAACTGACAGACTATCTGCAAATAATAAGCCTAAGGTACAGAAGTTGAAGTTCCCTGTTCTTTAATCCTTGGGAGTCTTATTAAACCATTGGAGTTGTGGAGTTTTAAGTTTCCAAATTACTCCTGCTGTCTTGTTTGATTAAGCGGACATCCACTTCCATGTCAGCATGATATCAGTTTTCGGGGTGGGGTGGGGAAATCATTTTCATGAGAAAATTGATAGAAATAACAAAAAAAGTCGCAGTGCCATTATAAACTCTAAAATACCAAATGAAATATTAGATGTAGTGTGTAATAGCTCTGCTTTTTTATCCCACCCAAGGCAAAGTAAACAACATTTTTTACAATGAAAAGTATGAAATTAGTTCTGTATGTTGAGTTTTCTTCATTTTGTTTCCCTACAGCAACAAGGAAAAATAGAGGGTAATGCATAATTTGTTCTCTCACCTGGACTGAAAAAGCTCAGATTCCTAGAAATTTTGGTTTCTTATGTAAAATGATCAGGGACTTGTTTTTTTTAAAAAAAAAACAGTGGAAAGGAGAAAATGGACAAAAAGTCTTCTAATCTTCATTACCCATCCCATCGTATTGCAACTTGTACAGTTTTTTACTCACTGTATTAGGTAATATTCTTTGCATGGAATTAAAAGATTACCATTTGTTTTAAAAAGTTGTAAATTAATTAATCCAACTTTATTAAAGCTGTTAGTTCTTAAGATGTCATGAATTTATTACAATCAATGCTGTGGCTCAGAGCAAACGGAGAAGAGTCTAGAGGTACAATTTCAGATTTGGAAAGTGCAGAGCAGAGAATAGGTTCCAGTTACTAATATAGGGGTTTAATATTGAAGAGGCCCCCAAGATGTTCTTTTGAATATCTTCATTTATAAATTGTGAAGAATTGAAAACTTCAAAGCACATCCACTGTGATTATTATGACTGACTTTACACTACACAAATATCATAATTCTAGGCAGGTATAATTGTGTTGTAGAATCCCAGTTGTGGCATCCATTCCTCAGAACACTCTGTCATATGCTGATGTTCTCGGTTTCTATATATTATATTAAAACTTTCTGCTACAACCTCCTCCTATATTTCCAGGGAAGTCCTATTCCTGCCTACTAAGAAATGCCTTCATTTGAATCCAGTACTTAAATGCAGGAAAGTGTGCATAAATCTGCCTCTTTGCAGTACAGTTTACTCAGGAGTAGGTTAGATGAGGCTGAAGATGGCTTTCTCCCAAATAATGGGTAGAGGATTGTAGCCTCTTAACATCTGGATTCTTCTTCACTTTGTCATATGTTGATGTTTTTTAAAAATCAGTGATTCTGAACCTGTGGCCAGTGGGCCGGATATAGCCTGCAGTGCCATTTCATGTGGCCCCCACTGCATCCTCCACACCTGGAAGTGCCATGTGGTGGAGGAAGGCTGTCCAGCCCCCGAAGGTGTGTGAGGGAGCATAACCCAACCCCTGGCTTAAAAAGGTTGAGAACTCCTGTTTTAAAATTGTTTAATCATTTAAACTCTTTGTTTAATTGTTGCTCATTTGTGATATTTAATTATTGCCATTTTACTTTTGAGATTTGTGCAGGATAAAATTGTTTACAATAAAGTAAAGAAATATTATTAGCATAACAATGTTATGGATATCTCTCACAAGCTTTTTTCAAGCTGTAGGATCATTTAATGTAGGGAAGAATGAAAAAAATCTATGAATTTCACTTTTTTTTCTGTTTTAATTTTTTGAACCTCAGATTCTTTCTGAATATCATGACTAAGAAATTCCACCCCATTCCTCAAAAAAACTCAAAACTGAATTGTTACCTTCTCCCATATACCCCCATCCAAATTAAATGGGTATGGCTGTTCCCAGGATGGTTGGCTAGTCTTGTACCTCCTTGCTATATTTATGTTAAAGATGAGAAGCCTTTCAAAAAAGAAAAGCAGAAACTAAATTTTCACTTACAGGGCTGAAGCCACAGGGATTCAAATGCAAAATTCTAAAAGTTAAGGGCTCAAAGCCTTCGTACTAGGATAGTTGAATGGATGAAACATTTGATTTGTTTTCTATTTGGGGTTTATTTATTTTTTTACTTTCAAGTTCCTTCCCTTCTGAATGTGAAGAAAAAAGTGATTTTGGGGGAATTCTTTTAAAATCAAAGTGTAACAAAAAAAATCTCCCCCCCCCTTTTTTTTTTTTGCAACACATATTACTCCTCTGGCTGTAGAACACAACCTGGTATGCCAAGTGTTTGCCATAGAAAATTAGTCCATTGACAATGTGAAGCATATGTTTACATACATCTTAAATATATGTCAGTTATGTAAGGAAAATGCTGCCAGTTACATTTACCATATAAATACTACTGTGTTCATAAAATACAGTATTGTCCTCAATTCCTAAATCATGTATGTTGGCCTGGGACGTGCCTTCTAAAACGGCAAGGCAAAAAAGCATTGCTTTTCCCGATGTGTATTTTTTTTTATAAACAGTGGTTTATTCAGATCACAGGTTCCACAATACTGATCCAAATAAACCACTGTTGTGCATATCAGGAAAGGCAATGCTTTTTTGCCTTGCCATTTTATATAACACAAAGGCCATAAATGACCACCTCAGCCTGAGTTAAGCTTATCATATGTTAAGCATACACATACACTGGACTGATTAAAATACTAAAACCTAAATTTAACTAGTAGTCAATGGGAATTACAGAAGTGTTGACTCACCATTCAGCAGTTGATCCAATGGATCTACTCTAGCTGGGATCACCAACTGGATTGAGGCTTTTATGCATGATATGTTTTTATTTCCTTTTCAGCCAAGGGAATTATACCCCATCTGCTGCAAAGCTCTTCATTTTGAATGGATTATATGAAATACAATACAAGTAATTGAATAAGGCTCTTGTCATGTTTTTACAAACCCACAGAGCCCCCTATGCTGGTTGTGCATAGTTTTTTAGAAAATAGTAACAGAAATGCAAGGGGGTTGGAAGCATTGTTTTTCATGATTTCAGACAGATATAGCCATAGGAATTGCCTTGTGCTATACAATGAACAGATTACAAGATATTTGACTCTCTATACACCAGTCAAAGATATTCCATAACTTGCTGTGACTGAAACATCATACTATGGTGCTATATTTTGAAAATAAGTTCAAAATGGTTTGAAAAAGAAGTACACAAGAGTAGGAATCTGAATGCTATCTGATATTTGAAATAACAAAAACCCCAAATACCCTGGGTTAATTTTCTGTATACAAACTTGTCAGACTTGAATGTGGGTTATGGCCCAAAACAAAATTGGAATTGTATACTTAAATCTCAGGGATTCAATGTTATTTTGACTTATGAAATCTTGCTTTTGCTTTTCCAGTTTTATAGTCTTCATTTGTTTCACATCTATTAGGAGATCCCTCAAAATAATGGCATTCTGCGTGAACCAACAAGAACATATGAGCTACCTGAAAAACACAAAATTCTATAAATCTGCTCTTCTCAAGAACTGTATAAATGTACAGTTGAAAATTTTTAAATAGCTTAAGCAATTCTGAGGCAGTGGTTAAAAGTAGAATTTTCTAGGTCATTATCAATTGCTTGTGAATCTATTCTAAATTAGTCCAGGGTACCTGAGAATATATGGGTAATTTGCTTAAAAAGACCATTCTCTCATGTCTGCACCAAAAGCACATATAGAGGTGCAAACAATCAAGATATTAATTATTCAGCTCAGGAAAGTCTGTATTGTCTTTAAAGAGAGAGACAGCTTTTAAAAAACGAATTCTACTCTGAAACTGTCATGGAGTTAAGAGCGTCACCAAATGATAAATAGCAATAGTTGTTTCTTTCAGATGTGTATCCTTCTGCATCTCCATTATTCATTGTTGTGCAATGTTATTTTTGTGTTTTGCTTCTGAAACCATTTACTCAGCATCAATTTCTTTTGAATGGGCCATAAACACACAACCTAATAGAACTGACAAAATCATGGGGAAAAAGAGAATTTAGGTTACAGTTTTAACAAAAGGATGAGTCAAATTTCATCATATGAGAAAACCAAAGGCTTCAACTATAGTTGAATTAAATGTCAGCACCATAAATTTTCACCTAATGTTTAATTTACACTCCACTTGCATTTTTCTTTTTCTGCTCATACATTTTGCTTGGACATAAGAAACTTTCTTGACCATGAACAGATATTTCTTTCTAACCTAAGAAGTGGGGGGACGGGGACGGAATGGGATCCAGATTTTATGAATTAATAGAAATAGATTCCACAAGGATCCAACAATGTATGTTTGTTGTTCAGTCGCACAGTCGGTTCCGACCCTTTGCGACCCTATGGACCATTGTTCTCCAGGCACCTCTGTCCTCCACCATCCCCCTCAGCACTCCCAGTTCTGTGCCCATTGTGTCTACAATACCATCTAGCCATCTCATCTTTGGCCTCCCCCTTCTTCTTTTGCCCTCCACCTTTCCCAACATCAGGGCCTTCTCAAGTGAATCCTCCCTTCTCATTTGATGTCCAAAATACTTTAGCTTCGTCTTTACTATTAGCCCTTCCAATGAGCAGTCAGTGTTGATTTCTTCTAAGATTGACCTATTTGTTCTCCTCGCTGTCCAGGGTACTCTCAAAACTCTCCTCCAACACCACATTTCAAAGGCATCTATTCTTCTGCGTTCAGCTTTCCTAATTGTCCAGCTCTCACATCCGTACATTACCACTGGGAATACCATTGCTTTGACTATTCTAATTTTTGTTTGCAATGTGATGTCTCTGCTTTTCGCTATGTTCCCCAGGTTTCTCATGGCTTGTCTCCCAAGAATCAGTCGCCTTTTTATTTCATGGCTGCAATCCCCATCTGCCGTGATCTTTGATCCCAGGAAAGTAAAATCTGTCACTGCTTCTACTTCTTCCCCATCTATTTTCCAGGAACTGATTGGGCCTGTTGCCATTACCTTGGTTTTCTTGATATTGAGTCTCAAACCAGCTTTTGCACTCTCCTCCTTCAGCCCAATCAAGAGGTTCTTTAGGTCTTCCTCACTTTCTGCCATTAGGGTGGTATCGTCTGCATATCTCAGATTGTTTATGTTTCTCCCAGCAATTTTAATCCCATATTGTGATTCCTCCATCCCTGCATTTCGCATTATGTGCTCTGTGTATAGATTGAATAAGCAGGGTGATAAAATGCAGCCTTGTCTTACTCCTTTTCCTATTCCAAACCACTCTGTCATTCCGTGTTCTGTCCTAACTGTTGCTTCTTGGTTCATGTACAGATTTCTCAGGAGGCATATGATGTGCTCTGGTATTCCCATCTCTTTAATTACTTGCCACATCTTGTTGTGGTCCACACAGTCAAATGCCTTAGTGTAATCAATGAAACAAAAGTAAACTTGTTTCTGGTATTCCTTTGTTTTCTCCATGATCCAACGTATGTTGGCAATGTGGTCTCTAGTCCCCCTGCCTCTTCTGAAACCGGCCTGCACCTCTGGTAGTTCTCTCTCCACATGTTGCTGAAGTCTGTCCTGTATTATCTTGAGCATCACCTTGCTGGCGTGTGGGATGAGTGCAATTGTTCGGTAATTTGAGCATTCTTTGGCGTTGCCCTTTTTTGGGATTGGGACGTATACTGATCTTTTCCAATCCTGTGGCCACTGTTTTGTTTTCCAGATTTGCTGGCATATTGAGTGCAGTAATTTGACGCCATCATCTTTTAGCGCTTTGAAAAATTCGACTGGGATACCATCATATCCACTAGCTTTGTTGTTTGCAGTGCTCTTTAGGGCCTTTATAACTTCGCTCTCCAGGATGTCTGGCTCGAGTTCAGTTTTTTCATCATTGTGGTTATCAGGAGTGTTGAGGTCCTTTTTGTAGAGTTCCTCTGTGTACTCTTTCCATCTTTTCTTTATCTCTTCTGCATCAGCTAGCTCTTTTCCGTCTTTGTCCCTTATCATGGTCATTTTTGCTTTAAATGTTCCCTTTATTTCCCCGATTTTTCTGAAGAGATCTCTAGTCCTGCCTCTTTTGTTGTTTTCCTCCATTTCTTTGCACTGTTCTTTTAGGTAGTTTTCCTTATCTCTCCTTGCTTTTCTTTGAAATTCTGTGTTCAAAAGGTTGTATTTTTTCCTTTCTCTTTTGACTTTTGCCTTCCTTCTTTCCTCTGCTATTTTAAGAGCCTCATCAGACAACCATTTTGCTTTCATACGCTTCTTTTCTTTTGGTATGGTTTTCTTTGCTGCTTCCTGCATGATGTCCTTTATCTCTGTCCATAATTCTTCTGGCACTCTGTCTATTGCGTCCAGGCCATTATATCTGTTCATCACCTCCACCGTGTATTCTTTAGGGATGCTGTCTAGGTGATATCTGTCTGGTCTTCTTGTTTTCCCTATTTTCTTTAGTCTTAACCTGAATTTTGCGATCAGTAGGTTGTGATCTGAGCCACAGTCTGCTCCAGGTCTTGTTTTTGCTGATTGTATGGAGGTTCTCCATCTTTGGCTGCAGAATGTATGTAAACTGTACTAATTAAAGCATGTGGAAAACATGTGGATTTGAAACTGTAAATTGGCGGAAACCTCTTAAGCATATGCTATGTTGATAATAAAACACTGAGGCATTTCAATAAAATCTTAAGAAAAATTATTACTTGCATTTTCTTTCACTTTAATTTATTTCTCTCCCTCCTGTTGTGTCTTTATTTAGCTCCCAGGGTTCATTTCTCAACTCCCTCACATGCCCTTCCTTATTCTCAGCATTTCTACTTTAGGTTATAGACAGAAATATCTATGCACATCCAGATCCTGTGTGTTTTGGAATACTATTATTGTTGTGTATTTGTAAAATAGTTCTGAAGATCAAGGGTGTGTTAGATAACAAGCCAATGTAGCCCAGCTTCATGGTCCTTGGCTGGGATCCATAACACAACCTCATGTATGAGTGAAAAACTGTTTCACCCTTATAGGAAAGTGGCTATTTCTCTTTCCCTCTATTTATTACAAAATGCCACCCCTGAAGGCCCTCTGATACTGTACTCAATAGTGCATTTTTGGAGGGTACAATGCAGACACTGATGAGAAAGAGCCCAGTGGTCTCCATAGAGAACACACACTATAGAGCTTTAAATCTGTTTTGCTGCATCTAGGAATCTTGTTTTCTAGATAAACAGAAACAAGAAAAACAGCATACAGAGATGGAGTTTGGCTCAATGGCATGGAAAAGGTCCTATATTTAGCCCATGGCAACTGCTAGTTAAAATTAGTTTAGGTAGTTATGAAGTCACCCACCCCAAGTCCTGCTTCATCCATCCTTGGGTCTATTCATTTCTATAACAATTTGTATGCTTAAATAAACTTTATTAACAACAATGGAACCTTAACATACAAAACCAGTTACTCTGTGCTAGTTCCTCTCAATGGCCACACTCTTATGTCTACGGGAGGTTCAGCCCAGGTTAACTGTACCAGGGTGGATAAGTCTGTCCTTGTCACTTTGGACAGGTAAATACCCATTCCACAGTGCACTGGGTGCGACTGCAGTTAGAATCCCAGTGGCCTGGATTTGGGGTTCATCAGAGATGGCAGATGCAGTGATGGCTTCAGCAACCATCTTCATGCACAAAGCTCTTCAGAGGGGTCCCATTCCCACCTCCTGCCATTGGCTTTCTTGCTTCTCTCCCCTCCCCCCAATAACAAGGCATCAAGGGGATTTTAGGGGTGCAGGTGCCTCTCTGTCTCAGCCATGGGGACCCATAATTGTGCAAGGATCCCTGTACAGGGGTCCTCTGGTTAATGTATGTCCATGAGATAACCCTCAGTTGGATCTTCCAAGGTATCTCCCTAGCCTCCTCATCCTCCATCCGTATAACAGGTTGTGAGTTTCCAGTCTGCAATCCCTGCTCTACACCATCTCACATCCTGCTGTACTCTCTATCTAATGCCTTCTTTATCTCCCCTGTGTCCCAAACACCTTTCTTCTCAACTAGGTGTTGCTCTGCCTCCATTTCACATCCACCACTGATGGTGCCCTCTAGTACCTCTCCCTCTGCTACTTTTTCTGGGGGCTCTGGGCCGTGTAGCCAGATCTTTGGCTATTATGGCAGATAGCAAAATCTCTCTGTAATTTACCATCAAATTGGCAGTCCAGAACTCTGGGGCCTCCAGTGGATCAATACAAACAGAACTTGGAAAATTATCTTTTAAAAACTTGTTAGTTACCCTTACAGTTCTACGACCACCACCAAAGCCGCAAATTATTGTTGTCACAATTTTAAATTTAACCTTTTACTTTCTTTTCTCAAAAATAACTGGAATAGTTCTTCTTAGGGCATGTCCAGATGGATCAGCTGGAGTGCCTGAACAAGGATTGGTACCTATTCAGAGGGAAAAGCGATGACATGTGCCATTCAGCATGCTCCTCCCATCTGAATGGGAACCAAGACTTTGAATAATTGAACACTCTCCCTGATGATCTGTGGATGATCAGGGGAAGTAAAATTTTTCTTACTATATATAGACACACATATATATATATATATACTATATATATATATATATACACACACACACACACTACCTAAACACACACACACACACACACACTCTTTATATATATAGTGTGTGTGTGTGTGTGTGTGTGTGTGTGTGTGTGTGTGTGTGTGTGTTTAGGTAGTGTGTGTGTGTGTGATCGACCTCAAGAACATCCTTAAGTGGGCTACATGCCCAGTCTGGACATGCTCTTAGTTGCTTTTAAAAGTCTTTTGAATGCTGCAAGGCTTCATAGCACAGAACACACCTTTCATCTAGTCCAGGGATTCCCAACCTTTTTAAACTGGAGGCTGAGTCATGCTTTTTCAGTCAGCTGGATGGCCATTTTGTCCCAACAGCTTCAAAGGGGTTGCCATTTTGTTTCTTTAATTCCTTGGAGAGGGTGGGGAGCCACATGAAATGGTGCCATGGGCCGGATCCAGCCCACGGGTCTTAGGTTGGGAACCCCTGATCTAGTCTATCTATCTTTTTGTCATACGAAGAGAATTCCAGCCAGCATTTGAACTGTGTGATATTCCTCTGCCACTATTTAGTGAGGCTACTCCCCCCCAAACTAGAAATAACTTAACTTAAATGCTGCAAAAGGAGTGAAGTTATTCCTCATTAAATTACAGTTGTCATAAAACATCATTGCGTCTCAGATAGTGGGAAAGAATTAATTGCACATAGCTAGTGATTTTCAAGCAGTTACTGCCAGAGTTTACTGGATGATAGACATAGTGTTAAAAATATTCTTTGTTAGACAGAGTCTGAGGCGTCCAAAAAGTTTTTAAAAATCTTGGCTAGAAGTTGAAGTTGTAGAATTGGAAAGTTCCCAGATGAAGATGAAACAAACCTGAAGACTGTGATTAAGGTGATTAACAGCTTTTGGACTGGCAAGGAGCAGAAGCACCCAGACACATGGCACTCACTGTGCCAGAAAAACTAGAGATTAAGTGATACACTAGGCAAAAATAGTCAGTTCATGCTACCGAGGGAACAAGGGCATTGAAAACAATTTATATCATGCAAACTAATTACATGAAGATGTGGATAGGGATCCAGAAGTAAGTGGCTAGTGAACTTCATAGTCTTACTTTCTACAAATCTGCCTTGAAAACCTAATGTCCCCCTGCAGCCTTCGGCTCAGCCTTTTGGTCTTCTACTTGATTGCTGTCCACTGTGGGGTACACAGAAAGAGCCTCCTCAAAGATTGTGGTATGTTTGACTCACAATAATAAAGTAATAATAATAGTAAAGTTCAATTTGTATACCGCTTTTCTCAACCCTGCGGGCGACTCAAAGCAACTCACAATAAAGATACACAATAAGATACAAAATATCAAATATACAAAAATTAATATGATACACCAACAAAATAATAATTATGCCACTAGTTATAATTCAGTAATACAGAACAAATAATACAAAATATAAATCCGATAATACAGCATACATCAGTATCAATATCGCAAAAACAGTACAAACAAGGGCTTGTCCAAACAAGGCTCAAACAGTCCAGCTCCAGCGGCGGTGGTAGCTTCAGCATCTTTTAAACTCCCCGCCCGGATGGGCCTAGGGGAGGGGCTCTGGGTACAGCTGCCTCCCATCCTGGGGGCGTTGGCATGGGCCCCGGGAGAGGCTCAAACAGTCCGGCTCCAGCTGCGGCGGTAGCTCCGGCGTCTTTTAAACTCCCCACCTGGGCGGGCCAAGGGGAGGGGCACTGGGCACAGCTGCCTTCCATCTTGGGGCTGATGGCGTGGGCCCCAGGATAGGCTCGAACAGTCGGGCGTACCTCTGGCAACAGCCACTTTGTGTTGCCAGCTAATCTTTCTCACACTAGGTCAGGCAAAAGGAACTGCAGAATGAACTCCCCAAAAGGTGCCTTCGTTTTGGCAGTTTCAAGTCTGGCCTAGACACAGAAGAAGAAGCTGCCCACTGTTAAGCTACGAGGCATGTGAAATGCATCACATCCATCTAAATGTCAAATTTGTTTATTTCCTCATTTTTAAAAATCTGAAATCATTACAGTTGGCTCTACCACATACAACTGGAAGTTTAAACCCTATCCCTAGCTGAATGAAGTGGTGGTGGCTTAATTTGCCAAATTTGGTCTAACAATTACAGTGGTACCTCAGATAAAGTCCGATTCGGATAAAGTCGCGGTTTTCATGCACACATGATGCATTGCATAAAGTCCAAAACCGCTAAAAATGTACCTTATCCAAGGTATTTGGTATAGGAACCTTGGATAAAGTCCATTTTTGGACGTTATCTGATGCATCGCCCATTTGATTCAGACAAAGACCAAAATTTGTGGAACGGACTTTGGACTTTATCCGAGGTTCTACTGTATTTTTAAAAGCACTTACAGGGGAGGAGAATTTAGTGGAAGAAAACCCAAGTAGGGTGAAGGTCCTCCAGCCACCCTGCTGATAATGCATACAAGGTCTCCCTCATATACTTATTTCAGAGTAAGTAAAGTCTAGCTGGCCACGACAACACATTTCATGTAGCATACACTTTCACCTGACTGAAACAATTTCCTACTACTTTTCATTTGACTCCTGCATCCCTTTCCTCTATTCATCTATGCTGAATTTTAGATTGTAAAATCTTATCAGAAGCTCATTTACACTCTGGCTGATGGTATCACCTACGCTGATTACACTTACCTTCCAGATCAGTTCATTTTCCAGTGTGATCTTTTCCTGTGGATTCTTGCCTCAAATTAAAAGATCATTTTTCTTCTCCATTTTATGAGATGCAGTGGGGGGTTTTTTTGTGCCCTTGGAATGTGTTTATGGCAGGCTGAAATTACCAGCCACGCCTAGGCTTAATATTTACATATTAGCTAAAAACGATTCTCTTTGGATCTTTTGAGGAAAAAAGGTTATCTTATAAAAATCACAGAATTTCTAAGATTAATTTTTTTAGGAATAGGAGTCGTGTTAGTTTGTGGTTCAGGCATATCAGAAAACAAAAACAAAAACAAAAATAAAAACTCTGCAGCACTTTAAAGACTAACTACTATATTTTTATTGTGAGCTTTTGTGGATCAAGTCCACTTCTTCAGACAAAGGAGTAAAACTTCCAGTCATGGTTTATATACACCAGATGCAGGGGTAAAGATGTCACAAGGCAAATGGATCACAAAGCAATGAGGTAAAGAATAATCAAGAATAATCAAGCAGAATGACAGTTGGTCTTTAAAGAGCTGCAGTGTTGTTGTTGTTTTTTTCCCCTAGTATTTCTAAGGTTGCCGTTTTATAAACACTAACCTGGGAAATACTTCCATTAGTCACAATAAAATTTACTCCTGAATAGATATGTGCAAAATTACATAGGAAAAATTTCTTTGGATTCAGAAAAAAATTCCACAAATTTCTTTTATAGTTAAGATATGTCTGCTCTGTCAGAATGGTGACAGTCTAAATTTGGTTATTTTTTTCAATACTCTAACAATCTATGCATAGATGTCCATACATAACACTCACACTTATAATAATGCACTTAATATATTATATTTAGGGGTTTTCATGTTCTGCTGGCATTCCTTTCCTTTCAAAACATAGTCACTTAAATTTCAGAGCATTCTGAATGAACTGTTTAGGAAAACCAATCCCCCCATGTTATTACATTTTAAAATCTCTCCCTGCTCCGTTAGACATAAAATTTTAGAAAGCAGTTTTCTTGGCTGACTCTATGGAGCATACTACCATCTGGTGGTGTGTCATAAAATGACAGAAATTGAAAATGGCTGTATATACCAGTGATGGTGAACCTTTTAGTGACCGAGTGCCTATACTGCAACCCACAACCCACTTATTTATGGCAAAATGCCAACAGAGCAACAGGAGAGAAAGGAAATGCTCCCATTGGGCTGCTGGGCAGACAGAGGAAGCACTCCCATTGGGCTGCTGGGCAGAGGAGCAGGGCAAACTATGTGCTGGGGTGACTGCATGGGTGCCCACAGAGTGGGCTCCGAGTGCCACCTCTGGCACGCATGCCATAGGTTCACCATCACTGGCATATACTGTATTCACCATTCTAGAGCAGTAGTCCCCAACCTCCTGGGATGTAAGAGCTCAATGCCGGCCACATCTTAAGTCTAAATTAACAAAATTATTAACCTAGTGATTTAGATCAAAAGTAAACATTCAGAGGTAAATTTAAAAAGTTAATGTTACAAGCACATATGTTTTGCTGATTAGCAATGCGCAGAATGGCCAAAATTCTAGTATGGAGGTTAAGACCTAGAGGGGTTGAGAGAACGATCCATGGAGACTAGAAAGAAAAAAGGTTCTATTGTGGGGTGTGTGTGTAAGAAAGGGGCAAGAAGCAGTGGATGGTGTTGCTTGAGGCAGGAAGAATGGTGTGGGTCTCACCCCTTGAGGATTAGAGCAGTAAACAAGCAGAGACTTGTCAGTGCCCGCGTGGGGTTTGCAGATTAGAGACCCCTAGACAGAATACGATTGTCTAGTGGCCTGCAGACCACTGTCTGTTCAGACAGATGTTTTTGATAGCTTCCACAATCTCTGAACTAGTTTTAACCTTACTAGATAATGCAGTTATGCTAAGCAATGTAATATTCAATTTTGGGATAGTCCTTCCGCTACAGAAAACATTAGCTTTATTCATACACCATTATCTAACAAATATTGTATCCATTCTTTTACTGTAGCTTTTGCCAATAAATAATACTTTTTTAAAAAAATGAACAGCTTTGTAGTCATAGTAAGGGGCCACAAAACTCTTGCAGTAAAGGTTCCCTGAGTAACGAAGGCCAGCTTTGGATAAAGTGGAAATGGTTGAAAACAGCTAATGGTTGAAAAGATGAATTTTGAAACACCAGAACTTCATAAAAAGAGCTTGTTGTGATATACAGGGACTACTTTGCAGTTCAATTCTGTTTATGCTAAGAATGCTTGTTCAAAAGCTGTTGTAGCCATTAAAAATCTTGTATTGTAGCCCGGTTTGTAATGAGGTAACTTCCACTTACCAGTCTACAACTGAGTTCTTAAATGTTTTGGGTTGAGTAGTGCATAATCAACTTAGGGTGGCCTTCCCCTATTTTTATACCTATGTAGTGGCTCAAGTGGCTAAGACGCTGACTGAGAGGTGGAAGGTCAGCAGTTCGATTCACAAGTACTGCAAGACGGAATGAGCTCCCGTCTTTGTCCCAGCTCCTGCCAACCTATCAGTTCGAAAGCAAGAAATTGCAAGTAGATAAATAGGGACCACTTCAGTGGGAAGGTAACAGTGTTCCTTGCGCTCCGGTGTCTAGTCATGCTTGCCACATGACCACGGAAATGTCTGCAGAAGCAGACAGCGCTGGTTCTTTGGCTTTTATTTTTAAAAGCGCTGATGAGATGAGCACTGAACCCTAGAGTCGGATACGACTGGCTTTTGAGCAAGAGAAACCTTTACCTCTACTATTATATACTATAAAACCAATCATCCCCAACCCTCAACCCACTCGGATAAAAACCTGACTCAGGGCGGCGTACAAGTTAAAAACATATTAAAACGCCATCATCCTCCCACATTACACTCACCCCATTTAAAACTAAACTAAAAGCTAAGGAGGGGGGAAATGCAAAGACACAGGAGGGCACAACTGGACTAGTTGGGGATGAGTCAGCAGGCCGGGGCCATATTTCTATTAGGGCTCCACACCTGCCCCGCCAGCCAGGTCTTCAAACTTTTCCTGAAAGGCAGCAATTATATCTGTAGCCTCAATTTTGTTGGCAGGAGGTTCCATAGGGCTGGAGCGGACACGGAGAAGGCCCTCCTCCATGTGCCATAGAGATGAGCCCCCCTAGCTGAAGGCACAACTAGGGAGCCCCTCCGGTCCGGGCAGACACTCTTGGGACGATGCAGTCTCTCAGGTAACCTGTTAGGGTGGTTAGGGTGATAGTTAGGGTGATGGGAGTTATCACTGAAACTTCTGATAGCTATCCTCTTGCCCTTCACAATGCTCTGGTCCTACATGTTTTTTCTAGTTTTTCTCTGAGCCACAGGGGCCACTACTCAATGCAATGGCAGTGTTTGGACAAGGAGTGAGAGCCTTGGACAATAAGCTCAATTTCATTTGTCCCACTAACTCTCCATCAGGGGTCATTGTAACATAAGGACCCCCGCCTAATGATGCGTTCGAATAGTGTCATTTTCAATTAACGACGCTACGGACGCACCACACGATTATTTGTATAATGACAAAAACCGCAGTTATTCGAATAACGACGGTATTTTTACCGTCGTTATTCATATAACATTGTTATCTGAACAACGATGGTAAAAATACCATCGTTATCCAAATAACTTTTTTTGTCATTATTCGAATGTTTTCTGCATAGTGACGCTACTTGGGGAACCAAGTAACGTCGTTATGCAAGGGTCTACTATGGAATCACACAGGTATAACCAACCTCATACTCAGGTTAAAAGCAACAGAGAAACAGGTTTGGCTATTCATTTAGCTCCCACCTATCTTTGTTGAAACATACCGCATTATACTGTCCTAATCCGCACTTCTCAGCAATAGACTAAGTTACTATACAGATCATATTGGCCCCTTGTATGGATGGTTTGAATTTGGAATTTAATCACACTGTCCTTTGCTATGCTAAAATATCATTTAACTTGCAAAATGCATTGGCCAGTATTGCATTCTGGCCTATCAATCTGCCCCACATCATCATCAGAATGAGAGAAGAGAAACTGGGGGTGTTACTTTATTATTCTGAGACACCAGTTTCCTTTGGTTCTCCAAAGCTGTCACTTGACAGCAGCCATTCTATCTGGCTGCTTAAACTGTTTCTCTGAGCTCAAGGATCTTACTTTCAGTTTTAAAAGGTCTTTTGTTGTTTCTCTGTATTTGTGTTATGTCTATATGCTGCCCAGTGTGGTTCATGTGAGATGGGCAAGATATAAATAAAATAAATAATATTTGTTTATTCTTGATCAGGAATCAGTGAAATGATTGATAATAGTGAAGGTTAATACTTTTTACTAGTATTTATTTCAGTAGTTTAATAATGGGCGAATTTGTTTCATGCTTATTTAACCTCTTCCCAACATTCAAAAGCTTTAGCTTTTAGAACAGACCTCATGGCCACAATTACCCCTACTAAGTGAAACACGAAGTAGTTTTAATAGCTCATGTGTGTTCTGTGTTTTCAGGTCAGTATTTAACCTTTCAAAGAGCATGTTGAAAGAAAACAACAACCAATAAATAGCAAAAAAACAGTGTTTTATTGTGGTGTAATCTTAAATACAGTCCATGAAATTGCAGTGTCTGAATAAAGAATACACTGAAGTATAAGATATCTCCCATAGTAAATGATTTCACGGTTTCCCCCACTCATTTTGTAGCACTTAAATGCTTTGGTTATATAATGGAACCTCAGTTAACAAACGGCTTGGTTAACATAAAAACTGCATAACAAAAGGAAATCCATAGAAAATAGTGCCTTGGTTTATGGAAATTCTTTTCGGAACAGATTAATTGGTTTTCAATATATTCCTATGGGAAACTGTGTTTTGGTTAATGTACAGTGGAACCACAGGTTATGGAATTAATCCGTTCTGGGATGTTTTCTGTACAGCGATTTTTCTTTAATGTGAAGCACAATTTCTCATAGGAATGCATCGAAAAGAAAAGAAAAATGTTCCGGAGATTAGAAAAGAGCCAAAAACACACACACACCCCGTCCCCCCAATATTTTTTTTTAAACACTCTTTCTAAAGTGGCGAAAACACAGTGAAACATTGCAAAGTGCACTTTAGAAAGAGTTTGGAACAGAAAGAACAAGGATTTGTTTGGCTTTTTAGTGAGCTTCAGATCGTTTTTTTAAAAAAATTCAAGGCATGTTCGTCACATTTCTGTCAGCGCCATCTAGTGGCCAGCCCTGGTAATTGCAGGAAAAGTCCCTGCCTAACAACTGATATGGAGCTGGGGGAATTTCCAGCACTTTCTGGTTGCGGGGAGAGCTTCTGCCGGAGCCAAAAAACACTGAAAAGTTTCACAAATGGAGCAGAAATGCTTCAAACACCCTCCCAACGCCCTAGGAAGTGTCAGAACACCCCAAAAAACTTTCTATATTGTGAGGTTTTTTCGTAAACCAGAACACCATTCCCTCAGAATTTCCTTCCATAAGTCGAGTTTTCCATTACCTGAGGCGTCTGTAACTTGGAGTTTCACTGTATTTTGGTTTTCAATGCATTCCTATGGGAAATACGGTTAAAGTAAGTTTCGCTGTAAGAAACGTCCCAGAGAATGCATTAATTACGTTAACCAAGGTTCCACTGTAATTTAATATTCAAGAGAAACTAGGTTAATAATATGCTACTTTTCTAGAGCACAATAATTCACTAAGCTCTTACAAAGAGCAATACAAAATAACATGACTTATTTGCAACACACATCTTGATAGAAATAATTAAAATTGCATTTTGATAAAAACATTTAAGATTGTTTTATGTCTCATGGTCACTTTCTAATCCTGAATTTTTCCCTGGAGAAGAGCATTCATCTTTTTGAGTTCTATTGCATTTCTTTTTTCTTCTGTAAGTGTCTATGACATTATTCTTCTCTTTCTCTTCAGAAGATAAACTATTGGAATGATCTTGATTTTCCAAAGCAAATTGTAGAGAGGTATAAAATCTAAGAAAAAAGAAAAATGGAATTGTGTTTCTTAAAGGTTTACTAAACATTTCTACTTTAGTTTATCTGGCTGTCATAATCCAGAAATGTCAGTTTGGGAACACTAGTTACATGGCGACTTAAGAGAATGCCATGGCTAATGCTTGATATAAATGTATGCATTCATGCATCTGTAAAGTACACTGGAAGACTAGCTAGCTTATTATGACATGCCTCTGTTATGCAATGTTTATTCAAATAACAACAACAGCAAATGCACTTATCTACTGCCCCATAGGGCTTAGATCACTCTCTCGGCAGTTTATGCTGATCACCCATCTTCATTGAGATAATAGACTAATATAAAGCTAGCATATTAACTTGTTCAAAGCTAGTTAATTAGAGTTATTTTATCTCCACAGGTATACGCTTTCTGGAAAATAATCAGGATCTACTTCGCTTCATATCCTTTGTCTGAGACAGGCCAAACATTCTCATAGGCTTACAGTTGTGGAACTTACCACATCTGCAAGTGAATCTATGCACAATCAGGAGAAAGCCCCAATGAACTGAGATGTATTTGCAAGCTAGTATGCACAAGCCTCCCTTAAGAATCAAGCAAACACACTATAGTTGTGCTAAGCATGTTTAAAGCACCAGCTTTCCAGCTCCAAGTCTGGGTTAACCATGGAATATTTTACAGAAAGACATTTTTTCCAAATCAAACTTGAGTTTCACAAACATTATATTTATTTGCACCATCTTATTATGGCAGTACGCTATCACAGTCGGTGACAACAGCAGGAGGGATCTACAGTCCACAAGGACAGTTAGTTAGAAGACCACAGATATTTATTTATTTAGATTTATATACCGCCTCAATCAAGACTCTGGGTGGTGTACACAGTCCAGCGAACACCTCACTGGCTGCTCAGCAAAACTTAAAAACAATATAAAAACAGTTAAAAGCCCTTCAATAAAACCAATTACAAGAGGGGAGAACCTCAGACAAGCCAAAAAGGAGAGCTTGTTGGCAATCATGGCCCCCAGACCTGTTCCGCTAACCATGTTTTCAGTTCTCCCCTAAACGGTAGCAACTGGGCCTGGAGACGTAATTCTACCGGGAGGAGGTTCCATAATGTGGGGTCTATGACCGAGAAGGCCCTTTTCCTCATGCTGGATAGGTGCGCCTCCCCAACAGATAGTAAATGGAGGGTGCCCTCTCGGTTTGCTCTCATGGGACGGGTCAATGTCCTAGGGATGATGTGGTCTCTGAGGTATCCTGGTCTGCTACCATGAAGGGCTTATTATCCAATACGTTATCATATATATCTTATATGTCTATTTTGAATTTTTCTGCCCACAGTATTGAATCACTAGAAGAATATAACATTTATATATTTTTAACAAACCTATCAATTCTTCTTTTGTTCTCTTCCATCTTTTGATTGGCAACTTGAACCACAAAATCCACATATTCTTCACTGACCATCAGTTTGCCTTTCCGGCTGAGGGGAACTTCTAAACAATGAGTGCTCCGCACAGCCTAAAGCAAAACAAAATCTGCCCTCTAAACATTAAACATTATCTGCTCAGCAAAAAGTGAATTATCAAAGACCTTACAGGGCAAGAAAATTCAGTAATGGGATCCTAACCAAGAATACTGGATTGCCAAATAGAGAAAAACTATTTGAAACAGCAAAGAAAGGTCCTATAGTTATACTACAATGTTCTTTGGACAACTGTTTAACATTTCATGTTCAAATGAAGGCATGGACATAAATTTGAAGGTTACTGTTCGATTAGTCTCTGACGCTGGTTGGAGCCACTACTTCATTTAAGTCCTGTCCAAAATCACATGGAAGTAATTCAACTCAAGTTGACGTTTTACATTTGTTCATTAAAAATACTTCTCTACTTATATGTACTTCTGGTATACAATATATTTTTCATTCTGCTGTGTCTAGATTTGGGGAATGGCTTTACTAGATCACTAAAAATTACAAATAAGCTTTCAAACTTTCTGAACACTTCATTAGTCAAAGATGATATCAAACATAGAACAGTTCCATAACTAGGCCAGATGTAATTTCCTTTGTTCTTCTTGGGCTCTTTAGCATTATGATTATGGGCACAAAATTTTACTGCTGGCTGGGGAGCCTGCAGTCACCAATATATTTCTGGACTTCAGTTTCTGTTACCAACAGCCAGTTTTGCCAATGGTGAAAGACAACAGAAGTAGCAGCATATCAACATCTGGAGAGGTAGATGCCTTCCATATGCGGTTTTCAGGACTGTCCACCTAAGGCAATCTTTACACCCATGCCATTAAGGTGCAGGCAAAACGTATGTTATCAGCACTGAGGGCAAGTTGCTTCCATGCAATTTCAACCATGCAGTGAGTCTAGAAACAGTTTGTGCACTACCACAGGCAATACTGAATAACACAACATACCATCATAATTTTTCCTTTTTGGCCAACAGTTATACCAGAGTTCCTGAAACCAGCTTCTATAGCTACTTTGTGCTGTAAAGATAAGAGAATACAATGAGTGTAAACTACATGCTCAATCTAGATACTATGACAAGCTAAGGACATACTTGGAAAGATCTGCAGCATTGTTCTTTGTGCATAGACAACTAACAATACTTTCCAAAAGCTGGCTGTTGATTTCAAATTCCTCATTACATTATATCTGAACAGAAAAAACGGGGGAGGGGAAATCTAGTCCTGTTTTACATTAATCCAAAATGTTTCAGCAGAAGGAGGTACTTCAAACAGTAAGTAGCTGTAAATGTTTGTCATATGGTTTCAATGCCAGTGTGTTAAACAGCAGTACATAAATACAATCTGCATCTAAAAACAGCAGATATATTTCAAGCACTATGCCTAAAAGGATTTGCATTTTATTCTCTTCAGCAGCAGGCCTAACTTGCGCTTATGGCATGGACAGACCTGCTAAGACTCAAGATGATAATAGGTCTTCTCCAGTAACACTTCCTTGGATAGACCATCTTATATGTAACCAAACAAAACTTAGGAAAAATGAAAGATAGCATTATCTTTTTGATTTGGAAAAAAGAAAAAGAATTTGCAGTAGCTCTTCAAAGATAAATACAGTAATCATGGTTCTAACTAGCCCTAGGGTCTAGCTATTGAGGGACAGGGGACAACCTGTAGCAGACTGCCAATTACACCAGGGTTTCTCAACCTTTTCGGGGCGGGGGCTGGATCATTCCCCTCAGAATGGCTGTGCGGGCTGGTCATGTGTTTCCACGCAGGTTATTGTGAGGAAACATGCATTTTTGGTGAGATCTCATGAGATTTCAGTGAGATTTCATGAACTCTTGTGGGATTTCAGTGAGATCTTTCGAGATTTTGCATGAGAACTCGCTGAAAATGTGTTTTTGCTGTTTAACGTGCTTCTAGGCAGCGGAGGGGGAAATTAGGACATCAGGGGTGGATGAAAAGGCTTCAGAGGCTGGGATTGGCCCACGGGCCGTAGGTTGAGAATGTGGAAGTAAAACGTGCTCACGAATGTGCAAATGCACATTTTACAGTGAGAAGTACATGACCAGCCTGCTCAACCACGTAACCGGCCCACGGTGTAAAAAGTTTGGGACCCTGCTTTAAAGAATACTTACTGGAGTGAAAACCTAAGAGCCAACTGTTACTTATGTAGTGAATGTGGAATTAAAGTAGATCAGTACTTTACCAGAAGTTGTGCATCTTGCAGCTCTTGACATTGCACATGAAGTACAAATGGTTCAAATTTGAATATGGCATCATCTGTAGTTCTTTGCAAGGCTGTAAGCTATAATACAGACATGTTAGTATCAATACGACCTCCGTGAACAATAAACAATAGTCAAAGTATCTCATGTGTAAGAACACTAAACAATAGGAGTTGATCCAGCCTGCTAATACACATGTTATCTGGTGGATTTATTCTTTTCGATACACCATTTTATTAAAGTTTGGCTTCTTCAAGGCAGTGCACAAATGGCCAGGTTTAAGAGGGCTGGAAGTAGCATCATATATTTGAGAATGTCATCTACATTACTAAAGTCTCATCAAAAGTGTTTGATTAAACTACTTTTGCAATTTCCTGAACCAGTTCAACCAATATTTTGAAAATGAGTGGAATCCACTCTAGAAGACCAGCACTATAGCAATAAACAAATGTACATATTGGTGTGATCACACTGGCCCCCACTAGAGAATCAAACTAAGACCTTTCCTGAGGACTTCAGAGTTTTTTTTTTAATGTAAGGATCTTACATTCCAAATGGTGGAGGGGATATTAAAAAAGAAACTTTCCCTCTCAGCAATGCCTTCATTCTATAATTCTTCCATTTTCCTAAGTGGCAGGAATAAATCTAAGTAGGTTAATTGTTTTAAATCCTGCTTAGCATCTTTACAACTCCATGGACTTTTACGGGATCTTCAGAAATGACTCTAACTATACCATTTTCTCTGCAGGAAATCTATGCCATGGTAGACTTCGGTGGCCAATGCTCACTCACGTCTACTAACATAAGGGGAAATCTGTTCTCTTCAGAAGTTTATTATATGTACACAGTATTCTATCTCTCTGCATGTCCCAAATGACCTGGTCTTAATTTGAACAGTGTTTTCAACTACTGTATATTTATGAGCCAAAGACAGTAGTTAACTGGCAGCAGAGCCGACAGATATCTTACTCTGGAACACAGCACAACAACCATCTTAGACTGTAGAACTAGAAGAAAACTCAAATGTCATTATCCTATCAACAAGGGGTACAAATCTAAGCACAGGTTTAAATTTTAAACAGGAGAGAAACTTGCTTCATTCAACTATTAAAGTTGAACACATTCCTTTCATACATTCTCAAATTATACAAAAGTAAAGATCAAAGGACACAAACTCAGAAAATGAAAAGGGTATGAAAAAGCGAACCATTATGTTTATTCCTAATCCCACATATAATTAAATGTCTCCCATCTGAGGTTTTACACATGTTGGAGTGGAGCAAGCCTGGGATTCAACTGGCACATAATACCATACCTGTCAACCTTCCCGATTTGGCCGGGAGGTTAAAAGGGCTCCCGTGGCCGAGGGAGCCGAAGACGCCGCAGCCGCCGCGCGAAGCCATCCCTCCCCGCCCCCTGCCACCGGGCGGGGAGGTTAAAAGGGCTCCCGTGGCCAAGGGAGCCGAAGCCGCCGCCGCTGTGCGAAGCCGTCTCTCCCCGCCCCCTGCCACCGGGCGGGGAGGTTAAAAGGGCTCCCGTGGCCGAGGGAGCCGAAGACGCCGCATGATGGCGTTCTCGTCTGTGGCCCCACCATGGTTGTGGGCTTGGCTGCTGAGGACATTGCGGTATTTGTCTTGTTTCTTTTGTATTTTGTAGAGTGTATTATGGTATTATTGTTTATTACTGAGCTGAGCTCCAAAGTAGTTGTTGAGCCCGGCTCGCATTAAGAGTTGTGTAAGGTCGTTGAGCCTTGGGCTCCGACCCTCCCCCCCTTTGGATTATTATTATTTTTTCCTGATTATATCTTGTAACATTGTAAACTGTTATTATGTTCTGTATTTGTTTATTTTTTATTTAATTGTTTATATTATGTTTATGCTTGATATGTTGTTATTGTCTTGTATTGCATAATGAACTGTATTGTGTCGTATTTCCCCTTTTCCCTCCCCTTTCCCCCTCCCCTTTCCCTTTCCCCTACTTATGTTTAGTAGCTGAGGGATCGTGTAACCGTTTTGTTATGTTAGAACTTAAATGTTATTGCACATTTTATTGTTTCACTGCTGTATTGTAACATTGTATCATTTGTAATTTTGTATATTGTATTTGATTTAACTGTTGTAAGCCGCCCTGAGTCGGCCCTGGTCGAGTAGGGCGGGGTATAAATCGAATAAATGAATGAATGAATGAATGAATGTCAATTGATGTCATAACCCAGCCCCCACTGCCAAAACCCCGTAATTTGGCAGCAGGGGAAACGCTTTCCATGCATGCGCGGGTTTTACCCCTTCCACGCATGCGCGGAAGCGCTATGTCGCTTGCGTAAGGGCTGTGCAAGCGGCGTAGCGTTTCCGCGCATGCGTGGAAGGGGTAAAACCTTTTCACGCATGTGTGGAACGCGACCTGCGCACAAGCGATGTGCGCAGGCCCTGTTTTTCCGGAGCCGCGGGTTGACAGGTATGCATAATACACCAGCCATGATTGATTGATTAATAAATTAAAAGATTTATATCCCGCCCTTCTGGTGGTGACCCCACTCAGGGCGGCTAACAACATGTAATACAATACAAAACAATAACACAAACTAAAACAACATTAGCTAAAAACACTCAACCTCCGCTAAAAACACTGTTTAAAAACCCAAAACCCTAAACCTATATAATTAAGCATTAAAAAGCCTACCCACACCCTCCCACCACATAGTACAAACAGCAAATAAAATAAAATAAAATACACATGATTCCTCAGACAAACTATATGAGCCAGCAGGCTTGCGTGGTGGACTCAAACATGCCCCACACCTGTGGCATAGACAGGTATTTAACAATTTCCTGAAGGATAACAGGTCCGACTGGAGCCTGAGTTCTGGTGGTAAGAGGTTCCACAGGGCTGGGGCAGACATGGAGAGAAGGTCTCCTCCTGGCCCTGGTGAGATGGACTTCTTTTGTGGACAGGACCACCACTGAGCCTCTCCTGTCTGCCCTGGTAGGTCTCTAAGGTCTCTAAGATAGGAGGTTTTACTGCCGTTATTTAACATGGCAGATCTCAACCCCTTTCCCCTTCCACTGAAAATAACTGAAGCTAGTTTAATTACCTGGTGCAGTTACCGATATCTTTTTAAAGTATGGTGGGGGAGAAAGGATTTTGGGGCCCCAGAGTATCTAACTCTACCAGTAACACAATCCCACAATACTGTAATTAAAACTAGACCATTGACAATTACAGTGATACCTCATACAACGTCCAAACTTGGTTCCACAAGTTTGGACTTTATACGGATTTGGACTTTGTATGAGGCATGCAAAATCCTAGCTACGATGCCTCATACAACATCCAAATCCTTGCCGCGATGCCTCATACAATGTCCAAATCCTTGCCGCGATGCCTCGTACAACGTCGTTTCCATAGAGATACATTGTACTGTAACAGCACAGACTTCAGGGCAAAGTCAAGGAAACAGACAGGAAACTGACAGAACTTTAAGAAATCATTGTCTAAAGGCTAAATACATTACAAAAATATGTCAAACAACCCTGATTGTCCAAGAACCTGAAGAATGCTGCAAAAATCCCAGGAATGCTTCTAAAGATTCTGATGGAAAAAAAAATCCAAAATCATGCTCAAAATCACTCGTAAACACTCTTCGCCTCATGCAAAAACCACAAGAGCAATGCACGCATGTTGTCTTGCCATTTATACTGCCCAGGTACAATGCAACCTGGGAAAAACCCAATGCCTCATACAAAGTCAAACGACTTTGTATGAGGTAACTTTTTTCAAGAAATTAGGCGATGTTGTATGAAGCGGACTTTGTATGAGGTATTACTGTATCCTAAGTGAACAGGGGATTTTGTGCACTTGCCAAAGACAGACAAACTGCACCACTGCTGGGAGGCATTTCTCTGCTAAAGCCTACACTCCAAACCAGTGGCCCTTTGGCAAGGGTTAGACTGCTCTCTTATTCAGCAACACTATTAATAACAAAACACATACATGTACAGGACAACATCTTAGGCTGTAATTGTAAACTGGGTTCAATTTAGGGAATAAGACTCACTGTATTCAAGATGGCTTACTTTTGAGTAAACATTTTGCTAAGCGCTTTAAAAATTGCTTCAAAAATATCTAAAACCCATAAGTTCAAGTCAGTCAAATTTCTACTCTAAAGAAGGCTAAGCCTCCACTACCATATAGTCATGTTCAAAACATTAAAAAAAAGATACTCAAGTTACTTATTAGGTAATGTGGACATTCAACATTTATTAGCCACTATCCTTTCAGAACTAAGGCTAAATATCAAGGTAGGATTTTTTTCATTTTTATTAGCTTGTTCAAAGAAAAAATAAAAATGCAAATAAGATTGGTTGCTTTCTACTCCTGAGTGATACTCCAGACAAAATATTCCCACTGTAAGAGTACTACCCAACTTGGAGATTTATTTCAGTTACTGATCCCCATTGATCTTGTAGTATACATGCCTTTCAATTAACTATGGGTGAGTTTAACAGAGAATATACAGTGAGAGTCGACTCCTCTTCCTGGCTCCGGCTGCCTCTTGTGAGAGTTGGGGGAGCCGTTCCGTGCCTCTGCCCACCCCTACAAAAAGGACGATGTGATCTCCTACATTTCCACACTGGTTGGGGACGGAAAAAACCCGTCATTTTTGGGACCCTGTATCCAGTTCTCCGCCTCCCCATGAGGGTCTGGGAGGCAGGGAGGAGCTATTCCACGCTATTCCTGCCTTCCTGGGACCTTCCTGTGCCAAGCAACAGCTGATAATAGTTGTGGCTGCCATTTTGCTTTTGTTTGGGCTTCTGGGAATTGTAGTCCAAAACACAAAAATCAAAATGGCGGCCACAACTATTATCAGCTGTTCCTCAGCACAGGAAGGTCCTAGGAAGGTGGGAATAGCACAGAATAACTCCTCCCAGCCCCTCCTGGGAAGGCAGAAAGCCAGAAACAGGGACCCAAAAATGGTGATTTTCTGGACAACGCAATGTCGTTGTCCGATGCATGACTTTTCAAAAAAATATAGCGTCGTTATGCGGTTTTGTCGTTATGCAAGCATGTCATTGTCCACTGTATAGCTGAGTATCATCTGCATATTGATGATACCTCACCCCATGGGAACGGATGATCTCACCCAGAGGCTTCATGTAGATATTAAATAGGAGAGGCGAGAGCTTATAGATTCTTTGGCTCAAGGCCTAAATCTAAAAGGACTTAAAAATGATAATTCTTCAAAATATGGTTTTGGAATACATATTATGATTGAAGGATATTGTTACCTCATTAATTTCCTGCAAGAGCTCAACTTTAATATTAAAATACTGAAAGTAATTTCCTACTTTATCTTCAGCCTTTCTTCGGTGAACACCAACTGCCAAACTCCCAATGGGTAAAGATCAGACTCTTAATCAATATACTGTATATGAAAGTGTAATTTCTGGAACTGTAATTACACGCTATTGTGGTTAACCAAGATCTTTCTTGGATATGAGAAATATCCATTTTTCATCAAACCCTAATAAAGTTTGGCCATGTGGTCCTTTGATTATAGACAAGAGTGTCAGGAAAAATATTTTTTATATAGTTACTGTGGCTAAAGAGTTCCTCCTCAGGTAAGACTCCTTTGTATGACAATATAAGGACTATGAGAAATTATTCACTGTAATTTACAGTGTCTTAGCCAACCAAAAAGCACAGGAAACAAATATTACATTTTTCTATTATATCAAAAAATTCAAGTATAATTTCATTGTAGCATACTTCTGCATCTTACAAGTATGTAAGAGTAAAGTTAAAGTTCGCCCTTGCTCAAAAACCAGTTGTATCTGACGCTAGGGTTCAGTGCTTATCTCTTTTTATAGACAAAGAGCCAGTGGTGTCTATGTTTGCAGACTTTTCCATGGACATGTGGCAGCCATGACTAGATACTGGAGTGTACGGAACGCTGTTTACCTTCCCACCGAAGTGGTACTTATTTATCTACTTGAAATTTCTTGCTTTCGAACTGCTAGGTTGTCAGGAGCCAAGACAGAGACGGGAGCTCACTCCGTCACGCAGTGTCTTGAATTGCTGACCTGCTGACCTTCCAGTCGTCAAGTTCAGCGTCTTAACCATTAAGCCACCGCTGTCCCTATACAAGTATGTACACAGTGACAATGAAATAAAATGTCTTTTCAACATAGCTAGAGCATGAATTTCCTAACACGGCGATCAGTTTTGGCAAAGGCTGCAGAAAGGATGGGACCGAGCAAGAGGCTGTTTGGAGCAGCCAGGACAAACCCGGGTACTCATCGCGGGCCACATTAATGATATGCAGGGGCCTAATTGGGCCCATGGGCCGTAGTTTGGGCACCCTTATTCTAAAACAAATTAGCACTGTTCACCAGAAGTCTCAAGCAGAAAATTAAAAAACATTAATATAAAGAAAATATTTGAAATAGCTGTGGTTTTACAAATGGAATCACACCTAAGGAAACAGTTGTCATTTAATATGAGTGATGGTGTAATAAAAGCTATCCTGAAATATAATCAGAAAATTGATTATTGAAAACAAATTATGCAAATTTGATTTCTGATTATCATAGAGAATATATGATTGAAATAAACAAGCAACTTTGAAAACATTCACAAATAATATAATCACACTAGCTCTTACCACTTTCTCTACCGTACAAATTTCATGGGTCACCATGAGCCAGGTACAATTTTGTTTCTGTATCTCAAAGCCTGTAGCAGCCTAGTGGGAAGAAGAAATTGTTTTTACACATCTTTGTGGAATTATTTCTATAGTCCCACTTTTCCTGTAGAAAACTTCCCATCATACTGAGGAAGGAAAAAAAGGCCAGAGCAGAAAGCCTGATAGTTGCTCCAAAACAAGCTGCTATATCTCAAACAAATTTTACAGTGATCTAGATGAAATCTTCCTTTACCTTAATCTCCATCTCATCTTCTTTTTTCACAAGAGAAAAAGTATGGATGAAGGGGGAAAATGCGGCACCGGGCTTTTAATGGGTAAGAACCTTTCCCCAAAAACACCCTTCAAGACTGAGCTAATGAATCAGTTTAAAGACACTGAGCCCCAAAACCAAAAAAATAAGAGAAAAGACACAAGACCTGGCTTTCTGGAACCTGCCATATTACTCTCAAGCAGAATAAAACTTGTGTAAAGGTAAAGGTTGCCCTTGCTCAAAAGCCACTCGTATTTCACTAGGTTCGGTGCTCTTTTGTTTATAGCCAAAGAGCCAGCGCTGTCTGCGTTTGCAAACGTTTCCCTGGACATGTGGCAGGCATGTGAGGTACAGTAGGTCTAAAAGGAGAGTTGTCATTAAAAACTGAATAAAAATGCAACCCTAGGCATGGAGGTCACGAGTCAGCTGAAACTCTCAAAACTCCCCCCTCCCCCCAGCCTGGGAATGATGAAAGTTTTGTCTCCCTTGCTCAAAAGCTAGTCGTGCCTGACTCTAGGTGTTGGTGCTCATCTCCTTTTAAAACCCAAGGGCCAGCACTGTTTGCGTCTGCAGATGTTTCAGTGGTCATGTGGCAGGCATGATTAGACATGGGACACTGTTACCTTTCCTGCCAAAGCAGTACCTATTTATCTACTTGCAAAGTCTTGCTTTTGAACTGCTAGGTTGGAAGGAGCTGGAACAGACTGTGTGTGTGTGTGTGTGTGTGTGCGCGCGCGCGCGCGCGTGTGCGCACTGAAATGAAGCCATTACTCAAAACAGTGTTAAAATCAGTCACATTAGAACCATACTGTTTGTACTTTAGGACTGACCTTTGCACCAACCTATTGATGCTTTGTGGGGGCTGGAACTGATTTGATGCAAATGAATTGTAACCTTCTCTCTCTCTCTCTCTCTTTAAATGCTTTCAAAAGTAAGATTTTAACCAAGTCAGAAGTTCTGCCGGAAGATCCTCTGGCCTTTCTACCTACTCCAGATTCTTTACCTCTGCTGCATTTTTGAGACTTCAGGGTCAAACCGTTCACTCCCAAAGGGGTAGGTTCTTGCACAAGAAATTTTTTTTTTTTAGTTTATTGATAATGCAGCATTTATTTTTTTTAAATAATTTTTATTAATTTTCAAAATATAAAACAAACATTTAAGACATGATATTAACGTACAAAACAATACAGAGTAAATAATTTTCTTGATACAATACTAAAAGCCAGAAAGAAAAGGAAAAAAAAGAAACTACATATTACATACAATTACCTACATCATCACCCTGTGCTATGTACATTGTCCTGGAGGCTGTGGGATTTCCCATTGATTACTATTGTTCCCAAAATTTCATTTGGTCTGGTGTCATTTTATTTATTCCGTCTCTCATCAGCGAGTAATCAACAAATTTTTGCCATATGTTCCAGAATCTACTTTCCTTTATTATGCCTTTCTTAAGGTTTAGCTCCCATGTTAATTTTTCATTTAATGCGAGATCCCACATCTGCTTATACCACTCCTCCACTTTTAACGTTATATCATTTTTCCAATTTTTTGCAATACACATTCTAGCTGTTACCAGCATCATGGACAACAATTCTTTCTTATCTTTATCTATATTAACATCATCTACATCCGTCAGTAAGGTGATATCTGGCCCCATTTTAAGATACAATCCCATGATTTTTCCTATCTCAGTTTCAATCTTTATCCAAAAATTTTTTACCACTTTGCATTCATACCACATATGAACATAAGTACCCAAATTATTTTTACACCTCCAACACATTTTGTCATTCTTCTTGCCTATCTGATGCAATCTCATAGGGGTCAAATACCACCTCCATAACATTTTAAAATTATGTTCCTTTACCCTTACCGACAGGGCTCTCATAATTCTTTTTCTCCATTTATTTTGCCATTCCTTTTCTGTGATCTTCACATTCAAATCTTGTTCCCATGTAATTCTTAATTTTTCTTGCGGATTAACTTCTATATTTATTAGTTTATAAATTTTACTAACCATCCCTTTAATTCCAATTTCCTCCTTTCTTATTTTCCACACTAGTTCCTCAAATTCTGTCCTATCTCTTTCCAAACTCTGTTCCCTCCAGTGTTTATTATTCCACTTATTCACCATCGCTATTTGAAACCAATTCAACTTCATCTGGGTGTATAACTCACTTTTCCTCCCATCATCTTTACAGACTCGTATCCAATCCTTCAACAGGAAAACCCCATTTGACAACAAGATTTCCTTCATCTCGTTGTCCATTCTTATTGGAAACTTTTTCAAGTCTTCTATTTCAATTATCGGTGAAGTATTTGGGGCCAATTTCATTTTAACTTTCTTCCAAACTCCCAACATTGTTCTCATCAATCTATTTTTGACCGGTGTTTTCCTTGTTTCATTGTCTAAAAAGAAGCTCTTACCCTCCTCCTTTAATTCCTTCATTTCAATTTCCTCCCAAATAACCGGCTCCTTCATCAAAATCTTGACTACGTTTTTTATCTGAAATGCTTTATAATAATTCTTTAAGTTAGGTATTCCAAGGCCACCTTCTTTTTGTGATAAGTACCATATTTTCTTTAAAATTCTAGGTCTACGTCCCCGCACAAGAAATTTAGGGTTTTTTTTTTCTTTAGGAAACTGTGGGGGAGACAACCCAATCTCGGGTGCCTATTGGTATTGGACTCAGCTCCTGCCAACCTAGCAGTTCGAAAGCAAGAAGTTGCAAGTAAATAAATAGGGACCACTTCGGTGGGAAGGTAACAGCGTTCTGTGCTCTCCGGTGTCTAGTCATGCCTGCCACATGACGACAGAAATGTCTGCAGAAGTAGACAGCGCTTTGAAACACAGATGAGCACTGAACCCTAGAGTAGGATACGACTGACTTTCGAGAAAGGGAAACCTTTACCTTTACTATTGGACTCAGAGCAACTCCCCCGCCGGTGGTTTAGTGGTTAAGGCGCTGAGCTGGAGACTGGAAGGTCGGGTTTCGATACCCGATAGAGCTGCTCTTGGGACTCCTGCGTCCCCCCAAAATCCTTTCAACCCAGAGTAATCTCTGACACGGAATTATTATTGGACTCGTTCGGAAGCCAATCTTCCAAGAAAGGGCAGCAGGTTCATCCCGTGCCAAGAGGGCAAAGATTGCCTCCCGATCGATGTGCATTCACTAGGCAGGGTATGGCGCCCGACTGGGGCAGGGCAGGGGCTGTATTTATTTGCTTGCAGGTGGAAAGAGGAGGAAACGGGAAGGGGCCCAGCGGTGCTCACCTGGGCGAGGGGAGGGAGAGGCGGCGGCTGCTGCTCCAGCACTACCAGCCGCCCCGAGCAGGAGCTGGTGGTGCAAAAGCGGTCGTGGCCGTTAAGGAGCCGCACCGTGTCCTCGATGAGCTCGTCCACGCTGCCTTTCCGGCTCCCGTCCGCCCGGGCTAGCCGTTGCTCCTTCCAGCGTTTGAAATCCGCCATGGGCGGCGGTTCTAATCTCCCCTATCCTTCGGATCCCCTCCTTTCCCGACCGGTAGCGATGATGGCGGCGGCCATAAACCTCACCCTGCTGTGGGCGCCGCCATCTTGAAGCCACGCCACGGCAACCCATCTGGGACAAACTTCCTCCCAAAGCGTTTCTGTGGCTGTCTGCGTTGCTTGTGCAAGAGTCGGGCCCCGAATCTAACTTACTAGATGGGCTCGGAAGAAGAGGCCATCTCGAGCTAACCCTACGCAGACTTGTGCGGCTCGATCGACCCTCTTGTGTGTTTATTCTCCGAAGGAAACCCGCACTTCATGCCGGATAAACGTGTGTAAAGGGCCGTCAACGGGATCTTCTTCCATACGAACGGGTTGGGTGTTGGACCCATGATGGCGAACCTTGGCGCTCCAGATGTTCTTGGACTTCAATTCCCAGAAGCCCAAGCTCCCATGAATCCGCACGAATGGGTTTATCCGGCCCCCGCCGCCCTTGTCGCTCCTAGAAGTGGAAGTAAAATGCACCTGTATGGGCGCGTTTTACTTCCGCTTCCGGGAGCAACGAGGGCAGCGCGGGCTGGATGAATCGCAGTAAACCCATTCGTGTGGATTCATGGGAGCTTGTGCTTCTGGGAATTGAAGTCCAAGAACATCTGGAGTGCCAAGCTTCGCCATCACGGGACGCTGCATTTCATTGCAAGCTCACATTTAACTACAGGAGTTAGTCTTTAATGTGCCAGAACATTTTTTTCCTTTTTTCTTTTGTTGTTTTGTTTTCTCTACTCTAATATTTCATTGCAATGTTACTAATGCGCGGTACCAAGTTCGACCAGGTGCCCGTTAAGGAAGGTATAAGTATAAGATCTGGCATGATTCCTTTCCTGGGGTTGTGGCTGGACCCTTATAGCAATAGCAATTACACTTATATGCCGCCCCATAGTGCTCTGGGTGGTTCACAAGTTAATTAGCTTTTTGCCCCCAACATGCTGGGTGCTCATTTTACCAACCTCGGAGGGATGGAAGACTGAGTCAAACTAGTTGAACCTTGTCAGGATTGAACTCTTATTGTGTTTTGGCTGCAGTACAGCAGTTTAACCACTACGCCACCAGATTCATGCTCCAGATTCCTGAATCTGGTCTGGTGCGCCTTCGCAGAGTACAGTCGGATCGGAGGAATGTAAAGTTGGAACCAATGAATTGCTATGCTCTGAAGAGGGAGGTACAAAGTTAATAGGGGTGGAAAGGAACTTCTTGGTGGACATTCTAGGCCGGGGTGCCCAAACTACGGCCTGGGGGCCGGATCTGACCCTGGGCCATAGTGACTGGCCCCCTGAACTATGAACGGCTCGCGGCCTGAAAAGTTTGGGCACCCCTGTTCTAGGCAATAAAACGGATTCTCAACCTGCAGCCCATGGCGCCATTTCATGTGGCCCCCCACTGCCTCCACCACGCCAGGAAGTGCCATGTGGTGGAGGAAGGGCAAAATGGCCGCCCAGCCTCCGAAGTTGTCTGAGGGAGCATGACCTGGCCCTCACTCGACTTAAAAAGGTTGAGAACTCCTGCAATAAACAAAAGGGGAGACCAAGGATCTGAATGCATCATTGATGTGAGTATCACTGTATGTACATACTTTTTTGCAGCCCTGGGGATGTTTATTATAACAGGGTCATCATCTTCTTTGCTTCCTCTTTTACCCCATCAAGTGTCAAGGGAGATAACAAAGTTCTTGTTCTGGCCCCCACCAGCGTTATTTGGTGTTCTTTTAATGTTCTTGTTATCTCTCCACCTTCCTCTGAGTCTGCCTGGTGGTCTTTGTCCTCCTCTTTCCACATATGGCTTGTATGATATGGAATTCCAAGACATTCTCTCCAAATGGGCAAACCACTTGATATGTTGTCTCTGTATGTAGTTTAAGATTGGTTTTATTCCATTTCTTTCCCTTATAGTCGCATTTCTGATTTTATTCCTTCTAGTCACTCCAGCAGCCTTCCTCAGATATTTCATTTATGTTATCATAATGGGAAACAAAAGTTCCCTTTTTTGGGTTAAGGATTGGGTTGACACAAATGTGGCAAACCTCTTTTCAGAGAAGTAGGGATAAAGTTTAGTTTACCCTCCAAGGTGGCCCAGTTATAGCCATGGTTAGTAGTACTGTATTACCTAGTAGTTGGAAGAAGGTATCTTGTTTGGCTCATGATAAGTCAGTGTCAGTGCTTGGTTGCAGGTTGTGCCCTGGGTGCTAGTTTAGGGGCATCTTTTCTCATAGATTTCACAAATGAAAATGAGGCTTTGCTGTTCTCATATCACACTTTCTTTCCTATAACCTGCCTTGTGCCAATGGTGAGAGCTCACTAAAATCTCACGGGAGACAGTGCTTCGATCCACCACGTCTAACTAGACGTGTGAAGTACAGATCAACCAATAAGTAAACTGCCTTGTAGAAAAAAACAGTGTGAGCTGAAATTAGCGTACAATTCAAAGAATCCTATTAAGCCTCATGAATCAGAGTTAAAAATAAATAAATTCATTGAATGAGTTTGGAGGGTATTTTTCAACTCCTTTGGAATTCCAACGTACTGAGAGTTAGCAGTGTGGTTGGAGTTAGGAACCAAGTTTCATATACAGTACAGTATGTGTATTGCATTGCCTGACACCAGTCTACTGTCAACCAAATGGTGTCACTGTTATTTTAAAAATGATATTAGATTTTTGCTTTTGTCGTGATACATTACATTGGTTGAGACTAAGCGCCCTAGTAGCAAACAAGAATAGATTGTTTTGAGCATTTTTATTTTTGTCCCAGGAGCCCTTGTGGTGTAGTGGTTAAACTATAGTAGTGCAGCTAAAATTGCTGACCTTGTGAGTTCAATCCTGATGGATCCCAGGTTGACTCAGCCTTCCAAGGTCAGTCAAATGAGCATCCAGCATATTGGGAGCAAAAATGCGAATTAACTGTGAGTACTGCCCAGAGAGTGCTCTAAACACTACGGGGCAGCTTATAAGTGTAATTACTATTGCTATTATCTATTAAAATGCACACAACAACCAATTGATACCTAGGAGCCTTGTGCTGGCAATATTGTAAAATGTCTATCTTGACAAAATTGTTGTGTATGGATTCTACAATAAACTGTGGCATAATTTGGACAATCAAAATGTTTCTTTGCTATAGGGTAGAGCCGCCCTGAGTAGGAACGATTTTTCTAGAAGGGCGGGATATAAGTTTAATAAATAAATAAATAAATATAGGCTAACATTATGCATTTTGTTTTTATAACCACAGAAGGAGAATACTTGAGCCTCTTTTGTTCCAAAAATAAAGAGTACGTAAATTACTTTGCCTGCCTAATGGACAGTTAATCTTAACTGACTTTTACATAAGAACATAAGAACAGCCTTGCTGGAACAGGCCACAGCCCATCCAGTCCAGCATTCTGTCTCACACAGTGGCTCACCATTTGCTTCAGGGTATTCCCAAGGAGATGCCTTCACCTGCTTAGGATTCCCTGGAAATGGCATTGAGAGATATCCTGCCTATCTCTCCAACCCGGAGGTTGTCCTTAGGTATCCATAATTATAGCCATGGATCCCCTTGTCCTCCAAGAACTTGTATAATCCTTTCTTGAAGCTGTCAACAGCTGTCACCACTTCTTCTGGCAGGGAGTTCCATAGACCAGTAATCCTCTGGGTGAAAAAGTACTTTCTCTTATTTGTTTGAGAACAAAAGTTTTATGGAGTGCCCCCTAGTTCTAGTGTTATGCGATAGGGAAAACAGTTTTTCCTTATCTACTTTGTCCATACCGTGCATGATTTTATAAACTTATTTTATCTATGCTTTTGAAAGCTAGGTTGTTTTGGTTTACAAACAGTTCTATTGCTGTAAGACCATTTAAAGCGAGGATTAATAAACTGCATTTTTTAAAAAGACAGTTTTATCCTGCAAACTCTACTGACTTTACAGATGGCATAACTTCTGTACTGTTGCATTTTTTAACATGCTCTTTTATATGTTTGATGAGTATCTTTTCCCCACTGGTCGTTGTCCTTCTTTGTGGGCTTCATAAGACTACAGATGTGATATGTTGCAAGACAGAATGAAATTGGTGAAGAATTTCTGATTTAAATTATAGTTGAAGAACAAGTCATTTGATCGCTTCTCTTTGAAGTGGAAAAGGTAGCCAAGATTAAGGTACTCTATTTTATCTCTGTGATTTTTCTAGGTAGCTATGGCAACAAGGAAAAATGTGATGAGAGCTGTCAGAGTGTTTGAATTTGGTGGACCTGAGGTGCTTAAGCTGCAGACAGATGTCCCATTGCCAGTTCCAAAAGAGAATCAGGTAAAAATGGACATCTTAAATTGGAATACAATGTGCTGAAAGTTATTAGTATTACTGCTACAGCTGAAGAGTAGCCTGTATTTCTTGCAGCGCTCCACAGCACAGTAACAGTACTAACAATGGCAGATTGCCACCAATTAAAGAGTCTTTGTTTCACTGTGGGGTGCATGGAACTTTGCCTTATTTGGTGCAAGTCACACATACACTGAAATTGAAGCAGGGATTCTTCAAATACCATATTTGTCGGCGTATAAGACGCATCGGAGTACAGTAAAACCACGGTTTACGATGTTGGGCCATTCCGACAGCCTTCGTCGTAAACCAAAAAATAAATCATAAACCAAAGCACGTTTTCCCATAGGAATGCATTGAAAAATTAAACAAGCGGTCCCAACCGGACCAAAAATAATTTTAAAATATACAAAAAAACCACCAAAAAAACCCAAAATATATGCCAGACATGATCATCCCCCACCCCTAGAAAGGGGATGAAGCAATCTCCCTACCTTATTCACACCGCTGCTTCTTCCTGAGTGGTTTGTCCGGCCACCGGAGGAGCCCAGTCTCCACCAGTACTGGCAATGGGAGAGTATGGGGACCTTATCTGATCAGTTCCAGTCTTCGTCTGAGCTCCCTGCGTGGCACTACAGCTGGGAATGCGCAGCTGGGGAAGAATTGCGACTTCTGGCGGTGGGGGCGGGTGCCATGTTAGAGTCTAAAATGGCACATGGCCACCATTTTAGAGTCTAAAATGGCACTGGGGATCTAATTCTCGGCCGTAAACTGAAAAATACGTAAACCAGGGCATCATTTTAGTAGGATTTGCCATCGTAAACAGCAGCAAACGTTAACCGAGGTGTTTGTAAACTGAGGTTTTATAGTATAAGACACTGGAAATCCCACTACCATAATGGAGTAGACCAGGGGTTCCCAACCTTTTCAAGCCGGAGACCAGGTCATGCTCTCTCAGTCAACTTCAAGGGCCAGACGGCTATTTTACCCTGCCTGCATGATGGGGGCAACCATTTTGTCCCAACAGCTTCAAAGGGATGGCCATTTTGTTTCTCGAATGGCCTTGGAGGGGTGGGGGGCTACATGAAATTGTGCCATGGGCCTTAGTTTGGGAACCCCTGGAGTAGACCGTACAGCCAGTGACTCAACACCGAGTGTTGGTAAATAACCTGACTCCATAAAAGGCCTAACAGCTATGGGCAAATGAGTCCCTTTAGGTGGGTTGATGATCCCCTCAGTGGAGGAAATGTCACTGGAAACCATCATATTGGGCCCAATGGCAAAATGAGCAGAGGAGGAACCACTTCACTATTCTTACTCCCAACAGTCATGGAGGCGGAAGAGGCCATGCCAGATGGACTGACTGTGAAGGTGCACTTTGTTAATATCCTCAAGGCTGTGGCAGTCAATTGCATTCCTGGTGTTAAATCCTGCATGTTTCATTTCATACGTGCCACAAGAGATGGCTCCGTGATCATAGTGTGTGGGTCACTTCATGGCAAGCTGGGATGCACCTTAAACAAATTCATGCTAATGGCATTTTTCCTGTTCGTCATTCTTCTCACATCCATCAACTGTAAAAATGATTTCCCGGAAAAATTGTATAATGTACTTGGATATGAATAGCAGCCAATAATAACATTGCCATTTTGACTGCTACATCTGTTGTCCAAAGCTGCCCCCCATTTGGAACCCCCATGATTGGACAATGGAGATGACAAAACTGGCACACTAGGGGAAATTATAAGTATCTTGCTACCCATGAAATTAGTAGGAAGCTTTCAAGTAGCTGCAACAATATAGACTGGCCATGAGAACTAAGCAATGCTGGGCACAGAGTTTCACTCCTATAACACCTATAGATACCATATTTTCTGTAGTTTTAAAATGGGACTGTATAGAAAGCAATTAGATGATCTGTGGTACATTACTGTATGTCAGATACTGACCATTGCCTGACATGAGAGATTTTAACACCTATATCCTACTTAGTCTGTTCCTGTAAGACACAGTCAGCTACAGAATATAATGCTGATCCCTGAAAGTGGCAATATTTGCCAGTCCCAGCTGCATTAGTACTACTGATCAAGCTTTTGTATTTATTATTGTTTTTGTTTCAACACAATCTGATACAAGTATTTTAGATGTTGATTCAATGTAATAGCTATTGGCCTATTTAATTTTTTTAAGTACAAATTCATTTTTAGGGTCGAACAAGTGATGTGTCATCTGCTTTTTTAAAAAAACTATTATCAAAGATTCAGCAAACGAAATATAGATAATTCTGCTATAATTTCTCTTGATTTCATTTTTCAGCAGATATTATTTCATTTGACAGGTTCTCATTAAAGTTCACGCATGTGGCATCAACCCAGTGGACACCTATATTCGTTCTGGGACATATACTAGAAAGCCAACTTTACCCTATACACCTGGTATTGATGTGGCTGGGATCATAAAGGATGTTGGGGAATGTGTAACTGCTTTCAAGGTACAATATTAGGTTTCAAACTGGTTGTTTATTTCCTGTCTCTTAGACGATAACACTTAAGATAACAGAGGAACCGGTTGTGGCCATCCGCATGATTCTCAGCATACCCAAATGTGATAGATTGTGGGAATTGAAGACCAACAAATGTCCTCATACGTGTTTAGAAAAAGCAGAGCATATGCTCTTGGGTGCAGCAATCTACAGAGTCTCTGCCTTGCATTTGCACAAACTGGAGAAAATCGTCAAAATTGTGTGGCTTAAAGCAAAGCAATCACACAGGTGAAACTTGAAAAATTAGAATATCGTGCAAATGTTCATTCATTTCACTTAAAAGGTGAAACAAATATATGAGATAGATTCACTACATGCAAAGTGAGAGATGTCATGTCTTAATTCGTTATAATTGTGATGATCATGGCATACAGCATAAACGAGATTATGTGATGATTATGGGGTACATGAGATTGGGGGGGTTGGGGTCAGAATCGAATTCACAACCTTTTGGTTGCAGGACAGCAGTTTAACCACTGCGCCACCAGGGCTTACACTTGTGGGAAAGATTTTGTGAACGCTCTCCTGTACAATAGGGGAAAAAATTTGACAAAATCAGCTGTAGCAGACCATTGCACATGATAAAGACAAATAACACTCCATCCTGGGAAGGAACAAGGGTCTCTTGTGGCCAAGATATATGAACTGTTTCTCCTTATGAGATAGGATTTGTTCTCTTAGGTCAGATTTCTGCTCCTCTTGTACTTCTAAATTTCCATCCTCTTGTCTCCAAATATCAGTACAAGGTTTTGTTCATGGTATAATAATAATTTCATGTCAGAAATTATTCTGGGTTGAAAGGGTTTTTGTGGAAGAAACTCCGCTTAGGGAACGCCCAAATGAGGCTCCTTTTATGTCCCCAGGAGCTGGGACAGAGATGGGTGCTCAATCCGTCATGCAGTACCTGGGTCTCAAACTGCTGACTTGCCAGCCTTTCAGCTAACAAGGTGAGCTCCTTGACTGCTGTGCTCTGTTGTGTACCAGTCAAGTGACTGATCGCACCAGCTTGTATTCTTTCAAGTTTTCTAACTTTGAAAAAGTTTGTTATAATCTTGTGCCCAAATTTTACTAATTGCGGACTATGGTTTTCTTTTCTCTGCACAATAGGAACCAAAAATATAATATCTTGCTGTGAAGTTCCTTACACAGTCATAAAGATAGTGAAAACAATGTCCCTACAAATGAGCTTCTGTAGATGAATTCCAGCTGTAATGTTATGTCCTGAAGGCTTCCAATGTATTGGCTTTTTCCTGGTGGTGCAGTTGCTTTTGCTTTGCTTTATTTTCATTGGGCTGCATCCAATAAATTGCTAGCAAACAGAACTGCTCTTTATTTCTCATGAAATACCACTTCGGTTGTATAACAAAACTGCAGAAAACATTTTGGCACAATGGGTCAACTTTGTGCATTTGTTTTCTCATCCCAGAAAGGAGACAGAGTTTTTACCCTCAGCACCATTTCTGGAGGTTATGCTGAATATGCCGTTGCATCAGTTGACACCGTCTTTTCTTTGTCTGATACACTGGACTTCAAGCAAGGTTCAGGAATCGGAATTCCATATTTTACTGCATACCATGCTCTTTTCCAAAAGTAAGATGCCATCCTAAAAATTACTTTTGATCAATTAAAATACAGCCCAATTACTTTTGGGCTGTTCCTTGGTGCATATAGTTGTCCCATTGAAAATATTCTGTATATTTTCAGAGGATCCGCCAAAGCAGGAGAAACCGTGCTTGTCCATGGAGCTAGTGGAGGGGTAAGCATTGTGAAAAATCATTCTATGTTTATAAGTGGGAAAATTTTAGTTCAAGGGTGCCCAAACTATGGACTGCAGGCCAGATCCAGCGCCTGATTCCAATTCATCCTGCCTGTGCTGCCCTCATTGCTTCTGGAAGCGGAAGTAAAACACAGGCCAGATGAATTGGCATTGGTGTCTGGATCTGGCCCACAGGCCATAGGTTGGGCACCCATGGTTTAAGCAGAGAAAATGGCATCTTAAAGTCTATCTCATCCTGTTGCAAAACAGATTGCAAGGCACATTTTACTTCCACTTCCGGTGGGAGGAACCACATGACCAGCCCGCTGAATCACATGACCGGCCCATGGCCTGAAAAGTTTGGGCACCCCTGTTCTAGTTGAAATGTTTATCATTACAATGGAGAAAGTTTTGTGTGCCTAGGAGAGACAAGTTTTTCTGATCACCATGCATTTCAGAGTCATACCTGTCAAGGAACCCGTATTAGCCAGGATTTCCCATTTTCTGTGCTCGCTCCTCCCCTTTCCCGCCGCCGTCCCGTATTTGAACGGTGGGGAAAGGACTTACTGTGCATGCGTGGCTACCGTGCGCATGCGCAAATGGGTTACTGCGCGTGCACGTCCACACGTGCAGTAATTTCCCATATTTTGCAGAGCCGCGCTTGACGGGTATGTTCAGAGTTGACCTGTATAAAGCAGGAGTAAGAGAAAATCAGATTGGAGATTTTCTAGTGACACCTTTCAGATAACCTCAGGTAAAAATTCAGCACTTTGTGAGAATGGTATTAGTGCTTATTTTTTCAATGTCTGTAAGCATCACACGGTACAGATTAGAAAGCAAACCAGGCTATGTACAAAAAGTATTGAACATGTGGCATATTCGTATGATCTCTTAGGATGACAAAAGCTATCAGAAATTCAAAATTGACAGAATTTTTAAGCACTTGCTGTGTAACAGGGAAGCTTTATCCCTCCTGTAGATTTGTCTCACAACTCTCCTCCGCCCCATAGTTCCAATAAGGCATCTTATTGGGGTTATGGAAGTTGCGATCTAAAACATCTGGCAAGCCAAAAATGGTCAAACTCTTGTACATGAGAGTGGGCCACTTTGGTCTTCCTGATGTTTTTGGCCAACACCTCACATCAGGCTTAGTTAATGGTGAGGGGATTGTGGGATTTGTGGACAAAAAAATGACGGGGGAACCACAGTTGCTCCCCTGTGCTATAGATGGTGGCAGAACCTATTTTTGCTTCATGGATGTATCTCTTTTTAAAAAAGGAGTTACATTTTCCATTAGTAAATTTGTCCTGTAGTAGACTACTTAGCAGCCTACCTTTTGTTAGGATGAACATTTGCATGTTCTCCCAAAAGTTCAAAAGTTCATTTTACAGCATTTCTTTAATGGACAGTGGGCTACAACAAGGTAGTTATTTGCTGGCAGGCTTTCACCTTTAGAAAAAACCTTAGAAGAATGCCTTCCCTTCATGTAAAGAAGCTCACTGTTAGAATGCAGTTAGAGAATATTTACAAAAAGTTGTTATGTATACATTTGGGGACTCTGAGGCTGTGAATCATAAGTCACCTCAAAAATATTGGGAAAACTTGATTTAAAAAGGTGGTTTCTAGGACTTTGACAATTCCTTTTCATTAGCAAAGCATAAGCCCCCCCCCACCCCCCCAAAAAAAAACAACCCACAAAAATGAGGAAAGATCAGCCCAGTTTCATCAAAGAACACCCTTTCTGTTTTGCACACAAAAGTAGCACTTTGTATGTGATAAAATCAAATCACTCTAGTGGCTTTTAAAGTAGAAAAGGTATACAGTATTTACTTACAGTTACTATCTGTAGTTACAGTCAGAAGGAAAAAGGGGGGAATGGAGTCTCCAACATGCTGGAGATCCTCCATATTTGCTGGTTGGAGGACAGCCAAAGGAAAAAGAGCGGCCATCAGCATAAAACAGAAAGCAAGAAGGGTAGAGGCTTGTCTGAAGTCCCAGAGGCAGGAAAGGAACTTTACTAATCAAGTTAATGGTAAAAGGCATTCACATTAGGTTGTAAAGCCCCATCCCATTCATACCCATTATTAGTGAATACAAGGCTGCTTATTGTTCCAATAGGAAAATTTCCAGGAATGTGAAACAGAAATGTATAGTTAGCTGGTTTTATTAATCATTTTTAGATTTTGTTTCAGCGATATTTTTGCAGCTGAAACTCCTGTAAGACAGATCGTATGGTATTGTATGCAAGCATATCAATAGATGACTGGTTTTTTTTTTTTAAAGCATGAGGGTTACGGGAAACTTAGTAATAGTGAACTGCTACTGTATTCTCATAAATGTTTCATTCAAAAGAATTGTTGGAAAACCACTATACTATACTGTGTAATACATCTCTGTTAGAAACTGTAATGTGTTCTTTGTCAAGTATTTATGTTTCTTGCTCAACATGCTAGGTAGGAATAGCTACCTGCCAGATTGCAAGAGCCTATGGCTTGAAGGTTTTGGGCACAGCTGGAACCGAGGATGGGATGAATCTGGTTTTGAGAAATGGAGCACACAAAGTATTTAATCACCGGAAGAAGGACTACATCGCTCAGATTAAGGTAACTCTGAGCACAATTAAGTGTATGCCTGTTTGCAACCAGGTGCACATCATTAAAGTTAAAGAGGGTTAGTGATGTGTAGGTATACATAAACTGCAATCTTAACATGTGATCTCATGCAAGTTTGCTTAGAGGTAAGTTCTTACTTTGAGGTAAATTAATATACCATCCTTCATTTGATATCAACAGTTCTATTAAATTTAATCAATGCCTTCCTTTTTAGTGATTTATGCCCTGGTTTAAATCCTATGCTGGCTGGATATCTCAGGAGTTTAGGTATCTGGCTGTGGAGCCAGGGGTTGGGAGTTCAATTCCCCACTGTGCCTTCTGGGAAAAGAGCCAACTTGGGTAACCTGAGATAAGATGAACAGACCCAGAATACCTATAGTCATTTAGACAACCTTTGAATATATTACAAAAGAAAACTAGCAATAGCAATCACACTTATATACCACCCCACAGCATTTACTGCACTCTCTGGGCAGTTCACAAGTTAATTATCATTATGCTGCCAACATGCTGGGTATTCATTTACTGACCTTGGAAGGCTGAGTCAACCTGGATCCCCATCAGGATTGAACTCACAATGTTTTGGCTTCAGGACAGCAGTTTAACCACTGTGCCATCAGGGCTCTAAACTAGGAGTGCCCAATCTTTTAATGTGGTGGGACTGACCACACACCCCCACGCCCCCCGGACGGTAGAGGGGACCAGACTATGCTCCAAGGAAATGGAAGTAAATGTGCCTGCTTCCGCATTTGTGACTGCTGCGGGTACATTTACAACTGACATAACTGCGTTTATGCATGCGCAGGCACGTTTTACAGCTCATAAATGCCCCCGCTTCCACTTCCGCCACTGGCAGGCCGGAAGGAATGGCGCCACAGGCCGGGTTCAGGGCATAGGTAGGGAACTCCTGTTCTAAATACTGGGTGGGTTGTATCGGGGGAGAATTTTTTTCTATAATAGAAAGTAAACCTATAGGCCTTAGTTGCATATATTCTTTTCAGAACCTTTCTTGTAATTTGGAATTATGATTGATGACCTGAGCCTTGCCATAAATTTAACTTAATTTGTATGTGAAAGAGCTATTTTCAGTGCATTGTGTGAAATTTAGGGTAATGTGACTCATTTTTAAAATTTCAGATATGCATGATTGATGGCTACAGAATGGAACAAATATGTTAAATCTCTGGTTTTGTTCATTTCTATGCTGGAAAATTAGGAAAGGGCAGTGAAGGGCAAAGCAGTGTAGTATGCTGGAGTAATTGTCTGCTTTGTTCGCTTGTTTTATTGAAAAGTGGAGTTTTTCTAGAAGTACTACAGGTGTTTTAAGGTAAAAATTGATCCAGATTGTGCGTGCTGCCCCCATGTGGTTATCAGATCTCTGGCTTTCTCAGAAATTATTCTGACTTGTCCTCTACCGAACACCAGTTTTGAAATTCCCAACTGTGATGCTGGCACAGCCCTATCTTTGCAGGGCGGCCTTGTTTGAATTGTTTAGCCTTAATTCTTATTGTTGTTTACTGGTTTTACATTTGTACTGCAGACAGTTTCTGAGGCCTTTATCTATAGATGATGTGGGGAACTTTTGCGTCCTCCTGGAAGATGGGGGAAATGTTGAACAAAGCCTGTTACTTGATTTTGCCTTTCTATTTATAGGATGGTTTAGTAAATTCTCTAATCAAATTCCAGAATTAAGGATTTGCAAAGAGTGAACACTTCTGCCCATAGATCTCCTGCTAAAGGTTTGATCTGCCTGATAATTCTATGCCATGCCTAAGTTTTCTTAAAGTTCCCAAATGTTCCTTTCCTTAAGGTGCCGTGTTAAGTAGCCAAGATGGTTAAGAGCCTGCATCAGCCTACTCCCAGTTTAGGGATGTTGGAAATTACTGAGGGCTAGCCTGACTCTGGACTAACGTCCCAGCTTTGAATCTGACCAAAAAGAGATTTGAATTTGACTTTAACTAGCTTTTTCACTAGCCTTCCCTTTACTCCCCCTTTTTGACCCCCTAACCTCAGGGGCATTTGTGTGGCAGAAAAACCTACTGCCTGTTGAAAATGTACTACAGCCAATGTACCTTTGAGTTGGATTGCAACATGACTCATCATGTCTGACTTAAAACACTGTGAAAGATATAGGTAAAAATGTTATTAACAAGGCCAGAACGTCCTCTATAACAGCATACCTGTCAACAGTGGCTCTGGAAAATACGGGACCTGCGCAAACGGTTCTGCACAGGTCGCCTTCTATGCATGCGTAGAAGGCAATCTGCGCACAAGGGATGCGCAATACCTCTTTTCCCCCGCTGCCAATTCCGGGGTTTTGGCAGCTGCGGGCGCAAAATGGCGCAAATCGGCGCCAAAAATCAGGAAATCCCGGCCAATCCGGGAAGGTTGACAGGTATGTATAACAGGGGTTCCCAACCTAAGGCCCACCACCGCTGCAAGGGCATTTGAGAAAATGGCCACCCCTTTGAAGCTTTTGGGGCAAAATGGCTGTCCCCATTGTGCAGGCATGGCAAAATGGCCATCCAGCCCTTGAAGCTGACTGGAAGAACATGACCCGGCCCTTGGCTTGAAAATGTTGGGAACCCCACTCTATAATATATATAAGACCATTTTCCTGTGCATTCTTTTATTGGAGGCTTTTATCAAAGTATCAGGGAACATATAATTAATCTTCTTTCAAAATTGAGTTATAGTTAGTTCTTTGGATTGCCCAGAATATTGCTGTACAAGTTGTAAAATTTTCTAAATATGTTATTTCATGGACTCCGACTCAAGTAACTTTAGGAATGTTGAATACAAATTCTAAAATTGTAGCTTTACCATCTCAGTTATTCTGGCTACCCACCCCCATACGTTCATTCGTTTTTACTTGTTGTATGGAATATCAGTGTTAGCAGCATTTTTAGACACATGACTCCTTGTTTTATTTGCTGTCATTTGACATGCATCTCATCCAGATCACTTCTTTCGTAGGTCACAACCCTCTAGATACGTGGCATAATATGGTGGGTTTGTAATGATATATCATTGATCTTATGTTGTTAGTTCACAAAAGTGATCTAAGGATCACGGGAAGACTGGCATACTATGCAGGTGGTAGTCTTTGTGATGCTGCTACATGGAAGTGCTATAGGTCTTCTATTGTTTGTTGTATAATATTTTACAGTATACAAAAAAATGGTATTATTTATTTATTTATTTATTTATTTACGGCATTTATACCTCGCCTTCTTCATCTCCAAATGACCCAAGGCGGCCTTACAAGATCTAAAACAACAATTAAAACCTAATCCAAAAATTAATAAAAAGACATTCAAAAACTATCTAAAACCCACCAATTCCCTTCCTAACCCCTTAAGAGAATAAAAAGATAAAATAGTAAAATGAGATAAAAAGAGAGAGGGGGGGGGTTAAAACAGGCAAGTAAAACTGTGGCAAATCCCTAAGGCAAACAAGGCAACTATACAAGCCAGCGGGTCTGGGCTGTTACACCTGTCATACCCCACACCCGCAGGCATAGCCAAGTATTCAGTGCCTTCCTAAAGGGAAGCAGCTCTGTCTGAAGGCGCAGTTCGGGTGGCAAGAGGTTCCACAGGGCCGGGGCAGACACCCAAAAGACTCTTCTTCTGGTCCCAATCAAATGTGCTCCTAGTATTGTATCATATAGGATTATAATGGTTTGGTTGGCTGGATAGTTCAGTGAGCCAGAGGTTGGGAGACCGAATCCTCACTGTGTCCCCCCTCCCCCAGGAGAAGATAAAGCCTGTGTAATCATGCGGGAGATACAGAGTCCTGGGATGACCCTAGATGAAAGGAATGGCAAACCACTTCTGAGTATTCTCTTCCTAGATAACTTTGAAAAAAGTCAACATAAATCAGAATTGACGATGCAAAGTTGTTATGCTTTGTATATTTCCTGATAAAAAGGATATTGCTGACGACAGTAACAATGCTAACTACACTGTATTAAAATTTACCATAATATTATGATGTTGATCAACTGATTTCTGTGTCATGTAGGAAACAGCTGGTGTCCATGGCATAGATGTGATCATAGAGATGTTGGCCAATGTCAACCTTGCCAATGACTTGCAGCTATTGTCCAGTGGAGGAAGAGTGATGGTAAGCAGGTACTTCACCTTCTTAACAAGAATCTTCTTCTAAAAGCTTAAAAGTTTAGGATCTCATTCTTTCTATTTTTTTTCCTGACAGATTGTGGGCAGTCGAGGTCCCATTGAGATAAATCCTAGAGATACTATGCTCAAAGAATCAAGTATAAGAGGAGTTTCTTTGTTCTCTGCATCTGAGGTAAAACCAAAGCATGAAATATATCAATACGTTTTATTTACATTAGTCACCATATGTGTTCTGTAACACACAGCTTCAGGTATCTTGCTTCAAAATATGAGTCCATTATTTCCTTTACACCCACCCCTACTTCTTCTGAGGGACTTTATATAAAGATCAAGCTGGCTAATGTAATGTAGTTCTTTCATATCTTTAATCTGTCAGAAGCTGGTCTTCCTTCTTGGTACAACATATGTTTTGTTACCATTGTCAAAGCAGGGGCACCTAGCCCATGGATGCCAACGGGATGGCATTGTTACCAATAACACCACCTCATCAGAATCATACAGGAAACTTACCTTATCATAGGTTGTTGGGTTGATCAAGTCAGAAACCCACTTCTTCAGGGTCAAGGGGTATCTAAGAACAAATCAAGCACATATGGACACAAAAAGCGCTATATAATCATGGTAGAAATGATTCAGTAGATCATACAAATAAAGATGCCGTGCTTCTTTTGCAGAGAGTACTGGCTCTGTTCTCAAGATTCCAACTTTGGGTTTAATCACCTAAGCACATAGTGTAGTTCTTTGCTGCTTCAGGCAAGAATCAAAATAAGTTTTATCCAGTGTCACCCTAGCATACTGATTGCCTGTGGGGCAGTAGTAAGAAGGAAGATTTTACCAAGGAAGCTATCTTCATTCCACCGCCACTGGGATGCTAAGATAAACTACCTTATCACTGTTATGAGACAATACAGTAGAACCACACACAACGAAAAAAATTTGTTATGCGGGGTATCGCCATTGCATAACAAACACTTCGTTGTGCGAATTTTTCTTTATATAGTGCGTTTGTTATGCGAGGTACCACTATATGGAAACCAAGCTAGGTGAATGTTTACAGAAGCTGTGTTTCAGTTTGTTTGCTCATGTATTACTCTCAGTGAGTCTAGGAATGTGTTCTTCCAGTTTTTGAACTCCAACTCCCAGGATTCTCAAAGAATTTCCCAGATAACAAAGATACACCTGTATTTTGCTCACCTGTGGTGGGCCATACATCAGAGGTTCCAGCTTGGAAGAAGTTATGTTGCCTCTCAGACTTTTTCGTGTGTGTGTGTGTGTGTGTGTGTGTGTGTGTGTGTGTGTGTGTGTGTGTGTGTGTGTGTGTGTGTGTGTGTGTGTGTGTGTGTGTGTGTGTGTGTGTGTGTGTGTGTGTGTGTGTGTGTGTGTGTGTGTGTGTGTGTGTGTGTGTGTATTTGAGGGATGAAACTCCCAGAATTAATGCCCAGTAACATGGAAGTCACAATTTGGGCAAATGTTCACATTTATTATGAGCTTCCCCAAAGTTTGCTCTTCTTCCACTGTCAGTAACAGCAGAAAAACTCTGTGAAGACTGCTGACAAGGGATGCAAAAAAATCTTTACGTACACTTCACCAGTGACCTATATGGAACCAAATTTAAATCATGCCGGATGTGGTTTTATATCTAACTTGATAATCATATAGTAAGTAAATAATTTGAATCAAGAAAATCAAATAATTGCATATGAAGCATTATATATATAGTCAACTAAGCACAATATATTCAGATTAGACTAACACACAGCAATTAAATGAACTGATTTAAAAATGCTAAATCTGTGGCCAGTGAAGCCTCAGATAAGTAAACTTAAGGTTTCAGATTAGTATAAATCCACCAAAATTGTTCTATTCCACAATATAACCCCCTCTTTCTATTGTTATTTACGAGAGGAAGTGTTCTGCTTCAAAATATGCCGCCAGTCTGTTTCTAGTCTTCCTGAAATCACCTTCTCAGTGACTTTACTGCACTGGTAGAAATGTTACTCCAGAGGATAAAGGTGTTTCTGGTATAGGTAGGACTTGAGGCATGAAAGGTGGCTGCAGTGGAAAGAAAGGTGGCAGCAGTGGAAAGAAACAGTGCTTGTTTCTCCATTTCCAAAGCAACATGTTTCATATCTTTGCCTTTTATCAATCTTTAGGAATGGCTTTAATTTGGCATTATAAGGCTTCAGTACATGGCGTGAAAAATTCCCAGTGCACAAGTAGATTTCTAGCTACATCTTCTCATTTTCTTAGTTGTATAACATAGACAAATAAGTTCAGAACTATTGGAAGCAACCTTATATAACTTCAGGCCTTTGGTCCATCTAGTTCAGGAGTTCTCAACCTTTTAAAGCTGGTGGCCGGGTCACACTCCCTCAGACAGCATCAGAGGCCGGATGGCCATTCTGCCCTTCCTCCACCACATGGCACTTCCGGGTGTGGTGGAGGCAGGGGGGGGCACATGAAATGGTGCTGTGGGCTGCATCCGGCCCACAGGCTGCAGGTTAAGAATCCCTGATCTAGTTCTATACTCTCAACACAGATTGGCAACAGCTCTCCAGGGTTTTAGGCAGAATCCCCTCCTGGTCCTTACATGTCAGGGTTCAATGTGAGACCTTCATGCCAAATATGGGCTCAGTTGTTGCTCTCTTTTCCCTCCTCTGATGGCTTTTTCCTCAGAAGGAGCAGAGTGGTTTTCCTTTCAATGCTGGACTTAAATTCTGTTTTCTTTTTCAGGAGGAGAAGCGAGAATGTGCAGCATCCATTCTTGCAGGCATAGAAGCAGGTTGGGTGAAACCAGTTGTGGGTCCTGAATATCCACTAGAGAAGGCGGTAGAAGCTCAAATAGACATAATCCAAAATCAAGGTGCTCTGGGGAAGATGGTGCTGCTCCCATGTTAAGTTGTATACATAGAGAGTAATTATACATATATGTAAATGCTGATCATATGTGGCTGTTGAGCAAAATTTGGTCCCAGTATGACAGAGGTGATAAGCACAATTTGAGACAAGATATACTGATCAACTTCATCTTTAAAGCAATCAAGTGCTTCATACCTTTTCTTTTCTTAAACTAACTAGACTGTTCAATCATTTATGCTTGTGTTTCTGCATCTGTCTTGTGCTACCATTTCCCCACCTGTGGAAAAGCTGAATGTGCCATTATTCTGACCCATGTACTTGTGCATACCTGTTACAGGGTTATACTCCGGAATCTTCTTCCTTCAAAATTAAAACAAATACAAGACACAAAGACCTTTGCTTCCTTTTCTTTTTGTCTGTGCTGTAGTGTTCAGAATCTGTTAGTGAGACGTATATCCAGCAGAGGATCTTCACTTGGAAATGTGTACAGTTGCTGATCTTACGTTGTGTTGTTGGGGTTGTTGAAATGCATGTACAGCAAATTTGCAAAATATTTTGTCTTCTAGTCAGAATGTTAAACAGACCCAAGACAACTGCACAGCTTATAGTAAAAAAAACCACAGCGGCGGCTGTTATAAGTCATAGCTGTAGTACATGAGGAATAAAAAGTGAAATGGCACTCTGGTGGGATTCCTTGAGGTATTATTATTATTATTATTATTATTATTATTATTATTATTATTATTATTATTATTATTATTATTATATGTCAGACATTATTCTGGGTTGAAAGGAATTTTGCAGAAGAAACTCCACTCAGGGAAAACCAAATGAGGCTTCTTTCATGTCCCCAAGAGCTGGGACATAGATGGGCACTAAATTAATCATGCAGTACCCAGGTCTCGTACTGCAGACTTGCCAGCCTTCCAGCTAACAAGGCAAACCTCTCAACCACTGAGCCACCACAGCCCCTTCTTTGAGGTCATGGATGCTCATGGGCATTGAACTGGGAATCCCTATGATGTATGCCTGACTTACAGCATAGCTGAGTTTCTACTATTAGCACCAAACTGATTGCAACTATTTTATTGTACAGTTATTGCTACCAGTGGAGTATCCTTTGTGGTTTCCCCATTACCTTTATGGATATCAAGTTAATGAAATACGAGAAAAAACAGCTGGCAATAATAAAACACTGATAAGGTTGATGGTCACCCATTTAAGAGATCCTCATTGCGTTGTGTCTCAAGAATTAGTTGACAGTGCAGACTTTATGGTTATTAAGAAACTAAACAGTCCCTGTGCTGGATGCACCTGCATTGTTCTTTCCAGCACTTGAAATCAAATGTAAATGGTTGTTCTCCTTCGTATAGTTTGTGAATCCCCACTATTGGGTTATGCGCCTGCGCAGAACGCTGATCGGAGGCTTAAAAAGCTATTGGTTAAAAGTTATGGCGGTAAGACCGCCCACCGTACCGCCCACCCTGAGGCGCCAGTCCGCCATTTTACCTCAGTTCTCTTCTTTCCGCCTTAGCAGCAGGACGATCGTTGAGAGCTTCCTCAATTTTTTCATCTTTTCTGAGGGAAAGTCTTTGACGAACTTTAACAATTTTTTCGGCGATCTTGTCCTTTGGGCAGGATTGCTACCCTGGTGCTGTTTCTTCCTTCTGGTGGACTCAGTTACCTACTCGCTTCGGTCACCGTTTCCCCCCTCAAGGGGGTGGCGGCTGGCCTGCCCTTCGGGGTGCTCGCCTTCTCGAACCTTCCGCCGGAAGAATTTTTTGATGGCTGCAGCCTTCAAGCAGTGTTCTGCTTGCCTCAAGAAGTTCCCTGCCTCCGACGGGCATAGCCTCTGTCTGTTTTGCCTGGGAGAATCTCACCAGAGCCAATCCTGCACTCACTGTAAGAACTTTACACGACTTGCAGTTCAGAACCGGAGCAACCGGTTGAAAGCACACCTTATGGAGCTCGCTTTGGCTCCCGCCGCGGCTGCCTCCACCGCCACTGGTGTCTCTCAGCCCTCTCGGTCTCTGCCACTTCCTTCTTCTTCTTCCACTCTCCCCATCAGGAAGAAGAAGAAGAAGGATAAAAATGGGGAGAAGAAGAAGAAACATGGGTCGGAGAAACGACGATCTCTCCCGCCTACGCCTCGTCCTCCTGTCTCTCCGGGGCCCTCGCCTCCTTTTTCGGTTGCGAGATGTCCTTCACCGGATCTTCGATGTGGGACGGACGGTCCTCTTCGAGATCTCCTGCAAAAGGTCGCAGGGCTGGGGCTCCAGCTCGCCCACTGCAGGTACTCTCTTCTCCGCCTCGTGAGAGGGGCCGTCCACCCACGAGGCAGGCTTCTGTCTCCCCGAGGCCTAGGACTCCGACAACAGACGAACCGGCAACCACCATTCCGGCCACCGTTTCGTCTCCGATCATTCCAACCACCGTTTCGCCGGCCACCATTTCGTCCCAACCATCGGCGGTGGATGCATCCAGGTGGACTTCTTTAAGGGGATGTTCGAGGCTATGGCAAAATCGTTTGCCCAACAGTTCAAGGCCTCCATGGCTGCGGCCTCTGCGGCTCCGGTGCCGACCACCGCAAGCCCCAGGGATGTTGGTCCTGCTGTGGCTCCGCCGACCTCTCGAGGGTCGAGCGTTCGCTCCGCTGGCCCACCCATATCGTCTTGGTGTGGTCCAGACGTCGATGCGGTGAGCTCCCAACCCGTCGACCCGCCCAGGCCGTACTGGCGCGGTCCCGACGTGGATACCAGGATTCCTCCCTCGTCCTCCGATGATTCCAGCGCGTCTTCGGAGGAGGACAAGGGGGATGTCGACGCCGACAAGACGCCGGACCAGGCTATCGGCGCGATTGACCCACCGCGTGGTGAGGATCAACGCTCCCTCACGGCAATGCTGACTCGTTTGGGGACCACTCTTAACCTGAAGGTGGACCAGCCGCCACTGGAGGGCGAGGACCAAATTACCGCCAAGTTGGACAAAAAGGCGATTCGACCGGTCCACATCACCATGCTTCCATCCATGTTGACGTCAGCGAAGGCAACATGGAAGAAGCCGGTGTCGTCGCACTCCGTTTCGTCCAGGCTCGATGGAATGTATAGAGTCTTGGACGACAACGTTGAGTTTCTCCAGGCGCACCCTTTGCCGAACTCGCTGGTGGTCAAGGCCTTCCAGCATAAAACGGCCGTCAGCGGTTTTCCGGTACCTTCGACTCCGGAAGGGAAGAAGCTGGACGCGGTAGGCCGTAAGTTTTACGCCACCGGTTCCCTCTTCCTACGGGCCGCTAATTACTCGGCTGCCATGGGCCTCTATCAGTCCCACCTCTGGGAGCAAGTGAAGGTCCTTGCTGCTAAACTGCCTGCCGATGCACAGAAAGGATTCGACGCGCTGGCGGCAGAAGGAGACTTTCTGGCAGAGCAGCAGATGAGGATGGCCAGGCACATTAACGATTACGCGGCCAAGGACATGTCTTCTGCCATTTTACTGCGTCGTCATGCCTGGCTCAGGGGCACCTCTCTCGATGATGCCATGAAAAAGCTCATCGAGGAGTTCCCGTTTGATGGGCAGGGCCTGTTCGGACAGGATACCGATAAGGTACTGAACGAACTGCGACAGACGAATTCGACGGCGAAGTTCTTGGGGCTCACCACGCCGACTCAGCCTGCCAAGCCACGGTTCCAACCCTTTACGCACCGGTATCGGGGGAACCCACAGCAACAGGGTGGCTCGACTGACCAGCCCAGGCCCGGGTTCTACAAGCAGCGGCGCCAACACAAGCCTCGCTACCAGCCTTACGGACAGGGAAAGTGTTCCGACGCGAAATCCAAGTCCCGGGTTTGAAACTGCGATGGCCAAGTCTCTCTCGCTCCACATCCCATACCTTCCCCTCCGGAACTTCCTCCAGGTGTGGTCAGGCATCACGGACGACCGGTGGGTCTTAAAGATCTTGTCCGCTGGTTACGCCATCGAGTTCGTACGAGTGCCTCGGGTAGGAAGACATAGTTTCACCACTTCGTCCCCCCATTTGGAGGAAGAAATATCAACTCTTCTGTCCAAGGGAGCCATCGAGCGGGTAACACCGTCCGACTGGGACAACGGCTTCTACTCGAGGTACTTCGTGGTTCAGAAGAAGGATGGAGGACTTCGCCCAATTCTGGACCTGCGCCGCCTGAACAAGTGCATCCACACCAGGAAGTTCCGGATGGTGACCCTGCAGACCGTCCTCCCCCTCATCAACAAAGGGGACTGGTTCACAGTCATAGACCTCAAGGACGCTTACTTCCATGTCTCCATCCTCGAGGATCACAGGCGGTTCCTCCGCTTCCGCATCGGCAATTCTGTGTACCAGTACCGGTGTCTACCGTTCGGTCTGGCCACGGCACCGAGGGTCTTCACCAAGTGCATGGCTCCGGTGGCTGCCTTCCTCCATCAGCGGGGGATCAGGGTCTTCCCGTACATCGACGACTGGCTGATTGTCTCCCCCACCAGCTCGTCATCCATTCGGGACACACAATTCATGGTCCACCTCATGGAGAGTCTTGGCCTCAGGATCAACTTCGCCAAATCAAAGTTGATTCCCTCTCAGCGCGTCGAGTACATTGGAGCGGTACTCGACTCGCTTGTTACCAGAGCCTTTGCCCCCCAGAAACGCTTGCAGGACATTGCACATGGGGTGAGCGACTTCCAGACCAAACCGTTCATCCGGGCGAAAAAGGCACAGAGACTTCTAGGCCTCATGGCCTCAACGACGGCGGTAATTCCTCACGCCAAGTTGAAGTTCCGGTCCCTGCAGTCGTGGCTCCTCCACGAATTCGACTCGCTCAGGGAGAACCAGTCCACACGGCTGACTCCGTCTCCAGAGCTGATGGACCAGTTACTGTGGTGGACCATGCCACCCAATGTGGCCATGGGGAAGAGTTTTTACCCCCCGCAACCTTCGTTGCAGGTGTTGACCGACGCAAGCAACCTCGGCTGGGGGGCTGCCTGCGGGACTCTAATGGTCAACAATGTTTGGTCGCCTCACGAGATGGTGCACCATATCAACTATTTGGAGCTGTTGGCCGTTTGGAAGGCCCTACGTTCCTTCGAGGCCCTACTCACCGGCAATGTGGTCCAAGTGGCCTCGGACAATACCACGGCAGTGGCGTACCTGAACAAACAGGGAGGAACGCGGTCCACCATCCTACTTTACCTTGCAGTGCAACTCTGGGAGTGGTGCCTGGAAAGACACATCTTTCCGATTGGAGTGCACATTCAGGGCAAGCTGAATGTCTTGGCCGACCACCTCAGCCGTCTCACCTCGACGACCCACAAATGGGAACTGGACGACGAGGTATTTCGGTCCCTTTGCAGGGCCTGGGGGACTCCGAGCATCGACCTCTTTGCGTCGGAGTCCAACAGGAAATGCCACAGGTACTGTTCCAGGGCAGGCATCGGACTGAACTCCGAGGGCGATGCCTTCATGAAACGGTGGGATCAGGACTACCTCTATGCCTTTCCCCCGTTTCCTCTGGTCCAGAAGGTCCTTATCAGGATGCATCAACACCGGGCCAACGCGATCCTCGTGGCTCCAGCATGGCCTCGCCAGCCCTGGTTTCCGCTACTGTTACGCATGTCGTCGCAGTATCGCACACTGCCGAAATCGCCAACACTTCTCCAGATGGAACACGGCCGGCTCCACCATTCGGACCTACCCAGCCTCCACCTCACCGCGTGGAGGATAACCCCAGACTGTCCAGGATCCTGGAGTTAGCACGGCGCCCTTCCACAAGGAAGTCTTATGCTTCCAAATACAGACACTTTTGTGCTTTCCTGGCATCCCGGCAGACGTCCTCCCCACAGGTGGGACTACAGGACGTCATGGCCTATCTCCTCCATTTGGCGGAGTCGGGCCTTAGTATCACTTCCATCCGGGTCCATCTCGCAGCGGTGGTGGCTCACTCCCCAGCTGGTTCACCTGCCTCTGGTGCCTTTCGCGACCATACGGTGAAGCGTTTCCTCAAGGGACTGCGGAACGCCTTCCCACCGGTCAGGACTCCAACAGCACAATGGTCCTTGTCTGCCGTTCTCAACGCGCTCACCAGGACTCCTTTCGAGCCTATGGCTACTGCGGACGTCCGTCTCCTCACGTGGAAGACGGCTTTTCTGGTGGCTATCACGTCTGCTCGACGGGCTGGTGAACTGGTTGCTCTGCGGGCAGATGCACCGTTTCTCCAGTTTTTCAATGACCGCGTGGTGCTTCACACGGATATCACCTTCCTTCCTAAGGTGGTCTCTGAGTTTCATATGGCGCAGACTATCTCGTTACCAACCTTCTTCCAGAACCCCACCAACGCCCAAGAAAGGACTTGGCACACGCTGGATGTGAAAAGAGCTTTATTGTTCTACACCAGCAGGACAAGGGAGTTCAGGAAGTCACAGCGTCTCTTTGTGGCCTATGGGGGAAAGTCCAAGGGTGAACCCATCTCTGCCCAGAGGTTCTCCAAATGGATCACGTCTACCATCTACCTGGCCTACGAGTTGGCCTCACTGCCACCTCCACCGCATGTCAGGGCACATTCTACGAGGGCGGTTGCCACGTCCACTGCCTTTTTGGAGGGCACACCCCTTGAGGACATCTGTAAGGCTGCCACCTGGTCCAGACCTTCTACATTTGTCCAACATTACAGGGTGGACACCAGAGCCACTGCGGACGCCAGACTTGGCCGTGTCGTCCTCACTAGGGGGCTCCGGGCTCATCGCCCTTGACAGTTCACCCTACCTGACCATCATCTTCATCGTGGGATCATCTCATCCGACTGCCCACCGACCAAGTGAGTGTGAGCTTGCTAATCTCCCAATAGTGGGGATTCACAAACTATACGAAGGAGAAAGTTCGGTTTCACTTACCAGTGATAACTTTCGTTCTTCGAGTATATAGTTTGTGAATACACACTACCCACCCTGCCTCCCCTCTTGAGCTGCACGGATGAGATCAACTGGTTTATCCTGTGCTTGGCTTAAGTATGGAACTGAGGTAAAATGGCGGACTGGCGCCTCAGGGTGGGCGGTACAGTGGGCGGTCTTACCGCCAAAACTTTTAACCAATAGCTTTTTAAGCCTCCGATCAGCGTTCTGCGCAGGCGCATAACCCAATAGTGTGTATTCACAAACTATATACTCGAAGAACGAAAGTTATCACTGGTAAGTGAAACCGAACTTTCTCCATCTCCTGCCTTCAGACCGCAGCAGTGGTATAGCTCAGTAGTTTAACACTAGATAGGTTTATTCAGAAGTAAGGCCCCATTGATTTTCTTACAGTAAACATGTAAGCCATGGTTGCCAGCCTTTGTTTTTCAGATGCTTAGAGTTCACCACCTAGAATCCTAAGCCAGCATGACCAATTATGAGGCATTTTGATGATGGAGGTTCAAAAACTCTGGATTTGATGATGGAGGTTCAAAAACTCTGGATAACCAAAGGTTGAGAAGTGGTGTGGGCAATTCTAGCTTTACTGCATACAGTAAAGCTAGAATAAACATTAGGAGAATGGCAAGCCAAGATGGAAAGTACTCCAGTTTAGATCTGATGTACAGAATCTTAGCTTTAAAATTTATAGAGCAATTCTTACTTACGCAAAAGCTCTCGAGCTACCTGGCTTGCTGTGAAGAGAAAATTGAACGATGGACACAGTGAAATTATATAGATTGACAGGGCACTAACTCTTTATGTTTGATTTAGCAGAGCCAGAGGGAAGTTTTGTGGCAGACATTCCAGACAGGACAAACAAAGCATCTGCAGATGAGGCCTGGATTATGAGGTCACCTATTTTTTGAACGGAGTCGTATGTGACAGCTTAAGCTCTAACTATTCTTAAGCTTTTCCCAAGTCTTCCCTGACCATAGAAAACAATTTTCTTTTACTTTTTGAATATTACTGCTCCCATAAACCTCCTGGTGTGGCAATTTGCTTCCTGGTTAGGAAACCATCACCCTCCTCTTTTAAAGGGGTTTACAACACCAGAAATGGATCTGTTCTGATCACTTTCTGGCTCTAGTTGAATAGGCTGGGGAGTTGAATGAGTGGAAAAAGTCTTCCCGGGGATGTTGCCTCTGACTTTGAGGATAGACTTCCAACCAAGACTATGAATTCTGGTTGTAGCCCCACCCCTTTACATCTACTAATAGCTTTGGGACTGGCATTCTGGGGGCAGCAGCAAATGTATTGGGATTTCAGAAGGAGGGAGATTATATAAGGGGAAAAACAGAAATGTGTCTTCTGGGGGTGCCCATGCAGGGTGGCTCTTCTCCCGAGAGGCATAGTGGGAAATCAGACTCCCAACTCTCTGGGTCCATAGCCAGATCCCTAATGCACTGAACTATCCAGCCAGCTCCAATACTTAGCTAGTGAATGGAGAGGGCAAAATGAGAGCCTAATCCCAAAGAAACATCACACAGACAAGAAGGCTGGGAGTGCAGCAGATGAGGCTCTGAAACTAACCTCCACTTGAATTCACTAACCTCTACTTGAATCTACAGTACATAGGACGGCAGACTAAGGCGTATGTTTAATTGTTCCTGAGATGGTAGCCATGTTACTTTGTTTAAACATATCAGTGGCTCAAGTGGCTAAGATGCTGACAGGGAGGCAGAAGATCAGCAGGTCGATTCCTGAGTACTGCAGGATGACTCCTGCCAACCTAGCAGTTCGAAAGCAAGAAACTGCAAGTAGATAAATAGGGACCACTTTGGTGGGAAGGAAACAGCGTTCTGTGCGCTCCGGTGTCTAGTATGCCTGCCACATGACCACGAAAACGTCTGCAGAAGCAGACAGCGCTGGCTCTTTGGCTTTGAAACAGAGATGAGCACTGAACCCTAGAATCGGATACGACAGGCTTTTGTGCAAGGGAAACCTTTACCTATCAGAGTTAACAAAACAAAAGGACAAAAACCATTGCACCTTAAAGACTAACTCCTATCAGAAAGATTTGCAAATCTTCTGTTAATGGTTGCAAATAGCACACTGATTTGCAAACCTATTGTTATGCTAGCCTACCCTTTGTGTGCCTCTGTACCTGAACCTGATGTGTATAAATTGATACCATGAAAACTCACTCTTATGTCTGACAAAGTGGACTTGTTTCACGAAAGCTAAGATTAAAATACAGGAGTTTGTATTTAAGGTGCCACAATGTTTTTTTTTGTCTTGTTTTGTTTACTCTCTGATATGCTGTATTTTAATGTGAGCTTTATGTGGGTCATGTCCACTTTGTCAGGCATAATAGTGAGACTGCCACCCTAGCAGTTAGAAAACAAGAAATTGCAAGTAGAGAAATAGGTACCATTTCGGTGGGAAGGTAAGCAGCGTTCCATGCACTCCGGTGTCAAGGCATGCCTGTCACGTGTCCATGGAAACGTCTGCAGGTGCAAACACTGCTGGTTCTTTGGATGTAAACAGATGAGCACTGAATCCTAGAATTGGAAACGACTGGCTTTCGAGCAAGGGCAACCCCCACCTTTACCCGTTCTTCCGCCAGCTCAAAGACTTTGGGACACCTTCACTGACGTGAACACGCTCCTTACCCAACCAGAATGCCACTTTTAAGTGGCCGCCTGCTCGCCTTGCAAATCAGTGTGCTATTTACAATCATTAATAACAGAAGATTTGCATACCTATCTGTTTTGGTGATGCAAATGCCAGCCAGGTTATTTCTTCCCGCGTGTGCGCAAATGAAGCTTCGGCATTTCCAATGGGACAAACCCCACACCCCAACCCGGTTACAAGAAGCAGGAGCAAGGAGTTCTTTTTGGTAGAAGTTGTTTGGGATTCGCTGGACCGGTTTTGTAATAGGGAGAGTACGCTGATTGATTGCCTGCATCCAGTTCTTTTTTTTAAGGGAGCCAGGTAAGTTGTATTGCAGAAGGAGGTCCGGCGTAAATGGACAGATGCTGGACAAAAGAAGTATTTTTTTAAAAAAAAATGTGTACAATTAAAAACATGATTCCTGGGACCGGGACAAGAATATGCTGCTTTCTGGAAATAGGTGGAAAATATACATCTAGATCTCTGTTAAATCTAGGAATTTTTAAAAAAAAAAATTCCACATGTGGGTTAAATCAGTTTTATTTGCTAGAAAAACTCAACTTGAACATCATTTATCCAAATTTTCCTATGCTTGGCACAGACAAGAGTAGGCTGTCTCCTATGGCTATGCCAAATTTGGTGCTGGTCCAAAGTCCAGTTTCAAAGTTACAATTTTTGTTTGGGGATACCCCCATTTTTGGAATTGCCTTGCTGTTTTTCTCTGTTCCACAATAACATAGCTGCACTCCCATGCGACTATAATATAGCATAATGTTATTATAAATTGGGTCTGAAATAGAAATGGCCCAGTGAAGCAATAAACAAGATCTTGTACAGATTGTTAGCATTGATTGAAAACCCGTTATGAAATTGCCTACTTGGTTGGATAACATTAACCTTTTTTCTTCTACCATTAATTTTGGGTAGGGGCTGCACATACAGAAGGAACTTTACCCCTTTCTATGTGTAAGTGAAACTAGTTTTTTTCTATCAGATGAGTTTTTGTTGCTTTAAATTTGAGTTAAACATTGAACAGTATTACAGTGGTTGACATCCTGTTCTGTAAGTTACGCAACATAAAGCTGAGGACATAACCATGTACAGTGATTTTTTTAAAAAATAAACCATTTCCATTTCTTTCCTTACAAAGGTCCAGAAGCCCTGTGGAATCCCTTTCATCACAGAGAAGCCATTGGAAGCCACAGAGCAGGGCAAAGTTTTTAATTTGCAAAAATTGCCACTGATGGCATCTGTTTTCAAAAATTAAAGACTTGCTTTGCAGCCCCAGTGGGTTCCTCATGGAAGCTTCAGAACCTTTAGTTCAAAAACAAAAAAACCACCATCATGGCTGCTGACATCATTAGACTTGAATGCTAGCAAGTTATTCTGTTTTATTTTATTTTTTTAGACTTGTATGCCGCCCCACTCACAGAGCGACTGGGCGGCTCACAAAGATACAAAATATAGAAAATATACAGTACAATTACAGATTACAAAATTACATATCAGTATCGATCACAGTCACAAAGCATTAACTTCAACATGAAAAATGTGTACAATTCTGACTTATGGAGACCCTTTCTAATGTTTTCTGAGCCTAGATTACACAAGTGGTTTACCATTCTCTGGGACTATGCAGTTTGTCCATGATTACACAGTGCCTGGCTTTTCTCCCTGGAGGCACAATGTGGGAATCAAACTCCCAAACTCTGGTTCCTAAGCCACTGAGCTCTCTGGCAAGCTGTCTCTAGCCCTACACAGCATAAATTATACTATTGGACTACAGGTGCTGTATCTAATTATGCTTTTGTAACGCTTCTGCTTCTTTTACAATGTTTTTGTAAGAAAATGCTCACATTATTTTGACTCATAGAAAGTCATAATGTACTGATTTTTATCCAATATATTTGCAAGTTTGCTGGTTTTGACAAACTTTTACTGCCACAAGATCCTTTTAAAATTTTGAGTAACTAGTTTCTAAAAAATAAAGTTCACCACCAATAGATCAAATCTTTCTGAAAATGTTATAGAAGACAGTACTTCTGTGCTGGTACATTTACTTCCATATGCTTTGTATGTTTGATTCATTTTTCTCCCCACTGGTGGCGGTTGTTCTCTACCTTTGTAGGCAAAGAATTTTATAATAGAAAACCCCAAAGGTAATACGTTGCTGAACAGAATAAACTAATTGATGAACATCTAATTTAAATTTCAGCTGAAGAGCCAGTCGCTTGATCCTTTATCTTTGAAGCAGAAAAGGCAGTGAAGATACTCTATTTTATCTCTGTGATTTTCCAGGTTGCCATGGCAGCAGGGAGAAATGTGATGAGAGCTGTCAAAGTGTTTGAATTTGGTGGACCTGAAGAGCTAAAGTTGCAGACAGATGTCTCATTATCACTTTGAAGAGAGAATTAGGTAAAAACAAAGGCTTTAAACTGCAATAGAACTATGCTGAAAATTGTTAGTGTTACTGCTATTTAATATTGATTGGAAACTTTACCAGTAAAGAACATATAAACTAGATTTGCAAATGGGGTAAAATGTTAAAGAATAATCGCATTGTTAAAAATAAAACATCACACAATATTGACAGCTGCAACTGAGTGGAAGAACAGCATTTAGAGATGATTAAACTGGGAACACAAGTTTGGAAAGGCCTCCTGGGAATGTTTTTGTAGTTGTTAAATTTGTGGCCACAAGTTAAAATAGATCAACACTTCACAAATAAAAGTACCCCACTTCTCTTAATCAGTGCCAAAACCTTCTTCATCGCTGTCCAAAGTCTTGTTATTTTGTGTAGTAAGCTTCTCTACAGTGGGCCATTGAATCAGTGGGGATTTAGTAGGTCAGCTCCTTTACAGGTTCTATCAATTCAAATCATACCTGTCAAGTATCCCGGATTGGCCGGGATTTCCCGTATTTCCACACCACTTCAGCCACTCGCCCGCCGCTGACTGCCGCCATCCCATAATTTGACTGGCATGGGAAGTCATTACTGTGCATGCCCTACTGTGCAAAACCCTTCTGTGCATGCGCAGAATGGTTCTGCGCAGGTCCCGTATTTTCTGGAGCCGCGCTTGACAGGTATGATTCAAATAGGTTACTCAGTGGAACATATGGAAAAGCTAACACGCTAATCCCCATTGATTCAGTATGCCTATTCCAGGGAGACTTAAAAGGCTGAACAAGAGTATTTAGGCCAGGGGTGGCCATCCTTGGCCCTCCAGCTGTTCTTGGACTTCAATTACCAGAATCCCAAGTCAGCACACCTGCTGATCAGGGTTTCTGGTAATTGAAGTCCAAGAACAGTTGGAACACCAAGGTTGGCCACCCCTGATTTAGGCCAATGAATGTCATTTAATTTCCCAGATTCTTATGAAAGTGCATGCATTAGATTTCATCCAGTGCACACCTGTTTTATTTTGATATGAAAGGAGAATAGGATACTTGTGAGCTGGGGTTAAGAAAGCGCTTCAGCCAGGGCTGCTGGGTATTTATTGTTTTTTGCAAGCCTCTTCAGTTTACAATGCTGCTAGCAGCTGGTTATTATCTCTGCTTAATTGGACGGTGCCATTATAATGATAATAATAATTTTGTGTCAGAAATTATTCTGGGTTAAAAGGATTTTTGTGGAAGAAGCTCTGCTCAGGGAACACCCAAATGAGGCTCCTTTCATGTCCCCAAGAGCTGGGACAGAGACAGGCACTCAATCCGTCATGTAGTACCCAGGTCTCGAACTGCTGACTTGCTAGCTTTGACAGTGTCGTTGAGAGGCCATGTGAGATGATAGTTGTGGTTTGGAAAAATATAAAGAGCAACAGGTTGTGGCAAGTTGACAAATAGTATGAGTTGACCTTTCTTATTGCATAATAGAGCGGATATTTTGGCAGTTACATGCACATATTATCAGGGACGTAGGGGGAGAAACATGCCTCACAAAGGCTCTGTTGGGCACCCAGAAGTTTCTTTGGGGACACCCGGCAGGGCGGACCTTAGATCCTGCGACCTGCTGCCTCAATGAGCACTCCTCACCCTAGCCCGATTTGCTGGGGGACAGGGACAGAGTAGCCTTCTGCAAATGGCAAGTAATATTAATCACTTGGCAGAAGCTAGGCTTCTTAGTGCTGCTACTCCTCTCCTCCCTTTTACAGACAGAGCTATCCCTCTCACCTCCTTCCGGGTTTCAAAGCGATGAGGACAAATCTGAGGCACTTCAGCTGTGCTCGGTTTCCTACTTCTTCTTTACAAAGGCAGGCAACACACGACTGACTTTTGAAGATTTATTGAAGGAACACAATACTGGATACAGATCTTAAAATAATCTACACTATAAAACACAATCTAATAAAACAAATAAATGAAATAAAATCTTGCTAGCTCCCTAGCAGGTTCAGCTTCTTAGGTTTGGGGCGGTTCTGCCCCTCATGGCATTACTTTAGCCCCGAAGAGACATTTTGAGGAGCTGTTGGACAAGGGCTTCCGCTGAAATCAAGATCATGGTGATAAGAGTCAAGGGTTCCCCCCTTGCTCCAAAACTTGCTCCTGAATGCCCAAACAGCCCTTTTATAGAGAAAAAGAGCTTTGGAATGTGGTGATCTAATGAGAAAGCACCTTTGTTTCCCATGAGAAAGAGTGAGGTCTTCAAGGACCTGTGCAGGTGCCATCTGCTCAGCATGTGGCCCCCACCTTTGCTTTCTCTGGGAAAGTTTTGTTCTGCAGGTGTCCTGGCAATTAGTTTGATTGACAGGAATGGAGACGTCATCACCCTCGTGGTGTAGTCAGCTGACCTAGCTGTCAAATCCCTCGTGGGGACAGCAGGTGTTTCATTGGAATGCGTCCAGTCCTGGACACTCACTTTTCCCTCCTCCCTTTTGGGAAGGCAACTTAATCTAACTATACATCATTGTCATTTCAGACTAACATCCTGGCATTGCAATGTGCTACTAAAATGAAAACTGGCATTTCCAAGCCTAAGAAAACTGCAAAATGTATCTTAACTACATGAATAAAATGTCACCTTAAAATTAAGACAAGGTCGCATGTGGAAACCATGACACATATATATTTGTACATATAAATAAGTGGTGATATTCACTCAAACGCCATTGTGAAAGAGGAAGGGTTTAGGAGACCCAGATTACTCTAGGGCTGTAGCTGTTCATTTACCAAGAGTTGATTGCAAATAGGTTTGACTGTTTTTAAAAGTCTACATAGCAGCTACATTATTGCCTGTAAAACTTGGTACAAATACATTAAATATTTTTCTTCCTCTCCTCCCCACAATTGGATCTATCAAAGAAAGAGGAACTGTGCTAGTTTGTGGAACAAATGGAGGAGTAAGTATTGTGATCATGCCAAACCTAAGAGTTGGTCTTGTACTATACCTGAGAGAGCAATACAGTGTGGAATCCACATTTGCCATCCTGAAAAGGAGGCTAAGAGATGAATTAACGTGACCATGGAGAAAAATCTTGGAAACACGGTCCTTTTATATCTTGAGATATGAAGCCCTTGTTCCTTCAGATGTTTGGATTTATAACTGCCATCAGACTTAATAGCAGCCTGACAATACCTTATAGGGATTGTTGACTTATTTTGGTTCACAGCCCCACTTGTAGATGGTGGTTGAGCTTGTTTCCTCCAAGACACACAATTATTTCTAGCATGATAAACAGGCTTATCATGCTAGAAGACTTCTCCATTGTCTTCCTTTGTATATATAGATGGTTGTTCATTTTACTGTCAGGCTCAAATGAGAGCTTCTTTGTGTTATGTGAGAAAGTTCTCATCCTATAGCATTCCATGAGTTCAAAAATCATTAAGGTGTGTCCTGTGCAGAAATTTGTCTTAGTGCCTGTTTTGAATTGACCTAGATTAATGGGACTGAAGTAATTAATTTTTGAGGTAAAATACTTGAGACAATAAGTTAGCCCTCTGAACAAGCACATGTGCCATTGTCAGAGGTAGCTTCACCTGTAAAGCATTGTTTGGTCACATACCATAATTATTAGAAAACATGCAGTTTACTTTATTAGGGATTAAAGGGAATATGAATATGGCTCTGTGTGGCACTTTGTTTCATGCTAGCATGTAAATTTGGGTTTAAATGTATGTTAAAATAAATCTCTAATAGCTCCTTATTTATTTATGTATTTAGATTTATATACCGCCCCAATCAATAGACTGGGTGTTGTACACAGTCCAACGAGCACCTAACTGGCTGCTCAGCAATACTTATACTGGCTGCTCAGCAAAACTTTTCCTTGTACTGTTAAATCCTTTTACAAAATATTGTAGAACACACATTGCCCTCCCCCATATCCTCGAGTCTCATTTCCGCAGTTCCAGTTTTTGTGGGTGCAAAAATATTCAATTATAAAAATTCCTGAAATACATGTGTTTCTGTGGCATATTATCAAAGCTGACCAGTAGAGGTATCTATTCATATTTATATTTATATTTATATAGCCGCCCAACTCACAAAGACTCTGGGCAGCATACAATCTTAAAACCCTTAAAACAAGAACAACCCCATTAAAACAAATTACCCCGCTAAAAAACCCCACACATTGAAAAGTGGAAGATTACTTTGATATTAAACTGACCAGCAGGTGGGGGTCATGACATCTTCAGGACCCCATACCTGCACCACCAGTCATGTTTTCAGATCTGAAGGGCAGCAATTCCGTCTGCAGCCTTAGTTCCACTGGCAGGAGGTTCCAAAGGGCTGGAGCAGACACAGAGAAGGCCCTCCTTCTTGTGCTAGAGAGACGGACCCCTTTAGCAGATGATACAAGCAGAGAGCCTCCCCGGTCCGCTCTGGTTGGACGGGCAGACGTTCTTGGGGTGATGCGGTCTCTTAGGTATCCTGGCCCACTACCATATAGGGCTTTAAAGGTAATGACCAGCACCTTGAATTGCACCCGGAGGCAAATTGGAAGCCAGTGCAGCTCCTTAAGCAGTGGTGAGGTGCGAGCATAACGCCCGCACCCCATCACCACCCGAGCAGCTGCATTCTGGACCAACTGCAGCCTCCGGGTGGTCGTCAAGGGCAGCCCCATGTAAAGCACATTGCAATAATCTAGTCTAGAGGTGACCAGAGCATGAGTAACCATGAGTAAGGAGTCCCGGTCTAGGAGCGGGCGCAACTGGCGAATCACCCGAAGTTGGCCAAAAGCCCTCTTGGCCACAGCCGCTACCTGATCTCCAAACAGCAGTCATGAGTCCAGGAGGACCCCCAAGTTGCGCACCAGATCTGTCTGGGGCAGACTAGCCCCATCCAAAACCAACGATGGTAGCTCCCGAGATAACTCTGGGCCCCTAATCCATAGCCACTCAGTCTTGCCAGGGTTCAGTTGTAATCCATTGTCCCCCATCCAGACCCCATCCAGCCAGGCACTCGGACAGTACTTTGACAGCATCACTGGGATCACCATGAGACGAGATGTACACTTGGGTGTCATCCGCGTACTGATGGTATCGTGCCCCGTGGCAACGGATTATCTCACCCAGCGGTTTCATGTAGATATTAAATAGGAGAGGAGACAGCACCGAGCCCCGAGGCACCCCATATTGGAGTGGCCTAGGGCTGTACGTCTCACTCTCCAACCACACCAACTGGGTAAAATAAATAAGATAAAAGGACAAGGATATGAGAGTTTTCCTCTGCTCTCATATCCTTGTCCTTTTATCTTATTTATTTTAAACTACAGTTTTTGCAGCCAGTTAATTTTACTTAGATGATTTTTCAGAATGGGCAAGAGTATTATCATAATGAAGTTTTTAGAATAATCTTTTAGAACAACAATTTTATCAGTCTTTTTGCTGAACCCTGCCACCCGACAGCGGCTGGGTCTGTGAGCAAGTTTATCCTATTTTATTTTAGTTCACTGTCCTGTTTGTAGCAGTTTTATCAGTGCTTCCACGGTTACAGTACCTGCTAGTAGTCTTACAAGGTCAAATGACGAAAAGAAAGAAAAATGAAACCTTATCTCCTCAACACCACAGGCAGAGGAAAAGGAAAAGACAGGCCGGTACTGCTGTAAACTCTCCCAAGCAAATTGAGACTGATAAACAAATGAAGTTAGATATTTTTCTTGCAAGGGAGGAGAGAGAAAATCTGTGTGCTGACTTCCCTACCTCCAACAAGTTTGATGTTTTAGCTACAGTCTCCAATACAGTGGCTGGGGGAAAACTTATGAAGTGGAAGAACTTAACCAGAGGCCAGGTGGACGGCGAACTCTTGAGTTGTGCAAAGCTCAGCAATCAAGGACCTGCCCCTCCCTCCCTCCAGGTGATATGGACAATGTCAACAACATGGGAGAGAAGCCGGAAGCAAAGGATATGAGGGTTGGTGACGATAACTCAACGCTGGGGGATATAAGGACTAATTTTATAGCAGAGCAATGTATTTTAATTTACCAGACGGTTGCAACCATTTTTAAATCTTTGAAGATAATAGAAAGCAAACTAGAGCAGATAAAACCCTTCCCTGAAAACTATCCAACAATATGTGGTAAGAACCTTAAGGAAGCCAATAAATCAGCAAGAAATAAATCCCAGTACTGCCCTGAATATAATCAAATCCTAAACAGAGGTTCCCGTGGGCCGGCGGTAGAAGGCCGATTTGCCAGCACAGAGTCTACCAAGTTTTCTCGTATATTGCAAACAAACCAGGTTGCCCTCCAAATTGCAATGACAAATAACAACTACGGTCGTTGGTCCTCTGAGTCAGCAGTCAAACTTTCCTTAACCCAGATTTTGAGATGTCAAAGTAGCCAGCTAGATTTACGTAAGATAATCTGGCTTCCAATTCTGCCGGGGTTCAAACGTATTCTACTAATTTTTAGTCGGCCTACTATACCTGGTATGCTCCTCAAAATGAACCAGTATTTAGCAACTTTCCAGATATTCCCAAAAAGGGTATTCCAAGATAATGCTGTGATTCCACTCCTTAATTCTATGACCAATCTTCAAGCTACCAGATCAAAAAAGGCGAGCATAGATGATGGGAAAGCTGAAAGAGTTTTACCTACCTTCAAATCAAGTACCTGCATTCCAAACAACTTAAGGACTCAGAAGGATGGTCACAAGGATGATCACAAGCCAGTTACCCCTGATGAAGAGGAGCTTGCATTAATTCATTCATTCGGGGTCCTACCTGAGACAGAGCATCCATGGGCAATCAAGGCTCGGGGGTACCGGCTAGGAGTAAGGAAACAGGGGCAATGCTTAGTACACAAGGAAATGCCTCCAATGTAATAGACTCCTGTGCTACAAACAGGCCAAGGCCAGGTAACCCAGCCCTAAAACAGTGTCGTGCTGACATCCATGCTAACTCCTTAAAAACCATCACCAAATGTTTTAATATACAGCAACAGCAATCGGCCCCTCTTGGTGATGTGGTCAACCCGCTAAGCAAAGATCCTTCTTGCTCTACCAAGACCAATCCGGCACAGGAAAATGATCTCCGAACTCGTCATCCAAGGGAGCAGCCAATATCAGAGGCCAATGGTTGCATTGTCTTTGATTCAGAAGGCCTCTTTGATCAGATAAACTGTGAATGACAACCAAACAGACCCCACTTGTCTAATGAGGACCATGATGAAAATTTATCGTTCATCTCATGGAATGTAATGGGCTGGACTACTAAAGTATTGGACCCCACGATCTATCGCTACCTCTCAAACTTTGATGTGGTCATTATGTAAGAGACATGGATTACAAACCCCCCTTTCTTAAAAGGATATGCCTCATCGGACCTGGCAGCTATCCCTTCATCACATGGCCGAGCAAAGGGGGGCCTGGCTATCCTGGTGGCCACATCGCTAGCAGTTAATGTCTCTGACTTACCCTCATGTCACAACATGGGTATGGCCATCCTCATTAGCTACCGCCAAATTACTATTTTGGTAATCAATATCTATATCCCCCCTGCCAGGAACAAAAGAGAGTCCGACAGGGATTGGTCAGAACTAGAAAGATACTTGAATATTCTTTTAACTGACCATCCCACAGCACTTGTAATATTGTGTGGAGACTTTAATGCTAGACTGGGACCTAACGACAAATACTTAGGTTTAAATTATATCATCCCTTACTTGAGTAGTGATCAATCACCACTCCCCTTTGATAGACACTCAAAGGATCTAAAATCAAATTATGCAGGTAGCCTCCTGGCTAGGATGTTGTTCAACCTGGATCTTTGGGCACTGAACGGCTCAGTCCAAGAGGATCATCCAGCCGAATTTACTTTCTGGTCTGGGAAAAGGAAAAGTGTGATCGACTATTTCATAGTCTCGAAGGAGACAGTCAGGTTCGTGGACCAATTTAAGGTTTCCTCGTACCACGACAGCGATCACTTTCCATTAAATCTCTTGCTCAAGTTACCGTCAAGTAATCTGAGACTCAGGGACAAACATAGGGGGCCTTCTGAATTAGAGTCAAAACTAAATCCAGTTAGGTGGAAAGCGGATATGTCCCAGATTTTATCTGATCTGTTTAAGACTCAAGACTTTAACAAGATCTTGGATAAATATATGAACAACGTAAACATGGGAGTGGGAATAGAACTTTTTGAGGTTTTACTGAAGGAAATTCTTTTAGCCCTTGAGAGTTTTAACTCACGCTACGGAAGTGCCAAGGGCACTCAAAGTAAATCATGGTTTGATAAGGAGTGCCTCCAGGCAAAAGGTGCCCTGAGACTTAAATATAGAGAATATTGTTTAAACCCTACGGATAGCCTGTGGACTGAACTATCTATAGCCAAGGTACAATACAAAAGATAATTAAACACAAAAAGATTGACGAATGTAATAGAGCTTGGGTTCAGCTAAGTCAAGCAATTGAGCAAAAAAACCATTCCAAATTTTGGAACTTAGTGTCCAGTTGCTCTAAAAGTCCCCATATGCCATCTGTCATACTCCCAGAAATTTGGGAGAAACATTTTCGTGAATTATATCTGGCTTTGGATACAAGAGATACATCCAGTGGGTATACAGCCAGTAGCAATAACCTCCCCCCATGGAATGCAGTATCGGTCTGTGAGGTAAAATCATTAATAAGTAGATTAAGATCTGGGAAAGCTGCCGGCCTTGATCAAATACCCCCAGACCTGATTAAATCAAATTCGGAGTGGTGGGCCCCAGTCCTGGCAAGACTGTTTACAATAATTGACAACACAGGACAGTTCCCTAAGAGCTGGGAGGTATCAGTCATCTGCCCAATTCACAAAAAGGGAAGTCGCGGTGACCCTGCCAACTATAGGCCGATCAGCCTCCTGAGCATCCTTAGTAAACTTTATGCAAGCCATCTTCTAGGGAAGCTCCAAGATTGGGTTGAGGATACTAAGTTATTAGCCGATGAACAAGGTGGGTTTAGAGGAGGCCGCTCTGTGCTTGATCATTGTGTAGTCCTTGATTACTTTATCAACAAATATTCTTCTAATTCTTCTGTATCTTTATACGCAGCATTTGTTGATTTGAAATATGCTTTTGATACTGTCTCAAGAGTTCTACTATGGGAGAAACTGGAGAAAGCATCCATTGACCAACGACTATTGTTTCTTATAAAAGCGATTCATGGCAACACAAGTATAAGGGTGAAGTGCAGTGAGCAGGGACATCTGTCAAACTCTATAAAAACAAGTCGAGGAGTTAGACAGGGCTGTGTCTTAGCACCAACCTTATTCAATATATACATCAATGATATCATCGAGTACTTACAATGCAGGGATCATCATCCACCCAAATTAGACAGCAAACATGTCCCAATCCTACTTTATGCAGACGATGCAGTTCTGCTTTCAAGAACACAGGTGGGGTTACGCAGGGCCCTGCGTTCGCTTGCTAAGTATTGCTCTCAAAACCAACTTGTGGTTAATTATTCGAAAACGAAAATAATGGCTTTTGCCAGAAAGCCCAAAAGTGGCATTTAAACCACCAGGTACTAGAGCAAGTCCTTCATTACAGCTACTTAGGAGTGATATTTCAGGCTAATGGGTGCAGGAAGTTACAATCTATTTAGCTTCTAAAGCAAAAAAAAGTGTGGCCGCTATACAAAACTTCCTTCGGAAGAAAGGTGGGTATAATGTAGTTGCGGCCCTTAGACTCTTTTCAGCAAAGTCACTTGCCTAAATGTTGTATGGATCCCCTCTGTATTTTGACTCAAACATAAATCCGCTTGAGGTCACGCAATCAAAGTTTCTGAGGACAATTTTACAGTCCCCTTGCAGTATTTCCAACACGGCTTTGAGATTAGAAACTGGAATGTATACAGTGCGAGCGAGACTGTTAGTAAACGTGGCTAATTATTGGATAAGAATTCTGTTTGCCCCATCTGGCTTACTCAAACTAGTGATGTCAGACCCTTGGATGCCACCATGGATTAGCTCTTTTGAAAGGACACTAACCACTTATGGCATTTCAAAACCTTATGTTCTTTCCTTAGGATCTATTCATGCTAGAGAGTTAATAAAACAAAGAATTCTCGATATACATCGCCAAAATGATTTAAGTAAACTAGTCTCCCCATTGTTTGATAGATCAACTTTCAATGTTGCTAAGCCCTTAGCATACTTGTCTTTAATAAGAAATCCCGATCATAGACGTTCCTTCACACTTATTCGGTTATAACATGCTTCCCTCCTCCTACAGGGAGGATTTCTTTAAGAAAGGCCTAGCACTCGAGTGTTTATGCCCATGTCAGCTAAATACGATAGAAACCTCTGAGCATATTCTGCTAGAGTGTCCCCTATATAATAAACACAGGAGAGACCTTTTTAGTGTTTTCCCAAACTTGAAGTCTAACAATAAAGTCAGGACATTGAATATTCTTTTATCGGGTGAAGGGCAAGATACGACGATAGCGGTCGCTAGATTCGCATGGTATGTAACTTGCATTCGTAAAGGCAAGATAAAATCAAAGGAATAAGGAAAATGCTTCCAGATCACAACTTGACTGTCATAGAATATGACTGCAGGACATAGAAATAACATCCCTTGTAATTCTGGTTGTATGTTGCTATTGTATATATAATCTGGTGTTCATGATTTTGTGATAGTTTTATTAGGTTGCCTCACTTGTGTCAAGCAGCTTGATTTTGTGATATTGTAACACTGGCCTTGGGCTGTAATAAAGAATTTGTTGTTGTTGTCATCCATCAGTGCGACCAATGCCGTCTCTGTACCATGTCCAGGCCTGAACCCTGACTGAAAGGGGTCCAGATACTGTGAAATATATACCCTATACATGAAGCCAGCTTTTATATTCTCCAAAATAAGATATCTTTTTACGTCTGTTTCTTCTTCCATATACTCACAGAAGGAAAGTTCCAGGTACATGAAACCAGCGCAACTTCTTGTAGGTCTTAATTAGAATGTTTGCAGACTCTTGTCATTCTCCATTTTACTGTAACAGTCAGATGTAGACCACATGGCTTAAACCTTTCTCCAGGTCCCCATCCCTTAAAGCAAAACCAAGCAGATTTACTTTATTAGACTTCTCTGAGGGAAAAATCCTGGAGAATGTAAAAGGTTGCATATCATTACGGTACCAACAAGGATTCTTTCAGGATTTTTCTTTTGGTGAGCACTGCTGCTTTTTATTTTGATGAAAGAGTTTATTTGTTTGTTTGTTTGGACTTGTACTCCACCCAATCGCCAACGTGATTCGGGGCGGCTAACAAAGTATCACAAAGAATCATAGAGTATCACAAAGTATCACGTATACATCAAAACACAACATATCCCAGTACAAGCCACCACAGAGAAAGTTTGGAAAAAGTTCGGAAAAAACACCCAACAAGAAAGTCCAAGGCCTGGCTGGCTGGCACGGCTTTTCCAAACCCCCAGCCAGGTGGAAGCCCGGGGGTGGGGCGGCAGGCATCCTCGGCTGAAACGGTGGTCCGTCTTCTGCCGCTCAAGCCAGCACGGCTTTTCAAACCTTCGGCCAGGAAGCCCAGGGGCAGGGCGTCAGGCGTCCATTTCCTCAGCTCTTTAATACTTTTTTTTCCTTAAGGCCGGGCAACCAGACTTACATGCAGTATTTTTCTTGATCATGCAATGTGCAGTCTAATTAAGACAAAGGATGTATATGTTGATAAAGAGTAATTTGGGACCACAACTTGCTGGTATGTTTATTTCTCAGAACAATATATCATAGTAATGTTATTATAATATATTCATTAGTAATGAGAGACACTTTAGTTTTTCCAGTGGATGAAGGGGAATATAATACTTGTGAAATCATAATTTCACACTTTCCCCCCAAGACATACACGTATATTAATTTAAGGAAGGTGAAAATCTGAACTCTTCTTGGATTTAATGAGTCATTTAAATTTCTGGTTCTTTATATTTTGTTTTCCAGGGTTATAATGACAATCATCTCATGATAAAGGAAGAGCCAATATGATGTGAACTTACCAAAACTATACAGAAGCAATAAACTGATGGCAGTGGTATCAATACATTAGGAGGGATTATCAGCAGGGCTGGATTTACACATTGCACTAAACGCTTTAGAGTTGAAGAATTTGGTTATACTGAAGTGGAAAATAGGTCAGCTGTACCTGTTTCATAGCAGATTCATGCATGTCATTGAGTAGCTGTAAAGAGTCCTAATGCGGATCTTGCAGGGTTACACCATTTTTGCCTAGAAGGATTGGAAAGGCTTAATGTGAGAAGGAAACCAGTGAGGACAAGACAGGCAATTGCCCTTGACCCCTAAGACTTAGGTTACAAGGCTATTGCCCTTGACCCCTAAGACTTAGGTGTACAACACCCAGAGCTCCATAATTCATATGGGTGCCAAAAAGATGGCAAAAGAAGTGGATGTCCTGGAGGATACCTAGAGGGTGCTAGGATGGGGGCAGTAATGACTCCAGAGACTGGAGGCAAGCAGAAGGGGAAACGGAAGATATAAAACGGCCCTTGCAGGAGATGTGGGGAAAGCAAAGGAGCCCAAGGTATAAGATTTTCCCCCCAGATATGTGAGAAGAGGAGGCTGAGCCAGTGTGGGGTGATCCCCCAGAAGAGCCTGAATGGACCTGTTAGGCCAAGTTAGAACCCCTCCAGAGGAACCCTTAAGACCAGAAGATTGGGAGTGCCTATATAAGGAGGACCTTGGACCAACATGGAAGTCCAGCTGAGAGTCCCTAATGCAGGAGCCCATAAGCTCCTGGCCCCGAAGAAACCATACTGGGGAGAGATAGCCATTTGGAAGATTCTGCAGTGGCAGCTTGTGAGGAGACATCTGAAAGATCTGGAGGCTGATTGGTTGAGACAGTGGAGAAGACAGCAATAGTGGTGCCTAAGAGAAGCTGCCATGGCCATTCAAGTCATCTAGGTGCTGCCTGCATTGCAGAAGTAGACCAACATAGACAATGTGTGTGACTGGCGTGTGTGTGAACAGGAATCACTCAAAAGAAAGATTGAGGACTTACGGCAGCTGGTATTGTTGTTCAGTCGCACAGTCGAGTCCGACCCTTGGTGACCCCATGGACCACTGTATGACAGGCTCCTCTGTCATCTGTCATCCTCCATAGCCCGCCTAGCCTGCTCCCTTCTCCTTTTCGCCTTCAATCTTTCCTAGCATCAAGGCCTTCTCAAGTGAGTCCTCTCTTCTCATTTGGTGGCCAAAGTACTTGAGCTTCAGCTTCAGTATTTGTCCTTCCAATGAGCAGTCAGGGTTGATTCCCTTCAGGATTGACTGATTTGACTGGTATGTCATTATGGTATATAACAAAACATGAATAAACATGAATAGGAGGCACCACTAACAGATATTATTTGAACCACCCATGGCACTGTCCTTTAGAATCTTGAGATTTGTAATTTGGTGGGTACTTAGAATTCTGATTTAGTTCAGGAAAGTTCACCAGAGCTTTTTCATACAGAATGTTAAATATCTTGGCATACTACAGACCACAGCATTCCATAAGATAAAATAATGGCAGTCAAGTCAAGACTTTCTAGGCACTGTACATGCACTCTTAGCCCATAGCACCCTGACAACTTGTGTTGTTTGGATCAACACAAACTGGAAACATGGTCCTTTCTGTACATTTCCCCAGCTCTGTAATAATTTTTTTCTTAAGGCGGTGCAACCAGACTTATATGCAGTATTTTTCTTGATCACACAATGTGCAGTCTAGTTAAGACAAAGGATTATATGTTAATAAAGAGTTATTTGGGACCACAACTTGCTCCTTCCATCATCCTTCCTACCCATCTAAAAGTAGGCTTCTATCTAGAGCCTACCTTCCTCCCCATCTCTCTCACTATAGACATTCCTTTCTCTTCCTCCCTTAGTCTTCCCATTACCCACTCTGATTCCCATAAGGTATATGGGAATCAGCATAAGGTATAACATATGCTGAAGGTACTGTGTAACAAACTCACGTTGTAGGATTCTGAGCTTAAAGCACAAAAGGGGGAATGAGAAATGTGTGCCTTAAACTCAATAGACTGAGTGCAGGACATACAAGTAAGGATCACTAGGTTTTCTTTCGAGGAAGTGGATGGTAATTCAGGAAAGCAAGTACAGCAGAACTTCATACAACAATCACCCCGTATAGCAACAAAATCGCTTAACAATTAGGTTTTGGGGAAAATAGAATCCCGCATAACAATTTTCCCTATGGAAAAGAACATACTGTACAACAATTTTCAATGGGAAAAAACCACTTAGCAAAAAAAAAAATCGTATGATGCATCCCATAGGGAAAATTGCTATACGATGCATGCATCATATAGCAATTGTTTCGTACAACAACGAGCCTTGTGGGACGGATTAAAATTGTATGAGGTACCACTGTACTAAAATAAATCTATAAGTCTTTTAAAATGACATGAGTACTTCGTACATGCTGAAATAGACCATAACTATGGGTCCTTCCCTTAGGTAAAGGTAGAGGTTGCCCATGCTTGAAAGCCAGTCATATCCGACTCTAGGGTTCAGTGCTCATCTCTGTTAGTTACTTTATTCGTAAGTAGGGGTTTACTGTACAGCAAAGCCAGTGGTGGGCTCCCCCAAAAAATTATTACCACACTGTGGGTGTGGCATAGTTGGCATGGTCGGGGGAAAGCCCTGTGTTGCACCCGAATTATGACTAGGTAAAGGTTTCCCTTGCTTGAAAGCCAGCCGTATCCTACTCTAGGGTTCAGTGCTCATCTGAAAGCAGTGCTTATGATCTTTTTTACAATTCTATTTTAACCTTTTAAGTTTATATTTGATATTTTAATGATGTATGCACACTAGCCTGAGTGGCTCCAGCCAATAGGGTGGTGTACAAACAAACTTGGTTTCCTTCCTTTGGTTTTCCCAGGATTGCTCTGACTTCTTTCATATACAATCCGGCAATTGGCTTGTGAGCCAGGATTTCATTATAACCAGTGATGCACTGCAGCAGGTTCTGCAGAACCAGTTGCAGAAATTCCCCCAAGCCCCGCCCAATTGGTTCGCCACGCCTACCTCCATAGCCCATAATGCAGGATGTTTGGCCCCGCCCACAGATTTGGCCAGCCCACAGAGTAGGTAGTAAACATTTTTGCAGTGCATCAATGATTATAACACCATAATAGGGTGGCAAAAATTATTCATTGGAAATTTTGCCAGAAGTTTGGGTTTGAATGCAGTAAAAATCATTGGGAACATCAAGTAGAGGAAGCTTTAGAAAATGAGAGTCAAGATCTTGTGGGACTTTAACATTCAAAAAGATAGACATTTGCCTCACAACACACCTGATATAACTTGTGGAAAAGAAGAAGGTCTGGGTTATTGACATTGCCATACCAGTAGATGCACAAATTGAGGACAAACAACTGGAGAAAATCACAAAATATCATGATTTGCAAATCTAAGTTGTGTGTCTATGGAAGAAGAAATCTGTCATTGTACCCAGTGATCGGAGCCCTTGGAGCCATACCTAAAGGACTCCCTAGATATTTGGAAATTTTGGATTAGACAGGGACATTCTAAAAAAAAAAGCAACCTACTTTACTAGGAAATGTCTATACAGTATACTTAGACGTTACCTTAACACAGGGGTTCTCAACCTACGGGCCGGGACCATATTCGGCCCACAACACCCAGAAGTGCCATGTGTGGCAGACAGAGCAAAGTAGCCATCTGGCCCCTGAAGCTGTTTGAGGGAGCTTGACCTGGCCCTTGTCTTGAAAAGGTTGAGAACTCCTGCCTTAACAGTTCTTAGGTCGTTGGTTAGGTCTTGAACTGTGAATTTTATAGCAGTCTTTGACTGTGAATCTAACAGGCTTTACAAATAAATAAATAAAACCAGACTTTAATTCCCAGAATCTTCCCCTGCTTGTGGTTGATGGGAAGATGCTGGGACTTGGGGCAAGCAGATGATTTCTCCAAGTTCTGATGTGCCAGCTTCTGGTTAAGTTAGGGGTAGTCAGGATGAGTTTTGAAGTTTGTGGAGTACTTTTAAAATATTTTTTATTAAATTTTCAAATAATACAAATAAATCAACAAAAAGAAAAATACAAATACAGTGGTACCTCGGATAAAGTCCGAGTCGGATAAAGTTGCGGTTTTCATGCACACGTAATACATCGCATAAAGTCCAAAACCGCTAAAAATGGACATTATCAGAGGTATTTGGTATAGGAACCTCGGATAAAGTACATTTTAGACGTTATCTGATGCATCACCCATTTGATTTGGATAAAGTCCAAAAGTGGATAAAGTCCAAACTTGTGGAACGGAATTTGGACTTTATCCAAGGTTCTACTGTACAATCTTAAAAAGAAAAAACCCCACAAAAAACCCCATAATTGATAATCCAATACATCACTAAGTTTCATCATGACTCAGTAAAATCATTCAATATATTATACTACATATTAAAACTTATAAAAGTTCAATATAGTACAAATTTCTCTTTCTCAAATTCTTAGCATAAATCCAATTCTATAATCATTTATATGCATCTATCTGATTATATGATTACTATAATATAACAAAAGTTTATAACATTTCTATCATTATACTACATTACCAAAACAGAACAAAAATATAATAAAATCAAATTCACAATACACACTCGGTGAAATATACAATGCCCTGGAGGATGCGGTATGTCACAACAATCTTTCACTATTTCCAAAAGCTCATTTGATCTAGTGTTGGCCTGCCACCTTCCCCTCCGATCAATGTAGAGTCCACAAATGGTTGCCAAATTTCCCAAAATCTATTTTCTTTAATTAAACTTTTTCTTAAAAAAAATCAGCTCCCATGTTAATTTATCATTCAAAGCAAGTTCCCACGTTTCCTTATACCAGTCCTCAATTTTTAAATCCTCAGCTTTGTGGCATTTGTTGTGTCTCAAGTGGCTAAGACGCTGACTGGGAGGCCGAAGGTCAGCAGTTCGATTCCAGAGTGCTGCAGGAGGACGGAATGAGTCTTTGTCCCAGCTCCTGCCAACCTAGCAGTTTGAAAGCAAGACATTGCAAGCAGATAAACAGGGACCACTTTGGTGGGAAGGTAACAGCGTTCCGTGAGCTCCGGTATCTAGTCATGCCTCCACTTGAATTCACTAACCTCCACTTGAATCTACAGTACATAGGACGGTAGACTAAGGCATACGTTTAATTGTTCCTGAAATGGTAGCCATGTTACTTTGTGCAAGCATATCAGTGGCTCAAGTGGCTAAGACGCTGACAGGGGAGGCAGAAGGTCAGCAGTTCGATTCCTGAGTACTGCAGGACAACTGCCAACCTAGCAGTTCGAAAGCAAGAAACTGCAAGTAGATAAATAGGGACCACTTCGGTGGAAAGATAAACAGCGTTCCGTGCGCTCCGGTGTCTAGTCATGCCTGCCACATGACCACGGAAACGTCTGCAGAAGCAGACAGCGCTGGCTCTTCGGCTTTGAAACAGAGATGAGCACTGAGCCCTAGAGTCGGATACGACTGGCTTTCGAGCTAGGGAAACCTTTAACAACACGGCAAAGGCTAAAGCCCCTCCGCGTGACACCTCCCTGCGTCAGTCACAGCGCCGAATGAGGCCGTGCAACGCAGCCCTACAAGCCAGGAGGAGAAGCTGTCCCCAGTCCCTTTTTGGACATGATGGATTGGAGTTTGCCGCCCGCGCGCCTGGGCGGGAAGTTGATCTTGGGGGGCTTTGTTGCTTGTTGCGCCCGCGCGCGTCGGGTGACGGGCGCCTGGCCCGGGGAACCCGCTCTCCGGGCAAAACAACAGGCAGCTCCGTTTCCTCTGCGGCACCCGAGAGCCTGCGCCGCCCTTTCTCTCCATTGGGCTGAGAGAGCCCGCCCCACCCCACCCCACCCCCCTGCTGCAAAAGCATCACCACGTGGGCCCCCGCTCCCCTTAGCAACGAGAAGGGATGCCCCTTTTAGAGCAGCAGCAGCGCTTCTCACTTCCCCAGAGGCGCCCTTTCCCCTTGCTTTGCAGAAGCCGCTGGGGAGTGGGGTGGAAAGCCATTTTGCAAAAATGAACCATCATCATCAGCCTGGGTAAGTGAGAAGGTTCTAGATCTTCTAGGTGACCGACGTGCATCTAGGGAAGATTTAATACAGCAGCTCTCTGTCGGGACTCTGTAGTTGTATTTTAAACCTAACAACTTAGGGAGTGCAGTGGCTCAAGTGGCTCAGACGCGGCAGGTCAGCAGTTCGATTCCCGAGTGCTGCAGGACGGAATGAGCTCCCGTCTTTGTCCCAGCTCCTGCCAGCCTAGGAGTTCGAAAGCAAGACATTGCAAGTAGATAAATAGGGACCACTTCGGTGGGAAGGCAAACAGCAACCATGGCTGCCACATGACCACGGAAACGCCTGCAGAAGCAGACAACGCTTGGTTCTTCGGTTCTGAAACAGAGATGAGCACTGCACCCTAGAGTCGGATACGACTGGCTTTCGAGCAAGGGAAACCTATTTAACAACTTGAGTGAAAAGAAACCCGCACCACCTCTATACTTCTAGATTTTCCATATTACAGTAGTATCAAAATCTCATTCTCTTTGACATGAAATACCAGCTTCCACATTTAATGATGACTTAAAGGTAAAGGCTTTCCTTGCTCGAAGGCCAGTCGTATCCGACTCTAGGGTGCAGTGCTCATCTCTGTTTCAAAGCCGAAGAGCCAGCGCTGTCTGCTTCTGCAGACGTTTCCGTGGTCATGTGGCAGGCATGACTAGACACCGGAGCGCAAGGAACGATGTTTCCTTCCCACCGAAGTGGTCCCCATTTATCTACTTGCAATTTCTTGCTTTCGGTTGGCAGGAGCTGGGACAAAGACGGGAGCTCATTCCGTCTTGCAGTACTCGGGAATCGACCTGCTGACCTTCCGCCTCCCAGTCAGCGTCTTAGCCACTTGAGCCACTTATGTCCCATCAATTGCAGCAGACAGGAAGACCTTAGAGCCCTTTACAATAGAGGAATTGGAGAAGAAGAAGGCGGTGGTGGGAGAAAGGCCATCACATTGAGTGGGAAGTTAACAAACAGCAAAGAGATCTGAGTAGCAAGGGCTAGATCTGAACTCATTAATATTCCCCAGAAATTCTACAGTGGTGGGGCAATTAGTTGCAATAGACTGTAATATGAAAACGCTGTACCCAAAGAAAAGCCTGCCTTTTTCCTCCTTTTGGTGTTCCCTGCTTGAATACAGATTTCTTGTTACTTAAACCACCTGCACCCAAAATAAATGCAAAAACATGATATTTGTCTAACAACTCCTTTTGCTGTGATGTCTTACTTTTTTTTTGAAATAACCATCGGAAATTTTTAAAAGGACAGGTATGTAAAGCACCTCTGGGCTTGTCCTATTGCAGCTAATTTAGGCATCTCTTTTTATCCACTGGTTACTCTTATGAGAATGAAAAAGTGGAGGGGAGCCACAGGCTAGTCGACTGAAAATTAATTGCAAGTTCCTTCCTTGCATTAGAAATGCAACAATAGCCTTGATGTTGAATGTTTATAGTCAACGTTCATAGTTTCTGGCTAATTAATTCTTGGGGAATTATGCAACCATATGTGGAGAATAAAAAAAAAGCAATGAATTTACATCTGACTCTGTTTCACAAGACTTTGGTAGAAAGATAAGTGCTGAACTTTTCCCTTGGTAAAAAAAAAATCCATTTTTTTTAAAAAAATAAAGGGCAATTTTAAAAATAACAGCTGATGTGTTAAACATGTGTATTTTAATAAAGTCAGCCACAGAATGCTTATATATTTATTAACTTGTTGAAGGCAAATATTTATATGACATAGATTAATCCATGGTAAGATAATCAAACTGAAATATTGTTTATTGAGTGGGTTCAACAGTGGGGAAAATGTTGCACAGGCTTAACAATGGAATGGATAACATGTCAACTGCAGCAACTTTATAGCTTAAGAGCTGACAAATGCAGTATTCAATAGGCGAACCAGAAGAAGTACAGTAAAAAGCCTCTGTTGTAACCCCAAAAAAATTGTAAACCGAAACATCCATAGGGATGCATTGGGAAAAAAAATGGTCCTGAATTGATTGTTGTAAACCAAAAAATACATTAAAAATTTGTAAACCAGGACAGAATTTCCATAGGATTTGCTGTTGTAAACTGCAGCAACTTTAAACCGAGGCAGTTATAACCCAGGGTTTTACTGTATATCAGGGATTCTCAACCTGCAGCCTGTGGCCCGGATGTGGCCCATGACACCATTTTATGGGGGCCCCCACCACCTCCACCACACCAGGAAGTGCCATGTGGTGGAGGAAGGGTAAAATGGCTTTCTGGCCCCCGAAGCTATCTGAGGGAGTGTTACCCAGCCCACGGCTTTAAAAGGTTGAGAACTGCTGTATATCATTTTGTGGTAGTAAACATGTAGTCTTCCTTTTATATGATGATAAGCAATTACTGAAATCTTGTTGCTTACTATAGTAAATCACATTAAAGTAAACCCAATGAATTAGTGGGAATTTGGCGAGTTAACTAAGTTCTATTGATTCAAATAGGCCTACTCTAGTTGTAACAGTTTATTGTAAGTTTTTACTTTTCACTGATGAGTAACATAAAGTAACAAAGTTTCTATAAATAACTCCAAAAGTTACATTTTAATATTGTTTAGAAGCATTTTGATGAAAACTGATAATGTTTTATGTGATTTTCTTATCAATCCTAAGAGGCAGAGGAAGTATCCTTTTACTTTGGTTGTTGTATTTCTGTAAATATTTGCACAGCCAGAGATTGGAGTTTGTTTCCCCACTGTGCCTCCAGCTGAGAAAAGCCAGCCTGTGCAGTTGTAGTAAGCTGTAGAGTCCCATGTTGCCCCCAAAAGGAGGAAATGGTGAACCACTTTTGTGTGCTCTCTACTTAGAAAACCCCAGGAAAAGGTTGTCATAAGTCAGAATTGATTTGATAGCACACAATTATCAGAACTGGGCACTGGATGGAACCAGATAGAATTTCCCTGTAATTTTCTTGCCCCACTGCTAAAACAGAATATCTAGTAATGGATTAGGGTTCCCCAGCTTTGCTATAGAAGCTCATGAGGGATGGAACTGGTTAACAACAACAACAACAACAACAACAACAACAACAACAACAACAACAACAACAATAATAATACTTGCACGAGGTCCAGTCAATTCTGACTTCCATCAACCCTTTCTAAGGTTTTCTAGGTTGAGAATAGATGGAAGTGGTTTACCATTCCCTTCTTCTGGGGGCGCCCCTGAACTGTGTATTTTGCCCTTGGCAGCATAGGTTCATTCTTCTCCTGGGAGGCAGTGTAGGGAATTGAACTCCTAACCTCTGGCTCTGTAGCAGGATACCTAAACCACTGAGCTGTCCAGTCTGTTAGGGTTGCTATAAGCCAGTTCTGACTTGAAGACAATTCCTTTGGTATTCTGGCACCAAAATACCTTGGCGTGATGCTTGACCGGACACTCTCTTTTAAGCAGCACTGCCTGAATACCAAAGCCAAAGTTAGTACAAGGAACATCACCAGAAAACTCACAAACTATAAATGGGGAACTCAACCATCTACACTGCACACATCAGCTTTGGCCCTGAGCATCTCTGCAGCAGAGCATCTCGACAGCGCATCCACACATGCAAAACAAGTTGACATAGCAGTTAATGAAGCCATGAGTATAGTGACAGGATGCCTCAAACCTACACCAGTTGAGCAATTATACCCTCTTGTTGGTATCGCTTCACCTAAGACCAGGAGAGAAGTACCAGTGGACGCTGAGAGAACTAAGCAAGAGAATGACCCTTGACACCCTCTGAATGGATATGAGCCTCAAGTCCACCAGTTCAGATCCAGGAAGAGCTTTAATAATGGGTAGTGCAAGTGGCTAAGACGCTGACTGGGAGGCGGAAGGTCAGCAGTTCAATTCCCGAGTACTGCAGGACGGAAGTGAGTTCCCGTCTTTGTCCCAGCTACTGCCAACCTAGCAGTTCAAAAGCAAGAAATTGCAAATAGATAAATAGGGACCACTTCAGTGGGAAGGTAACAGTCTTCCGTGTGCTCCTTTGTCTAGTCATGCCTGCCACATGACCACGGAAATGTCTGCAGCAGCAGACAGTGCTGGCTCTTCGGCTTTGAAACAGAGATGAGCACTGCACCCTAGAGTCGGATACGACTGGCTTTCGAGCAAGGGAAACCTTAGTCTAAGCAACAAAAAAGAATAACAGCATTTTGCTTTCAGAGAAAGCAATGGATAATACGAGGAATTCCTTTTAAAATGTAACCTTCGCAGGTCTTGCCAGTAGTATACAGTGTCTCCCCCCACGCCCTTGTAATAGATCCCCCCCCCCCAACCTGCCTTCAATTTGCTTCCTCCTAAGGCTGTATGTCTTAACTACCCCATGTCATTGGTTTCTCTGGCTATTCAATCATTTTTAGACTTCTTGGCCATTTGTCTAGTGTTGTCCTCTTTTTCTACAAATGCCTTTACTATTACTTTTTTCTAGTATCTCCTCTCATTAACTACTTCTTGCCTCATGTCTTAGTTCCTATTTGTCTTTCTTCAGGCTTAGTTCTCTGTCTGTCTTCTATTTTCTCGCAGACGTCCTGCTTGCCTTTATTATCTCCTTGGTAGCCTTTGTGAAGGTGCCATGCCAACACCTCTCCCTATTCTTCATCTCCTTTGGCCGCCCAAACCATTTCCTAATTCCCAGTCAGCATTGCAAAACTGCTTTTGATTCTGTCCCTAAGGCTTCTCTTTATTTAGGTTTTTATCCCAGTCGTGACTGCAATGGCTCAAGTGGCTAAGATGCTGACTGGAAGGCAGGAGGTCAGCAGTTCGATACCCAAATACTGCAGGACGGAATGAGCTCCCGTCTTTGTCCCGGCTCCTGCCAGCCTAGGACATTGAAAGCAAGTAGATAAATAGGGACCACTTTGGTGGGAAGGTAAACAGCATTCCAGTGTCTAGTCATGCCTGCCACATGACCACGGAAACATCTGCAGAAGCAGACAGTGCTGGCTGTTCAGTTTTGAAACAGAGATGAGCACTGAACTTTAGAGTCGGATACTACTGGTTTTCGATCAAGGGAAACCTTTACCTTTTATCCCAGTCAGACTGCTATACAAGACAAGAAGTTTGTCTCAACCTTGCCTTCACTTTTGAGAGAGAGGGGGGACTATCAATATCAGATTTGAAAGAGGACTAACAATCTTCAGTTCTATAAGAAACTAGCATAGGTTGCCCGGCATTGTTTTGTTTTTTTTAAGTTAAAAATCAACAGAGGATGACAGGGGAGAAGGAGGCAGAGAAGAGCTATCTGCCTGACGATGGTTCTCTCCTCTCTGTCTCCTTTTTCTCCTGGCTTACCTAACTGGAGATCGGCAGGCAGCGATCCATAAGGGGTGGTGCTCTTCCTTGTGGATTGCTGGCTGCTGCTTTTGTATTACCTCCACCGCTGTTTCGTGTTAGTTCTCGAAACAGTGGCATCGGAAGTACAAACGCAGCAGCCAGTCATTCACCAGGGAGGGTGCTTCCCCTGACGAACTGCTGCCTGCTGTTATTTTTTCCCCCACTCCGGCTCAAGGTACCTTGAGGCCGGCGGTGGTCTCGCCGTGTCTTCGGCGGGGTAGCATGGAGGAGAGGGAGTCCCTCTTCTCCCCGTTGCTCCGGGAAAGAAGGCCGGCAGGTGTCTCGCGGTGGTTTTTTGTGGCTTTTTGTTTTGTGAGGCTGTTGAGGTGCTGCGTCTGCCTGTGGTGGACTTGTGCTCTCGTTGCATTTTTTAATTTTATTCTTCGCGCGCCGGCTTTCTCAGCGTTTTGCATGCTCATGGCGCATTCGACGCTGGGACTTTGAGTTTTGAGTTTTTTGTTTGCGTTTGTGCGATGGTTTTTTCCTATGGCTCGATTTTAATTAGTCACACCGCGTTTTCCAACATTCCTTTTGCTCGCACCTCTCTGCCTGATTGGCTGAGGCACGGTGCGGCACAGAGGACATTGGGAAGTGAAGTTCTTTTCCTTTTTTTGCGTTTGTGGGGCTTTTGCCCCACTGGCGCCTTCGGCAACCCTGCAGTAACCTGCGGGCCGGGTTCGGGTGAGTGCAGGAGACTCGGTATGGGATAGGATGGACGGGTGCAGAAACGTATATCAAGTTCCAATGGTTAACCCTTGGATTTATAGGTATAGATATGAGGAAGAGATCGAAAGAGGAAACCCAGGGATATCTGGGAGGGATCCTGTGATAAGTAAAAGATGAGGCTGCCTAGCAATAGCAATTACACTTATATACCGCCCCATAGCACTTAGTGCTGTCTCTGGGCGGTTCACATGGTAATTAGCATTTTGCCCCCAACATGCTGGTTACTCATTTTACCAACCCCAAAATAACTGTCCAAACTTGACAATCTATTTTATCTTTTACTAACACACCTTTAATCTGTATTTAGCTTTCCTGTCTCCTGTTTAGTATAAATTGTTAGATTTGTAATTTGTTTGGTATTGACCAAAATCTTATTGCTTATGGTAGTAAGTCCTACTAGATAGAATCAATGAAACTTACAGAGGAGTTGACTCACTAAATCTCAGTCAATTCAGTGGACCTATCCTAGTGCTAATCTGTTAAACTAATCAACAGGATTTCAGCTGCTACCATATTTTTTGGACCATAAGATGCACTTTTTTCCCCCCAAACGTGGGGAGAAAATGAGGGTGCGTCTTATAGTCCAAATGCTGGTCTTCGGCCAGTTGTGGCTGTTGTAAAAGGATATTTTACAAGAGCCCAGCTGGCCGAAGACTACTACTGCCACCTCTCAGCTGTTCGGGGCAGGGGGGAAACATATGAAAAACAAGTGGCCACCAGAGGGCGAAAATCGCAATTTCCCATTTAAATGCATTGGAGATAAATTTCTTGTATTCAAAAGTTTTCTGTTTGTATGTTCCCAATGCATTTAAGTGGGAAACCAAACCTGTCCTTAAAAAGAAAGGGTTTCACTTACCATCATGCCTTTGTCTCTACTCCACGTGGACAAAATGGAGGGGGAAAACATGCTTCCTGGTTGAAAGGAGAGCAAGAGGCTAGGCTAGAGTATGACTTCCTTCCTCAGTGCAATTGGCCTGGCCTGCCCATTTCCCCTAGAGCGCCACCACTGGTTGCTGGTGCAAAATATAGTATTAATTTTTTTGTTTGTTTTCCTACTCTGAAAACTGGGTGTGTCTTATGGTCAGGTGCGTCTTATAGTCCAAAAATACGGTATATTGTTTGGTATTTTATTATATAATTTTCCACTGATGTACAGGTAATAGTCTGTAATAGTTTCAGCTGTTTTTTTATTGTTCTATTTCTAATTGTTTGATATGTTGTAAGCGATTAAAGGAAAAGCAGGATACAAATAAATAAATTTGTTTATTATTAATGAATAAGGGAGATACAAATAAATAAGTGACACATAACACATGGTTGGAGTTTCTCTCATAGTTTTACTTGGCAGCAAGACTAGGATGTTCAGTCCTAGGCTTCTGCAGAAACAGGGCACTAAGAAGTGGGAGGATAAGTGTTTATTTTCAAAAACCAGTTAAAATATCAGCAGTGTAAATAGCTAATTTCGATTTTAGCTCTTGAAATTAAGTTCATTTTAGTTGGTAATTCGGTGAGTGTTTTATATAACATGACTACAGGCAACAGGTATTGTATGAGTAGCCTTTTTATAGTTGTACATTATAGTTATACATTTTCAATTAAATATAGAGTTGTTTTGTTTGCAGAGGAGAATTTGGAGAGTTTTTGTTTATCACCAACTGGAAATAATGTAATATTTGCTTTCATATTAAAGTTATTAAACTTGAGAAAGTGTCTCTACTTTGGTTGGTTCTCATTACAGTTTAAGTGCAAGTCTAGTCATGCCTGCCACATGACCACGGAAACGTCTGCAGAAGCAGATAGCGCTGGCTCTTCGGCTTTGAAACAGAGATGAGCACTGAACCCTAGAGTCGGATACGACTAGCTTTTGTTTAAGCGAAACCTTTACCTTTCATTATACTATGAATAACTAACTAACCATGAAGATCTGGTTTCTAAAAAATAATATAACAAACTTGAAGAGACTGTGTTTACAGTACATACATTTTTAAATAAGTAGAAACAGTTATAAAATGTATGCGTAAAACAAAATGCCTAGAAGGGTTCTGCGCAGAAGGGGATGTGCAGTAACTACTTTCCCCTGCTGTCAAATTACGGGATGGCGGTGGCTCTGGGTGGGAAAGGAGGAAAAGCAGTGCTAAATTATGGGAAATCCCGGCCAATACGGGATAATTGACAGGTATGAGCTGGAGGTAAGTGGCACAGAAAATAGTGGAGACTAACAAATGGTAATTTGTTAGCACATTATGCTCAGTATGGGAATGATATGCATAGAAATGTGTAGAAGCACACAGAAAGGAATCCACATAAACGTGTAGTCAAGTCTGGGAAATACAGAGTTGGCAAAAATGCACAACAACCAACATAATTAAGGTTATACACACCTACCTCATTCTGATCTATGAAGATGGATAGTTCCAAATGCATATGCTCTGGATGCTAACCATTTTGTACACTAGAAAGGATGGAGTACTTGTGAGGAGAGCTGTGTATGCATAGGAATTGCTGTATATGAATCATATCAGATTGTTCATCATCACTGTTTGGCAACTTTATGTTAACCTGTTTGGACAGTAACAGCAAATTCATGAATATTCATAGAAGAACAGGTTGAATTCAAACTATTCAGGCCATAATCTCTGGTGAGCTTTGATCAGGGGAGCAGCAAAATTCAGAATTGAGAATGTTCATAGCTGTCATTTCTTTTGGAATCAGTCATAACAACCAATGGAAATGGGGTTTTGGAGGCAACACACTGTTGGTCATTGTAACTCTATAGCTTGCTTTTCAATCAAGTGCTCATTTGATGCTCCTGTTTAGCTGGCTGTTTTGCTAAGGAGAGTCTGCTCACAATTGAAACGTAACAAGACTCTGTAGGAAATGGCAGCCAAGGTTGCTGCATTTCTCTGATATCTGAGATTAGTTGTTTTTTAACCTGTTATCTGGGTCATGAAACACTCAGAAGGAAGCAAATAAAATGAGCATTGGATTATATTTGTTCCCTACTTTTTAATGTAGCACACCAGTGCCAAATGCCATTGTATATATAAGTACTTGGTATAATTGCTGTCATCTGGCAGTTTCAGATGCAAATGTAAGCTACAAGATAAAGGAAGTAATATAAAACAGTTGCTATAGCACCAGTGTTTAATCGCCAGGCACGACATGGCAAACTAAACTGGCTGTTTAAAGTTTAATTTATCTGGTGTAGATTATGTATTGTGAAACCAGGAATAAAAGTCCGGTAAGCCTTCTCTCCCTCTTAAGTATTTTGCCTTTGACATTTTTCTGACTCAGCCCTTTCTTACCAAGAGAGCTTGGATGGGATTTTCCCCCTGTAACTCATCAACATGATAACTTCTCAGCCTCATTCAAAGTCATTGGGCATGGTAAGAGAACAGAGGGGAAACTGAGGCTAAGCCAATATTTGCTTGTACTATGTAGGTTTGCTTTGCTTGCTTAGAATTCAAAGTTCATCTCTGCCACTCTGTTACCACCACACATCCATAAGTTAACATCACCTGACAAGATCTTGAGGCAACCCTTTTAGGCATGCTTGGCCCATGGAAGCTGTTTAGAGACACACATTCTAGTTCAAGCATACGTGGATGCAAATGCACTACTGTAGGAAAGGACTTGGAATGGGTGACTCTCTAAACATTGATGACCTACAACTCCTCTAGTTCTTCAATATTAATTGTACTAATGGAGTTTGGAGTCCTACAACATTTGGATCACTGCAGACTTCACTACTGTTCTATAGTTAATAATAATGGACCCACAGTAATCACAATTGTCAGAGCAAAGTAGAGAGGCACAATTAGTCTTAAAATGTGCAAATAGGAGACCTGTGATTCTTTTGATCCCTTATATATTTCAATATATGATTCTCTGGGTTCTTTGAACTAACAACATCATGATTTTGTTTCAGATCTCTTGCAAATTACAACAGCCTAACAGACAAACACCTTACAGGCTATTTCAGCAACACCAGGATAAGACGTCACCTTTTAAGATCTGGTCTGGTAGGTTTGCAAAATGTTTTTTTGTTTCCTTGGGTTATTTCATACATGTATGGTCAACTGTTATACAAATCCATTCCAATGTATGTACCATTGGATTCCATGAGGCTTAGTTCCTGGTAAATGGGCATAAAATTGCAGTTAAATTAGTTGCATTTAATTTCACACTTCATTCATTTTATTTCAGTTGGACATGGCTGTTCCTTACAGTTTATCACTATTCTATCTCTGTGAAGTTGGAAATGCTAAAAGTGACCCTGTCAGCTGTTTGAATGGGAACTTGAACTCCGGTCCTTTGGACCTGTATCCAGCTCTGTAACCATGAAGGTATTAGAGAGTGAGAACTTCATTGGTCTCTTTTGTTCCTTACATCTTCCCCATCTTCCTCTTGGAAATATATTAGTCTCTGCTCAGTCTTCCAAATAAGCTTGCTTTATAGCGAATAATTGCCTTAAGGCCTTTACATTACTAAAGATGTGTTTGTACTGTAATGTGATCATAGCTGTCATTAATCATTATGACAACATCTAGTGTTGACAGCATAATATGATTTGCAATATATCACCAGGCCTGCTGTCCTATGCTTACTTTCTAAAGACTATCCAACTGAATTTTGTGGGACTTCTGAATAAATGCACATAGAGATGGATTGCAGGGGCCTATCGGAAGCTACAGTAGAAAAGTATTTTCCTCCAGGGTTGTAATTGTCCACCTAACACTTCCCTAAAGTCTCTTTCGACTCATCACATTGAGCATCACTTTAACGGTAGGAGAAATACAGCAGTATAGATGATTAGACCAGATTAACTAGTATTATTGGCAGCGATCGGCAGACCAGTAAATGAGCTGGATTTGGTGTATCTCCACATTCACACCATGTCTGCCAGCAGTCCCCACTTGAGCATGTTGGTCTTGCATTTAGGGACTCCAACCCTCAGCCTATTCAGGGTCTTCCAAGTGACAGAGGGAAGATTGAGATCTTCAGCTACATCCTCCTTTACTGTTAATCCTTGTCCAGCAAGCTCCTTCCTCCATCTTCTAATTTGGTTTTGCTCTTGTGTGCCCTCAAGAATATTCGTTCTTGCCTTGAAGCTCTTCCTGGATCTGAGCCGGCGGACTGGAGGCTCATATCCGTTCAGGGGGTGTCAAGGGTCATTCTCTTGCTTAGTTCTTTCAGCATCCACTGCTACTTCTCTCCTGATCTTAGGTGGAGCAATAGCAACAAGAGGGTATATTTTCTCAACTGGTGTAGGTTTTAGACATGCACTGATGAGGACTTGGCTTTGGCCAATGACAAAGCGAAGAAAGTGGCTTCATTGTGGCAGTCAAGGGTTTGATTGGGACATGAAAGAAGAAGACCACTATTATTTAAATTCAGTTTTGTGAGATGGTGTTAGCATGGATCGCAACTTCAAAAATTCCCTCTTTTGGACTACAACAGTTCCCCAACTTGCACATACATTGGATGGTTCTGGGAATTGTACGCATATGCACGCACATGCACACGCACACACACACACCAAATACATAAACTGTTCCAGGATATTGATTGAATTTTGAATCACTTTAGAATCAGTTGAAGCATGAAGAAGAGGAGAAAACTATTTGGTCACCATGGCAATTACATTTTATTTGCAATACCATCATATGAGCGCAGAAGAATAGATGCCTTTGAAATGTAGTGTTGGACGAGAGTTTTGAGAGTACTTTGGACAGCGAGGAGAACAAATAGGTCGATCTTAAAAGAAATCAAGGTCAAATAGTAAAGATGAAGCTAAAGTACTTTGGCCATCAAATGAGAGGATTCACTTGAGAAAGCCTTGATGCTGGGAAAGGTGGAGGGCAAAAGAAGAAGGGGCGGCCACAAATGAGATGGCTAGATGGTATTGTAGATGCAATGGGCACGGGCGGGTTGAGGACGATGGTGGAGGACAGAGGTGCTTGGCGGGCAATGGTCCATAGGATCGCAAAGGGTCGGAATCGACTGTGCGACTGAACAACAACAACATATGCCAATCCCGAGTTTAAAAATCTCTTTGTTACTTTTAGCCTATGGATAAAGCAGTCTGTGAGAGTAAAACAAAATAATGGCTCCACTAATGACATATTCTCTTTTAGGCTATTTTCTCCTCACTGAACAGCTTGAATCACCTACAGATTTCATCTAACCATAGGCAGCTAGCTAATTAGCAGTTGGTAGAAAGAAAATGAGTGTTCTTCTTTATATACTCTGGCAAGGAATTATTTGGAACCACCTAGCTGAAAAAAAGTGATGTCAAATTGAGATATTGCTGCTTGCAGTGTCTATCCTGCCAATCATGTAACATGAAGGATTGATTTTTTAAAGGGGATTGGGGAGGTTTTATGGACGTTTTAGATATTTTTAAAGTATTTGGTTTTAATTAGTATTGGGTATGGGTTTTAACTGATGTTGTGAGCTGCCTTAGGTCGCTTAGGCAAAAAGGGCAGTTATATAAATCCAACAAATAAAATAAATAATGACTACAGCAATATTAGCTATCCTGAAGATAAAGTAGGCTAACAGAGATCAAATCCATTTAATGAATACTGGAGGGCCTCGATGAACTGGAAAGAAAACACTGAATACTGTGTTTCCCAAAAATAAGACACTCATATTTATTTTTCCTCAAGAAGACACACTATGGCTTATTTTCAGAGGATGTCTTATTTTTATTATGTTCTTCTGGAACATCGTTATAACTCTCCAAACTCTCTCAAAGTCCATCCTTTGCGCATGCGCAGAACCCCTCTGCGCATGCACAGAACCCTTTGTGCATGTGCAAAGCCCATTTGCCACACCACGCCTATCGCTATGTCTTATTTTTGGGTTATGGCTTATATCGCACAAATGCTTAGAAATCCTGCTACGGCTTATTTTATGGGTATGTATTATTTTTGGGGAAACACGGTAATCCTAAAAGAGGCAGAAGGAGAGGCCTGTTTTTGGCATTTGACCGGCATCCACAGCCCTTCTGGTTTTCTCTCAGACATTCTCTTGGTTTTAAAAATATCCCTTTTGCTAAAATCAGGCAGAGGGAAAATATCCACATTAGCCCCCAAATGGGAAGGAATGGAGGGGATCTGGTTTTTGAAGATCTCCCAACCACTGAAGTGCATCTAAAATGTGAGGGACATTCTGGACTGGTGTCAGATACAGCATGAGCATTTATTATGTCTCTAGGCCAGAACTAGAGACATAATAAACCTCCTTATTCAGACTCATACCTTAATCTGAGAACTTTGCCTGGTGACAATTCTGAAGTCTCTTCATCACTGGGTTGACCATGTGCCATCTAATAGTAGACCTGTCTTCAGTCTGAACACAAATGCTGATCAAGCATAGTTGAAAGACAACCTATAAGAAAGAAGGCCAGAGGCCCAGATGTTGTCTATCACCACTAACACTTGGACAGCAGGTTGAGTAGATGACAGATGATGATATCACTAGAGTGGAGTAAAATGTGTTGTACTTCTCTTTAAATCAAAGTAGTTATTTCTGAATCTGCATCAGTGCATATAAATACACATACACACATTTTATTGAAGTCTGCACTCTCTTTTGACATCGTGTTGCAGTGTGTGATTCATTTCCTCTTTCTCTGGAGAATGTATAAATGGCTTCCCTAGGCACCAAAGGAAAAGTTAGGAATCTATCATAGTGGTGCAAGGTTGGAGTCTGGCTGGTTTCTTTGCCCCTTTTTTGCATCCCTTTTTCTGTAAAAGTTGAGATGGTAAGGAGAATGGGAAATTAGCCATTAAAGATGGAGTTGGACCTATGTAAACAATACAATTAATACATTTAGAAGCAAAGCTTCTTCAATAGAGACTGATTGTTTATTCTAATACCAGTTTACTTAAGCCCACATTTAGCAAATTAGCCTCTCTTTTTTTCTACAACAAATATCAAAAATAGTCTTTTGATCCATTTATAGAAACAGAGTTCTGTGTTGGATGACATTTTTCTTGGATTACTAAAATGTAGCAAATAGGCAAACCTTTGAGTTCTCTAGAAATCAAAACCAGACTGAGATGGTATAAAACCTAGGGCTGAGAACTTTATTTTTGCTTTGTAATTGGTCAATTCGGAGATAGTGTGGCTTTGTTAGCATTTCTGGTGTCTCAGGCATGTATCTCTGAAAGAGTTGCACACCTTGCAGAATGACATTGTAAGAGGATGAAATTATGAATTTGACTTAATATGTGATTATGACTCACAAAGAGAACAAGGGGGCACAGAAAGTTACAGGCTCTTCCTACATTGAATGAATGTTATTTTTTAGAAGCAACTTCAGTTTTATTTGCTTACTGGAGATTTTAAAGTTGTGGCAGTTAATGTTCTTACTCAGTGACGGTGTTGAAAATAACATGCTGCCAGGTTCTCGTTAAGGCTAATAAGGGTAGGTTGCCTTGTAGGACCTCATCCTTGGATGCAGCTACTCACATCAGATGGAAGAACAATGGTGACATGCTGTTTTCAGTGTAAATCTTCTAAGGATAATTCATGATAATACAGCCATAACAACACATCAATAAAATTAAATAAATGTAGATAAAACTGGCCACTGTAAGATAATGCCATCATATTAACAGCCTGTGAGAATAAAAATGTCTTTCCCAACCACCTCACAGTTAGCAAGGTAACCGGGAGGAAGTGTGTCTGCGTTGCACTAAGATGGATTCTTTCCCAGTTGCTATGCAATCCACAGCTCACAAGAACTGCTGACAATGATGATCTCAGTGCATGGGTGTGTTGGTACAGAGACAGATGGAGGCACATGCAATTTTGGTCATATGTTTCTCCTCAAATGCAAAAACTGATGACCAGAAGAGGACTTGGATGGAGGATTGCTCTTAGGCATTTTGGTGCCTGAGACAGAGAACAAAGGAATGGTGTCCCGAGCACCATCACCACCTTTAGTGTTTGGGAATCAAGACAATGGAAATGGCTGTAAGCTAGCCTAGCACATCTTTATTGCATGGAGTACAGTACGAACATGTGGTAATGGCGGACAAACAGCTCTTTTTATACGGTGGCTATACAATTGAATATGGCTCTTCGACAGGCATTGGCTGCTGTCCAAGTGACGTCATCCTTGGTCACGCCTTTCTTGTCCAGGTGAGGTGAGCGCGGGAATCTTTCCCGCGCAGCTGAGGGTATTTGAGTAATGTGTACCATGTGAGCTGGGCGCTCGCTACTGCCCCCGGTGGCCACTAGCTCGCGTCCTCATACAGAAGGTTACAGTGTTACATGAACCCATTCGTGTGGTTACAATTACATTACATTCAATACACAACACCACCACCACCCCAATCAAACTGCACAGAGCCTAGAGCAATGATGGCGAACCTTGGCACTCCAGGTGTTCTTGGACTTCAATTACCAGAAGCCCAAGTTAGCACTCCTGCTGATCAGGGCTTCTGGGAATTGATGTTTAAGAACAACTGGAGTGCCAAGGTTCACCATCACTGGTCTAGAGCTTTTTTTAGCCATAGCCCCTGTAATCTCCTCAGAAGCTCCTGGGATGCCATATTATTTTGTTCTGTTAGGTAAAAATGTTCACTACAGTACATTGTGGGAAAAGAACATTGCTGTTGTAAGTGGGAAATCCCATCACCTCCCTTCCTCTTAACTTGGACACTTTCACTTTGGGGTGAAAGTGGAAGGAGAGGGTCAGGGGAAAGGGGAGACCATGTTTGCCCTCTGCTGCTCAGTCAATGCTGGCTGCAATTGCTCAAAGGGGTGACTACAAAAGGAAAATGGTGCCATGTTAGCAGCAGTGGCAAGAGCAGCAAATAACCATGGGAAGGAGGGTGTATGTGTGATATCCAGGGCTGCCATCAGGGCAGTACTACCAGTATTGCTATATAGGGCCCGGAGCTGACAGGGGCCCTGCCGCCGCCGACCATAACTGTGACATTACTGTGTGTGGGGGCCCCAATAGGAATGCTTAGTATGGGGCCCAGAAATTTCTGATGGCAGTCCTGATGATATCACCAATAGGACCAGCTGCAGCCGCCGCCATCACCCTCCTGGCCCCGCCTGCGGATGGATGGTAGAGAATACACTGCGGCCATGCTGTGTTGCTATGGACTTGTAGGGTGAATGTTGTGGACTATTAAATGAGTGTTTTTCCTTGCAATGTTTGATGCTTAGCGATACTGTATTTATATTTTATATTGTAACATATGTTTTATGGTGTATGAGTACTGCAGGACGGAATGAGTGCCCGTCTTTGTCCCAGCTCCTGCCAACCTAGCAGTTCGAAAGCAAGAAATTGCAAGTAGATAAATAGGGACCACTTTAGTGGGAAGTAACAGCGTTCCGTGTCTAGTGATGCCTGCCACATGACCACGGAAACGTCTGCAGAAGCAGACAACGCTGGCTCTTCAGCTTTGAAACAGAGATGAGCACTGCACCCTAGAGTCAGATGCGACTGGCTCTCGAGCAAGGGAAACCTTTACCTTTTAAGCCTCCCTGAGTCGCACCAGTCAAGTGGGCGGCATACAACAACAACAGCAACAACAAAACAACAACAGCAGCAGCAAGCAACAACATGCAACAGCAATCATGAGAAAGACAACCTCATGCAAAGGAGGGGGTATAGGGAAGGCAGCCATGCACACTGGGGGTGGAACAACAAGACCATCAGGGAGCTGTGAGGTTGCATGAGGAAAGGTGTGGTTAGTAGTTATCCAGGCCACCATAGATCGTGGCCCTCCTGCAAAGAAAGCAGCAAATGTTGTTGCTCCCTGCACCCTGCTGTCTGAGGCAACCGCCTCACTGACTAAAGGCAGGAATGGCCTTAACTCAGCATTCATTTCAATGTATTTTAAAGAGATGAGTGAGCAATCATATGTATCTCTGGCTGTTGTGGCTGCCATTATTACTATTTGTGAATTCAGTCTCAAGGGAGACCCACAAGGCCGCCACAAGCAGCTGGGACTTCTCAGTAGTGGCTCCAACAACTTGGAATGCCCTTTCATGCCATATAAGCCTGCCTCACAACCCCCCACCCCCGCCATGTTTTCGGATAAACTTGTGAAAGCTGAGTGATTTAGAAAGGCATTTAATAACATTTTGCCCCTGTCATGCAGTCTAGTTGTGATTTAACTGTCTGAAAACTTTATTTTTATGACTCTATTAACCTTTTTATTGCATATTTAAGATATTTTAATTATTTAATTATTTATGTACACCACCATGATTGGCTTAGGCCTGTAGGGTGATACAGTATATACATGAAATAAATACAGTGATACCTCATACAACTTAGTTTGGACTTTATACGGATTTGGACTTTGTATGAGGCATGCAAAATCCTAGCTGTGATGCCTCATACAATGTCCAAATCCTTGCCGTGATGCCTCATACAACGTTGTTTCCATAGAGATACATTGTACTGTAACAGCACAGACTTCAGGGCAAAGTCAAGGAAACGTACAGGAAACTGACAGAACTTTAAGAAATCATTGTCTAAAGGCTAAATACATTACAAAAACATGTCAAACAATCCTGATTTTAGGGGAAAGGCCATCCTGGGGAAAAAACCCAATGCCTCATACAAAGTCGCAGCGACGTTGTATGAGGCAACTTTTTTCAAGGAATTAGGCGATGTTGTATGAATTCGATGTTGTATGAAGTGGACTTTGTATGAGGTATTAGTGTAAATACTGTCCATTTTATACTTACAACATTACACTGTTCAGGATTATCTCTCTTGCAAGTGAAATTAGTGTGACTTACATTCCAAAAGCCAAAAAGCAAGGCAATCACACTTAGCGTTTAGAGCACACTCTGGGCGGTTCACAAGTTAATTAGCATTTTGCCCCCCATTCTGGGTACTCATTTTACCGACCTCAGAAGGATGGAAGGCTGAGTCGATAATATTATTGTATTATTATTGTATTATTGACTGTATTGAGTTATATTTTCTTGTGTTACTGTATTATTGTGATTGTGTACACTGCTTTGAGTCACGTGCTGGGTCGAGTAAAGCGGTATAGAAATTAAACATGAAATAAAAAAAAGAAAAAAGAAAAATGAGTCAACCTTGATCCCTGGTCAGGATCCAACTCACAACCTTTTGGTTGCAGGACAGCAGTTTATCCATTGCGCCACCAGTGCCTGTCTTCAACTGACTCTATTTTATTCTTACAGCAACCATATGTGGCTCATTAGGACTGGGGAAGATTGACTTGCCCAGTGTCATCCTGAGAGCTTCATCATTCAGTGGGAACTAGAAATTGGAGCTCCCAAGGTGCTTCCCAACACTTTATCTGCTATACCACACTTGTACAAAATGTTATGCACAAAACCTCTTAGAGAACTAAATACAGTGGCTAGATTTCAAAGAAGCACTTACCTTCCCACAAAGAGGTTGCATTATTTTTAAGTATCTTTTGAACAGCTGCCTCTTATGTTATAAACTACAGCTAAAACTTGCCTCCATTTCAAAAGTAGTTGGCCTTGCTTGTGTCATTTTGCCTATTTATAAATCTATGGTGAGGCCCCATCTGGAATACTGTGTACAGTTCTGGTCGCCATACCTCCAGAAGGATATTATGGATTTGGAGAAAGTGCAGAGGAGGGCAACCAGAATGATTAGGGGACTGGAACACCTTCCTTACCATCTGAGGCTGCAACGGTTGAGCCTTTTCACTCTTGAACGACGGCGTCTAAGAGGTGACCTGATTGAAGTTTATAAAATCATGCACGGTGTGGACAAAGTAGATAAGGAAAAACTGTTTTCCCTATCGCACAACACTAGAACTAGGGGGCACTCCATGAAACTTTTGGGTACTAGTTCTAAAACAAATAAGAAAAAGTACTTTTTCACCCAGAGGATTACTGGTCTATGGAACTCCCTGCCAGAAGAAGTGGTGACAGCTGTCAGTCTTGACAGCTTTAAGAAAGGATTAGACAAGTTCATGGAGGACAAGGGTATCAATGGCTATAATTATGGATACCTAAGGACAACCTCCAGGTTGGAGAGATAGGCAGGATATCTCTCAATGCCATTTCCAGGGAATCTTAAGCAGGTGAAGGCATCTCCTTGGGAATACCCTGAAGGAAATGGTGAGCCACTGTATGAGACAGAATGCTGGACTGGATGGGCTGTGGCCTGTTCCAGCAAGGCTGTTCTTATGTTGCTCTGAAAGCATGCAAGGCTGCTATTGGGATTACATAATTGGCATGTCTTTGGATTCTTCCCAATATGTTCATTTTTCCTCTCTAGCGTACAAACAGATAGAATAGTTTATAAACTTAGAGCATGTCCAGAGTGACACTTATGAGGTAGTCTGGGTTTGCTCATTTTTGGGTTGTAGAGAATGAGGAGGGATTAAATTACATTTAGGCCATTTCCCCCAGCCAAACATGTGAGGCAACCAGTACGGGCAAAGGAGTTTCCCTGCTCCCTTACAGAGAGCAGGGAAAGTGTAAATGTCTCCACCAGCTTTGTCAACCTGTTGTGTTGGATCAGCAAGGTTGGGAAAATATTTTTTCCCCTTTGATCACCATTAGAAGCTGGAATATTTGCTGTTAGCTTCGGTTTTGATTGACAAACAAAAGCAAAAGGGAATTTCCCCTCCTCGCCTTGCCAACCTAGTGCTACAATGGGTTGGCAAGGGGGGAGGACCAATCAGTTTCTTTGAAACTCTGTAAAGGAGCAGGGAAATTGTAAGATGAAAAGAATTGGTATTTTTGACAGGGCTTCTTATCCCTATCAGCCAACTGGATTTTGACAGAGGCAGGAGCCCTTGAAGGCTGCTGGCTCTGTCAAACAGCATCTCAAGTGTACAAAGGCATTAGGAACACTTTTTTGCTCAGTGATCTTTAAAAAGGCACACTTAAGGGGAAGTTGGGGTGCTCCTGCCTCTGTGAGATGTGGATGCTGCATGGCCAGATTATCTCATGAGAGCTTGAAAGAGTTTACTAAGCACTTGTTTAGACATGCTGTTTGTCTTTTCTGATCTTAAGCATTTTGATCCAGTGTCTCAGAAACATGTGTAGCTAGTTCCTGTGGACATATTGGTAGACACAATCCCTGTTTATTTCATACATGCCATACAATCTACCATTCTCTGTACTTACTCTTTGTTTTTGTGTGTGACAGATCTCAAGAAGTGGAAGAATAATACCGGAGAGGGAATACCACCTGAACGCCTTGAGGAAGGATCACAAGAAGTACATTCGAGAATGTTTGGCTCAGGCTATATTCCAGAAGGTCCTTGAGATGGAAGTATGGCTACATGTCTTCCCAGTCTTTTACTCTAAGGCAGTGGTGATGAACCACTCAGAGCCCTCTATTTGGGCACATGTGCCATCGCCCCAACACAGAGTTCACCCCGCCCCTCTGCCCAGCAGCCCAATGGGAGCACTTCCTCCCTCTGCCCAGCACAGAGTTCACCCTGCTCCTATGCGGCACGGATAGCAGCCTGTTGAGTTTGGGCACTTGGTCTCTAAAAGGTTCGCCATCACTGCTCTAAGGTGTTCTTGGGCTAAAACTCCCTGAAGCCTTCACCATTGCCCAAAATTTCTGGAAGCTGTAAACCAAGAACATCAGTGCCCCAAGGTTGGGAACCAAATTCTCATGGGAAAATGCTCGTACTGTAGTCTTGTTTACTTGAGAAGATAATCTTCTGTTATAGATTATGGTACAAATGAATACTTTTAATTATGATAGGAAACGTGGTCTAATTAACCTAACAATATTGTGGTTTTCCAAGTCTACAACACTTAACAGTAGCCACTCAGCACATTGCATCCTGTTCTTATAGTAACAAATACTTCAAGGAACATTTGAATGTTATAAGTTAGCACTGATGAGTTGAGATCTTGTGTTAATGTTGCAGGCATGGATATTTAAAAAATATTTGTTAAGAGGAAAAAAATCCACCGTTTGTGTCATGATTCTCTGAACAAAACATTCTATCAAAAACTTTGGATATTATAAATAATGAAATATATGACTTCATATATTTCATTATTTATAATTTCCAAGATAAGTAATAATACCTTCCTCAATATTTCCATATTAGCAAAGAACAAAGTTAAATGTGGGAGAAAATATGGAGGAGTAACAGGCAATTGGCCAGAACAAATTAGTTGGTATCATCTCAGAATGTAAGGGTCCCTATGGCCACCAGGTTCCACACAGTCGTCTCCTGAGAGCAAGGTGGCAGGAGGTCATGTTCCGTCAGTTTACTCAAGAACCTGTCACAGTCCATCAGAGGAATGCTTTCAACCCATATGAACACCAAAAGCCAAGGAAAACCTACAAGAGCAAAGAGAGACTTAGATACAAGGAGTGAGAAGGGACAGGGTGGGGCAGATACTATTTCATTCACACAAAAAGTTGAGACATGGCTAGAGGTAGGCTTCCTTCTGGATTTGTTCAACCTATCAGTTGTTCCTACCTTCTCTTCCCCTTTGTGATGCTGACATCTCCCATGGTAGGCCATGTACAACTTATACTATTTAGGAACAGACTCATTGGATCAGAGACTTCAGGTGTCCAGGTCTCACTAAGATGTCTGCTTTTAAAGTATGTTAGCTCTTACTTATGTCTGAGAAATCCATCCATGCTGCTTCTCCCTCTCAGAGCATAAAACAGCTGTTGAGACCAACTGTCATAGAATCATGGAATCCTAAGAAAGATACCTCTCAGTCATATACAAAGACGGAGATCATTTAGCATGAGGGCTACCATCTTCCCTCACCCCTCATCAGCGAAGTAACATCACGGAAGAAACACCTTGCAGTGCCAGCATTTTTTGAAGGGGCCTTATGGATCACCTACAACAATGGTTCTTAACAATCTACCAACGGAATTTAAAAAGAAAATCTGGATGTGGACTTGCATTTCCCTACCATCTCCTGTATTTTCCCACACTCAAATCTCCAGTCGCAGAAGAGTGAGAAAAAAGAAAAGTTGTTAATTGGTTTGGAGTATAGTAAAAAAAATCTATGTTCCCTCTTTCCCTATTTCTTTTATTCAGAGGGGCTTGAAAAATTGTCTGATCATGAAAGCCTTGGAATGAAGGGGAGAGGGTTGTGGTTTTCAAGTGGTAGCGAGGGGGAATGGCTGTGGTAAGCAGAGGATGTGCCAGGTTGTTTTTTTTTTTTTGCCAAAATAGCAAGTGATCCCAGGATACTTTCACTAGTGATGCCTCCTCTTTTTCTTCCTGTCAACCTGTTCTTATATACAGTACCATGTTTATCATACCATGAATGAAAACTCTTTGGGCTAAATAAAAATGTCTTTGCGTAAATTCAAAAAGAAGGGGGGGATATCTTTACTAAACAATTCGAACCTCATAAACAGGCTAGCTTTTGAGTCTTACAAGACTCTTCCTCATGTTGGGCATTACAGAGCTGAGGCAGGGAAGAGAGAAATCTCCTAAATCCTCTTGGCTAGAGAGTGGAACTAACTTGTTCAAAGCTTGTCGAAAGGAAAAAAATTGAGCCTGCAGCCTTTTAAAAATCAGCTTGAAATAGATAATGACACCTCAACATCTTTATCCATCTCTGTTCACAAGGGCCTGCCAAACCATTCATCTTTCCCAGAACCAAAAAGAGGCAGTGTGCTTCGGTCTAAAACAGTGATCCTGTGATCCTGCATAGTTGGCAACACTCTGAAATCTGCATCCCTTGAGCTGAAATTTGAACCCCCTGATTCTGAAAAACTTGGACTCTTTGGGGAAGTTGCTTTTAAATAAATCCTGGCCATAGCATTTGGCCATTTATTTTATTTATTTAGTTATTTATTCATTACATTTATATCCTACCTATCTGGGATATTCTCCCACTCGGGGCAGCATACAACAGATTAGAAATTTGTTTTATAATACCAACACAAAATTAAATGTGAACAATAAATCCAACCAGATAAAACTATGAATAATGACAAAAACAGTAACAATGCCCCCAAAACAATGCTATGAGAGTCTGGAGGAGTTTTCTATCTTGTCATCCCACCCATAGCAATTCTGCTTAAATTAGGGTGGGAGGAGCATTTGTTTTAATTAATAAATTTGTATTGAACACAATTATCATACACTCATACAGTAAAACCTCGGATAACGTCAAAACTCCGTTTCATAAGTTTGGACTTTATACGATTTTGGACTTTATCCGAATCAAATGGGCAATGCATTGGATAACATCCAAAAAAAATATAAATGTCATCCAAGGTTCCTATACCAAATACCTCTGATAACGTCCATTTTTAGCAGTTTTGGACTTTATGCGATGCATCACATGTGCATGAAAACCGCGACTTTGTCTGAATCAGACTTTATCCGAGGTACCACTGTAATTTCAACATTCAAAAAGTGAGGGGGAAAAAGAAAAAAGAAGAAAAAGACAAATTACAAAACTTAAAACAGACTACAATATCTCTATAGAACATAACACAGACAGTCACAGACACAAACACATTAATGATTAACTTGAAAGATCACCCGTGCTGTACACTGGAATTTGTAAAATTCATCTTTCAAAATTAAGAAAAAAATCTAACTTTCCCAAAATTTACATGTTTCCGGGTCTGGCTTGATTCTGTCCTCGTTTGTCAAGGCATATATAACATATGGATTCCTGATTCTGCATATGTATGTATAAATTAGCAGATCAGTATCCTCTTGGATGATGCGTGGATGGCTATCCTAGTCATGTAGCATAGTGTACTGTGAGATGTCATTTTGTAGTGACAGTGGATTGACTGGACTCTTGGAAATCTAATGGAATGCAAAAGAAGCAATTTTGAATGGGGACTATTCCACAAAGCTGTTGCAACCATTTGTTGTCATTAATTGTGCCAGGTAACAGTGGCCTATTATTAGACATATAATATTCTCTTTGTTTCTAAAACTCTCCTAGCGTCATCACCAAGGGGAGATAAAAAGAAAAATGGAAAATTCTGTCAGGAGGGAGCACGTTCATAGAATCAAGGTAGGGTTTCCACACACACACACCCACCACCACCACCACCTTCCTGTTATAACAAACATTTGTTTGTGACTGTAACTCTGTAGCTGTCTTAACAATAGAATCAGGAGCATAATAAATTGTGTGGCCAGTTATAAGAAGATTTATACAAAAGTCAAAATATATTTACTCATATCTCAAAATCTCTTGATTTCTGAAAATAGGTTCAGAAAAAGTATATTTCTTTCCTTATGGCATCACTTATTGAGGCATCATAGAGTTAAACTAAGGCATATTCCATAAATTTAAACCATGCTCTGTCTTCTGATGGCATTTTCTGCAGTACGTGAAGCCTGCTTGACTATTGTGGTATTTTTGACCACAATTGGGCGTACCCTGGTAACGGCAACCTTGTGTTGCTAGCTAATCTTTCTCACACTAGGTCAGGGAGAAGCAACTGCAGAATGAACTCACCAAAAAGTGCCTTCATTTTGGCAGTTTCATGTCTGCCCTAGACAAGGAAGAATAATAATGGCATTTTCTTAGAGGCATATACTTCAGCAAATTAGGATTTGCAAATTAAACCTCTGTTCACCTTCAAGTTAAGAATCACACAAAAAGGCACTCTGAATGTGACATGCATTGACGAGTAAGATCATGTACTATGTAAGGTAGATCCGTGATGGTGAATCCTGGTACTCCAGATGTTCCTGGACTTCAATTGCCAGAAGCCCAAGCCCCCATGAATCCACACAAAGGGGTTTACTGCAATTCATGGAAGCGGCTCAGGTAGTGCATGCTGGGTGTATCGGAGTAAACCCCTTTGTGTGGGTTCATGGGGGCTTGGGCTTCTGGGAATTGAAGTCCAAGAACATCTGGAGTGCCAAGGTTCACCATCATGGAGGTAGATGGTTTTCTCCTCTTAAAGGAGCACTTAGGTTCAAAATGTACTAAGTCTGATAGGACTCTCAATGCTCCCTTCTTGTAGGTGGACCATTCCAGAAAGAAAATAGAAGAGACAGATTACCAATTTTCCCCACATCCACCCACTGGTCCAAGGGATCACTTTAGGCGACGCAGATTAGGTGACAGAGGACAATCCATTCATTTGGTGAGTAAGTAAGGAGGACTATAAGATCAACAAAGATTATACACAGCTTCGATTGATATATCGCTTGTCAGTTGTCATATGACAAGCTACAGTTTGTATTCAGACTGGAATAAAAACAAAGGCTACCTAATGTGTAGCACTCCTTTATCATAATTCTGTGCTGTCCTTAATCCAATCATTTGGGTCTGTCCTTGCAGCAACTTTGCAACATAGATCAGACTGAAATACTGTGACTTACCAAAGATATCTGTGAACTTTGATGTGAAATTGAAAATTGAATGGCAGCCTTTACTTTTTGAAGTCCAACAGAGTAACATGGTCTTTGCTTCACAAGGCCAAGACTGTGCTGTGACAAAACTGGTGGTGCAGTGTCTATCAAAAGTGATTCCCTCCCTCTTTTGCCCTCCACTTGCTATATATCAGAACCACGTTCTCTTGATAAAGCAAGGTATTAGAGGGGATATGCTTTGAGTTAGCAGTGTTTCTCAACCTTGTGTTCCCAGGTGTTCTTGGACTTCAGTTTCCAGAAGTCTTGGTCAGCAGGTGTAGTGACTTGGTTTTCTGGGAACTGAAGTCCAAAAACACTTGGGGACCCAAGGTTGAGAAAATCTTGTATTAGAGAACATTCATGCTTTCAGTAATTCTCCTCTGAAGTACAATTCTCACCTTCCTTACACTCCTTGTTTTGCAGAAAAATATAATTTTAAAAAAAACATCTTGTCACCAAAATATGGTGAAGAATGGCCATGAGAGCCTACACATGTCTGATGCCCACTCCACATTTATAGGCTGTGGTTTTAAGGCATGGGCGGCCTGCCAACCTTGGTGCTCCAGCTCTTCTTGGACTTCAACCAATCACTTTATTATGGTCAACAACCAGCACGGTAAAATGAAGGGAAATTTTTAAAATTTAAATGCTTAAAATGTAGTTAAAATATATTATTTAAAACATATCAATTCAAAATTTTAATAAAATAAAATCAGTTTTTAAGATTTGTGCTACAATAACTGCTACAACATTTGAACCAGCAGATGCAGACAGCACGTCTTTCTGACCAGTAAGAAAATACAGATTTTTTTTAATTCCCTTCCTTTTACTGTGCTGGTTGTTGATAGTAATAAAGCGATTTATTTTATTTTATTTATTTATTTAAAACTTTTTATTTATTTAAAAAATTTCTACCCTGCCTTCCTCATCCGTGGATGACCCAAGGCAGCTTACATGGCAGTTAAAATACATACAGGCTAAAACAACAATAGCCACCCCAACCTCTCTAGCCCCTTTAAAAAAAACATAGACAAAATTTAAAACTGTTAAAAGAGAATTAAACAATGCCAAAAAGTGATATTAAAAAGTTAAAATAAGCTTAAAAAGGGAGGGGAAGGGACAAGGGGGAGCGATAAAAAACAGACAGGTGTAATAAAAACCGACAGGTGTGTTACAGCAGGCCATCATACTAGCCAGCGGGACTGGGCCATTACAGCTGACGGGCCCCATACCCGTTGGCACAGCTAGGTCTTAAGGGCCTTCCTGAAGGGGAGCAGCTCAGTCTGGAGGCGCAGTTCTGATGGTAAGAGGTTCCACAGGGCCGGGGTAAACACTGAAAAGGCTCTTCTAGTTCCCACCATATTTGCCTCTTTAGTAGGCGGGACCACCAAAGAACCTCTCTGGTCTGCTCTAGTAGGATGGGCGGAAAACCTCAGGGCGACGCGGTCCCTTAAGTATCCTGGTCCACTGCCATGTAGGGCTGATTGATTGATCTTCTTGGACTTCAATTCCCAGAAGCCCTGATTAGCAGGAGTGCTGACTTGGGCTTCTGAGAAATGAAGTCCAAAACCAGCTGGAGCACCAAGGTTGGCTACCTCTGCTTTAAGGTATAAAGAGAACATTGAGCTGTAGCAGTGCAGTAACAGCATTTTTCTGCAGCAGATGAGGACAACCAGTTGCATCCTATGCTGAGTTGTTCCTCTTTCTTTTTCCAATGGAAGCACCCACTAATGGATAGGAACCACCTCCATTGCCAGTCTAATTCCTGCCTTGCTTTTTCTTCTCTCCTGCAGAAGCAAAAACTTATTTTAAACATTCACCTGTCTCCTTCTTCCATTCTATTGCTGCCCTTCAGGAAACAGTTAAAAACCTGGCTGGCAGGGCAGGTATGGCGCACCAGCGACATGGTAACCCTGGCGTGCTGGCTAATTTAGTAGAACACATACTCTGTCTCTCTTAAGCTTTTTATCTTTTAAAAAAAATTGTTAGTAGTTTTTTAATGAGTGTTTTATTGCTTTTTAAAAAACTGCCATTGGTTTTATTTTTTGTGAGCCGCCCAGAGTCTTCGGAGTTGGGCGGCAATACAAATTAGAATAAATAAATAAATAAATATTACACTTGGCTTCTAAAATTCATCCAGAAATTAATACAAATTTCAGGATACAGTAGAACCCTGTCATACAAATGGTTCGACTTATAAAAAATTTGACATACAAATAGAAATCCCGGCTTTAAAAAAATTGACATAGAAAAATTTTAATAGGAAAAATTTGGCATGCAAAAAATATACAGTGACATCTAGTGGCCTCTTCTGGTAATGCAATGTGTTTCCAACACAAATTTTCCAATGTACAAATAACCTTGTGGAATGAAAAAAAAATTGTATGTAGAGGTTTTATTGTACTTATTTTTTCCTCTGTTTCACAAACATCATCTTTTATACAAATTCAATCTTTTTTAAAAAAATTGTATATGTAGTTTCCCAATACTGCATAAGGTGAGTGCCATTATTAGTAATGGCAAATTTACTTAGGGTGCACTTGGTCTGCTCATGTGAGTTATTGTTCCCCTTTTTATTTAGCTAATGCATTCAGGGTGTTGTCCTATTCAGTTGGAAACAAAAATTCAGTGTCATGCAGAGAGAGATAATTAGATTTTATAGATAAACAGTCTGTTGGCTCTGAAATCAATCTCCCTTCCTACCCTTGCTTTTTAAAAATTGTCCAGGCCTCTACTCCTCGTCCGAGCACTGCACCAGGAAACATACAGCATCCGGTCCGACTGCAGCCACTTTGTGGCTTCACCACAGAATCTACATCAAAGGCTACTTCGAGTTCCAGAACAAAGTTCCACACCCTTGAAAAAGAGCGTCTTTTTTCTAGCGCGGTTAGACTGTTTTTGTAATAATAATAATAATCCAAGTATCTTTTGAAAACTGAAATGAAATGATCAGAGTCTGTCAACTAGGTTACTGGCAAAAGAAACTACAGAATGAATTCGCCAAAAGTTGGCTTCATTTTGGCAGTTTCAACTCTGGCCTAGACACGGATGAAGAAGAAACTAGGCCCTTGATGGTGAACCTTGGCACTTCAGATATTCCTGGACTTCAATTCCCAGACGCCCAAGCCCCCGTGAATCCACACAAATGGGTTTACTGTGATTCATCCGGCCCGCGCCGCCCTCATTGCTCCCAGAAGCGGAAGTAAAACGCGCTCATACAGGTGCGCTTTACTTCTACTTCCGGGAGTGACAAGGACCTTTTTCAAAATTGTTGCAAGTAGAACTAAGCCAGGCAGTTTTCATAAATGTAGTTGTGTTAGTTTGTTATAACATATATAACAAAAATAAAAGGTAAGGGATGTCACTGTCCTCCGATTACTAGTACCAGGCAAAGTGGTCTCTGTATTGTGGGTTAGTTCAGTAGGCTGCCTATTTCTTAATTTCTGGTACGCATATTCCCATGCAGCAATGGTTACTGAAGCTCACAATGCCTGAACTAGTCCCAGAGCGGAATCAATTTCCCCCCTTTCTCTCTCTGGAAATATGCTATTTCCTTTTAGTTGTAACGTGGATAGCAGTGAGTATTATTGTTCTCCGATTAGCCTTTAAATGACTGAGTTCATAAGAACATAAGAACAGCCTTGCTGGAACAGGCCACAGCCCATCCAGTCCAGCATTCTGTCTCACACAGTGGCTCACCATTTCCTTCAGGGTATTCCCAAGGAGATGCCTTCACCTGCTTAGGATTCCCTGGAAATGGCATTGAGAGATATCCTGCCTATCTCTCCAACCCGGAGGTTGTCCTTAGGTATCCATAATTATAGCCATTGATACCCTTGTCCTCCATGAACTTGTCTAATCCTTTCTTAAAGCTGTCAAGACTGACAGCTGTCACCACTTCTTCTGGCAGGGAGTTCCATAGACCAGTAATCCTCTGGGTGAAAAAGTACTTTCTCTTATTTGTTTGAGAACAAGTACCCAAAAGTTTCATCGAGTGTCCCCTAGTTCTAGTGTTGTGCGATAGGGAAAACAGTTTTTCCTTATCTACTTTGTCCACACCGTGCATGATTTTATAAACTTCAATCAGGTCACCTCTTAGACGCCGTCGTTCAAGAGTGAAAAGGCCCAACCGTTGCAGCCTCAGATGGTAAGGAAGGTGTTCCAGTCCCCTAATCATTCTGGTTGCCCTCCTCTGTACTTTCTCCAACTCCATAATATCCTTCTGGAGGTATGGCGACCAGAACTGTACACAATATTCCAGATGGGGCCTCACCATAGATTTATAAAGAGGCAAAATGACACTTGCTGACTTATTTTCTATACCATTCCTAATGATCCCTAACATTGAGTTTGCTTTTTTCACTGCTGAGGCACACTGGGTTGACATCTTCATTGAGCTGTCCACCAGGACACCAAGGTCCCTTTCCTGGTTTGTCGCAGAGAGTTCAGACCCCATCAGTTTATAAATGTAATTGGGGTTTTTTGCCCCAACATGCATCACTCTGCACTTACTGATGTTGAAGCTCATTTGCCACTGTTTTGCCCACTCCCCCAGTGTCAAGAGATCCCTCTGGAGCTCCTCACAATCTCTCACAGTTTTCACTACCCTGTATAATTTAGTGTTGTCAGCAAATTTGGCTACCTTGCTTTTTACTCCTACCTCTAGATCATTTATGAAGAGGTTGAAAAGCAGGGGTCCCAGTACTGAACCTTGGGGGACCCCACTCTTTACTTCCCTCCACTTTGAGAAGTGTCCATTTAGTGCTACCCTCTGTTTCCTGTCCCTTAGCCAGTTGCTGATCCAGGACAAGACCTGTCCATTTATTCCATGACTGGTAAGTTTATTCAAGAGCCTTTGGTGTGGGACCTTGTCAAAAGCCTTCTGAAAGTCCAGATAAACAATGTCAACTGGATCCCCCTTATCCACATGCTTGTTGACACTCTCAAAAAATTCCAACAGATTAGTGAGGCATGATTTGCCCTTGTAAAAGCCATGTTGGCTCTCCTTTAGCAGCGCCTTCTCTTCTATGTGCCTATTAATTCTGTCTTTTAGGATGGTTTCCATCACTTTACCTGGGACACATGTCAAACTGACAGGTCGGTAATTTCCTGGATCACCCCTGGATCCTTTTTTGAAAATTGGTGTTACATTCGCTACCTTCCAGTCATCAAGCACAAAGCCTGATTTGAGGGAAATATTATATATTTTGGCTAGGATATCAGCAATTTCATCTTTAAGTTCCCTGAGAACTCGTGGATGGATGCCATCTGGTCCTGGTGATTTGTTAGTGTTTAGCTTAACAAGACATGCAAGGACCTCCTCCCTGGTTATTTCTATCTTGCTTAATTCTTCGGTTTCCCTCCCTACGAAGATAGGCTCTGTTTTGGGCATGTGGTCTCTGTCTTCTTCAGTGAATACTGAAGCAAAGAATTCATTGAGTCTCTCTGCAATCTCTGTTTCCTCTTTAATAACCCCTTGCCTTCCATTGTCATCTAATGGTCCAATGGCCTTCCTAGTTGGGTTCTTACTTCTAATGTACTTAAAGAAGTCTTTGTTATTTCTCTGAGTATTTTTAACTATACGCTCCTCAAAGTCTTGCTTTGCTTTCCTGATTGTTGCCTTGCATTTGTTCTGCCAGAATTTATGTTTCTGCCTGCTGTCCTCATTTGGACAAGCCTTCCATCTTCTAAATGAGCTTTTCTTGCTCTTGATCACTTCCCGAACAGCTCCTGTAAGCCACATCGGAGTCCTTTTTCCTTTTGGGTATGCATTCCAATTGGGCCTCTGTTATTGTTTTTGTAAACAGCCTCCATGCCTCTTGGAGTGTTTGGACTCTCTCAATTTTCCCTTTCAGTTTCTTTTTTACTAGTTTCCTCATCTTTGGGAAATTTCCTTTTTGAAAATTTAAGGTTTCTGTTTTTGATTTTATCAGTGACTTGCGGTCTATGATCAAGTTAAACATAATTGAGTTGTGGTCACTGTTCCCTATTGGATCAGTCACATTAACATCTTGCACCAGATCCTGAGTATTACTCAAGATCAAGTCAAGGATTCTTGTACCTCTAGTTGGGTCTTCAACCATCTGTCCCAGGGAACAATCATTTAGCATATCTAGGAACTTTATCTCTTTATCATGTGCTGAACAACAGTTCACCCAGTCTATGTGAGGGTAATTGAAGTCCCCCATTATAACCAGTCTTCCCTTCTTGGATGCCTCCTTTACAACATTCTCCAACTGCCAGTCTCCCTCAAGAGTTTGGGTCGGAGGCCGATAGTATATGCCTACTGTTAGACCATCCTTGTGGCCTGGTACTCTTACCCACAGAGCTTCTAATGGTGACTCTAAATCACCTAGATATTCCAATTCATACGATTTTATCACTTCTTTGACATACAAGGCTACACCACCTCCTGTTTGCCCCTTCCTATCCTTCCTGTACAGTTTGTAGCCTGGGATAACTGTATCCCATTGGTTATCATCCGTCCACCAGGTTTCAGTGATACCAATAATATCAATATTCTTATCTATTGCTAAGTATTCCAGCTCCCCTATTTTGTTCCGGAGGCTTCTGGCATTTGTATACAAGCATTTATATATGCTTTTCTGACACAGTCTTTTGTGTCCAGTTGCATTGTTAGACTGCCTCTTCCATCCTTCTGCTAGAATGCTAGTGACTAGCTCCTCGCTTTGCTCAGTAATTTTTGCATCCTCCTCACTACTCAAGTACACACTTTCCCGAACCGGATGCTGCCCAGCTCCTGTCGGCTTTCCCCCAGTTATCAGTTTAAAAGCTGCTCTGCAGCCTTTTTGATGTTGAGTGCCAGCAATCTGGTCCCATCATGGTTTAAATGCAACCCATCCCTCCTGAACAGATTTGGCTTGTCCCAAAATGTTCTCCAGTTCCTAACAAATCTGAAGCCCTCCTCTCGACACCACCGCCTCATCCACGCATTGAGGCTTCTGAGCTCTGCCTGCCTGGTAGGTCCTGCACGAGGGACAGGCAGCACTTCTGAAAATGCTACCTTGGAAGTCCGGGACTTCAATCTTCTTCCTAACAACCTAAATTTGGCTTCCAGGACAGACCGCTTGGCCTTCCCAACATCATTGGTACCAACATGTACCATGACCACTGGCTTGTTCCCAGTTCTCTCTAACTATCTAGATTCATAGTGGTAATAAGAGATATCATTTACCCTTCCATGGGTGTTGCTAACTTAGGGGATTTTCCAAAGGACTGCTCGCTGAGCAGCCTGCTCAACCTGTGAGAGTATCGGGCCCCATCCTATGGGAAAGAAATCTTGCTGACTAGTGTGAGAAAGATTAGCATGTACAGAGTGTACTCTATGTGAGAGACAAACATGTTCCCTACTGAACATGTTGATAAGAAGCAAAACATGTTATCTAGCTAACATGTAAGTGAAGAGTTATACAGGCCTTTTTGGCAGGCTCTGCAAAACTATAGATAAGAACACTGGCTGATAGAGATAGAGCATTCCTGTCTGTGAGACAGGGAAGGTTTATCTGAACAGAAATATGCAAACAAAGACTGCTGTCTGCAGATTTCTGCCTAACTGCAACAGAGCAGAAGTTTTAGAGCAGAAATTTAACTGGTTCATCAGGATTATTGCATACAAGTGTGTCTGGCACATGTTGTGTAAAACCTAATAAAAATAAAGAATGCACATAAACAAAACAAAACCCAAGCAAGGGGTAAAATCAAGGAGAGCTGGGCCCATTGTAGATTTGTGAGATTTGTGAACCTCTTAGTATACTGAGTGATCATAGTAGAGTTGTTTCCTAGGGCAACCGCATATTGTGAGTACTGTGGGCAATTAAAATGGCAGTGAAATCCATGTGTTTGGTGTTGTTTTGATTTTATGTGGGCCATCATGTTCCCTTCATAGTTCTAATTCAGAGTCTTGATTGTGAATACAAAAGAGGTATAAATGATGATAAGGTGTAAAACATCTAAACTAGTTGAGAATCTTTATTGCAAACCAGAAATTAAGAAGTAGTTTCAGGTGGTTAAAAAAAAGAAAGAAAGAAATTTCCTTTTTTCCTCTCCCATTTCTGAAACACTGTTATTGCAAAATTCTAATCCTAAAAAGTATCAGCTGCTTAAAATAACACAGTTCTTAATTAACACAGATATTTACTATTGATATACATTTCAGGGAGACAGAGGGGCGTCAAGGGCTATATTTTCAACCGATTATTCATCTGGAATATCCCCTTACCGATTTCCCATGATTAACAATTATATGATACCTATTCCACCACCCAAAAGCGAGAAGAACATGAATGCAAGGAAAGCTGCAACCTCAAGAGGTCGACGGTTCCGCCCTGCAACTGCACCAAATGGCTTGGAGCAGTTGCTAGCAAAGGTATGCATCTCTCTCCTCCCATCATCTCTTTTGCTTTCTTTCATTTTGTCCTCTGCAGGCATTTCATAATGCACTTTCTTAAGAATATGAGGAAGTGATTGATTGATTTGATTTGATTTATTCGATTTGTATGCTGCTCACTCAGCATACGCTGACTCAGGGCAGCTCACAACAATCACAACAAAAAATCAACAATACAAAATAAATATACAATGCTACAATATACAATGTACAGAAATTCAATCTACAAAAGCAACACAGTACAATTTATACAATAAAACACACTTAAGCACTAAAATATCAAAGGAAAATAGATAACAGAAAGTCCTTAATGGAGCCCAGCGTCCCCAATGGAGCCTGGGGCTCAACGTCCCCGACAGAGCCTGGGGCTCAACTTTCGTGACGGAATCCGGGGCTTGACATCCTCAACGGCGTGGTTGAAGGGGTGGAGACGCGGCACCCATTCTTCGGTTACCTGGAGACCCCGGCAGTCCTTTAACCCCCTCCAGCATTGCCATGGCCGGAGGGAGGAGACACGGCACCCAGTCTTCGGCCACCTGGATTCCCCGACAGCCCTTTAACCTCCTCCCGCATTGGCGTGGCCGGAGGGAGGAGATACAGCAATTTTTTTTACAAGCTTTCTGTTACCTGCGCTCCACCATCAGCCTAAATAGCATATAGTTAGGGATTTTCTAGAAAATGCTAAGAGCTGTAAGTCCCATCCATTGGAAGAGGATTTCCTCTTCAGGCTGCATAGTTCTTGTTGGTATTCTTCAGTAGGATCTGAGGACAGGGACGTGTGAATGTTGGGAAGTTGTCTGTCTGCTTTCTTAATGTCACTGAGACAATAGTCATGTTGTACATTTCCATTAAGCATACAGTGCTTCTTACTCTCTTTCATAGTGAACATATAAAGTTTATCTTTTTTTTTAAAAGAGAATTGAGCTCTTGCATCTTAATTTTCCAGCAATGTTTGGCCTTGGTATTTCTCAATATCTAATTCCTTAATCAAACTTTTGGCGATATTGATGATATATAGACTGACACCCAAATGGTATGTTGCAGATAGCATGCCAGTAGAGCTGAAATCTATTAGTAGAGCCAGTAAAACAAATCATATTAGCATTCCAGAAATGTCATTTAAGTTTTAAGTTCATCATTTTTAAAAAAAGAATTGAGATCCAGCATCTAATTTTCCAGCAATGTTTGGCCTTAATATTGCTCAATATCTTATTCGTTAAGCAAACTTTTGATGATATTGGCGATATAGACTGACAGCCAAATAGTATGTTACAGATCACATGCCACTAGAGCTGAAATCATATTAGTAAAGCCAGTAAAGCTGAAATCATATTAGCATTCCAGAAATGTCATTTCGACTGACGTTTGTGTCTGAGAAATCAGCTTGCACACAGCCCCCATTTAACTCTTGAAGGTCTATCATAAAACAAAGCAAAGAAATTTGAAAATGTTGAGGTCTGGAAAGCATTTGATTTGACAATTATATGCTTTCAGAAGTTATGGAATTCCATCTTCCCGTGACAGGTAATCTGTACTATATGGGTTGATCTTAATATACTTCAAAATTGCGAAGAATTACTACTCTACCTTTTCCAAGGAGTCTGACAGATCTCTAGAAGTACTAGTTGGGGGCGGGGGGACATATGTAAATAGCTGAAGACAGTGTTCTTTCTTCATATCACAGTGTTGCATAATCTAAAATTAGGGATATATATGAAATGTAGGTAACATTCCCAACAAATTAAAATGTTAAAATAATGAGACTGTTTTTGACCATATGTGACCTACATTAACAACATTATCTCAGCCATTGGCTAGATCTTTTCTACACATGATAGGGCTTAAAGTGCATGCATTTAAATGCTGCATTAATTAAATTCACAGAAATTTTGTCCCGTATGCAAGTAGCCCCAATATACTTCATTATTCTTTGATATTCCTATTTTATTTCAATGTCTAGTAAGTGATTTCTAGTGATTTTTTGCTGGCATATTGAGTGCAACACTTTAATGGCGTTGTCTTTTAGGACTTTAAATAATCAACAGGAATACCATCATCTCCACTGGTTTTGTTATTAGTAACACTTTCTAGAGCCCACTTGACTTCACACTCCAGAATGTCTGGCTCACCATCATAGTTGTCAGGGACATTAAGGTCCTTCTTGTATACAGTAGTTCCTCTATGTAGTCTTGTCACATTTTCTTAATTTCTTCTGCTTCTGTTAGATCCCTACCATTTTTGTACTTTATCATGGCCATTTTTGCTCAAAATGTTCCCTTGATTTCATCAATTTTCTAAAAGAGATCTCTATTCCGTCCCTTTCTATTCCTTCCCTTTCTTTTGTTTTCCTCTATTACACTTTGCATTTTTTTTTTACAAAGGCCTTATTTCTCCTTGATATTCTTTAGAAATTTGCATTCAGTTGGGTGAGTGTTTCTATTTCACTTTTGCCTTTTGCTTTCCTTCTTTCCTCAGCTACTTATAAAGCCTCATTAGACAGACACTTTGCTTTCTTGTATTTATTTTTCTTTGCTATTGTTCTAATTGCGGACCTCTGTACAATGTCCATAATTCTTCAGGCACTCTGTCAAATCTAATCCCTTAAACAGTGATGGGCTCTTTAAAAATTTACTACCACACTGTGGGCGGGTCTACCTCTGTGGGTGGGGGCAAATCTGTAGGCATGGCCAAATCTGTGGGTGTGGCCAAATCTGGCCATGTGACTTGCTAGGCGATCTAGTCATGCCTGCCACATGGCCATGAAAACATCTGCAAACACATACAGCACTGGCTCTTTGTAAATGGAGATGAGCACTGCACCCTATAGTCAGATACGACTGGCTTTTGAGCAAGGGAGACCTTTACTAAGCACTTGCATAAACAGGGCCAAACTTCACAGTAATTTTGAATACCAACAGGGATCTTTTGTTATTAGGTAAAGGTTGCTCTTGCTTGAAAGCCAGTCATATCCAACTCTAGGGTTCAGTGCTCATCTCTTTTTATAACCAAAGAGCCAGTGCTGTTTTCTGTGGTCATGTGGCAGGCATGACTAGGCACCGGAGTGCACGGAACACTGTTTACCTTCCCACCAAAGTGGTTCCTATTTATCTACTAGCAATTTCTTGCTTCTGAACTAGGTTGACAAGAGCTGGGACTGAGATGGGGGCTCATTACACACACACACACACAAACACACACACAAACACGCGTGCATGTGCACAGAGAGAAAGAGAGTGCCCCAGGTGAGGGGGACACACACACACCTCCCCCTCCACCACAACCCCACATACACACAGAGAGGAGACTCGCTTATTGACCCAGAAGGTGCAGGAGTGGAGGACGTGGGCCACGACGAGGGAGCTGAAGCTGCCACTGGCCTCCCCCCCTACCATGACGACACACGGTGGAGAAGGGTGGACGGTGGCGGCGGCAAAAGAGATGCTTCGAAGGCAGCGGCTGGGAAGCAGCATAGGCTAGCTAAGCCCGGGTTCTGCACAGGTTGGAGCTGCACCTTCTTGCGATGCCTCCACTGCCAACACCACTGCCTCCTGCCGTTCCTCCTCCTCTGAGAGCAGGACTCAGAACAGGAGGTGGCGGTGATGGCAGCCCAGCCGCTGCACTGCTCCGGCGGCTGCCCCACCCTGCTGTTGCCTCCCTGCTCTGCCTGCCTGGAGAAGGTTCGAGAGCTCTTCTCTTCCCCTGGCGGCAGGATGTCCAGGCGGCACGGCGTGAGCAGCGCAACTCTCACAATGCCCAAACATCCTGCGCAATGCGGTAGGGAGGTGGTATGGGTAGGGAGGTGGGCATGGTCAGTCAAGTGGGCGTGGCCTGGGGGATTTCCACTACCAGTATGCCTGGACTGGGGCGGACCGGCTTCAGAACAACATTGCCCTTAAATCCATTCTTTGTCTCCACTGTGTATTCATCCTTTTGGCTTTTGCTCAGCTGCTTCATTCTTTCTGCAGCTACTTGTACTTGCTCTATGCTCTCCCCCAATAGCATATTGGACATCTTCTGACCTGAGAGGCTCATCTTCCAGTCCTATGATACTGTCCATGGGGTTTCCTTGGCAAGAATACTGAAGTGGGTTGCCATTCCCTTCTCCACTGGATCACATTTAGTTTGAGTTCCCCACTTTGGTTGTCCATCTTGGGTGGCCCTACACAGAATAGCCCATAGCTTCATCAAACCACACAAGCCCCCTCATCTCAGCAAGGCAACGATCCTTGGGGAAATTGTTCTTACAATATTTTAAATGAGAGATATTTACCAGAAGTATATGCGCTGTTATATGTGCAAATTTCAAGAAAGTCAGTTTTGTTTGGGAAGCAGCCCAATTTAGTTCAGCGTGGCTCTATCACTGAGCCCTTTCCATTGTGTAGGAATGTCTGACAAGCTTTTTGTTTGTGATTCCTTTTGATTGTAGCAGAGCAATTGCTCATGCTAACTGATCAATTATTTATTATCTTGCCACATGTTCTACATGTGATTGACAGCCCAAAATTATATCTTGGAACAGCAGAATGTAGGAACAAATCTTTGCTACACACAAAAAAAAATGCAGCAATTTCATTGGTTGTGCTCTTTGATACAGGACACAGGGAGATTCCACAAGCCTGAAGTACATAGCAATGCATGTGTTACCATGGTCTACTTGGGGAGAACTGTGCACCTATCCTATGACCTTTTTGATTACCGAGAGGAAGTAAAAGTATATCAACAACACTGTGGAGGAGAAAATCTTTGTGTGTACAAAGGCAAGCTGCTGGAGGGAGGTAAGCAGAGAAAAGCCCAAGAGTTCATTTTAATCCTGGCAACCTTATTTTATACACATAAACTGAAGTGGTAACAACATTATTTCTGTGAAGCTCTGTTTTGTTGTGTATGCCGGGGGACTTGTATACCAGCTGCCTCAAACTAAGTCTAGATTTACTGTTTCATGATTGAAAATGAGGTTGCAATTACTTTTGCAAATTATGGAAGAAGGGATATATGGGGTGGTTTAACAGAACACAGCGGGTTAGATTAATTTTGGGATGGAGATATATGGTTAATAAAATCCTTGTGGGAGTAAAATGTATTCCAAATTCTCGGCATACAAGAAGCTGTAATATATCTGTGTGATCCAGTTATTGCTACAGAAGGGAAATAAATGCATATTTGAGGTTTCATCCTGAATGTGAATCAGTACTGCTAGTGTTGACTTAGGCAGAGGTGTTCCTGGTATAATCTTTAGTAGAACTAAGGGAAGAATAGCATGCTGGGTAAAATTAATCATATTGTATGATACTGGGCTACTGCTGAAGATGGATATCTATTTCATTAATAGTTATAGTTTATTTTATTTGAGAATGCAGTCATCATGTAGTCCATTCCCAATGCCCTTAAATCTGCATTAGCACTAACAAGAGTAGATGTCAGGGATTAATGCAGGCAAGAGTGGATGAGACTCGGTTGCTAGTGGAGGAATAGATAGTGGGAAGTTAAGATTATTCTTGAGGATTGAGGATCCATTGGGTAGCTGGTGTAGAAGAACTCCCCCCCATGGTGCCTTTGGATCCTACACCCCTTATTTTAGGGGGGTGGGTAGTTTTAACTGTTTTTAACATGGGTTGGGTTTTTTTTTAAATTGTCATTGTGAACCGCCCTGAGTCGGCTTTGGCCGAGTGAGCGGTATATAAATTTGACAATTAAATTAAATGCTGTACTCAGGAAATGGGACTTAGAGGAAGTAGAAAAATGACTGACGTGCTGCAAATGGGACAGGTTATTCCATGTATACAGAGAAGGAAAAAAATCTTTCACTCATGTCTCTTGAGGGAGCAGGATAGGGTCCAGAAATACAGTCTTATCTATACCTATAAAATGGTGCGTTAACCGTTGGAATGTGACAAAGGATGTTTAGCCAGGCCCCACTAGCCCCATCCGAGCCTCCGTGCACTCGCCCGAATGGGGTTCACAGGTAACTGTTGGGTTGAAATTTGCGCCAGGGGGGCAGGAGCCCCCCGGACGCAAACAAAAAAAGGGAACTTCAATTCCCAATGTTCCTTGCGCCACGCCACACCAGAGCCAATCAGGCTGAGCGGCGCGGGCAAAAGGAATGTTCGGAAACGCGCCGCGGCCAATCAAAAATAAGCCGCAGGAAAAAACCTGTTGCACTACCTAACATTGCACATGCCAAACTACAAGCCCCAGCGTCCTGTGCGCCACTGGGAGCGCAAGTCCGCCGCAGGGGGACGCAGCGCCTCAAAGCCACAAATTCACAAAATCAAAATCTTTCAACACCATTTAAAACAGCCCGGCACCATTTGTTCAAGAAAAAAAACGAAACCCTTTACTATCCAACACAATTTTAAAAAGCCCGGCACCGCCTTTCTTACACACATTTCTGTTTCTTAATTTTTTGTTTCAAAGCCTTAAACAGTCAGTGTTTCCAGGTTGACTAAGAATTTTTAAAAAGTAAATCAAGCAGTCACAAAAATAGCAAAATGAATGGCAGGTTTGCTGATGAATGCTAGTCACAATTTTTCTAATGAACAGTAATTGTTGTTTATTCATTTGTATTTTATAGATTCTTCTCTTTGCTACCAAAGGTAAAGGTAATGGTAGCCCTTGCTCGAATGCCAATCGTATCTGACTCTAGGGTTCAGTGCTCATCTCTGTTTATAGCCAAAGAGCCAGCGCTGTCTGCATCTGCTGACATTTCCATGGACATGTGGCAGGCATGATTAAACACTGGAGTGCATGGAACGCTGTTTACATTCCCACTGAAGTAGTACCGGAATTTCTTGCTTTCGAACTGCTAGGTTGGCAGGAGCTGGGACAGAGACAGAAGCTCACTCTGTGGTACAGTACTCACATCTCAAACTGCTGACCTGCCGACCTTCCAGTCATCAAGTTAAGCATCTTAACCACTAAGCCACCACAATTCCTTTGCTACCTAAAATGCCCATTAAACAAATTGGGTGGGTATAAATTTTAAAAATAGAATTAATAGCAAGAGGAATGCAAAGCACATTCTGCAGTACAATGGCTTGAAGGTCATAAATCAATGATGGCCAAATTATGACCTTTGGGCCAAACCCGGCCCATGGTGCCAAATCATCCAGCCCATGTCACCTTCACCCCTACTGGATGCGGAAGTAAAACGTGCCCATGCATGCATATAACACTGCCATAAATGTACCCATGGCTGTTGTAAATGCGTTTATGACAGCCGCGGATGTGTTTTACGGCAGGAGGAACCATGTGACCAGCCTGCTCAACCATGTGACCGTCCCATGGTGTGAAAAGTTTGGCCACCTTGCCATAAATTTTAAAATATCCAGGGAATGAAAATTAGAAGAGCTTTCATTGGCATCAGGATGATAACGACATAGATTCAAATGAATCTTCTTGAGAAGAGGATTTCAAAAGCATGGAATCCTAATCATAAGCTTTTCTTTTGGATTGCTGCATCCTTCATCTCACGATGGGGGTATGCAACTCTCGGGACAGATGAAAGTCTGAAGAAATTGCTATGCTCCTCTGGGTCTTGGAGGAGAAGAAAAAATTAGAGCAACCATCATTGCAAGAAGGAGACATTTGATTTTTGTATGTGGGTTTAAAACCTGGGAATCCATCTTCATACATTTCCAGCTAGCTGTGGGGTCACTGGCTCAGTATAAATATTTTTAAAGGGATGTGTGTTGTTACTCCATATGGCACTATGGGCCCAAGTGCATGCACTTACTGGCTTTCTGATGAGTTCCTTTCCCTTGGCCCTAGGTACTTGATGTGTTGTTATTGAGTCCTTGATGTCATTTGGAGAGAAACATGGAGTGGAGCAGCAGCAGCACAATTGATAAATTGTCTTTTTGCATAAATCCTAGCAAGAATGACCAAAAGCCTTTAAAAAAACCTTCCCCTGACAATTTATTACTCTACCTCTCTGATGTTAGAATGATCTGCCCCCACCCCAAGGTGGTCTCAAGTTTGCCCTGAAATTTCAGAGGATGGAATGTATCTGATCCTGCAACCCTAATACAGATGAAGATTAAAATCTGTTTTAATGAATATGCAGACTGGTAGAATGAAAGATGGCCATGAGGTAGTTAGACCTCAAATTAAGTTGTTCCGGCTTATTCTGCCTTCAGGCTCAAAATGAGTTTTATATTAATGATTATTTGCTCTACATACGTTCTGTTGTCCTGTTCTGTGCAGCAGATAATTAGGCCTATTGTGTCTTAGTATTTAGAGGGGGCTGGGTTTCTTGGTCAAGAAACTCACTTTGTTAGCTGGAAGGCTGGCGAGTTGGCAGTTTGAGACCCAGGTACTGCATGACGGATTGAGCGCCTGTCTCTGTCTGAGCTCTTGGGGACATGAAAAGAGCCTCATTTGGGCATTCCCTGAGCAGAGTTTCTCCCGCAAAATTCCTTTCAACCCAAAATAATTTCTGATATGAAATTATTATTATGTTTATGTTTATTGGATTTATACCTCGCTCTACTCAGCACAGGCCGACTCAGAGCGGCTTACAGTAAGTTAATACAATAACAATATAATGATGCAGAAAATAAATAGTCAATATGTTTACAATAAATTCCACAATAATAATACAATATCTCAACACAACATGTCAGAATAATAACAATCAATATATCAAAAGGGCATATCCAACATGAAAATACAATACAATGCAATACAAGTATAGTTCCAATATCACAAAAAGCAAAAATACAATATAGAAAATACAACAGATACAAAATCCAGTAGATACAAAATACAATGAAAAATAACAGAATAACCCATGACTCCCTCCCTCTCCCGACGACAAATTCGCAGAAGGAAAATAGCAGCCATGAAAATCCTGGTGGTGGCAGCACCTGGGATGCCGGCTGGTGGTGGGTTGGTTCGGCGTCCATTCTCATGGGAGCCTCCCCACCCCACGGGGAGAGCTGAAGGTGGTGGCAAAGGCTCAGCCACCTCAACAGCCTTTTAAAAGTCCCGGGCTGGAGGCAGGGCTTGGGATGCCAGCTGGTGGTGGGTTGGCTCGGTGTCCATCCTCATGGGGGCCTCCCTGCCCCACGGGGAGCGCCAAAGGCAGTGGCGAAGGCTCAGCCACCTCGGCAGCTTTTTAAATGTCCCGGGCTGGAGGCGGGGCTTGGGACACTGGCTGGTGGTGGGTTGGGTTGGCGTCCATCCTCACGGGGGCCTCCCTGCCCCACCGGGAGAGCCAAAGGCGGTGGCGAAGGCTCAGCCACCTCAACAGCCTTTTAAAAGTCCCGGGCTGGTGGCAGGGCTTGGGACGGCAGCTGGTGGTGGGTTGGCTCGGTGCCCATCCTCACAGGGGCCTCCCTGCCCCACGGGGAGCGCCAAAGGCGGTGGCGAAGGCTCAGCCACCTCGACAGCCTTTTAAATGTCCCGGGCTGGAGGCGGGGCTTGGGACACTGGCTGGTGATGGGTTGGCTCGGCGTCCATCCTCACAGGGGCCTTCATGCCCCACCGGGAGAGCCAAAGGCGGTGGCTTTACCAAATGAAACATGCAAGAACACAGGGGGAAATGTGTCAGGAGTATTTTACTTCAAAACTGTGGGCTATAGCCTTGAATGTTTGAAATCACAGCTGTCCAGAAAAGGTTTTAGCCTATATTTCTACCAGAAGTGTTAATATGCCAAACACAAAGAACAATTTTAATGTGAGCAACTTTCAAACATGCTGTCTTCTAGCTACAGTCTGAAATTTAAAGTCTATAGATGAAGGTCTATGTAGTTATCTTGTGCATTTGTAATGGAGCTTAACTTCAAACCGTTTTCTCCTCCTCCTCATCTGCAGAAACTTTTCAGTTTATCTCCAGGCGACATTATGGCTATCCCTTCAGCCTCACATTTTACCTCAATGGAATACAGGTAGACCGGTTAAGTTCTTGCTGTGAATATAAGCATCGGAAAGGGACTCGGTTGGGAGGCAAGCATGGATACTTCGGTTTTGTCGATGTGGAAAGATCAGCTCCTTGCTATAGGTATGGGTAATTGATTGATATTTGACTAACTATTGAGGCATTGACACAATCTTGGATTATTCAGCAGATGGTTTTTTTCATGCTCCTTACAGGTTTACATTTAGAGTAGGGGTAAACATTTTCTGTAGATCCAGAGATTAATTTCCCTTAATTTCTGGGATCCACCAGCTTCTGTACCATTCCACAAAACATGAACCAGAAGTTCTGGATATTCCTTACAAAATTTTGATTTCCTAATATGTTAAGAACATTATTAATTCAATTCAATTCAATTATTCAACTTGTATGCCGCCCCACTCGCAATGCGACTTGGCAGCTAACAAAAAGCAAAATATCACAGTTACAATAAATACAATTACAATATCACAGTTACAAAATATCACAATTACAATGTCACAATTACAATTATAAAGTAATTACAAAAACATTTCAAAAGCAGAAACTCAGAAATACATTACAAACTGACCCCCGAACCACTCTATCCATTACCCTCCAGGCTGAGTTGGCTGAGGGGAAGAGTCCAGTGATAGTGGTGGGTAGAGATGTAAAATTTCCGGAAATGTTGAAGCTCAAAAAACAACAACAGTTTTTTTCCGGGGGGAATGGAAATTTTTCGGAAAAATTGAAAATAATCTGATACCATACATTTTTAAAAGAAATGATTTATAAAATATTTTATTTTATTTTTATTTTTATTTTATTGTCAAATTTCTATACCGCCCACTCAGCCAAAGCCGACTCCGGGCGGTTCACAACAATGGGTAAAAACATATAAAAACAAATAAAACAGATAAAACCAGCAATAAGAACCCACCCCTAAAAAGAGAGGGGTGCAGGAACTGAAGAAACCGTGGGGCAGGCATCCTCCCCTATATTAACCACCCAACGGAAGCCACCCCTCCACCTGCACCCCAAACTTGGCCCGCCAGCCAGGTTTTTAGTTCTTTTCTAAAGGGCAACAACTCCGTCTGGAGACGCAGTTCCACAGGCAGGAGGTTCCAAAGGGCCGGTGCGGACACAGAGAAGGCTCTCCTCCTTGTGCCAGAGAGGCGAGCCCCCCTGGCCGATGGCACAATTAGAGAGCCCCTCCGGTCCGCTCTGGTTGGACGGACAGACGTCCTTAGGGCGATGCGGTCTCTAAGGTAACCTGGCCCACTACCATATAGGGCTTTAAAGGTCAAAACCAGCACCTTGAATTGCACCCGGAGACAAACTGGTAACCAGTGCAGCTCCCGCAGCAGTGGTGAGGCATGGGCATAACGTCCACACCCCATCACCACCCGGGCCGCCGCATTCTGGACCAGCTGCAGCCTCCGAATGGTCATCAAGGGCAGCCCCATGTAGAGCGCATTACAGTAGTCTAGTCTGGAGGTAACCAGAGCATGAGTGACCATGAGCAAAGAGTCCCGGTCCAGGAGCGGGCGCAACTGGCGAATCACCCGAAGTTGGGCAAAGGCCCTCCTGGCCACAGCCGCCACCTGTTCTTCTAGCAGCAGCCGCGAATCCAGGAGGACCCCCAAGTTGCGCACCGGGTCGGTCTGGGGCAGAATAGCCCCATCCAAAACCAAAGATGGTAGCTCCCGGGATAAGGCGGGACCCCCTATCCATAGCCACTCAGTCTTGCTAGGATTCAGCTGTAGCCCATTTGCCCCCATCCAGACCCCAACAGCCTCCAGACAGCTGGAAAGGACTTTGACTGCATCACTGGGGTCCCCACGGGCCGAGATGTATTTGAACCCAGCCTTATCTTAAAATATTTTATTCATCATGTTAAAATAAAACATTCCGTTCCTGAGTGGTGTTCACACCAATAGGGTGGGATATGAATATACAAAATTAATAAATAAATAAATAAATAATTTTGCAATTTTTCAGAAAACCCCAAAAAAGGCTTCAGGAAAAAACAGGGAAAACCAGTTCCCCCCCCTCCCCCCAAAAAATTCCCCCAGTTTTTTTCAGGGCCTTCACATCTCTAGTGGTGGGCAGCGGTGGTTTTTTCGAGCCCTGCCTAAATTCATTCATTAATTATTTTATTTTTGCAGCAAGATGTTTTGGAAGGTTTGTTTTAAATGAGAATTGCATTTCCTGTAGGATTCATGGAGTGTGGTTTTCTTCTTTTAATGAACATTTTAGGGCACGATGACAAGATTTCTGTAGAGTCCAGACTTTATAAAATTTTGCAAAATGCAAAATTGTTGCATTCAGTTCTTGTCATGTCTCCATGTAATGTGCTTGAGCAGGGCTCTAGTAGTACAAAATATGGTTTTGAAATTTAAATCCAGGTCATAGATTTAAATCTCTTGAGGAAGGGCAGAACAGAAGGGCAATTGTGCAGGTGACTTTCCCCTACCCTTTGGTGGTGGGTTGTCTTTATCATGACTGGTTACTCATACAATTAGTATGAGTGAGCATACAAAGGACAGCATGTAGGAGGGAATATCCACTTACATGGTTTACTGTTTATGTGTGAAGATTCTCAAAATAACACTGGCCATAGGTTTTATGATACTTGTGAGTCAAAGATTTTAAGGTCACTCTTGCTTGAAAGCCAGTTGTTTCTGATTCTAGGGTTTGGTGTTCATCTCAGTTTACAGTCAAAGAGTCAGCATTGTCTGCATCTGCAGATGTTTCTGTGGACATGTGGCAGGCATGACTAGACGCCAGAGTGCACAGAATGCTGTTCCGTTCCCACTAAAGTGGTACCTATTTACTTGCGATTTCTGGCTTTCAAACTACTAGATTGGAAGGACCTGGAACAGAGATTGGCACTCACTCCATCATGCAGCACTCGGGGCTCGAACTGCTGGCCTGCCGACCTTCCAGTCATCAAGCTCAGCATCTTAACCACTAAGCCACCACAGTGCCAATCAAAGATTGGCCTAGAAAATGTGTTATTTTTCTCTGAAGTACATGCTTCATTGATTGCCTGTTCCTTTGAAGTTAGTTCTTTTCTAATAATACTTTGCAAAGTACATCTCTCCAGTCCTGTAGCTTACACAGATATGGCTTGATTTGTAAGGTCCTTGTAGGTTAATAAGTTGCTTCCTAGCAGAGCATCAAACAAGATAATCTTTTAATCCTTTCGAATTCTGTGTCTGTGATCATACTCTTCCCATAGACAGTTTGCAGAGGTATCATTAGACATTTCACCTATATTTTCCAAGATCTGTATAGAAAGTATGACACTGAGAAACCTAAGGTAAAAATAATCCTGAAAAGTTTTGTTCAGTAATACTAAAATAGTTGAAAACTATTTTTCAAAGGATAGGTTCTTAGGGCATTCCTTGGTTTCAAAAAGATACTCTTTTATATGCTACAATTGCAAATAGATCAGTATAATCACAACAGAATGCTTCATTCTGGAATTTGCCCAAAATCAATGCCAACATAAGTCATGGCCATTTCTTCTTTGAAAGTTTTAGTTTCTACAAAATTCCCTTGATGTGCACAGTAATATTATGCAGGAGAATGGCATGCAAATTTTCACATCTCCCTTTTTATAAACAACAGTGCAAAGTAGCAGGGAAAAGAAGAAAGGGGAACCCCCATAGAGCCAAATTACTTTTCAGATAAGCAGAAATGCTCTCCTCCTTTTCAGATTAAGATGTGCATGATTTATGTAAATGTGCCATTGTGAGTATGATAAGGCTTTTCTGAGGAGTAGAAAGCATGAAAATTAAAGACTAGCTCTACTTTTTCAATAAATGCCCAACCTAGCTGTGCTGAGTTGTTTGTGCACCAATTTGCTTGTAAAAAGCTGGTACGAATGTAGAAAAATGCTTCCGACAGTCTATTTGGAGGATAATGTTTACATTTGAATTCTGAGTCTAAACTACTTTAGTCAATCTGGCGTTGCTTTAAAAATATCTGTGGAATTAGAGCGGGCTCCTTTGGCTTGGGGCGGTGCACATTAGGATTCTCTAGCTCAGGGCTTCACAACCTATGGCTAGAGGCACCAAATAATCCGCCCCCGACCTTACTCCAGCCACTGCCACCACTACTGGAATCAGCTGTGGACTCATTTATGGCCACGTGGCTGGCAAACATTGAGAACCCCTGCTCTAGTCTGATTACAGGAATGTCTCAATCTATAGGATTATCAGGTGGTGGAGAGGTGCGCGAAGGGATGAGAAAGACCGCAAATGTGTCTAAATGCAGCGTATGCAGGCTTTAAATTTTTCATAGAGTCATTTATTGTTCAGCCATAAGGCCCATTATGATGCAAGTTAAATAACTGCATAATAAAATTGCACTGTTAAAGCATAGAATAGCTATAAGCTTTATATTATGTTGTCTATAACAAAGTTCAGCTTTAGTTTTGATACTGTCATGTAAAATAACTGAGCTTGTAATTTTAAACCCCCTTCTAAAAAAAATTATTTAGCCACTTTTCAACATCAGATTCCTGTATAGCATACAATTAAAACTATAAAGCACGCAATAAAATATAGCAGTGAAAACAGCAGCAGCAATTAATAGAAGCCAGTTGAAAATGAAACAGCAGCTAACAGCACAATCCTCTATATAAACTTGAATGTACTTGTATTTTATATGAACCATCACAGTAAAACACAATTAAACATCAATAAAAGTAGGGACTACAATAAAGAAGTTAGTAGATCAGAATTTGAACAAAACTCTAAGTTCTAATTTTCATAAAAGGAAGCTAAATTAGAGGATGAAATAAGAACGACAAAATTTGTTTTAAAGTTTAAAATAAAACTCTGAATTAGTTAGGTACTAGCAAGGGCTACCCGGCTTTGTCGGTCGGACTCGTGGGGCTCCTGTTGTACCTTTTGGGGTTTGTGGGGTAGGTGGGGGTGACGTTTGGGGGGAGTGGGGGTTTGTTGGGGCAGTGGAGCTTGTTACCCCTGGCCGCTGCTCTCTCCGCCCAGCGTGTGGTTTACCTGGTGAGGTGGGGGGAAAGTCGTGTGGCGGCTGTTCTGTGGTCAGCAGCGGGCAGTCCTCCAGGCGGCGCGGGTGCGGCAAGGGCTCACGGGCCTGGTCTGTGGTGCCGTAGGTGGCGGGCGGGGGACGGCACGGGTTGGAGAGGGCTGGCGGCTGGGATGGGCAGCCATTGTGGCGGGGAATGTGTATGTGGGGGTTGTTTGTCCCACACCATTTCCCCTGGGTGGAGCAGTCCCTGTCCAGGCCGGGGGCGAGTATGGCTTGCACTGTTCTGGCATTGACAGCCGGGCAGCCCTCCCCTGGCTTCTGGTGGGCACGACGAGGGCTCCCTGGCCCGGCGCTTGGCCTGTTGTGACGCTGCCGCCGGCCAGGGGAAGCCATTTTCTGTAGTCCTGGCAACGGTGGCAGTTGGCGTGACACATCATTGGTGAGTTGCGCATGCACATTGAGGCTGGGCTTTGCCTGGGGATTTTTGTGGTCGTGGTGGCTTCCTCCCATGGTGTTTTGTGTGGCATTGGAGGCACAGTGGCCGCCTTCACAGAGATGGCAAGGTGGTCCGCCCGCCTAGCCATCTCTGGAATGGGTACTGGGGCTCCCTGTGTGGCCATCAGGTCCTGGGGAAGGGCCGGCGGGACCGGCAGCGCGGCGTCTCCAGAAAGCAGTGGGCAATGGGAGCGCCCTTACGCTGACTGCATTCTGGAGAAGGCAAGGCAGGCCTTCCGCTTTTCCACTTTCAGAGCGGGCGCAGGGGCCACCTGGTTGCCTGCAGGGTTCTGTGGCAGGCCAGGCCAGGCGAATCGGCTGCCTTCCAGAGAAGGCAAGGCAGTCCTTCAATGCTGGCGATGCTTGGTTTTGGTTGTGCATGCACATTGCTATGCGCGCGCCAGCCAATGGCTCTTCGCACATCCGTTTCCCCTTTTTTGATGCGCGTGGATCTGTGCGTGCTGGAGTGCCCGTGCAACGGTTCTGCGGACGGACATTCCTCCCCTGGACCTGCGTGCATGCACAGTTGTTTTATTGTGGTTTGTGGGGCCTGTGACCCACTTCTGTGACCGGGACACAGATGGGGCCCGTCTGACAGCTGAAAAGTGCATGTGCGCGGGCTGTGATGGGGATGGTATCAGGGGTGCGGGAGGCTGTTCGGGACACAGGATCCGGTTCTTTGTCTTATAGGTATAGATTTGGTGGTTGGAAGTTCAATTCCCTATACAGTAATACCTCATACAAAGTCCGCTTCATACAACATCGGATTCATACAACATCGCCTAATTCCTTGAAAAAAGTTGCCTCATACAAAGTCGTGCAACTTTGTATGAGGCATTGGGTTTTTCCCAGGTTGCATTGTGCCTGGGCAGTATAAAAGGCAGGACACATGCGTGCATTGCTCTTGTGGGTTTTGCATGAGGCGAAGAGTGTTTAGGAGTGGTTTTGAGCGTGATTTTGGATTTTTTTGAATTGTTTCGTCAGAATTTTTAGAAGCATTCCTGGGATTTTTGCAGCATTCTTCAGGTTCTTAGACAATCAGGGTTGTTTGACATGTTTTTGTAATGTTTTTAGCCTTTAGTCAATGATTTCTTAAAGTTCTGTCAGTTTCCTGTCTGTTTCCTTGACTTTGCCCTGAAGTCTGTGCTGTTACAGTACAATGTATCTCTATGGAAACGACATTGTATGAGGCATCGCGGCAAGGATTTGGACGTTGTATGAGGCATCATGGCTAGGATTTTGCATGCCTCATACAAAGTCTAAATCCGTATAAAGTCCAAATTTGTGGAACCAAGTTTGGACATTGTATGAGGTATCACTGTAACGTTCTCAAGTCCAACTTCCTACTCAGTGAGGGAATTCAAGTGAAAGCAGATCTGACTGGTGCTTTTCTAATTGTCTCTCGAATGCCTCCAACAATGTAGGACTTGCCACTTCCTCAGATAATTGGTTCCATTGGTATACTGCTCTAACAGTTAAGGCATTTCCCCTAATATTCAGCCAAAATCTGGGCTCCTGTACCTTTGAGCCCATTATTACATATCCTACATTCTGAGGTGATTGAAAATAGATCCAGTTCCTCCTCTGTCTGATTATCTTTCAGGTATTTGAAAAATGCTATCTTATCTCCCCTCAGCCTTCTTTTCTCAAGACTAGACATGCCCAGTTCAGTCTTTCCATGTAGGGCTTGGTTCACAGTCCCCTGATCATCTTTGTTTTCCTCCTCTGAACTTCCTATTTTAAATGTAGTGTCCAGAATTGAACCTAGTACTCAAGATGAGGCCTGAAGAGTGCTGAAACTATGCTTTTGTTAATGCAGCCTAAAATAGCATTTGACTTTTTTTTTGCAGCGACAGTGTACTGTTGACTCATATTCATCGTGTGATTTATAATAATTCCAAGATCCTTCTCACTTGCAATATTACTGAACCAAGTATCCCCCACATTGTAACTGTGCCTTTGGTTTTTTCTCCCTAAGTATAAAATTTTTGCACTTATCCCAGTTAAATTTCATTTTGTTATTTTTGGCTCAGTGTTCAAGCTTATCAAGATCTATTTGAATTTTATTCCAAATTCCAGAGTATTCAGTGATGCACTCCCTCCCAAAATTACTACCACACGGTGGGACATGGCTAACTCTGTGGGCGTGGCCTCATTCCCCCCAAGAGAAAAAAAGAAACCGGGCAGGTACCTACCTTGCTCTCAGAGCATCGTTCCCAGCAGAGGCAGGAGACCCCAGCGCAGCAGCCCCAGCCTGCCTGGCCAGATGAGGATCAAGCATGGGTTGCGGTTGCGTCTAGGCCTCGACCACCGCCACCGCCGCTTCACTCGTGCCAGAGACAAGGAGGAGGAGTCCCAGAGCAGCCAGGTGCTGCTGGCGGGTCATCCCCTCACCATCCAGGCGCACTTTCACCTCTGCACGTCCTGCGCACCTTCAGCCCTGGTGCGTTGCCAGCGCTGCTGGGAGGTGGGCGCGGCAGGGGTTGGCAGCCTCCCCCTCCCAGCAGCGTCGTCAACACTTCCCATGCACCTTGCTCAGGGCCAAAGGCGCGCGGGAAGTGCAGAGGTGAAAGCGCGCCTTCAGCCCTGGCTGGGTGAGGTACATGGGGAACGTTGATGGCGCTGCTGGAAGGGGGAGGCCGCCAGCCCACCACCCCGTCCACCTTCCAGTAGCGCTGGTGGCAGCTGTTCTTCCTGGCTCCTGGTCGCGTCCGGAGTGCGAGGAGAGGAGGAGGTGGGCGTGGTGTGGCAGGGAGGTGGGCATGGCCAGCCAGTTCTGCTACCGGTACGGTTGGACAGGACAGGACCGGCTTCAGTGCATCACTGAGAGCATTGGCTATTCCACCTAGTTTGGTGTCACCCACAAATTGGATGAGTATTCCCTGCACTCCCTCATTGAAGTCATTATTAGAAATATTGAAGAGCATCAGGCCCAGGACTGAGCCTTGTGGTACCCCACTTGTTGCCTCCTCCCAGTTTGAGAAAGTGTACCAGGGGGGGAGTCTGAGGGTACTTTTTGTAAACTTATTCTGAAGAATCTCCAGAACTGGTTTAACTCTTTCAGACCAAATCTCTGTTGCATTAACACAGATGGGTTATAACTTCAGGTGTGACCTTTTTAAGCTTAAGGGTAACTGAGTTGGCTGTTTGAGTAGGGAAATCTCTCAATTTGGATGATGGTTTTACTACTTGACAATTTAATGGCTGCTAGATGCCTTCCCCTTGAGAGACTTACAACAAAATTCAACCAAACTAATTATAAACACCAACCTGTTCTCAGTGATGCCGATCCAGGACACATTTCTATTCCATGGCTTCTTCCCAAACACATTGGCTTTGGATATAGAATAGTTTTATTTGTTTGTTGCATTTTTATACTTCCTTTCTCCCAACAAAGGGAGAAAGTTGATAAACAATGTTTCTTCCCCACACATGAATGCTAAACTGGCCAGCATTCTCTTAGCTTGTCAGCTTAAAACATAATGGTGACTTTACATTCCCCTCTGAGTGTTTTGGATTGTACAGTCTACACTCTTAGTGCACTGTTGAGTGTTAGTTGCGTGTTATGAACAGGTGGGCACCCCAATGTACAGTACTTGCAATATTATCGACTCTTTGGGGCAGCTTCTTATTTGTCCCTGCCAACTCTTTTTCCATGTAGTTAAATCATACTTCTCAGGGTGGTGGTGTTCTTTTGCTTTTAAGTAATTCAGTTGTGGGGAAATACATACATTGTATCTTTCTAGTATCTATGATTTATTTTTGCAGTCTCCTGTATTGTATTGTATTTTGGGCAGGTGTATAATTGCAATGGGTCTAGACAAAAAACCTTCTCCTCCCAAGAAAAAGGTGGCTGATGAAGATGAAGCAAAGAAAGTAGAATTTACTTCTTTGGAGAAGGAAGAAGTAAAAGAGGGGCTCAGTGAACGTAGCAGCAGCAGCAGAGGGAAAAGCAAAGATTCACAGTCACAGTCGTTGCATGCTGAAGAAGGGAAAGAGCATGTGGAAGGTACTGAAGAAATGGAATGGGAGTCAAAAAAAGGAAACATACAAGATACCAGTGAAGGAAATGAAAAGTACCAGAAATATGCAGGTAATGATGGCAGAGTGTGGGAGGAGAAAAATTGTATCTCAGTATGACTAGCATGTGGAAGATTCTAGAATCTATTTTAGATCAACATCTAGATATGCAGTTAGAAGAATCTCAATGAGGATAGAAAGGTCCTTTCTCTACCTGAGATACTAGAGAACTGCCACCAGTCAGAACAAGTATGAATGAGCTAGCTGGGTCAGTGGACTTAGAATCATAGAATAATTGAGTAGACAGCAACCTATGAGGCCACAGAGTCAAACCTCCTGTTCAATGCAAGAAGCCAAATCAAAGCAGATCTGACATGTGGTTGCCCAATTTTCTCCAGAACACCTCCAGCATTAGAGCGCTCACCACCTCCCAAGATAATTGGTTCCACTGCTCTAACAGTTAAGACGTTTTCATGATAATCAGCCTATATTAGACTTCCTGTAACATGAGCCTATTATTAAATGTCCTGCACTCTGGGATGATAGAGAACACATCCTGCCCCTCCTCTTCATGTCTGTCTTTCAAGTACAGTGGACCCCCACACAACGACAAAGCTTGGTTCTAAGCGTCGCGTCGTTATGCGCGATTCGTCATTCCCCAGGAGTGCCCTCACCCTCCAGCCTTCCGGGGAGAGAAGCAGCCAGACACATGGCCTTTTCTCCCACCGGAGGTCCGGAGGGTGGCCCTGAGCTTTTGGATTGTAATGCGTGTTCCAACCCAAAACGAATCAGAGGTCTGCTTCAAGCCCCCCTCCCACCGTCATGGGGCAATCACTGGAACACGCATCTGTCCAGTAGCGGGGGTGGGGTGGATTAGCACTCACATGGTGCGCCGCTGTAAAATGCCCCCTTCCACTTCTGCTGATTTGGACTTCTGAGAATTGAAGTCTAAATCAGCGTAAGTGGAAGGGGGTATTTTACAGCGGCACTCACAAGGCGTGCTGCTGTAAAATGCCCTCTTCCACTTCCGCTGATTTGGACTTCGGGGAATTGAAGTCCAAATCAGCAGAAGTGGAAGGGGGCATTTTACAGTGGTGATCACAAGGCATGCTGCTGTAAAATGCCCCCTTCCACTTCCACTGATTTGGACTTCTGGGAATTGAAGTCCAAATCAGTGGAAGGGGGCATTTTACAGTGGCGCTCCTTGTGAGCGACAATCAACCCCACCCCCGCTGCCGGCCGGCCGCGTGTTCCAGCGATTGCAGGTGAGTACCGGCGGTGGGGGGGCCCTCAAAGCAGATCTCTGGTTTGTTTTGGGTTGGAACACGCATTCCAACCCAAAAGAAACCGTTGCCGCTCATAGGTCCAGTTTGTTTTCGGTAGGAACGCGACAAGCGCCACGTTCTTAGCCAAAATAAACAAACCTCAGGTGGGAAAAGTGGCCACGCATTTGGCCACTTCTTTCCCCGGAAGGCTGCAGGGTGAGGGTAATGTCACGTTTTTTTCTGAAAAGTACAACGACGTGACATCGTGCGCGAGGAGACTTTGGAGGAAAAATACGTCATTAGGCGTAAATGTCGTTCAATGAACGCATCGGTAGGTGGGGGTCCACTGTATTTGAAGAGTACTGTCATATTCCCTCTTAGTATCATTTTCTCAGGGCTGAACATGCCCAATTCCTTCAGTCTTTCTTCACCGGGCTTCCAGTCCCCTGATGATCCTTGTTGCCCTCCTCTGAGCTTGTTCCAGTTTTTTATCCCCCTTCTTAAAGTGTGGTGTTCAAAATGAGACAAAGGTTTCCCTTGTTCGAAAGCCAATCGTATTTGACTCTAGGGTTCAGTGCTCATCTGTTTCAAAGCCAAAGAGCCAGCACTATCTGCTTCTGCAGACGTTCCCGTGGTCATGTGGCAGGCATGACTAGACACCAGAGCGCTTGCAACGCTGTTACCTTCCCACTGAAGTGGTCCCTATTTATGTACGTACTTGCAATTTCTTGCTTTTGAACTGCTAGGTTGGCAGGAGCTGGGACAAAGACGGGAGCTTATTCCATCCTGCAGTACTCGACAATCGAACTGCTGACCTTCTGCCTCCCAGTCAGTGTCTTAGCCATTTGATCCACTTGTTAGGCCTTTAGATGAGGCCTAACAAGTGCTGAAGAGAGGGGGAGTAGAAACTTATGGGTTTTTGAAATTAATTTCTGTTAATGCTGCCTAAATTAGCATTTGCTTATTTGCAGCAATATTGCACCATTGGCTCATATTTAGCTTGTGATCTACAACAAGTCCAAGATCCTTCTCATTTGTACTATTACTGGGCCAAGTATCCCCCATCTTGTAACTGTGCCTTTCACCCCCCGCTCCTGTAGAACTTTGCACTTATCCTGGTTAAATTTCATTCTGTTGTTTTTGTGTTCAAGCTTATCAATATCTTTTTGAATGTTGTTCCTGTCTTCCAAGGTATTAGCTATTCCACCCAATTTTATATGCACAATTGAGGTGAGTATCCCCTACACTCATCCAAGTCATTCATGAAAATGTTGAAGAGCACCAAACTGAGCACTGAGCTTTGTAGTATCCCACTTGTTACCCCCTCCCTTTTTGAGGGGGGATCATTGATAATCATTCTCAGAGTACTATTCTGTAACCAATTGTGTATTCATCTGACACTTGCCTTGTCCAGGCCACACCAAGTTAGTTTGCTAATTAGAATATAATGGGACACTTTGTCAAAGACTTTGCTGATGTCGAGAGAGATATTTACAATATTCCCACCCTCTGCCAATGAAAGTTACCTGATCAAAAATGAGATACAATTAATCTGGCAAGATTTGTTCTTGACAAATTCATGTTGGCTTCAAGTTATTACTGCTTTGTTTTCAAGATGCTTACAGAACAACTGCTTTATAATCTGTTCAGAATTTCCCCTGAGATTCATGTCAGCCTGACTGGTCGGTAGTTTCCCAGTTCCACCTTTTTGCCCTTTTTGAAGATAGGGACAATCCAGTCGTCTGGCACGTCACCAGTCCTCGATGGTTTCAAGAAAATGATAAACACTAGTTATGAGATCTCTTCAGCCAGTTCCTTTAATATCTTTGGATGTAGTTCATCTGGCCCTGGGGAGTTTAATTCATTCAAACTAATAAGGTTTTCCTTGACTATTTGTTTATCCATCTGAAACTGCAACCCTGTCCCTTCCCTTTGTACTTCACATTTCCCTCAAAGGTCATAGATTGTCTTCTGGGAAAAGACTGAGTTGAAGTAGGAACTAAGCACTTCTGCCTTTTCTTTGTTGTCTGTTATCATTTTCCCTTTCCCATTGGATAGCTGAGCTACTGTTTCTTTTTTCTGTCTTTTCTATACATGTACCTGAAGAATGCTTTTTTGTTACTTTTAATGCCTTTTGCTAACCTCAGCTCATTCTTAGCTTTTCCCTAACTTACACCATCCCTACACTTCTTTGCTACTTGTCTGTACCCTTCCTTTGTACCCTGGCCTTCTTTGTACTTCCCATATGTTCTCTTTTTTAAAAGAATCGCCACTAAGCTTTTTGTGAAACCACATTGGTGTTTCTTGCTGTCTTTCACCTTTTAAAAAAATGGAGTAGTTTGTAGTTGTACCTTTAGAATTTTTTTAAAATAGAAATCCCGACCCATCTTGGACTCCTTTTCCTGTTAGGATCTCCTGCCATGCAATTTTACTTATTGTTCTGAGTTTGTTGAAGTTTTTGCTTTTCTAAAGTCAAGCGTGTATATGCGACTACGCTCCACATTTGATTCCTTTGAGAACAAGAACTCAACTTTTTGCCAGAGTTCCTCTTGCTGCCAGTTCTTCCACTAAGTCATCTACTCAAGTTTCTTCCTCCACGTTTTGTAGGAGAAAATTATCAGCCACACAAGTCAAGAATTTCTTGGAAGGGCCATATTTGGCAAAAATTTATTTCAGAACAGGTCTCAGGATAATTGAAATCTCCCATTATTACTACGTTGTGTATCTTTGACATTCTTGCAATTTGTTTTTCAAAGGTCTCATCTGCATCTTCTTCTTGATTGGGTGGCCAGTAGTAGACACCAACTACCACATTCCTTTGATTTTTCTGTTTGCTGATTCCTAGCAGAGGAATAAAACTGAGGCATACCTCAGGGAGCAAGCAAAGAGGAGTTTGGTGAGGGAGAGGTAGTACAGAAAGGGTCTACTGGAGAGAAAGAACAAAGAAAAGAATATTTCCATAGCTAATGTGGAAAAAATCCTAGTTTTGTCATGTTTGAATAATGCCTACTTCAGAAGCATATATAAATGCACACAACACAGAGATGTGTAGTCTCATCTAATAGGATGCAAATATGCAGGGGACGTAGCTGTCAATGATACAGTACCATGAATTGTTTGTCAATTTACTTTTCTAAAGTCGAGCGTGTATATGTGACTACGCTCCACATTTGATTCCTTTGAGAACAAGAACTCAGCTTTTTGCAATACATAATAGATAGAGGTGCAATACAGCGGTACCTCATACAATGATTTTAATCTATTCCATGGGGCTCATTGTTGTACAAAACAATTGCATCGTATAGCGATTTCCCCTATGGGATGCATCATACTGTACAAAGATTTTTTTGCTAAGTGGTTTTTCCCATTGAAAAATTGTTGTATGGTTTTTCCCCATAAGGAAAATTGTTGTGTGGGACATCATTTCCCCCCCCCCCAAAACCTAATTGTTATACGATTTTGTTGCTATACGGGGCGATTGTTGTATGAGGTTCCACTGTATATGATGTGTGTGTGTGTGTGTGTGTGTGTGTGTGTGTGTGTGTGTGTGTGTGTGTGTGTGTGTGTGTGTGTGTGTGTGTGTGTGTGTGTGTGTGTGTGTATATATATATATATATATATATATATATATATATATATATATATATATATATATATATATATATATATATATATATATATATATATATATATATATATATATATATATATATATATATATATTTCTATGGCACATTACTAGAGCTGGCCACTAGAGGCCACTGTCTGCATTATAAATACTGTACTGTATAAGTTTTGCTGGTTTCAGGTACAGTATCTGCAGTAGGTCTCAGAACCTATCCCCCATGAATAAGGGGGCACGTGTGACATGTATTATGCAGTTTCTGCACCATGTTAAAAGGAAATCCCACCCTAGTAGCTAAAGAGAAAATAAAGCTATGAAATAGCACTGCTGTCACTTGATAGTTTAAAACTAATATAGGGTCTTTATGGTAAGTGCCCCTAAGACTGTACTTGTAATATTGCAAAGGTTGTAGTTAGTAGAGTCTGTGTAACCATAAACATGTTATTGTTAGCAAAAATGTGAGGTTAGTGCTTCAAGAAGACCACAAAGAGTAAAGAATAACATTACTTCCATTCCAATTTCAGAAGTGCATTGATTGATTCTGAGATAGTAACCTTTCACATTCATAGTATGTATCACTTCAGTGAAAATTTGGGCATTAATTCGTTATTTCCAGCTATATAATTTCATCTATTGATTTCATCTGAAAAAACATATAAAACTGAAGTACACAAGGGGGCTCTCCTTGAACTGAGCTGATCTCTTTGAGCAGCTCTAGGAAACCAGTACTTTACATTATCCCTTTGTAACAAAAGCCAAGTGTCTGTTCCCTCCCTTCACTTTGTTTATTTCTGATTATGAGGCATTTGCATGATTTTCTGTATAAATCTATATTTTCCCATGTTCTGCTATTGAAATATCTTCACTTATTATTGCAAGTTTCTTACTAGTTACCAGCTAACTTTTATTTTGGTTTAATGTATTCTGGTTTCTCCTCAGATCATATAAATCTTTCACCTTTTTAATTAGCTAATTAGCTGTGGAGAAGACCTTGCTATTCCAAATGCAGCCAGAATTCGATCAATGTGGTTAAATATATTTACTACTTAAATAAGACCCACTATACACATAATAGTTTACTTGCTTAATTGGTTCCCACATGAGATTTCAACCTCCCTCCCCATTTTTTTCCTTGGCATTGTGTCATATGAACACAGGGAAAAGCTGTTAGAAAAAAGAATAAAACTGAGAAGTGAGAATATGTGGTCACAAGATAAAGATGGAAACTGTCTTACTGACAGCTTCTCTTTGTGTTACCATTTGATTGTCTTTCTACAAGGTGCTTGTAAAATGGAATGCAGCCTATACATAGGGGTTGCTCTAAGTTGGTTTTACTTGAAGGCACATAACATGCATTCCACTATAATAATAATTTCATGTCAGAAATTATTCTGGGTTGAAAGGATTTTTGCTGGGGGAACTTGGCTTAGGGGACAGCCAAATGAGGCTCCTTTCATGTCCCCAAGATCTCCCTCCCCCCTGAAGTGGTGCCTATTTATCTACTTGCAATTTTTTGCTTTCAAACTGATAGGTTGGCAGTAAATGGGATAGAGATGGGCCCTCATTCCCTCATGCAATACCCAAGTCTCAAACTGCTGACTTGCCAACCTTCCAGTTAGCAAACCAAGATTCTTAACCACTGAGCCACTGCAGCCCCATGCATTCCACTGTATGGCTATGATTAATCCATCCATATCGGTGTGTTGACACTGAAAAATCTTAATCAATATGGAAGAAACTCTTGGAAATGTTTCTGAAGATATGTGTGATAAATGAACAGCCTTGCTGTTAAATAATTAGGATAGATTTGACCAGAAGCAGTCTGCTTCAGTAGCATTTTCATGACCATTTACTGCAGGGGTGCCCAAACCTTTTTTGCCAGGGCCTGACCATGCCCCCGGAACAGCTGAGTGGGCCTGACCACACCCCCGGAAGTGGTTCTGGATGTCTCTGCACATGTGCAAATGTGCCCCTGCCACTCCTGGAAGTGGTTTTGCCACTCCAAGAAGTAGTTCTGGACATTCCTGCGCATACGCAAATGTATTCCCCCCACTCCCGGAAATGGTTTCGCCACTCCCGGAAGTGGTTCCGGACACACATGCACATTGGCAGGCATGTCCCCCATCCACATCTGGGAGCGACGAGGGTGTCAGCTGGATGAATTGGTGTTTGGGGCCTGATACAGCCCACGAGCTGTACTTTGGGCATCCCTGATTTACTGGATCTTCATTTGTATACAAGGTAGGGCAAAACTTGCATGCATATAACTGCTGCATTAATTTAATTTCTCTATATTCATAGAAAATTAGGCCTATATCCAAGTGGTTCCATTTTTCTTGATTATTCTTTACTCTTCCTATTTTTCTTTGAAACCTATTAAGAGACTTCCAAGTGATCCAGTCCTGGTTGGATGGATGGAAGGCAGGAAGATTATGTAATGTTTTCCTTGTACAAAAATACTTCCTTAACCCACATCCAACCTTAGTTCCACTTAGCCTCTCCCATGCCTTCCCCAGTATTTCCAATTACTGTACAATAATTTTGCCTAGCTATAACTGTATTTGTATACAATATCATGATTAATATCTGCACATTTCCTGGAAAAATTGTCCAAAAGGTAATCCTTTTGGCAATCCTTGCCCTCCATGTCCTTCTCTTATCCTCTTTTTTCCATCAGGTCTTAGTCATGGAAATCTGTTTTCTCATTTGCACATCATCTTATAGTATCTGTGTAGACATAGAACAGTTAAATATTGTATTTGAGATTATATTCTCTATACACTCCATGGGTTTTGAGGAAATAGATTACACTAGAATTGGCAATGTCTGTTTCACAAGCCATGTGGAAGTGACAAGGACTTTCTAATGATATTGTATCATTGTGAATGTAGTTTCATGGTTCAGCATGTTAACTTTCTTGATTTTTGTTTTAAAAGAAGGGAGGGTCAAATACAAAGGAAAATAAAGGCTAATGAACTTAACCCATTTCAGATTAATGAGAACTTCAAGTAGTTTGCATTCTGTTTTCAATGTTGCAGTACTGTTGTCCTTTTATTTCAGCGTATAATGAAGATTTTGAAGCAGATGAAGGGAAATCAGATGAGAAAGTTAATGAAGAAGGACAGGCTGGTGATCAAATGAAGGGAATGTCAAAGTCACCCTCAGATGATGAAAAAGATAATTTAGACCATGAAAGGGAGAATAAAATCTCATCACCGAAAGCTTTGCAGGGTACTGACAGTGAACGAGATGAAAGCGATGGATACATGGAGAGTGAGTCAGAGGAGGGTAAACAAGGTGAGTTGTTTGCCTTAAAGCTGTGTTGATGGCCTAACACGTGCTTAACTGTTACATATGCCTCATAATGGGCTATTTATTTCATAGATCACATTTAAGTGTTTATTTCAATTAGACTGTAAGACTTGTGAAATACGCCAGTCAGGAGGGGGAGGGGGGGATGCTGGAGTTTCTTCAGATACTGCTTAGCTTAGAACTTTAAACCAGTATTCTCTCTTATCTGCTAGTTGAGAATATCTAGATTGCCCACAACAAATAAAAAGAGTGGGGAAGAAAGAAAAGAGAATAAGTTCTCCTTTATGAGTTCATTTCTTCTGAAGCTATTTCAACCCAACCAAGGACCCATTAATTGAGGCAGAACCGAAGCCTAATATATATGGAACAGCAGTTATGTTGTTGGGTAAAAGGTAGATGATTTTAGAACATTTATCAGAGTATATCTGAAATATATTTACTCTGGGTTGTGAATGCTGTGTCTTGTACATAGCAGACTAGATCACTTCTGGCTCAGAATTTGATGGAGAGAGAAGAAAGGATCTCACACCTTCAGTGTTTATATTTTGTAATACCTCTTATATAACAATTGCTATATTTTGGCTGGATTTGCAAATAACAGTAAACCTGATGGTAGTTTGCTGAATTCTGGTGTTGTTGGTTTTTTTTTTTTTGGGGTATGTCTAAAACCATTTCCACTTCACAAACAATGGTTTCTTATCTAGGTAAGAACAGCCTTGCTGGAACAGGCCACAGCCCATCCAGTCCAGCATTCTGTCTCACACAGTGGCTCACCATTTCCTTCAGGGTATTCCCAAGCAGATGCCTTCACCTGCTTAGGATTCCCTGGAAATGGCATTGAGAGATATCCTGCCTATCTCTCCAACCCGGAGGTTGTCCTTAAGTATCCATAATTATAGCCATTGATACTCTTGTCCTCCATGAACTTGTCTAATCCTTTCTTAAAGCTGTCAAGACTGACAGCAGTCACCACTTCTTCTGGCAGGGAGTTCCATAGACCAGTAATCCTCTGGGTGAAAAAGTACTTTCTCTTATTTGTTTGAGAACTAGTATCCAAAAGTTTCATGGAGTGTCCCCTAGTTCTAGTGTTATGCGATAGGGAAAACAGTTTTTCCTTATCTACTTTGTCCACACCGTGCATGATTTTATAAACTTCAATCAGGTCACCTCTTAGACGTCGTCGTTCAAGAGTGAAGAGGCCCAACCGTTGCAGCCTCAGATGGTAAGGAAGGTGTTCCAGTCCCCTAATCATTCTGGTTGCCCTCCTCTGCACTTTTTCCAGCTCCATAATATCCTTCTGGAGGTATGGCGACCCGAACTGTACACAGTATTCCAGATGGGGCCTGACCATAGATTTATAAAGAGGCAAAATGACACTTGCTGACTTATTTTCTATACCCTTCCTAATGATCCCTAACATTGAGTTTGCTTTTTTCACTGCTGAGGCACACTGGGTTGACACCTTCATTGAGTTGTCCACCAGGACACCAAGGTCCCTTTCCTGGTTTGTCGCAGAGAGTTCAGACCCCATCAGTTTATAAATGTAATTGGGGTTCTTTGCCCCAACATGCATCACTCTGCACTTACTAATGTTGAAGCTCATTTGCCACTGTTTTGTTGGCTTACAAACTCTGTCTTGTTTAAACTGTAGCTTTTCGCACTCTGAATCTGCAGCTTTGGCCTGTTCCTAGCTTGCTTCCACATTCAGAAATATAATCTGACAAAAAGGGTGAGGCGGAAAAAGGCGGCAATGGAGAAATAGAACTGTGGTTTCTTAGATTTCCTGTGGCACATCTTGGTTAAAGCAATCTACCTTGATTGCTGCATAAACCATGATTCAGTGTAACACTTGGATGCAGCCATTTTTTTACTGCTTATTTTGGGCAGTATCTAAGAAGCATGTCCTGTAGATGGAGATAATACTTTTTATCCCCAGAGCTCTGCATGCTACTGTCAGGACAGGAGTAGGTACCAGGGCAAACCTGTTCCTTCCTCTGTCATGAGGAAGATCCTGGACAAATTTTACTGTGACATCACCGTGACCCTGTAGCATAGGAGTGGTTGGTAATCTCATAGTTAACCACCCCCGAAGGGACTTTTGAATACTTGTTTGTAAACTTAAACATTTTGTACTGCAGTGGCTCAAGTGGTTAAGATGCTGAACTTGACAACTGGAAGGTCAGCAGGTCAGCAGTTCAAGACCCGAGTACTGTATGATGAAATGAGCTCCTGTCTCTGTCCCACTCCTTCCAGACTAACAGTTTGAAAGCAAGAAATTGCAGGTAAAGGTAAAGGTTTCCCTTGCTCAAAAGCCAGTCGTATCTGACTCTAGGGTTCAGTGCTCATCTCTGCTTCAAAGCCGAAGAGCCAGCGTTGTCTGCTTCTGCAGATGTTTCCGTGTTCATATGGCAGGCATGACTAGACAACGGAGCACACGGAACACTGTTACCTTCCCACCGAAGTGGTCCCTATTTATCTACTTGCGATTTTTTGCTTTTGAACTGCTCGGTTGGCAGGAGCAAGGACAAAGATGGGAGCTCATTCCGTCCTGCAGTACTTGGGAGTCGAACTGCTGACCTTCCACTTGGTTTGGAAGTTAAACAATGTTCCAAGCACTCCGGTGTCAAGGCATGCCTGTCACATGTCCATGGATACATCTCCAGATGCAAACAGTGTTGGCTCTTTGGCTATAAACAGAAATGAGCACTGAACCCTAGAGTCGGATATGTCTGGCTTTCGAGCAAGGGCGACCTTTAACTTACTGGCCATATATTGTGCCAAGTGAAACAAACACCAAGTCTCTTATGCCCAGTCACTGGTCTTTTTTTGAAGACCAGTGATGTGAGCTGTACACCATGCTGTTCATGGTTGTCTGTGAGTTTCTGATTCATGATCCCCCTCCCCTATTATTATTTGGGGGAAACAGACTGTACTCAACCACCAGGTGTCACTTTTGCATTGTAGCATTCCAGACACAATAAGAGAGCCTACTATGTGGTCAGCAGCAGTAGCAACTGAACCGACCTGCCTGCCAACTGTGTGTTCTTTACTGAACAAAACATGCAGCACACTGATTTCTGGTCAGCGATTTCAACCTGTCTCTATTTCAGTCTAAGAATGAGATAACCAAGGCCTCAAGGTGATAAATGTATGGTCCTCTGGCTTTTTGGCTCTAAGGAAGGGACAGAAGCTGAGAATGATGAACCCTAGATAATTATTTGTGCAAGGAGATTAAAATGCAGCGAAATTAGTTTCTGGAGCATAAACAACCTCTGAAGTCACCTCTGCCCTCTCTAGTCAGCATAACTGATGGAGATAATTATGCCCTTTATGTATTCTGAGCTGCTTACCTTCATAAATAATCTAGTGGAAAGGATGTATCTCATTTCCCAATCAGTAACACAAATAGTGGATGAGGTCCAGAGCTTGTTTGCATACTACTGAAACTTGCCAGCATTTTGACTTTTGGTTGGAAGAAAGCTGATCTCATCCTGTTTGTTTATTGTCCAGCTCTTTCTTTTTGACATTGCCCTTAACTTACACAGCTGTTGACTGACAGATTGTATCAGACATTCAGTGTAATTTACTCCTCCCCTTAAATCTCCTCATTGAAAATCCTCCCAGTTTGACAGCCTTGCAATTTTCTCAAGCCAAATGTTCATGTGGTTCTTACAGTACATCTGTATTTTCCTTGTGAAATATAGGCAGAGATAAACCAGCTGATTGGGAAATAGAAGCAGCTGCAAGAAAGATCCAATGTCTTTATAGGAAGCACAAAGGTCGAGTGCAAATGGAGGGTGCAAAACCAGGTTTGCAGTTGGTTTGCATGAAGGGGGGAAAAGGCCTGCGCTCTGATCAAGATGATGATTTTTGTGTAGTTAGTTAGCATGAAGGATGATCAGCTTGCTGCTTTGCCAATCATTTACACAAATCGTGTTCTTTTTCATCAAAAAATCTGTTGTTGCATTCTGCTTTTTGTGGCTGCAGAATGATAGGTGTCCTATAGTTGCATTGCCTAAAATATATTTTGAAGGCATTTGTTCACACTTTGATGAGTGATATGATCCTAGAGTTGCCATAATTCTCTCCCACAAAACCGAGACAGAAGTATACTTGACAAAAACGGCCAGGTTATCTACAACATAGCCTTTTTAAAAACAAATATAATATGACAGCTATAAAACACTTTCACAATAAATATTATATATCAATACATAAATCAATTTATTTACAACAGTTAATTCTTACTGTAAGATAATCTGTTTGTACTTCTGAGAAGTTGTGTCATGGTCAACTGTTAATGCCCTCAGTTCCAGGACACACACTGGTCACACTTATTGGGCAGTGGTATGAGGTGAGGATGTTAAGATTTGTCTCCAGGTATACTCCAACTCCATTGTGGCAGGAAATCGCTTGTTTGATAGCGAGAGTTCAAATTTATTTTAATGGTGTGTTATAATACACATCAGTAAGTTTTAAAAATTTGGGACTTTAACATGATTTTTATTGAACTGGTTGGGACAATTTTTCCGACTTTGATTCCAGAACAATCCTGGTTTTCCAGGACGTATGGCAACCCTATATGATCCGGGTCTTTAAAATAATCATATTTGATGTTTGAATAACAAATTTCCCCTCTGGTCAGATTGACTGGTAGCTCTGCGGATGAGTTCTGTTTTTATCTGAGCATTGCTACTGCTGCCACCCTCTGCCATTTGAGGTAGGCACTACTGCCACCAACTGTCTCCATATCCTGGCTATTCCTTGGCTAGCTATATTAATAAAACTAGGTCCAATGTCCATAGTGCTTATTGGGGCCAAGACATTATGAAGATGGGGTTGGTTCTGAGGACCCTGGTGGCCAAAGCATTCTTCATATAGCTGATGGAGGAGTAGCTAGGGTATGTAGAGGGTGCTTCGCTCTTCCCCAGGGGATTGTAGAGGATAGCACATGACACTTGGCAATATGTGAGCAGTGGCCTCATCCAGTTGCTTGCTTCAGGCAGTGGGATACCAGTGCTAAGTGATTTCCTCTACTTGTGAGTACTGTGTGTGAAGCAGCTACATGTTTTATTGCATTATTAAGAAATGCAGGCTCTCGTATCTTGGATGCATAATTCATTATGTCAATTATAACATACAGCAATACATTATTGAATGGAAGGCAAAGGATAAATGTGCAAGAGGTAGACAACAGATTTCTTGGATGAGTAACATCAGAGACTGGCTGGACCTTGAACAACTAATCTTCACAGCAACTGATCTGGCACCCAGAAAGCAAGTAGAGGATTATCATTATCCTATTGCATGTTACAACAAAAATTGCAGAAGTTAATTGGGAAGGTGCCATTTGCAACTTTAATCCCTTAATTCAAACAGGATACTGGTTTATGACAGTTCTAGTTTATGCTTCTTCCATTATGAATGGTAAACAAGACAAACAAGGAACAAAGGGTTATAACTGATAACTTTGAACACTGTATAAGTAATAAGGAAATAAATACGAGAATAAATTATAAGCAAATAAATATGAGAATAGACATCTTAACTGATATGAGGAAGCATTTGACTTTGAAATTTACATAGGATTTACTTGAGGTTTTCATTAATAATCTGCTACTTGTGCCCAGTTAATTATATTATATCACACAACAAGCTGCAATCCTGAATAAGTTACCAATAAAGCCAATAGTATATTTTTGTTGACTGGAGACCACATTGCCAACATACGCTGGATCATGGAGAAAACAAAGGAATACCAGAAACAAGTTTACTTTTGCTTTATTGATTACACTAAGGCATTTGATTGTGTGGATCACAACAAGATGTGGCAAGTGATTAAAGAGATGGGAATACCAGAGCATCTCATATGCCTCCTGAGAAATCTGTACAGGAACCAAGAAGCAACAGTTAGGACAGAACACGGAATGACAGAGTGGTTTGGAATAGGAAAAGGAGTAAGACAAGGCTGCATTTTGTCACCCTGCTTATTCAACTTATACACAGAGCACATAATGCGCAACGCAGGGATGGAGGAATCACAATATGGGATCAAAATTGCTGGGAGAAACATCAACAATCTGAGATATGCAGACGACACCACCTTAATGGCAGAAAGTGAGGAAGACCTAAAGAATCTCTTGATCCGTTTGAAGGAAGAGAGTGCAAAAGCTGGCTTGAGACTCAATATCAAGAAAACCAAGATAATGGCAACTGGCCCGATCAGTTCCTGGAGAATAGATGGAGAAGAAGTAGAAGCAGTGACAGATTTTACATTCTTAGGATCTAAGATCACTGCAGATGGAGATTGCAGCCATGAAATAAAAAGGCGACTGATTCTTGGGAGACAAGCCATGAAAAACCTGGGGAACATGGTGAAAAGCAGAGACATCACCTTGGAAACAAAAATTAGAATAGTCAAAGCAATGGTATTCCCAGTGGTAATGTACGGATGTGAGAGCTGGACAATTAGGAAAGCTGAACGCAGAAGAATAGATGCCTTTGAAATGTGGTGCTGGAGGAGAGTTTTGATGGTACCCTGGACAGCGAGGAGAACAAATAGGTCAATCTTAGAAGAAATCAACACTGACTGCTCATTGGAAGGTCAAATAGTAAAGATGAGGCTAAAGTACTTTGGGCATCAAATGAGAAGGGAGGATTCACTTGAGAAGGCCGTGATGTTGGGAAAGGTGGAGGGCAAAAGAAGAAGGGGGAGGCCAAGGATGAGATGGATAGATGGTTGTAGACACAATGGACACAGAACTGGGAGGACTGAGGGGGATGGTGGAGGACAGAGGTGCCTGGAGAACGATGGTCCATAGGGTCGCAAAGGGTCGGAATCGACTGTGCGACTGAACAACAACAAATGCTTTGTACAAGAATGTGCTCCTGCTACTGTTTAACATTAATTCAGCATGCCATTTATTAGCCATGCTTTGGGGAAAATAGTTTTGTTTCAATTGTAGACTTAACTAAAAGCGGGGTAGATCTGCCCTTATGTTAACGTTCAGCAGGGAATTAAATAATGCATTCTGAGTTTTACAGATGAACAAATTTAAGATAAATATCATTTAACTAAAAATCCTGACCCATTTTGTAGGATAGTAATTGATCCATTCAGCATAAAAATCCCAGTGAGATATTACTTAAGTGAACTGATTGTGCTAATTGGATAGGCATGACAGTCTTTATTGAAGTGTTTTATTAATAGCATGGAAGAGCTAAGGAATATATGTGTTTGTAGCTGGAGGCAGCAATAATCAGTTGACCAACCAGGTGGGTTTGCCATTCATTATCTCCTTGGTGATAATGGCTTTCATCAAGATGAGCATGAGCTATCAGTTTCTTTTTTGCTACCTATAAATAGTTCAATAGCAACAACAATGCTTTTTTTTTAACTTCTTTGCAGTTGCAGGAGAGATTTCTTGCCATTCAGAACAGTCAGCTGTAGAATGAAACTAGTTGTGATAAAGCTGCCAGGGACTCAATAGAAGTGTCATTCTTTCTCAGCGTGACTGCAGATTGGGAAAACCAGACATATGCTTTATAGCCCTGGTGTTACGTAAAAATAAAACAGTAGTAACAATGGATTGAAGGATCTGTGGTAGAAAAGATGGAGATTCTAGATTGGGTTCTAAGGTTTAGGGTCTATACATATGGTGGACCCAGTAAAGCCCAGAGGATAGGACAGAGTAAGAATTTCCTTCTGTTTACCCATTCTTAATACTGTATTATCATCTTTGATTATGCCACAAATCAGTGGTGGGCATCAGCAGGTTCCCACCAGTTTGCCAGAACCAGTAGCAGAAATTCTGCCCATCCAAGTTTTGAAATAAAGTAGTACTAATTCAGGTACAACACAGGGTTTCCCCCCCTGGCCACGCCTACCATACCACACCCACAGTGTGGTAGTAAAAAAAATTTGAGCCCATCACTGCCGCAAAGTCTTTCATCTGTGAAACCTCTATGGCTGATAGCCAATGTATTATACTAGTTTGAGGGTTATAACTGGGTTTTTAGACTTTCCAGTTGCATTCCCAGCTTAGCTGAGAAATTCATTGGGCGTCTTCAGCCAGTCACTCCCCTTCAATATAGTACTCCAAGCATTAGCCAGCAGTGGGATCTGATTGCTTTTTAAATTAAAAGCATTGGCTCAAAGTGATGGGGTATTTTTGGAAATTCTTCTTTTTTCATGTCTCGGCCAGACGTGAAACTGCCAAATGAAGGCACCTTTTGGTGAGTTCATTCTGCAGTTCCTTTTGCCTGACCTAGTGTGAGAAAGATTAGCCAGCAACACATGGTGGCCCTTCCCAGGTTCAAAAATACCACAATCTTCAACAATGCTCTTTCTGTGTAATTAAGAAGTAGGATACTAAAATGTTAGATACTGCTACCTGCCACTGTTTAAAACACGTTGAACTTTGTGACTGTTCTTGTCATCTGCCATTGCTCAGTTTATAATTGCTGGGTTATGCTAATTGGCAAAGACAGGGGTCCTCAGAGAGCATTTTGCTCATCCCTTAAACTGCATGTTGTGTTCTCAGTGGACTGGATTTGAGAGATCAGTTTTAATGTCATAGACTTACAGCTGACTATGTAAACATGATGAAGGAATGTCTTTATTTACTGTAGTTCTTGCTTATTGTATCAAAGATGTGAGGAGAATCTGTATTCTCCTATAGGGATAATTTACAATTATATCATGCTGGTCACCAGGGGAATGTGTACCATTTAATACGTGTACATGAGGAGGATTAGGAAACAAAAGAGAATTCCCAGATGTTTGTGCTTTTGGTCTGCAGAAGTACTCACAACCTTGAAAAACAAAATTTATGAAAGACTTCTGAGTTTTCAGCCTTGAAGCAAAAGGTATAGAAAATTTTGAGGGACTGTGCATTTCTTTTACTCTGCTGATACAAAGGACTAAAATTCAAATGATCGTAGGCATCTATCTATTGTAACAGAATGAGAAGGCACTCGTATCTGCACATTGCTGACAGCTTCTAACTTCAACAGCTCAGGCAGGTCTAACTAAGTGCAGAATATTTTAATAGCCTCTCTAGATACATGAGAAAACTCATACTTATTTTTCTCACACAATGTTTTTGTTGAGGCATAGATTGAGAACTGGTCAGAGAGATGGAACTTATGCTTTTCAAATCCTGGTGGGCCATAAATCCTCTGAATAAATCAGAACGACTCATTAGCTGAAAAGCCATACAGACTGTTTTACTGAAGCAAACAGCTATTTCTGCACTGCTGTGTGTATATTCTAAAAAATAAACCGTCACACTTGTTAATGCTTTTAATGAGCTGGATAGCACAAAGGTCTCATGGCCTCTTATGCACGTCAAATTTCAAAACTAATGCAACCCAATGTAGCTTTTCACATTTCTCAAGAGTAATAGCAGAAGACATGAATGACTTGACCCTTTACTACTACCATCCTTTTTGTGCAGACTAAGGGCAAAATACATGGATCTGCTTGGGAGATGTGAACAGAATGTATGTGTGTGTGTTTTATTGTCCATGTTCAGATGGGAATCATATAGGAAATGAGAAAGAAAGCATAAGTCAGTTATGCTCTCATTACTTTGAAGGAACCTTTTAAAGAAATTCAGAGAAATGGAAGGTAATTTCATACTTTGGTGCTATTAGCAGACATCAGTGACAAAATGCAATCAATAATTAACCCTAATCACTTTCCAGCTTGGCTCCGATTCTGTGATAATTTACATAAGGTTTTGTTAATTTGGAGTGGTTCACACAAAATTACAAAAAAGTCTGGTTGCTTTTAGAATTATTCCTTATGCCAGCCACCTCTGTCTAGCAAGTCTTTATGTATGTCATCCTATCACAATGGCTGAGGGATTTTGTTTATCCATTGTCAAAAATTGTTTTGTCTCCTGAAATCATGGATGGGTAATCTCCAGATGTCTTGTCACTGTATATGTCGGTCTCTGGACCTTGAAGGGGTTCAAACCATTCCCATGATCCTTCCACCCCCACCCCCCCCAAAAAAATCTTTTTTTATAGAAAGAGACATAAGATTTTCAGGTTTTCTAAAACGAAAACAAAAAAAAGCTAAATATAGGTGTTTTAAAAAATAAATAAAAATCTAAGAATATTTTGGCCTTTGGAGGCCTCAGGGATGCTAAAGTGCCTTTAAAATGCCAGAATTTCCCACATGCCTCCTAAAGGGTACAAGGAATTTTTTCAGCCATATTTTATTTTATTTTATTGAACTGTGTGTGGTGGTGTGGGATACAAAGAGTGATGAGGTCACATTTGGATCCCTGGGTTGTTGCACATGGCCAAGAGCTTCATGCTTCATACATCTGTTTTAAATTTATGGTGGCACGAAGACAGAACAAAGTACATGCCAAATTAAACTGCAGATTTCTACATGTTTGGCACAAAGTTGCTATAAAGAGTATTAAAAAAATTACAGGATGTTTTTTTTTTTTTTTTGCTCTAACTTGACCACCTGCACTTTCAGATCCACATAGACCAGGAGTTCTCAACATTTTTAAGCTGGGGGCTAGGTCACACTCCCTCAGACAGCTTCAGGGTTGGATGGCCATTTTGCCCTTCCTCCACCACATGGCACATTCTGGTGTGGTGGAGGCAGCAGCAGACCACATGAAATGGCGCTGTGGGCCTTATTTGGCCCATGGGCCACAGGTTGAGAATCACTGTCATACTATTCAAACTCACTTTGCAGCCATAACTGAGAGGGATAAGATTTCTTGAAAGACCAGCTTTGAGAACACTTCCTATGTTGCTGAACTGCGACTTCCTATTAAACCACAGCAACACAGGACTGCCTTATAGACTTCTATTAACTCTAGCTTTCTATTTATTTTGTAGCCATGTAAGCTTCCTCAAGTGATTCGGAATGACAATCTAGCCTTGTTAGTAAAATGTACCTTCATTAGTTTATGTGGAGAGATATGCTGATATTTACAGAAAGAGATACCGTATTTTCCGGCGTATAAGGTGACTGGGCGTATAAGACGACCCCCAACTTTTCTAGTTAAAATGTAGAGTTTGCAATATACTCGCCGTATGACTACCCCTCTTCCGACGGCGGCGTCTTCGGTTACTCTGGGTTGAAAAGATTTTTGCTGGCGAAACTCCACTCAGGGGATGCCCGAATGAGGCTCCTTTCATGCCTTTGGGTATTGAAACCCAACCTTCCAGTCTCCAAGTTCAGCGCCTTAACCACTAAATTTTGTCCCCAACATGCTGGTTACATGTGCTCGCGTCATCCCCTCCCCCTTCACCGGCGGGGAAGGTAAAAGGAGCCCTGTCGGGCTCGGAGCCACCGCGAGCCGCAACTCTCCGCCCCCTTCACCGGTGGGGAAGGTAAAAGGAGCCCTATCGGGCTTGGAGCCACTGCGAGCCGCACCTCTCTGCCCCCTTCACCGGCGGGAAAGGTAAAAGGAGCCCTGTTGGGCTCGGAGCCACCGCGAGCCGCATCTCTCCGCCCCCTTCACTGGCGGGGAAGGTAAAAGGAGCCCTGTCGGGCTCGGAGCCACTGCGAGCCGCTCCTCTCCACCCCCTTCACCGGCGGGAAAGGTAAAAGGAGCCCTGTCGGGCTCGGAGCCACCGCAAGCCGCACCTCTCCGTCCCCTTCACCGGCGGGGAAGGTAAAAGGAAGGTGTGGCTCGCGGCATCTCCGAGCCTGACGGGGCTCCTTTTACCTTCCCCGCCGGTGAAAAGGGCGGGGAGGCGCAGCTCGCGGTGTCTCTGAGCCCGACAGGGCTCCTTTTACCTTCCCCGCCGGTGAAGGGGGCGGGGAGGCGTGGCTCGTGGATACCACCACCCCAGCCGGGGTTGGGGGAGTGAGGAGGAGGAGCAGCAGCTGACCGGCGGGGGGGGGGAGCCAGCTGCGAGGCTGAGGGTGGTGGTATCCGGGCGGCCCCTTGCTCCGGAGGCCTCGCGGCGGCGGCTAATTTTCCCCACCAGTCAGCTGATGCTCCTTCTCCGCACCACCACCCCCAGCCAGGGGTGAGGAGGAGGAGGATCAGCAGCAGCTGACTGGCGGGGAAAGCCATTCACCACCTCTGCCGCAAGGCTGGGGGTGGTGGTATCCTGGCGGCCCCTTGCTCCGGAGGCCTCGCGCAGCGGCGGCGAATGGCTTTCCCCACCGGGCGGCCCCTGGCTCCAGAGTACCCGGCGTATAAGATGACCCCCAACTTTGGCACAGATTTTTCGGGGTTAAAAAATCATTTTATACGCCGGAAAATACGGTAACTGATGCTCTCTGTTCATTTAAGGTGCTGAATTTGAATCTCAGATGTTGGTGTTGAGTTTTTACTGATTCTTTACTGGCTTTCATTGGTTTCTTGACCAGCTATGTGTACTTTAGCCTCATGTGCCCAACTGGTAAATATATTACTGTAATCCTCTTCAAACTATTATGGCATTCATTTTTTAAAATACTGGTCATAGAATACATTACAGAAATGGAATGCAAATGATAAAGAAAACATTTTAGCTCAATTAAACATGTCCCACACATTTTTCTCTTCCCACCTCCAAAAAAAAGCCACAAGCCCTGCAGAATAATTGCAACATCAGAAATGGAAAAATAATTTTAAATATTAGCAAAATTTGCACCTAATTATCATCAGAAACAGGCAAGACATTAAAGGTGTTCAATAATCAGAACTGTGTTTCATCGGTGTCACAAGCAAGAAATATGTTACAGTATTGATTTTAATTTTGTCTGTAACAGATTTCTGATGGATTCTCTTGTTCAGTTGAAATGTTAGGCATCTGCTAATGAATGAACACCATTTGTCAAGGATTTATGGCAAATAAAATTAAGGGAGCAACAATCTCTTTCAAATGGATTTTAAAAGGTCCTTAGTTGGAGTCAGTGATTGAATTCTCCTCTAATCGTGTGGCTTTATTAGACAGTACCGTATAAGACAGAATAAAGTTTCAAGTGACTCCTGGCATGGGATGTAGTCAGGAAACAAGAAGACAGTAATGAGCCATATACAATATGGAGTGGAGCAAGGCAAGACATGGCCTGTCTACTACTGTCACTTATAGCAATAAGGTACATTAATAAACTGGTTCTTAGTCTGGATTTTTATAGGCTTGGGTAAGATGGCATTGATTAGTAGTCAGTCAGGTCATCTCACAATTACTGTACTGTAAAGCTTAGGCTGCAATTTTGTGCTCCTTTACCTGTAAGACAGGGAGTGCGGTGGCTCAAGTAGTTAAGACGCTGAACTAACTCGCTGGAAGGTTGGAGCTCGATTCCTGGGTACTGCCAACCTAGCAGTTCGAAAGCAAGAAATTGCAAGTAGATAAATAGGGACCATGTCGGTGGGAAGGTAAACCGCATTTAGTGTATTCTGGTGTTGAGGCATGCCTCCCACATGTCCATGGAAACATCTGCAGACGCAGACACCGCTGGCTCTTTGGCTATAAACAGAGATGAGCACTGAGCCCTAGAGTCAGATACAACTGGCTTTTGAGCAAGGGCGACTTTACCTTTATCTTTTCCTTACCTTTAAGACACACAGAAACAACAGAAATATGAGTACCTTGTTAGCCAGCTTCCCTATTGCATGACCACACTACCAGAATACAGTAAAATCCCTACTTATGTAAAAAGTCTGTTCCCTAGGTTTTTACGTAAATCAGTTTTTTACTTAACTCGAAGCAACCCTATAGGAAAAATGAATTTACATAACTTGAAGCAAGCCCACAAGAAAAATGAATTTTTACGTAACTCAAAGCAAACCCATAGGGAAATGATTTTTACGTACATCCAAGCAAACCCATAGGAAAAATGAATTTTTTACATAACTCAAAGCAAACCTATAAGAAATTGCATTTCATAAATCGGCACATTTACGAAAATTGGGACATGTTTTAGTGCAAAAATCATTACGTAAGTCCAATTTTACATAACTCAAAGCATACGTAAGTTGGTGTTTTACTATCCTATATATGTGTCGTAATTCCCACTGGTGTAAGTGGCATTGTAAAGAAATTGTCTCTAGAAGTAAACCTCATCAGTACCTTAGAATAGCTGGAATGCCTCCTAAGATGCCACTTGGTTTTTATCCATTTAGAAAATATAAACAAATATTCAATTAATACTAACAAACAAAATTTGATAGTAAACATATTTTGCATCCTGTATGCACAGATACATTCTCGGGTACCTCCTCCCATTACCTAAGACAAGGGAAGGCAATTTGAGTTGAGTACTGAGCTTGTGACAACTATATAGAAATAATTTCAGAAAAATGAGGGAGGGCAGTAATGAGAGGGTTTATGATGACAAATCCAGAGGAAATGACGTCCTGTTTTATGACATTTTTCACCTTATGACCAGGAATTCCCCAGAGTCCAAAATGGTTGTGGGGGTATTTAAGACCAACCGCAGCCATTTTGGACTCTATGGGTGGCACGATCACAGCAGGCAACCTTGCCTTGTGCGTTCACAGTGCCTCTTCCAGAGCCATCGCTAAAGCACAGGATGTCTTAAATCCTGCGCCTTAGCGACGGCTCCAGGAGAGGCACCGTGAATTCTCAAGGCAAGGTCGCCCACTGTGATTGGCTCTTCCCCCTTCTCTGCACCAACCCAGGCACTGAAGGGGGGATAGGTGAGCCTTGCCCGGCTATGGCATCTTCAACAGGGAAGCCTTGGACAAACCGCTCCTCTTCGTTGCCTGATGCCAGCCCTGAGGAAGCAGAGCCAGAGCCCAAGCAAGGTAGGGAAAGGTAGAGTCTGGTTTTCTACGAAAGCTGTCAGAACGGATCAAAATTGTAAACCGGGGTTTTACTGTACTGTGTATGCCCTATCCTCAACAGTTGTGCTCAATTCCTATAAGTTAGAGTCTGTGCCTTTCCTTAGGGAATTGTTCCATCTCATGTTTGGCCATCCTTGTTTCCTGCTGTTTCCCATCTTTCCCTTCATTGTTGGCTTTTCCAGAGAGTCTTGTCTTCTCATCATATGCTCAAGCAGGATAGCCTGAGCTTCATCACTTTTGTCTCCAGAGACAGTTCAGTTTTTGGTTATTTCAATTTAACATCTCCAAAGCTGGATAACAATGCAATTTCTTTTGACATACATCAAGTTTTATAGATAGGATTTCATTCATTTCATTAAAAAGCAGTTTCTAAACTTTCTGAATCTTCTCGCATTTCCACCATAAATGAAAATAGATACCAACATCCTGATTACAACTGCAATATGTTGCAGAATATTTTGAATGGTAACAATTCAGTTTTACTGGTGTTAAATGCTATCTCCATATTGTTTTATAACAATTCTCTTTAATCCTTACAGCCATGCTCTTTAAAATTCTTTTCTTTCATAAACTTCTCCATCAGTTATTTCCTTATTTAGATCTGTTTCTCAAATTATTCTCAGACTTTGCTGTTAGTCCTCTGTCTCTAATGATATTCTATAAATGTTACTTATGAATCTTCTCCATTTTTCATTTTTTTCATTAGTCTCTCTCTGCACTATTAACTCTACAAGTTTTGTCAACTCTGTACAACATTTAGTCCATAGAGCCAATTGATTCACATTATACCATGAAAGTGCTGCAATCAGGGGAGGGGGGACAAACAGGACTCCTGTCCCGGGCCCAGAGATGACGGGGGCCCATCGGCACCGGGAAACAAATGATGTGTGCATGCGCAAACAGACCACGCATGCGCAGAAAACCACAGGGGCATGGCACTGCTGGGAAACCACAGATGTATGCATGCGCAAACAGACCACACATGCACAGAAACCACAGGGGGGCACGTACCGGGCCCGGAAATTTCTGATGTCGGCCCTGTACCATCTTTTGCCTTCTAATATGTTCTTTAACCAACCTCTTATTAATTGTTTTCTTTAACCAATCCTTCAGTCTGATAACCTTTTTTCTTTTCAAACTGTTTAGTAAACTCTTTTTTAGATTCTCAAGAGATTTTCATGTAAAATAAAGTGCTTTGCTGAGTTAACGGGGAAATTGTTCGACCAAATATTTTCTTATTTTTACACCAAGAAAATTAGCATAATTTTTGAAGGTGTTATTTATATCTTATACAATACATATTATTTTAACAACAAAGTCTAATCTTTCAGCCTCGTATAATCTTTTGGAGTTAATTATAATATTGGGAATAATTCTCAATTGATTAGCAATATAATAATTTGTAATATTGGGGAAATAAATCTCTTTAGAGTCTAATGAACAGACTAATGTTCCCTAACATCTTGCATTTCTCTTGGAGCTTAGAAAGCTCTACCCTTGTCTTTTTTCATGTTTGAATGACTGTCACTGTAAGGGGACCCCTGACAAGGGATCATACCCGTCAAGGGCGGCTTCAGAAAATATGGGACCTGCGCAGAACCCTTCTGCGCAGGTTTCTGTGCATACATGCATGCGCAGTAACTACTTTCCTCGCCTGTCAAATTACAGGATGGCGGCGGGAAAGTGGAGGAAGCAGCACGGAAATACAGGAAATCTCAGCCAATCAAGGATACTTGACAGGTATGCAAGGAATAGCTATGTATCCTGAAGCTCCTCTGAGAACTTCGATTTTTTTGGCTAATACTAGCAGAATTCTAGCTGAAGGGATTTCTGCTGAAATTTGGTAGCTGTTGTGGAAAAAAAATCCAAAACTTTTGTGCCTACAAACCAGTACTTGAGTAATTTGATATTCCTCCTTTACCATTTAATGAGGCCACATCCCTTAATTGTAAAAATAATTAAAAAGTGACAGTTGCAAAGCAAATTAAATCATTCCTTGTTGACTTATGGTTGTAATTTGCAGCTCAATCAATCAATCAATCTTTATTACAGTCCAATATCAGCATAGTACAGCAAAAAGAACAGAATTTAAAATGAGGTTACTATATAGCGCTAGTAATTTATTTTGCTGAAGGACCTGCCAGGATTGTTCTTTTGATCCTACACTCTGAGGTGTGGAACCTGGTAGTGTTTTGGGGATTTCCTCAGATAGCAGCCAGTGGGTGTATGTGCTGTTTGACCGTCCAGGATACTTGCAGAGCAACAGAGATATGAACTTGTTCCAGATGTCTCTATAAAAAGGGCAGATGCAGAAAACGTGTTCTATGGTTTCTATTTCTCCCCTATGTCACAGGGGCATTGTCTTTCTGACATTGGTGTCCTTTGAAACATTCCCTCGAGAACTGCAAAAGGGAGCGCCTGGCAGTGGGCATTTGCAGCTAAGTGATTGAAAAAGGAATGAAATATATGGAATCAGTTATACATAACCAGTTATTTCCATGCTTTAACAAGTAGTCATTGAAATGTAATTATGTTTACTGTTTGTAGATAAGAAGCGTGCATCTTCCTCTTCCTCCAGTAGTATGCTTTGCAGCAGTGAAAATGTCTCTGACTCTGAAACTAGAAAGCAAGGTGACGAGCAAGACAACATTGATATACATTCAGAATATGAAAGTGAAACAACAAAATCTCAAAGAGGTGAAAGACAAGAAATAGACATGGGGGAAGAGGAGGATGGTGGCAAAACAGAAGATTCAACAGCCAAAGATACACCAGATGCTTCATTTGGAAGAAGGATGGAGACAGATGTTGAGGACACAGGATCCCTCAGTGAGAAACTCAGTTTTGTAGGGTCATTGGATACGGACATGAGGGAAGGGACAGAAGAGGAAATGCTCACGCGTTACAGAGGCAGCATTCAAAAAGAAACAGCTAGAAGCCAGATGCCTTCTTCAGATGAGGAGGAAGGTGGTGAGTATGGTCTGTAGTCAAGTGTGTGTGTGGGGATATCTTGTATCCAGGTGTGGTGTTTTGCTTGTTATGAATTGAAGGCTGCCCATGAAACACAACTGCTTTGCTCTTCCCAATGATATATGTTAGAATGACATAACTTTCTAGCTTTGTTGTGTTGTGTGAAATAACTGGCAGTGTTGTACCCAGGGCCGTAGCCAGGATTCTAGATTTTGTGGGGTGAAAATTTTTTCAGGAGGGGCAACAATGTCACACTCACATATATAACATTGGTATCACGGGGTGTGTGGGGTGTGTGGGGGTAGGCTGTTAGCTCAGGAGGGTTTTTGCCCCCTGGCTACGGCCCTGGTTGTACCCTTAAATGGCCAGGCCAAACTATTGTTTTTGGTAATTTAATTGTGATGTATGCAGTGTTAACTTGTGAGACTTTGGCCAGTCTTTCTCTTGTCTCCATCACTATAATTTGTGAGACATTTTTTGATAGCTGAATTAATCTTATTCTTAGATAGAAACAAAACTAAACCCCTGGTTGAAATAGATCAAAATTCAAGCAATATGCCCAGATTGGTTAGCTACCACTTCTAAAATCTCAGTGGAAAAATTGATTTGTATAGGCACCTAATACAAATCTTGGAGTGTTTTTATTATTTTGGACATGGAATAATGAAACACTAGATAATGTTTTTGTTACTACATTTTTTTATTATGAACCTATGCAGAAATCTCTTAGCTTTAATCTTACCAGAATGAGAAAATTGGAAAGCAGCCTTATAGCTGATAGGATTGCATGTCTATCAAGCCTGTTGTTCTTTGCTTGGATTGGCAATGGTTTCCCAGGATCTTGGGGAGAATGATTCCGTAGCTCTTGCTACGTTGTCTGTTGAGTTAGTGATCCAAAGGTTGAGTTTAAGGTGTACAAAAGGTGTTGTAAGATATATGTTATTTCAGGACAGTGAAAAGCACATGTTTGCACAACTGATTTTTGTTTGTTTAAGTGTTTTGGTAGGAAGGAGAAAAATCACATTTTTTTTACTAGATTGCAGCAACCTCATCTCATAGAATCACTAGCAAAGGTTGCCCGGCGTTGCCGGGCTGTTTTAAATGGTGTTGGAAAGTTTTTGTTGTTGTTGTTGTTAATGTTTGTAAAGAAGAGGTTAGTCTATAATTGAAATTTTTAAAAATTCTATTTATACAAAAAAATTTTTGATGGCCTGTTATAAACTGTGATGAGTTTTGTTTGGTGTTTTGGTTTTGTGGATGAAAAAAAGAATAAAGGATGATATACTTTTTCGAAAAACTCTTGGGGCCTTTTGTGTGGGGCTATTGTGTCTTTTTGAATTTTTATTATTATTGTGGGCAGCAAGTGCTGCTGGTAAGGGTTATCTTGTATTTTGACAGTTTTTTCTCTCGTAGCCTCTGGGTGGAGCTTCTTCCAGTAAGTAGTCTCTTTCTTTATTCATTTCTTTTCCAGTCGTTGCGGTATGATGTCGTGTGGTGGTGAGTTGGCTGTTTTTCTTTATTTGGGGTGGTGGTGGTGTTTGGATTTTGTGGTGTTTGGCTGGGTGCTGGGTGTGTTTGGAAATGTTTGTTGTTGTTTACTTTTTTGGTGTTATTTTTGTTTGTTTTTGTGTATTTTTGAATGTTTTTGATTGTTTGGTTTTGTGTTTTTTGGTGTCCTATGGGAGGGGATCCCCTCTCGGCCGTCTCCCCTGGCTCTGGAAGGCTTGGGGGGGCAGACCCCTTTTGTCTCTCCAAACCTTCCAGACTCATGGGACCCAGGAGAGGGGATCGAATCCAGGCTACCCTCTGATATTAAAAGGGAAATCTCAATTGGGGATTCCCCTTTAATATCAGTGGGGGGGTTATCCCCCTCTCCGCTGGCTTCCTTGGGTTTGGGAGGGTTGGGTTGAGAAAATGGGTCTGTCTCCCCCACCCTTCCGGACCCAGGAGAGCCATCGAGAGGGGGATTCCCCCCCAACCTCCGTTTTTAAAGAGAAGTAACCGCTTGGTTTCTTCTTTTTAATATGGGGCGTGTGTGTGTGTGGGGTGGGGAATCCCCTCTCTGCCAGGTCCCCTGGGGTCAGGAGGGTTGGGGAGACAGGCTCCTTTTGTCCCCCCAAACCTTCCAGACTCATGGGACCCAGGAGAGGGGATCGAATCCAGGCTACCCTCTGATATTAAAAGGGAAATCTCAATTGGGGATTCCCCTTTAATATCAGGGGGGGTTGTGATCCCCCTCTCCACTGGCTTCCTTGGGTTTGGGAGGGTTGGGTGGAGAAAAGGTGTCTGTCTCCCCCACCCTTCCAGACCCAGGAGAGCCATCAGAGAAGGGGATTCCCCCCCCCAACTCCGTTTTTAAAGAGAAGTAACTGCTTGGTTTCTTCTCTTTAAAATGGGGCGTGTGTGTGTGTGAAAGGGGAATCCCCTCTCTGCCGGGTCCCCTGGGGTCAGGAGGGTTGGGGAGACAGGCTCCTTTTGTCCCTCCAACCCTCTAAACCCCAGGGGAGCCAGTAGAGAGGGGGAGCACAACACCCCCGCCCCCACCCAGTGATATTAAAGGGGAAACTCCGATTAGGAGCTTCAGGCGCAGATGGGGAGGGGGGCTTTGGTTCCCGTGGCTTGTTGGACTTGCTCTCCCAGTGTTTTTGTTTTATTTTTTGGGCGCCGGCTTCCTCAGCGTTCTGCGCGCTCATGGTTAAGATAGACACACTGAGTTGAAAGAGGCCTTTTTGGCCATTGAGTCTAACCCTATGCTCAATGTAGGAATCCAAATTGAAGCAGATCTTAATAGATGATTGACCAATTCTCTCTTGAATGTTTCCAGTGTTGGGGTGCTCACCACCTCCCGAGGCAGTTGGTTCCAGTGTCATACTACTAACTGTTAAGATGTTTTCCCTGATATTCAGTTTGATCCAATTAATACTAATCACAATATCTGTAGTGATGTAGACAGAAAAGAGAGCCAAAAGTCATGCAAATATTTCTGATTTGTATATATGTATATGTTATTTTGGCAGTGTCCTTGCTCAGTTCCAAAATATGCTTGATGATCTTTCCTTGCTCTGTGCTAATGGCATAGTTTTGCATGTGCCCAATGTTATGAAAACTGGAATAGATTGCAAACATCTTGGTGCTGGATTATTTTTCAATTCCTTAAATTTTGCTATGTATAATACACGAAAGAAAATGTGGGGTGCGGCTAATACAGTTTATTTTAAATAATTAAGCTGAGTTATTTATAGGTATTAATTTTTTTGAAATCTTTAGCTTCATCTGTATGCTGGATTCAGTGTAACTGACTTCCCAATTAGACATTTAAATAAGATGAGTATTTAAGTACTGTTGAAGACTGGTGTTATTAACTACTTAACAAGTGCCTAAATAGGATTAAATTCTCGATACAAAATGGAAGCATGGAGCAATCATGTGGGTTGAATTAATGGCATGCCAAGGTTTTTGGTGCAACAGTGTCTCATCATCAGATTTCCAAATAGAGTAATTAAACATTGTTTGAAAGTTCTGGATTTGAATTATCATAGCATTTAGCATAGTTTGCATTAGTTTGGAGAAGTGTAATCTCAGATGTCTGTTGAAATTATTTTTTCTAAAAGTAGTTTTGCAATGCAGTATATATCTGTGTAATGAAATTTATCATTAAAAAATCTAAGGGGAAAATAAAAACTTTTGCTAGAATTCTCCAGTGTGGAAAATATGAGCATAACTAAGATTAACATCATAATGCAGCATATTGAAGAGCAGCAGCGTATAGCATAGCGAATGTGTAAATTCAGTAAACATGCTCTGCTAAGCAGTAAGTTATGGTGATGGTGATAGGATGTCTGGTGGTTGAATTGAAACAAGAACTCTTAGGTCAGTTCTGCTCAGGTTTCTGGGATGGGGAGGGAATTTGAGGACAGTCACCCACATTCACCAAAAATGGACTGTTTAGATAGTTGAGCAGAATTTATGATGGCTGAAAATATTCAGATTATCAAAATGCAAAAAGAATATGGCAGGAAAGAAGATTATCAGAAGCAGATGGAAGAGACATAGGCCATTATTCTGTTTAGTATTCTCCACGGTGGAACTCCAACTGCTAGAGCTGTGATGGTCTGTGAGGTACCAGTGGTGTGACCAGAACTTTATGGCAAGGTAGCCCAAACTTTTCAGGCCATGGGCCGGTTGTGTGGCACAGCAGGCTGGTCACATGGTTCAGTAGGCCGGTCACATGGTTCCTCCCACTGGAGGTGGAAGTAAAACATGCCTTGCAATCTGTTTTGCAACAGGAAGAGATAGATTTTAGGCTGCCACTTTCTCTGCTTAAACCAGGGGTGCCGAAACTACAGCCCATGGGCCAGATCCGGTCCTTGATGCCAATTCATCTGGCCCACAATGTTCTTGTTGCTTCCATAAGTGCACCCATATGGGGTGGATGAATTGGCGTCGGGGGCTGGATCAGCGTAGTTTGGGCAGCCCTGCTTCATGGGGTTGCTGCAGCATCTTTCCAAGTTGGAGTCTGGATACATAAATACTGAACAAAGTACTGACCCATAAAGAATAGATATACTGTGGAGAAGAAATGTATACATAAATATGTTACAAATAGTCTTTTTAAAAAAGATTAGATTCCTCCATATAACATTATTGTTTGTACAACCCAAATCTCAGAGATACTTTGTTGGCTTGGTGTCCTCCAACCAATGCCTCTTAGCTCCTGTCCAGCCCAGATGACCACAAGGGAGCATCACGTAGGGAAGACAGAGGATGTCTGGCCCTTTTACCTCTACTTCTACCTGCCTATAGTGTTAGATTAGTATTCTCAGGGCCAGCCTATCAATTTAATCTCACCATGTTAATACTCACAGTAGATTTTGCTCTGTGCTTCTGAGCAACTTGCAGAAATCCAAGCAGAGATACCCACCTAAAGAAGCAACCTTCCACGAACATATCTGTGGTGGGCCCAGAATGGATGGAATAAAAGCATTGCTTCCTGTTAAGAATTTGAATCTTGTTATGTTCATTGACTTACAGGCAAACCAATTCAAGAAAGACTTTGTTCCCATATGATTTAATGATATGTCTGTAGACCTAGGCAATAGCCAAAGGACTTCTTATCTGTCTTTCTGTCTAAATTTGACATACAAAATAAAGTGGTAAAAGAGGAAGCAGAGAAGAAGAAATCAATGTACACAAAATAGTAAAGGTAAAGGTTTCCCTTGCTCGAAGGCCAGTCGTATCCGACTCTAGGGTGCAGTGCTCATCTCTGTTTGTAAGCAGAAGAGCCAGCGCTGTCTGCTTCTGCAGACGTTTCCGTGGTCATGTGGCAGGCAAGACTAGACACCAGAGCGCACGGAACGCTGTTACCTTCCCACCGAAGTGGTTCCTATTTATCTACTTGCAATTTCTTGCTTTCGAACTGCTAGGTTGGCAGGAGCTGGGATGAAGACGGGAGCTCATTTCCGTCCTGCAGTACTCGGGAATCGAACTGCTGACCTTCCGCTTCCCAGTCAGCGTCTTAGCGACTTGAGCCACTGCAGTACCCATTACACAAAATAGATACATAGTATGTATCTAACTATACAAACTATATGACACCTGTTCCTCCTTTTCCTTCGTCAAAAAGTGAAAAACACTGTCAGTCTCACTGAGGATTGCAATTTCTATACAGTGATTTCTCTTTTTTTAAATGTTGCTTTGGACAGAAGAAGAAAAATCTACTATTTTTATTTTAGGAAAAGTAGTCCCTGATAGAAATGCAATATTAGTAAAACATATTCTGTTAAGCACATGTGAAATGTAAATAGCCTTATTAAATAAGCACTGAGGTTATGTTGAAAATATTAGCACAACCTTCGTCTATGGCCTAGGCCTAATAAGAATGCACTGAAAATGTAGCAAAATAGGAGTCATTGCTTCCTGTGTATTTAGAAATATCAAATATTTTGTGTGTTAAATGCATAGGGATTTTGCATTCAGATCTGTCCATGCATCCAAATGAGATGAAACATGAGGACTGTTTAACTTTCTTAGGGAACTGACAGAATTATTGGAATTGTGTTTGGAAACTTAGTATTTAGAAAATGCTCTGAGTTTTTCCCCAGCAGAAAAAAAGCTTTTTTGTTGCCTCTTTTGGTTTGGTGGAAATTAAAACTATTTCTGAATAAAGGTCACCACATGGTGTAATGGTTATTTGTGTGTGTGTGTGTGGTATATCATTTTTCTATTTCTTCTTCCCACTCCTTTTTGCATGGTAGAGATTCTGCGGCATGAAACATGCTTTTCTTAAAAGGTGAAGTAATGTTTATGACTGTAGTTAATGTATTCTTATGGTGAAGGTTGGTGAATTTTAATTGGTGTCCTTAATAGCTAACAGAGTTACTTTATAAGCCAATATAATACTCAGTATTATTCCCAATTTCTTTCTTTGCTCCATGTCTTTGCAATTGTTTTTTTTTTTTGAAGAAAGCATATCAGTCAAAGAGAAAATAGCTGAAGACATTGAACATGATCAGCTTTTGAGTTCTGAACCTGAACCTAGTGATTCCAATGCGGAGTATGAAGAGGAAGATGCAGTTGCTACTGGATATAAACAAGAAGGTAAATTAGACTGAATAAAGTGTGTGTGAGAGAGAAAGAGAATATAACTTCACTGGGGCTATCCGTTTAAACTCTGGTCAACATTTAGGTTTTCTATAGTAGATGTTTCTGTAGTCTTCCATTCCATATTGTGTCTAAATAACCCATAACATACACTCACATATATGTGTTATATGTCTGTGTGTGCTACACACACACACACACACACACACACACACACACACACACACACACACACACACACACACACACACACACACACACACACACACAAATTCAAAGATTAGAACATAAGAACAGCCTTGCTGGAACAGGCCACAGCCCATCCAGTCCAGCATTCTGTCTCACACAGTGGCTCACCATTTCCTTCAGGGTATTCCCAAGGAGATGCCTTCACCTGCTTAGGATTCCCTGGAAATGGCATTGAGAGATATCCTTCCTATCTCTCCAACCCGGAGGTTGTCCTTAAGTATCCATAATTATAGCCATTGATAGCCTTGTCCTCCATGAACTTGTCTAATCCTTTCTTAAAGCTATCACCACTTCTTCTGGCAGGGAGTTCCATAGACCAGTAATCCTCTGGGTGAAAAAGTATTTCTCTTATTTGTTTGAGAACTAGTACCCAAAAGTTTCATGGAGTGTCCCCTAGTTCTAGTGTTATGCGATAGGGAAAACAGTTTTTCCTTATCTACTTTGTTCACACCGTGCATGATTTTATAAACTTCAATCAGGTCACCTCTTAGACGCCGTCGTTCAAGAGTGAAAAGGCCCAACCGTTGCAGCCTCAGATGGTAAGGAAGGTGTTCCAGTCCCCTAATCATTTTGGTTGCCCCCCTCTGCACTTTTTCCAACTCCATAATATCCTTCTGGAGGTATGGTGACCAGAACTGTACACAGTATTCCAGATGGGGCCTCACCATAGATTTATAAAGAGGCAAAATGACACTTGCTGACTTATTTTCTATACCCTTCCTAATGATCCCTAGCATTGAGTTTGCTTTTTTCACTGCTGAGGCACACTGGGTTGACACCTTCATTGAGCTGTCCACCAGGACACCAAGATCCCTTTCCTGGTTTGCCGCAGAGAATTCAGAACCCATCAGTTTATAAATGTAATTGGTTTTTTTTGCCCTAACATGCATCACTCTGCACTTACTAATGTTGAAGCTCATTTGCCACTGTTTTGCCCACTCCCCCAGTGCCAAGAGATCCCTCTGGAGCTCCTCACAATCTCTCACAGTTTTCACTACCCTGTATAATTTAGTGTTGTCAGCAAATTTGGCTACCTTGCTTTTTACTCCTACCTCTAGATCATTTATGAAGAGGTTGAAAAGCAGGGGTCCCAGTACTGAACCTTGGGGGACCCCACTCTTTACTTCCCTCCACTTGGAGAAGTGTCCATTTAGTGCTACCCTCTGTTTCCTGTCCCTTAGCCAGTTGCTGATCCAGGACAAGACCTGTCCCTTTATTCCATGACTGGTAAGTTTATTCAAGAGCCTTTGGTGTGGGGCCTTGTCAAAAGCCTTCTGAAAGTCCAGATAAACAATGTCAACTGGATCCCCCTTATCCACATGCTTGTTGACACTCTCAAAAATTCCAACAGATTAGTTAGGCATGATTTGCCCTTGTAAAAGCCATGTTGGCTCTCCTTTAGCAGTGCCTTCTCTTCTATGTGCCTATTAATTCTGTCTTTTAGGATGGTTTCCATCACTTTTCCTGGGACACATGTCAAACTGACAGGTAGGTAATTTCCTGGATCACCCCTGGATCCTTTTTTGAAAATTGGTGTTACATTCGCTACCTTCCAGTCATCAGGCACAAAGCCTGATTTGAGGGAAATATTATATATTTTGGCTAGGAGATCAGCAATTTCGTCTTTAAGTTCCCTGAGATCTCGTGGATGGATGCCATCTGGTCCTGGTGATTTGTTAGTGTTTAGCTTAACAAGACATGCAGGACCTCCTCCCTGGTTATTTCTATCTTGCTTAATTCTTCGCTTTCCCTCCCTACAAAGATAGGCTCTGTTTTGGGCATGTGGTCTGTCTTCTTCAGTGAATACTGAAGCAAAGAATTCATTGAGTCTCTCTGCAATCTCTGTTTCCTCTTTAATAACCCCTTGCCTTCCATTGTCATCTAATAGTCCAATGGCCTTCCTAGTTGGGTTCTTACTTCTAATGTACTTAAAGAAGTCTTTGTTATTTCTCTGAGTATTTTTAGCTATACGCTCCTCAAAGTCTTGCTTTGCTTTCCTGATTGATGGCTTGCATTTGTTCTCCCAGAATTTATGTTTCTGCCTGCTGTCCTCATTTGGACAAGCCTTCCATCTTCTAAATGAGCTTTTCTTGCTTTTGATCACTTCCCGAACAGCTCCTGTAAGCCACATCGGAGTCCTCTTGGACCTGGCAGTGCCCTTTTTCCTTTTGGGTATGCATTCCAATTGGGCCTCTGTTATTGTTTTTGTAAACAGCCTCCATGCCTCTTGGAGTGTTTGGACTCTCTCAATTTTCCATTTTAGATTCTTTTTTACTAGTTTCCTCATCTTTGTGAAATTTCTTTTTTGAATATCTAAGGTCTCTGTGTTAGATTTTTTCAGTGACTTGCGGTCTATGATCAAGTTAAGCATAATTGAGTTGTGGTCACTGTTCCCTATTGGATCAGTCACATTAACATCTTGCACCAGATCAAGTCAAGGATTCTTGTACCTCTAGTTGGGTCTTCAACCATCTGTCCCAGGGAACAATCATTTAGCATATCTAGGAACTTTATCTCTTTATCATGTGCTGAACAACAGTTCACCCAGGCTATGTGAGGGTAATTGAAGTCCCCCATTATAACCAGGCTTCCCTTCTTGGATGCCTCCTTTACAACATTCTCCAACTGCCAGTCTCCCTCAAGAGTTTGGGTCGGAGGCCGATAGTATATGCCTACTGTTAGACCATCCTTGTGGCCTGGTACTCTTACCCACAGAGCTTCTAATGGTGACTCCAAATCACCTAGATATTCCAATTCATACGATTTTATCACTTCTTTGACATACAAGGCTACACCACCTCCTGTTTGCCCCTTCCTATCCTTCCTGTACAGTTTGTAGCCTGGGATAACAGTATCCCATTGGTTATCATCCGTCCACCAGCTTTCAGTGATACCAATAATAACATTCTGTAACCCCTCAATTTGGGGGAACCTCTTGCGGTCCTGCTGCTGGGTTGTTGCCCTCCTACGGCCTCCTCCACGTCTCCTGATGTACTGGCCTGTCTCCTGGTAGTGCCTCCATGCTCTGGACACAACGCTGGCAGACACAGCAAACCTTCGTGCCACAGCTCGCATTGATGTGCCATCCTGGATGAGCTGCATTACTTGAGCCACTTGTGTGGGTTGTAGGCTCCGTCACATGCTACCACTAGAGTGAAGACACCGCCAGTGTCCATCAGTGACCAAACCATCAGCCTGAAAGCAAAGGAACTGAGAAGTGGTCTGTGGTCACCTCCTGTTGAACCACACCTTTATTGGGGATGCCTTGCTAATTGCCTCTGATGTCCACCTCTTCCATTTTCCATTTGCACAACAGCATGTGGAATTCATTGTCAATCAGGGTTGCTACCAGGGTGGACAGTTTGATTGCACAGAAGTGTGATTGACTTGGGGTTACATTGTGTTGTTTAGGTGTTCCCTTTATTTTTTTAGAGCAGCATATAACATAAAAAAAATCTAAGGGGAAAATAAAAACTTTTGCTAGAATTCTCCAGTGTGGAAAATATGAGCATAATTAAAATTAACATTATAATGCATCATATTGAAGAGCAGCATCGTATAGCATAGTGAATGTGTAAATTCAGTAAACATGCTCTGCTAAACAGTAAGTTATGGTGATGGTGATAGGATGTCTGGTGGTTGAATTGAAACAAGAACTCTTAGGTCAGTTCTGCTCAGGTTTCTGGGATGGGGAGGGAATTTGAGGACAGTCACCCACATTCACCAAAAATGGACTGTTTAGATAGCTGAGCAGAATTTATGATGGCTGAAAATATTCAGATTATCTAAATGCAAAAAGAATATGGCAGGAAAGAAGATTATCAGAAGCAGATGGAAGAGATATAGGCCATTATTCTGTTTAGTATTCTCCAAGGTGGAACTCCAACTGCTGGAGCTGTGATGGTCTGTGAGGTACCAGTTGTGTGACCAGAACTTTATGGCAGGGTTGCCCGAACTTTTCAAGCCATGGGTCGGTTGCGTGGTTCAGCAGGCTGGTCACGTGGCTCAGTGGGCCGGTCACGTGGTTCCTCCCACTGGAGGTGGAAGTAAAACATGCCTTGCAATCTGTTTTGCAACAGGATGAGATAAATTTTAGGCTGCCATTTTCTCTGCTTAAACCAGGGGTGCCCAAACTACAGCCCATGGGCCAGATCCGGTCCCCGATGCCAATTCATCTGACCCACGCTGCTCTTGTTGCTTCCAGAAGAGGAAGTAAAATGCGCCCATATGGGGTGGATGAATTGGCGTCGGGGGCTGGATCAGCGTAGTTTGGGCACCCTTGTTTTAAGGTGGTTGCTGCAGCATCTTCCCTTGTTGGAGTCTGGATACGTAAATACTGAACAGAGTACTGACCCATGAAGAATAGATATACTGTGTAGAAGAAATGTATCTTTACCTATAAGAAGGGCCTTGGGTCGTGCGTGTCCAGCATGCACGTCCACACCCGGCCCAACCATCCAGTACCGAGGCGCCCACACTTACCTAATGACCCTGCGAGCATCACCTCAAGAGTCCACCAGCTGAAAGTGGGGCAACCACCCCACAAACCATAACAAAAATAAAAAACTACAAGGGCCAGCGTCTTCTGCACTGCACCACCCCTCAGCCAATCAGGCTGAAGGGCACGAGTGCAGAGAACACTGGGAAGCCAGCGTGTGCATTTAAAACAAACAGCTGATGCGTGCACCATTCCACAATAGCTTCCCTCCGTGAGGCAAAGAAGGCGGAATGGCGCTCCGCCTTCTTCGCCTCATGGAGGGAAGCTATCGCTACCATCGGTTCGCCCCCCCCAACAACCAAAGGAAAGCAAGCCACTTCCCTCCGTGAGGTGAAGAAGGCAGAACAGCGCTCTGCCTTCTTTGCTTCATGGAGGGAAACTATCGCTACCATCGGTTCGCCCGCCCCCCAATCGAGGAAAGTGAGCCACTTCCTTCCGGGAGATGAAAGCCATGCCTTTGCCTCACGGAGGGAAGGAATCACCTTCCACGGAGGTGGATCGCTTCTCTCTTGGTTGGTGAGGGCCGAAGCTTCCGTCCCCAGCCAACCAAGAGAGAAGCGAACCACTTCCCTCCAGGAGATGCGGGCTGCGTCTTTGCCTCACGGAGGGAAGGAATCGCCTTCCACGGAGGAGGTTCGCTTCTCTTGGTTGGCTGGGGACAAAAGCTTCAGTCCCCACCAACCAAGAGAGAAGCTAACCCCCTCTGTGGAAGGCGATTCCTTCCCTCTGGGAGGCGAAGGCACGGCCTTCCACGGAGGGGGTCCGCTTCTCTCTAGTTTGGTGAGGGCCGAAGCTTTTGTCCCCAGCCAAACAAGAGAGAAGCGAACCACTTCCTTCCAGGAGACGAGGGCCACGCCTTTGCCTCCCGGAGGGAAGGAATCGCTGTCCCCCATCTCTCCCCCCTCTCTTCCCCCCTCTCTCCCCCCCTGTCTGTGTGTGTGTGCGCATGCACCCCAAAAACACCCCCAACCACCAACAAAATTTATACCTGCCCAGCAGGGCTGGGCAAAAAATGCTAGTACATAAATATGTTGCAAACAGTCTTTTTTAAAAAGATTAGATTGCTCCATAGAACATTATTGTTTGTACAACCCAAATTTCAGCGATATTTTGTTGGCTTGGTGTCCTCCAACCAATGCCTCTTAGCACCTGTCCAGCCCAGATGACCACAAGGGAGCATCAGGTAGGGAAGACAGAGGATGTCTGGCCTTTTTACCTCTACTTCTACCTGCCTATAGTGTTAGATTAGTATTCTCAGGGCCAGCCTATCAATTTCATCTCCTTTCACCCTGTTAATACTCACAGTAGATTTTGCTCTATGTTTCTGAGCAAGTTGCAGAAATCCAGGCAGAGATACCCACCTAAAGAAGCAACCTTCCACAAACATATCTGTAGTGGGCCCAGGAGCCTGATTGGCTAAGCATTTGAACCTGCACTTCAATACACATCTGAATTCTGCTTGCATGGAACTAACTAATCATGACTCAAACTGAATAACTCTGATAGATGCAGTATTTGTTGCAGCATTAAGTATCTCATGATAAACTGTCAGTTTCATCAATATTGCATGGATGGAATAACAGCATTGCTTCCTGTTAAAAATTTGAATCTTCTTATGTTCATTGACTTACAGGCAAAGCAATTTAAGAAAGACTTTATTCCCATATGATTTAATGATATGTCTGTAGACCTAGGCAAAAGCCAAAGGACTTTTTCTTAACTGTCTGTCTGTCTAAATTTGACATACGGTACAAAATAAAGTGGTAAAAGAGGAAGCAGAGAAGAAGAAATCAATGTACACAAAATAGATACATAATATGTATCTATCTATACAAACTATATGACACCTGTTCTTCCTCTTCCTTCTTCAAAAAGTGAAAAACACTGTCAGTCTCACTGAAGATTGCAATTTCTATACAGTGATTTCTTTTTTAAAAAATGTTGCTTTGGACAGAAGAAGAAAAATCTATTTTTATTTTAGGAAAAGTAGTCCCTGATAGAAATGCAATATTAATAAAACATATTCTGTTAAGCACATGTGAAATGTAAATAGGCTTATTAAATAAGCACTGAGGTTACATTGAAAATATTAGCACAACTTTCGTCTATGGCCTAGGTCTAATAAGAATGCACTGAAAATGTAGCAAAATAGGAGTCATTGCTTCCTGTGTATTTAGGAATATCAAATATTTTGTGTGTTGAATGCATAGGGATTTTGCATTCAGATCTGTCCATGCATCCAAATGAGATGAAACATGAGGACTGTTTAACTTGCTTAGGGAACTGACAGAATTATTGGAATTGTGTTTGGAAACTTAGTATTTAGAAAATGCTCTGAGTTTTTCTCCAGCAGAAAAAAAGCTTTTTTTGTTGCCTCTTTTGGTTTGGTGGAAATTAAAACTATTTCTGAATAAACGACACCTCATGGTGTGATGGTTATTTGTGTGTGTGTGTGTGTGTGTGGTATATCATTTTTCTATTTCTTCTTCCCACTCCCTTTTGCATGGTAGAAAATTCTGCGGCATGAAACATGCTTTTCTTAAAAGGTGAAGTAATGTTTATGACTGTAGTTAATGTATTCTTATGGTGAAAGTTGGTGAATTTTAATTGGTGTCCTTAATAGCTAATAGATTTACTTTATAAGCCAATGTAATAATCAGTATTATTCCCAATTTCTTTCTCTTTGCTCCATGTCTTTGCAATTGTTGTTATTTTTTTTTATTTTTTTGAAGAAAGCATATCAGTCAAAGAGAAAATAGCTGAAGACATTGAATATGATCAGCTTTTGAGTTCTGAACCTGAACCTAGTGATTCCAATGCGGAGTATGAAGAGGAAGATGCAGTTGCTACTGGATATAAACAAGAAGGTAAATTAGACTGAATAAAGTGTGTGTGAGAAAGAGAATATAACTTCACTGGTGCTATCCGTTTAAACTCTGATCAGCATTTAGGTTTTCTATAGTAGATGTTTCTGTAGTCTTCCATTCCATATTGTGTCTAAATAACCCATAACATACACTCACATATATGTGTATTATATGTCTGTGTGTGCTAGACACACACACACACACACACACACACGCACAAATTCAAACATTCTGTAACCCCTCAATTTGGGGGGGCCTCTTGCCGTCCTGCTGCTGGGTTGTTGCCCTCCTACGGCCTCTTCTACATCTCCTGATATACTGGCCTGTTTCCTGGTAGTGCCTCCATGCTCTGGACACAACGCTGGCAGACACAGCAAACCTTTGTGCCACAGCTCGCATTGATGTGCCTTCCTGGAAGAGCTGCACTACTTGAGCCACTTGCGTGGGTTATAGGGTCCATCTTATGCTACCACTAGAGTGAAGGCACCACCAGCGTCCAGCAGTGACCGAACCATCAACCAGAAAGCAAAGGAACTGAGAAGTGGTCTGTGGTCACCTCCTGCTGAACCACACCTTTATTGGGATGCCTTGCTAATTGCCTCTGATGTCCACCTCTTCCATTTGCACAACAGCATGTGAAATGCATTGTCAATCGGTGTTGCTACCAGGGTGGACAGTTTGAATTCACAGAAGTGTGATTGACTTGGGGTTACATTATGTTGTTTAGGTGTTCCCTTTATATTTTTGAGCAGCATATATCTTTAAAAAAATCTAAGGGGAAAATAAAAACTTTTGCTAGAATTCTCCAGTGTAGAAAATATGAGCATAACTAAGATTAACATCATAATGCATCATATTGAAGAGCAGCAGCGTGAATGTGTAAATTCAGTAAACATGCTCTGCTAAGCAATAAGTTATGGTGATGGTGATAGGATGTCTGGTGGTTGAATTGAAACAAGAACTCTTAGGTCAGTTCTGCTCAGGTTTCTGGGATGGGGAGGGAATTTGAGGACAACCACCCTCATTCACCAAAAATGTACTGTTTTGATAGTTGAGCAGAATTTATGATGGCTGAAAATATTCAGATTATCAAAATGCAAAAAGAATATGGCAGGAAAGAAGATTATCAAAAGCAGATTGAAGAGACATAGGCCATTATTCTGTTTAGTATTTTCCAAGGTGGAACTCCAACTGCTGGAGCTGTGATGGTCTGAGAGGTACCAGTTGTGTGACCAGAACTTTATGGCAGGGTTGCCCAAAACTTTCGGGCCATGGGCTGGTCACGTGGTTCAGTGGGCGGGTCACATGGTTCCTCCCACTGGAGGTGGAAGTAAAACACACCTTGCAGTCTGTTTTGCAACAGAATGAGATAGATTTTAGGCTGCCATTTTCTCTGCTTAAACCAGGGGTGCCCAAACTACAGCCTATGGGCCAGATCCGGTTCCCAATGCCAATTCATCCGGCCCACGCTGCTCTTGTTGCTTCCAGAAGAGGAAGTAAAATGCACCCATATGGGATGGATGAATTGGCATCGGGGGCTGGATCAGCGTAGGTTGGGCACCCCTGCTTTATGGGGTTGCTGCAGCATCTTCCCTAGTTGGAGTCTGGATATATAAATACTGAACAGAGTACTGACCCATGAAGAATAGATATACTGTGTAGAAGAAATGTATCTTTACCTATAAGAAGGGCCTTGGGTCGTGCGTGTCCAGCACGCACGTCCCCACCCCGCCCAACCATCCATCCATTTTTTTTTAGGAAAAGTAGTCCCTGATAGAAATGCAATATTAATAAAACATATTCTGTTAAGCACATGTGAAATGTAAATAGGCTTATTAAATAAGCACTGAGGTTACGTTGAAAATATTAGCACAACTTTCGTCTATGGCCTAGGTCTAATAAGAATGCACTGAAAATGTAGCAAAATAGGAGTCATTGCTTCCTGTGTATTTAGGAATATCAAATATTTTGTGTGTTGAATGCATAGGGATTTTGCATTCAGATCTGTCCATGCATCCAAATGAGATGAAACATGAGGACTGTTTAACTTGCTTAGGGAACTGACAGAATTATTGGAATTGTGTTTGGAAACTTAGTATTTAGAAAATGCTCTGAGTTTTTCTCCAGCAGAAAAAAAGCTTTTTTTGTTGCCTCTTTTGGTTTGGTGGAAATTAAAACTATTTCTTAATAATGGTCACCTCATGGTGTGATGGTTATTTGTGTGTGTGTGCGTGCGTGCCTCGTGTGTGTGTGTGTGTGTGTGTGTGTGTGTGTGTGTGTGTGTGTGTGTGTGTGTGTGTGTGTGTGTGTGTGTGTGTGTGTGTGTGTGTGTGTGTGTGTGTGTGTGTCTGTTATATCATTTTTCTATTTCTTCTTCCCACTCCCTTTTGCATGGTAGAGATTCTGCGGCATGAAACATGCTTTTCTTAAAAGGTGAAGTAATGTTTATGACTGTAGTTAATGTATTCTTATGGTGGTTGGTGAATTTTAATTGGTGTCCTTAATAGCTAACAGAGTTACTTTATAAACCAATATAATACTCAGTATTATTCCCAATTTCTTTCTCTTTGCTCCATGTCTTTGCAATTGTTGTTATTTTTTATTTTTTTGAAGAAAGCATATCAGTCAAAGAGAAAATAGCTGAAGACATTGAATATGATCAGCTTTTGAGTTCTGAACCTGAACCTAGTGATTCCAATGCAGAGTATGAAGAGGAAGATGCAGTTGCTACTGGATATAAACAAGAAGGTAAATTAGACTGAATAAAGTGTGTGTGAGAGAGAAAGAGAATATAACTTCACTGGGGCTATCCGTTTAAACTCTGGTCACCATTTAGGTTTTCTATAGTAGATGTTTCTGTAGTCTTCCATTCCATATTGTGTCTAAATAACCCATAACATACACACGCATACACACACACACACACACACACACACACACACACACACACACACACACACACACACACACAATTAAATCATGTAAGCCCTCAATTTGGGGAAACCTCTTGCTTATGAGGGATTTGATATCTGTCTCTATATATTTATATTACAGCATCAACAATGCAAATAATTTACTTTACTGTCTTGTCATGGACCATGTTATAATATTTATATGGAAATTGTACCTCCAGATATGCAAAGCTTACTGGCATAGGGGCACAATGAATAAATCAGTCTCTGAAAGGTCGACCCATATAGTACATGTCACTGATTGCCACTCAAAATTGCCAAGCCGGGCTACTCTCTAGAGGAGAGGGTGAAGAATATAACATCTTTCATAACAGTATATTTGAAAACAATCCATTCCCATCACTTACATAGTTATCACAATAATAACTCATGTTGTGCTTATTTTAATAGTGGCAGATGGAGCTTCTTTGGCAAAAGGTTCAGGAGAGTTCATATCAGAAACAGTTGCAGAGCAAGAGAGACAGATGGTGGGCAAAGAAGGAGCTCTTGAGGAAGAAGAGTTATTAGATCAGGAAGGCCCTGAAGAGACAATACCAGAAGAAGAATTCCTAGCCAAGGAAAATGATGGAAAGGATCAGCTTTTGAGAGAAGAGACCGAGCTAGAGAAAGCAGAAATAACATCAGATATAGACGCTAGAAAAGAAGACGAAATGCATGAGAAAGTAAAGTCATCTGAAGGGGAATTAGAAACAAAGGGGAAAATGAAAGAGCCAGATGAAATGTCACCAGATTATGGAATTTCTGATGGAGAGGAAACCTCAGAGGGATATATGTTAGAAGGAGAGGAAATAGAGGAGCAGAGTATCACTGGGGATCTAATAGGTGTTGGAGAAGATGAAAGGGGGATAATTGAGGCATATGAAATGTTGGGAACTGCAGAATTAATGGGAGAGAAAGCTACAGAAAGGGAAGTACATGAGACAGAGGAGACATTAAAAGAGGCAGATGAGGCTCCAGACACAGCATTTGCAGAAGAAATACAGGAAAATATGGAAGAAGCTGAGTTTGAAGGATATGAAATTTTGCCAGAGGAGGAACATGGTGCAGAAGGTGTGGTAGAAGTGAAACTCACAGATGGTGAAGATGTGGGTGTCACTTTGTCTAAGGATGAGGGATGCCTGGAGGAGAGTGAAGATGTAGAAATCAAATTGGAGAAAGCAGCCTTCACTGAAATTGAATTTAGAGTACCGGACTCAAAGATGGAAGAAATAATCCCCATGAATGAAGAGGGGGTTGCTTCAGAAAAGTTAGTAGATGAAGATGGTTTCACACAAGAAATTCCTCATGACATGGAGGACAGTGTCCAGGAAGAGTCGTGCATAGGTGAAGGAGATTTAGAAAAAATATCTCCAGAAAGGAGTAAGGTGGGAAGTGCATCTACAGAAGAACACCCACTGGATCACGATGATACTGAGAGGGTCATTTTGAGAACAGAAGAAGAGACTATGAAAGGCAAAGGAGCAACAATAAATGGCCAGGAAGAGGAGTTAGCATCTGTGCTTCATTCTGAAGGAAAATCCGAAATAGAAGACCCAACAATTGAAATTATGGCAAGGACTAAGGAAACAGTGCTGGAGGATGAGAACATTGTGGGAATTTTTGAAGAGAAAAGAGAACAGAGAGGGAGAGACGAAATTCCTGAACTGGAGGTCACTTTTCAGAAAAAAGAATTATCTACTGATGTTGTCCCAGAGGCTCTGCCATTTGCAACTGAGGAATCAACAAAGGCAAAAAGAAACGTGGTAATTAAAGGGGAAACAGAAGCTGAAGAGACAGAAAGAAAGGTAATGGTTAAAGGGAAGGTTAAAGCTGAGAGAACCAAAAGAAAAGAAGCAATTGAAGGGGATGAGGAAGATGAAGCGACACAAAGATTACTGACTGTTAAATGGAAGGTGAAAGATGAAGATTCAGAATCTGAGGGAGAAGTTATGTCTTTGGTCACAGAATCTGAGGGAGAACCAACTTCTGAGATGACCATCATGAGATGGCAAAATATAGTCAATAAGAAGGAGGATGTTGCAGCAGAGGCAGAAGAGGGACCTGAATCATTTGCACAGAAAGTTACATCAACAGGAGGGTTGAACAAAGAGAAGAGAATGGAAAATGAACCAGATGTACAAGGTGAACTGGAAGAAACACCTGAAGAGACTGAGCACACATCAGTTTACATGAAGATTCAGAAGGAAGAAGTGACTGATGATGAAGAGAAGGAAGATGAGGGATCAGACAAAGAAGAACAGGTAACTGGTGAACAAATAACTCTGGCAGATGTGGAGGAAGCGTTGTTAATAGGAATACAGCAGTTCATAACAGAAGTATCACGGATGAATGAAGAAGTGGAAGATAAGGAAGAGGAACCTCCAGCAGAAGAGTTAGCAGAAGAAAGGGCAAACCCAAAGGATCCTGAAAGGGATGATTTATTTTTAGCTGTAATGACAAAAAGATGGCAAACTGAGAGTGAAAAAGTTGAGGAAAGGGGGATAGGGGAGCCCATGGATAGAACCCCTGTGAAGGGAAATATTGGAAACAGGAAAGAAATAACAAGACAGGAAGAATCACCAGAAGAAAATCAGACCGTGACAGAAATCATTCAGTGGAGCACTGAGAGGTCTGACGGAGGGCAGCACTAAGAGCTGGTTGATTGAGAAGACAGAAACTTGAGGTGAAGGTGAGCATGTGCGTCTCTAACAGTCTGGTTCCTGGATAAGCTGTTTTAGTCTTGTCTAAGGGCTTTGCCTAACCAAGTAGAATATGTGAATGAGTGTGTATGAGAGGGTGAGAGGGAGAAACATTTCCCCTTTAAATGGCAGAAATGTGTTTCTTTCATATACATGTGTATAGATTTGGAGTGCTGGATATGATCCAGCTAGAGTCACACAAATGTCAATCAGCAGAGGTTAAGTATTAAGTATGGATGTAATCCTTTAAGAAAAATCCATATACATTTAAAGATGTTTTACGTGGCTAGATTATGCCCTTATGTATATGCTTTTTTCTCTGAAGTCAATGAGCTCAGATCAGCTTACATATGACTCCAATAAGTAGCCTCTTATCAGGTCAACGCCTGGGTCCAGATCTACTTAGGTATTGCAGCTGAAATACTCTACAGTCCTCTACATAGGTTTCTAAAGTGTTTAGCCCATCTATTTGTATTCTTGGGCCCCACCCTCCCCCTCGGACGTAAAAGGCAAGGGGGCACCGGGCGAGCTGCCGCCACCGCCGCACATCCTGGCCCCTGTGGGGGCGAAGAGGCCACTCCACTGGCCACTCCACCAGACAGCGTCTCTTGGGCCCCACCCTCCCCCTCGGACTCAAAAGACTCTAAAGGCGGGGGATTTCGTGGGTGGTCTTGGATATGTTCCATGCTAAACCCAATGGGGAGAGTACTTTTGGGTGACAGGAAACAGAGGGTAGCACTAAATGGACACTTCTCCAAGTGGAGGGAATTTAATTTAAATTTAATTTAATTATCACATTTATATACCGCCCACTCGGCCAAGCCAACTCAGGGCGGTTCACAACAAAAGTTAAAAACACAAGTTAAAACAGTTAAAACTACCCACCCCCTAAAAACAAGGGCTGCAGGATCCGAAGGCACCATGGGGAAGAGTTCCTCTACACCAACCACCCAATGGCGGTTACCCTTCCACCTGCACCCCACACTTGACCCGCCAACCAGGTTTTAAGATCTTTTCTGAAAGGCAGCAATTCCGTCCGAAGACGTAGCTCTGTTGGCAGGAGGTTCCAGAGGGCCGGTGCAGACACGGAGAAGGCTCTCCTCCTTGTGCCAGAGAGGCGGGCCCCTCTGGCTGATGGAACAACTAGAGAGCCCCTCCGGTCCGCTCTGGTTGGACGGACAGACATCCTCAGGGCGATGCGGTCTCTTAGGTAACCCGGCCCACTACCATATAGGGCTTTAAAGGTCAAAACCAGCACCTTGAATTGCACCCGGAGACAAACTGGCAACCAGTGCAGCTCCCGGAGCAGTGGCGAAGCACGGGCATAACGCCCACACCCCATCACCACCCGGGCTGCCGCATTTTGGACCAGCTGTAGCCTCCGAATGGTCGTCAAGGGCAGCCCCATGTAGAGCGCATTGCAATAATCTAGTCTGGAGGTGACCAGAGCGTGAGTGACCATGAGCAAGGAGTCCCGGTCCAGGAGTGGGCGCAACTGGCGGATCACCCGGAGTTGGGCGAAAGCCCTCCTGGTCACAGCCGCCACCTGTTCCTCTAGCAGTAGCCGTGAATCCAGGAGGACCCCCAAGTTGCGCACCGGGTCCGTCTGGGGCAAAATAGCCCCATCCAGAAACAACGATGGTAGCTTCCGGGTTAACACAGGACCCCCTATCCATAGCCACTCAGTCTTGCTGGGATTCAGCTGTAGCCCGTTAGCCCCCATCCAGACCCCCACAGCTTCCAGGCATCTGGAAAGGACTTTGACGGCATCACTGGGGTCCCCATGGGCCGAGATGTACAACTGAGTGTCATCCGCGTACTGATGGTACCGCACCCCATGGGAACGAATGATCTCACCCAGCGGCTTCATGTAGATGTTAAATAGGAGAGGGGAGAGCACCGAGCCCCGAGGCACCCCCCATTTGAGGGGCCTAGGACTGGACCTCTCACTCTCCAACCACACCGACTGGGTACGACCCCTCAGAAATGAGGAAAACCAGGACCACACATTACCCTGGATTCCCAATCCTCGGAGCCGTCCCAGAAGGATACCGTGGTCAACGGTATCGAAAGCTGCTGAGAAGTCAAGAAGGGCAAGGACGGATGGGTGACCACCGTCCCGCTCCCGCCAGAGATCATCCATCAGTGCGACCAATGCCGTCTCGGTACCATATCCCGGCCTGAATCCTGACTGAAAGGGGTCCAGATAATCCGCTTCATCCAGCACCCCCTGCAGCCGACACGCCACTGCCTTCTCCAACACCTTCCCTAGAAAGGGGAGGTTAGAGACAGGCCTATAGTTGGTTAGGACAGCTGGGTCGAGGGAAGGTTTCTTCAGGAGGGGGCGCACCAAAGCATGTTTTAAAGGTGCAGGAAACACCCCCTCCCGCAGTGATGCATTGATCACAGCCCCAACCCAGTCACCTGTCACCGTCTTGGAGGCTTTCACCAGCCAGGTGGGACAGGGGTCCAATGGGCAGGTAGTGGCACGCACAGCTGCAAGGAGCCTGTCCACTTCATCAGGGGCAACTGGCTCAAACCGGTCCCAGATGGTATGGCAAGACTGTACTCCAGCTCCCTCCGGACTCTCCCCATCCACGCCAGGGTTAACCCCAGAGCGAATCCGATCGATTTTCTCCACTAGATGGTCAGCAAAGTCCTCAGCCGACCCCTGCCAGCCAGGCACCGGGGTCCCCCTACCAAGGAGAGACCCGGTAACCCGGAACAGGGTGGCCAGGCGATTATCAGCGGAGGCAATAAGGGTGGTGAAGTATTGCCGCCTCACCACCTCCATCGCCACTAGATAGGCCCTAATAGCGGCTCTAGCTAGTGTCCAATCGGAGTCTCTCTGGGTCTTCACCCAGCGGCGCTCTAGGTGTCTCTTTGCCCGTTTGAGCTCCCGCAGTTCATCTGTGAACCACGGAGATGACCTAGCTCCATGAGCTCTGAGAGGCCGTAGTGGTGCGATTTCATCCAAGGCCGCTGTTGTCATCCTGTTCCACAGGTCAACCAGCGCCTCGGGCGAATCGTGTTGCCGATCCAGAGGGAAATCCCCCAGTTCCCTCTGGAATCCATCAGGATCCATCAGTTGCCGGGGGCGGGCCATTCTAATAGGCCCTGCCTCCCTACGATGAAGCGTCGCCCCCAGGAAGTCTAGAGCCACCAAATAATGATCTGACCATGGCACAGGTGTTATGTCTAATTTCCGTAGTCTCAGATCACTCTGCCACCGCCCCGACAAAAAGATTAAATCTGGTGTGTGGCCACTGCCCCTGGTCGGGCCCTGAATTACCTGAATCAGGTCCATATCTGCCATGGAAGCCATGAACTCCTGAGCCACCCCGGAGCCAGTCCCCAGCGAAGGCAAATTGAAGTCCCCCAGAACCATCAGTCTAGGGAACTCCAACGCCAACGCTGAGATGGCCTCGAGGAGCTCAGGCAGGGAGTCCCTTACCCTGCAAGGGGGCAGGTACAGGAGTAAGACTCCCAACTGACCCTTAGAGCCCAGACGCAGAAGCTGGGCCTCACAACCCAGAATTTGTGGAGCGGTAGCCCTGGTGACTCCCAGTGACTCCCTGGCTATGATGGCCACGCCACCGCCCTTACCCTCATCCCTAGGCTGGTGCCAAATACTGAACCCAGCTGGACACATTTCTGACAGAGGAACCCCATCCTCTGGTCTCAGCCAGGTCTCAGTGATACATGCCAGGTCGGCCCGCTCCCCCGTAATGGAGTCTTGTATCAGGGGGGCCTTATTACATACCGACCTGGCATTCATCAGCAGCAGCCTAAGGGCAGGGTCACCCTGGGTCAGCTGCTCAGGACCTAGAGGTGTAACCGTGGGGCTGGAACGAGGGACAGATACTAAGCATCTGCCCCGCATTCCCCGAGTGCGGCCCGCCCCTCGGTACCCGCTATATCGCCCCATGCCCATCACAACCTCTATATTGGCCTCCGAAGCCTCCCTGATAGCCCTGGACAGAATGCTGCCTCTCCTTTCTGGTTGGCCGAGCAGTCTCTCCCTCCCTCCCTCCCACCCCCATATAAAACCACCCCACTCACTCCCTCCACCACCCTCCGCACGGCTCCGGCAGTGATGAAAGTGGTGGGGCATTCTTTCAGATCTTCGTTGAGCCCTCAACTGTGGTAAAACATTCCACCCACAGTAGCGTCGGGGCATGGACGTAGCAACGGCACCTGGCCTCCCATCCACTGGGACCAGATGTTGCAAGTCCCGAGGAGAGGTAAGACGGGTCCTCAGGCGGCTCGGGGCAGCGTGTTTTGAGCCCTTCAGGGCTCGGAAGGCAGGGACGTAGTGGCGGCACCCGGCCTCCCATCCACCGGGACCAAGTGTTGCAAGACCCGAGGAGGGACAGGACAGGTCCTCGGGCGGCACGGGGCAACGTCCTTTGAGCCCTCCGGGGCATGGAAGGCGAGGCCGAGTACAACGGCGGTGGTGGTTCACCCGGCAAGCCCCTCGCCTTTTGAGTCCTGGTGAGGGGGGGGGAGGGCGGGGCCCAGGGAACGCCGGCCGATGGCGTGGCCAGCGGGCCTCTTCGCCCCCGCCGGGGCCGAGCACAGCGGCGGTGGTGGTTCGCCCGGCAGGCCCCCTCGCCTTTTGAGTCCTGGCGAGGGGGGGAGGGTGGGGCCCGGGAACGCCGGCCGATGGCGTGGCCAGCGGGCCTCTTCGCCCCCGCCGGGGCCGAGCACAGCGGCGCTGGTGGTTCGCCCGGCAGGCCCCCTCACCTTTTGAGTCCTGGCGAGGGGGGGGGAGGGCAGGGCCCGGGAACGCCGGCCGATGGCGTGGCCAGCGGGCCTCTTCGCCCCCGCCGGGGCCGAGCACAGCGGCGGTGGTGGTTCGCCCGGCAGGCCCCCTCGCCTTTTGAGTCCTGGCGAGGGGGGGAGGGTGGGGCCCGGGAACGCCGGCCGATGGCGTGGCCAGCGGGCCTCTTCGCCCCCGCCGGGGCCGAGCACAGCGGCGCTGGTGGTTCGCCCGGCAGGCCCCCTCACCTTTTGAGTCCTGGCGAGGGGGGGGGAGGGCAGGGCCCGGGAACGCCGGCCGATGGCGTGGCCAGCGGGCCTCTTCGCCCCCGCCGGGGCCGAGCACAGCGGCGGTGGTGGTTCGCCCGGCAGGCCCCCTCGCCTTTTGAGTCCTGGCAAGGGGGGGAGGGCGGTGCCTGGGAACGCCGTCCGATGGCGTGGCCAGCGGGCCTCTTCACCCCCGCCGGGGCCAAGCACAGCGGCGGTGGTGGTTCGCCCGGCAGGCCCCCTCACCTTTTGAGTCCTGGCGAGGGGCGGGCGGGCGGGGCCCGGGAACGCCGGCCGATGGCGTGGCCAGCGGGCCTCTTCGCCCCCGCCGGGGCCGAGCACAGGGAAGTAAAGAGTGGGGTCCCCCAAGGTTCAGTACTGGGACCCCTGCTTTTCAACCTCTTCATAAATGATCTAGAGGTAGGAGTAAAAAGCAAGGTAGCCAAATTTGCTGACAACACTAAATTATACAGGGTAGTGAAAACTGTGAGAGATTGTGAGGAGCTCCAGTGGGATCTCTTGACACTGGGGGAGTGGGCAAAACAGTGGCAAATGAGTTTCAACATTAGTAAGTGCAGAGTGATGCATGTTGGGGCAAAGAACCCCAATTACATTTATAAACTGATGGGGTCTGAACTCTCTGCAACAAACCAGGAAAGGGACCTTGGTGTCCTGGTGGACAACTCAATGAAGGTGTCAACCCAGTGTGCCTCAGCAGTGAAAAAAGCAAACTCAATGCTAGGGGTCATTAGGAAGGGTATAGAAAATAAGTCAGCAAGTGTCATTTTGCCTCTTTATAAATCTATGGTGAGGCCCCATCTGGAATACTGTGTACAGTTCTGGTCGCCATACCTCCAGAAGGATATTATGGAGCTGGAAAAAGTGCAGAGGAGGGCAACCAGAATGATTAGGGGACTGGAACACCTTCCTTACCATCTGAGGCTGCAACGGTTGGGCCTCTTCACTCTTGAACGACGGCGTCTAAGAGGTGACCTGATTGAAGTTTATAAAATCATGCACGGTGTGGACAAAGTAGATAAGGAAAAACTGTTTTCCCTATCGCATAACACTAGAACTAGGGGACACTCCATGAAACTTTTGGGTACTAGTTCTCAAACAAATAAGAGAAAGTACTTTTTCACCCAGAGGATTACTGGTCTATGGAACTCCCTGCCAGAAGAAGTGGTGACAGTTGCCAATCTTGACAGCTTTTTTTATATATATAAATTTTCAAAAGAAAAAAAAACATACAAAAAAAGAACAATACATCATAACAATATTACATAAAACTCATGAAAAATAACACATACATGGTAGTTAAACTGATTATTTGTCATGGTACACACACAATTAGATATCCACATTGTAGGTTAGTACTATAACCATAACCTTCATAAAAGCTTTCAGTATTACAGTTATTTGTTAACAACCATCAAATTCCTTCTTTTCAAATTACAAATCACCCAGTGAATATTTACATTGCCCCGGATAGTTTAGTGTCTGTATCATCTCCAAAACCCACTTTGAGATGGTACAGGTTTAAAACTGTCTCTGCCCATAAGAGAGTGATCTACAAACGGCTTCCAAATATTCCAAAATCTATTTTCCTTCAATTTATCCCTTTTTACTTTTATCTCCCATGTCAATTTGTCATTCAATGCTAGATTCCACATTTCCTTATACCACTCTCCCGTCTGTATTGTTACATCATTTTTCCAATTTCTAGTGATACATTGTCTGCCAGTAGTTAACATTATTTCCAATAGCTCTTTTTCCACCTTATTCAAACACATACCTTCCACGTCTGTTAGCAAAATGGTACCTGACACCAACTTAATTTTCTTACCCATTATTTCCCCTATCTCTCCTTCTATTCTTCTCCAGAATTCATTTATGTTTTTACAACTCCACCACATATGTTCATAGGTTCCAACAGTTTCTTTACATCTCCAACATAAATTATCCCTTTTATTATCAATCTGATGCAACCTCAGTGGTGTCAAGTACCATTGCCACAACATTTTATAGTTATGTTCCTTAATTCTTACTGGCATTGTTCTCATTATCCTCTTTTCCCACTTATTTCTCCATTCATCATTTCCTAATTTTATATTCAAATCCTGTTCCCACTTCAATTTCAAATCTTCCTGTGGATCACTACCCTTATTTGTTAAAATATAAAGTTTACTTACTAGACCCTTAATACTTTTCTCACCTTTTCTAATCTTTAAAACCAATTCTTCAAATTCGGTCTTTTCTCTGTCTATAGCTAATTCTCTTCTATATTTTTAATTCCAATTATCAACCTTCAATTTCTGAAACCAGTCCAATTTTAACTGTTCAAATAGTTTTTTCTTCTTAGTTTCATCTTCGCAAGCCCTTAACCATTCCTTCACCAGGAAAACTTTGTTTTTATCCAATATTTCCTTTTTTGTTTTGTCTATTTTTATCGGAAAACACACCATATCAGCCAATTCCAAAATTGGAGAGGGATCTGGGATCAAGTCTTTCTTTAATCTTTTCCACACCCTCATGAGTCCCCTCATCATAGTATTGCTTGTATTTATCATTTTAACCTTAGTTCCCAAAAAAATCATTTTACCAATATTCTTATAATCTTTCATCTCCATTTCCTCCCAAATTACTTTTTCTCTTGCCAAGATCTTCACAACATTCTTAATTTGAAATGCTCGATAGTACACTAACAAATTTGGCATTCCCAAACCTCCTTCTTTCTGAGGCAGATACCAGAGTTTCTTTGAAAGTCTGGATTTCTTGCCACCATTACAAAAATTATTAAACATCTTTTGGAACTCATTAATCTCCTTTTCCTTCAATTGGATTGCAAGTGCATCAATAGAAAATTAATCCTCGGCAACAACATCGTTTTGCAAATTGCAATCCTCCCAAACCATGACAACTTCAACTTCTGAAAACTTTGTATTTTGTTCTTGAATTCTGCTTTCAAGTTGTCATAGTTCAGTCTTTTAAGTTCTTCAAATCTATTTGAAATAGTTATCCCCAAATATTTCAACTTTTCTTTAATTTGTATATTAGATAACACCGCCATCTTTTCCCTCTCCTCATCCCCCATATTACACAGCATCAATTCTGATTTATCCCAATTTATCCTCAATCCAGTTATAACCTCAAATTCCTCTATTTGCTCTTTAATCCTATCCATTACCACCTCTGGATGTTTCACCATTAACAACGTATCATCTGCATACATGCTCACTTTATTGCCCAATATCCCTTCTATAGTTGAATCTTCCCTTATATTTTTAGCTAAAATTTCCATTGCCATAATAAACAAAATAGGGGATAGTGGACAACCCTGCCTAGTGCCTGCCTCAAGCTTTACCTCATCCGTAACCTCTTCATTTACTCTAATCCTAGCACTCCCTTTTTGATATAATAAGTCAATTACCCTTCTAAATCTATCCCCAAATCCATAATTTCTAACTATTTCCTTAATCGAAGACCATTGTAGCGAATCAAATGCCTTAAAAATATCTAAAGATAATAAACCCACCTTTTCCTTCGTCTGATTAACAATGTCAATTAAGTCTAACACCCTCCTAGTCAAATCAGCCATATGCCTTCCTTTTAAAAAAACCAACTTGATCAACATTTATATATTCCCCCATAAATCTATTTAACCGATTAGCCAGTATTGCTGTGAAAATCTTGGCATCCTGATTTATAAGAGAAATTGGTCTGTATGATTCCACCTTTTCCAAATTCTTTCCCAATTTTGGCAGCAGAACGATTATAGTCCTATACCATGAAGTTGGAATTTGTCCACCGTCTAAAATATAGTTATATAGCTTCACTAACTTTGGAACCACAACGTCTTTAAATTCCTTATAAAACTCTGTCGATAATCCATCATCTCCCGGGGCTTTCTCCAACTTCAAACCACTAATTACATCTTTTACCTCTTTATCAGTAACCCATTCCTCCATTTTTCCCGGTGTTCCTGTTTTATTCCATTCCCTAACTGCCTCTCCAATATCCCTTTAAGCTTACCAACGTCTATCTCTTTTTTTTGCATATAATGCTTGATAAAATTCACTCACAATTTTACATTTGTCGCTAATCTTATTACACCTTATCCCTTGTTTATCAACCAACACCCCAATTTCCCTTTTTTCCTTTTTAGCTTTGGCCACTCTTGCTAATAATCTTGAATTTTTATTGCTAAATTCAAAATACTCTCTATTTAGATATATCAAATCTCTTTTAACTTTATCTATATCCTTGCCCATTAATTCTGCCTTAAGTCTTTGTAGTTTAGCGAAGATTTTTTTATCCTTGTTTTTGGAGTGATCTTCCTGTAATTGCTTTATTTCTTTTTCTTTTTCCACCTGATCTGCCTTATATCTTCTATACTTTATACTCGCCAACTTTATACTTTCCCCTCTAAAAACCGACTTCATGGCATCCCAAACCACATTAAAACTTACCTCTTCGTAACCGTTCCACTGCCAGCTTTCCATCCAACTTTCCATGATTTGTTCTTTACATTTTTGGTCTTTGAATAAATTGGGATCATACCTCCAACTTCTTCCTCTCCGATTATCCTTTTGTAATTTAGCTCCAAAAGTACTTTAGCATGGTCTGATTCCTTGAAAATCCCTATTTCCATTCCCTCAATATTTTTAATCATATTTTCCGTTAACAAAACATAGTCTATTCTAGAATAGGACCCATGAACATGTGAAAAATAAGAGTATGCCCTTTCCGAACCCTTGATCTCTCTCCAAGAATCTTTCAGTCCCATCGCACCCATCCATTTATCTAAAACCTTCCCTTTCAATCCGGTTCCGCACCTTGCTAAATTCGTACAGTCTAAATTTGACCTTATCAAATTAAAGTCTCCGGCCACAATCATTTTTGCCACTTTTTCTAGCTCCACAACTTTTCGGACTTTTTCTAAAAATTCAGCTTGGTGTTCGTTTGGAGCATAAATGTTCACCAACATTATCTCCTCATCATCTATTTTTCCTCTTACGAGCAAGTATCTACCTTCCTGGTCGGCAACACTTTTTATTGTCTCAAATCCTAATCTTTTAGAAATCATAATTGACACTCCTCTTGCTTTTGAGGTACCAAATGCCATCTCATAATGTTGTATCCATCCCAAGAAAATTTTGTTTGTATCCTTTGACTTTTGGTGCATTTCCTGTAAAAACACTATATCAGGTCTATCCTTCTTCAAAGCCAATTCCAGCCTCCTCCTCTTAAGAACAGAACCTGTACCCTTTACATTACAGGTTAATACTTTAATATTTCTCATAGTCTATTACAATTTCTTCCCTTCTAACTTCTAAACTCTCCATTGAACGTGCCACCACCAACCCCTTACCACTAAAACACAAAATTATACACAAAACACACAATATCTCTCTCCCCACCTTCTCCGGAAAAAAAGACGCCTTCGATAACCAAAGAGGGGAGAGGGGGGACATGGAAGATGTACATGCAGATTAATGCTTCGCGCCACCCACCTTTTACTTGCGCGAGCCGATCAAAAGTCCGTGCTACTCGCCCAGCATCTTAGCCACACCCCCAGTCTTGACAGCTTTAAGAAAGGATTAGACAAGTTCATGGAGGACAAGAGTATCAATGGCTATAATTATGGATACTTAAGGACAACCTCGGGGTTGGAGAGATAGGCAGGATATCTCTCAATACCATTTCCAGGGAATCCTAAGCAGGTGAAGGCATCTCCTTGGGAATACCTTGAAGGAAATGGTGAGCCACTGTGTGAGACAGAATGCTGGACTGGATGGGCTGTGGCCTGTTCCAGCAAGGCTGTTCTTATGTTCTTATGTGTTTGGTTTCCTTTGGTAGAGAGGTGCAGAGACTTACAACATTTTGGAGGCTGTTACAGTTGATACAGGCCTGGTAGGGGTAGCTGACGTGCAATGGTTGATGGGGTCGCAAAGGGTTAGACTCGACTATGTGACTGAACAACAAAAAACCCAATGGGGAGAGTAATTTCTGGTGTTTGGTTTCCTTTGGTAGAGAGATGCAGAGACTTACAACATTTTGGAGGTTGTTACAATTGATACAGGCCATTTGAGAGCATTCCCTCAGCTTGATGTAGCAGGATTTATAAAAAAATAAAAGGGATATAACAATTCCAGGGGAGCAGCAACCATATGTAGCACCCTAGTTCAAATATCTGTCACATGAAATGTCTTCCAGACCATTGGTCCATCTAACAGAGTGTGGTTTTCCCTTTTCTTGGATCTAATCAAGATACCTAGGTTTTTTCTGGTGAAAATAATAATAATAATAATAATAATAATAATAATAATAATAATAATAATAATAATAATAATAATAATAATAATAATAATAATAATAATAATAATAATAATAATAATAATAATAAATTTTAATTTATATCCCACACTTTCTCAGCCGAAGCTAACTCAAGGTGGCCATTACAACATGTAAATACCATACAATAATAAACATGAAAAGTAAATTCAGTACAATAATCAATAGTCAATAATAAACATAAATTAATTAATAGAAGATAATACAGTACAATTCAAAAAAATCAGTGCAGTATAATTCAAAAAGTCAAATTACAATACAAAATATCACATCAAAAAAAATAAACCCATTAATAATAATGAATAACAAGAAATATCCAAGACCACCCACGAAATCCCCTGCCTTTAGAGTCTTTTGAGTCCGAGGGGGAGGGTGGGGCCCAAGAGACGCTGTCTGGTGGAGTGGCCTCTTCGCCCCCACAGGGGCCAGGATGTGCGCCGGTGGCGGCAGCTCGCCCGGTGCCCCCTTGCCTTTTAAGTCCGAGGGGGAGGGTGGGGCCCAAGAAACACCAGCCGGTGTAGTGGCCTCTTTGCCCCCACCGGGGCGAGGATGTGCGGTGATGTTGATGTTGACATCAAAAGTTGACATGTAAAAGTTGACATGTAAAAAGTTCAGCCTCCAAGCTTCTGCACACAAAGTGTGCAATCACTGGCAACAATGACAAACACATAGGAGTGAGGGGAGGCTTTACTCTCACCCTCACAACACTGTACTAGGTAAAGGTTTCTCTTGCTCAAAAGTCAGTCGTATCCGACTCTAGGGTTCAGTGCTCATCTCTGTTTCAAAGCCGAAGAGCCAGCACTGTCTGCTTCTGCAGATGTTTCCGTGGTCATGTGGCAGGCATGACTAGACAGCAGAGCGCTCGGAACACTGTTTACCTTCTCACCGAAGTGGTCCCTATTTATCTACTTGCAATTTCTTCCTTTCGAACTGCTAGGTTGGCAGGAGCTGGGACAAAGACGGGAGCTCATTCCATCCTGCAGTACTCAGGAATCGAACTGCTGATTCTCCCACCTTCCAGTCAGGGTCTTAGCCACTTGAGCCACTGCAGTCAAGCAACCAAAAGGAAATCTCCTTCACTTTCCACCCCCAGCACAAAATAAGGAGACAGGACACCAATGGCTGTGGTTAAAGGCTTGGGCCACATTTATTGAATGTGAATTCTTAAGTAAGGGGGGGGGGGTATGGTGGGCAGTGTGTACCCTGACGTGAGGGACAGGGGATACTTTCCCTTCCCTGCACCGGATGGGCAAAATCCGGCCCCCGCTTGTTAATGCATGGGCAAGTAATAAGCGGGCCAGCCTACCAGGGTGAGCGTGGCCATGGCCGTTTCCATTTCCCTTTAAAGAGTGGATCTTGGTCGTACTGCATGCCAGCCACATGACATTAGCCACCTCTGGCTGATTCACAGGAATGCAGCACAGGATAACTTCACCCGTCAAAGACGCCCTGTAGGAATCACCACTAGTACCCCCACACAGCACTACCCACCACCAGAGGGTCAGCACTCACTTGGCCCCCTCGCCCCACTGCACCTAAGGAACAGTGGCCCCCTTTTACTGGGTTGATGGACCGCCCCGCCCCCGAGTAAAAACCCAAGCCTTCCAGCTCTAAAAGGAAGTCATGTGGTGACTGCACGCCATCGGTATGAGCCTCAAGCTCTCAAGCTGTGACTATGTACCATCAGTATGAGCTAATTGCTCTTAGTGTGAGCCCCATGCTCACAAGCTATGACTATGCACCGTCCGTATGAAAGAGGTCTGATTGAGTGCTGTATGGTCATTTTTGGGAACAAGGCTAAGCACACCCCTTATGGGACGGGTACACCACATCATGTAGGCACACCCCAGAAGCTCCTTTTTGTGATAGGGGCGGGAAAACAACACCACCCCCCAGCTGTAGGATCCAGGGGGGGGGGGGTTTCCACTTCTTTCTGTCCTGGATTTTCCACCTTTGATAAACAATGTAAGCAAGTGATCTGCATGTCAAATATCTGAATATTCTCATAACTGCTGCAGAATAAATTAGTGTTTACATCACTACATTTACCTAGATCTAGAACATCAGAATTCAGATAATTCTTCTCCATATGACCTGCCAGAACAAATGATTTTGATGCCAAGAAATACTGAAATGCTGCACCAAGAGAATTCAAATTTGGCATCACAAATCTTGTTACAAGAAATAAAGTAAAAATGATAATTTTAATTATTTGTACTTTTACAGTCCTTAGATTTTTTTAAAAAGAATCATCACTGAAGTTGGAAAACAATATCCAGATCATTGGTAAGATTTGCTTTAAAGTAAATCATTGGTTTTGTAGCTCTGGGGAACGATCGCAAGAGAAATTCTTCACTTGTAGATTTTCTGCACACACTTTAATTCTAATTCATTAGAATTGCCTGTATCAGAGTTATCATTTATATACTATATAGCTAACTTTCTTCTTCTTTTGTTTTGTTTCCCCAGAATGGGCTGGGGTTGGATATTCATACTGTGTCATCATGGCAGTTCCAAGACATGGCGGAGAAAAAGATTCATTCAAGCATCATTGCCAGTTCTTTCAGTGCTTGCAATTCTTGTTTCCATTATTATTATGTTTTTTTACTAACTTTTAAAAGAATCACTGGCTGGGGTGTCATCCCACTTCTTTTTTTCTTTCTTGACTCTTATGAACATCTGCCATGTTGCATTAGAACAGTTCCAGACAAGTGAGATAAGCCTATCTAGCCCATTTCAGAATTAGCATGCCTTTATAATTATGAAAATAACAATAATCATGAGGCCTGTCCAACAGCTGCCACACATTTCTTTAAAAACCCACAAAATTCTGTTGGTGGAACTTGCCCAAATTCAGCTAGTAACCGATGAAGACTGTGAGAGCCATATGAAGACTTGATGTAGAGTAATAAAACATCTGTAAATAGATATGAGAACTGTATGCATTGTGATTGTATTCATATTTTTCATGCTCTGCCCTTTTTGTGTCTTTTTTTAAAAAAAAGATAGGCAATTGAGACAATGATATGCATCCATATACATGTGTTCCAGTGGAAGCATGTGTATGTTTTGGCTGAGATGTTTAGAAAATATTAAAATATTACTTACTGCATTCACAACCTTACTGTGTTTATACATTGGACTCTAGAACTCAGTGAGGCATTAGATCACCTCCAATGATAATGCAACAATTGTGGTTCTGTGTGTGAGCACAGCAAAGACAGTTCATGCAGATATTATGATGTCATCCCTTTGTCTTCTTTTATTGGCTTGGGAGCTCCCTTGAAGGGATAATAGTCATTGTTTGCCATCAGTTTGATTCAGACTGTTGGTGACAGTGGTGGGCTCCCAAAAAAAATTTACTACCACACTGTGGGCATAGTATGGTGGGCATGGCCAGGGGGAAAGCCCTGTATTGCTCCTGAATTAGGACTACTTTATTTCAAAACTTGGATGGGCGGGGCCAGCCAGAATTTCTGCTACCTGTTCTGGCGAACTGGTGCGAACCACTGGTTGGTGACCCTTTCTAGAGTTTTCCAGGTGGAGTACGCATAGAGTGGTTTACCATTCCCTTCTTCTGGGCTGCCCTGGGATTGTGCAGCTTGCTCCTAATTACCCAGTTTGGCTCTTCTCCCAAGAAGCAGAGTGGGGAATTGAACTCCCAACCTCTGGCTTACCTTTTTTGCTCTCCAGTCCGGTCTCTTCAAGGGACAGTAGTAGCTCATTCCTATTTTAAGAGTGGCAATTTTTGTTGGAATTCCTTGGAGCCAAACCTTTGTCCCAGACTGATAACATCACAATATCTCAGATCTGTTAGAAGCATTATTTCAGTTGATGGGCTTCTGTGTGGCTGCAGTGTACATAAGGCATTCATCACAAGACTTTTCTGTCTTGCACAGAAACTGTGTATGATTGAACACAAAAAATAGCATGCTTGATGGAAATATTTTGTCAAAGTAAAATTCCTACGAAAAGGCTTCATGGCTTGGGGGAGCACATGACACCAAAGTTTTAAAATGCCGACATCACAAGACCACCTTACAAAAGTAGAAGGTAAAGGTCACCCTTGCTCAAAAGCTAGTCGTATCTGACTCTACGGTTCAGTACTCATCTCTGTTTCATAGCCCAAGGCGCTGTCTGCTTCTGCAGACGTTTCCATGGTCATGTGGCAGGCATGACTAGACACTGGAGCACATGGAACGCTGTTTCCTTTCCCACCGAAGTGGTCCCTATTTATCTACTTGCAATTTCTTGCTTTCGAACTGCTAGGTTGGCAGGAACTGGGACAAAGACGGGAGTTCATTCCGTCCTGCAGTATTTGGGTACAGAACTGCTGACCTTTCGCCTTCCAGTCAGCATCTTTTAGTTCAGAAATTCTCAACCTTTTTAAGCCACAAGCCAGACCACGCCCCCTCAGACAGATGAGCGGGCTAGAGTGGTGGTCCGCTGCCATAAAACACAGCTCCGGCTGTCATAAAACACGGTGTTGCAAAATGCAGCTATGGCTGTTATGAACACATTTACAACAATTGTGGGCGTATTTAAGGCTGTCGTAAACACGTCCCCTCCCAATGGTGGCAATGACAACGCGGGCCACATGAAATGGTGCCGCAGGGTCTGGCCCACAAGCCATAGATTGAGAACCCCTGTCTAGTTCCTTGGTGATTCTTCCATCAGTCACATGGATTCTGCAATATGTTTGTTAGACTCCAGAGCAGGCCCCATTTAAGCTTTTAAGTTTATCCTTGATAATAATGACATTTATATGAGGAAAGTGCATGTTATTTGCAGATGAGCAGGATTTTCAACAGCACTTCTAGTTGCATGTTTCCTTGTTTCTTTCATTTCTAGGCCACTTTTCTTCCAGTGAGGAGACCCAAGGCAGCTCACAATGACTGAAACAAGTCAGCTAAAACTCACAATAAATTACAAGTTTAAAAAAAAGTATAATAATTATCTAAACATTTTAAACACACTTAAAACGAACTTAAACTCAGCATCCAGGATGAATTCAATCTTAGTTATTAAAAGTCTGCCTAATGAAAGGGGAGGAGGGTCATTCTGACCTACTGAAGGAGAACATTCAACAACCTGGGAGAAGTCACATAAGGAGAGAAAGCCTGTATCCAAACCATATAAGACTTTATAAGTCATGACTAGCACTTTGATTTTTGGCTGAAGACAGACTGGTAACCAGTGCAGCTAAAGCATTTTGAACCAACTGAAGTTTCTGAACCATCTTCAAAAGGATCCATATCTAGCATACATTACAGTTGTCCAAGCTGGATGTATTTAAGGCATATGTTACTATCGCTAAACCAGACATCTCAAGGAACAGGAACAGGTGTGGCTCTGGTTTTAACCGCAAATGCATTTCTAGCACCCAAAGGGAGTATAACCTCATCCAGCACACGTTAAATCCCAATTCCATTATATGCATTTTAATTGACAGAAACATTTCTGTCTTGTCTAGATCAAGTTTCAGTTTGTTCACCTTAATCCACTCTACTACTAACACTAAACACCAGTTTAGCACCTAGACAACACTTTGGAACAAAATGGAAAGGAAATCTATAATGGTGTTATTTAGCATACTGATGGCACTGAAGTCCAAAACTGGACAGCCTCTCCCAAGGGTTTCAATTATATATTAAATAGAATGGGGCACTAAACGGAACACCGATCTTTCACAAATCATCAGTAGGAAAGCAAAACAGGATTCTTCCAACACTACCACTTCAGTTCTGCCCTCTAAGATGAACTGAAGCCACTGTAAAGTTGTGCCTCCAAATCCATCCAAGAGTGATGACCTAATAGGATACCACGGTCATGCAGAACCAAAAGGACACACTCCTCTGTTCAGTTCCAAGTGCACACATCCACCAAGGTGGCCCAACCTGTCTCTTTGCCATAGCAAGGCCTGAAGACTGATTTAAATAGATCTACATAATCCATTTAGAAATCCTTGGTGCTGAGAAACCACCACTTGCTTCAGTACCTTGTCAAAATATTGAATACTAGCATAGTTTGCCTGGCCCTGCCAGGCATTTTTAATGTGTGTGTTGGTGGTTTGGGGTGGTTTTGGTTCTGCACAACCACTCCTATGTAAAAAAACCACTCCAACCACCGACACACACATTAAAATTGTGTGTATGTGTGTGAATGTAGTCCACCAGAGGGTGCTATTTTTAGTTAATATTTTTAGTTAACTAATAGCTCCCTCTGGTGGACTACATTCACTAATGTTCAGTGCGAGGAGGCGTTCGAGGAGGAAGGACGTATGTTTGGGTTGTTCCGTGCAGGTGAGTTCTAGGGTTTTTTTGTTGTTGTTGTGTGGGAGGGTTTTATGTTTGTGTGTGTGTGTGTAGAGGTGGGGTGGGTTAGGAAGGTTTAACGTGGCCTTGCCTTGCTGGCCAGGCCACTTTAAATCCTTGCGTTTGGGGGGGGGGATTTATTTTTTGTTTTTACAGGGGGGCGGCTGGTGCCTTGCCATAGCCTGGGGTTTTTTGGGGGGAAGGGGGGGTTATCCCCTCCCCCCAAACTATGGGCCGGCTTGGGCAGGCCTTTGAAGCTGCGGGGGAAAACATGGTTTTCCCCGTTGCCTTGCCAAAGCATGGGTCAGGGGGGAAGAGAGGGGTATCCTCTTTCCCCACCCTCGATGCTACGGTGGCGGCTTGTCCCGGCCTCCGAGGCTGTAGGGGAATTTTTTTTTCCTGCTGTCTTTCTGTAGCTTGGGGGGGGAGGGGGATATACTCGCCCCCAAGCTATGGGGCGGTTGTGGGAGATGGAGGCCGAGCACAGTGCTCCATGCTTGGCCTTTGTCTTCCGTTTTTAAGGTGTTCATCTTCCTTGGAAGACGGGCTGAATCTTTTGGCCTCCGTCCTCTTTGGGAAACAATTTCCCTCCCACCACAGCCTTCTGTGTAGGGAGAAGCAGCAGTCTGTCCTTTGCCACGTCGCCCACAGAGACGAAGGACAGTCCGGTGCTTCTCCCTACACAGAAGGCCGCAACGGGAGGGAAAGACTTTCAAAGAACCAGCTGGAGCCAGCAAAGGGTAAGTGTGGTCAGGGGAGGTTAGGGAGGGGGGTAGATGGTGGGGCAGGGGGGCGGCGTGGTTACCAGGGCTGTGCCTCCCCCCAACATTCATCGACCACACTTATCTTTTCCTAGCTCTGGCTGGGTGTTTGAAAGTTTTTCTCTTGCCTGGGCCGATGCGGTTTGTATTTTAAAACCGCCGTGCCATGCTTTCCCAGCCTCCTCTGTGCTCACGTTCCTCAGCCTGATTAGCTGAGGGGTTGCGCAGTGCAGAGGACTCTGGGAATTGTAGGTTTTTTTGGGTCGCATTTGTGGGGTGGCTGCCCCACTGGCGACCACCAAAACCCCATGGCGTTGGGAAGGCAGGGGTTACGGTGAGTGCGGAGGGCTAGGTCGGGGATGGTTGGGCCTGGTGCGGGAGCCCTTGAATGAACCCAACAATTATGGGGCCTTTTTATAGGTATAGATTTGAAATTGACCGATATTTGTCCAATAAATAAAGTACAGTGGTACCTTGCATAAAGGATACATCATATAGTGAAAAATTCTCACAATGAAGTGTTCATTACGCAATGGTGGTACCCCGCATAACGAATTTTTTTTCATTATGAGGGGTTTTTGGTAACCGGGTTATACCTGCTTAATGGGAACCCTGGTTAACGAACAATTTTTTTCGTTATGCAGGGCATCTCCCATAGGGAACCGCATGGTGAAAAAAACTGCATAGCGAAGAGCTCTGTGGAATGGATTTTTTTCTTATGTGGGGTTCTACTGTATATTCAAATATGTCTTCAGTAATGGTTTTATTATTGCCTCCATTAGGCATGCTACCATTCTGCCTTTTTGCATGGAAGTGTTCCCTTCTACCGTTATCCAACCAGTCCTCTTCTTAACTACTTTTATAAACCAAAGGACAAGGATTCAGCTTACAAATAGTAGCTTTCATCGTTCCAAGGATCCTATGCACATCTTCAGGTGCACCAATTGAAGTGCATCCATTATCACTGTACAAGAAGGGGACAGAGTTGTGTCCCCAGGATCTCGAGCAGTTCCAAGGGGTTTTGTCTGCAAAGTGTTGCACAAATTTATGTACAAACTCCAAAAATGCAACAGTTTTGGAAAGGCCACCAGGGACCACCTAGAAGATCTAGACTTTTTTAATGGGCCAATTTGAAAAACCTGCTCACGGCTGAAGTGCTTATGTAGTGTTTTGTGCAAATCAAGGACATTGAGTGGGCAAACCAAGTTCTTGACTTATTCACCATATTTCACTGTACAGTATTTTAAAAGCAGCATAGGTAAAGTATACAAGGTTCTTAATAAATAGTAGTGGTACTACAACAACTGGAAACTAAATGGACCTCAAAAGATCTCAGTGATGTATAATTCAAAGAACCTTAATTTCCAAGAGAGGGATGACACTAATATGACCTCAGCAAACAACATGTGCACTTTGTACCAAACTGAGTTCTACATGTTGGTTCCCCCACCCCCACAAAAAAAGAACACCTCCTAATCTAATTCTTTTGAGTTAATAACTCATTGCTTCTGAGAAGCATGCTTTCCCCCCAAAGACCTAATATTTCTTCTATAGAGGCCAATTAACTGAAGCAGTGTTTCTTTCTAATAGCCAATTATATTAATTACCAGTAAAGCAATGTGTTTGCTTTGCTTGAATCTAACCAGTTAGCTTTGTCAAATGCTTTGCATTTCAAACTACTAAAAGTCTGTGGCAGCTACAGAGCCAGGAATCTGCAAATGGAATGCAAATCCCATCTGAGTGCAGAAGGTCAGGTGCTGGCAACCGGGCTGGGCAATTAAAACAGCTCTTCCTCTGCTTTCTGCTGCTGCTCTTGTTCTATTTCTAGTCCTTGTTAATTTCTTACACTTGAATGGAGCCATTAATGGCAATGCAATGGACAGAGATCTGGCACCTTTTTACTGTCAGGGCTCCTCCATCTTTGCCAGCTATACGGCAGAAGAAAGGGTCTATGTATCATCTATGCTATAAGCAGCTACATCTTTACATTTCTTCTTGCCACGCAGCCTTTAAAGCAGGGGTTCTCAACCTTTTTAATCCATGGGCTGGACCATGCCCCCTCAGATAGGGATGCCATATGTAACGGGAAACTGGGAATTTAACAGGTTGAACCTGTCCCGGCCCAGTTCCAAAAAAATCATTTAAAATTCCCGTTTTCAGACCAAGGGGGTTTGAAGAAAACAAATTCACTTTTTTTGCAATAGAGCTGCGCTTCTATTGAACTGACCAGCAGGTGGCACTGCAGTAGTAGCTTGGTGGCTAAGGAAGACAGCAACCCCCCCCCCCAAAAAAAAACACACGCCATTTTATTGCTGCCTCTATTGAAGTCATGGCAGCAACAGCTGAATGAGCTCCCATCTTTGTCCCAGCTCCTGCAAACCTAGCAGTTCGAAGGCAAGAAATTGCAAGTAGAAAAATAGGGACCACTTCTGGGAGAAGGTAAGCAGCATTCCATGTGCTCCAATGCCTAGTCATGCCTGCCACATGACCATGGACTACGTCTGCAGAAGGAGACAGCGCTGGCTCTTCGGCTTTGAAACAGATGAGCACTGAACCCTAGAGTCGGATATGACTGGCTTTTGAGCAAGGGCAACCTTTACTCCTATCCCGTTTTTGGGGGAGGGAAATATGGCATCCCCATCCTCAGACAGCTGAGCAGGCCAGACTGGTGGTTCCCCCTGCCAGAAATGCTGCCATAAAACATGGCCATGGCTGTCATAAATGCATTTACAACCGCTGCAGGTGCATTTACGGCTGTCATAAATGTATCTGCTCAAGGAGGAGGTGACACAGGCCACATGAAATGGTACTGTAGGTCGGGTCCAGCCCACGGGCAGTAGGTTGAGAGCCCCTGCTTTAAAGGCACAGGAGTTCTTCTGGAATCTCCTCCCCCCAACTGATAAGTAAAAATGTCACCTGACACTTTGCAAACACACACCCATGCTCCTGAGAACTAATTTTGCACAAACCAGTTCTCCTTCGTATAGTTTGTGAATACCCACTCATGGGTTATGCGCCTGCGCAGAACGTCGATCGGAGGCTTGAAAAGCTATTGGTCAAAAGTTTTGGCGGTAAGACCGCCCACCGTACCGCCCACCCTGAGGCGCCCGCGCGCCATTTTACCTCAGTTCTCTTCTTTCCGCTGTAGCAGCAGGACGATCGTTGAGAGCTTCCTCAAATTTTTCGCCCTTCTGAGGGAAAGTCTTTTGGCAAACTTTACAATTTTTTTCGGTGATCTTGTCCTTCGGGCAGGATCGCCACCCCAGTGCTGTTTCTTCCTTCTGGTGGACTCAGTTACCTACTCGCTTCGGTCACCGTTTCCCCCCTCAAGGGGGTGGCGGCTGGCCAGCCCTTCGGGGTAACCGCGTTCCAGAAACTTCCGTTGGAAGAATTTTTCTTTGATGGCCGCAGCCTTCAAACAGTGTTCGGCTTGCCTGAAAAGGTTCCCGGCCTCCGACGGGCATAGCCTCTGCCTTTTCTGCCTGGGGGAGTCTCATCAGAGCCAGTCTTGCACTCACTGCAAGAAATTCACCCGTCTGGCAGTGCAGAACCAGAGCTACCAGCTCAAAGCCCACCTGATGGAACTCTCTCTGGCTCCCGTTGCGTCCGCTTCTACTTCGGCTAGTGTCTCCCAGCCTCCTCCGCCTTCGGCTTCTTCTTCCGCTCTCCCCATCAAGAAGAAGAAGAAGAGGGACAAGAACGGAGAGAAGAAAAAGAAACACGGGTCGGAGAAGAGGCGATCGCTCCCGCCTACTCTGCATACCCCTGTTTCTCCGGGACCTTTGCCGCCATACTCGGTCGCGCGATGTCCATCTCCTGGGTCTTCCATCTGGGGAGGACGGTCCTCCTCGGGATCACCTGAAAAAGGACGCAGGGCTGGGGCTCCAGCTCGCCCACTTCAGGTGCTCCCGTCACCGCCTCGTGGGAGGGCCCGCTCGCCTATGAGACAGGCCTCCGTCTCCCCAAGGCCCAGGACTCCGACGCTCGACGACGCGGCAATCACCATGCCGGCCACCATTTCGTCGCCGATTCTACCGGCCACCGTTTCGTCGCCGACTCTACCAGCCACCGTTTCGTCGGCCACCGTTTTGTCGCTCCCGACGGTGGGGGATCCATCCCAGATGGAGTTCCTGAAGGGGATGTTTGAGGTCATGGCTCAGATTTTTGCCAACCAGTTTAAGACCTCCATGCCTGCGGCCTCTGCGGCTCCGGTACCGACCACCGCAAGCCCCAGGGATGTTGGCCCTGCTGTGGCCCCACCGACCTCCCGAGGGTCGAGTGTCCGCTCCGCTGGCCCACCCACATCGTCGCGGGTTGGTCCAGATGTTGAAGCGGTGGACTCCCATCCCGCCGGCCCGCCCAGGCCGTACTGGCGCGGTCCCGACGTGGATGTAAGAGTTCCTCCCTCGTCCTCCGATGACTCCAGCGCCTCTTCGGAGGACGACGAGGGAGACGTCGACGCCGAAAGGACGCCGGACCAGGCCATCGGCACGGTGGACCCACCACGTGGTGAGGACCAACGCTCGCTTACGGCCATGCTGACGCGCCTGGGGACCGCTCTGAACCTAAAGGTGGACCAGCCGCCACTGGAAGGTGAGGACCAAATGACCGCAAAGCTGGACAGACGGGCGGTACGGCCGGTCCATATCACCATGCTTCCGTCCATGTTGACGTCGGCGAAGGCGACATGGAGGAAGCCGGTGTCAGCGCACTCCATTTCGTCCAGGCTCGACGGCATGTATAGAGTCCTGGACGAGAATGTCGAGTTCCTGCAGGCGCACCCCCTGCCAAATTCCCTGGTGGTCAAGGCTTTTCAACACAGGATGGCCACCAGCGGGTTCCCGGTGCCTTCGACCCCGGAAGGGAAGAAGTTGGACGCGGTGGGCCGTAAATTCTATGCCACCGGTTCCCTCTTCCTCCGTGCCGCCAACTACTCGGCTGCCATGGGCCTGTACCAGTCTCACCTCTGGGAGCGAGTGAAGGCCGAAACGGCGACATTGCCCGCCGACGCCCAGAAACGGATCGACGCGCTGGCATCTGAGGGCGATTTCCTGGCGGAGCAACAAATGAGAACAGCCAGGCATATCAATGACTATGCGGCGAAGGACATGGCGTCTGCGATCCTGCTCCGCCGTCACCCCTGGCTTAGGGGCACCTCCCTCGATGATGCTATGAAGAAGCTCATCGAGGAGTTTCCCTTCAACGGGCAAGGCCTCTTTGGACAGGACACGGACAAGGTCCTCAATGAAATGTGGCAGACCAACTCCACCGCCAAGTTTCTGGGGCTTACCACGCTGGCTCCGGCTGCCAGGCCGAGGTTCCAGCCCTTCACGCGGCGATACCAGGGGAACCCGCAACAACAGGGTGGCCCCTTGGAACAGCCAAGGTCTGGCTCCTTCAAGCAACGGTGCCAGCACAAGCCCCACTACCAGCCCTACGGGCACGGCAAGCGTTCGGACGCTAAGTCCAAGTCGCGCATTTGAAGCTGCGACGGCCGAGTCTCTCTCGCTCCACACCCCATACCTCCCCCTCCGGAACTTCCTCCAGGTATGGTCAGGCATCACGGACGACCGGTGGGTCTTAAAGATCTTGTCCTCTGGCTACGCCATCGAGTTCGTGTGGGTGCCTCGGGTAGGACGACATCGTCTCACCACCTTGTCCCCCCATTTGGAGGAAGAAATATCAACTCTCCTGTCCAAGGGAGCCATCGAGCGGGTGGCGCCGCCCGACTGGGACAACGGCTTCTACTCGAGGTACTTCGTGGTTCAGAAGAAGGACGGAGGACTTCGCCCGATTCTGGACCTGCGCCGCCTCAACAAGTGCATCCACACCAGGAAGTTCCGGATGGTGACCCTGCAGACCGTCCTTCCCCTCATCAACAAAGGGGACTGGTTCACAGTCATAGACCTCAAGGATGCTTACTTCCATGTCTCCATCCTCGAGGAGCACCAACGGTTCCTCCGATTCCGCATCGGCGATTCGGTGTACCAGTACCGATGTCTACCATTCGGTCTGGCCACGGCACCACGAGTCTTCACCAAATGCATGGCTCCGGTGGCTGCCTTCCTTCGCCAGCGGGGAATCAGGGTCTTCCCATACATCGACGACTGGCTGATTGTATCCCCCACCAGCTCGTCGGCCATTCGGGACACGCAGTTCACGGTCCACCTCATGGAGAGTCTCGGCCTCAGGATCAACTTCACCAAATCGAAGTTGATTCCCTCTCAACACATCGAGTACATCGGAGCGGTACTCGACTCGCTTGCCACCAGAGCCTTTGTACCCCAGAAGCGCTTGCAGGACATCGCGCAGGGAGTGAACGACCTTCGCACCAGACCGTGCATCAGGGCAAAAAAGGCTCAAAGACTGCTAGGCCTTATGGCCTCAATGACGGCTGTGGTCCCTCATGCCAAGTTAAAGTTCCGGTCCCTACAGTCGTGGCTTCTGCACGAATTTGACGCGCTCCGGGAGAGTCAGTCCAAACGGCTAACTCCGTCTCCGGAGCTGAGGGACCAACTGATGTGGTGGACGACGCCACTCAACGTGACAACGGGGAAGAACTTTTACCCCCCGCAACCCTCGTTGCAAATATTGACCGACGCAAGCAACCTCAGCTGGGGGGCTGCCTGCGGGACTCTCACGGTCAACAACCCTTGGTCGCCTCAGGAGATGGCGCACCATATCAACTACTTGGAGCTACTGGCCATTTGGAAGGCCCTCCGCTCCTTCGAGACCCTGCTCATGGGCAAGGCGGTCCAGGTGGCCTTGGACAATACCACAGCTGTGGCATATCTGAACAAGCAGGGCGGAACACGATCTACCACCCTTCTTTACCTCGCTGTGCAACTCTGGGAGTGGTGCCTAGAGAGGCACATTTTCCCAATTGGAGTGCACATTCAGGGCAAGCTGAACGTCTTGGCCGACCATCTCAGCCGCCTCACCTCGACGACCCACGAATGGGAACTGGACGACGAGGTGTTCCAGTCGCTTTGCGAGGCCTGGGGGACTCCGAACATCGACCTCTTCGCATCGGAGTCCAACAAGAAATGCCGCAGGTACTGTTCCAGGGCAGGCATCGGTGTCAACTCCGAGGGTGATGCCTTCATGAAACGGTGGGATCAGGACTATTTCTACGCTTTCCCCCCCGTTTCCTCTGGTCCAGAAGGTTCTCACCAGAATGTGTCAACACAGGACCAAGGCCATCCTGGTGGCCCCAGCATGGCCTCACCAACCCTGGTTTCCGCTGCTGTTACGCATGTCGTCTCAGTATCGCACGTTGCCGGAGTCTCCAACGCTTCTCCAAATGGAGCAGGGCCAGCTTCACCACTCGGACCTGCCCAGCCTTCACCTCACCGCGTGGAGGATAACCCCAGACTGTCCTGGATCCTGGAACTAGCAAGGCGCCCTTCCACAAGGAAGTCCTACGCTTCCAAATACAAGCGTTTTTGTGCTTTCCTGGCATCCCAGCAGACATCCCCTTCACAGGTGGGAATCCAGGATGTCTTGACCTACCTACTCCATCTGGCGGAGTCTGGCCTCAGCATCACCTCCGTCCGAGTACACCTCGCAGCAGTGGTAGCTCACTCTCCGGCTGGCTCGCCCGCTTCTGGGGCTTTCCGCGACCAAACAGTGAAGCGTTTCCTCAAGGGGCTGCGAAACGCCTTCCCTCCGGTCAGAACTCCGACGGCCCAATGGTCACTCTCTACCGTCCTCAACGCGCTCACCAGGACTCCTTTCGAGCCCATGGCTACCGGGAATGCTTGTCTCCTCACATGGAAGACGGCCTTTCTGGTGGCTATCACGTCTGCTCGACGAGCTGGTGAACTGGTTGCTCTGCGGGCGGACGCACCTTTTCTTCAATTCTTCAATGACCGTGTGGTACTCCAGGCGGATATCACCTTCCTTCCCAAGGTGGTCTCCCAGTTTCATATGGCACAGACTATCTCCTTGCCAACCTTCTTCCAGAACCCCACTAACGCCCAAGAAAGGACTTGGCACACGCTGGATGTCAAACGAGCTTTATTGTTTTACACCAGTAGGACAAGGGAGTTCAGGAAGTCGCAACGCCTTTTTGTGGCGTATGGAGGCAAGTCCAAAGGCGAACCCATCTCTGCGCAGCGGTTCTCCAAATGGATCACGTCTACCATCTACTTGGCCTACGAGTTGGCCTCGCTACCACCTCCACCGCACGTCAGGGCGCAGTCTACCAGAGCGGTTGCAACATCCACGGCGTTTCTGGAAGGCACACCGCTTGAGGACATATGTAAGGCTGCCACCTGGTCCAGACCTTCTACATTTGTCCAGCACTACAGGGTGGACACCAGAGCCACTGCGGACACCAGGCTTGGCCGTGTCGTCCTCACTAGGGGGCTCCGGGCTCACCGCCCTTGACAGTTCACCCTGCCTGACCATCATCATCATCTTCATCGTGGGATCATCTCATCCGACTGCCCACCGACCAAGTAAGTGTGAGCTTGCTAATCTCCCATGAGTGGGGATTCACAAACTATACGAAGGAGAAAGTTCGGTTTCACTTACCAGTAATAACTTTCGTTCTTCGAGTATATAGTTTGTGAATACACACTACCCACCCTGCCTCCCCTCTTGAGCTGCACGGATGAGATCAATTGGTTTATCCTGTGCTTGGCTTAAGTATGGAACTGAGGTAAAATGGCGCGCGGGCGCCTCAGGGTGGGCGGTACGGTGGGCGGTCTTACCGCCAAAACTTTTGACCAATAGCTTTTCAAGCCTCCGATCGACGTTCTGCGCAGGCGCATAACCCATGAGTGTGGATTCACAAACTATATACTCGAAGAACGAAAGTTATCACTGGTAAGTGAAACCGAACTTTCTGTCACTAGGAACGGTTAACCCTTTCATTAATCCCCTGTTCCTTTCATGTGATTGCTACATTGGAAAAAAGAACCTTGATTCTATTTTCATGCAGATATCATTTTGCGATGTTCTGTTTGTTTAAAAAGAGCACGATAAGCCAAAATTTGATAGAAATGAGTCTCCTGGTGCTGAGCTAGACTGATGTGGCTGACTAAGTCTATTGAATGCTTACCTGTCATGCACAGCCTTTAATGAAGAAGAAATAAAATGGATGCACTAATTTCCTAGGGAATATGAAGGTTAGGAGACAGGACACTGTAGGAAGAGGGAAAGTACCTTCTTTGGAAACAAAGGAAGGAAAGATGGAGAAGAGGGTGTAAAGATTATCCCCATTCTTCTAGTCGTACTCACCAACTGGACCAAAAGCAAAATAAAACCTCCAAATGGATTTTTACTCCACTTTCATCAGCCCTGCACAGCATACCAGGTGATGAGGATATAAATGTTACAAATAAAGTGGCAGTCACTGTGTTGTATTATTTTATAATTACAATTCCAGTAATGCAGAGAGACAAATCTCTTGTTTGTTCTTAACTGTTCATTCTTCCCTTCCCGTTCTTTACTGAAGATAATATGTCTCAAATAAATGGGGGAAATCTGCCACCTCTGTTCCAGTGAACTCTCCCTTTCTTTCTGCTGTGAAATGGAAGATCAGGTTTCTCACCAATTCCCCAGAGCATTACCAGCACCCTCATCTGATTGCTCCATTTTCCACCAATGTGTCATCTCGGCAGCTCAGGTGTTTCTTTCCAACTGCTAGCTGTCAAGGGAAACCTCAGTGTTTATTCCCCCTCCCCTCCCCCCCAAAAAAAGAGCGAAGAATTTGCTCATTACTGTGAAAAGAAAAGATCAAAGTTCACTTTCAGCTTTCTGCATCACATGCGCAAGTGGTGTCTTAATTGTGCCTCTTGCGTTCAGTGATGATCAGCCAGGCAAGAAGAACCCTGTAGCAAGTGAGCACGATGAGGGAGAGGAATTTTTTAAAACTTATTAGTTAATGTCTAAAAGAAATTACACCACCCTAAAGAACTCACCCTGTCCTGCTGAGTTCTTTTACTAAGTTGGGTTTTTATAAAAGAGAGACAGATGGGCAGAGGAAAAGGTTGAACACTCTTTACAAAAAAAAAAAAAAAGCTTTGCTCCCATGCCTGTAGCAGGAATTAGACATGCAGAGATATAGTTGGCAAGGTTGTCCTGACATGAGAATTAAACTGTGTGTGTGTGTGTAGACTCACTTGTGTCATTTCTGTAATTAGAAGAAAACAACCATCCAACTAGTGAACAGTTTGGTACACTTAGTTTCAAAGACCTCGCCTGTCCAAAGAAGACACATAGGGAACAAAACACATGTTTAAGGCAAAAATATCATTTTCACCCCTTACAGTCCTTCCCCACCAAGCTTCCAGTCTTTCAAAGCAATGTCCCTGAAACATTCATTATGGAAACAAAGCCATGCTATCTCCCAGCCAACTGACCAACTGCAAAATTATAGAAAGTTAAGTTGGCAAAATGTGTCAAATATGGATTGAGAGAAGTTCAAATGAGAAAATAAGCAGATCAGCCTTTCCTCTTATATGGGTACATGGCTTTTAGAGACAGAATCAGCATCTTTATGGGTGAGGTGGAAGACTATGCACGCTGCAGGTGTTTCCCCTTCTTATATTTATGGGTTTTGTTTTTCTGCATCAGCAACTGAATATTGTTTTGTGATCTGCTATGAAAATGTCTTTTAACAGTTTGCCTCATTCATTCAGCTAGTTGACGGTGCTTTTGGCATAGAGAATTACATCACCCTTTGTCACCTTAAAGTGTAGCAAGTGCTATTTTGGCTTCATCTTTTGTGGCCTGCAGCCTAATTTATCGAATTCATCTGGAACCTTTGGTGAAGTGGGTTGCATTTTATGAAAGCTCCTTAGACCAACTAAAATTCCCTATTCATTAAGCTGCCCCACAAGACACTCTTATTGGTTCGGTTTCTCGTAAGTAATGCATATGACAAAATGCTTTTACACTTTGCATTTTTCTTTTCCCCTGGGATTCCTTATCAGCTAACCTAGCAACCTTTCTTGCCATAATCTCATTCTTTTTCTGTGCACAATATATGTATAACTATATATCTTCTGGAACAACCCAAGGGGGCCGAGGGGAGAATATTTCTCTGAAAAAAAGTTCCCCTGTTGCATTTGCACCTCAGGGGCACTGGGTGACAGTGTGGAGCAATATTTGCATTGAGAAGGAGAGCTTCTTCTTCTTCCGTGTCTAGGTAGGCCAGACACGAAAATGCCAAAATAAAGCCACCTTTTGGTGAGATCATTCTGCAGTTCTCTCTGCCTGACCTAGTGCTGTGAGGGTTCCAGAGCTTTAAGGTTCTGAGCGGGATAGAGAGGTCTCTCGTGCAAGGGAACATTTGTAGGTTCCCTATATGTCAAAAGCTTTGGTATCCAAAACATGAGTTAAAGTGCTGCATTCTACCATGCAAGTTTGGTGGTGCCTGTGAACTGCATCTGATAAAGATTCCAAAATATCTTCTCTCCCCCACCCCCTTAAAGCATGGCCCCCTCCTGATATATCTGTCCACTACTCTTTTGAGAGACCACCTCCAATATGCTCTTGTGATTTGAACATGCTTGCAGCAAATTGTATTGGATGTATTGGTGAGCTTTATTTAGTGTTTCAAAGAAGAGAAAGAGTGCCCTGGATTCTACACAAAGCATGTCAGTGCTACTGCCTAGACTCCCATAGGATGTTATGGAGCCAACCCAAATTACAGACTACATCAGGGGTGCCCAAACTATGGCCTGGGGGCCAGTTCCAGCTCCTGAGGCCAATTCATCCAGTCTGTGAATCCCTCGTTGCTCCTGGAAGCGGAAGTAAAATGTGCCCGTATGGACGCCTTTTCTTCTGCTTCCAGGAGCGACAAGGGCTTTGTGGGCCGGATGAATTGGCCTCAGGGGCTGGATTTGGCCCCCAGGCTATAGTGACCAGCTCCCTGAACCACATGAACAGCCCACGGGTCAAAAAGTTTGGGCACCCTTGTACTAGATCCAAGGACAAGTAGCTAAAAAAGTGGGAGAATGGGGAGTGATATATTTTCTCCATTACATCTGGAGTGAAAATAAAAAGGGTAATTGTCACATTGTGGGGAAACTCCTAAGATTGAGATTCCTCACAGGATGACAAGGAACAATGACCTTGCCTTTCTCAAGCTTGCTGGACAGCTCAATGAATTGGATATCCAGTTGCAGAGCCAGAAGTTTGAAGTTCAATTTCCCCACTGTGCCTGCTGAGAGAAGAACCAGCCTGTGTGGCCTTGAGCAAGCTGCAGTCTCAAAATGCCTCTGAAAAGGGCTGCCAGGAGTCAGAAATGACTTATTGGTGCACAGTTACTATTAATCCTCCCTCACCTCATGTGTAACTGAGAAAAGATACTCCAAGAGGTCCTAATTACCGTACTTTCACCAGCAAGAATGTAATATATTGTGAGGACAAACAACACAGCTGTATTTTTTTTAATGTTCATGGTTTGTTTTTTGCAACATTCATGATCCTCACCTTCTTTAGTGTACACAGAATTGATTGAGTGATAATTTACAGCAAATGCACTATCATTAATGTACAAGTCAATGGAAGGGTGGGCATTTTCAGTCTTTCATTTTCTTTGATGAAACATGTATATATGATGGCTTGGAGCTGTAGTGAAAGAGAGAGTCATTACTGCTATGTCATCGTGAGTGTCTTCAGGTTGAACATTCCTGCTGTCAGCCACTGTCTTCAAAGCTGCTGCTGTTGGCGCAGGAATGAAACCGCATTGTACTCATGGGATCTGACACATAACCTGTGGAAGGTGAAGAGAACCAAAGCAGCTAGTTACAAATGCCATATGACATCTTTCACCTCCTCTACATTCCTGTCGAGCCTCAATATCTAGAAAGACAATATAGATGTATTTTCTAGGTAAATATTCTGTAAGTAAATGAGCAAAGTACAGATTGACTCCCAAAGAAACTTGCTTCTTTGTGCCATGAAATATCCATATTCGAGGTTATCTTCCCAAATAAAAATGCTAGAATTAAATGTGAAATGCAGGTATACTGCCTTCACGCTGTAGTCACAATAGCCATTTAACCCAATGGGCTGATGGAAAACCTGAAACTAGATATTTTAATACACCATCACATTTTTAAAAATTTTTAAAATATACCTATTTTGACCTTGAATGGCAAATCCAACAGTCAACAATAAGCAGCCTGCCAGAAATAATTATGGCCTTATTCCTGGATAATTATCATGACAATAGCTGCTATTGCTAGTACTAGCTTGTCAGTTAAGGACTATCATTATTCTTTTACCATCTGGGTCATTGGTCAAATCTGATTGCTACTATTATTCTTCTCCTGCAATGTTTGCTAGCCTAACCTAGCCATTGAGTCCCCCAGCATCAAGGTAATAATACCTATGAATACTAATTAGAGGCAAAAAAAAGTTAGGAGCAAAAGATTGCAGAGGAAAATGGGATCCAGTTCTGACATTATTGTAGTATTTGTTTGGTCCTTATTGCGGTATCAGAAAACTTGGCACACACTACAAAAAAGCTACAAACTTTAGCTGAAAAACAGCAGGACCAGCCCAAATGGCACAAGCTACAGAGATTTCAGCCTGGGATTATTTTTCATGTAACACATATCTCTACCACTTGTGTTGTGTTCTGTAAAGCTGTGCCTTTAACAATGTACCTAGCCATGTGGTAACAATGTAACCTTTCTGTGTGCAACATTATAACCTTCAGCTGTATCAATGTAAACCTGATAAGGGGACGCGAGCTAGTGACCACTAGATGGCAATAGCGAGCGTCCAGCTCTCATGGCTCAGATTCACCTGGATCAGCAGCGCGGGAAGATTCCCGCCACCTCTCACCTGGACAAGAAGGGCGTGACCTTCTACGACGTCACGCAGGCAGCAACCAATAGTCTGTCGACGAGCCACATTCAAATGTATAGCCAGCTGTATATATTGAGCTACCCATCCGCCATTACCACATGTTCCTCCGGATCATCATGCAATAAACCTGTGTTAAGCCAACCCTTTGGCTGTTTCATTGTCTTTGGTCCCTTACACTAAATTGGCGATGAAGGTGGGATAATGGCAGCCCACGGGACCAAGACATGCGCCGGTTTCGAGATCAGGAAACCGGGCGACTGGGAGATCTTCGAAATGGACTTCCAGGCAGCACTGATTGAGTCCGAAGTCACGGAAGAGGCAAAGAAAAGGGCCATCTTCACCAGGATGCTCGGACAAGAAACCAAAAGGACCTTGGTAGACCTGATTTCACCGAGGAGGGTGAGCGAATTCAAGGCCAAAGAACTCATGCAGATGCTGCGTGAGCACGTCCGGCCCGCCACGGCGATGTTTCCCGCTCGGAGTGCGTTCTGGAGGCGAGTCCAAGTGCCCGGGGAGATGGTCGCCGCATTCGTGGCGGCCCTGCGGCTGGCGGCCGGCCCGTGCAAATGGGAGAATGTCGAAATCACCCTCCGGGACTGTGTGCTGTGCGGCCTGAACGACGCCGAAACCCAGCGCACATTAATGAACCAAGAGCCGCCTCCCACGTTGCAGGAGGTCATCAGAGCGGCACAGGCCGCGGAAGCTACAAAGGCTGGGGTACAAGAACTCCAGGACTGGCGGCCGAGGTCGAGCAAGGCAGAGACTCCGGTGCATGCAGCCCGGCGAGCTTCGAGGTCATCCGCGGAGAGCAGCGACGACGAGGACGTCCGGAGGGTCCGGAAAGAGAGCCGGCGGTGCGACGGCTGTGGAGCGGCCCACGACCGCGTAAAATGCCCATTTCGGAAGGCCGAGTGTCACAACTGCGGCCGCCGCGGGCACATCGCCAAGGTGTGCAGGAAGAGGCGCGAGACCCGGAGAAGCTCGGCAGACCGTTCCGCGGGACAAGACCGCTCAACAAGACCCAAGGACGGCGCTCAGGCCACGCGGAAGCAGGACGGCGTGGGCCGCATCTCCGACGGCAGCGAGGACGACGCCCCAGTATTCAGCGTGTCCATAGGACACCCCCGCTACTTTGTTGAGGTACTAGTTCAAGGGGTTCCCATTAGAATGGAAATTGACTCGGGGTCCTCATATTCAATCATTTCTCAGAGGGAGTTTTTGAGAATTGCCCCCCACAGGCGACCCAAGCTCAAAGCGTTGAGGTCCACACTACGGGACGTGCAAGGGAACAGCATTCCAGTGTTGGGGGTTGGAGAATTTCAGGTTAAATTCAAGAAGCACGCCGCGTCTCTCCCTCTAGTCGTGCTTAAAGGGGGAGATTGCAGCCTCCTCGGGACTCAATGGTTTCAGCCCCTGGGTTTGTTTATTGGGGGGTGCACGCCGTTGGGATGCACACCGTTGGGACTGACCCGATTCAGGAGGTGTGCGAGGCGCACCCCGAAGTTTTCAAAAAGGGACTGGGAAAATTCAAGGGGCCCCCAGTGACATTCGACCTGGACCCGGAGGTCCGCCCAATTCGACTCAAACCACGCCGGGTGCCGTTCGCACTCAAGGACAAGATAGAGGCGGAACTGGACAAATTGGTGGGCCAGGGAATCCTTGTGCCTGTTGATTCTGCGGAGTGGGAAACTCCAATTGTAACCGCACTAAAGGCCAATGGGGAGGTCCGCATATGCGCCGATTACAAGTGCACCATCAACAAGGCGATCCGCCCGAATGCGTATCCGGTGCCGGTAGTCAGCCATCTGCTGGCCAGGTTACACGGGGGAAAGTGTTTCGCTAAGCTCGACTTAGCACAGGCCTACCAGCAGCTCACGGTGTCCCCTGCCGCAGCTGCTGCGCAGACCATAGTCACCCATAAGGGGGCGTTCCAGGTGACGCGCCTTCAGTTCGGCGTAAATTCGGCGCCTGGAATTTTCCAGTCACTCGTGGAACGCCTCCTGAAGGGGCTAGAGGGGGTGTTGCCTTATTTTGATGACGTGTTAATAACGGGGGGGGGAGTCGGGTCGAATTGGCCAAGAGGTTGGGGAAGGTCCTGACAATATTCGAAAAAGCGGGGTTGAGACTGTGAAAGGACAAATGCGTCTTCTTCGCGACCGAGGTTGAGTTCCTAGGGTTTTGTGTGACTCCTGAGGGGATAAAACCATCCAAATCCAAGGTGGCCGCCATTAAGAAAGCCCCCCGCCCCACCTCCAAGCCCGAGCTGCAGTCGTTCCTAGGGCTGCTCAACTTTTACCACTCCTTCCTCCCCCGGAAGGCAGCAGTGGCTGAACCGCTACACAAACTGCTAAAAAAAGACCAGACATGGAAGTGGGGCGATGACCAAGAAAGGGCATTTAGTGAACTAAAAAGTCTCCTAGCGTCTGATGCCATACTGACCCATTTCAACTCCAAACGCCCGGTAGTCCTGACCTGTGATGCATCCCCGGTGGGGGTGGGGGCGGTGCTGTGCCACGTGCTGGAAGACGGAAGGGAGGCCCCGATAGCATTTTACTCCAGGTCCCTGTCCCAAGCGGAGAGAAATTACGCACAGACAGACAGGGAGGCACTAGCGATAGTTGCGGGGACGAAAAAAATTTCACGATTTTCTGTATGGCCGCCCCTTCACCATTGTAACGGACCACAAGCCCCTGCTAGGCATTTTTACCGCGGATAAGCCCACGCCACAGATCCTGTCCCCGAGGATGCTCAGGTGGGCTATTTTTCTCAACGCGTACCAGCACGCGTTGGTCTACCGGCCCGGGAAGGAGATCAGCCATGCGGACGCCCTATCAAGGTCTCCCCTCCCCCTGACGCCCAGCCAGGTGAGCAAGGGGGAGCGAGACCATCAGGTTCTTATGATAGAGGTGCTGGATTCGCCCCCCGTAATGCCCGCCGACATTGCCAAAGCGACAGAGAAGGACAAGACGTTAGCGGCAGTTAGCTCCTGGGTGCAGAAAGGGTGGCCGGCGTCCTCCCCAGCGGAGGAGTTCGCCCCATTTGTCAGGAAAAAGTTAGAGCTGTCCCTAGAGAGGGGGTGCCTCTTGTGGGGGCAGCGGGTGGTGATTCCCACTTCCCTTCGGCCGCGGGTGCTCAAACTGCTGCACGTCAGCCACCCCGGCATCGTGCGATCCAAAGCGCTGGCCCGGAGTTACTTCTGGTGGCCCCAGTTGGACGCCGACATCGAGCACATGGTCAGCACTTGTGAAAGTTGCCAATGCTCCAGACCAGAGGAGGCCCGCCTTCCCCACAGGGAGTGGGACACGGCTAAGGGGCCGTGGTCCCGGGTGCACATTGATTTCGCGGGCCCGTTCAGAGGCACCCTGTTTCTTCTTGTCGTGGACGCCTTCTCCAAGTGGTTGGAGGTTATCCCAGTCACGAGCACCTCCTCGGCCCAGACCATTAAGCATTTGCGGAGGCTCTTTTCCACGTTCGGCATACCCGACACATTAATTAGTGACAACGCTAGTTGCTTCACGTCCTCCGAGTTTAGGGCATTCATGGAGATTAACGCCGTTCGGCATATCACCTCCGCCCCGTTTCACCCAGCCACCAATGGTCAAGTGGAGCGCCTCGTCCGCACCACGAAGGACGCGTTGCGGTGCATGGGCCCCGGGGATCTGAACCTACAAGTGTGTCAGTTTCTGCTAGGGTATAGGGTGACCCCGTTGGCGTCAAGATACTCCCCCGCAGAGCTCTTAATGTGTAGGAAACTGACCACCATCCTTACGAGGCTAGACCCCACGAGGGTAGAGGACAAGGGAAGGAACATTGGGCTAGAGGCCACAAAGAGTTTCAGTGTAGGCACCCCCGTGCATTGCAGGAATTACGCCAGCACGGGCCCAGCCTGGGTACCGGGCGTAGTTGTGGAGCAAACCGGCCCCGTGTCGTACCGCGTGGAAACCAGCACAGGGCTACTGTGGAGGCGGCACGCGGACCAGCTCCGACGCAGGGTCCCCGATGAGCAGGGCGCAGACCAAACAGAGAAAAAATCAGCGTTAGGGTTCTCCCCCACCCGTTCAGCCCAAGGGGGAGGAAAAGGGGGCCGCCGGCCCCCACCAAGGGGGGAGGAGGAAAGGGGGGATGTTCTCGTAGATATCCTGGGGGATTTTTCTTAGGAGGAGGAACCCGACCCCATACATATCTCGCGGAATTCCCCCACAAATGCGGATACCCCAACTGAGTTAGAATTTGATTTTCAGACCCGGGGGAGTTTTTCGGAGTGGTCCCCCACCCGTCCAAGCGAGAAGAGGGGTTTTTCGTTAGCCCCGATCGCCCCGGTCTGCCCACAATGGAGTTTTTCCCTTCCCCTAAGGCCGCCAAACCGCGGCAAGCCACTAACGAGTCTCCCTCTCCCATTACAGGACATGGGACCAGGGAACCAAGAAGCAGTAGCGCCCCCGGGGGGGGGGGTCAGCCCTCATCATGGCCCAAACACACGTGCAATAAGCCATCTTGGCTGAGAGACTTCGTCTCATCCTAGGGGGGAGGGATGTTGTGTTCTGTAAAGCTGTGCCTTTAACAATGTACCTAGCCATGTGGTAACAATGTAACCTTTCTGTGTGCAACATTATAACCTTCAGCTGTATCAATGTAAACCTGATAAGGGGACGCGAGCTAGTGACCACTAGATGGCAATAGCGAGCGTCCAGCTCTCATGGCTCAGATTCACCTGGATCAGCAGTGCGGGAAGATTCCCGCCACCTCTCACCTGGACAAGAAGGGCGTGACCTTCTACGACGTCACGCAGGCAGCAACCAATAGTCTGTCGACGAGCCACATTCAAATGTATAGCCAGCTGTATATATTGAGCTACCCATCCACCATTACCACATGTTCCTCCGGATCATCATGCAATAAACCTGTGTTAAGCCAACCCTTCGGCTGTTTCATTGTCTTTGGTCCCTTACACTAAAACTTGGCTTCTGCATAGGAAAGATTAGTCAGCTGCACACCATTGCCCAGTGTAAACTTGCCAATGATAAAAATAACCGCATGGTCCTTTTTTGGACCACAAATGACAATAATTTCGATTGAGATGGAAGACATGGCTACACCAAAAGAGGAATATTAGTTCCACTTTGCCATGAAACACAGAGACAAACTCATCAGTATTGAATAAAGAATTCCTCAGATGCATCTAATTGAGGGGTGCCCAAACTTTTCGGGCTGCAGGCTGGTCATGTAGTTGAGCATGCTGGTCACGCGGTTTCTCCCATCCAGAGGTGGAAGTAAAACACACATGCATGGCACCAGTGATGCACTGCAAATTTATTTACTACCTACTCTGTGGGCTGGCCAAATCTGTGGGTGGGGCCAAATCGGTGGGTGTGGCCAAACATCCTGCATTATGGGCTATGTAGGTGGGCATGGCAAACCAAGTGGGCATGGCTTGGGGGAATTTCCGCTACCGGTTCCTGGGATCCAGTGGGAACCAGGAGCAGAACACCACTGCATGGCACCAAACATGCCTGCACATGCACAGAATGCTACCGTAAACGACCCGCGGCTGTCGTAAACATGTTTATGACATCTGCGGGTCATTTACAGCAGCACTTTGTGCATGCGTGGGCACGTTCAGTGCCAGCACATGCACATTTTACTTCTGCTTCTGGGAGCGGCATGGGCTGGATTAATTGACACCGTGGGCCATAGTTTGGGCACCCTGGTCTAGCTGCTTCTTTTAAAAATGCCATTTTCTTTAATGGCCAGAGAAAAGGGCAATGGGAAAACCCGGAGACTTCCATCATGTAAACCAATTTTTCATCCTACTTGCCTGATGGAGGGCTCTAGGCTTTTGTGTTATCCTTTTCTCCAGCCAAAGGAAAATAAATAAATTAACATGTAGTTCCAAAAGGAGGCCATCTGCAGGAGGCATTATGCATATACTGCAGCTGATTTCCTGTGTTTGTGGAATGGGCGATGATCTCAGATTCAGCCTGCTGGTTTTTCCCCCCCCAACTCACCTCTAAGAAATAAATCCTGGCACAACATCTTGCCATTAACCTTTCAGACTTTCTTTGATAATCTTCCTGCACTATCCAGTGATGAAGAAGTAGTGATCCTGAATCATGAAAGCTCAAGTAATGTTTGATTTATTTAGGTAAAGGTAAAGGTTTCCCTTGCTCGAAAGCCAGGCGTATCCACCTCTATGGTTCAGTGCTTATCTCTGTTTCAAAGCCAAAGAGCCAGCGCTGTCTTCTTCTGCAGACGTTTCCATGGTCATGTGGCAGTGATGACTAGACACCGGAGCGCACGGAACGCTGTTACCTTCCCACCAAAGTGGTCCCTATTTATCTACTTGCAATTTCTTGCTTTTGAACTGCTAGGTTGGCAGGACCCAACCTAGCAATAAAGGCATTACTTTTCTCCTACATTTGTATTGTGTAAGGAACACACAGCTGTTTTCGTTTACATCATCAATATATTTCTATCGTATACTAGCATATTTTGCCCGCCAGTGCCGGGCTTTTTAAAATTGTGTTGGATAGTAAAAGGTTTCTTTTTTTTCTTGAACCAATGGTGCTGGGCTGTTTTAAATGGTGTTGTAAGGTTTTGTGATTTTGTGGCTTCAAGGCGCTGCGTCCGCCTGCAGCGGACTTGCACTCCCAGTGGGTTTTTTTGGGTTTCTTTTTTGTGTCCCGGCTACCTCAGTGCCAGGCTCTGTAAATTGGTTTTTGAAAGTTTTTCTTTTATGTTTATGCAAATTTAATTTTAATTTAATTAATTTAATTTAATTTAATATTATTTAGTTTAAAATTTAATTTTGGTTTTTTAAATCTTTATTTTTACGCATTTTTATTTTTTGTTTTGGTTTTTTTGAGTGAAAAGTGATTTCTTTTTTTTTTTTGGTATTTTTTGAGATTAGTGTGATTATTTTTGAATGTTTTTATAACTTATTTGATTAATTTACCAGGTTTCCAAACATTCCTTTTGCTGCGCCACTCAGCCTGATTGGCTCTGGCATGGCGCGGCACAAGGAACGTTGGGAATTGAAGTTCCCTTTTTTTGTTTGCGACTGGGGGGCTCCTGCCCCCGGGTCGAAAATTTCAACTCGACAGTTACCTGCGAACCGGGTTCAGGCGAGTGAATGGAGGCCCATTACAGGCTAGTGGGGCCTGGTGCAACATCCTTTGTCACATTCCAACGGTTAACGCACCATTTTATAGGTATAGATACATTTCCAGATACCTTCACTGTATAGGGCCAGAGGCTCTGCTACGTACGGATGTCGGGTATTGTGGGGGGTTATCTGGTAGGTATTGTACTGATGTATTCTTATTTACAGCATTGAATTGGGTTATGTATTTTATGCATTTTGTTGACATTATATGGATATGTTGAATCGTTCTATTACTGCATCCTTGTATTACTATGTATCTATTATTTTTGCTGAATTTTCTGTATATTGTATTTGATGTATTGTAACTGGCTTTGATATTATGTTATTGTATTACTGCAATACTGCCCTTTCTGGGTTTTTTGTATTGTATTTTTATTTGCAATCATATATTATAATTTGCATCTATATTGTTTATTATTATTGTACATTATATATTGTGTTTCACTGTATTGTTGCTTTAATATTTTGGGAAATGGCTTTGAATCGCCTTCAGGATGAAAAAAGCGGTATATAAATTTAACAAATGAAAAAAAGAAATGAAATGAAATTTCAGGCATACTGTATGTTTCAACATTCCTCCAGTGTCCAGCTAACAAGTATAATACATGAAACACCCCTCAGAGTGTGATGAAAATTATGACAATGTACTTGGCAGATCTTATGTGTGTGAAGTTTCTTCAGAAACCTAGAATGCTTATTAAACCTCTCATTTCCCTAATCAAAAGCAGAACACTCTCCAGATCTCATGACCAATGTTGTTGTTTTGCTCTTTTCAGCATGACTTCCCTTCTTAGTGTTGCCATCATGCCAAAGAAAGTGGATTAGTTCATGACTTTAATTAATCTTTATTACATTTGAGAAATGTCTTACCATTTCGGTCAATAGGTGGGTATTGAAAATTTCTCCTCATCTCTTCCAGAGAAAGGCCTTGAGAATGGTGTTGCTCAGTGCTGCAAAATTAAAATTGTGTATATTATCATTTTTAAAATTTAATCCAACCAACACCAAACTCCCCCCCCAAAAAAAAATGTGTTAAAAAGAAACTAACTTTATCCAAGGGAAAACATGTGTGACAGTTTGAGCATCCATCTCTATGCCAGCTCCTGCCAACCTAGTAGTTTGGAAGCAAGAAATTGCATGTAGATAAATAGGGACCACTTTGGTGGGGAAAGATCTTGGAGACATGAAAGGAGCCTCATTTGGGCATCCCCTGAGCAGGGTTTCTCCAGCAAAAAACCTTTCAACCCAGAATAATTACTGACACAAAATTATTATTATGGGCATGTTTTTACAGTAAACCAAATGCATGGAAAAATCATGGATAACATGTTTCTGAGTTAACTCCTTCTAATTTTGAGCTTTGCCCAACAAGTTCAGGTAGTTCAATATAACTAACAATTCTAAGTGGTGAATGCTAAACTATAAATATTTGATCTGTGCCTAGAGTATCAGGTTCATGCATGCTAATTTGCTTGCTGAAGAGAACATCATCATTCTGAAAAGAATCCCAAGGGTGTCCACTAAAAATATTTCCCTTCCTTCTCAGAGGTGATCAAGTAAAGACTCTTTCTGCCAGCTATTCCTGTATCATGAGCAAAGAGATATCAAACATCCCCAGGAATGGAAAAGAACCTGCTCAAACTGCATATTAAAAGCCAAAGAATTCCTAAAAATATAACTCTCCTATCTCATGGTACGATATGTTGTTATTTGAAGTAGTTTTGTAGAAGAACATATTGAAAAAAATATTGTGAAGTTGTAGCTGAAAGGACAAACCCAAGATTTATTTCCAGCAATGTGTCTTCTGTACAGATTTTGATCAGGGAAGTTTTTAACTGATTACAGGTAAGGATTGTGCATCTTGATTTGGCTCTGTTTACAACCTACACTCTATTCACCCCATAGTGAGAACTGATGTTTTGCTCTTTGGTTTACTTTTCTCTAAGCAAATTCCACCAGAAACTTACAAACAAGTAAATACATCCATAGCCAAGAAGCTTGAATAGGTTTTGCATGGATTGTATTTTATCTTTCATTTGAGCATATCCATTTTTCCTTGTTATAATGTGCCTGCTTTTCTTTTAAATGACTTTAATGCACAGGGACAGTGGTATTCTGCATTTTGTAGCCAACCCTGTGCAAATCCCATCTGCTTGGAATAAAACATTATGTTGCTTTTATTATGTTTTAACAGTTTCATCCATCTATATATCTACTTATCACAGAACAATACATTCATAACGCATGAAGTACTCTGCACTACTATGATAAAGAGAGAATTATAGTAGTGTCAATGCTGTGAATTAAGGAGAGGATTAATAATTACTTGCTGGCAAGTTAGACACAGTTTCAGTTGGGCTGTGATCCCAAATTCTGCAGTGGATAAGTTCAGTTTCCTGTGTGCATTAGTGGGATATCTTTTTCCTTCTTGTTTTCTTCCCTTTTGATATCTTCAACTGCAGAGTGGGCTTAAATGCTTCAAAGAAATACATTTATAGATTCTGTGCAGAAAAAGCCTCTAAACCAGCACATTACACATGTCAACAAATGTTGGGAGAGGTATTGTAAAACAAGCAATTATTCTTCATGCCCTGATTGCTTAGATAACATGCCTTTTATATAATTTCTTACAAATGATCCTAAAACTAGGTACCCACACCATGTTATATGACACAAGGGCTTAAATCTAGCTGCCAGTCCCAACTAGAGTAGGTCTACTGAATCACCTCCGAAATTGCAAAGGAATTCTAAGGAAGTACCATTGATTCAATGAATCTACTCTACTTAGGACTTACAATTGGACTTAAGTCAGGATGTTTCCTTAACATATGCCCTGAATCTTAGTTTGCTCTAGTGGAAGAGGAAATTCAAATGGTTAGTATTACAGGATGGCCACTGAATTGAAATGGCTTGTTCATTGATTTGCCTAATTCAATCCATCTACTCAAGTATGTAGTTTAGAGGAGTCATACTTTGTCTCTGTCATTGATGCGATTCCACTCTTCCCTAAATGAAAACAAATGAATAATTCCAAAAGTTTGCTATTGCTTAAGCAACAAAACCTAATGAGGGTTAACGTCAAAGTAGAAATTCACCACTAATGCAACATTAATAGTAAAAACTTGTCACACATAATTCATTGCCTTGAATGATACTCCATAACTTTTTTTTACATTTAGATCCTGCAGTTCCTTTTTTACATTTAGTCCATTGCAGTTCCTCCAATGAACACAACATACATAGCTCCTCTCCTCTCTTCATTGTATGACCACAACAGCTGTGGAAGTACTGTAGGTCAACTTGAGAGAATGTGACTAACCCAAGGTCACCCAGTGAGTTTCATGGCTGAGTGAAAACTTGAACTAAGTTTCCCCAAATTCTAGTACAACACACTAACTACTACAGGCATATCAGAAAATATTACATATCAGAACACTCATTAGAATATGCTTTGCTTAGCAACTTCACACTTTAAAAACTGAAAGGGGGACTTTTAAAACTAATCCAAATAATCATTTGTTATTGTTAGCTGTAGGAAGCTGTATTGGTATGTATATTTGTCTGTCATTCTGCTTGATTACTCTTTACCTCATTGCTTTGTGATCCATTTGCCTTGTGACATCTTGCCCCCTGCATCTGGTGTATATAAACCATGTCTGGAAGTTTTACTCCTTTGTCTGAAGAAGTGGACTTGATCCACGAAAGCTCATAGTAAAAATATAGCAGTTAGTCTTTAAAGTGCTGCAGTGTTTTTGTTTTTATTTTCTGATATGTCTGAACCACTAACTAACATGGCTACTATTAAAAATTTTTTTTACTACTACACTGTCTCTTATAGATCAACATTCCTTCCTTTACTTTCTGCATGCCAGAAATGTTACTGGCTAAAATGCATACCCTTTATTATACCCTGAGTATATAGTTTCCATCTATGATATCATAGCAAGCAAAAATAAGTAGTTATATGCCATCATGTTGGAACTAACGTACAGCAATCCTGATAGGGCTGTCAAGATAAGTGAGATAGTTAGTGCCAAAAGCAAGTAAGACTCCATAGGCAACTGGGGATTAGAACCCAGCTCTCCTGAATCCTATCACATGTCAAATAAAATAAAAAGTTAAATTATACTGCTTCATTTCAACTTAGATCAATTGTCTATTTTTATTTTGCATGCCCACTGAGTGGGATGGAGGGCTGACAAAAGAAAACAGAAAATAAAAGCCTGATGGCAGCTCAACTAGTCCTTCAAAAGGTTTTGTCTGTCACAAATGATCCAGCTTGTAGAAGCATACAGTTCTTTACGGTAATCTACCTTCCTAACCAGGTTGTTCACTTTTTCAGATCACTATACAAGGTGTTCCTTAGAAATGTCATTGAGATAAATGCACACAGATAATCTTTTGTTATAAAATTGGAATTTTCTCAGGACTAAGGGCATCCTCATGCCTCTCCTGTAATTTTAATATGGGCATACATTGGTTGGAAACATTCCAACCAATTAGTTCAAGAAAGCAAAAAAAAAAGTTTGGGCTCTTGTTGGCATTTGCATGGCATTATCTGAGAGACAGTTTAAATAGCAGAGAAGTGGGAGAAGCAAATCCATCAGTTCCTTATTGCTTCTGCTTGACTTAAAATATGGCTGTGGGTTTTGCAGCTTCTGAAATGGGATTATTATTGTTTAGAATGTGGAAGTTTAATGAGGTAAGATGCTTTTATTTTTGTATAAGATAATTTCAGTTTATCTAATGGATTTGTATGTGTCACTGTGAACCATCCCATCCCTGAGTGATGCCTACCTAAAACTATTTGAATTCCTCACAAGGTCCTCCTGCCTTTTTTTTGGGGGGGGGGGCTCCTGTTAGGATAGCTCTGTTTTGGCTCACTTCCAACACACATAGGGTTGCCATATGTCCCGGAAAACCAGGATTGTCCTGGATTCAAGGTCAGAAAATTTGTCCCGGCCAGTTCAATAAAAAACATGTTAAAGTCCCAGATTTGTATAACTTACTGGTTGTGTATTACAACACACCATTAAAATAAATTCAAACTCTCACCATTAAACGAACGATTTCCTGCCACATTGGAGTTGGAGCATACCTGGAGACAAATCTTAACATCCTCGCCTCACACCACCACTCATTAAGTGTGACCAGTGTGTTTCCTGGAACTGAGGATGTTAAGAGTTGACCGCAATGTGACTTCTCAGAAGTACAACAGATCATCCTTACAATAAGAATTAACTGTTGTAAATAAATTCATTTATGTATTGATATATTGAATGTGAAAGTGTTTTATAGCTGTCATTATATTATGTTTGTTTTAAAAAAGGCTATTTTGTAGATAACTTGCTCATTTTTGTCAAGTATACTTCTGTCCCGGTTTTGTGGGAGAGAATTATGGCAACTCTAAACACACATGAATGCTAGGATCAGACTAAAGCAGATGACACAATCTGTCCTTTTGCTTAAACTGCTTAACATTCTTAGAAAATGGAAAGCTTCCTTCCTTTTGTTTATGCATCAACAAGGTTTTGAAGATTGCACTTTAGAAGCATTGCTGATGCACTGTGTTGGTGAGCAACAAATAAACATGAAATGGGAAGCTTTCCCTCCACTTCCCTTTTGTGGGGAAAGGGGAGAGAAGCTTGCCATTTCTCTAGATCAGTGAGGGCTAACCTCTGCAATCCAGCTGTTCTTGGACTTCAATTTCCAGAAGGTATACTGACTTGGGCTTCTGGGAATTGAAGTCCAAGAACAGCTGGAGTGCAGAGGTTAGCTACCAGGGCTCTAGTTTATTAAGTGGCTTGAGCAAAGCACTGAACAGGAATGAGGAAGAGCAGGGTCTCTTGAGGAACAGTGCAGTCAACGTATGTATATGGATGCAAAGAGTGCTCCAAATGATAAAGCACCCCTGTTCAGCACAATCTAGACTGATTCAGACCATATTAATTGGGCCATCTAGTTGTACCCTAAAAACCAATCCCCTAATTTAGCATCTGTTTCCATGAGGTTATATAGGTGCCAGTCTTTTCCAGAAGGTACAAAAGTAAAGGTTGCCCTTGCACAAAAGCCATTCATATCCAACTACAGTGTTCGGTGCTCGTATCTGTTTACAGACAAAGAGCTAGCGCTCTCTGCATCTGCAGACATTTTCGTGAACATACGGCAGGCAGGACTAGGCATGGAACACTGTTTACTTTCCCACCTAAGTGGTACCTATTTATCTACTTGCAATTTCTTGCTTTCAAACTGCTAGGTTGGCAGGAGCTGGGACAGAGATGGGAGCTCACTCTGTTGTGCAGCGGTTGGGGCTTGAACTGCTGACTTGCCAAACTTCTAGTTGTTAAGTTTAGCATCTTAACCACTAAGCCACCACAGATCAGAGGAAATAAAATCCACCATATTCTTTCCTTGTAAGTAACATTAATAGCAATCACAATTACACTTATATACTGCCCCATTGCACTTAGTGCACACTTTGGGCGGTTCTTAAGGTAATTAGCATTTTGCCCCCAACATACTGAAAATTCATTTTGCCGACCTCAGTAGGATGGAAGGCTGAGTCAACCTTGATCCCTGGCAGGATTGAACTCACATCTGCCGTTTTTGGCTGCAGTACAGCAGTTTAACCACCGCTATGGCTCTTAGTAAGGTGACTGTATTTGAAATATATATCTGGAGGATCAGGCATCCTAATCAGAAGGAATCGGATTCTTCATCATTGTGATTTCTATTTTCTACAGAAAAGCAATCCTGGGACTTTACCCTGACAATTGCCCTTGCTCCACATTTGTCTAAGAAATTTACTTCCGACTGATAAATCTGCCGAAGGGCTATGTAATATAGTTGACACAAAATGCGTTTATGATTTGGGGAATTATGGAAAGATTGAAGTTGCCCCCCCCCCCCGAACAATAAGTAACAGATGGAAATTTTGAAACATTTGACAGAATATCAGGGAATAAACAAAACAAAACACGTTGTAGCACCTTGAAGACTAATGGTTACATTTTAATGTGAGCATTTATGGATCAAAAGCTCACATTAAAATGTAGCCGTTAGTCTTCAAGGTGCTACAATGTTTTTGTTTTGTTTTATTTATTCTCTGATATGCTTGAAACACAGACAAACACATCTACTATTGCAAAAAATGTGACAGAAAGATAACATCTCATTACACTGTATTAATTTAATAGGCCTGACCTAGAACCAGCCTCCATGATTGTAGAAAATCCTGGAATTCAGCTTCTGCCAGTCAGGTTCATTGCATCTAAATCTAAGTCTTACTCATTGATTATAAACTGGGGGGGGGTGTTTATACATCCACCCACCAGTCCTTCCCCATATTTACTCTCTTAGCAATTATTGTGAAGTGGTCAGGAAAAGGAGTGCAAGAAACTTGTTTCTGGAAAGAAAAGACATGATGGTGTGAACAATTGTTTTCAATTCAAGGTGGAAAGCCCACTGCAAATATAAGCAAATTCTTTACTAGGATTCTTTACTAAGGCAACTACCTGGGCATTCCGGGAAATGTAATCCAAAAACAAAAATCTATATACCTCTAGTTAAAAAAAGTTGGTTAGAAGGTGATAGGAATGGATTTTGCCAGCTGTCTTTGGTAGCGGATACTAAGTTGGATGGAGAAATGATCTGGCCTAATATAAGGTACTAGCTGATTACCCAGCTTTCCTTGGGGTTGGTTTTATTTTTTTGCCCAATATTGGACCCCCGTCACCCTCAGAAAAAAGAGCATCCCTGGTCACCCAGTCAAGCTCCACAGGGGACAGGAGAGTTCTGTGTTCCAAAGGACACACTCCCAACAGTGTCCCTCCTCCCATGTCTACCCCTAACCGCCACTATAACGGCTCCCATCACACACACACAGAGGCTCCCCTCATGGGGTGGTTTTGGTGTGCACGCATGCGCGTGCGCGCACGTGCACACACACACACACACACACACACACACACACACACATACTGGGCAGGTGTGAAATGTGCAGCCCAGTAGGTGTGTGTGTGTGTGTGAGAGAGAGAGAGAGTGAGTGTGTGTGTGTGTGTGAGAGAGAGAGAGAGAGAGAGAGAGAGAGAGAGAGAGGAGGCTATAGTTGAGGTCAGAGGCTGCACCCAGGTGAGTCCCTTGGGAGGCGAAGGCAGCGACTGGAGCCCCGTTTGCTGCCTTTGCTTCCCAGGGAATTGGTTTGCTTTCAACAGGGGGGTGGGGGTGAAAGCACTGGTGCATTTGCACCCCCCATTGTAAGCGAAACACTTCCTCGGGAAGTAAAGGCAGCGACCAGTGCCCCATTCGCTGCCTTTGCTTCCCTGGGAATGGGTTCGCTTTCAATAGGGGGTGGGGGAAAAGGTAAGTGGGGTGGGGTACAGGGACTGGGGGGGCAAGGGGGCATTGTGGGGGGCGTTGTGGTTCCCGGGCCCGTTCCACCCCCACAGTCCCTCTCCCCCACCCCACTTACCTTTTGCCGGCTTGGTCTTTTTCCGGCGCGGCCTTGTGAGCAGGGACACTCACTGAGCTGCCATCTCCCCGCTACCTCACCGAAGCCACATGTGGGGGAGAGATGTGGTGCTCCTCTCCCCCCCTGAAGCTACGGCGAGACCGGCGCCAGACTCCAGTGCTGCAGGGAGATGATTTTCTCTCCCCGCTACCTCATGAAAGCTGGGGGGGAGAGGAGGGGCTCCTCTTCCCCCAAGCTACGGCGAGGCCGGCGCCAGCCTCCGGGGCTGCGGGGAGACAATCTTTTCTCCCCGCTACCTTGCCGAAGCTGCGGGGGGGGGGGAAGAGGAGAGGCTCCTCTTCCCCCCCAAGCTATGGCGAGGCCGGTGCCGGCCTTTGCCGGTGGGGCAGAGGGCAGCAAAAGTTTGGCAAGTTGGCGGTTTTTTTAACCATGTGTGCCAGCTTTCCTGGGCTCCACCACGCTCGTGCCCTTCAGTCTCATTGTCTGAAGGGTGGTGCGGCACGGAGGATGCTGGGCCTTGTAGGATTTTTTGGGTCGTGTCCATGGGGTGGTTGCTCCACTCTTGAAGACCAGACACTTGCGGCAATGCTCCAAGGGTGGTCAGGTAAGTGTAGGTGGCTTGGTATGGGATAGTAGGGACGGGTGCAGGTGTGCATGCCGGACACTAACGGTTAACGGGCCTTCTTATAGGTAAAGATAGGCCAATCATTATACCTTTCTCTTATTTCAGAGATATGATAGTAGAATCTTTTTCCTTTTGATAATACCCTCCTTTTATTCTGCTATTTTGGTAGGACTTTGGGGCAGTCCACATGTTGCAGTGGTTAAAGTCTTGGACTAGGACACCAGCGGTATTGGTTTTGGCAGCTGTTGAACTGTGTCAGTCTCCTGGAATTCACTAGGATAATTATCTTGGGCAACATTCTATTTCTGCCTGATCTACCTTGTTTGATTCTTGGAGGAACAAGACTGTGAGGACAAGGCACTGCACTGGTGAAAGAGAGAATATTAATATAACAAATGAAACTATTAATAAGTCAGTGCGGGATAAATACACGTTTGATATCTCAATGGGGATTTTGCTCTCCTGACTTAGACAGTTGGCTTAGGAGGACTGGGGTGCTGGTGGCCCATTTTTTGTCTTCAAGGCACCTAATCAATAGCTCCTTCTGTGAACAGAAAGCTATCAGGGCCTTTGCTATATACAGTGGAACCTCGGCTAACATAATTAATACATTGTCCAGGATGATTCTTACAGAGAAAATTACTTTAACTAAATTTCCCATAGGAATGCATTGAATGCAATTTCCCATAGGAATGCATTGAAAACCATAATACTGTACTTTAACCGAAATGCAGTTACCCATAGGAATGCAATGAAAACCAATTAATCTATTAAAAAATCCGTAAACCGAGCCACAATTTTCTATGGATTTTTTTTGTTGTGCAATTTTTATGTTAACTGAGTTGTTTGTTAACCGAGGTCCCATTGTACTTTGAAGGGCTGGTGTGAAGATCTGGTGTTAAGAACTGTGGGCCAGACATTGCACCCCCACAGCCAGCCTAGGCCTAGGCCTTGGCCTTTTTTTGTGGACGATTTGTTGGACTTTTTACATGAATGACTTTTTTCTTTTTTCCCTTAATGTTTTATGATGGTTGTGGTTTATGATGCTGTGACTTACATGATGTCATGATTTATATGATACTGTGATTTATTTTTATGATTATATTCTATTGTTACCCTATTTCATTGTATTGTGATATGTATATTTTCTGATATGATACAGTAAAACCCCTACTTACGAAAAGTCAGTTCTGTAGGCTTTTGCTTAAATCGTTTTTTTAATGTAACTCAATGCAAATCCATAGGAAAAATTATTTTTTTCATAACTCGAAGCAAACCCATAGGAAAAATAAATTTTTTATGTAAATCGAAGCAAACCCATAGGAAAAAATGAAATTTTATGTAAATCGAAGCAAACCCACAGGGAAATGAATTTCTACATGACTTGAAGCAAACCCATAGGAAATCGTGTAAATTGGGACATGGTTTTAGCACAAAATCATTATGTAAGTTGAATTTTATGTAACTCAAGGCATATGTAAGTCGGGGTTTTGCTGTATGTATAATGTGTATTACATGTGGTATTGTTGTGAGCCACCTGGAGTTGCGTTGTCGAGTGGGCGGCATAATAATAATAATAATAATAATAATAATAATAATAATAATAATAATAATAATAATAATAATAATAATAATAATAATAATAATAATAATAATAATAATAATAATAATAATAATAAATGTTTATGTGAGTGTCTTAAAAGCACACCCCGAGGTGAAGAATTCTCACAGAGAAACTTAACTGAAAAGAACATCTAGCAGGGGAATAGGTAATCCAATATGCCAAAGGTTCCCATGGGATTGCTGCATCTTTTATTTATACCTGCTCAGAATAGCTGCCTTATTTGAAGTCAAAAGCAAAGGTGGCTGTCCCTAAACTGGGATATTACCAAGGAGGGACTCGCAGCTTCTCAGTGATGTTGAGCCCACTGCCTTTCCAGCAGTCACTGGCTCTTTGTGGCTCATTAAAGACTGCCACACAACATTTTTAAGGCCCATGATATTAAAAAAAGTGCTAAGAAGCATCCTGTTCTTGTGAAGGAGCTGCAGACTAATATGTGTACTCCGTTGGAAATGGCTGAAAATGCTGTTGTACAAAAAGAGACCGTGCTTTCCCACACCACAACATCTCTATATGCCTTCCTGTAATGGTCATATTCCAACTTCCTCTCATTAGCACTGACTCAGTCACCACAGCACCTAGACTTGAAATGGCACAATAGTTATTGCCCATGTGACCAAAGTCAATAGCAAAGCCCCTATATCAAACCATAGCAACAGTGTGGGATGGGCAAAAAAACCAGAACCAGAAAGCCAATTGTAGGTTCCAGCCAAAAATTCCCACCCGGCCCCGAAGCGACCAAAATATCACACTGTTCACTAGGGAGGGGGTGGAGGGAAAAACTTCTCCTCTCCGTCGCTTTCGCAAAATGGCAGCTCGGCTGCCTCGTGGCCACCCCTTTTAAAGAGGGGTGGCCACGCCACCCTAACTACCCGGATGTCTGAGTCCGGGTGGGGGTGGGGCCCGCAAAGAGCGTGGCAGCCATTTTGGCGCCGCGCTTTCATTGCAGGCGCACCCCCCAAAAAAGGACTCAGACACCGGTATAAGTGGATAACGGCATTGGGCCACATTTATTGATTCATGCCCTAGTCCGAATTATAAATTTCAATTGGTACTCAGCCAATTATAATTCTTAAGGCAAGCAGGCCGCAGTAACACTGGTAAGGTTCCTCCCAAAATTGCCAATGGCAATTGGCTACAATGTATCCATTTGTATCAATTTGTTTGTTTACAACAAACAAATTGTTGACCGTAGTCAATAAACTATCTACTGACCCCACCCTCTGACGTGTATCTGTAAAATCATGGGGTGATGCATGCTGAAGAGCTCCTGCCATCACCCCATTGCCTGGTTCGTCGTTGACCGGACAACGTTAACCAACTTGTACCTATCTAGTGTTGGCCAGTCAATTGCGAACCTGCCGGATACCTGTGGGTCATAAATATTTACCTTACCAGTGCTACCCGCCACACGGGGAGGCTTAATAAAGACTCACCGCCCCCCCCCCCACAGACCGTCAGCTCGGTCAACAGGCCTGCTTGCAAATCTTCCAAAAAGAGGTTCATACCTCTGGGCGACAGATGGACCCCATCCCCTGTGTAAAGATCATAATTTTGGAGACTAATGGTGGGGTGTCGGATGACCCGCCCCAAACCCTTGTCAGCAAAGAACCAGGCAACTGCCCTGTTCACCGAGCGACGAGCGCGGTCAAGGGCCTGGAGGTTGATACCCCCCCTGTAAGCGTGACACAGTATGATGTCCGACCATAGCAGGGTTGTGGCAGGCCACACATAATGCAAATAAGCCAGGTCGCTGCAGATCGTATGTTTTAAAGAAAGGCCAGTGACCTGGCCCAAGTCATTGCCCCCGAGGTGCAGCACCAGGACATCTGGCGGTTCAGCATCCCTGATGGAGAAAAGGAATGGCAACAGTTCCCGCCATAACATTCCGCGCTTACCATACCACCTGATACATGCGGATGCACGTAGTCCAAGCTGGGGTCCCCACTCTGTCACCGCAGCGTACTGCGCTGCCCAGTGCACATAGCTGTGGCCCACCAGCCATACTGCCACCGGTGTGCGGCGACACACAGGGTCTGTAAAACAAAAAGAGACAGGGCAGTGACTTAACTGGTACTCATACTTGAAGAGGGCGAACATATAATTCAAAACACTTCGATCCCCACCTCCCCATATGGCATATATCAGCCTCAGAGTACCCAAATGCAGCTGCAGTAGAAGCAGCTCCTATTCTAAATGAATGGGTGCCGTAACGAGCCCCGGGGAGGCCAACACTGGACAGTGCCTTACCGGTCACCTTCCAAAATTGAAATTTAGTGAGGGGAGACCCATCCTGGTGGCAGAAAAACGGGCCAGGGTGCGTACCACGCATTGCAAGGAACTCTTGTAGGGCACCAACTGGACAGATGTCTGCAATGGAACATCGTAGCAGTCTTACACTACTGCCTACACCGTGCTGATCAACCTTTGAGGACCGTATCCTCAACTGAGCCCACTCATTGGAAACATAGACATCTTCCATAGACATGGTTTGATATAGGGGCATCCGCCTTAGACAGTAGCACCAGCTCACTGATGCGGAGCGCTCCAAAAAAGGCCACCGTGGTAGCCGCATGAAACAGAGCTGCCTCATACCTGTCAAAACACAGGTCATGCCAGCCTCGTGCAAGGTGGGTAAGAACCCCTGGCGAAATAGGGTGGCGATTGTCCGGGCGGCGTCCACGTTCCCGTGTCCACCCCTCCAAAACATGTCGTATACGAAAATCATTCATGCTGTCAGCAGAGCCCCTCACTTTGGCCATGAATGCCAGTGCTGACAGCCTGGATGCTATGGTGCGGGGAGCTAGGCCCTGACTGTATAGGTAGACCATAAATTGGAGAACGTGTGTAACTGGAATGGGCCACACCTCGGGCAACCGGAGTTGCGCACAATTTTTTTTAAATTGACTGAATGCATGGTGATACGCCTTACGCGTGCGGGGCGCCAGCAACATGCCGATCGCCCGGTTCACCTCTCCTTGCCAAAAGTCCAAATCTCGTCCGGGAGTGGCTAGGGGAATTCCTCTGTGTCCGGAGCCAAGGCGCGGAACCGGGGGATCTGCAGGCGGGATAAAGCATCAGCAATATCGTTATTAATACCTGGCACATGTCTGGCCCTGAAGAGCACATTGAGGCGTAGGCGGCGCAACACAAACTGGCGAACTAACTCCATGACCCTGTGTGATTTAGATGTCAGGGAATTGACAATGTGCACTACCGCAGCATTGTCACACCAGAAATGAACCATTGAATTGGCCCACTCCTCGCCCCATAGCATCAAAGCTCCCAGTATCGGGAAGAACTCAAGGAATGTAAGATCGTGTAAACGATCCGTGCCCCTCCAAGCTGGAGGCCATCGGCCGTAGGCCCACCTCCCCTCAAAGTAAATCCCATAACCCAGGGACCCCGAGGCATCCGCCTGAACCTGGAACCTAGGGGAAACCAAAAGGTCAGATCTCCAAAACGACACCCCGTTGAAGTCCCTAAGGAACTTAAGCCAGATCAACATGTCAGCCCCCATGCCCTTGTTCAGTCGGACCCTATGATAGCGCCTGGATAGGCCAGTCATGGCGTCGCACAAGCGTCGAGCAAAAGCTCTGCCAGGCGCGACCACCCTGCAGGTGAAGTTAAGGTGACCATGGAGAACCTGGAGCTCACGCAGTGACACCTTGCATTTGGCCAGTAAGGCCAAAATCAAAGCAGTGATCCGGGTAACCTTGTCCATGGGTAACCTGGATGCCTGCGAGACCATGTCAATTTCAATACCCAGAAATGTGAGCTTGGTTGATGGGCCCTCGGTCTTTTCGGGTGCTAAAGGGACACCAAGTTCCTGCATTAGCGTCTGAAATGTGTTGAGGAGACGAGTGCACGTGTCCTAGCCCCGTTCACCCCCGAACAAGAAATCATCGAGGTAGTGGGCTACAGACCGAGACCCAGACCTGCGAACAAAGGCCCACTGAAGGAAGGTGCTAAAACGTTCAAATGCTGAACAGGAAATAGAGCAGCCAAAAGGCATGGCTTTATCAACATAAAATTTTGCCTGAAATTTAAAACCCAATAACTCAAAGTCACCCGGGTGCACAGGCAACAAACGGAATGCCGACTTAATGTCACATTTTGCCAAAAGTGCACCCGGGCCAAAAGAGCGCACCATGTGCAGGGCCTGGTCAAATGATGTATACCTGACCGAACAAAGGTCATCAGGAATGGCATCATTGACCGAATGGCCCGCCGGGTATGACAGATGGTGAATTAAACGAAACTCCCCAGGGGTCTTTTTGGGCACCAACCCTAAAGGGGAAACCTTCAGATTGGGAAAGGGTGGCATGGGAAGGGGGCCAGCAACCCTACCTACATTAACCTCCTTAGCAATACTTAGGGCGGCCACCTCCTCCCTGCCCTTAAGGGAAAGTAAATTAGGGGCATCTTGGGGGCACCGCTCCCCCCTAAATGGGATGTGGAAGCCCAGCTGGAAACCCTCGAGGAGGTACCTAGCATCCTCCCTCCTCGGGTAAGTTGAGAGCCACCGCTCCAACATCACCACGTTAACCGGGGAGGGGGCCTTTTGAGTGACCAGCTCCATCAGCGGCAGGTCTGCCCGCTCCTTGTCCACCTCTACCTCTGCCCCGTGACCCGCCGGCTCGCGGACACGCAGCGGCGGCGTGGGGGCCAGCGCAAGAGGGACACTCATGCTTGTATTGGCACTGTTTTCTATTGCATGCACCATTGGCCGAGAAGCTCCAACACAGCAGGCGGGCTGGAACCCCCTGCCCCGCCAGCTGGCGGGGGGCCTGAGTTGGAGCAGCTCGCTGGACCGCATGTCCACAATGGTACCTCTCCCCAGGCGCCGGGCGCGTGAGGGTCATATACAAAAGCCACAGCTTCTGACAGGGCTCATCCAACCTCATCTCCTGGTGTAGGGGCACTCTCATTCGAAATTCCTCATCGTGAGCCAACCACGATGGGCCAGGAAAATCCACCATTGCCCTGTAAATATTGTCCAAATATTGGACCATAGGAATGGCCAGGTCAGGCCGAGCCCTGAGATACACCGCCATATATATGAGATATGCGGGTAACCAGTTGGCCCATGTACGTGGTGGCTTGCGACGGCGAGACAGCTCTTTATCCTTTTCATCCTGCCCCTCCTTCTCTTCCTTGGTGGGTTCCCTGTTCAATAGGGAGAAAATATCTACGTACTCCCCCCGCCAAATCTTTTCCCTTGTGGCCTGGGCCAAATGATCCCCGAGGGGCAAGGAATACCCGGCTGTCGGCAATGCCGACACCGGCACGGTATTGATACGGGGCATCAGGAGAGGGGCCTGGACCGTCCCTGCGACACCCGTTGCAGTCCCAGGGGCGGAAACCCCCCCACTTAATGTCACACCAGAATGAGACCAAGCTGCACCCGGGTAAGCCGGGAACTGATGCCCTCCCGCCCCGACATTACGAGGCCATGGCCACTGGAACCCCTCCCCAGAAGTGGAGTGTGATGTGGACACATTAGCTTGAACCTGATACTCACTGGGTGCACCCCCGTGGGCCGCCCCCACTGGGGGTTCCGGCCCACGGCGGGCGTCGGAGCTCGCGACCGAGATCGAGCTCTGAGGACATATCCGACCACTACCTGACTGTAGTGCCTGCTGTACGGGGAGCTGCGAGGCCGCGGCGGGCACCGGCCTGTGCACCTCAAGCAACTCAACCCGACTGGCCGCCTGCTGAAGGTTGGCAGCTGCCGCGTTCACCTGCTGGCAAAAGGGGGCCCCAGATGGCAATGCAGCCCCCCCAATGGGGTTATTGGTCATCCCTAGGGATGCCTCTAGCGCCGCCAAACGGGCCAGTAGTGCATCCACTGTCGCGGATCCCCCTGCATAAAGGGGGCCAGGTGGGCCGGACGGCCCGCTGGGCATTGGCCCAGGGCCCCTGACTTGCGAGCCCGGCCCTAAGTAGGGCCATGCCCAAAACTTCGGCCCATGAAGGGCCGGGGGTAGGCCCTGCTGAGCGACCACACCAGGCCCTCCCCCCTGCTCGAAGCCCATGGCCGGTAAATGCGGGCCGGGGGCCGAAGCCCCGACCGCGCCAGGCCCTCCCCCTGCTCGAAGCCCATGGCCGGCAACTGCGGGCCGGGGGCCGGAGCCCCTGTAGGGCCGGTCTCAGGCTGGAGAGCTGCAGGCCATGGCCTAAGCTGCCCCATCCCACCGGTCCCGGTGGGTGCCTCCATTAAGGGGTCCTGTTGGGGGGGCGCAGTCGTGGTCCTCCGACCCGACTGCTGCCTCCTAGTCAGGCGAGCCGAGGTCGCCATAGCCTTCTTCTTAGGAGGCATAGCAAGGCGGATCCCTTCTCAGGGATCAGAACGATGGCTGGGAAGAGTAAGAAGCGAAGAGCCGCCAAAACGGCTTCCCAAAAAGGCGAAGAGCGATGGAGCAAAAACTTCTCCTCTCCGTCGCTTTCGCAAAATGGCAGCTCAGCTGCCTCGTGGCCACCCCTTTTAAAGAGGGGTGGCCACGCCCCCTAACTACCCGGATGTCTGAGTCTGGGTGGGTGGGGGGCCGCAAAGAGCGCGGCGGCCATTTTGGCACCGCGCTTTCATTAAACCTGCAGTGTTATTACATGAGGCCCCCACTAGCTGACAACTATCTGCTGTGCTATTGCAAACTGTGCTCAGATAGATCTAGGATGATATCTTTCAATGTGCTTCCTCTACCCCCCCCCTGCTTTTGGTTTACAGGCTTTAAATCTGCAGGGTAGAGGGGTTTTATATAAATCATGCTTTGACAATAATCAGGAAGGGCAATGAGGAAAATCCAGAGAAAATGTCTTGCCAAGTATTAAAAGATACATCAGACTATGAATGTATGGTGAGCTGGTAGTGCAACAAGGATGATAAATGAAGGAGACTGATGTGTGGAGCATGACAGGAGAGTCAATAACAAAAAAAATTCTGAACACCAGACTCTTCAGCCATGTTAAAAGGCCAAGTAATAAGGAAAGTAGAAAGTCTATTAAAATGGAAGAAAGAATCCATGACCGCTAGAACGGGTGCTTCAACCATTGGTCTGAGGGAATGATATAGCTCAGGGATGGCCAATCTATGGTCCATGAGCCAGACCCAGCCTGTGGCAACATTTCATGTCACCTGCCACTATCCTTGCCACTACTGGAAGCAGATGCATTTACGACAGCTGTAAAATGCACCCGCACCTGCCATAACGCTGCCATTAATGCACCCACAGCCATTGTAAATGTGTTTATGACAGTTGTGGGTGTGTTTTATGGCAGCGTTTATGGCGGGAAGAAACACGTGACTGGCCCACTTTACTGTCGGGGGTGTGTGGTCAGGCCCGCGGCTTGAAAAGGTTGGAAACCCCTGATATCAGTAGTGGGTATCAGCAGGTTCGCACCAGTTTGCCAGAACCGGTAGCAGAAATTCTGGCTGGCTCCATCCATCCAAGTTTTGAAATAAAGTAGTCCTAATGTGGGTGCAATGCAGGGCTTTCCCCATGGACACACCCACAGTGTGGTAGTAATTTTTTTGGGAGCCCATCACTGTCTGACATACTGTAGATAGAACAACCCACCATCTAAGTTTTCTAACAGTACCCGATCTAATGGTCTCGACATACAGCAATATTGAGTATTTAAACTATAGCAGAACAATGCAAAAAATAGTATTAATGTTCTGCCTCTTGAAAGAAAATAAATACTTTGGGAGCTGGTCATTAGAAAAATAAATGTATAATCATTTTTCTGGAAATCATCTATTCAGAGGAGATGAAAAGAAAAATTCTAATTTAGGACTTGTCTAGATGGAGCATTTGTTCTCTATAATGTAGGCGATCCAGCACTGATGTTATCAATAATCTTTCTGCCATCCACATGACGTTCATATTGTTGCGATTAACTCAATGACAAAATCTGGGACTTTCTGTGCTGAAGGCATTTTTTTATAATCTTGCTTTGTTCTGAAGAGATGGGAATTAGCAGTACAGTGCTTCCAACATAAATTTATTTCTGTGATCTGAGTTCCCTGGTGGAAAGCTTTCAATTAGCTTCAAGTTAGTAATAAACACTTTTAACAAATGCTCCAGAAAAGATGTTCTAGCAAGGAAATGGATTTTTAATTTTTGTTTCTTTAAAAAGGCTATTAGTATTTCCTGAGAAAGAGCTATTTTTGTAGAAAGTGTCCTTCACTCAACTGATTCATTTTTAAATAGATGCTTGGACTTGATTACCAGCAAGCACCATGATACCTTATGACCAAATATGAGATAAGGGGTGGGATTTTTCTGCTATCCAAAATGGCCCTTAGTTTATTAAAAACTGTAGAATGCTGGTGTTCTTGTAGACATCATAGAGACACATCTAGCTTCATCTTTCGGACATGTGTCCAGCTGGGTTCAGTATTTGGCACCAGCCTAGAGGTGAGGTGAGGGGCGATGGTGTCACCATTGTTGCCAGGGAGTCTTTGGGAATTGCTAGGACCACTGCTCCACAAGTGTCTGGTTGTGAGGCCCTGCTTCTACGGTTGGGCCCCAAGGGTCAGTTGGGGATCTTACTCCTGTACCTGCCCCCTTGCAGGGTAAGGGATGCCCTGCCTGAGCTCCTCGAAGCCGCCTCGATGCTGGCGTTGGAGTTCCCGAGGCTTATGGTTCTGGGGGACTTCAATTTGCCATCATTGGGGATGGCAAGGGAGTTCATGGCTTCCATGGCAGCCATGGGCCTGACTCAGGTAGTTCGGGGTCCGACCAGGGGCAGTGGTCACATGCCAGACTTAGTTTTCTTGTCGGAGCAGTGGCAGAGTGATCTGAGATTACAGGATTTAGTCATCTCACCTGTGCCATGGTCAGATCACTATCTGGTGACTCTTGACTTTCTGGGGGTGACGCTTCATCGTAGGGAGGCAGGGCCTATTAAAATGGCCCACCCTCAGCGACTAATGGATCCAGATGGATTCCAGAGGGAACTGGGGGATGTTCCTCTGGATCGGCTACACAATTCACCCGAGGCACTTGTCGACCTGTGGAACAGGACGGCAACAGCAGCCTTGGATGAAATCACGCCACTGCGGCCTCTCTGCGCCCGTGGGGTTAGGTCATCCCCGTGGTTCACGGATGAACTGCGGGAACTCAAACGGGCAAAGAGACACCTAGAGCGCCGCTGGGTGAAGACCCAGGATGACTCCGATTGGACACTAGCTAGAGCTGCTATTAGGGCCTACCTAGTGGCGATGGGGGGTGGTGAGGCGGCAATACTTCACCACCCTTATTGCCTCCACTGATAATTGCCCAGCCGCCCTGTTCCATGTAACCAGGTCCCTCCTCGGTAGGGGGAGATCGGTGCCCGGTTGGCAGGGTTCGGCTGAGGACTTTGCTGACCATCTGGTGGAGAAAATCGATTGGATTCGTTCAGGGCTGAATCCCGGCATGGATGGGGAGGGTCGGGGGGGGGGGCACCGGAGCACAGTCTTGCTGTACGATCTGGGATCGGTTTGATCCTGTTGTCCCTGATGAAGTGGACAGGCTCCTTGCAGCTGTGCATGCCACTACATGTCCTTTGGACCCCTGTCCCACCTGGTTGGTGAAAGCCTCCATGGTGGTGACAGGTGGCTGGGTCGGGGCGATAATAAATGCATCATTACGGGAGGGGGTATTTCCTGCACCACTAAAACATGCTTTGGTGCGCCACCTCCTGAAGAAAATATCCCTTGACCCAGCTGTCCTTAACAACTACAGGCCGGTTTCCAACCTGCCCTTTCTGGGTAAGGTTTTGGAGAAGCCGGTGGCGCGCCAGCTGCAGAGTGTCCTGGAGGAAGCGGATTATCTAGACCCCTTTCAATCAGGATTCAGGCCTGGGTATGGTACGGAGACGGCATTGGTCGCACTGATGGATGATCTCTGGCGGGAGCAGGACGGGGGTGATCCATCCGTCCTTGCTCTTCTTGACCTCTCAGCGGCCTTCGATACCGTCGACCACGGTATCCTTCTGGAACGGCTCAAAGGACTGGGGATCCAGGGCACCGTGTTGTCCTGGTTTTCCTCTTTTCTGGAGGGCCGTACCCGGTGTGGTTAGAGAGTGAGAGGTCCAGCCCTAGGCTTCTCAAGTATGGGGTGCCTCAGGGTTCAGTGCTCTCTCCTCTCCTATTTAACATCTACATGAAGCCACTGGGTGAGATCATTCGTTCCCACGGGGTGCGGTACCATCAGAATGCAGATGACACTCAGTTGTACATCTCGGCCCGTGGGGACCCCAGTGATGCTGTTGAAATCCTATCCGGATGCCTGGAGGCCATTGGGGTCTGGATGGGGGAAATGGGCTTCAGCTGAATCCCAGCAAGACAGAGTGGCTGTGGATAAGGGGCCCCGTGTTATCCAGGGAGTTACCATCTTTGGTACTGGATGGGGCTGTTTTGCCCCAGACAGACCCAGTGCGCAACTTGGGGGTCCTTCTGGACTCGCGGCTGCTGCTAGAAGAACAGGTAGCGGCTGTGGCCAGGAGGGCTTTTGCCCAACTTCGGGTGATTCGCCAGTTGCGCACGCTCCTGGACCGGGGCTCCTTGCTTATGGTCACCCATGCTCTGGTCACTTCCCGACTAGATTATTGTAATGCGCTCTACATGGGGCTGCCCTTGACAACCATTCGGAGGCTGCAGCTGGTCCAGAATGCAGCAGCCTGGGTGGTGATGGGATGTGGGCGATATGCCCATGCCTCACCGCTACTTCGGGAGCTGCACTGGTTACCAGTTTGTCTCCGGGTGCAATTCAAGGTGCTGGTTTTGACCTTTAAAGCCCTATATGGTAGTGGGCCAGGATACCTTAGAGACCACATCGTCCCAAGAGTGTCTGCCCGTCCAACCAGAGCGGACCGGAGGGGCTCTCTAATAGTGCCATCAGCTAGGGGTGCACATCTATCCAGCACCCGAAGGAGGGCCTTCTCCGTGTCCGCACCAACTCTCTGGAACCTCCTGCCAACAGATCTAAGACTTCAAAGAGAATTGCTGCCCTTCAGGAAAGGATTGAAGACCTGGCTGGCAGGGCAGGTGTGAGGCCCGAATGGGAACACGGTCCCCACCTGCTGGCTTATGTAAACCATTAAGAACTCTCTCTTCTTCTTTTTATAGTGGGTGGGATGGGTGGGTGGGATATGGGTCTTTTAAAGTGGGTGGGATGTGGGTCTTTTAAAGTGTTTTTATTTGTTTTTAGAACTTGTTGTAATGCCGCCCTGAGTCAGGTTCTGCCTGAGTGGGCGGCATATATAAATATGACTATTAAATTAAATTAAAATTAAATCTTTCTAAGCCAATTAAGTAAAATGAAGGGTTTGCAAAGATGAGCACTGAACCCTAGAGTCAGATATGATTGGCTTTTAAGCAAAGGTGACCTTTACCTTTACCTAGGGTCTGCATGGCCTCCTACTGTATGAGTTTCTCCTTCTCAGATATTATAGATGAATTTATGAAATATTTTCATTATAGAGGGAATGCTATTATTCATGTGCATATTTACATGTACTAAGAATCAAAGGTTCCCTTTTTCTTTCTCCTGTTGTTGTTGCTGTTCCTGTGGTTTGTGTTCTTCTTTTTTGTATCCGAATTTGAATATTGGGGATCAACCATGAAGACTGTCCTGAGAATATAATTCAGTGGCCTTTCATCTGCCTTCCATATCGCAGTGTGACAACTGATCCAGTTCTGCGAGTCACTTTCTAGTCCTGAGCCCTTTTGACATGCAAAGTCCTCCTCAGCCTCAGGCCAGTATTGATGAAGATGCTGCCCTCAATCAAAATGGATTCAAGTGGGATTTGATCAATTTAGGGACCATCATCCTTCCATGTGGACTTTGGCACCCAAGGCCGTTCGTCCTTAAGGTTGTCAGGTTAGTTAACCACTGCCTAACACTTAGCACCGAGTCGCAGGCAGTATGGTCTACTCTATTACCATAGTAAGATAACCTGGCCAGGCAGACTTTAAACTGACAAAACAAAGCCACCTTTTGGTGAGTTCATTCTGTAGTTCCTTTCACCTGACCTAGTGTGATAAAGATTAGCCAGCACAACAAGGGTGCCATTGCCTGGGTTACACCTGATTGTGGTTCAAAAATACCACAATCTTTGCGGAGACTCTTTCTGTGTACCTCTTCTCCATAGTTAAGGAGCATAGAATGTGTTAGTTCCTTTCTGCATACAGCATTCACTGGTTTGAGTTTCAACTCTCTGAGACATTAAAATCTATCAGATTTGAGCTAATATTCAACAGGAAAGATTAGGAAAAAAGTTATATATTTTTAAGTGTTCCAGAAGACTCTCTGAGCGTCAGAAAACACTTTTCGCATTTGGTTAATTTGTCATCATAAACCACGAAAAGTGTTTTTATTTCTTTGGGTTTTAAAAAAATCATTAGCCATGGTTCCAGGACACAGACACTTTTTTTCAAAGAGGAGAAAGAAAATGCAGTTCTGAAACAGAACTCTATGAAACTTAATGAGTCATTGGGGATATTATTTACTTCACAAGTTGCAGAGGAAAAGAAAGGTCTGTCACCAGGCAACACAACTGAACAGTACAGATGTATCTGTTGCTCCTGGGTTCGATTAAGGATTCTCTTAAAAAATTGCTTTCAAGATTATTTTTCTTTTTGCAAAAACTGACAGGATAATAGAATTAGATTTGTTGGAATCCTCTAAACTGTAAAGTAACGTGTCATCAGCTTCACTTACTTTTCAAATATTTTTCTGAGGTAGAGCTCATTAATCTAACTCTGCTCACACATAAAACTGTGAAACCAAAAGGGCAGCTCATTCAGTTATCCAAGTGGCAACATGTTAGACATCAAGCATGGCGAGCTACATGCTACAACTGACTATTAGTATCACTACTTTCTCTCTGATCATGCTTTCAAATTAATCCATTCTTGAATACCTCAATAGGTCTTTAGAGCTTTCTGTTTATGTATACTGCACATAATGTATAATATGATTATAGCAGCGTATACTGCTCATACCGTAGGACAATCCTTCTGTGCATTGTTTTATGGCCTTTCAAGGAGAGACATATTAAATATACAACCTTCTTCTTCTGCCATATCCGAATATTTGCAATCATCATGGCAGTCAGCCACAAAGACTATCCTGGGAATATATGGCAGTGGCCTTTCATCTGCCTTCCACATCACAACATGACACCCATACCACTGATCCAGTTCTGCAAGCCACTTTCTGGTCCTGAGCCCTTTTGGCATGCAAATTCCTCCTCAACCCCAGTATTGATGAAGCTGCTACCTGCCATCAAAATGGATTCAAGTCAGATTTAATCCACGTGGACCATCACCCTTCCCTGTAGATTTCAGCACCAAGGCTGCTAGTCCTCAGGGTGGTCAGGTTAGCTAACCGTCACCTGACACTTGGTATTGAGTCACTGGCAGTATGGTCTACTCTATTACCATAGCTGGATAACCTGTCCAGACTGTAATATACAACTATAATCAGTTATTCCATTTTAAGTTTTTAAAAATATATTCTAGTTTTCATTCAGGGTGAAATGAGACCAAATAGGAGAATATTTGTGTATAAAATCCCTTCGTTATAAGGAGCCATGGCACTAGCTGGAGGGAAGAATCACATTGGGCTTATGGAACAATGTGTGTAGTCCTATTTAGGGTAAACATACCTGGTTCCACTTAGAACCCTGGTTTCCAACCATTGGGTCCCAGATATTATTGGACTGAAATTCCCAGAAATCTTTAGCATTGACTATGCTGGCCAAGATTTATGGGAGTTGTAGTATAAGAACAAAAATAAGGAAACTTGGGTGCATTTGCAACAGTTCTTTTACACAGCAAAATATTTTCTAGATTCTGACCCAAGCATTCATCTGAAATTAGAGGTCAAAGAATACCAACTGGACCACAAGTACATTATTCAGTATGCAAAACCATGATAAGGGAATACTCATTGGATCACTGAAGCATGCATCAGTTTACTTTACAGGGCAAGAACTGAGCAGGTAATTTCATGCCATCTTAACTTTATGTACAAGTAAGAGCTCTGCAAAGCAAACAAGGGAAATAATCCTTTCCAATGGGTAAAATCCTGTTGTATAATGTTACAGTGATGGAAACTGGATCCGGCATGGGAGATAAGTAATTTAAACTGATTGAAAACTTCTCATCTCCCTCTTTTAGGTTCAGATGCTCCCTAGGGCTCCCTCTTGACCTAGGGCTGTGATGGTGAACCTTGGCACGCCAGATGTTCTTGGACTTCAATTCCCAGACGCCCAAGCCCACGTGAATCCACATGAAGGAGTTTACTGCGATTCATCTGGCCTGCGCTGCCCTTGTCACTCCCGGAAATGGAAGTAAAACGCGCCCATATGGGCACATTTTACTTCTGCTTCCAGGAGCGACGAGGGTAGCGCAGGCCGGATGAATTGCAGTAAACTCTTTCGTGTGGATTCACGGAGGCTTGGGCTTCTGGGAATTAAAGTCCAAGAACATCTGGAGTCCCAAGGTTCGCCATCACGGACCTAGGGGCTCCTTTTATGTAAAAAAAAATAATCACTGTTAAATTGCTGCTGCTGTGATTGGGACCAGAGATGGAGATCTGGCAGCAAAATTTGTCTATTAAAGGCTCTCTCTCTGAGCCCAAAGCTCCCAAAGGCTTCTTCGGTGTGAAAGGGAGATCTAGGTCTGTCAAAACCTGGGAAACATCGCAGGGGGAGAGAAAGGAAACACTCAGTTGATTTAAACTTAATGCTACTGGTGCAGATCTGGTTTAAGTGAGTATAGTTTAATGCAACAGGATTTTGCCTAGTGTGTGCAGTTTGCTACTTTGAGCTTAAGCTAAGGTGGAAGATGTGACATATTTAAAAAGGTTCTGCAATAAATGTAAGTACAGAATCACTTTCTCTTTCAATCTATACATTTTTTAAAAAATTATAGCCTGCAGACACTATTGTCATTAGCAAGCTAGGTCATTAATCATCTTGATGTATTGTATAATTGAAAAAAAAAAAACACTGGATCTGCAAAAACCACCTTCATTTTACTGTACACTTTGCCTCTGGGTAACTCTTTCAATGTTCTGTTTATGGGATTCGAGTTAGTTAATTTGTATTGCACAGAATTTGAGGCGAAAGCCATTCTGTAACCCACTGAGTTATACAGGAACCCATTTCAGCAAACTAATGAGCTTGGGTGGCACAATGAGATGAACATTAAATTACAGTAGCACAGAGGATGCTGTGATAACTGTTTCTCAAACTCTTGGGTATCTACAATGTAACCTAAATGTGTCACTTTCCCGTTCTTTTCTTTGAAATTTGTTATTCAGTGACGTAAAACGAGAACTGGTTTCAGATTCTTCTAATACTTAACCAATCCATCTGTTTTTTCTCTCCTGCTCGTTATTGATTTTTCTTTTTACCAAATCAGAAACATATTTTGTTAATGCAGAGGCTACTATCCCTCTGAACGTCTGCTGGGTGGAAAAATTCAGTAGCATAGTAAATACAGGACCACACTGTTGTGCAAGTAGCAATACTAGCAATATTTTTTGCTCATTAGAAACTCAGTAGTAGGATATTGGTCAGTGGGTTGAAGGCTTACAGTGCTGGCTCTTTGGATATAAACAGAGATTAGCACTGAACCCTAGATTCAGATATAACTGGCTTTCAAGCAAGGGTGACATTTACCTTACAGATCAGTGAGTCACCTGAGATTGTGAGTTCAATTCCCCACTGTGCCTCCCAGGAGAAAAGCTAGCCTCTTTGGCCCTGGGTAAGCTGCACAATCCAAAGTTGAGCCCCAGAAGAAGGGAATGGTAAACCACTTCTGAGCACTCACTACTAGAAAACCCTGGAAAGAGTTTCCCTAAGTCAGAAGTGACTTGATGGCACATAGTTATTATTATAAATGGGACTGTGCTTGCTTTGTATAAAATGAGAAAAGCTCATGTATTCATGCCTTATGCATAATACTGGTTTCATACCAAATTCTGTGTTTTGCTTCTTCATTGGTGTGTGTGTGCAGGGGTGTATGTTGAGTGATTTTCTTCAGAAATAAGAGATTAAACATTTTATCATAACTAGAAATTAATTTAACTTGCTCCATCCTAGTTAGCTTCTCATCAAGGTATATTGTTGATTTTACTGGAACAGACTAATACAGGAGTTCTCAACCTTTTTAAGCCAGGGGCCAGGTTGCGCTCCCTCAGACAACTTCAGGGGCTGGATGACCATTTTGCGCTTCCTCCACCATATTTATTTATTTATTTATTATTTCGATTTCTATACCGCCCACTTGGCTAAGGCCAACTCAGGGCAGTTCACAATCATAATAAAAACATAATTAAAAACTGTGTAAAAACTATCCTCCCCCTAAAAAAGGGTGCAGGGACTGAGGGGGCCAGAGTTGCACTATACCAACCACTCAACGGAAGTCACCCTTCCACCTGCACCCCATACTCGGCCTGCCAGCCAGGTTTTAAGTTTTTTTCTGAAAGGCAGCAATTCCATCTGGAGACGTAGCTCTGTTGTTAGGAGGTTCCAGAGTGCCAGTGCGGACATGGAGAAGACCCTCCTCCTTGTGCTAGAGAGGCGAGCCCCTCTAGCAGATGGTACAATAAGAGAACCCCTCCGGTCCACCCTGGTTGGACGGACAGACATCCTTAGGCAATGCGGTCTCTTAGGTAGCCTGGCCCACTGTCCTGTAGGGCTTTAAAGGTCAAAACCAGCACCTTGAATTGCACCCAGAGGCAAACTGGTAACCAGTGCAGCTCCCGAAGCAGTGGCGAGGCATGGGCATAACATCCACACCACATCACCACCCAGACTGCAGCATTCTGGACCAGCTGTAGCCTCCGAATGGTCGTCAAGGGCAGCCCCATGTACAGTGCATTACAATAATCTAGTCTGGAGGTGACTAGAGCATGAGTAACCATGACCAGGGAGTCCCTGTCCAGGAACGGGTGCAACTGGCAAATTAATTGCAGCTGTGCGAAAGCCCTCCTGGCCATGGCTGCCACCTGTTCTTCTAGCAGCAGCCGCGAGTCCAGGAGGACCCCCAAGTTATGCACCAGGTTTGTCTGGGGCAAAACAGCCCCATCCAAAACCAAAGATGGTAATTCCCTGGACAACCCAGGGCCCCCAATCCATAGCCACTCCATCTTACTGGGATTCAATTGTAGCCCATTGGCCCCCATCCAGACCCTCACAGCTTTCAGACATCCAGACAGGTGTGGTAGAGGCAGTGGTGGGGCCCATGAAAGGGCACCGCAGGCTGCATCTAGGCTGTGGGCCGCAGGTTGAGAATACCTGGACTAATACGTTGAAATTTAGCAAGTAAATTTAACAGTAAGTCACAACTAAAATAGGCCCACCAAATCAATGGTGATTTGGTGAGTCAACTCCTCCACACGTTCTCCTGATTCAACAAGCCTATTCTAGTTTTAAATTACTGAATTTCATCCATTGACTAATAAGGTTACCCCCAGAAAACTTTGAAACTACATCTTTCTCTATCTGAAAGCAAGGGCCAGTTCAATGCAGTGTATTGTCCCTTAACAGTACTATCTTATATTATCTTAAATGTTGTTTCTGGTTCTCCTTAATATATATCTTTTTTACATACCAACTTGCCTGGTGACACAGTGGTTAAACTGCTGTCCTGCAAGCAAAAGGTTGTAAGGTTGACCCAGACTCCCAGCATGTTGAGGGTAAAATGTTCATTAACTTGTGAACCAGCCAGAGAGTGTACTAAGTACAATGGGGCAGTATATAAGTGTGATTGCTTTGCTTGCTTTGCTTTACTGCAGTTTTGTTTAACAGCTAGGAGCTGGCTTGTAGTAAGTACTGCAGTGGAATTCCTAGCAGATCCTGAAAAAAATACTTCTTTGGACTACAACATCAAATCTCCCAGTTAGTATGGCTACTTGCCATGTGCAAGGTGAGTCTGAGAGTCCAAGAAAATAACTTTTCCAAGTTCTGTTTCCTAATCAATGCAAACATACACATTTCCTATGTACATTTACTTAATCTAAACTTGTTCAATATAGTGATATGTATCTGAACAAAAAGTGCTCAGGACCGTAATGAACTCCCAAATGAAATGTGAAGTTAGTCCTTCCAAAAAGTTTTTGTTCTCTCAACATTACTTCAAAACATGTATCACCAGTCTAACATTTCCTATTGCTTTCCTCAAGGATAGCATTCAGATAAACTCCCAAAGCTTATGGCAGATGAAATCAAACTGGATGGTTTTGTGGAAGTCTGTAGATAGCATGCATAAAAGCAGAGCTTTGAAATATAAACACCACACACACTCACAATAATTCCCAGAATCTCCAAGAATAAGCAGTAGGATTCCATAAGTTATAGTCCAAAACCAAAATGCACAATACAACCCTCAATTCTGCTGTGTTAAGAATGTTGTAGAATTCATTGGACTGAACGTTTTATTTTTTGTAATGCTTTCTACATACCGTATTTATTCGAGTATAACGCGCAAAATTTTATACCCAAAAAAGGACTCAAAGTTTGGGTGCGCGTTATACACGAGGACTGGGTGCGCGCCTCTTTTAAACGAGCCTCAAGGGTAGGCACGGAGCACGCCGCGGCCCTCCTCCCAGGCGGCGGCAGGCGCCCAGGTCCCGCTGCCGCCGCCGCTCACCTGCACGCACCCGCCGGGTCGAGAAGGGAACCCTCTGGGGGAGGCGCTAACGCCAGCCACCCGCGCTCCCGGGCCGCGCGACTGAAGCCGGCGCCGGGTAGGCACGGAGCACGCCGCGGCCCTCCTCCCAGGCGGCGGCAGGCGCCCAGGTCCCGCTGCCGCCGCCGCTCACCTGCACGCATAAAAAATTTTATACCGAGGTTTCATGGAAAATTAGGGGTGCGCGTTATACACGAGTGCGCGTTATACTCGAATAAATACGGTATACTATGTTTTGTCAGATTCTCACACACTTATGCATTCTTATAGCTTCATTACTGCTAGATCTCCAAACAGGTATCTCACTTCAAACAAGCTAGGCTTTCCCAAGGCTGCAAAATCCAACCATAAAATTGTCACTTTGCATTGTAAATGTGACTTCAGAGAGAAACTACATGGCCACATTATCTCGGCCTGGATGAACAGGGTTGTTTTGAGGTGTGGTATGTCATTTGGGGTGACCTTTGCACCCACAAGCAAGGATTGACCTTACCCTGCCTTTGTTGTTGTTCAGTCGCACAGACAGTTTCAACCCTTTGTGATCCCATGGACCATTGTCCTCTAGGCACCTCTGTCCTCCACCGTCCTCCTCAACCCGCCCAGCTCTACAATACCATCTAGCCATCTCATTTTTGGCCACCCCTTCTTCTTTTGCCCTCCACATTTCCCAGCATTAAGGGTTTCTCAAGATGGACCTATTTGTTCTCCTCGCTGTCCAGGGTACTCTCAAAACTCTTCTCCAACACCACATTTCAAAAGCGTCTATTCTTCTGTGCTCAGCTTTCCTAATGGTCCAGCTCTCACAACTGCCTTAAGCAACACTTTAAAGGGAAAGAGAAGAAAAAGAACTCATTTTCCTTGTTTCTTTCCTCCCTCTTACTCTGTGCTTTGCTTAAGCTGCTTCATGAACATGGGAAATTGAAAGTTTCCTCCTAGTCCCCCATGTGGAGGGGGGGGGGGGGAGAGAAGAAGTTTCCTTTTCCCTTCTCTGAACTGCATACTGTATCAGCACTGCTTTGGGCCTTAAAAAGAGGAACCTTTCAATTGGCCAAAATTGTCAAGTGTCATAAGGAAAGAGATAATTTAAGCCAGGGACCCTCAACCTGTGGCTCATGGGCTGGATGTGGCCCACAGTGCCATTTCATGTGGCCCCCCACTGCCTCCACCACACCCAGAAGTGCCATGTGGTGGAGGAAGGGCAAAATGGCCATCTGGCCCCCAAAGTTGTCTGAGGGAGCGTGACCCGGCCCCCAACCTAAAAAGGTTGAGAATTCATGGTTTAAGCTTTCTATGTGATCAATGTATTTAAGCCCATTGATCACACACTCTAGGACTGAACCAAAATTGAGCAATCCTAGCTGCACTAAAAAAAATGGTTTGTTGTTGTTGTTCTGTTGCACAGTCGATTCTGACTCTTTGTGACCCCATGAACTACAGCATGCTATGTTCCTCTGCCATCTGCCATCCTCTGTAGTCCACCTTGATCTATGCCTGCTACTGTATGTCAACGATGCCATCTAGCCATCTCATTCTCTGACATCCCTTTCTCCTTTTGTCTTCCTGGACAAAACTAAAAAAGGTGTGGGTAGACATAGATCATGGAGTTAGTGATTCACAATGACTCATAAAGCATATGGGAAAATGAGTGAACCAGCCCATCTCTAGAGTGGACCAATTGCTATCTGATTACACCCTTACTCAATCAAGTACTAAAATGTTAATCAAAATGTAAGTGACTTCACTCATTGGCTAAACACACAAATAAAGGTGGTAAGAGTTCTCACAAAACAGTTGGACAGAATGGCCCTCCTGGTGCAGTATTTGTCAGGATTTCTAGGATCACTTTAGGACAGGAGGAGGAATTAAATAATGTTTAGCCCACTATCCCTTCTAAACAGTAGTTAGCTGTACTGTGAAGTGGCTGAGAAGCAGCTTCAGAAAATGGGCAAACTGAACAATTCTCTTAACTGTATGGGGATGATCAGGGGAACTGAATTTATATTTTAAGTTCAGTAGATGATTGACACAGTCCAGCAATATGATGTGTGCACATGATTTTTTAAAGGACCAATCCAATCCAAAACACCCAACAAGGGGGCTATTATGCCCATGTAGACAATCTCTTATTTTATTTTTTTTATTAAAAAAACACAGAAAGCTGGCAATACAGGCCAGTTAATGGTCTCAGCAACAGCTGGTTAGCATATTTAAAATTCAGATAAAATACTGTCTAATATAGGGATTCTTAACCAGCAGCCTGTGGGCTGGATGCGGCCCATGGCACAATTTCATGTGGGCCCGTCTCCACCACACCAGGAAGTGCCATGTGGAGGAGGAAGGGCAAAATGGTCATCTGGCCCCTGAGGCTATCTGAGGGAGTATGACCCGGCCCCCAGCTTTAAAAAGGTTAAGAACTCCTGGTCTAATAGGTAATATGGTAACCCTCTCTGGAAACCAGGACCTGAAAAAGTAACTTCTCTAAACCTTGGGCAGGCTTTAATGCATACTTGTCAAGTGCAGCTTCGGAAAATATGGGAAATTAGTGCACATGTGCAGTCGTGGATGCTCAGTGACCCGTTTGCACATGCACAGAACCCGTTTGTGCATGCACAGAACCCTTTTTGCATGGGCACACATGTGCAGTAACCCTTTCCCCCGCCGTTCAAAATACAGGATGGTGGCGGGAATGGGAAGGAACGAGCGCTAAAATACGGGAAATCCCGGCCAATACGGGATACTAGACAGGTATGCTTTAATGAAGCTTTTCTTCCTGACTTGATGTTGATGTTGATAGAATGCAAATTATATTTCCTATGCACCCCAGTTCCTTTATATGTTGTCCAAATGTAGGGTATAATATTTGGGCCTCAATGGAGCAGTTACAGTCTCAGTTCCTGGTAATAATATCTCTTGGCTCTTTCCCTGTCATGTCCATCACTTCTGGGAACCTGCAGGAAGAGACAGCGGGGAGAGCAGGGTGTCGTAGCAATATCACATCCACTTGAGGTTAGAGTTTGGAGCACCTGGCTTCTATTCTGATAAGGATCTGCCAACAATTCAGCACCTCAGTCCTTTCCCTTTGTTACACTGTTTAACGGGACACTAGTGTGAAGCAGAAGTTACCATGGTTTCCCAAAGAAATCAGGAGTTATTTTGTATTTATGATGCTTTGGGATGTGTTCACTAGACCCTTGCCCTAGTAGGCCTTGGCAATGCTGCTTTTTGAATAACTTTCCTAGCTAGCTGCCTGGGTGACTCTAGGATTTGTGGTCTAAAAAGTTACTTTTTCCAAGCTCTGCCAAACAGTTCAAAATAAATCTTAGGGAACTATTTTTGATCAAGGAAAGCTTATTTCCCTCCTTATGAGCTGTGTTCTTACCTCTGCGACCAGACAGTATAAGCTCTTGAATTCAAGGCATATTCCAACTCAAAGCGGCTACGTAAAGCAGCAACATGGCTACGGCCAGGGCATCCTCGGGCAACCAAGCAATCCGAAGAGGAGGAAGGAGACAGAGATCCGCTGCTGTTGCTAGAGGCTGGTGACATCAGCTGGATTTAACAAAGAAGATACTGTCAATATTCACTCATGATAACTGCCAAGTCTTGTCTGAAAAGCTGACAGCAGCACTCAATATTGGTGCTACCTCACAAGTACTGTTGCTATAGTTCTCGGCTATTTCTACAGCTCTTGATGAAAAGATGTATTTTCGCACAGAACTGGTTGCCAGGGGGATGACAGTCAGTGTAACCTGCATGCAGCATGCTGTTAACATATTCCTGTTCAGGTACTGTGTCTTCACTCCCACTAACATGGCCAAACATAGATCGGGGGATGATGGTGAAGACAATTGACCCAAACTTCTCAATCTGCTGGCTAGAAAAAAAGAAGGCTTCCTTGTCGTTGACCTTAACAGACTGAATTCAATCATTAGTATGATGCTGTCACTTTATCCACTGTGCTTGATGCCAACACAAAATGAAAACAATGAGTCCAATTTTTCAAATAGCTGAAAACTAGGCCAGTTGCATTCAAAGGGGGAAGTAAGCAAAGATGAGTCTTTCTGAGGCCAAGTTCTAACACTACTGTTGTGCCAAGCTAACTATGAGCTATCTAAAAGAGCAGATTATTTCAGTTGACCATTCAGTTCAATGGGAAATGGAAAAAATAATACAAGGGGAGCAAGAACACTTGGGCTCCTGGTGCGGTGAAGACTCAAGACTCAAAGTCGGACACTGACGCCACCTCGTCTGAGCCCTTTCCTTCATTCTGGCATAGGCTGCGTGAGTTTCTCTCTTCCCTTCATGGTTCGACTCGGGCTTGCAGCATCGTCTTGTTACCTCACCCTGGCGATGCTGCTGAGTACGTGGACCTGGGCTCTGACATGGTCGTGAGCTGCCCTGGCCCTAGTTAAGGTTAAGGCTGAACCTTGACCTAGTTTGGACTCGTTTAAGGTCATTGAGCCTTGGGCTCCGACCCCCCCCCCAGATTATTATATTTTCCCCTTCTTTCTTTGATTTGTAAATTGTTACTGTAATCATAGTTGTATATTTTGTAAACTGTTACTGTATTCATAGTTGTATATTTTGTTGCAATTGTATCCTGATATTGTATCGTGGTATTGTTTTTTTCTATTGTATTTTGTTTGTGTTTAAATTGTATTTAATTACCTTTATTTGTATTTAATTATGTTGTAATGCCGCCGAGTCAGCCTTGCGCTGAGTAGGGAGGGGTAGAAATCCAATAAATAAATAAATAAAGAGAGGGATATACTGGTGGAAAAACCTAATAGAGTAGGTTGAATGCAACACAATACCATTGTTCTGAGCTGTGCTGCCTATAGTCAGTAAGCCAAACTCTGGTAAGAAAACAATGGGAAGGAAACAGGTTTCAGATATATTCTCATCTATGTAAATCCTTTTGCTTTTTTTTTTTTAAAAAAAAGAGATACAGTGGAACCTCATACAACAATTGCCCCCTATAGCAATGAAATCGCATAACAATTAGGTTTTTTTGGGGAAAATGGTGTCCCGCATAACAATTTTCACTATGGAAAAAAATCATACAACAAATTTTCAATGGGAAAAACCACTTAGCAAAAAAACCGTTGTACGATGCATCCCATAGGAAAAATCGCTATACGATGCATGCATCGTATAGCAATTGTTTCATACAACAACGAGCCCCATGGAATGCATTAAAATTGTTGTATGAGGTACCACTGTACTTAGGTGTAATGAGGCAATCACTGGATCAAATCCGTACTCTACATCACAAAAATATGAATTGTTTCTATATGGCCTGGAAAAAAATGTATGGATTTATATAAGCAACATCATGGAACAGCAGTGGGTTGTAAATGCAGGACTATGCAGCTTTCATATGAAGAACAATGCTTTTTAGAAGCCATTGTCAAAAGCAACATCTAATTTTCTGGGGGGGGGGGGAATGGATTCAAAAGGGCTGGGATTATGTTTATCCTTCTGCTTCACATGACTGATTAAGATCCCGAAACTTAGCCTCTGCTTTCACAGCATTTGCTCTGTTAAACTTTTACTTTCTCTGGCTTTGCTGGCAGATATGATCCATTTGAGATGGCTAAACACTGGCCTTTCTCCTTTGACTTACACAAACTCACACTCCAGATTTAATCCCATATGAACTACTGTTATTATTTCCCAACACCTAGCTAGCTCTCCTGCAAGACAGCACATTTGTGATATGTGCTTCATTCTTCCAAACACACATAAAGAGAGAAAAAGTCATCTTAAAAGCATTTTTACCACCTATGCACATAAAGAAGCCTCCTAAAGCTGGATCTTGAAAGATGAAACATGATATGAAACAGAGCTTTGACCCTTTGACTGAAGATTGGTGATGATACACTCAGAAAAGAAGGAGGGATAATATTTCCAACACACAAACTGAGAGAGCAAGAGAGCAGAGGTTTAATACTAAAAACGGGGTTGCTAAAATCAAAAATATCTCCCATTTTATCAGACCTCTTCTCCTGCCTAAAAGTCAAAAGGACCTGGGCATTTATTGACACTAACTTCAACTAATACAGGCATTAAAAAATCTACCTTTTCTTTCTCTCTCTCAACATACAGCTTTTTCTAAGATGACTCTTGAGGGCTAAAACAATACTGGGCACTAACCAGGCTCAAACCCCCAACTTATTTTCAAACCTCATGGGATTTAGGGAGGAATAGTAAAGGTAAAGGTTTCCCTTGCTCGAAAGCCAGTCGTATCCGACTCTAGGGTGCAGTGCTCATCTCTGTTTCTAAGCCGAAGAGCCAGGAATATGGGTTATTAAAATACAGTGGAACCTCATACAACAATCGCCCCGTATAGCAACGGAATCACATAACAATTAGGTTTTGGGGGAAAATGATGTCCCACATAACAATTTTCCCTATGGAAAAAATTGCAAAACAATTTTTCAATGGGAAAAAACCACTTAGCGAAAAAACTCATTGTACGATGCATCCCATAGGTAAAATTGCTATACGATGCATGCATCGTATAGCAATTGTTTCATACAACAACGAGCCTCGTGGAATGGATTAAAATCATTGTATGAGGTACCACTGTATTTTTTAAAAATATTTTATTTGCCTTGATGGGTTTTTCAGCCAGTAAAGACAAATAAAATATTTTTAATTTTTTAAAGTTTGACATATTGCACTAGCAATTTTTCACTTCCCTTGCCCTCTGCAGATCAGAGAAAGTGATTAATTTGCCAATATCTGGAAGTGGCTCGCTTATTGAGCCACTTTCCAAAACCGGCAAATTGATATCTGGAATGATCTTTAATTGATCCAATAAACAGCAGCCTCCAACTCTTGACCTATCTGGAATGGAATGTAAGCGATGGCTTAAAACACTTTAACAAAAATGTTGTGTAGTTGACATTTTTAAGAGCATTCCCAACTCTTACATCAGGAGGCTATAGAGCAGTGTAGTCTCCCAGTGTGGCTAACAACTTGGGTATTGGACTCATTGTTAGTGCTCAAGCTATGCATTAAGGAATGCTTTTAAGGTGATGTTTAGTATATATTTTAAAACTAAAGACTAGACTGAGAATGTTTGTAAGCCCTCCTAAGTGGGCAAAGTTTATCTTCCATGTGCTAATTAATGTTAATCACATTATGCTAATTAAACTCATTTACCAAAGACCTTTGCTGTGATATGGGAACATAGCTCTTGCTAAACTTTTTTTTGGCACTTCCTAATTGCCAATAACACCGCAACCTAAACAGCAGTTTACATCCTTTACACCATTTCAGATTAAAAAGGTCAAAAGAAACCCAGAAGTAAATACTGTGAGAGTTTGTCTTTTGGCTCTTTCTGTGGCAGAAGTGATCAATCTGGCTGCTCCAGTTTCTACTCAGAGCTCTGCTTATGAGTATTGAAAGAGATATGCTATGGTCCAGGCAGATTGCATCAGATAGCAGAATGTTGTACAAAACACTGGTCTTCCTAACATGTGTTCTGGTTATATCCAGCTGTACCCCAATTCACAGGGGGCCATGATGGCAATGTAAGAATCACAGCTGGTACATATGGTAGCAACCAGAACACTTAAAGCAATTAGAGATTGGAATCATGTTATGTCTATGCTGTACCACTAAGAATCTCTGTTTGTTGAGTTATAGCCCAATTAAATGGCTTTGTTTAGTTTTTAAAGTCTGGGATCAATTTATCAGAAGGGTTGCATAAAGCAAGCTTGCCCAAGCTCGCAGATCAGTATTGGAAGGCCTGCTCCTCACACACTGGTGGAAGTTGTGAGACAGATGACAACCAGGGTCAAGGTCCTTTTCTCTCATGTTTTTGCAGAGTTAGAGTGCCTTCCCCCAGAAAGTAAATACTGTATAGGTCGCTCCTGGGGATACGTTCTGAGACCTACTTCAGGTACCTGAAATTGTGAATTAATGGCTTCTAGTGGCCAACTCTGGTAATGCCCCATGTTGTTCTTTTGTTCAATCATGCTGTTGAGTCTAACCCTTTGCAACCCCATGGAGCACAGCAAGCCAGGGTCCTGTCACCTGACATCCTCTGAAGTATACCTGTCAACCTTCCCGGATTTCCCGATTTTTGGCACCGATTTGCGCCATTTCCCGCCCACAGCTGACAAAACCTCGGAATTGGCAGCGGGGGAAAAAGAGGTACTCCGCATCCCTTCTGTGCAGATCACCTTCTACGCATGCGTAGAAGGCTCTTCTACGCATGCATAGAAGGCTTTTACACTTGCGTAGAATCCTTCTACGCATGCATAGAAGGCGATCTGCTCAGAAGGGGATCGTAGAAGCCTTCTACGCATGAATAGAAGGGTTCTATGCAAGCGTAAAAGGGTTCTACGCAAGCGTAAAAGCCTTCTACGCATGTGTAGAAGGCGATCTGCGCAAAACCATTCTGCACAGGTCGCGTAGAAGGCGACCTGTGCAGAATCGTTCTGCGCAGGTCCCGTATTTTCCAGAGCCATGGTTGACAGGTATGCTCCGGAGTCCAGCCAGATCCTTGCTCACCATGTCAATGATACCGACTAAACATTTCATCCTCTGCTGCCCCTTCTCTTTTCATCTTCAATCTTTCCTAGCATCAGGGCCTTCTCCAGTGAGTCTTGTGTTCTCATTTGGTGGCCAAAGTATTTGAGATTCAGCACCTGTCCTTCCAAGGAGCAGTAAGGATTGATTTCCTTTAGGATCAACTGATTTGATCTCCTTGCAGTTCAGGGGACTCTCAAAAGTCTTCTCCAGTGCCACAGTTCAAAGGCGTGTATTCTTCTGCACTCAGCCTTCCTTATAGTCAAGCTCTCACAACTATACATTACTGCTGGGAAGAGCATCCCTTTAACTATATGGACTTCTGTTATACGGGTGGTGTCTTTTTATTATGCTGCCTAGGTTTGTCATAGCTCGTTTCCCAAGGAGTAAGCATCTTTTTATTTCATGGTTGCAGTCACTGTTTGCAGTGATCTTGGATTCCAAGAAAGTAAAGTCTGTCACTGTTTCCATTTCTTCCCCTTCTATTTGCCAGAGAGTGATGAGGCCATATGCCATGATCTTGGTTTTTTGATGTTGCGTTTCAAGCCAGCTTTTTCACTCTCCTCTTTCACCCTCATTAAGAGACTTTTTAGATCTTCATTATCTGTCATTAGAATGGTGTCATCTGCATATCTGAGGTTGTTGATATTTTCCCCAGCAATTTTAATGCCAACTGTGAATCATCCAGTCATGCATTATGCCTGATGTACTCTGCATATAAGTTAAATAAGCAGGGTGACAATATATAGCCTTGTTGTACTCCTTTTCCTATTCTAAAGCAATCAGTATCACCCACATAGAATTATATATATATATATATATATAACATAAGATATGAAGATATCCCGTATTCCAGGATTCTAGATGTGGGTGGGCGAATATTTTTTCCAGGATGGGCAACAATGTAATATATATATTTCTTATAATATATGACAAAGGAATGAGAGAAAAACAATGTTGCATATAATTTGGAAGACATGCCTCATCCAATCTTCATCTTCAAATCTTAAGTACTAAATATTTGTTTTCAGCCAGCTAAAATAATGATAGTTTTTTGGGTTCCTAGGTACTATATGTGATGGCTTACCTTGTGACTGTTCAGTTTTTTAAAATTTGTTTACTTTATTTGCATCTAATAGCTTAGGCTATAGCTAAGCTAAGCTGCTAGAGAAAGGTGGGTAATATATCTTTCAAAATGATTGATTTTCTTCCTTAAGCAATCAGCCTGTGATCATACCTGCTGCAAACTGTGCACTGATATTTCTAGACTGCAATAGATTATATTGTTACCTCAATATTGCATAGACATTCTTCTAATTTGGAGACCACCTCAGAAAATTCAGGTCTTCCCTGGAAATACAACAACAAAACAACATGAGTCTGATTAAGCATACTTTGAATAAAAACACAGAGAAGACCCTTTTTACATTTTCCAATCATATATTTATAATGCTTAAAAAACCTGATCTCTCCCCCGGCCCCCGAGATAACAGCTTAATACAGCTCAGTAGTTCACAGAATTTTCCCCTGCTTCTTTATCTTTATTCTGCCATTTGCTACTTTACAAAAGCTTCTCCGATGGGTGGCAACTCCTGAAGAATTCAAGAGGAGACACAGTGGAGCAAATGGTTGGAGGTGAGGAGAGAGGTTTTCCTTCAATGAACCTCTTTAACTTTTCTTAGGACCAAACCCATTTTGGCATATTTACCCTGCCTTAGTCCCATCTCACCTCAGAGTTAGAAAAAGTTCCTCATCCCTCCACAGATGGTTCCTCTCAGGCAAAAAGGAACACAGGGTGTTGGGGGTGGGGGGGTGGGGGAAAGAGAACTGTCTCTCACATAATCTCTTTAAAATTAAACTGTCAGTCCCTAGAAAATGAAGAAAATTAAACAAAGTTCTCAGTGTCTCCAAATGATTTTTTTGAAAGGTCATACTTATCATCTAAAATAGATAAAGTTATGATTTCAGACCTTAGAGAATTAACATTGCAAAGTTACCTAAAGGGTAGCTATCACTTGTCTTTTTAGCAAAATATTAAGGTGGACATAATGTGTCTGTAAGAAGACTTCGAAATGAAAAGAAAATACTTTAAAAGATGCCATTTAAATAAGGAGGAAGCAGTCCTCCAGCACTACAAACCCATGGTTCAAATCATAGGATTTGAGTTAATTAATTGGTGGAGACTAATTTTTGATATAATATACACTAAAATGTGAGAAAAATAAGTAACGTCTGTGGGCCACTAACCATATTTATAACTATGAAGTGACAGACCTTTCATAGTTAGGGCAGGAAGAGTGACATATGAATGATTTTCATGTAACCACTTAGCAATGTTACCTTTCTCACACTTGAGCTGGGTGAAATTAAAGCAGAATAGCACACTAGGGATAAGAAAAAGCTCCCTGTTCTCCCTTTTCTCCTACCCTGTGAGCCCAAAAGCTTCACTGTGTTCCAGGGAGATGGAAACCAGTCTACACATTGTTTGTAATTGTAAGCCAACATTGTAAGGTAGAATGGCTGCCATACCCAAAAATGTTCAGTCAGTAGCTGTACTGAGTCAATGACTAGATTTAGTACCACCAAACACTCAGACAAAACTTTGTAAAAACTCCTACATCATTTTTAGAAGAAAAAAGTTGAAGTATTCCATTAAAGCAAATAAAAGGATTTCAGCATAAAACTTGCCTAAAACAAGAACCCTTTTAAAAGTGTGAGAAAAAAACAAAAACATGTGAGCATATGAGCAAACAATTCCACTAAAATGTAAATCTCTAACTAGCCTATTTTGCTTATTTAGCTTGGCTTCAAAGCATAAACAGATTGCAGCAATATATTGGAGATCAGCTTTTCATCATGGCTACAGCTCAGCCATTTTCTTGACAATGTCAAAGAAGGAGCTCAAAGACACTTCCAAAAGATGCGCATTATAGCCACCCTGATACCTTGTCTTTTATACACGTTCACCTTCCTTCTGGATATTTCCCCCCATCACAAATCAAGGTGGTTCAAAGGTCCCATGTTCAAGAAACTTTTGGTAGCTAGCAACTCCATTCCTAAACACACTGTTCTATTTCAGGTGTTCCAGGTGACACTAATTGGCTGTAACTCTGCTCTGACAGTTTGGTATTTGTCCTTGAAGATGTCTCTTTATCAGGGGATATAAACACAGCTGTATCATCTCAAAATGTTCTCAACCCGCAATCTTATTCCCTTCCTTGCTTTTCAACTACATGTCTTTTGGACATCCCATTTCTCAGCTTTTCTGGGGCTAGCATCAGTGAGTCCATTTGGTCCATGTCTCCACAATAACATATTACAGGATTTTAAAAATTAACATTATTCAAGAGTGTAAACACTCAAACAGAGTGTAATGAGAGATCACCAAAAGGCAGTGTAAATAACAGATGAGATTCAGTGAGAGTGTAAGGGGATACACATTGAGCCAAAATAGCTACTACTGTTTATTAATTGCACATAAGTGTGGATAAAGTTAAATTATACATAACTGTCAATAAGAATACTTTTAAGAGGCAGGCTTTGCTCTGTGAGAACATGATCTCAGATTTAAATCCATTTACTAGTCCTAAAAAGATTAGACCCAGGGGTCAAAATCCAGTTGCTTATCATAGCAAAGCACATTAGAGTAGGCCTACTAAACCAATGGCTATTTGGGGAGTCAGCTCCTCCATAAGTTCTACTGATTCAACAGGATTTAATGCAGTGGTTCCCAACCTTTTTTTTTGGCCATGCCCCATCTAAGTATCTCTAAAATCCTTATCCCCCCCTCCCCATGACATATAATTCTTATTATTCAAAAAGTTAACTCCTATTCATGTGGAGGAAGCCTAAATGGCCATTAACTTGGTCTAAACAAGCTTTGAACTGCTCCTCTTAAAAATCAAATTGCCCGCCCCCCATGGGGCGTGTGCCAAATGTTGGGAACCACGGATTTAGTGAGATTTATCACACCAAACAACAGGATTTTGACCACTGAATCAGAGGGCTTTAGGTTATTGAGTTAACATTCAGGAATTCACTCTATTACATAAATCTGTTCTAATTAGTATTTTTAATTTAATTTAATAGATTAATATACCAACCTATCCAATGGACTTTGGGCGGTGTACACGTTAAAACCAATATAAAACAATTAAAAAACCTTAAAAACATAGTAATATTTCACCCACTGTGCCATTTAGTATCGAAAAACAAATATAAAGCTACAAAACCTTAACATTAGAAAATTAATTATAGGAGGGGGGAGCCTCAGACAAGCCAAAAAGGAGAGCTTGTTGACAATCCCAGCCTCAGATCCATTTTGCCAACCACATCTTCAATTCTTTCCTAAATGGTAGCAACTGGGCCTGGAGGCATAGTTCTACTGGGAAGAGCAATAGGTTTTAGGCTATAGTGAGAAGAAAAGGTGGCAGGAGTTCCATGTGCTAGAAATTATTAATAAATGGATGGAAAATAAAGTGGCTAGTACATTAGGGAGTGTACAGGATAGATACTAATATATGACATGGCTGCATTTGAAATACAGTACAATGTCCTTGTTGCTCGTCTCTTTGAACAGCAAAAACCATAGAAAAAGAATCCCCCCCAGGAGATGGCCAACAAACACAGGCTGAACCATCTGTGGATTTTTTAAATTTAGAAATAAGACAACTAAAGGAGGGGCAAGAATATGAAGAATTGTTATGCAACAGTGTGCACAAAACAAGATGAAACTCCCCCCCTTTCCCCCCTCCCCATAAAACCAGAATCTTTTCATTTTTCAATGAAATCAATTATCAGTAGATTCAGGTGAGAAAAGCAGAAATACTCTTTCATTCATTGAGATATGGGATTCAAAATGTGATGTCAACTTCTTTAGGAGACTTGAAAAGGACTTTAGGGAAACTGTTTAGAGCCGTGGCTCTCAACAGGGGCACACACCCCACAGGGGAACTTCAATTTCCAGAAGTTTAAGTCAGTACGTTGGCTGATCAGTGCTTTGGGGAACTGACTTCAGCTTCTGGGAATTGAAGACCAAAAACCAAAGGTTGGGAAACACTGGTTTAGAGATAGTTACATCAGAGGTCATTAGGCAAAAAGAGGGAATGACGGATAGGGAAGTCCTCTTGCCTTCAAGTCTGTAAGATGTAGTCAGGATATAGTCTGCTGACTAGCTGTAAGGACACTAGGACCCAGAGCAACCAAGCTAAAAGTCAAACAGCAAACCTTATCCACATGCATATCTAAGTCCAAGGTCAAAGCCAGGAATAGACAGAGAAAGTAGACAGGACATAGACCAGGCAGACCAGAAATGAAATAATCAAGGAAGCAACCAAAGCAGGGTACCTTTAGGGCTGAAGCAAGAGCAGGAAGGGGTCCACATAAAGCACCACAACAAATTCAAGTGTTATGGAACAGAAACAATTTCTGTTCCATAACACAAGAACCTTTTCTGAGGCAGCTTCTGGGGGAAGAGTGATTCTTATATAGCTCTTTCCAGTTTCCAGATAGAATCTGCTTGGTCACATACCTGTCAAGTTTTGGACATGAAAATAAGGGAAATTTGGGCCATGCCCCTCTCCCCCAGGACACGCCCCCACCCACCAGGCCACGTCCCCTCCTCCCCAAAATCCAGGCACATCTAAGAGCCTAGAAGAGGAGGAGCCACCAGTGCCAGGGAGGAGTGTTGGGCTCCTCCCCCTCCCCTGGAGGAAGAACCATCCCCTAGGCACTCCCCCACTCCCCTTAGCATGACTGCTGCCCCTAACAGGGAATAAGGCCAGCCCCTACAGGCCAGCCTTACTTTAATAATTCTATTTTAAATCTCTTTCCACATTCTCGGCTGCGACTGCATTTCATATTATGGTGATTTTTCATGGAACTGTTTTTTATACTTTAATCACTTAATTGTCTACTGTCTTAACCTTGTGTACCTACCTCAATTTCATTTTTAAAACCTCTGTGTTTAAGACTGGACCACTGAAATATCATCTTTGTGTTGTATGCAAATATACTTGAAGTCAATTGGTTCATTGTCTGTTCTTCTGGGAAAGAGGGTGTTAAAGGGAAGAGACAATGAGCAAATTGGCTTCAAGTATATTTGCATACAACATAAAGAGGATATTTCAATGGTCTTGCCTTAAACACAGAGTTTTTAAATATGAAATTGAGGTACACAAGGCTAAAACAGTAGACAATTAAGTGATTAAAGTGTAAAAAACAGTTCCATGAAAAATCACCATAATGAAATGCTGTCGCAACAGAGAACGAGGAAAAATATTTAAAATAGAATTATTACAGTAAGGCTGGCCTGCTGCCTTCTTCCCTGTGAGGGGAAGCAGTCATGCTAAGGGGAGTGCCTAGGGGGTGGTTCTTCCTCCACCAGGGGGAGCCCAACACTCCTCTTCTCTGGCTCTGGTATGAGGCACACACCTCATGAATAAAGATATAATACAATAATATATGGGAGATTTACACACACCCAGGATTTTTTTTTAAATACGGGAGATTATAAAAAAAATGTGACGGCGGGAAGAGGGGCTAAATTATGAGGTTTTCCTAGGCAATATGGGATACTTGACACCTATGCTTGGTCAGTGTTAGAAACATGCTTTTAGCTTGATCTACTGGATCCCTTCTTAAGACCATATGATATGCTCTCACCCAAAGGCCAACTTGCACTACATTATGAATTTGTACAAGATACTGATGTTTTGAATTTATATGAGATGTTCTGTCTACTAAAATAAAGATTTTTTTTCTCACAGTCAAGATTATTTTTATGTTAATATTTCTAAGCCTAAGAATGGGGTTAAAGTCTTTTGATCTTGGTGAGAGTTATGTATGTGTTTGTGTTCAAAATATTTATTGTTGGAAATTTTTCAAAATTCTGACACTGAAAATATAGGGCTAAATCAAATTGTTAGCCCCAACTGGAGTAGATCCACTGAATGAATGGGAACAATTTATTAAAGTCCAGTTAGTTCTTAGTCTCCACTCTGCTCACGACTAACAATTTGATTTACCTGTCAATAAGCCTGATCAATTTGCCAACGTTGTTTGCCTCACAAAATGAGCTCAGAAGATACATATGTGCTCAGGAGCCTTGGTGAAGTTGTATTAGATCAATAATGTAGGCAGGAAATACAGGTGAGTTAGTTTAGAAAAAAGTAAGTAAAGTCTTTCTTCCAGCCATGTGTCCTGGAAGATGGAGGAGCTCAAAAAGATATATTTCCTCTTCCAAGACAGAAAGCAAGAGAGAGAAGGCCAGAGCAAAACAAATGTCTTAACACATGCAAATCAGGTCAGGTGATCTCTGAGGCAGAAAATAATATTTTTAATTGTAATTGCCACAAACAGACCCGTTGTGCCCGTTCCTGGACCGGGACTCCTTACTCATGGTCACACATGCTCTGGTCACCTCCAGACTTGACTATTGCAATGTGCTCTACACGGGGCTTCCCTTGTTGACCATTCAGAAGCTGCAACTGGTCCAGAATGCGGCTGCCCATGTGGTGATGGAGTGTGGTCAATATGCCCATGGCTCACCACTGCTTTGGGAGCTGCATTGGTTTCCAGTGTGCCTCCGGGTGCAATTCACGGTGCTGGTAATTACCTTTAAAGCCCTACATGGTAGTGGGCCAGGATACTTAAGAGACCACGTCACCATGAGAACATCTGTCCATCTCACCAGAGCAGACCAGAGAGGCTCTCTCATTGTACCATCTGCTAGGGAGGCTCGTCTCTCTAGCACCAGAAGGAGGGCCGTCTCTGTGTCTACTCCAGCCCTTTGGAACCTTCTGCCAATTGAGTTGCGTCTCCAGACGGAGTTGCTGTCCTCCAGGAAAGGGCTAAAATCCTGGCTGGCAGAGTAGGTGTGGGGCACCAGTGATGTGGTGACCCCCGCCTGCTGGCTGATTTAGTAAGAACACTCTCTCCCTTTTTTAATCTCTTTTAATCTGTAGGGGTTAGAATAATTTTTGGTGGCCGTTTTAATGGTTTTTTTTAAATTGGTTTTTAAAATGTGATTGGTTTTATTTTCTGTGAGCCGCCTAGAGTCTTCGGAGTTGTTGGGTGGCAATATAAATCAGAAAAACAAAGAAACAAAGAAACAAATAAATAAATACATAAATAAATAAAAATTAGAGCCAAACAATGCAAAACAACTTCCTTTAGGTCAGACTAGTCTTTACTGCCTCTCTGGTTCATGCATGCAGGGGTTGTACTAGAATATTCAACAATTTTAACAATCTGAGTTTTTTTAAAAAGCTGTGTCATTGCTACTTAATTTACCTCTTTCTGAGCAGCAATTAAGGCATGACTAATGTAAAAATATCATGTCCAAGAGTATGATATAAATATATATCCCCTTTCCCCCCCTTTTAGGTATGTTGCTCATTCTGCTTGCTGTGATGATTCAGTTAATAGCATCATGTCCCTCTTCATGCCTCGTATGCTCTGATGACATTACTCTGTGTCAAGGATTAACATATATACTAGGTAACTAAGTAAGACACTCTAAGAGAAGTGGTATTTATTCTAAACTATAAGCTCTGCACAGCTGTAATTGTATTGACTATTTCCCATGCTTGCGGTTGAATGGCAAACTTTCAGAGAGCTAGCCCATCACATTTTGACCGGAGAGTGATAGCATTGTTTCATTTCTCTTTGCCCAGAGGCCTTATCCAAGCTATTTTGAACCCCATGGAGGTAATTGAAAACCTTCCTTATCCACTAACGGAGTCATTTCACTCCACCAAATGCTTTAAGAAAAACAAAATAGATCATTTTAATAAGTTTTGCCCACATTTCCTGCAAAGTTCAAGCTGTCCACTTGCTGAATGAGCTATCAATTGCCTTATAACCTTGCCAAGCAATCCTTCAGCATTAGCAAGATTAAGTGCTGTATCAATGATACAGATTAGCATCATAAAGTACATTATAATTCTGAAAGAATGTGGTTCCCCGCCTTCTTGGTGCTAAATGAACTGTGGCAATGCTAACATTATGTATTGCTTGCTTAAGTCAACAATTTAATAGGACACCTGATTAACAAATTTAGAGCAGAATGTGGCTTACATGCTGATTCCTAGGAAAGGAAAGTCTGCTTAGTTCAAATCAGCAAGCAAGCAAACAGAACCATACCATTCACCCTTGTTTAAATAATAAATAATGGCCACAGAACTAACAATGCTTTCCACTCTCCACTCTTCCAATCAGTTTTATTTGGCAAATGATGAAACAGGATGAAAAATTAAGAGATCAAAATCTGACACAGAACGTAAATTCAGTAACAAGTTTGTACATTTCCATCCCATACACACTTTTATAGTGACAATAAAGTTAGCAATAACCACGTCTTTTCTGAAAAAAGCTTTGCAACATGGGCCGTAGAAGGCTAAATGCATTTAGGAGAAATTACATAGAATTAACATATTTAATTCAAAGTATTTATGGTATTTAGATGATGTTGTCCCTTGGAAACCAAAACTATGCAGTAATCCCACGGATGCTTTTCACCAAATCAGTCAAATCATCCAGAAGATTTGGTCGCTAAGAAAACGACCCCAATATTCTAGCTAACCACCTGACAACATTCTGCGCTAAAAAAAACCCCTGTGTATACAATATTCCTCTCACTGAAAAAGTACACGAGTCAGCAATGTGCCCGTATTGCTTGTACGCTATCATGGATAGCAAGTCAGGAACAAGAATATCTTACAGAATGCCTTATGGAATTGTTTGAGCAACGGCTTCTGCACTATCTGGATGAACAGCTTCCACAGCAGCTTGCCTATGAAAAATAGATCATTGGACACAAGAGTTGAGGACAGAAACAAGATTTCTATGAGAATTAAACCTTTGCAATGTATAATGGCACTACTGGATACGAAACATAGGTACATGCATCACATAGCCAAGTGATGATCTTCAGCCTTGGGCTGAAGCTAGATTAGTTGTACTTATGAACTGAATGAGTGAGATCAATAGACCTTAAGTTTATCATAGCCAAATTCTTATTTATTTCAGTGAGTTCCTCTAACTAGGACTACATCTGGAACTACCATGTCTTCTACAGAAGGTGTTATCTTTACCTATAAAGAGGGGCGTTAACCGTTGGACTTCGGTATACACGCCCACACCCAACTATTGTATCCTGTACCGAGCAGCCTGCACTCGCCTGATGCCGGACCGCAGAGCGCCGCAAGGTTGCCAAAGTCGGCAGTGGGGCAACAGCCCCATGAATGGGAACAAAGGGAAATAACTTCAATTCCCAATGTCCTCTGCACCGCGCCACACCTCAGCAAATCAGGCTGAGAGGTGCAAGCAAAAAGAACGTTGGGAAATGCAGCACGCCCAATTGAAATTGAGCCGCAGGAAAAAAACACTGCATGACCGCAAACAAAACAAACAAAACTCCAAGTCCCAGCATCCTACATGACGTGAACACTTCAGCCAATCAGGCTGAAGGGCACGAGTGTGTAGAATGCTGAAAAAACCGGCATGCAAAAAATAAAATAAAAACACGCTGGCCTCCCGCAGTGGGAGCGCAGGTCTGCCGCAGGTGGACGCAGCACCTCACGGCCTCGCAAACAAACACACACAAACAACCACAGTGAGACCACCGCCAGCCTTCTTTCCTGGAGCAATGGGGAGAAGAGGGACTCCCTGTCCTCCCTGCTACCCCGCTGAAGACACAGCGAGGCCACCGCCGGCCTCAAGGTCAGTTGAGCCGGGGTGGAAAAAAAACCAGCAGCAGGCAGCAGTTCATCAGGGGAAGCACACTCCCTGGCGAATGACTGGCTGCTGCCTTTATGGAGGTAATACAAAAGCAGCAGCCAGCAATCCACAAGGAAGAGCACCACCCCTTATGGATCGCTGCCTGCCGATCTCTGGTTAGGTAAGCCAGGAGAAAAAGAAGAGAACCATCGTCAGGCAGATAGCTCTTCTCTGCCTCCTTTTAACCCGACCTACCTAATAAACCTTACCGGGGGAAGGGCGAGCTGACTGCATGCTCCTCCTTTTCCCCATTGCTGCATCGAAACCTAATTTCAAATCAGCAATGTGGAAAAGAGGAACTGACAGACAGGCCGTTCTTCAAGCAAAAAACACAACAACAACAAAACCAAACATTTACTTAAAATGGCAACCACCAAAATTAATAAAACACAAATAAATAAATAAAAAACACATTAACCAACAAAACAATAAATAACAAAATCCACAAACAAAAACACCCAAAATACCATGAAAGCACAGAAAATACCTAACTCAAACAACAAAATACCACAAATTAAACAAATAAACACAAAAGAAACATAAAAAACAACCAGAAATAAGCAAAACGATTAAACACATCTAAACCCCAAAAAAACCACAAAAGAAGAAACAGAAACACCTACCAGCCCAACACCCCCCCCCAAAAAAAACAGATAAAAAAACCCAGAGAGCTCACCAGCACATCCTCCCTCCACGACACCGGAGCAGAAATGAAGAAACAAAGACTACTTACCGGAAGAAGCCCCAACTAGAGGCCGGGAGAGAAAAAACAAGTCAAACAAAAAATAATCCAACACTATTACTAACAGCCCCACCTGCAGGCTGGAAGATTAAAAACAAGTCAGAAAATGCAAAGCAGCCCTCTTGCTAACAGCCCCACCTAGAGGCCACAAGAGTAAAAACAAGTCAGAAAAATAAGAAATAAATCAAAATTACAAATAAATCTAATAAAATAGATCAAAAAAGTCACAAACCACAAATGCAAAACACCCCCACCCAAACCACCCTTAACAAAACAAAAACAAAACACAACCCCCCCCCCCCAATAAAAACTGCCCGGCTGGCCGGGCACAAATATGCTAGTTAAAAATAAGAACAAAAGAGCTATTGAGCCGTGTTTGGCTTTCCCCACCACAATGGTCCTCATTTGCACTGACAACTGAGTGAAATAAAGTCATCAGGTGATAATATCATTCTGAATTTGAGCCACCAGCACCTAGGAAAGATGCTGCCACTTATTACAAGTTACCTTTATCTCAACATCTTCCATGCACTCTAGTTAGTTATCACCATACCAGTCAAAGTGAAAGGCCATGAATTCTTACAGAAAATTATGCACCCACAGAATGACTAGATATATTCCTGTAAAAGTATTCTAGTCAAATGAGCATATGAAACCTGTTCAAAATGACACAGTATGTCAAGACGTGATTGCTGTTTTGATAGCATTTACAGTTTTGTTCAGCAGTAGCTGGTGCCAGATGTCAGCATGGCAGGAACCTCAGTAGCCAATGGTGGACTAAGCCAGGGACAACAATGAGTATACTTTCACATACCTGTAGACACAGAGGCAGCAATTCACATATAGGGTGTCAACCATTAGCACAGATTCACAGAAACAGTCCTCTGCCTTTGGTAAGAAGGCGGGCAGGAGTGGGAAGGCTAGTGGTTGGCTGAGACTGAGGTGAAGCTGTGCCCCTCTTAGTCTGATAGAAAAGCTGCTGTTGGCTTTGTAAGGTACATGCAACTGGTACAAATGAATTAGTGGTACAAAATATATTTAGTGGCTTTTGTAGATACAATGGGAAACTAGATAGCTCAGTGGTATAAGTATCTGGCTGTGGCGTCAGAGGTTAGGAATATGATTCCCCACTGTGGCTCTAGGGAGAAAAGGCCTCTAACATGCTGCACAATCCCAAGATGTCCTGAGAAGAAGGTAATGGTAAACCACTTCTGAGTGCTGTTGTTCAGTCGCACAGTTGAGTCTGATCCTTTGCGACACCATGGCCATACCTGTCAAGTATCCTGGATTGGCCAGGGTTTTCCGTATTTCTCCACTGGTTCCTCCCTTTTCCCGCCACCACCCCGCATTTGAATGGCGGGGAAAGGGGTTACTGCATATGCGTGCCCATTGCAAATGGGCTCTGTATGTGCACAGAGGGGTTCTGCGCATGCAAAGATGAGTTATTGCGGCGCATGCGCTCCCGGGCCATAGCAGTTTCCGTATTTCCAGGAGCCGTGCTTGATGGGTATGCCCATGGCATACCTGTCAAGTATCCCAGATTGGCCGGGAAATCCCGTATTTCACCCCTCTTCAACAATCATTCCCACGGCCATCCTGTATTTTGGCTGGCCAGGAAAGGGGTTCTGCGCATGTGCAAAGGAGTTGTTGCTGCACATGCACGCCCGGGCTGTAGCAGTTTCTGTATTTTCCGGAGCCGTGCTTGACGGGTATGCCCCATGGACCTTCGCACACCAGGCTCCTCTGTCCTCTGCCATCCTCTTCTGTATACTCTATTTTAAAAAACCTGGAAAGTGTCACCACAGGCTGGAACTGACTTGGTGCCTTGCAGCTAATAATATTTATGGGGAATGTTCTGTTGAACTAGTTCCAAGGCTGGAAGGAATACTCCAGCCTTTCAAAATTAGTGTAAATCATGGTCTGAATGATTCTTTTCTAAGACCATTTATACGAGAACAAAAACCAGTCAGGTGATCCTTGTCTCTGAAAGCATTCCCCATTATGCAGAAGCATAGTTACAAGAGGAAGTACTCTCTTTTCTGTGTAAATTTAGTGTTCCAACAATTGGTGTCTTGGTTGGCTGTATCACTGGTATGTTAACTCCACTAAAGACACCTATACATGATAAGTATTCATGGAATAATTTTAAAGAAACTGCTTTAGCCACGGCTACTATTGAATCTTCTTTGGCTTTTAATGGTGAGATTAATCTGGCTACAAGGATAGGAGGGCCCAGTGATTTCAAATTCTAATCAGAATCAATACAAATTAAGCTTCCACTTTGTAAGATGAATTCTCAGACTTTGAAACTGTTCTTTGTGGAAGAATTGATGTCAATTTAATTAAACCGCCTATGTAATTGAAAGCTGTGTGAAAGTCAATGGTTTCTAGGAAACAATGTAAATGTTTCTTTGTTTGCTGTTTAGTACCCTTTGAATTCTCACTCAAGGTTGTGCTATGAAGACAGTGCAAAACATTTTTTTTACTTGTAGTACTATAAATAATATACAGTAAAATTTAACATTTGCTCATCTCATGACAAGAGAGCAACTAGCCCTCTTTGGAGTGAATAGAATAATTTTGCCATTTCTAATTGTCAACTGTAAGGATGAAACATACCTAAAAAGAGTGCCTGGCTATTCATATGAATCATTTTAGCAACATACAGTAGTATTAAGCCTTTATGGTTCTTTTTACACCCCACTCCGACCTTACATTATAAGGACCTGCTGTAGGATAGAGTACGTTTCTGCATACTTAGTGAAATTAATCCCAGCAGGACAGTGATTAACTACAACTTTGTTTGAACTGAGCTGAGCTGAAAAAAAGTTTGAGCCAGAATTTGCCCAGAACAAGTACTAAAGGACAGATGCAGCAATTCAGACAATGGATCAGAGCTGCCTCTTTGCATGAAGTATTGCAGTAGATGTAGTCTCAAAAGTAATGTTTCTCATCTCTGCTGCTGTTCAGAAAAAGGACACGTAGGGTCAGACTGAAGGATAACTATGTCAAAAAATGGCATAAGAAAAATAAGACTCAGAATCAAAAGCACCAAACCTATCCTAGGATCCGGTTATATGGGCATAGAATGAATGGATCATATGAATGAATGAGGTGAAGGAACTGGACTGAAGAATTTATATAGACCAACAAAGACTCCTTGGGAAACAATTAACTGAAAGTCAAACTAAATGATACTGTAACTATATTATTAAATACAAAGTGGTTCTCCTTAAGTTCTGAAAGTCATTTGTTTATCAAAATATTAACTTTCACTCAGCTCAGTACCACACACTTAAAGGAATTCTATTGGTCATTGGAAAGGAAACATAAATTTAATTTGCAAGTCTGATTTGATGGATCTTTATATTTCTGAAAATATAGCTGTGGGAATAAAAAATGGGTCAGCTTGTAAATACAGTAATCCTGTTGCATTCTAAGTTTCTGGCAGCTATTTCATGGTAATGTATTTGTTGTTGTTGTTGTTATTGTTGTTGTTGTTGCTGCTGCTTAGTCCACACAGTTGAGCCCAACCATTTGTGATGCCATGGACCTGATCTCACCTAGGAGAAATGTCTTCCAGAGCTACTAAAAAGCAACCAGAGTTACTTTAGCAGGATGTAATCTGTCAAGTTAATGTACGCTGCTTAACAAGAAGACAAATAGAGACACTTTCTGTTGTATGATTTATGATTTCAGTAACAAAGTCCTGATTATCACTGAAAACAAGGAACATTGACTTGAACTAGATGCATTGGTTTCTTGAGTAATCTGGTAGCATTCTGTATGAAGGTTTGGTATAGAAAATAATGATTATCTCTGACTACCCCATCTAAGAATGTCACCTTATGCTGGAGCAAAATTAACATCAGATATCACTGTTACCCTCATGTCATATTTTAAACATGTATGTGTTGGCATTATAAGGTCCATCTGTTAATGTACTTTTGTTTAATTTTACCTTGCACAATATGTAACCATTTCTGCAATACATTATCTTGGGAAGAGGATGGAACAATGGACTAGAAAAGGGGTTCTCAACCTACAGCCCGTGGGTCGGCCTCACCCTGCAGCACCATTTCATGTGACCCGCATTGCTACTGTTGCTGCTGCTGCTACAAGAAACATTTACAACAGCCATAATTGTACCCGTGGCTGTCATAAATGCATTTACAACAGCCGTGGATGCGTTTTATGGCAGTGTTTATGACCACCAGTCAGCTGTCTGAGGGAGCATGATACGGCTCATGGCTTGAAAAGGTTGAGAACCCCTGGACTAGAATTTAGAAGATACACATTTGAATCAGTGGTGGGCATCAGCAGGTTCACACCAGTTCGCCAAAACTGGTAGCAGAAATTCTGGCTGGCCCTGCCCATCCAAGTTTTGAAATAAAGTAGTCCTAATTTGGGTGCAACGCAGGGCTTCCCCCCTGGCCATGCCCACCATACCACACCCACAGTGTGGTATTACAATTTTTTGGAGCCCACCACTGGTTTGAATCCCTGGCTGGCCATAAAAGTTCATTGGGAAGGAATGGAACAGGCATAACCATTCCTTGAATATCTTGCTTTATTTATATTCATATTTCTTGCTTATCAAGAAAGTCCTAATTGTGTTGCTATAATTTGGTTCCAACTTGATGACATCTCTCTCTCTCTCTCTCTCACACACACACACAGACACACAGACTCTTCTATTTTACTTGATGCACAATTATATGTTTAAGTACAGGAACAAACAAATATTACTTGGGTGGGCACAAAGGGTGCAATTGTATGATCTGCTTATAAAAATCATCAGCATATATAACAAAAGCTAGCTTTTGCAACTTTTCAGCCTCATTCTAATTTAAATGTAAAAGTACAAATGTGTTCATATGATAAAGAAGACTTCCAGTAACAGTATTGCAATGTTAACCCATAATAGCATTAACTTCTACTATTTTGCAAGAATTGTGAGACAGTTAATGGCAGCACTGTTAGTCATTTGCTCATCATTTCTGCAACTGTATGATATTCAGTATAAGGTTAAACTAATCTTTTTCATATGGAGAACTTGATTAAAGGGAATAGATATCACAGCAGGGACTGCACTCAAATGCATTAATGAGAGACCCAAGGGAATTCCTTCAAGCCATCAATAAGAAACAGGCCCCCTGTCAAGTTTATTACATTTGCCTGAAGCAACTAAAATCTATATTCGAAAGGGAAAATAAGTGACCTCCTGTAATGATAAACATCAGCATCAGTTAAATTGTTGAGGCAGCTCAAATAGCAGCCACTACTCAGAGGAGGCCCTTTCCAAGAATAGCAGGGGTACATCAGGTTAGGATTAAAGTGGATGGCTGAGCAGCAGGTGGGAAACAGTGCTTACCTGCCTGGCTTTTTCTTGAACAATAGTGATGTTAGTTATCTTGCTTCCACTGAAAAGAGGGTAAATCATCTTGAATATTATAGCCCAGAAGCGAGTGCAATAGGCAATGCCTTATTATTTGCATCTAGTGGAACAGATGGGCGTCTGCTTTTATAACAAATATGACACACTGGAACATACATGTAAAAATTGGTTTTTCATTAATTTAAGCCAGTGTCTGAAGAACCTTGTAAACTGGCAAATTCAACAAGAAAAAGAGAGAGCTGGACAGGAATGTTCAGTTGAGAGAGGCTGCATTAAGGGTCAACAACATACTCGTCAAGTGCAGCACCACAAAATATGGAAAATTACTAGGCATGTATGGGCAGTAACCCATTTGTGCATGTACACTGTGGGCGCGCATGCGCAGTAACCCCTTTCCCCATCGTTCAAATACGGGACGGTGGCGGGAAAGGGGAGGAACGAGCGCTGAAAAATGGGAAATCCCGGCCAATACAGGATACTTGACAGGTATGGTCAACACAAAGGATAGTGATAGTGTTCAGGTTCAAGTGCACCATTTCTGGCATAATATGTCTGCTCCACAGTTCTACCATCTGTACTTCTCAAGCTGTCAGCATAATCCAAACTGAGTTTTGTTGGCAACCTATTTTTGTAGAGAGTTATGTCTCCCAGCCACTTGGAAACATGACATTGGCACAGAAGTTGATGGGCAGTTTATGAAGGTAATGAAGGCCTGAACTCCCCAGCCAGACTGATGGATCAAGAAAAGTCTGGAATTATATCCATGATATTCACTACTGTATTTACTGATTAGTAAAAGTCAAATGGGAAGTCAGTCCCTGTCTGTTCCCTTCGTTATTGGGAAATGTGGCTAATTAATTCAAAAGTTTTTTTTTAGTTATCAAGGATAGCCTACACTTCCCAATGTCGGTCCATTAGAATGTTGTTTGCAGATCTCTGCTTTTATATAACCGATCAAATTGTTAGACAGTTGAAAAATAGTTATGACAATCACCGACCAAAAGTGTCAGGGCAAAACACATGTAGGCCCTATGTCTCAATCAAATTCTTGGTGTCAGGCCATAATGCTGCAAACAGCTTGTTTGTTGTTGATATGTGCTGTCAAATCAGAACTGACTTATAGCAACCCTAATAGGGATTTCATGGTAAAGAGTGGTTTTACCAGTTCCACATACCCAGTGGGTTTCCATGGCTGAGTGGGTATTTCAAACTAAGGCCTCCTCAGTCCTAATCCATCACACTATCCATGACATTACACTAGATATCTGAAACAGCTTCTAGCTTAGGACATTTCTGCACTAAAAACCTATACTGCAGATAAGAGCACTTTTTAAAATTTAATTTTTTTAAATTTAAACAATCCAATTTTAATGCTATTTTTAATGTTTTTGTAAGTTTTTATTTGTTGTAAGCCACCCATAGTTGCCTCGGCAAGGGGGCAGCAGTAGAAATGCGAGTAATGAATGAATGAATAAGATGTTGCTTCTGGGCTAATAGTTGAAAGTAGAATTAAATTAGAAGTTCCACTTCTACACAATGCTAAATACTGTACGTTTTCAACTAATGCTTTGCCCCAGATAATGTAGCAATCAGCTGCTGTATTATTCACTAAAGTCTTCTCCATGACCAACGTCCCTTCATAATGTTTACTCAAACATTAACTCTATTTAATTAAGGTTCTTGCAAATGATCATAAAAAGTAATCTGTTTGATGTACAATTCAGATTACTAACAAAAAGTTTCTGACTTCTTCCTTGAATGACTGCCCGGAATTGCTCCCAAGTTAATTTAATTTCCAGTGTGATAGAAGGATTCTTGATTTTCTCTTCTTTTCTTGCTTAATGGTTGAATAGTGCTATTTTATTTTAAGAATATGTCACTCAATTGACCTATTATGTTATATTTCACTCACCTCCATGGGGTTTAGGTAATGCAACAAACCCATTTTTCCTGTTCAGAATTCAAAGATAAGAAACCAGCAGAGAAATGTATAATTTATCATGGCTTCTTTGCATGTCTACCATAATTTACTCATTTTAACATTCATGTTTTTCTTCTAAAAAATTATCATAATAACAGAAAGCCACACCCCTACTCCCAGTTCTCTAAAACAAATTATGGCATATCATAAGAAATAAAGACTATGGTCTTCTTTCTCCAATTGCTTTCTTATTTCTAATCTTGCTTCCTTTTCAATAATACTTTTCAAATATCTACCTGCAGCCATGAGGACTAGAAACATATGCTTTCAGATTCTAGTATTTTCAGATGGTGAGCCACATGATTTGAAAACTACATACTGACCATAGGACCTATGTTGCCTATAGCTCTATGAACATGTAATGAAGAATTTGCAGTTAAATTATGGACATATCTCTTCAGTCATTCTACTAGCTCACTTCCAGATGTATGTGAATAGGTTTATCACATCAGTTGCTCCTCAAAAGAATGTTTTATCTTAATAATATTAATAGGCAACGGGTGACATCAAGTAGTAAGGCATAACTAAAGTAGACCCATTGAATCAATTGAACGTACATTCTCAAATCAGAATTTTAGATTTGTAACTATTGAATATGAGTCATCTAGTATTAAAGCAGAGGATATGAATTATAAAACCATGAACGTGTCTTTATTTCTATCTCTTTCATACAGCAGTTCCTGCATCCACTAAAACTTTGATTATAACTGAGGGAAGCATCAATTCGGTAGAAGGTTTTAACTTGTCCTTCCTGCTCAATGCCACTTTACTAAGACTCAGCACTAATGGGATTACAACAATCAGAGATGATGCTTTTCTTGGACTTAGGATGCTTAAGACATTACTTCTGGACCAGAATCAAATATCTACCTCCACTATCACATACAGCACATTTCATGAACTTCAGAAGCTGCAGGTATTGGTACTAAGCAACAACATCTTAAGCACCATTCATGGCATCTGGTTCAGGAACTTGAAGGATCTTATTAAGCTCAATTTAAATGGAAATCAGCTCACTAGCATAACAGGCGACAGCTTTGAGATGGCAAACCTCAGCAAGCTCAGGATCCTGGATTTATCAAACAATTTCATTAATTCCATTGAGAAGAGAGCCTTCCATGGCCTCACACAGCTGATGGAAATTGACCTTTCCAGAAACAGACTAACCGTTATTCCTGACATGTTTTCTTCACTCATTCAATTAAGCCATCTAAACTTAGACCAGAACTGGTGGAATTGCACGTGTAAACTTTATGACCTCACCTCCTTTCTAAGGAAATTCATGAATTCTTCATCAAGGACTCTCAGGAATGCTGACAACATGAGATGCAGGACTTCTGAAAACCCATCAGTTATCAATCTGCTTGAGCTCACAGAGGTCAACTGTAAGAATGCACTTAAGCGCCCTCATGGAGTTTTAACAAACAGAAGAACAAACTACAGGAGAGACTTTGCATTGGTAGCTGTCTTTTCTTTCCTAGGTAAGGATTCCTTCAACGTGTTGATAATCTGTTCCGTTCTGACCTTGCTACTCTTTCTCTCTCTCTTTAAATTGTGTTCTTTACATTCAGAGTGGAGGAGGAGAATTAAGGAACCCGGTGTAACTCATACAGGTTTAAATGAGAAACAAGAATCAGTTTGTAACAGTGTTGAGTCCGAGCATTAATTGCAACATGACAGTAGACCAGGGGTTAACCAACAAGTCATTTATTATAGCTCAATACAGGCTAGACCTGCCTGTGTTGGACTGGGGAAAGAGGTAGTTACTTATATACAGACAAAATGGCAGTTACAAGGATACATTTGCCCAGGCTTTTGTTAACGCGGGAAACCTGTGCAGGAACCAATTAGATTACATTGATAACACATGAATAACACATGCCTTACAGAAAGGACACACCTTTACAGCAAAGACTCAAGGCTTTTGCAAGATCTAGCAAATAACGTTTGGACACAACAAACAGCTTGCCCTAATTCTTCTTCTTCTTCCTCCTCCTCTTCTTCTTCCTCCTCCTCCTCTTCCTCCTCATCTAGGCCAGATGTGAAACTGCCAAAATAAAGCCACCTTTTGGAGAATTCATTCCATTGTTCCTTTTGCCCATCCTAGTGTGAGAAAGATTAGCCAGTACAAAGTTATAATTGCCCGTGGTACACCCGATTGGGGTTCAAAAATACCACAATCTTCAAGGAGGCTCTTTCTGTGTACCCCTAAACCTGATTCTCTTTAACAAAAAAATTATTAAAATATTTAAAAAGAATTAAAGAAATATATTAAAATTTATCAATAAAAGCAGCATTAAAAACAACAGAAATACAATAGTCCCTTTTAAACATGCTTAGCCAGCTACTCATTTAAAAGAAAGCTTGCCTAAAGAGAAAGACATTTGCCTGCTTGTGAAAGGACAGCAAAGAGGGGGCCAGCCTGGCCTTCTGTAGGAATGAGTTTCATAGTCTGGGAGCAACTGTGAAGAAGACCTTCTTTTGTTTCCCCATCAAATGCACTTGAGAATGTGGGGGACTGAAGAAAGGCCTCTCTTGAAGATCTTAAAGCCTGAACAGGCTTCTAAAGGGACATGCAGTTTTTAAGACCGCTTAGATCAGTGGTGGCAAACCTATGGCACGCATCCTAGAGGGGACACTCAGAGCCCTCTCTGTGGGCACACATGCTGTCATCCCAGCACAGAGTTTGCCCCACCCCTCTGCCCAGCAGTCCAATAGGAGTGCTTCCTCCCTCCCCTAGCACAGTTTGCTCCACCACTCTGTGGCACGGACAGCAGCCTGTTGAGTTTGGGCAATCGGTCGCTAAAAGGTTTGCCATCACTGGCTTAGACCCAAACTGTCAGGACTATTCAGGAGTTAAAATCAGCACTTTGATTTGTGGCCAAAAATGGACTAGCAGCCAGTGGAGCTGGTGTAACAGGGGAGGTGATCCCTGTAGCCAGCCCCCATTAACAATCTGGATGCAGCATTTTAGGCACACTTTCCAAGGGTAGATCACCTTTTCTCTCTCACATTTCCATTCACATGACAACAGAATAATTTCTCAGACCACAAGCCTAAGTCTGAAGTACCGTATTAAAAAAAAGTGTTATCTATACCTATAAAAAGAGGGGTTAACTGTTGACTTCATTCAAAGGCTCCCACACCAGGCCCAACCATCCCCGACCTAACCTTCCGCACTCTCCGTAACCCCTGCCTTCTCAGCGCCGCGTGGTTTTGGTCGTTGCCAGTGGGGCAGCAGCCCCAGGAATGGGAACAAAGGGAAACAACTTCAATTCCCAACATCCACTGCACCGCGGCGCAACTCAGCCAATCAGGCTGAGAGGCGCGAGCAAAAAGAACGTTGGGAACCATGGCAAACCCAATTGAAATCGAGCTGCAGAAAAAAACCACCGCACGAATGCAAACAAAACAAACAAAACTCCAAGTCCCAGTGTCCTACGCACCATGAGCACTTCAGCCAATCAGGCATGCAGAACGTTGAGAAAGCTGGCACGTGAAAAATAAAACAAAAACACGCCAGCCTCCCGCAATGGGAGCACAAGTCCACCACAAGGCCTCGCAAAGAAACACACACAAAAACCCACGCCGAGACCACTGCTGGCCCTCTTCCCTGGAGCAACGGGGAGAAGAGGGACTCCCTCTCCTCCCCGCTACCCCACCGAAGACACAGCGAGACCACCGCCAGCCTCACGGTCAGTTGAGCCAGGGTGGGGAAAAATACCACCAGCAGGCAGCAGTTCGTCAGGGGAAGCACCCTCCCCGGCGAATGACTGACTGCTGCCTTTGTACTTCCGACGGAGGGTAATATAACAGTAGCAGCCAGCAATCTGCAAGGAAGAGCACCTCCCCTTACAGATTGCTGCCTGCCAATCTCCGGTTAGGTAAACCAGGAGAGAAAGGAGACAGAGAGGAGAGAACCATCGTCAGGCAGAGATAGCTCTTCTCTGCCTCCTTCTCCCACGACCTACCTAATGAACCTTACCAGGGGAAGAGCAAGCTGACTGCCAGCTCCTCTTTCCCCCCCCATTGCTGCATCGAAACCAAAAGTCGAAGCAGCAATGGGGAGAAGAGGAACCGACAGGCAGTCCATTCTTCATGCAAAAGTACACACCAATAACAAAACCAAAAATTTACCCAAAACGCCAAACACCAAAAATAATAAAACACAAATAAATAAATAAACACATTAACCAACAAAACAATAAACAACAAAATCCACAAACAAAAACACCCAAAATACAATGAGAGCACAAACAACAAAAATACCACAAATTAAACAAATAATCACAAAAGAAATCAGAAACATAAAAACCAACCAGAAATAAACAAAACAATTAAACACATCTATAACCCAAAAAAACACAAAAGAAGAAACAGAAACACCTACCAGTCCAACACACAAAAACAAAACAAAACAAAAAACAAAACCCAGATTTAAAAAAGCAGTGAACTCACCAGCATGTCCTCCCTCCATGACTCCAGAACAGAAATGAAGAAACAAAGACTACTTACCAGAAGAAGCCCCACCTAGAGGCCGGGAGAAAAAAATAAGTCAAACAAAAAGAGAATCCAACACTATTACTAACAGCCCCACCTAGAGGCCACAAGAGTAAAAACAAGTCAGAAAAATAAGAAATAAATCGAAATCACAAATAAATCTAATAAAATAGATCAAAAAAAGTCACAAACCACAAATGCAAAATACACCCACCCAAACCACCCTTAACCAAAACAAAAAAACAAACAAGAAACACACAAATAAAAACTGCCCAGCAAGGCCAGGCAAACTATGCTAGTAAGATATATTTAAGCATTATGAGATGATTCCAATATATTCCTCTGCTCCAAATTTCTCATTGCAGCATTAAATAGGTAATTTTTTGCACTTGTAATGCTCCCACGTCACACTGGCCTAAACAAATCACTTGTGTGAGTGACATTTTTGCATGTTGTCACAAAACTATGATTGGAATCAGTGTTTATATCATTATGTAGCATGGTTTCCACTTTGACTACAGAATGCCCCCCTAACACTTTTGGAAAGGTGGATCAATTGCTTTTTTGTTATGGTCCTTAGTTCTGTTCAACTGACAATACAGAACTCCTTTCCTTCAGCACAAACACGTTAAAATGTCAAAAGTCAAAAGTCTTCCCCAAAACTGTACCATTGCCCAAAGCTATTCACCACAGGCTGTGATCTCATTTCATTTCATAAGTTTAGAAACATTAGGCACAGGTTGTAAATGGAAAGTAGACTGCCAAGATGAAAACGAGACTGTTGAAACATGGCTGATAGGTTTCAAAAGATTCAGTTAAAGCTAGATAGGGGAGCTGCTATTCTCAGATCCCAATCTGACAGGACTAATGCATATGAGTGTTTGCAGGCGCACCCCCCAATAAAGGACTCAGACACCAATGAAAGTGGATAACGGCATTGGGCCACATTTATTGATTCATGCCCTAGTCCGAATTATAAATTTCTATTGGTAATTGACCAATCATAATTCTTAAGGCAAGCAGGCCGAAGTAACACTGGTAAGGTACCACCCAAAATTGCCAACGGCAATTGCTACAATGTATCCATTTGTATCAATTTGTTTGTTGACCACAAACAAATTGTTGACCGTAGTCAATATCTAACTAATGACCCCACCCTCTGACGCGTATCCATAAAATCACGGGGTGATGCATGCTGTCTAGCTATAGCCATCACCCCGTCGCCTAGTTCGTCGTTGACCGGACAACGTTTAACCAACTTATGCCTGTCTAGTGTTGTCCAGTCAATTGCGAACTTGCCGGATACCTGTGGGTCATAATGTTTACCTCACCAGTGCTACCCGCCACACGGAGGGGCTTCAAAGAAGGCTCGACGCCCCCCCCCAGACCGTCAGCTCGGTCAACAGGCCTGCTCGCCAATCACCCAACAGGAGGTCCATACCTCCTCGCGACAGATGGACCCCATCCCCTGCATACAAGTCATAAATTTGGAGGCTAATAGCGGGGTGACGACTGACCCTCCCCCAAGCCCTGTCGACAAGGAAACGCGCCACTGCCCTATTCACCATGCGTCTAGCACGGTCAAGGGCCAGGAGGTCAACACCCCCTCTGTAGGAATGGCGCGGGACCATGTCCGACCAAACAAGGGTTGTGGCGGGCCAGACGTAATGCAGGTAGGCGAGGTCCTCGCAAATCGCATGCTTCAGCGACAAGCCGGTGACCTGGCCCAAATCATTGCCCCCCAGGTGTATGATCAGAATGTCAGGCGGGTCAGCATTCTGGCCTGAAAAAAGGAAAGGCAGCAGCTCCCGCCATAACATCCCGGGCCTACCATGCCATGTGAGACTTGCGTTTGCACCCAGTCCCAGTCGGGGTCCCCACTCTGTCGCCGCAGCATAACGCGCTGCCCTGTGCATGTAGCTATGGCCCACCAGCCAGACTGTCACCGGTGTAATACGACACCCCGGGTCTGTAAAGGAAAAAATGAGGGAAAGTAGGTAAGGTGACTGGGTTGGTACTCACGGCGGGAGTGGGCGCACATAAAATTGAAAACATTGCGAACCCCACCGTCCCATGCTACGTATGTCAGCCCCTGAGTACCCAAAAGCTGCAGCGGTCGAGGCCGCCCCTATACGGAATGAATGAGTGCCATAGTGGGTGCCTGGGAGGCCCACACTGGCCAGCGCTTTGCCCGTCACCTTCCAAAATTGACATTTAGTAAGGGGAGACCCATCTTGGTGACAGAAAAACGGGCCATGGTGCGTGCCACGCAGTGCCAGGAATTCCTGTAGGGCACCAACCGGACAGATGTCTGCCAAAGAACACCGTAGCAGTCGCACACCACTGCCGACGCCATGCTGATCGGTCTTAGAGGAATGTATCCTCAACTGAGCCCAGTCTTTGGCTACACAGACATCCTCGAGTTCCAGTGCCCTACGACTTGCATCCGCCTTAGACAGCATCACAAGCTCGCTGATGCGGAGCGCTCCAAAAAATGCCACCGTTGTGGCTGCATGGAACAGGGCTGCCTCATATGCATCAAAACAGAGGCAAGGCCAACCCCGGGCCAACTGGGTAAGGACCCCTGGGGAAATCGGGTGGCGGTCATCCGGGCAACGCCCGCGCTCGCGCACCCACCCCTCCAAAACATGTCTCACACGGAAGTCAGAGGTGCTGTCCACATGACCCCCCACCTTGGCCATAAAAGCCAACGCTGAAAGCTTAGATGCTATGGTGCGAGGTGCAAGGCCCTGAGAATGCAGGTAAACCATGAACCGCAGAACATGGGTTACCGGGATCGGCCAGGTTCCTGGCAATTGAAATTGAGTACAGAATGCCCTGAAAGAATTAATTGCGTGGTGATACGCCTTACGGGTGCGTGGCGCTAGCGACAGGCCAATCGCCCGGTTCACCTCTCCTTGCCAATGGTCCATATCTCCTCCGAGAGTGGCGAGGGAAATTCCTCCGCATCCAGGGCCAAGGCACGGAACCGGGAGATCTGTAGGCGGGACAAAGCGTCAGCAATATCATTATTAACCCCTGGGACATGCCTGGCCCTGAACAGTACGTTGAGGCACAGGCTGCACAACACAAATTGGCGCACTAGATCCATAACCCTGGGCGATTTGGAAGTCTGTGCATTTGCAATGTGGACCAGAGCCGCATTGTCACACCAGAAATGCACGACCGAGTTGGACCACTCCTGGCCCCATAGCATCAAAGCACCCAGGTTAGGGAAAAATTCCAGATACGTGAGATCACGCAGGCGACCCGTGCCTGCCCAGGCCGGTGGCCACCCACCATAGGCCCACTTCCCATTGAAGTACATCCCATAACCGAGGGATCCCGAGGCATCAGACTGAATCTGAAATTGCGGGGAAGCCAGGAGGTCATGCCTCCAAAATGAGACCCCATTGAAGTCCCTCAGGAACTGTAACCAGACAAGCATGTCTGCCCTGATACCCCGGGTAAGCCTAACCCTATGGTGAGGCCTGGACAATCCTGCCATAGCGTCGCACAAGCGCCGGGCAAAAGCCCTGCCCGGTGCGACCACTCTGCAGGCAAAATTAAGGTGACCATGCAGCACCTGCAGTTCCCTCAGTGATGCCTTGCGCTTGGCCAACAAGTCCGAGATAAGGGCCACTATCCTTGACACCTTATCCCGCGGTAACCTAGACGCCTGCGCTATCGTGTCAATCTCCACCCCCAGGAAGACTAGCTGTGTAGATGGGCCCTCGGTCTTTTCGGGCGCTAAAGGGACACCGAGTTCCTCCATTAGCGTCTGAAATGTGTTGAGGAGACGTGTACACGTGTCCCAGCCCCGTTCACCCCCGAATAAAAAGTCATCCAGGTAATGGGCTACAGACCGGGACCCTGACCTGCGGACGAAAGCCCACTCTAGGAAGGTACTGAAACGCTCGAAAGCCGAGCATGATATGGAACAGCCAAAAGGCATGGCCTTATCAAATTAATATTCGCCCCGAAATTTGAAACCCAGCAATTCAAAGTCACCCGGGTGCACTGGCAGGAGGCGAAAAGCCGACTTAATGTCGCACTTAGCCAGCAGCGCACCCGGGCCACATGAGCGCACCATGTGCAGCGCGTGGTCAAACGATGTATACCTGACTGAGCAAAGGTCGTCAGGAATAGCATCATTGACCGATCGGCCGGCTGGGTAGGACAAGTGATGGATAAGGCGAAACTCACCTGGGGACTTCTTGGGAACCAAGCCCAGGGGCGATACCTTGAGGTTAGTGAACGGGGGTGCAGGGAAAGGGCCAGCGACCCTGCCCGCATTGACCTCCTTAGTAATGCTGGCGGCAGCCACCTCCTCCCTCCCCCTAAGGGACAAAAGGTTGGGGGCATCCTGAGGGGACCTATCACCCATGAAAGGAATACGGAACCCCTGCCTAAAGCCCTGAAGGAGATAATCTGCATCTTCCCCTTTCGGGTACAATGCGAGCCAACGCTCCAGCATGTCCACATTAATTGGGGAGGGAGCCTTTCATTAGTGAGGGTAATAAAGAATTAATTTTGACATTGTTGCTGGTTGCTAGACAGCTGATAGCCCAAGAATGGAAGGGTAACGAAAATCTAAATAAGAATAGGTGGTATAAAGAGGTTTGGCAACTAGCACTAAATGAAAAATTAACTAGCCAAATTAGGTTAAAACAGGGTTTTAAAATCAAAATACAATTTTGGGAAATATGGAAACCTTTCATACAGCACGCATTAACAAGTGAAGAAGGAAGTAAGCCTGGCCCTGACATGATTCAATTTTGGAAGATTTAAGTATATTGTGCCAATTGAAATTGCTGCAGAATAGGGTTTTGCACGGATTAAAAGTTGAAAGAATGAAAGAGTGAACAAGATATTGATATATTGTTGTTATTCCTTTCTCTTTTCTTGGTGTTTTTTCCCCTTTATTGTTAGTTTTAAGTATTTATATGTTTATGTTTGTTTGTATTTTATGATTATTAATTAAAAAAAAAAAAAAAGGAATAGCATCATTGACCGATCGGCCGGCTGGGTAGGACAAGTGATGGATAAGGCGAAACTCACCTGGGGACTTCTTGGGAACCAAGCCCAGGGGCGATACCTTGAGGTTAGTGAACGGGGGTGCAGGGAAAGGGCCAGCGACCCTGCCCGCATTGACCTCCTTAGTAATGCTGGCGGCAGCCACCTCCTCCCTCCCCCTAAGGGACAAAAGGTTGGGGGCATCCTGAGGGGACCTATCACCCATGAAAGGAATACGGAACCCCTGCCTAAAGCCCTGAAGGAGATAATCTGCATCTTCCCCTTTCGGGTACAATGCGAGCCAACGCTCCAGCATGTCCACATTAATTGGGGAGGGAGCCTTTCGGTGAACCAGCTCCATCTGCGGCAGTCTTGCCAGCCCACTGTCTGCCCCTCCCTCTGCTCCGCGTCCCTCCAGGCCTGGGACAGGTAGAGGCTGCATGGGGGCCCGCACAAGTGGGACACTCATGTCTGTACTTGCAATTCTTCTTGTTGCATGAACCATTAGACGAGAAAGTCCAGCACAGCAGGCGGGCTGGAACCCCCTGCCCCGCCACTTGGCGGGGAACCTGTGCTGGAACCACTCGCTGGACCGCATGTCCACAATGGTATCTTTCCCTGGCGCGGGGCGCGTGGGCATCATGTACAGAAGCCAAAGCTTCTGGCAGGGCTCATCCCACCTCTTCTCAGGGTGCAGGGGAATACGCATACGGAATTCCTCGTCATAAGCCAACCACGACGGGCCCGGAAAATCAACCATCACCCGATAGATATTGTCCAAATACTGGACCATCGGAATTGCCAGATCCGGCCGGGCCCTCAGGTACACCGCCATGTAGATGAGGTAAGCCGGCAGCCAGTTGGCCCACGTTCGTGGTGGCTTGCGACGACGTGCCTGTTCCTTATCCTTCTCATCCTGCCCCTCCCTCTCTTCCTTGGTGGGCTCCCTGTTTAGGAGTGAGAAGATATCAACATACTCCCCTCGCCATATTTTCTCTCTGGTGGCCTGTGCCAAGTGGTCACCCAGTGGCAAGGAATAGCCCGCTGTCGGCAAGGCCGAGACAGGCACAGCAGGAACTGCGGGCATCTGGAAAGGGGCTTGGACTAGCCCAGCCACCCCTAAAACATTCCCCACAGGGTAGGAAATGCTCCCCACCCCGGGGCCCTGGGTGGTGGTTGACGTCGCCTGTTGGTGCGTCAGCGGCTGTACCGCCGCACCACCCATGCGAGGCCAAGGCCATTGGAAAGCCCCCCCCCAACGTAGCCACATGTGTAGGTGCACTAGTTTGTACCGCATACTCACATGCTGCACCCCCGCGAGCCGCCCCCACCGGGGGTTCCGGCCCACTGGGGGCGTCGGAGCTCACGACCGCCGTAGAGCTCACCGCCGGGGCTTGACCCGCGCTGGCCTGTTGGTCGGGGTGCTGCGAGGCAGTGGCCGAAGTCGCGCCACGCGCCTCAAGCTGCTCGACCCGTCCCGTCGCCTGCCGCTGCCCAGCAGACGACGCGTCGAAGTGCACCCCAAAAGGAGCCCCAGCGTGGCTGGCCCTAGCAAGGGAAGCCTCAAGTGCCGCCACGCGGGCCAGCAAGGCATCCACACTGGCGTGGGGCCACGGGCCAGCCGGCCCGCCCGTTATGGGCGTGGATACAGGTCCTTGCCCCCCTGGGCCCGAATATGGCCATGACCCCACACCCAGGCCCGGCAGGGCTGGCGTAGGCACCTGCCAAGGGAGGGGACCGCACCCCCCCCAAGGCTGGAAGGCCCCGGAGTGAGCTTCACCCCGATAGAGAAAGGCCCAGTAGAATGAGCACCAGGAGCGGCGTCTGCCGCTTGCGGGCCGCGGGCCGCAGCCCATACTGGACCCCTGCTCGGGTCCCCGGCCTCCGGCCAGGGGGTAATAGACCCCATCCCACCGGTCCCGGTGGGAGCCGGCAAAGGCGGCTGGTGGGAAGGCGCAGCCGCGGTCCTCCGACCCAGATTGCGCCTCCGCACCGCCCTAGCCGCGCTCGTGGCCGCCTTCTTCTTTGAAGGCATCTCAGTCGGACCTAAGGGAATCCAAAAAGAGGAAGATCAGCAGCCAAAAGGCTTCCCGGTGAAGGTAAAAGCGACGGAGTAAGAGGAAAAACTTCTCCGCTCCGTCGCTTCGCAAAATGGCAGCTCGGCTGCCTCGTGGCCACCCCTTTTATAAGGGAGCTGGCCACGCTCCTAACTACCCGGATGCCTTTGTCCTGTGGGGGGGCTCTCGCAAAGAGCGCGGCGGCCATTTTGGCGCCGCGCTTGCATTATCCGCATGTGAGTTTTCATTTCCTATGGAGGTAGCCTGTTCAAATTTTACTTCAATATCAATTTATTTGCATCAGAAATTAATGCAATAGTCTAGTGCCCAACATGTGTGGGTATCATAAAAGAGAAAGTGGAGTAGACCACCTCAGAAATGATCCGGAGAGTGGTTTTAATGCCTGTCTGGACCACCCCTAACTTTTCCATGATATATCCAGTATTTTCTGTCCCTCTATTATAATCATCATCCACCAGAACAGAATATTTTAGCTCATGTTTTCTTCCAAAATTGATGCGGTAGTCATGTTATATATAACCTTAACTTGGTTAACCCTTTCTACCTTGGAATTCATATGGAATATCCAACAATATATGTTTTTTAATTAATGGAAGTTTTTTATCTACCTGAGAGAAAGTTGAAAAGATCTCTGTTGTATCTCCAGCTAGTATTAATTCATTTATTCCTTGTGTAGTTGCTAGAGGAAATGCTCCACACAAAATGAGCAAATGCTGCAGGAAAAAAGTGTGTAAATTTAATTGGATTCCTATGTTACTTTCCCTATTATATTCAATGAGCTTTTGTAGTAGGATTATCCTGTGAGCTGTTTCATTTCACTACAGTCTGAGATGTATGTTTAATGCCTAATCAGCTGCACTTAATTGATCTGATTTTATCTTTGATAAACCTTGTGTTTGTCACAGGAGGTGCTGGTCTTACATGCCTAGTGTTAGCACTCTTTAACAGAAATCTTCAATGCAGCAAAGCAAATGAATGCTCACCAGAAAATTGCTGTAGCAGAACCCTAGATGAATGCCAGTGTGGTTGTGAGCCAAGAAATTACCTCACTAAGGGATACTGTAACTGCCAGTTAACTCGGGAAAATGAAATAAAGGTCATGTCCATGCCAAGGATTGGCAGAGAAATGACACTTTTACACGAAAATAACTATCAAGAAAGAGCAAAGGCAGAGTCTAAGTACACAGACGTTGAAATGCCAGTCAGAAACACTGAGAAGAGGAACGAACAAATGAAAAATGACAATTTCTCCTGTTTGAACTGTGCACTGCTACAGTCTTGTCTTCAAGAGTTCTCTGGGAATAAAGGTAGGCATAACAAAGCAGATTCACCACACTAAAAACTTGTCCAAAGAGCCATTAGAAGTCCAGAAAACTTTGGGCAGTGGGAGGAAGACTCATTAGCAACAAGATCACAGGACCACCCAAAAATTAATCAAGCTGAGTTCTCTTGTTTGGAGAAGAATCAGGACATTTTTTTAATGTTTACTGATGTTCTTCCAGTTACTTTCTCTTATAAGAGTTCACAAGAGAGCAAAAGAAGTAGAGGTTCATGACTTTGTTTTTATTTGAAAAAGAAAGCTTTCATGGGAAGGGCCAAAGATATAATTTGTTCCCACTTATGAAGTGGAGGATCCCTATATGGAGAAGTAATTGCATATTACCTTTGTATGTATGATTCCATCTGTGGTGACCTGGTGGTTAAGAAGCTCACCTTGTTAGCTGGAAGGCCGGCAAGTCGGCAGTTCAAGACCTAGGTACTGCATGACGGATTGAGCACCCATCTCTGTCTTAGCTTTTGGGGACATGAAAGGAGCCACATCCGGGCATCCCCTGAGTGGAGCTTCTCCTGCAAAAATCCTTTCAACACAGAATAATTTCTGACATGAAATTATTATTATCTGTTCTAAATCTACTGTTGTATTGCAGAATAGCTAGCATGTTATATAAGGCCCAGTTTATGGGGACTGGGCACAGCCATTCACCTAGTTTGTGAGTTTCTGATAGCACCCAAACACAAATATCAAAAGGGCATGTGAAATTGTAAAAATGGACAGAGCGAGTAGACTCTGTTGTAAAGACAAGGAGATGAGTGTTATCAGCAATTGCTGAGAAAACAAAGGATTGATGGAACTGTATCCTAGGGACAGTTTGCAGAAGGAGAAAAGCAGAGTTAGGATCCGAGCCCAGGGACTGTAATGAAGAGAGGGGAAAGTGTAGGAAGAATTTCCTACTAGGAAAACATTTTGAAGGCACGGATACTTGAACTATCAAGAAGGAGCAATGGCAGAGTCTAAGTACACAGGCCTCAAAATGCCAGTCAGAAGCACAGAGAACAATGGCAAAAGGGAACCAAAGAGGATTAACACTTATATTAAAGTTGAGAGAGAGAGAGAATTGGAGTTTTGCCAAGACCTTTGTCTTTTGGAAGAGACAGGACTGCCAGTGATTTTAAGGCGCTCCTTCTAGGCAGAGGGCAGAGGAAGGAACTCTGTTCACAGAGATCAAGAACAGGAGGACAGAAAATAGAAACAAAAAGAGTCAGCATGGTCCAAGAGTACAGTTAAACATATAGGAAGATAATTTGGTGAATAGCTTGAGAGGATCTTGCCAGAATAGCATTAAAATGACTCAGAGGTAGGACCTAGTGAAGAGTCAGGGCATGGAGAGGGCATCTAAGACTTGGGAAGGCATGGGGACAAGTAGGATGTGCAGGGGTAGCAGGGCAGCCTTCAACAAGTGAAATGGAGTGGTGTTGGTGTTGAGGAAGCATAATCAGTGGTGGGCACCATTTTTTTACTACCACACCGTGGGTGGGGCTAACTCTATGGGTGGGGCTAACTCTGTGGGTGGAGCCAAATATATGGGCGGAGCCAAATATGTGGGTGGTGCATAATCTGGGCATGTGACTTGCTGAGATAGCCATGTGATCTAGTCATGCCTGCCACATGTCCATGAAAACCTCTGCAAACACAGACACTGACTCTTTGGCTGTAAATGGAGATGAGCACTACATACTAGAGTCGGATACGACTGGCTTTTGAGCAAGGGAGACCTTTACCTTTACTAACCGCAGCAAATCTAAATACAAACAGGGATCTTCTGTTGTCAGGTAAAGGTTGCCCTTGCTCGAAAGCCAGTCGTATCCGACTCTAAAGTTCAGTACTCACCCCTGTTTACAGCCAAAGAGCCAGTGGAATTGATACAGAAAAGCTCACATTAAAATACAGCAGTTAGTACGTTGTCTTTTTGTTTTGTTTACTCTCTGATATGCTTGCACAGAATAAAACTTTTTAAATAATAGCATGTGTTTCAAGCATATCAGAGTAAACGAAACAAAAAAAAAATAACCCTTAGCCTGCACCAGACCCTCTCCCCCACCACACACATACACAGAGTACAAAATAAACAAAACAAAAAGACTTACCAAGAAGGGGCAAGTGGCGCATCAGGCTTAGGTGGAGCGGCTCAGTCTTCCTCCTCACTGTGGGACCATTGGGGGGGGGGAGCGGAGGCAGCAATGCCCAAGCGGTGGAAGCATCGTCGGGTGGAAGCAGCCAGGTCGGGCAGCTGAGCTCAGTATTCTTCCTTGCCCTGGGACCATTGGAGGGGGGGGGGTTGCGGAAGCAGCAATGCCCAAGGCAAGCAGCAGAGACTGCCCAACCTCCTCCCCACCCACTCCCCGCCCAGGCCAGCCATGTCGGGATCACGGTTTTCTCTTCCTCTTCTCCCTGGGGGGGGGGAGAGGTGGCAGAACCAGGAACCTCTTCCTCCCCCCCGCCGCCCCCCTGGGTCAGGGGCAAGGCAGGTATGGCTGTAGCATGGCCTGGACTCAACCCCACTACACTGCCACTTCTGGTTCCTTTGTCTGCCTGCCTGATCCAAAGTTCCTCTGCTGCTCTCCTCCTCTGCTGCTCCGGCCACGGCTCTGCCCGATGCCACCCTGTCTCTGATGAGGGGCTGCAAAGGGCCTCTAGCACAAGGCCGCTGCCATGCCACCATCGGCCTCAGCCATGAGGCCTCCTCCTCCACCTCTCCGCCACCATGCAGTCAGCAGCAGAGCTGAGGGCCAGGCCTACTGAAGCATGGCGGTGGCGGAGAGGCAGAGGAGGAGGCCTCATGGCTGAGGCCCTCAGCGGTCTCCGTGGCCGGAGCAGCGGAGTAGGCGAGTGACAGAGAGGAGCTTCAGCATTGGGCGGGCAGACAAAGGAACCAGAAGCAGTGGTGGTGGGTTTGAATCCAGGCCATGCTACAGCCATACCTGCCTTGCCCCCGACCCAGGGGGGCAGGGTGGGAGGAAGAGGCTCCAGCCACCTCTATCTCCCTCCCGACCCTGGGAGAAGAGGAAGAGAAAACCGCGACTGCCCAACGGCTGGCCTGGGGCAGGGGGGAGGGGAGGAAGAGGTTCCTGCCGCCTCCCCCCCACAACACAGGGAGGAGAGGAAGAGAAAACCACTACCACCTGACACGGCTGGCCTGGGCGGGGAGGGGGGGAGATGCTTCTGCAACCCCTTCTCCCCCCCCATGGTCCCAGGGAGGAGAGGAAGAGGGAACCACGACCACCCAATATGGCTGGAGGCCAGCCCAATACCTCCACTCTGCTGCTGCCTCCAAGCTCAAAGCAGGAAATGCCGGCTTGGCTTGGCACGCATGCACAAGTGGGGAAGTGGGCATGGCCACTAGAAATGTTTACTCCCCCCCCCCGCGTGGACCGGGGCGGACCAGTAGCTGCCCACCACTGAGCATAATGCCACACAGATATTAGCAGAGTCACCAGAAGAGCTGCTGTTACCATGTTAACAGAATTGCCTAGTAAAACCATAACTCTATGATTGATTTTATAAATAGTTCTGGCCAAGATGAAAAATTCTTGTTTTCAGCCTTTATTCAATTTAATTCAAATGCTTAAATCTGTAGTCTCTACAAATGAATATGTTAGCTATAGCTGTGTAATATAAAATAGCTTTACTAAGGGTGAAATATCAGTTGATTGTCCTGTCTTTTCCCATACGCAAGGAAGCCATTTCCCCTGGAATCAGTGGTGTAGGTGTTCCAAACATCTGCTTAGCCTGTGTATGAGAACTCTAAACTGAGATACTTCCTGTTTTATTTAGGAATCAGATGTGGAACACTCTGTGGAAGATGTTCAAAGCCTGTATGTCTTTTGGAAAACAAGAGGCTTGGAAAACATGTAGTGAATGAATGCAGTCACTTGCCATCCCAGACTGAGGACAAAGACTATTCAAAGACTCAGAAGCAACAACATTTTATTCCTGCCTTATCATCTACAACCAGCACACCAAAAGAGCTAAAGAGACATTGCATGGTAGCATCATTAGAAAACTGTGGCTCAGAACAAAATGATAAATGGGAGGTGTTAGAAAGGAACCAAAATAGTATTCCACATCTGGATAACTTTCTTTCCTGTAAATACATAGATGGTGATAAATATCAAGAGAACCTCATAGAAAAGAAACACAACCACGAAAAAAAATTCAGGTTGGAGAACAAAGTGAAGAGTAGAAGAGTAGGAGGTGGCTATGTGAGTGATGGAGAGGGACCATTACCAATGTCAGTCAGGAGAATGCATCAGCCCCAAAGTGTTAGCTTTTATGTACCTGACCTGGAAAGAATAAAGAAGGCAGATGCAATGATTAGTGGCTTAAATAAGGGGAGAACCCTTGAAAACAAAAAACAGTGTGAGTATATTCAGCAAAACCCATCCTCTATTCTAGCAAGGAGATTGCTTAGCAAATCAGAAGGAAGAAATGAGGAAAGGAAATCACCTTTCATCCCTGCAGGCCCTGAGAAAAAAGAAAACAAGCTCATTCAGAAGCAGAAAATAAAAACAAAAAGACAGGATTCTTTAAATGTGAAGTTCAATTTGTGTCCTTTTAGAAAAGCAAGAGTTTACCCTGAAGAACTTCTTCCCAAAGAAAAGAGAGAGCAATGCCAATGTTGTCAAAATATAAAATTACCACGTGCTTCAAAAAAGGAAGAAACAAGGAAGAAAAGAAGGAAAGAGATGGTTTACTCCAGAGCAGTTGTTGGGAAACTGCCTGAGGAAACTGGCAAAATTGCAGCTCCATCCATTCCTGATTCTTCTAATATTTCTGCCATGAGAAATACTGAAGACACCCTGTTGGCCAAGGATGTAGAGACTCTAGGTTGCATCAGTAAGACAACTCCATCAAAAGGAAATTCAAGAGTGCATATTTCTGTCACTTCTCTTCTGTCGGAACATTTGCCAAATATTTCACAGAATATAGTAAACAGTGTTCCCATTCCAGTAAATTCTAAAGAAGATGCTGCAGAGATGGTGGTCTTGCCCTTTCATCCAGAGGCGGCAACAGAAAAAGACCACAATCTTTCGCCACCATTTTTTATCCCATCAGAAAATCTTGAACTGCAAGATGACCTGCAGCCTCAGCAGATTAGTGAGGATACTGTGCAAAATAAAATCCTTCATCAGTTAGGACACCAACAATTAAAAAGATACGAGGAAAAGCCATCCATGCAAGATAGGTCAGATCTTCTCAAAGAATTTCCACAAGAAAATGCAGCTAACATACTGTGTCATAGGTTTGGGGAAATACTGTCTTCCAATGGACACCAAATTCCTACAGAAAAAGACATAAGCACCTCAAAATCTCCAGATCATTTGAATGAGGCATTTTCTGATTCTCAAGTGAATGAGTGCAGAACTAAAGACATAGAAGAACATGGACCCAAAATAAGACAGATGACAGTAGGATTAAAACCAGAAAGCACCAATGAGTCAAGTGAAATGCTGGCTTCTGCTGACTCATCAGGTCTGAAAACAGAAGACGTAGAACCTGCAAACGAGTGGGAAAATAACCAATACAAAACAGTACATAAAAACATTGTCAAAATGACCATTAGCTCTAACGAATCAAGCATCCCTAATTCTCCTAAAACTGGAAACACACAGTTGGATAGTAACATTATTATTGAAGTGAATGATAACATTCCCAAGGGTAATGACAGTGATTTGCAAGATGCTCTGAACAATCAGTTTGATGAAGGTAGCAGTGAACATAAAGAAGGTAAAATGCCACCAGCAACACATCAGGAGTTTTCTTTGTCACCCCAATTTAAAGACATCAATTGTGAGGAACAAACGGAAGGTTCTTTACTTCCTTGTAATATAAATGAAGCTGAAATTGCTGTTCCCGGGTCCACATCTACTGATTACGATGAAGAATTATCTTTGAAGGTGGAACAATGCAAAGCAAATATTTCAAATAACACTTATCCTTTAATTATCTTCAAAGACAAAAAGCCCCTTTCAATATAAAAATACAGGCTTCTTCATTTTCTAACCAAAAACAGGAAATTTTGAGAAATCAGAGCAATGTTTAATAGAAATCCATGGATTGAGTGTCAGAGCAGAATTCAGAACAAAAAAGGATGTGCAACTATTGCATAATAAATAAATATAAATAACTATAATATATAAATAAAGGTTAGTGAGGCATTTGGTCTGAAGTTTAGTCTCTTAATAAATAGCAATATATTTACATTTTAACCAAAAAGGTAGGATGGTTAAACTTGAGACATGTATAGTTTACCTAAATGCAGAAATGGTGGAATCCCCAGGTAGATACTGGCTGAAATCCTGTTGTGCACTTACTCCAACAGAATAGCTTTTAGAGATAAATTGCTATAAATTAAGTAATTCCATAAACCTGGTATGTTACCTGGTATGTTACACACTGAGTTGTGAAACTCAGTATGCAACAGACAATGTCTACAAAGGTTTTTTTTAATGGCAATTTGCTTGAAAAACTGTGTAAATACTATAATATTTTCTATCAAAACTTGCAGGATTATATACAAATCTGTGATGGGGAAATCTTATTGAAAATATTGAGCCCTTCCTGAAATGAACATGAATCTCTACAAAGGCATTGGCGTATCATCACATAGAGATATTTGTTTATCATTAACTCAAAGGTTAAAAGCCTTCCTCAGTGAGAGTGGCAGGTCTCTATAAAATATATGATTTAATGTTATTTAATGTCAACATGCTTCTGTGCTCTGTTACTAACTTTGTTTCCAAACTTGATTTGAAATCTGGGGGGGGGGGTCATACTCCTTTAATGGAATTTTTGAAATGGCAGCCATGTTAGTCTGTGTTTTAAGCATATCAGAGAGTAAACAAAACAAAACAAAAAGACAAAAAACATTGTGGCACTTTAAAGACTAACTGCTGTATTTTAATATTAACTTTCCTGGATCAAGCCCACTTCGTCAGACAGAAGAGTGAGGCTTCATAGCATCAATTTATACATATCAGGTACAGGAGTATCTGGGGCTGTGGTGGCTCAGAGGTTAAGAAGCTTGCCTTGTTAGCTGGAAGGTCAGAAAGTCAGCAGTTCAAGACCCAAGTACTGCATGACAGAATGAGCACCCGTCTCTGTCTCAGCTCCTGCCAACCTAGCAGTTCAAAAGTAAGAAATTGGAAGTAGCTAAATAGGGACCACTTCAGCGGGAAAAGATCTCCGGGACATGAATGGAGCCTCATTCAGGTGTCCCCCGAGCAGAGTTCCTCCAGCAAAAATCCTTTTAACCCAGAAAGCAACTTTGTATGTTTCTGACATGATTTTTAAAAAGTACAGGGGTACAGAATGATTAGCTTAATAGATACAAATCAATGTGGTTTTTTACAATTGGTAACACCCGTTATTTGGATTGCAAATAATTAGTAAATGGATGCAAGATGGATGTTGTGACATTACACATTAACTAATGAGTCTACTCTTCAGGCCAGCATCTATCGTGTGGGTGGACCAGAATAAACGCCAGGTTTAATGGAGAATCCAAGATGCTTCAGAGCAGATGGTTTCCAGCCATTCATAACTAAATGCATCACACATATCTTCCATTCCTTCCTTCCACTTATCTTCTCTGGTAAGAAAAAGGAGGCAAGCCATGCAAGAGGGTTGCCAAAGGTAGATGACATCATCCGAACCTCCTATAAAGTTTTCTGAATTAGGCACATGATAGGAAGCACCCCCAGACAACCTGTGCAAATCATTCTACTTCAGTATTTAATGTCTCCCCCTGCAATCTAATTGGTAGTTTTAAACAATTAAAATGTGCTTCTAAAACAAACACGTCTAATGAAGTGGACTAGATCCATGAAAGCTAACATTAAAATGCAGCAGTTAGTCTTTAAGGTGACACAGTGGTTTTTTTGTCTTTTTGTTTTGTTTACTCTCTGCTATGCTTGAAACACAGACTAACATGGCTACCATTTCAAAAATGGCTAGTGTAGATAAGCAAAGAGCTAGTTAGCCCTTTAAGAAGACAGGAAGGAGCCTTGTGGAGCTTTTGTTCACAATACCTGCACTGATAAAAGCTTCAGGACCTGAAGTGTGTTCGTGGCAGCATAGTTACAAAAGTGATGCCAAAGATCAGCCAAAGAACTACTTTCTTAGCCTGCTCCTCCTGTGACCAGCAGAGTTCGTGTCACTTTGAAATGTAGCTGACTTGTTCCCATCATGAAGGTGAGGGCAGTAGAAATTATGTTGTGCTTTAGGACCATAACTTCTCCAATCAATTAGTGAAGCTATGTGAACAGTTCTGCCTATTACTGCCTGGCTTGTTTATTGCTATACTGTAAATCACTGAGGAGTGTAAAGGCAAAATGCTGAAGGAACCAGCTTGACTGAGCCATGAGATGTAGGAAAAGAACCAGGTGTACCACTGAACAACATATTCCTTCTCATCTCATTCACCACTTTTTAATTCTGAAATTAAAAGTAAATCAAGAGAATAAAGCACTCATTTGATAAAGCAATTACTTGTGGGTCTTTTGTGGAGTGCTTGCAAAACTACAACCTTAGAAATCTCACTGAAACTTGTCAGACAGCAAAGAAGAGCCTCTTTCTTTAATCTTTTTCCTTTCCCCCCATTCATTTGAGGTTGAATATCATCCTGGTCATTGCAACTGTAGACTTTCCTTAGGAGATGTGAGCAATCTAATTGTACAGATGTGCTATATGTGACCACTGACTTTCCCTGAATTTTATTATGTCTGCTGTTAAAATGGTTTCTTGAAAATACAAATGGGAGTATGAAATAGAAAAAGCTGAAAATGACATTTGCCTTTTTGTGGGTTGTGACTGCTTTTTGCGTTAAGATTTTTAACCACTAGATGGGGCATCTATTCTGCAAGCGTGGCGCCAAAATGGCCACCGCGCCCTTTGCGGCCCCCCCCCCACAGGACAGAGAATCCGGGTAGTTAGGGGCGTGGCCAGCTCCCTTATAAAAGGGGTGGCCACGAGGCAGCCGCGCTGCCATTTTGCCTCAGCGACGGAGCGGAGAAGTTTTTTCCCCTGCGCCTCCGTCGCTCGTTGGTATTGCCGGGAAGCCTTTGGGTCGATTTTGTTTAGCTAGCTTCCCTTTTTGCTCGAGATGCCTTCCAAGAAGAAGGCTGCTGTGAATTCAGCTCGGGCTGTTAGGAGGCGCAACCCAGGTCGGAGGACCGTGGTGCCGCCTCCTCAACAGCCACCTTTGCCATCCCCAGCCGGGGCTAGTGGCTTGGGGTCTGTCGCTCCTTGGCCCGTTCAGAGTGCGGGCGCGGAGGGCGCTCCGGCCCGCGGCCCGCGAGCGGTGGACACCGCTCCTCCTTCCGCCCAACCTGTTGGGCCGACTACTTCTGGGCCGCAGCCTCTCCCGGGGCCCTCTAGCCTCGGGGGGTGGCCCGGTGCCCCGCCTTGGCAGGTTTCCTCACCAGCCCTACCGGGCTTCGGCCCTGGCCAATGGCCATATCTGGGCCATGGGGTGCAGGGAACTGTCCCCATGCAAGGGTCAAGTGGGCCGGCCGGCTCTTTGCCCATGGTTACTGTAGACACCTTGCTGGCCCGTATTGCGGCCTTAGAGGAGTCTTTGGCTCGTGCCAGTCAGGCAGGTGCCCCTTTCGGGGTACCTTTGGAGGCGCTATCGGCAGCAGGACAACGGCCGGCGGGGAGGGTCGAGCTGCTGCAGGCGGGTGGCGCGGCTCTGGCCACTGCCTCGCAGCTCCCCAGCCAGCAACCTGGCGCGGGTCAAGCCCCGGTGATGAGCTCTACATCGGTCGTGAGCTCCGACGCCCCCGGTGGGCCGGAACCCCCGTTGGGGGCGGCCCGCGGGGGTGCAGCATGTGAGTATATGGTGCAAACGAGTACATCCACACACATTCCCAATATAGGGGGGACCTTTCAGTGGCCTTGGCCTCGCGCGGGTGGTGCAGGGGCTACGCTGCTGGCGACCCACCCGGCGACAACTACTGCCACCATGCCCGCTGGGGTGGGCATTGGTTCTTACACTGCTGGGAACGTGCTTGGGGTGGCAGGGTTAACTCATGCCCCTTTGGGTAGGCCAGCTATCCCCTTTTCGGCTTTGCCGACGGCAGGGTATTCCCTGCCATTGGGTGATCACTTGGCGCAGGCTACCAGAGAAAAAATATGGCGAGGGGAGTACGTGGATATCTTCTCCCTCCTGAACAGGGAGCCCACTAAGGAAGAAAGGGAGGGTCAGGACGAGAAGGACAAGGAGCAGGCACGCCGCCGTAAGCCGCCGCGTACCTGGGCTAACTGGCTCCCCGCTTATTTGATATACATGGCGGTGTATTTGAGGGCGCGGCCGGATCTGGCTATTCCCATGGTCCAATATTTGGACAATGCAAGCGCGGCGCCAAAATGGCCGCCGCGCCCTTTGCGGGCCCCCCCCACAGGACAGAGAATCCGGGTAGTTAGGGGCGTGGCCAGCTCCCTTATAAAAGGGGTGGCCACGAGGCAGCCGCGCTGCCATTTTGCCTCAGCGACGGAGCGGAGAAGTTTTTTCCCCCTGCGCCTCCGTCGCTCGTTGGTATTGCCGGGAAGCCTTTTGGGTCGATTTTGCCTAGCTAGCTTCCCTTTTTGCCCGAGATGCCTTCCAAAAAGAAGGCTGCTGCGAATTCAGCTCGGGCTGTTAGGAGGCGCAACCCAGGTCGGAGGACCGTGGTGCCGCCTCCTCAACAGCCACCTTTGCCATCCCCGGCCGGGGCTAGTGGCTTGGGGTCTATTGCTCCTTGGCCCGTTCAGAGTGCGGGCGCGGAGGGTGCTCCGGCCCGCGGCCCGCGAGCGGTGGACACCGCTCCTCCTTCCGCCCAACCTGTTGGGCCGACTACTTATGGACCCCAGCCTCTCCCGGGGCCCTCTAGCCTCGGGGGGTGGCCTGGTGCCCCGCCTTGGCAGGTCTCCTCACCAGCCCTACCGGGCTTCGGCCCTGGCCAATGGCCATATCTGGGCCATGGGGTGCAGGGACCTGTACCCACGCAAGGGTCAAGTGGGCCGGCCGGCTCTTTGCCCATGGTTACTGTAGACACCTTGCTGGCCCGTATTGCGGCCTTAGAGGAGTCTTTGGCTCGTGCCAGTCAGGCAGGTGCCCCTTTCGGGGTACCTTTGGAGGCGCTATCGGCAGCAGGACAAAGGCCGGCGGGGAGGGTCGAGCTGCTGCAGGCGGGTGGCGCGCCTCCGGCCACTGCCTCGCAGCTCCCCAGCCAGCAACCTAGCGCGGGTCAAGCCCCGGTGATGAGCTCTACATTGGTCGTGAGCTCCGACGCCCCCAGTGGGCCGGAACCCCCGTTGGGGGCGGCCCGCGGGGGTGCAGCGTGTGAGTATATGGTGCAAACGAGTACATCCACACACATTCCCAATATGGGGGGGACCTTTCAGTGGCCTTGGCCTCGCGTGGGTGGTGCAGGGGCTACGCCGCTGGCGACCCACCCGGCGACAACTACTGCCACCATGCCCGCTGGGGTGGGCATTGGTTCTTACACTGCGGGGAACGTACTTGGGGTGGCAGGGTTAACTCATGCCCCTTTGGGTAGGCCAGCTATCCCCTTTTCGGCTTTGCCGACGGCGGGGTATTCCCTGCCATTGGGTGATCACTTGGCGCAGGCTACCAGAGAAAAGATATGGCGAGGGGAGTACGTGGATATCTTCTCACTCCTGAACAGAGAGCCCACTAAGGAAGAAAGGGAGGGTCAGGATGAGAAGGACAAGGAGCAGGCACGCCGCCGTAAGCCGCCGCGTACCTGGACTAACTGGCTCCCCGCTTATTTGATATACATGGCGGTGTATTTGAGGGCGCGGCCGGATCTAGCTATTCCCATGGTCCAATATTTGGACAACATATACAGGGCAATGGTAGATTTCCCGGGCCCCTCATGGCTAGCGTATGATGAGGAATTCCGTATGAGGATTCCCCTGCACCCCGAGATGAGATGGGATGAGCCGTGTCAGAGACTGTGGCTCTTGTATATGACACCCACACGTCCTGCCCCGGGGGATAGGTATCATTGTGGACATGCGGTCCAGCGAGCAGCTCCAGCGCAGGTTACCCGCCAAATGGCGGGGCAGGGGGTTCCAGCCCGCCTGCTGTGCTGGACTTTCTCGTCCAATGGTTCCTGCAGTCGGAAGAACTGCAGATATAAGCACGAGTGTCCCACATGTTCTGGTCCCCATGCAGCCTCTGCTTGTCCCAAGCCTGGGGGGGTTCGAGGCAGAGGGAGGGGTGGACAGTGGGCTGGCAAGCCTGCCACGGATGGAACTAGTTCTCCGAAAGGCCCCCTCCCCAATTAAGGTGGACATGCTGGAGCGCTGGCTCGCATCGTACCCAAGGGGGGAGGACAGGGAGTACCTTATCCAAGGTTTTAAGCAGGGATTTCGTATCCCTTTTATGGGTGATAGATCTCCTCAGGATGCTCCCAACCTTTTATCCCTCAGAGGAAGGGAGGAGGTAGCCGAGGCCAGCATTAAAAAGGAGTTAGACGCGGGCAGGGTCGCCGGACCTTTTCCCGTACCCCCTTTTCCCAACCTGAAGGTTTCACCATTGGGTTTGGTTCCTAAAAAGTCCCTAGGTGAGTTTCGCCTTATTCATCATTTGTCCTACCCAGCCGGCCGATCGGTCAACGATGCGATACCTGATGACCTTTGTTCGGTCAGGTACACATCGTTCGACCATGCGCTGCGCATGGTGCGCTCGTGTGGCCCGGGTGCCTTGCTGGCCAAGTGCGACATTAAGTCAGCTTTTCGCCTCTTGCCGGTGCACCCGGGCGACTTTGAATTGCTGGGTTTTAAATTTAAAGGGGAGTATTATTTTGATAAGGCCATGCCTTTTGGCTGCTCCATATCATGCTCGGCTTTCGAGCGTTTTAGTACCTTCCTAGAGTGGGCTTTCGTCCGCAGGTCAGGGTCCCGGTCTGTAGCCCATTACCTGGATGACTTTTTATTCGGGGGTGAACGGGGCTGGGACACGTGTGCACGTCTCCTCAATACATTTCAGACGCTAATGCAGGAACTGGGTGTCCCTTTAGCGCCCGAAAAGACCGAGGGCCCGTCGACCAAACTAGTATTCCTGGGGGTTGAGATTGATACAGTAGTACAGGCTTCTAGGTTACCGGGTGATAAGGTGTCTAGGATAGTGACCCTTATCTCGGAATTGCTGGCCAAGCGTAAGGCATCCCTGAGGGAACTGCAGGTGCTACACGGGCACCTCAATTTTGCCTGCAGGGTGGTCGCACCGGGCAGGGCTTTTGCCCGGCGCTTATGCGACGCCATGGCAGGGTTATCCAGGCCCCACCACAGAGTCAGGCTTACCCGGGGTATCAGGGCAGACATGTTTGTCTGGTTGCAATTCCTGAGGGAGTTTAATGGGGTCTCATTTTGGAGGTCTGACCTCCTGGCATCCCCCAATTTCCAGATCCAGTCTGATGCCTCAGGATCCCTGGGTTATGGGATGTACTTCAATGGGAAGTGGGCCTATGGTGGGTGGCCACCGGCATGGGCAGGCACAGGTCGCCTGCGGGATCTCACATACCTGGAATTTTTTCCCATTCTGGGGGCTTTGATGCTATGGGGCGAACAGTGGGCTAATTCGGTGGTGCATTTCTGGTGCGACAATGCTGCCGTGGTGCACATTGTCAATGCACAGACTTCTAAATCGCCCAGGGTCATGGACCTAGTGCGCCATTTTGTGCTGCGCTGCCTGCGCCTCAACGTCATGTTCAGGGCCAGGCATGTCCCAGGGGTTAATAACGATATTGCTGATGCTTTGTCCCGCCTGCAGATCTCCCGGTTCCGCGCCTTGGCCCCGGATGCGGAGGAATTTCCCTCGCCACTCCCGGACGAGATGTGGACTATTGGCAAGGAGAGGTGAACCGGGCGATTGGCCTGTCTCTAGCGCCACGCACGCGTAAGGCGTATCAACAAGCTTTCAATTTGTATAAGGCTTTTGCTACTCGATTTCAATGGCCAGAGACCTGGCCCATCCCGGTGGACCATGTTCTGCGGTTCATGGTTCACCTGCATGCACAGGGCCTTGCACCTCGCACCATAGCATCCAAGCTCTCGGCGTTGGCTTTTATGGCCAAAGTAGGGGGTCATGTGGATACCACCTCTGACTTCCGTGTGAGACACGTTTTGGAGGGGTCGGTGCGCGAGCGCGGGCGTTGCCCGGATGACCGGCACCCTATTTCCCCAGGGGTTCTTACCCAGTTGGCCCGGGGCTGGCCAGGCCTCTGTTTTGATCATTATGAGGCAGCCCTTTTTCATGCAGCCACAACGGTGGCATTTTTTGGAGCGCTCCGCATCAGCGAACTCGTGATGCTGTCTAAGGCGGATGCAAGTGGTAGGGCACTGGAACTCGGAGATGTATATGTTGCCAAAGACTGGGCCCAGTTGAGGATTCGCTCCTCCAAAACAGATCAGCATGGCGTAGGCAGTGGAGTAAGACTGCTACGGTGTTCTTTGGCAGACATCTGTCCGGTTGGTGCCCTACAGGAATACCTGGCACTGCGTGGCTGGCACCATGGCCCGTTTTTCTGTCACCAAGATGGGTCTCCCCTTACTAAATTTCAGTTTTGGAAGGTGACAGCTAGAGCCCTCACCAGGGTGGGACTACCAGGTGCCCGTTATGGCACACATTCGTTCCGTATTGGCGCAGCCTCTACTGCAGCTGCTTTTGGGTACTCTGGGGCTGACATACGCAGCATGGGGAGGTGGGGCTCACAATGTTTTCAGTTTTATGTGCGCCCACTCCCGCCATGAGTACCAATCCAGTCACCTTACCTTCCTTTTTCTCAATTTTCTTACAGACCCTGGGTGTCGTATTACACCGGTGACAGTATGGCTGGTGGGCCACAGCTATGTGCTCAGGGCAGCGCGTTACGCTGCGGCGACAGAGTGGGGACCCCGACTGGGACTGGGTGACCACGCCAGTCTCTCATGGCACGGTAAGCCTGGGATGTTATGGCGGGAGCTGCGGCCTTTCCTTTTTTCTGGCCTGGGGGCTGACCCGCCTGACATTCTAATCATCCACTTGGGGGGCAATGATTTGGGCCAGGTCACCGGCTTATCGCTCAAGCATGCGATTTGCGAGGACCTCGCCTACTTGCATTATGTCTGGCCTGCCACAGCCCTGGTTTGGTCAGACATTGTTCCGCGCCACTCTTATAGAGGGGGCGTTAACCTCCTGGCCCTTGACCGAGCTAGGCGCGCGGTCAATAAGGCAGTGGCGCGGTTTCTCACCACCAGGGCTTGGGGACGGGTTAGTCATCACCCCGATATTAGTCTGCAAAATTGTGACTTGTATGCAGGGGATGGGGTCCATCTGTCGCGAGGAGGTATGGACCTCCTGTTGGGTGACTGGCGAGCAGGCCTGTTGACCGAGCTGACGGTCTGGGGGGGGGCGTCAGGTCTTCTGTGAAGCCCCTCCGTGTGGCGGGTAGCACTGGTAAGGTAAACAGTATGACCCACAAGTATCCGGCAGGTTCGCAATTGACTGGACAACACTAGACAGGAATAAAGTAGTTAAACGTTGTCCGGTCAACGACGAATCAGGCGATGGGGTGATGATGATTGCTAACCAGCATGCATCACCCCTGTGATTTCACGGATACGCGTCAGAGGGTGGGGTCATGAGTTAGTTATTGACTACGGTCAACAATTTGTTTGTTGTTAACAAACAAATTGATACAATTTGATACATTGTAACCAATTGCCGTTGGCAATTTTGGGGTGGTACCTTACCAGTGTTACTTCGGCCTGCTTGCCTTAGGAATTATGATTGGTCGTTTTACCAATACAAATTTATAATTCGGACTAGGGCATTGAATCAATAAATGTGGCCCTTTGCTGTTATCCACTTTCAATGTTGTCTGTGTCCGTTATTGGGGGGGTGCGCCTGCAATGCAAGCGCGGCGCCAAAATGGCCGCCGCGCCCTTTGCGGGCCCCCCCCACAGGACAGAGAATCCGGGTAGTTAGGGGCGTGGCCAGCTCCCTTATAAAAGGGGTGGCCACGAGGCAGCCGCGCTGCCATTTTGCCTCAGCGACGGAGCGGAGAAGTTTTTCCCTCCACCCCCTCCCTAGTTAACAGTGTGATCATGGTCGCTTCGGGGCCGGGTGGGAATTTTTGGTTGGGACCCACATTGGCTTCGGGTCCTGGCTTTTTTGCCCATCCCACACTGTTGCTATGGTTTGATATAGGGGTCTTTCTTCGTTCCTACTGTTGACTTTGGTCACATGGGCGGGTAGCACTGGTAAGGTAAACAGTATGACCCACAAGTATCCGGCAGGTTCGCAATTGACTGGACAACACTAGACAGGAATAAAGTAGTTAAACGTTGTCCGGTCAACGACGAATCAGGCGATGGGGTGATGATGATTGCTAACCAGCATGCATCACCCCTGTGATTTCACGGATACGCGTCAGAGGGTGGGGTCATGAGTTAGTTATTGACTACGGTCAACAATTTGTTTGTTGTTAACAAACAAATTGATACAATTTGATACATTGTAACCAATTGCCGTTGGCAATTTTGGGGTGGTACCTTACCAGTGTTACTTCGGCCTGCTTGCCTTAGGAATTATGATTGGTCGTTTTACCAATACAAATTTATAATTTGGACTAGGGCATTGAATCAATAAATGTGGCCCTTTGCTGTTATCCACTTTCAATGTTGTCTGTGTCCGTTATTGGGGGGGTGCGCCTGCAATATATACAGGGCAATGGTAGATTTCCCGGGCCCCTCATGGCTAGCATATGATGAGGAATTCCGTATGAGGATTCCCCTGCACCCCGAGATGAGATGGGATGAGCCGTGCCAGAGACTGTGGCTCTTGTATATGACACCCACACGTCCTGCCCCGGGGGATAGATACCATTGTGGACATGCGGTCCAGCGAGCAGCTCCAGCGCAGGTTACCCGCCAAATGGCGGGGCAGGGGGTTCCAGCCCGCCTGCTGTGCTGGACTTTCTCGTCCAATGGTTCCTGCAGTCGGAAGAACTGCAGATATAAGCACGAGTGTCCCACATGTTCTGGTCCCCATGCAGCCTCTGCTTGTCCCAAGCCTGGGGGGGTGCGAGGCAGAGGGAGGGGTGGACAGTGGGCTGGCAAGCCTGCCACGGATGGAACTAGTTCTCCGAAAGGCCCCCTCCCCAATTAAGGTGGACATGCTGGAGCGCTGGCTCGCATCGTACCCAAGGGGGGAGGACAGGGAGTACCTTATCCAAGGTTTCAAGCAGGGATTTCGTATCCCTTTTATGGGTGATAGATCTCCTCAGGATGCTCCCAACCTTTTATCCCTCAGAGGAAGGGAGGAGGTAGCCGAGGCCAGCATTAAAAAGGAGTTAGATGCGGGCAGGGTCGCCGGACCTTTTCCTGTACCCCCTTTTCCCAACCTGAAGGTTTCACCATTGGGTTTGGTTCCTAAAAAGTCCCTAGGTGAGTTTCGCCTTATTCATCATTTGTCCTACCCAGCCGGCCGATCGGTTAACGATGCGATACCTGATGACCTTTGTTCGGTCAGGTATACATCGTTCGATCATGCGATGCGCATGGTGCGCTCGTGTGGCCCGGGTGCCTTGCTGGCCAAGTGCGACATTAAGTCAGCTTTTCGCCTCTTGCCGGTGCACCCGGGCGACTTTGAATTGCTGGGTTTTAAATTTAAAGGGGAGTATTATTTTGATAAGGCCATGCCTTTTGGCTGCTCCATATCATGCTCGGCTTTCGAGCGTTTTAGTACCTTCCTAGAGTGGGCTTTCGTCCGCAGGTCAGGGTCCCGGTCTGTAGCCCATTACCTGGATGACTTTTTATTCGGGGGTGAACGGGGCTGGGACACGTGTGCACGTCTCCTCAATACATTTCAGACGCTAATGCAGGAACTGGGTGTCCCTTTAGCGCCCGAAAAGACCGAGGGCCCGTCGACCAAACTAGTATTCCTGGGGGTTGAGATTGATACAGTAGTACAGGCTTCTAGGTTACCGGGTGATAAGGTGTCTAGGATAGTGACCCTTATCTCGGAATTGCTGGCCAAGCGTAAGGCATCCCTGAGGGAACTGCAGGTGCTACACGGGCACCTCAATTTTGCCTGCAGGGTGGTCGCACCGGGCAGGGCTTTTGCCCGGCGCTTATGCGACGCCATGGCAGGGTTATCCAGGCCCCACCACAGAGTCAGGCTTACCCGGGGTATCAGGGCAGACATGTTTGTCTGGTTGCAATTCCTGAGGGAGTTTAATGGGGTCTCATTTTGGAGGTCTGACCTCCTGGCATCCCCCAATTTCCAGATCCAGTCTGATGCCTCAGGATCCCTGGGTTATGGGATGTACTTCAATGGGAAGTGGGCCTATGGTGGGTGGCCACCGGCATGGGCAGGCACAGGTCGCCTGCGGGATCTCACATACCTGGAATTTTTTCCCATTCTGGGGGCTTTGATGCTATGGGGCGAACAGTGGGCTAATTCGGTGGTGCATTTCTGGTGCGACAATGCTGCCGTGGTGCACATTGTCAATGCACAGACTTCTAAATCGCCCAGGGTCATGGATCTAGTGCGCCATTTTGTGCTGCGCTGCCTGCGCCTCAACGTCTTGTTCAGGGCCAGGCATGTCCCAGGGGTTAATAACGATATTGCTGACGCTTTGTCCCGCCTGCAGATCTCCCGGTTCCGCGCCTTGGCCCCGGATGCGGAGGAATTTCCCTCGCCACTCCCGGACGAGATATGGACTATTGGCAAGGAGAGGTGAACCGGGCGATTGGCCTGTCACTAGCGCCACGCACGCGTAAGGCGTATCAACAAGCATTCAATTTGTATAGGGCTTTTGCTACTCGATTTCAATTGCCAGAGACCTGGCCCATCCCGGTGGACCATGTTCTGCGGTTCATGGTTCACCTGCATGCACAGGGCCTTGCACCTCGCACCATAGCATCCAAGCTCTCGGCGTTGGCTTTTATGGCCAAAGTAGGGGGTCATGTGGATACCACCTCTGACTTCCGTGTGAGACACGTTTTGGAGGGGTGGGTGCGCGAGCGCGGGCGTTGCCCGGATGACCGGCACCCTATTTCCCCAGGGGTTCTTACCCAGTTGGCCCGGGGCTGGCCAGGCCTCTGTTTTGATCATTATGAGGCAGCCCTTTTTCATGCAGCCACAACGGTGGCATTTTTTGGAGCGCTCTGCATCAGCGAGCTCGTGATGCTGTCTAAGGCGGATGCAAGTGGTAGGGCACTGGAACTCGGAGATGTATATGTTGCCAAAGACTGGGCCCAGTTGAGGATTCGCTCCTCCAAAACAGATCAGCATGGCGTAGGCAGTGGAGTAAGACTGCTACGGTGTTCTTTGGCAGACATCTGTCCGGTTGGTGCCCTACAGGAATACCTGGCACTGCGTGGCTGGCACCATGGCCCGTTTTTCTGTCACCAAGATGGGTCTCCCCTTACTAAATTTCAGTTTTGGAAGGTGACAGCTAGAGCCCTCACCAGGGTGGGACTGCCAGGTGCCCGTTATGGCACACATTCGTTCCGTATTGGCGCAGCCTCTACTGCAGCTGCTTTTGGGTACTCTGGGGCTGACATACGCAGCATGGGGAGGTGGGGCTCACAATGTTTTCAGTTTTATGTGCGCCCACTCCCGCCATGAGTACCAATCCAGTCACCTTACCTTCCTTTTTCTCAATTTTCTTACAGACCCTGGGTGTCGTATTACACCGGTGACAGTATGGCTGGTGGGCCACAGCTATGTGCTCAGGGCAGCGCGTTACGCTGCGGCGACAGAGTGGGGACCCCGACTGGGACTGGGTGACCACGCCAGTCTCTCATGGCACGGTAAGCCTGGGATGTTATGGCGGGAGCTGCGGCCTTTCCTTTTTTCTGGCCTGGGGGCTGACCCGCCTGACATTCTAATCATCCACTTGGGGGGCAATGATTTGTGCCAGGTCACCGGCTTATCGCTCAAGCATGCGATTTGCGAGGACCTCGCCTACTTGCATTATGTCTGGCCTGCCACAGCCCTGGTTTGGTCAGACATTGTTCCTCGCCACTCTTATAGAGGGGGCGTTAACCTCCTGGCCCTTGACCGAGCTAGGCGCGCGGTCAATAAGGCAGTGGCGCGGTTTCTCACCACCAGGGCTTGGGGACGGGTTAGTCATCACCCCGATATTAGTCTGCAAAATTGTGACTTGTATGCAGGGGATGGGGTCCATCTGTCGCGAGGAGGTATGGACCTCCTGTTGGGTGACTGGCGAGCAGGCCTGTTGACCGAGCTGACGGTCTGGGGGGGGCGTCAGGTCTTCTGTGAAGCCCCTCCGTGTGGCGGGTAGCACTGGTAAGGTAAACAGTATGACCCACAAGTATCCGGCAGGTTCGCAATTGACTGGACAACACTAGACAGGAATAAAGTAGTTAAACGTTGTCCGGTCAACGACGAATCAGGCGATGGGGTGATGATGATTGCTAACCAGCATGCATCACCCCTGTGATTTCACGGATACGCGTCAGAGGGTGGGGTCATGAGTTAGTTATTGACTACGGTCAACAATTTGTTTGTTGTTAACAAACAAATTGATACAATTTGATACATTGTAACCAATTGCCGTTGGCAATTTTGGGGTGGTACCTTACCAGTGTTACTTCGGCCTGCTTGCCTGAGGAATTATGATTGGTCGTTTTACCAATACAAATTTATAATTCGGACTAGGGCATTGAATCAATAAATGTGGCCCTTTGCTGTTATCCACTTTCAATGTTGTCTGTGTCCGTTATTGGGGGGGTGCGCCTGCAATGCAAGCGCGGCGCCAAAATGGCCGCCGCGCCCTTTGCGGGCCCCCCCCCACAGGACAGAGAATCCGGGTAGTTAGGGGCGTGGCCAGCTCCCTTATAAAAGGGGTGGCCACGAGGCAGCCGCGCTGCCATTTTGCCTCAGCGACGGAGCGGAGAAGTTTTTCCCTCCACCCCCTCCCTAGTTAACAGTGTGATCATGGTCGCTTCGGGGCCGGGTGGGAATTTTTGGTTGGGACCCACATTGGCTTCGGGTCCTGGCTTTTTTGCCCATCCCACACTGTTGCTATGGTTTGATATAGGGGTCTTTCTTCGTTCCTACTGTTGACTTTGGTCACATGGGCGGGTAGCACTGGTAAGGTAAACAGTATGACCCACAAGTATCCGGCAGGTTCGCAATTGACTGGACAACACTAGACAGGAATAAAGTAGTTAAACGTTGTCCGGTCAACGACGAATCAGGCGATGGGGTGATGATGATTGCTAACCAGCATGCATCACCCCTGTGATTTCACGGATACGCGTCAGAGGGTGGGGTCATGAGTTAGTTATTGACTACGGTCAACAATTTGTTTGTTGTTAACAAACAAATTGATACAATTTGATACATTGTAACCAATTGCCGTTGGCAATTTTGGGGTGGTACCTTACCAGTGTTACTTCGGCCTGCTTGCCTTAGGAATTATGATTGGTCGTTTTACCAATACAAATTTATAATTCGGACTAGGGCATTGAATCAATAAATGTGGCCCTTTGCTGTTATCCACTTTCAATGTTGTCTGTGTCCGTTATTGGGGGGGTGCGCCTGCAATATATACAGGGCAATGGTAGATTTCCCGGGCCCCTCATGGCTAGCATATGATGAGGAATTCCGTATGAGGATTCCCCTGCACCCCGAGATGAGATGGGATGAGCCGTGCCAGAGACTGTGGCTCTTGTATATGACACCCACACGTCCTGCCCCGGGGGATAGATACCATTGTGGACATGCGGTCCAGCGAGCAGCTCCAGCGCAGGTTACCCGCCAAATGGCGGGGCAGGGGGTTCCAGCCCGCCTGCTGTGCTGGACTTTCTCGTCCAATGGTTCCTGCAGTCGGAAGAACTGCAGATATAAGCACGAGTGTCCCACATGTTCTGGTCCCCATGCAGCCTCTGCTTGTCCCAAGCCTGGGGGGGTGCGAGGCAGAGGGAGGGGTGGACAGTGGGCTGGCAAGCCTGCCACGGATGGAACTAGTTCTCCGAAAGGCCCCCTCCCCAATTAAGGTGGACATGCTGGAGCGCTGGCTCGCATCGTACCCAAGGGGGGAGGACAGGGAGTACCTTATCCAAGGTTTCAAGCAGGGATTTCGTATCCCTTTTATGGGTGATAGATCTCCTCAGGATGCTCCCAACCTTTTATCCCTCAGAGGAAGGGAGGAGGTAGCCGAGGCCAGCATTAAAAAGGAGTTAGATGCGGGCAGGGTCGCCGGACCTTTTCCTGTACCCCCTTTTCCCAACCTGAAGGTTTCACCATTGGGTTTGGTTCCTAAAAAGTCCCTAGGTGAGTTTCGCCTTATTCATCATTTGTCCTACCCAGCCGGCCGATCGGTTAACGATGCGATACCTGATGACCTTTGTTCGGTCAGGTATACATCGTTCGATCATGCGATGCGCATGGTGCGCTCGTGTGGCCCGGGTGCCTTGCTGGCCAAGTGCGACATTAAGTCAGCTTTTCGCCTCTTGCCGGTGCACCCGGGCGACTTTGAATTGCTGGGTTTTAAATTTAAAGGGGAGTATTATTTTGATAAGGCCATGCCTTTTGGCTGCTCCATATCATGCTCGGCTTTCGAGCGTTTTAGTACCTTCCTAGAGTGGGCTTTCGTCCGCAGGTCAGGGTCCTGGTCTGTAGCCCATTACCTGGATGACTTTTTATTCGGGGGTGAACGGGGCTGGGACACGTGTGCACGTCTCCTCAATACATTTCAGACGCTAATGCAGGAACTGGGTGTCCCTTTAGCGCCCGAAAAGACCGAGGGCCCGTCGACCAAACTAGTATTCCTGGGGGTTGAGATTGATACAGTAGTACAGGCTTCTAGGTTACCGGGTGATAAGGTGTCTAGGATAGTGACCCTTATCTCGGAATTGCTGGCCAAGCGTAAGGCATCCCTGAGGGAACTGCAGGTGCTACACGGGCACCTCAATTTTGCCTGCAGGGTGGTCGCACCGGGCAGGGCTTTTGCCCGGCGCTTATGCGACGCCATGGCAGGGTTATCCAGGCCCCACCACAGAGTCAGGCTTACCCGGGGTATCAGGGCAGACATGTTTGTCTGGTTGCAATTCCTGAGGGAGTTTAATGGGGTCTCATTTTGGAGGTCTGACCTCCTGGCATCCCCCAATTTCCAGATCCAGTCTGATGCCTCAGGATCCCTGGGTTATGGGATGTACTTCAATGGGAAGTGGGCCTATGGTGGGTGGCCACCGGCATGGGCAGGCACAGGTCGCCTGCGGGATCTCACATACCTGGAATTTTTTCCCATTCTGGGGGCTTTGATGCTATGGGGCGAACAGTGGGCTAATTCGGTGGTGCATTTCTGGTGCGACAATGCTGCCGTGGTGCACATTGTCAATGCACAGACTTCTAAATCGCCCAGGGTCATGGATCTAGTGCGCCATTTTGTGCTGCGCTGCCTGCGCCTCAACGTCTTGTTCAGGGCCAGGCATGTCCCAGGGGTTAATAACGATATTGCTGACGCTTTGTCCCACCTGCAGATCTCCCGGTTCCGCGCCTTGGCCCCGGATGCGGAGGAATTTCCCTCGCCACTCCCGGACGAGATATGGACTATTGGCAAGGAGAGGTGAACCGGGCGATTGGCCTGTCACTAGCGCCACGCACGCGTAAGGCGTATCAACAAGCATTCAATTTGTATAGGGCTTTTGCTACTCGATTTCAATGGCCAGAGACCTGGCCCATCCCGGTGGACCATGTTCTGCGGTTCATGGTTCACCTGCATGCACAGGGCCTTGCACCTCGCACCATAGCATCCAAGCTCTCGGCGTTGGCTTTTATGGCCAAAGTAGGGGGTCATGTGGATACCACCTCTGACTTCCGTGTGAGACACGTTTTGGAGGGGTGGGTGCGCGAGCGCGGGCGTTGCCCGGATGACCGGCACCCTATTTCCCCAGGGGTTCTTACCCAGTTGGCCCGGGGCTGGCCAGGCCTCTGTTTTGATCATTATGAGGCAGCCCTTTTTCATGCAGCCACAACGGTGGCATTTTTTGGAGCGCTCTGCATCAGCGAGCTCGTGATGCTGTCTAAGGCGGATGCAAGTGGTAGGGCACTGGAACTCGGAGATGTATATGTTGCCAAAGACTGGGCCCAGTTGAGGATTCGCTCCTCCAAAACAGATCAGCATGGCGTAGGCAGTGGAGTAAGACTGCTACGGTGTTCTTTGGCAGACATCTGTCCGGTTGGTGCCCTACAGGAATACCTGGCACTGCGTGGCTGGCACCATGGCCCGTTTTTCTGTCACCAAGATGGGTCTCCCCTTACTAAATTTCAGTTTTGGAAGGTGACAGCTAGAGCCCTCACCAGGGTGGGACTGCCAGGTGCCCGTTATGGCACACATTCGTTCCGTATTGGCGCAGCCTCTACTGCAGCTGCTTTTGGGTACTCTGGGGCTGACATACGCAGCATGGGGAGGTGGGGCTCACAATGTTTTCAGTTTTATGTGCGCCCACTCCCGCCATGAGTACCAATCCAGTCACCTTACCTTCCTTTTTCTCAATTTTCTTACAGACCCTGGGTGTCGTATTACACCGGTGACAGTATGGCTGGTGGGCCACAGCTATGTGCTCAGGGCAGCGCGTTACGCTGCGGCGACAGAGTGGGGACCCCGACTGGGACTGGGTGACCACGCCAGTCTCTCATGGCACGGTAAGCCTGGGATGTTATGGCGGGAGCTGCGGCCTTTCCTTTTTTCTGGCCTGGGGGCTGACCCGCCTGACATTCTAATCATCCACTTGGGGGGCAATGATTTGTGCCAGGTCACCGGCTTATCGCTCAAGCATGCGATTTGCGAGGACCTCGCCTACTTGCATTATGTCTGGCCTGCCACAGCCCTGGTTTGGTCAGACATTGTTCCGCGCCACTCTTATAGAGGGGGCGTTAACCTCCTGGCCCTTGACCGAGCTAGGCGCGCGGTCAATAAGGCAGTGGCGCGGTTTCTCACCACCAGGGCTTGGGGACGGGTTAGTCATCACCCCGATATTAGTCTGCAAAATTGTGACTTGTATGCAGGGGATGGGGTCCATCTGTCGCGAGGAGGTATGGACCTCCTGTTGGGTGACTGGCGAGCAGGCCTGTTGACCGAGCTGACGGTCTGGGGGGGGCGTCAGGTCTTCTGTGAAGCCCCTCCGTGTGGCGGGTAGCACTGGTAAGGTAAACAGTATGACCCACAAGTATCCGGCAGGTTCGCAATTGACTGGACAACACTAGACAGGAATAAAGTAGTTAAACGTTGTCCGGTCAACGACGAATCAGGCGATGGGGTGATGATGATTGCTAACCAGCATGCATCACCCCTGTGATTTCACGGATACGCGTCAGAGGGTGGGGTCATGAGTTAGTTATTGACTACGGTCAACAATTTGTTTGTTGTTAACAAACAAATTGATACAATTTGATACATTGTAACCAATTGCCGTTGGCAATTTTGGGGTGGTACCTTACCAGTGTTACTTCGGCCTGCTTGCCTTAGGAATTATGATTGGTCGTTTTACCAATACAAATTTATAATTCGGACTAGGGCATTGAATCAATAAATGTGGCCCTTTGCTGTTATCCACTTTCAATGTTGTCTGTGTCCGTTATTGGGGGGGTGCGCCTGCAATGCAAGCGCGGCGCCAAAATGGCCGCCGCGCCCTTTGCGGGCCCCCCCCCACAGGACAGAGAATCCGGGTAGTTAGGGGCGTGGCCAGCTCCCTTATAAAAGGGGTGGCCACGAGGCAGCCGCGCTGCCATTTTGCCTCAGCGACGGAGCGGAGAAGTTTTTCCCTCCACCCCCTCCCTAGTTAACAGTGTGATCATGGTCGCTTCGGGGCCGGGTGGGAATTTTTGGTTGGGACCCACATTGGCTTCTGGTCCTGGCTTTTTTGCCCATCCCACACTGTTGCTATGGTTTGATATAGGGGTCTTTCTTCGTTCCTACTGTTGACTTTGGTCACATGGGCGGGTAGCACTGGTAAGGTAAACAGTATGACCCACAAGTATCCGGCAGGTTCGCAATTGACTGGACAACACTAGACAGGAATAAAGTAGTTAAACGTTGTCCGGTCAACGACGAATCAGGCGATGGGGTGATGATGATTGCTAACCAGCATGCATCACCCCTGTGATTTCACGGATACGCGTCAGAGGGTGGGGTCATGAGTTAGTTATTGACTACGGTCAACAATTTGTTTGTTGTTAACAAACAAATTGATACAATTTGATACATTGTAACCAATTGCCGTTGGCAATTTTGGGGTGGTACCTTACCAGTGTTACTTCGGCCTGCTTGCCTTAGGAATTATGATTGGTCGTTTTACCAATACAAATTTATAATTCGGACTAGGGCATTGAATCAATAAATGTGGCCCTTTGCTGTTATCCACTTTCAATGTTGTCTGTGTCCGTTATTGGGGGGGTGCGCCTGCAATAGTTTACTCCATCACTCCAGTCATCTGAAGAGAATTAGCTAAAGTATTCTCTTTCATTGTTTCTACAGAGCAAAGGCTTTAGATATTTTCTTTAAAAACCTTTTTATTGTTGTTAGCTCTGGGTTTTGAAATACAAATATCTCATTACCATATCAACAACCTGAGACTAATCTCTTGAGCAAGATCATACATTATCATTTGAGTTTAGCATTTCATTTTTGCATGAGGAGGAGATGGATCAGCAAAAAGAGAAATGACAGTGATATTTCACAGATTGTAGAGGCAGCTAACTTACATTTTGGGTAATCTGGTTTACTTTCACGCTCCTGACTAAATTAATTTGATGTATGTTGCATCACTCAGCATCTAGGATATGTGTGTGTGTGTGTGTGTGTGATCTCCTATGCCATCTGCAAAGTAAAATGGAACAGATTAATGTGTTATTGACATGGAAATCGATGTTAGAAAAGCTTCCTCTGCTTAAGTTCTGTGGATAAAACAGGTTGACTCACCCTTCCATCCTTCGGAGGTCGGTAAAATGAGTACCCAGCATGTTGGGGGCAAAATGTTAATTAACTGTGAACTGCCCGGAGAGTGCACTAAGCGCTATAGAAGTGTGGTATCTTTACTTTTGCTTTGTTAAAAATACAAGAAAAAAATAATGCATGCACCAAAGTCTGGATGATACATTGTGTCTTCCATTAATCACTAGGCTTAATTTATTAAATTTGCTGATAGTCTCACATGCTATTGGTTGTGTGAGACTGTGAAAGAATGATTGTTGTATATACGTTGAGCATTGCAAATAAGGCACTCCCTGTCAAAGTGGTTTGTGTCCCCTCCTATTAATAGGATTAAACACCAGAAGATCTAATGATGCACTGATAATGTCATAGACATGGAGATGAAGTGGACTGGAATGTCTCTTCAGGAATTTAGAGAAGTGCTAGCCTGAATCAGTATGCCTTTTATTTCTGTACAGAGAAGGTAGGGAGAATTTCACATGTTCCTATTAAATAATAGCTATTGCACTTTCATTTCAGGTTATGTATAGGCCACTGCTCACTATGATGCAGCTGGACATCAAAGGAAGAAATGGTTAGGACCTATTTTTGGAGCTATGATAGCTTTGCACAGGTTCAATTTAAAATCTCTATTCCTCCTTACCAACTATAACCCATCATATGTGTAACAACAATGTGTCACCATCGGCTCCCCATATTCTTTGGCTTCTCCTAGGCTTAAATATTCCCTGGCAGAACTGATGGCTGCTAGACAGGACCCTTTGCCCTAGGTCTCTCCACGACCCTCACTGGGTTATCTCTGGACTATGTTAAAAGGCCCAGTTGAGGGTCATCCCCAAGACTCCCAGAGAATTCTGCCAAGACTTTGCAGCTTTCCAAGCTGCCTGAGATATCCTTTTAGCTCAGAGGAGAGATGTAAAAGTATTTTAATTCAGTAGCTGTGACCTTAGAGGTCTGGCAAACACTCTTTCTCTTGCCCCTTTCCAAAAACTACACATTGTGATGAAGTAAAGGTTTCTTTATTGTAAACTAGCTGAATGCCCAGCTTCGCCCAGGGGTCATTTTGGGGGCCCTTCCGCATTTTGGGGGCCCTTGGCGCTGGAGCTGGCAGCTCTGGTCCTTGGAGGTGGTGACACTTGGCACTGCAGGCCCACAGGGGGTTGTGGTGGGGCCGGTTGTGGTGGCTTCCTGTCATGGCCTTGTGGGTTTTGGTGCTCCCCAGGGGGTTGCCGGGCAAATGCTTGGGTGCCTGCTGGTGGGTGTGCCCAGCCTCCATGCGGCCTGCAGAGGCACCCTGCGGAGGCCCCCCCACTGCAGTCTTTGGCTGTTGCTCACCTTACCTGCCCAGGTAGGTCTTCTGCCTCTGACAGCCTCGCCCCCGTGGCCACCGCTGAGGCCTCCCAGGCCTTATTGGGTGAACTGCCAGCCTGCTATTCCCGTTGGGCATGGGTTTGGTGCATGCCTCCCCAGTCGCCAATTGAGCTGTTCCAGGCCAGGGCAGCCTAGGCGTGGATCATGTGTGGCTGTGTCACATTGCCTTCTCTGCTGCTGACGCTGGAGTCGCTGCTGTAGCCTCATCCACTGCCCCCATGGATGGCTGTGTCGGCTCACCCATGGCATCTCCATCTGCGGTTGCCCCATCGGGCGGCATCTACCTGGGTGCCGGAGTGGTGCTGGCATCCAGGGGTGCGTTGGCCACTCCACCCGGGGCACAGGGTTCCAATGGTGATGGCAGCGGTCTGCTCGCTGTGTCCCTGTGCTCTCCAGCCAGGAGCGCAGGATTACTCTATGGCTGCATTCCTTGTGTGCAGCGGCCATTGGTGTGGCGGCTGTGCGGCCATTGCCCCACATCTCCCGGGCTCGCACTGTCCTCCCCGATTGGCTGCAGCATGCTGCAGTGGGCACTGGGCCATGGAGTTTTTCCGTATTTTCCAATTTGTAGGGCACAGGGTGCCCCACTGCGTTCTGTACCCCAATAGCACTGGTCCTACCCGCCCATGGTAGGTGTGTTGAATTTCAGGGGGTTTGGTGCAGGGGTGTGGGCGCCCATTCCGGACACTCAAACGTATACCTCTGTTTTATATATATAGATAAAACATAGGTAAAAGTATAAAAGGTCTTCAGTATTTCAAAATCAGTTTCTAATCAAAAATAGTAGGAATGAAGAAACATACACATTCACCCAAACTCAAAATAACCTAACTATCTCTCTGGATAATCAAGTTCTTTAACTTCTGCACCCATCTTAGCAAGTTCCTTAGCCTGATGCATATTGCTCAGATCTCTCTTCTTCATAGTTCAGAACTCTGTTCTTTGTTTGTGTTTTCTCACTGCCCACACAAATTCCCTCCTTTTTATATCCTGTTTCTGTTCAAGAGTAACAATGACTCCCCCCTCCTCACTGGCATTAACCAATGAAGTGAGACATAGCCTCAGGCCCTTTTTAGTGGCTTCAACCAACAAACTGTCTGTACCCACCTAGTAACAAGTCAGACTTCATTTCCTACCCAGACTTGAAAGTGTTACATTTTCCCTCCATTTTTGGCCACCTAGTAGTCAACCTGATAAAGAATTGCCATGACCTAACCATAACCTTGTAAATACCTACTAATATCTAGCATTTTAGTTCATTTATAAAGTTAACACAACTCTTAAATTAAGAAGTTCCAGGTTCTTAATACAATTACATTCATAGAATGATATTTCGATGACAAACAGAAGGAGAAGCAAATGCAATACACTGCTTAGAGCTAGTAGTACTGATCAAGAAACCAAAAGGACCAAGCAATAGATGGCCATAAAAGGTCCCTTCCACCCAAACCCCAAGCATATGTGTAATACACAGGTTTGGGACATTATTAGCCATTTGACAAAAGGAAGGACTCTTATTACACACTGGGATTTGATATATATACCCTAACTGGAGGAAGATTTGGCAGGGCAGGAGTAACACTTACTTCCTCTTCAGAGATAGGACATGCCACTTTCTTGGATTTGACACTCCCAATACTCCAGCCAGCATAATTCCAGGACACCAGGTTGGAATATTCAGGAAGCTTTAATTTCAAAAAGTAATTGAAGTCCTACAATCCCTAGCATTACCTCTCATGCTGGTCCAGGAAATATCCAAAAAATAGCTTCTCAGGAGGTTTTGGGAAATGTGAAGATTGCCTATCTATCCTCTTCTTTGAACACAAACAGAATACTATGAAATACTATTCTGGACCCAAAAGGTTACGATAAATAGGTTCACTCAGAGCATGATCCAAACTCAGAGTACTATAGAAGTTTTATATCCTGAATGAGTCTTACATCGCAAGACTCCTGTTGCCTCCATCTTGTGCATAAAAGATGCCATTTTGAGTACATGAGGATCCATACTTAGATGGATAGACAAAAAATGTTGTGGCACTTTAAAGACTAACTGCTGTATTTTAATGTTAGCCTTAGATAGCAGGTGACTCATCCCAGTTTTTATGTAGGGAAAGAATACACCAATAATTTAAATGAGAACCTAGAAAACTGCTACTGCTACAGAATGTATCCAGTGCCATGATATTGTTGGGACTCAAAAGAGCCTACATGCATTGCAGTGTTACCTACTGGCTGAAATCCTGTTACTTAACATAGTAAGTTGCAACTACATTAGGCCCATTGAATTGATGGAACTTATAGAGAAGTAGACTCACTAAATCTCCACTGATTCAGTGGACCAACTCTAGTTATGACTTACTATGTTAAACTATATGATTTCTGACATTAAGTGGCTATATGAGATATTACTGAATCCTTGTACACATGTAACCACCCTGCTTTACAGAAATCTATGCCGGGTACAGGAATAGCCTTACAATTCTCCTTTGTCATGGAGGGAAAAGAATGACTGCACAGTTATGTTTTGATTGTTAGGAACCAGATGTTTTCCATCTGGAATCAGACCATCTCTTGCCCTACTCTCTATTTGCAAACAGCCCAAGCACTGTAACAAAACTTCTGCTTCTCTTTGCTGAGAAAAGCTTGCAGTTCAAATCAATATTCATAGAGGACCATTAGATTTCATCAAGTACAGTACATAGGGAACAATGAGATTTCTTGTTTGCTTCAAGAAGCTTCAATTTGTTTGGGCATTTTTGTGTAACCCTCTCCATCTCTTTCATTGTGACTTATGAGGGTTTGTGTGAGCTGACAAGCTTCTTCTGCAGGGAGCAAAGGCAGAAGGGAAATGCTTCTTCCTTCAAAAATGAAGGAGGAAGAGCAGATTGTGGTGGCAGGAGACCTCTTCCCGAATCAGCTGGGATTTCTGCCAGATGCTGAACCTAAGCAAAATTACCAAAAGGAGAGGAGAAGAGGGAAGTTTGGAAGAGCAGAGATGGAGGCTTGAGGATGTTTTGTGTGTGTGTTTTTAATACAGTCTAAATAGGAAAAATATCACCCATGCAAATCGTATCTATTGCTCCTGCACTTCTATGTCACAGCTGTTTCATTGGGATGGAACATAAGAGGAAGCTCAAACATAAAAAGCAGATTATCTTTCACAGCCCACTCCTTGTCATAGCTGTTTGTGCCCCCTCTTAATCTATTGCAGTTCTACATATTCTTCTAGTGGAAAATTATTGAAACCACATTATGATTTCCTCAGAGATCTATGTTGTAGCAATTAGACTTGTAAATTATGTTTGTGCTAACTCTACAGTGGCTAATTTTAAAACAAAGGATACTGAACAAAAGACATGCAGGGAAAAAAATATTCACCCCAGGAAAATACATTTTCTAACACTTAGGCTAGCACATATTTACAAAATACATGACAAATACATTGTCTAGCTTGATTTTGTACAGCAAAGAGATACAATTTGCAACCCTATCACACACAGCAAACTATCTTGGATCAGAGCTACTGTATCTAAAGAAACAGAGCTTTAGGCTGTAACCTTATAGCTCAGCCTCCTCTAAATCAGACGTACTGTATTGGACTTCAATTTTCATTGTCTGTATCTTGTATGGTCAGTTGGGGAAGGGTGCTGTATCTCATTATCTGAACATGCCAGACTCAAACCAATGGGTTTAGGCTTCCCTGCAATTCATACTGTATGAAATGTTCCCTCTTAGATTTCCTACAGAAAGTAGTTTGTTCCTTGGCTAAAAGATGTTGCACATCTACTAGAAAATGTCACTTTCTCATGTTATTCTTCATCAATAAACAGAGACAATACAGTGCTTGCGAAGTTCAGAATCAGGCCCACTTACCTCGGGACATGCATTCCATCCTCTCATTAACAATGAAGAGATAGGCTTGGGAATTGAATAGCCAATTGGAGGCCTGATATGGTGGTAGGCCATATCTGCTGCTGCAGCAGCTGTAAATAAGAACACAACAATAAATTACTGCTTATTAAAAATGCAGGCTAAACAAAGGTAGCCAGCAGCTCAAATTAGTCCTCAAAAATCCGAACCAATGTACCAATTATGAGCTGATCTATGTTATGTGGCTATATCATGATGAAAATGTATTTTATTACATTCACAGTCTTTTGCTTTCCTGTACAACAGAACCATTTCAAGTTATTTATTTATTTATTTATTAGTTGGATTTCTTCACTGCCCACTTGGCCGAGGCCGACTCAGGGCGGTTTACAATCATATATAAAAATGACATAGTTAAAACCAATTAAAAGCACCCATCCCCTTAAAAAGTTGAGCAGAATGTCTTGAGACTATAATTTCAGGTTCTGAGGTAGCCATTTGGAGAAATATTGGGAAAAACAGCCATCAGTCATACTGTATCTGTTTTGCAGGGCCGCCATTAGAAATTTCTGGGCCCCATACTGAGCAATCCTATTGCCCCCCTGTCGTGTCCGACCCTTAGAAAGAATAGTCCAGGCAATGATGAACAGAACAACAACCAGGGTTTATTGTAAAGTCCTTCTGGTTACTCTTATAAGGCTATCCGGACATAAGATGGCTACACAAGTCCCATGTAATCGGTCTTTCTGAACTCCCCTGTAGAAGGCAATGCACTGAGCTACACCCTGTGGATCTGCGTATAGAGATCCCCAGGTTAGCCTTCCGTGGCTTAACATGCCATGGTAATGGGAAGTATAGATCCGCCCCGCCCCCATCCTTGTTTACCCATGGGGCTTATATAGTGTCTCCCCAGTGGTGACTCATTGCTACAATGTAGTAACCCGCTGGACAATCATAACTAACCAGTCATAACATGCTATACAAGTATTAACCAATCAGGAACAGGATCCAAAGTTGTAACCAATCACAGAACTCTAATTACAATAAAGGAGGGTGGGTTGCTGGGTGGTTGATTTAGGGTTTTAATCTGTTTTATTTATATCTATTTGTATTGTTATATTGTTATTTGTTTTAATTGCTGTACGCAGCCCTGAGTCGGGTAGCGCCCGAGTGGGCAGCATAGAAATCTAAGAATTAAATTAAATTAAATTAAATTAAATTAAATTAAATTAAATTAAATTAAATTAAATTAAATTAAATTAAATTAAATTAAATTAAATTAAATTAAATTAAGAGTGTGTCCTGAAGGGGAGATTGCACGCCAAATCTAGCTCCTAATTCTGATGGCGGGAAATCGCCGTTTTGTCTTTGCAAGGCATTGCTTGAGCAACTTGCAATTCTGCCTGAAAATACAACAACCCCCCCCCCCCACACACACACACACAGAGTTATGGCCGCAGCCGGTGGGCCTTATACGGCAGTACTGGTAGTACTGCCCTGATGGTGGCCCTGCTGTTTTGATTCGGATTCCTGCATTGAGCAGAGGATTGGACCCAATGGCCCAAAAGACCATTTCCAACTCAGTTATTCTATGATTCTAAAAGACTCTCAATCAAAAGTGAACTGTGAATAAAGGAAGTTTCTAAAGCAACCAGCATTCAAAGCAAGGGAAAGAATTAGAAAGAAGTACCATTCTGAACAAGTGCTACTAAGGGTTTTATACAAACTCTGGGATAGGGAAACTCTGACCTTGGGAGATTGTGAACTTCCTAATGTTAATGGCCTATCATTCCCATAATCCATTGTCAGTAGACATTAATATAAAAGACTACTTGTATCTAACCATAGATACATAGATACAATGAAAAGAGTCCTCTTTCAGAGTATGACTATCACAAGCAGTGGCTTTGTTTCAGCCACTATGCCATTCTCTGGGTTCTAGGGTTCCTTCTCTTTAAATAAGTATTGCAAACAAAAATAAATGTGATTCCCCCCCCCCAAAGAACAAAACAACAGCAGCAATAAAAACGCATTCAAAATTAGATGCTATAAATTGTACACTGTGCCAGATGAGGAATTGCTTGTAGGAAAAATGAAATATGCAAATATCTCTTTGAAGCCAAGTGAGTCAGAAACAAAGTACCAGATATTTTTATCATCTAAGGCAGGAGATCTACAACACAAAGGAGACAGCTCTAGATGTACAATAAGCCCTAACATAAAATACAAATTCCAGTGCAAATACATACTATCACTAAATGGATTTATCCTTTTAGTACCCCTCCTGCACATACATATCACAATTCTACTACCTAAACCAAAGTAGTAAGGGCCTAAATCACTGATGGTGAACCTTGGCACTACAGCTGTTCTTGAACTTCAGTTCTCAGAAGCTCTGATCAGCAGGAGTGCTGACTTGGGCTTCAGTCGAAGAACACCTGGAGCGTCAAAGTTCACCATCATGGGCCTAAATCTTCCTCCAGGGAAGAACAGCTAGTGTTGTGGAGATATACAGAATCTGGGTCATTTACTGGTCTGCCAATTACTACCAGAAACATGCACCAACCAGGACTTAAGTTTGGCCAATGACAAGGCCAAGAAAGTGTCTTCATTTTGGCAGGCCAGGGTTTATTCGGGACACAAAAGAGAAAAAAGTGCAACTATTGTTCTCTCCAGTTCTCCTTTTCTGTCTCAACTGAAATTTAGAATATCAGCTTCTTGCTAAGATTTCTCCATCCATTGGGCTGAACCAAATAGTCCATCAAGTTTAGCATGATGGAGCTCCTTGGAATATTTCTGAATGAGCCCTCTAGATGTATTTCTTGTACTTGAATTTTTTTTTCAGAGTAAATAAAACTAACATTCCAATAATGTCTTAGAGTTTGAGCAACATTTGTGAAAATCAGACCCTGACCCAAAATAGGAATATATCAATTCTGTCAATCTGCCCATTTTGAAACACCCACTCATTGTTTCTTTTATATGTCATTGTGCAGCAAAGCAACATTCTACAAGGCAATTTTAAAAATGGGGCACCAAAACACAAAGGAATTGTCATGGTTGTTTTTGATAAGTGTGAATGGTAAAAAGCACAAGCCAGAGATGGCTAACCTTGGCACTCCAGGTGTTCTTGGACTTCAATTACCAGAAGCCCAAGTCAGCACTCCTGCTGATCAGGGATTCTGGGAATTGAAGTTCAAGAACACCTGTAGTGCTAAGGTTCACAACCACTGGTATAGACTATGCTTTATGTTCCCTGGAGGCACAGTGGGGGAAACAGCCAGATACCTGAATCGCTCAGCCATCCAACCCAAAGAAAAATACTGAACAGAATATATTTCTGCCTTTTGGCAAAAGTCTTGTGGTAAATCAAACTATTTAAAATAACATATGACTAGAGTGTATAGTACTGGAGGGACAACAAGAGAGTTTTTTCTTGAGTTTGTAACTGAAGTTAACAATTCTCATAAATAGGTTTGAGGGAGTGGTTTCTGCTACTAGTGATCCTTAAGTTCTTGCAGAAAAGACAATAGAGGTGAAATGAATCCATTGCCTTCATGGTTATCACATACAGTATTTACTTTCAATTATTCAGTGAACTAACTGGCATTCCTGGATACACTCTTCATTGAAGGCACATTTCATGCTGAAGTATTAGGCTAGGTTAACCTTTTGAGATCCTGTAACACAAAATGCACTATTCTACTTAAAATGTACAACTTTGCAGCTAATTACTTTAACTTAGTGGCCCCTCATGATCTGAGATTCCATCCTACACAGCTAGTGCGTACACCTTGCACAGGGTGTAGTGCTCTCCAAAAGATGATTTGCCCCTATAACGTTGCAGACATTATTTATTAAGGACTAAGCAAGGATTTTGTTTGCTCATGGGGATGTACAGCCGGGCGGGGGGAGGCCAGCCATCTGCCCCACCGCGAGCCCTTCCGAGCCCGGGCGCAGCCATCTCCAGCCGGGCCAGAGAAGAGGAGGAGGACCAGCCGGGCGGGGGGAGGCCAGCCATCTGCCCCACCGCGAGCCCTTCCGAGCCTGGGCGCAGCCATCTCCAGCCGGGCCAGGGAAGAGGAGGAGGACCAGCCAGGCGGGGGGAGGCCAGCCATCTGCCCCACCGTGAGCCCTTCCGAGCCCGGGCGCAGCCATCTCCAGCCGGGCCAGGGAAGAGGAGGAGGACCAGCCGGGCGGGGGGAGGCCAGCCATCTGCCCCACCGCGAGCCCTTCCGAGCCCGGGTGCAGCCATCTCCAGCCGGGCCAGGGAAGAGGAGGAGGACCAGCCGGGCGGGGGGAGGCCAGCCATTCGCCCCACCGTGAGCCCTTCCGAGCCCGGGCGCAGCCATCTCCAGCCGGGCCAGGGAAGAGGAGGAGGACCAGCCGGGCGGGGGGAGGCCAGCCATTCGCCCCACCGCGAGCCCTTCCAAGCCCGGGCGCAGGCATCTCCAGCCGGCCCAGGGAAGAGGAGGAGGACCAGCCGGGCGGGGGGAGGCCAGCCAATTGCCCCACCGCGAGCCCTTCCGAGCCCGGGCGCAGCCATCTCCAGCCGGGCCAGGGAAGAGGAGGAGGACCAGCCGGGCGGGGGGAGGCCAGCCATTCGCCCCACCGCGAGCCTTCCGAGCCCAGCTGCAGCCATCCCCAGCCGGGCCAGGGAAGAGGAGGAGGACCAGCCAGGCGGGGGGAGGCCAGCCATTCGCCCCACCGCGAGCACTTCCGAGCCCGGGCGCAGCCATCCCCAGCTGCCTGGCACCAACGGAGCACCGAAGGAGAGGACCAATTGACAGAAGGGAAGAAGGCAGAGGAGGAAAACCAGGGGGCAAGACTCAGAGCCCCATGCAAAGAATAAGTAGCTGACATGCAAAAATTTTGATGACTTAATATAATAACTCACATAAAGACTTTATGCCGACTTAATATAGCAACTGACATAGAGACTGTGTTTAAAGTGTAATAATATGCATGATAATATGTTGTTTAAAATGTTCTACACTTTTTAAAACTGTGATAAACTGTATGAGGGGAAAAAATGGCGTAGAAACCGGCAAACCACGCCACAAAACTTGCCAAGAGAACCCTATTGACCAAAACAAAAGGCAAAACAAATGGGCAGGCTAGGTGATACAGGATGCTTAACACCACAGAGTGGAGGAAGGGGAGGGACAGGAAAGAGGGGGGAGAAATGCAATGTTGCAAGGAACAATACTGCATAGGGACATGGAATGTGAGATCAATGAACCAAGGTAAACTGGAAGTAGTAAAAAATGAGATGGAAAGAATAAGCATTGACATCTTGGGCATCAGTGAGCTAAAATGGACAGGGATGGGTGAATTCAGCTCTGGAAACCAATATATCTACTACTGTGGGCAAGAAAACCTTAGAAGAAATGGAGTAGCCATAATTGTCAATAAAAGAGTGAGAAAAGCAGTAATGGGATACAACCTCAAAAATGACAGAATGATGTCAGTCAGAATTCAAGGCAAACCCTTCAATGTCACTGTGATTCAAATATACGCACCAACCACTGGTGCAGATGAAGCCACAATGGACCAGTTCTATGAGGACCTAGAACACCTCATAGAACAGACACCAAGAAATGATGTCCAAATTATATTAGGAGACTGGAATGCCAAAGTAGGAAATCAAAAAGTGGAGGGAATAACAGGCAAATTTGGTCTTGGAACACAGAATGAAGCAGGGCAAAGATTGATAGAATTCTGCCAAGAGAACGCACTGGTCATAGCAAACACTCTCTTCCAGCAACACAAGAGGCGACTTTACACATGGACATCACCAGATGGCCAACACTGAAACCAAATTGACTACATACTCTGCAGCCAAAGATGGAGAACCTCCATACAGTCAGCAAAAACAAGACCCGGAGCAGACTGTGGCTCAGATCACAACCTACTGATCGCAAAATTCAGGTTAAGACTAAAGAAAATAGGGAAAACAAGGAGACCAGACAGATATCACCTAGAAAGTATCCCTAAAGAATACACGGTGGAGGTGATGAACAGATATAATGGCCTAGACTCAATAGACAGAGTGCCAGAAGAACTATGGACAGAGATAAGGGACATCATGCAGGAAGCAGCAAAGAAAACCATACCAAAAGAAAAGAAGCATAAGAAAGCAAAATGGTTGTCTGATGAGGCTCTTAAAATAGCAGAGGAAAGAAGGAATGCAAAAGTCAAAAGAGAAAGGAAAAAATACAATCTTTTGAACACAGAATTTCAAAGAAAAGCAAGGAGAGATAGGGAAAACTACCTAAAAGAACAGTGCAAAGAAATGGAGGAAAACAACAAAAGAGGCAGGACTAGAGATCTCTTCAGAAAAATTGGGGAAATAAAGGGAACATTTAAAGCAAAAATGACCATGATAAGGGACAAAGACGGAAAAGAGCTAGCTGATGCAGAAGAGATTAAGAAAAGATGGAAAGAGTACACAGAGGAACTTTACAAAAAGGACCTCAACACTCCTGATAATCACAATGATGAAAAAATTGAACTTGAGCCAGACATTCTGGAGAGCGAAGTCATAAAGGCCCTAAAGAGCACTGCAAACAACAAAGCTAGTGGAGATGATGGTATCCCAGTTGAATTTTTCAAAGCTCTAAAAGATGATGGCGTCAAATTACTACATTCAATATGCCAGCAAATTTGGAAAACAAAACAGTGGCCACAGGATTGGAAAAGATCAGTATACGTCCCAATCCCAAAAAAGGGCAATGCCAAAGAATGCTCAAATTATCGAACAATTGCACTCATCCCACACGCCAGCAAGGTGATGCTCAAGATAATACAGGATAGACTTCAACAACATGTGGAGAGAGAACTACCAGAGGTGCAGGCCAGTTTCAGAAGAGGTAGGGGGACTAGAGACCACATTGCCAACATACGTTGGATCATGGAGAAAACAAAGGAATACCAGAAACAAGTTTACTTTTGTTTTATTGACTACACTAAGGCATTTGACTGTGTAGACCACAACAAGATGTGGCAAGTAATTAAAGAGATGGGAATACCAGAGCACCTCATATGTCTCCTGAGAAATCTGTACATGAACCAAGAAGCAACAGTTAGGACAGAACACGGAATGACAGAGTGGTTTGGAATAGGAAAAGGAGTAAGACAAGGCTGCATTTTGTCACCATGCTTATTCAACCTATACACAGAGCACATAATGCGCAGTGCAGGGATGGAGGAATCACAACATGGGATTAAAATTGCTGGGAGAAACATCAACAATCTGAGATATGCAGACGATACCACCCTAATGGCAGAAAGTGAGGAAGACCTAAAGAACCTCTTGATTGGATTGAAGGAGGAGAGTGCAAAAGCTGGCCTGAGACTCAATATCAAGAAAACCAAGATAATGGCAACAGGCCCCATCAGTTCCTGGAAAATAGATGGGGAAGAAGTAGAAGCAGTGACAGATTTTACATTCTTAGGATCAAAGATCACTGCAGATGGAGATTGCAGCCATGAAATAAAAAGGCGAATGATTCTTGGGAGACAAGCCATGAGAAACCTGGGGAACATAGTGAAAAGCAGAGATATCACATTACAAACAAAAATTAGAATAGTCAAAGCAATGGTATTCCCAGTGGTAATGTACGGATGCGAGAGCTGGACAATAAGGAAAGCTGAACGCAGAAGAATAGATGCGTTTGAGATGTGGTGTTGGAGGAGAGTTTTGAGAGTACCCTGGACAGCGAGGAGAACAAATAGGTCAATCTTAGAAGAAATCAACCCTGACTGCTCATTGGAAGGTCTAATAGTAAAGACGAAGCTAAAGTACTTTGGACATCAAATGAGAAGGGAGGATTCGCTTGAGAAGGCATTGATGTTGGGAAAGGTGGAGGGCAAAAGAAGAAGGGGGAGACCAAAGATGAGATGGCTAGATGGGATTGTAGACACAATGGGTACAGAACTGGGAGTGCTGAGGGGGATGGTGGAGGACAGAGGCGCCTGGAGAACAATGGTCTATAGGGTCGCAAAGGGTCGGAATCGACTGTGCGGCTGAACAACAACATGGGGATGTAACAGTTTAAAACAACTTTTATTTCTGGGTATTTAAATCTATAATGAAAGAATGCCTGGAATTAATATGGACTGTCTTTTCCTTTCATTAAAACAACTCATTTATTTTGGATCAGATGTCCCCTTTTAAAAAAAGAATTAAGATCAATGAAGTTTGGGGATGAGAGAGTAGCAAAATAGTTTTCCTCTGATGTTCAAATTCATAATGGTTCCTTATCAATTCCAAACTATTTATTTATTCATGTCACACATTGAAAGGAAGTTTATTCTGAGATAAATAGGACTGTGTAAGTTCAGTGGGATGTACACTTGAAAGCGTGAGAACTACAGCTCTAAACATATTCCTGCTCAGTGTCTTGCATACATCAGCAGATGAAATTGTACATTTGGAGGGGGCAGGATTGTCATTGTCCCTTATGCTAATCAGCATGATAGGGTTGTGGTAGTAAATGACCCAAACCCAGTAGGATGGCTTGTAATCAGAGAAATGCCATAGCAGAGGTAAATATGACAATATGTTTGGCCAATGCTTTGAAGGAGCTGCAGGTTCACTTTGCAAACCTCCTATGGGTTTTGTATGTGTGATGGGGGCTCAAAAATCATTCCAATGTTCAAAAGTGTGAATGCCATAACTCTGAGTGGTTTCTAAGAGTTCTCAACCTTTCAAAGCCTGGGGCCTGGTCACACTCCCTCAGACAGCTTCGGGGGTTGGATAGCCATTTTCCCCTTCTCCACCACATGGCTCTTCCTGGTGTGGTGGAGGTGGAGGTGGGCACATGAAATGGTGCCATGGGCCACATCCGGCCCACCAGCCGCAGGTTGTGAACTATATTGCCCTGTCTGGACACGTTCTTAGTTTTTTTTTAAAGCATCTGCATGATACAAGCTACTGGCTGGTGGTATAAAACACAGTTTTCACTTGTATATTTTACTGTTGCCTCAAGATCCTCAGCTAAGCACAAGAAACATTGCAGGCGCACCCCCCAAAGAAAGACTCAAACACCGGTATATGGATAAAGGCATTGGGCCACTTTTATTGAATAATGCCCTAGTCCGAATTATAACTTTCAATTGGTGTATTCATCCAATTGTAATTCTTAAGGCAAGCAGGCCGCAGTAACACTGGTAAGGTTCCTCCCAAAATTGACAATGGCAATTGACTACAATGTATCCATTTGTATCAATTTGTTTGTTGATACAAACAAATTGTTGACCGGAGTCAATAAACTATCTACTGACCCCACCCTCTGACATGTATCCGTCAAATCACGGGGTGATGCATGCTGAAAAGCTCCTGCCATCACCCCTTGCCTGATTCGTCGTTGACCGGTCAAAGCTATTATACCTGTACCTGTACCTGTCTAAGTGTTGGCCAGTCAATTGCGAACCTGCCGGATACCTCTGGGTCATAAATCTTTACCTTACCAGTGCTACCCGCCACACGGGGAGGCGTCCATGATGACTCACCGCCCCCCCCAGACTGTCAGCTCGGTCGCCAGGCCTGCTTGCATCACACCCAGAAAGAGGTACTTACCTCCAGCCGACAGGTGGACCCCTTCTCCTGCCTACCAGCAAAATTTTTGTAAGCCTATCCTCAGGTGTCCAATGGCTGTCTCCCAGCCATGCTCAGCAAGGGACCGGGCAACAGCCCTGTCCACTGACTGCCGGAACAGTCCGAACCACGGAGATCCACGTCTCCCCTAAATTGGTGTTTCGGCACGATGTTAGACCATAGCGACCGTGTGTAAGCCATACATGATATAAAACGCCAGGTCACTGCCCCTCGACAGTTTAGGAATAGCAGGTCCAACACAGCAGGCGGGCTGGAACCCCCTGCCCCACCAGTTAGCATGGAGCCTGTGTCTGAGCAGCCCGCTGCACAGCATGACCACAATGGTACCTATCACCAGGCACCAGTCACGTGGGAGTCATGTTCAAGAGCAACAATTGCTGACAGGGCTCATCCCACCTCATCTCAGGATGTAGGGCCACCCTCATCCAAATTCCTCATCGTAAACCAACTGCGATGGGCCCATGAAATCAACCATCGCCCTGTAAATATTATCAAGGGATTGAACCATCGGGATGGCCCAATCAGGCCGGGCCCTGAGGCATACCACCATATATATAAGGTATGCTGGCAACCAGTTGGCCCAGGTGCGCAGTGGCTTACGACGACGGGACAGCTCTTTGTCTCTGTCGTCCTGTCCCTCTCTCTCTTCCTCAGTGGGCTCACAGTTCAATAGGGAGAATATCCACGTACTCCCCTCCAGATCTTATCCCTTGTGACCTGCGACAAATGATCACCCAGGGGCAAGGAATAACCAGCCGTCGGCAAAGCCATCAACGGCACATTCTGTATAAAGGGCATACGCAGCAGGACCTGGACAGCCCCTGCGATGCTCGGCACTGCCCCGGGGGCGGACACCCCCACCCTTAACGAGGGACCATTTAGAAACCATGGGATACTGGGATAAGATGGTAACTGATGCCCGCTCGCATCAACTTGACGAGGACAGGGCCACTGAACCCCAACACTGTAAGTGGGCTGTGGTGTTGGTGCACTTAAATTGAACCTGATACTCACTAGGTGCACCCCCGTGAGCCGCCCCCACCGGGGGTTCCGGCCCACGGTGGGCGTCGGAGCTCGCGACTGGAATCGAGCTCTGAGATCACCCCTGACTGCTCACAGCCTGGACATCAGGTAGAACGGGGAGCTGCGAGACACCAGCTGGGCTGGCCGGACCGTCTCACGCAGCTCGACCCGGTTGGCCGCCCGCTAAGCATAGTGGCCGGCAAGGTAGCCGGGGTCGACGAAGGGGCCCCTGTTGAAGAAAGAGAAGCGGCCCCCCCCTCCACAGGAGGCTGTGCAATGCCCAAGGATGCTTCCAGCACTACTAAACGTGCTAACAGAGCTTCCACTGCCACAGAGCCCCCAGCATAAGGCGGGCCGGGTGGACCAGATGGCCCACTAGGCAGTTGGAAAGGTAACCCGAAAAGCGAGCCAGGGCCAGAATAGGGCCATGCCCAAAACTCCGGCCCATGAGGGGCCGGAGGGGGAACGGGTGGTATGCCCACACCAGGCCCTCCCATGCTGCCCTGACCCATGGCCGGTAACGGCGGGCCGGGGGCCAAAGACCCTGAGGAGCCGGCCTGTAGCTGGCCAGCCATCGAGCTGGAGCCCGGCTGCCAAGTGCCAGCCTGAGTAGCCCCACCGGTATCAGTGGGCAAGGCTGGCACAGTGCCCTGCCACGGGGGTGCAGCCCTGGTCCTCCGACCCAATGGCTGTCCCCCCTCCGGTGCAGGGCCGGTGAAAGTTCGGAAGAAAAAGCAGGATCCCTAGCCAGGGATCGACAACCTAGCATCGAAGCACGCGGTAGCCAAGCAAACCAAGGCTCTGCGTGTGAGACTAAAGGACAAACAGCGACGGAGAAAACTTCTCCTCTCCGTCGCTCTTTCTAAAATGGCAGCTCATCTGCCTCGTGGCCACCCTTTTTATAGAGGGGTGGCCACGCCCCCTAACTCACCCGGATGTCTGAGTCCGGGGGGGGGGCCGCAAAGAGCGCAGCGGCCATTTTGGCGCCGCACTTTCAGCATGAAGCAGATTACAAGCCAACACTTAGACCCTGGGAAATTCTTCTTCAACTGTTTAGTATTGCCATACCCTTTTGCCTCTAAAGGGAACTAAAACGTTGCAGTCATATCACACAAGAAGTGAAGTTACACTTTGTCCTTTTAGCATCACGATGTAATATTACTGAGAAAGAAGCTAATTTTAAGTAAGTAGTTACTTCTGAGTTTTGTCTCTGTAGAAGCATATCAAATCTAGATGAGATTTCAGAATGAAGCTACTCCACATCTAATTTTGGTGATATTCTGTTTATTGCAACATAACTTCCATCTTCCCCTCATGGTATGAAATAGAAAGGCTGCAGTTGATTCCTGGTAAACGCTTAATTAATCACAGTGTTTTATGTCTAATCAGCCCCAATGGATAAGCTTGCAGTCTTTTAGAGATAAATATAGTACTTACCTTCTGACACCATAACAAAGAAGCTATAAATTAATTTATACTCAAACCCTGAGTTAGAAAGTTCCCACTGGAAACCAAGCCAAACATTAGGCTTTGTGGTGCGATTCAAAGTGTAGAATTTAATTGCAATTAGTTTGCATTACTCAGTGGGTTTTGTTACATAACCATTGCCTAGAAGATTACTACTTTGGACATCCGCCTAGCCACAGTCTATATCTATACCCTTTTGATCTTGTCTTCATGAACCAGCTGACCTTTTTATTGTCACAAAATAATGCCGGTGAAAAGGGAGCGACTCCACCATTCCCAAATGGTTTAATCCTTCAAGTTTAGACTAGACATTAAGTATAATTCATCTTCACAACAGATCTTTAACTACCCAACACAGAGTGCTTCTGACTGATAAAGGCTACTACAGCCAACTAATTGGTTGGCATTTAGTGCTTAAAGAATGGGTTGTTACCTTTTTATTTCTATTATGCCTCTACTATAAAATCTAAACTGTTTCTCAGCTACATTATCTACTCACACTTCTCTTCTTTTTAATGCACCTGTTTACCATCTTCCCATCTGGCTCTCTCTATTATTTTAAAATGGTGACAAAAGCTATCATGGCTTTAATACTTTGGCCAGGTACATTTCTTTTCAAATATGTCAAGTTCATGGTCTAAAGGTCTTTTGTGGTTAATGATTATATTTCAAAAAGCTTACATAGATCTCTCAGAAACTGAGCTACCATTTCCCCCTTCACTTCTAAAGCCTTTTGGAAAAGCGATAAGCTTTATTCATGAAGGGAGCATCCAGGATTGGGTAGAATTCAAAAGATAAGAAAATCTAGCAGTTGGGATTATTTCTCTAAAGAAGTTCTGAATGGGACACTTGACTGGTAACTTAGATTCATGAGGAAGAATATGCCATCTTTCAGAAGAACACTGAAATGTCCTGTCTCTGAGGGTTAATGCATTCTCTTGTTCTCAATTCACAAAGGACCGGGTTTAAGCACTGATTATGAACACTGGCTAAGGACAAAATGATATGTTATATATAGCATATCATTAAAAGATGAAATCTCTTCATGTTTCTGAAGTGTGTTTCAGGTAGCCTTTACTGATTGAGACATTACACTTGCAAACAAAACCTGTAGTTTCCAATATACTCTGCAAACTACAGGCAGTATGAAAAGTTACTTCTGTGACAAGCTGATAGCCACAGCACTTAATAAATCCTCTCTTCTAATGACATACTGTCTGTAATGTATAGCTTGGTGTTTAGCCAGATCTTGCAAACTAGGGATTCCATTTCTAGGGAATCCTAAGCAGGTGAAGGCATCTGCTTGGGAATAATACCCTGAAGCAAATGGTAAGCCACTGTGTGAGACAGAATGCTGGTCTGGATGGGCTGTGGCCTGTTCTAGCAAGGCTGTTCTTATGTTCTTAAACTAAATATTGACATCAGATTTGACCTTTGACAGCTTCAAGGTTCCAATATATGCTGCACCCAGCAACCACAGGTGCTGGCAACAGTGCATATGGGAGTACAGTAAAACCTCATTTTATGTACACCTCATTTTATGTAAAAATCATTTTACGTAAGGAAACTTTGGGGAAATCACGTCCCATTTTATGTAAAAAAACTCATTTTAGTAACAGTTTTCCCCTGGGTTTGCTTTGTTTTATGTAAAAAATATATTACATAATGGTTTCCCCCAGAGTTCCTATGGGTTTGCTTCATTTTATGTAAAAACCCACATTACATAAAAAGCTACAAAATAGGATTTTTACATAAAATGGAACTGTACTGTACAGCCAAAAAGTTGAAATTTCTGACATGCTTTTGTGATATTTCTAGGCAAACAGGTATGGGCTGATAAATAACAAAGAAAGAAACATAATCTTTAAGATCACAAAACCTAATTCAAAGACTAATCTAAATATCTGATTTAAGAGTGATTCACTGAAGGGCATACTGTGTGCATTTAAGAGTCCAGAAAATCAAAATCAGAGGACAGACTATGTCAACATTTATTCTTTGCAGGCGCACCCCCCAAAGAAAGACTCAGACACCGGTATATGGATAAAGGCATTGGGCCACTTTTATTGAATAATGCCCTAGTCCGAATTATAACTTTCAATTGGTGTATTCATTCAATTGTAATTCTTAAGGCAAGCAGGCCGCAGTAACACTGGTAAGGTTCCTCCCAAAATGCCAATGATAATTGGCTACAGTGTAACTATTTGTATCAATTTGTTTGTTGACACAAACAAATTGTTGACCGGAGTCAATAAACTATCTACTGACCCCACCCTATGTATCCGTTAAATCACAAGGTGATGCATGCTGTTAAGCTCCTGCCATCACCCCTTGCCTGGTTCGTCGTTGACCGGCCAAAGCTATTACACCTGTACCTGTCTAAGTGTTGGCCAGTCAATTGCGAACCTGCCGAATACCTATGGGTCATAAATCTTTACCTTACCAGTGCTACCCGCCACACGGGGTGGCGTCTATGATGACTCACCGCCCCCCCCCCCCAGACCGTCAGCTCGGTCACCAGGCCTGCTTGCAAATCTTCCAGAAAGAGGTTCATACCTCTAGTCAACAGGTGGACCCCATCCCCTGCATAGAGATCGTAATTTTGCAAACTAATCGTGGGGTGCCGGATGACCATCCCCAAACCCTTGTCTGACAAGAACTGGGCAACTGCCCTGTTCACCGAGCGGCGAGCGCGGTCAAGGGCACGGAGGTCAATACCTCCCCTGTAAGTATGTCGCGGCACGTTGTCCGACCATAGCAGCCTTGTGGATGGCCACACATAATGCAAATAGGCTAGATCACTGCAGATCGTGAATTTTAAGGAAAGGCCAGTGACCTGGGCAAGGTCATTGCCCCCGAGGTGCAGTACAAGGACATCAGGCGGTTCAGCATCCCTGATGGAAAACAGGAATGGCAACAGTTCCCGCCATCTCATTCCGCGCTTACCGTACCAATGTATACGTGCGGTTGCACGTAGTCCAAGCTGGGGTCCCCACTCTGTCGCCGCAGCATACTGCGCTGTCCAGTGCACGTAACTGTGGCCCACCAGCCATACTGCCACCGGTGTGCGGGGACACACAGGGTCTGTAAAAGAAGAAAAGAGAATAATGACTTAACTGGTACTCATACCTGAAGTGGGCGAACGTACAATGCAAAACGCATGGATCCCCATCTCCCCATCCGGCGTATATCAGCCTCAGAGTACCCAAATGCAGCTGCAGTTGATGCAGCACCTATCCTAAATGAATGGGTGCCATAACGAGCCCCGGGGAGGCCAACACTGGTTAGTGCCATACCGGTCACCTTCCAAAATTGGAATTTAGTCAGGGGAGACCCATCCTGGTGGCAGAAAAACGGGCCAGGGTGCGCGCCACGCACTGCCAAAAAGTCATGTAGGGCACCAACTGGACAGATGTCTGCAATGGAACATCGTAGCAGTCTAACTCCACTGCCTACGCCGTGCTGATCAACCTTTGAGGACCGTATCCTCAACTGAGCCCACTCATTAGTGACATAGACATCGTCGAGTTCCAGTGCCCTACGAGTCGCATCCGGCTTAGACAGTGGTACCAACTCACTGATGCGGAGCGCTCCAAAGAAGGCCACCGTGGTAGCCGTGTGAAAAAGAGCCACCTCATACCTATCATAACACAAGTTATGCCAGCCTCGTGCAAGGTGGGTCAGGACCTCTGGTGAAATTGGGTGACGAGTGTCCGGGCGGCGGCCACGTTCCTGTGTCCACCCCTCCAAAACATGACGTATGTGGAAATCATTCACGCAGTCAGCGAAGCCCCTCACTTTGGCCATAAATGCCAGTGCCGACAGCCTGGATGCTATAGTACAAGGAGCCAAACCCTGACTGTGAAGATAAACCATAAATTGTAAAACCTGTTTGACTGGTATGGGCCACACTTCGGGCAACTGTAGTTGCACACAAAAGGTTCTAAATTGTACATAAGCATGCTTATATGCCTTACGCGTGCGAGTTGCCAAAGACATGCCGATCGCCCGGTTCACCTCTCCTCGCCAAATGTCCAAATCTCGGCCGGAAGTGGCGAGGGGAATTCCTCTGCTTCCGGAGCCAAGGCACGAAACCGGGGGATCTGCAGGCGGGATAAAGCATCAGAAATATCATTATTAATGCCTGGGACATGTCTGGCCTTAAACAGCACATTTAGGCGTAGGCTTCTCAAGACAAATTGACGGACCAACGCCATAACCCTAGGCGATTTAGACATCTGAGCGTTGACAATGTGCACCACTGCCACATTGTCACACCAAAAATGGACCACTGAGTTGGCCCACTCCTCGCCCCATAGCATCAAAGCTCCCAGGATGGGAAGGAACTCAAGGAAGGTAAGATCGTGGAGGCGATCCATGCCAAGCCATGCGTGAGGCCATCGGCCGTAAACCCACCTCCCCTCAAAATAAATCCCATATCCCAGGGAGCCGGAGGCATCCGACTGTACTTGGAATCTAGGGCAGACCATAAGGTCTGATCTCCAGAAAGAGACCCCGTTAAAATCCCATAGGAATGTGAGCCAAACCGAAAGGTCAGCCCGCATGCCCCTGGTCAGTCGGACCCTATGGTGGCGCTTTAACAGGCCAGTCATGGCGTCACATAGGTGCCGGGCAAATGCTCTGCCGGGTGTCACCACCCTGCAGGCAAAGTTAAGATGACCATGAAGTACCTGCAGCTCACGAAGGGACACTTTACATTTGGCCATCAATGCCAAAATCATCGTGGAGATCCGGGTGACCTTATCCATGGGTAACCGGGATGCCTGTATGACCGTGTCAATTTCAATACCTAGAAATGTGAGCTTAGTAGATGGGCCCTCGGTCTTTTCGGGCGCTAAGGGGACACCCAGTTCCCGCATTAGCATCTGAAATGTAGTGAGGAGACGCGTGCACGTGTCCGAGCCCCGTTCACCCCTGAACAAAAAGTCATCGAGGTAATGGGTTTCAGACCGAGACCCGGACCTGCAAACAAAGGCCCACTGAAGAAAAGTGCTAAAACGTTTGAATGCCGAACATGAAATAGAGCAGCCAAAAGGCATGGCCTTATCCACATAGAACTTCCCTTGGAATCTAAAACCCAATAGCTCAAAGTCCCCTGGGTGCACTGGCAGCAATCGGAATGCCGATTTAATGTCACATTTTGCCAGGAGGCCACCGGGACCACATGAGCGCACCATCCGTAGGGCCTGGTCAAACGACATATACCTGACCGAACAAAGGTCATCAGGAATAGCATCATTTACAGAAGAACCCGCCGGGTACGATAGATGGTGGATTAAACGAAATTCACCCGGGGTCTTTTTAGATACTAACCCCAGAGGGGAGACCTTCAGGTTAGGGAAAGGCGGTTCGGAAAAGGGGCCCGCTACCCTCCTAGCCTCCACTTCTTTAGCAATACTCAGGGCAGCTACCTCCTCCTTGCCCTTCAAGGAAATTAAATTGGGGGCATCTTGGGGTCCCCGAACCCCCTCGAACGGAATACGAAAGCCCCACTGGAAACCCTCCAGAAGGTACCTCGCGTCCTCCCTTCTTGGATAAGTTGAGAGCCATCGCTCCAGCATATACACATTAACCGGGGAGGGGGCCTTTTGAATGGCTAGCTCCATCAGAGGAAGCCCTGACCTCCCCCTGTCCACCTCTACCTCTGCCCCATGACCCACCAGCCCGTGGGCACGTGGAGGCGGTGTGGGGCCAGCGCAAGAGGGACACTCATGTTTGAACCGACACTGTCGCTTATTGCACACGCCATTAGCTGAGAAGCTCCAACACAGCAAGCGGGCTAGAACCCCCTGCCCCGCCGGCTGGCGGGGAGCCTGTGTTGGAGCAGCTCGCTGCACAGCATGGCCACAATGGTACCTATCCCCAGGCGCCGGACACGTGGGGGTCATGTACAAGAGCCACAATTTCTGGCAGGGCTCATCCCACCTCATCTCTGGGTGTAGGGCCACCCTCATTCTAAATTCCTCATCATAAGCCAACCACGACGGGCCAGGGAAATCAACCATCGCCCTGTAAATATTGTCCAAGTATTGGATCATAGGAATGGCCAGATCAGGCCGGGCCCTCAGGTATACCGCCATATATATAAGATATGCCGGCAACCAGTTGGCCCAAGTGCGCGGTGGCTTACGACGACGGGACAGCTCTTTGTCTCTGTCATCCTGTCCCTCTCTCTCCTCCTTGGTGGGATCACGGTTCAATAGGGAGAATATATCCACGTACTCCCCTCGCCAAATCTTATCCCTCGTGACCTGTGACAAATGATCACCCAGGGGCAAGGAATAACCAGCCGTCGGCAAAGCCATCGTCGGCACATTCTGTATAGAGGGCATACGCAGCGGGACCTGAACTGCCCCTGCGATGCTCGGCACTGCCCCAGGGGTGGACACCCCTGCCCTTAACGAGGGACCATTTTGAAACCATGGGTTACTGGGATAGGATGGTAACTGCTGCCCACCCGCATCCAGTTGACGAGGCCAGGGCCACTGAACCCCCCCAATGTAAGTGGACTGTGGTGGTGGGGCACTAAATTGAACCTGATACTCACTAGTTGAACCCCCGTGAGCCACCCCCACCAAGGGTTCCGGCCCACGGTGGGCGTCGGAGCTCGCGACCGGAGTCGAGCTGTGGGACCACCCCTGACTGCTCCCAGCCTGGACATCAGGTTGAACAGGGAGCTGCGAGGCACCAACTGGGGCCAGCCGGACCGTCTCAAGCAGCTCAACCCGGTTGGCCGCTCGCTGAAGCGTTGCGGCCGGCAAGTTAGCCGGGGCCGATGAAGGGGCCCCTGTTGAAGAAAGAGTAGCGCTCCCCTCCGAAGGAGGCTGTGCAATGCCCAAGGATGCTTCCAGCACTGCTATCCATGCCAACAGAGCATCCACTGCCCCAGAGCCCCCAGTATAAAGCGGGCCGGGTGGGCCGGATGGCCCACCAGGCAGTTGAGGAAAAGGCAACCCAAAAGGAGAGCCAGGGCCAGAATAGGGCCATGCCCAAAACTCTGGCCCATGGGGGCCCGGAGGAGCAGTGGGGCGGACACCCGCACCAGGGCCCCCCGGGCCACCCTGTCCTGTGCCCAGCAAAGGCGGGCCGAGGGCTGAAGCCCCAGAGGGGCCGGCCTGTAGCTGACCAGCTACCAAGCTGGGACCCGGCTGCCAAGTGGTAGCCTGACCAGCCCCACTGGTACCAGTGGGCAAGGCTGTAACATTGCCCTGCCGTGGGGGCGCAGCCCTGGTCCTCCGACCCAATGGCTGGCCCCCATCCGATGCAGGGCCGGTAAAAGTTCTTCCCCTCGGCCGTGGCTTTAGCACCGGGGCCTTCCGCTTGGGAGTCATGTCTCCCTAGGAGAAGAAAAGTCGCTGAAGAATCCCTATCCAGGGATCAAACTCCTAGCGTGTAAGTACCGCGGTAGCCAAGAAGCAATCCTAAAAGGCTCCGGGTACTGTAATCCTCCTTTCCCAGCTGGGAAACGAACGGCAAGGCTCTATAGCCAAAGACTAAAGAGAAAAAAAAAGTGACAGAGAAAACTTCTCCTCTCCGTCGCTATTCTAAAATGGCAGCTCGGCTGCCTCGTGGCCACCCCTTTTATAGAGGGGTGGCCACGTCCCCTAACTCACCCGGATGTCTGAGTCCGGGTGGGGCCCCGCAAAGAGCGTGGCGGCCATTTTGGCGCCGCGCTTTCATTGCAGTACAAAGAAATGAAACTAGTGGGAAAGAAAAGGTTCAAGAATGCAAACATAATTGCTAGCAAAACAGTATTAGTGACATTATGTACCATAAAGACATGTATAAAATGAAATACAATAGTTATGTTTTATAAAGAAAAAGAGAGAAAGAAAAGAAACCAAAGCAAATAATCATAGCAAAATGATCAAAAATCCATAAACTGCTGAAGAAATCTGAATCCAGATTTAATAAGATCCCAGGAGGAATGGGAAGTGTGGAATTTTCGGCAACAAAGTGCAAGAATAAAGGTTCGATAAATGCATACACCTTTAAATGTATCAGAGGAATAGTGACTTTGAAAAGTTAAGTGTCTTGGCTGTCTCAAATGGAGGAATGGAATGGATGGCTGTTGCTCAAGAAAAATGAAGCTCATTAGTGAGAATCAATGGATTCTCATGCTCAGAAAAGGAAGATTCAGGGGAATTCTTCAGACTGCAAGTTTCTTAGGGTTTAGAAAAGCCTGGCTTGGCTGAAGTACAGTACTTGGCTGCTAATAACAACAACTGGGAGTATGGGGAAAGTTTTGGATGGTGGGGTTAAAAAGGCAAGATGGGTGAGAGAAGTCACTCTTGCCATTCTCTTGAATGCTCCTTCCTCCTTCTCTCACCTCAATGCCTCTCCTGTTATGTCCTGCAAATCCCCTGTGATGAATAAACTCACAAGCATATCTCTTCCTCAGCTATGGATTGTTTTTTAGGGCTTTCTTCAGTTCTGTGGGTATATGGCAATAGCCTTCAGTACTGTATCTAAAATGCAATTTCCAATATATGGCCCAGTCAAAATTCAGGATTTTAGTACACCTTAAATAACAAAATATTCCACTCATTTGTAACAGAATGTGTAAAATTGTATTTTGGACTATATTTCCCATAATCCACCAACCAGTATGAGTCAATGGGGCATTCTGGGAACTGTAGCTTTAAAAAGGCAAATTTCCCAAACTCTGACTAAAAAAAAAAAGGCTACTTTCAGGTTCAAATTTTGATAGAAGATGGAATTATGCTTTGGATGCCAGCTCTAAGAATCACTAGCTGATATTACAATTGACTTATGTTTGCTATGGAATAATGGTCCAAGAAACCCAGTGAGCTGATGCAGCTCTCTGGTTTAGAGTATCTTGCCTGAAGAGCCAGGGACTGGGAGTTTGAATCCTCACTGTGCCTCTTTGGGAGTGTGCACCTGTGTGTGTGTGTGTGTGCGTGCGTGCGTGCGTGCGTGTGTGTGTGTGTTGGTGTTGGTGTTGGTGTTGGTGTCGGCATTGTTGTTGTTGTTATATGGCCTTGGACAAGTTACATATTCCCAGATTGCTTCCAGAGAGAGGCGCTGATAAACCATGTCTGTATAATTTATATCTAAAAACCCTTAGAAGTGTCACCCATCAAGTAGAATTGACTTAATGGCACATAATTACTATTTTAGTCCCAAACTTAATTTTTCTAAGCTTTAATTCAGTGGGATATATAGAAAGAGCCATCTAGAAGATTGTGGTATATTTGAGCTACACTCAGGCATACCCCTAGCAACAACCATCTTGTGCTGGCTAATCTTTTTCACACTAGGTCAGGCAAAAGGAACTGCAGAATTAACTCACCAAAAGGTCCCTTCATTTTGGCAGTTTCATGTCTGGCCTAGACACAGTAGAAGAAGAAGTTTTAATTCAGTCATGCTCTATATTAGCAGACATTACTATGCTTCCTACCTTATAGTTCCTGTGTCAGTCTGATGGCTGAACATTTCCCCAAGAGTCCTATAAAACTTTATAGACTTCCACAGAAAAATCAGAAGCCTGTGTGTGCCATAGCTGGCATTTATCCCACAAAGGTTAAGTCAAGTATGACCCAGAGGAATATTTTACTGCTTTTACAATGTATTCCCTTCTTCTGAACATCCTTTAAATTTTAGCCCCATGCAAGATAAATGAACTGAATGTCTAGAAGAATTATCTGCATTTTCTTCCGCTTATTAAACAGGCACACGCAAGCAGATATAAATGTATTATATCATGCTATGTCTATTGAATATCCAAAAATCATAGCTGTAAAACTTTATAATATAATGTTCTAACAATAAAACTAAAAAAATTAAATAGGAAAAAAGTATGCTGACAAAAATGCTCTAACAAAATTAGTTCTTAACTGAAGTGTTACAAATTCTTAGTAATAAAAAAGAACTACAAAAGCATATTTTTAAATTAGGAAAAATCAATTATCAGATAAGTTATAACTATATAGGTAAAGGTAAAGGTAAAGGTAAAGGTTTCCCTTGCTCGAAAGCCAGTCGTATCCAACTCTAGGGTGCAGTGCTTTGTTTCAAAGCCGAAGAGCCAGCATTGTCTGCTTCTGCAGACGTTTCTGAGGTCATGTGGCAGGCATGACTAGACACCGGAGCGCACGGAATGCTGTTACCTTCCCACCAAAGTGATCCCTATTTATCTACTTGCAATTTCTTGCTTTCGAACTGCTAGGGTGGCAGGAGAACTATGTAAGTATGACTTACATAGATTATGTATTATGCAATTAATAGACTAGGGCAGTGGTGGCGAACCTTTTATGGACCGAGTGCCCAAAGTCAACAGGCTGCCATTTGCACTGCAGAGAGGTGGGGCGAACTCTGTGCTGTGGGGGAGGGAGGAAGCACTCCCATTGGGCTGTAACTAGGGCATAAGCAATTCTAAAATCACATCAGCATATGGTAAAAATGTATCTTCCCCCTTCTCTCTGTAGAGTTTTCTTCCCTCTAACGGTGCTTTTCTGTCATCCTTTACTCATTGCTTTGGCTATATTTTTGGCTATTATTTATACTGTACTCTTATCACCCCTTGATCAGCTATCAACAATCCTTTCTGCCACACTTGGACATACAGAGGCCTGGTGAACCACCAACGATGACAATAAAAAAAGAATTTGTATTGGTCTTGAGCCTCCTATGAGGGCTTGTAACTCAGTATCTGGCAAGCTGCCTCAATGATAAAAATGTTTTTATTTTGTATTATAGCTACATGGGATGCAAGTTATAGGACAGTGATGGTGAACCTTTGCACTCCAGGTGTTCATGGACTTCAATTACCAGAAAACCAAGTCAGCACTTCTGTTGCTCAGGGCTTCTGGGAATAAAAGACCAAGAACAGCTGGAGTGCTAAGGTTCACCATCAACTCTTAATAAAATGCAGTAATTTTTATACCTCTCCTTATTTTAGTGCTTTATGCATGCAACATATCGCAATGTGACACCTGCACTGAGCAGCCAGTTGGACCAGATGATCCCTACAGACATTCCAGGTATAAAATCCTACAGCTCTATGAGTAGTAAAACTGAACATGTTTTTGGTGCTTTGGAATATGTTCAAATCAATTGCATTCACAACTTGGCCTTTGAGAATCATTCAGAAGCAATTGTGAGGCTGTGATAGTGCACAGAGGCTTAGGAAGCACTGGAACTAGTTCAAGACTTTTAGCTACCTGAGATGGACCACTGCATGGTTCTTACTCATACCCAAATCAAGGTACATAAAGCTAGCTAAATTAAGATGGCACAAGGGACAAAAAATCTGCATGAGCATCTTAATTGCCCTGACAATGAACACAAGAAATAAAAAACTACTTGCATTTGCCACCCTTTCATGACGTTGAAAATCTCATGACGCCCGATACCAAGAAATGCCAAGGGAGGCAGAAACTTGAGATTGTCATAATGAAAGTAATATTTTTATCCACTAAAACCAAATATGATACAAAGAAATTAATTTTATACTAGATTTTTGTTTTTTCTTTAGTTTTGAATTACAATTGATTTTATTTAAATGGAGTTTGATGATGGTAATTGAGAGGTGAGGAAGCAGAAGGGTTTGTCCCCTCCACCCAAAAAAATGGTGGGGGAAGTTATAATGTCAAGAATATTGGAAATCACTGGTCTAATAATGCAGTTGGTAATGGAACATCAGAACACCTCCAACTTTCAGTGGCTTAGCTACTTTGAGGACAAAATGGAGATCTATCTGTTTTTCACAGCATATTTTCAAGCAATAAGACTATCTTTTCAAAACAATTAAAACAGGAGAAAAATATTTCATTGGCAAAAAACCTTAAACATATCAGGCATCTGATATGTTTATTACTGGAGAAAGTACTAAATGAGTTTCCTGCACAATCCTTTTCTTAACAAGTCAAAGTTAAGCAGTAGTGACTAAAATACACTGGGTTTACATCAAGAGTTCTCAATCGACAGCCCGTGACCTCGTTCCAGCTGCTGCTTCCACCGCCACAATCTTTGTCTCCTCCGCTTGGCTTGGTGTACCCCTAATGATGCTCCATAGCAGGGTGGATGTTGTAAGGCTTGTCAAGCCAAGTGGAGGAGACAATGACTGAGGTGGCAGAAGCGGTAGCAGTGGCTGGAGCAAGGTTGCAGGCCTGATGAGTTGGTGCCATGCAGGTCCTCCAGGCTGGTAAGCAGGTGAGGGGTGGAGTGGTGGATGGCTTGGAGTGGTCAGCAGCAGTTTGGGTGGAGTGGTGGGTTGCTCATGGTGGCCGGTGGCCATGGTTTGGGGGGGAGTGGTGGGGGCTCGGAGTGGTCCCACTGACAGCAGCAAAAGCAGTGGCAGCACCCCAGGCCCCCACCACTCCATCCACACCACTGCTGCTAGCGAAGGCTGCGGCACTTATCCAGACCGCCAACAGTCTGAGGGGGTGTGATAAGGCCCCTGGTTTAAAAAGGTTGGGGACCCTTGGTTTACATCGTTATGTTAAATCCCAATTGCCTCAATGTTTTTTTTAAAAAGAAGGCATTATAATATATAAGCATTCAGCTATTACACAAAGCAGCTATTCTATTGTGCTTCAGAGAGAAGAGCAAACTTGATGGGAACTTGTTGTGCATCTTACCTGGTTTGAGGTGAGCAAATGGAATTTCCCCTGTTAAAAGTTCCCAAAGACACAAAGCGTAGCTGAAAACATCGGCTTTTATAGTATACCGCGTACATTGCGTGAATACTTCAGGGGCCATCCAGCGTAGGTTCTGTACATCAAGACAACATCAATAATGCAATAAGGGTATGTTTAGTTTCTTCTCAGGGGATCAGCACTCTTCTCCATGTTTATATCTGTTTGCTTTCGGGGAAATATGCTAACAATATAATTGTTTTAATATGGAGAGGAAGAATAGGCAGCAGGTTGTTTCCATAATAAAGGTAATCTGTGCAGCAAACTGTCAAAGCTTTCATTTTCCCCCAATCATAATGTGGTGTAGATATCATGTGTCTACATAAAATCAAGACATTATTTACTCATTCCTAAAACATAGCAAAGTTTCAGAATAGGACCCTGCTTAATTATTAATAAACTAACATATATAACACCAGAGACTTCATCTCTGTGAGAAATATAATGTGCACTTCCAAATAACTGTGGAATTTGGGGAAATGTAATCCCAAAAAGTAATACAGTACTCTCAAATAATGGGGCATGGCCAAAAAATGGTTGGGAAACATTGCTCTAATCTCAAGTGGCTTTAAAAAAGCTGTGCTATGCCAGTTTGTCCCAGTTTGGAGTAAATTAGTAACTTTAGTTCTACAGGGAATAGAAGCCAATTGCATTACAAACTTACTTCAGTGACTGTTGTTTAAAATAAACTTTTGAGGGTGATTCAGTATGGATGTTTTCTAATTTGCACTCATTTAGTCACCCAAATAGCCATACAGAAAAGTTGAACAATGTCAATGGAGTTTAGCCTTTGCTGTTGATTTGAGTAAGCAAGTTTGGAGAGGGAGCCATCCAACATGGCACCCTTGAAGAAAATGGAGTGTGTTTCCTAATTTCTGAGACCAACAAGCAAGTCAGACCTGGAAGCCTCTGTATGGAAGCAAAGATATTACAGTACTTGCTCTACACTAAAAAGAGACTTTTATATTTGGCAGTCTCCTTGCTTTTTAATGCTTTGGGACAGAGCTAAGTGATAGCTTAGAACAGAGGTTTCCAACCTAAGGCCTGCAGGCTGGATCCAGCGCATGGCACCATTTCATGTGGCCCCCACATGGACATTAAAAAACAATATGGCCACCCCTTTGAAGCTGTTGGGACAAAATGGCCACCTCCATTCTGCAGGCAGGGCAAAATGGCCATCTGACCCTCAAAGCTGACTGAGGGAGCGTGACCCGGCTCCCGACTTGAAAAGGTTGGGAACCCCTGGCTTAGAAGCTGAAATCTCTGCTGTTTTACTTCTGTTTGCGGGAGTGACGAGGATGGCATGGACCGGATGAATCGCAGTAAACCCATTCGTGTAGATTCATGGGAGCCTGGGATTCTGGGAATTGAAGTCAAAGAAGATCTGCAGTGCCAAGGTTCACCATCACGGCCTTAGTTACTGCAATCCATCTCTGCACATTTCAAGTCACCACTTCCATTTTCTATTTTGTGAAGGTGTGTTTGTGGTCTGATCTATTTGTTACAGATAGCCCATGATTAAGAAAGATAATTGCTTGAGTGCTGAAAAGGTTTTTGTCACAAGAGCTTTTCATACCTATAGTAGTGTTCAAATTAGCTTGCTTTGTTATGTGACTGGGAACTAGGAAACATACCTGTCAAGTTTCGTGAAATTTCTGTCAAACCCCTGTATTTTACACTCTATCCCGCCGTCATCCCATATTAGTTAGACTGCAATTAGACTGGAGTTACACTGGAGGCCAACAAAGGATAAACATAGCTGTCCAGTTTCCTGTTTTGGCCAGGAAATTTCCCTTATTTGACAGAAATTTCCCAAGCTTGACAGGTATGCTAGGATAGAAACATAGACTTAGTTTGCAATTATAATTGCACAGCCACAAAAGCCAACATAAATCCCATCTCTGGAACACATACTTTGCCTTGTGAAGTTGGGCTATTTTCAATGTACAGTTTGGCCTTGACAAAGTGGATGTCTCACAGGTGTGCTAACATGCCAGGCCTTCTCAAAGAATTCTCAGCTGGAAAACAACACATTTCCTCCGAGAATTTGTTGTGAAAACTAGCAGAGCTGATTATGATGCAAGCAGGTTTACCCATCAATAGTCACAAGATAAGTTTGAACTACCAGAGCTAATATAAGAAGTAGAAAACACTAAAGCTGATTACTGATGCAGACTAGAAACTCATTTCCTAGCGCAAAGCAGATAGGACATTTTGTACCCACTAATCTTCATTGATCTCAAACCATCTATTCAAAATTGACATGCAAAAGAAACAAACGGCAAACCCTATCATTATACAATAGCATATACTCTGGCAAAAGAAAATCCAACTTATGTTGCTTACTTCTACCCTGGACTTTCACATACATTTGAGATCAAATTTATTTTTGAAAAAGAAAAACACAAACCCCAGGTTGTTTTGTCATATTGTCTTCATCTAGAGACTGCAGAAATCTGGATTCTGATGTAAAAAAAGAGGTATGAGGTGAGAGAGAAACATTTAAACATCACTGATTACACAGGTCTATAATAATAATAATAACAATAATCAGCTGCATAGGATATTTTTGGTAAATTTTATGTTTCCTAGTGTGCTGAATCCAAAAATGACCTCAGTTTTTCCCCATCACGTAGGGGAAAATATTGCAAAATATGAGGGTTTTGCATTAAAAAGCATGAGTGATGAGAAAATCACTATTTTATTACAATGAACTAAGCATATTATTTCTTATAATTAAACAAATAATTTCTTCATAATATATACTTAACATTCCATTTTCACTCTTTTTGTCTTTTATGCTCCTACGAACACGCTTTTGCTTTCCATTTTCTGTTTCCCATTTGAGCATCCAACAGAAGTCAGCTAGCATATTGATGGTCCATCTTCCTTGGTAGCATCTCTCGATATCACGGACATCCTTGTGAAATCTTTCACCCTGCTCTTCACTATAGGAGCCCAAGTTTTCAGGAAAATAGTAGACATGGGAGTGTAAGAAATGAACTTTTAGGCTCATCTTTCATCCTTGAACTTTTTACGCATTCAACATGTGTTGTACAATGGTTTTGTAGTGAGGGTCTTTAGTATTCCCTAAAAACTTGTGAAATACCTCTTTTAAAGAGTCCCACTCTTCCTTTTCTTTTTCTCCAATTGTTTCTAAAAAGAGGGGATCAAATAACAGGTTTTGTATGTCGGGGCCAGTAAAAACTCCCTCTTTCAACTTGGCTTCAGATAATTTTGGGAACAGAAATAGCTGTCAGTAGTGTGGTTTTGCTGTCCACTACTGACTACCCCCCTCCCTCTTATTTTCTTTTTGCATTATTCTTGATTATAGCTCTAATAAATATTAAATGAAAGTAAGAAATAATTTTTGGATAGGGTTTTCAGAATCAAGAAGAGGATATCAGATTTTGGATTACAGGCAAAAATATGAGTTTTGCAAGGAAACTTGATGTGATGGAATTTTTAAAAGTATTTTTCTCAGTTTCACTAAGTAAAAATATATAGGAAACAGTACAAATATCCTATGTAGCTTTTTGGTTGCAGACCTGTGTTATAGGTGAACAGAAGTTGTGCACAAATGCAATAGAAATGCAGTGATCTCATAAAGGTTAAATTATGGCATGCTTTGCACATGATGACCTGATAAACTGGCTTGTGTGAAAGTACAAACATTCGTTTTTGAAGTCTCAGTTATTCAAAAGTGAAATAGACATCCATCACTAAAACCATGTCTGGTGTTCTGTGGAGGATTTTTATACAAACAACTAATACTGTTCAGCCAGTTGCCAAATGGGACAAGAGGGCTGCTATACAACTGGTCGTGTTACCAGTTTTGTACTAGTTGCTCAACAGATACCTTATGAAACAGCACAACAGCTTCCACAATGCTAGTAGTGTATACAGAAATCCAGGACAAGATATTAGCCCAAATGGTCAGTTTTACATTGAACGGTGTAGCCCATTAATTTAAGTTTTACTTTACCTTTCATGAGGAGGCAAAGTTAACCATTAAAAGGTCTTCATAACTTAATCTATGATAGAAAATAAGTTGATCCTTCCGAATATAAAACAGAAGACAGAAAACTGCCAACAGTCTTTATTACAACTATTGATCCTGCTGTAGAGGATTGAAAACAAATCTTAAAGAACATGCTGTGACTTCTTTTAATTCCATAACTCTTACCTCCAAAATCAGCGACAACAGCATGGCCATCTTCATACAGGAGAATATTGTGACTGTAGAGAAAAAGAATTGCTGGATGAGGCATCTGTGGGCTTTTCTTTCCAATATGGCCACCATTCAGTACAATATGTTTGAGCACACTGCCATTTTTTATTCAGCACTTTAAGCCTTTCCCCATGTGCTCTTTTATGCCTTTTCTAATCACAGTTTTATTTTTAGTCAAATAGCCTTTAGCTGGATCTAACAATTATTATTACTTTTGCTGGGGGAGGGAGGACCCATTCAATGTTTAAAAATGAAGAAAGAAATTTTGACAGTTTAGTTAAGTCCAAATGTCATAGTCATTCTCTAATTAGTAGGAGAATAAGTATATCTCCTGATTAGTGGAAGATCATCTGTAACGAGTTTATTAATTATGTGACAGCATTATCTAGAAGGAATGAAGATTATGACATTTGGGACTGAACCCAGTGGTAACCTTTCAATAAAATCAGAAGGCCTGATTACCCTCTCAGTTCAGCACTACTCAGCTAAAGTGGGTTGCTCCTAATTTACAATAGCATAAATGAATGTGGGCAATGGCTCATGGAATCCAGCTGTGAGAAGGCTTATGCCAGCAGCGGTAAGAGCTTCATAAGGGAAGGATATTTTGGACTGATCTAAAAAAGCTAATTTTTGTGAAGATTTAATTAGACAGACTAGCATTGCACAGTCTCCTGATTTTACTCCTTTCATACTTTACATAAGGAAACTTTTAGCTCCATGAATGATTTGCATGATTCTTGTCTCTTTTTTTAAAATGAGATGATCTTTACAATCATCTCATCATTAAGCCCCTGTTGAGAATGGCTTTGAGCATGAATATGCCATCTAATGATGGAAAGTGTCACCAACATGTGAGAGAAAAGAGTCTAAAACTTAGGATGGCTTGGTAAGCAAGACAAGATGATGGGTGGAGAAACTGAGGAAGCGTGTTTGCTAGGCTTTTTATTTTCTATTTTGCACTCCGCATAAGAAGAAGCCAAGATCTCTTTGGTGCAGAGGAAATATCCATGTCAATTCTGCAGCAGATGGTGAATAGAGAAATAGCAAAAAGTGCAGGAAAGTGAAGAAAAAATAAAGCCTGCTAATGAAAAGTAGGTCTTTTTGCCCCTTCTTTAAATACAGAATGATAGCAACTGACCTGGATGTAGTCTTCTGTATGATTTAAAGTCAGCTTTTATTGTTCCATTTTTTGTGTGGCAACAGAAACCTTCAGTTGCCTTCAAACACTGTCTTTGCCTTACCCTTAACCATACAGCCCCTTGCCCAGCCCTCAGTTACTTGTGATGTTCACAGATTCCAGTTTTAATGCAGTTTGTTTGGGTGAAAAACAAGGACTGTTCCAGTCCTCCTTCTTACTTTCTGTGTATTCCTTTTCAGATATTTGTATTAACTTATTTAAAGATCCTCTTTCTTCAGCTGAATTGTAGCATGGATCCTCACAAGTGGCAATACTATAAATATAATTTATGTGTGTTGTTAAACAGATGTACTGGTCTCCTTAAGCAGAACTTGGAAAGGGCACTTTTGGAATAAAGGTCTTCCTCCATACCTGTAGGGGATATGTTAGAGACTTTCAGTGGACACATAAAACTGCAGGTAACAGTGAATCTTATATTTAACATATATAGCTGAGTTGTAGAAGTGGGAGAAGGGTTTCAAATGCCCCCGTCATTCTACATAACAGCTACCAAAATGCCTGCTTCTGTTCCTTTTGTACCTTACATTACAGACATTAGCTTCTAGTGTCCAGTTCTGGTAATGGACCATAGAAATGCATATACAATGAACCCCCACTTTATGGATGGCTCTCTTACTGGAAAACTCACTTCAGGAAAAGAAATCCATAGGAAATGACAGTCCGCTTCAAGGAAAAAAATCACTATACTGAACAGTTTTTTGGGTGTGTTTAGATGCTTCTTATGGTGTGGAGGGAGGGTGTTTGGAGCATTTCTGCTTCATTTTTGAAATTTTTTGCCGGGGTTTGGCACCTCCAGAAGCATTCTCCGCAACCAAGAAGTGCCAAAATTTCCCCGTCCCTTCATCCTCTGTTCGGCGGGGACTTTTCCTGCAATTACCAGGGCTGGCTTCTAGATGGCACTGTCAGAAATGTGCTGAATATACATTGCAAACAAAAAAAATCAGTTCTGGGACTCACTAAAAAAATGTATCCCCTCGGCTCAAAACTCTTTCCAAAGTACACTTTGGATTTTTTTGCTGTGTTTTCATCACTTTAGAAAGAGCTTCGAACAGAAAAAACATGCTTCCTTGGCTCCTTTCTAACCTCCGGAATGGAAATATTGGTTTTCAATGTATTCCTATCGGAAACCGCATTTCACTTTAAGGAAAAATCACTATAAGGAAAACCCTGTGAAACAGATTAATTCCGTAAAGTGGGAGTTCACTGTATATTGTATTTCAGTGATTTTTATTGAATATTTTTAGACTCATGGATAACTGAACACACAGATACTGAACCCATACACAAGGGTTTCTCCCAGAACCTCCAAGGCAGTTTAGGCAGCTTTAAAATATTTCTAAAGAAACTCTGTCTTACATGCAGATGTAAGACAGGCCATAGGTTGCAAACCACTCGTGTGGAGCAGGGTTCCTCAAACTTGGCTTCCAGGTGTTCTTGGACTTCAATTACCAGAAGCCAATGTCAGCACACCTTCTGTTCATGGCTTCTGGGAATTGAAGTCCGAGAACATCTGGAGTGCCAAGTTTGAGGAACCATGCTCCACACGAGGGGTTTGCAACCTATGGCCTGCAGCACCATTTCATTTGGACCACTGCCCTCACCACTGCCACTACCAGTGGTAAAAATAGCTGAAAATATGCCACCCTTGCTCCTGCTGCCACCGCCACCAGAAGCAGCAGAAACAGCCGGAAACACTTTGTAAATGCACCCATAGCTGTCATAAATGCATTTATAATAATAATAATTGTTTATTTGTACCCTGCTCTTCTAGTGCATGCACCACTCAGAGCGGCTTCCAACAGTAAATAATAAATGATATACAATACAGTATAATAAGAATACAATACATATAAGCATAATATCGTACATAATATTACAATTGGAAAAAAATCACATACAAAATAACACATACATTATAAAAATTACAGAATTAATCTCAACCACCCAGCAGCCACAAAGGCACCCAACAGCCGTGGATATGGTTTATGGTGGGGGGAACCACATGTCTGGCCCAACTAGCAGACTGAGGGGGTGTGGTCCCGCCTGTGGCTGGAAAAGGTTGAGAACCCCTGCTCTATACCTTCCTTCATTTTATTCCTTCTTCCACAGCATACCTGCTCATAGATGTGATTCACCTGCTGATTAAAATGGATGGTGAGGAAGAGGGTTATTGATGCTCCTAAAGCTTATGATAACAATAATAATTATAATTAAAAGTGCTATTTAATAAGTTTAAGGAGTTGCTCTGTTTCAAATCTCATACAATTACACTGTATTCCAGTGGAGTAGATATAGAGATCCAACTATATTAAAGGTAAAGGTTTCCCTTGCTTGAAAGCCAGTCGTATCTGACTCTAGGGTGCAGTGCTCATCTCTGTTTCTAAGCCGAAGAGCCAGCGCTGTCTGCTTCTGCAGACGTTTCCGTGGTCATGTGGCAGGCATGACTATATTGTGAGGCCTAAAAAATGCTGCCTCAAAAATAATCTTGAAAATGTGACCTCTGCACATCTGGCTTACATGCAGCCTGGATGAACAAGGAAATTTATTTCCACATTGTTAATAGAGCAGGCTGGAGTGAGGGACACTCTGCTCAGAGGCTTGTGGGGCAGGGCTTGAGGCTGATTTATAGGGCTGGCTTGCCCTGAGACAGGCCACCTTGTCCCTAAGTGATGACACACCCTGGTTGCTAGAATGTTTTGGTCACCTTCACAGGCTGGATAGGAATTTTTAGCCCATCTTTTGATTAGCACATATGAAGATGGGTAATGTTTCACCTGTCCCATTCTGGCATTGGGGGCCTTTTCGCAGATTAATGGTGTTGTCATTTAAATTGGTCAGATTTAGGCCGGCTATGTAAGATTAAATTGGTAGTGGTGAATCCCTCTGGGCATCATTGGACGAAGTGAAGCCCTGGAACCATGCATGATTCAGATGAATCTGCCTGGAACCTGGGAGACATCATGAGCCACCTCTGTGGTATGTCCAACTTCGTTCCCGGAAATGAGTTGGAAACACCCACAGAGATTGCCTAGGGGCAGTGGATTTGCCCATATGGTTCAGAGAGGGAACAAGGTCCACAGGTTAGGGGATTAAAATTGATTAATAAATGTGGCCCAATACTGTTCACCACAAATCTGTGATCTGTCTATTTATTTACTGGGTTGAGGTAAATTTGCTCTTGAAGTTACAGAATAATGCATTATGTACCCCGAAGTGGACTGCAGAATCATAATGGAGAATCATTTTTTTTCTCCCTCCTTCCTTCCCCACCACTGTAGAAATCTGGAATGACACCTCTGCCACTTAGAATATGTTCAATGGTTCAGCTTCCTCTCTTGCTTGCTTACAGTTGATAACAGTGTTGTCTCCCTCATTACTTTTAACCTCTGGCTCTGTTTTCTTTACTTTTCTCCATCTCTCTTTCATGAGTGGCTGTTTCCTGAATGCTGTTCCTCAAGATCTTCTGGCTTTAGATCTCACCTTGTCCTTGATCACAGATTCTGTTTGCTCTCTTTCCTCTTAATTGGGTGGCCAGCTTGTCATAGCTCACTTAAACTGAGCTGAACTTCTAGTTTCTATTTTTGATAGGAAAGATTTCTGGTGGCAGATGAGAGATGGGTAGTCAGACGGGGTGTTTACATAGACAGGGTTCCTGTGCCTGTCATGGGATTCATCCATAGTTCTTTGAACATTTTTCTGTCTGAGAGCAAATTCTGTTATGGACATTTTCTTCTTTTTAAAATGGCAATTTCTGTCACTGGTAATTTGTAACTGCTTCTAAATACAGGATCCTTTTGTGTGTTTCCTCTTTCCTAAAGCCATGTTCCCCAAAGATAAACAATACTTGTCTGCCATACCAAGAAAATTAGGCACCTGTGCAGGAGGCATCACATTGTGTTACAATACTAAGAGTGATTAATCTGCTAGATTGGAAAGGCATAACTCTTGACATATTGGGAATATATCTAAGGTTCAACTATCCTAAACTAATTAGGCTTCCATTTAAATCTCAGTATATGAAAGCTCCCCTTTTTGTATGTGCACTTTAATATGATGAAGGACTTTAACTGAGTCAGTGAAGAGTAATACCATCAGGAAGCCAGAATCCATTATGCGCCAGAGCATCCAGAGTGGAATAGCCATAGCTGAAACACTAGACTAAATAATGGCCACCCTTTTCAAGACAGCGACTGGGCAGCAGTGGTAGCCAAAAGTGCCACTGGTGGTGGAGGCAATAATGGTGACACACAAGCTAACATTTGTTAGTACTATGCAGAAGATGATAACGATAAACCCCCTACTGAACTTTTCTTCCTTTGAGAACCTCATGTTGCGACAACCCAAAATGAGACACAAGAGAAAGGTTCTTTCTGAACCACCACCACCCCCTTAACTGAATGAATACTTTCTTTTTCCTCTTCCCATCCCACCAGCTTCAGAATCTCACTTTACGGCTGCAGATGAGTTGGCAATGCAACAAGAGGAAGCATTTAGAAAACTCATTATCCATACAATATAAGCAGGAGGGGAGGGGAAGCTTGTTTCAATTAAATCTTTGAAACCATAGCAACAGGAAAACTCCAAATGAAGGTAAAGGATTGCAGAACTTTCCCTACATCTGTCAATTGAGGGGATATTTAAGGCTTACCACTAAATCTAGTGGATTTGTCCCATAACCACTGGGACTGGAGAAGTGAATTATGAGATTTGTATTGTGGTTAAACCCATTTATTGAGGGTAATGTGAACAAAATGCTTTTCTTCTTACTTTTCAGTTGCTGAACAATGGGGAATGCAACAGAAGGAGTCATAGTACCTGAGAATAAATTTAATTCTACACATGCACAGCACAGATAAGAGCATTTATCCTGAGATAGCAGTCAAGGAATAAACAAAATACTTCTTCAGACTGTTTGAGGAAGTGGACTTGATTCATGAAAGCTCACATTAAAATATAGCAGTTAGTCTTTAATGTACAACATATTTTTGACTTCTTTATTATTATATTGCTTTTACTTGTTTGCTGTTGTTGTTCTTTCCTGATATGCCTGCATAGACTAACAAAGCTACTACTTCCTCTTAAGAAACACACCTGTAAGAAAATGTGCAGAATAAATGCACAGGGGGACTCTTCAAAGCTTATTATGTTGTTGGCACAGGGATGTAATGAAACTGGAGGAGACTCTATTTACAAGTGCATATGAGATTTGTTTATTTTAATTGCTGCAGCATTTGTCATAGAATCATGGGAAATGTCGCTTGTTTAAAATACTAGGAATTCTCTACTTTGTCCTCCTACACAAGCTGCATTCCTCAAAGCACCTCAACAGGGGGAAATGCCTATGACTACTAAAATAAAGTTTTACAGAGGTGATGTTATTTATTTATTTATTTATTTCTCACTCACATTTCTACCGCCTCCTCCTTGCCAAGGTGACCCCAGGTGGCTTTCACATAAAACATAACAAATAAAAAAGTTCGGTTTCACTTACCAGTGATAACTTTCGTTCTTCGAGTATATAGTTTGTGAATACACACTCATGGGTTATGCGCCTGCGCAGAACGTCGATCGGAGGCTTGAAAAGCTATTGGTCAAAAGTTTTGGCAGTAAGACCGCCCACCGTACCGCCCACCCTGAGGCGCCCGCGCGCCATTTTACCTCAGTTCCATACTTAAGCCAAGCACAGGATAAACCAATCGATCTCATCCGTGCAGCTCAAGAGGGGAGGCAGGGTGGGTAGTGTGTATTCACAAACTATATACTCGAAGAACGAAAGTTATCACTGGTAAGTGAAACCGAACTTTCTCCTTCGTATAGTTTGTGAATCCCCACTCATGGGATATTAGCAAGCTCACACTTACTTGGTCGGTGGGCAGTCGGATGAGATGATCCCACGATGAAGATGATGGTGATGGTCAGGCAGGGTGAACTGTCAAGGGCGGTGAGCCCGGAGCCCCCTAGTGAGGACGACACGGCCAAGCCTGGCGTCCGCAGTGGCTCTGGTGTCCACCCTGTAGTGCTGGACAAATGTAGAAGGTCTGGACCAGGTGGCAGCCTTACATATGTCCTCAAGCGGTGTGCCTTCCAGAAACGCCGTGGATGTTGCAACCGCTCTGGTAGAGTGCGCCCTGACGTGAGGTGGAGGTGGTAGCGATGCCAACTCGTAGGCCAAGTAGATGGTAGACTTGATCCATTTGGAGAACCGCTGCGCAGAGATGGGTTCGCCTTTGGACTTGCCCCCATACGCCACAAAAAGGCGCTGCGACTTCCTGAACTCCCTTGTCCTACTGGTGTAAAACAATAAAGCTCGTTTGACATCCAGCGTGTGCCAAGTCCTTTCTTGGGCGTTAGTGGGGTTCTGGAAGAAGGTTGGCAGGGAGATAGTCTCTGCCATATGAAACTGGGAGGCCACCTTGGGAAGGAAGGTGATATCCGCCTGGAGTACCACAAGTCATTGAAGAATTGAAGAAAAGGTGCGTCCACCCGCAGAGCAACCAGTTCACCAGCTCGTCGAGCAGACGTGATAGCCACCAGAAAGGCCGTCTTCCATGTGAGGAGACGAGCATCCGCGGTAGCCATGGGCTCGAAAGGAGTCCTGGTGAGCGCGTTGAGGACGGCAGAGAGTGACCATTGGGCCGTCGGAGTCCTGACCGGAGGGAAGGCGTTTCGCAGCCCCTTGAGGAAACGCTTCACTGTTTGGTCGCGGAAAGCCCCAGAAGCGGGCGAGCCAGCCGGAGAGTGAGCTACCACTGCTGCGAGGTGTACTCGGATGGAGGTGATGCTGAGGCCAGACTCCGCCAGATGGAGTAGGTAGGTCAAGACATCCTGGATTCCCACCTGTGAAGGGGATGTCTGCTGGGATGCCAGGAAAGCACAAAAACGCCTGTATTTGGAAGCGTAGGACTTCCTTGTGGAAGGGCGCCTTGCTAGTTCCAGGATCCTGGACAGTCTGGGGTTATCCTCCACGCGGTGAGGTGGAGGCTGGGCAGGTCCGAGTGGTGAAGCTGGCCCTGCTCCATTTGGAGAAGCGTTGGAGACTCCGGCAACGTGCGATACTGAGACGACATGCGTAACAGCAGCGGAAACCAGGGTTGGCGAGGCCATGCTGGGGCCACCAGGATGGCCTTGGTCCTGTGTTGACACATTCTGGTGAGAACCTTCTGGACCAGAGGAAATGGGGGAAAAGCATAGAAATAGTCCTGATCCCACCGTTTCATGAAGGCATCGCCCTCGGAATTCATTCCGATGCCTGCCCTGGAACAGTACCTGCGGCATTTGGTGTTGGACTCTGACGCGAAGAGGTCTATGTCCGGGGTCCCCCAGGCCTCGCAAAGCAACTTAAAAACCTCGTTGTCCAGCTCCCATTCGTGGGTCGTCGAGGTGAGGCGGCTGAGATGGTCGGCCAAGACGTTCAGCTTGCCCTGAATGTGCACTCCAATCGGGAAAATGTGCCTCTCTAGGCACCACTCCCAGAGCTGCACAGCGAGGTAAAGAAGGGTGGTGGATCGTGTTCCTCCCTGCTTGTTCAGATACGCCACAGCCGTGGTGTTGTCCGAGGCTACTTGGACCGCCTTGCCCATGAGCAGGCTCTCGAAGGAACGCAGGGCTTTCCAAATGGCCAGAAGTTCCAAGTAGTTGATATGGTACACCATCTCCTGAGGCGACCAAGGGTTGTTGACCGTGAGAGTCCCGCAGGCAGCCCCCCAGCCGAGGTTGCTCACGTCGGTCAATATTTGCAATGAGGGTTGCGGGGGGTAAAAGCTCTTCCCCGTTGTCACGTTGAGTGGTGCCGTCCACCACAGCAGCTGGTCCCTCAGCTCCGGTGACGGAGTCAGCCGTTTGGACTGGCTCTCCCGGAGCGCGTCGAATTCGTGAAGAAGCCATGACTGCAGGGACCGGAACTTTAACTTGGCGTGAGGGATCACAGCCGTGGTCGAGGCCATGAGGCCCAGTAGTCTTTGAGCCTTTTTCGCCCGGATGCACGGTTTGGTGCGAAGGTCGTTCACTCCCTGCGCGATGTCCTGCAAGCGCTTCTGGGGTACAAAGGCTCTGGTGGCAAGCGAGTCGAGTACCGCTCCAATGTACTCGACGCGTTGAGAGGGTATCAACTTCGATTTGGTGAAGTTGATCCTGAGGCCGAGACTCTCCATGAGGTGGACCGTGAATTGCATGTCCCGAATGGCCGACAAACTGGTGGGGGATACAATCAGCCAGTCGTCGATGTATGGGAAGACCCTGATTCCCCGCTGGCGAAGGAAGGCAGCCACCGGAGCCATGCATTTGGTGAAGACTCGTGGTGCCGTGGCCAGACCGAACGGTAGACACCGGTACTGGTACACGGAATCGCCAATGCGGAATCGAAGGAACCTCCGGTGCTCCTCGAGGATGGAGACATGGAAGTAGGCGTCCTTGAGGTCTATGACTGTGAACCAGTCCCCTTTGTTGATGAGGGGAAGGATGGTTTGCAGGGTCACCATCCGGAACTTCCTGGTGTGGATGCACTTGTTGAGGCGGCGTAGGTCCAGAATTGGGCAAAGTCCTCCGTCCTTCTTCTGAATCACGAAGTACCTCGAGTAGAAGCCGTTGTCCCAGTCGGGCGGCGCCACCCGCTCGATGGCCCCTTTGGACAGAAGGGTTGATATTTCTTCCTCCAAATGGGGGGACGAGGTGGTGAGACGATGTCTTCCTACCCGAGGCGCCCGCACGAACTCGATGGTGTAGCCAGAAGACAAGATCTTTAAGACCCACCGGTCGTCCGTGATGCCTGACCATACCTGGAGAAAGTTCCGGAGGGGAAGGTACGGGATGTGGAGCGAGAGAGACTCGGCCGTCGCAGCTTCAAACGCGGGACTTGGACTTAGCATCCGAACACTTGCCGTGTCCGTAGGGCTGGTAACGGGGCTTGTGCTGGCGCCGTTGCTTGTAGGAGCCAGACCTGGGCTGCTCCACGGGGCCACCCTGTTGTTGCGGGTTCCCCTGGTACCGCCGCGTGAAGGGCTGGAATCTCGGCCTGGCAGGCGGAGCCGGCGTGGTGAGGCCCAGGAACTTTGCCGTGGAGTTAGTCTGCCGCATCTCATTGAGGACCTTGTCCGTGTCCTGTCCGAAGAGGCCCTGCCCGTCAAAGGGAAACTCCTCGATGAGCTTCTTCATAGCATCATCGAGGGAGGTGCCCCTAAGCCAGGCGTGACGACGGAGCAGGATAGCAGACGCCATGTCCTTCGCCGCATAGTCGTTGATATGCCTGGCCATCCTCATTTGCTGCTCCGCTAGGAAATCTCCTTCGGATGCCAGCGCATCGATCCGTTTCTGGGCGTCGGCGGGCAACGTCGCCGTTTCGGCCTTCACTTGTTCCCAGAGGTGGGATTGGTAAAGGCCCATTGCGGCCGAATAGTTGGCGGCGCGGAGGAAGAGGGAACCGGTGGCGTAGAACTTACGGCCTACCGCGTCCAGTTTCTTCCCTTCCGGGGTCGCGGGCACCGGGAAGCCGCTGGTGGCCGTTCTGTGTTGAAAAGCCTTGACCACCAGCGAATTCGGCAAGGGGTGAGCTTGCAGGAACTCGACGTTCTCGTCCAGGACTCTGTACATGCCGTCGAGCCTGGACGAAACGGAGTGTGCTGACACCGGCTTCCTCCATGTTGCCCTCGCCGATGTCAACATGGACGGAAGCATGGTGATATGGACCGGCCGAACCGCTCGTCTGTCCAGATTGGCGGTCATTTGGTCATCACCTTCCAGTGGCGGCTGGTCCACCTTCAGGTTCAAGGCGGTCCCCAGGCGTGTCAGCATAGCCGTAAGCGAGCATTGATCCTCACCACCCGGTGGGTCAACCGCGCCGATGGCTTGGTCCGGCGTCCTTTCGGCATCGACGTCTCCCTCATCCTCCTCCGAGGAGGCGCTGGAGTCATCAGAGGACGAGGAAGGAACTCTTGCATCCACGTTGAGACCGCGCCAGTACGGCCTGGGCGGGCCGGCGGGATGGGAGTCCACCGCATCAACGTCTGGACCACACCGCGACGATGTGGGTGGGCCAGCGGAGCGGACACTCGACCCTCGGGAGGTCGGAGGGGCCACAGCAGGGCCAGCATCCCTGGGGCTTGCGGTGGTCAGTACCGGAGCCGCAGAGGCCGCAGGCATGGAGGACTTGAACTGGCTGGCAAATGTCTGAGCCATGACCTCAAACATCCCCTTCAGGAACTCCATCTGGGATGGATCCGCCATCGGTGGGGGTGCCGAAACGGTGGCCGTCGAAATGGTGGCTGGTAGAATCGGCGAAGAAACGGAGGCCGGTATCGTGATCGCCGCGTCGTCGAGCGTTGGAGTCCTGGGCCTTGGGGGAGACGGAGGCCTGTCTCGTAGGCGAACAGGTCCTTCCACGCGGGGGAGATGGGAGTACCTGAAGTGGGCGAGCTGGAGCCCCAGCCCTGCGTCCTTTTTCAGGGGATCCCAAGGAGGATCGACCTCCCCAGATGGATGACCCGGGCGAAGGACATCTAGCGACCGAGTACGGAGGCGAAGGCCCCGGCGAGACAGGGGTGCGAGGAGTAGGCAGCAGCGATCGTCTCTTCTCCAGCCCATGCTTCTTTTTCTTCTCTCCGTTCTTGTCCTTCTTCTTCTTCTTCTTGATGGCAATAGTGGAAGAAGAAGCGGAAAGCGGAGGAGGCTGAGAGGCACTAGCAGAGGTAGATGCGGCCGCGGCGGGAGCCAGAGAGAGTTCCATCAGGTGGGCTTTGAGCTGGTAGCTCCGGTTCTGCACTGCAAGACAGGTGAATTTTTTGCAGTGAGGGCAAGACTGGCTCTGGTGAGACTCACCCAGGCAGAAAAGGCAAAGGCTATGCCCGTCGGAGGCAGGGAACTTTTTCAGGCAAGCTGAACACTGTTTGAAGGCAGCGGCCATCAAAGAAAAATTCTTCCAATGGAAGTTTCTGGAACGCGGGTACCCCGAAGGGCCGGCCAGCCGCCACCCCCTTGAGGGGGGAAACGGTGACCGAAGCGAGTAGGTAACTGAGTCCACCAGAAGGAAGAAACAGCACCGGGGTGGCGATCCTGCCCGAAGGACAAGATCACCGAAAAAATTGAGCGCGAAGTTAGCCAAAAGACTTTCCCTCAGAAGGGCGAAAAAAATTGAGGAAGCTCTCAACGATCGTCCTGCTGCTACGGCGGAAAGAAGAGAACTGAGGTAAAATGGCGCGCGGGCGCCTCAGGGTGGGCGGTACGGTGGGCGGTCTTACCGCCAAAACTTTTGACCAATAACTTTTCAAGCCTCCGATCGACGTTCTGCGCAGGCGCATAACCCATGAGTGGGGATTCACAAACTATACGAAGGAGAACTTACAAAAACATTTAAAAAATAACATTAAAATTGGATTGTTTAAATTTAACAATTTATTATTATTATTATTTAGAAAATGCTCTCCCAATGCCGCATCACAAGATTTACTAAAACTGACAGCCCGGGCAATAGGTAAACAAGCCAGCTCAGGGTGGCTATCTCCCCAGCTGCTCCCCACACCCGCTGCACCAACCAGCTCTTAAGGCTTTTGCAAAATGATAAAAGCTCTGCCTGGAGGCAAAGTTCGGTATTCCACAGGGCCGGAGCAGACACAGAGAAGGCCCTCCTTCTCGTGCTAAAGAGGTGAGCCTCTCTAGCAGATAGAAGTATCAGGGAGCCCCTCTGGTCTGCTCTAGTGGGATGGGCAGATGTCTCTTAAGTACCCTGGCCCACTACCATGTAGGTCTTTAAAGTTAATCACCAGCACCTTGAATTGCACCCGGAGGCACACTAGTATAATTTAAAAAGAATCAGAAGATATATTGCAGGTAAAATTTGAGCTCTGAAAAGTCAAAATAAAGAAAACTAGAGGATTTAATTTTAATTTAATTTTAAATTTATTTGCTGCCCACTCAGGCAGGACTGACTCAGGGTGGCTTACATAGTAATAAAAGTATAAAAACAGCTAAAAACCACCCCAATTAAAAGCCCCACAGAGAGAGGGTGTATCTTATGGCATGAGCCAGCGGGCAGGGGCCACATTACCCTCAGGGCCCCACACCTATCCCATTCTGGCATTGGGGGCCTTTTTGCAGATTAATGGTGGGCAGTGCTGGATTAAGCACTGATCTTTCTTCACATTAAAAACATCATCTCCAATAGTCCCACCTCTATTGCTTGACCTCACTGTGTGGCCATTCCTTTAAAAATAAAGGAATACAAGTAACAAAAACCAAACAAAATGAAATGGCATCTTGCCTATATGCCCTTGAAAACAACAAACCCAAGAGCGAGCGGCCTGTTAGATTATGCTACCCAGTTAAGAATTATTTTATATAGTCAACATTCTCTCCCTGCCCATTTCCTATTTAGTCATCCTTTGTCGCATGATGTGACAGTTTGCATGATGGATAGTTGGTAAATTGTGTGTCCACCTTTATATGGTGTCTTGCAGTAGGATTTTGCCCAAGATGTAAAACCAAATGGCTTAATTAAGTTTTACATCAAATCATTATAGTGATCCACTAATGGGGATGGCTTAGTTGTTTTGTGGCAGTGATGCCTGACTGGTGTGCCCTTGTCATTCCATGCCACCTATATTGCAACTTTTCTCTCTCTTTGTCTCACCTTTGACTTGTTCACTCAAGGATGCTGGCCATGCATCCTACTTTATGAAGATAATCCTCTCCTTTAATGCCTTTTGGGGGAGAATCCTGTGTTGAATGGCATCTATTTGAAAAAACTGACTGGTCTAAGGCCAATTTAAAGTTAGATTAAGAAGAGAGAACAGGAACCACCATAAGCATCAACATTTAACATCTAGACCACGGACAACACAAGCCCACAGGTCACCTGGTTTCTGTTTTCCTCTCTATAGCCAAGGTACATTATATTTAAAATTACAGCCATTTCCCTCCAAAATCTCTCTGTATAAGTATATTGATGTTCTATCAACTCAACTCTGTCTTACTGCAATTCCTGTAATGTTTTGCAAGGTATGTGAGATATTTAATGGTTAGTTTTACCAGTGCCATGATCTCCAAGTAAATTTTGACAGCAGAGTGAGATTTAAATGCAGGAATCTTGAATCGTAGTCTTGTACTGCATCCACTACACCACAAGGGCTCCCAAAATTATATATGCACATTAGCATGCATAAAGTTATGCCCATGTCTGTTCTATTTTTGTGTGAAGCATTTCCTCTTTTAAAGATAAAGTTGTTAAAATGGCTACCTTGCATGCTAATCTTAAAGTTCATTTTTTAAAAATTGGTCGAGGGGAGGGAATGTCAAGGGACAAATTGTCAAGCAGTGTTCCTTCCCATCTGCTAATCTTGAGCTTAAAATTCTCTCCAACTCTGCCATTCTGTAACCTTATAGCTATTCAGCAATGACTTATGTTCTATAGGATAGAATGAGCTCCTGTCCCTGTCCTAGCTCCTGCCAATCGAGCAGTTCGAAATCAAGAAATTGCAAGTAAATAAATAGGTACCACTTTGGTGGGAAGGTAAACAGTGTTCTGTGCACTCCGGTGTCATGCTTGCCACATGGCCATGGAAACGTCTGCACAAGCAGACAGCACTGGCTCTTCGGCTATGAAACAGAGATGTGCACTGAACCCTTGAATTGGATATGACTGGCTTTCAAACAAGGGTGACCTTTATCTTTACCCTACCATCTTGTTTGGCCTGCAAGGGCCAGTGCCATTCGTTTTGAAAGAAACTGGTTTTATTGCTTTGAGTGTAATTTTTTCACTAGTTATTATTTTTCAAATTTGTGTCTGGATCTAGATGTGTCAAGAGGGTAGCAATGAAAATTCTAGATCGAACTAAATAAATCTGATACAGCATAATGGATACCCAGAGGGACCATGGAGTTTGCCTTGATGACTAGTGCTGTACTACAGGTCAGGAGAGACCTGTAAGAAGAATTGATTCCTTCCTGTTTTTTACTGACTGCGGTTACTACAGCCCATTTTCCAAGTTGTAAGAACAGACCCAACTTGCCAGCAAGGTTGAAAAAAGAATAAGAGGAAACAGAAAAAGGAAAAGTTAACTGTGTTTCCAGGCTGTTATTTCTCCAACTCATCTTTTGTGTTAGCTTATGCCACTTAAATACCCAAGGTCAGCAGTCTGTGTGCGGTAACAATCACTCATCTCTGAAGTTGCTGAAGAGGCAGAGACAGAAAAGGAGACATGAAAGTAAGCAAAGCAGAGGCGAAAGGTCTGGAGAGGTTAAAAGTATAGAAATCAGGGCATTCAGACACATTCACTTTTTAGTTGAAAAGACACATGGGAATCAGTAAACCTCAGCATCAAATAGAAGAATGTTCCACCTGCAGAGCTGTTGCTATGCGAGAAGCTGTTATTTATCCAGAACAAGCCTCTATGCAGTTGAGCACAACAGTCTCATATTTTGGTAAGGCTGCAGCACACACCTGAGTTAACCCTATCTCTAGCAAACAGAAGCTGTACAGATGTATCCTGTGAGCTTCCCATGGACTAAATCCACTTGCATAGGAGGATTTGCTGAAAATTGCTGCTTTAAAAAAAAGGGAAAGTTAAAAACCCTAAAATGACATCACAATGGCTTAGAGATATTTGTCTCCCACATCTGCTTGGAGCTGAGATTTCTAGCCCTTTTGAAATATATATACAAAATCTCCAGGAAGTTCCAATCCACAATCCTTTGTGCTGGTATTCCCTTTATATTTTCCAGTGATTAACAGATCTGAGGCTATGCCTGAGGGTTCCCGTTTTCTCTGACTGAAGAAGGATGTCAACAGATATGCAGCTAAATGGGCTAAAGTTATTGCTCAGTGCACAGTGCACAGATATCCCTTTCACAGATGTTTATTCTTCTCACCCTGCATTTTCTTCTACTCCCTTTGCAGATGTGAAGCTGCTTGAACTTTATCAAGAATCATTTTAAAAAGTTGTTTTTACAAAGGATTACAAAAGTGTATACATATATTACAGGACAATATAAAATACATGCCAATTTTTTTTAAAAAAAGGGAATGGAATTATATCTATCACTGATTCATCCATCATTGATTCATCAAAACATGATTAATAGTGGACAATTAACACCTATGAAATCACTAGTCTATGAAATCACTAGGTTCTAACAAAATGAAATGAAATTTATGCTCATTGGCTGAAACCTTGTTGCATACTTTTCACTCTTCATAGCTGGCAAGTAAAGAGTTTCAGGCATGATTCTCATGGGTGCGTGTGCACCCATATGTGCAAATGCTCTCTAGTGGCTTGATATGTGTTCTTGACTATCTTAGTGTGGATTCTTTGTTTTCCATCTAAATAGAAGTCACAGCTTTATTATGTAAAACAGAAAATGAAGTACAGCTAGTGGATTATGACCATGGCTTAAGGTGCCACTCTGAGGCACTCATGAAAAAACTGATTTGGTTGAATCTTGTCATACTTGGAGTAGGTCTCCTTTTATGCTATAATCCAATACATTGCACGATACATTCTCTGATTAGTTTGACAGGACAAATTCCCCAAAAGGGTTGGGAAAATCAGTGGAAAAGAGTTGACCGTTTGCTTAATCATCGAATAGCAGTTTGTTTCAGGCAGTGAAACTGCATGCTGTATGTTTATGAGCTCAATTTTTTTGATTATTTAATATTTTAGTTGAGGGGGGCACATTTTCAACAGATAATTTTATGTTAAATTGTTGTTGACTTATGCCATTTATAACTAATGTATAATTTTGACAGATAAAATTTATTTGTTAATTTTGCTAAATTATTTTGGGAAAGGATGTGTAACTTTCTCTCAATGGTAAATCCTTCCTGCTCCATACTGTACCTTTCCCTGTGGACAAAATACCATAGTCCATAGAAGAAATTTGATGACTTGGGGATGGCTACCCCCTGTAAAGTCAATTGTTAAAATAATTTTTTCTAAAAAAGTTCCTAGTGATAAATTACCTTATGGAGTGTATAGCTGGACATGACCTCTTCAGGGTTTGGTGTTTTTGTTTTGGGGGATTTTTCCCCCCATGATGTGAACATCCTCTCTTCCTCTCCTTAAGAGTCTTTCTCACACTCTTTTCTCCTCTCTCAGACATCAGCCAGTCTTTTTCTCAGAGAGAACATGGGGTCCAATAGTACTTGTAACAGCCCAGGCCTCACTTCCTCTTTCTTTACATGTTTTCACATGGCACTTCTTCTGCCACATGCTGCCCCTGCTGCTGTCAAAGTTAGCACCTTTGCTAGCTACATAATTACTCTTCATTTGGGCAGCAGTGAGTGATAGCAGTAACTGAATCTCAGTGATCTGATGCCTCAAAACTGATCAAAAATTGTGAAGGTGGTGAAGGAGCAAATTGAGTAAATGATGCTAATACAATTACATCAGAACTGGCCATTTATGTTCCAGTAATTTCCTCACTTAAATATAGCAAACTATGTTTAAATAAAAAATGATTGAGCTGGCCCTACACTCAATTTTATCTAGAAATAGCTTAATTAGCTAACTGATTAAAAATCAAATTGTTAATTTTGATCTCTACTTCTAGGTACATCTGTACAGCACTGTAGCATGAACATTCATGATTTAAAGAAAATGTGTGGCGTGTTGGAGCCAGTTGTGGATTTGGCAAGTGCCAAGGTTTCCCGTTATTTATCCCAGTCATCTAAAATCACATTGGCTATGTAATTGCTACCATAATAATATTTGTTTTTTCTAGGTTTAATTATCCAAATAAGGGGGCCCTTAAGTGCTATTCTGTGCAGTCTTGTTTAGTCAAGCAGTAATAATTTACATTTACTTCTTCCAGCCATTGCATAACCCACACTAATCACTTAGGATATTAATACCAGTCTCATTCAATATACTTAAATCTTTTCTCCTTAATCGTATATAATCCTTTTACCTACTTTAGGTTTCTTCTTCTTTGAAATAAACGTGTAATAATATTTGCCACTCCTGCACTATATTTTGAGATAAATAAATGAGTCTATTCTATAAAATTAACTAAGAAAAGCTATTTATTTACATGGGATTTAATCTTCCCTTAGAAACCCCCTACAAAATATTTTAAGGAATTCAGTATCTTAATGCTTGCCTGAATTTTTCCTTATGAAAGGAACTGCCTTATATTTATTTAGATTCCTGTTTTTATCATTTGTCAAACACATATGTAGTAACTCTGGGCTGCAATTCTAAACATAGTCCTTAGAGAAGAAATCCCATGGGATACCAGGTTAATATAGCCCATTTACCAAATGGTCATATTCAGAAAAATGAGTGGATACTCCATGCCAGGAGATAGTAATAGTTACTTTTGGTGTATGCAGTGTATTCTGCAAGTTTTTGTCCCCCTCTCTCCCCACAATTCATAGCTACATATGATGTGAAGAACGCCACACATAGATGAGTAATGAAACCTACATTCCATCATCCCTCTGACCATACCTGTCAAGTATCCTGTTTTGGCCAGGAAACCCCATATTTTACCCCTCTTTCCCCCTCTTTCCTGCCATCATCCTGAATTTGGAGTGGCCAGAGCGGGGTTTACTGCGCATGTGTGCCCATCAGAGGCGGCAGCAAACTTGTGCGAGGGGTTGATGTGCATGCACGCCAGTCAGAGGCAGTGGTACGCATGCGCAAAGGGGTTACTGCACATGCGTGCCTGTCAGAGGTGGTACGTGCATGCGCGGGTGCCTGTGCCTGGAAAATTTCCCTTATTTTTGCTGCCGGAACTTGACAGGTTTGCCTCTGACTAGCCTGATAAAAGAGCTAAACTGATCAATAAGAAAACAAACCTGTTGGTTAATGGCCTAAAATAAATGTTACAACGATTTCTCCTTGTACAAGCTGTTTGATGTAACTGAACCATGATTTTTAAAAAAAGATGTCACTAACTTGGCTTATATCCACTTGTTAGTTCTAACTCCATCAGATTCACTCAGTGAACAGGAATTAAGATAGCACTAGTGTAAGCATTGATTCAGTGGGTATATTCTAGCTGGGACTAAGTATTCAAGATCTGCTGTAACAAATTACTGTGAGGAGAATCAATACATATTTTTGCATCATCAGAAAGGTACAACTCCAACAAAACATGTAGATAAAAAGGAATGGGAATTGGTAAAATCGGTTAAGTGGGCTTGATATCAAACATCAGACAGAAATTTACAGAAACTGTCCCGCTGGGGCTAGTCTTATGTAAATGTGACATTGCAAGGAAACTATATACAAGGGATGCCTGGAGCTATGAACAACAGTCTGAACATGGACTTTTCACAATTAATAAATTCATATACATAATTTGCTAAGTGGATTGGACTAATTATTATACAGTATATATACAGGGTTTTGTCCTCCTGTAATGAGACAGATGACAGTATTGCTGTCTGAACATAGCATTCAGCTGAATCAGGGCCAATATTTTGTAACAGACTTAACTGTTACAAAATCATATATTGGGCAGGATTCACAGTGTCATTTTACAGGCTTCTAGCAGCCTCACTATGCCTTCTGAAGCTACCTGGTGTGTCCTAAAACCATGATGGCGAACCTTGACACTCCAGATGTTCTTGGACTTCAATATCCAGAAGCCCAAGCACCCTGTGAATCCACATGAATGGATTTACTGCAATTCATCCAGCCTGCACTGCCCTCGTTGCTCTCGGAAGTGGAAGTAAAATGCGCCCATACGTAAAGATGAAGCTAAAGTACTTTGGACATCAAATGACAAGAGAGGATTCACTTGATAAAGCTTTGATGCTGGGAAAAGTGGAGGGCAAAAGAAGAAGGGGCCAGCCAAAACTGAGATGGCTAGATGGTATTGTAAATGCAATGGGCACATTGCTGGGCATGTTGAGGAGGATGGTGAAGGACAGAGGTGCCTGGAGGGCAATGGTTCATGGGGTCACAAAGGGTTGGAATCGACTGTGCGACTGAACAACAACAAAAACCCTCCCCCTTTGTAAAGAAACCAGGTCCGTGTGTCTTTCTAGATCATTCTTGTCTAGTCTAGCCCCTGTCAATCATTTACATTTTCCAGCAATTAAATGACAATGCTTTTTTTATCTTGTCTTTCCAATTTGTAGAAGTACTCATGCATATAAAAAATACATACAGTCCCATTCACAAGCAGGAGGGGAGAAAAGCTGATATAATACCTCTTCAGTGTCATTTTGAGTGACTTTAATGTGCTGTCTGCTATTACCACAGAGTACCAGCAGACCTTTCAATCCATTCTTATGTTCTTTGGAGATAAACATGTTGAATGATGAAATTACCCTATACAGCCCCTAATGTGTTCACACCTTTTCTACTGCTCACTGCAAAGACATCCATTACTTAACTGAAAAGATCAGATGTTCTGTTTCTAACTAAGAACAGATGCAATAATCTGCATAGTTTAGCAATTTTATTCCTCTTGATCACCACAGGTTTTTTTTTGGGGGGGGGAGGGAGGGGCTCTATTGATGCCCTAAGAGAAGAGTTTTCACATAAGGTAATAGTGACTTTTGATATTTTTATTTTATAAAATACTATACTTGTTGTGGCCCTGGACTCTGAGTTTGAGGAGGAAGATTTCTGCCAGCTCCTAAGCCTGTTCTCAGTTTGGAGCTGCTTTCTCTTGAACAAGAGGAAGACTTACTGTCAGCACCGCAGCCTGCTGTAAGCTTGGAACTGTCTCCTCTTGATCAAGTTGATCAAACTGATCAAGACTTAACAGGAGCACATGTTGAGGCACCAGGTGCCAGCAATGAGGAGGTGGAAACAATCACTTCAGAAAGATGTTGGCTGGGGCGTGGCCAAGATGGCCGCCGAGTAACATCTAGATTCGGATGCTCGCACTTAATAAAGTGGTAACTAATGTGCCGGAGTGAAATGGGGAAGTTTTAAAGTGGTAAATCTTAAAGATAAGAACCTTGCCTGTCGTTCTGGAAAATTTTGTGATCTTTTGAGGCTGGATGGTCGAAGTTCGGGAGGCTTCTCTGGGCGGCTGAAGCTGTGACGGCAGTCGTGGCTTTTCTGCCGAGGAGCCGAGAACGGGACTAGCGAGACAGCGGAGAAGGCTTTGGAACTGGCAAGAAGTTGTTTGGTACGAAAATAGCCTGCATGTAAGTGCATGAATGGATCTTTAAATTCTAAAATCGGCTGGGGTTTTCTGCTAAATGAGCTCGGACTTTGAAATGGAAGCGGGTGGAAGCGGATGAAAGCAAGTGGTGGTTTCGTTAATGGCGGCGGTCCTGGAAAACGAAAGTGATCGTGTTTGGGCTATGGTTTTTCTTTACATACCTGGGGGCAGGAGCCCCCCAGTCGCAAACAAAAAAAGGGAACTTCAATTCCTAAAGTTCCTTTCACCGCGCCATGCCAGAGCCAATCAGGCTGAGCGGCGCGGCAAAAGGAACGTTTGAAAACGCGTCGCAGCCAATCAAAAAAAAGCCGCAAAAGATAAACTGCTGCAGACAGCAAACACGCACAGCAAAAACTACAAGCCCCAGCATCCTGCGCGCCATTAGTGCGCAGAACGCTGAGGCAGCCGGCGCGTGAAAAATAAAAACTAAAAAAAAGCCGCCGCCGCTGCCATACATCCCCACGGGCGAGCCAGCATGGCCCGTGGGGGAAAAAAATAAACCCCACCACCACCGCTGCCCTTCCATTCGAAGGGCCAGCGGCGCGCGAAAAACAAAAGTAAAAAAAAAACACCCCACAACTGCCCTTCTTCATCACGGGCCAGCAAGTATGGCCCGTGGGGGGGAAAAAAACCCCCGGCCGCGGCTGCCCTTCCGTTCGAAGGGCCAGCCGGTGAGCCAAAAATAAAAGCAAACCAACCCCCCCCGCAAATGCCCTTCTTCCCAACGGGCCACCAAGCATGGCCCGTGGGAACAAAAGGCACCCTCCCTGCAACAACGCTCCCTTCCCAAGGGCCATCCATCATGGCCCATGGGAAGAAAAGGCACCCCCGCCGCCAGTGCCCTTCCTACCCACGGGCCACCCAGCATGGCCCATGGGAAGAAAAGGCACCCCCGCCGCAAGTACCCTTCCTTCCCATGGGCCACCAAGCATGGCCCGTGAGAACAAAAGGCACCCCCTCCCAAAAAAAAGAACGCAACAAAAACAATCCAAAAACACTCAAAGAAACCCCCAACCAAAACCAAAAAACATTCAAAAAACACACACACACAAACCCCCACCCAAAACCCTAAACAAAAAAAGAACGCCCCCCAACCCCAACCCCCCTTAAAAACACACACACACACACAAACCCCCATCCAAAACCATACACAAAAACAGAACGCCCCCCAACCCCCCCAAAAAACCCCTTAAAAAAACCCGGACAGAACTTACCAAAAGACGACTTGCCCCGATGAAACCCGGAAATGAAATGAGGAGAAGAGACTCACCCAATTCCAAAAAATTGCTCAACACCACCACCCAGTGGCCAAAGGAGAAAAAACATCCAAAATATTCCAAAATATTCAATAAATCCCCAAAAATAGGGTAATCAATCCAAAAAACATTCAAAAAAATCAAAAAAATCAAAAATAATTCACAGATAAAATAAAAAAATAAATTTTCCATAAAAAATAAAAAATGTAAAATACATTCAATTAAAAAAAACATAAACTTACACATTTTTAAAATTATTATCCAAAATAAAACAATTTACAAAAATTCACAAAGTAACACATTCTTTTTTAAAATACAATAATTAAAAAAACAACAACAACCTAACCTTTTTAAAATCCAAAAAACAACAACATAACAACACAGTTTAAAACAGTTTAAAAAATAAACATTTTCACAAACACAAATAACACACTAACCTCATTTCAAAAAACAAAAAACAAAAACCTTAAAAACCCACTTCAAACAGCCCGGCATTGAGGAAGCCAGCACACAAAAAAAGCCCCCACTGGGAGTGCAAGTCCGCCGCAGGCGGACGCAGCGCCTCAAAGCCAAAAAAACAAAAAACCTTACACCACCATTTAAAAAAGCACAGCACCATTGGTTCAAGAAAAAAAGGGAATCCTTTACTATCCAACACAATTTTAAAAAGCCCGGCACCGCCGGGCAAAATATGCTAGTTGCAAATTAAAAAAAAATCATTTTTGGAACTCACTAAAAAGCAAAAAATTTTAAAAAAATGTATCCCCTCTGCTCAAAACTCTTTCCAAAGTACACTTTTTGCTGTGTTTTCACCACTTTAGAAAGAGCTTTGAACAGAAAAAATGTTTCCTTGGCTCTTTTCTAACCTCTGGAATGTAAATATTGGTTTTCAATGCATTCCTATGGGAGTTTTAAGGAAAGATTGGTATAAGGAAAAATCGCTATAAGGAAAACCACATGGAACAGATTAATTCCTTATAGTGGGGTTTCCCCCAAGGTAATGTCATATGGTGGCAACAGGTTTTTTAAAAAGACTTCCTTGTTATGTCCATGGCTTCCATGTGATGAAAAGGTTTAAATGAGAATCAGAAGCGCTACAAGATAGAAGGAAAATTCATGAATATCACTCCCTGCCATGGACATCACTAGGCTTCTTGAGGCATAAATTGTACAACAAGGTTTCAGATAGTCTCAGTTTTGGGATCCTTATCACCATCAATATAAGTTTGTTTTGCATTGCCTCCTCCACTACACTTAAGTTCATGGAACTCAGATTTTTAAAGCACAACTACTACTTTTGAGTTTCTTTGGAAATCTTGGAGTTTCCTAAATCTATTTTACAGTATTTTATTTCCCCTTTTTGTAGTAAAAATTCATGGAAATAGGCATTTATTGAAGAAAACCAGTGGATATGTGATCTACCAACATAGATACTGCTTAAAATGGAGGTTTTAAGATGCAAGTCAAGGACATTTAATATTCTGAAAAATTCTGTGCACTTCACATTGTAGACACAGAAAATTTCAAAATATTAATTGCACACATTATGGAACATTAAATACAACGCATACCATTAATATCAGTCATTTTGCAGTTTTCTCGCAGAACACAATCCCACCTCCTCCCCTTGTTTCCTGCTCCATTTTTTTGATCTTGAAGAAAAGCATTTTAAAATTTTATTCTAAAGTTTTTCCTTGTATAGCCATGGAAGTCTAGCATTTTCAAAGCCATCAACACATTTTAAGATATGATTTACAGCTCCTTGACTCTAACCAATGCTATTGAAGACACTGGATGAAAACACATCAGAATGTGTTAGATGTCTTTGGAAGGAGAAAAGAGATGGGAGATACAGCTCCCACCTCTACAGGTAAGAAAAAAGATTATACTGTGTGAGCATATAACAAACCCAGTGTTTTTATATGAGCTGACAAACACTAATTTTTGAATATATTGAGGGCTCCTTCACAACTGATCACCCCCTTCGCTAATAACCACTTTTATAGGTATACTATGAAGTGTGAGAATGCAACCATGTCTGTTTCATTATAATTTACCTCTTGTCAAGCCATTGTCAGGTTTTCCCCAAGCTCTTCTTGGAGATTTTCATGGAAAGATGAGGTGGAGTGGGAAAAACAGACAGGGTGAGAAGTTCATTTTCTTCTCCCAAGCTGTGCTGTAATTTTCTCCCACTTGGTTGGTGGTGACCAGCTTCTGATCTGCTGCCATCACATTTCCTTTTGCCTTTACACTGCTTAGTTCATGGATGACAAACTTTTGTATTTCTCAACACACTGGACACTATCTAGATAATGGTCTACAGTTGGAAATATATTTTGCTCCTCAATCTAATTTCAGTACAAGCTTTCTGGGTAATGAAAGAAAACTTCCAAGTACACACATTATATAAAAGCCAGAGAAAAGGCAGCCAAGATGCAAAATGTCCCATTAAACCATATGTCCATGAGAGATGAATTGGCCTGTGGACCAACTTTGGTGAGCTGCATCATCAGGTAGCTTTTACTTATTTAAACTTAGAACCTACCATGCTATATAGCATATCGAGCAGCAAGGGATCTCAAGCAGTTTCGGACTTGGGTGAGGGCTTCAACATCATACCCACGTCATACTCAGGGTCTTTAAATCTGCCATGAAAATTCTTTTCTATGTGTTTCAAGGATGTCCTCATTGTCATTTGGCATTAGGAGGGGTCCAACTTATTGCCCCTTAGGAATCCTGATTTTCTCCATATGTAAAATATGGCCTGCCATTTGGAGTCTTCTTCATGCAACAATATTATGTAGTTTACATGAGCCACTCCTTTGAAGCACCTCCTCATTGGTAATGTGGTCAAAATATTGAATATTTAAAATTCGATGGAGGCACCTCTGCTGAAAGACGTCAAGTCCCTTGCTGATACTTTCTGTTGCCTTCCAAGTCTCGCTTCATTTTGAGCAATCACACTGCCCAAATAGCAAAGCAAAACAAAGCAAAGCAATCACACTTTAAACCGCCCCATATTGCTTAGTACACTTTCTGGGTGGTTCACAAGTTAATTAGTATTTTGCCCCCAACATGCTGGGTACTCATTTTACCGACCTCAGAAGAATGGAAGGCTGAGTCAACCTCTCCACTTTCTCTAGCTGCTATGACCCAAGTATGATTCCCTGCATCCCGGTTGTGGAGTTTACATGCATGACCTTTGACTTCTTGGCATTTATCCTAAGGCCAATTTTCTTTGCTTCTCTGTCCAGGGAAGTTGTTGCCTGTTGTAGTTTCATCTCATATTCCTTGAGCAGAGCGATGTCATCAGCAAAATCTAAGCCACCAAAGCTATTTTGGTCAGACAAAAGAATGCCTGTTCTAGTTCTTGCTGCTTGTCACATACCATAGTCAAGGGCCATGAGGAAGAGGAATGGATATAGGATACAGACTTGCCTAACCCCAGTAGTAATTTTGAAGATGTCCGTATGACTGTTCTCAGTTTTAGCACAGCAGCTTGGTTGTAGATATACGTTTTTTTAAATGGTAATGAAGGCTGCTGGTATGCCATATACAGGTGAAACTCGAAAAATTAGAATATCGTGCAAATGTTCATTCATTTCACTTAAAAGGTGAAACAAATATATGAGATAGACTCACTACATGCAAAGCGAAATATGTCATGCCTTAATTTGTTATAATTGTGATGATCATGGCGTACATCGTACATGAGATTATGGGATGATTAAGGGGCACATGAGATTGGGGGTTGGGGTTTTCATAAGCTGTAAGCCATAAGCATCATTATTATAACAAAGTAAGGCTTGCATGCAAAGCATGCTCGCTTTGCATGCAATGAGTCTATCTCATATATTTGTTTCACCTCTTAAGTTGCATTACTGGACTGAATGAACATTTGCACAATATTCTAATTTTCTGAGTTTCACCTGTAGATGTAGGATCTTCCAGAGAGACTCTCAGTGGACACTATCAAATGCTTTCTTGAAGTCAATGAAATCAATGGCCAGCAGATGCTGATACTCAACGCACTGTTTTATGATGTTTCATAAGGTGAAGTTTAGTTCACTGCAGGACCTTCCACTGCAGAACTGTTGTGTCCAAACGTTTATTAACGTGTATTGCTTATATCACATTCACCATTAAGTCTTTGTTGTATTTGCACGCTTTTCTGTAAGGCGCCTTATTCATATGTTTTCAATGTACCCTGATTGGTTTTGTACAGGTTTCCTGAGTTAACTAAAGTCCGGGCAAATGTATCACTGTAACTGTCATCCATTCTCTATATAAGTTGCTACCTCATCTCCGTTTCCCCCCTGTCTGAACTGAGCTATAATAAATGACTTGTTGGTTAACCCCCGATCTGCGGTTGTGTTGCTAACTATTCTTGGACTCAGCAGGCATCCAGCTTGCACCTCTCTCAGGCATTGGTTTAAGGCACTTTACATCCATTTAAAGAAGACTACAAGGGACTGTGGTTACTCAAGTGGTTAAGATGCTGAACTTGATGACTGGAAGTTCGGCAGGTCAGCAGTTTGAGACCTAAGTACTGCATGTTGGAATGAGTTCCCATCTATGTCCCAGCTCCTGGCAACCTAGCAGTTCGAAAACAAGAAATGGCAAATAGATAAATAGGTACCACTTCGGTGGAAAGGTAAACAGCATTGTGTGCACTCCAGTATCAAGGCATGCCTGTCACATGTCCATGGAAACATCTGCAAATGCAGACAACATTGGCTCTCTGGCTGTAAACAGAGATGAGCACAGAACCCTAGAGTCGGATATGACTGGTTTTCAAGCAAGGGCGACCTTTACCTTTAAAGGTAAAGATAAAGGTCCGAAGAGCCAGCACTGTCTGCTTCTGCAGATGTTTCTGTGGTCATGTGGCAGGCGTGACTAGACACTGGAGTTCACAGAACACTGTTTACCTTTTTTTCTTTTCATACCAAGGTTAATGACTAATGAGATACTTTTAAATTTCTGACTACATATATAACTTCTTATTTCATATATCCAGCATTAATCAAATTAATGTTTTTAGTCTGTTACTTTGTGTTAAATTGTGATAATATGTATGACAACAAAATACTGGCATAGAAACCAGCAAACCACATCAGGAAGTTTGCCAAGAAAACCTTATAACAAAGGGGCAAACTAGATGAAACAGGATGTTTTGCCCGTCGGGTTGGAAGAAGGGGGTGGATAGGACAGCGGGAGGAGAAATAAGGTGTTGTAAGGAACAATACTGCATAGGGACATTGAATGTAAGATCTATGAATCAAGGCAAGCTGAAAGTGGTACAAAAGGAAATGGAAAGAATAAGCATTGACATCTTGGGAATCAGTGAGTTAAAATGGACAGGGATAGCTAAATTCAGCTCTGGAAACCATCACATCTACTGCTGTGGACAAGAAAGCCTTAGGAGAAATGGAGTAGCCATAATTGTCAATAAAAGAGTGAGAAAAGCAGTATCTTATATCTATAAAACAGAGGTGTGGACTTGTATGTGCTCTAAAGGCTCCCACACCCCTGGACCAATCCCACTAAAATTTGGCACATATGTACCTTGGGCTGGGGAGATCAGCACTGTGGGGGTCATGAGCCCCACGGGAGGGTGTACACCCCCAAAATTGGGAAGCAATTGATCTATACAATGTGTGTGTTTCCCAGTGATTTAATTGAGCTGATGTCATAATCCCAGATAGGTTGGGATTGTGACATCATCTGACTAGCTCAGGTGTAGCCCTCTGAGCTCAGTTGTAGTTTTCACAGTAGGTGGAAGGCAAATGGGGGGCTTGGTCTGGCTGGCACAGTGGTCCAATGGAGGCCCTTGAAAAGGCCGGGAGGGCATGGGAGGATGTGGAGGAGGTCAGTCCCCCTCTGGAAATGGCCACCCAGCCTCCGTGGTGGTGGCAGCGGCCACGGCCATGGTGGGTGAAGCCGAGGAGGAAAGGAAAGTCCGAGGTCTTCTCAATGGCTGCGTGCCACTTTCTCACCAGGTGGCTGGACATATGTTTGGGAAGGATAAGGGTGGTAAGTGACCGTCGATGGAGATGCGGGATGGGTGAGGGAAGAGAAAGATAGAGGAAGTGAGGCAGGGTTGACCCACATACACCCCATGAGGTTTCCAAGAGGGAAAGGCTGGCCTACGTTAAAGAAATGAAAAACCCGAGTGAAGCCGGATAATCAGCCAGTGGGTTATAATCTTAAAAATTACAGAATTATTTCAGTCAAATTCCAAGGCAAACCTTTCAGTATCACTGTAATCCAAATATATGCACCAACTACTGGTGCAGATGAAGCCACAGTTGACCAGTTCTATGAGGATCTACAACACCTCATAGAACAGACACCAAGGAAATGACAAATGAAGGTGCTTCTTACAGAATGACCAGTCTATGCTGTCAATAAAACAGGGAAACGGGTTCAAGCAAGGAGCAATAGCAATTAAACTTATATACCACCCCATAGTGTTTAGTGAAGAGGAAGAAGAGGAAGAAGAACTACTACTACTACTACTACTACTACTACTACTACTACTACTACTACTACTACTACTACTACTACTACTACTACTTTTAACCACCAATGCCATATTCACACTATCATCAAGGAACTTCATGTATGGAAATGTTCTCAAAAAGGTGTTAACAGCAATGCTATAAAGAAGAAAACAGATCGATTCCTTTTTATTCAGAAGTATGGAAAGAGTGTTAAGTCAGTGTAAACCTATCTCAGAGTTGACATAAATTCAGATCATAATCCTGTCATTGCTGTATGTTCACCTAAAATTAAAGAAAATACAAAAAGGAACAGAAAAAGCATATAATAAACAAAGGAGTGATCCAAATATACTGTATATACAATGATTAAGGAAGGGATGCATAAATGCATCAGTAAATTTGCAGTAAATCAATGAGGTAGCAATACATTAAAAAAATGACAGTGCATCCTACTGATGGATAGCAATAAGGCAGAGTGAGTACATTAAAGAGCTCCTTGTAGATAACAGAACATACTGTAACAAATATCAATGCCAGATTGGAAGTACTGTATAGAAATCTGAATAGGATATAGCTAACTATAAATGGCATAGCTCAGTGATGGCGAACCTATGGCACACGTGCCAAAGGTGGCACTCGGAGCACCCTCTGTAGGCACCCAGGCAGTCACCCCAGCACAGACCTTGCCTCGCCCCTCTGCCCAGCAACCCAATGGAAACACTTCCTACCTCACCCAGCACAGAGTTCACCCCGCCTCTCTGCCCAGCAGCCAATGGGAGCACTTCCTTCCTCCCCTGTTGCTGTGTTGGCACTTTGAGATAAATAAGTGGGTTTTGGGTTGCAGTTTGGGCACTTGGTCTCTAAAACGTTCACCATCACTGGCATAGCTCCTGAACTCAATGAAGCTGTTACAGAAGTAGTAAATGTTATACAAGATAATGAGTTAGGATGATCTTTTCAATCAAATCTCCAGAACAGTTATTATTTGTGAAGTCTGGCTGATATCAACATTGTAGTGACTATAGAATAAGCTTATTAAGCCATTTGATCAAAAATGTTTTAAAGATAGTACAAAACTATTTACAAGAAGTGTGAAAAAGTGGCAAGAGTCATGCAATTTGGATATTCAGGATGATCTGGAGAAAGAGGTGCACTATTCTATCTATATGTACCTGGTGGGAGATGCAGTGACATAAACAAAATATGTGTAAAGTACTTGTTTAATTGACTACAATAAAGTCTTTTATATAGTCCAATATGGCAAACTGATGAAATTGTGTTAGGCAGAGATCTTGATTTGACAGATATTCATATAATTGGCTCCCCAAATCTCACCTTCTCATGCTAAAAGTTGAAAATTAGATAACAGAGGACATAAAAGTATAAAGAAGAAAATATACTTTTGCCTCTGGTCTTTAATTGATACTTGCAGAACACTTACAGAACACACTAAGCACAGTATAAAGGTTTCCCTTGCTCGAAAGCCAGTCGTATCCGACTCTATGGTTCAGTGCTTATCTCTGTTTCAAAGCCAAAGAGCCAGCATTGTCTGCTTCTGCAGACATTTCTGTGGTCATGTGGCAGGCATGAGTAGATACCGGAGTGCACGGAATGCTGTTTCCTTCCCACCAAAGTGGTCCCTAATTATCTACTTGCAATTTCTTGCTTTCGAACTGCTAGGTTGGCAGGGGCTGGGACAAAGGCAGGAGCTCATTCCGTCCTGCAGTACTCGGAAATCGAACTGCTGACCTTCCGCTTCCCAGTCAGCGTCTTAGCCACTTGAGCCACTGCAGTCCAGTAAGCACAGTAAAACCCTGTATAACAAAAGGCTCTAATAGCGAAAAAACCATACAATGAAAGGAAATTGAAGGAAAATGGTGCCTCGTATAACAATTTTTCCCCAGAATAATTTTCCCCAATGCACTCCTATGGGGAATTGTGCTTTGCACAATGAATTTTCATTTTCAATGTATTCCTATGGGAAATCACATCCAACGCATTCCTATGGGAAATTCATATAACAAAAATTTTGCTGTACGAAAAACCTTGTGGAATTGATTAATTTAATTATACGAGGTTTTACTGCACTTACAAATTTGAATGATGGTGGCATCTTAAAAACATACTATCTTAAAACATAGATGATATGAGGGACTGTATGCAACTCACATGTCCATCCCCATTACACACATTAAAAGTAGAATAAATGGGAAAAGAAATGTAGGATTAAGAATTTGTTAGCTAAATAATCTTGGGAACTCCTTTAGATGCAACACAGCATGGTTCTAGAGATGAAACACTGCATCTAAGGAAACATAGTCATGATGTTGTCCAACCTCTGGTAGAAGAGAATTAACAACAAGAAGAGGGTTAAGCTCTTTTTCCTTAGGGGAAGCTATACTTCATCCTCATGGGGACAGATAGCTGGAAGACAGATGAATTGGCTTGAAGGATCAGATCTGGTCCATCCAAGTTCTGGTAATAATAATAATTTCATGTCACAAATTATTCTGGGTTGAAAGGATTTTTTGCACAAGAAACTCTGCTTAAGGAATGCCCAAATGAGGCTCCTTTCATGTCTCCAAGAGCTGGGACAGAGACGGGCGCTCAATCTGTCATTCAATACCTGGGTTTTGAACTGCCGACTTCCTGGCCTTCCAGCTAACAAGGCAGACTTCTTAACTACTGAGCCACCACAGCCCCTAGGTTTTGGTTAATGGTAAAAATATGATCTTTATGCTATACTTATACTTCCAAAAGGCAGCCATTTAGTTCTTTGAGAAGGATGAATACTAGTGACAACTTTGATTTTAGCTGGCACCCATGGCTGGCGGAAAACATTTTGCTACCTGAGGCAAACAAACAAGCAAAGAAACAAACACTTTATCAAGGTACAATGTGCTAAAGGCCAACCAATCCACAACAGTCTCTCACCAAATTACCGTATTTTTTGAACCATAAGACACACTTTTTCTTCCCAAAAGTGGTGGTGGTGGGAAATGAGGGTACATCTTATATTCCGAATGCTGTCCAGCAAGGAGGAGCCATGTCGGGTGAAGTGCCATGCCCTCCCCTCAGGTGTTGTCATGGGAAGAGGGGAGGCTGTCAGCCCACCTCCCCGCCCCGCGCACCTCCCAGCAGCATCAGCAATGCTTCCCATGTGCCTCACCCGGGGCCAAAGGCGCATGGGAAGCACGGAGGTGAAAGCATGCCCGGATGGTGTGGGGCCGACCTGCCTGCAGCACCTGGCTGCAGAAGACCAGCTGACCTGCCAGCAGCGGCTGCAGCTACCTCATCCTTTTGGCCATGCTCCTCTGGGACTCCTCCTCCTCCTCGCCTTTGGGACAATGAGGCTCTTCCTGAGCCCAGTGTCCCAGAGCGGCATGGTTGAAAGGACCTCACCATCCATCCAGTGAGGTCCTTTCAGCCATGCCACTCTGGGATTCCGGGCTCAGGAAAAAGCCTCATTGTCCAGGAGGAGTCCCAGAGGAGCATGGCTGAAAGGATGAGGCAGCTGTGGCCGCTGCTGGCAGGTTGGCTGGTCTTCTGCCTCTGGGAGCTCCTGGTGGGTCAAGCTCTCACCACCCCGGTGAGGCGCATGGGAAATGCTGCGGGAGCTGCTGCAGGTCAGCTGGTCTTCTGCAGCTGGGCACTGCTGGCGTGCTTTCCCTTCTATGCTTTCCAAGCACCTTCAGCCCTGGGTGAAATGAGCAACAGCTACCACTCCAGCTCCCTATTTGGTTCAGAATATTTTTTTTCTTGTTTTCCTGCTCTAAAACTGGGTGCGTCTTATGGTCAGGTGCATGGTCTGAAAAATACAGTAATACTTAACTAGCAGTTCACTTTCTTCTCATTACGTCTGAGCTTTACATGAGCTGACTGTCTCACGTTGGCTATTGGTCACACTATCCCTTTGGAACCCTTATGTAATTACCTGTTATTAAGATTCGATTAGACATTATGCCTGTTATGTGGTGAAATGAAGAAGTCATTTATACAAGAAATACGCAGAAGTCTTGTCGACTCAGACACTCATCAAAGGTGAGCACAAAGGGAAGAGTATTTGAAAACAGAGCAGATGTATCCCTTAGACCAGTAGATAAACTTGGGAAGAATTCAATGGCTCCAAGTTCACACTATGTTCTTTATCTTGACTTAAGAAAAACTACTTGGAAAAGTGGATGCTACAATGCTGGAGTTGTATGTCAAGTGTATCTCGTCTTGTTTTGGTAGCAGAGGTATTAGTTAGGGGAGCAATTTGAATTCCAAAGGTCAAGAGTAGGTCAGGATAAATCTTGCAGTGTTTCTGGTTGTTTCTGAGCTTAGACCAAACAGATAAACAGCAGTCAGCTGAGCTTGGAAGATTTTCCAAATAAGCCTAGAGAGGCTTGTTCAGTAGATTTTATCTCTAGCAAACAGCAACTTCCATAAACAGCAAACAACTTGATTTGCAGGGGTCACATACACTTGACGGAGTTTCTCTAAAATCCCTGGCATTTCTTCTTCCCTTGCCCTTGGTTTACAGCATAAGCAATCTAGGCTGTGGATGATAAAAGTAGTTGGTTGCATTTGACGTGCGTGCAGGTCTGTCACTGTCTAACTTTTGTTTGTTTGTTTAACGTCTCATGTCACATGGATGTCTGTCAACTCACATTACTGATGGTGTTGTGAGCATGGCAAAGTCAGGAAATGAAAATGTGATCAAGAGGTAGTGTCTGTATTCACAGAAAAAGAACTCAGAAGGACAACATGAGAGAAATAGCATGGAACTCAAGATTAGATAGGACTAAGGTATAAATTAATGTGCCGAAAATAAATTATTCACAGGCTTCAAGGGGAGACTTCCTTTGCACAACAACTCTTTTCCATCACAACTTAAACGTTTAAATGTTCATTCACACCATGCTTTTCCTCAGAAGAAATATATCATCTCTGTATCCATTTTTCATTACATGTCTTCCCAGTTCTGTGGCTCTGTTCATTCACACTTTCTCATTATTGCAGGACAGTTACCTTTGTGAATCTTTCACTCAATATATCTAGGTAAATTGCATTGCTTCCACGGGACAGTACCTCCAAACCCTCTGTGGTTAAAGAAGACCAGACATAGGTAAAGACATCTTGGAATGGTGCAGGGAGGGACTTACATCTGAGCATCTTAGCTTGCCCTTCTGCTGAGATGGGATCACAGCCTCATCACTCAAAGTAAAAGCTGTAAGTATTAGCAAGCTCTGTTTGGCAGATGTTTTTGGCTCAGTGTGACAGATATCGGGCAGATGTTGTCACAAAACATTGTGGAGGAAATCTGTCTAAGTTAAGTCACATGTTTATCTAGCAATAATGATTCTAGTGTGGTCTGTGTGGTCATGTGATTGTGTGTCCCATCTGCATCTCTGAAACAGGAATGGAATAGGACCCACACAGAGACTTCCAAGTATAATAAGGGAACAGCCAAAGCCGATCTACTTAATCATGATAATCTGAAATTATACCAAAAAATGCTTGTGCAAGTTTACAGTCTCTGGTTTTTGATATGGAGAACTCCAAAAGGATTGGTGAAATTAAGAAATCAGAAGAATGAATCTTGTAAAACAAACATTGAGGCCCTTGTTCTGCTATGGTAGTAAGATGGGATATGGCTCCTGCAAAGGCCAGTCATTGTTGACTGCAACTCATATCTGAGAATGCATTTTTCCCCTTGAAGCAGGAAAAATGCCACTGGCGTGAATTTGTTTAAAGTGGATCCCCGCTTGCAATGAAGTGACCCACACACGATGATCATGGAGCCATCTCCTGTGGTACGTATGAAATGAGACATGCAGGATGTAACACCAGGACTGCAATGTACTGCCACAGCCCTGATGATATTATCAAGGTGCACCTTCACAGCTCATTCATCTGGCATGGCTTCTTACGCCTCCATGACTGTTGGGAGTCAGAGTTCCTCCTCCACTCATTTTGCCATTGGACCCAATAGGATGGTTTCAAGTGGCATTTCCTCCACTGAGGGGACCATCACCCCACCTAAAGGGGCTCATTCACCCATAGCCATTGGCACCATTAGGGAGCCAGGTTATTTACCACCACCCAACACTGACTGTATGGTCTACTCCATTACCATAGCAGGATGCACAAATGCCTCAGGCATCAGCAACTAGGAGGAAGATTAGTTGTTCCTCCCAAGCTCCTCAGACTTTCTTGGAGGATGGAGTACATATTGAGGTTCCTGTTTTATTGTTATGTGATGTTATATTTGTGAGCTGCCCAGAGTCGCCTTGGCAAGGGAACAGAAATAGAAATTCAAATAAATAAATAAATACTGTATATGTGCCACACATCTAAATCCCCTAAATGAGTTTCTGAGGTGAAATGAGGTTCACTTGCCATTCTAGTCAGCTTCTGAATCTACTATGCCTTACTATGCTTTACTATAATGATCACATGTGTGGGAGACTGAAAGAAGTGTTTATTTATGTCTCTGTGTTATGTGCCATCAGGTTGGAACTGACTTTCAGTGACCCTAATAGTGCTTTCAGGTATTTAAGGAGCAGTTTACCAGTTCCACTTCTCCTCCCCACTATCACCACCACTGAAAGTTTCTACAGTCAAGCAGGATTTCGAATCATGAGCCTTGCTATCTACTACAAGGCATTGTGTATCTATATACATCATGAATAGATTGTGCCTTCATTAGGACAGCTAAGTAGGCACTTTCCAATAAAATGCCATAATTTTATCAGGCAGCTGTTTCTCCACAAAATGCCTCAATCTGAAGGAACAACATGTGGCAGACTTAAACACAAATGGATAATGTGAATTGGCTTTCAGAAGCTAGTAACAAGAGCATCATGATGGCATAAGTAGGCCTTCTACTACTCTCTCTCCAGCATAAGATTTGGAAGAAACAGGTCTGCTTTGATCAGATGAAAGGTATGTCTTTTGACTCTCATCTTCTCAGGCTCTGAATTCTAAAATGAGAGAGCGAGTGAGGCTGTGCACATGAGAGAAATCTGTTTTCTGAACCATGAGAGGTGTGTTGCCTCTATGTCTGCATTTAGTAAGGATTGCTCCCAGCTTTTCAAAAATACATTTCAATTGCACAGGTCTGACACATGCACTGAGTTAATATACCATAACAGCTCCATAATCAATCTGTTACTGTCTATTTGCTCAGTGATCCATGAAATAATAATAATAATAAAAAATCCTCCAACAGACTTTGAACAGAAAGTCTAAAAGCCTTTTTAGAGCACTTACGGATACTCATGTACATAACGTTTATTTGGGAAGGTGTGCTTGACTGTATAAAGAGCTCCAGAAGAATTAGCATGCACAGCTTGGAGAGCAGGCTTAATTGCACCAGTAACTAAAGGAGGTTATAAAGCACCTTTTATCATATTGTCTGTGCGGTGTATGAACAAAAGATCATATATTGTGGCAGGCCAGGTGTCACTGAGATGTTTACCCATCTGCTTCATTTAGCTTACTTTTTAAAGAAAGCTTCAAAGCAGTGTTGTTATTCTTTTTTTAAAAAAAAACACTAATCTCTATTACACCAGTATCACATCACTCACATTAAAGAGCACATTACACAACTATTTAAGCATCCGACTATATCCAAATTTGGATATTTGAGGGGAATGGATGTGCCTCTTGATTTTCCTGCCATCCTTATAAGAAGAGGAGTCCCATGGTGTCTAGGACCATAGTTTTTACCACTGACACACTCATGTATTCATCCATTGACATAGTGAGAATATATGCAAAAATGGTGAGGGAGAAGTCTGAAGGAGGGCTTTTGAAAGAATAGTTACTAATTCCCTCAGTCAGTCTGCAAGCAACAGATAGACACTTAAGGGCTATTGCATGAGCTTTTCAGATGATAATAATAATTTAATGTCAGAAATTATTCTGGGTTGAAAGGATTTTTGCAGAAGAAACTCTGCACAGGGGATGCCCGAATTAAGCTCTTTTTGTGTCCCCAAGAGCTGAGACAGAGATGGGCGTTCAATCCATCATGCAGTACCCGGGTCTCGAACTGCCGACTTGCCAGGCTCAGATACAATGGCTGAAATCCTGCTGCTCAGCACAATAAATTACAACTAGAATAGGCCCCTTGGAATGAATGCAACTTACAGAGGAACCCACTAATTCAGCAGGACTGCTCTAGCTATGATTTACTACCCCAAGCAATAGGATTTCAGTCAGTTTATTTTATTTATCACTAGCATTCCGGCCTGGGCTTTGCCCGGGGGATGTGTGGTGGCTGTGCAGACTGCCTGTCACCTTCCCTCTCTGCCTGGCTGTTTCGAAGCCAGACTTCGAAACAGCCAGGCGGAGAGGGAAGGTGACAGGCTGCTATCCACGCAGGGAGGCATGTCCGCGAGCAGAAAGCAGCTTGCCTGGCTCCTTCCTTCTCTGCCTCACTGTTTCAAATCTGGCATCGAAATAACAAGGCGGAGAGGGAAGCTAACAGGCTGCTATCCATGTGGGGAGGCATGTCCCTAGGCAGAAAGCAGACTGCCTGGCAGCTTCCCACTCCGCCTTGCTGTTTCGAAGCTGGCTTTGAAACAGCAAGGCAGAGAGGGAAGCTGACACACTGCTATCCATGCGGGGAGGCGCATCTCTGGGCGGAAAGCAGCCTACCTGGCAACTTCCCTCTCCACCTTGCTGTTTCGAAGTTGGCTTCAAAACAGCAGGTGCAGCGGAGGCTTAGTGGGGCGGCAGGGCAGAGGCTGTGGCTACATCGCCAGCTCACCTGGCTGCATCTTCAGGCGGTGCGGTGGGGGGCAGCAGGGCAGAGGCAGCAGGGCAGAGGCTGCACCTATGAACATAAGAACAGCCTTGCTGGAACAGGCCACAGCCCATCCAGTCCAGCATTCTGTCTCACACAGTGGCTCACCATTTCCTTCAGGGTATTCCCAAGCAGATGCCTTCACCTGCTTAGGATTCCCTGGAAATGATATTGAGAGATATCCTGCCTATCTCTCCAACCCGGAGGTTGTCCTTAAGTATCCATTATTATAGCCATTGATACTCTTGTCCTCCATGAACTTGTCTAATCCTTTCTTAAAGCTGTCAAGACTGACAGCTGTCACCACTTCTTCTGGCAGGGAGTTCCATAGGCCAGTAATCCTCTGGGTGAAAAAGTACTTTCTCTTATTTGTTTGAGAACTAGTACCCAAAAGTTTCATGGAGTGTCCCCTAGTTCTAGTGTTATGCGATAGGGAAAACAGTTTTTCCTTATCTACTTTGTCCACACCGTGCATGATTTTATAAACTTCAATCAGGTCACCTCTTAGACGTCGTCGTTCAAGAGTGAAGAGGCCCAACCGTTGCAGCCTCAGATGGTAAGGAAGGTGTTCCAGTCCCCTAATCATTCTGGTTGCCCTCCTCTGCACTTTTTCCAGCTCCATAATATCCTTCTGGAGGTATGGCGACCAGAACTGTACACAGTATTCCAGATGGGGCCTCACCATAGATTTATAAAGAGGCAAAATGACACTTGCTGACTTATTTTCTATACCCTTCCTAATGATCCCTAGCATTGAGTTTGCTTTTTTCACTGCTGAGGCACACTGGGTTGACACCTTCATTGAGTTGTCCACCAGGACACCAAGGTCCCTTTCCTGGTTTGTCGCAGAGAGTTCAGACCCCATCAGTTTATAAATGTAATTGGGGTTCTTTGCCCCAACATGCATCACTCTGCACTTACTAATGTTGAAACTCATTTGCCACTGTTTTGCCCACTCCCCCAGTGTCAAGAGATCCCTCTGGAGCTCCTCACAATCTCTCACAGTTTTCACTACCCTGTATAATTTAGTGTCATCAGCAAATTTGGCTACCTTGCTATTTACTCCTACCTCTAGATCATTTATGAAGAGGTTGAAAAGCAGGGGTCCCAGTACTGAACCTTGGGGGACCCCACTCTTTACTTCCCTCCACTTTGAGAAGTGTCCATTTAGGGCTACCCTCTGTTTCCTGTCCCTTAGCCAGTTGCTGATCCAGGACAAGACCTGTCCCTTTATTCCATGACTGGTAAGTTTATTCAAGAGCCTTTGGTGTGGGACCTTGTCAAAAGCCTTCTGAAAGTCCAGATAAACAATGTCAACTGGATCCCCCTTATCCACATGCTTGTTGACACTCTCAAAAAATTCCAACAGATTAGTGAGGCATGATTTGCCCTTGTAAAAGCCATGTTGGCTCTCCTTTAGCAGCGCCTTCTCTTCTATGTGCCTATTAATTCTATCTTTTAGGATGGTTTCCATCACTTTACCTGGGACACATGTCAAACTGACAGGTCGGTAATTTCCTGGATCACCCCTGGATCCTTTTTTGAAAATTGGTGTTACATTCGCTACCTTCCAGTCATCAGGCACAAAGCCTGATTTGAGGGAAAGATTATATATTTTGGCTAGGAGATCAGCAATTTCATCTTTAAGTTCCCTGAGAACTCGTGGATGGATGCCATCTGGTCCTGGTGATGGTGGTGCCTCGCTCAGCCCTGTGTTTAGGCGGTGCGGCGGAGGCTGTGTCGGTCAGCAGGGCAGAGGCTGTGGCTATGGTGCCACCTCTCCAGGCCATGTCTTCAGTCGGCACGGTGGGGGTAGCAGGGCAGAGGCTGTGCCTATGCTGGTGCCTTGCCTGGCCCTGTGTTTAGGTGGCATGGCAGAGGCTTGATTGGGTGGCAGGGCAGGGGCTGCACCTATGGCAGCGCCTCATCCGGCCATGTCTGCAGGCGCGACTGGGTGCCTGGTTGTGATATAGGCGCACCATTGCCTTTGTGGCAATCTTCTCCGGTGGGGCTGGCACCACACCCACGGCATCTGGACCCCCTTCTTTCTGGGATGGTACGGGCAAGGCAGGTCTCACCGGGGTTTCAAGGGGGGGGTTGCAAGGTGTACGAATATATGCAGGACATACTAACATATGTTTCTGCTTTATAGATATAGATATGATGAACTTCAGTTGTCTACACTTATGCTGATATATGCAGTGAGCAAAAATTGACCATCTCAAGTTCCTAACTAGAGTTCCACGTCTAGGTTTGAAAGCCATTGAAGGGCTTCATCTGTGGCACTATGCAAATCAGTTATTGAAAAGTAGGAGACCATACATACATGTATTATTTTTATGTATTGTGCACACTTCAGTATCAGCAATGTAAAATTTCTCTTTTTATAATTTATTTTACAATAAATGATAACAGAATAGCTGAAATCCAGTTGGTGTTCATGCACTTTGCATAACTTGTTGCAGATAAGTGGCTAATTGATGAATGTGCAAGACTGTAGTTCAACTGAGTGCATGACTAAGCACATGACTGAACCACATCCCAGCTCCTTGTCAATCAGCGGCGATTACTTCTGACAAGTTATGAAAACCATATGGAAACACCAAAGTATAGCCAATATTTACTTTATTTCCAAGGTTAAGGCGTGACTCACCTAATATAAAGCTAGTCTCTTAATTTAAAAAAATGCTGTGATTTTTAACATTCCAAAAACAAACCAAAATAGAGAGAAACACCATCTTATTTGCTTGGGAGACAACTGCTTGTTTAGGAAACAATTATGTAAGTAGAGTTCTTATTTCTAAATAAATATTGCATTAATATTGCAACATGAGTACTCAAACGCTTCCATCTCAGTAAAGAAAAAGGAACGATAGAATATTCTTTACTAGAACACCTGAGATTATATATATATGACTTTTCCTCAAGGTCACAAGAATGTGGCTCTGTATGCACGAGTTTCTAGCATCCCGATATTGTAAGCCCTCTTGGGTCTCACATTCTTGCAATAGCAGAAACTGCTCCTACAGCAGCAAGATCTATTTCTGTGAAAAGATAAAGCTAAGTGGCCCTGTGTACAGTCCTGTCATTTCCCCCCTCTGTTGTTTTATTTATTCATTCATTCATTGGTTTATTTATACCCCGCCCTCCTGGGTATAACCACTCAGAGTGGCTTACAATACACACAAAAAATTAACAGTATATAAAAAATTAAACAATACATAATGCACACAGGTTACAAGTTACAAATTACAGGTCATAGAATACAAAAAATACAATATAAATACAAAATACAATATTAAATACAAAATACAATATTAAATACAAAATACAACCAACCCCAATACCCTTCCAGCAGTGCCATCGCTATAGGTCCAGGGGTCGGAGGCCAAGGCTCAATGACCTCAATGGACCTTAGCGAAGCCCAGACACAACGTCCCTAACGGGGCTGGGCTTGGTGTCCATGACAGAGCCTGACTCAGTATCCTTAACAAAGTTGGCTGAGCGAGGCAGCAAGGCGGTGCTGCAGGTCCCAGATAATCCCAACCTCCCCGCAGCCACTGACGTACCGGGGAAGGGGCCCTGGCAAAGCGGCAGCTGTGCCAGTTTTCAAGTCCACGGCACTGAGAGCCCGGTGCTCCCACCTCCCCGCGGCCAATGCCGGACCGGGGAAGGTGGGGCGACAGCAGCAGCAGCAGCAGTTTTTAAGTTCCTCCCGGACATCCAGGAGATCCTGCCAAGAAGGCGATACCGGTTCCGGCAGTGGTGGTTGTGGCACTCTCAAAGCCCCTTCGGGAATGCCCTGCCACAGATGTTCCTGCCTCAAGCCACAGAAGCAGGGCAAGGCGAAGTTAGTTTGGTCTGGGAGCGCCTGGCAGCGACCCACCACGATGTTCCTGCCTCCAGCCACAGAGGCAAAGGTGAGGCGAAGGCGTCCAGTTTGGGGGCAGCAGCGGCGGCCCTTTTGAGCTCCCCACCACAGGTGTTCCTGCCTCCAGCCGCAAAGGCGAAGGCAAGACTTTCTCCGTCCGGCTGCCGGTCAAACCACACTGGTCTCGGCGGTAGCGGGGAGTGACATTTCCCTTCAGCTTATTGTTTGTTTTTGCTCCTCAAACAGCTAGATAGGTTAGTTTGAAAGATTGGTTGCATCAGAGATAGTAATCTTTTATGGGGCCCTAGATCAGGGGTTCCCAACCTTTTCAAGCTGGGTGCCAGATCATGCTCTCCCAGTCAGTTTCGAGAGCTGAACAGTCATTTTGCACTGCCTGCACAATGGGGGTGTCCATTTTGTCCCAACAACTTCAAAGGGGTGGTCATTTTGTTTCTTGAATGCCCAAATATGGGTGGGGGCCATAAAAATGGCACTATGGGCTGGATCCGACCTGTGGACCTTAGGTTGGGAACCCCTGCCCTAGGTGCATGGTGGAAGAGGCAGTGGAAGAGGCAGTGTCCACAGCTGTCTTGTTTATTTATTTATTTTTTCTAATTTGTATTGTCACCCAACTCCGAAGACTCTGGGTGGCTCACAAAAAATAAAACCAATGGCAGTTTAAAAATAAAAATAAAAATCCCCATTAAAAAACTACTGACAAAAATTTTAAAAAGTTAAAAAACTTGAGACAGAGAGAGAGAGAGAGAGAGTTCTACTAAATTAGCCAGCAGGCCAGGGTTACCATGTCGCAGGTGCCCCATACCTGTCCCGCCAACCAGGTTTTTAACCCTGGACAAGAGATGCTGAAAGAGAAAAATTTGTGTCCAAACTGCTTTGTTTTCGCTTGAGATACATTTATGAAAATCTGGGACCAGTGGAAGGTGTCTTCTCACCCTGGTAATGTCAACCTTGTGTTGCTGGCTAATCTCACACTAGGTCAGGCGAAAAGAACTGCAGAATGAACTCATCAAAAGATGCCTTCATTTTGGCAGTTTCATGTCTGGCCATGGAGGAGGAGGAAGAAGAGGAAAAAGAAATACTACTACTACTACTACTACTACTACTACTACTACTACTACTACTACTACTACTACTACTACTACTACTAATAATAATAATAATAATAATAATAATAATAATAATAATAATAATAATAATAATAAAGATCCACAAGTTTCTTCCCACACCCTGAGCATCAACATTATCTTGAAAACAAAGGGAAAGCCAATCTTCTTCTTTATAAAGATTGTCCACAAGAGGGGGGTATGAGACACAGTTTGGATTTCTAGAAAATTATCTCAGTTTTTCTGTTTTCCACTGCGCTCTGTTGTGCTTTTAAGGATATAGATTAGCTATACCCTTCAGTTACATTTTATGAGCTTAATTGAACATGTTCATTCTTGACAGAAAATTCAAATTATATTTACTTTACCAATACAAAGAACTACTGGATAAAGAAGTAGAGCAAACAGTAGCAGCCCTGAGAAGTGCCAGCATAGATAGTGATACTGTGTTTTTACCATCTTTGTCATGAGTAGTATTCTCATTTTCTGAGAGGTTTTCTTTTCTTTTTTAAAAAAAATCCACAACACTCTACACTCGCACTTCTGCTAGATCTGTACATTCATGAACTGAAAGCTTACCCTTACAATGGGTGCTTGGTAGTAAAATACCTGTTTCTTTCAAATAAAAAAGTCCTACAATTTTCAAAAAGAGGGAAATGTGACAGACGTACTCTCCCCTGCATGAGAGGTTTTTTAAAACCCTACATGATGTTCGCAAGTCCTGAATGAAATCAGTCTATTCGACTCTCTTGGCTTACATCCCTCAAAGACCAAAACAATCTGTGATCTCTTTACAAGACACCACAGATTTCAAGAGCACAGCAAGGGTAAGTAGCATTTGAGCACCTGCAAAAAGAAGTGTCTTTAGCAGATCTGCCTTTGCCCCCCCCCCAATACATCACGAATAGTATCCTTTCTTTTAAACATACTAGAAAACTTGCACTTGAACTGTTTTAAATGTATTAGGAAGCTTAGTTTTTGAACTGTTCGTTTATTTAAGTAGAGAATAAAGAAAAAAGTTGGCCACAGAACACAGGTGTTCTTACTTCATCTTGAACTCATTGAACTCACTCAGTACCTCTGTGATCTTGCAGATTAATAACAGAAGATGCAGGAGTAGATTCCATTTTCTGACAGGGGAGCTCGTCGCCAATTTAGTGTCTTGCAAGGACGGCAATAGAATTAGCCGCAGTAGGGCTAAACACAACTTTATTGCATGATGGTCAGGGTGAACATGTGGTAATGGCGGACAAACAGCTCTATTTATAGTACACTGTACATTTGAATATCCCGGTGTGGTAGCTCATTGGCTACTGTCCGCGTGACATCATAGATCGTCACGCCCATCTTCTCCAGGTGCGGTGTGGCGGGAAGGTTTCCCGCTCTGCAGGTATTCGGAGAATCTGTACCATGTGAGCCGGATGCTTGCTACTGCCACCTGTGGCCACTTAGCTCGCATCCTTATACAGCTTGTTACAATGTGTCTCTGATTAGATACAATTGGATACATTGACTGGATACATTCTGTTAAAGGGAGCCAAGCAACATTCATTCAATACATAACACCCTTGTTGAAATAAAAGGTAAAAGCTGGCATATTTTATGTAGCCCTCTTGATCGGGGGTTCCCAACCTTTTCATGCTGCAGGCCGGACTACGCCCCCTGGACAGCTGAGCGGGTCAGTCACATGGTTCCTTCTGCCATAAATGCTGCCATAAAATGCATCAGTGGGTGTTATAAACAGGTTTACAACAGCCATGGCTGCATTTATGGCAGCATTTATGGCAGGCACTGCTGTGTTTATGCATGCACGGGTATGTTTTATGGCAGTCGTAAACACATCCACTTCCACTTCTGGTAGTGGCGAGGGCAGCAGCAGTCCACATGAAATGGTGCTGTGAGCTGGAGCTGGCCCACAGGCCATAGGTTGGCTACTCCTGCTCTAGATTACTCTTCTTCTACTCAGCATATCACAGACTTAAAAGACCAAAGTAAAGTGTGATCAGATGGGGATTTCCCCCATGCATTGGTCTGTTTTGGGGATGGGTTGATTAACTCCTTCTGGTGCCCACAAGTTATTATGGACAATTGTAAATCAGCCTGGTCCTTATCTTTGCCTGCCCCCTCCTTTCTGGGTCCCTGTCAGGAGCTACTATTGTGTGTGTGGTGTTTTTGTTTTTTTGTTTGTTTTGGGGGGAATATGTATTTATATAAACAAAAGTAAAAGTTGCTGCAAATCTCACTTCATGCCTCCAGGTGGTGCAGCGGTGACCCTGGCCATCTGACAACTATGGTGGTGGGGGTGTATTCACCTGGCAGGTTCGACCATGCCACAGAGGTGTTAGCTAGTGGTACCAGAATGGTTCTCCATTCTGGAACGGCAGGTCAGCTAAGTGGGGTTGGGTACTCAGGTAATACACCTGGCCAGTGCATTGCTCTAACATGGCCAACTTCGACATGAGTCCAGTCAGCTGTGTCATCATATTTAAAATGGCTAAAGGAGCATCAAATGGGATCAGAAACAGTGTGAGATGATGCTTTGATCCACAAAGTCAAACTAGATATGTGAAGTACATATCCACTGCACACATTCACTGCACATATCCACTGTTGTTGTTCAGTCGCACAGTCAATTCCGACCCTTTGTGACCCTATGGACCACCACACACCAGGCACCCCTATCCGCCACCATCCTCCTAAGTCCGCCCAGATTTGTGCCCATTGCATCAACAATGCCATCTAGCCACCTCATCTTCTGCCGCCCCCTTCTTCTTTTGCCCTTGACCTTTCACAGCATCATGGCTTTCTCAAGTGAGTCCTTTCTTCTCATTTGACGTCCAAAGTACTTTAACTTCATCTTCAATATTTGACCTTCCAAGGACCTTAAGGGTTGATTTCCTTTAAGATCAAACTATTTGTTCTCCTTGCTGTCCAGGGTACTCTCAAAATTATCCTCCAGCACCACATCTCAAAGGCGTTTATTCTTCTGCGCTCAGCCCTCCTTATGGACCAGCTCTCACAACTATACATTACTACTGGAAATACCATTGCTTTGACTATGTGGACTTTTGTTTCCAAGGTGATATCTCTACTTTTAACTATGTTGCCCAAATTTCTAATGGCTTGCTTCCTAAGAATTAGTCATCTTTTTATTTTGTAGCTGCAATCACCATCTGCAGTGATCTTGGATCCTAAAAATGTAAAGTCTGTCACTGCTTCTACTTCCTCCCCATCTATTTTTCAGGGACTGATAGGGTTTGTTGCGATTATTTTGGTTTTTTTGATGTTAAGTCTCAAGCCAACTTTTGCACTCTCTTCTCTCAACCTAAGCATGAACTTCTTTAGGTCTTTTTCACTTTCTCCCATTAAGGTAGTATCATCTGTATATCTCAAATTATATCTAAACATCTAATAAACAATTTAGCAAATACCTACTAAACATAATGCCCACTCCCACCAGGATCATTGGGAGTTACAACCATTTACCTCTCTGGAACCCTGTTCCCCTTCCAAAATTGTAATGACCTTGCTTGCCCCTTTCTTCTTTATTTGTAAAAACCAATAAATCCTCCCGTATCTGTAAATCCATTCTTACCTATCATCCCCGTCTTAACTTTAATATTACATGGTAGCTTATTATTAATAACTAGCCAATTACCCGGGCTTGCCCGGGTGTTGCGTCTGTGCTTACCTGGCCAGGTGGGGCCTGGCTCCCCTGCCATCCCGGCCATCTGGGCCCCCACCGAGGCATCCTGGTCCATCTGTGGAGGCAGTGGGTTAATGGGCCTGGCTAGCACACTGTTGCTGCCACTCACCACTCCATCCTCCAGGCCAACGCTGGACCAGGGCATGTGGTGGCTGCGGGGCGCCCGGCGTTGGCTATGGCGGTGTTATGCTGGGGTGGGGCCACCACCCAGCGGTTGCTCCTCACCACTGCCACCACTGCCGCTGCCTCCTCATGGCCCTTTGGCCCCTGCTGTCTCTGCCGCCGCCATTTTGGATGCTTGGATCGCCGGTGAGGGTGTGTTGTGCATGCAGACATTCGTGCACACACATTTCTGTATTCCCTGGCCGTTTGTCCTGGCATTGGGGTGCCCCCTGTGTGACCCATTTCTGGTGGTACAAACCCTGAATTGGACTGCCGGACCCCTGCAGTTGTGTTCTCGCACGCTCAAGGTAGGTGCATGCGAAGTTTCAGCATGGTCAGTACAGGGGTGTGGTTTTGTATACATCATATACAAGATAACACCTCTGTTTTAATAACTAGCCAATTATATATATAATATCCCCAACTGTCCCTATAGCAACCATGTAAATGGGAGTTATATCTTATTTTCTAGTTCCGAGCTATAATCAATCTCACTGGGGTACACAGAAAGAGCCTCCTTGAAGATTGTGGTATTTTTGAACCACAATTGGGCATACCCTGATAACGATCAGGCAAAAGGTACTGCAGAATGAACTCACCAAAAGGTGCCTTCATTTTGGCAGTTTCACATCTGGCCTTGACACGGAAGATAAAGAAGATTGATTTCACCACTGTGAACAAGAAGGAAATCAATTCTTTAGCTGTCCAATTACATTCCTCCTTTTCAAATATTGATAAAATTGCTATTTTATGACACACAGCTAAATTTAATTTACTTATTCCATATATTTCTTTAAAAATCAATTTCTGAAATTTCAATATAGTCTAACAGTCGCATCACATATGAAAATAAGTACCAGCTTTTGGGCACTCTCTGCAGCACATCTTAGAATAATTAGCATTTATTTGATTTAGTTTCACTGGTGTTAAGTACCATCTCCAAAGTAACTTATAACATTTTATGTTATTCTTACTGGTATATATTTTAAAATTCTAATGTTCAATATATTTTTCTTAACAGTGATACTTATTTCTTCCACCATATCTTATTACCATAATATTTTAAGTAAATTCCCATGATATTTGGCTTCCAAAAATATTTTACAAATTTTACTTGCTGTAAATTTTAAAGCAAATAAAACAAAAAAACTATTGTCCTTTACTTATTGTCTTTTTTCTATTTTATCTACTTTAAATTCACATTTCTTAGAAATAATGGCTACAATCCCTATTAACCTTAAATTCCCAAATGTTTTCCCATAATACTGTACTAATTTAATTTAACTTTCATTCCCACTTTCCTTTACTTGTGTGTGTCTATCCAGAGTCATCAGAGCAACAGCCACCAAAAGCCTCCCCAATCCTTACTCTTTTCTTTCTTGTTCTCTTATAACACTATGTCATACCATCACTACTTACTTATTTACTCTATTTACTTACTACTTCATTTTTCTTTGATTCCCATATAACTGATGTCTCTATTTTATGGATTTTTTTACTTAATCTATTCCTCACAATTTCCTTCTAACTTTAGGTTATATCTACTAACAACTGTTATATATTTGATCCAATGATGTTATCTCATATTTTCCAGCATATAAAACCCTCAAGTATATTGGTGAGGAGATGCCTTCTCAATGTAACTTCAGATATAACCTGTATATAACATTAGATGTAACCTATTTCCACCAAAGAGTCAGAGCAGTCTACATATGTAGACATTTCCATGGTCATGTGGCAGGCATGACTAGATGCTGAAGCACATGGAACACTGTTACCTTTTGCACCAAAATGATAACTATTTATTCTTGCAATTTCTTGCTTTCCAACTGTTAGTTTGGCAGAAGCTGGGACAACTATGTGTTAGAATCAGCAATTATTAGTAATTATTCAATGTAACTTTTGTAATTTTGAAATTATCGTTGGCATTTTAGAAATGCATAGTTCTTCAATATTTCAGTATGGCTATCCAATGTATAATGGGATACATTCCTACAGAAACATGAAGACACATAAGCTTGCTTACACCTTAGGGTACAATTAAGACAAGCCTATCCTTGGAAGAAGCAGGCTAAGGATAACTTGATTGCTCATTCTCATTTTGGCCAGGCCAGATACAGAAGGAAATTGTTACCATTTGGAAAATAACCTGCATCTGAGGTACTTAAAGAAAGTATGTGAGAAAGAGAACTTGAAAGGAATACCAATATTAACTACAAGAAATACAAGCATTATGATTTGTGTAACAACCTATAAAAGCTACTCCATTGTTGCATCTGGCCTTTATAAGCAATAGCCCAGGCAGCGATGAACAGAACAACAGGCTTTATTTCAACAGTCTTTCAGAATACACTTACAAGGCACTCTGGACATAAGATGGCTACACTTGTCCCATGTAATCGGTCCCTCATGGTACCTGCCGGGGATGGCAGTGACTAAGCTACACCTTGGTGTGATAGCATAAGAGGAGACCCAGGCTTAGTCATGGCGTTGACTAACCTGCAGCGATAATGGGAAGTACAGATCTGGCCGGCCCCACCCTTGTTTACCTGTGGGGCTTATATAGTGTCTCTCAGGCAGTGACTCTTTGCTACATTGTAGTAACCTCCTGGACAATCATAACCAACCAATCATAACACGATATATATGTTTAAACCAATGAGGAAAAGGATCCAAAATGGTAACCAATCACAGGGCTTAGATTAGCATAATGAGCATACCCTGAACGGGGGATTTCACGCCAACTTTGTCTTCTATTTTGGATTGTGGGAAACCGCCATTTTATCCTTGCAAGGCATTGCTTGCACAACTTGCAATCGGCTTCAATACACAACATCCATGCACTCTTCTAATTTGGATTTTGGTATATTCAAATCCATGGTTTTATTGATTTTCACCGCTAGCATCAAACAAACATTTTCCTGATACATTTCAACTTAAATTCCCGCTGCAAGCTTTTTATTTAAAAAAGGGAATCCTCAATTATATTTTATATATTTGCATTATATTTTATATTATTCTTAATGAGGATTGTAGTGACCAATTTCATATTACATCTCCACAAAATTGTTTGATAACAAATATCATAGTACCCATGGATTGGTATTTCTTAAACAGCAACTGTCCAGACTTCTCTCTGACCACTTTCAAAAATATGTACCACAATATCACTGGAGGTCACCAACACCCACATTTCCATCTAATTCTATGCAGTCTTCCTAGGTCTTTTTCTTCACAACCCAGTCTTGGTGCCACTGTATTAATCTATAGCTTTTTGGGCATTAGACTTGGCCATTCTGTCAATCTATTTGACTTTTGTGCTCTGTATTTTCATTTCATGTTTAACTTCTGATATTGTTTCATGTATCTCTGGTTCTGTTGCAAATGCCACCTCATGCCTCAACGTGGCACAGCGGTGACCCTGACTGTCCAACAGCTATGGTGGTGGGGGTGTATTCCCCTGGCAGGTTCAACCATGCCACAAAGGTGTTGGTTAGTGGGTTTGAGTACTCAGGCAATGCACTTGGCCAGTGCATTGATCTAACATGGCCGACTTCGACGTGAGCCCAGCCAGCTGTGTTGTTGTACTTAAAATGGCTAAAGGAGCATTGAAAATGCAGGCCTCAGTCCCCTGTGCACCATCGGACCCTGCTACAGTAGTGGTAAGACGTCCCGATGGTGAGAGCCCACTAAAATCTCATGAGAGATGATGCTTCGATCCACCACATCAAACTAGACATGTGAAGTACAAATCAACCAATTAATCAAGTAATCTCTGCTTAATTTATGTCATAGTCTTCTTCATCATTTGCTCCATTTCTGTTTTAACTGTTTTTCCATCTATCCTTTAAGCTTTTTTTAAAAATTCTGTTTTAAATCCCAATGCATTTTTCTCCATTATTTTCTAAATATCCACTAGTAATCGAACTTCATTTTTCATTTCACTTCTTTCATTCTGAGAGTAATCTCTGACATGAAAACACACACCTCTGTTTTTATCTCTATATTCCAAGCCAATATTTCCTTCTTTCAGTGAATCTCAAAAATATTGGTTGTCAACAAGTTCGAAGGATATCATTTCCTCTCTGAGCTTATCAATTCGAATTTTTATAGAAAGAACAGATGATCTAGCTGAGTCAACTCTTTGAAGCCTGGCAAAACTGTCCTCAGAATGTCCTGAAATCTAAGTAAGAGAGTGAGATTTTTCACATACTCATTTGATTTGATTTGAAATTTAATTTATGTACCGCAATTCTCTGCCCAAGGGGCGACTCAATGCGGTTTATAAGTTACAGGTTCACAAGTTTAAATAAAACCATGAAGAATTTTCACACAGAGAGAGCAGAGCAATTATCTTCATCTCTTTACCTCATTACTGTTAAACAACATTTCTTCCTCTTACAGAAAATGCACTTTACTCACAGTTCCATGGCTATATTATATGTAGGAGAATATTTAAGTCTTCTTTCAGAGACTGGAAACTCTTATGTCTGATGAAGAGGACTTGAGCCACAAAAGCTAACATTAGTCTATAAGGTGCCACAATTTTTTTGTCTTTTTTTTTGTTTACTCTCTGATATGGTTTAGCATTTTGGTTCTGGAATGTGTGATTACTGGACTGAGCTAAAGTAGATGATTGCTATTACTTTTAGCTTAGCTGCTGCAGTATCTAAGCCATTATTAAGTTAACTGAAACAGTGGTGCAATTCAGCAGGTTCGCCCCAGTTCACCAGAACTGGTAGCAGAAATTCTGGCTGGCCCCAGCCATCCAAGTTTTGAAATAACACTGGGCTTCCCCCCTGGCTATGCCCTCCATACCACGCCCACAGAGTAGGTAGTAATTTTTTTTTTAATCCCACCACTGATCTGAAATCTTCCTTCCCTTCCTCTTCCTCTCTCTCTCTCTCTCTCTCTCGGTCATCCACTGCTGAACTGATTGCTTGGCAAGCCAATTCAGTGCTATTCCACTTGGAAACAAGTTTTTAAAGAATTTATAATAATAAAAGCTTCTTCTTGCTTACCCCCAGAGTGGTAAACATAAAGGGACATACAGGAGGATTCTTTCCTTCCTTCCCTTCCTCCCTTTAAAGGTAGGAATGGGCTAAGTAGAGTTGCTTTACATATATTTGGTGTGTTTTCCTGCCTTGAAACCACTTTATCAAGTCAACTATCATCTACTCCAAAAGTAGACAGCATGACGATAGTGCCTGAGAAATAAAAATCATCATCAGATCTATGCTAAAGAACCCTGCCCACAGTGAAATCCACTGCCAAGTACCCTCCACAGAGGAAATATTTAACTTTTTAATATCAAGAAGTGGTTGTTGTTTTTTTAAAGCTACTCCATGATGTGTACTGTATTCACTATGTATTTCCAAACAAGCTTGTGCTCATAATAGAAAATACTGTTGTCCATCTGGTACATATCTGGACCAGCAAGTGTGGGGAATTGAGGGAGAAACAACTGCCCCCCATTGGCTGATATGAAAATGCTAATCACCATCCGGTTTTTTTAGTCTATTTGTTTAGTTTATTTGTTACGAAGATTTTAACAATGTGTTTCATGTAAGGCTTTTAATGATATATGTTGGGTCTTTTTATACAGGGTCATGTGCAATTGGATTGTGAGATGCCCGGAGTCACTTTGGTGATTGGGAAGCTATACAAATACAAATAAATAAATGAATATGAAAAAATCAAAGACGGAGGAGCTGGACTAAATAAGGCTGATTGAAGTGCATATGCCATTTAGATCCTCAATTTGACCTTTAGTGACATTATTTAGTCCAGTCCAGCCCACTCCAGAGAGCATGAATAGATAAGCCCTCAGCCTACTGCTTTGCAAAGCAAAGATAAGCAACAGCTTATTCTCAGTTTACATAGCACTTGGGTACACAATCAAAGATGATGGAACTTTTGAACCACAATTGGGCGTACCCTACCCTGATAATTGCAACCTTGTTTTGCCAGCTAATCTTTCTCACACTAGGTCAGCCAAAAGGAAATGCAGAATGAACTCACCAAAGGTGTCTTCATTTTGACAGTTTTACATCTGAGCTAGACATGGAAGTAGAAGAATAGCACTTGAATTATATTTTTGAATTATATTTTCTCTGGTAAACACATAGTGTAACAACATGCATTTTCAGACCCTTGGGAGTCACATGGAGGAATCATGACAGGCTACAAGGATTTCTTTGTACTGTATTCACCATGTATTTATGGACAAGCTTGTGCTCATAATAGAAAATACAGTTGTCTATCTGGTAAATATATGATGACTATGTAAAATGCAATTTGGACCTTGGGCAGAATTCAATAGAGTATTTAGGATGGAGCCTGCTTTTTCTGTGAGAAACCCTTACATGCAGAAACCCTGCATGTAAGACCCTAAAAACCTTCTCCAGATTCATGACACCATCCCATTTGGTGCCATGGAAAGTTTCAAAAAGAATATAAGGAAAAGACAGTTCCAGTTCTGTAATTCACACTGTTTTAGATCTTCAGAAGATTTCTAAATCTGAACTAATTCAAAGAAGAGTGTAGTAGTTATTAGATTTAGGCTTGAAACATATGCTGTACAAGCACCATTTAATCAGGAACCTGTCACTGTGAAATTAGCAGATTTGCCTCCTCCTCTTCCTTAACTTTGCTAGTGTCTAAGGATCACCGAATTCTTGCTATTGCCCACCCTGAATGCTACAGCAAAGACCTAAAGTTTGGCCAATGTTGACATTCACATGGAGCTGCTAATACAAAAATAACATTGCAAATATTAAAAATTAGATATTACCACTCTTCTGGGATTTCTCAGCATCCACTGGATTTTTTGGAAATTCACAAACTGTGTCTTGGTATATCAGTTTTCACATTATAAATGTCAACAGCCACCTGACTTCAGAGATAGCCAATGTAACACACATATGCTTTCTTCTTTTCCTGGTATTACATTTGCCAGATGCAACAATCATATCATGGACAAAAAGGTTATCACAGACTTGTTCCACTCTTAGTCATAAAATTCATCGTATTCCACATTTTCTTTATCTCATTTGAGCATGCATGTTTAGAAAGGCTATGTTAAAACATTTCCCTCCTTGCCATAACTAGCTTCTTATTTCACTTCATCTCAACTGATACAGATCTCTGGTTGACAGCAAAGCTTGTTACAAATTACTGTGTACTCCTTTTGGGAAGCAGGGGGAAAAATCTTATCTCAAAATTTTATCTTCTGTTATTACAGATACCCAATAAATGTAACAAGAAGAAAGAAGAAGGAAGACAGATATGCATTTGGACCTCAGAGGCCACATTCTTGCTGTGCGAGGATAATGTCTTTAAAATGCTCTTTCAATGCTGCTGTTTTAAAAACAACAACAACACATAAAAGGTTCATATTTTGGGGGAAATGTAAAATTATTTACATTTGCCTCCTATATAGCCATTGCCTCCTGCACAGCCATTGGGCAAGCTGAACGTTCCAAAGTCACCCCCAGAAGAAGGGAATGGTAAACCACTTCTGTGTATTCACTACCTTAAAAACTCTGGGTTGATATAAATTGGGATCAATTTAATAGCAGAAAATTATTATAAGCGTAGTTCTGGGCAAAGTGTGTTCCTCTGGACTTTTTAAAATGGTATCTGCCAGCATTTCTCACTGATAATGATGCCACATGATGCTAACTAAAGATGATAGGAATTGTAGTCCAGGGATCTTGGGGGGGGGGGTCCCCACGTCCACTTCAACAGAAGATAACTCCTTTGATAACTGCATGGGGAGAGGAAATTATAAGTAACCAAAATATTATAGGAGACAGGCAGTGGTGGGATTCAGCAGGTTAGCACCAGTTTACCAGAACCGGTAGCAGAAATTCTGGCTGGCCCCGCCCATCCAAATTTTGAAATAAAGTAGTCCCAATTCAGGTGCAATGCAGGGCTTTCCCCCTTGAAATAGGGGTGAAAGAATTAAGATATTAAGATAATATTAATTCTGTTTTAAAGCAGTAGAAATTATTTTCTCAGTACTCTGTAAAGTTAAAACAGATCAGATTGACCTGTCACGTAGATCTGATGACGAAGCTAAAGTACAAGCTCATCACAGTTTGTACAGCTGACAGGGAAACATAAATAATATTTGTGTGACATCACATGATGTGACATGAGACATGTTCCTTATATGACATGTTCTAAACAACAAACACTGAATGTTCTAACCTGAACTTAATGAAATGTCAGAAGGTTAATTAATAATTTTGGCTCATCCCATAGTGATGTAATATGTAGAAATTTCCACATTTTTATGCTATAAAAAGATGGCTCTGAAAATGTATATTCATTCAGGGAATAATTAGCTTGGTAAAGCTTTCCTGAATCTGTTTGGCCAAATATTAACAAATATTAATATTATTAAAACTCCTAAATCTGTCTTAGCATGTGGAATGCGAATTTGTCTAGTTCATAATTCCATAACACCCTGGCCATGCACACCATACCACGCCTACAGAGTAGGTAGTAATTTTTTTAAAAATCCCTCCACTGGATACAGGACTACCAAAATGATAAAGCTAACTGTCCAGGACAACAGTAAAGGTTTAACTAAATTTGAAGGGGAAAATTGCAAAAAGATATGCATTAAATCTTCCTATCAGAGATTCTATCTTGGAATGCTCTTTATTGTCTTTCCTCATATAATCATATGCATTTCAGGTGAATGTTCACTGGACTGCACATGGACAATGATCAAACATAAGCTATAACCTGCTACAGCCAACACCAGAATTTAGAACTTCATTCTTAAAAAGTAATTCATTACTTGATAATTTTTGGAAGCAACTCATTAATATTATAGTATATTAAATTACAGTATGTTAATAAAAAATACTTGAGTTATTCTGAGAGTTACAGTAGAAATTTTCAAACTTCTCTCTGGCATTAACATCAAAGAATTGATGGATCTTTTGAACACCATTTATGACCAAGGCATCCTTCCGAGTGTTTGGTTGCTATCAACCTTTGTTGCATTGCTGAAGAAACCAAACATGAAGTCTTGTGAGGAGTACAGAATGATTAGCCTCATGAGTCATGCTCTTAAGGTCTTTTTGAAAATCATCCATAGTAGAATTTATAAGAAGTGTGAAGAAAACACAGGTGAGACACAATTGGGTTCTGGAATTCTATGGGTACCAGAGAAGCACTGTTTACAATGCAGATCCTCATACAAAGATGTAAAGACATGAAATGTGATGTGCATGCATGTTTTATAGATTATGCAAAAGTCTTTGACAGATGCCAGCATGAGAAGATGATCACATGACTGAAGAAAATAGGTGTAGATCAGGAGTTCTCAACCTTTTAAAGCCGGGGGCTGGGTCACGCTCCCTTAGACAGTTTAGGGGCTGGATGGACATTTCCCATTTCCTCCACCACATCGCACTCCCTGGTGTGGTGGAGGCAGTGGGGAGCACATGAAATGGCACCAGGGGCTGCATTCGGCCCATGGGCCACAGGTTGAGAATCCCTAATGTAGATGATAAGGATATTAGAATCATCACCAATCTTTATTGGAATCAGACAGTTCAAGTCAGAGTTGAAGAGCAGCTGACAGAACAGGTTCAAATTCACAAAGGTGTACAACAAGATTGTGTGTTGTCCCTGACACTGTTTAATATATATTCGGAGATTATTTTTTCAGGAGCACTATCAGATTTAAACATTGGCATTAAATTTATTGGGAAATAACTGAATAATATCTGATATGCTGATGACACAGTGTTGCTGGCCACAAACCTTGCAGATCTTCAGCTGATGTTGGATAAAGTTAGAGCTTCAAGTGCAGAATATGGTTTGGATCCCATGTTATAAGCTGAGCACCAACTCACAGCAAGCTAATGGCAGGAGCACAAGAATGTGAAAGAGTGGATAAAATTATGTATTTTGGGGAGTATGCTAAATGAAAAGTGGGATCCCAAGGTAGCGATTAAAATATGAATAGAAAAAGCAGGATTCACCTTCATAAAAATGCAACATTTGTTATGCAGTAGAGATTTAACTCTCACTACAAAGATCCAAAGAATGAGATGTTACGTATTCCCTGTGTTGCTATATGGAGTCAAATCTTGGACATTGACTAAAGCATCTGAAAAGAAAACTGAGGCTTTTGAAATGTGGATCTACAGACTGCTGCTGAGGATATCATGGGTTGACCATGTGACTAATGTAGAAGTCTTGCACTGGATGGATAAAGAACAATAACTGTTTAAGACCATTAAACAAAGAAAGCTTCAATACCTTGGCCATATCATGAGAAACAATATGAAATACAGAATACTCCAACTTGTTGTACAAGGGAAGATCCATGGGAAGAGAGGACGTAGATTGACTTCATGGCTAAATAACCTGAGAGAATGGTATGTCCTCAGAAGAACTGTTTTGAGGAGTTAAGAACAGGAAGACTATCGCCATAATGATAGCCAATATGTGGAATGGATGTGGTACAAGAAGGACCCACTGTAGTGGCTCAAGTGGCTAAGATGCTGACTGGGAAGAGGAAGTTCGATTCCCTAGTACTGCAGGATGGAATGCATACCCGTCAAGTGGCGCTCCAGAAAAATACAGGAACTGCTCTGGCAGAATATGTTTGTGCATGCACAGGTGAGTTCTGTGCGCATGTGCATGCACAGTAACTCCTTTCCCCATCATTTTAAATACAAGACGGCACTGGAAAAGGGGAGGAACATGTGCCAAAATATGGAATTTCCCAGCCAATCCGGGATACTTGACAGGTAATGAAGGGATGAGCTCCTGTCTTTGTCCCAGTTCCTGCCAACCTAGCAGTTCGAAAGCAAGAAATTGCAATTAGATATATAGTGGTGTTGAAGGAGAGTTTTGAGAGTACCCTGGACAGCGAGGAGAACAAATAGGTCAATCTTGAAAGAAATCAGTCCTGACTGCTCCTTAGAAGGTCAAACAGTAAAGATGAATCTGAAATACTTTGGACACCAAATGAAAAGAGAGGATTCACTTGAGAAAACCTTGATGCTGGGAAAGGTGGAGGGCAAAAGAAAAAGGGGACGGCAAAGGATGAGATGGCTAGATGGCATTGTGGATCCAGCGGGCACCGAGCTGAGCGGGCTGAGGAGGATGGTGGAGGACAGGGGTGCCTGGAGATCAATGGTCCATAGGGTCGCAAAGGGTCAGAATCGACTGTGCGACTGAACAACAACAATATAGGGACCACTTTGGTGGGAAGGAAACATCGTTCCATGCGCTCCGGTGTCTAATGCCTACCACATGACCACGGAAACGTCTGCTCTTTGGCTTTGAAACAGAGATGAGCACTGAACCCTAGAGTCGGATATGATTTGCTTTTGAGCAAGGGAAACTTTTACCTTTACCTATGGTACAATAAGTGGAGCAATTTAGTTGAACCCCCAATGAGAGTTCAAACATGTGGGAAGTTTGGGATAGATTGGCTGGATCTATGTGTGAATGCCATCAGACCAACCCACACTGACCTGCCCCCAAAGTGGGCTATATGCCTATGTAGACAGCATCATAGTCTGAAAAAGGATAGGAACTTTTTCAAAATCTGGCTAGTCCTGACTGCAGCAACAGCAGTTGGTAAAGGATTAAAGCCTATCCTACTCCCACATCAGGGTCCGAATTTAATATTTAAAAAAATGCAATGCACTACTAACTATGTGAATGACATATTGGCTGAAATCCAGCAGTAAGTTGTAAAAAGAGCAGGCCCATTGAATCAGTGAAACTTACAGAAAAGTTGACTCACCAAATCCCTATTGATTTGATGCGTCTACTTTAGTTGCCAGTTCAGGCCTTTATTTTTTAAAAAAAGTCAAATGCTTTAAAAAAAAACACCCGAAAGGGAAATTCTCTTTAAATAAGACAAAACAAAGAAGCAGATAAATTGTCCCTCTTGCATTTCCACCATAGCTACATTTACAATGCACCTTCCTCTTAGTAACACAATGGATCTTTGCAGCTGATGGGGCAAGATTACAAATGCTTACATTCCTCAAGAAGGTTGGATTTAATAGCTTATAACTCTATACAAATGCCTGCTATGAGCAAAATGCCTATTGAATTCACCAATGTTTGAATTACTTTCCATGTAATATTGACTTTCCTACTCAGCTACACAAATGTGGGCAGAGCAGTCTTTTGTGTTGAAAAGATCTAGTTTTCAGAACTATTTAAAACCATTTCAGTGTAGCTGTCTCTGATCCTTTGAATATTTCTTTGCCCTGCATTTGTTTAGAGTTATGTACGAGGCTGAAAGGGCAAGCTAAATGGACGTTGGGCAGCAGGAAACAAATCATCTCTGCTGTACGTCCAAAACAAATTTAACACACTGTGGTTTCATCAACCCTTAATATGGCGTTTTAGCTGCCAAAAGTTGCACCTGTAGTCCATATCTGTTTGCCAATATCATGTAACATGTAAGTTGCATGTAGTCCACAAAGCCATTTTTCTGCTCCCCCCTCCCCCACCTCTTATGGATGCACCAACTTTTCCCTTAGGGAAAATTACAATCACCAGTCCTAGAAGCCTAGGAGTAGCAAATTCCTTTTCAAACCATAAACAATCTTTGCACCTGCTTTTACACCCTATCCCCAAAGTTTTTCCTTCTTTTTATAAAACTCAAAGTGGGCTTTTGCCTATTTCTAGGGTTTATTTTTTATTTTGAAACTGTAATCTGTGCTGTGTCCAAGAGGCAGTGTGCCGCTACCTAGCTGGTTCTTTGTTGCTGCCTAGTAGATACACAATACCCCTGGGACCACTATGTACAAGTAGTGGAGGTTTAAATCTCTCTCTCGTAATTCTGCCTCTTCCTCCTATGATGGGGGCTATAAGAGGGGAGAAGTTCAATTGGACCCAATTGTGTGTGTGTGTGTGTGTGTGTGTGTGTGTGTGTGTGTGTGTGTGTGTGTGTATTTTTTAGTTCATGCATTTGTGGGAGAGAGTGATAACTTAGGGGAAAATGTTAAAGCTGATGGGAGAATAGTTTAGACCAGTGATGGTGAAACCCTGGTACTCCAGGTGTTCTTGAACTTCAATTCCCAGAAGCCTTGATCAGCAGAGATTCTGACTTGGGCTTCTGATAATTGAAGTCCAAGAACACCTGGAGTGCCAAGGTTTCACCATCACAAGTTTAGACCTATCCAAATGCTGTGGTCCTGATTGGGTCAGATTCCACATGCATTAACCTGGAAGAAAAAGGTCACATGATCAGTTGTACACTGCAGACTAAATGTATTAAGGAGCTGTATCTCAGCTTTGGGTGAAGGGATGTCTTCATAACGAGGCCAATAGCTGCCATTTGAAAGAAAAAATAGCAATCTTTGCCTGAAGTAAGCAGAAGTATTTTGGACTAAAAATAATCCTTGAAGTTTTGAAATTGTTACCTAAAGTACCCCCTGGGACTATGGCTAGGCCAAATAAACATAAAACCAAAAGCATTGTATCTATAATTTGCATTTGTTTGTCTCATTGCATCACTCAAACATCTCCTTCTTTGGTTCACGGATGAGATCTCTTTATTTTGGCATTGGAGGAAGTTTTGTCCTTAAATATTCATGCCAGAATATAGCAAATTATCTGCTTTATATTTATATGCATGTGCACAATAGTTTCTGGGACTGTGGTGGCTTAGTGGTTAAGATGCTGAACTTGATGACTTGAAGATCAGTAGGTCAGCAGTTCAACATCCAAGTGCTGCATGTTCCAGCTCTGTTCCAGCTCCTGCCAACCTAGCAAGAAATTTCAAGTAGATATATACAGTAGGTACCACTTCAGTGGAAAGGTAAACAGTGTTCTATGCACTCCGGTGTCTAGTCATGCCTGCCACATGACCATGGATATGTCTGCAGATGCAGATAGCACTGGCTCGTTGGCTATAAATGGAGATGAGCACTGTACCCTAGAGTTGGATACGACTGGCTTTTGAGCAAGGGAGACCATTTCCTTTACCTTACACAAATAGTTTAAATAGGGGGAAATCACAGAATTCACTTTAGCCTCTACAGACTAGATTTAATCATATGCTTTGGGATATTGGGAGAAAGAAAGACTGATCTGAGCAAGATGCCATATCAGACTATTATAAAATATTATAAAAGAAAGAGGACCCAAACAACCTGTTGTGTGGCCCAAAAATGTAATCCAGGCCTTACAGATATAGAGTGTAATATGCAAATACATGTTGAAGGATATTTTGGCAGTCATTAGCCAGACTTGCTCCTCCATGGGTATCACATGGGGTTCTACTTTTGAACTATTTGCTTTAACCTCTCAAATTATGTACCATCTTAGTCTGGTTAAGGATTTTGGAGAACTTGAAAGCTCACAGTAGCCAGTATCCGCAACTGCAAAAGACTAACAGACTCAACTATATTTAATTAGGTATTATCTTACCGTATCTTTCAGGCAATTAGTATACTCTCAACTGGGACTAGCAATAGAATTCGTACAAAAATGCATGGGTTAAGCAAAGCATATAAATAAATGTGTGCATTGTATTCCATGCAAGAAGAAATAAATATCTGGCAGTCGAAGAAGAACAGATCAAAGCAGCATGAATGAGAGATGAGAAATGCAATCCGTCCAAACTTGGTTCCACAAGTTTGGACTTTATACGGATTTGGACGTTGTATGAGGCATGCAAAATCCTAGCTGTGATGCCTCATACAACGTCCACATCCTTGCCGCGATGCCTCGTACAACGTCGTTTCCATAGAGATACATTGTACTGTAACAACACAGACTTCAGGGCAAAGTCAAGGAAACAGACAGTAAACTGACAGAACTTTAAGAAATCATTGTCTAAAGGCTAAATGCATTACACAAATATGTCAAACAACCCTGATTGTCCAAGAACCTGAAGAATGCTGCAAAAAACCTAGGAATGCTTCTAAAAATTCTGACGAATTTTTTAAAAAAAAATCCAAAAAGGCGCTCAAAACCACTCCTAAACACTCTTCGCCTTGTGCAAAACCCACAAGAGCAATGCATGCATGTGTCCTGCCTTTTATACTGCCCAGTCACACTGCAACCTGGGAAAAACCCAATGCCTCATACAAAGTCAAGCGACTTTGTATGAGGTAACTTTTTTCAAGAAATTAGGCGATGTTGTATGAATTTGATGTTGTACGAAGCAGACTTTGTATGAGGTATTACTCTGTGTGTGTGTGTGTGTGTGTGTGTGTGTGTGTGTGTATGTATACAGTACCTCCCTACATACCAACTGATTTATGAGAAGTGTAAAAATATATACAACTGAATTAAATCCTTTCCATTGCTATCTCTCTGTCTTCTGTAGTAATTCATTTATTTTAGTCATTTATACACTATTCTACAGTCCATGTCTATTTTTTAAAAATACAATACCAAAATAGTAAGTTTGGATCTTATTTAGAAGATCAAAAGACCTGGGGTAGGGAGAAATCTTTGCACAGAACTAAATAATAACAATGTAGACATAAGGGAAGCCTCTGTGCCAGAGTCTGGAACAGTTCCTTGTTTGAAGGTATGATTCCTAGAATAACACATCCTCATGTCCAGCAGATGCATGCACTATGAGATTCTTGCAGCTGTCATATCCAAAGAAACTACAGCAAGCTCTGTTCTATCCAGAAAGATAGGAGAGATTGCCTATTCTGTCCTCTAAAGGAAACTATGGCAATAAAGCTGCTTGTGAACTCTTTACTGGATTTTCTTGCTCAGGGAAGTGGAAAATCAATATAGCATGTTGCAAAATAAAACTCAGGAGTACAATTAATTTACAAAATATGGTTTAGGGGCCATACAGAGAGCTTTTTTCTTTCTTTCTAGTTCCACTACCTGTACATGTGGCTATATCCAACCTATGTTAAAACCTACTGGAAAATTTCATGTGGCTATTGTACCTATGGGATTCATGCATTGACACTAACCTACTATTCAAGTTGGCAATGCTTATCCAAGGCTGCTAGCGACCTGTCCAATCCATTTGGTGTGAATTCAGAAGTTGTTCATCCTCTGGCTTCAGCTAATGAGGACGTAAAAGCCCTGGTGGTGCAGTGCTTAAACTGCTGCACTGTAGCTAGAACGTTGTGAGCTCGATCCTGACTGGACTCTAGGTTGACTCAGACTTCCATCCTTCCGAGTTAGGTAAAATGAGTACCCAGCATGTTGGGGGCAAAATGCTAATTAACATGTGAACTGCCCAGAGAGTGCACTTAGTGCTATGGGGAGGTATATAAGTCTAATTGCTATTGCTAGTTTGGTTAGTTTGATCCAATGGGGCCATAACAGATGGGTTATTTATGATACAGTGAAACCTCGTATAACAAAAATAATTCATTCTAGGAGGCTGTTCACTATGCAATTTTTTTTCATTATATGATCCCCCCCCAATATAACAAAAATCCCTATGAAAAAATGTATAACGAAAATCTCTATGGAAAAAGTCGTATAATGATTTTTTTTTGCTAAGTGATTTTTCCCATAGAAAATTTTGTTATATGATTTCCCCCGTAGGGATGCTGTATCACACAGTAAATTATTTTATATGAGTTTTCCCCATAGGGAGCACTATTTTTGCATAGCAAAAAAAATTAATTAGACGAGGCGCCATTCCCCCCCCCCATTGTTTTTTGTTATGCAATTTTTTTTTTGCTATAGGGGACATTTGTTATATGAGGTTGCACTGTATGTGGTACATCATCTATTCAGGGCTTTGTCAGTCTAAAGTAGCCCAATAAGGGTGGGTCTTAAAGGCTAAAGAATAGGGTTTCCATTTAAAAAAAAAACAAAAACAGTTTTTTAAACACTGAAACCACATTAACCCTAACAGCCACCTGATTCCCCCTTCCCCTCCATTTCCTTGCAGTTTCCTCCTCCAACCTATTGTCACAGGTGCTACCACCAGTTAGTGTTAGGCAGCCAGCCTCTATTCTGAAGGGAGGGAGAATCTGCCCCCACTGCAATCATTACCAATACCTCATCCTCTGCAGCAGACCACCTGAAGCTGCACCTCACTTGGGCACAAGCCCCATTGCCACTGTTCAACACCTGTTCAACACCTGTTCAACACCTGTCAGCTGGCACTACTTTTAAAATTCATATTTAATTGTCATAATGCTGCAAAACAGTAGGTTATTTTTTGGCATGATAATAAATGGACGGCTGAACTGTTGTAGCATTATAACTAAGAATTGGGCAAGGTAGTGGGTAGGACATTTTCAGGCTTCAGAGAATCTTGCAAATTTTACAGGGCAGGTTATATGCATTGATGCACATGTACACATAGATGAAAACAGCAGTTCAGGAATTGATGCAAAATAAATGACCCAAATGGTGGTTTAAAATGACCCACATTTCAGCAGGTTAATTCACAACCCAGATGTTCACCATGTATTTTTTTGGTCTTTGAATTGATTTTGAACCTGGCAAAAAAAATGAAAATATAGTACTTTTCCCTAATCAAGCTATGCCATGAGTAGAGCTGAGAAGGTCTGAATTAGTAGCCAGAGGCTGCATAACAAATTGGATGAACTGGAAATGGGGAAAGAATTACATGGTAAAGGCCCCACCAAAAGCCAGGTTACATCCTTGGGTTGACTCAGGATTTCATGAAGGAATTTGTATTTCCCGTTGTCCAAGTATGTTGTTTGTACTTTGTTTCTGTTTCAACAGTATAAACTAGAGCTTTGAGATGTTACATTTTAGATGGAAGCTCCCAGAATCTCTCAGCCCTCATGACCACTGGATGTCCAAAGACTAGCAAAATAAATGTGAATCAAATTGGGAAAGTATGTCAGGCAATCTTTCCCAAGGAGGTAATTCCACAAGCAGGACAATGGATGTGAGATGATCCTCTCTGCCTGTCACCTGTCCCATCTCTGAGAGTGGGGACACCAAGAATAGGACCTCTGATGAAGACAATAATCCACAAATAGGCTGATGTGATGGCAGGTGTCCCCTCAGGTCTTTCTCTCAAGAAGAAACAATATTTAAATACAATTATGAGCACTTTGTTATCAGAAACAGTCCTGAAGTCAGATAAGATGTTTAAGAATTGGTTACCTCCTTGTCTGTTGATGATGACGCACAAGACAGGCACATACATATACAGTGGTACCCCGTATAACAAATGCTTCATATAACAAAAACAAAACAAAACATACAACGAAGCGTTCGTGCGCTATTTGCGATGCACCGCATTAAAAAAATGCTTGTTATATGGATCGCTATTGGTGATACACTGTACAATGGAATTTTTCCCCATTGTATGGGGTATCACCAATAGCGATCTGTATAATGAACTTTTTTTTTGTTATACGGTGCATCGCCCATAGGGTTCTGTATAACGAAAAAACCGTATAGCAAAGAGCTCTGTGGAATGGACTTTCTTCATTATACAGGGTTTTACTGTACAACCAAGCTCTCACACAAATCTTTTAGCCTATCATTTTGTACTAGCTGAAGTTTCTAGACAGTCTTCCAAGGCAAATCCATGTTCTACATGTGTACAACATTAGTAGTGTAGATTACCTATGAGATTACTGGTGTCCACACAATCTCTTTACAGAAGTACAGCAACTACGAGCAAGGCAAAAATACTTCAATACCCTGATTCCATTTCAGTGGTAGAGATGAATCTGACAAACCCTCCACACTGTGAATGCCATTCAGAACAGGTTAATTGTCATCTCTTGGGCAGTTGAAACACCTATTCATAGTGCCGCCATCCTTTCTTGGTTTGCTTATTTTCCCTCGCTGTTGTTCATATCAGTTCTAGGTATCAGTGGAGCCTGTCTTCTGTCTCACCTGAAGCAGGGCCTGTTACCTGCCATGGCTGCCAGTCTATCACAACACTTTCAGTCTCTTGTTTAGTTTCCTACAGTAATTAGATTTCTTTGTTGTATACGGTATTCAGCTTTACTCAGGGAAAAAATGCATTTGCTACCGAGCTTTGAACAGTTTATTTCATTGGCCTTTTATGAAATATAGGAATCTAAATACTATTTACTGCCTATGAAAACACAATTCCCTAGGGTCCAGTTTGCCCTGCAACATCTCTATTAATGGCAGTGATTTAAGGTAGAGTTTGCAGGGATAGAATGAAAGTCAAGCAGCCACATATTTTAACTTGCTCAGGGTAGTGTGTCACTCTGCAACCCAGTGAAATACAATAAAATTGTGAGGCATTCTTTGTCATCTATTCAGAGTCTGAGACAGACCCATTTTAAACAAAGCTAAAGAAGAAGAAAAAGGCATCTGAGAAATGCCTTACTGTGAGCAATGTTTTCCTTTCCATAACGTTTGGATGTCATAAATGGAACCATGGCTCAGTGAAGCAATATATACAACTGGCTTTTTAAAAAATAGAGACTTGAGAAGTAAAAAAGAGAGTAGATACATTTCAACATGAACTCTGATTACCTCTCAAAAATGGAATGAATGACTGAAAGTGGGGGTTGTAATGGACCTTTGGACTGCAATGATTAATGTGATAAGGAACAAGACGCTTTATGAATTCAATGCATGTGCAGTACAAACCTCATGGATGTATCATTCAGATTAAATCACAGATCATTTACCAGTGTCATATACTCTTGGTTCACTAGCAGTTGTTTCGTACTTTTTAATATTGATTCATGGCAAATCCATCACAATTTTTCTAGATTTGCAGGAATAGATTTCAAATATCACTTAGTAAATAATAGGGATGAGCTAGACCAGGGATTAGAAAACTTGTCTTTCAAGATGTTCTTGGACTTCAATTCCCAGAAGTCCTGATCAGCAAGTATACTCACTTGGGCTTCTGGTAATTGAAGTCCAAGAAAGCCTGTAGAGCCAAGTTAGCTGACCCCTGAGCTATACTGTAGATATGGGCTATAAGTCCTTTGTAGTCTTGCAGTGTAAAGGGCAATTGTGTAAACAGTATGTGTAGCCTATTCCAGCGTTGTACACTTGGACATACCTGAGTTGCGCACTTCATCGCACAGACAGATTATCAGAAAATTGCCACTCCTACAGTTGTGGTTACAGTTGTGGTGTTTCACAATAGAATTTTAGGCACTCTTGTATTTCTAGAAAATCTTATTGTCTTTCTCCCTGAGAATCTTGCTCTACATTTTCTATGGAAGACCAGAAATCTTTGAGCCATGCTAAATACCTCAAGATTTCTTTCTTCAGCCTTCCTGACAGAGCTGGGAGGTAGCTACTTCCTTCTTAGGTAATTTTTATGCATTTTATTAATAAAGACGTAAGTTACATTCCAATCACAATATAATTAGTTGTCACAGTTATTTTATGAAGGAACAACTATACAGTGCTGGGCTGGCCCATTGGGCTACCAGGACTCAGCCTGGAGTGCCCCCCAGTACCATGGTGCCCCCTTTGGGTGCCAATCCAAAGAGCCGAGCTGAGCTGCAAAGCCAAGAACAATCGAGCAAATGAGCAGGGCTCCGTTTTCCTCTGCCTGCCTTCTCCTCCTTTCCCATCAAAGATAAGATTACAAAAACAGCCCCATTTACAGTGTATCTGCTGTGGCTTGGAAGCTGCAATTTTGCCTTGTAAACAAGAGGTTGTCAGTTTGAATCCCCAGAGTGGAGTTGAAATTAGAAGGTGAGTGGGAACGTATATATTTTGTTAGGGTTAAATGCCCTCATCACTCCCTGTCCAGAGCCCTTTAGCGGAGCTAGCACACCCCTGCAACTATATTCTACTTACTAATAAACATTTCTTTTACAGGACATTTCATGGCATTTATCAATCCATAGTGGCATATAAAGTATTGTTATTTAGTTATTTTATCTTATGTATTCTTCTATTTTCATCATCTGTTATAAGGATTGGAAAATATTCCCCTTTATTTTCTGGTAGTGGTACGGGCAATGAAAACAGATTAATGGGGTACCCAGAAGAGCCTCCTTGAAGACTGTGGTATTTTTGAACCACAATCAGACATACCCTATTAATGGCAACCATTTGTTGCCAATTAATCTTTCTGTGTACAGAATGCTTCAGTGTCCCAGAGCATCACCAATAAAAGGAACAAGTAAACCACTGCTGAATACTTGATATCTAGAAAATGTTGGCCATGGTTGCCATAAATTGGAAACAACTTAATGGCACATAACTATTATTTTCTGCTCTAGAGCTTCCAAGGAAAGACAAAACAGCTTCTGAGCATGTGTAAATGGCATGTCCTGAATCTATGAAATTGGTAGTGGTAGCTTACCATTTGCTAAAATTTCAGCTACAAGGCCCGAGAACTGGATAATCTGAGTCTCAGGGCTGAAACTTGGGATCTGACAACCTATTTTGCCCAAGGGGACATGAATTATTGAAAGTTACAGCACTGACTTTTCAAGCATGTACAATGCAAATGGAAACAGAACAACCTGATGGTATGCTATGTATGTGTGTGTGTGTGTGTGTGTGTGTGTGTATATATATTTCTACAGTTTTTCAGCTCCATCATGACACTGTCGACATCAAGACACTTTAACAGGTACATGTATCACCTTACTTTCCTGTATGTTCCAGGAACATGGACTGTGTAAGGTGCAGCAGATTATAACATAAAGAAATATGGATGTAGACACAGCAATTGGGTATTCATCAAAAACGCTGTCTGAGCCAAGTAGATTTAGAGGAGAGACAAGCATTTGAAAAGAAAGAAATGAACTAGTTGGCAGCAGGACACAAGGTAAAGGGAAAGTGAAAAGAATATTGATGGCATGTACAAAACATCCTAACAATATTCATATTGTAGCTGAAGTTACAGAAAGAACAATGAAGTGGAGAACACATTTTCTCCTAGACAGAATTTTTTCTTAAATGCTCTCAAGCAGGACTTCCACAAATCAGTGACAACAAGATTTGCAGTTTCATATAAAACAGGGGTTCCCAACCTAAGGCCTCTAGGTCCAATCTGGTCTGTAGCACCATTTCATGTGCCCCCCCAACCCTCCAAGGGCATTCGAGAAACAAAATGGCCACCCCTTTGAAGCTGTTGGGACAAAATGGTTACCCCCATCATGCACCCAGTGCAAAATGGCTGTCCGGCCCTTGAAGCTGACTGAGAGAGTGTGACCCAGTCCCCGGCTTAAAAAGATTAGGAGCCCCTGATATAAAACAAGCCCAGGGAAATAACGTTCTTATGCAATGTTGCTATGATTCGTTCCATCTTCAGCGTATCTGATTTCAGCTTCCACATCTATTTTTCATTCATCATTTTTAAAAAAATAGGTTGAATATGGCATGTGGAATTAGCCTGTGAAATACTCTGGTGTCACTTGGGCATGTTAATGACATGGAAATAGATGTAAGTATTCTCTCAAAATTGAAAATAGATCAGAACCTGTCAATGTATACAAAGACTGCTACAACTTCCCTCTGATGTCTTCATGCAGTAGCATAACTCCACGAGGAGGAAACAGAAGAAAGAATAGAGGAAGCTTATCTCCCTGTCCCACATTCCTATTTTGGATCTAACACAACAACCTAAGTAAACACAGTAACTGTTTCCTGCATCAGATGGTATAATCTGGCTGAATTTATTCTTGGTAGGCAGAAACAGAGAAAACCAAACCAGTTCCTTGTTGGGGTTTTCCAGAGACCATGACTCCATTTTAGGCCAAGAAAGAGAATCTCCTTTTCTCCTTTTAAGGATTTCAATCTGCCTGAACCTGCCTTGACAAAAGATTATTTGGAAACCTGCCCTATCAATTCTTTGAAAGGAAAAGAAGGATTTGCTTGCAGGAGTGCCTCTGTCAATTGGAGGTCATCCACTTTGCCACCTCACCTATTTTCTCATTATATATGTGTTTGTGTATGTGCATGCACACATCCACATCCACACGCACACAGTTAGAGAGACAAGATTCTGTCCAAACCAATTAAACAGAAGGCAATATGAAAGCTCTCCAGTACCTTTGTTGCTTTAATGGCACTTAAAGCTTTGAAAACTGTGTAGAAGAAAAGAAGACTTTTAAGCCTTGCATTCAGGAAATACAAGAGAGAGAGAGAGAAAATCAGCAGAATCCAGACAAGGTTAATAAAGAGTTCATCAGAGTCTGTGTTAAATTGCCTGCTCTTAAGGCCATCTCCATCTCAAGGCAATGTGCCCAATAATACTCTTTCCCCGTTATGTCTATGAAAACAGTGGAGGGGCGAAAATTAGAAAAAGAAAAAAGAATTAGGAGACACATGTAATCAATCTTGTTCTTTACAAAATCCAGCAGTTCTTCAGGCTTGCCAGATACTGTCTATTTCAGGGCAACAGACAGGCAATGCCAAGTAAATGTGGTTTTCTTCTCCAAAGAAATGAGGTCAGTGAGGGATCCTTCCAACCTTAATACACTATGGATTTAATGAAAGGCAACTGCTATTTTAAGATTTTACAAGGGGTTTATATATATATATGTGCAACAGAGGACTCAGAGACACCCGTCCCCATTACCTTAGAATTGTCACTGACTCTTTTATCTGTATTGCCAAGCCAGTTCTTACAAACTTCTGCAGATCATTAAATGAGGCTTAGTCACTTAGGAAGCTAGGGCTTGACACACTCAACTTTTATGCTTTAAAATAAGACTGATATGCTACAGCATCTTTCTTTTATATCATGTAGTTTTATTATTGCAGGTTCTCTTTCCAAAGAAGCCAAAGAAGTTGGTAGAGTATTAATAAACAGAATTTGTTCTCTTGCAAGTATTAATAACAGTACAATTAAGCTGGAACTTAGGGTTGTAACTTCTGCTTAAATAGCAAGTTCATTAATTTGACTCTGTGAGGAACATTTTGTTAGCAAATTTCTTCAAGCCTAACGAAGGGCAATGTTTCTCTGACATGTTTATCAAGCTTTTATAACAAATGTTTGTTATTCCTTTTTCATAGGCAAAAAGGGAAAATGGATGTGCAAAGTCAAACTCAGCATCAAATTATGGCCTACAGCAGGGGTGCCCAAAATTTTCAGGCCATGAGCTGGTTACGTGGTTTATTGGGCTGGTCACTATGGCCCCAGGACCGGATCCAGCCCTTGATACCAGTTTATCCAGCCCACAAAACCCTCATCGCTGCCGGAAGCGCAAGTAAAACAAGCCCGTACAGGTGCGTTTTACTTCCACTTCCAGGAGTGACGAGGGCTTTGTGGGCTGGATGAATTGGCATCGGGGGCAGGATTCGGCCCCTGGGCCATAGTTTGGACACCCCTGGCCTACAGATATGCTCAGATTGGAAGCATGGACCCAGGCCAAAATTTGTGCTGCCTACTTCTACAGTCTATGGAAAATGAAGACTCTTTTGGTCTCTCTGGGCATATAGTTGATTCCTTTCAACTCAAATGTTTCATTCCTGCCCCATTTAATTGCCACAGTTTAAGACCAATCCACTTAGCTCAGATCTGCTAAATCCAATTATCAAGTGCTTTCAAACTCTTACTTTAGGAGGTGTCTTATTTATATTTCTTTACCGTCTCTTCTATCATAAGCTTAATGAAGCATCCTCTTTTTCTGTTATCCTCACAATTACTCCATAAAGTTGATCAGGCTGGGATAGTCCTTCAATCAGTTTTACAGTTCTGTTGGGACTAGAATGTACAGGATAGCCCATAAGTATCTACCCAGCCCATAAGTCCCTTCCCAACCTCTCCGTGGGCACGTGCCCCACCCTTCAGTCCAATGGGAGCACTTCCTCCCTCCTCCCAGCACAGAGTTTGCCACGCCCCTCTGCCCGGCAGCCAAATGATAGCGCTTCCTCCCTCCCCTAGCAGAGCCCTACTCTCTTTGGGGCTGGGTAGGGACTTACGGGCCACCCTGTAGATTCGGGATTCTCAACCTGAGGCCCATGGGCTGCATGTGGGCCACAGCACCATTTCATGTGCCCCCCACCTCCACCAGAGCAGGAAGTGCCATATTGCGAAGGAAGGACAAAATGGCCACCTGGCCGCCGAAGCTGTCTGAGGGAGCATGACCCAGCTATATGTGTGGAAATAAATGCAAGCAAAAAAGAAAGAAATAATGGAAATTACCTGTGACTAAATTATGTAGGTGGTTTTGGATGAGGCTTTTTATTGTGTGATCAGTCTGCACCCATTTAGTGGATTTTACAGGGGCTTTTACAGGGGATTTTATGTGGTCAAGAAAACGTCAGAAAAAAGGGAGTAGCCATAATTGTCAACAAAAGAGTGAGAAAAGCAGTAATAGGATACAATCTCAAAAATGATAGAATGATGTCAGTAGAATACAAGGCAAACCTTTTAATATCACTGTAATCCAAATATACGCACCAACCACGGGCGCCGATGAAGCCACAGTAGACCAGTTCTATAAGGACCTACAAGACCTCATAGAACAGATTCCAAGAAATGATTTCCACATTATCTTGGGAGATTGGAATGCCAAAGTAGGAAATCAAAAAGTAGATGGAATAACAGGCAAGTTTGGTCTTGGAACGCAGAATGAAGCAGGGCAAAGATTGATAGAGTTCTGTCAAGATAACACACTGGTCATAGCAAACACCCTCTTCCAGCAACACAAGAGGCGACTTTACACATGGACATCACCAGATGGCCAACATCGAAACCAGATTGATTACATACTCTGCAGCCAAAGATGGAGAACCTCCATACAGTCAGCAAAAACAAGACCTGGAGCAGACTGTGGCTCAGATCACAATCTACTAATAGCAAAATTCAGACTTAGACTAAAGAAAATAGGGAAAACAATCAGGCCAGACAGATATCACCTAGACAACATCCCTAAGGAATACACAATGGAGGTGAGGAACAGATTTAATGGTTTGGAATTGATAGACAGAGTTCCAGAAGAATTATGGACAGATGTGTGGGACATCATGCAGGAGGCAGCAAGGAAAACCATACCAAAAGAAAAGAAGCATAAGAAAGCAAAGTGGTTGTCTGATGAGACTCTTAAAATAGCAGGGGAAAGAATGAATGCAAAAGGCAAAGGAGAAAAGAAAAAATACAGTCACTTGAACACAGAATTTCAAAGAAAAGCAAGGAGAGCAAGGATATCTATTTGTTATGTACTGAATAAAATGTGACAAGTACTCTTTAACTGATTGTATCCGGTAATTGTATCCATTGTAGCTAATCAGAGACACATTGCAGCAAGCTGTTAAGAATGCTACTGCCGTGGCAGTAGCAGCATCCAGCTCTTAAGAATGCTACTGCCAGTGGCAGTAGCAGCATCCAGCTCATATGATACAGATTCCCCTGAATACCTGAAGGGCGGGAAACCTTCCCGCCACACCGCACCTGGAGAAGATGGGCGTGACGATCCATGATGTCACATGGACAGTAACCAATGAACTATCACCTGGGTTATCCAAAATGTACAGTGTGCTATAAATAGAGCTGTTTGGTCCACCATTACCTCATGTTCACTCTGACTACCATGCAATAAAGTTGTGTTTTAGCCCTTACTGCGGTTCCTTCTTTGTCTTCCGTGCAAGACACCAAACTATTTAAATGAACAGTGCAAAGAAATAGAGGAAAACAACACAAGAGGCCGGACTAGAGATCTTTTAAAAAAAAATTGGGGAAATCAAGGGAACATTCAAAGCAAAAATGACCATGATAAGGGACAAAGATGGCAAGGAGTTAGCTGATTCAGAAGAGATTAAGAAAAGATGGAAAGAATACACAGAGGAACTTTACAAAAAGGACCTCAACACCACTGATAATCACAATGATGAGAACATTGAACTTGAGCCAGACATCCTAGAGAGTGAAGTCAGAAAGGCCCTAAAAAGCACTGCAAACAACAATGCTAGTGGAGATGATGGTATCCCAGTTGAATTTTTCAAAGCTCTAAAAGATGAAGGAATCAAATCACTGCATTCGATATGCCAGTAGATCTGGAAATCAAAACAGTGGCCAAAGGATTGGAAAAGATCAGTATACGTACCAATCCCAAAGAAGGGTAGTGCCAAAGAGTGTTCAAATTATCGAACAATTGTGCTCATCTCACACACTAGCAAGGTGATGCTCAAGATAATACAGGATAGACTTCAGCAGCATATGGAAAGAGAATTACCAGAGGTGCAGGCGGGTTTCAGAAGAGGCAGGGGGACTAGAGACCACATTGCTAATATACGGTGGATCATGGAGAAAACAAAGGAATATCAGAAACAAGTATACCTCTGATTTATTGACTACACCAAGGCCTTTGACTGCGTGGACCACAATAAAATGTGGCAAGTACTTAAAGAAATGGGAATACCAGAACACCTCATATGCCTCATGAGAAATCTGTACAAGAGTCAAGAAGCAACAGTTAGGACAGAACATGGAATGACAGAATGGTTTGGAATAGGAAAAGGAGTAAGACAAGGCTGCATTTTATCATGCTACCTTTTCAACCTATACACAGAGCACATAATGCACAATGCAGGGATGGAGGAATCACAATATGGGATAAAAATTGCTGGGAGAAACATCAACAATTTGAGATATGCAGACGATTCCACCCTAATGGCAGAAAGTGAGGAAGATTTAAAGAAGCTACTGGTTAGGTTGAAAGAAGAGAGTGCAAAAGCTGGCTTGAGACTTAACATCAAGAAAACCAAGATAATGGCAATAGGCCCTATCAGCACCTGGAAAGTAGACGGGGAAGAAGTAGAAGCAGTGATGGATTTTACTTTTCTGGGATCTAGGATCACTGCAGATGGTGACTGCAGCCATGAAATAAAGAGGCGAATGATTCTAGGGAGACAAGCCATGAGAAACCTTGGGAACATAGTGAAAAGTAGAGACATCACCTTGCAAACAAAAATCTGTATAGTCAAAGCAATGGTATTCCCAGTGGTAATGTATGGTTGCGAGAGCTGGACCATTAGGAAGGCTGAGCGCAGAAGAATAGATGCCTTTGAGATGTGGTGTTGGAGGAGAGTTTTGAGAGTACCCTGGACAGCGAGGAGAACAAATAAGTCAATCTTGAAAGAAATCAATCCTGACTGCTCCTTAGAAGGTCAAATAGTAAAGATGAAGCTGAAGTACTTTGGACACCAAATGGGAAGAGAGGATTCACTTGAGAAAGCCTTGATGCTGGGAAAGGTGGAGGGCAAAAGAAAAAGGGGATGGCCAAGGATGAGATGGCTGGATGGCATTGTGGACGCAGTGGGCACCGAGCTGAGCGGGCTGAGGAGGATGGTGGAGGACAGGGGTGCCTGGAGATCAATGGTCCATAGGGATGCAAACGGTCGGAATCGACTGTGCGACTGAACAGCAACAACAGGGGCTTCAGATGACACTGTCTTCCACTGTAAAATATTATGGTTGCCCACCATTTATATCTATTTGTCTGCAAAACAAATCTAGTTTTGAAATCTACTAATGCAGGGGAGATGATATAACTGCACATCCTAAGGATACGTAAGAGACTGCATTGTCCCAAGGTTTTCAACCCGTCCTATGAGGGCGGACCATAGGGGCTCTCTGGTGGTCCCATCAGCCAGGGATGCACACCTTACTGGGGCCAGGAGAGTCTTCTTGGTGTCTGCCCTGGCCCTTTGGAATCTCCTGCCACAAGAACTGTGCCTCCAGGCAGAGCTGTACTCCTTCAGAAAGGCTCTAAAAACCTGGCTCTGCCAGCAGGCATGGGGTGCGTCTAGCAGCACAACCCTGCCTGGCTGGTTCATCTAGCCCTGTTTTGGGTTTAAACTAGGGGCTATGGTATTTTTATAGATATTTTAATCATTTTACTGTTCTTACTGTTTTTAGTAGTTGGGTTTTAATTGTATGTGATGGTTTTGATTGATGTAAGCCACCTTGGGTCGCCGAGGTAGTGCTGTTTGGTAGTGCTAGAAAGCCTCCACCTGGCATATACTTGGATTTGATATAGATATACAGTATCCACCTAAGCCAGTCATAAACCAAAACAAAGGAAAACAATCCTGTTTAATAAATTCAGCTATGAACTTGTGAACTGGATAAATCACAATTCTTATCCAACAACTTCTCACCCATTTCTTGGACAAAAAACTATTTGGAGAAATGTTTATTAATTTATTCTCTGTCACTCACTCTCTGTAGTTTTATTTTTCATAGGTGATGCTGTTACTCATGGTAGAGTGCCCTAGAGACTGTACGGATTTTTTTGTCTCTGTGAAAAAGTAGAGAGTCAGTCCTTGAAAGAGAGGAACTAATCATCAATATTCCATCTCTCCTTTAATTCTGATTTATAGTGACAATTTCCTGGGTTTTCTATACATACTCATAAGTGATTTAGCATTACCTTCCTCTGGAGCTATCCTGAGACTTTTTTTAAAAAAATCAGAAGCACACAAAGGTGCTTTCTGAGTTGAAAGGATTTTTTTTGCTGGAGATATTTCACTCAGGGGACACCCGAATGAGGCTCCTTTCATGTCCCAAAGATCTTTTCCCACCGAAGTGGTCCCTATTTATCTACATGCAATTTCTTGCTATATTTCTATATTTCAGAACCTCAAAACTGCCTGAGAAGGACAGCCAGCATGAAATGAATGATGATGTCTCTTTGATTCCAGGCACCTTGGAGCCAAGGCCTTACAAGACCACTTCAGTCAGGGAGTTTGCATCTTGGCCCAGGTAATCATAACTCTGAGATTCTGTGCCCATTAGAGCAATAAAAGGGCTTGTCTTTGGTGAAGAGAAAGGCAAGTCACAGAATGGAGCCATATGTTTATCACCCTCTGATAAGCATAGAAGGGGTGTGTGTGTGTAGAAACTGCCAATCTGGCCTGTGATAAAACCGTGACTTTGCACTGAAACAATATGGTGTAAGATCCATTGCTTCCTTGGCAAGCACTTGAGAATGGTGCTGCTTGTGGTGTCATTCGCAGGGAGGGAGATCATTTCTCACTGAAAGTAACATCAGACTCTAAAGAGGAAGTAGGGTAAGGTACTGTTATGATACAGAAGTGACTTCTCCAATTGTGTGTCTCTTGGGATTTCCTAGAGACTAGGTAAAAGCTTTTTCAAGGTCCTCTGAGTGAGTTGGCTACTCATTACCTTCAGTCTCCTTGTCTAAAGGGGACTGGTGAAGAGGTGAAGGCGATGTTTCAAAAACTAGTTGCTGTTGATTTTTGGGATTCTTAGATGTTTGATAAGCCTTTCTGTTTTGCAGGAGTGTCTGAATCTGTGGAACTTTTCCTCTTTCTTTGAATGGAGAACACCACTTGTTTAGGTCCCAACACTCAATTTGAAGTCTTAGATTTATATTGTTGAAGGGTTTTGGAGCCAATGTTGAAATTGGCAGAGTTGAACTAGCTTGGCTGCCAATTATGTTCACTGCTTTTAGTGATTTCCCCCAAAAATAAGAATTTAGGTGCAATTCTCTTTTCTTTGTGGCTACTTTGGTAAACCTTTTTTTTCTTCCCAAACTGGCAATTCTGAGTCTATTGCCCCTTACCACCAAGGCACATAGAATGTCTTTCAGTGAGGGGGATCTTGTTGGAACAGGAGGCACACTTTCTGAATGGGACTGCATGGGACTTGAAAATATGGGAAGGCCATAAAATGACAACTGATAACTAACAAGGCAGAGAAGACTCAGGAAGGAGATACCACCCTAATGGCAGAAAGTGAAAAAGACCTAAAGAACCTCTTGATTGGATTGAAGGAGGAGAGTGCAAAAGCTGGCTTGAGACTTAATATCAAGAAAGCCAAGATAATGGCAGCAGGTCCGATCAGTCCCTGGAAAATAGATGGGGAAGAAGTAGAAGCAGTGACAGATTTTACTTTCCTAGGATCTAAGATCACTGCAGATGGCGACTCTAGCCATGTAATAAAAAGACGACTGATTATGGGAAGACAAGCTGATAAACCTGGGGAATATAGTGAAAAGCAGAGACATCACCTTGAAAACAAAAATTCTCATAGTCAAAGCAATGGTTTTCCTGGTGGTAATGTATGAGTGTGAGAGCTGGACCATTAGGAAAGCTGAGGGCAGAAGAATAGATGCCTTTGAAATGTGGTGTTGGAGGAGAGTCCTGAGAGTCCCATGGGCAGCAAAAAAGAACAAATAGGTCAATATTAGAAGAAATCAACCCTGACTGTTCATTTGAGGGACAAATAGTGAAGATGAAGCTAAAGTACTTTGGACATCAAATGAGAAGGGAGGACTCACTTGAGAAGGTCTTGATGCTGGGAAAGGAGGGCAAGAGAAGAAGGGGGCGTCCAAAGATGAGATGGCTAGATGGTATTGTGGACACAACGGGCACAGACCTGGGCAGGCTGAGGAAGATGGTGGAGGACAGAGGTGCCTGGAGGAAAATGGTCCATGGGGTCGCAAAGGGTCAGAATCGACTGTGCAACAGAACAACAACAAGAATGATATAAAAACATTAAATTAAGAATGAAGGCTCTAAGAATGCTCCCACGGTGCTAACTCAGTGGTAGCTAAAAGAAAACTGAGGATTAACTTTCGGTTGGACAGCATGCATAACAGAGAGCATGTGGACTAACTAAATTTTTAAGGCTTTAGAATGTTCTGATGGTTTCCGTACAGGTGCAGACAAAACCCAAATGGGTGATTCATAAGTAAAGGTCATGAATGCCAATCATGTCCAACTCTAAGGGGCAGTGCTCACTTCCATTTACAGCCAAAGAACCAGCACTGCATCCACAGATGTTTCTGTGGTCATGAGCAGACATGACTAGACACCAAAGCACACAGAACACTGTTACCTTTCCTGCCAAAGTGATATCTGTTTATCTACTCGCAATTTTGTGTTTTCAAACTGCTATGTTGGTGGGAGCTGGGACAGACTACAGGCTCTTACTCCATCACTCCAGCACTCAGGTCTCGAACTGCTGACCTGATGACTTTCTGGTTGTCAGCCTCAGTGTTTTAACCACTAAACCACTGTGGTCCTTTGGTGAATCATAGGGAACACCAAAAATAATGTGCTTGGCTCCTTAGGGGATGCTCATTAAGGAAGCAAAGAATATAAAATAGTGGACATTACATAGGTATGCATCTGCACATCTCTTTTAATCCTTTCTCAATCCACAATCTTTCCTGTTGTTTCATATGATGTCACCCTGCATCCAAATGATGACTGTTTCAATCATAGCAACACCGTTGGGATTCCAACATATATTAGGTCTGAGCAGGGGTCCTGTGCAATGCAGTGTTATTTAGGAAGCTTCATGAGCCACTTTAATATGGCATTTTTCTAATATATGGATCCAGCCATAGCCTTACTATTGTAATCTTCATTTTCCCCCAGTGTCTCCCTACATAATTAATATATGAGGTGAGAACCAATTAACAGGATACATAATGTATTGATTTGTAATTTACTGAATTAAGAGCTCCTTCTGTAACAGAAAAATAGATCTTGAAAATACATTTTTTTAGCTTAAGATGTTTTTTCCAGAGAGCAAAACACACAAGAATAGTAATAATAATTTTGTGTCAGAGATTACTCTGGGTTGAAAGGATTTTTGCTGGATAAACTCCGCTCAGGGGATGCTCAAATTAGGTTCCTTTCATGTCCCCAAGTGCAGCTCTCATCGTCATCACATATAAATGGGATGAGCCTACAGCTTATATGGACAGAATCTCATAACATTTTATATTGTTAGTGTCTGTCAGGTGCAGGGATATAAAGTCCTGAATTGTTCAGAAATGTTATTCAAAAGCTTAATGACAGGATTTCTGCCTCATTTGATTAATGAACTGTAATTAGGACAAAAGGCAGTATTTGGGAATGTAGATTTGGGTCTCCTGACACTGATCCTGCTCCAGCTGTAGCAGCCATTAGTCAAGTTTGAAGTTGAGAGTCTCATTTTCAGAACACTTCTATTCATGTGCCTGTAAGATTTGCATGCAAATATATCTGCAACTATATGTTCAGGTCTTTGCATCAAAACACCTGAAGTAGGATTATACAGTTTCCTTCTTTGCAAATGCTTTTGCCTTTAAATGTGGAAAGTTGGTCTACAAGAATTCAATGGAGCCCAGTTCAGTTATAATAACAACTTGTTTACAGTAGTCTTTAAAAAACACAATCAACAACTCCCAAGTTGCATATTTTTGCCTTTTGAAAACTATGGCTGAAATGCTGTGCTTAGCATTGTAAGTAGGCCCATTTAACTCAATGAAATTCAGAGAGAAGATGACTCACCAAATCCCCACTGATTTTTACCCAAGTTGTGACACTAAGTAACAGGATTGCAGCATAAATGTAAGAAATACAGGCAACAAGAAAGAGACAAATTTGTCAAATGGAAACATGCTTCCAACACAGACAGGGAGCATCAGCAGCTTAACTTCTTAATAGGGCATTGAGAAGCCAGCGAAAGGGATCAATCCAAGACCTGCAAATACCATATATTCATTTAAAATGTTTAATTCACTCTGCCATTTCAGGTGCAGCAGAGAGATGTCTATGGCACCTCTCTCATTCTCCCTTTCCCTCTCTGTTCCTCTGTTTTGCATCTCTCTGGACTAGGTAAACAATACCCATATTGCTTCCTTCTTTTCTCCCCATTTCCCCTTGCCCTTTGAAACAATGAGGTTTTCCAAAGACACATACTTGTTCTTCTTCTTTGTCTAGGCCAGTGGTGGGCTCCAAATTTTTTTACCACCACACTGTGGCCATGGTATGGTGGGCATGGCCAGGGGGAAAGCCCTGCATTGCACCTGAATTAGGACTACTACTTCATTTCAAAACTTGGATGGGTGCAGCCAGCCTGAATTTCTGCTACCGGTAATGGCGAACTGGTGTAAACCTGCTGATGCCCACCACTGGTCTAGGCCAGACATAAAACTGTCAAAATGAAGGCACATTTTGGTGAGTTCATTCTGCAGTTCCACTCACCTGACCTAGTGTGAGAAAGATTATAATGCAACACAAGGTTGCTGTTACCAGCGTATGCCCGATTGTAGTTCAAACATACTTGTTAATAGCAGTAAAGTGAGATATGTAAATAACTGATCTGATCAATCCTATTGCTCAACTCTAAACTGAAGTTGTTTCTGGAGCTTTTGTTATTCTTCTCTCTGTGAGATATGGTGTTGGCTGTTCTTGGTAGCCGTACTGAAATCTCCAGAATTGCCTTCAACAAAATGAGTGATGATAATTCCTTCAGAGCAGTGTTTCCCAACCTTTGGTTTTTGGGCTTCAATTGCCAGAAACTTAAGTCAATTCCCCAAAGCACTGATCAGCCAATGTACTGACTTAGACTTCTGGGAATTGAAGTCCCACTGCGGGGCATGGGAACCACTGCTTTAGAAGAACAACTCTACCTATTTTCCCTTTATAGCTTTGTGCAGGTGAAACTAAGCCCTTATCTCTCCCTTTGAAAAGACACACTTTCAGAAAGAAGTGTCAGTGAACACAAGATTATTGGAAGTGGGATCAATATGGGCAGAGGGATTGTGAAAAATAATTATTGTCTTGAAAAAGATACATTGCAGCTACAATTAGCACAACTGCACTTTTTGAGAGAAAAAGTCCCCCATGACTAAATTGGGCCTTTGTGAACAGAGATTTTAGTTATAGAGTTAAATCAAATCCATTCTGGCCTGCACAATATTTGTCCATCCAAACTCGCTTCACAACATCCTTAGGAGAGTATACTTGGTCCAAGGAATTTGAACCTAGACCATCTCAGTCCTAGTTCAATATGGTAATCAGTGATCACTCTTAGCAATACCCTTTCATATAACATTCTAACTATGAGTAATCTGGCTCAGTGAGTAGAGTGTTGTCTTCGCATAGCATCAGGAAAATCCTTCCACCATTATCTTAGATTCCGTTTCGACTGGCAGTCAGCTGGAGAAGATGAACAGCACCTGGAGTCACCCCGGCGGCTTCAAAGGCTGCTCCCCTCTGCCGCCGAGGTTCACCACTGCCTTTTTGACCAGCAGCCGACTGGAGGGGACAAGCAGCACCGGGAGTCACCCTGGCAGCTTCAAAAGTCTCCCCCCTCTGCCGCTGAGGTTCACCACCACTGTTTCGACTGGCAGCCAGTCGGAGGAAATGAGCGGTACCTGGAGTCACTCCGGTGGCTTCAAAAGCCTCCACCCTCTGCCACCGAGGTTCACCACTGCCGTTTCCACTGGCAGCCAGCTGGAGGAGATGAGCAGCACCTGGAGTTGCCCTGGCGGCTTCAAAAGCTGCCCCTCTTCATCGCCGGGGTCCACCGGGCACTCCCTTTCCTGCCATTGGCGAAGGTCACAGGATACTCCCTTTCCCTCCCGGCTGATCCAGTGGGAGGATAATTGGTGTGGCTGGAAGGAACTTCAGCCTTGAGAGCCACTGCCGACGCTCCTCTGGCTGTCGCCAATTCAGCTCCTTCTCTGGCCTGGTCAGCCATGGGAAGTAAAGGCACATTCGGTGGTTGGGAAGTACTTGAAGGGCTGGGACAGTGGTGGAAGGGTGGATGGTGGGCCCTATTGATTGATGTGGTTCTTACTGATATGCTGCTATTGAATTGTATATTGTATTTATGATGATTAATGCTCTCTCTATATATAGTTACTTTGCTTGGGTAAACTGCTTTGAGTAACCAATGGTGGTTGAAAAAAGTGGTATATAAATTAAACTTCGAATCGAAAACTTCAAAAAATAAAATGCAAGTCCCAGACTGTCTTTGTATATTACACAAAATACAGTACACTATAACTATCTCCTCAGTAGTCTGTATTTGGATACCCTCGGTGGCTCTACAAAACTGAAAAATGTATGTCTGTTACTGTTACTATTGTATAAATTAGAAATGAACAGCACTTCTGTTTCTTCACAAAGCTTGGAGAGATAAGCCTAGTTTTCTGGCCCAACAAAGAAACTACTGGCTCAATAATCTTACTGACAGTTATTGTAAAGCTTTGAGCCTGCAGTAGAGTACTTTAATAGCCTCAGGCAATGACAGAGAAGGAACATGGATAAAGTTTTCTACTGCAATTTTGTTTAAAGTAATTTGCTTAGTTAGTAGTTACATATTCACGGGGTTGGATTTAAATAAACATTCCATGTATGGCAAATTATTTTTTTTAGCAAGACCCTGCAATGTAACTTTAAAGTAGAGCTAAGAAAAATAGGCTCTCTCCTTACTCCAAACCATATTGGCCAGTGTCTGAGAGATTCTGGAAGCAATAGTCCAAAAAAGTAACTTTTTGAAGCTCTGATTTAAAGCATGATGGGCTCTAGGCCCATGCATACTGTCATTGAGTTCTGGCTCCCTTCTCAAGTCACTGTAGTATTAGCTTCGTGATACTGTACATGTATGAGTACAAAGAACTGACTCCCATAACACCACCCATGGGATGGCTCTTACAAAATGCAGAGTGAAAGGCACTTGGGTAAAATAAGGTGCAGTTTTCTGTTTGGGGCTCACTCTCGGGAATATAGGCCTAAGGTTGAAGCCTAATGGCAATATATCCACATTCCTGTCATTATGCTGACATCTGTCAAGCTGACAGAATTTGTAAAGGTTGACTTCCCAGTCCCTCATTTCAGAGAGCCGGGGAACTCCTGAATAGGGTGACATGGGAAGCTGGGTGGGTGGGGAGACAGGATCTCCTACATTCTAAGTATCTTGTATGAGCTTCTGTCTATTTTTTAAAGATATCTCTACTTTTCAGCCCCCACAGCCACAAATCACCCCATTTAAAAGAGTTCCACTTTAAAACATGCTTTTCAGGATGCCTTAGGGACTATCACATAAAAGAGGGAAGTTACCTTCTACAAACTCCCTGGCAGCAAACATTGGAAATCATCCTATGTTCATTTAGTTATTTTAGCTGGGCTTAACCCAGTTGCTTGTCCCAACTAATAGACCTGTTTAATAAGCAGTAAAATAAATAAATAAATATTTTTAAAAAACATTTTAGATGAAGAAAAGTTTCCAGAAAGGCTACCATAGATCACAAAAAAGAAAGGTGAGTAAGAATTTCCTCGAAACAATAGCTTTGGGTTTTATTACATACACCACATTCAGTAAATATCTGCAGTGCAGTGTAAACGACCCAAGTAGGTTAGAGGTTCTTCTAATGATGATCACCTACACTCTCACTTAGGTAATATAGCAGGATGCATTAATTACTTCCACAATTATGTGAAGCATGACAGATAGTTGATGTCTTTCAAACTAGGTATTAATTATTACAATGAAGCTCACAAACATTGCAAGAGGTTTTATGAGACTGGATAGGGAATATAAGTTCCACTCAGCCAGGCTGCTGCATCTCCCTCATTTCAAATTTGTTAGAATACGTATAGTCCTTTCCAGTATCATGTGATGATATTGACAGGGATCTGTAACCTTAGCTATAAACATAGAGGCTTTATACCTCACCAATGAGACCCCAGCAATTTAAAGTGGTCAATGTTGCCTTATGGCCAGCTGTAAAATACATTTAGGCAACATCTTCAGTAAAATATAAAAGAATAGCAAAGTCTTTGTTACTACTGCACATACACTACCAAAAAAAGTAGAAGAGATACGTGTGAGATTTTCTCTTTTTTCTACCCAAATAACTTAGCTGGTTTATAAGAGTAAGAGCCTTCACAGTGCAGTGGTTAAGCTGCAATACTGCAGCCAAAACTTTGCTCACAGTCTGAGTTCGAGCCCGAGTCAAGGTTGATTCAGCTGTCTATTCTTCGATGGCCAGTAAAATGAATAGCCAACATGTTGGAGGCAAAATACTAATTACCTTGGGAACTGCCAACAGTTCAAAGCGCTATGAGATGGTATATAACTGTAATTGTTACTGCTAATTTATTATATTGTGCGTCTTGACCGGGTACCTCAGGTTCTGTTTTAGGCAGGGGAATTTCTTCACTGGGCATGCGTGAAAGTGGATGTTTTATTTCCTAGTTTGGCATGGATGTTTCTACGCATGCGTGAAAGCAGCCATTTTGTGTCCTGCACCAAACCAGACACAAACCAAACACATGTGCGGAAGTGTCTGTATTGTTATCCTGGTTTGGTGAGGGCATTGGGGACCGTATGAAATGGCTTCAGGGGCTGGGTCCAGCCCACAGGCCGTAGTTTGGGCATGCCTATTCTAGAATAACCAGGCTGGAATGTGGAATATAGCATGTACTGCAATTTGAAATTCTGGGAGCTATAGTACAAAAAGAGAGAGTAACTTTCCATATTTCCAGATAAATGTTGGCTTCTGAGAGAAGGTTGTGATCCTTACTCCTCTGGATATGTCCAGAATGTACAATTATATCTAAGTCTCAAGCTAATCCTCTGAAAGGGAGCGTATCAGATAGCTGCTTTGGATGGGCAATATGGCTTATCTTATGGATGTACTTGAGTCTTCAGTTGAATGCCCTCATTTTAGCAGTTCATTATTGTGGGCCTAGTGATACCCTTAACTTTGATTACAAACAGAGGTAAATGACAATGGATTTGAAGGTCAGATTTACCTGTTTAAGTCACGATGTATAATTGGCTGGGTAAGATTGTGAAGATATTCCATACCTTTGGCAACATCTACTGCAATGATTAATTTTGACTGTAAATCCAGATTCCTGCAATGTAAAAAAAATGGTATTAGAGTGGTGTCAGATGAGTTTCCCAAACTTCCTGAATATTAATAAGTTAGAGGTTGCATCATATACAGATCAAGTTGTTTCATGTGGATTCCCCGTGCCCCCATGGGCACGGAACGGCCCGGCAGAGACCGCTTCGGGAGAAAGGCTCCCTGGCCCGTGGGCTCTGCGAGCACCCAAATTAAGGGGGGTGGATAAATTATAGGGTTTGATTCACCCAATTCCTTGACCTGACCTAAGACTCAGCCAAGTAAGCAGATCGCTAACTCCTGTAACATAATTAGGCAAACATTCATCTCCGAGCTTAGCGTAAATCTCTGGCGCAAATAGTGGCCATATTTACCCAGCTCCTAAGCCCAAAACAATGGTGTTTTCCCAGTCCATGTTTGCCCGCACTAACTTCCCCCAGAGAGATTCCCAATTAACCTGAGTAAATAGGTGATGTGATTTACTGTTGGGTGATGGTTTTTTCTACCTTGCCTTCTGATCTATAAATGGTTATGCCTTTTCCTCAATAAACCACTGATCTTATCTTCCTCCATACTGCATCGTATCGTTCTTTGATCAGTCTCCTCCGGGACCTACGGCCCTCAGCGGCCCCGATTCCTACACCTGGTGACCCCGACGTGATCTACTCGTGAGTAAGCGACCCCTGAGCGGTCTTCCTCAGAGTAGCGATCACACGGTCCGGTTCTGCGCTTGAACTGTGTCTGAATCATCCCGGAGGACAGCGCGGCACTCCGTCCGGCAGCCAGCCGATCGGAGGGATGGCCTGCGGTGAGGCAGTCCAAAGAGGCATCCTACAGCTTGCTCCCGACTTTCGCGGCGGCTTGCGCCAAAGGGAAAAACGCGTTCCGCTCAGGGCAGCTGTGAGCCCCTGACAGCGCAGTGGCCACCGAGGGCCCGTGGCCGCAGTCCACGCTCCGAGCTCTACCCAGAAGCGTCGTCGCCAGAACCTATTGCCTGCCACAGACGCGTCGACTCGTCCCGAGGAAGAAACTTCCGAGGACCCAATCGCAGGTAATATGGGGACCTGTCCTCAGCGACATCGTCCATCCGCTAGCCAAAGAACTCATGAGGGAGAGTTCAGAATCCTGGCCAGGGTATTTAAGGTGCGTTTTCACAGCGGAGAGCTAGCGAGACTTTTGGTGTACCTAGGGGAACACTGCCTGCTTTACCCAGAAGTAGGTACGTTAACCCTTGAGCTCTGGGATCAGATAGGAGACTGCATTCAGCAACCCCCGAAAGCTCCAGGAGGCGTAATTCGCACATGGAGAAAATGTAGGAAGCTCTTGGCGGAGATAGAGCCAGTCCGGGTAGAGGCCAAAGAACCCCCAAATCTGCCAGATGCACCAGCCGAACCAACGGCGCCTACGGCGCTCTATCCGTCACTCCAATTTAGGCAGAGTAGTGTAGGGAGCTTTCCCTCGGTGACAGCTGCAGACGTCACCGACGGAATGCAAGGAATGAGGAGCGCAGGCGCTTCTCAGATAGCAACAGGTTCCCTAGCTACCAAAAGTGCCCTTCAGCGCACAGTAGAGGAAGAACTCAGGAAGGGGGAATTGCCAGTAGAGGAGCTAGCAGAGCTCAGTCAGATATGTCCCATCCGCATGGAGATGGACGCGCTTACGGGCGCCCAGCAGATAGTTCACTCCCCAGTCCCGTATAAGCTTCTCATGGCTATACGGAAAGCCATTTCAGAGACAGGGCTCCAAAGTCACTTTACTAGGGGCACGCTTCAGCAAGTGTGTGAGAACACCATGTGGATTCCCCATGACTGGAAAGCCGTCATGCGGATGATGCTCACCCCTAGCCAGTATTTAATTTGGGACAGCGAGTTTCGCCTTGAGGCGCAGACAAGGGCTGCCAGGATGGGAGGTGCAGTACTTCCTGACCAGTTATATGGTTCAGGTGCCTTCGAATCCATCGATGCCCAGATCAACTTGCCTCTAGCCACTCTCCAGATGTCGGCCGAGGCTGCCTTTACGGCGTTTTTCAAAGTCCCAGCAACTGGCAAAGCGGCTAAAAATTACACCGCTATCAAGCAAGGAGCCCAGGAACCCTATATGGACTTCATCAATCACCTGGAAGAAGCCATTAGCAGGCAGATTGATAATGAGCAGGCCCAACAAGAGCTCATGATGAAGTTAGCCAAGGACAATGCCAATTTAGACTGCCGTAAAATCTTGCAGTCCCTGGGCAATCGTCCTGATTTGACCCTTACGGACATGATTAGAGCTTGCGCTGACGTTGGCACAGAATCCTATAAGATGGGTTTGCTAGCGGCAGCAGTGCAAGGGGGTAAGAGACCAAAAGGAAAGACCCAAGGAGCATGTCACAATTGTGGCAGGGTTGGTCACTTTGCTAGGGAGTGCCGATCCAAGGGAGGCGGGCAAAAGTCCGGCCGTCCCAAGGCTCCAAACACCCCATGTCCGAAGTGCAAAAGAGGCTACCATTGGGCTCGAGACTGTCCGAATTTGGGAAACCGGAACGCGGGCATGTCTCTGGCCCCGGTCCAAACAGGGACTCCCCTCACCCAAAGCTCACCAGAGCTAGACTAGATCCCGGTCACATTCCAGACATTGCGAGGGCACAGGCCAGCCCCGAGGGTAGTACAGGGTTAGACTTGACTTGTCAGGCGGACATTACATGCGACCTGCCAGGCACGGTCTATCTAGTGGACTCCCAGTACATGGGTCCACTGCCCAAAGGCTTTATAGGTTTAGTTTTGCCCCGTAGTGTAGCTGGAGCACGCGGAATTTTCATAATTCCAGGAGTCGTTGACTCGAATTTTTCAGGCGTTCTCCAAGTTCAGCTTTGGACTCACCTGCCCCAAACTATTCACAAGGGAGACACCTTAGCGCAACTGATCATGGTTCCTTGTCACTCGCCAGCAGATAGCCAGGGAAGGCTCAGTGACAGCTCCGAGTCCCGGTCAGAGGCCCGCTCGAGCGCCAGTGAGGCAGTACAAGGATACCAGGTCTTAGCAACAGTGGAGACCAACATTGAGTGGAAGCAGCGCCCCGTTATCGAGGTATTTTTGAACAAAAGAGCGTACTCAGGGTTACTCGATACCGGAGCGGATGTGAGGGTGATAAGCAGGGGCCAGTGGCCAAGGGAGTGGGCCATTGAGCCGGTCTCCGATGTGTGGGGGGTAGGCGGCGTCCAGGAAGCGTTTAGGAGCCGAGAGTGGGTGGAAGTCACAATCCCAAAGGCTGACGGCACGGTGGTAATTCAGCCACACATTCTTGACGTGCACATCAACCTTTGGGGGCGAGACATCTTACAGCAGTACGGTGCTACGCTTACCTTTGGGTAATGGCGTTGCCACTTAAATGGCTCACCGATATGCCGGTCTGGGTAGAACAATGGCCGGTAGTGGGAGAGAAATTAGTTGCCCTCAAGCAGCTAGTTAAAGAACAGCTAGACGCAGGACATATAGAATGGTCCACAAGTCCTTGGAATTCGCCAGTTTTTGTCATAAAGAAAAAGTCAGGGAAGTGGCGACTCCTCCACGATCTCAGAGAGATCAATAAATGCATACAGCCAATGGGTCCGCTTCAATGCGGCATCCCAAATCCTAACATGATTCCCGAGGGGTGGGAGATTCTAGTCGTAGATCTCAAGGATTGCTTTTATACAATCCCTTTAGACCCCCGGGACCGGGAAAGGTTCGCCTTTACGGTGCCGGTTGTGAACCACAGCGAGCCCACGCAGCGTTACACGTGGAAATTTTTGCCACAGGGCATGCTCAATTCGCCCACCCTGTGCCAAATTTATGTTCACAACGCACTGGCAAAGTTCCGAAGCCTTTACCCTAGAGCCATAGTTTGCCATTTTATGGATGACATCTTGGTCGCGATGCCGCAACTCGGCAGCGAAATGTTTTCTGACCTCCAGGCCAGCCTGGGGGACAAAGGTTTACTCATTGCCCCAGAGAAAGTGCAGAGAACCGAGCCCTTCTCATACTTGGGTCATCGGCTTCTCCGCTCTTTCGCAGCACCAGTTTTGCCTCAGATCAATTTACAGGACTCAGTCACCCTTGTAGAGTTGCAGCAAGTTTTAGGTAACATCAATTGGGCCAGACCGTATTTCCGATTGGATACGGATCTTTTGAAACCGCTCTTCTCGCTGCTAACTTTAGGCAAGCAGCCAGCAGACCGGATAAAGATTTCTCGAGACGCACGCTTGGCTATCGAGAAGGTCAACCAAGTTCTCAGCCAGCGATGGGTAGATAGGATCACCCCAGGGCCACATGCTCCGATCCTGAATTTGTACATCGTACGGTCAGGATCCATGTTCACTGGAGCGCTCGGCGTAGATGCCGAGAAAGGGGCGAGTATCGTGGAGTGGGTGTACCTTCCGAACACCTCTTCACGAAACATCATTCCTCCCCAAGAATTGGTCTCCGCGGTGGTTTACCGCGGAAGGCTGAGAGCTAGGGACATTTCAGGGCACGATTTGGCCAAAATCGTAGTCCCGTTCACCAAGGAACAAATCCAGCAATTAATGCAGCTCGGTGACTCGCTTCCAATTGCGTTGGAAGGATTCACCGGATGCTTGGCATACCACTTGCCAAAGGACCCCAGACTTGTCTCACTCCAAATGCAGACAGTCAGCTTGTTTGAATTGCTCTCGCTGGTTCCACTTCAGGGGGCCAGGACAGTTTTTACTGATGGCGGTCGCACATATGGTATCTTGACCTGGCAAGAGGGCCAAGCTTGGCGCACGCTGCTAACTCTTCCACAAAAGTCCGCGCAGCGGGCAGAGTTGGCAGCGGTGAACCTTGCTTTGCGCACCTTCGCCAAAGAACGTTTAAACATCATTACTGACAGTATGTATGTTAGGAATTTGCTTCACAGTCTACCGGGAGCCTACATCACTCCCGCGATAGACAAAAATTTGCTTAGTCTGTTTCTCACTGCTCAATTTCATTTGCGAAACCGCACGGAGCCGCTCTATATTGCCCACATCCGAAGTCATCAAGACCTACCGGGTCCGATTTCCGCGGGCAATAGCAGAGCGGATGCGGCGGCAAAGGAAATTCAGCAACGCTCAGTTTTGGGTGTTTTTACTACTCCCATTCAGAGTCATGCCTTTTTTCACCAAAATGCCAAAGCGCTCGCCAGACAGTTCAATCTGCCACTCCCGCAAGCCCAAGGCATAGTTCGCTCTTGCCAGCATTGTGCAGGGGCACCGGGGGGGGGGCTCGTGGGGGTCAACCCACGAGGGACAGAGGCTAACCAGGTGTGGCAGATGGACGTCACGCATGTTCCGCAGTTTGGCAGATGGCAGTACATGCACGTTTGCATAGACACTTTTTCTCAGTTCGTTTGGGCAACGGCGCAGAAAGGGGAGACTGCTTCCCATGTGGAGCAGCACCTCCTTTCCTGCATTGCAGCCATGGGCAAACCTCGGCACGTCAAAACCGATAACGCCCCATCCTACAGCTCTAGGCAGCTGGCCGCCTTCATGGCCACTTGGGATATCAAGCATACATTTGGCGTTCCTTACAATCCGCAGGGGCAAGCGATTGTGGAACGGGTCAATCGGATGCTCAAGTCCTATATTGACAAACAAACAGAAAGGGGGGAGCCACCAGCCCTCCCCAAGTCACAGGCTCAGGCACAGCATTGTCTGAATAAGGTATTGTTCACTTACAATCACCTTAATGTTTTTTCGGATTGTACGCCGCAGGAGAAGCACTTCCGCCGTTCGGAAGCTCTCCCGCGGTCGATGGTCCGATACCGGGTGCCACCGGACCCTTCTTGGAGGAGCCCGGCGCCGCTCGTAACCTGGGGAAGAGGGTATGCTGCAGTTATGTCTCCTACAGGTGTCATTTGGATTCCAGCTCGGTGTGTCAAGCCTTACTTGGAACCACATGGCGTGGACCCAGACCGACCAGAGTCCGATCCCGGAGATGGAGGACCTCACTCTGACTGAGAGGACCCGTCGGAAGAGACGGCCACCGACGACAGCACCCAAGATCACCTGGGGGATGGTCAAGATCCTTTGTCGTGAGGCTGAGGACACCGTCCGGCGCGAAAGGAAGGAGCCAACGCCGGAGAACCTCACAGCTGCAGTTTTCACCCAGATTCATGCCAACACCCTGGCGCTCACCATCATCCTGACCCTTTCCCTGCTTTGGGGGGAGGCGCTCAGGCCGCCTCGTTGGAGGCCAACGATCTGCTGCCCGGCGGAGACCTCTCTGCCCGGATGCAGTACAATATTTGGGAGAGGTTGGCGGGTCTCGTCAACCAGTCCGATTTTTGCCTCAGGCAGGACCTTGGTTCTGCCTCGATCCTCAGCACCTGCCTCATCCCTGTGTGCCATTCTCCAGGCGCGCACCCCAGGGATGGGGACTGGCTTGTGAAAAGACTTTTCAGCCCATACATTCCAGCGGCTTCTTCAGAGTATGCCCGTTGGGAGATGTGGCTGACCATGACTTTGCCGGCTGATGCAGCCACCCTCCACACTCCTCGGGTGGCGGTCAGCCCGAACTCTACCTGTGGACAAATGTACGGCTGCGCCTCAGCTGGTCGTACCCGGCGCCGCTGCCTCAACGTTGGCAGTGGCAATTGGACTTGCAATAACCCAGTACCACTTGGCACCATGTACGCTCATGTCACCCTGCCATCCGGTTGGTTCTTCACATTCATTTCATTCATTCATTTATTTGATTTGTATGCCGCCCACTCAGCATATGCCGACTCAGGGCGGCTCACAGCATATCAAACAATGATACAATACAGAGAAAATAAAGTACACAATAATAGGACACAGTCATACAAAATACAATTCAAAATACAGTATCACCGAATAGAGAACACATATTAATACAGTTACAAAATACAAGTTACAGTTCAAATCATGAACTAAAAAATTAAATACAAAGTGCTAAATACAGGCCCCGGGAAGCGACCCCTTCCAGCGGTGCTCTAACTTCCCCGCGGCCAATGCCAGACCGGGGAGGGACCTCAGGAAACAACTGCTTCCATCCTCGCGCCGGTGTTAGAGGCAGCGGGGAAACGCGGCAAAGGTCCCGTTTGCGGCGGGCGTCCTCCGGCGATGTGGGCGTTCCTTTTTATCCTCTGGCCAGGCAGGGCCAGGGGAGAGGGACCGACGTCCAGAGGTGCAGCTTGTTCCCTCCCCGCGCCGATGTTGGAGGCAGCGGGGAAACGCGGCAAAGGCAGCGCTTTTGAAGGCGCAGTCCATCCCCAGCTGTTCTCACTCCCCACCGACCGGCCGGGCCGGGGGAGGAGCGCGGAGCCCCAGAGTCCGGCGTCCGATGTTGGGGGTGGTGATGGCGGCCGCGCTTTTGAAGGCGCAGTCCATCCCCAGCTGTTCTCACTCCCCACCGACCGGCCGGGCTGGGGGGAGGAGCGCGGAGCCCCAGAGTCCGGCGTCCGATGTTGGGGGTGGTGATGGCGGCCGCGCCTTTGAAGGCGCAGTCCATCCCCAGCTGTTCTCACTCCCCGCCGACCGGCCGGGCCGGGGGGAGGAGGAGGAGGAGCGCGGAGCCCCAGAGTCCGGCGTCCGACTGGCACTCCTCCTCGTGGTCACACTTGCACTCCTCCTCGTGGTTCGCTCTGCCGGACACTTTCGGATGCAACTGTATACATGCAACCAGTATACGTGGAACTACATTCCTGCAAATGTTTCAGACTCTATATGCTGTATCAGCCGTTTGACATTGTTACTCCCTACTAAGGACATGGTCACCCCAAGCACAAATGTTACAAATGTTTCAAATGTCCCCTCACTCATACGGCACACTCGCACCACCCAGTTAGACAGCTCATGTGAGAGCAGCTTTAGAGTGATGAGCCCTGCCGAATATCTCTCTTTGGCAGACAGCATCTTTGGCGTGCCAGGCTTAGCCGTCGGCAACGCAAAGAGGATTGGTCGCTTGGCTTGCGGTCTAGCAAAAGCCAGCAACCATACCTCCTCAGCGATAGCGCTCCTTAATCAAGAGCAGGCAGAGCTTCGCCATGCCATTCTTGACAATCGAGCGGCTATCGACTACCTCTTATTGTTGCACCACCTGGGTTGCGAATCCTTTCATGGTATGTGCTGTTTCAACCTTACTGACAACTCCCGCAAAGTACAGAGTCAGCTCACTGATCTCCACACCATAGTCCAGAGCATCACAGAGGGTTCTGCATGGGGAGCTTGGTGGAGTTCATTGTGGAACTGGATGTGGTCATGGATCCCCTGGGGGTGGCTCCAAACGGTACTCAAGGTGGTTGTGGGGGTGATTATACTAGGCATAGCAATCTGCTGCTTTGCGCAATGTATTCCCTCGCTGATCTCAAGGTGCCTCCCCAGAAGGAAACCCCGAGACGTCATTCCCGCTCAACAGCTGATCCTGCTCTTGCGCAGAGTTGCCGGCCAGGCTCTTAAGAAAAATTAAAAAGGGAGATGTGGATTCCCCGTGCCCCCATGGGCACGGAACGGCCCGGCAGAGACCGCTTCGGGAGAAAGGCTCCCTGGCCCGTGGGCTCTGCGAGCACCCAAATTAAGGGGGGTGGATAAATTATAGGGTTTGATTCACCCAATTCCTTGACCTGACCTAAGACTCAGCCAAGTAAGCAGATCGCTAACTCCTGTAACATAATTAGGCAAACATTCATCTCCGAGCTTAGCGTAAATCTCTGGCGCAAATAGTGGCCATATTTACCCAGCTCCTAAGCCCAAAACAATGGTGTTTTCCCAGTCCATGTTTGCCTGCACTAATTAACTTCCCCCAGAGAGATTCCCAATTAACCTGATTAAATAGGTGATGTGATTTACTGTTGGGTGATGGTTTTTTCTACCTTGCCTTCTGATCTATAAATGGTTATGCCTTTTCCTCAATAAACCACTGATCTTATCCTCCTCCATACTGCCTCGTATCGTTCTTTGATCAGCCTCCGGGACCTACGGCCCTCAGCGGCCCCGATTCCTACAGTTTCAGAGGAGATTAAAATAAGAAACTATCTCAACAAATAACCTTTTCATATATCTCTATATCAATATGTATGTGCTGACTTGGGCTTCTGGTAATTGAAGTCCAAGAACACCTGGAGGTCCAAGGTTGAGAAACCCTGCCTTAAGGAATATTTTTATTTATTTATTTATTTATTTAATAGATTTATATACCGCCCAAATATCATTTGTCTCCTTGGAACTGAAGAAGTAGACGATTGGATGGAAATATATCTGGGATGTTTATAGTCTCTGCAGCTTATGGAACATCTCCATAGCATTGGAATTGAAACAATAGTGAAACTTGCATACTTTCCTTTGAATTGCCTGTCTTTCCTCTCCCTGTTACTGTTGTTTTCCTTTCCCTCTTCCTTTCCTTTCTCTCATGCTCCATCTTCTCAATTTTTGTTCTATGCCAAGCTATTTAAATAACACAAGCATCTCCTCAAACCCACCTGCCCTAAACATTCAGGAGGTATGATACCTAGTTTGTGCCATGCAATGAAATCTAGTTACCTTTTCTGTTCATGCAACAGGGAAAAGAGGGATCCTCCAGATATGTACTGCGTGACTATGGCAAATTGACTTGGGTCATCCAAACAAGCACCAACAAATTGGATGACACAAGGGTGATTGAGCCGGCACAAGATGGAAACTTCGCGGCAAAACATGTCAACATCTGATTTGGAGCAGTAGGTGTTGGCTCGGTATCTGGCAAGTAGTTTAAGAGGGAAATTATATGAGTATTAGCTTCAAGAATGCAAAAGTAATGAACCATTAATCACCATTCATCCTTACCGTTTAATAGCCACAATTTTATTTCTGCATCTTCCCTTGTATACTTTCCCAAATGAGCCTAGAAACAATTAAATAAAATTAGAATATACTCTCTTTTTATTCCAACGTATTCTAAAATAGACATATTTCCTTTTACCTGAGCCAATAATTTCATGAAACTCGATATCTGAGAGCTGGAGGTGGAAATGGGAAGGCAAGCCTGCACGCAGGAGTAGAACATCTGCCTTTTCTGTGAAAGATAATTATTTATTTGAAACATGCAGTTGGTGGGGGGTGGAGGAGTGTTTATTAAAAGAACCAAAGTTAACAAAATAAAGGAAAACATGCCACCTGAACAGATGATTTCCCCACTAGGAATGGGTTGACTAGTACATCTGCTCCTTTTTGTTTCAGCAGCCTTGCAGTAAACCCCCATAGTAAATACAGATTTGCAATGTTCTGACTTGCCTTAGAGCTTTTTGGCTTTAGAAGCTTATCACTGAAGAACACCGTTCCATATGCATATTCCATCTGGATCACGTAATGGTTGCAGAAAATCCTTTATACAAGGAATTAGCAACCTCTCCTTTCTTTCTAACAGTGGCTAGCGAGACTGTGTGTCTTTTGCCATTTCCAAGCTACTATTCAATGACTCCTGGAATTGGATTTGACACACAACTGAATCTGCAGATTGACTTGTTGGTCCGCATATCCTGCTAGAAGACATTTATCAAAACATTTCTTAAGGAACATTTGAAAAATGCTTTCTAATTACATGGGTAGGATATAAACTTTTCATGTGCCCAAAGCTCTTATTTTGGGAAGGAGATTTGAAGAGGCAGTGCATCAAAGGAATTGTCAACAAGCAACAGAGTTATGCTTCAAAGGTACAATTAATGATTCTTTTTACATGAAGATGGTTACAATCTGATAGTACTTACCTTTATGTTTTTATCAGCAGTTTTACTTCTCAACAAAAAATGTAAAGCCCTAGTATTTTACTATGTAGTTTTTTCAGAATCTCTCAACTGAAATAAGTTCAGCATTGCTACAGAAATGCTAAAACCTTATAATTAAAATACAATAGCTTTCATTTTTTGCTATAAAAATGCCTGTCTCACAATTATATTTCTTAATGAATTGTACCAAAGTTGCATTCTTGCACATACACACTTTGAAGTAAGACCCACTGAACAAAGTGACACATCAGTTGTTGTGACAACAACAATTAATATAGGTCTTGGGGAAACTTTGAGACAAGCAAATATTTTTCAGTGTGAGTTTTGGAGGTTTTCATCTTCTAATACATATTTGGTTCCATGTGGTGTAAGAAGGCCAAAATGGCCATCCATCCCTCAAAGCTGTCTGAAGGCATGTGACCCGGCCCTCGGCTTAAAAAGGTTGAAAACTCCTGGGTTAGGGTAATAAATAGTTACATTATGCCTCAACTTTGAACCCAGAAGGCACCCTTTGGGGCTCACAGTTATCACCCCTCTCCCTGCATTACTTGTTAGATTGTGACTTATTTAACATGGCACCACCTCATGCCCCATGAGAATCAGAATGGGATAGGCAAAAATCACTTTTGTTCACTATAACACACACACACCCAGTGGAGGATCATTCACGGCATCAAGATACACCTGTCAATGTCTCTGCCCCTCCCGTTTTATCATTCTGAGGGAGTGGCGGCAGAGTTAAGACACATTTCTATCATTCTTCTGTCCTAAGCTTGCCTCCAGACCCTTGTGGAGCCCAGGGGCATATGGGAGCAAGATTCAGTCATTTATGCATTGACTGCAATGACATTAACATGTAAGCAAGAAAATGTAACCCAGGAAATCAATTTTCAATAATAGAAACAAAAATAGCAAGCGCAAGCCAGCCATTTCATTTTGCAGCTGTCCAAGGTTTTTTCTTTTTCTTTTCTTTTTTTAAAAAAGGACCTATAAAATGGTTTGGGACAGAAGACCTTGGTGAGTTTCAACAGAAGTATGTGCCCCCCCCCCCGCAATCCATCCATAGGCTTTAAATAGGTGGAATGCCAGGTGTAGAAACTGTCACATTCAAGAGAACATGCCTAATAGTTGAGCCATCAACTCTAGGTACTTTTAATAGACCATGTTTCCTATTCCTATTCTAAGAAAATTTGAGGATTAAAAAAAGCAGTTATATAAAAACCTCATTTTGACTTTCTGCAATAATTTAGCCCCTCTCTAATAAATACATTTTCTAATGAGATAGAGAACATATGCTTCCTCAATAATTAAAATACCTTTAGTCATGCTTTTAATCTTCCCCAGGGGAGATGGAACTGACACATAAGATCCATCTGAAATTAAAAGAGAGAGGGAGGGATACTTCAAGATCTTCAGAACAAATATATATCATTTTATATATATTTTGCACTAACCCACTAAAACACATGGCTCTTTCAATCCCGTTAAATTATCTGATTATGAGCATGTGCTGTGAAAAGCAATATCAATGTTCTGTCTGGTGCATGTTTCATCTAGCCTCATTAACATTAATATGAAATTTCTTGTAAGCTGCATTAAAGCTAAGGTAGCTTCACAAGGAAGATAGTGTGGTGTAGTGGATAGAGTGACAGACTAGAACTCAGGAAAGCTGCATTTTAATCCCTGATTTGCCACTGAAACTCACCGATGGTGTGGGGTGGGACTGATAAAACCACTCCTTAAATTATGTCACTTATCTTGAACACCTAACTAGATTTGCTAAGACAGTTCTGACTTGGTGCATAACATACATGGCTTCAGATATCAGGAACACTTGTGCTTTGAAAACTGATCCTTTTATAATGGAAATGCAAAGTAGAGGCTAAAGGAACTTTATTAAATTTAGCTTGCTTGCATTTATATTGTAAGGTACAGGTCACCCATGCTTGAGTCGTACCTGACTCTAGAGTTCAGTGCTCATCTCCATTAATAATAATAATTTCATGTCAGAGATTACTCTGGGTTGAAAAGATTTTTGCTGGAGAAACTCCACTCAGGGGATGCCCAAATGAGGCTCCACCAGTACCCTAAAGGAGGGGTAGGAGCGATCCATCCTAATAGGCTACTGTTATCAATGGTCTAATTTGTTTGGCTTTTTTATCATAGCCAAACCCATCCCAGGGAGGAGAAATGTGGATCCTAAGAGTATAATTGGGGTCACATTTCATTTCTAAGATGGGGAGTTAGCTAGAGGCCCAGGTTTTGCTAATACAATTTCCCCAACTCTGAGAAGAGCATAAATATCTAACAAAAGCATTTTCCTGCCTGGGATCATGCCAAAGGGAAAGAAACTCTGGCTAACTTTTATTCTGTGTGTGTTCTGTACTTTGTCTTTTTCAGATGAAACTCTTTAATAAAACTTTGCTGCTTCAAGTCTGAGTGGAACTCAATCTTTCCAGGCTAATCTTGTTACAATAAGATTCTCTGCCTTACACGTTACCAAAACCTGGAAAATCGCATCTTTCCTGGAAAGGAGAGATCGGCCCCGTAGTTCGGGTACAGGTTCTGTGAGATTCCAGTAATTTATTTGTTTGTTTCTTTGTTCGATTTTCTAAAGCCGCCCCAATCACAAGGACTCTGGGTGGCTTACACTACAACCCCCCTTAATAAATAGACCCCATTTAAAACAGTAACTCCCTTAAAACTCCATTAAAAAAAATCACCCGCACATGTTAAAGAAGGAAGGATGGCTCTTATTTAACCAGCCAGCAGGCAGGGGTTATTTCTCCACCAACCCCCCACACCTGCCCCACCAGCCAGGTTTTCAGTTCTTTCCCAAAGGGCAGCAGTTCCATTTGTTTGCCTCAGCTCCACTGGCAGGAGATTCCAAAGAGCCAGGGCGGACACAGAGAAGGCCCTCCTTCTTGTGCTAGAGAGGCAGGCCCCTCTAGCTGATGGCACAAATAAGAGACCCCCTCCGGTCCACCCTGGTTGGTCGGGCAGACAATCTCAGGATGATGCAGTCTCTGCCCGGAGGCAAATTGGCAACCAGTGCAGCTCCTGAAGCAGTGGCGAGGCCCGAGCATAACGCCCACACCCCAACACCACCCGGGCAGCCACATTCTGGACAAACTGCAGCCTCCAAGTAGTCGTCAAGGGCAGCCCCATGTTGAGCTACATGAGGAAGTGTGTGTGCCAAAAATATACAAAGAGCAGCTTACTGAGAGACACCTGCCTCACTTTACCAGGGTACCAATCCGTGAGGGTGGCGACATCCCCGTGCAGCCCTTGGGTATCGAAACCTGACCTTCCAGTCTTCAAGCTCATTTGTAGCCAAAGAGCCAGTACTGTCTGTGTCTGCTGATGTTTCCATGGTCATGTGGCAGGCATGACTAGACACCGGAGTGCATGGAATGCTGTTTACCTTCCCACCGAAGTGGTCCCTATTTATCTACTTGCAATTTCTTCCTTTCAAATTGCTAGGTTGGCAGCAGCTGGGACAGAGACAGAAGCTCACGCCATTGTGCAGCACTCAGGTCTCGAACTGCAAGCCTGCCGACCTTCCAGTTGTCAAGTTCAGTGTCTTAACCAATAAGCCACTGCAGTCCCTATTTGTATTGTACTGGACTTTAAAATCTGTCATTTACAGAAATGGCCTGGGATTCAATGGAATGCATTTTGGATGCAGAAGGTAGTACTTCAGAACTAAGCAATAGGGAATGGAGTATCCTAAAAGTTGGAGTCGATGAGGAGTACTGAGATTCCACTGTGTGGTTTTAAACAACATTTTTGTCAAAAGGCAAAAATCATAGGACATTTAAAAAGTGTTCATTTCAGTTGGTAGTAACTTGAGGTATAAATGTTCTGTGAAATGGTTACATCTAGCCTTAAAACTCAGGAGAAAGTGGGGCCGACTCATTCTCCCAATTTCTTGCCTGTGTTGAAGTTAGTAAAAAAGCTTATCCACTGTTCTTCAAAAACCAATATTGTTATTGTATTAAATCAAATGCATTAGTATAATAAAATCCATTTCCTGCCTTTGGTAAAATAGAAGTTTATCTATTTTATGCAATGGCTTCTCGGGTAGTATTAAATACACAATTTTTGGTAAGCTTCCCCTACAGCTCAAACTGGCAAATGTTCTTCATTCAACTTGTCATTTGCCAGTTGAACAGAATAACAATTAATCCTCATAATTAAGAAATAAAAGACTTTTGAAGAACAGCAGCTTTGAGATGAATGTGTGCACTTATACCTGAATCCTAACCCATATTATTTGTGATAGGTATCATTGTTTTCCATAAAACTAACTTCTGATAGGAAGTTTGGGCCTGTAGTTATAATGGACAAGTAATTAACAGCACATCAGAGATGGAAAACACAAAATAGAATGCCTAAAGAATGAATTAAAACACAGGAAGAAACCTCTCTCTCTCTATTTTCCTATCATACACTCTTGGATGGAATTAGAAAAAATGTTTTGTGATGAAGAAGAATTTTTAATTAAGAAAATCAAAATACAAAGCACCTAGGGAAACAATGATCCTTGATTTATACAGCACAATGTTTTGTTCTGTAGGGGTTCTAAAGTATAATGCAGGGATGTCCAAACTATGGCCTGAGGGCCAGATCCAGCCCACAGGCTGTAGTGTGGGCTCCCCTGGTTTAAGCAGAGAAAATGGCAGCTTAAAATCTATCTCATCCTGTTGCAAAACAGATTGCAAGGTGCATTTTACTTCCGCTTCCAGAGGGAGGAACCATGTGACCAGCCCGCTGAACCACGTGACCAGCCTGCTAAACCACATGACGGGCCCAAAGCCCAAAAGGTTTGGGCAACCCTGGTATAATGCATTGCTCCTAGGATTTGTAAGGTCCATAGCACAAACAAAAGTATATTCAAGTGAGAGCCAATTTAACCACCTTTGGGCTCAGTTACACAGTTCCAAAATGTATGTCTCTAACACTACATTGCTTGGAGGGTGGGGGGGAAATAATGCTCACATTGCTGTCCATAAAATTGTTAAATGGGATCACATTTTCTTACTCAAAAATGTTTTTACTTTCGGCCCGCTATGTCCACACAGTTTAAGAATCTGTGTCAGTAATGGTTCCTCTTCGGAAGCAACTCCATCTGTTTTCAGAATTGGAAGTGGGATGGTCCTTGTTTCTGAGGAACCCCTCTTTCCTTCCAGTTTTGTCTGTTTCAGTATAAGAAAGAACCATTGCTTCCTGTGCTTTGTAGTACCCAAAATTCCAAACTGTGGCTCTCCAAACAACCTGCTCTATGTGTCTGTTTTTCAACCTGAGGATTCCTTTCCAGTGTTTTCTCATCCCACTTCTCCCTGCTGGCCAAGTTTGTTATACAGTATAGCTCATCCCTAAGGGGTGATCTCAGCTTTCTACTTCAACCTCCTCCACCCTTTTCCCCTGTAGCCAATTCCTATAAATCAGGTTTTCTCAATCTTAGCCCTCCAGGTGTTCTTGGACTTCAGTTCCCAGAAGCCTAATTCAGCACACATGCTGATTGAGGCTTTTGGGAATTGAAGTCAAAGAACATCTGGGGGCCAAAGGCTGGGAAACCTTGTAAGAGAGTAGCTATCCCTGCTGTTTGTGATAGGTTCTATACTGGTATGTTGCATTTTTGCTATACTGTTTCAGTACTGTCTGCATAGCAAGTCCCGCACCACTCAAGCTGGTCTCACACCAGTGAAGAAATTTTGGAATGAAATTAGGTCACATTCTGAGCCTTTCAAAATAAACAGCATGGCTATACACTACCTCCTCCTGGCTGGGAGTATTCATTGCATGGTGATTCATCCTGAGGTCTTTTATAATGCTTCAGAAGTGTGACAATAGCATCATGCCCTGAAATACAGCAATTGTGATAAATGGGTGAAAACCAGCGACAATGAAAACACCAAATAAACCCAGTTGAAGGTGCCATCAAAAAAGTTGCCAAGTCAGTAGCACCTCATTCTCTGATATTTCAGAGCTGAATCCTGAGTCGGGGAGGCAAGAATTTGGAAGAGTTCCTGTTGGATTACACGGTTAGCTGTGGATAGCAGCGTGGTATGCAGCGGCCCACTACAGATGCGTACCTGGTGAGATGGTTCTTTCTCTTGTGAAACAAACAGGCAGACATGTCTTGGTGCAGGTGAAAAACTCAAAGAGGTTTACTCAGGAAGCAAAAGTGCAGATATATATACAGTGCAACAACATAACATAAAGCAGATGTAGTCCCTTGAATTCTCAGTTGGCTTCACCGAGACAATCCAGTTGTGCAGTATATACAAGTCTGTTCAGCTCAGCAATAGTCCAAAATCAAGCTGTAGTCACAAACAAAGTCAAGCAGCTTTACAGCTTACCCCGAGCAGTCCTTCTTGGTTTGGCAAACAGATATGGCAAATCAGGCAAGTGCCATTTCTCAAAGCAGTATGAAGGTTAAGTCCTTGCAGTGGGTTCTGGAACTCACAGGGTTTCTCGTCCAGACTGATGGCATTGACACTAGAGCATTGAAGCTGTGTAGCCCCGTAGAAGTTTAGCTAAAGCATTGTAGTCCCCAAAAGTTTGTTGCTCTGCTCTCACATAAATACACTGGTTCACAGAGATCTCCAGTGACAAACCCAAACACCCGTGTGCCTCTGCTACAGAGTCTTAAAAGCACCAAAGACACAATATGCCTTGCAACCAGTTGGGAGGTGAGACAAAGACTTACTTCCCCAACAGTTCCTTAAACAGTTGACTGTGAAAATGGATATGAGAAGAATCAGAACTGATGGGGCAAGATTCCAGGGAAAAGACAGTTAACCAGGTCATATTTTATGACAGCACCAAAAAAAAAAAAAAAAAAGATGATGATGATGATGATTCTCCAGCAACAAAATGTGCTGACTGCTGCCATTCTCACTAGGGTTCAGAACCCACATAGGACCTTACATTCAGCATCTGTGGCATTTGAGGAGATTCGCTTGACCCTACACGGTTCTTGGTGCTGTTGGAAAGCTCCCTGCCAACTACATAGAACCCCCCCCCCCGCAAGAGAAAGTCTCATCCATATAAATTTGAGCTTTCTCATACTTGAAGAGCCCTGGAAGAATAACAAATGCCTTGAGACTCCACAAAATATAACCTGGCTGTAACCTTACCAAGTACCAGGTCTTACCCAAAGCTAAAACATCAGTCTGTCACCGTGTAATATATCACTTGCTGTAGGACTAGAAATAAAGCCATTTTTTAAAAAAAATCTTAGTTTTTAAGGAGCCAGAACAAAGCTATTTCTCAACAATATTTCAATAAAGGAACTTTATGGCGGATTTGAGCATGAAACAGTCAAACAAGCGCTCATCAAGAGGTTCAAGTCCATTCTCTTGCAGCTTCAACAGGAACAAAGGCTTTTTATCGCAGAAAATAATGTGTTAAATAGCACATCACTACTGCTTACGCTTTCTGCTCTCATTTTTACTCCACTGATTACGTTCTCCTGCCCATTCACTGAAGCATGTACACAATAATCTGTTAACTGAAGTGGGCTACGGTTGATGCAAGCTTATGCCAAGTAAGCTTTACCTTTACAGAGTTAGAAGTCTCTTTTGTTATTTTTCATTGCTGTCTGCTAGAAACAGTCTTGACATTTTGTGCTTACTAAATGCTCTTTGGGTTGTTGCTGTCATAGTATGATTTTAATCAGATTGTTTATTAAATCTTTATTTAAAAAAAGTAAGCGGCCCTGATATTATTTACTCAACAATAACTATATAAATGTAATATATCAAAGTTATCAACTGCAACATATAAACAACTCTACATATATGACAAATAAATGAATACATCTATATGTAGATGTATTCTATACAGCGGAGTACTGCTGTGTCGATTGTATGTTATATTGTATTTTGTAATGCTGTATTTGTGTTTATTTTTGAAATTTTGCTGTATTGATTATATTTTTGCTATGATTGATTTGTGCTTATTGCTTGGATTTATTCTGTATATTGTATTATGTATTTTGGCTGATATGCTTATTGATATGTTTTTTGGATATGTCCTTTTTATATGTTGACTAGCATATTTTGCCCAGCGGTGCCGGGCTTTTTAAAATTGTGTTGTATAGTAAAGGGTTTCATTTTTTTTCTTGAACCAATGGTGCTGGGCTGTTTTAAATGGTGTTGTAAGGTTTTGTGATTTTTTGGCTTTGAGGCGCTGCGTCCGCCTGTGGCGGACTTGCACTCCCAGTGGCTTTTTTTTGACTTTTATTTTTTTTGCGTGCCGGCTTCCTCAGTGCCGGGCTCTTTAAATTAGTTTTTGAAGGTTTTTGTTTTCTGTTTATGCAAATTTCATTTAATTTTAATATATTTAACTTAATTTAATATTATTTAGTTTAAAATTAAATTTTGGTTTTTTAAATCTTTATTTTTACGCATTTTTAATTTTTGTTTTGGTTTTTTTGAGTGAAAAGTGATTTCTGGTTTCTTTGGTATTTTTTGAGATTAGTGTGATTATTTTTGAATGTTTTTATAACTTATTTGATTAATTTTTGAATTAATCTTATTAGTTTCAATATTTTTGAATGTTTTTTTCTCTTTTGGCCTCTGGGTGGGGGTGGTGAGCTTTTCTGCCTCTCTATAATTGTTCTCTTCTGTCTTCTGGGTGTCGCTTCTGGCAAGTTTTTTTTCTTCCTCATTTGAGTTCCGGTCCTCATGGATAGAAGACGTGTTTTGGTAAGCTCTCTTGAGTGTTGTTGTTTTTTTGGGGGGGTGTTTGGGATTTGGGGGGGGTCTGTGTGTTTTTCTTGTTTGTTTTTGGCTGTTTTGTGTTTCATTTTTGGATTTTGGAGTGTTTTTGAGTGTTTTTGTTTTGTGTTTACTTTTTCAGGGGGGTGGCTTTCTTTCCCACGGGCCATGCTGGCTGGCCCGTGGGAAGGAAGGGCATTGGCGGGGGGGGGCTTTCTTTCCCACGGGCCATCCTGGCTGGCCCGTGGGAAGGAAGGGCAATGGTGGGGGGTGGCTTTCTTTCCCACGGGCCATCCTGGCTGGCCCATGGGAAGGAAGGGCAATGGCAGTGGTGGTGCTTTCTTTGCTTTCTTCTCCACGGGCCATGCTGGCTGGCCCGTGGGGAAGAAGGGCAGCGGCAGCGTGGGGTTCCCTTTTTTCCCCACGGGCCATGCTGGCTGGCCCATGGGGAAGAAGGGCAGCGGCGGCGGTTTTTTTTTACTTTTATTTTTCTTGCACTGGCTGGCCCATCGAAATGAAGGGCAGCGGCAGCGGGGGGGTTTCTTTTTTTCCCCACGGGCCATGCTGGCTGGCCCGTGGGGAAGAAGGGCAGCGGCGGCAGGCATTTTTTTAACTTTCATTTTTTGTGCGCAGGCCACCTCAGTGTTCGGCATGCTAATGACGCGCAGGACACTGGGGCTTGTAGTTTTGCCTGTGCGTGTTTGCTTATTGTGGCGGTTTTTTCCTGCGCCTTTTTTTTTGATTGGCCGCAGCGCGTTTCCGAACGTTCCTTTTGCTGTGCCGCTCAGCCCGATTGGCTCTGGCATGGCGTGGCAAAAGGAACATTGGGAATTGAAGTTCCCTTTTTTTGTTTGCGACTGGGGGGCTCCTGTCCCCGGGTCGAAAATTTCAACCCGACAGTTACCTGCGAACCCCGTTCGGGCGAGTGAACGGAGGCTCGGACGGGGCTAGTGGGACATCCTTTGTCACATTCCAATGGTTAACACACCATTTTATAGGTATAGATTGTTGATATTTTGATGTGTTATACTGATACATTGTATTATTGTAGAATTTGACTGTAATTGAATATGTTGTTAACCGCTTTGAGTTTGTCATTGACAAAGAAAAGCGGTATATAAGTTTAAATAATAATAATAATAATAATAATAATAATAATAATAATAATAATAATAATAATAATAATAATAATAATAATAATAATAATAATAATAATAAGGTGGGTTTATACTTAGGTGTATATACCCAATTGTCTTGCATCTCTATAAATGTATTTTTTAAATCATGGGATTTCCTGCAAATGATGCTAAAATACTATATGAAATTTAGTATTTGATAGACCCTACAAACTGTTCCATCAAGTATCATTACTTATGACTTCAGAATGTGTAGATTTATGAGTGGGTGTGCAGAGTTTCCTGTAAAAAAAAAACCTACACTTCTCCAGCAACAGATGGGCACAAAGGACATAGCTTTCAAGATATCAACCATGTCTGAGCTGAGTTTGAAGGACAAGGAGAGGCAGAACATGAATCTGAGCTGTTGCCAGGGCAGATCTGTGAAAGGTGTAATGCACAGCATCACTGAAACCATGGAGATATGTTTCTTTGAAGAATTTCTGTAGGAAATCAAGGATAGCTATCTACCTCTAAAGAAGGCTTGTGCTGTTGTGCATTGCAGTAGAACCTGAATTTCCTTCCACATAAAATCAATAGTAGCCCCTCACTTCCTAATAGACTTCATGGATAACTGCATTCTAATATTGTCTGTGATACCTTGTTCAGTGATAACAGGGTAGCCAGGAGTTTAGGCTTAAAGCCTTTTTTTTGTACTTTACAGACAGAAATGACCTCAACTTTCCCCCACCGGAGTTAAACAATTAAAGGTTTGGAGGATTTTTGTTCTACTGGAACTGAGAAAAATTGCAGCTGAATTTCTGTGGAATTAAAGTCTTGGTCAGCATGTTAGTATTTCTGAGGGCATAAACCTCATTATTTCATATTCTTCATTCTTTCAGAAGCTGACATATAATGACAGCCACACACAGCATGCCTGGGCTGAGCTGAATTGTTTTCTTTCCACTGCCCTACTCCTCCCGATTCCCTCTGTGATGCATGTTTCTAATGCAGAAATTGGAAAGCCATTATAATAGTACCTTTCTCATAGGCCCACATCAAACAGGTCTGCTCATCTTTGTCACCACTAGACCTGCTGGGATCACAGGCTACAAGATTCATGTCAGCTCCATTGTCTAGTAAAAATTGGACAAGGCGGATATGGCCATGATAGCAAGCAGAATGCAACCCTAGAAAATTGGGAGTGGGAGGAGAAAGAGGGGAAGGGAAACAAACATTAAAATAAGGAAGATTTTCATAATAACCAAACAGACTTGTAACAGAACAATGAAACTCATAAATGGATTTTCCTGAAAAAGCGATGTTATGAAACCAATCGTTATGGCTTTTTGAGCACAATGTCTGCCCATCCGCTGTTCTGCTGCCATCAATTTTGCCAGTCTTGTGCTTACATACTAGCACCTACTCTTAACTGCAAAAGCTCCCAGAAGGATGACAGCTTTGTACATTAAGGAAAAGCAAGAAACTATGTTTTCTCTGTTTCTGAGAATATGTGGTCTTGGTATTATGTGTGCACACTGGAGTTTCATACATTCCACACAGGGGGAGGTAGGCAATAATGTCTTCAACCATATTCAGAAGTTTGGAAACAGAATGAGTGAGGCCTTAGGCCTATGTAGTAGGACACAGGAATAACCAATTTTCTGCCCATGACATACCAGGCGTTGAAAGTGCGGCGCCAAAATGGCCGCCGCGCTCTTTGCGCCCCCCCCCACCCGGACGCAGACATCCGGGTGAGTTAGGGGGCGTGGCCACCCCTCTATAAAAGGGGTGGCCACGAGGCAGACGAGCTGCCATTTTAGAAGAAGTGACGGAGAGGAGATGTTTTCTCCATCGCTCTTCGTTTCTCTTCGGCTATTCAGCCCAGTCTTCAGCTGTTCAGCCATTGCAGCGCTTCTGATCCCCGGAAAGGGATCGTCTCTGGCAGCTATGCCTCCCAAAAGGAAGGCCCCGGCGACCAAGCCGCGGCCAAGAGGGAGGCACTTGCCTGGCTCTGTGCTTACGAGGGGGCAGCAATCGGGTCGGAGGACCGCGACTGCGCCCCTGCAACAGGCCCCCACATCGGTGGCACCCACCGTTACTGGTGGGATGGGGCAGATTAGGGCATGGCCCTCGGCTCTCCAGCCTCAGGATGGCCCTGCAGGGGCTTCAGCCCCCGGCCCGCAATTGCCGGCCATGGGTCCAGACAATGGGGGAGGGCCTGGTCCGGTCACTCAGCAGGGCTTGCCTCCGGCCCCTCATGGGCCGGAGTTCTGGGCATTGCCCTATTCAGGACCTGGCGCCCAGATGGGGGTCCCAAGTGTACCACCAAGTGGGCCGTGTGGCCCACCTTGCCCGCCTTATACCGGGGGTTCTGCGACTGTGGATGCATTGCTGGCACGTTTAGCCGTGCTGGAAGCATCCTTGGGGGTCATTAACAACCCCTCGGGAGGGGGGACTGCACGGCCGACTGGGGCTCCTTTTTGCCCGCCTTCCACCTCGACAGCCGCCACTTTGCAGCAGGCGGCCAGCAGGGTTGAGCTGCTGGAGACGCTCCGGCCTGTGCCGGCTGCGATCTCACAGCTCCCCGTTTGTCCTGAACTCCAGACGGGGGGTGGCCAGATGCGGCCCCAGAGCTCGATTGCGGTCGCGAGCTCCGACGCCCGCTGTGGGCTGGAACCCCCGGTGGGGGCGGCTCACGGGGGTGCACCCAGTGAGTATCAGGTTCAAGCTAATGCCCCCACACCACAGTCCACGTCAGGTGTTAGTTTTCAGTGGCCATGGCCTTGTTATGTCGAGGCGGGTGGGCATCAGTTCCCAGCTTACCCTGGTGCCAATGGGCCCAATACTGGCACAACATTGGGTGGGGGGATTTTCTGCCCCCAGGACTGTACCGGGTATCGCAGGCACTGTACAGGCACTGCTGCCAATGCCCAGGGTGAATAGAGTGCCGGTGTCGGCATTGCTGACGGCAGGGTATTCCCTGCCCCTCAGGGATCATTTGTCCCAGGCCACGAGGGAAAAGATTTGGCGGGGGGAATATGTTGATATTTTCTCCCTATTGAACCGTGAGCCCACCAAGGAAGAGAAGGAGGGGCAGGACGACAGAGACAAAGAGCTGTCTTGTCGTCGCAAGCCACCTCGCACTTGGGCCAACTGGTTACCCGCATATCTTATTTATATGGCGGTGTACCTCAGGGCCCGGCCCGATTTGGCCATCCCTATGGTCCAATATTTGGACAATATTTACAGGGCGATGGTGGATTTTCCTGGCCCATCGTGGTTGGCTTACGATGAGGAATTTAGAATGAGGGTGCCCTTACACCCGGAGATGAGATGGGATGAGCAATGCCAGAAGTTGTGGCTTTTATACATGACCCCCACGCGCCCGGCACCTGGGGATAGGTACCATTGCGGCCATGCCGTCCAGCGAGCTACTCCAACGCAGGCTCCCCGCCAAGTGGCGGGGCAGGGGGTTCCAGCCCGCTTGCTGTGTTGGAGTTTCTCGGCCAATGGCGCATGCAATAGAAAACAGTGCAGATACAAACACGAGTGTCCCTCTTGCGCTGGCCCCCACGCCGCCGCTGCGTGTCCGCGAGCCGGTGGGTCACGGGGCAGAGGTAGAGGTGGACAGGGAGCGGGCAGAACTGCCGCTGAAGGAGCTGGTCAGTCAAAAGGTCCCCTCCCCGGTTAACATATTTATGTTAGAGAGGTGGCTCTCGACTTACCCGAGGAGGGACGAGGCGAGGTACCTACTCGAAGGTTTCCAGTACGGTTTTCGTATACCATTCAAGGGGGTGCAGGGACCCCAAGATGCTCCTAATTTGCTTTCCCTGAAGGGTAGGGAGGAGGTGGCCGCCCTAAGTATTGCCAAGGAGGTAAATGCAGGGAGGGTAGCTGGCCCCTTTTCTAGGCCTCCCTTTCCTAATCTTAAGGTTTCCCCTTTAGGTTTGGTTCCCAAAAAGGTCCCTGGTGAATTTCGTCTAATTCACCATTTATCATACCCGGCGGGTCATTCGGTCAATGACGCCATTCCTGATGACCTTTGTTCAGTCAGGTATACGTCATTTGACCAGGCCCTGCGCATGGTGCGCTCTTTTGGCCCGGGTGCACTTCTGGCAAAATGTGATATTAAATCGGCATTCCGGTTGTTGCCAGTGCACCCGGGTGACTTTGAGTTATTGGGTTTTAAATTTCAGGGGAATTTTTATGTAGATAAAGCCATGCCTTTTGGCTGCTCTATTTCCTGTTCAGCATTTGAATGCTTTAGCACTTTTCTCCAGTGGGCCTTTGTTCGCAGGTCTGGGTCCCGGTCTGTAGCCCATTACCTTGATGATTTTTTGTTCGGGGGTGAACGGGGCTTGGACACGTGCACGCATCTCCTCACTACATTTCAGACGCTAATGCAGGAACTTGGTGTCCCTTTAGCACCCGAAAAGACCGAGGGCCCATCAACTACGCTCACATTTCTGGGCATTGAAATTGACACGGTTGCACAGACATCCAGGTTACCTATGGACAAGGTCACACGGATCTCTGCGATGGTGTTGGCCTTGCTGGCCAAACGTAAGGTGTCACTTCGTGAGCTCCAAGTTCTACATGGTCATCTTAATTTTGCCTGCAGGGTGGTCACGCCTGGCAGAGCTTTTGCTTGACACCTATGTGACGCCATGATTGGGCTATCGAGGTGCCACCACAGGGTCTGACTGACCAGGGGCATGAGGGCTGACCTGTTGGTTTGGCTTAAGTTCCTGCGGGAATTCAATGGGGTATCATTTTGGAGGTCTGACCTCTTGGTCTCCCCTAGGTTCCAGGTTCAGTCGGATGCCTCTGGGTCCCTCGGATATGGGATTTATTTTGAGGGGAGGTGGGCCTACGGCCAATGGCCTCCAGCATGGCGGGGCACGGATCGTCTACGCGATCTCACATTCCTTGAGTTCTTCCCGATACTGGGAGCTTTGATGCTATGGGGCGAGGAGTGGGCCAATTCAGTAGTCCATTTTTGGTGTGACAATGCTGCGGTGGTCCACATTGTCAATTCTCAGACATCTAAATCACCCAGGGTCATGGGGTTAGTTCGCCAGTTTGTGTTACGCAGCTTGCGCCTCAATGTGCTCTTTAGGGCCAGACATGTACCAGGCATTAATAACAATATTGCTGATGCTTTATCCTGCCTGCAGATCCCCCGGTTCCGTGCCTTGGCTCCGGACGCGGAGGAATTCCCCTCGCCACTCCCGGACGAGATTTGGACATTTGGCAAGGAGAGGTGAACCGGGCGATCGGCATGTCACTCGCTCCCCGCACGCGTAAGGCGTATCAACACGCATTTAATCAATTTACACAATTTTGTGTGCAACTCCGGTTGCCCGAAGCCTGGCCCATTCCGGTTGAACACGTTCTTCAATTTATGGTTTACCTACACAGTCTGGGCCTAGCTCCCCGCACCATAGCATCCAGGCTGTCAGCACTGGCATTCATGGCCAAGGTGAAGGGTTTTGCTGACAACATGACTGATTTTCATATACGACATGTTTTGGAGGGGTGGACACGGGAACGTGGACGCAGCCTGGACACTCGCCACCCAATTTCCCCAGGGGTGCTTACACACCTTGCACGAGGCTGGCCTAACCTATGTTTTGACAGGTATGAGGCAGCTCTTTTTCATGCGGCTACCACGGTGGCCTTCTTCGGTGCGCTCTGCATCAGTGAGTTGGTACTACTGTCTAAGGCGGATGCGGCTCATAGGGCACTGGAACTCGAAGATGTCTATGTTTCTAATGAGTGGGCTCAGTTGAGGATACGGTCCTCAAAGGTTGATCAGCACGGTGTAGGCAGTGGTGTTAGACTGCTACGATGTTCCATTGCAGACATCTGTCCGGTTGGTGCCCTACAGGAGTTCCTTGCAGTGCGTGGCACGCACCCTGGCCCATTTTTCTGCCACCAGGATGGGTCTCCCCTGACTAAATTTCAATTTTGGAAGGTGACCGGTAAGGCACTGTCCAGTGTTGGCCTCCCCGGGGCTCATTACGGCACCCATTCTTTTAGAATAGGGGCTGCTTCTACTGCGGCTGCTTTTGGGTACTCTGAGGCTGATATACGCCGTATGGGGAGGTGGGGATCTAAGTGTTTTGCATTATATGTTCGCCCTCTTCAGGCATGAGTACCAGTTAAGTCACTGTTCTCTTTTTCTCTTACAAACCCTGTGTGTCCCCGCACACCGGTGGCAGTATGGCTGGTGGGCCATAGCTATGTGCACTGGGCAGCGCAGTACACTGCGGCGACAGAGTGGGGACCCCAGCTTGGACTACGTGCCTCCGCATGTATCAGGTGGTATGGTAAGCGTGGAATGTTATGGCGGGAACTGTTGCCATTCCTTTTCTCCATCAGGGATGCTGAACCGCCTGATGTCCTGGTGCTGCACCTCGGGGGCAATGACCTAGGCCAGGTCACTGGCCTTTCTTTAAAATATGCGATTTGCAGCGACCTAGCTTATTTGCATTACGTGTGGCCTTCCACAACGCTGCTATGGTCGGACATCATACCGCGTCACGCTTACAGAGGGGGTATTAACCTCCATGCCCTTGACCATGCTCGCCGCTCAGTGAACAGGGCAGTGGCCCGGTTCTTTGCAGACAAGGGTTTGGGGCGGGTCATCCGACACCCCACCATTAGTTTACAAAATTATGATCTTTATACAGGGGATGGGGTCCATCTGTCGGCTAGAGGTATGAACCTCTTTTTGGAAGATTTGCAAGCAGGCCTGTTGACCGAGCTGACGGTCTGGGGGGGGGGGCGGTGAGTCTTTATTGAAGCCTCCCCGTGTGGCGGGTAGCACTGGTAAGGTAAATATTTATGACCCATAGGTATCCGGCAGGTTCGCAATTGACTGGCCAACACTTAGACAGGTACAAGTTTAATAACGTTGACCGGTCAACGACGAACCAGGCAATGGTGTGATGGCAGGAGCTCTTCAGCATGCATCACCCCGTGATTTGATGGATACACGTCAGAGGGTGGGGTCAGTAGATAGTTTATTGACTACGGTCAACAATTTGTTTGTAGTAACAAACAAATTGATACAAATGGATACATTGTAGCCAATTGCCGTTGGCAAATTTGGGAGGAACCTTACCAGTGTTGCTGCGGCCTGCTTGCCTTAAGAATTATAATTGGTTGAGTACCAATTGAAATTTATAATTCGGACTAGGGCATGATTCAATAAATGTGGCCCAATGCCTTTATCCATATACCGGTGTCTGAGTCTTTCTTTGGGGGGGGGGGGCGCCTGCAAAGCCCCATCTCCCTTTTTTTCCTTTAAAGTTGCCTCTTCATCCATGCTGGAGCTTACTACACTACCACTTCTGGCATTGATGTTTGGGGGTCTGTAGGCTAAGCAAAGGTTGGTTGGTTCTCCATGTCTGAATCTAGAGAAAATTTGGTGTTCCAGGATACAAGCAGAATTTTTGGGAAAGGATCTTATGAGATCCTGTAATAAGCTTGTGATGGATTGTGTATGTGTCCCTCAGGCCACATTTTGCCCATTTCTGCTATATTCATTTGCCTGGAAGTAAAATACCACTGTCTTTGGTGGAATTTACTCGTGGTTGGCCATGGAGAAGATTGCACAATGAGCAACTTAAAGATATCCCTTTCATCTTGCTCTGATAACTAATGACACCAAACAGGGATCCTCCTTTAGGAAGAAAAAATGATGGTTCTTGTTTATTCAGTTCTTGACTTTCTGGGGTAATCTGTCACAAACCGTTTCTCAATTTCATTCAGAGAATGAGTGGAAGGGAATGGAGGCACTGGGAGTCGAGCTTATCTACTGCTGAGAGGGTAGCCTCTGATACTTCAAACTGTTTTGGACATTGAGAAAGGGTCTCCTAAGCCCTTCTTCAATGAGGTTTTAAAAAAGTTAGACCAAACATGATTAAAAGTTAAATTTAGAACTGGTAGTTACGGGTCTTAACATTAAGGTACACCTTTCTCTATCACCCCTCCCCTATTTTTAAAGAGTGTTACCTGTATGTCCATCTCTTCCTTGGTGATTGATATTCATCACATTCTGATCCAGAAGGAACTTTACTAGTTCTATGTTCTTGCCATAAGTACATGCGCTGAATAAAGCAGAAGGTGCTTTTTAAACTTATGAATACTGTAATGTGTCAGTAGTATATGAACAGTACAGACACAGAAGAATTATCTAGCCATACAAAAAAACCTTGCATGTTTATGTTTCTCTGTCAGTAATTTAATAATTTAGCTACAGAACCAGAAGTTAGGAGTTTGATTTTCCCTGTGTCTCCTTGACAGAGGTTAGGCTTGGTGATCCATAGGATCCCTTCCAGCTCTGCAGTTCAATGATGATAATCCTACTATTGATGATGATTTACAACCAAAGCTTGTAATGTTAGGTTTGAAAATTAATTTGCTAATATTAACTGTTAGATGAAGAAATCAATTTGTTATTATTAGTAGGTTGGATAGTGTTTTCAGTTTGGAAAATTAGTGTTAATGTATACATTGATTAAATCATCTTGAAATAAACAGTGGAATTTATGAAGAATGGCTTATGGATTGTTACTGTTGACCCCAATGACATCTTCAAAATGTTTTATTTCCTGTTGTTTTAAAGTTGCCTTATCCAACCTCACTCCAAGTGTGGCCAGGGACCAAGAGGAGGAGGAAGCGTGCGCCCACCCGCTGCCGCCACCGCTTGCCTGGAGCGGCGTGGCTAGGGGAACTCACCATGCTGGGCGCACTTCCTCCTATGTACTTCCTGCACACTTCCTCCGGGGTGAGGCACATGGGGGGGCATTGCCAAAGGCACACAGGAAGTACATAGGAGGAAGCATGCCTGGCATGGTGAGTTCCCCCCAGCCACACCGCAGCTCCGAGCAAGCGGCAGCGGCAGTGGGTGGGTGAAGCGGCAGCTCCTCCCCCCTCCCTGGCACAGGAAGGATGGAGAAACTGCCACACCTGGGGCTCGCCTTTTGCCAGCCCTAACAGCCGCTCCCCTGCCTCTGTTGCCACCACTGACATCAGGGCTTGGAGGCCCTGCAGAGCTCGCCCAGCAGCCGGCTGGAGAAGGAAGTGGGGAGGAAAGAACTGCCACACCTGGGGCTCACCTTTCGGCAGCCCTAAAAGCCGCTCTCCCGCTCCCATCGCCACCACCAATGCTGGGGCTTGGAGGCTCCTGCGGAGCTCACGGTCCTTCCCCCGGCCCAGGTCTGGCCACAAGGGAGTTGAAGTACTTGTGCCCTGGTCGCCTGGACTCCGACACCATCCACACTCCTTCCCATGCACAGCGGTGGTGGTGGACAAGGAGCAGTGGGGGGGAGAGCAGTGGCGGAACTTTGGCGGCAGCGGTCGTGGTCTAGGCGCGGCTGTGCCTCATATCATGGATGAGGTTGGGGCAGCTGTGCCAGGATCTCCCGCCTCTGAAGTTGGAAGTCAGAGGAGCACCGACTCTCCCATAGCTGGGACAAGCAGCAGCCTGCAAGGTAGGCACCTGGTTTCTGTTCTTTGGGGGTGGGGTGGGGTGAGGAAAATCCTGATTTTAGTAATTTTAGTTTTAAAAAAATGTAGCTAGTCTCCACTAAGTTTTTTTGTTGTTATTTTATTTTTATTATATTAGCTGTTTGGTGTGTTTAATACTGTTATATTTTAATTTCTTGATTTATATATACAGAGTTAGCTATGTCCACAGAGTTAGCTACATCCACAGAGTTAGCCATGCCCACAGAGTTAGCCACACCCACAGAGTAGGTAGCAATTTTTTTTGTAGTGCGTCACTGCATGTAATGCAACAACCACTTTGGCATGATTTTCTGTTGAAATCTGCCAGGACACCCACCCACCCACCCCCAGTTTTCTGAAAACCTTTCTTTTTACAGAGGCCTTTGCAACCATCCTTCCCAATAGAGAGCCCTTATTATAGGTTTACTCCTTTTTAATTTGATGTATTATTCCTCAATTTCTTATTTGGGACATTTTGTCTTTGTGATTATTTGCTACTAATGGTTTGCTAGGTTTGTACACAGTTTGTTAATTTGGTATAATTTTCATACAATTTTATATACATCTATGCATATTAATGTGTTAGAAACCACCCTGGGTAGTGCTTGCACTAAGTCAGGTGGTATATAAATGTCATGAACAGGGCCACCATCAGAAATTTTTGGGCCCCATACTGAGCAATCCTATTGCCCCCCTCCACACACACACACACACACACACACACACACACACACACACACACACACACACTAATGTCACAGTTATGGCCAGCGGTGGAAGGGCCCCTGTCAGCTCTGGTCCCTATACAGCAGTACTGGTAGTACTGGCCTGATGGCGGCCCTGGTCATGAATGAATTAATCTGTGATCCTTTGTAAGTTTTCTTGGTGCTTGATACTGGATTGGAATGTGAGGGCTATAAATGAACAGTTCAAGATTTGTATATTCATTGGACTGGGCATATGGAGTCCATGCAGCTGAAAGTATCATGCAACTGAAACCTTAGAGCTGGCAAGCACTAATGCACAAAAAATGCCATCTACACAAAATCCAGTCAGGGTTCCCCTCAGGTTTATGGGACTTGATGCAGCAAATTGTAGTTTATTTACAAAGTGCTAGCATGTCTAGCTGCCATTTGATTGTGCAACTGAAATGCATCTCAAAACATTGTCAATTAGTCGTAATTAGCTGTGACACCTTACATAGCCCTTACACAAATGTTGATATGATCCCAGCTTTAGAGTTGGAAGGGATTTGGAGGTCATTGAGTGCATCTGTACAGTATAAACACTTTTTTTTGCTTACAACACTTGTACAGATTTGAGTCACTTTTATAAGCCTAAAACAAAATTATGCTACAGTAAATTAAAATTTCCTCAGAGAGCAGATGAGTAAAAGCTGAAAATGAAAAATAAAACTTTAAAGTAGATGTCAAGAGTGTCTGACATAGAAAGTAGCACATCTTTGGATTGTATAGGTTACAGAATTACATGGTACAGTTATGTGCAAACTTATTTGACACACTAGCTTTCAATTAGAAACAGAATGTCTTTCAATAGTAAAAGCTATCTGATTATCCCAGCATGGGTTTTCCACAGCTCTACTCAGCAATGTGTAAATTAGTTTGGTTTAAGCTAGTGATTGATCTTTGAGATGCAAACAGTGTGTTTCATTTACAAGTTGGGTTTGTAGACTTAGCATCTCTAAAGGATGATATCTCTGGATGAATAATGTTTTAGCATCCTCTAATAGTGAAGCTGAAGTCTCCTATAATTTGGCACTTAGTCAAACATAAGACATATGTAAAGAGCCAAAGTAATTTTCTGTAATAACACTGTAGACTTAATTTGTGTCATCATCCATGTAATAGAAAGTTTGCTAACAACCACATGCACCTTATAGGAATAGCACTGTTTATCTTATTAAGCAGTGATTATAAACCTGACCTACAGGACAATATCACCTTCAGGGGTGGGGGTAGAAACTCATTCAGTTGCATGATAACTTTAACTGTATAAACATCAGGTGCCCATTTCAGTGCATATGCAAATTTAGTGCTTAAGTCTACCACTCTGCCACTGGGAGTCATCCAACCATGTTAATGTATGTGCAGTTACAAAACATCATTGTGCAGAGTTCCAGAGGTCAATATTAATTCATACAGATGTAACAACGGTTGCCACCATCATACCATCATTTCTGCATTAGGTTATAGTTGCACTACTTCGACCATTGTAAGCATCATGTTACGTTTCTATTCCATTTTGTAGCTCTCCTTAGACTTTCACTGTTTTTCAGTAATACAACAGCCTCGTGGGAGTGGTCAGGATAAACATACATATAACTTACCTGTGAAAGGCTGTTTCACTGAAAATGTTCTCCTTAGTGAGACTTTCTGTTCCTGAAAGCTGAATTAATTCCTTCACAACTTCAAATTTTCCATTGTAGCAGGCACTGGACAGAGAAAGGTGAGCAAGGTGTTACTAAAGAAAGATGGGCAACACAGTAGACTTTAAAGAAATAACTTCTGCTGTTTTTTTACCCACAGGTGTAAAGGTGTGTCTCCATAAATATTAGCTACATGAGGCTGGACTTCAAAATTACTTTGCAGCATGAATTTGACAATCTCGTGATGACCAAATCGGGAACAGAAATGTAGAGGTATATGGTCTTCGTTGTCTTGAGCATTGACTGTCATTGCAACAGAAATAGAAGAAATTAAGCAAATTAAGTCAAAGCAACATTTTTTTTTAAAAAAAAAATCCACAGATCTGGCAAACAGCTCACAAAAAATCCCTTGGGTAATCAAAGCAATGGCTCAGGGCCATAGCCAGGATTCTAGTTGTGGGTGGGCAAATATTTTTCAGGGTGGGCAACACACCCTCTTTTAAATTCATTCCTATGAGATAACACACCTTGCCAGGGTGGGCAAACTGCTAACTCAGGGTGGGCCAAGCCCACCCTGAGGGCCCCTCTGGCTACGGCTCTGTGATGGCTCCTGTTAAAAAGGGTCTATCTTACATGGGGAATTTTTTTCCAGAATAGCCTTTCATCCAAACGCTGCTCCCCTGCAGATGACCTGATCGGTGTGGACCATAATATGCATGCATGCAAATAAGAGAATTGCCTGCAGATCAAAGAGCTTTAAGCTGTGCCAGTCAAGTGCCAAATTACATACTACAGAGGAAGGCAAATCCGCCACCCAACAATAACACATTTAAATCAAAATGAGCAGCTTGAAGATTCAAAATAAAAATAACTATTTTCAAAACTAGATGATACATTTAGCGGGTATATAGAAGAGGTGGTCCCTCAACTGGTGAAAGACTTCTATTTGTCATCGCACATTATTTCCTTCTTTTGTCTTGTATGCAACATGCTTTGTTTTATGATATGTCTGGAAGGCAAATACATGTTTCATTTACAAGTCTGATGGATGAGGCACATATCTCTGAACAAATCCTATTTTCAGTTGGATAATAGGTCATTTTCTTTGACATCTAGTTTGACTGTCACATAGTGCAGAGTTTAAGGAAAGTCATTGTCTTTGAGTGGGTTTTTTCAGATCACAAAAATGGAATGGAGGGCAAGGATGAGCCCCTCTATCAATGCAAAAGAGATCTTATTAAACCAAAAGTCATTGTACCCATATTCATCTCAAGTAGTTGCTGCTCCTTCATATTTTGGAATAAAGAATAAAACCATGCACTTCTAATAATGCACCGGAATATACATTATTACCTTTTTAATCAATATTTATTCAAATGTCTCTTGAATTCAATAGAGTTATGATTGACAGATTCTCAGGAGCATTATTGAGATACTAGAAGAGTACCCGGCATTGCCCGGGTTGTTGCTTACCGACAGCAATGTGTCTGCTACCCCCCCTGGCCACCACCGCCCCGACTCGCTGCTGCCTGACCGGCAAAGCAGCCCACTTCCGCTGAGCTCCTACTGCTACCGCTACCATGGAGGAACGTCCCACCAGTCCCCTGCCGGCGGCAGCACCCCACCACCTTTGTCTCTTGCTGCTCTTTCCCTGCTTCCCCTGCCTCAGGCGGCCTCCCACCCAGCCACCGTCCTCCCCACGCCTGGTTCTCCCTGCCCCGCTGCAAGTCCCAAGCGGCAGGCGCTTCACGTGGTAACAGAGAAGGCTGCCTTGTTGCCTGTCAGAGGGCTGATGGATGGCGGGTAGAGGGGGAAGGGCTGGCCTTCTCAGACTTTGCCTCACAGATGGGGGAGGCCTTGGCGGCAGGCCTCACCCCCATCATGGTTACCGCACAGGCCACAGCCTGGCCCCAGTGTTTCCTTAGGTCTGTGGTGCGGAGCGGCATGCACGGTCGCAGCTCATGCCAACCTTAGATGGGGAAACGTGCACCTCAGAAATGGAGGTCCACAACTCCCAGCATGGTCTCTGCCTGCTTGGCACCTTGTGGCATGCTGGGAGTCATAGTTCAAAACAGCTTCATCCTGAGACACCAACGCGCGTGTACACTAACGGTTCTGCCATTTTCTCCCATGCGAGAGGCCTTTGCAACTGCTTTTTTGGGAATACACCCACAAATGGGTATCAGGACCCCCACGTATCCATCTCGCAAGTACAATGCAGGTATGTTGCCGGTTTGGGCGGAATTGGTCCAGGGGTGCGGGAGCCCATCATGGACATACAAGATGACATCTTTGTTTTATAGATATAGATAGCTGTTACATGTGTGAACATACAGGGTTCCCTCCCACACTTGTACGGACAACCTAGAAAGAATTGGATGCCTACATCAGGCCACACCCACAAAAAGACATTTCTAAAAGTCTAAGGCAGGGGTGGCCAAGATTTTCAGGCCACGGGCCGGTCACATGGTTCAGCGGGCCAGTCATGTGGTTTCTCCCACCAGAAGTGGAAGTAAAATGTGTCTTGCAATCTGTTTTGCAATAGGATGAGATAGATTTTTAGGCTGCCATTTTCTCTGCTTAAACCAGGGGTACCCACACTATGGCTCACAGGCTGGATCTGGCCCCCTACACCAATTCATCCAGCCCACACCACCCTTACCACTCCTGGAAGTGGAAGTAAAACACATCTGTACTGGCATATTTTACTTCTGCTTCCTGGAGCGGTATAGTTGGCGTGGGCTGGCTTAATTGGTGTCAGGGCCGGATCTGGCCCATGGGCTGTAGTTTGGGCACCCCTGGTCTAAGGTAATGTCCAGTGCAACAAAGGGCTTCCTACCAGTAGAAAAGGCCTGTGCACACAAATTTAGCACTTCCACACGACAAGAGGGACAACAATAGATTCTCCCTCTTTCTACTTCCCTGGTTTGGGAGGTGGCCAGAAACACTGGAGTAAGATGGACATCAAAAGCTGGGTCTGGAAAACCAGCTTGAGAAAAGAACTGATGCAGAATCATCAAAATGGAAGGGCTAAATTTTCAGGATCAGATTGGCGGGAGCAGATGTTTCCCAAAATCAGAGGTAGTAAAAAGAGGGAATTTAGGGGGTGGGGGTGGGCTTGACCTCACCCTTTTTGCCTCCAATTCCAGTGTCCTTTCTCCACTGGTGCCAATAGAGGAATTACCCTCTAATGCAAATATTAGCTTTGAAGGAGCCATTTTTGTTCAAACCACAGTAGGTGAAGAAAGAGTTTAGTGTTCCTTTCTCCCTTCCAATCTTGATAATAACCAGTCCCCTCCCACCACAGGAGACCCAGTGGACCTGCTACTATGACATCTCATTTGGCCTTAAGCCATCACAGCACACTGCCCCTTAAATACCATGATTAGTCAATAAAGGGCTTAGATCAGGGATTCTCAACCTGCAGCCCATGGGCCGGATGCAGCCCGTTTCACCATTTCACCACCTCCTCCGCGACACCAGGAAGTTCTATGTGGAGGAGGAAGGGCAAAATGGCTGTCTGGCTCCCAAAACTGTCTGAGGGAGCATAACCCAGCCCCTGGCTTTAAAAGGATAAGAACTCCTGATTTAGACTCTGAATCTGCCCCCTTAATGCCATTTCCTTGTAATTGCTTAGATTGTAATCAGTTACTGCTGCAGCACATTTATTGAATAGTATGGCAGGGTTTTCAGTCAAGGAAAATAAGAAAGCATCATTGAATTAATGACCTTTTCAAAGAAATCTTGCTGCCTTGCATATTAACAGTGCAGAGCAACATTATGTTCCAAACGTCAGAAGTTAAAAGGCAACAAGCACCTGAGTTATCACAAAATAAATTAGAACACAAAGCTATTGAGCATCAAGAATCAAGGTACTGTGGCATAGAAAATCCAGACTACTTTCTCCAGAAAAAATACACACATTAATATTGACAGCAAAACAATATGTTGCACCTGTTTCAATTATGGAAAGTAAAGGTGAATACGAATACAAAGTCAAATGGCTAATGGAGAAATGGGGTCTCCAATAGGAACCTCTACAAATGGTAATGACAAATCTTGACTGCATAGTCTCAATCTACTGAAATCTTTGCCCACATTCACCAAATAACATACAGTCACATATAACATGAAAAAATAAACATGCAGCTCCATGAAGTAGAGAAGCTATTGTAGAAGTTTTAACAGCAATATGATCAATTCAAAGAAAAAAATTACAATGATAAAAAAGCAAGTTGAGGCAAAGAAAACATGGTTAGCTGGACATCATCCAAATCTTTGGTGCCACTAAACTCAGTTATATACTGTAATAGCCTTAAGAAGCTCTTAAGATATTAATGTATATCACTCAGATTTATTTTTTATAAAGCTTTTGTTTTGGATTCATAATCAAGATAAGAAAGATCGCTCAGATTTATTTTACAGCTATCTGTGTCACCAATTGTGTTATTATATGTCTGTCTGTTTAAATAGAAGGAGTGCTATAATTATCTAACACTTTTTGCAATCATCCTGTGGTGGGATTGTATATGAAACACTTTGTTTACTCCTTCTTCCCCACAACCCCCATGCAAACAAAGTAGATTTCCCGATTGTTAGCCTTTTCTCTTCTCAGTGCAGAAAAGCAGGTGTGAATTGGGCCTGGACTTAATTTTGAAAATAGCAGTGCCAAGAAAGAAACATACCAAAATTTGGAGCAAAAATAAGCCGTAGCTTAAAGTTGCAGAAATGAAGTTTCTGGCACCCATAAGTACAACAGTATGCTTGTAATTATGGAGAGAGATTCTTCTTCTTTTGTGTCTTGATCGAAACCCTGGACTGCCAAAACGAAACCACCCTCCTGGCCTTGTCATTGGCCAAACTTAAGTCCTCATCGGTGCATGTTTCTTGCAATAATTGGCAGATCAGTAAATGAGCTGGATTCTGTATCTCTCCACATTCACACATTCATGTTGTTGCCCACCAGCAGCCCTCACTTGAGTGTGTTGGTCTTGCATTTAGGGGCTCTGACCCTCAGCCTATTCAGGGTCCTCCATGTGACTTAGGGGAGGCTTAGTTTCTCAGGTATATTATTATTATTATTATTATTATTATTATTATTATTATTATTATTATTATTATTATTATTATTATTATTATTATTATTATTATTATTATTATTATTATTATTATTATTATTATTATAGGTTTATTTCTATACTGCCTTTCTTACCCAGCGGGCAACTCAAGGCAATTCACAATAAAGTATACAATAAAACAACATACAACATACAGCAATACAAAAAGTGAATAAGCAGCAATAGCAATACAATAATCAGCATAATGCAAGATAAATAAATATGGAACAATACAATCTAATCCATACAGTCAGTATCATAATTAACAGTAAATAAAATCTTCAGCACTACAAAATACAAAAAGTTCATCACCCCATACAGTACGTTACAAAGCGTCTTGCCTCATGGACCAAAGCCTGGGCAAAGCACAAGGTGCACTTCCTCGGGCGATGGAGAGGGTCCGGGGAGGGTGAGAGAGTCTGTCTTTTTCATGTGGGCTCAGAGGTGGGGCCAGGGCGCACAAAGGAAAAAAAAGGGAGGGGCCCTTTCGCAGCTGCGAAACAGAGTTGGGCCAGAAGCAGGCTGAAATTCCTGGTTCAGGACAGTCTCAGGTTCAGGTGCAGGCAGAACTGGGCTAGGCATAGGAAGTGCCTCCTGATCTTCAGAGTCTGACAAGGAATAGATCACAACACTTCCTGGATCTGAGCTGGCTGAAGACCTGCCGCCACTGCCGCCACAGCTTCTCCCGGGGGCTGCCCCTCCTCTTGTCAGGGACACTGATCCTCGGGCTCTGTGGGACATAGAACATGGGCTCCATCAGGTACGTTGAGCCTTGGGCTCCGTTCATGGATGTCGAGCCCTGGGTTCCGCTCCCTGGGCCCTATGGACTGGCGAGGGTGTTTTGTTCTGTTCTGTGGCCTTATTGTGCTTATTTTATTATGGTGCTTTTATTATGTATACTTTTATTGTATTTGATGTTTTAATACTTTGCTTATTGTATTTTGGTGTGTTTATTATGTATAATTTCATTGTATTTTTCTCTGATTTGCATTTGAATTGTTTTGTTTTGTATTGTATATTTTATTGCATCTGTTATGCTGTGTGTACACACACACACACACACACACACACATACATACACACTGCTTATTGTATTATTGTATTTGTATTTATATTTATATTGTATTGTTTTAGTTGCTGTCTGCTGATATGCTTTTTATTTTGGTTTTTTTATATTGCATATTTAATTATGTTGGAAGCCGCCCTGAGTCGGCCTACAAGCTGAGTAGGGTGGGGTACAAATTAAAAATCTAATCTAATCTAATCTAAGATCATATCCGTTCAGAGGGTGTTGAAGTTAATTTTCTTGCTTAGTTCTCTCAGAATCCGCTGCTACTTCTCTCCTGATCTTAAGGGGAGGATACCAACAAGTGGGTATATTTTCTCAACTGGTGTAGGTTTGAGGCATCCTGTTGCTATACACATGGCTTCATGCATACAGCGATTGGAAACACTTTCTTAAACAGAATTATTTCTGGTCACCATTATTGCTGATACCACAATTTCCCCTGGTGGATTCAATCAGTATTTCATACTTCTGCTCACAACATGAAAAGGAAAGAGGAGAAGAGAAGGACAAAAGATCACAAGGAAGACACAGAGTAAGGTGGAGAGATAACACTAAAAACACATTACAAGAACACCAAATAATGCCGGTGCAGGCTGCTCGAAGTGCAGAACCAGAACCTTGTATCTCGCTTGACCAGGGGGGTGCATGGCACCATGGGAAGGTGCTGGACAGGGAGTGGTGGAGGTGCCTATTTGGGGAAGGTTGGGTGGAATCCCATACATTGCTATTTATTTATTTATTTATTAAAATTTATATATTGCTGCCCAAATCGAACAAGCGACTCTGGGCAGCATAACAACAACGATAAAATCACTATAATAATAAAACATTAAAAACCCTTTAAAACCCTTAATAGACTTTTAAAAAATTACCCACACCCTCCCCATCAATTATTTAAAAATTAAGGTTAAAAGAGCGACTAAAAGACAGAAAGGCCTACATTATATAAACCAGCAGGGTGGGTTCATCACATCACTGGTGCCCCACACCTGCTTTGCCAGCCAGGTTTTTAGTCCTTTCCTGAAAGGCAACAGGGTGCCAGATGCAAGGGCAGGGTGGGACAAAGCCCGATTGCCCGATATACCAAAAGTATCACTTATGAGCAGTAGTGAGAATTTATGGCATCACATAATACGTTCTGCCTGTTCTCCCTCATTTATAGAAGACTATATTTCAAATATATTTTAGAGAGAATTATAAAGAAGAGCGCTGGGACAGTTCTTACAGCATGATATCTGCAAAACTATATGCCTTAGTTGCAAAATAGCTAAAGGACCATAGAGGGGAACTAAGGAAAATGAATATAGTTAAAATATTTCCTAAAAACAGCTAATCTTACCAAATGAAAAGGCCTGAAAAGAAGTGTTACTTCCAAGTTTCTCTTGTAAAAAAGAAAGAAAACAACCCATGAATGGCATTCATCTGGCAATAAACATGCATCAAAAGATTTGGAGTTTTGCCCACAGTTCTTAGCTGGATTCATGCCTTACTTCAGTTGGCAGTCAAAATCCCAGGTGCACTTTTGAAAACCTCCAGTCTTTGATGTATTTGCTTACATGAAAAATGAAACAGATGAGGGGGAGAAAAAAAACACAATTTATGATGAATTTCCATTTTAGATGCATAGTCTGCATAATATTCCTCGTGTGAAAAGTCATCAAGAAGAAATCAGGCGAGAGAGAGAGAGAGAGTAGGATGGGTGCATAATACATCTTGCTGCTCTGCCTACCTGGCAGCATAAGGGAAATGAACAGGGAGCTTTTGTATGGGTGAGAAGAAGCCAAATACATATGCATAGTGCAACAAAGTAATATAACCTGGTGAGATAACCATTGGGTCATAAAGGGTCTGAGTGGAAAGGGGGTTAGTACTGATATATAATAGCTCAGTGATGATGAACCTTGGCACTCCAGGTGTTCTTGGACTTCAGTTACCAGAAGCCCAAGTCAGCACTTCTGCTCAACAGAGCTTCTGGGAATTGAAGTTCCAGAACACCTGGAGAACCAAGGTTCACTATTAGTGTTATCTATACCTATAAATCCAAGGGTTAACGGTTGGAACTTGCTATACGTTTCTGCAACTGTCCATTCTATCCCGTAAAGAGCCTCCTGCACTCGCCCAAACCCGGTCCGGAGGTTACTGCAGGGTTGAGAAAGGCGCCAGTGGGGCAAGAGCCACACAAACGCGAAAAAAGGAAAAGAACTTCACTTCCCAACATTCTCTGAGCAAAAAGAACGTTGGGAAACATGGCACGGCCAATTAAAATTGAACCGCAGGAAAAAAAAGGCGCACAAACACAAACCCAAAATGCAAAATTACAAGTCCCAGCGTCCTGTGCGCCATGAGCGTGCAGAATGCTGAGAAAGCCGGCGTGCGAAAAAAAAAATTTAAAAAATGCAACTGGAGTGCAAGTCCCCAGCAGGCAGACGCAGCACCTCACAGCCTAACACACACACACAAAAAGCCACAAAAATCCACCGCGAGACACCTGCCAGCCTTCTTTCCCGGAGCAATGAGGAGAAGAGGGACTCCCTCTCCTCCACGCTACCCCGCCGAAGACACGGCAAGACCATGGCTGGCCTCAAGGAAAGTTGAGCTGGGGTGGGAAAAAAACCAACAGCAGGCAGCAGTTCATCAGGGGAAGCACCCTCCCTGGCGAATGACTGGCTGCTGCCTTTGTACTTCCGATGGAGGTAATACAAAAGCAGCAGCCAGCAATCCGCAAGGAAGAGCACCACCCCTTATGGATCGCTGCCTGCCAATCTCCGGTTAGGTAAGCCAGGAGAGAAAGGAGACAGAGAGGAGAGAACCATTGTCAGGCAGATAGCTCTTCTCTGCCTCCTTCTCTCCTGACCTACCTAATGAACCTTGCCAGGGGAAGAGCGGGCTGACTGCCAGCTCCTCCTTTTCCCCATTGCTACATTGAAACCAAAATTCAAAGCAGCAATGGGGAAAAGAGGAACCGACAGGCAGCCTGTTCTTCACGCTAAAGTACACACCAACAACAAACACCAAAATTAATAAAAATTAATAATACAAAAATAAATAAATAATTAAAAAACCATTAATAAACAAAAAAGTAAACCACAAAATACACAAACAAAAACATCCACAATACCACAAAAGCACAGACAAAACACCTAACTACAACACGAGAATACCTAACTCTAACAACACAACTACCACAAATTACACAAATAAACAACAATGAAATCACAAAAATTAAACAAACCAGAAATAAACAAAACAATTAAACAAACCTAAAACCCAACCAAACCACAAAAGAACAAACAGAAACACGCCCCAGCCCACCACCACAAAATCAGAACAAAGAAAAACCCCAGAAGAAAGAAAACCAGAGAACTCACCAGCACGTCCTCCCTCCACGAGATTGGAACAGAAATGAAGAAACAAAGACTACTTAATGGAAGAAGCCCCACCTAGAGGCCAGGAGAGAAAAAAACACGTGGAACGAAAACAAAACCACTAACAGCCCCACCTGCAGGACGGAACATTAAAAACAACTCAAAAACAATAAAGCCCCACCTAGAGGCCACAAGAGTAAAAACAAGTCAAAAACATAACAATAAATCAAAAGTTTACACAAATAACAAACATATGTTAAATAAATAAAATAAAAAGATTGATAGCATTCACTGTTGAGTTTTAACTCAAATAAAAATCCAAAACATCTAAACACAGTTTAGGTAAAGGTAAAGGTAAAGGTTTCCCTTGCTCGAAAGCCAGTCGTATCCGACTCTAGGGTGCAGTGCTCATCTCTGTTTCTAAGCCGAAGAGCCAGCGCTGTCTGCTTCTGCAGACGTTTCCGTGGTCATGTGGCAGGCATGACTAGACACCGGAGCGCACGGAACGCTGTTACCTTCCCACCGAAGTGGTCCCTATTTATCTACTTGCAATTTCTTGCTTTTGAACTGCTAGGTTGGCAGGAGCTGGGACGAAGACGGGAGCTCATTTCCGTCCTGCAGTACTCGGGAATCGAACTGCTGACCTTCCGCTTCCCAGTCAGCGTCTTAGCCACTTGAGCCACATTTTTTACATTGAATGTAAAAAACATTTTTTACATTGAATGTAAAAAACATGTACTTTCACATTTTTAAAAATATTATCTACGATACAACTATTAACAAAAAAATGTCGCATACTAAAACGTTATTTGGTTAAATAAAACAATTTGAAACAATTATCCTTTGTTCTTTTTTTAATCCACAAAAAAAAAAACACCCATAAAAGCTGATCACAGTTTATAACAGCCCGGCAATGCCGGTCAACCTATGCTAATCTGGTTATAAACTGAAAAGTGATAAAAAGTAGTGGCAATGATGCTCGTTGCACAATCTCTCCTTCACAGCTTCCATCTCTCTTGTCCCACACTGCTTTTGCATTTGAAGCAGACAGTCAAGGCTTAAGAGATCTGCATCTCACAGTTTGGGGAAGTTACAGTTTTGGGACAACTGCTCCCAGAATCCCTTAGGCAAATCCTGAGACAAAGCTCTCTGTAAGCATCTGCTGGCCTTTAAAGGCTTCCTGTTCTCAGATATCTGTTGTCATTCTGTGCCATCAAATTAGGATGTACTCATAGCAACCATTGGGTTCTCAAGGTAAGTGAGATAGGGGTGTATATTTTACTAGTTCTACACACCCAGTGAACTTCCCAGGCTGAACAGGAATTTGAACCTCAGCCTCCTTAATCTTTGTCTGCCACTCTATCCACTATACCACACTGGGTATCCCACTTAGATATCTAGCAGGGAAAATTTAAGGTAGAACAGCTTCTCATGTTGTAAAATCTTCACCTTCGCAAAACTTATCCTGAAAGATTTAGGTTTGTTCCCTGCTTCATTTTGTAGGACTCATATAATGATAATGTGTAGAGGTAAATCTGGAATCTTATATTTCCTCATCCTGACCACCAGACATAGGTCATAAAAAGTGTGTGATCATAAGCAGAAATAATCTCTTGGTCCTAGAACAGGGATCAATATCAGTACAGTCAAAGGATAAAGTTGGAGGATATGGGATATGAAATGTACATACAATTGGGGATCACATGAACTCAAGATGTATTCTTAAACATACACACATTCAGCACTAGCACAGAAAAAAGTCTTATAAGATGAATGAAATTCCTACAAAGACACACAAATGCAGACCCCTTTTCTCTGTTTCCACCTCACACCAACTATTGTGGCTACAAGGCAGTCCCAAAATGAGAAGGAAACATGTAACAGATCGACTTAGTCTTCCTTTCCTTATTATGCCTGTGTGCATGAAACTGTGTTGGGTATGTATATCTGAACTGAAAGAAGCCCAAGGATAAGCAGAAAAGGACCGACAAGAAGCACCATTTTTCAAGATGTGTTTCAACTTGCTTTAGGACTCCCCACACGGGTAAAGATTTTAAATACGAAACAGTACTGGCAGCATCTGACCTTAACTTGAGAAAGTTCCTATTGTGTATGAATAAGACAGCCTGCTGTTGTATAATGGATTTTACAAAATCCAATATTGAACTATACAGTGACATTATAGTGCACTCTACTTATAACATGTGGGGTTACAAGAGACAATGGCTGGCAGCAAGTAAGAGCAGTCAAATGTGTCTTATATTGAAATGAATAAAGTAACTGGCGTCTTCTGACCACCACAGGCAAAATAAATTTGCAGCAGTGAAACATTCACTGTACATAACATTTTAAAAATAATTACTGCTGCTCCAAATGTTATCTTTGAACATTTGTTAGAGGTGAATACGGTGTTTATGAAAGGTCACAAGCATCTCTTCAAAACTTCCATATTAACCTTTTCATTTATCAACAGTTCTCCAATTGGCTGCTGCTTTCGTACCATATTATTTCTTAACTCTGCCTTCTTTCCGGGACAAGTGTGTCATCAGATAGCTACAGTTAGGCAATGATGCCACCAGGGAAGAAACCCAGGCTAGGAGATAAAGGGCTGTCATGAAAATCCATCAAGAAGTTACTTTTTATTTGAGTTACTTTGTATTCATTTAGAAGTTCACTATAGTTTTTAAAAATTCTCTTTAAATTGAGTAGCCTAACTCAGAGAGAGAAATGGCTATAACGCCATTTGCATTTCAACACCCACGCACACTCCACATTAGCACGTCAATAGACGAAGCCTGCTAAGTAGTCAAGGCCGGACTCTAGATGCCAATTAGGAGAGGGACATCACAGAGAGATGGAACATCCAGATAAGAGACACCTGTGTATCTTAGCAAACATGATAAGAGTCAAAATAATTGTCTTTTGGAACGTCCACTTTCTAAGGGTGGGTGGAGGACCCCAAAAAGGGTATAAAAGATCAATGATTTCGGAGGTCCATAGTAGTCTTTTCCAATGCAGCGGAAGCTCTTATTATTTTGAATAATGACTTAATCCATGACTTAAGTTAGTTATCTTTATACTTTGTTGTTTTACTGAATATATTATCCAGTGTAGCTTAGATGAGTTTTTAGATCAGTTATCCTATATATTTTGGATAATGCACTTTACTACAATAAAGCTGCTAAACTGAAGAATTTAGTAGTGTCTTTACTCCAAGGAAGGGAGAACTTGCGGAGAAGAGATAACACCCAAATGGTCAGCAATAAAAAAAAATTCTATAGCCTTGGGGGTTCCATCTAGGGACGAAGGAGGCGGTTTGGAGACTTTCATTTCTCAGAGATGGAGAGCGCTATCAGCTTGTCCAGTTTTGCTTTGAAGGTAAACCTTATTTTACCAGCCACTCAGCCACATTACCTAAATCATTCCTGGTGTGGGTAATACCCAGGCAAGCTAATGTATTGTGACCAGGGAAATTCTGTAATATCTAGGGGTAACCTAAGATGGACTGAAGGAATTGTGGTAGCATACTTATTTAACAGGGACTGCATTTACCTTAGAAATTATCCTGCTTTGATTGAATTGCTTAAAAACTGAGAGCAGTGTTCTTTGTTTTTGCCAGGCTTCCTTTGTTTCTCCTTCCTACCTCTCTGGAGCATCTCTGACAAATGCAATGGCTGGTGGCTGCTAATAGAAATCACACATATATGCCATCAAAATAGCACTTAGTGCACTCTGGGTGGTTCACAAGTTAATTAGCATTTTTGCCCCCAACATGCTGGATACTCATTTTACTTACCTCAGAAGGATGAAAGGCTAAGCCAACTTTGATCCCGGTCAGGACTGAACTCAGAAGGTTCTGGCTTCAGTACAGCAGTTTAAGCACTGCACCACCTGGGCTCTTTGTTAATGAATGTGCTTGCAGACACCATGAATCTAAAATAATATTTCCCAACCTTTGGTTTTTGGACTTCAATTCCCAGAAGCCTAAATCAATTCCCCAAAGCACTGATCAGCCAATGTACTGTTTTAGGCTTCTGGGAATTAAAGTCCCCCTGCAGGGCATGTGCCGCATGTTGGGAACCACTGATCTAAAGCTTACCCAAGTAATTTCATAATTCTGGGTCAATGAATGGTTTTTGTTGTTTTCTTTATCTTTGTAGCTTACCAATAAAGCAGTATCTGTTTTTTACTTCACTGCTGCAGATGGATATTAAAACGGTAGCTTAAAAGTAACCCCCCATACTTGGAAGCTTTGCAGGAATCTGACCTGAACATAAGCCTCAGAGTTGGGTAAGACGCAGTGTCCAGGGAGAGCAGAGCTGACAATTGTACTTTTATCATAAATCCTCCTGAGCAATCTTCCCCCACCCACCACGTTCTCCCCAAGGGAGAGAAACAACCCCCAGCAGACAGCCAATGACCTCTGAAGGCCCAGTTTGAGAGGAGTACTTTTGCATCAGAACTCACAAAGCCGTGTATTAAAAGGGGTGGGTGGGAAAGCAGTTTTGTGACAAGACCTTTTATGATTCCATATCAAGCAAAAGAAACAGCAGCAAAACCTCGCCGCTGCCGTTCATTGTGCAAATGTTTAGCCACATTTGACAGCATTCTGACCTTTTTGTTCTGCGCGAGTGGCCACTCGTCTTCTCCCTGGGCTTCTGTGACCTGAAAGCCTGACTCAGAGGGGTTGACCAGTCAAAACATGTTAGACCAAATAGGTCAAAATACAGAAGCAATGTGTGGTTGCATTTCAGGGGATGCTTTCAAAACATCTTGGACTAATTGTAAATAATGAATTATTTTTTCATTTTTAATGTCTGAAACTCTATCTCTCAGTTGCCATGGAGATTTGGAGTTTCAAAATGTGCTACTTGGTGCTTAGAAATTTTTCTCCCTGCCTGTCTTTTTTCTTTCCCAAGGAAGAAGGTATAGATTTTAAAATAAATCATCTATAGCATGGGTGCACAAACCTTTTGGGTTGCAGGCTGGTCATGTCGTTCAGGGGGCTCATCACTACAGCCCGTGGGCCAGATCTGGCCCCTGACAGCAAGTCATAAGAACATAAGAACATAAGAACATAAGAACAGCCTTGCTGGAACAGGCCACAGCCCATCCAGTCCAGCATTCTGTCTCACACAGTGGCTCACCATTTCCTTCAGGGTATTCCCAAGGAGATGCCTTCACCTGCTTAGGATTCCCTGGAAATGGCATTGAGAGATATCCTGCCTATCTCTCCAACCCGGAGGTTGTCCTTAGGTAGCCATAATTATAGCCATTGATAGCCTTGTCCTCCATGAACTTGTCTAATCCTTTCTTAAAGCTGTCAAGACTGACAGCTGTCACCACTTCTTCTGGCAGGGAGTTCCATAGACCAGTAATCCTCTGGGTGAAAAAGTACTTTCTCTTATTTGTTTGAGAACTAGTACCCAAAAGTTTCATGGAGTGTCCCCTAGTTCTAGTGTTGTGCGATAGGGAAAACAGTTTTTCCTTATCCACTTTGTCCACACCGTGCATGATTTTATAAACTTCAATCAGGTCACCTCTTAGACGCCGTCGTTCAAGAGTGAAAAGGCCCAACCGTTGCAGCCTCAGATGGTAAGGAAGGTGTTCCAGTCCCCTAATCATTCTGGTTGCCCTCCTCTGTACTTTCTCCAACTCCATAATATCCTTCTGGAAGTATGGCGACCAGAACTGTACACAGTATTCCAGATGGGGCCTCACCATAGATTTATAAAGAGGCAAAATGACACTTGCTGACTTATTTTCTATACCCTTCCTAATGATCCCTAACATTGAGTTTGCTTTTTTCACTGCTGAGGCACACTGGGTCATTGAGCAACGAGGGCATCGTGGGCCAAATGAATTGGCATCAGGGCCAGATCCGGCCCATGGGCCATAGTTTTGGCATCCCTGATCTATAGCATTGTCCTGATTTCTGATTCTTTAGGACTGAATTAACTAGTAACAAGTCTTTCCCCTTTTCTGCCTCCCATGGTTGGTGAACATACTTTCTTTTTATTCCACCCCTTGGTATTATAATTATATTGGTTCGATGCACACATCAAGCCTTTAATATCAAGGGCTCTCAGTAGAAAAAAGAATAACTTACAAATCTGAGTCATGCGGCTCCTGCAGTTTTTTTAATGAGGGAGTAGGAGGTATGTAATGTGTTCATGACTCACAGAGAATATGTTAAATTTATGCTGGCAGGTACCACTGAGTATGATGGGGGCGTCAGCTGTTACTTTGCCATCTAGTGTGACACTAGGATATTGATACTGCAGAAAAAGGAGCATTAGAGGTACAGTATTAGGGTTTGGGATGCCAGTGTTTCAGAACTGTATGTGAACGATTGGCGGAAAGATAAAATTGCCATTTAATATTGTATGGGCATTGGTTAAATGAGAGAAAATATGATTTTGCAGTCGAGCCTGATAGCACAGTGGGTGAACTCTTCAAGACATAAAACTAGGGGACTGGCATTTCCTCCTTCCTGGCATAGTTCATGACCTTTTAGCAGCAGCAAGCTCAGCCAGGGATTCTACTGGGGCAAAACAATATCCATCCCTATTCTAGCAGAAAGCTTAATCTGATGAATGCTTGCTTGATACAAAAAGACAGCAGTTCTAGAATGGTACAGAATTTTCAATGTAGACCTCACAAAGCAAGGAATATCAACTGAAGGAAACAAGCAAGGGTATGCCCCTAAATTCTCCTTCTCCCTTGTATGTCATGTCCAGTTTCCTCTTGCTCCTTTTTGCACCTAACATTACCATCCAAAGCATCTGTTTGGGGCCTCCATTCTCTCTTCCATTATGACTGTCTTCCATGAAAAGACCTTGCTATACTCATCTTAGTCTACACCAGTGTGTCCCAACCTTTGGTGTTTGGACTTCAGTTCTCAGAAGCCTAAGTCAATTCCCCAAAGCACTGATCAGCCAATGAACTGACTTAGGCTTCTGGGAATTGAAGTTCCCCTGTGGGGCCTGGGCCCCACATTTGGAACCACTGGTCTACACCCACCAAGGAAGGGATCTCTGCCTAGTTCAATGGTAAACCAAAAGGTTTGCATGTAGAAGGTTCAAGATTCTGTGCAGTTAAGAAAGATCTCAAGCTGCACATGAATTAATCTCTGCTTGAGATACTAGAAAGGTGCTGATAGTAAAAATATATGACACTGAGCTAGATGGACAAATAAGTGGGCAGGTGTAACATACACACTTAAGCCTCCTGTTTGAATGAAGTCTGCACTTCCTTATTATTTTATTTATTTATTTGTTGATTTTTACCCTACCCTCCTAGTGCAATGCACCACTCAGGGTGGCAACAACAAAAATACAATACAAGAAAGATAAAATCATTACCAATAAAACTTTACATAAAAACCCCAGTTAAAAGCAGAATTAAAATGCATAAAAAACTAACAACATCATCAGTAAAAACTACCCCAACCCTCCCTCCACCCATGATAAAAAAGAATTATCAAAGAACACAGGGGAGGGGGGCTCAATACCACAACAGGCAGGTTAGGCAAGCCAACGGGCTTGAGAAGTGGAGCCTAATGTGCCCCACACCTGTTGGCAGAGCCAGGTTTTCAGCATCTTCCTGAAGGGGAGTAGCTCCAACTGGAGACGCAATTCTGATGGAAGGAGGTTCCAGAGGGCTGGGGCAGACACGGAGAAGGCTCTCCTTCTGGTCCCCATAAGAGAGGCTTCTTTTGCTGATGGGACCATCAATGCGCCCCTCCTGTCTGCCCTTGTAGGATGAGCTGAAAACCTTGGGGTGATGCGGTCTCTTAAGAACCCAGGTCCAATGCCTTGAATTGCACCTGGAGGCATACCGGTAACCAGTGCAGCTCCTGTAGCAGAGGTGAGGCATGAGCATACCATCTGCCACCCATCACTTCCCAGGCAGCCGCATTCTGGACCAGCTGAAGCCTCCAAATGGTCTCCAAGGGCTAAGATTCATTCCTGAAACCTGTTTCACATGTATCCTCCCCTTATCCTGCACTGCTGAGATTTAAAATGTAAACTCCATTGAGTAAAGGCACTTGCTTTTCCCCTTATATTCTTCTATAATTACATTGAACTTGCTGTCTAAACAATAGGCTCATCATTGTTATTCCTTCTAGTTGTAAATTCAGGTGGGTGAAAGACAACAGTGCAAATGTGGAATCAAAAGATATCAGAAGACTCAAGTGAGCTTTTCACTGTGTGCAGAAATCAAAATATGACACATGCATGGACCATACCTGTCAAGTTTTGGGAAATTCCTGTCAAATAAGGGAAATTTCCTATCCAAAACGGGAAAGTGGACAGCTATGCTTATCTTGTGCTGGCCTCCAGTCTAACTCCAGTCTAGTTGCAGTCTAACTAATACGGGTTGACGGCGGGAAAGAGTGTAAAATACGGGGGTTTGACAGAAATTTCCCGAAACTTGACAGGTATGGCGTGGACACATATGTACATACAGCCACCAATGCTGTCTGACCCATTCTCAGTAACTACCAGCAAACACAAAATATAGCATAGCTGGGCATGAGTAGACAGAAAATGAGGGTGGGGAAGAATGAACACCTCATGGCTTCTAGCATCCCAGAATAAGGCTGGCTTGAATTCTAAACAGGAAGATCACGACAAGGGATGAAGCGAGACGGTAACTTTTCTTCTGCATGTCCCAGCTGTTTCGTTTTTAGAAATGGTGGAAAATAAAGCAGACTCTCTACAGATGTAAAGGAAATGAGTTTACAATTCTGTCTCAAAATCAAATCCTTGAAAATACCCTTGTGAACACACATGTTCACACACTTAAGCAGTGTTAAGTGTCTTTTTTTCTTACCAATGTTCTAATCAGTGCTAAAATATTTTTCTGATTTTCCAGAGGAAAAAAAACCAGATACATTATTATATAAGGCCTTTTGGCACAGTGGTTAAATTGGTGTACTGCAGCCAAAACATTGTGAGTTCGATCCTGATGGGGATCAAAGTTAACTCAACCTTCTAAGGTCAGTAAAATGAGTACCCAGCACGTTGCAGGCAAAATGCTAATTATCGTGAACCACCCAAAAAGTGCTATATATAAAATCTGGAGCTATTCAATTTAGAAACCATGCCTATTGAAGTAACTGAGCAAATTACAGATTGCAACTCTCTCAAACCTACTCTAAATGTTGCATTTCAAATACTCACCATCTGCTTTGCTGCCCTCCTCCATTAAAAGCTTGGAAATATTGAGATATCCTTTGGCTGAAGCTAAGTGAAGGGGCCTGTCTCCAACTTCTCCACTCACATTCACATCAGCTCCAAATTTCAGCAGTAGCCGGGTTACCTAACAACATTGTATTTTTCAGAATTATAACTGGGATAAAAAGTGGGATCAAAAGTGACATTTTCAATCAAGTCACAAGGTAGAATACAGACTATATTAACATTTGGAAAATTATTTTCATATATTTGGAGTATGTTATATTTACCTGTTGTCATGAAAATTAATGCTATCACAATATCACTTTATAATTAAGTTGCATGTTGACAGAATGTTTCATTAGCTTAGTAGCAGCTGCCAGTTCCCTTTCAAAAATGGCACAGATAGTAAAAGGCTAGAAACAGACAGAAGCCTATTAGTTTAACTGACCTAAGTTCAAAATGCACATAAATTAGTTATGTCCAAGCTATAGTTTATTTTCTGAAAGCTGGAATCCTTATCTTAAAAGCACCATATGCATTTTAGCATAATTTTACAAAACTGTAACTATTTGTTCAAAAGCAACTTGTATCAAAATAAAGCAAACCAGCTCTCAGCCCTACATATGAAAGTCTTTGTACTATAACTGGATGAGGAGATGAATAAATAAGTACACACATGCACATACTCTCACATACTTATCAATATCAAAAGAGAATCATCCAAGGAAACCATATAGTGTGCATACTGTTACTATAACTGAATGCACAATTATATTATTTTCAGTTGTCTTATGTTGTTGGACTCAATCTGCAAATTGGTTTTTGAAATGGCACTCTATTTTAATCTGATAATAATTGTGTGCTGTCACGCCAACTCCAACTCATGGCAACTCTTTCCAGGATTTTCTAAGTCAACAGTAAACAGAAGTGGTTTACCCTTTCCTTCTCCTGGGGACATTCTGGAACTATGCCCTTGACCAAAAGTAACACAAGCTGGCTTTTCTCTCAAGAGGGGTATCGAACTCTCAACCTCTGGCTCTGTAGCCAGATGCCTAACTCACTGATTTTAAAGGACATCAATGAAATATGTGCTGCCCCACTACAATGTCTGAATGAACTCCAAATACAAGGACTCTGGGATTAGCATTGTTGAGTAGCTACACTCTTCTTCTACTTCCAATTACCAGCCTCATAGCCTGTGAGCAGTGGAATTTGCCCCAAAGAGAGAAGGTGTGGAAATACAAAGTGACAATAGCAAAAGCAAAGAATATATGGACTTGCTGAGCAAAGAAATTGATTGACCAAATGGATGTGTGTTTTGGAGGATCTTAAAACTTCAAACATCTTAGAATAATCCAAGTGGTCATCGGTGGTGGCAATAGAGGGAAAATGTTCAAACCCAGAATCCCAGAGATAAGATTCCTTTCAATGTTACAATATACCCAGAATCATACGTTCTTAGTTGCCTACTACAACAAGTAGGCTAATATCAGCATCCTCAAGATTCTGCAAGAAATCCAGAGGTAAACTTGTGAATCATATATTTGGGGTACTTGGGAAAGTGTTGTGACTGAAACATAAAGAATATTTAACTGAACATGTAAATTTCCAATAAGATCCCAACTCAACACAGATTCAAGGCTACAACGGCCCTCTACAATTTTTAAAACACTTTACTCATATAATGTTTCTTTGACAAATGATACAGGTTCACCTATTCATACATATCACCTTACCTTTCTCACTGTTTGATGAGTCAACAGTTGACAATGTATAGCTGAATATTTCAGATGTCCCCACGGAAAAGTATTGTGTATAAGCTGCCATTTGGAGATCAAAATTCTAACTGTGGTGGTTAATATGTATGGTCTCCTCCATACAAGAAATTATCTCAGTAAACCATTCCATTCACATGTCAACAAAGCCAAAGACCGCTTTGCCTTTCCTGTTTATGTAGCAAGGGATACCACCTCTAGCACACAAAAAATCCCATTTGTGACCACAACTGTTTTGCCGTACCTGTTCATGGCCATAATATGCTGCAATATGTAAAGGGGTGAAAAAAACAGCATCTTGAACATTGACATATGCCCCATGTTGCAAAAGTATATCAACAGCCTAGAAGAAGAAGAAAGAAAATGCCTCAGTTAGAAGCTGGGCCACAAGTCAGCTCGAGCATTGAAACACTGCAGTGCAACAACTACAATGCAAACAAAGATATAATAGGACACTGAATGGATGCTGCATTCATTGTTGCCCTATAAATATATATCAAAATGCATTTCCTAGTAAAAGAACTAATTTGTGGAGGCAGGAAACTCTGAATTGACTGAGAAAGAATAGAGTAGATTAATCTCTATTTTTCTTTCAAACTAGTGTACACATGCCAACACATGATTTTATGAAAAGAATAGAATTTATGTTTTAATTAAAAATGCATGAAGCTAAACTGCAAAACAAGTTCAAACACATTCCAGTGTTTGGGAAGATGGGGGAATTGTATTTAAATAAGTACAATCTTAAGTGGTTTCTTTCTATCTCACACTCCATATTCATTGAGAAGGTCAGTGCTGAATCAAACAGCTTTAAACTATGCATCGTTTGCTTGCCAAAGAGTGATCAACATAGAGGTTTAAAAGAGGCTGTTCTGGAATATTTATTGAAGATTAACGTATTTCAATCATTAAATGGTGCAGAACATTTTGTATGCTGCAACTACCAATCTGGTTCCCAAATCAGGTCCACTGGTTTCAAATCAACTCGGGTATTGGCAATGTTCAGTGCTTTGAATATAGTGTATTAATACCCTTGACCCAACCTCTGAAAATCAAAAAGAAATTCTACAATGCCTGCAATCCAAAGCACATGGCATATGTGTAGGCCTCTGCAAATTCTTTGGCTGTTGTTGCTGTTGTTGTAGTTGTAGTTGTTGCTGTTGCTATCTTCTTCTTCTTCTTTTCTTCTTCTTCTTGGGCCTAATCTGATTTAGAATATAGTCATGGCGATTGTCCTGGCAACAGTATAATGCAGTGGTCTTCAATTTGTCTTCCACATTGTGGCGTGGTACTTGTACCACTGATCCATTTCCGTGAGTCACTTTCTGAGCCCTTTTGGCACACAAAGTCCTCCTCAGCCCCAGGCCAGTATTGATGAAGCTGCTGCCCTCCATCAAGATTGATTCATGTGGAGTTTAATCCACTTGGGGATCTTCACCCTTCATTTAAAATGAGGATTGCCTCATTTTAAACTTTTTTCAGATAGTGGCTAGACAGATGAGTTTCTTACATATAACCAGAAGTGAATGGAAAGCCATGTCCAGTCTAGTAAATACATTGTGAGTGGTTATTTTTTTTAAAGGCATGGGTGAAAAGTGTGTATTGTTTTAAAGGAGAAAATAATTTTTTTAAGCTTCCAAAAGATTTGGATTTTTTTAAAAAAACAACCTACTTAAAAAAAATAGGGAACATTCTGTGAGGAGTCTGCATATTTTTAATTCCCAACTCTGCTGGCATCTGCATCCTGATCTTGAACTTGGACAATTCTGAAGTTACCACCAAGTATTAGTTCTCCATCTCCAAATGTTAGCAATTTGAGAAAGAGTCTCTGAGAACTGGATGTGATCTACAGTTTGGAATCACGGTTGTTGTTTTTTTTTTTTTTTAAAAAAAACACATTTTAAAAGAATGCAATAATCCCCTGAGAAATATTAAGTGGCCCTCATCATCCAAGAGAGAATGTTGAAGCTGGAAACAGGGTGAAACCACAGGTTTTAAAGGCAGTTCACATTTCTTGGGACAAAGGACTCTTAGGAAAATTGATCTGAATCTTTGGCTTCTTGATTTCTTGTACCTTCAGAATATCATGGAGAGGCTTGCATAAAGATTAGGCAACTCATTTCTTTTGACAGAATTTCTTTTGGCTTACAGGGGTAGTTATTTAAGCTGCACCATTTACTGTTTTGGGAAAAAAGGAAAGCTTCTTTGAAGTACTGTGTCATCATGACTTAAATGAATGAGTGCAAATGACTCTAGGCTTTTGTAAATATCCATCAGTGAAATGAACCTAAATGAATCTTTTATCACTATCAAAATTTGTCTCAAAAATTTGTACAGACCTAAACTACACACATATATATCTCTCACCACCAAGGAAGTACTTAGCATTGGTAATATATACATCTACAACTGTTTCCCCAGTAAAGTGACATATTGTCAAAGATGCCCTAATTAATCAACATTACACAGTTATAAAAATACTTGAAATATATGATATCACAACAGCAGGAAAGTCAGATAGACCATATGGGAGTGGAAACATTGACTATTAAATCCTCTTTTTAAAAGTTTTTAATATTACTTTTGTGTGCTAGTATGTTTGTTTCCACTTCCTTTCTTTGGGTTTCAAACAACTTGACAAGGTATTTCTGTCCTTTCCCTTCTAATACAGTATCCAAGCATATAGCTGTTGCCTATTCTAATGCTGTACAGCAGAATTAATATTACATTATGTGGTAGCGGAAATCAGTTTACATAAGCATCTTCAGCATGATCTACTAACAAGTCTCTGGTTTCCTCCCACCCCACATGGTAGTGGCTTTTTAGTTCAGGCCAGGTTTCTCCTGAACTTCCAACCACAGTTCTTGTACTTGACTGAGGGGGAAGGGGGGGGGATACATCCATGATGACAAAGACTGTGACTAGCCCCCAAACATATTATTTATTTAGAAATAAAACTAAATAAATAGTGATAAATTGCATGAACTGGCCAAAATTAACATGACTTTGATTTTTACTACTGAACCTAAAAATGCTTGCCTTTGGTTATAATACCTGGCACTGTCAAATTAACATTATCATTGCCATATATTTACTTAAGTTATTTAAACAAATTTCTCTTCTGTCTGGTTTAATACTTAGTAGCCCTCAGAAGTTCATTGGTAATAGAGCACCACATTAATTGGGTCCTTGGAAACCAGCTACAATGCAATTTCTCTTCACAATTTCTTTTATTAGTAATATAACCTTTGTTCCTTCCTCATTGATGGCTTTTTAAATAGTTCTTCAAGAAGAACAATATCAAAGCCTTTGAAGCAAATTATGTCCACTTCCACAAGATATCATTAGTTAAGACTTTATTCAAGGTTCAGAGAATGTATCAACAAATGCTGCTTAAAATAAACTAAGATGCTCCTTTCTTGGGCTAGGATACCAGATAATAATACTTTTAACACGATTTAATCAATTATTATCTACTTACCGGCAGATGAAATTTAAATTACTAAAACAGTTTCAACAATTAAACTTCACATTTGAGCAAAAGTCTCTCTTATTATCCCAGTTTTAATACACCAAAGTAATCTGGAATTCTTTCATAGATTCCTTTTTTAAAAAATTAAGCTATATAGCTCCACAGTTGATTAATTTTTAGCTCTGGTATAATTGATTCAGATGTTGTAGATGCTGATATTATCGGAAATACAATTTACTCAAAAGCTTCTATCCTGTTTCTTTCCCCCTAATTCATTGTACATCATCTTATTTTTATATTTGCACGTACACTACCCAGAGTGAGAAATTTCCCAAATAGGTAGTATAAAAATGTGATAAATAAATAAATAAAACTCAGACAGTTGATGTTTTTCTTGTGGTTAAATCCAGGCCTAGTCCTATTCTAACCAGTGAATGAATAGCTTCATTCTTGAACATGAACACACTGAAAACCAAATAAATTAGCAGAGGTAATATTTATGTACAAGACAATTTGGTCTGTATCTGTAATTTGTTACAGTAATTTTCTTGCCTGGGAAGGCATGTAACATCCAGGAGTTTTAAAGTATTAAATGGAATGCTGTTGGCCCTTTCAATCATCTGTTTCCTCCTAAATATAATTCTAGAGCCGTGTTTCTCAACGTTTGGTTTTTAGACTTCAATTCCCAGAAGCCTAAGTCAATTTCCCAAAGCACTGATCAGTCAATGTACTGACTTAGGCTTCTGGGAATTGAGGTCCCCTGTGGGGCCTGTGCCCCACATTGGGAACCACTGTTCTAGAGTATTGCAACACTATCCTCTGCGAATTTTTGTTTCCTTATCATTACCTGGCAATGCCACAGATAGATCATTAGGCATTTTGTATAAAAAGCACGGTATTTATTACCTATGGTCTGTACATTAGTAAATAACAGCCATAATGAAGAGACTATTATTCCATGCTACAACTACGGGCCTCTTTCATTCATCTCTCTCTGACTGTCAAAGGTAGCCAAACAGCCATGGCATGAAAATGCCATTGGTGAAGGTGCCCATCACAATATGCAACATCTGTGTTTTCTATAAGATAATTAGGAATTGTCATTCATTGCATCTACATATTGGAAGCATTACTATTGCATTAAGAACATAAGAACAGCCTTGCTGGAACAGGCCACAGCCCATCCATTCCAGCATTCTGTCTCACACAGTGGCTCACCATTTGCTTCAGGGTATTCCCAAGCAGATGCCTTTACCTGCTTAGGATTCCCTGGAAATAGCATTGAGAGATATCCTGCCTATCTCTCCAACCCGGAGGTTGTCCTTAGGTATCCATAATTATAGCCATGGATACTCTTGTCCTCCATGAACTTGTCTAATCCTTTCTTGAAGCTGTCAAGACTGACAGCTGTCACCACTTCTTCTGGCAGAGAGTTCCATAGACCAGTGATCCTCTGGGTGAAAAAGTACTTTTTCTTATTTGTTTGATTAATTGCAATCTTAATATGGTTTTGAGATTATGTGAGACGTTAAAGGTATGGTTGACCATTGCCAACCCCTAGTGAATTTCAATGGCTGAATGGTGAATTGACCCACGTCTCCTTAATCCTTGTGTGACAGTCTATCCAGTCATGGTAGTCATTTGAATGGAAGATCTTACGAGATTGTGCTCAAACTAATATTCTTATTTGTAATTCACTTCATTTGTGTCCCAGCTCTAATCCTTTTATATTTCTGTATATATATATGGCTCTTCCTTTTCTGAAACATGACCTCCAATCTGATATGTGTGTCTATATGTGTCTGTGGCTATTTTGGCAATTGTGCCTAAATGGGAGGATTGTGAAGTTGTCTGTCCCTTTGATAACAAGATCAAGTGTGGGTGCAGCAGGATTTGAGCCAAAAGTGGGTCATTGAAAACAAAAAGGAAGATATCAGAGTCTTTGAGAGAATCTTGATGTTTTCAGAAGTACAAAAATAGTTTAAACAAACCCAAGGGGGTAAACTCCTACCTCCTTAAAACAGTGCAAGGAAACCAAACATTTCAACGGTCATGTACCAAACTGAATACAAATGGTGAGGTGGTGTTTTTTTTTTAAGTAGTGTAGCGAGCTTAAAAAACTGACCAAGCAGTAAGTCTCAAGTTTCACTCCTTGGGAAGACAACTAAAGTGAGATTTGAAAAGGATAAAGACAGGAATGGGAGAGGACAAAGGGCCAAAATTTCAAAATGATGTCTATAGTCTATAACATGTCCTTTCTCTGCTATGCAATGAGCATAATATAATTTAATTGCTTTTATTAAAAGCCCCAAAAGCAAAAGAGGTAAATTAGAGCTGATTTTGCTTTAGTTTTAATGAAACATCACGTATAATTGGGTCAATGTTTTTCTCCTCCAAGCCATCTATCTACAACTAAAAATTAAAGAACTCAAACTTGTGCATTGGAAAAATCTACTCTGAACCTGGGAGATGTAAATTAATCTGTCTCGTTATCCAGAAATCAAAATGTATTAGCACAATTCATATTTCCTCACTAATTATGCTTTAGTAAAGGTGAAATAATGACAGAGAGTTGTAAGATTCTGAACAGATCTGAATGCACAGTAAAGTGTCAGCTACCAATGTTAACAGTCATACCAGTAAATTAAAACCATTAGGTGGTTCACAAATTCCATGGCACAAATGATTTTCCATGACTGTTCTCAGCCATCGGACAGTTCAGAAAGGTACTCCTTCTCTAAGGTAAACCACCTCATACACCTCGTTGCCACCAATTATTTTTGTGGAATCCCAGAGGCTGCCTGGTAGAGAATTGTCAAGAGCTGCCCCGGGGGCAGAAGGAATGAGAACAAACAGCTAATTTTCCTACATGTAAGTTTCCTAAGAATTTCTTTTATTCTCAAGCACAGAAAGTAATATACAGTATGAGCTACATCTGTTGGTTACCCAGACATGTCTGGTTGTCTTTTGTGTGAAACACACTGGGCCAAACAGTGCTGTTCTTATGGTCCTAGCTTGATATATGCAGCTGGATTTTTGAAGCTGTCATTGTTTCCACAATTGTGGCAACTCCAAAGCTATTATATGATGGGTATTAGATAAATTAGAGCAATCTATTTTTTCTGAGCAGGTGGAAGGGAATTTTACCCAATGGCTTGCCTCTTGGCTCTCCCTGTGAGTAGAAATGGCCAGGAATGTCTGTAGGAACCTTTACTGGAGTGAACAGCATAGCTTCTGATTTATATCAGACATTTCAATGTCCCTTGCCCTGGCTCTCTCTCATGTTCACCTAGGGTCCCCCAGTTTCATAACCAAGGCGATCCTTTGAACTACCAGGACTGCAGGCACTAAAGAATGAACCCGTCAAAACCTGCCTTTATCCCAACAGACACTTGCCCTAGTTCCTGCAAGTACCAAAGCAACACTTAATTAAAGAAAGATACAATATTTATGTTGGTAGGTTTGAGGCTTCTCCGTGGATTCACTCTATACTTCCACCCTTTTAAAAGAATCAGGCTTGGTCAAAAAAAATAACTTTGGTTTATTGCAAGTTTACCAGTACAGTCCATTTCTTCAGTTACAGGTTACTAAGCAGGACTAATCAAAACAAGGAAGATTAGCTGTGTGATCCATATTTAAATTGTAAAGATGCAAAAGATGCAGGAAACAGGTGATATCTTTATTGGATCACTAAGAAAAACAAAATGTTGCGTGAGCTTTCGTGGTTCAAGACCACTTTTTCAGGCATGACATGGTGTTCTGCCAGGTTCATGGCATGGTGTTCTGCCAGGCTCTCTTCTTAAGGACAGCAAAATATTTCATGTGCAACATTTTGTCTTTCTTAGTGATCCAATAAAAGTAGCACTGTTTCCTGCATCTTTTGCATCTTTATAATCAAAACAAGAACAGCAAAACTCCCAGAAGTCCATTTCTCTTTCTGCCCTGTACATTCTACTCTTTCCCTTTCCACCCCTCCTGAAACAGAAATCTACCCACCTTTTTATACCCTACTAGCATGAGTGCCTGGCTTTGCCTGGGTGTTTTTTTGGAGGGCGCGGTGCAGCCAAACGTGTACAGGCCGGAGATGTTGCGCCTGAAGGCAGCGTTGGCCATTGAGTGCATGGGTGGAACAGGCTGGGCCATGGAGGGGGACCTGTTGGAGTGGAGGGGGCTCTCACCTGCCCCCATGCCTGGCCTCCTCCTCACATAGGTGCGACTAGTGGGTCTGCTCAACTATTCTGGCCCTGGCGTCACCTCTCACATCCTCGCCTCACCTCAGGCTGGCTTTTTGTTCTTGCCCAGCTCATCGCTAGCTGCCAACGCCTCACCCTCATCGTCCAACGTCGTATCCACCCTCCCCCTGCTCGGGCCCGTCTGCCCCTGATGGATTCCTGTGGCTGCTGCCCAACAGCTGTGTGTGGCCAGGCGTTGGTGCTGGGTGTAAGCCGCTGCTGAACGGCTGCATGCATGCCCATTCTTCCCCCAGAACTGTGGGCATGTGCAGTCCGCAACGTCTCTGTGCACGCCTTGTCATTGGCAGTGGTTTCCCCCCTGAACTGTTTGCCTGCACGGTAGGCAACAGCTCTGCATGCGTCCAGTCTTCGGCGTCAGGCACGAGCCAATGCTGAATGGCTCTATGTGTGTCCAGTCCTCCTTACTGCACACATGTGCAGTCCATTTTTCACAATTCTATGGGGCTTGTGCCCCACAGCCAGCCCCGGGACTCTGACACAGACACTGCCACATGGCCAAGGTAGGCGGGTGCCAATTTTCAGGGGGCTCGGTCCAGGGGTGTGGGAGTGCATACAGGACACACAAACAAATACCTCTGTTGGGCATTTTTAATGTGTGTGTTGGTGGTTTGGGGAGGTTTTGGTTTTGCACAACCACCACTCCTACGTAAAAAACCACTCCAACCACCAACTCACACATTAAATTTTTTTATCATGGCAGGAGTAGTGTGTGTGTGTCTGTGTCTGTGTGTCTCTGTGTGAATGTAGTCCACCAGAGGGTGCTATTTTTAGTTAATATTTTAGTTAACTAAAAATAAGACCCTCTGGTGGACTACATTCACTAACGTTCAGTGCGAGGAGGCGTTCAAGGAGGTAGGACGACTGTGTCAGTTGTTCCCTGTAGGTGAGTTCTACGGGTTTTTGTTGTTGTGGGTGGGAGGGTTTTATGTTTGTTTGTGTGTGAGTGCGTGTGGGTTAGGTGGGGGTGGGGTGGGTTAGGAGAGTTTAATGTGGCCTTGCCTTGCTGGCCAGACTGTGTTAAAGTCTGGCATTGTGGAGGGGGGGGTTTATTATTTATTTATTTATGTGTTTTACAAGGGGCCGTCTGGTGCCTTGCCGTAGCCTGGGTTGGGGGAAAGAGGGGGTATCCCCTCCCCCCAAGCTACAGGCCGTCTTGTGCAGGCCTCCAAGGCTGTGGGGGAAAACATAGTTTTTCCCCGCTGCCTCACCGAAGCATGAGTTGGGGAGAAGCGAGGGGAATCCTCTTTCCCCACCCTCCATGCTACAGTGGTGGCTTGTGCCGGACTCCGAGGCTGTGGAGGAAAAAAAATTCCTTGCTGCCTTTAATAAGCCTGGGGGGAGGGGGTATCCTTCCCCTCCTTCAAGCTATGGGGCAGTTGTGGGAGACGGAGGCCAAGAACAGTGCTCCGTGCTTGGCCTTTGTCTCCCGTTTGTAAGGTGTTCGTCTTCCTTGGAAGATGGGAGCCAAATCTTTTGGCCTCCATCCTCCTAGGAAGACGAACCACTTCCCTCAGGGAGAAGCACCGACCTGTCCTTCATTCCTGCAGGTGTTGAGGCCACGTCGCCCGCAGAGACGAAGGAGAGGCTTTTCCCTACGTAGAAGGCTGCGCTGAGAGGGAGATTTTGAAAGACCTAGCCGGAGCTGACAAAAGGTAAGTGTGGTCGGGGGGTTAGGGAGGGGGGCTAGGTGGTGGGGTGGGGTGGCATGGCTCCCGGGGCTGTGCCTCCCCCCATCACTAACCCCCACCGACCGCACTTACCTTTTTTTTCTCCAGCTGGGTCTTTCAAGTCTCCCTCCTGAGTCCTGGCACATTTTTTTAAAAACCGCTGCACCGTGCTTTACCAGCCTCCTCTGCGCTTGCATCCCTCAGCCTGATTGGCTGAGGGATTGCGCAGTGCAGAGGACTCATAGTTTTATTTGTTGGTCGCAGGCGTGGGGCGGCTGCCCCACTGGTGAGCTCCGGACCCCCGCAGCATTGGTGAGGCGGGGGTTAAGGTAAGTGCAGAGGGCTCGGTTGGGGATGGTTGGGCCAGGTGCAGGAGCCTTTGAATGAACCCAACGGTTAAGGGGCCTTTTATAGGTATAGATATATACTAGCATTTTTTGCCCAGTCCTGCCGGGGAGGTATAACTTGTGTGTTGGTAGTTGGGGTGGTTTGGGGGGGTACACACACATCACAACCACACACACAACACAAACACACACACACAATACGCACACATACACAACACAACCACACACATAACACAGCCATACACACAGAGTACACACACAACACAACCACACACACAATACACACACAACACAACCACACACACACAACCACACGCAACACACACACACATAATACACACAACCACACACACAACACAACCACACACACAATACACACAGAATACAATCACACACAACCCCCACACACAAACAATACACACACACAATACACACAAAGACACACACAACACACACACACACACACACACCAAAGCTGCACAGGGAGAGGAGGGGCTCCCCTTCCTCCCCCCCAAAGCCTTGGCGAGCCCACACACACACACACACACACACACACACACACACACACACACCAAAGCTGCACGGGGAGAGGAGGGGCTCCCCCCGACTTCTCGGCGAGGCCACACACACACACACACACACACACACACACACACACACACACACACACACACACACACACACACACACACACACACACACACACACACACACACACACACACACACACAGCTCAGAAGGCTGTGCCGAGTGTGAAAGGCCCAGTTGGCAACAAGTAAGTGGGGCGGGGGACAGGGACTGAGGGGGGAATGGGCGGCTGGGCGGGTTTGTGTTCCCTCTTTCTCCTCCCAGACCAGGGTGGGCGGCATGGTCCCCTGGCCCATTCCCCCTGTCAATGTTCCCCACCCCATTTACCTGTTGCCAGCTCGGCCGTTCACTCTCTGCGCCTCTCCGGCCTGGCCTTTTAGGTGGGTCGCTCACCTTTCATGCCTCCGTGGCGCGGCATGTCCTCCATCCTCGCCGGCGTCAAGGCCTTCGTCGGTTGGGCAGGGGGCACCAAAATCAGGCAGCCCAGCTGGCAACCAACGTGCCCACCTGCCCACCGAGGTGAGCTGGGGATGGCTTCCCTCCGGGAGATGAAGTGTCTCCCGGAGAGAAGTGGTTTGCACATTGGCCATCCATTTTTTCTTCTCGGGCATGCCGCTTTCCCGGCCTCCTCTGTGCTCGTGTCCCTCAACCTGATTGGTTGATGGGTTGCGTGGCACGGAGGACGCTGGGAAATGTAGGGGTTTTTTGTTTTTCTTTGTGGGGCGGGTGCTTCACTCTCAGCAACCGGGCACTTGCGACAACCCTCGGACGGTCTAAAGGTAAGTGTGGCTGGCTTGGTACAGGATGGTTGACCGGGTGTGGCTGCTAATGCCAGACATGCACCAACCTGCCCCCTTCTTAAAGGTAAAGATAGATTTCTGGTTTCACAATAACCTCTCTTCCCTGGCTTTAACCAATGAAATGGGACATAGCTTCAGGCCCTTTCTAAAAGCCTAAACCAATCACTTTCTGTTTCCACCTAGTGACAAGACAGACTAGAGTTGTAACATTTCCCCTCCATTTTTGACCACCTAGTGGTTAACCTGATAAAGCATTGTCATGACCTAACCATGACCCTGTAACCACATCCTAGCATAAGAAAATTGTTGTTGTGTATTGAGGCATATTTGCAAGTAGTGCGGGCAGTGCCTTGCAAGAGGAAAATGGTAGTTTCCCACCATACAAATTAGGAGCTTAAAGTGGTGCAAAAAAACCCTGCACAGGGCGCACTAATTATGCTAATCCAAGCCCTGTGATTGGATACAGTTTTGGATCCTGTTCTCCATTGGTTAAGTACATATATTCCCTGTTATGATTGGTCAGTTATGGTTATCCGGTGGGTCGCTACTTTGTATCAAGGAGCCACTGCCGAGGAGACACTATATAAGCCCCACGAGTAAACATGGGTGGGGCCGGACCAGACTACACTTCCCACTCCATACAGGTAGCCAGATACGTGCTAAGCTTGGGTCTCCTCCATTATGCTACGCTTCTATGGTAGCTAGTATTTGCCCCGCTACGGCAAGAGTCCGGAGGGACTGATTCCTTTGGGATTGTGTAGCCATCTCTGTGTCCGGAAACATCTTGCAAGCTCATCTCTAAAAGACTGTAGAATAAAGACTTGTTGCTGTTTTGTTCATCGTTGTCTGGACTGGTGCTTACAAGGGCCAGACATAACAATTGTGTTATTAATTCATTTATAATGTTAATATACCTTCTACAAATTTCTCAAATTATACTCTACACGCTTTGAGGCTTTGACAAACATTCCCTGCTGGCTATTGATAAGCTAGCAATAAGAACAGACAAAGTCTTTATGCAAAAGTACACTCACCCACAGACAGGGTTCTTGCTGAAGGAACTCCATCTTGGAACTAAACTAAGATCAGGGTATAATCAATACCCTGACAATATATATACACAACTACTACAACACAGCATGCCTGCTTATGTAATTAGTATAATAAACATACAGTGTATATGATTCAAGAAGTGTTTTGTTGTTGTTGTTGTTGTTGTTTTACAGCCTGTAAACCTCAGAGACATATATTAAGAGCAGCACAAGATTGGGAGAGAAATTCTGGCCATGAATTGTGATTGCTTCTCATTCTCATATTCTTTCTGTTACTCTCCTGTAGTTCTTGTCTCTTCCTCACTTCTACTAACACTGAGAGTTTATCTACTATTCCATTCACCTGACATTATTTATGGTTGCAGGTAAGTCTCCCTTGCTCAAAAGCCATTTGTGTCCATCTCTAGGGGCAAACAACTACCATTGTCTGCATCTGCAGACCTTTCCATGGTGATGTAGGAGGCATGACTAGATGTCGGAGCACATGGAATGCTGTTACCTTTTCCACCAATGTGGTACCTATTTATTTACTTGCAACTTCTTGCTTTCAAACTGCTAGGTTGGCAGGAGTTGGGGCAGACAATGGGAGCTCACTCCATCACACAGCACTTGGGTCTTGACCTGCCGACCTGCCAACCTTATGGTCATCAAGCTTAGTGTCTTAACCACTAAGCTACCATTTATAATTGCAGTTAATGTATTGCAAATGTTTTAAAATATGTTTTATATATGCTTGTTTCAGGGATTTAAAAAACATAGTTGCAGGTAATGTATTACAATTTTTTAAAAAAATCCCTGAAACAGGCATATAAAAATAAATATGCCAAAATATAATCTTTCAAATACTTGGATGTTGACAACACAAGCATTTTGTGATGCTTTGTGGTACTTTTAGATTGCCTTCTGTTGTTTGGTACTTTTTTCCAAACACTTGGTTAAATTGTTTTGTATGCATCCAAGGTTTAAATTGGAAGGTGCAAAAATCAGTGAGTTGAATAAATTCTTATTCCCGTCTGACAGGTGCAGATTCTTTTCATAAGTTCCATAATGCTTATTGTCCTCCTTGAATTCCATTTGGCAAGTCATTACTTCTCACATGATGCCAACAATGAAAGGTTGCACTTAACTTTGTTTTCAAAATTAGATATAGCTGGGAAGGCTTTTCCACACTGTTAGGCAAAATCTAGTCTATGCTAAGCAGCAATTGTTATGCCGGAATTGCCTGAAGAAAAGTTAAATACTTAAAGGTAAATGGGGAAAAAACAATTACAGTTCTTATTTTATATGGAATGAGGGTGCGCTTTCTCAAGTGGCACAATACTCATCATAGCTACAGGTCAGTGAATAAACAGATCACACTCATTTGACTTGAAATTATAGTGTGTCCTTGGCAGAAATTTGAAAGAAACTGTTTAAACAACCACCTGGATTTCTTCAGAATGTGGGACTGAAAAGGGCATTCTTTCATATGCCAACATACATTTCTCACAATGACCAGAGACTATACATTAGAGGTACATGGGAACATGAGGAGAATAGTTAGATACAGCAACCTGATGCTGGTTGGAAAGAATGAATGATAGACTGGAAAGATAATGGGCTTCACCAGGGCCTGACCAAGGGTAGAAGAGCTGGCTGCCAATCTTGTATATGGCATCACTTGAAGAAGAAAATAAAAACTATACTTCCAACTATTGTCTTTTGAACACCACCACATACATCTTCCCTCAGCATGAAAACAGCTTGTATTTTCAAACATACTTTCCAAATCAAAATTCAACAGCATTTTACATTTTTAATCTATAGGGAAAGGTAAAAGTCGTCCTTGTTCGAAAGGCAGTCATATCTGACTCTAGGGTTCAGTGTTCATCTCTGTTTATAGCTGAAGAGCCAGCATTCTCTGCATTTGCAGATGTTTCTGTGGACATGTGGCAGGCATGCCTAGATACTGGAGTGCACAGATTGCTGTTTACCTTCCCACCAAAGTGGTACCTATTTATCTACTTGCAATTTTTTGTTTTCAAACTGCTAGGTTGGCAGGAGCTGGGACAGAGACCTCACTCCATCGGGTATCGAACTCTAACCTTCCAGTCTTTAAGCTCAGCGACTTAACCACTAAGCCACCAGAGATATAAATCCTCACTTATTTACTTCTCACAGATGATTATGCATAGTTTTGGTGCACTTTTTGCCAATTCATTTCTTTTTTTGCTGAACTCTTTTGCAGAGTTCATTTCTGCACAATAATTCTTCTTTCTGTTCTTCCTTCCTGCCAATGCTTCTGATTGTCATGAATTTGGAAAACCTAACCCCGATCAATTCAATCGCAGTGGCTTGCTGTGCGGAGAAGCGAAACTTTTTTTTTCATTCAGCAAGGCTGGGGGATTTCCCTGTGAGAGCATTACATCACTGGGAAGAGTGCCCCTAGAGGTTTCCTTAGTCATCAAAGAAAGCATACCCATAAACCTCAGGGCAAGTTCACAGCCTTTGAACTGCAGAGGTTAGTCACCCAGAGAGAAGGGGGGGGCAAAAGCTATGGCACCTTGCCAGGATACAAGCTTAGATCCTGGTAATGCAACCTTGAAAGATCTTAGAGATAATCGTTATCTTATCTCTTGATCTAAGTCAAGGACACTCCAACATTCAATAGGTGGGGAGTTAGCCAAATTTGTAAATAAAAGGAGTGATTTTTGCCCAGTTAGAGAGCTCATCAAGGGATTCAGCGAGAGACTTTGATCTTTGAAGATCCAAATGGACATCTAAGAAGAATGAGGCCGGGAACATCTTAACACTTTGAAATTTTATTGGAAGGAAGGGAGTCATTCGGACTTAGCCTGAGACGGGAGCAGAATACTTTGAAAATTATTCTGGCTTCCAGACTTAGATAAAATTTGCAACATCTTCGAACTTTGAAGATTTTCGGGAGCTTGCTTAGATTTACTTGGAAGACAACATGATTTGTTGTTTTAGTAGCCAAAGTGTGATAGGCTTTGCATTTAGTAGCTTAGTTTGTTAGGACTAGTTTGCTTTTAGATTAGGTTTTACCCTACCATGGGAAGTTTTATTTTACGTTTAAGTCAAGTTTTCCTTTTTGCTATTGTGACACTTTGCATGAAGAAACAGCTGGCTTTCTGGACTGCGTTTTATTCTTTATTCCAATAAAATGGGAAAGTCCACACAAGGTCTCTTCTAAGAAAGACAATTGGAAGCGTTGAGTTCGAATTGTATGGAATTTAACAACACCTGTCTGTGCTTTCTCCTGTTTACCATGCTACTTGAAAATCTCCCATGGCTCGTCCTTGATAGCAGATGCCAAGGAGGAGAGGCCAGGAGGGTGATAAGGAGGGCTGTTCAGGCTGGAATGCACAAGGTCCCAGGGTGGATTTCTAAGGAGTTGTGGGAGTCTACAAGCCCTGAAATCTGGATGGAAAAGATTTGAGGCTTGAAGTTCAGAGCCACTTTTTCAGCTCTCCCCCCTCATGGTGAGGCCAGTTTGAGGCCACTGCCAGGTTTAGGCCATTACCCCTTGGCTGGTTGCTGACTGACAATTGTGAGTATTCATTACATCTTTAATCTTCCATGTATGTTAACTCCTGATGATCTTTGCCCACTGCTGATCACAATAAGAAAACTAATTCTGTTGTGCTGAAATGCAAATTGTATAAAATTGGGCAATATTTTATTTCTGCTTTTATGTCTACCTATCTACTGTGGTGGATATCCAGAGGGGTGTAGTGGACAGAATGACAGACTAGAATTCAGGAGGCCTAGATTTGAATCCCAGCCTCACTGCAAACAATGCTGCTGAAGAACGGTGAAGTCTCAGTTGCCATCCTCCACATGCCATAAGGAAGAGAAAGGCTGAGACTTCTCTGTAAGTCAGATGAGCTATGGAAATGTGCCATTTATTCTAGCACTGAACTGTGAAATAATGCTTTTTTTTACCCATTCACTGACTGGAAACAAAAGCACATTTCTTAGGTCAATGCTGAAAATTCTGGCTGGCAGACAGAATCATGTGGCACTTCCCATTGAGCCACTTCAACAGATAAGATGAATTCTACTAAAGTGTGGTATATACTATCTATTTGGCAGCACCAGTAAGTGATATACCTCCCCCCACTGTGCCACCCCCAATAACAACAGCATAGAAGAAGACCCAGCATACCTGTCAACCTTCCCGATTTGGCCGGGATTACCCCGTAATCCTGCGCCGATTGATGTCATTTCCTGACCCGCGCTGCCAAAACCCCGTAATTTGGCAGTGGGGGAAAGGAAGTAATGCGCAGCCCTTCTGCGCAAGTCACCTTCTAAGCATGCGTAGAAGGGTTTTACACTCGTGTAGAATGCTTCCACGCATGCGTGGAAGGCAACCTGTGCAGAACTGCTCTGCACAGGTCCTGTTTTTTCAGGAGCCGCGGATTGACAAGTATAAGACCCCGGCTTTCAAGATAATCTTTACATCCCTTGAGGGAGCAGGCAGATGGTAGATTTTTTTAAAAAAATGTTTCTTTCATTTCTTTGAAGGCATGAGCAGATATACCATTTGGCATGCCATCCAATACACACACCCCTTCTGGAGCTAAGATCAAATATGAGAGTATCTGGTGGCCATTTTTATTTTCATTTGTATATTTTTGGCTCTAGATGATAGCCATTGTTCTGAAGGTGCTGCCTCACTGCTACAGACTGAGCGAGGGTGTCCACCACATATGCTTACTATTAGCCAAAGAAGCCATATGTTGCTTCTAGGATTACCTAGCTGAAGACGATTGACTGACCAGGCAAGTGTAGCATCACCTCTGCAGAACTTGCTGCATTGGCGGGTGGGGAGAAACCAAAGGACAGTCATTTATTTGTGTAGCAAGTGAGTGATCACTGATAATTTAAAAGTCACAGACAAATTTCTACTACAACACTGTCTTTTAGACAGTTTGAATGCTGGGAGTACATCACAGTTAATTTCCACAAGGTTTTGTAGGATGGAGATATATAAATTAACTAGCTAACTAACTAGGTTAAAATCTCTCCATTTTTCAGGATAGGCTTTTAGTGGCTAAATAGGCCAATGAAGAAGTTTTGATTTGGGGATGCTGCACCTCATCAGTTATCATCGTTCACATCAACATGTGTTTTAAGTTGATTTTAAGGTGTTCTGACTGTTTTATGCTGATTGTTTTAATATTATATGTTTAACTGTGTTGTAATGTAACTACCTAATTTTTTTTAAAAATGGCTTAACTTTAAAAACTAATAATTTGTGAGCTGCCTTGGACCCCCTCCCTCTGGGACAAAAGCAGCATAAAAATTGAACAGAATAAAATAAATAATGCATGGTGAGTTTATCAGTGTAATTTTTTAAAGGATGCCATTGATGAATAATCTCTTATTTATAAATGAATGGCATAACTAGGTTTGTTACATCAGAGCAAAGCTTCTTATAACTAACATTGTTGTTGTTGTTCAGTCACACAGTTGAGTCCGACCCTTTGCGACCCCATGGACCACCACACACCAGGCTCCTCTGTTATGTGCAGTCCTCTGTAGCTCGCCCAGATCTACGCCCACTGCGTCAACAATGCCATCTAACCATCTCATCCTCTGCTGCCCCCTTCTCCTTTTGCCCTCTATCTTTCCCAGCACCAGGGGCTTCTCCAGTGAGTCCTCTCTTCTCATTAAGTGGCCAAAGTATTTGAGCTTCAGCTTCAGCATTTGTCCTTCCAAGGAGCAGTCAGGGTTGATTTCTTTTAGGATTAACTGATTTGATATCCTTGCAGTCCAGTGGACTCTCAAGACTCTCCTCCAGCACCACAGTTCAAAGGCATCTATTCTTCTGTGCAGGGGTGTGCTGGGCACCTTGGGAGGGTGGTGGACAGGAAGTGATTGGGGCACCTATTGGGGGGTTGGGTTTGGGGGAGAAATCCCATATATTCCCATTACCTCTGCCTGCCTCGGGGGGGAGCAGTCACTGGGGCACACTGGGATGAGTCCCTGTATCCCTGTGGGCCAGCACACCACTGTTTCTGCACTCAGCATTCCTTATGGTCTAGCTCTCACAGCTAACATTACATTTTTGCTATTCACTTTTTAGAATCTCTTACCCAAGGATTTGTGATAAGAGGTGTCAAGACAAATGTGGACAAACTTGGAATGTTCCATAGATTAGGTTTCAACATTGATAGGACTACCAATCCTTGATAGGACTATTCAAGAGATGGAACTACATAGTCTGGACCCAACGGATTAAGCTTGGTGGAAGTCACATAAACAGAAAGTAACACTACAAAATGTAAAAGGAAATGCAGCAATTTCGGGATCATTTATTTGTGGGGGACCAGAAGCATGTGCAGGCCCTCATATTTAGAATATGTCTGCCCTTACCCTTAGCCTACATCCTACTATAAATTTTACATGAGTGAGAAACATAGGAATAGCATCTTACTATATCTCCAGTGCTTTCATGCATGCATACACACACATATTTAATGATATGCTGGTCTGAGTTCTCTTTGTAGTGAGGCATGCATGTTGGAAAGAATAATTAGTTCTAGGTTATTGTAATTCTGTTTTATAGGGCAAAGTTTTATCATGAAACGTAAGCATAAATGCTGAGCATATTAATTATGCACTGGATGGGTTTCATCTCATTATTTCATCCATTCCTGCCAACATGTCATAGTTGCAGCTGTTGCTGAATTTATGATACCATAAGGTTCTTACACAGTGAATGATTTTATCCCCAGGTACACATCACTGAATACGCTGTGATGAGGAGGATGAAGTAATCCTAAAAAAAATAACCAAAGTTTAATGAAAATACAATAAGCTAGGATTTAAGACTGTATGAGGTCGTGATGACATTGAGATATTCTAAAACAATGGAATGCTTCTGTGACGCTTCACTAGTGGAACTACCAGGTGCCCCTACGAGCCAGATGGCATGTTTCCCCAACTCAGATCCTTTCGTGTATAAACAGAAATATAAAGTGTGCCATGATGCTGCTCCTTTGTTGATTTATTAGTAATAAATATGAATTATGCTCTCCTACTAAGACTTTATCTAACAATAGAATAAATGCTCACTTGCATTTCTCAGTCCAAAAAGAACACACAGAAAAGGATAAGTGCAGCCTTTGCACTGGGTACCGTGAGACTAGTGCTTGGGCACTCATGTGTTTACGTAAGTGTATGTGCATTTCGACATACTCATTTACATGCAAAAAAGATCAAAAGAAAATCTACTTTTTTGTTGCTTTGCTTTTTGCCAATAAAAATCTGGCTATGGTCCAACATTCACTTGACTGGTTCCAAATTTTGTTAAACTTAGTGAGACATACTTCTGAGTAGATATAGGAGCTTTCTAGATCGGCTGAAATGTTACCTAGAATAATAAAGTTTACTGCTACGTACAACAGTAACCTGTTTTCTCTCTTATGCTGGCATGAATTTGTTGCTGCTTGTCATATAGCAAAAATAAAGGTAGAAAAATAAGTTATATACCTTATTGAAGCCAAAGTTTGAGCAAATCTTGGAATCTTTGACAAATTCCAAAATTATTCAGTGTGGTATTTTATTTCCTGAATAATGCATAGTAAATCAATCTACAAGTCAAATGCCTTTGAATTTAAGTATATAATAATCTGTTGAAATAAAGATTGCAAACGTGTGGAAAAGATTAAAGAAGGACCTGGCCCCAGATGTCTCTCCAATTTTGGAATTAGCAGATATGGCATGCTTTCCGATAAAAATAGATAAAGAAATAAAGGAAATATTGGATAAAAATGAAGTTTCCTTGGTGAAAGATTGGTTACGGATTTGTAGGGACGAAGATAAGAAGAAAAAGTTGTTTGAACAGTTAAAATTGGATTGGTTCCAGATAATGAAGGTTAATAATTGGAATAACAAATATAGGAGAGAATTAGATATAGACAGAGAAAAGACGGAATTTGAAGAATTGGTTTTAAAGATTCGAAAAGGAGATAGAAGCATTAAGGGTCTAGTAAACTGTATTAAATGGGGGGGGGGGATGAACCACAGGAAGTTTTGAAATCGAAATGGGAACAGGATTTGAACATAAAGATAGGAAAAGATGAATGGAGAAATAAGTGGAAAAAGAGGATAATGAGAACTATGTCCGTAAGAATTAAGGAGCATAATTATAAAATGCTGTGGCAATGGTACCTGACACCACTGAGGTTACACCAGATTGACAATAAAAAGGATAAGTTATATTGGAGATGTAAAGACACTATTGGAACTTATGAACATATGTGGTGGAGTTGTAAAATAATAAATGATTTTTGGAGAAGAATAGAAAAAGAGGCTAGGGAAATAATGGGTAAGAAAATTAACTTGGAGTCAGGTACCATTATGTTAACAGATGTGGCTGGTATGAGTTTAAACAAGGAGGAAAAAGAATTACTAGAAATAATGTTAACAACGGGTAGACAATGTATTGCTAGACATTGGGAAAATTATGTAATTATACAGACGAGAGAATGGTATAAAGAAATGTGGAATTTAGCATTGAATGATAAACTGACATGGGAGATAAAAGTAAAAAGAGATAAATTGAAAGAAACTAGATTTTGGAGTATTTGGAAGCCTTTTGTAGATTACTGCCTCACGGGCGATGAAAGTAGTAGACCTGTACCAACTCAAAGTAGTTTCTGGAGGTAAATATTGGGACCGAGCTTTCCAGGGCAATGTAAATAAACACTGGGTGGAATTCAAGGGAAAATTCGATTTTGATAGTTGTACTAAAAGTACAGTATTACTGAAAAGTTTTATGAGATGATTATAGTTGTAGTCATAAAAAAACAGGTTAGTTGTTTTTCTAGGGGATGTTTAACATTATAGCCAGCTATAAAAGGTAATAGTTCAATTATCATGTATGAGATTATTTTTTATGAAATATATGTTTTTCCTTTTTTTATGATGTATTGTTTTATGTATGTCTGTATATTTTTGAAAAAGTTAATAAAAATTATATAAATATTTTAAAAAAAGAAATAAAGATTGCTGTAAAACTAGGTGAATTTTGCTGATTAAACAGCCAAAACCATAATAAAAAGATTAACAAAATCATGACTAAAATACAGTGGTATGTTGTAACTAGCATAGGCCCACTGAATCAATGGAATGTATGTGTGTTGACTCAGTAAATTCCCACTGATCCAATCAGCCTTCTTTAGGTAAAGGTCGCCCTTGCTCCAAAGCCTGTCATATCCAACCCTATGGTTCAGTGTTCATCTCTGTTTATAGCCAAAGAGCCAGCACTGTCTGCATCTGCAGATGTTTCCATGGTCATGTGGCAGGCATGACTAGACACCAGACTGCATGGAATGCCATTTACCTTCTCACTGAAGTGGCACCTATTTATCTACTTGCAATTTCTTGATTTTGAACTGCTAGTTTGGGACAGAGACGGGACCTCATTGTGTCATGCAACACTCAGGTCTCAATCTGCTGACCTTCCACTCATGAACAGGGCCCCAGGATTCTAGATGTGGATGGGCAAAGGCTGAGCAAATTGCTAACTCGGGGTGGGCAACACCCACCCTAGCCACCCCCTGGCTACGGCCCTGGTTGTGAAGTTCAGTGTCTTAACCTCTAAGCCACTGCAGTCCCTTGAGCCTTCTTTGTTGTTGTTCAGTCGCATAGTCGAGTCTGACCCTTTGCAACCCCATGGACCATCACACGCCAGGCGCTCCTATCCTCTACCATCCTCCTCAACCCACTCAGCTCTGTGCCCATTGCATCAACAATACCATCTAGCCATCTCATTCTCTGCCGCCCCCTTCTTCTTTTGCTCTCAACCTTTCCCAGCATCAAGAGTTTCTCAGGTGAATCCTCTCTTCTCATTTGGTGTCCAAAATACTTTAGCTTCATCTTCAATATTTGACCTTCCAAAGAGCAGTCAGGGTTGATTTCTTTTAAGATCGACTTATTTGTTCTCTTTGCTGTCCAGGGTACAGCACATTTCTACAATGTACAGCACAATGTACAGGGTACAGCACATTTCTCACAGCACATCCTCCAACACCACATTTCATAGGCATCTATTCTTCTGTGCTCAGCTTTCCTTATGGTCCAGCACTCATAACCATACTTCAATACCAGATATACCATTGCTTTGACCATGCTGACTTCTGTTTGCAAGGTAATGTCTCTACTTTTAATTATGTTCCCCAGGTTTTTAATTATGTCCCCCCCCCCAGCCTTCTTTAGTTGCAGCTTAATAATGGATTTCAGCAATTTAAAAGCAAAGTATAATTAATTATTTTTAGGTTTAAAGAACTATTTTTAGACACAGTTCTAGTCATTACGTAACAGAGCCGTGGACAACAATTTAAACTCTGATCCTGTCACAGCTAACCCCCAGTTCAGTCAATGTATTGCATAGATAGCTTACTGCATATCAGTAATAAGAATAGTAGCACCTCCGGTGCTTAGTGGTTAAGATGCTGAGCTTGGAGACTGGAAGGTTGGGTTTCCATGCACTTGGGGACATGAAAGGAGCCTCATTTGAGCGTCCCCTGAGCAGAGTTTCTCCAGCAAAAATCCTTTCATCCTAGAGTAATCTCTGATATAATAATAATAATAATAATAATAATAATAATAATAATAATAATAATAATAATAATAATAATAATAATAATAATAATAATAATAATAATAATAATAAGTTGTTATTATTTACAACAAACCAACACACTAAAAAAGTTATCTTTCTGATGTAGTGTTTTCTATATATCTCCCTCCACCTGCCATTTTAATCACTTTTTCGATTTTGATTTTGATTTTAATTTATAGCCCACCCTGCTCAGCGTAGGCCGACTCAGGGTGGCTTACAACATATTTAAATAAAAATACAATGTAGCAAAACCAGAATACAGTATAACAAGGCAAATTACAAAATACAATAAAGGGTCTAGTTACAAATTACATAATCATACATCAATACAAAGTAAATATAAAATAATGCGACATACATAACAAGGCCAAGGCTCAAGGAACTCAGCGTTGACAACAGCTATGGCAACAACAGAGTCCTTATGGCCACAAAAAAACAGCACAGGTGCTTCTACTCCCCCCGCCAACTCGGGGGAAGGAGCACAGTGCCTCGGCAGTGGCGGCAGGGCTGCCAGCCTCTCTGGTAGGATCCCTGCATCTCTTTCATGGTATCTCAATTAATATGCTATTCAGTGGGACATACAACTTACTGCTAAGGTTGATCATCACATCACTTCAACAGGAATTGGCTGGCCAGCAGCATCCCATTCCTGCTTATTTCAAGGTCAAGCCCTGAGACTGGGGAGGGTGGGCTCTGTCAAAGTCATCAGGACAGATCCTAAGAACATAAGAACATCCTTGCTGGAACAGGCCACAGCCCATCCAGTCCAGCATTCTGTATCACACAGTGGCTCACCATTTCCTTCAGGGTATCCCCAAGCAGATGCCTTCACCTGCTTAGGATTCCCTGGAAATGATATTGAGAGATATCCTGCCTATCTCTCCAACCCGGAGGTTGTCCTTAAGTATCCATAATTATAGCCATTGATACTCTTGTCCTCCATGAACTTGTCTAATCCTTTCTTAAAGCTGTCAAGACTGACAGCTGTCACCACTTCTTCTGGCAGGGAGTTCCATAGACCAGTAATCCTCTGGGTGAAAAAGTACTTTCTCTTATTTGTTTGAGAACTAGTACCCAAAAGTTTCATGGAGTGTCCCCTAGTTCTAGTGTTATGCGATAGGGAAAACATTTTTTCCTTATCTACTTTGTCCACACCGTGCATGATTTTATAAACTTCAATCAGGTCACCTCTTAGACGTCGTCGTTCAAGAGTGAAGAGGCCCAACCGTTGCAGCCTCAGATGGTAAGGAAGGTGTTCCAGTCCCCTAATCATTCTGGTTGCCCTCCTCTGCACTTTTTCCAGCTCCATAATATCCTTCTGGAGGTATGGCGACCAGAACTGTACACAGTATTCCAGATGGGGCCTCACCATAGATTTATAAAGAGGCAAAATGACACTTGCTGACTTATTTTCTATACCCTTCCTAATGATCCCTAGCATTGAGTTTGCTTTTTTCACTGCTGAGGCACACTGGGTTGACACCTTCATTGAGTTGTCCACCAGGACACCAAGGTCCCTTTCCTGGTTTGTCGCAGAGAGTTCAGACCCCATCAGTTTATAAATGTAATTGGGGTTCTTTGCCCCAACATGCATCACTCTGCACTTACTAATGTTGAAACTCATTTGCCACTGTTTTGCCCACTCCCCCAGTGTCGAGAGATCCCTCTGGAGCTCCTCACAATCTCTCACAGTTTTCACTACCCTGTATAATTTAGTGTCGTCAGCAAATTTGGCTACCTTGCTTTTTACTCCTACCTCTAGATCATTTATGAAGAGGTTGAAAAGCAGGGGTCCCAGTACTGAACCTTGGGGGACCCCACTCTTTACTTCCCTCCACTTGGAGAAGTGTCCATTTAGTGCTACCCTCTGTTTCCTGTCCCTTAGCCAGTTGCTGATCCAGGACAAGACCTGTCCCTTTATTCCATGACTGGTAAGTTTATTCAAGAGCCTTTGGTGTGGGACCTTGTCAAAAGCCTTCTGAAAGTCCAGATAAACAATGTCAACTGGATCCCCCTTATCCACATGCTTGTTGACACTCTCAAAAAATTCCAACAGATTAGTGAGGCATGATTTGCCCTTGCAAAAGCCATGTTGGCTCTCCTTTAGCAGCGCCTTCTCTTCTATGTGCCTATTAATTCTATCTTTTAGGATGGTTTCCATCACTTTACCTGGGACACATGTCAAACTGACAGGTCGGTAATTTCCTGGATCACCCCTGGATCCTTTTTTGAAAATTGGTGTTACATTCGCTACCTTCCAGTCATCAGGCACAAAGCCTGATTTGAGGGAAAGATTATATATTTTGGCTAGGAGATCAACAATTTCATCTTTAAGTTCCCTGAGAACTCGTGGATGGATTCCATCTGGTCCTGGTGATTTGTTAGTGTTTAGTTTAACAAGACATGCAAGGACCTCCTCCCTGGTTATTTCTATCTGGCTTAATTCTTCGGTTTCCCTCCCTACGAAGATAGGCTCTGTTTTGGGCATGTGGCCTCTGTCTTCTTCAGTGAATACTGAAGCAAAGAATTCATTGAGTCTCTCTGCAATCTCTGTTTCCTCTTTAATAACCCCTTGCCTTCCATTGTCATCTAATGGTCCAATGGCCTTCCTAGTTGGGTTCTTACTTCTAATGTACTTAAAGAAGTCTTTGTTATTTCTCTGAGTATTTTTAGCTATACGCTCCTCAAAGTCTTGCTTTGCTTTCCTGATTGTTGCCTTGCATTTGTTCTGCCAGAATTTATGTTTCTGCCTGCTGTCCTCATTCGGACAAGCCTTCCATCTTCTAAATCAGCTTTTCTTGCTCTTGATCACTTCCCGAACAGCTCCTGTAAGCCACATTGGAGTCCTCTTGGACCTGGCAGTACCCTTTTTCCTTTTGGGTATGCATTCCAATTGAGCCTCTGTTATTGTTTTTGTAAACAGCCTCCATGCCTCTTGGAGTGTTTGGACTCTCTCAATTTTCCCTTTCAGCTTCTTTTTTACTAGTTTCCTCAACTTTGGGAAATTTGCTTTTTGAAAATTTAAGGTCTCTGTGTTAGATTTTATCAGTGACTTGCGGTCTATGATCAAGTTAAACATAATTGAGTTGTGGTCACTGTTCCCTATTGGATCAGTCACATTAACATCTTGCACCAGATCCTGAGTATTACTCAGGATCAAGTCAAGGATTCTTGTACCTCTAGTTGGGTCTTCAACCATCTGTCCCAGGGAACAATCATTTAGCATATCTAGGAACTTTATCTCTTTATCATGTGCTGAACAACAGTTCACCCAGTCTATGTGAGGGTAATTGAAGTCCCCCATTATAACCAGGCTTCCCTTCTTGGATGCCTCCTTTACAACATTCTCCAACTGCCAGTCTCCCTCAAGAGTTTGGGTCGGAGGCCGATAGTATATGCCTACTGTTAGACCATCCTTGTGGCCTGGTACTCTTACCCACAGAGCTTCTAATGGTGACTCCAAATCACCTAGATATTCCAATTCATACGATTTTATCACTTCTTTGACATACAAGGCTACACCACCTCCCGTTTGCCCCTTCCTATCCTTCCTGTACAGTTTGTAGCCTGGGATAACTGTATCCCATTGGTTATCATCCGTCCACCAGGTTTCAGTGATACCAATAATATCAATATTCTTATCTATTGCTAAGTATTCCAGCTCCCCTATTTTGTTCCGGAGGCTTCTGGCATTTGTATACAAGTATTTATATATGCTTTTCTGACACAGTCTTTTGTGTCCAGTTGCATTGTTAGACTGCCTCTTGCATCCTTCTGCTAGAATGCTAGTGACTAGCTCCTCGCTCTGCTCAGTAATTTTTGCATCCTCCTCACTACCCAAGTACACACTTTCCCGAACCGGATGCTGCCCAGCTCCTGTCGGCTTTCCCCCAGTTATCAGTTTAAAAGCTGCTCTGCAGCCTTTTTGATGTTGAGTGCCAGCAATCTGGTCCCATCATGGTTCAAATGCAACCCATCCCTCCTGAACAGATTTGGCTTGTCCCAAAATGTTCTCCAGTTCCTGACAAATCTGAAGCCCTCCTCTCGACACCTAACAGGGATGAGGCAGGAAAAATTTGGGAGTGGCACCAAAACTCTTTTTGGACCAACAGACTGTGGAAGTGCACAGGAAGAATCTAGGTAAGTAAACCCAGAATACAAGATCAATCCTGTTTAACCAGGTAACCTCATCATGGTGGTACAGTACTGGGGGCTTCACCTGCAATAAATCAAATATCTCCTCCTCCTGCTGACCTTGAGTTTTGTCACTCTGCCTCAAAATCCAAAGAACTGTAGCAATTCTCTGAAACTTCACCTTGTGATGGGCAAATTAAAAAGGAAGACATTTATTCTCATTAATTTTAATTGTGTGAAGTAGAAATGTCCAGTTAGATTTTTATTCCATGATGTAATGCTAATTACCAGATGTCCAGGTGTTAGCCAGACTACAAGAAGTAGGCATTATTTCACACACCCACATATTGACGCCAAGATTTGAAGACCCTGTCTGAGAATCTGACAGATACATTTATCTCACAGGATGAGAGATAAGAATCTCAAACATGCACTTGCAGGTGCAAAGATACAGCTGGCAGAGCCCAGGTGTCCAGTCTTAATGTCACCAAGATGACATAACTGGGAGTTTTGACATTTTTCCAATGGTGGGTGTATGAAAGAAAAACGTATAAATACTGATACCTTTTAGTATTCAAGAGGAGTCGGCTTTTCTCATGCCTAAGAGAAATGCTGCCTGTCTTTTCTTTTCCTAAGAAATCGGACAATGCCGGTCTGATCTCTATGGAGGGGCCGCTGGTCCCAAAAATAAGTTTTACTTAGTCAGCTTAGTTATTCATGTTTATTTTATGATTTCTATTTTAACCGCATAATAATCTACCTCATTTTTGTAAACCAATAAATGCTGCTAATTTGATGATCTTAGTAGTTTTTGGTTTGTACTTCTCTAAGCTGAGAAGGAGGAGATTTTTAGAAGTCCAGCATTTTTTGTTGTTCAGTCGCACAGTCGGTTCCGGCCCTTTGCGACCCCATGGACCATTGCTCTCCAGGCGCCTCTGTCCTCCACCATCCCCCTCAGCCCTCCCAGCTCTGTGCCCATTGTGTCCACAATGCCATCTAGCCATCTCATCCTTGGCCTCCCCCTTCTTCTTTTGCCTTCCACCTTTCCCAACATCAGTGCCTTCTCAAGTGAATCCTCCCTTCTCATTTGATGTCCAAAGTATTTTAGCTTCATCTTTACTATTTGACCTTCCAGTGAGCAATCCGGGTTAATTTCTTCTAGGATTGACCTATTTGTTCTCCTCGCTGTCCAGGGCACTCTCAAAACCCTCCTCCAACACCACATTTCAAAGGCATCTATTCTTCTGCGTTCAGCCTTCCTAATTGTCCAGCTCTCACATCCATACATTACTACTGGGAAAACCATTGCTTTGACTATTCTAATTTATGTTTTCAGTGTGATGTCTCTGCTTTTCACTATGTTCCCCAGGTTTCTCATTGCTTGTCTCCCAAGAATCAGTCTCCTTTTTATTTCATGGCTGCAATCCCCATCTGCAGTGATCTTGGATCCTAAGAAAGTAAAATCTGTCACTGCTTCTACTTCTTCCCCATCTATCTTCCAGGAGCTGATTGGGCCTGTTGCCATTATCTTGGTTTTCTTGATATTTAGTCTCAAACCAGCTTTTGCACTCTCCTCCTTCAGCCCAATCAAGAGATTCTTTAGGTCTTCCTCACTTTCTGCCATTAGGGTGGTATCGTCTGCATATCTCAGATTGTTGATGTTTCTCCCAGCGATTTTAATCCCATATTGTGATTCCTCCATCCCTGCACTGCGCATTATGTGCTCTGTGTATAGGTTGAATAAGCATGGTGACAAAATGCAGCCTTGTCTTACTCCTTTTCCTATTCCAAACCACTCTGTCACTCCATGTTCTGTCCTAACTGTTGCTTCTTGGTTCATGTACAGATTTCTCAGGAGGCATATGAGGTGCTCTGGTATTCCCATCTCTTTAATTACTTGCCACATCTTGTTGTGGTCCACACAGTCAAATGCCTTAGTGTAGTCAATAAAACAAAAGTATACTTGTTTCTGGTATTCCTTTGTTTTCTCCATGATCCAGCGTATGTTGGCGATGTGGTCTCTAGTCCCCCTGCCTCTTCTGAAACCTGCCTGCACCTCTGGTAATTCTCTTTCCACATGCTGCTGAAGTCTATCCTGTATTATCTTGAGCATCACTTTACTGGCGTGTGGGATGAGTGCGATTGTTCGATAATTTGAACATTCTTTGGCATTGCCCTTTTTTGGGATTGGTACGTATACTGATCTTTTCCAATCCTGTGGCCATTGTTTTGTTTTCCAAATCTGCTGGCATATTGAATGCAGTAATTTGACGCCATCGTCTTTTAGCGCTTTGAAAAATTCAACTGGGATACCATCATCTCCACTAGCTTTGTTGTTTGCAGTGCTCTTTAGGGCCTTTATGACTTCGCTCTCCAGGATGTCTGGCTCAAGTTCTACTTCTTCATCATTGTGATTGTCAGGAGTGTTGAGGTCCTTTTTGTAGAGTTCCTCTGTGTACTCTTTCCATCTTTTCTTAATCTCTTCTGCATCAGCTAGCTCCTTTCCTTCTTTGTCCCTTATCATGGTCATTTTTGCTTTAAATGTTCCCTTAATTTCCCCGATTTTTTTGAAAAGATCTCTGGTTCTGCCTCTTTTGTTGTTTTCCTCCATTTCTCTGCACTGTTCTTTTAGGTAGTTTTCCTTATCTCTCCTTGCTTTTCTTTGAAATTCTGTGTTCAAATGATTGTAGTTTTTCCTTTCTCCTTTGACTTTTGCGTTCCTTCTTTCCTCTGCTATTTTAAGAGCCTCATCAGACAACCACTTTGCTTTCTTACTCTTCTTTTCTTTTGGTATGGTTTTCTTTGCTGCTTCCTGCATGATGTCCCTCATCTCTGTCCATAATTCTTCTGGCACTCTATCTATTGAGTCTAAGCCATTGAATCTGTTCATCACCTGTTCATCACCTCCACAGCATAAGCCATACATTTAAGGTTTTGTCAGGAAGGCTAGATTCCAGCAGCAGCTTTGAGAAGAGGACTGGGCCTCTCAACAGATTGTTTTGAGACCAACGTTATCTCGCTGGTACATTCCTGCACTGAAGCAATTATTTTGTCTCAAGGTAACACTGGGCTCACTGAGTGCTTTAGCAGGAGAGGCAAGCATAGATGAAGGCAATGTTTGGGTTTCAGAAGAAACACTCTCATAAATCCCTCATTGCTATTTTTAATTGTCAGCTGAGGCTGATTAATCAGAGAATCAGTGCACCTCAAAACACTGCCTGCAAAAGTTATCCTGAGCAGGGAAATCTCTGAGAAAGTGCTGCACTGCCTCTGCAGTATAAATCTTTTAGACTGCTGTCTGTTCAGACACTCAGAGCAGAGCAGTTTGTCTGAAAGGGGCCCGTGACCCACCTGGTTGCCCAAGACTTAACAATTTGAATTGAGTGTTTTTGGAGCACGCCAACATATTTTGAAGAATTAACTGGCATTGCTAGGGAAAATCAGTAATGGTCATAAAGCTATCTTTCAGGAAAGGTTTCCTTACCATGACCAACACTGAATTTGTGTTGTCTTTTTTCTATAATCTTGAATCAATTCAAAATACTTAGGTAAAGGTAAAGGTTTCCCTTGCTCGAAAGCCAATCGTATCCGACTCTAGGATGCAGTGCTCATCTCTGTTTCAAAGCCGAAGAGCCAGCGCTGTCTGCTTCTGCAGACGTTTCTGTGGTCATGTGGCAGGCATGACTAGACACCAGAGTGCATGGAACGCTGTTACTTTCCCACCGAAGAGGTCCCTATTTATCTACTTGCAATTTCTTGCTTTCAAACTGCTAGGATGGCAGGAGCTGGGACAAAAACGGGAGCTCATTCCGTCCTGCAGTACTTGGGAATCGAACTGCTGACCTTCCACCTCCCAGTCAGCGTCTTATCCACTTGAGCCACTGCAGTAGTTCGCATAGTTCTATAGGTCACAACATTCTAGTAAGCATTCTGAGGATCAGTTTATTGCAGTTAAAGTATTTACAGTGAACAAAATTATGGACTCTCAGCATATTTGCATTGCTTATTTTTGTTCAAAGCTATTTTGTCTTCTAGTTGAAGAATTCCCGATTAACTTCTGAGAAACTCCAGGAACACCGTTAAAAATGCTCTAATCTATTTTTTTAAAGATATGATTTATGAGAGAAGCCCCACCAGCTTCAAGCCTTTCTCATACCTTGAAATATAACTCAAAATGATAAATAATTTTTAAAAAGAATCCCACACTAGCTAATAATCTAGCAGTGAGATTATATACTTATATCAAGCTTGCTTAGTATCTGAATGGGTGATGGCCAGTGATGCCCACAACTGGAAGTCAGAGTTAACAGTATTAAATGGACTAATGCTCTGAATCAACATAAAACAGTTTCTTATATTCCTTATATATTCCTTTCTTGGATTCATATCATTACCATACTGCATGGTTAGATCCAAAGAAACATGTGTTAAAAACGCAATAAAGTATATTTGTAAAAAAAACCACCCTGAAATTATATTAAAGTTTATATTAAACTTTGCATTTAATTTATGTGTTTAAAGTATTATCATATTTCCAAAAAACTTGATTTCAGACAATCTTGTGTTGACAAATAAGCAAGGGGGTAGTCAAATCAGTCTTGCCTTTATTATTCTGTTCACCATTCTAACTCAACAAGTTTTCAGTTTCTTTTTCAATTTATACCAGTTATATTACTGTGTAATTCTGAGTCCTTGTTGAATGATTTAGCCAAACGATTTATGAGCAAGAGTAGATGTTCATTTAAGATTATGTTTACGAGAGTGAACCCTTCATTATAACAGTAATTCTGTTCATGACATTAAACACTTCCAGATTTTTTTTAAAAAACCAAATTAGATTGAAACAAAGCATTTCCAAGGCAACAAGAAATGGGATAGTATGTGAAGTGACAGAAATGTGGTCTAAGTGGTGTATGCGGGGATAAAAGGTTCATGACTAAAAGCAAATTTTAGCATCAGGATTTTGAATTTGAGTGCTGTACAGGAAATCCAAATGGGGAATCTTAAGAGAAGGGCAGATTCCTTAAGGAGAACTCAGGTCGCATAGTTCTATAGGTCACAACATTCTAGTAAGCATTCTGAGGAGCTGAGGGAAATGCAGTTTATTGCAGTTATCTACACCATCTTCAAATGATACACAATTAGATGCTTCGATTTGCCCTACCAGAAGAGTCCATCTCAAAACAGAGGAAGGGCACAGATTGCAGGTCAAACTCACAACTGTAAGATATTTATATCCCAGTACAGTACTTGTAAGAATAGAATAGCTCTAAACAAAAATACTGTATATGCATCTGAAACTACACAGTCTCTGATCATTGAAACTGTTATTCTTTCTAACTACGAACAGACTTTAGATCTAGCAGAAAAAAGGGGTAGTGTTATGAATCCATTTATATGTCACCATCTGTGCTGTAGGGAAAAGCTACAATTTGAAACCGTGGGGATGTTTTGCTCATGATACTTAAGTCCCTGCAGGTGCTCAGAGTTTAATGTCTACTTAGTATGCTTCTTGTTTGTAACACTTACACTGTGCTTGGCCCTGGGACAAATTAGCCATTTTGCCACTACATAAAGTAGATAAAGGCTTACCTATCTGCAAAGGTTTACTGAACAGATGTATAAAGTCTGATATTGAGGGTAAAATACATTATATATAACTTTGAATTCAGCAAGACTTATTTCCGAGTAGACAAACATAAGTGCAAGCAGAACATCTCACATCATGACTATTTTTAATCTTAAGGAAAGATCTCAGCAAGATCTTCCTTTTAAACAAGATACTTTGGCCAATTCAGAGCAAAAAAGTTCTAGTTATTATGAAGCCTTTTAAAAATGTTGAACTGATCAGTCACAGCAAGGACAGTCAGAATCCTACTTGAGGGGAATTCTGGAAAGGCAGATCAAGAGGATTGGAGCCAGATACTCCAATGTCCATATGAAAATGTAGTTTATCTCTCTCCCTCATGGAATTCCTACTAATAATATTCAGATGTCTTCCTTGCCCTTCTACACTAAGACAGTGGTTCCCAACCTCGGGTCCTCAGATGTTCTACCATTGGCTGTACTGGCTAAGACTTCTGACAGCTGTAGGCCAAGAATAACTCAAGGATGGGAACCAATGTTCTAAGAGAAAATGAAATTCAAGAGTGCCAGGTCCTTTAGGCACCTAGTTATTAATCACGGAGCCTGGGAATCAATGAAATACAATTTCCATGGTTCCCTTTAGATATGCACAATTTGTACCACACTTTCCATTCATTTTATGACCATTGATCTTAATTTTATTTGTATTGCACAAAAACATGAACCCTGTTCATTATCTTCATGTCGCAGAATGCAAGGCACAACAGAGTGGTGTAGGATGGAAAACACCATAGAAGGAAAATGTGTTGTCATAAAAGTGAAGCAGACCATATAAAGCATAACTCACAATTTCTGTAGTACATATAGAATATATGATCACCTCACTATGATGAGTTTTGGACTTTTCATTTCTTCCTCTCTCCCAATCTACCATTAGTTCTGCAATGACTAGTCAGAGTACAGGAGGATTGAGATTTTTGCATTTGGTTTTTATTTCTTTCAGAAGCTACAAATGTTATTGTTCCTACTGCTCATTTAATGAACATTGATTATGAATTACAAGACAGACGTTGGTGCAAAAATTCCACCCTAAATTAATCACTTTTGTTTTTAAAATACTTGCCTGCTTATGTAGTGAATGTTCAACTTAATTGGTGACTTAATTAATTATAAGACGTTAAGGCAGGCCTCCATCTGGTGGGGCAGTGAGAAGGGAACAAAGCCCATTTAATCAGGCTCCTCCCTCCTAATAGCCACTTTGCAAGGCACAAAAAGCCTACCCACCAATCCTTAGGTGCAGTATAAGACTAGCTTTGGGGCCAGATAGGAATTTTTTGGCCTGCTGGCAAAATGCCATGGAGGTTAGCAGGACTCCCCCCCCTTCCCCCTATTTCATACTGCTGCTGGGGGATATCTGGCTAAGCGTATGGTGCAGTCTGGTTTATATAGGTCACCTGGCAGGTAGTGTAAAAGGGAATTTAGTATCAATGAGTTGCCATGGAAATTCAGTAGTTAAGATGTGCCCAACATCCTGATAATCCGGATCCTGAGTTTCAGGGGTGGCAAGCAATGATCGTTCCACAATTTAGATCATGAGGACTGGTGGCCAATGGCTAAACAGCATCATCCCAAAATTTATGTGTGCTGTTACTTGACAGCACACTGAAGGGGCTGTGGGACACACCCATGAAGGACAGAGCAGGGGTATGCAGAATCCCCAGGCTGCAGGCTCAGGTATCCACACTACATTAGGCCCCACTGCAGGATGGGGTGGTTCACCAAGTTAATTATTTAATAAGGTGTGGCCCTAGTTGAAATTGCAATACTTGTGTCTATCTCATTATTTCTGGGGTTTGGGGAGGTCAATGCTTCTCTCTTGTTTTCAGATAATTTTGGATAAAATATTAATTGTTGGAACATATAATAACAACATATGATTCCTAAAACTTTTTCTAACATTATGAAAGAGGACCAAAGTAATGTTTTGTATAAAGTGTGTTTTGAAATAGTTTTTATTTGCTGTAAAGTATTTTAAAAAACCATCTGAAAAGACATAATAGTATCTACATGGGGCTGCCCTTGATGACCATCCAGAGACTGCAGTTGGTTCAGAATGCGGTGGCCAGCACAGTGGTGGGGTGCAGTCATTTCGCCCATGCCTCACCGCTGCTGCGGGAGCTGCACTGGCTGCCTAAATGTCTCCGGGTGCAATTCAAGGTGCTGGTTGTCACCTTTAAAGCCCTTTATGGTAGCAGACCAGGATACCTCAGGGACCGCATCATCCCTAGGACATTGACCCGTCCCACAAGAGCAAACTGAGAGGGCACCCTTCAGGTATGATCTGTTGGAGAGGCTCTCCTCTCCAGCACAAGGAAAAGGGCCTTCTCGGTCGTAGCCCCCACACTATGGAACCTCCTCCCAGTAGAACTATGCCTCCAGGCCCAGTTGCTACCATTTAGGAAAGAATTAAAGGCGTGGTTGGCAAAATGGGTCTCCCATTTTTTGACTCATCTGAGGCTCCCCCTACAGTAATTAATTTTTTAATGTTAAGGTTTTGTAGATTTTAAATTTGTTTTTAGATAGTAAATGGCACAGCGAGGTGGGGGTGGGGGTAATATTGTTATGTTTTAAGGGTTTTTAATTGTTTTATATTAGTTTTAACTTGTGTACACTGCCCAGAGTCCATTGGATATGATGGTACATAAATCTATCAAATTAAATTAAATTAAAATCTGACTCTCTATATTTAAGATATTTTCTGCAGTCTCTGCAGAAAAAAACATGACTTTTAACTGTCATTTCTTAATTTCTAGTAAACATTTTCTTTAAACTACCCAAACTAACATTTCCACAGTGTTACAAAAACCCATTAATAAAAAAATCAATCTCCACACTTTTCAGCATATCCCAGAATAACTTTCATACCTATTTTTTTGCTATTGGTGTTCATTGTTGTTGTGAGTACAACTAAAGAGAACATACCTCATGGTAACCAGTTATTGTAGCAATGTGGAGAGCAGTAAGTGCCCCATAGCCAACTTGTTGAATATCAGCTCCACTGTGCAACAAGGCTGTCAAAAGCTCTGCGTTGTTCTGAAATGGAGGCAATGAAATTATAATTCAGATGGAAAAGGATGTAGCTCTACGGTAGACCACAGGCTTTGGACACAGAAAACCCTATATTCAGTCCAAAGCATCTCTAAGTACAGTCAGCAAAAACTCTTTTCTGAAATACCAGAAAGGCATTAAATTTCAATTTGTATTTATATACCGCTTTTCTTGTCCTAAAACAACTAATTCAGTCAGCATAGACCAGGGGTGCCCAAACTATGGCCCATAGGCCAGATCTGGTTCTTGGAGCCATTTCATCCAGCCCCCAACACCCTCACCGTTCCTGGAAGCAGAAGTAAAATGTGCATGCGCAGGTGCTGAATGCACTCATGAATGCACAGGACACTGCCAAAAATGACCCATGGCTGTCATAAATGCGTTTGTGACAGCTGTGGGTCATTTACGGTAGCGTATGCGCATGTGAGGTGCGTTTGGCATCCACACATGCACATTTTACATCTGCTTCTGGGTGGAATGAACCACGTGACTGGACCACTTGACCAGTGACTGGCCCACGGCCCAAATTTTGGGTATCCCTGCATAGACCAAAGGCTGGGGAACCTCTTTCAAACCAAAGGCTGACCTGTATTTCAGAGATACCCTTGCAGGTGGATGGAGCTGAAAAATATCAGCATAAATTAGGTATACGCTATTACTGCCAGTAAATAAGGGTGTGATTAAATGGCTGGAAAGGCACAAGCCTGATTTCCTTGGAAGAGTCACTTTACAGAAAAGTAGTCTTCCTTGAAGTATCCCCTCTGTGTTCCAAGGAATCCTTCTAGCTCAGCTGCCCAAAATAGTGGCCCTAAAGCCCAATCAAAAAGGTCCCACTTGAGCATACAGTAGTTTGAGTGGAATTCCCCATACATCACATGACATGATTGCTGAGAAATAGATCACACTGGGCCACTCCACACATAATTAAATGTGATCTATTTCAGAGCATTATCATACCATACCAAGCATTTCAATAGTTTAGAATGAAAGAGGAGGGGTGGGAACAGAAAAATTGGAAAATATGGTATCATAGTATCATTTCCAATGGTATTATGGAAAGGAAAGCATGGCCATCTTGGAAACTTTAGAGGACTGGATTAAAGTAAAGCTGATTTCTTTTCCTTATACAACCTGCTTGTCTGTGTGGAAATTTCTCCCAGCTGTCACTGCACACACAGCTAGCTGCTTTGCTCTGCTAAACACAGCCAAGCCTCATTGGGGTACCTCCAGCACCCCAACAAGTTTTATACTGCAGGAATAGATGGTGCTACACTAGATGGATGGACGTACTCAGTACAGCTGCTTCCATTATTTCTGTCATTACACTGCTGAATAGATCCTCTAATAATATTGTTTATGGAAATGGAAAACAGAAACATATTCTCCTGGAAATAGCTAAACAATCAAATTCTTTCAAAGATTGGTGTGGAATATATTTCACTTGATTCACTTCTATTTCCCCTAAATTGTAATATATAAAAACAATTCTTCCAACAGATGAATAAAAGAGACTAATACACGTGTGTGTGTGTGCGCGCGCGCGCACGCGCGCGCGCCGCGAGCGTATGCTTGTGCATGTGTGTGTGTCTAAAATATCACACTTTCCCATGAGCTTTCAGAGCATGGGATCAAATTTGAATTAATGAATCAAGTAGTGATAATATTATAAAAGATACTCATATTTTATATTTCACTCCCACTTATCTGGCACCTCAGGCAATTTAGAATAACGAAAAATTAAACCCCAGGAGCTTCTTATGGGCAAAGCCTAATTAGGGAGCACTCGTTTAGTGCTCAATGTCAGATATTTAAGTACAAAATAATTGTCTTTTGCTTTGGTTACTTATGAACAGAATATAGTAACATTTGTACTCTCCAAGTTTGGATAGCAAATGCTGGCGACTCACAATGCTTACTTCAAATATGAGGCAAACCTTACAACTTCCTAAGTTTTCTTTCCCTTAATTTTAAATCTTTGCCATATATGAACACTTTCTTTCACCTCACCTACTGGTTACTTGCTTGGTTTTTCTTCATAGCACCTAGCAAATGCAGAGGCACCAACAGAGAGAAATCTTCCTCCATGCGATTAGACTATTGTTATGAGATTAAACCAAATCCCAAGACAAGTAAAACACTCAATGTCCTATGAGAAAAAATGTTTTTCCAATGCCACTAGCAATTGGCTCACTCCCATAGCACTGCCTGACCTGAGCTCTGGAGAGAATAGAGCTGGGAATGGTCAAGAGAGGGCCTTGTTAGGCCAAACACTGATTGCACGTCCAAAAACAGTGCATCCTCAAAAAAGACTCACTTAGCATTTTAAAGACATACATTGCCTATGAGGATAATATTGTCAGAGAAGAAAATACGTTTTTGCCTCAATGTGCAATTGGACACAAATAGATCATTAGTGGATATAAATAATTAATTAATTAGGATCTGTTTACCTTGTAAGCTGCTATATGCAGAGCTGTAAATCCATTTCTTGTCAGTCTTGATGGGCGTAGTCCTTTCAGCATCAGAGTCCTAATGTGTGACTTATTACCTGCATAAATGAACATAGCAAAGAAATGAATAAAAACAATAGCATCAATCATTTTTGCAAAGTAGAATATTTGCAGTAGTAAACCTTTGTGCCAAACCTATCAATACTTACTCATCAGTAAGTCTCACTAAAGTCCAATATATCAACTCTTCATGTTACACTGGAAAATGAAATTTATCCATTCAACATATTGAAATAAACATCCTGGAATAGTCCATCTGCATCCAACAGAGTGGATTTTGCTCCTTTCCTCCCCCACAACCTACATTTGGGGTACCATCTGGATGAGATGCTGCTGTTTTGGAAGTGCTTTATTTTACTTTTTAAAACTTCAGGTTCCTCATTTTAAAAAAATTGATCATCATTAGTCCTCTTCAGTATTTTTTTGCTCTTCTCCAGAACCCCTATCTATTCTTTAATCATAAATGATATCAGCTCATGCTGAACTACGAAAGGAACATTTTACAAACAATATTATACTTTTCCTAGTTACTTTTAAAATTCTCCTCCACTTCTCACTTCTGGTCAAAATAGCAATCACTGTGCAATCTCATCCTCATCACAGGATAAATCTGATCTAATTATAAACCATCTTTTAATGTTTAAAGTATCCCACCTGATGTCTATATGCTATACATTCAACAGGAGCCAAACAGATTAAAAAACAATAACATTCCTGCAGTTTTTTTAAAAAAAGGAAGCAATATCATTAAACATGACAATTAAGGGGATAATGCATCATGACTGAAACACTTACCACCACAAATACAACACAAATGCAGAAGAGACAGTCCATTTTCTGTACGGTAATTCAAATTCACCTTGCAAAAGGCTTCATCAGAGCTGGGGGGGAAAGGGATTTACATATGACAGCAATTCAGTCTTTCAGTATACTTTCTTTTATTGAGGAAATTCTAAAAATAAGGAAAACTCAGCTGGGTTTCATTAAAAAGAACCACAGGGGGATGATTTCTTTATATTGGTTTCAAAACCAGAGTTCAACCCTATTGATTGATTGCATGACCTGAACTTTATTCCCTTATTTTAATTTAAATATAGTATCTTCTTTCAGCTTTCTATGCAACAGAGGCAGGCAATATGCATCCTAGTGCCTGTACAGGTCCATATGCCTTAGGAGTCCATACAATGCCCATTCTCCCCCAAATGTGCTCAAAAAATCCCCCACTGCCCTTTGGAAATTGGGGACAACATGTTTTAAAGGCAATCCAGCACTTAGGGCAGGAGTTCTCAATCTTTTAAAGCCAGGGGCCGGGTCACGCTCCCTCAGACAGCTTCGGGGGCCAGAAGGCCATTTTGCCCTTCCTCCACCACATGGCACTTCTGGGTGCAGTGGAGGTGGTGGTGGTCCACATGAAATGGTGCCATGGGCCACATCTGTCCCATGGGCCACAGGTTGAGAATCCCTCACTTAGGGTTTCCAGACATCCCAGGCAAAAATATTAAAAATTGGGCACTAGATGGTGCAAAAAAAAAAATCCCCATGGGGATGTGCATTTGGATTCAGGAATATTTGGAATTTGCTAAATAATACCATATTTTGATAGTTTTGAATATACTGTATACAAATCAGAATCTAATACTTCTGAAAACTCAGTGACTCCTGACTGGGGTTGCCATGGGTTTCCCAAAGGAGGGGGGTTGGGTTGCAATTAAACCTGTAAGTGATGTTTTCCTGCAGCAATGAAATCTAGAAGCTGGCACAGGCATCAGAAGATATTTTTTCACATTGATTCTTTCCAATTGAAAGGTGGACATAGCTGCTTAGAAATCCCCATAGCATTTGCTCTTAGGACAAGCTCTGGTGCAAGCCTGCACTGCAGCAGTTTTCTTAGTGCCCCTTTTAAACACCCCGTTGTCTATTGTTTACTTTATATACTTAGGTATAATATTTAGAAATAGTAGAATCATAGATTAATACATTATTAATAGATTGAAAGAGAAAGAGTAATTTGTATTAGATTTGTATTGTTCTGTTGTAGCAGATTCACATACTGTTTTTTCTTTAGGTAGAGTCTACAGGCAATATGATTGTGGGTTTATAGAAGAAATAGGGTTTTATGGAAGGCTGCATGAATGTTTTCTGCACTTTTTGCTGTGGCTTCTACTGAGAGGAGAGGAAAGAGGAGATGAAGAAGACAGTCTACAGTTGCTATTATGAGCCGGCCCCAACAAAAAACAGCTATAAAACGTTGTGTAAAGAAGGAAAAAGAAGGGAGTTGGTGGGGCAGGGAGACACAGATACTCCAACCATAATATATGATCACCCTTCACAGCACAGACCCTCCTAAACTCAATTGGTTCCTCTTGGATCATACTCCATCCTTGTATTAAAAGATGTAACAATTTCTTCCAGCTCCTTATTGCCCAAAAAACATTTGAAGCAACAGAATATTAGAATGCCAAATTCCCTGAGTATTTTTCTTCACACAGCTACTCCTTTCAAAGAATGCCTCCAGCATTGTGCTAAGCTAAGTCATCTTATTTCCATTTCTCTATAGGTTTTACTTGGTCCAATTCATGTAGCTGGGTAAACTGATCTGCATACATGGCAGAGATTGTGTGATGCATTCTTCTTCCTAGAAGATATAACTTTATGTTGCAGCTGGAGGAGTTTGTATCTCAGAATGCTTCTCTGTGTTAAAAAATTCTGTACGTGTAAGAAAAGAGCATACTGTATAAGGAAATAGCTAATGGCAGCAATATAAATCCAAACAAACAAATAATAAATAAATAAAGACACCTAGTACCATTCTCTCCAAAACCAGCTGGAAGGATTTTGCACCAAGGTGGCCTGACTTTATACATTCTGCCATACAGTGATACCTCATACAACATCCAAACTTGGTTCCACAAGTTTGGACTTTATACGGATTTGGACTTTGTATGAGGCATGCAAAATCCTAGCCGCGATGCCTCATACAATGTCCAAATCCTTGCTGCGATGCCTCATACAACATCGTTTCCATAGAGATACATTGTACTGTAACAGCACATACTTCAGGGCAAAGTCAAGGAAACAGACCGGAAACTGACAGAACTTTAAGAAATCATTGTCTAAAGGCTAAATACATTACAAAAACATGTCAAACAACCCTGATTGTCCAAGAACCTGAAGAATGCTGCAAAAATCCCAGGAATGCTTCTAAAAGTTCTGATGAAAAATTCAAAAAAATCCAAAATCACATTCAAAACCACTCCTAAACACTCTTTGCCTTGTGCAAAACCCACAAGAGCAATGCACGCATGTGTCCTGTCTTTTATACTGCCCAGGCACAATGTAACCTGGGAAAAACTGAATGCCTCATACAAAGTCGAGCAACTTTGTATGAGGTAACTTTTTTCAAGAAATTAGGTAATGTATGAATTCGATGTTGTATGAAGCGGACTTTGTATGAGGTATTACTGTTCTATAGTTTATTTATAAACAGAAAATGAGTCGTAGTTATGTACTCTGCCTTAACGTCTTCTCCCACATAGCTGTGAGGAAGAGTTCACAAATCTTTCCTCTTGCCATCTGGAGTGACAAGCCAGTTAACATTAACTGTGGTCTGCTTCAAGCTAGCCAGCTCTGTTGCTGCTAAAACAGGGATGTTGAAAGTAACTGATGTTAATGGTCTAGTCATGATTTTGGGTCCAGATGAATGAATGAAATTATTGTAAGCTCCTCCTTACAACCACGGTATAAGACAAGAAGGAAAAATAATGACACATTATTCAAGGCTTCTTGTAACTCCTTCCTACTCATATGCTACATTGGTAAACTACGGTTCAGTCTGAATCCAACCTATGGCCGAGGACTTTTCAGGGACTCCCCTTTAGCTGTCTGAAGCCTCTGCTACTGCTTAGTCAGGATATTTAGAAGGAGACAACTAGCTAGGACAAAAGGACATTGATGTGTTTTCTTTTTTCTATTAATAGTTTAATAATATGAAACTAAATCCCACTTTTCATAGAGGTTAGTGGTTATCCTATGCTTCACTGACACCGATGAGACCTTCTCATATGGGATTTAGATGCCTTAGCTGCTTGAAAAATGTGTCTTATTTATCACTTGCTTAGTAGGTAGGTTGGCATCTCATTGAAATAGATGGCTCTGGAGGGGGAGGGGAAGGTCTCTGAACAAGCCATATGCATGTTCACAAATATAAACATGTTGCTCAGCATGACACATAACTGAGGGAACTGCAATGCTTGGAACGTTACTTTTTAAAAGTAAATACTTGTAGTTTTTTCCTATAGTGTCTCAAAGTAGTCAAAGCATAACTGCTTGTATTTTAATGTTAGCTTTTGTGGGTCAAGTTCACTTCATCAGACATAAGAGTGAAACTCCATGTCATCAATTTAATACATCAGGTACAGAGGTACAGAATGATTGGTTATAGCATAATAGATAAGTATGCAAATTGATGTGGCTTTTATGTATATGTTTATTTGATTTGTATCCCATCCTACTCAGCACAGGCCGACTTAGGGTGGCTCGCAACATGTCAAATAAAGATACAATATAGCAAAAAAACAAAAAAATACAATATAACAAGAGCAAAGCATGAAATACAATAAAAAAGTAACAGTGACAACTCAGTAATAGAGCCCCACAACTCACTCCAGCCCCCCAAAAGTCCAAAAGTGGGAAGTGGTGGTCCTGCTGCCTCTATGGCCTTTAACTCCTGGCCAGAGGTGTGGGCGGGGCCCTGGGACGCCATCGGAGATGGTCTGTCCCAGCGCCCATTGCTGCAGGACCTCTTCACCCCGCAGAGGAGGCCAGAGGCGACGACGAAAGTCCTGCCACCTCTACAGCCTTTAAGTCCTGGCCAGGGGCTCCAGAGCACCTGCAGCAACAGCGCTGGTGGTGTTGGCGGTCTTCAGCCGTCCCAGGACTCAGCTGCTCTTATCCCCTCCTGACTGGGAGGGGCTGGCCCCGGAGCACCTGCAGCAATGGTGCTGGCAGTGTAGGCGGTCTTCTGCTGTCCCGGGGCTCAGCCGCTCTTATCCCCTCCCGGGCTTTTAACAACTGGTAATAGCAGACAATCTCTGGTTGTTAGTCAGATTAGTTGTGAAGTTCTAAATAACAACCAGAGATCTTCTACTATTACCAAATTTAAAAATTACAGTTACACCAAAAGAAGGAATGAAATTAAAATATCTTGGCTGAAATACAGTTAATACACCTTTTTTGCCACTGGTTAAATGAACATAGTGGCAGATTAAAGGTGATGTTGGGATGCACATGGCTTGTACACATAAAGCCTCACTGTTGTGCATAAGAAGCTGTGGAACAGGATATCAACCATTGAGATACAATTGTAAAAATAAAGGTCACCCTTGCTCAAAAGCCAGTTGTATCTGACTCTAGGGTTCAGTACTCATCTCTCTTTATAGTCAAAGAGCCAGCACTGTCTGTGTCTGCAGATGTTTCCATGGACATGTGGCAGGCATGACTAAACACTGGAGTGCACGGAACACTGTTTACCTTTCCAACAAAGTGGTTCCTATGTATCTACTTGCAATTTCTTACTTTCGAACTGCTAGGTTGGCAGGAGCTGGGACAGAGACGGGAGCTCATTCCCTCATGCAGTATTCAGGTCTCGAACTACTGACCTGCTGACTGCCAGTTCAGCGTCTTAACCACTTGAGCCACTGCAGCCCCAGATACAATTGTAGTTGGCAGGTAAATCCTTATAATGATTTTCCTCTAGCAATGTGATACTCTTTGTAATGCAGTACTGTACATGCTTTTAAAATTAGACAAAGGAAGCCATTTTTTATTTTCATTCCAATCGACAGTCATGATTCTGTCTTTAACAAACTTTTCTAATCATACATTTTTCACCCCTTGAGGGATCACAACTCCTACAAATGGAACCAGTATCTTGCTTGGTGAGTTCCTTTGCTGGAAAAAGTTACTGCAGAAAGGATTTCGTTAAAGCAAATAATTCTACAATATTGACAAGCAGCCTTCAATCTCTGAGAGTTTGGGACTGTCCAGATGGCATTAAGTCTGCTCTCTGGGGGGTTTGGTTGGCAGGAATCCCCTCCATTGTTTACTTTGTTTACTTTTTCAGCATGCTCTCATATATGCCATTCCTAGCACCTGGGGATACTGGGAATGGGACCTATGAGAGCCTTGCAGCTATCAAAGGCTACTTCCTGTTTACTGAAGTGGCTAGCACATGATTTCAACATATCAGAAATTGAAACTTTCCCTGATCATCTGTGAATAGTCAGAGGAAGTAATTTTTGTAAAATATATATCTGTGTAGATTATTGCTGATGTGATAAATCACTTCATTTAAAATATTATTTTTTCTTTGTGTGTGTACTGATAATTGAAACTGCAGTTATAGGCAGGTTCTTGATCAGCAATACAGAGACAAATATTTTTTTAAAAAAATGTAAAGTAATGTTATAATGTATCAACAATGATCTATAGAAAGAAAAAATCACTTCTCCTGACTATTCACAGATTATCAGGGGAAGTGGGCAAAGAGTTGCTTCTCATTTGGACAAGAGGAGTGCACTCAATGGCACATTGCTCCTCCCTTCATCTGTAAATGATGCTTCCATGGCTAATCCAGTGTGGACTTAAACTGGTGTTGTCCTTAGCTAACTGAATTTGACTATTTGTTAAGGAGCAAATTTCTGCATAAAAATACTAGCTGATAGAAAACTTAAGTAATGTACAGTAAAAACCCGGGTTACGGACGCCTCAGGTAATGGAAAACTCAACTTAAGGAGGGAAATTCTGAGAAAATGATGTCTTGATTTATAGAAAAAATGATGTCTTGATTTATGGATAGTTTTAGTGTTCTGACGCTTCCCGGAGAGGGTGTCTGGTGCATTTCTGCTCTGTTTTTGAATTTTTTTGTTGCTTTTTGGCTCTGGCAGAAGCTCTCCCTACAACCAGGAAGTGCTGGAAATTCTGCCCCCCCCCCGCCCCATCAGCTGTTAGGTGGGGACTTTTCCTGCAATTACCAGGTCTGGCTACTAGATGGCACTGACAGAAATGTGATGAATATGCTTTGGGGAAAAATCACCTGCAAAGCTCACAAAAAAGCCCCCAAAGCTTGTTTTTTCTGTTCCAAACTCTTTCTAAAGTGCACTTTGGAATTTTGGCTGTGTTTTTGCCACTTTAGAAAGTGTTTGGAACAGAAAAAATTACATGTTGGTTTTTGTTTTTTTTTGTTTTTTTGCTCTTTTCTAATCTCCAGAACATTTTTTTTATTTTCAATCCATTCCTATGGGAAATTGTGCTTCATGTTACAGAAAAATCACTTTACAGATTAATTCGGTAACCCGGGGTTTCACTGTATCTTAAAATTTGCCATTCCTGGCATATTTAATCAAATTGCCATTACCACCACTGCTACACACAATTGAAAGCTTAATCTTAAAAAAATGAAAAGCCTCTATAAGGAGTGGATTGAGGATAAGAAAATGAATCCAGAAAGAATAATCTTCAAAGTGCTTATCTGTGTGCTTTTGAAATACTGGGTTTTGATTTTTCTTTAATGTTAGGTTTAAAAACATTTGTACACTTTCCATTATACTTGCCATTAGTCTGAAGTACAGCATTTCTGGTTTTTCTACATACAATTAAAATACTTTTAAGCCACATCAGTCCTTAACAGAGAAATGCAATTTTCTCCCCCTTTTTTTTGCGCTTTCTGTGCTAATTGCACCACATCACTGCATGTCAAACTCTCTAACCACTGAATACCACTTATGCATCAGAATACTCAAAAGCCAAATTATTTTTTTTAAAATTCTTCTTTGCTTTTCAGAATGCCGCGACACATTTTAATATTGTTTGACAGTTTCATGTCTCCTGTTAAGGAAGTATGTAGATGAAGTGAATAATTAAAAAGGAGCCATTATTTTTGCCCCTCAAATAGGATAAATAGCCACACTGCCTCATTTTTAAAAATGGTACACAGCATTTACACCTGATGCAAACATGTTTCAGCAAAAGTGCAGGATATATTTTACAAAAGTTAAAGAATCTGCAGTTTTATGATTCATTATCAGTGCTCACTGACCTCCTTTCCACCATGGCATGTCAGAGCCGCAAAAGAGAATTCATTAATAAAAACAAAGTGGGAGAAAGTGAGGACAGTCTAAATATCAGTCTAAATATGTAAATCGAGGTTCAGCAAGATCCTCAACAGCTGAAAAAATATATGCATAACAACACATTTATAATCTTAGAGATAATTTAACAAGGCAAGGTTTTCTTCCTTTCACTCTGTCATCATTTGGGGCTACCATGTCATGGAAGTTAAATAAACAAATTAAAGTTTGGGCAAGTGGGCCTTTGGCCTACAGCAGTCTGAATCTTCTAGAAATCATGGACATCAACCATAAGGAATAGAAGTTGGTGGGGACTATCATTCACAAAAGTAATGTTTTCTCTTGTGAATTGCAAATCCCACCTCATGCCTCAATGTGGCGCAGTGGTAACTTTGGCCATCCGACAGCTATGATGGTGGGTGTGTATTCCCCTGGTAGGTTAGGTTCAACCATGCCACAAAGGTGTTGGCTAGTAGTCCAGAATGGGGAGTTCTTTGATCTGGAACCACAGATCAGCTAAGTGTGGTCAGGTACTTGGGCATTGCTCTAATATGGCCAACTTTGACATGAGCTCAGCTCATGTCATATTTAAAATGTTGTTGCATTTAAAATGGCTAAAGGAACATCAAAAGCACAGGCCTCAGTCTCCTGCGTGCCATTGGATCCTGCCACAGTAGCAGTAGGACCTCCTGATGGCAAGAGGCTGCTAAAATCTCAAATCAGCGGGAGACGATGCTTCAATCAACCACATAAAACTGATGTGTGAACAATGGATCAACCAAGTAACCAAGTAAGTAAATGTTTTTTTTTATGTAGGCAGATTGATTGCACACAGAGCCAGCAGGTGGGCCAAACACTTCTTTATTGTAGCATGGTCAATCTGTACATAACCAAATAGTGGAGACGCAGCTCCTTATATACCATACAATGTATTTGAATTTCCCCCCAAAGGCACTCATTGGTTGCTGTAGCAGTGATGTCATTGGGGACGTACTGTGTACCTTCCTTAGGCTCACCTAACCTAACTAAGGTTAGTTGCATACCTTCCTAAGGATCACCTATAGCGGGGAGGTTTCCCGCGCTAGTTGCTGATTGGGTGATTGGGGTCCCATGGGCTGAGCTTCTTCAGCTGCGCTATGGCTGGCAGCTGAGTTGCGTGTGGTGACTGATGATTGCTTGCATACACAACAGTTTCCAAGTTCTACAAATGAGTGTTTATTAAAAACACAAATTTTTATTTGAAGGCTAAGTTAGAAAATGGGCATGGAGTTGGTTTAGACAATTTATGTTCCTTGCAATATGTCCAATATTATTTTATAACAAGTGAGCGAATTTTATAAAATCTTAGAACAAATTCCCCCCTCCTTTTCTAATTGTTAAAAGCTAATTGCTAACTTGGCAATAGGTTAGGGGTTATTTTTTTTTTTACAAAAAGTCTCCTTCTGTGAGGCTTTTAGCCCTTCTCTGAAAAGCTGCATTGTAATTAAGAAAAGATAGTAACATGTTTTGCAATGCAGTGGGTGATTTGTATCTCACTAAAGGTCAGGAAATTTCTGCTATTGCTGTCAGAGAGATGAGGACAATTTCTGTTCAGCTTCAATGGTCAGATGAGGCCAACAGGAGAGATTTGTTAAACAGCCAGTTTGTACATTTATTTTCATGCAACTACAGGGGACTGCGGTGGCTCAAGTGGTTAAGATGCTGAACTCGCTGACTGGAAGGTCGTAGTTCAAGACCTGGGTACTGTATGACGGTTTGAGCACCTGTCTCTTTCCCAGCTCTTGCCAACCTAAGGACAACCTCCAGGTTGGAGAGATAGGCAGGATATCTCTCAATGCCATTTCCAGGGAATCCTAAGCAGGTGAAGGCATCTGCTTGGGAATACCCTGAAGCAAATGGTGAGCCACTGTGTGAGACAGAATGCTGGACTGGATGGGCTGTGGCCTGTTCCAGCAATGCTGGTCTTATTTTCTTACGTTATGTTAACCTAGCAGTTCGAAAGCAAGAAATTATAAGTAGATAAACAGGGACCACTTTGGTGGGAAAGTAAACAGTGTTCCGTGCACTCTGGTGTTGAGGCATGCCTTTCACCTGTCCATGGAAACATCTGCAGATGCAGAGAGTACTGGCTCTTAAGGATACTTAAGAGACCGCATCACCCCAAGATCATCTGCCCGTCCTACAAGATCAGACCGGAGGGGCTCCCTAGTGGTTCCATCTGCCAGAGAGGCTCGTTTCTCTGGCACTAGAAGGAGGGCCTTCTCTATATCTGCTCCGGCCTTGTGGGACCTCTTGCTGACCAAGTTGCACCTCCAAGCAGAGCTGCCGCCCTTCTGAAAGGGCCTTAAAACCTGGTTAGCGCAGCGGGTGTGGGACACTGTTGGTGTGGTAGCCCCCCCACCCCCAAACTGGCTTATATAAGGCCATCCGGGTTTTTCAATTTTATGGGAGGGTGTTTTAATCTGGTTTTAATGATTTTTATAGTTTAATTGTTTAGTTCTGTATGATGGGGACGTTTTGTATTTTGAACTTTTGATACTGTTGTGAGCAGCCTGGAGTCGCTTTGGTGAGGGAGGCAGCAATACAAATACAGTAAACAAACAAACAAACAGAGATGAGCACTGAACCCTAGAGTTGGATAAAACTGGCTTTCAAGCAAGGATGACCTTACATTGAAAAATAATGCAGGAAGTCCTCCAGAATTAGGACTAGACAGATTCACATTATTTTCTACTTGATTGCATGACAAACAAGTCCATGTGGATCAGCACAGATTCTAAGCCTCCCTTCCATTTTCCCCTCCACAGCTGGGGCTTTTATCTTTTTGGAATCAAATGCATTCACATCAGCAGTGATGCATGATCATTTGAACTGATGTGGAGACATGTGTAGCCATTCTGTTTGAACTCATTCCAGAGGGTTACAGCAGCAGTGAGACAGGCAGGGCAGCAAAGAAACTAGCTGTTATTTGAATCCTCTCCTCTGCCAACCTTGTGCCTCTGGCTGACATCCTTTTTGATTCCCAATCTTCCTTCCTTCCTTCCTTCTTTCTTTCTTTGCTTTGCAAATCTAGTGCTTGGGTAGTTAAGCAACCAAAGGAGAGTAGGACAAAAGTGCACAATTAGCAGAGAGAGGGGAGGAAGTAATCAATCAGCCTTTTTTGCAGCTTGCTGCTCTAGTCATGCCTCCTGCATTGTCCCTCTAGGGCAGGGGTTCCAAATCTTTTTACACTTTGACCATGGCCCAGCTGAGCAGAGGCCGGTCATGTGTTTCCCCCACCATAAATGCTGCTGTAAAACACGTCCGTGGCTGCACAGTGCTGGCGTGTTTTACGGCTGTCATAAACGTGTCCACTTCCACTTCCAGTGCAGCATCGTCATCATCATAGGCCACATAGAATGGTGCCATGGGCTGGGTCTGACCCACGGGCTGTATGTTGGCAACCTCTGCTCTAGGGGCAACTTGAGCGAAGCTATCTTAAGCTGCAAATAAGAAATTTCCTCCCATCCATCTGCTGACTCCTTGGTGATAGCTGAAGTAAATTAACCTTGGGAAACCTGACTTCCTGAGTGCTACTTCATGGTGAATCCACTTGCATTTCCCTGCTGTGTAATCACACCTTAATATAGCAAATCATTTGTAAGAATATGGTAGATGCTAAGCCCATGTACATGTTTGCTTATCCTGTGATACACTTAAGAATCTGGGTTTGAACCACTAACCCTTATACAGTGGTACCTTGCTTAAAGAGCGTAATGCATTCCACGGGATTGCTCTTTAAGCGAGTTTGCTCTTTAAGCGAAACACCATTGTAAGTGACCAATTATGACTTCTGGGGGGGGGGGATTGTGAACCCTGATTTAGTTGTTAAGCGAGTTTTTGGTTGGTTTTAGTTGTTAAGCGAGATGACCATTCAGAGAAAATTCTGCTCTTCAAGCGAGTTAATCTCTAACCGAGGCGCTCTTTATGCAAGGTTTTACTGTATATCAGACAATCTGTATAGTTAATGAAATGATTGCCTAGACGAGGATGTTAACCCAGATCTATTGCCCTTGTTTCTTATTTGCTTTCCTCTGACCCTCACTCCAAACAGAGTACACCTCTATTGACTAGGAAAGTACAATGGGGAAAAATGTGGTTATGAAATGTTCAGGCTAGATCCAGCCCCCAGCACCATTTCATGTGGCTCTCTCTGCAAGTAGTGGAAACACACACACACACACACCCAAAGCAAAGAAAGCTGACCTGCCCCCACCTTGGGAAAGAGGGAGGGGTGTCTCGATCTTTCAGGGACTCCCCAGCAGCCAAAGCTCCCCTTCTCTCATCCCCGGACTAAATCTTCATTTCACTTACATTGGATCCCCTTGCTCTTAATTCTTAGGAAGAAGTAGAAAAAATTGAAGTTGATACAAACAAGATTGCCTACAGGCAAGTTCTGAAGGTAATGTCAATGTGACTAAAACTCTAAAATGATGACCTTGGCTGCATTCGCTAAATGTAAACATCTATGTGCTGCTTTACTGTAAACTCAGATTACTTCATTTTCTTCAGCTCTTGTGCTTCATTTTCCATTTACTCTGTTGAGTGTGTGGGTTCAAAATTATATGGAAAATCTCATTCTCAATTTGTATTTCAGTTCTTGATAGGTGTTAAGCCCCTCCACTACTACCAAGACAGAGCAGGCTCTCTGCACAGAAGGAGCAAAGGAGGGAGAAACAGAAGCGTAGGTCAGATGAAAGCCAAATTCAATTACCGGTCATTGGTTCAACAAGGCCCTAAGGGAAATCCAGGAGTAAAGTTAGTTTGCAGGCTAAAGGTCCAAAGTCCAGAGTTACCAAACAAGAGTCTGAAAGAAGAATCCAAAGGTGTCATCAGAGTATAGGCTGAGGGTCCCGAGTCCAGGTCTGTCAAACAGGCAGAATACATGGAGAAGAGAAACACAGTGTCGGGAGAGCAAGTCTTGTTCCAACAAAAGTCTTGGCTGCCATGGGCAGTTCCTTAAGAGTCCACAAGCTCTGGACTCTCAGCTGGAGGTGGTTTTTGTAAATGGGCCCTTGCTTCTTTCCTTCCCATGTGCAGCTCCAGCTCATTTCTCAGCTGCAAGTGACATCTCACTAAAGTACTCAGCTCCTCCTCCTCCTCACTGATACTTGGAGCCTCAGTGTGAGCTGGCTGAGCTGCTGTCAATTCCTGATCAATTTGATCAGCTTGGTCACAAACAGGCAGTTCAAAGCTGACAGTGGGCTGAGGAACTGGCAGAAATTCCTCCTCCCCAAACTCAGGGTCCAGGGTCATAACAATAGGTAAAGGTCTTCCTTGCGTGAAAGCTACTCATGTCCGACACTAGTCATGCCTGAATCATCTCCATTTACAACCGAAAAGCCAGCACAGTCTCCCTCTGCAGCTGTTTCCATGGTCATGTGGCAGGCATGACTTGATGCCAGAGCGCATGGAACACTGTTATCTTTCCAACTAAACCAGTACTTATTTATCTACTTACAATTTCTTGCTTTCAAATTGCTATGTTGGCAGGAGCAGAGACAGAGATGGGAGCTCTCTCCATCGTGCAGCACTCGGGTCTCATTAAATTTAGATAAACAACACTCAGAATAATAGAGGTGGTGTCTAACACAGTAAAAAAGCCTGTGTGCAATACTACCAAAGTACCACTGTGCTGGAGAGGCTGTAAATACAAGCTATCTCTTCATCCCTTTTGGTTAAAATGCTTCAAAGTGTAGGTGGGTGGGGGCAGGGGTGAGGGGGCACGGAAGATTTCCTTAATTTGACAATATGTGACAATACAAAACAATAACAACAAAGAACCACTGATTATGATGCTATCCTGATATTATTTTCCTGGTACAAAAGAAACTGTCATATATTCTACAGTTTAAAAAAATCCAAGTTCATGGGAATAGTAAAGTTCGCCATTGCTCAAAAGCCAGTCATATCCGACTCTAGGGTTCACTGCTCATCTGTGTTTATAGCTAAAGAGCCAGTGCTGTCTGCGGCTGCAAACGTTTCCATGGACATGTGGCAGGCATGACTAGACACCGGAGTGCACGGAACACTGTTTAACTTCCCACCGAACTGGTATCTATTTATGTACTTGCAATGTCTTGCTTTTGAATTGCAAGGATGGCAGGAGCTGGGACAGAGATGGGAGCAAACTCCGTTATGCAGCACTTGGGTCCCAAACTGCTGACCTGACGACCTTCCAGTCATCAAGTTCAATGTCTTAACCACTAAGCCACTGCAGTCCCTCCATGGGAATAGGAGACACAGATTTTATTTATTTATTTATTTACTAGCATATTTATTTTTTGACTGTTTTTACTCTTGTGGCCTCTAGGTGGGGCTGTGCTTAAGAATACTGTGTTTTGTTTTGTTTTAATTTGTCTTGATTGTTTGTTTTTACTCTTACGGCCTGAAGGTGGAGGTGTGGTAAGAGTTTTGTTTTTTTTAATAAAAAAATCAGTTCATTTCCGTCAGCATGGAAGGAAGACATCTCCCGTAAGTGCTCCCGGTTTTTTTGTTGTGGGTGGGAGGGTTTTATGTTTGTGTGTGTGTTGTAAGTGTGTGTGTGTGTGTGTGTGTGTGTGTGTGTGTATGTGGGGTTACGAAGGTTTATCGTGGCCTTGCCTTGCTGGCCAGGCTGCGTTAAATCCTGGCGTTGGGGGGGGGGGTTAACATGGCCTTGCCTTGCTAGCCAGGCTGCGTTAAATCCTGGCATTTGGGGGGGGGAATTTATTTATTTATTTATTTATATACAGGGCCCCCGGCCAGTGCCTTGCTGTAGCCTGAGTTGGGGGGGAAGAGGGGGGTATCACCTCCCCCACAAGCTATGGGATTGGCTTCTGAGGCTGCGGAGGAAAAATGTTTTTCCCTGCTGCCTTGCCAAAGCATGGGTCGGGGGGGGGAAGAGAGGGGTAGCCTCTCCCCGCATGCTACAGTGGAGGCTTATGCCGGCCTCCGAGGCTGTGGTGACATTTTTCCCCTGCTATATTTACGAAGCCTGGGGGGGGGAGAGGGGGTATCCTCCTCCCCCAAGCTATTGTTTAAGGTATTTTAAGGTGTTTGTCTTCCTTGGAAGTCAGGGGCCGAATCTTTTGACCTCCATCCTCCTGCTCCGTTCTCGGCTTCTGTCTCCTATAGGGAAGCGTAAAAGTTTCTCTCTGGGAGATGTAGGCCTGAGAACGGAGTGCCTTTCTGGGTCTCTGTTTTCCTGAGGGAAGCTTTTTGCCGGGTTTGTAGAGAGAAGAGGGTCTCCCTCTTTTCTCCAGAAACCCGCCAAAGTTGCAGTGGGGCTGGCGCTGGCCTTCGCTGCTGGGCTGGGAAGTGGTCACGGCGGCGGTTTGTTTAATTTCCATGCACTGTGCTTTCCTGGCCTCCTTCACGGTCATGTCCCTCAGCCTGATTGGCTGAGGGGTGGCATGGCACGAAGGATGTTCGGGCTGGAAGTTTTTTCCTTTTGGTCACATTCGTGGGGCTGCTGCCCCACTGGCGACTACCGGAACCCCACAGTGTTGGGAAGGCGGGGGTTAAAGTAAGTGCAGAGGGCTCAGTCGGGGATGGTTGGGCCGGGTGCGAGAGCCTTTGAACGAACCCAATGGTTAAGGGCATTTTTTATAGGTATAGATTATTTGCAGTTATATCCTACCCATCTGGGATATTTTCCCACTCTGGGTGGTTTACAACACATTAAAACATCTTTACGATAACAATAAGAGATTAAACATAAACAGACACAGTGATGTGCCAGTTGTCTGAAAAAGAGACCTTGTTTCATTCTGATTTGGGGTGGGTGGGTGGTGAGAACATAGCTGCTCTTATAAATAATGGTGAAAAAGATGCTCAGTATTATTCACCTGGAAAGAGAGACAGCTAGCAGCAAAATAACATATGTGGGGGGGGTTTCTAGTTCAAGCTTTGGGGGGGGGGGTTTCTAGTTCAAGCTTTATGCCATTGCCCTCCCTCCCTCCCTCCAAAATTTTCTTTCAAAAAATTATTTTTAGATCATGTCACCAATGTAAATGTGACCATTACATCCATATATTCAGTGGTGGGCTCCAACAGATTCGGACAGGTTTGGAAAGTTCGGTTTCACTTACCAGTGATAACTTTCGTTCTTCGAGTATATAGTTTGTGAATACACACTATTGGGTTATGCGCCTGCGCAGAACGTCGATCGGAGGCTTGAAAAGCTATTGGTCAAAAGTTTTGGCGGTAAGACCGCCCACCGTACCGCCCACCCTGAGGCGCCCGTGCGCCATTTTACCTCAGTTCCATACTTAAGCCAAGCACAGGATAAACCAATTGATCTCATCCGTGCAGCTCAAGAGGGGAGGCAGGGTGGGTAGTGTGTATTCACAAACTATATACTCGAAGAACGAAAGTTATCACTGGTAAGTGAAACCGAACTTTCTCCTTCGTATAGTTTGTGAATCCCCACTATTGGGAGATTAGCAAGCTCACACTTACTTGGTCGGTGGGCAGTCGGATGAGATGATCCCACGATGAAGATGATGATGGTCAGGCAGGGTGAACTGTCAAGGGCGATGAGCCCGGAGCCCCCTAGTGAGGACGACACGGCCAAGCCTGGCGTCCGCAGTGGCTCTGGTGTCCACCCTGTAATGCTGAACAAACGTGGAAGGTCTGGACCAGGTGGCAGCCTTACATATGTCCTCAAGCGGTGTGCCCTCCAGAAAAGCAGTGGGCGTGGCAACCACTCTGGTAGAATGCGCCCTGACATGCGGCGGAGGTGGCAGCGAGGCCGACTCGTAGGCCAAGTAGATGGTAGACTTGATCCATTTGGAGAACCGCTGAGCAGAGATGGGTTCACCCTTGGACTTGCCTCCATAAGCCACAAAAAGGCGTTGCGACTTCCTGAACTCCCTTGTCCTGCTGGTGTAAAACAATAAAGCTCGTTTCACATCCAGCGTGTGCCAAGTCCTTTCTTGGGTGTTGGTGGGGTTCTGGAAGAAGGTTGGCAAGGAGATAGTCTGTGCCATATGAAACTGGGAGACCACCTTGGGAAGGAAAGTGATATCCGCTTGGAGTACCACGCGGTCATTGAAGAATTGAAGAAACGGTGCGTCTGCCCGCAGAGCAACCAGTTCACCAGCTCGACGAGCAGACGTAATAGCCACTAGAAACGCCGTCTTCCACGTGAGGAGACGAGCATCCGCGGTAGCCATGGGCTCGAAAGGAGTCCTGGTGAGCGCGTTGAGGACGGTAGAGAGTGACCACTGTGCCGTCGGAGTCCTGACCGGGGGGAAGGCGTTCCGCAGTCCCTTGAGGAAACGCTTCACCGTTTGGTCGCGAAAGGCACCAGAAGCGGGCGAACCGGGCGGAGAGTGAGCCACCACCGCTGCGAGATGGACTCGGACGGAGGTAATGCTAAGGCCCGACTCCGCCAGATGGAGGAGGTAGGCCAAGATGTCCTGCAGCCCCGCCTGTGGTGGGGACGTCTGCTGGGAAGCCAGAAAAGCGCAAAAGCATCTGTACTTGGAAGCATAAGACTTCCTTGTGGAAGGGCGCCGCGCTAGCTCCAGGATCCTGGATAGTCTGGGGTTATCCTCCATGCGGTGAGGTGGAGGCTGGGTAAGTCCGAGTGGTGAAACTGGCCCTGCTCCATTTGGAGAAGCGTAGGTGACTCCGGCAGCGTGCGATGCTGAGACGACATGCGTAACAGCAGCGGAAACCAGGGTTGGCGAGGCCATGCTGGGGCCACAAGGATGGCGTTGGTCCTGTGTAGATACATTCTGGTGAGAACTTTCTGGACCAGAGGAAATGGAGGAAAAGCGTAGAAATAGTCCTGATCCCACCGTTTCATGAAGGCATCGCCCTCGGAGTTCATTCCGATGCCTGCCCTGGAACAGTACCTGTGGCATTTCTTGTTGGACTCCGAAGCAAAGAGGTCGATGCTCGGCATCCCCCAGGCCTGGCAAAGTGACTGAAATACCTGGTCGTCCAGTTCCCATTCGTGGGTCGTCGAGTGAGGCGGCTGAGATGGTCGGCCAAGCCATTCAGCTTGCCCTGAATGTGCACTCCAATCGGGAAAATGTGCCTCTCCAGGCACCACTCCCAGAGCTGCACAGCGAGGTAAAGAAGGGTGGTGGATCGCGTTCCTCCCTGCTTGTTCAGATATGCCACAGCCGTGGTATTGTCCGAGGCTACTTGGACCACCTTGCCCGTGAGCAGGCTCTCGAAGGAACGCAGGGCCTTCCAAATGGCCAGTAGTTCCAAGTAGTTGATATGGTACACCATCTCCTGAGGCGACCAAGGGTTGTTGACCGTGAGAGTCCCGCAGGCAGCCCCCCAGCCGAGGTTGCTTGCGTCGGTCAATACTTGCAACGAGGGTTGCGGGGGGTAAAAGCTCTTCCCCGTTGTCACGTTGAGTGGTGTTGTCCACCACAGCAGTTGGTCCCTCAGCTCCGGAGACGGTTAACCGTTTGGATTGGCTCTCCCGGAGCGCGTCGAATTCGTGAAGGAGCCACGACTGCAGGGACCGGAACTTTAACTTGGCGTGAGGGATCACCACCGCCGTTGAGGCCATGAGGCCTAGAAGTCTTTGAGCCTTCTTCGCCCGGATGCACGGTTTGGTGCGAAGGTCGTTCAAACCCTGCGCGATGTCCTGCAAGCGTTTCTGGGGTGCAAAGGCTCTGGTGGCAAGCGAGTCAAGTACCGCTCCAATGTACTTGACGCGTTGAGAGGGAATCAACTTCGATTTGGTGAAGTTGATCCTGAGGCCGAGACTCTCCATGAGGTGGACCGTGAATTGCGTGTCCCGAATGGCCGACGAGCTGGTGGGGGATACAATCAGCCAGTCGTCGATGTACGGGAAGACCCTGATTCCCCACTGGCGAAGGAAGGCGGCCACTGGAGCCATGCACTTGGTGAAGACCCGTGGTGCCGTGGCCAGGCCGAACGGTAGACACAGGTACTGGTACACGGAATCGCCGATGCGGAATCGAAGGAACCTCCGGTGCTCCTCGAGGATGGAGACATGGAAGTAAGCGTCCTTGAGGTCTATGTCTGTGAACCAGTTCCCCTTGTTGATGAGGGGAAGGACGGTCTGCAGGGTCACCATCCGGAACTTCCTGGTATGGATGCACTTGTTGAGGCGACGTAGGTCCAGAATTGGGCGAAGTCTCCCGTCTTCTTCTGAACCACGAAGTACCTCGAGTAGAAGCCGTTGTCCCAGTCGGGCGGTGGCACCCGCTCTATGGCTCCCTTGGACAGAAGAGTTGATATTTCTTCCTCCAAATGGGGGGACGAGGTGGTGAAGCGATGCCTTCCTACCCGAGGCGCCCGCACGAACTCGATGGCGTAGCCAGAGGACAAGATCTGTAAGACCCACCGGTCATCCGTGATGCCTGACCATACCGAGAGGAAGTTCCGGAGGGGAAGGTACGGGATGTGGAGCGAGAGAGACTCGGCCGTCGCAGCTTCAAACGCGGGACTTGGACTTCGCGTCCAAACGCTTGCCCTGCCCGTAAGGCTGGTAACGGGGTTTGTGCTGGCGCCGGTGCTTGTATGAGCCAGACCTGGGCTGTTCCGAAGGGCCACCTTGTTGTTGCGGGTTGCCCTGATATCGCCGCGTGAAAGGTTGGAATCTCGGCCTGGCGGGCGGCGTCGGCGTGGTAAGGCCGAGGAACTTGGCCGTAGAGTTCGTCTGGCGCATTTCGTTCAGGACCTTATCGGTGTCCTGCCCGAATAGGCCCTGCCCGTCGAAGGGGAACTCCTCGATGAGCTTTTTCATCGCATCATCGAGGGAGGTGCCCCTAAGCCAGGCATGACGATGGAGCAGAATAGCGGAAGCCATGTCCTTTGCCGCATAGTCGTTGATGTGCCTGGCCGTTCTCATATGCTGCTCCGACAGAAAGTCCCCTTCGGATGCCAGTGCGTCGTTCCGCTTTTGGGCTTCGGCGGGCAGAGTAGCGGCCACGACCTTTATCTGCTCCCAGAGGTGAGATTGGTAGAGGCCCATGGCGGCCGAGTAGTTGGCGGCTCGGAGGAAGAGGGAACCGGTGGCGTAGAACTTTCGGCCCACCGCGTCCAGCTTCTTCCCTTCCGGAGTCGAAGGTACCGGAAAACTGCTGGTGGCTGTCCTGTGTTGGAAGGCCTTGACCACCAGCGAGTTCGGCAAGGGGTGCGCCTGGAGGAACTCGACGTTCTTGTCCAGGACTCTGTACATGCCGTCGAGCCTGGACGAAACGGAGTGCGATGATACTGGCTTCTTCCATGTCGCCTTCGCTGACGTCAACATGGACGGAAGCATGGTGATATGGACCGGCCGGATTGCTCGTCTATCCAGTTTCGCAGTCATTTGGTCCTCGCCCTCCAGTGGAGGCTGGTCCACCTTCAGGTTCAGCGCAGTCCCCAAGCGTGTCAGCATTGCTGTGAGCGAGCGTTGATCCTCACCACGCGGTGGGTCAACCGCGCCGATGGCTTGGTCCGGGGTCTTGTCGGCATCGACGTCTCCCTCGTCCTCCTCCGAAGACGCACTGGAGTCATCGGAAGACGAGGGAGGGACCCTGGTGTCCACGTCGGGACCGCGCCAGTACGGCCTGGGCGGGTCAACGGGATGGGAGTCCACCGCATCGACATCTGGACCACACCAAGACGATATGGGTGGGCCAGAGGAGCGGACACTCGACCCTCGTGAGGTCGGTTGGGCCACAGTAGGGCCAACATCCCTGGGGCTTGCGGTGGTTGGCACCGGAGCCGCAGAGGCCGCAGGCATGGAGGCCTTGAACTGCTGGGCAAACGACATTGCCATGGCCTCAAACGGGATGCATCCGGAGCCGACGGTTGGGACAAAACGGTGGCCGACGAAACGGTGGCTGGAATCACCGGAGACGAAACGGTGGCCGGAATGGTGGTTGCCGGTTCGTCGATCGTCGGAGTCCTGGGCCTTGGGGAGACGGAAGCCTGTCTCGTGGGTGAACGGCCCCTCCCACGTGGGGGAGACGGGAGTACCTGCAGTGGGCGAGCTGGAGCCCCAGCCCTGCGACCTTTCTCAGGCGATCCCGAAGAGGACCGTCCGCCCCACACCGAGGAGCCGGGTGAAGGACATCTCGCGACCGAGAAGGGAGGCGAAGGCCCCGGAGAGATGGGAGGGCGAGGCGTAGGCGGGAGCGAACGCCTCTTTTCCGGCCCGTGCTTCTTTTTCTTCTCCCCGTTCTTGCCCTTCTTCTTCTTTTTCTTGATGGAGAGAATGGAAGAAGAAGCAGGAGGCGGAGGAGGCTGAGAGGCACTAGTAGAGGTAGAGGCGGCCGCGGCGGGAGCCAGAGAGAGTTCCATCAGATGGGCTTTGAGCCGGTAGCTCCGGTTCTGCACTGCAAGACGGGTAAATTTCTTGCAGTGAGGGCAAGACTGGCTCTGGTGAGACTCCCCCAGGCAGAAAAGGCAAAGGCTATGCCCGTCGGAGGCAGGGAACTTCTTCAGGCAAGCAGAACACTGCTTGAAGGCAGCGGCCATCAAAGAAAAAATTCTTCCAATGGAAGGTTCTAGAAGGCGAGTACCCCGAGGGGCAGGCCAGCCACCACCCCCTTGAGGGGGGAAACGGTGACCGAAGCGAGTAGGTAACTGAGTCCACCAGGAGGAAGAAACAGCACCGGGGTGGCAATCCTGCCCGAAGGACAAGATCACCGAAAAAATTGTATGCGAAGTTAGCCAAAAGACTTTCCCTCAGAAGGGCGAAAAAAATTGAGGAAGCTCTCAACGATCGTCCTGCTGCTACAGCGGAAAGAAGAGAACTGAGGTAAAATGGCGCGCGGGCGCCTCAGGGTGGGCGGTACGGTGGGCGGTCTTACCGCCAAAACTTTTTGACCAATAGCTTTTCAAGCCTCCGATCGACGTTCTGCGCAGGCGCATAACCCAATAGTGGGGATTCACAAACTATACGAAGGAGAAGAACGGGTAGCAAAACTGGTTGGCCCTGACCACTGCCCTGCCCTGCCCACCTCCTCCTCCTCCTCACCCACTCTGGACGCAACTCCAACATCCTTGCTACTGGGTCTGGGTGCCTGGAGTGGGGTGAGGCTGAGCCAGCAGTTACTCTGCTGCAATTACTCTTTAAAGGAAAATTAGAGTATTGTGGTGTAATTGCTAACTAATGGTCTGAAGAAGTGGACTCAATCCACAAAGGCTCACATTAAAATACAGCAGTTTAACCACACCCACCTTGTTGCCTGGCCACGCCCACAGAGTTGGTCAAGCCCACAGTGTGGTAGTAAAAAAAATTGAAGCCCATCACTGCATATATTCATAATGCTGGTACCACACATTTGTGTATACATGCCTGAAAGTATATAATTTTTTGCAAAATAGTCAAGTGTTTTTACACTTTTCATTCTGGGAAAATTGACTCATGTGGGCGGGTAACCTTGGCTGCAAAAACAACTGGCAAATAAATAGTTAATTCATTTTCTCTGTGCCTGCTGGTGCAATGAACTTAGCCGCCCTCTTCTTTGCTGCATTTCTCCTACAAAAAACGAAACACTACTCCCAAAGTATTGTGTAGTTTCAAGCCCAGGGCTGAGGAACAGCAGGTCTAACAAATATTACTACTAGTACCACCTATACATGTTAATTTTTGTTTTTGTTATCTTAACATCAAAACTGACATCAATAGCTTGCAAAAACTGTACTTCATTGCACACATAAAGACTTCCTCTCATATCACAGTGAAGGTTAATTTTGCTAACTTGCTCTCTCAATTCAAATCTAGACTTCAGTTGCATGTACGACCTGTGCCCCACTGACTTCCATAGAAATACAGTACTTTGTTTAAGTAATATAGAGAACTAAAATAAAAATGTACAATAGGTAGTTTAGCAGGGAAGCAGAATACGGCAACCACACCAGTCATGATAATACATTACAATTCCTAAACTGCTGAGATGCTAAATAGGAAGAAAAGAGGTTTATTGTTCTACTTAAATACAGGGGATATAAAATGGTGGCCAAATCACTTACCTGAAGACATGTTTGAGTTCCGTAAGTTCCTTTTCTTTGATTGACAGGTCATCTTCTAATTTTTCAATGACTATAGCATATGATTCACTAACCTTTTTCTTCCATTCATCTAACAGGAGAAAAAAAGACAAATAAGAGTCCTAAGATAGCTTTGGTTTGGATATACAGTATTTGAAAACAATCTTGCAGTGATGGGAAATTTGACTGTTAATTTCATTAGCAAGTCACCATGTGACAATAATTCTATCTCAACGCATAAGTTTGCTATATAATCATTTGGCCCAATCACTTGATTTTAGTAAAATACAAAAATATGAAATACAAATAAACAGTTGTCAGCATGTATTTCTTATAGGTTTTTTTTACTTTGAAGAACAGAATGAAAACACGTATCCTTTCTATCAAACATGAATTAGCTCTATACACAGATTTCACAGGTGCTGAAAAAAAAATGTACTAACTTCTTTGTAGTTCTGCCTTTCAAATTGTAAGCATACCTGATTTCCCACACACCATTCTTTAGCTAGACTACCAAGAATTAAACTACAAAGTCAATTAGGGAAAGCTTTTGATAACACACTTATAATACAGATTCTTTTTTTAAAAATAATAATAATCAAGATTAATTACCAGTGCAAGTTTGGGTTGGTCTAGATTTATAGTTCCCCATGTGTTCAATATTTCTTCTGTGTTTCAATCAAGTTCTTGTGGTAATATGAGTCTTTGTTCAAGAGCACTGACAGTGTCACTAAAAAAAGGGAGCTCTTTGATAGTCTTGTACCTAAAAATAAACTGTGTGCCAAATGGAATGTCATGCAACAAAGACACAGAGCAAAACAGTGTACAATATCAAGTGTACAACAAAAAGGGTAACTAATCATACTGTTGGCATACAAGACCAGGTTTGCTTCCTAACATTCCTGTTGAAGGTACATATATTAAATGCATATAAATACCATTTTTTTTCAGCACCTGTGAAATCTGTGTATAGAACTAATTCATGTTTGATAGAAAGGATACGTGTTTTCATTCTGATCTTCAAAGTAAAAAAAACCTATAAGAAATACATGCTGACAACTGTTTATTTGTATTTCATATTTTTGTATTTTACTAAAATTATTATAACTTGCTTCCAGATGAGGGATGCAACCGTAAGGACATTAAGGGCAAACAAAAACAAAATGAAAAACAAAACACAAACATAGTGGCCCCTTAAATACCTTTGATATTCCAGCATGAGCTTTTGTGGATAAATCAATTCCATCAGACATATTAGCGTGGAAATGAAACAAAAATACAGGTCTATACAGAGCAGGTGCATGGAGGTGACAATTGCGTTAATTGACACAAGTAAGAATACTGATTGCTTACTTGTCCTGCTTTAAATGGATAGTTTCACACTTTGCTGTGATGTGCAAAAGCACAGAAGGAAAGTTTTAGGATCCATTCTTGCGACTACAGTTGATTCTTCTATGGGTCAAATTAAGATGTCCCTCACCTTCATCTTTGGGTGGTCTGGTGAAGAGTCTGCCCATTGCAAAAGACTGTAAGAAGAACTGTTTATTTCATATTTAATGAGATAAGAAACCTTGGTTGATATCTTATCCTTTTGACACACTCTGGACTTTATGTGTGAATGTGATTTCAGTTGTCTCTCTTTATAATCTTCTTTGACATCCCCCTCCCCTACAATACTCACTTTCAGGCAGTGATGGGCTCCCAAAAAATTTACTACCACACTGTGTGCGTGGTATGGTGGGCGTGGCCAGGGGAAAACCCTGTGTTGCACCTGAATTAAAAGGTAAAGGTTTCCCTTGCTTGAAAGCCAGTCGTATCCGACTCTAGGGTTCAGTGCTCATCTCTGTTTCAAAGCTGAAGAGCCAGCGTTGTCTGCTTCTGCAGACATTTCTGTCATCATGTGGCAGGCATGACTAGACACCGGAGCGCACAGAACTAGGACTACTTTATTTCAAACCTTGGATAGGCAGGGCCAGCCAGAACTTCTGCTACCAGTTCTGGCAAACTGGTGCGAACCTGCTGATGCCCACCACTGCTTTCAGGTCATTGGTACAGTGTTCTACCAGACAAAAGTGCTCCAAAATAGGGTTTTGTGGTTGTTATTTCTGATGTCAGATTTATGCCTCTTAATTATCTTGCACTGGCACTATCCTGTTTGTCCAATATAGTGTGCAGATGGACAATGCTGGCAAAAGATGGCATAGATCATTTTAGCAAGTAATATTTGCCAATTAATATTAGTCAAGGGTTACTGGGACATTATACAATTTGAACATTATCAAATTTGATACACAGGTTGTTATATGCTGCTGTATATGTTGTATGCTATAGGTGTATGTTGTATGGGTGTTGTATGCTATATCACCGCAGAATTTTTCCAGTATTTTCATTCACAACTTAGGCTGTCTCACAGAACAAAGGATGAGCTCACACAATTGTCAATAGATGCTGAAGGTTAAACACATTAGCAAATGTTCAATGCCAGGTGTTTGTTTTGTATCTTCCTACTATTTGCAATTGAAAAAGAGGGGGAAATTTACAACTAATAACAACCAGAGATCATCTTCCATTACCAGTTGTATAAAGCGATATTGATTTGTATACTTATCTGTTATGCTAACCAATCACTCTGTACTTTTGTACCTGATGTGTATAAATTGATGCCACGAAGTTTCACTCCCATATCTGACTAAGTGGATTTGATCCACAAAAACTAACATTAAAATATAAGTTAGTCTTCAAAGTGGTACAGCATTTTTGTTTTATTTATTCACTAATATGCTTGATGCACAGACTAGTAAAGTAAAGGTCACCCTTGCTCAAAGGCCAGTCGTATCTGACTCAGGGTTCAGTGCTCATCTCTAACTATTCCAAAAAATTGGCAAGTAAATTAGCTTCTGATGTTGTGGGTGACATTGTTGGGGCCCACAGCTGTGCATCCAGAATATATGTGGGAGCACAGTTGGTATCTAGGTTTGGTCCCCATCTCTGTATCCTAATTGCATAGTTTGTTGTGTGTCAATAGGAGTTAAAGATTGACAGCTGTCATAAGGGAGTACTGTACAAGGTGGACACAAAAGTGTTGGAAACAGAGGAACTGTTGTCTAGAATGAGTTGTAGATGTGTGTAATTTTAGTTGTGAGCTGATGGTAACAACCAATAGTTTTCTTTCATTTTCTCTTCTGAGTCTGTGGTGCCTGGGTATCTGACCTGACCTGTTAATCTGTTTATTTAACTGTCTTGGGTGGGTGTGGCAGTCTGAGAAGCACTTTTTGTAACACTATGAATGTTATCCTGTGGATCCAAGAAGACACAATTATATCTAATGCTTTGCGTTGCATTCACAGTGAAAGCTAGAAGTATGCAATATGTGTGACATTCATTGGGCTTTCGGTACAGCAATGTACAAATATGCCCATGTTGTTGCTTCACAGTCATGTTCAGAAATGCACCTGCAGTGTAGATTAATCCAGGCTGAAGATGATGTTAAGATGAAAGCTATTGGCGTTCTGGGTGAATTTATCCAGTCCTTCTTTTCCATGGGTCAATGTGATAATAAAAATATCATCAATGTATCTCAGAGGAGTGGTTGGGGGGGGGGGTTACAACTGTTACAAAAGTTTTGTTTTGGGTCAGTCATGAATATATTAACACTAGCATTTTTTGCACTTTTTATTTCTGTTTTTTGTTTTGTTTTGGGGGTGATATTTGGGGGCACACACACACAATTCAAACATACACACAACACAACTACACACACACAAAACACAACCCCACACACAATACACAACACAACCACACACAGAGCACAATCACACACACAACCCCACTCACACACAATGTACACACACAGACACATGCACACAACCTCACACACACATTCAACACACACACACAACACAACTGCACACACAACCATGCACACACATAATACACACACACACACACTGCACACACAACACAACCAAACACACACTCAACACACTCACACATACACAACACAACCACACACACACACAACCACACACACACACAATGCACACACACATGGTGTGGGCTCCCCCCCGAAGTCTTGGTGATATCACACACACACACCAAAGCTGCACGGGGAGAGCAGGTTTTTTTTCCTTCCCGCGGCCTGACCTCGTTGGCCGGGCCGGGGGAAAACCTGTGGCGCTTTAGGCGGTGGCGGGTTTTTTTCTTACCACAGCCTGGCCTCGCTGGTTGGGCCGCAGGAACCCCAGTGGCGGCATGTGGGGGGGGATTTTCCTTACCATGGCCTAGCCTTGCTGGCCGGGTCGCAAGAACCCCAGCAGCACTTCGAGTGGCATGGGGGGCACATTCCTTCCTGCGGCCTGGCCCATTCCGCTCCCCTGCCTGCCACTTAGCTTCACTTCAGGAGACGAAGTGTCTCCCGGAGGGAAGTTGTCGGCGCGTTGGTGGTTTTACCACATGCGCCGGCTGCCCCACCTCCTCCACGCTCGCACTCTTCAGCCTCATTGGCTGAGGGGTGGTGCGGCACGGAGGATGCTGGGGCTTGTGGTCTTTTTTGTTGGCTGCGTTAGTGGGGCGATTGCCCCACTCTCAATGACCAGATCCTTGTGGCGATGCTTGGATGGTGTAAAGGCAAGGGATGGGTGTGGGCGTGCATGCTGGACACCAACGGTTAATGCCCCTTCTTATAGGTAAAGATATTGTGGTGTCATTGGAGTACCCATGGTTGTTTTATTGATCAGGTGATATATATTTTTATCAATGGGAGTAATTTTGTCTGAGAGGAGTGGCTGGCCAGGATGTGACCTCATTTAAAAGTATAATATTTCTTAGTATCAATATTTCTGATGGCTTGAAGTTCATCCTTGTGTGGAAAGTAAGAAAGAAAGAAAGAAAGCTACAGTCCCACCCCACTGGATTGGGGCTAAAAATGCTAAATGAATTAGCACTTTTCTCCCATTCCTTGTAGTGTGAGAAGAAATTGGGGGCTTTGAATAAAATGTGTACATATAATTTTCTAGTATAAGTAGCAAAAAGCAGAGAGACCTATATTATCTTCCTTAATGGTGTTGTGTGCCTGGAGTAGTTTAGTAGATCAGGCTGCTCAGACTAAGCAATTCTTCCCATCCAATTATTTCATAATAAACTAGTTGTAAGCTTTCATCTTCCCTTCAAAGAACTGTCCTTTGCTCACTTTTTCCTACTTTATTCTAATGGGAATTACCTTTTAACCACACTTCCTGCCCATTAAAAGTGCATGGGAGCCCAAATAATGTTAAACCCTTATGTGTTGCAATCCTTGCTGCCTATTAAAGAGGGGGGGGGGAAACGAGTAGGATAGCTAGGCACAGAGATAGGAAAAAATTTACATTTGGGCTACTGGTCCCTACTCCCAGAATCTCACAGCCCGCACATCCACAGTTCTGTTCTATATCTGCATCGAGCTATTTAAGGTAGGACTTGTGGTTGTTCTATGGTGTCAGTAATATATTGAAACCATGCTGCTTTGAGGCGCATGTTCAGCATAATTTGAGAAGGTATTTTCAGTACTAGAGCTGGGTTAACCATCTATTCACTTAAAATATATTCCTGGTTTCTCACCAGTGTGACCTAATAGGCTTGTTGGGTGGTAGGGAACTTTACAGTTTTTTCCCAAGGTAAAGGTAAAGGTTTCCCTTGCTCGAAAGCCAGTCGTATCCAACTCTAGGGTTCAGTGCTCATCTCTGTTTCAAAGCTGGAGAGCCAGCGCTGTCTGCTTCTGCAGACGTTTCCGTGGTCATGTAGCAGGCATGACTAAACACCGGAGCACACGGAACACTGTTACCTTCCCACCAAAGTGTTCCCTATTTATCTATTTGCAATTTCTTGCTCTCAAACTGCTAGGTTGGCAGGAGCTGGGACAAAGACGGGAGCTCATTCCGTCCTGCAGTACTCAGGAATCGAACTGCTGACCTTCCGCCTTCCAGTCAGCTGGGTACTCATTCAGAGATTTCTCAGTATGTTCTGCTATGTCTTCTGCCTATTCCAGCTAATTAGAAGAAACAATATGTGACCATGCTTAGATATAAAAATAATTGCATTCCTACTATGTAGCTGTCTTTTATACCTTAACCTTTCTTGATCTGCAACCACAATGCATTCATCTTCATTTCTTCTTCACAGCCACTGTATGTTCAAAGTATTTGTCTCCATTGTTGTTGGTCAGTCTCACAGTTGAGCCTGGCTCTTCGTGAGCTCATGGACCACAGCACACCAGGTTATCCTGTAATTTGCCATCCTCCAGAGTCCACCCAGATCTATGTCCACCATGTCAATGATAATGTCTAACCAGCTCATCCTCTGCTACCCCATTCTCCTTTTGTCTTTCCTAGCATCAGGGCCCTATCCAGTGAGCCCTCTCTTCTCATTTGATGGCCAAAGTATTTTAAGCTGCAATGTCAGTATCTGTCCTTCAAAGGAGCAATCCTTCAAGATTGACTGATTTGTTCTCCTTACAGTCCAGGGTACTCTCAAAAGTCTCCTCCAGCACCACAGTTCAAAGGCATCTATTCTTCTTCTCTCAGCCTTCCTTATGATTCAGCTCTCGCAACCATATGTGACTATTTGGAAGATTATCACTTAAATTATGTGGATTTTTATCCACAGCTGATGTCCCTACTTTTTATTATGCTGCCTAGGTTTGCCATAGCTTGCCTTCCAAAAAGTACTGTAAGTGCCTTTTTATTTCATGGCTGCAGTCACCATCTGCAGTGATTTTGGATCCCAAGAAAGTAAAGTCTGTCACTGCTTCCATTTCTTCCCCTTCTATTTGCCAGGAATTGAAAGGTCTGGATGCCATGACCTTGGGTTTTTAGATGTTAAGTTTCAAGCCAACTTTTACCCTTTCCTCTTTCACCCTCACCAAAAAGCTCTTTTGATTCTCTTCACTTTCTTCCATTAAGATGGTGTCATCTGCATCTCTGAGGATGTTGATATCACGCACACACTGGCAATCTTAACTGGACACATTCCAACCTGAGGGGATCATCTTCCATCATCATCATCTCTTTTAGCCTATTGGTACTGTCAATGGGGTTTTCTTGGCAAGGATACTGGAGTGGGTTGCCAGTTCCTTCTCCAGTGGATTGCATTTAATCTGAGTTCTCGACTATAGCTCATCTGACTTGGGTGGCACTACATGGCATAGCCCATGGCCTCATCATACCACACAAGCCCCCTAACCACAATAAGGCAACTATCCTTGTGTGTGCGTGTATGGATTTTATCTCCACCCCTGTTCAGAAATGGACCTGAATCAAGCCAATGCATGGGAGCTGCACTACATGAATGCACTAATGGATTTTGTGTGTTTCATGTTCCACTTTAATAAGACATGATAAATTACTCTGCTACTGCTGAGACCTGCAGAGCAAAAATGAATCGGAAATAAGACTAAAAAAATTAAGTACTCTTTCTTTTCATCTGTACATTTGGAATTCTACCATTTTTTCCCATCACAGGACTGCCAGACTCCTTGCAGGAGTGCTTTCAGTCTCAGTCATTTTCTTAAGCCAATATTTTATTCATTCACGTTTTTGTTTATATCTCTTTTTTGCTTGGCTCTTTATTATTTTATGCTGGAATAGTTAGATTAAATATTTAAAACGACAACAGTCAAGGTTAAAAAGCACTTACTTTGGTAATAGTTTGCGAAAAAGGCTTTTGCCTCATTGATGCCAACCAAGATAATATGGCCCCAAAATATTTTACCACTTCCAACCCAGCAAACCAGTGTTTGCATCTTTAACATTTGTTTTACAAAACAAGTGCACCAGTATTTTAGCATTTTATTGCTCGTAAACGAAGGGCAACATATAATTTCAAAATCCTTTTAGTAGCTTTTTTGAATCATTTCTGTGAAGGACAGGATGTATAACATATACCCAATACCTAGTTGCTAGGCAACTTGAAGAGTTATGAATTTAGCTCTATAATGCCAGTCTATCCTCACTGATTGTATTAGCTTAATAAACAGATTAAAGCACATTTGTACCGATGCAACTGTTGCCAAGGCCAGTACTGTTGCCCCCAGCAACCGTTCCATTCTGCATCTCTGAGTCCAGAGATTACAAGTCATGAAGTTCTTTTCACCTCGCTGTATTTATTGACAAGTCTAACATGTACAGTCTGTATTCAGTTATCTAGAGGCACTCAGCCTCTGAGCCAAAGCTTTTCACACTATTCATTTGCATCACCCCATGACAGTCATTTGCAGCCTAGCACAGCGGTACTCTTCATCCGCTCTTTTTAGCCAGGTCAACAACAGCACTCTCCAGCTTCTTACTGAACTATCCAGAGCAACACTTGGAAGAACACGGAGTAAGACAAGGCTGCATTTTATCACCCTGCTTATTCAACTTATACACAGAGCACATAATGCGCAACGCAGGGATGGAGGAATCACAATATGGGATCAAAATTGCTGGGAGAAACATCAACAATTTGAGATATGCAGATGATACCACCCTAATGGCAGAAAGTGAGGAAGACATAAAGAATCTCTTGATTGGGTTGAAGGAGGAGAGTGCAAAAGCTGGCTTGAGACTCAATATCAAGAAAACCAAGATAATGGCAACAGGCCCTATCAGTCCCTGGAAAATAGATGGGGAAGAGGTAGAAGTTATTAAGTTGTCTGAAAAAGGGAAGTTCCCCCGAAAAAGTTGTTTAACCGGTGAACTTTTACAACATAGATTTACTGGAAGACTGTGAACTATTATAAACAACACAATATTAAAATCAACAATATATTTCTATTCCTTATGCCTCAAATGGATTTTTCTGCTTTATCTTCATCTCTGTTTATAGCCAAAGAGCCAGTGCTGCCTGCATTTGCAGACATTTCCATAGATATGTGGAAGGCATGACTAGACACTAGAATGCATGGAACACTGTTTACCTTCCCATCGAAGTGGTACCTATTTATATACTTGCAATTTCTTGCTTTTGAACTGCTAGGTTGGCAGGAGCTGGGACAGAGATGGGAGCTCACTCCATCGTGTGGTACTCGAGTCTCAAACTGCTGGCCTGCCAACCTTCCAGTCATCAAGTTCAGCGTCTTAACCACTAAGCCACCGCAGTCCCTAGTATTTATATTGCATACCATTAATAATGTAGATTAGTTGACTCGATTTCTCAGTGGTTTAGGTAGCTAGTTGTAGAGCCAGAGTTTGAGAGCTTGATTCCCCACTGTTCCTGCTGGGAGAAGATCTAGCCTATCTAGCCATGTACAATGGTTCCATGGCACCTCCAGAAGAAGGGAATAGATTCTGAAGATTTTTTACCTAGAAAACACAGGGGAAAGTTGTCATAAGTCAGAATCAACTTGACAGCAAACAATTGTTATGTAGATATTCACTAGTTCGCACTTCTATGGGCATTTGTTGATTAGGTTCTGCTGGTGACATCCAGTGACATCTGGCTGGACACTGCTGGTTAATGAACACAAAACATGAAAATGGGTGGAGGTCTTGTAAAAATCATGATCATTCCTACAAGAACAAAAGAAGAATGGAAAGGAGGTCAGGTAATTATCGGTGCTTTAAAAAATGTATTTAAACACATACAACAACACAAAAATATACAATATATACAAGAAATCAAAATATTAACTCCATATGCACTCACCACCCATGGGACCTTAAGAAACATTTTTTAAATCATATCCATTCATATTCCTAATACTTTCATCTCCAAAAAGACAATACTTTCTGTGTTGGCATTCTCTTAACTCTTCACTGGGACATATTCCAAAAATTCTGCCCAGATAGCTTTAAATTTATCATCTTTCCCCAGTCCTTTTTACTCTGCATGGTTACTGTTTTAGTATATGTGCTGCTGAAGTGAGCACTGTCTTGGGTATTTTCAGAGTGACGTACAAACAGCATTTTTTTCCTTTTCTTATAAATCTTTATGGAAAATAATGAATACCTTTTAATTAATTAAGAACTAGACGATTTTCTAATAAATGTTAATAAGCAATATTTGTCATTGAATATGTCTTCAAAAAGAAGAGCTTAAGGACTACAAACCCATACAGAGTTCTTTGATTAATTTTTTAAAAGCTTCATTTGTTTTTGAAAATGTGTAGCTGGCAGGTCCAATTTTATACACAAGTCAGATGCTGAATTCTCTTTTCAGGTTCCATTTCAGCTAAAAGAATGCCTTCCATAAAGTCAGTGGTTAATTGACTTTTTCATAAAGTAATTCCTTGCTTCTTTGACTGTCTCAATCTGTCATTTGCAAGTAAAAGATGTGATTCAAGCTCCATTTTGATACTCCCCAATTATAACCTGATGCATCCGAATCCTTTAAAATGAAACACATGAATGCAAAACTCAAACTCAAGGAAATCAATGCCTCATATACAGAAACAGGTGTTTGCAGCATCTCTAAAGTAAGGGTGGATTAAAGTAAGTGTACAAAATGCCCTCCTCACTATTTTGTGTGCATTAAGAATGACATTTACACAGGGATTAATCTTCCACATCCATCTACCAACCTGGCAGTAAAACTTGTGCTGAGAATGAAGTCAGAATAAGCATTTCTGTGATATATATGTTCCCTCTCCAAGTCAACAGATTTTCTTCTGATCCTCACATTATTTTAAGTGCCTTCCCACAACCGCTTATTTCTTCCCTTATTTCTTCCTTGCTTACATCCGCCTACTTTTAGGCAGTTTCCCTCTCTTACAACCCTCAGCCCTCTTTTCATAATTACCCAGTATTTCAGATTCTAATTTCCTGCCTAAGAGGTTACTGAAATAAAACCCTTTCCTCTCCAGGGTCATTGTTGTAAACTCTAGCATGCCTAAATCTCTGTTTATTGGAGCATGTTCTCAAAACCATTCAGGGAAATCACTAGGATGATGTTCATTATGAGCTCTGGTTATTTTACAACACAACAGAACTAATTAAATAAAGGAAGCTGACATGAATAAAAGACTCATCTTGGCTTTATTTGAAGCTGCTCACGTCTGCATAACAACACTTCAACAGGAAGGCATCCTGCACAATCTTGCATGTGTTTTGTATTGGATGGAAGGGCTGTTATCGACCTAACAAACCATGAACCGATCAAAATACTGTAATTAAATGACTATTTCTTATGTTTTAATTTCCTCCCCCCCCCCGAATGCTGCTACAACCAGGTCCCTACATGACAAGGCCTCTTTCCTAACATTTTATTTTAATTGTTCAATCCCATATTTTATTATACATCAGGTTCTCTTTCCAAATAATACCGGGGAAACACACAGTGGATATGCTTTATAAACACTACTGAATGCTATGCATACTGACATCTGTCCTGCCACCATCTATGAAAACAAAAACACAAAACTCATTGGCTAAGATCCTGCATGCTGCTAGCAGAGTGAAAAGCCTACCCAGAATATTTACATCTGTTTTGGGACAAAGAGAAAGGCTTCCAGCCATGTTTAAAATACCTGTAGGCTGTTCTGGCATCTGCAAGAACTGGCTTTGAGCTTTCTCTTTTCCCCTGACTTGGCTAGAAGATAGAGCTGAGATTATTAGAAAGAAGTATCACGTGCCTCTTTCTAGAAGCTTCAAAAAGCTAAACGTGTTCACAGAACCATTGTGTAAACATAATGCTATTTTTTATCCTACCCATTGTTTATAGCCAAGCCTATGGCACAGCTGTGTCTCTTCGGACTTGGTGGACAGAGAGCTAGCATGTAAAGATTTACAACAAGTATTTCTCAAACTAAAATATCTGTCTCTCAAAGTAAGAAAACAGATCAGCATGGATGAATTCATTACTATAGGAGGATAATCTTCTGCTGAACAAACCTGGAAGAGAGAACAAGTGAACACCATTTGTCAGCAGGTCAAAGTTCCCAGCTAAAACCACTCAGCCCATCACGGTTGATGGCTCTTCTTTTTTAAACATCAGAAATCGGGCTCTGTTATTCGCCTCAGGGTGGCCAGTCATGAATAAAAGAAACTCAAAAGCCCTACTCAGGTATTCAGAAATCACATGTGCAGAGGGAGGCTCTTTAGCCCTTCCTCATTTGTTTCCAATGCCATCACTCTTCTACATTAGGCGTGTGGTGCCCCACTATTTGTGGGGGCTGTCTATGTGAATGAAGACTCTGGAAGTAAGCATTCTGCCTCAAGCGGAGTGACCCTATAGATAGCTGACACTCTACTCTGGAGATGTTTTGCTCTCTCTATGTAGATGACCAACAGACCAAAATTGTTGGGGATGGGGCTGCAGTACAGCTCTTTAGCTGTGGTATGTAAATGGGAGTTCCAAATGCTTGCATAAGGCTAAAGGCAGGTTGCAAGGTTAAAAAAACCCTATTCATTAAAACATTAATATTGACTTCTTGCATCTTGAACAAGAACAAAAGGTTTTGTTATTATTAATGTCATCACTATACTATATAATCAGTTCACCAGTGCAACAGTTCTCACTCAACAATTGTTTCATAAGTGACAACTATTAATCAGATAATTATCAGTCTCTACTTTCTGCATTTCTGTTCCCTCTGACTTTTCAGTTTCTCTCATCCCTTCCTCACCTCGCTACATCTAAATTTACTAAACTGAGGTTAGCAATTCATGCATTTGATGAAGTGGTCAGTGGCCACAAAGATCTAAGCCATAATAAATTTACTAGTATTTGAGGATTCTTGTCTGTCTGTCTGTCTGTTGTATGGCTTTATCAACATAGAATAGATAACACTGTAGCATTTATCACAAGTATGGGTCAAGTATAGGTAAAAAATAAAATATGATAAAATATACATGTATCCACAGCACAGTGCTATGTCCAGGCTCTTGATCCAGTCAATTACAGAAGGAGATAAAGTAAGAAAATGTGTCCTATCTCCATAAATGCCCTGTTTATACATTCATGGACTACCCTGTATATGAAAACAGTTTGGATTACCACAGTCATGTTGGGCTGAGGGCAGCTTTCCCTGTTTATATAATAGGTCTGCACACTGCCATGGCCTGTTCTTATCCTGTTAGCAGTCTTCAAGATATGTCATGGTTGATGAAAGCCATTGATTGGGCTCCTGGTTGGTTAGCCATACATATGGATATCAGATGTTGTGGACTGCAGCCATACCTCCATTGGTTTTTGTTATATATAAAAATTATTAGCACAAAGGTCTTCAGCCATTCTAATCGTTATCAAGATTTCAGTCTGTGGATAGATACACTGGCAGCATCTTCATGTATAGGTAAATTATGAATTTAGGCTATTTTTCTATATTGGCACAACAGTGCCTCCTGTCTTCTAAGATATGGATAGGCTATGTGGCTGAGTATTAGGAGCCAATGTATTGATGTAGACTTAATACACTCCATTATGATGCACATTGCATTGTTCAGTTGAGCATCTAACTGAGAGGTTCTCAACCCACAACCCATGGGCCTAATTCGGCCCATACATATCATTAATCTGGCCCATGGTGGCCACCCGGGCACCTCTAGACCTGCTCCTGCCACCAGAAGTCGTGATGTGTCATTTACCTTGGCAGCAGAGGCGGAAATCACATGGTTTTTGCCGCTTTGGGCACAGCCTCCGCTGCTTCCCAGGGTAGCAGGAGGCTTTTCGGAGCATGTTCTCTCTGGTTTGGTAATTTTCTGATGCTCCTCTACTGCACTTTGGCAGCTAGAGCAGGACGTTGAGTGACTTCTGGTGCTGGATGGAGCTTACATAGGGACCTGGGATCCCATCAAGAACCAGCACTCACCGAAGCACAGTGGAGGAGCATTGGAAAATTACCAAACCAGAACAGACATTTATTTATTTATTCAACATATATGCCACCCCACTTGCAAAATGTGGCTCTGTGCATCAATACACATTAACACAACAACATACACAATAAAACACAGCCCAACACTGAAATATCAATATCGATAAAAACAAAAAATAAATCACAAAATCCCTGCCACTCAACGTACCCAACGGAACCCAGGACTCAACATCCTCGATAGAGCTTGGGGCTCAACGTCTCTTTAATGGCTTGGTGTCTCTTCAACCCTCCAGAACATGCTCCGAAAAGCCTCTCACCACCCTGGGAAGCGGTGGAGGCTGTGCATGAAGTGGCAAAAACTGTGTGATTCCCGCTACCACTGCCCCAGCTACCGATGATGACGTCATCAAAAACGTAAGTTGTGGGCGCAGCCACACCTTCTCCGGCCCCCACAGCTGAGCACGGTGGTAGTAACTGGCCCCTGGTGGGGAAACCTTGGGAACCCATGGTCTAACCTATGAATGTGCCTGCTATTTAGCCACACTGGAGCTCCATACTCAGCCAAGCTGTAGACAAAGCTTAATGCCATACACTGAAATGTAGCTGCTGTCACACCCCATGTAGTACTCCCAAGTTTTTTCATATATTGTTTCTTGTTTGGAGTTTAGTCATTATGTTAATGAGATATTTATAGGAAAGGGTATGATCTATAGTGCTAGCCAAATATTTTGGGTTGAAATTATGATTTTGCTGAGCACCATTAAAGAAGATTGTAAATTGCTGGTTGGCAAGATTAATATTTAGATGGAAGCAGCTACATTCAGTTTTAGTCAGATTGGGGGTCAATTTCCATTTCCGGTAATTCTCTCCTAAAATTTGGAGATCATTTGTTAAAATGGTTATCTGAGGAGCATTGTGTCCTGTCTGATGGTTAGTGCCATATCATCTGCATAAACAAACTTTCTTGATATTGTCTCTGGCATATCAGCTATATATAGGTTAAAAAGTATTGTGGTCAGCATGGAGCCTCGAACAAAGCTATTCTATAGCACCTTCACCTTACTGAATTGGTCTCCCATTACCACTGGGACAGTCTCTCAGAAAGCATGTTATTTAACAGCTGCCCCAGGAGTTTGTTAGGAATTACTCATAAGAACAGCAGACCATGCCTCCAAACTGTGTCATAAGCTGCAGTTAAGTCAATATAAACAATTGATATTTTGAGGCCATGATGGCGAACTTTGGCACTCCAGATGTTCTTGGACTTCAATTCCCAGAATCCCAAGCCCCCATGAATCCGCATGAATGGGTTTACTGTGATTCATCTGGCCCATGCCACCCTCATCACTCCTGGAAGCGGAAGTAAAATTCACCCATATGGGTGCGTTTTATCTCCATTTCCAGGAGCGACGAGGGTGGTGCAGACCAAATGAATCACAGTAAACCCATTCGTGCAGATTCATGGGGGCTTGGGCTTCTGGGAATTGAAGTCCAAGAATATCTGGAGTGCCAAGGGTCGCCATCACAGTTTTGAAGCCTTCTTGTGAAACAGGAGTGAAAGAATTAAGATATTAATTCTAATATTAATTCTGCTTAAAAGCAGAAATCTTTCCTCTCTATTCTAAAATGAAAAAAAAAACAGGTCAGTGTAACCCTATCGATTCACTGTGACAATATAGCTAAAATCAACAGAAGCTGAACAAACAAGCCGAACAAACATGTAGTGTAAACACAGGATATTTCTGTGAAATAACATGATGTGACATGAGACATGATATTTTCCTTATATGACATGACATTCTGAATGTTCTAACCTGAACTCCATGACAATGCCAGAAGATTAATTAATGATTTTGGCTTATCCCATAGTGATGAAATGTGTAGAAATTTCCAAATTTTATGCTATAAAAAGATGGCTCTGAAAATGTATATTCATTCAGGTATTATTAGCTTGGTAAAGCATTCCTGAATCTGTTTGGCCAAATAATGATAATAAAATTCCAAAATCTGTCTTAGCGTGTGGAATGTGATTTTGTCTAGTTCAGTATTCCATAACATTTTTGGCGACTCTGCCGGGACTGACTTGACAATCAGCAGGTGCCATTGTCATTCCAGACGGCTGTTCCTGATGGGATAAAATGGCGCCTCTCCAGGGATAACCTAAATGCCGGCATAGTAGACCTTTGATCTACTCTAGGAAATCAGTGAAGAGGGGGCGAGTAACTATCAGAGAAACAGACCAGTCAAGGATCCGGAAGGCTAAGACAGATGGAGAACACTCTTAGGAGCGGGATTTTCAAAGCCTGCAGGCAAGTATAAAACTGTATGAAATTGTATGAAGTATACTTATGTGTGCCCACTCATTCGAGGAGTGGAAGTGGAGCCTGATCACCTTCAAGAGGACGGGATGGCAATTCCTCCTTAATGAACCACGGGCGGTAACCCAGTGTTCCTGGAAAAATCAGGGTGGCGAACCTGATTTTTGTGTGTGAGATTATATATATATATATATATATATATATTGTGTGTGGTTGGTTAAACCATCGTGTTCCCTGATGGTAGCCCTTGATTTTTTCAGGTGCCCCAGGCCGGTAGTAGTGTTTAGTTTAGAATGGGTGGTGGTAGTAGCATTCCAAGAACGCCACTGCGGTGTTTCCTTGAGAACTTTGAGATATTTACACCAGAGACACATGAACCCCCTTTAACAAAATTTGAGTTAAAAAAAAGTTTTGTGAATATGAATGGCCCAGTTTCCAAGTAGGGTGGCCTCTGGAAGGCTCCTTAGATTTGGGTCTTATAAATAGAGTGTTTCAAAGGATAATGCAGAATAAACAATGGGATCAGTATCCCTACATATCAGTATGGTAAGCTGTAATGCAGAAAGCTGTGAACCCCCCCCCCCTTGGCTAAGGAAATGCCAGACTGAATGTGTGAAAGCATATTTAATGAAGGAAAAGAAATCCAAAGATGAGAAATCAAAATTAGGAAGGAAAGTGGTCAAAACACCCAATACCCAGAAATAGAATGGCAGACAGAAGAAAGATTGAACATTTTAAGCAGAAATGAAAAAGATGAAATTCTGTTTCAAAGACCTCCACCTTATGTCATGCCAAAATCAGCGCCACAAGATGGCCAAGTTCCACGCGTTTATCCAGACCTTGCATTAGCAAGCACAGGAAGATTTCAAACCCCTGATAGAAACATGGTTTTTCCAGCCACATAAAAACTGAAAAGGGTGACTGAGATCTTGAAAGATGTAATTGAAGAGGGAGAAGAAAAATTCAAAAGGTACAGCCAACCTTCTCCCTATAACAATAAAATGAGTAGAGAACCTCCTCCAAACACAGCAGCAACAGCATATTTCTCACCAGTAACCAAAGGAGAAAAGGAGATGATGGCCCCACTGAGGGAGATGATAACCAGCCATATGAGGGAAGATGATGAGCCAGTAAATCAGTTAATCTTCCAATATGTACCATTTACCACAACAGACTTGTTAAATTGGAAACGGCATTATGGACCTTTTAGTACCAAGTCGAATGAGGTGATTGAACTAATTGGAACCATAGTCCAAACACATAATCCCACATGGAGTGATATGCAGCAAATAATAAATACGCTCCTTAATATGAAAGATAAGCAAAAATTAAAAATGGCAAAAGACAAGATACTCCGTAGAAATTTCCCAGATGCAGATCAGACTGTAGTATTGGGAAAGAATACTAGCGAACTACTAGAAGTGGCTAAGAAGACCTATCTAAACAGGGAGGAGGAGGAAGAGAAGAAGGAGAAAATAAGAGAATATAAGAAAGCTGAGATGATTGCCCTTGCTTTGGGAAGAGGCAAAGAAACACTTGATTACAATCAATGTGCTTACTGCAAGCAAGAGGGCCATTGGCAGAGGAATTGCCCCGAGAGAGGAATGGGAAAAATACACCCATTTGGCAGAGGAAGTTATGGATACAGACAAAAAGAACATGATGAATTGGCTGAGATGGAATGGGATGATTGAAGAAACCAGAGGAATTTGTGAAATCCCAGAAAAAGAAAAAAAAGAGCTGAGCACTTGATAGCTAACCCCAAGATTTTGAATCCCTAGTCAGCCCCAAGCTTTAAGGCTACTAGGTTTGTCCCAACTTTTCAGGCAGTATGTGAAAGTACGCAGAAGTAAAAGTGTAAATGTCAGAGGCCAGTTTTCTGCAGACGTACAAGTACATACTGGCCATGCCCTCCAGATGATTTGGAAAATAAGGGACATTTATGGATTAGTAATCAAAGACTGATCAAAGCTGCCCAGAATGCCTAGATCCCTTGCAATTAATCAGAAAACAGAAGGCACAGTTGGCAAAAAGGAACAGAAGGGCAGAAGCGAAGCGAAGAACAGCTATGTTTAAATAAGCCAAAACAAACACAGGAGTTGTATTTGATTAAAGAATTTGAGGACTTGAAAGTATAAAAATCTGAAGTACACGAAAATAAAATAAAAAGCCAGTAAGGGAATACTTACTTAAAGCAGGGAGGCTTAGTGGAATCATCCTTGTTCATTTAATCCACAGTTAGGAAGAGGTTGAGAAAGCAAGTGGGATTGTTGAAAGCATTGAGGAATTGTATGAAAGTAAGTCAATAAGTCCAGGTTTTAGCCAATGACAATACATGATATGAGAACTCCCCTCTGTACAAAGTATCCTATTTCCCCATTTGAATTTCTGTTTAAACACATAGAGATGGCCAGAGATGGCCCACATAGAAGGGAAATGGAAGTTAGGAAATTATTAACTCAGTCACTGCAGTATAAATCAAAATGTGAATCAAAGTACGGCAAGTTTGGTCTATAGTTAAATATTGATAAGATGGATTATTGCAAAACCAAAAAGAACTATATACTGTTGGTAGTATTTTTTTTCTCTTGCAGTTTAAAACCCTGGAAGGAGTGAAATGCATAGACTTTGCTTAAATAATCAACGCAAGAAAGAAGACGGCAGCTTGTCGTTAGGCACAAACCGGAAGCTGTCAAAACGCCCAGCCGAAGCTTGAGGAATCGGCAATCAACATGATAAAAATGTTTATTTATTGCAATAAAGAATGTGAAAAGTTATTAAACTTTAATAATTTTCAAGAAATCAGGAGGGAATGAAATAGGAGTGAAAGAATTAAGATATTAATTCTAATATTAATTCTGCTTAAAAGCAGAAATCTTTCCTCTCTATTCTAAAATGTAAAATACAGGTCAGTGTAACCCTATCGATTCACTGTGACAATATAGCTAAAATCAACAGAAGCCGAACAAACAAGCTGAACAAACATGTAGTGTAAACACAGGATATTTCTGTGAAATGACATGATGTGACATGAGACATGATATTTTCCTTATATGACATGACATTCTGAATGTTCTAACCTGAACTCCATGACAATGTCAGAAGATTAATTAATGATTTTGGCTTATCCCATAGTGATGAAATGTGTAGAAATTTCCAAATTTTATGCTATAAAAAGATGGCTCTGAAAATGTATATTCATTCAGGTATTATTAGCTTGGTAAAGCGTTCCTGAATCTGTTGCCAAATAATGATAATAAAACTCCAAAATCTGTTTTAGCGTGTGGAATGTGATTTTGTCTAGTTCAGTATTCCATAACACTTGTCTTATTGGAGTTTTTTTGGGAGGGGGATTTTTGTCTTTTTATTACATACAGATAATAAGCATGTTTCAAAGGTAGTACATCTGGTTTGGACCGCAGTGATTTACTTATTATCAAGTTTGCTGTCCAAGCAGGAGAAAGCACTTCACCCCAAAGTCTCAGTTAATCCACCCATTTCTTTTTCAATAATAGGCTCCCTGTCTCAACACTTTATTATTATTTCACTTGGGTGAAGGTAGCTGAATATGTGAACAGATATGGCTAAAAATATTGCATTTCTCTCGGATCTTACAAAATTTCTGTGCATTTCTACCTTTAGTCCACTAGCTTATTTCAAAAACAAAGAGCCTATACAACTTTTAATTTAATTGACCAAAGTGTAAATAGAGTGGAATCTCGCTTAACAAATGGCTCGGTTAACACAAAAATCGCATAACAAAAGAAAATTCATAGAAAATATTGACTGTTAACAAAAAAAATCCTGAATAAATTAATTGGTTTTCAGTGCACTCCTATGGAACACCACATTTCAGATAACAAATTTTGGTTTTCAATGCATTCCTATGGGAAATTGCATTCAATGCATTCCTATGGGAAATTCGCTTTACAAATTTTTCATAGTACAAAAGGTCCCGGAGAATGCATTAAATTTGTTGAGGTTCCACTGTATATTGAAAATACTTATGTATTCTATAATAAATTGCCTGAAGCAATCAATAGCAATTACACTTATATACCACCTCATAGCACTTAGTGCACTCTCTGGGCGGTTCACAAGTTAATTAGCATTTTGACCCCAATATGTTGGGTACTCATTTTACTGATCTCAGAAGGATGGAAACCTGAGTCAATTTTGAGCCATCGTCAGGATTTAATGCACGTTTTGGCTGCAGTATAGCAATTTAACCACGGCACCACCAGGACGCTTACAAAGCTCTGGTTGCAATGAAGGGAGGGCAATACCATGTGATGGTACTTTAAAAAAAATCATGACATGAAAATTAGAGCAATGAAGAGAATAAGGGAAAGCAGATGAAGGAGGGGTTCTTATATGTTCACATTGCAAAACATTTTGTTTTGAAAAAAAGCATTTTGTACCTATGTCCTGCAGGACAACTTCTATGCACAATTCTTTCACTTGCTTTTCAACCAAGGAGGTTTTATGAACTAATGTGATGCACTTTCAGTCACTGGTTTCCTGCTGTGCTATATGCCAGTATTTCATTCAGTGCATTCTGTTTCAGGCTGTGATGACATGCTTCACGTGTCCCTAGGGCCTGAGGGTTCAGCTCTCCGTGTGACAGTATACCCACTTTTTGACCTCATTGTGTTTCAGTCTGCTCACTCTGCTACAGCTAAAACCTGCTATTTTCCCTTTAATATGAATATACTTGTACATCTCCAGTAGAAGTCTACACTCATTCTCTCTTCTTAGCATATACCATAGGAAAATGTACCAGTAAGAGTTCAGGACACAGCTAGACAACCCAATTATAAGATCTGGCACCAGGAAAAGTTTAATTCACCTAGTGCTGGGGTCAGCAAACTTGGCTATCCAGGTGTTCTTGGACTTCAATTCACAGATGTCCTGTTCAGCAGGTATACTGTCTTGGCCTCCTGGTAATTGAAATCACGGGTGTGCAGGGCACCATGGGAAGGTGCTGGACAGGGAGTGGTGGGGTGCCTATTGGGGGGAGGGTTTGGGGGGGAATCTCATACATTGCTATTGGTGCCCCAGGGCACCAGAGGCGAGGGCAGGGTGGGACAAAGCCGGATTGCCCACAATACCAGTACATGCCTGATTGAAATCCAAGAACACCTGGAGAGCCAAATTTGCCGACCCCTGACCTAGTGCATTCCTTTATGCTATGATGACATGACTACATGACTGATTGGGAGCATGGTATTATCATAACCCCTCATTCTTCTTCAGCTACTGAGTGTATCATGTGGCATGTCAGAGAGGTAGAGAGACTCTTGCTGTCATGGCTTTGCCTACTGAGTCCCATAATGCACACACATGGGAGTGTCAGATTTCCTAATAAGGAACAGCAAGTTGTAAGATAAAAAAAAGGAGTGGTGGGGAAAGAGGCAATCAGTAAGTTGTGGTAGGAACTGTAAAGGGGAAAATTATGGAACCTATGATGGAAGCAGTGTGATAACAATCAGCACCTGTATTTTCCTTAAAATACCTTTAAGAGATATTGATAACACTTGAAGAGGCGTTATTTCATCAAGTCTGTGAATGGTGCTGTGTAGTCTGGAATTGTAGAATTAAGACCCTGCCAATAACATCTTGGCTCAACATCTCTGCATTACACGCACGCACGCACGTGCACACACACACACACACACACATCCTCACTTTTCTTTCATAATGTCAACAACTCTGCTTGTAAGAGTAACTAGTGTAGACAGAGAACTGTGCAGGTCATAAGAACATACAGGGGAAAAAATAAATCAAAGATAGGATCAGCTCGAAATCTACTCCCTCTGGCTGTATAAAACTGTTATGTTCACAAAACCATGCTAAATGCCTGGAGTGGAAATAAAGTTGAACACAGCAAAAGTGTTAGCAAACAATTTTCATCACAGAATTTGTGCATTGCAAGAAGAAGGGGGGAAGGGGTGGCTCAGGAGAAAGCTTCATTTCTGTGGCTATATTTGGCAATTTACTGCATAAACTGTCCCAAGAGTTTAAACAGGCTTTACAGTCCTGTTTCCCCATGTTTTAAGCATATAAGAAGAGACCCACTGGGTCCAAATTGACATCTCTCTAGTCCGGCATTCTACCCACATAGCATCCAATCAGATGCATTTGGGAACATGTCCAACCTCCTTTGAATTTTATTCTAACAAAAATATATCTGTGCTGGGGCTCAGGGACAAGGTCAGGGTGAGAGAAAGCAGGCCTAGCACCCATGACTGGCAATAAATACATGATGAAAGCGAGGGCAAATTTAGGCAATAAATAATGTCAATGAGACATTACATCATATTATTGCTGGCACCAAGGGATGTCAGAAAGACATTTTTTAAAAATATTACCTTCACACATTCATTTTCTGAGACATGTCAAAGAGGCAGTCAAAGATTTAATCAAGGAATCAGTATTTGTTCACTACATTAACTCTCAGCATGGCCTCCCTTGTTCATTATGTTACCTGCCAAGGCAGATAAAACTCCAATTCTTATTTGTTTTACTTTAGAAGTCTTCCTGTGGTTTAATTTCTATGGGGTTATTACTGACTGAACATACTTCAATATTGCCAATGTGTTCATATAATGTTTTCTTGAACCATGTGTCATAGATTCAAATCTCATATGACCATCACCCACATATACTACTCAGCTCCCACAAAGTATAAAGAGCAAGAAGGATCAAAATCTAATTCTCCCTTTGACCACATGTTACAATGAAATTATAGTAAATGAGTTCCAAAATTATAAGTTATATTCTGAACTGTGCCATTTCAACCTTATACTTATAAGCCTACTAGCAAGGGTTGCCCGGCGTTGCCGGGCTTTTTCACCTGTGTGTTTTATTAAAGGAGAGGCTTTGAAATTTTTGCCAGAAAACTTTTAATGTATAAACTTTTTTGTTTTGCAATAGTAATTTTCTTTGTCTGTTGAGAAAACATATTTAACATTTTAAACTTTGTTTATAAACTGTTTTGGACTTTACTGGAAGTTGCATAATAAAGCATTTTAAGTGTTTTTGTTTTAAAACATATGAAACATTTAACTCTTTGTAATGTTTTTTTAAAATATATTTTTCTCCAGCGATGTGTCTGCAGCATCTGTAAAACATAACACACAGGGAGAGATATTTTTATTTGTCTATTGTTATGTGACATTTCATTAATGATGTTTTTTTGTTTTTAATGGATTATTATTGTAAATATTTTGGGTTTAGTTTTTTGTTTAACTGTTAATACTTTTGTTAGTAAGCATTTTTTTAACATTTTACTAAATAAGTTTATATTTACCTTCATTAACAGTTGTTTTTGTTTTTTGTGGTTCAGTTTGTTGACTGTTGCTTTGTTGGGGTATCTGTTTAATGAGAACAATGACAAAGTTATATATAACTGTATTTCTCCAAAATTTGGAATGAAATTGTTTGGTTTATTTACCTGTTGATTTCTGGGTCTGTTGACTTTTTATATTCAGAAAATGGTGCAGCATTATTTCTGCTAATGGCTGGTTGAATTTAGGTGGTGGATGAGTCATCATGAGGAGATGTCTTTGTATTATTGAGTCTATATCTACCTCAGGGTGTTTTGGTATTGGAGATTTGTTTTTTTGTTTTTCTTGGGTGTTTTCATGTTGATTTTCATTGTTTGTGTTTTTCATTTCCTGTTGCTGTATTTGTTTGTTGTTTATTTGCTGTATTATTTCTTGTAAGGTATTATTCTTTTGGTGTTGTTTAAATTGTGTGTCCTTTTCTTCAAATTCTGAATTTTCTGTTGTTTGTTGTTTCCAGTGCAATATTGACTGTTGGTTGGATGTTGTTTGTTTATCTTTTTTTCTGACAATTTGCATTTCTGGTTGTTTATTCTCTGCGTGTTGTTGTTTGTCAATTTGTTTGTTTGTGTTTGTCGTTTCTTTTTCCTCTGTTGTCATGTTTCTGTAGGTTTTGGTGTCATTGTTATTTCTGTGGTTTGTTGTTTCCATGGCAATATTAATTTTTGTTTGGATGTGGTTTGAATTTCTTTCTTCCTGACAATTAGTATTTCTTGGTGTTTATTTTCTGGCTCTTCTTTTTTGTACATTTGTTTGTTTGTGCTTGTTTTGTCCTGTTCCTCTGTTGTGTGGTTTTTGTACGTTTTGTAGTTATTGTCTGTTGTTTCTGTGTTTTGCTGTTTCCATGGTAATATCAATTTTGTTTGTGATGTGGGTTGCATTTGTTTATTCTTGACACTTAGGTTTTGTTGTTTATTTTCTGGATCTTCTTTTTTGTTCATTAGTTTGTTTGTGTTTGTAGTTTCTTGTTCCTCTGTTGTGTTATTTTTGTATGTTTGATTGTCATTGTTGCTTATTTTTGTGGTTTGGTGTGTTTCTGCCAATAATAATTGTTGTTTGGCTGTCCTTTGAATTTCTTCATTGCTTAACATTTGCTTTTCTGGTTGTTTATTTTCCTCCTCTGTTTTTTTGTTTATTTGTTTTTTTTTTGTTGTTGTTTCTTGTTGTTCATTGATGTGGTTGTTGAAAGTTTTTGAAGTGTTATGTATTTTTCCTTTTTGATTAATGAGATGAATGATTTCCAGTGTTTCCTTTTTTAGACCAATTTTAGTTTCCTCATTGTGAGATTTTTCAAATTCTGATTTTTGAAATTGTTTATTTATGGATTTTGTTTCATCTTGTGTTGTTGTGTATTTTGGGTATTTTGTGGATGCTGACTGTTTCTGATTAATTTTTTCTACAATTTCAGCAATTGTTATTTGGGTCTCCTTTGATAAGCATGCACTGCTTTCTGTTGTCTCGAACTTTGGTAGCTGTTCTCCTTCTTTCTGATCTTGTTCCTCTTTTTCTGGTTCTCCCTCTTCGCTATCTGACTCATAATCTTGCATGCATATTATTTTGCAGTCATCCATGTAAAATTCTACATGTGTAATAATTTTGGAGCATTTCGTACCTTTCGAGTGATGCAGAGTCATTTTTTCCGCGCTCAATGGTCCGGTGGGGTATTGCTTTGTGTTACGATTTTGTTCCTCCCAATCTTTGGTGTCTGGTGATTGTGGTTTTTGCACTTTGTTGGTGTGTGCCTCCATCGCTCCTTATTATTTTGGTAGCGTTTCTTATTTACGTCTTTTCGATGTGACCTACAGCTTTTGCAAGTCTCCGTTCAAGGATCAATTTCGTTTTTAAGCTGTTTGCAGACTGTGTCTTATCAAACTCTCGTTATCGCGTTGTTTTCCCTCGCTATTTTCGGAGTTCGGGAGAGCTAGTTTAGCGAAGTGGATTTGCATGTTTTGGAGGTGTGTCTCTTTTCCGCGTTGCTGTTTGGCTGCTTAGATGGCATGGCTGTAAGTGAGTGAATATTTTCCTGTAAAGTTTTCCGTGCTTTGCTTCCTATTGCACCGTCTGTGAGTGTGCCTCCGCGCGTATTTCGAGTTGAGCTAAGTGGATTTGCATGTTTGTAGGTGTGTCTGTGTTCCGCGTTGCTGTATCGCTGTGCAGAAGGCATGGCTGTAAGGGAGTGCGTATTTTCCTTTTAAAGTTTTCGTGTCTTGCTTCTTTTCGAAGCGTCTGTGAGTGTTTCTTGGCTGTCTTTGGGAAAGTTTAGGGAAATTCGATGTGAACTGTCGTTGACTTCGGGTGCTTCCTTTACTCGTATTTTGGTAAGTTAAACTGTTTTGATGTTATCTTTTGTAAAGGTGTTTAGGTGGTGGGGAGGGGGGCTTTGTTTTGTTATGGTGCTTTGTTTGTGTGGAGTCGTGAAAGTAGATCGGTGTTTCCCCTTTAATATCAGCAGGCAGAGTGGATCGATCCCTCACCCCCCATCCTTAAAACAACTCCGGTTTTAAAGAGAAGAAAAGACGGAGTTTTTTTAAGGAGGGGTGCTGGGGGATCGATCCTCTTTGCCTCATCTTTTGTTTCCAGCCGCGTTTCCAGCCACTGATGTTAAAGGGGAAACTCCTTTCGGGAGCTTCAGGCGCCGCGGGAGAGTAAAAGAAAGCCGGCTGCTGTTTGATTGCCTGTGAGCTGTTTTTCTTTTTAATTTTCCGGGCGCCGTTTTCCTCAGCGTTCTGCGTGGGCGCGCAGGACGCTGGGGCTTGTAGTAATGTGTTGGTGCTTTGTGCTTGTGCTGCATTTTTTTAAATTCCTTTTCTTTTGATTGGCTGCGGCGCGTGTTCGAATGCTGCTCCGTGCGAGAGCCTCTCAGCCTGATTGGCTCTGGCGCGGCGCAAGGACTTTCGGGAAGTGATGTTCTTTACGTTTCTTGCCGTTAGTGGGGCTGAGGCCCCCGTGCCGGATTTTTAAATCCTTCGTTGACCTGCGTAGGCAATTCGGCCGTGCTCTCGAAGGGAGGGTGCGGGTCAGTAGGGCAACGCACAGCAACGTATAGCCAATTCCAACGGTGAACACTTGGTTTTATAGGTTAAGATTGAGAGACAACTGGATCTGTGTGAGCAGCTTTGTAAATCCACTTATGTGGTGAGGTGGATTTTAGTATAGCATTTATACCTTCCACTGCCACATTTACATTAAGCTGCTCTGCAGGCTTCAAAATTTAGGTGTTAAAAATGAGCCGTTCTCCACATGGTTGGAGGCAGCAGTAGTGAATTTATAAACAATCCACCATGGATGCAAATGGTCAGCAGTATAAATCAATAACTCTCTACATTTTGCCGCTATGAATCAGGAAGTGGCAATAACACTCATGGCTTAAAGTTCTGATAAAATTAATGACAAAAGAAAAATTCATAAGCACTGGCAAGCCTGAGCAATATCTCACCTATACAATCTTCCTGAAGTTTATATTCCAACATTCATTTGCTCCTGAATTGGGAGGGAGGAAATTCCACCTGTGATGTTAACACAGTACTAAGTCGGCCGATTAATGTCCTTATATTCTCTAAGAATGAGGGGAAATAACTAAAGGAAGACATAAAGGATTTTAGTTGAATATAGTAAAATGGTGTTTGAGAATTATCGTTACAGTAAATTTTTACTTTGCATTTTGAAACGACAACTGAGCTTATAGGCAACATGAGGAAGGGGGAGGAAATGAGGCCCATCGGAATCACCAGAGGTGTTAAAAAATACATGATTGAAAAGTGACATGAGTTATAAATGTGGCAGCCTCTTCAGTGATAAGGAGAAGAGGAAGAGCAGGCATATCAATCAACTTAACAGAGAAGATTCTGGAAGCTCTGTGAGGTCAGGAAGTGGCAGGTAGTGTTGCCAGAAGCTATTGGAAGATTTCAAGTTTTGTGGAAGAGAACAAACTGTAGGTTCTTTAATGAATTGGTACTTCCAACTGCAATGCTCAGAAACACAAGGACGTAATCTTGAAGAAGAGGTTAGAATGGAGTGGAGTTGAGAAGCAATATCAAGAAGCAGTAACTTGGGAATGAAACTAAAACAGACAGCTCCCTGATTTTTAAACTAATTTGTGGCAAAGCTGTGAGAATGACCATATTAATGCTCCAAAAGGAGAAACACAGTGAGACAATTCAGTTCTGAACTAATTGGGCAAGTGTGAAGCTGTTTGCAACTGCTCAAACTTTTAGATAACTTTTCTACCTTGGCTAATTGAAAGAATAGATGTTTCAGGGCAGAAATCTGGTCATTATATGTTTGGACAGGTTGCTTACCTGTAACTGTTCTCTGATTGCTTATCTGTGAATTCACATACAGTGTATGGATTCCTTTGGTGCCTGTGCAGACAATTTTGGAACCTTCTACTGCCTAGAGAAAACCTTAAGACATGCTCTCCCCACCACAGGTGCTCCGCAAACTGCAGCTAACCTTCAGTTCCCTCAAGTCCAACACTCATTAAAAAAAAAACCACAGGAGTTGCATGACAGTTTTAGAACTGAGTGTCTAAAAGACATGAGGCTACGGAACCTAGAGCATGATATGCCACTGCAGCCGACAGATATACTTCTCCAGAAGAAAGTAATGATCCTTCTTTCTTAAGGTGCAGTAGGAAGTTGAAAACCGTGTTTAGCTTAGGTGGAAAGATTCCAGTAAGGATTTTGTAAAGTCAATACATTTCCTCCATTTACTATATACAGTACTTACAGTTATGTCTACTGGAAGGCTTATTTGCTTCAAACAGGATCTTCTTCAACTCAGATGAATCCTCCAGGATTTAGTCTGACTACATCTGGGGTGGCAAACAGTTACCTGTAAGCATGGATATTGAATCCAGAGATGGGGGGGGGGGGCTGTATCTTATTTTGTTCATTATTTGCTAGCACCTCTCAATGTGCTTCCAGAGATGATGTCAAATAATACTTTTTCAGCAGAGGTAGGTTTCAGGTAGCCTGTAATAATCCTGCACAATTCATTAGGATCAAACAATTGTTTGTCATGTGCTGATCTATACCCCTACAGCTCTAGCATATTCTGTGGTGGAGCAGCACATGGACAAACCTGTTCTTATTGTTACATACATTCCACAGTCTCACCAATAGTTTCCTAAGCATTTTATTTCTAGTGGCAACTTTCTGCCTGGCCTTTAGATAGCAGTTTTATCCTGATGGGACATAAGGTTGACACAGTCTTCCATTCTTTCAAAGTCAGTAAAATGAGTACCCAGCACGTTGGGGGCAGAACGCAAGCGCGGCGCAAAAATGGCCGCCGCGCTCTTTGCGGGCCCCCCCCACGGACTTGGACATCCGGGTAGTTAGGGGGCGTGGCCAGCACCCTTTAAAAGGGGTGGCCACGAGGCAGCCGCGCTGCCATTTTGCGAAGCGACGGAGAGGAGAAGTTTTTCCCTTTAGCCGGGAAGCCTCTTTCGAGCAGCGGTTTCTTCTGCGCTTCTTTTCTTCGGCTTCCCAGCGAATTGCAGCAATGCCTTCCAAAAAGAAGGCGATGGCGAACGCGGTTCGCACTTCAAGGAGGCGCCAGCCGGGTAGGAGGACCGCGACTGCGCCCCCTCAGCAGGCCCCCTTTCCGGGGGTGCCCACCGGGACCGGCGGGATGGGGTCGATTGCTCCCTGGCCCGAGGCTGGGCAGCCTCAGAACGGCCCTGCAGGGGCTGCGGCCCCCGGCCCGCAATTAGCGGCCACCGGCCCGGGCCTGGCGCATAGCCAGGCTGGGCCTTCGGGCCTGGGCATGCAGCTTCCAGCGGTGGGCTTTAACCAAGGGGGTTGGCTGGGTTCCCTTCCCTGGCAGGGCATGCCCCCGGCCCCTCTGGGGCCGGTGGCCGGGGCATGGCCGTATTCGGGCCCCGGGGTCCAGAGACCTGGCCAGGCGCCAGCGACCGGTGGGCCGGCCAGCCCTTTGCCCCCCATCAGCGTTGGGGGCTATGTAAACATAGATGCCCTACTGGCCTGTGTAGTGGCCCTGGAGGCATCTTTGGGGATAGTTAATCCATCAGGGGCACCCTTTGGTTTACAGGTCAACTCAGCGTCTGCCGGTCCTCGGCAGGCGGCCGAAAGGGTTGAGCTGCCTGAGGCAAGTAGGTCGGCGACTGCTGCAGCCTCGCAGCTCCCCACTCAGCAGATGCCGCCAGCAGGTAGTGGTCAGGCCCCGTCTACGAGCTCGGTTGCGGTCGCGAGCTCCGACGCCCGCAGTGGGCCGGAACCCCCGGTGGGGGCGGCCCATGGGGGTGCAACTTGTGAGTATACGGTCCAAGCTAGTGCACCCACACCACAACCCACTACGGGGGGAGGTTTGCAGTGGCCATGGCCTCGCCTGGCTGGGGCGGCTGGTCAGCCGCCTCCGGCCCATCAGGGAACAGCTCCAACACTCCAAGGCCCCTCTTGGGGCAGGGCACCCTGTCCTACAGGGAACTTATTGGGGGTGGCGGGGCTGGTCCAGGCTCCTTTCATGGTGCCCAGCATGGTCAATGTTCCGGTGTCGGCCTTGCCGACAGCAGGTTATTCTTTACCCCTTGGGGATCATTTGGCCCAGGCTACCAAGGAAAAGATCTGGCGGGGGGAGTATGTGGACATTTTCTCCCTCTTGAATAGAGAACCCACCAAAGAGGAGAGGGAGGGGCAGGACGAGAAGGACAAGGAGCAGTCTCGTCGACGTAAGCCGCCACGTACATGGGCCAACTGGTTACCCGCATACCTTATATACATGGCGGTGTACCTCAGGGCCCGGCCCGACCTGGCAATTCCGATGGTCCAGTATTTGGACAACATATACCGGGCGATGGTTGATTTCCCTGGCCCGTCGTGGCTGATTTACGACGAGGAATTCCGCATGAGAGTGCCCCTACATCCAGAGATCAGGTGGGATGAGCCCTGCCAGAAGCTGTGGTTTCTGTATATGACCCCCACGCACCCGGCGCCAGGGGAGAGGTACCATTGTGGACATGTGGTCCAGCGAGCTACTCCGGCTCAGGCACCCCGCCAGGTGGCGGGGCAGGGGGTTCCAGCCCGCCTGCTGTGTTGTAGTTTCTCGGCCAATGGTGCGTGTAACAGGAAGCAGTGCCGTTACAGGCATGAGTGTCCCTCTTGTGCTGGCCCCCATGCCGCCTCCGCGTGTCCTAGGGCAGGCGGACTGCGGGGCAGAGGTAGAGGTGGACAGGGAGCGGGCAGAACTGCCGCGGAGGGAGCTGGTCAAGCAAAAGGCCCCCTCCCCAATTAATGTGGACATGCTGGAGCGTTGGCTCGCGATGTACCCGAGGAGGGCAGACGCAGCTTACCTGCTTGAGGGTTTCCAGCAGGGGTTTCACATTCCTTTCACAGGGGACAGGTCCCCTCAAGATGCCCCCAACCTGTTGTCACTCAGGGGAAGGGAGGAGGTAGCCGCCATGAGCATTGCTAAGGAGGCTAATGCTGGCAGGGTCGCTGGCCCTTTCCCTGTCCCACCATTTCCCAATCTCAAGGTTCCCCGTTGGGGTTAGTGCCCAAGAAGTCGCCGGGGGAGTTCCGTTTGATACACCACTTGTCTTACCCGGCTGGCCGTTCGGTCAACGATGCTATCCCTGATGACCTTTGTTCGGTCAGGTATACATCTTTTGACCAGGCCCTGCGCATGGTGCGCTCATGTGGCCCGGGTGCACTACTGGCTAAGTGCGACATTAAGTCCGCGTTCCGTCTACTGCCAGTGCACCCGGGTGACTTTGAGTTGCTGGGTTTCAAGTTCCGGGGTGAATTTTATTTCGACAAGGCCATGCCTTTTGGCTGCTCCATTTCATGCTCGGCGTTTGAGCGCTTCAGCACCTTCCTGCAATGGGCCTTTGTTCGCAGGTCGGGGTCCCGGTCTGTAGCCCACTACCTCGATGATTTCTTATTCGGGGGTGAACGGGGCTGGGACACGTGCACGCGTCTCCTACATACATTTCAGACGCTAATGAAGGAACTCGGTGTCCCTTTAGCGCCCGAAAAGACCGAGGGCCCTTCCACCAAGCTCACATTCCTGGGGGTGGAGATTGACACGGTTGTGCAGGCATCCAGGTTACCTGTTGATAAGGTTTCACGGATCGTTGCACTCATTTTGGACTTGCTGGCAAAACGCAAGGTGTCCCTTCGGGAGCTCCAGGTGTTACATGGTCACCTCAATTTCGCTTGCAGGGTCGTCGCACCTGGCAGAGCATTTGCTTGACGCTTGTGCGATGCCATGACTGGCTTGACCAGGCCCCACCACAGGGTCCGACTGAACAAGGCCATTAGGGCTGATATGCTCATCTGGCTTCAGTTCCTGGGGGAATTCAACGGGGTGTCATTTTGGAGATCTGACCTTTTGGTTTCCCCTCGTTTCCAGGTTCAGTCGGATGCATCAGGGTCCCTGGGTTATGGGATTTACTTTGAAGGGAAGTGGGCCTACGGTAGATGGCCGCCAGCCTGGTGGGGCACGGATCGTCTGCGCGATCTCACGTACCTCGAATTTTTCCCCATACTGGGAGCTTTGATGCTATGGGGCGAGGAGTGGGCCAATTCGGTCGTTCACTTCTGGTGTGACAATGCGGCGGTTGTCCACATTGTCAACTCACAGACGTCAAAATCTCCCAGGGTTATGGGTCTGGTTCGCCAGTTTGTGTTGCGCAGCCTGCGCCTCAATGTGCTTTTTAGGGCCAGACATGTTCCAGGTATTAATAATGATATTACTGACACTTTGTCCCGCCTGCAGATCCCCCGGTTCCATGCCTTGGCCCCCGATGCAGAGGAATTTCCCTCGGCGCTCCCGGACGAGATATGGACGCTTGGCAAGGAGAGGTGAACCGGGCGATCGGCATGTCTCTCGCCCCCCGCACGCGTAAGGCGTACAACCATGCATTCAGTTCATTCAGGGCCTTTTGTGCCCAATCACGGCTGCCTGAACGTTGGCCCATCTCAGTGGCTCATGTCCTCCAATTTATGGTTTACTTACATGCCCAGAGCTTAGCCCCCCACACCATAGCATCCAGGCTGTCAGCGCTAGCATTCATGGCCAAGGTGGGTGGTTTTGCTGACAGCACAAATGATTTTCTCATACGACATGTTTTGGAAGGGTGGGTGCGGGAACGTGGGCGCAGCCCGGACGACCGCCACCCAATTTCTCCAGGGGTACTTACCCACCTTGCACGGGGTTGGTATGACCTGTGTTTCGACAGGTATGAGGCAACCCTGTTTCACGCGGCTACTATGGTGGCCTTTTTTGGGGCGCTCCGCATCAGTGAGCTGGTGCTACTGTCTAAGGCGGATGCGAGTCGTAGGGCACTGGAACTCGAAGATGTCTATGTTTCCAACGATTGGGCTCAGCTGAGGATACGCTCCTCTAAGGTTGATCAGCACGGTGTAGGCAGTGGTGTAAGACTGCTACGATGTTCCATGGCAGACATCTGTCCGGTTGGTGCCCTACAGGAGTTCCTTGCACTACGTGGTACGCACCCTGGCCCGTTTTTCTGTCACCAAGATGGGTCTCCCCTTACTAAATTTCAATTTTGGAAGGTGACCGGTAAGGCACTAGCCAGTGTTGGCCTCCCCGGGGCTCGTTACGGCACCCATTCGTTTAGGATAGGGGCGGCTTCCACCGCAGCGGCGTTTGGGTACTCTGGAGCTGAAATAGGCAACATGGGAAGGTGGGGATCACGATGTTTTCAGTTGTATGTTCACCCTCTTCAACAGTGAGTACCAGTTAAGTCACTGCCCTGTTTCCTTTTTTCCTTGGCAGACCCTGGGTGTCGTCTTACACCGGTGACAGTATGGCTGGTGGGCCACAGCTATGTGCACAGGGCAGCGCAGTTTGCTGCGGCGACAGAGTGGGGACCCTGACTGGGACTGGGTGCATCCGCAAGTCTCAGGTGGTACGGTAAGCGCGGAATGTTATGGCGGGAACGGTTGCCATTCCTTTTCTCCATCAGGGATGCTGACCCGCCTGATGTCCTGATTATACACCTCGGGGGTAATGATTTGGGACAGGTCACGGGCCTATCGCTGAAGCATGCGATTTGCGGTGACCTGGCCTACTTGCATTATGTGTGGCCTGCCACAACCCTAATTTGGTCGGACATGATACTGCGGCACGCTTACAGGGGAGGGTTTAACCTCCAGGCCCTTGATCGGTCTCGGCGCTTGGTGAACAGGGCTATTGCCCGGTTCTTTCTGGACAAGGATTGGGGGCGCGTCATTCGACACCCCACCATCAGTCTCCAAAATTATGAGCTTTACACAGGGGATGGGGTCCACCTGTCGCCGGGAGGTATGGACCTCTTGTTGGGAGATTGGCGAGCAGGCCTGTTGACCGAGCTGACGGTCTGGGGGGGGGGGCGGTGAGCCTTTGTTGAAGCCTCCCCGTGTGGCGGGTAGCACTGGTAAGGTAAACATTTATGACCCACAGGTATCCGGGAGGTTCGCAATTGACTGGACAACACTAGACAGGCACAAGTTGGTTAACGTTGTCCAGTCAACGATGAACCAGGCAATGGGGTGATGGCACGAGCTAGGCAGCAGGCATCACCCCGTTATTTTACGGATACGTGTCAGAGAGTGGGGTCAGTAGTTAGATTATTGACTACGGTCAACAATTTGTTTGTTGTCAACAAACAAATTGATACAAATGGATACATTGTAACCAATTGCTGTTGGCAATTTTGGGTAGAACCTTACCAGTGTTACTTCGGCCTGCTTGCCTTAAGAATTATAATTGGTTGAATACCAATAGAAATTTATAATTCGGACTAGGGCATGAATCAATAAATGTGGCCCAATGCCGTTATCCACTTTTACCAGTGTCTGAGTCCTTTATTGGGGGGTGCGCCTGCAATGCAAGCGCGGCGCCAAAATGGCCACCGCGCTCTTTGCGGGCCCCCCCCACCGGACCTGGACATCCGGGTAGTTAGGGGGCGTGGCCAGCACCCTTTAAAAGGGGTGGCCACGAGGCATCTGCGCTGCCATTTTGCGAAGCGACGGAGAGAAGTTTTTCCCCTCCACCCCCTCCCTAGTTAACAGTGTGATATTTTGGTTGCTTCGGGGCTGGGTGGGAATTTTTGGCTGGGACCTACAATTGGCTTCCGGGTCCTGGCTTTTTTGCCCATCCCACACTGTTGCTATGGTTTGACATAGGGGTTTTCTTGCTGCTGCTGTTGACTTTGGTCACATGGGCGGGTAGCACTGGTAAGGTAAACATTTATGACCCACAGGTATCCGGCAGGTTTGCAATTGACTGGACAACACTAGACAGGCACAAGTTGGTTAACGTTGTCCGGTCAACGATGAACCAGGCAATGGAGTGATGGCACGAGCTAGGGAGCAGGCATCACCCCGTTATTTTACGGATACGCGTCAGAGGGTGGGGTCAGTAGTTAGATTATTGACTACGGTCAACAATTTGTTTGTTGTCAACAAACAAATTGATACAAATGGATACATTGTAACCAATTGCCGTTGGCAATTTTGGGTGGAACCTTACCAGTGTTACTTCGGCCTGCTTGCCATAAGAATTATAATTGGTTGAATACCAATAGAAATTTATAATTCGGACTAGGGCATGAATCAATAAATGTGGCCCAATGCCGTTATCCACTTTTACCAGTGTCTGAGTCCTTTATTGGGGGGTGCGCCTGCAATGCCAATTACCCTGTGAACTGCCGAGAGTGCACTAAACACAATTGGGCGGTATATAAGTGTAAGTGCTATTGCTAAATACTTTGGATTATGGCAATGTTCCACAATCTTACCTTTCCAACTAAATCAGAACTTCCTTTCTACTTCTCTGTTCTTTAAGTGGTAGGTACAGACCTGTGTTTTTAAAAGGTTTGGTTTGAGCTGGGTGTTTTTACAATATAAGAAAAGTTCTTCTAAGGCAGAGGTTAGCTGGTGCTTGATGGACTCAAAAGTGCTTGATGGACTCAGTATAGATAAAACTCCTGGAGTATGGGAACATCAGAAAAAGTGCAGATGAGGACAACCAGAATGATTAGGGGACTGGAACACCTTCCTTACCATCTGAGGCTGCAACGGTTGGGCCTCTTCACTCTTGAATGGCAGCTTCTAAGAGGTGACCTGAATGAAGTTTATAAAATCATGCACGGTGTGGACAAAGTAGATAAGGAAAAACTGTTTTCCCTATCGCACAACACTAGAACTAGGGGGCACTCCATGAAACTCTTGGGTACTAGTTCTCAAACAAATAAGAGAAAGTACTTTTTCACCCAGAGGATCACTGGTCTATGGAACTCCCTGCCAGAAGAAGTGGTGACAGCTATCAGTCTTGACAGCTTTAAGAAAGGATTAGACAAGTTCATGGAGGACAAGGGTATCCATGGGTATAATTATGGATCCCTAAGGACAACCTCCGGGTTGGAGAGATAGGCAGGATATCTCTCAATGCCATTTTCAGGGAATTCTAAGCAGGTGAAGGCATCTGATTGGGAATACCCTGAAGCAAATGTTTAGCCACTATGTGAGACAGAATGCTGGACTGGATGGGCTGTGGCCTGTACCAGCAAGGCTGTTCTTATGTTCAGTCATTTGAACACTACCCTGTGTCAGACCATTCCCTTTATTTCTGATGACTGTTACTCCCTCGAAATTCAACAAAGAAAATTCAGTATGGAAGTAGAATGGTGGCTGTCTTTATTAGTCTGCAGTCTTTGGTAATAGGTAGAGCTTTTAGAGCAGCTGTTGATTGTGGTCAGTGTCATGTGTAGCTGTAAAATCGACAAAAGTTGCTTCAATTATTTTTAGTGTTTCTGAAACCAGCATGCATTCTGAGTGATGGGAACATCTAACATAAAAACTGGTCAGTCATGCAGCAGCCATAAATATGTCCAGATATGCAGAAATAAACCACCATGAATATGAAATCTTAAGAATTAAATTGTCCACACATGATTCTATGCACATGCTAATATGACCTTCTGATTTCTCAGCACACAAGATAACTTTCATACAACAGCAAAGTAGAATTTCTACAAGTTAAATGGATATCATACAAACAGAGTCAACATTAAGGTCAGCACAAACCTATTATAAAACATCCACTGCCTGAAAAGATGCAAAGTGCTTGAGGATGACATTAATTCTGAGACTAAACAGATGCGAAAAAGACTGGGATTACAATTATTGTAAGAAAATATTACCTATGTAAAGATTGGCTTTACCTTTTACTTGAATTGCATGCATTTTGTATTTTTATACTTTCTGTCAGAGCTAGATACATAACTTATTCTAATTCAGGCATAGTACAGAATTACAAAATAATTAATTTGAATTACTGGAATCCAAATGCTATACTTAATATTCCAGTTATATAAAGCATGTGAAGTTGATGTGTCACTTTTGTAGTTAAAGACATTGAATGAGTATTTACATGAAATATGACTAGAATGAAAAAAGCTTTGGATGATTACAATAGAAAAATAATAATAATGGGAAAAGGATTTGGTTTATGAGTCTGATTGTCAGTACAAAGGTACTGTAAACATGCAAATGCTTCTATACTGAATTTGTTCTCTTTTAACCAGAAAAACATACTCAAAGAAAAGTCATGAATAACTCAATCCAGTTTGGAAGCATTCATGTATGGAAGGAGGCATATGACTTTATCTTTGGCAGGTTGAGGAACTCCATGCACAAACAGGTTCTTGACCTGGATGTATAAAATCACAGTCAGAAAATTGATAATAATGTTAGCCTGCCTTTCATAAGAGAGGGCAGATTTAATCTGTCCCTGAGCAGCTGACTGGCAGCATCATAGGTTATTTGTAGGACATTACAGACACATAGCCCTGGATGCGGTGAAGGCACATAAACTAGATGAGGGTGAACACAGATGCACTGACAACAACTTACTTAAAATAGGTGATGATATTTCACCAACCAAGACCGTGGACCCCAACATTTCTACAAAACACATTATTCTAAGCTCATTCACTTGAAAATCAACTTTAAGAGTTTCAATGAAATTTGAAATATGCTATTAAACAACAGTGTGAACACTGTCTCCTGGGATTTTCTAGTTGTGTCTTGAACCTGTTTTATTGTCTGAAATAAAAGATTTTTATAGCTTGGTTCTATGGCAGGGCCTTACTTGATTAATTACCCAAAATGTTTCTTTCATATTGAGGTGATTTACAAATGTCTCTAACATTTCTCAGAACCAGTGTGCCCTAGTGGATTGAGTGTGAGATGAGAACTCAGAACCCTTGAGTTCAAGTCCCCCACTTGGCCATGGAAACTCATTGGAGGGAGATGGCACTGGCAAAATAAATCTTTGAATTTCTCACTTACCTCAAAAACCTTATTAGGGTTTGCTGTATGTCAAATGTAACTTGATGACATGAAACAAGAAGTTTTGACCTTATGACAGAATTAGATGATGTGTTCAGGAAAAGTGGCTTTTTAAGGGAATCTCATTTGCTAAACTTCAGCCAAATAACTATACCTTATTAGTGCTAGATGCCTAAGAAGAAATAAAAAAATTGCAATAGGAAATGAAACACGTGAGCCTTCCTAGGTCATTATGGAAATGTTTATACTCTACAGCAGGCATGCCCAAACTATGGCCCGTGGGCCGGATACATCCCTAATGCCATTTTATCAGGCCTGTGACACCCTTGCCAAACTAGGAAGTGAATACGAATGCTTCTGCGCATGAGCCTGATATTTTTTCATTCTGACTCATTTAGAGAGCTCACAAGGATGGAACATGTTCTTTTACTTCAGAGGGTCACTTTTATATCCTAGAGGGAATAGGGAAAGGAACAGAGCTAGTGGAATCTCCTCATCATATGTGTAATACAAGTTTTTGTAATGCCTTAACTGGATTACAAAACTGTTGACAACATAGCATTTGATCCATGTCAGTAACACAGGCTCTGTAAATGATCCCAGTTAGTCAGTCAGATACAGGCCCAAAATAGGTTTGCAACTGAAATTAAATCAGTAATTATGGTGGCTGGAAGTACCAGAGTACAGATGAATAGAAGTGACTTACTAACAAGTACCAGACTTACAGCATAGTCAAACAATTGAAAAATTAAGATTAGGTTGTAAGGTATCTAGTGTTTTGGCTGGAATGGATTTGAGGGAAAGTATGGTTTTCAAAGAATCCTAAGTAACCAAGATATAGTAGAAACAAAGGAGATGACACAAGTAAAACAGAATCAGTAAATCCATGAATTCTATGCTCCCACTACTGTTCTTCGTATACAAATTAACTATTGTTTATACAGTACTATGTTTCAATGGCCAAAATACTATTGGATATTCAAGAGCATGCAAGAGGAATTACAGAAAGCTAATTGTCAAGGTGCCAGATACACGACCTTGTGTATGACCTTTTCAATTGACTGCAGAAACTTCTGCAGTTCATCTTTATGTGCTAAAATATCTGTACTCCAGTTAACAGGCTTATGAGTCATTAAATGAGATGCAGCTTCCCCCTTTAAGAGCAATTCATTCTTATGAGGAAAACACTATTAACAAAGTTGCCAATCTGCAATTGGCAACTTTGCTTTTGTTTTGAAATTGGTCAAAGTGGTAGAAGTCATGGCTATCCATACTTGAGGTGTCAAGTATGTTGTCAAATGTTTCAAACTAGGGAGGATAATGTTGTAAAGGGAGGAAATATGTGTTTAATTTAATGTGTGACATGACCCTTCTAAAACAGTTCCCCAATTGGAAACAAACCATATCAGTTACAAATTTTCATTCTCACCCTTCTTCTATTTTCTTCTTTACAGACATCTTGTACAGCTTCTGTGAGGTTAAAAATGCTCACAAACACAGACTCACAAAAGTAAAATTGGGGGCGGGGGGAGAGCCCCTACTCTCTTCACTCTGAAGAGAATCTGATGCTCAGTACAAATTTATATCAGAATGGGCCACTTCAGATGCAAGTTATTACAGTTTGGAGAGAGCTGGAACATCACCAAAGAAGGAATAAATGCATACTAAAAAAATTTGTTTGCACAATACTAGTATTTTTTTTAAAACAATAAAAAAGAAGCTTAAGCTTTTGTGAATACAGAATCCTCAGAATTCATTTATAATAAAGCTAAATAGAAGACAATTTCATTCAGTTAAAACCAAACCCCACAGAAATGTTCATCAGCCAAACATAGTTTTTTTTAATCCATCCATCCAAAGAAATTTTATTTTCCCTTTCCATAGATCCACAACATCTTATGGAAACAGTTTTGAATCAATTAAAACTAGGCAACTGAACTTTGTACAAAAGAAATCACAGATGAGTAGAATAACAACTTATAAAAATTCAACACCTAATCATAATTAACATCTCCAAAGTTTGATGCAATCCCAAACATATTCATTGGGGAGTAAAGTCATCTGATCTAAATAAAAATTACTTCTGAGTAAACATGCTTTGGATTGCATACCTACTACAGAGCAAGTCTCTTTCAACTCACAAGACTTTACTTTTGAAGTCAAACGGGTACCTAGAAGATTAAAAGCACAAGCAAATGTATTTAGGGAAGATATTCCATAATCTGATCACCATGATAAATAAGAAAGGATACTCTCAAATCTGCGATTTTTAATCATTAAACTCTTAAAATAAATAAAATGATACAATTATGTTCTAATTTGTAAAACAGCATTTGAAGGCTTTGCTTCAGAGGCTGTTTAGTTCAATTTATTTTGCTTCTTTCAATTCCACTTTGAAAAAGTAATGGGACTAGAGTTTATGCAAGTACATGCCACAAAGAATGATGCTGATGAGAAACATTATTTTTTCATGCTTATGTATCATTATTCAGCAAGGTTTTAAACAGACATTTCTAAATGCCCAAGTGGTTTGCACATTTAAAACAAAACAAACCAAGCAAAAGGGGGAAAATTGCTAGAGGTAATATTTCTTTGAAAAAGTTTTTAACCAGTTTTCAATCAAACTTCTAATTAATAAGTTCCATTCTACATTTGAATTAATAAAAACTTTAAAAAAACATAATGGACAGCTAAGAAAGTTGTTTCTTTGTATTTTTACAGATTGGAATATTTCATTAATTTTCTCATCAAAAGGATAGTTTATCTGCAATTTTTTTTGCATTATTAATGTTATGCTACAATAACATTGTTAATGCAGTTTCATTATTTCTACTTCAATGAAACATACACAAGAATGCACATTTTTGTGCTTGCTTCTGGGTTTCTGCAAGCTTGAAAACAATCACTCCTCTTCAAATTAAAGAATGAGGGGAATTTGCCACTTTCATAAATCTGATTTCTCTTTCTGTTTCTGCTGACTGATTTCTTCATAAAGTAACTGCCTGAACTTCAGCATGTCTTCTACATCTTTGTAGAGAAGTATTTCGTCAACAGACAAGAGTTTAAAACCATTCAATTTAAATGGTGCCTTGTTCAGAACTGAGTTTAAAATCCTTAATGACATTCTAACTGACTCGCTTACAGTGCAGCAAACTGGGAAAACCCGCGCTGTCCATAAACTTGGACATGCACCAGAAAAGAGCTCATCGGAAAATCTCAGACTCCAGAGCTCCAAGAGTTGACAGAGGCTAATTCCGAAAAAAGTTAGTAAATGTGTATCTGCTAGATTTGTCACCTTCTTTTTCAAGTTATCTTCAATGCCAAACACCATGCTCACATACATTAATTCTCCATCAATCCTCACACTTAGTGTTGCCAGGAAAGTGTCTGGGGGTATGTCTGCTTTGGTGTCAATAGAACACCCACTGATAATGCAGTTGGTTCTCACTGAGACCTCGGACCCGAGCCTGGAGTATTCAACTAGAGAACCAGGTGTAACAGAACATCCAGGGTTAAGTATACTGTGAATGATACATCTTGTTTTCCCCAAGCCTTCTGCATTGTTACAGCATATGCTAAAAACATTCGGAAGTAAGCCCATTTCCATTCTGAACTTTCTATCAGAAGTGAAATGAAACAAACACTCACAGTTAGTCCCAATGTGATAGAACTTAGAGTTCTTAAGGAGTATCACATTGAGAGGCAATCCATTTAGAAGAGTGAATAACTTCTCCCTTATTTCCATTACACACAATTCCTCTTGCTTGGCATTTTCTAAGTATTTAGCACAGTCTTTTGTTGCTTCAGACCCTAATGCTTGGAGAAAGTCACCATAGGCATCTATTTCACAGTGAAGTTTGCCCACTTGTTTATAAAATGTCAGCAATAATTCTGCAGTTCTATGATCAATGTAGAACAGACTATCCGTATATACATATTCAGAATCTGTCAGTTCATTTCCCAGTCCTGTAGAAGGATTAGATGCCTGAGAAGTATTCATTTTATAAACTGCACCAAACTGATGCATGCTTTCAATGCTAGGCTTGTGTAGGAAATGCCGACAATTTCTATATTCAAGTTCTCCCTTTTCAGCCAGATGTAATGGTGGATCCAACACAAAAACACCGTGGGTTGTACCAATGGTTAAACTAGAAGGATGAGCTAACGCTGTAAATCCAGGCTGGTAAAAGTTAATGCATTCTGTTGCGCCAATATGATACAGTTCGATATCATCTGCACAAGTAATCAAAATACCTGGATTCATACAGGTGGGAAAATCAATGTACATCGCCAGTTTTAAATCCAACATTTGATAAACTGGGTTCCCAAAAGGCAAAGCTGTGAAAATTTTTCCCAGGGCACTTGCACTTGGTAAACGTTGACTATATCCACCTTTAGAAACAAAGAAACAAATAAATAATTTACATAAAGTATTCATGAGAGTTTAAAGAATTTCATTCAAGCATATTTTATACATTTAATGTAAAAATACTGAGTGTCTGATATATTTGTTTTGTGAACATACTTCTCACTTGGTGAGCATACTTCTTGAAAACCTTACCAGTTCTGGTGAGGGAGAAATTTTTATTTCCAAGCCACTCCAAAACAATATAAAAGAGAAAGGAGATACTTTTTAAGGTCACCACAAAAAAATGACAAAAAAGAACATAATTTCTCTGGCACCACAACCACTAACAGATCTGTGGAAGTGAATTTTCATGTAACGGCTTGTTAAGGATAAAATGTTATGCTTTCCTAATATGAAATCTGTTCTTTATTTCTGAATTGTAAAAGTTTTCAGATAGTTAAAAAAACATGGCGGAGGGAGGGGGATCTGTAAAGGGAGTCAGAGCAAGTTGGCAAAAAGTATCCAGTTCTCAGAATGTATCCCCTGCAGATATGTGACACAGTACATAATACAGTACAGTACCGTACTGTACTCCCAAAGTTACTCAAAGAAACTTTTTTTGGTTTTATCCTGCTACATGAGGATAACTAGATACTCTAGAATGGTGATGATTGCTTCCCAATGCACTGTAATCAGCATATACCGGTGCTCACACAGGATCTTTGAAACTACCACAATATATCATGAATAAATTGTACACTTTTTCAACTTTAGAATTAAAAGATGTGTGAACTTCTGCTGGATGTTTATATTGATTTCTGTGTTCCTTTCTCCCTAACAAGTCAAGGACTTTTGAGAGCAGGCTCTATACTTTACACAGTTTATCATACTGAGGATGATTTGACCTAAAAAAGCCAACTCAACTGGTGTTTAATTATCTGGCAGAGAAAACACCAATTCACCTTTAGTGACCTCCTCTCCTTAAACAAAAAAATCCCCACTCTATAGAACATGAGAGAAATATAATTTTAAGGAAAAGATTACCAGAATGAATTAACATGATGTTAAGAGAACCCCATTTATCACCATAATGCTCTTCCAGGCACTGAAGGACATGAAGTGTTGATCCACCATTTCCTACAAAACATATCAAAATGAACTTCAATTTAGAAACAATAACAAGAAAAATTAATATGCTATTGATATTCTGTTCAATTGTTTGGAGAATAAGACCATTGAACTGGGGTCAATTGTGACAGATTGAACAGAAATGACTTTGGAGTGTCTGGGTGTGATGCTGATTGTAATACTGTAATATATGTTGCCCCATGGTATGTTAGCCACTCTGAGTCGCTCTGGTGAGTAGGGCGGAAAACAAGTCTAATAAATAATAATAATAAAGTTTATTGGATGAACTTGGGCTAGATAGCATCTCTCAGCTTACCATACAGCATGGCGATTGTAGAGATAAACATGAGAGAACTCATGTCCCACTCTGGGAAAGAAAATTGGAATACAATTATAAAAAATAAAAAATACACTGGACAATCCTATTGGTGTTTGTATTAGGCTTAACAACTTGCCATGGCTAATTGTAGCTAATTAACAGCAACAGGATTCTGGCTAAACAACTTTCATATAAGTGAATTTATATTTGTGACTTCTGAAATTAATTTTCAGACTCAGACTAAAAATAAAATTGATGCACTAATGTCTACAGACTACAAACCCTGTAGAAAAGGTCTTAAAAGTGGGGAAACCTTAACTTTAGTTGAAATACTGAGTGCCTGCAATCACTAGCTTTGTGCTTCCATAAATACCACAGAGATGTCTGTGTAGTGATTCATCAGATTAGGGGTTCTATGAATTCTAATACTGAATACTGGTAATATACATTTTGTTTATAAGGTCATACAAACCATTACCACCATCATTAAAATTAATCAATTAAATACATGGAAAAAAATTCTTGGATATGAACAAACTACTAAAATTCTCTCTTCTGATAAATTAGAACTTGTGTTTCAACATTAAAAAAACTCATTGAAATTAGGCTTGATGGTAAAACTACGTGAACTAGATGTGAACTTCAATGGGTGCAGAATGTGGCTGCCAGACTGGTTGCTGGGGCGAGAAAATTCGCACATGTCTCCCAAGTCCTGGTAGAATTGATTTGGCTGCCCATTTTGTTCCACGTCAGGTTCAAGGTGGGTATCTTAACTTTCAAATCCCTAAATGGTTTGGGACCTTCCTACTTGGCGGAGCATCTTCCCGTCAGGAATCAGGTCCACTTCATCCATTCTTCTCAAACAACTAAACTCCAATTTCTGACTCCCAGGTGGTCTAGAAAGTCCATTACCTATCATAGGGCTTTCTCAGTGGCAGCTCCGGCTCTTTGGAACATACTGCCAGGGGAGCTGTATTTGATTGACTCCTTAGGGCAGGTATTCTCAATCTGTGGCCCATGGTACCATTTTATGTGGCCCAGCACCACCACCACACCAAGAAGAGCCATGTGGTGGAGGAAGAGCAAAATGGCCATCTGGCCCCCAAAGCTGTCTGAGGGAGCGTGACCCAGCCCCCGGCCTAAAAACGTTGAGAACTCCTGCCATAGGGACCTTCAAAAAACAACTGAAAACCTTTGTTTGAGGAGGCCTTTAGCAGTTTGTTGAAGACCAAATAGGAGACCCTCCCATTGCCTTTCTGTCACAAGAGTTTGGGGTCCTCAGTTCTGATTTTGATGGTGGGAGTTGTTTTATTGTCTTAATGGTGTTTGTTTCGCTTTTTTATTAGTGTAAGCCACCCAGAATAGGAGACCATCCCAGATGGGCGGGGTATAAGTCCAATAAATTAAAATAAAATAAAATAAATAAATGTGACACTAATAATGGAACCCTCAATTAAAATAGTAGTCTCGTGTCCAGTCCTCATCTACTTCCCATTATGTTTACTAAAGGAAAGTTTCATAACCTGAGACACCATAAAAACTAATCTGAATATATCAATAATAATACATAAATTAGAATAAACTTTAATTAATCTACTCAAATGGTATGCCATCCAAAAGAACATCCAGCTAATTAAGACTGATGGGAGTCAGACATCTGAATCAGAAGAAACATAATGATAGTATTTGAACATATTTTTAGAAGTTTAATTAATATGATTCAGCTTCTGATAACATTCTGGAAATCTTTCAATAAAAAAAGATACCGCTATCATAATATGCACCCGGAGAACCTTTATATCTATCTGAAAATTAATCATATCATACTAAATATTTAAACCACAAACTGGCTCAGTTTCTGGAGACTTGCAAATAGGGATGTGCCCCTTGTTTGGTTTTTTGGACTTCATCACCCCAGATTATCACCTGGAACAAGGGCTACCTTAGAGGATTCTGAGACCTATGCTCAGTACAAAAAACTGCCCCAGTGCTTCCTGGGATGCCTAGGTCTTCTATGAGTCTCACTGTCCATTAGGATCTTAGTCCAAAAGTCTACACCTCCCATAAAGACTTGGGCCTCTCAAGATACATGGTGCAGTTTCCTATTTTGTATTCAAACACAGGCCTGAGAAGCAGCCCTGCATCAGGCCGATGAAATGTATGTGCCTTTAATGATCGGATATCTATCTTGCATGCACTACCACTGGGTATCAGTGGGAAGAGGCTTTACAGTCCAATGCGATTGTCCTTCGTTATTAACTTGATTGGCAACATTCTTTTCCTGCCTCTAGCAATGGAGGTAAGCCACCTCCTCTTCCTGTTTGTTTTCTTGCTTCCATTGTTTTTTAGTCTTTCTTCTTTTTCTCCTCTCTGATTGTCAGGATTTGCAGCTGCTCCATTAAACCCTACAGGACTAGAGTCCCAAGCCTGGAAGCAACTGCTATAAGTCATGCTGGACAGGACCCTCACCCTGCTGCAGCTGTTAAGCCCTATCTGAGAGCCCAGGGGGAGGCTCTGGACCTTTCATAGGCTCTACTTGGAGACCATAGGTGGCTTAGCTATGTAAGAACTGGGCTGGCCCTTCCTCCCAGAAGCTGCCTCAGCAATGAAGGTTAGTAGACCTGCAGTTTATTTTATTTATTTAGTATATTTTTATACCGCTTTCCTCATCTATTGGTGACCCAAAGCGGTTTACAGACAAAGATGGTAAATTACATAAAACTTAAGGCTCATGTCATGGGTAACAGCCGTTTCCACTCCCCTGGGAGGAGCTTAGGGGGCTCCGTGGCAGGGACGAAGGTGGAAAATGTCCTCCAGCCACGGAGCAACGGTCACTCCCACTCCCCTCCAACCGGCTGAGGGGAGGAGCTAAGGGGGCTCTGTGGCAGGAATGAAGGTGGAAAATGTCCTCCTGCCACGGAGCAATGGTCAAGTTGTTTGGCTCTTGGATCTCTTGCCTTGTTCCTGATTCTGAAGAACTCCTGCCTTGTTCCTGGAGGAGCTCTTGCCTTGTTCCTGCTCCTGAAAACTCCATGCTTTGTTCCTGGTTCCTGTGAACTGTTGCTACGCCTTGCCTAGATGACTGTCTTCGCCTTGCTCCAGCCCTGAAGATACTCTACCTTGTCTGATCTCCCAATCATCTGGCTTCTGGTGCATTTGGATTATGTTTCCATTCTTTGGACTAATCCTGCTTCCCTGGCTTGATTTGGCTTTGGACCCTGGGCTGAGATACGGTTAGTATTTGGCCTGTTTCCTGATTGTCCTGGCTCCCAGACCCTGTAACCAAGCAACAAGCATGGAATTTTTTCTATGTGCCAGAGACACCTGTTTTTTTAAAACATCTGACAGTAACTACATAAAACTATAAATATGCTCCCCCCCCCCAATGCTTCTAGAATGATTTTAGTTTGTGTGGGGAAAAATACAAGAATGGGGAATACTACTGAGACGAAGTCAACCTCTACACATTTTCTCTGTTACTGTTGTTGTTTCCTTCCTTGCAAGCCTAAGACATAAGGTAGTCAAAAAGTCAAGGAAATTTCTTCAGCGTGTTTGAATGAAAGTATGGATGTGCTTAATTTAGCCAGGATTATGTTTTTCATTTTATACTTTCCTACAAGGAATGTATGTGTTAAATTCTAATATTAAACAATGCTATGAGAACCCACCAATTTTTGGTCCAGGAGGATCAACAAAAACATGATAATCAACACCCAGAGGGAGCTCCTTTCTTTTCAGTTTTGCTGATAACTGTTGCTCATAAGCTATTTCTTGCTTTTTGTCAACTGCTGTTATTACAACAACATCCCAGAATTCTCCACTCTGAACCGTTTTACCTGTTGGAGAAGAAGATATTTTATTACAAGTGATACCAAAGTACAGTACTAAAATGCTTTAAAACAATCATTTCCCCAAACACACTACAGAGCTTTATGTCATGATTCCTACTCCTTACCTTTTAGTTGGACTATATAGCTTGTCAGACCATCTGTTCTCCCTCCCCACTATCTACCTCTTACCTTAACTGACATCTCCTCCATTGTCTTTTAAAGGCTCTAATTACAGGTTGTGATAAATTACTGCAATTCACACATCTCTGCTTCTTCTTGTCCAGGCTGTCTTTCATGCTGCTGCTTGTTCTCTACCTAGAAACATAGCATTTTCTTGGCTTGCTATAGCATCTACACCAATAAGAATGTTTTTCTATTACTGATTAAGCAAATTGCCTTTAATAAAAACATTAGAAAAAATGCTTAGGAGCTTCAATCTCTATCCTACTCTATAATAATAATTGCACACTGTCAAGTAAATTTTTGCTTGCAATGATCCTTTCCAGGATTTTCTTGATAAAGAATACACAGAGTGGTTGACCATTCCCTTCTTCTGGGAGTGTCCTGGGACTGTGCAGCTTGCCATTACTACATAGGCTGGCTCTTCTTCCAGATAGCACAGTAGGGAATCTTTGGCTTCACAGCTAGATACTTAAATCACTGAACTATTAAGTCATTGTTTTCAAAAAGGACCTATCTGGAAATATTTCTGTATGGTCGTTGCTCCCTGCAGCCTATACAGTGGTGGTGAACCTTGGCACTCCAGGTGTTCTTGAACTTCAATTCCCAGGAGCCCTGATCAGCAGGAGTGCTGGCTTGGGCTTCTGGTAATTGAAGTTCAAGAAGAGCTGGAGTGCCAAGGTTCGCCAACGCTGGCCTATACTATTCTATAGACCTCAATAAAACCTATAAATATGGATAAATGGAGATTGATTTCGTTTTGTATTGTTTTAAAAACTACAGGTCAAAAATAAAGGCCAGAATCCTTTTCTTGACTGCAGTTTACCCCATTCTAGTTTGCCCCTCAGAGGGCTTTTCCTTCAACAACGTCCCAATATGGATGAAACACAATTGCATTCTTTTCCATTGGTATCTGTATCCTCCAGAAACAGTGTTCAGAATATACAACACAACAAAACACAACCGCTATTAAGTTATACAAATGCTGTATTCCTATTTTGTGGCTCCCATCTAAAAATGAGCCTTCTGAAAACATTTCCATATGGTAGTGGCTCCTTGCACCCTCTAATTCGTTAAACTGAGTGGAGATGCAGCTTATATGGTAGTTTGCAAACGTGGGAGTACCTGTGCAAAACTTAAGCCATAAAAAACATTTAACTTCTATTTTGCAACATCTGCTTTTATTTGGATCTCTGCATTGAGCAGGGGGCTGGACTCAATGATCTCCTAGGCCCCTTCCAACCTAGTTAGTCTATGATTCTGTGATTTCCAGCAACTTTGCATGTAGTAGTTATGAAATGAAAATAATGGATTAAATCTAATCACCATTCCCTGTTAGAGTGTCAATGTATCAATGAGATTAAGTGCTGACTGATTCAAGTTCCATTGATTCAATAGACCTACTCCAGTTGAGACTAACAATTAAGTCTAATCCCTACATTGGACATTTAATATCAGAAATGTATGATAAAACCAAGGAAGTGGTTCCCAACCATTTTTTGGCCTGCCCCACCTATGAATCTCTAATATCCTGATGCATCCTTGCCCTCCTGTGACATATAATTCTTATTGTTCAAAACATGAACTCCTATTCAATGGAGGAAGCCTAAAAGGCCATTAACTTGGTCTAAACTCATTCTTGAATTGCCTCCCTTAAAATTCAAACTGCCCCCCTCTGGGGAGTGGGACTCACGGGTAGAGTAATGAAATAATCTAACCCTCTGCCTCTCTAAATAATCCTCTGCCTCTCTAAATAATTAGCAACAATACCTTTTGACTAGGCTCTGTCCTCTATCCCTGCATATCCACTAAGGCACATCCACAAAATAAGCATGTTCCTGTAAAATGTTTGTGCCAACTTTCACGCACAATAACCTATACGGAAACATGGATTGTACAAGTAATGGTAGTCTTTTCCTCCTAGTTCACATGGTTTTTAAAAGGACATGAAAGAAGAAAAAGGCATTTAATATCATTTTGTATAAGATTGTATTGCTTTACGACACTACACAATATTTGACATTGTCATATTTAGTCAATAATTAAAGTCAGTAATGGATTTTAGAAGACATGTAAATTCTGGAAGCTATGGGGAAAATGACCTGCAAAAGTAAAAAAACTCAAGTCATAATTGATAATTATTCAGCCAATTTTTTCTAGTGAATACTCCTGATCTCATCATGCAGATTAACTACTCTTGAATGGATTTCATTTGTTCTTTTCTACTCCTAATTATTATAGCTGAAAGATCTTGACATCCTATCAAATTGTAGGTGAAATAAACAGTTCTGTGATCTTGTCAGCTAGGGGAAAAATATGCCTAAGGAAATTTGGCATCCTCCCAAAAATATCAACCAGAGGCATGGATTTTGAATGTTATAAATTAGCATATCTTCCTCTGCTCTTTGGAATTCTTAGTGTTCCTGCGCACAGAACAAGAGGGTATGGCGAAAACACATTGCACTACCAGAAGAAGCCACTAGATGTCACTGTATTTTTTTGTATGTCAAATTTTTCCTATTAAAAATTTATATGCCGATTTTTTTAAAGCTAGGATTTCTATTTGTATGTCAATTTTTTTGTAAGTCGAACCATTTGTAAGTTGGGGTTCCACTGTATTTGTAATTGTGCTCTCCAACTCAGTAAATTAGTTTCACTCAAAACTAATTCTGACTGGTTTCAATGGACTTAGCAATAAGAGCATGCTCATAGAGCCAATCTTATTTTGGGGAAGGAAAGGAGTGAGGAGCCAGCAGAGAAGGTGGAAATTGCTAATAAGCACTTCTTTTCAGCTTGTTAAGGTAGTTCTGACATAGGCATGCCTCTTACAGGTTTGAAAAGCCACATGGGAGCTACATCTAAATACTGCAAACAAGGCCAATTGTTAATTTCCTCCCTTTTCTCTGCCAACTCTTAGGTGGTGGGATGAAGCAAATTAATCCAGGGAACCAGAGTTCCTGGTACCACTTCACAGAACGCCCATTCACACTTTTCCTGCTGTTTAATTGCAACTATGATTATTAATTTTAAAAGCTTCATATAAGGAATTTGGGAAGAGGTAAGTGAACAGGGAGATTGAAGGATTTGGTTGCTTAATGAACACTTATTTAATAAGAGAAAACTGAAAGGACTTCTCTCTAAATTATCATAAAAACCAAGGAAATCTCAAGGGCTGGCTCATTTTCACTTCTTTTCCTGCCTTCTTAAGATGGAGAAGGAATGCTGGTGACACAAAAGAAGTATAGGTCCTTATCTGAGGAACAAAATTATGCTTGTTACCTCCACATTGTTTTTGTTTTTTGCTTCTTTATGAAAAGCAGATTTAAAGACCCTGAAAATTACATGGGAGGATGCCGAAGGACTTGCCCAAGACCGAAACCATTGGAGAGCCTTGGGTGCCTAATATGCTACATAGCACGGGAAGATCTAAGTCTAAATAAAATTTCAAAGTACAGAGGAAATTTGCAGCTTAAAAATTAGCTTATTCCTCTTCCCATGAATACAGAAATTAGCTGCAGCCTGTGCTAATCCTTTCTAAGAGAAATTTGCTTCCTTCGGGCAAGAAATTTCAGTTCCTTTGATGGACTCCTTGTCAACACCTCATGAAACCTAGTGCTAAGCATTCAGATTATTACTATTTACTAATTCTGATTTCAGCTTTATTGTTATTTCAGGAAGGGTAGTTATATCCTACCATTCCTTTTCAAATCAATTTGTAGCCTCAAGCCAATCACTGGCTACTGTTAAAAATGCTTACCTTGAGAAGATTACAGTGTCACATTTCCTAATAGTACCTATGGATTAGTGTGCTTATTCTTTCTCATGGATTCACTGAGGTATAATTGTATACGGTGTGTCATTAGGGAGGACCCAAAGCTACTGTTCAAGCATCTGATAAAACAGCCCATTCCTAATGGTTGTTAGAATCTGTCTCCATAAATAGGAATGTCTACTTACTGTTATTATGTGCCATTAAATAGCTTGATTATGGTTCAAAAAAATTATTATGGTGCCTCTATGAAATAATGACTTCCTGTCATTAACTGCCGTTTTCAGATCTTATAGACTGAGCTTCTATTATTGGACAAAAGAAAAAGATTCTTTGAGTAAATATTAAGTCATTATGCCTCAGTCTTTGCTCTATTCTGTTAAGGAATAACAGTAAAGCATTAATGCTACTACCTCACATTCATCTGTGGTATCAAACTGTCACACAACCAGGCAGTGGTGGTGTAACAATGTACCTGGCAGCAAGCCCAACTGTGAAAATTTGCACCCATCTCCAGGAAAATTACAACCGATATATTTTGCTGCACTGCTGGAAACATTTACATGCTACATACAGGCTCTCGGTTACTGTTAAAATGGTCCTGTGAGCAGGCTGTCTGGTTAAAAAACAACAACCACAGCCTAACATTATCAGATGGGGAGGTTGGATTCCAAGGCAGAACCTTCACACCAAGAAGAATAAGATAAAACCATTCAATTTTTCACTCTGTTATCACACTGCAAACACATATGGTTTCTCAAGGTAAATATATGGCCTAGCTCCTGTCTAAATTCTAGGGTTTGCAGTTCTTCTGTACAAAAGGGCATTATGCATACACTGTATCCACTTACCTGTGTTTGTGGAGCGAGGGATATCCAACCAACCACCATATGGTACAGCAGCTCCCCCCCCCCGAAACAAAGCCTCGCACAACATCTGCCATGAACTTTGCGGACTTTGATAATTTCCCTACACTACCCACAAAGCAATTGATGTGTGCCTGATGAAGTGATCTGGAAACCTCATGTAATATTTGATATTTTTTTCTTTTTGGTGATCCAAAAAAAAAAGGGAAAAAAGGGATTGCCTTTCTTTGTACTGTCTAAAGATCCCACGTCAATTTATGTTAGTTCTTCTAAATTTGCAGTGAGAAATAGGATCTGCCACTACAACGGAAAGGACTAAGCATGCTCTAATTATTATTTTTAACACTACTGCAATGCTTCCTTTTAAAGGCCTCATTTCTTTGCATTGGGAAAATCCCCACTCCGAGACATTAATGTGGGTAGCCCAGGTCACTGATTGGTCATCTACCTTTCCCGATTGGATCGTCTAGCTCGCACACGAGCTGGAAACCAACCGGCCTTTACAGGAGAGGAAATTGGTATGGGCTAATAGTGTATTAGCAGAAGTGACTCCATGTCTCCTTGGCTGGGAGCACTGATTGGATGTAGGTTAAGTGTCACCCAAATGTCACAGTGACTAGTAAACAGCACACGGAAGATTACTCACATCCTAAGGTAAAGGTAAAGGTTTCCCTTGCTTGAAAGCCATTAGTATCCGACTCTAGGGTGCAGTGCTCATCTGTTTCAAAGCTGAAGAGCCAGCGCTGTCTGCTTCTGCAGACGTTTCCGTGGTCATGTGGCAGGCATGACTAGACACCGGAGCGCACGGAACGCTGTTACCTTCCCACCAAAGTGGTTCCTATTTATCTACTTGCAATGTCTTGCTTTCGAACTGCTAGGTTGGCAGGAGCTGGGATGAAGACGGGAGCCCTGCAGTACTCGGGAATCGAACTGCTGAACTTCCGCTTCCCAGTCAGCGTCTTAGCGACTTGAGCCACTGCAGTGGCTCAATATAATATAAAGGTAAATAATTTCGTGTCAGAAATTATTCTGGGTGTAAGGGATTTTTGCTGGAGAAACTCTGCTCAGGGGTCTCCCGAATGAGCTGGAAACCAACCGGCCTTTACAGGAGAGGAAATTGGTATGGGCTAATAGTGCATTAGCAGAAGTGACTCCATGTCGCCCAGAGTCGGGTTTACCTGATTGGGCGGCATATAAATTTGAATATAAATAAATAAATAAAAAATGTCTCCTTTGCTGGGAGCACTGATTGGATGTACGGTTAAGTGTCACCCAAATGTCGCAGTGACTAGTAAACAGCACACGGAAGATTACCTACATCCTAGGAGACACCAAACCACAGTTAGATCAAACAACTAGAGCATAGATGCCTGATATTTACAAGAACTCCAGATAGGCAAGAACAGTCAGTTCCACTGTTCCTGTTGATTAGCATACCCATGGCTAACCTAGGCACGCAGAAACTTCTTAGACTGGCAAATGTACTTAGCCAATAAGATGCTAGGAAAACAAGCCTTCTGTCATGGGGTCTCACACAGGCTGTGCGTGTGAGATCCAGGAATAGAATAAATACAGACCACCCGAGGATTCGGGACTGGCTTTTTCCACCATACACTCTCCTCTCCTCGCCTTCCTTGAATTCAGCACCTTTACTCCCACGGATCATTACAATTAAACTGTCCCTGAAATGTGGATTATAATCTTGTGCTCCAATCTGGCCAACCAAAAGGGTGGAGGAATGCGCCCTCTTCCTACTTTATTCTTTTGGCATGGATATATTTGAAGGAAGGATGACTAGGGCATACTATATCTCCACCCTTCAAAGGTCGGTAAAATGAGTGTGTTGGGGACAAAAATGTTAATTAATTTGTATACCACCCAGAGAGAGCATTAAATGCTATGGGGAAGGATATAAGTGTCATTATAAAACTGAGCAAGCAAGTTCCTTATCATCCCCCACCTTTTTCTATGCACTCCTCTCCCATACACACACATTTTGCATACAGTAACAAACCCAAAGGCAGCTGCGGTCAATTGCTGGTTTAGCAAGAGGGTCTTTCAGTATTCCAGATGTTGATGGCTTCCCTTTAAGCTTGGGTTTAAGCTTGGGCTGCATTCAGGGAAGGGCATATCGATTGTGAACCACATGAGCAGGGATGGGCAAACTAATTCAAAGTTGGGTCGTTTTCCTACAACTGAAATGGATCAGATCTGATATTCCAGTGCTGCAAGACGGCTGTTCCACGTGCCTGTTTGCAGGGGTCATCTACCTTGCAGGGGGCTTTGGTTTACCTGTTGGGAAGTCTGTTCCCAGAATGCATCATTTAAGGGCAGTGATGGCCAACCTTGGCACACCAGACGTTCTTGGACTTCAATTCCCAGAAGCCCATCAGCTGGAGTGCTGACTTGGGCTTCTGGGAGTTGAAGTCCAGGAACATCTGGAGTGCCAAGGTTTGCTTTCTCTGTTTTAGGGGCTCCAGGGTGATGGGGGAAGCATTAAGATGCTTGATTGTGATGCAGCTGGCTATTTGGGAAGCAAGCGAGATCTCATTGGGATGGGAGTGGGGATATTGCCGCCCTGAGTCAGGTTCTCCTGATTGGACGGCATATAAATTTAAAAATTAAATTAAAATTAAATTAAATTATAAAGCTTTTCCTTGCTCGAAAGCCAGTCATATCTGACTCTAGGGTTCAGTGCTCATCTCTGTTTCAAAGCAGAAGAGCCAGCGCTGTCTGCTTCTGCAGACATTTCCATGGTCATGTGACAGGCATGACTAGACACCGGAGCACACGGAACGCTGTTACCTTCCCACCGAAGTGGTTCCTATTTATCTACTTGCAATTTCTTGCTTTCAAACTGCTAGGTTGGCAGGAGTTGCCTGGGACAAAGACAGGAGCTCATTTTGTCCTGCAGTACTCGGGAATCAAACTGCTGACCTTCTGCCTCCCAGTCAGCGTCTTAGCCACTTGAGTCATTGCTTATTACTATATCGCTTTCAGATCTTGAAAGAGGGGTGTATTGGTTGTTTTGCTTTATTACTAAGACATACCTCAAACACAGTAAGAAGACAGAATATAATGTACTGTACATGTTCTTCTTTATGGACACTTTGCATGTGCCAGGTTTTCAGGACAGATATCTTTTTGTAGAAGGACACTGCGGTGTTTGCACCTGCAATGTTTACCCTGGTAGTGCAGCCAAAACTTTTTGAGTTCCATCCTGGCAGGGGATCCAGGTTGACTCAGCTTTCAAAGGTTAATAAAATGAATGGACAGCATGTTGGGGGGCAAAATGCTAATTACCTTGTGAGCAGCCCAGAGAGTGCACTAAGCATTATGGAGTGGGATATAAGTGTCATTAGGTAAAGGTTTCCCTTGCTTGAAAGCTAGCCGTATCCGAATCTAGGGTTCAGTGCTCATCTGTTTCATAGCCGAAGAACCAGCGCTGTCGGCTTCTGCAGACGTTTCCGTGGTCATGTGGCAGGCATGACTAGACATTGGAGCACACGGAACGCTGTTTCCTTCCCACCGAAGTGGTCCCTATTTATCTACTTGCAATTTCTTGCTTTCGAACTGCTAGGTTGGCAAGAGCTGGGACAAAGACGGCAGCTCATTCCGTCCTGAAGTACTCGGGAATCGAACTGCTGACCTTCCCTTCCGCCTCCCAGTCAGCGTCTTAGCCACATGAGCCATTGTCTTGCTATATTAAGCCACACCTCGCTTTCTCTGCCGAGCGACTGGGACAATCGCGGGAGGAGATCCCCGGCCCGTTGGGATGCCGAGTATCCCGAGCAGGCTCGTTCCCACGTGAAGACTGACACGTGTGCTCTCGAGCCGTCCGCCCCAACGCTAAGCGGGGATGGGGCGACCAAGGGGGTTGAAAGAGTACCGAGCTAGCCGCCGCCGCCGCCCTCCCAAGCCCCGTCCCTCTGCCGCAGCAGCACAACCCAGGGCCACCTCTGAGTCGGGCGAATTGCTCCAGCCGCTCCCGGGTGGCTCGTTGCAGCGAAATGTCCGCCTCTCCTACGTCCGCCATGGCACCGCTCCGCCCCACGCCCCGCTTCCGGCCCGAAACAGCCGGGCCGGCGCCGCCTCCTGGTTCTTGGTGGGGCCTGGGTTCAGGCGGCTGGCGTGGGTTGCCTGGGCAACGAGAGGCGCACAAGGCCGCGAGCCTCCGCCCGAGTCCACTTGGCCGTTGAGCTCCCTTGGGTGGGAGGGAGACTCGGCGAGTCGTCAGTCGGGGTTAAGCCCTGGGTGGGTATATGGACTGGACGAAAAAATACCAGCTGCTCCGTTCCGGTGAGAAGTCATCATGGTGCCTCTTAATATAATATAGGTAAAGGTAAAGGTTTCCCTTGCTCGAAAGCCAGTCGCATCCGCCTCTAGGGTTCAGTGCTCATCTCCGTTCCAAAGCCGAAGAGCCAGCCAGCGCTGTCTGCTTCGCCTTCTGCAGACGTTTCCGTGGTCATGTGGCAGGCATGACTAGACACCGGAACGCTGTCTTACCTTCCCACCGAAGTGGTCCCTATTTATCTACTTGCAATGTCTTGCTTTCGAACTGCTAGGTTGGCAGGAGCTGGGACAAAGACGGGAGCTCATTCCGTCCTGCAGTACTTGGGAATCGATCTGCTGACCTTCCACCTCCCAGTCGGCGTCTTAAGCCACTTGAGCCACTGCAGTGGCTCAATATAATATAACGGTAAATAATTTCGTGTCAGAAATTATTCTGGGTGTAAAGGATTTTTGCTGGAGAAACTCTGCTCAGGGGTCCCCCGAATGAGGCTCCTTCCATGTCCCCAAGAACTGGGACAGAGACGGGCGTTCAAACCGTCATGCAGTACCCAGGTCTTGAACTGCTGACTTGCCAGCCTTCCAGTTAACAAGGCAAGCTTCTTAACCACTGCGCCACCCTTGCTTGAAAAACAATCTTATCCCACTCTAAGAGATTGGTGCTCATCTCCACTTTACACCCAAAGAGCCAGCGCTGTCTGTGTCTGCAGATGCGTCCATTGTCATGTGGCAGGTATGACTAGACACCGGAGTGCATGGAACGCTGTTACCTTTCCTGCCGAAGCGGTACCTATTGATCTGCTTGCATTTTCTTGCTTTCAAACTGCTAGGTTGGTAGGAGCTGGGACAGAGATGGGAGCTCATTCCATTGCACAGCACTCGGGTCTTGAACTGCTGACCTTCCGGACATCAAGCTCAGCATCTTAACCACCAAGCCACCATAATATGATACAGTATAATATGAATTTTAGCATATAACTTCATTAGATTGACCAACAATAAGGCAGCAAACTTGCCTAGAAACTTTCAAGAGCTCCTGAGCTTTTTATTTATTTATTTATATTCATATTTATATAGCCGCCCAACTCATGAAGACTCTGGGTGGCATACAATCTTAAAAACCTTTAAAAAAAGAATAACCCCATTAAAACAAATTACCCCGCTAAAACCCTCACACATATTAAAAAGAGGAAAGTTACTTTGATATTAAACCAACCAGCAGGTGGGGGTCACAACATCTTCAGGACCCCACACCTGCGCCACCAGCCATTTTTTTAACAAAAAAAATTGCCACCAAGAAAAAAAAGATATTTTGATTGTTGTTTTACAAAACATGAGAAATCATATCATTTGAATAAAACAATGCAACATATAACAACTTACAGCTCCATATTAACCAATGGCCCAACACTGGCAAAATTACTTACCTGTAGCTAGTTTATGAGCCTAATCTCAGGCAGCCAATTAGGTTTCTGTGAAGGTATCAGAACAGATAATGTGCATAAACTCCAAGATGGCATTATTAACAAATCTTTTCATTCAGACAGACGCTAACAAAGTGAAGGAAAGGGAAAAGTTGTGTGTGAGAGAGAGAGGGAGGGAGAGAGAGAGTTGGTGAGGATACCGATTTCCTGTTTTATTTTTGAAGGAAAGGCATAGCAGATATTGTTGGTGCAATGGAGTGATCAGACTGGGCTTTCTTTTATTATTTGGAGGATGATGGAGAGCTGTGCTTGCTGGTGAGAGTGGAGTGGCCCTCTGCTGAAAAAGCTTCCAAAAATAATCACTCCATCTTGTGCAAGTCAGGAGAAATCCCCTGCTGTTTCTCTCTTGCTCACTCTGCTGAGCAATGCATTGCTGTCTCCAGGAAATAGTGCAAGCAGCTCCTTCTGTGTAGTCAATTACTGTACAGTATCTTGTCTTTGAGCAAGTTGAATGCAGAGGGTTGGTTATGAAAAGTGCAACCTCCACTCACCCAGTCCTTATGTTTGTGGCACAAAGTGATAAGGATTGCGACCAGTGTAGGTAAACCTCACTGTTCTTCCAGGCGTGAGAGAATGAACGATTGGGTAACTCAAGTTTGGTGGTGTGTGGGTTGCCCGCGTGCATAATTGGCCAAACCTTTCCCGATGGGTTTGCTTGGCTAGCACACAGCTGGGTACCAACCGGGCTTTGCTGGAAAGGCAATTGGGGTTCAGGCTAGTTAGCTAGTTTAGGGGGGGGGCAATTCATAGGGCCTTGGCTGATGGCTACGATGGAAGTAGAGCAAAAGTCAAAAGGTAATGAACTCAAGGTAAAACACAATGTCTCACTACTGGCCGTGGATTTAGTAGGCAAATAAAGCCGTGCCAGACAGCTGATCAAGTTAGTTGCCCGGAGTCAATATACATAAAGCTCTGAGATTAGGGCAGGAACAATGGGTTTCGCCAACCCTGTTAATTAGATTCCCAGCGGGGTCCAAGATACGCAGTAACTTCCGAGTAACTGCCTCATACAACGTCGTTTCCATAGAGATACATTGTACTGTAACAGCACAGACTTCAGGGCAAAGTCAAGGAAACAGACAGGAAACTGACAGAACTTTAAGAAATCATTGTCTAAAGGCTAAAAACATTACAAAAACATGTCAAACAACCCTGATTGTCTAAGAACCTGAAGAATGCTGCAAAAATCCCAGGAATGCTTCTAAAAATTCTGACGAAAAAATTCAAAAAAATCCAAAATCACGCTCAAAACCACTCCTAAACACTCTTCGCCTCATGCAAAACCCACAAGAGCAATGCATGCATGTGTCCTGCCTTTTATACTGCCCAGGCACAAGGCAACCTGGGAAAAACCCCAGTTGCACGACTTTGTATGAGGCAACTTTTTTCAAGGAATTAGGCGATGTTGTATGAATCCGATGTTGTATGAAGCGGACTTTGTATGAGGTATTACTGTACTTGTAATTCTCTTTATCTGCTACAGAATTGTGACAAGCTATCATACATAGCGTATGAAGATAGAAGATAAGCAGTTTGTTTATTTATTATTTCTATTTCTATGCTGCCAATCCACCCAAGTGGTCACTTTGGGGGGTTCAGCAAGATACTTAATTTACAATTTTGACTATGAGTGTTACAATGATGAGGTGTAGCCTGAGCAAAATGTACTGGATTTATATTCCCTCAAATTCTACTGTGCAGAGAATTGTATGTGGAGAAAAGGCATCTTGTGTATACTTATGATCAGAGACATCCATATCTATTTGTTACATTTGTATGATACTTTTCCTCTAAGTCTGTGGTTCCCAATGTGGGACACACACCCCACAGGTGGGGCAATTTGATTTTTAAGAGTGGCAATTTGAAGCTTGTTTAGACTATGTTAATGGCCTTTTAGGCTTCCTCCACATGAAATAGGTGTTCACTTTTTGAATAATAAGAATCATATGTCATAAGGGGACATCAGGATTTTAGAGATGCTTAGGAGAAGCATGGCCAAAAAACGGTTGGGAACCACTACTCTAAGTAGTTCAAAGTGGCTTATGTTTTTTGATCTCCTCACATTCATTTAAATTGCATGAGACTCCTGAAGTACCTGAGGTCACCTGTTGAGTTTCACAGCTTTTTAGCAAATCCCATGAAAATATGAATAGGGTGAAAATATGTGGGACAGTAATTTATAATATGTTTTCATGTTAGTGAACTAGAAAATATTGCTTCTTATGTCCAGATGCTATGCATGTTAGGTACAACTGCCAGGTTAATTGATATAGGCTTTAAGGTTCACAGTATATTGTGTACTCAGGTAGATAACTTCAGGACAGGCACATAACAGGTTAGATTCTAAGTTGAATATTTGTTGTTTCATTTATTTATTTATGAATATTTATAAACTGCTCATCTCTTAAAGTTTCCAGACTGGTGAGTAACAATAATAAAACATGCTACATAAAGCAATCTCATTATCAAAGATATACAGTTACATTCTCCAAAAACTAGATGATAAGACTGAACTATACTGGTAGGGTTTCCTTGCGAAAATATGTAAACCTTCTACATACTGTATGCCTGAAGATAAGAATTGCCACAGCATGTCTGATATTTGTAGTATGTGTCATCGTTGTGTTCAGTGTCCTGCTGTAACTAACTGTGAGGCAAATTTGAGGAATTTGTTGCACCACCAAAACTTAATTGGTTTGTAAGTGAGATGGTTAATGCTATCACCTAATGCACTCTACGCTGCAGTATCTGACATCTTAATTCAGGAGTGGGTCACGCTCCCTCATAGAGCTTTGGGACTGGACAGCCATTTTGTCCTTCCTCCATCACATGGCACTTCCTGGTGTGGTGGAGGTAATGGTGGCCACGTGAAATGGAGCTGCAGGCCGCCTCTGGCTCACGGGCCACAGGTTGAGAATCCCTGTCTTAATTCATTTAATGATTAAGGAATGGGATTGACCATAGAGACCCACCATTGATTGAGTCAAATTATTGCTACATTTAGCTCAGGGTTCCTCAAACTTGTCTCTTCAGATGTTCTTAGAAGCCCTGATCAGCAGTTGTGCTGATTTGGGCTTCTGGTAATTGAAGTCCAAGAACACCTGGAGAGCCAAGTTTGAGGACCCTTGATCTTGCTTATTACTGTATGTGAACTTGCACTATTTTACCAGAGTTTCATAGAAGAGTCTAAATCAGGGGTGCCCAAACTATGGCCCATGGGCCGGATCTGACCCCTGATGCCAATTCATCTGGCCCTCACCACCCTCATCACTCCTGGAAGTGGAAGTAAAATGTGCCCGTGTGGACATGTTTTACTTTCACTTCCGGGAGTGATGAGGGCGTCAGGGGCCGGACCCAGCCCTTGGGCCATAGTTTGGGCAACACGGTTTATGCAGAGAAAATGGCAGGGTTAGGGTTGCAAGGTGTGTTTTACTTCCGCTTCCGGTGGGAGGAACCATGTGACCAACCCGTTGAACCATGTGACCGGCCCACGGCCCAAAAAGTTTGGGCACCCATGGTCTAAATTATTGAGGTCTTCACTTCTCTGATTCTAATCCAACTTTCTGAGTCCTTTGCCAATGAGAAACCATGCAATTTCTCCATGTTCTGTCATAATTGTAGCCTCTTGTCCAGAGTATAGATAAGGACAATCCAATGTGGCACTCCTAATTCTAGAACAATCTAAAACTCTTGATTATCCACATGGTCATAGGCTTTGCTCAATCTATAAAAATGCTTTGGTGTGCTTCAGTAGCCAGTGTATATTTCCAAAATGATTTAAACAGGACAGTTTTTGAACTAACATGCCAGTTACATGTTTCCCAAAACTTTGAAGTGTCTTAAGATTTTTATGCATAGAAACAATGGGGATGAACAAAGATGTAGAAGTAACCAAACTAAAGTTAGCTAGAAAGAACTCATTTTTCTTAGTTTACTTCACTGTGACTGGAATGAAAACAGTGATTTAATATCATTCTCTGAAAGGACATGAAGCAGGTTTGAAAGCAGGTCTTGGTAAGCCATTCAGGATATCAGACTGATTAATTATTGTAACTTGACCTTCCTGGTGAGTCAGGCAGGAGCAAGTAAATACAGTAATATATACCTTGATACCTGGATGACCCTGATATGATTTTCTTTATTATTTGGTTCACACTGAAATTTACCCTTTCAGGGATAGATGATGCCTATGATGGGTCACCAGACTCAGAATACCTGGTAGTATTATAAAATTTTGTAATGCTCTGAGAGTACTGTTCGAGTGTCATACTTTTGACCTTGACATTATTGTTATGGAGATGACATTTCTTTTACTTTCTTTTTAATTTTAAGAGTTAGATCAAGTGTAGCCTTTAGGGGATTATAAGAGTAGAAAATGCAAATGAAAGAAATGAGGCAGTGGTGGTCCCTTTGATATGGGCTTTCCAGAAGGAAAAATCCTGCAATAAAAGAAGCCTTAAATAGGGCAGAAGTTTTCATAAGGAATAACAAGAAAAAAATTATGAAAACCCAGTCTTGTGATAACAATAAGACTGTGTTATCTGCCCCATAAAATACATACTGAGATCACAGGCACTGATCTCTCTCTCTTTGGGTGCCTTCTCATTTGTTGAGGTTGGCTACTATCATGGCATCTCCACCTGTCTTGCTGTGTAGATTAGTTGTTTTCTATTAAAGGCCATTCAATCTTTGTTTTGCTCATCCAAGAAATCTGTTGTCTTCCACATTAACCCTTGATCTTCCCTATATTTCATAATATATTTGTCATGACAAATTATGTGATCAAGCTCAAATTTCTTGATAAACAACTCTTTCTTTTAAAGAGTTCTCTATTTTGTCAGTCCATTGATCTGAAAAATAGTTCTGTAATATCCATATTTCAAAAGCATTTTTTTTCCTGCTGAGCATCTCCTTAATACCTCAACCCACACATCCATATGGGCTAACCATATGTCTCAAAGCTATCTTAAGCTGTTGTTATACAACATTTTCTTCAACTTCATAAAGGTGGTTCTAGTCATCTCAATTCTTCTCTTTATTTTTGTACTGTAAATGAATATTGTTAATTAAACATCCCACTGACTGACAATCCCATGTTGTTAACTTTCTCCGATAACCCACCTTAACAGTACTATGAAGATCATCTCAGCTTCCAGATATCATCAGCATATTTTATATTATAATACACCCATGCTTGCTAAATGCATAAATGCAGCAGGTTGCATAACTTTTCCTGAGTAAATATTAAACAAAACTGGTGAGAAGATACATCCTTGATACATTTGTATACCAATTTCTGCTTCATTAGTTAATTCTCCATCTATTTTAGCCATTTTCCCCAGTATGTTTTCATTATGCATATATCCTTTCTATTAATATATACAGTAGTTGGCATTATCATGTTCTCTGTGTATTCAAAATATAAATTATTTCTCTTCAACTTTCCTCTGATTTAGCAAATACTAATTTAACATCTCTAAATTGTGACAACCCTTACTGACATGAAATGGATATATTGTGTACAAAACTAACTAAAATACAGCTGTATTTATTTTTCACATGCTCACATTAGGCTGGGGAACTCATAAATTATTTTTCTGGCACTTCAGTGATCTATGTGGGGTACACAGAAAGAGCAGATTGTGGTATTTTGAACCACAATAAGGCATATCCCGGGCAATGTCCACTTTGTACCAGCTAATCTTTCTCACACTTCTGCTGTATCCCATTCAAAATATTGCCGATTATCATGTCGATCAGCCATGAAGACTGTCCTGCGAATATAATGCAGTGGCCTTTCATCTGCCTTCAGCATCACAGTGTGACATCTGCACCACTGATCCAGCTCTATGAGTCACTTTCTGGTCCTGAACCCTTTTGGCACACGAAGTCCTTTTCAGCCCCAGGCCAGTATTGATGAAGCTGCTGCACTCTATCAAGATGGATTCAAGTGGGATTTAATCCATTTGGGGACCCTCACCCTTCCCTGTGGACTTTTCCAAGGCTGCTAGTCCTCATGGTTGTCAGGTTAAGTAACTGCTGCCTGATGCTCAGTGTTGAGTTGCTGGCAGTATGGTCCACTCTATTACCATAACAGGATAACCTGGCCAGAATCATTTCTCACACTAGGTTGGGTGAAAGGAACTGCAGAATGTACTCACCAAAAGGTGGCTTCATTTGGCTGCTTCATGTCTGGCCTAAACATGGAAGAAGAAGTGATTTACGTAACATTTTGCTCAGATAAAGTTGAGTAGGATCACAGGTTAAGGTTGTAAACATACATGTTTATGTGGGAGTAAGTTCTATAAAACCCAATGAGATTTACTCCTGAATAGAAGTGCAAAGGATCTCTGTTAAAAACTTTTGAAAAATTCCTTAGGTGGGAATTTTTACAGACAGAGCTCTGTACTGAGTTTACCGCAGTAAAGGAACATTGGATTGGAGTGGTATTTGGGGACTCTTCCTCTTCCATCTGTTGCCTCCTTTTTCTTTCAACCACTGCTCTAGGCAAATAGAGTTTCACTCCAGCAATCTGTCCTCCCTGCTCTTTTAGCAGGAGAAACGAAAGAAGTCTCCTACAGTGTTGATTAGCTGTTGTGTGCACAGTTGTTGAAGGATTCTTTGGCTTACGTGTGGCTGTTCCCTGCCCTGTGCATAGGAGACTTAGACATACTGTGAGTCAGAATTTGACATTGCCTGGGGAGGGGGGGGGGAGGGGGAGGCATGAGCACAGATGGGCCAAGAATGCCTTTTACCAATTTAGACTGGTATGCTAGGTTTGACTCTTGTCAAGAGAAAACCAATACATCCTTGGTGATAAATACATCAATAAAGGTAAAAGTCACCTTTGCTCAAAGCTAGTCTTGTCCGACTCTAGGAGGTGGCGCTCATCTCCGTTTACAGCCAAACAGCTAGCACTGCCTGCATCTGCAGACATTTCTGTGATCATGTAGCAAGCATGACTAGACCCCGAAGTGCACTGTTACCTTTCCCACAGAAGCAGTACCTATTTATCTACTTGCAATTTCTTGCTTTTGAGTTGCTTGGTTGGCATGAGCTGGGACAGATGACATGAGCTCATTCCATTGCACAGCACTCGGGTCTCAAACTGCTGACCTGGGCTTAACCACTAAGCCACCATGGCCCTGAATAAATACATTAGTCACTTCCAAATTACAGTATTATATACACCTATATTAGGCTTCTTTATAACCGGGAAACTTCAGAATATGGTTGCTTATGTGTTTACCTGTTCCAGAGGATTAGAACCTACTATAGCAATTCTTAAGAATTCTGACTGGAGCAACAGAAATTGATGAGCATTTCCTGTAAAGTTTGGAACACCTACCATGCTTTAAGATTGGATAGGAAATCCCACTTGTTCGGCCTTTTAAGTTGTGTTGCATCAGTGGACATTGGCTTGGCTAAGCAGGGACCCTTCTCTAAGGAATTTTCTCCTAAGGTGAGTTCCTTTAGTTGCAGGAGAAAGGGAATTCTTTTATTGGATCCCGGGGACGGGGTGGGGGTGGAATCAACCATCATGTGAGCTTTCCTGATTCATGATTACTTCTTCATGCATGCACCAGTTGGACAGTGCAGGGAAATTATCAATGCGAGTCCCAAAAGTTCATGGCAAGATATTGAGCCAAGATTTATTTCTTAGAGGTGATTTGGGAGAAAAAAACAACAGCAGACTGGATTTGATATCATAAAAATAAATCAGAAAAATAAATAAATAAAATAATTGAAAGGAAGGCACGGAGGCAGTGAAATACCTCTTTGCAAAAATCCCTTTGCTCACCTTGAAGTTTGGGGACAAGGAGTTGTCCTCAGCCTTTTTCCTCGAAAGCCGGGAGGGAGCAAGAAATACCCATATCTAAGAAGCCAAACCTCCACCATACACTGGCACGGAGGAGTCCTTCTTCATGTGACCGCAAAGGGATAATTGCATAGGGTCGGTATTACTAGAGAGGAAGGGAACAGGGGGGACAGAAAGTGAAGAGTCCTCCGCAAAGATCCTCCAAAATAAGTCCCTTCCTGTCTCCTGCTTTTCTCCTTCTGGAGGGAAACGGAGGCGCCATGGACTGCATTGCCATTCCTGGCCCCTCTTTAAGATCTTCCAAGGGATCCTCGTGTGGGGTTTGAGGGTGAGTCTATTTCAGTGGGGTGTGTGTAAAGGGGAGGGTGGGGTGGCCTCAGGGTGAGGAAGGGTGGTTTCAAGAGTGGCCCGAGAAATTTTATTCAAAATAAAAATAGAACCATCAAGAATAGTCTTTTGCAAGAAGAATCACATGGGAAAAACCTCTTGACTACAGTTTATTTTTTACTGACAAAGGCTGTCTGCCCTGGACGGCGATTCCCTGGGGTCTTAGAGCCGCGGTCTTTCTGACAGCCCCATCCAACACATGCGCAGTTTGAAGAATGCAATGACATTATGTGGCTGTCCCGGTTTGGCGGGAGAGAATTATGGCACCTCTATGCATAATGCCTCCCTGCAAAGGGCCTTCTTTTGAAACTGCAAGTTTCTTTTTAGCCCAAGAAAAGGGCCATGCAAAAACCCAGACGCCGAGTCTGGCCAGGTTATCCTGCTATAGTAATAGAGTAGACTATTGGTGGCAAACCTATGGCACGCGTGACAGAGGTAACACTCGGAGCCCTCACTGTGGGCACCCAGGCAGTCACCCCAGCACAGAGTTTGCCTCGCCCCTCTGCCCAGCAGCCCAATGGGAGCATTTCCTCCTTCCCCCAGCACAGAGTTCACCCCTCCCCTCTGCTCAGCAGCCCAATGGGAGCATTTCCTTCCTCCCCTGTTACTGTGTTGGCACTTTGTGATAAATAAGTAGTTTTTGAGTTGCATTTTGGGCACTCGGTCTCTAAAAGGTTCGCCATCACTGGAGTAGACCATACTGCCAGTGACCTAACACTGAGCATCAGGCAGCGGTTAACTAACCTGACAACCCTGAGGACTAGTGGCCTTGGCAAAGTCCTCAGGGAAGGGTGATGGTTCCCAAGTGGATTAAATCCCTCTTGAATCCATCTTGAAGGAGGGCAGCAGCTTAATCAACACTGGCCTGGGACTGATGAGGATTTTGCATGCCAAAATTGCTCAGGACCAGAAAGTGACTCGCAGAACTGGATCAGTGGTACTGGTGTCAAACTGATGCAGAAGGCAGATGAAAGGCCACGTTATAATCGCAGGACAGTCTTCATGGCTCATCACCATGATGATCACTAATATTTGGAATTGGATACAGCACAAGAAGAAGAAGAAAGACCCAGATACCCTTTAGTCAGGATATTTAAAAGGGCTCTGAAATCCTAATTGTTTCAGGCAGCTTCTAAGTTATGTAATTAATTGACCATGTTACTGTTTTATTTGTGATTTATTGTTTGATTCAGGGAAATAGCTTTTCCACTGACTGAATTATAATTTAGTGACAACTATTTTTGTATTATAAAATGACAGTTTTATCATAATATTGTACTATGGTTATATTTTTGTTCAAGGTATTTTGTCTTTGGCGAAAATGATACAGAAAGGAAACAGATGTTTAAATATACAAACAAATAAAATAGAATTCGTTATTTCATGGAATAGATAAATGACAAATTTTAAAGATGATACATCTTTTTGTTATCTTCTCCATTTATGGTGGCATGTTGCATTAGTATTCTCTTGGTTACATGCAAAAGTAGCATTTTTTCATTTGCTTACATATTTTCAAATATTCGCTGCCTGTTGTGCTGTAGCTAGTCCTTTTATAAAGCAGGGGGTATTGTAAAAAGCAGCAGGATATTTATTTAGGGCATTTGAAGTTTTCCTTATGAAAGTTGAATAAACGTAACCTGCTGTGTAATCCCTTTTTCTCTTTTAGATGTCTCATGGATAAACTAAAAAAGATAACCATGGAGGAGGAATTTACAGAATACCTTGCCTTTGCTTCTGAAAAGCGGTTGCTTGAACATGGAGAAACTGCTGATCAAAATGATGCAAAGAAGCTGCAAGATCTTGTAATGGTTAGGAAACATGCTCAGTATTTAAGTGAGCTACAAGACATGCACTACTGTGTTTCTCTAAAGATATGTGATTTATCTGGTAATTTCCTTACAAATATTGATGCACTTGAATGTTGTGTTAATTTAATTAAACTGGATCTTCATAGCAATCAGGTGAGCAAAAGTGGTTTAAAAATAGTCTAACTTGTAAAATTAACTAATTTATAGATTTGAGTCTGTGGATCAGTGCTATATATTTATTTTGCCCTGTTTGTAATTCAAGCACTTCTATGATATAGCATACTTGACACTAACAATACATGCATTATAGTTAGAATTCAGTGAAATAATATTTTATACCTGTTGTTATCATATAGATGCAGCCTTGCCTATCTTAATGTTTTACTTCAGGAGAAACAATATACCTACCGTATTTTCCAGCGTATAAGACGACTGGGCGTATAAGACGACCCCCAACTTTTCCAGTTAAAATATAGAGTTTGGAATATACTTGCCGTATAAGACTACCTCTCTTCCAATGCACACCAAATAGAAATTAACCCACACTCAACCCGAAGACGCGCAGCCCTCCGAGTCGAATGGGCAGGTTCTGGTGGAGAGCCAATCCATGCTCACATTCTCCTCCTTGAGGTACAGGAAGATGTGTGCAGCTTGCTTCCCCTTGCTTCATACTTCCCACACAGAGCAGGGACTCGGCTGCGGCACCCCCCACCATATGCGCCGGACATATGAAGCAAGGGGAAACAAGCTGCTGTCCTATAAGACGACCCCCGACTTTGGCACAGATTTTTCAGGGTTAAAAAGTAGTCTTATACGCCAGAAAATACAGTATATATTTGTATGTGCATATCTATCTGTGTGTAGGTGGGTAAATAAATATGTATTGATATACAGTAATACCCTGCATAACGTGTGTACCGCACAACGTTAAAACCACATAATATTAAGAAATCTAAAGAAAAAATTTGCACTGCACAACATTAAACCCTATGGGATGTATCGCACAATGTCCCCTGAAGTCTGTGCTGGTTGCAGTGTATCTCTATGGAGCTTGACGTTGTGCGATACATCCCATAGGGTTTAACGTTGTGGTTCCTCCCACCCGGAAGCAGAAGTAAAACATACATGCACATGCACATAACACTGCCATAAATGACCAACAGCTATCATAAGCCCGTTTATGACAGCCACAGGTCATTTACGGCAGTGCTATGCACATGTGCGGGCATGTTATGCACACACATGTGTGTTTTACTTCCACTTCCGGGAGCAGCGAAGGCATCATGGGTCAGATTAATTGGCACCATGTGCCGGATATGGCCCATGGGCCATAGTTTGTGCACCCTTGTACTAGACCCATGATTCTCAAACTGGGAGCCACGTCCCACAGGGGACAATTTGATTTTTAAGGTGGGCCAACGGTGAATAGCCTTTTAGGTTTCCTCCACATTAATATGAGTTCACCTTTTGAATATTAAGAATTATATGTCCCCGGGGGGAAACTATCAGGATTTTAGAGATGATTAGGTGTGGCATGGACAAAAAACGATTAGGAGCCCCTGTACTAGACAGATGCATGAAATCAATTGCTGAATGAGAAATGAAAAGTTACATAAATCCCACTGATTCAGTTTATCTACTTGTAGATTTAGCGTTTCAACTACCAGTTAGATTTAGGACAAAAAAGTAGATTTCTAGGTTTTATTTATGCATTCATGGAAAGAATAAGGAACAAACAAAGAACACAGCAGGATGTGAAACTAGATAGGTATCTGTACAGATTTGTTTCATCTGAGATATTAAAAAATTATCTTTGGTAGTCTGGTCTTAAATATCATACTACAATTAGTGACATGAGATGGAAATCTATAAATTTCAAATACAGTGGAACCCCACTTTATGGACACCTTGCACAACAGAAAACTCTCATTACGGAAGGAAATCCTGAGGAAATGATGCCTCAACTTATGGGCTCCCCCCATATGAACAGTTTTTTTGGCACGGCAGCTGCAATTACACCATTTTTTCGGCTGCTTTGCCAGCTCCTGCTGCTTCCCACAGCGGTGGGAGGGTTTTTGGAGCATTTTCGCTCCATTTCTGAAATTTTTCATTGCGTTTCTGCTGCATTTCAGCAGCTAAAACCTGGAGTTCAGCACTTCCTGTTGATTGTCGTGACATTACCAGTCCTGATCACTAGAGGCCACTGTCGGAAGTGCTGAAAATGCATAGGAATGCATTGAAATCCCTTCTGGAGGTCAGAAAAAAGTAAAAAAAGTATTTTATCCGTTCAAACATCTTTATAAAGTGTCAGATACATGGCAAAAAAATTCCAAAGTGCACTTTATAAAGAGTTTGGACCAGAAAAAAATGTGTTTTTTTGGCTTTTTCCTAGGTCCGGATAGGTTCTTTTGGTTTTCAATGCATTCCTATGGGAAATCACGGTTCACTTTAAGGAATTTTTGCTATAAGGAAAACCCCGCAGAATGTATTAATTTCATAAAGTGGGGTTTCACTTACAGTAATACCCCGCATAACGTTAAAGCTTGGTTCCACGATCCTTAACGTTGTGCGCTTTTTAACATTGTGCTAAATCAGCTTCAGAAGAGGAGGAAAACCTTAGGTAGCTGGGGAGGCTGGTGTAGAAAGGAAATTCTGTGCGATGCTTATTGTCCCAGAAGTATCTGGAACCAGTATGGCCAACAAAGAAGTATAACCTGATAAAGAGACATGAAGTTCATTGATCCCAGGAAAAGGCACAGATGAAAAAAAAAATACAACAAAAAGCACACCTAAGCATTTCAAGGCTGTCTGAGTGTTAATTGTTAACAACTGGGTGGCAGGAAGTGGCTGGATAGAAACTGTAAATTCTGTGTGTGCTGCCAGCAGAGCCTTTGTGGGAGACAACATGGAAGTTCACATCTCACCTGCTATTCTGTGCTATTCCTGGAACCTTTGACTGCTGACGCCCTTGCTTCTGCCTGTTCCCTATTGTGAAGGTGACTGATCTATTCAGGCTGAACTAACGGCTCAGTCCATGGGAAATACTGACCTGCTGGTAAATAGACCAGCAAAAGAGAATGCACTCCTGTCAGTTGTTACCAGACACATAACATGTCTATCATTGAGCCTAAGCAGTTGTATTTTGGCCTGGCTACTTTTAAGTGTACAATTGGGTTTCTCATGTCTGCTGGCTCAAAAGGCTGCGTGATGGCCATGCCTTTCACTACAAATCAATGCAAACATATTCATAGATTATAACAACACAAAATTTGGCCTAAAATTAGAAAATGTAACCTAGTAATCATGAATTAAATAGAATATTTAAGTAAGGTTACCAGAAATTGTTGAAAAGAAATGTCTATCCAAAAAGCAGAGAGAATTTTAAAAACACTAACAATTTTACCAAAAACAACTTTAGCAACTTCAGAGACCTGTTTGCCTACTACCTCCTTCCAGAAGTCCACTCGTTATTTGAAAGTAGATTTGTGCTTCCAGAAGGTGTCTACTTTGAAACTAAGGCTGCTGCCATATTTCAGTATTTCTGGAAACATCAGTCTTCAACTGTAGAAGCTGCTGCACATACAACTGGCACCATGTTAGATTTCTGCGGCAACCTCTGCCTTTCAACAAATGTTGAACAAGATAGAAGATGTCCTTATAGTATGCTTTATTTGAAAATGCTTTAAATATGGTGTTTTGGTTGCTGCTTTGAAATATAGTGTTTTTGTTGCTGCTGATGGTGTGTATGTGGTGGTTAATGTGATTGTTTTGGGCTCACCATAAATGCTCAGAAAACTAAAGTACATGCACAACCTGCCCCAAGGACAGCCCTTCCAGAGTTCAGTATTACCGTCTCAGATCTGACACTGGAACAGTATGTGGTGAAGAGAATTGGTGCTGCTCATTCAGCCTTTGGTCGTCTATCACACCGGGTCTTCATGAACAAAGATTTAACAATTCATACAAAGCTCATGGTATACCAAGCTGATGTTATCTCAACGTTATTGTATGGCTCAACTACACCCTCCATCATCTATTCAATATAATGTGTGTGGTCACATGTTTCATGCCAGGATCTGTTTATAGAGTCACCAGAGATACATCCATCAATTGTGAAAATGACTTCCAGAAAAATATATATACTCGGATACATGTAGCAGCCAGCGACAACGGTGGTGATGGTGGTGGGGTCTATTAGAGCTCCATATGTCCAGAGCTTTCTGTGGCAAGCACTGTGATTCACCACCTAGTTTCATCTCTTATTTATGTCAAAGGACTCCATCATTGCAGGGAGAGGAGGAGTCCAAGTTTGTGTCTCACCCTTTAAGTTTGGAGCTCTGATTTTCTAATCAACCCTATATCTGCTGGGACACTGTGTCGAGCACTGCAGGATTGTAGCCTAAAAGTATTTATGCATGTGTATATCTGAATACAGAGAGAGATACAGTACTGTACAAATTTCAATGGGAGGGTAGGATCTGTTGCTTTTTGTGTAGTTATGTTGTGTATATGCATAAGCTGTTCATATCTGCAAGTACATTGTATTGCAAATGAGGAAGAGCTTTCAGTGAATGGGCCAAATTCTGTTTCATAAAGGTTCAGGGGGAAGGTTGCATGCCAGCAGTAGGTGAGGCCACTGAGTGTTTTAGTTAGCATCTGTTACACAAATAATTCAATCTTAGGAATGGAATTTCACTGTCTGAACAGCAAATACCCATCCAGTGGCTATGAAACCAACAAATGGTGATTTCATCAGGAAGGGATATGGCTATCTTGAGGAAGTCTAGTGCCTTATTTCTTACAGGTGGTGCGTTGCCTTTGTGATTCCAGTGTTGAGTCTAGTCATATTGGTGTGATACCGGACTATCTGTTTCATATTGAACCACTTGGTGATACCTCTTTCTTTTGAAATGTGCTGCTTTTCTCATCCTCTGTTGAAAAGAAAGTAATTAGTACTAAATTTTAGATAGTGCTAAATTTTGTTATGTCCCAGATTGAATGTTTGCACAGTTTGGGTTGTTACTTGTACTTCTTTTTGAAATAGTATATTTAATAAATCGTCTAATCACTTTCTCTCTCCAAAATTGTGTTTCACCATTTTCAGCTAGAAGAGCTTCCAGGTCCAGTGTTTTGGGGAAACATGGGAAACTTAAAACTACTCTATCTTCATGATAATGGAATATCAGCATTGGAAAATGTACATTCATTATCTTTCTGCCCTAATCTTATTGCACTCACTTTGTTCAATACTCCACTATGCCTGAAAATAGCCTATAGGCACATTGTCATCAACAGCATTTTTTCACTCAAAGCGCTGGACTATCATGTCATTTCTGATGAGGAAATAATTGAGGACTGTAGGCTTCCTGCAAAATATAAACCATTTACTCCTAGCTTTTTTGTAGATTTTTCTCCACTTGTTGGAAAGGTAAGTAAATTTAGTAACTTAGTTGTTTTAAGCATGCCTTCATAGAACTATTAAGATTGAAGCATGTTCTAATAATCCCTAGCCATTAGTTACAATCCTGAAAGTACATTTATTTACTCAGAGTTCTGTAGTTGTACAGGTTCTCTCTCTTCCTGAAAGAGTCTTGGGAAATCTTGGTGTTTTCTGTATACAGTTTGTAACTCTCTGAAGAAAACCATAGATAGATCAAATTCTGGTGCTGAAACATGAACTTAGTCACTGTTTAAACAACAGGGTCACCTGATTTAGCCAGCTAAAGCCAAACTAAATCATTACTGTATATACTTGAGTATAAGCTGAGTTTTTTAACCCCAAAAATGAGCTCCAAAAGGGGGAATCGGCTTCTACATGGGTCAACAACCATGAGGGGTCTAGAAATATGTTTTTTGAGTGATTCGGGCATTTTAAAAGTAAATTTCGGGACTTCCGCGGCAAAAGAAGTTGAGGCTCAATTACACAACTGGCCACAAGAGAGCGCAAATTGCAATTTTCCATTAGAATACATTGAAAATCATGTTCTCCTATTCTGAAGTTCGTTTTCAATTAATTCCTATGGAAACCCCAGATGAAGAAAGAAGCTCTACAATGCAGTCATGTCCCCCTTCCAAACTGGTGTGGAAAAAGAAAGGATTTCACTTACCTTCGTGCCTGCTCCATGTGGCCAAGATGGAGGGAGGAAGCCATTCTCCTTCCTTGCAGGGGGAGCAAGATGCTATGCTCAGTGCAATTGACCCGCCCACCTTACCTGCAGCGCCACAACTGGTGGGTGGTGCAAATACAGTTTTTAAAAATCACTAAAATAATTAATTTTACTGTATTTTCATGTATTTTAATTACTGAAACTCACTAGTAGCTGCTGCATTTCCCACTCTCGGCTCATACTCAGGTCAATTCCAGGTCAAAATTAGGTACTTCAGCTTATATTCGGGTCAGCTTATATTCAAGTATATACGGTAGCTAGTTTCCAATCTCTCCAGGCCCAAAACCTGGATCTGGAAATAGAATTTAAGATGTAGGTTGAACTATACATGAAAGAATTATTTAACTACAAAAAAGATCTGATTGTCCCACCATACCTTTCTCGTGATTTTAAATCAGTTTACTTTTTTTGCTTGGCCTTGCTTCATTTGCAAATCCTAATTCTTAGACATGAAAGTTTGCCAGAATTATGTAATGAGAACATTGATATGCTTTCAGATCAAATGACAAGTTACCTGCAGTATTAATTTGATTTCAGCTATAATGATTGGTTGTCTGTAACTTGTCCTCAGTGGTATTACCTTCCTACTGTTGTTAGCCATGAAACAACTATGATTTGACAACTTTACCATCCTTGCTATAAAATTTGCTAGTTTTAGACACCAGATTTTATACTTTGAATAAACCTACATCTAATGTAATTTCTTAATGTTTACCGATGAAGGCAGAGATATTTACTCTGTATAATAGCAAGAATTCCTGCAAACAATGAAGAATTGAAGAAAATCATTAATTTCTGCCCCAGTCCAGTAGAATAGACTGAGTAACAGTGAGGTATAAGGGCAATTAGGATCTTTTTTCTAAACTTGATTAGGGAAATATTTTTCCAGAATATACAAAGATAATTTACTAGATAAAAGTGAGTTAGCAAGCAGTGCTCCAAATCCCTCATCCAAATTCATTGCTCAAACATTATATGTAGACAAAAAACAAGTTTTAAAAGAATAGACTGTTTTGATGCACCTGAACAAATCATTCCCACATCCTTCCTTCATCCACCTTTTGATAGGAAACTACATTTCAGGAAGAAATGAAAAGGGTAAGAGAGATAATTTCCAAGATCAATTCTGTTCTAGCTCATCATTCACCAGTTGTGATTATTCAGAAATGGATAAGAGGATATTTAATTAGAAAAAGATGGTGGTAAGTATATTTTTACTTAATTTTAATCAAGAGATGTTTTCATGTAGAGCAGAGTGTCTAATTTAAGCGGGCTTGTCAAATATTTTACCAAACATACACAAATATATCTGTAATACTGCAAAACATATTACAAGCTGTCTCAGAGTGGATGTTTCAACACTCTTGTATGTTAGGACAGTTTAATTTAGAAAATATAGTTCATTATGTTCCCCCCAGAATGATTCATAACTAAAGGGCATAGTTGCTGATACTGTAGTCTATATTGGGCATTTTTGCTACCATGTTCTATTTCAGTATTGCAGAAACAAGAGTTAGTAATCTGGAACCCATGAGTATCCAATGGTAAAGCACATGCTCATTTTTGGTTCCCAGTAGCATCTAGCACATCTGTAAGGTTTTGCCCTTAAAATATGAAGCCAATTATTGCAATGGTGAATGTGCTGAGTTGCAGCCCCAAAGTGATAGCTTGTGCAAGTTAATAGTAACCTTTCTTTTACAAACTGGAAAACATGGAAGGGTGTGGTCATTTCCTTGGACCTAGACATCTTGAGAACCTGCACCGGCCCTTATAAGTGATATCAGAAAAGAACAAGAGGTCAGCTTTAAAAGAAAAAAGTATTGGGGCCCACATCTTGCTTTAGATAAAAATCACAGCCCCCTATATCCTCGATTTTCCTTCTACATTTTTGGAGCTCTGCCGTCTTTATGACTTCCACCAGATTTCTTGGTTATAAGCTTTACATAATGGTAAGAAACGTCACAGATGTTAGTCTCCTTAAATACTCTCAAAACTAGAATGATAGAAATATTTTAAGAAGTGAATTGTAATGTTGCAACATCAATTTATGACAAAATTACAAGGGCAGCCTCATGTGATCAGTTAAGTCGTCAAGCCCTTGCTCATTTTTTCCTTTTGATTTTTCAATCTGTCATGATACTTTTAAAAGTTGTTCAGTAACTGCTCTATGTCTTGAAGTGCCTATTAACTGATATCTATAACGCTTAGTAATAAATAAGTTAATGTCTACCATGAATGTGCCTTTTATTTAAAAAAAAGATCAGAAGAAAAATGTGCAACAAATATAGATGTTACGTTTGGACAACACATGAAGACTAAATTATAAATGTCTCTATTTCATAAATATAAATGATATGTCTGGTTCAAACTGTTTTATAGAGTCATAACTTTAAAGAAGTAGTCTTTGGCATATAACATTATGAATATTACATACAGTGGTACCTGGCTTAAAGAGCATAATGTGTTCCATGGGATTGCTCTTTAAGCGAGTTTGCTCTTTAAGTAAAACACCATTGCAAGTGACCAATTGTGACGTCTGGCAGGGGGGTGGGATTCCGAACCCTGATTTAGTTGTTAAGCGAGATTATGGTTGGTTTTAGTTGTTAAGTGAGATGACCATTCAGAAAATTCTGCTCTTTAAGTGAGTTAGTCTCTAAGCGAGGCACTCTTTATGCGAGGTTTTACTGTATTTTTACTCAGTACTTTAGGTGTTTTGGAGTCAACTGGCATTCATAGTGGTAATTTCAAGGTTGTAAGGTCTTGAGCATAGTAGTATCTGCTTTTTACACAAATTTTAATTATACACTGTGAACTGTCATTCTAATTTTAATGGATCTCGAAAGTAGGATTTGAGAGGGTAGCAGGGGCAAGATAGAGGAAGAAAGTACAGCCCTGCTAACATACATCAGTCTATGTGCTTTTGGATTTAGGTCATAAATTCTACACATGGTTGCAATTGCTGCTACCAGCACCAGTAATTTTCGGGAAATGGATGTTCTGAAAACCTTAATAGCCTGTACTTTTGTTAGCTTTTGATTGCCCTTTGAATTATTTCATTTTGAACTGTCTGGATGGAAAAATACTACAGGTAACCTCCTCAAATGCTTTGGCTATTCTGGGATAGCTGGAGAGTATGAGCAATTATTTTCTACTTTTATGTTTGGTACCATCTACATTTGATCTCTTCAAGCTGTTGCTTGGAAGAAATGCTGTAATTCTTACAGTCTTGTAGAAACTACTGATAATTCAAGGTTGTAAACCTATACACAATTACCTGAAAATAAATCCCACTGAACTAAGTCATGTTTAAATCTAAGTAGACTTATATAGGATTGTATGTCTGTAAGTGTCATGAATAAGTGTTGTAATACTGAAATAATTATCCTCAGTTAACAAATGTACAAAACGTTACTGCAGATTGTTGCTGAGGCAGAGGACATCTCTGAGATATGAAAAGCTTGGGAAATTCTTCTTTGAAGTATCACAGGCTTATTTTGCTTCCCATTTGTTTGTTTTTGTTCAGTTGCACAATCGAGTCTGATCCTTTGCAACCCCATGGACCACTGCATGCCAGGCTCCTCTGTCCTATGCCATTCTCTGCAACCTACACAAATCTATGCCCATTGCATCAATGATGCTACCTAGCCACCTCATTCTCTGCCACCCCTTTCTCCTTTTTCCTTTGATCTTTCCCAGCATCAAGGCTTTCCCAGCATCTCCAGTAAGTCCTCTCTTCTCATTTGGTGACCAAAGTACTTGAGCTTCAGCTTCAGTATTTGTCCTTCCAACGAGCAGTCAGGGTTGATTTCCTTCAGGATTGACTGATTTGATCTCCTTGCAGTCCAGGGGACTCTGAAGAGTCTCCTCTAGCACCATAGTTCAAAGGTGTCTATTCTTCTGCTCTCACCCTTCCTTATGGTCCAGCTCTCACAGCCATACATTACTACTGGGAAGACCATTGCTTTAACTATGTGGATTTTTGTTGTCAGGGTGATGTCTCTACTTTTTATTATGCTGTCTAGGTTTCTCATAGCTTGCTTCCCAAAAAGAAAGCGTCTTTATTTCATGGATGCAGTCACCATCTGCAGTGATCTTGGATCCCAGGAAAGTAAAGTCTGTCACTGCTTCAATTTCTTTCCCTTCTATTTGCCAGGGAGTAATGGGGCCATGATCTTGGGTTTTTTGATGTTGAGTTTCAGGCCAGCTTTTGCACTCTCCTCTTTCACCCTAATCAAGAAACTCTTTAGGTCTTCTTCACTTTCCACCATTAGGGTAGTATTATCAGCATATCTCAGGTTGTTGAAGTTTCTCCCAGCAATCTTAATTCCAGTTTGTGTTTCATCCAGCCCTGCATTACACATGATGTATTCTGCATATAAATTGAATAAGCAGGATGACAATATGCAGCCTTGTCATACTCTTTTTCCTATTCTAAACCAATCAGTAGTTCTGTATCCTGTCCTAACTGTTGCTTTTTGACTCACATACAGATTTCTCAGAAGACAGATGAGGTGGTCTGGCACCCCCATCTCTTTAAGGACTTGCCACAGTTTATTGTGATCCACACAATCAAATGCTTTGGTATAGTCAATGAAACAGAAATAGACATTTTTCTGGTGCTCCCCTGTTTTTTCCATGATCCAGTGAATGTTTGCAATTTGGTCTCTCTTCCCCTGTCTCCTCAGAACCCAGCCTGTACTTCTGGAAGTTCTCGATCCACATACTGCTGAAGCCTAGCCTGTAAGATCTTGAGCATGAACTTGCTAGCATCAATGGAAACATCAATATTAAACTGAGCAAATACCCAGAGGCCGTGCTGATCATCGCAGACTTCAATCATACAGACTTGAAGGCAGTATTCCCAAAATTTCATCAGCACATTAAATGTGCAACTAGGGGGGGAGAATACTCTTGACAAGGTGTATACAAAAATTAAACGGGCATATGAGGTTAAGCCCTTGGCACACCTTGGTAGGTCAGATCATGTGTCCCTGCTTTTGACACCAGCATACACATCCCTTAGGAAACAAGCCCCGATACAAACACGGACTGTTACTGTGTGGCCTCTCAACAGCTGCAGGACTGTTTCCAGGAGACCGATTGGAATGTGTTTGACCATCAAGATCTGGAGACCTACACATCCAACGGTCCTGGATTATATTAGATTCTGCACCGCCAACGTCACCAGGGAAATGCATGTAAAGATGTATCCAAACAGGAAGCCCTGGATGACGAGTGAAGTTCAGAGACTGTTGAAGGCCAGAAACTTTGCTTTTAGAACTGGAGACCGGGTATTGTATAGTATAGAAAGGGCGAACCTGAAGAGGGGTATAAGGAAGGCAAAAGCTGTGTATAGAGGAAAAATTGAAGATCACCTGAGTAGTCATGACACCAGGCAAGTGTGGCAGGGGATCCAGCACCTTACTGACTACAAATCCAGTAATTCATCGCCTGTAGAGAGCAGTGCTTCTCTGGTGGAGGAGCTGAATACCTTCTTCCCCCGATTTGAGGTGACACCAGCAGTGGATCCAGCAGTGTTGCCAGAGTCATCGTCATTACTCCCCTTAGGGAATGTTGCCAGGGTGGAAGAGGGAGAAGTGAGGCGAATATTAAAAGGGATAAATGTGAGCAAGTCTATGGCTGATGGAGTGGCTGGTAGGGCACTGAGAGACTGCTCAGAACAGCTGGCAGAAACTTTTATGAAGATTTTTTTTATCGGTCTTTGGCCCAAGCCACTGTCCCACCTTGTCTGAAATCCTCTACTATTATACCTCTGCCTAAAAAGCCTAATATAGATAGTCTGAATGACTTCCGCCCTGTGGCGCTTACACCTGTCATAATGAAATGCTTTGAAAAGTTGGTGCGGAACTGTATTATGGCCCGTTTACCAGTTGGACTTGACCCTTGTCAATTTGCATATAAGAGAAAGAGATCCACGGAGGATGCTGTGGCTACGGCCCTACATGCTGTTCTGACCCATTTGGAGAAAAAAGGGAGTTATGCGAGACTGTTATTTGTAGATTTTAGTTCTGCTTTTAATACTATTCTTCCGCATAGACTGGTGCCCAAATTATTAGATCTGGGGCTTCCGCCATGCTTATGCAGGTGGATACTAGATTTTCTATCAGATCGTTCCCAACGGGTCAGGATGGGCTCTCATGTCTCTGCGGATCTCAGTATAAGTACGGGGACGCCGCAGGGGTGTGTGCTGAGCCCACTTCTGTACATCCTTTACACATATGATTGTGTTCCCAGTTACCCCAGCAATAAGATCATCAGGATTGCAGATGACACAACGGTGGTGGGTCTGATTACTGCTGGGGAGGGAGAGTCGGCTTACAGGAAGGAGGTTGAGATGCTGACGGAGTGGTGTAGAGAAAACAATTTATTCCTCAATGTAAAAAAGACAAAAGAGATCATTGTGCACTTTAGAAAATGCAAATTGAACATCCAGCCACTTATTATTGAAGGGAATTGTGTGGAACAGGTCTCGGGGTTTCGATTTCTGGGAATGGAGCTGAGGGATGATCTAACATGGGGAGCAAACATCAAAGATCTGATGAAGAGAGCACAGCAGAGGTTATACTTTTTGAGAATCCTCAGGAAGAACAACCTTTCAAAGGACCTGCTGTACCATAGAGAGTGTGTTAACCTATGGTCTGTGTGTATGGTTTGGGAGTTGTACAGCTAGGGAAAGAACAATGCTGTCCAGGGTCATAAAGACTGCAGAGGGGATAATTGGGTGTACTCTTCCTACTCTAGATCAAATCTATGCCACCAGGTGTTATAAGAAAGCTGTAGAGATTGCGCAAGATAGTACGCACCCTGGAAATGATCTCTTTCAGCTTCTGCCTTCTAGAAGAAGGTATAGGATCATAAAGACCAGGACCAGCTGCTTGAGAAATAGTTTCTACCCAAAAGCGGTTCTGGCTTTGAATACAGTGCAATGCAGTCTATGAGGGAGCTTCTGTATATAGTTTTTAGAGTGTTTAGGGTTTTAGAGTTTTTAGAGTTTTAGAGCTTTTAGGGGTTAAATGTGTATATGTGGGGTGGGAGTATGTTGATAATTTTGTATAGTTGTATTTTGTTTAGGTTTTGTTGGGTTGTTAAGTGTTTCCCCCCACAATCTCGTTGTTCTGTGCAGGACAATGACAATAAAGATTTATTTATCTATCTATCTATCTATCTGAGATGATCGCAATTGTATGATAATTTGAACATTCTTTGATATTGTTGTTCTTTGGAATTGTAACATAGATTGACCTTTTCCAGTCCTGTGGCCACTGCTGTGTTTTCCAAATCTGCTGGCATATTGAGTGCAACACTTTAATTGCATCTTCTTTTAGGGCTTTGAGTAGTTCAACTGGAATACATCATCTCCACTAGCTTTGTTTACCCTCTGTTAAAAATATGCTGCCAGTCAAATGTTTGCATAAATGTGATATTAGGTAGGATGGAAGATATCCAGGACATTGCTATGTGTTCCTTCATAACTATGTTCCATAATATATCATGACTAAATGATGCTAGAATTAAGGTTTTCTTTTTATACCTTAAAATAAATTTAAAGGAAGACATTATATACAGTAAAACCCCGGCATACGATTGCCTTGGGTTACGTTTGTTGCAGCTTACAACCTTACATTTAATTAAAATAAAATTCCCAGGTTACAACTGATTTCCGGGATACGATCGTCCCTTACCCCCACAAAACCAAAGGAGCAATCTCCCTCCCTTTTCCACGTCGTTTGGGGACCTTATCCAATGAAGATGATGGGACCTTCAGAGCAGTAAACACTGCATTCTGAGTTTGGGTGGGGTAGAAGGCAGCCATATTATGTCCTAAAATGGTGGCAGCAGCCATTTTGTTGTTCAGGAATAATTTTCCCAGAAATATTTGCAGAGCAAAATGGCCAACACCACCATTTTTTTGACATACTTAATATGGCTGCCTTCCACTACACCCAAACTCAGAATGCAGTGTTTACTGTTCCGAAGGTCCTATTATCGTCATATAAGATCCCCAGATGGCATGGAAAAGGTAGGGAGATTGCTCAGTTGGTTTTGTGCGGGTGGGGGATGATCTCATCTGGCATTTTTTGTGCTTTTGTGCTTTTTAAATATTATTTTTGTTCCGGTCTGGTTTTCAATGCATCCCTATGGGAAATCATGATCCGGTTTATGACCATTTCAGGTTATGATGGAGGCTGTTGGAATGGATCTGCGTCGTAACCCGAGGTTTTTCTGTATATCTTAATTTTTCAATATGGAACACATTGATCAGTTATTTTTTCAGAAGTAAAGAAGTACAGTAGTACCTCGCTTAAAGAGCATAATGTGTTCCACGGGATTGCTCTTTAAGCAAGTTTGCTCTTTAAGTGAAACACCACTGTAAGTGACCAATTGTGACTTCGGGTTGGGGGGGTGCGAACCCCAATTTAGTTGTTAAGCAAGTTTTTGGTTGGTTTTAATTGGTAAGCAAAGCGATCAGTCAGAGAAACTTCTGTTCTTTAAGCGAGTTAGTCTCTAAGCAAGGCGCTCTTTATGAAAGGTTTTACTGTATAAACATGACAGGCTTGCATGTGTCTCTCATAAATCCCTCTTTTAAGAAAAAATATTTGGAAAAAATCTTATTGGCTCAAAAGTTCCTCTTCTGCTCTCTAGAGGCCAGTGTTGACATGGTTTGAGAGTCTTTCAATACTGTTAACCTGGGGCCCTGACATCCCACCCCATCTACCTGTGCCTTTTAAGATTGTTGTAGGCATGCCTCAGGTACATATTGTTGTGGGGATTTTTTCTTTTTGTTATTCCCTTTAGTTAGCAGAATATGTGGTAGAAAAATCAACAACAGCAACACAGAAAAACCTGGAGAGATCAGCTCAGTCTCATTAACACCCACCACCACCACCACCACTGCTTCCTTGGTTTCTTCCACAAAAATGAGTCCTTTGTATGATAAAATCACTATAGAAGCATTTAAAGCAGGGGTGGCCAACCTTTTTACGCTGTGGACCTGACCATGCCTCCTGGAAGTGGAAGCAGAAGTGGGTACATTTTATGGCTGTTGTAATTGCACCCACTTCCACGTTTACGAGAGCCGTGGGTGTGTTTATTCATGCACGGGCGCATTTTACGGCTGACGTAAACACATCTGCTTCCACTTCCAGGTGCAGCAGCAGCAGGCCACATGAAATGGTGCTGTTGCAGGCTGGGTCCTGTGGGCAATAGGTTGGGAACCCCTGATTTAAAGTATAAAAAGGTACCTTTACTTACAGTTACCATCAGTAGTTGCAGTCAGAAAGGAAAGTAGTAATAATAGAAAAATGGAAACTCCAGCATGTAAAGAGAGCCTCCATGCTTATTGCTTGCTCAGAGGTTAAAGAAAGAAAAAGACTACCAACAAAACAATGGAAGTAAGAAAACAAACTGGAAAAGAAGGATAGATCTTGCCTCAAATGCTAGAAGCAAGGAAAAAAAGTTTGCAGCCAAGCTAGCAGCAAAGACTAATCACATTAGGTTGCAAAGTTTCCTCCAACTGATAGCAGTATTATGGAATGCAAGATTGTTTTCCTAACACATCTGCCATCATACCAATATATCATCATTTCAACCTCATCCAGTAGACTCTCAGAGAAGGTAGTAGTGTATGTTGCTTGAAGAATGTAGCTTGGTGAAATTTAAGCTTAATTATTTTAAGATGTTAAATACAATTTGCTGTCTTGTTTGTTCTAATGATTGTTAGAGTTGTTTTTGTTGTTTGGTCACAGTTCTACGCATTCTACTTTGTACTTGTAAAAGCTTTCAGTCCAAATATTTAAGGAAATGTAAAGCATATCATTAAATAGAGGAGCTAACTTGTTTTAGTTTCCATAATGTTTGAACATGCTTAGAGATGAGTAGCAAAATACCACGACAGTCAGTGGGTAAGTTTCCATGAGTGATTATCACAGAAGATTTTTGGGGGAGCTGTGTGTATGGTGTGCTTCATATTATTTATATCCCTCTTCTTTATTGAGTTCAAGGTGACATAGATGTTCCCCTCATCCAACATTATCCTCATAATAATTTTGTGAAGTGGCTGAGGCTGATAGAGAATGAATCATTGAATCTTAAATCTTCCAAATCCCAATCCAATACTCTGTATCAAACTGGCGGGGTAAAACAGGGGTATACACATCTTGAGCTTCTGATGTTAGAAACACTCTGAAAGGTAGCATTCACACTGTCCAAATGCATTAATGGGATCTGTAGAACTATAATGGTACACAAAGCAAAAGTACATAGTAAATGTTGTGGGCATCATTGTGGTAAGCATGACAAGGTGAAAGGAATGACTTACCAAGATGTTATACAGATGCTAAAGTTTGCTGCAGTCTTTCTAAAAGAAAGAAAAAATATTCTCCAAGGTACTCAGCATTCATGTCATGGGTGAACTATGCCCCACACCAGATGATGCTAAATTCATGCTTAGCATCATAATTTCTAAGATGAAAAGCAGAGAATTGTGCCTTTGTATTTGTACACAGATGGTGCTCTGTGAAGCATTCAGAAAGCAAGCAAAGAGAAGCACATCTGTCAACATGCTCTCCATCAATCCCAGCATCTTGAGCTGAGTGGTAATAGTAAGGTTGTCAGTTTAGATCAATGGAATCTTATACCAAGTTGGACTGAATTGTCATTTTATAAGACTGGGACAGCCTAACTGCTTCATGTGCGGCAGCCGATATATAATTTTTTGAGTAGGTCAGGCAGAATTTTGGTAATTCTGGTTAGTGGGTGGTGAAGTCCAAAATATCATTGCATCATCTGTGGTGCTTCAGACATTGTTTCACTTAAATTCTCATCAGCTTTAGATAACCTGGCCAGTTGTTAGGAATTTTGGGTGATCAGTATTGGATGGGAGGAACCAGATATCTAGCTCCGGGTGTATGGGTAATAAATTGGGACTTCTTTTCATTTTTAACTGATAGATCCCAAGAGGATAGAAGAGTAAGGACAACTGTGAGGTTGGCCTATAGGAGAGAATGAAGAAATAGAAACAGCTATTGAAGAACATTAAGAGACAAAGGAACTAGAAAGGAGAAACAGTGAACACTACAAAGTTTGAATCAGAAGTGCTGTTGAAAGTGACTCTTGGAGAGAAAATGTAGCAAGAAAGTATTTCTGAATACTGTAGGCACTAAAAAACAACAACACACCCCACTTTTTTTTTGTAGGCTGTAGATTGGAACATTAAAATTGTGTAGTCCTGTAACTTCTCTACTATCTACATATCATTGCTTAAAACAAGACTGAACGTTGACAGCCATCTTTGTTTTGATATAGGCAGCCGTTTGGCAAGGAAAGTGAGAAACACTTGAGCGATAATCTTGTCAAGCTATTACTCTGATGAAGAGTGACAGACACTATATCATTTTGGCAGACAGGTCAAGTTTTCTTTGGGGAAGTGACAATTTTCCTTTTTTCAACTAATAAAAAGTCTGCTGAATGCACCCTCTCTGAATCAAATGCATTTTGGAGGCAGAGTACACAGAATAGGATATATAAATAGCATGTCTTTACATGTTGGCTCCATGCTGTGCATCTTCAGACAGCCTATGTGGTGTCAAGAAGTTTAATAAGAATACAAACCCCATTATTCACTCCTTTCCAGCTTTGTAATACTGTGGGAATATTAAAGTGGTTTTTCAGAGAGATACACCAGCAGAAATATTTTAAGACTAGAGTGATGGTTTCTTATAAACAGTATGCTGTCATACTATCTTAATGGAGGATTTTTGTATTCTTATATTTTATTTAATCTTGTACACTGCCCAGAGTAGGTAGACCACCCAGATGGGCATTATATAAATGGAAGGAAATAAAAATAAATAAAATAATTATTTATAAACTGCTAATTTGCCAAAAGAAGCTTTCCAGAAGAAATAGTAGATTCATATTTGTCAGTTGATGCCTGACTGTAGAGAGCTGCCAGAAAGATGCTTAGGTGTTAGATTATTATGACCCTTTAGAGGACAAGTTTCTCTAAGTAAAAAATATTGTTACCATCCCTGAGCCTTTGAGTGGAGGCTAAATAGGTAAGAAATTGAAAGGGACAGTTAAAAATCATGGCATCTATCAGGGTAAGTGCAGACATCATCTCAGGTCAGAATTGTCATAAATAATAATCAGCGTTAAGAGTTTTCCAGATGTTGCTCACACATTTTCCATCAACCCCTCAAGAGCACCGAAATTTTAGTCAGTATTACCATCTCTGTATTATCATTCCCATAATGAAGATTCAGGGTGTTTTGGGCTTGCCTGAGGCCATTTACAGAGCAATCCTGTTCATGTCTGCCCCAAAAGTAATTCTGATGGGTTTTAGCTGAAGCTTTGTTATTTGTATGTACCATTAAGTCATTTCTGATCCATGGCCACTCTATGAATGAATGTCCTCCAGAAGGTTCTCTAACAGAGATTCAGGGCTGTATTCTTTTATTGAGTCAATTGGAGCTTACTCCCAGGTAAGTGATTACCAGTAAATTTCAGCTATAAACCAGAGCCCTGTGCACACATATCCAAGAGTAAGCTGCAATGAAGTTACCTGGAATGACATCTAGGTAAATATCATAGTTCCACTGTATCCATTTGTGTGGCTGACATGATTTTTCTGTGTATTATTACCATTAGAAGCGTAGGGTGTCTATACATGGACACATGAAAGCGAGTGTGTCACAGCAATTAGCTTGCTGGACTGCAACTGGGTCCATATCCTTGTTTGACATTCTTTCACTACTTCTCATCTAATATAATACGTATGTACCAGGGGCAATAATAAAGAGAAATTTTTAGACAGTACTAAAATTAGTGCATGTGTTCTACATAATTAAGTAATGTTTCATGCAGCCTCATTTTTGCCAACTAGGACATGGGAACCTTGTCACCAAATGGTATTTATTTTTGCTATATGCAAATTTGCTTAGATTTGTCTGTCTAATTAATTGAAAGCCAGATGTTTCATCACTTGATACAGCCACAGTTTTTGGTATTTGGTAATCAGCATTAGTATGTCCAGGTTCCCCAGTGCCATCCTTCTATGTTTTTAAATTATATTTTTCAATCAAGACTGATATCCAAAAAGCGAACCGCCAGTTTGGTATGCCCAATGGTTTTCTGGATTCATACTTCTTGAATAACAGATTCTTCTGGGCAACCTCCTTTGGCAATGGAGGGAATCTATAGTTTGTGATATGCGAAACTACCACAGGCCTTTGCTGCCACAATTAGTGACAAGCGTATTTAACGTTTACAAGAAAAATGGCAAGTAGGGTCTATAAAGCCCTCACCATTTTCAAGAGAAGATAAGTCTTCTTAGTGCTTGAACACATAGCATAGCTAGTCTCCTAAATTAATAGCTGTTCATTGCACATAGATCTTACATATTTTTGTCCTTCATACTTAACCTATTTTACAAGTTATTTAGGACACAGTATATTATGCTAAATTTTTTAGCACCTTTACTGTGACTTCAGCACTATTCCATTAATAAATTACTATGAAGACATATAGTGTTCTGTCAGTCTTTTTTTAAAGAGACTGTGACACATTTTTAAGAGCATGTGCTTTCCGTTTATGGAAAATCAGTGTACCATAAATCAGTGTGGGATTCCTTGAACTTTGAAGATTGGAGGAAGGAACTGTGGGGAATCCTGTAAAGTTTACAGGGCAAACTAAGAGGCACTATACGCATGCACACAGAGAAGAATACAGTCGTTTAGGAATTGGTGTAAAATAAACGCCCTGTGACAGGTGGTTTAAAGTAAGCCATATTTTGGCAGGTTATTGTGCATATCACCTGTGCATTGTTTATTTCCTGGTCTTTGAATCAAATTTGAACCTTGTAAAACTGACCCAAATGTATGGTTGGGTTGTTGTTGTTTTTGCTATTCAAGACACACCTAAAGTCAGTTTTCCTAGTTGAAGTTTAAAATTACATAAATTCTTGCCTGAAGCGATTTTTTTTTTTTAGTATTTGATAAAACTGACTTTCATGTTTTTCCTCTTTTGAAATCTGACTGTTGATGTCTGTAAATACCTCAGTTGTGTTAAATAAACCTTTTAAATAATTCAATCTCTTGTATTTCCTTACACAAGCAAAGGGAGTTTGTTTGTATATGCTACTAAGAATAGGCCGTAACATTGGTTAGTAGCTAACCCTAGGAAGAGGGCAGGCTGAAATTTGTCAAGGCAGGCTTGATTGAGCTATTAAAAATCCCAAGGCTTGTCTGGTGTTAAGAAAAATCCAGGGCAGACTGCGCAGTTTAAAAGCATCCTGACTGGTATGATCTCAAGAGTCAAGATTTTCTGAGGAAAATGGTCAGACCATCATCATACTTGGACTCCTGATTTGTATCTATTCTAACAAACCAAAGTTTAAAGCTAGGATCTGTAGTTGGCATCCAGGTCCTGGCTTATTAGAGAATAGCAACTCCAAAACCTGGTTTTGAATTTAATGCTAAGCGGGTAAGCTCCTGGTTCCTTTAAGACAGGGGTTCTCAACTTTACTGTGCCACAGACCAGACAACCCCCCTCAGACTGTGCCGTGGGCCAGACAAAATGGTGGCAAGCACATTTGCACATGCGCATCCGCTTCCACTTCTAGGGTCACTGCCACAGGCCAGATGAAATGGTGGCGGGGGCTGGGTCCGGCCCACAGGCCATAGGTTGTCAACCCCTGTTTTAAGAACACCTATCTGAAAGGAAACCCAAACAGGGCAACATGAACAAGCAACCTTGATTGTTAATGCATAAGCCATTCCCAGCAATTCTGCATTACCAATCTGAAAGAACAGGAATAATGCTTTGGGATATAATTTCCTGGTTGATTTGTTAGTTGTTTCTTGGAAAACGCATGTAGATTACTAGAAGAAAAGTAAAGCTGTACTAAAATGAATTTATTTTTTTAGTTTCATTGTTTTGGACTTACTCCCTATCGATCAGTTTTTACCTCCTTGAAATAAAATTGCAAATCCTCTTTTAAAAAAATATATAGCTTGATTCCTGTATGTGATGTTCTGCGACAGAAACGTTACTTCAGAGATGGAGCAAAGGGAATGTATATTCGACAGAGACCTAGAGTTCATAGCAGTAAAAGTGTTCTGTTTCACACCATTAAACCAGAACAACACACTCTGGATAAAAAACTTACATCTGGGATCCAAGTAAGTGTGCTATTTATGCATTAATAAAGAAACTATTGTAGAGAAATGTGTACTTTGCATATAGCAGAAGGAGCCATTCTGTAGATACAAGTAAAGATATTAACACTTGAAAGAAATTAAATTTGGGCCAGAAAAACCCTTTGTTCTCAATTTCTAGTCCTTTGTAGCCTCATCGCTATATAAAGTCACAGAGTGTAGAGAATGGAAAGAAATGTGTGACGCACAAATTTGATGGAACAAAATGTGGCTGTAACTTTATTGGTTACAGTTGAAGCTGTCTTAGCAGAGCAGAGAATCAGGGTGACCTACCTATCAGTAACTGAATAATCACCACTGGCCTGTCTGCTGAAGGAACCATAGGATGACAGGAGGATGGGTTCCCCATGGGTATTTAACCTCTTTGTGAACCTCCTGCCATCTAGGTCTAAAGTAACAGGGCTTGTGAGGTGGATCAGTCACAAAGGCCATCATCCAAGAATCCTTAAGAGGATCCACAGAAATGGAAAGCACAGATGTGTAAATCCCATTTTCCCCAGCATTCACAACCTCTTAACTACGATTGTGGCACAAAGTGAGCATTGACAAGAATCAGAACTGTGCTCATAACCATAATCATAACCACTAATGTATAACAACTGTAACCTGCCCATTATTGCCCAACAGCCTTTGAACTGAGAGTAATGGGATGAAGGCTGGGGAGACTCCAACAAGCACTGGCTGTCACGAATGGGTTTTATGTCCTAGAAATGAACCAGCCAGAAGACAGTGCTTCTGTGATCTAGAACATCGGCTCTGGCTATCCTAACAATTGATTTGCTGAAAGGCAATACAGTACATACCTTCCCTAGAGCCTTCATGGCTCTTCCGATTGTCTCTTACCTGAAATGGGCCGCTTGACCTACTTGTGTCCCTTGCCACAGCAAACTGGGCTTGGGGTAAATCAGAAAGATTCTTGCCTATGCCATTGACCTTACATTTGCATTTCAATTATCGTAATTACTTTGAAGTGTCTCTCTATGTGTGGCTCAGTACGATTCCTGCTTTTTGGCACTGAGTGAAGGCTACCCTATGACCACCATCACAGTGGATAGAATATTATATTTGTTTCTTCCTTTAAAAGAGATCAGAATAGTATATTTTTATTACCATTCTAAATTCTCTCACTCTCTTTCCCCCCTCTCTTTCCAACCTACTTTGACTTTTCTTTCTGCAGAATCTGCTAGTGTCTGAATTGCAGTTTTTTAGTACTCAATATGGCACCCTGAAAAGGCATGAACTTGATTTATAAAATTAAATAGAGGAAGTGTAAGTTTGAACTAACAGATGCAATCATATAAATAGAATTCTTTTTAAAAAGCATAGAGAAACATTTGTGCATTATTTTCTTGAGACTTAATTGATACTTTTTATTATTACTTTGTCGATGCAAAATAATACTGAAAGGCTGTTTGAAGAAATTTTGTGGAATGAGTTTCATCACTGATGTTTCCAAATTATACCCCCAAATTAGGGGAAATATTATTAAAGCAATTTGGCTGCAATCTGTGTCAGACTGAATATAACAAAATGGAAAGGGTTGTTGTTCATCACGAGGAACTGCAGTGCTATATTTTATATTGACATGAAATGACTTCAGATAGGGTGGGCAACATCTGCTACCACTTTCTGTGATGGTGGCCTGTGGCTCTAAAACACATGCATCATAGTCTCGGCTTGCAATTCATAAATATTTCTCTACAACACTTGTTCAGGAGTTCTGCTTTCCTTTTACCTACAATGTCCTTCCTCAAGCAGTGAATCACTGAAGGACAATAAGTTTGCATCCTAGTAAAAATCTCCCCCCCCCCTGTCAATTGGTAGAACACAAATGACTGCATTTAGGGGCCATTCAATAATTATGTGATCCATTTTTTTGGGGGGGGGGAGAAATTGACCCCCTCCCCCCATGTAATACGACCGTAATTTTCTCTTCGAAACCCCCCCCCTATTTAAAATTACATAATCCAGAGCTTTTGCATCGAAACTCTAATTTTTAGAGCTTTTCACTATTGGTGAAGTAGAAATAGACTGCACAAGCAATTCAATAATCTCAAATCTGATCAAAATTCTCAGAGATCATTTTTAAACCTTAAAAAGTGTCATGTTTCGAAACCACAACACCTCCAAAGGATTACGTAATCTTTGACCTGACCGCCCCCAGGTAATTTTCCATAATTCAGATGGCAGACCCCCTCCCCCCTTCGAGGATCACGTAATTGATGAATGGCCCCTTAAACAGTCTGGAATGTTTCTTCAACCACTCCATTTGATATAGTAATCCATTTGATATAAGCACTGTACAAAAGGTGCTTCAACAATGAAGGAGACACCCACAAGCTTACAAACATAGATGAGACAAAAAGAGGCCTGATGTGGACTCAGCATGGGTTTCTCAAAAAGAAGTTATGATGAATGAGAAACCATGTTTTCAAGGGTGTAATCAAAGGAACACTTAATTTTCATGGATTTTTAAAAATAAGCCCAACACATTTCAGCCCAGGCGTCTTCAGGTGATATGTATGGGTGTGAAGTAGGCAAACCGACAAGAAAAAATGATTTGTTTGAAATATAATACAGGTGGAGGACGGGGTGCCTGGAGGACAATGGTCCATAGGATCACAAAGGGTCAGAATCAACTGTGCGACTGAACAACAAAATAGTACAGGAGGGGAGTTTAGATACCTTAGACCAGGGATGGTGAACCTTTTCGAGACTGAGTGGCCAAATTGCAACCCAAAACTCACTCTGTTGTGGGAAGAGGGAGGAAGTGCTCCCATTGGGCTACTGGGTAGAGGGGGGGGGGCAAACTGCTGGGGGAGGGAGGAAGCATTCCCATTGGGCTGCTGGGCAGAGGGGTGGGATGAACTCTGTGCTCAGGCGACAGCGTAAGTGCCCACAGAGAGGGCTCTGAGTGGCCCTTCTGGCACGCATTGCATAGGTTCGCCACCTATTGAGAACAGAACAATTTGAAGATTGCTCATTCATATGGTTGCTGTAAGTTGGGGGCAACTTGGCAGGATGTAACAACAACAAGGGATTCTAATGAATATTAAATGAAAATAATAATCAGTATCATGCCCCGAAACTAAGCAATCTACAACTCCCTTTCACACGTGTGTTTATAATTTTTAGTGCAGTCTCTACTATAGCAATTCTAAAATGTCCTGCAAATAGTACATGCTTTTCTTCAAGCAGAACATTTCTTATTTGTTTGCACAGGGAAGCTAAGGTGCTGTTGTCATCTACAAGCTGCAGAGAGGTGCATCTTGGTGTGACAGATGATGAGTGAAAGGGGTTTTTTTTTAGTCTAAAAGCTGGAATTTATTCAAGGAGCATATGAGTGTGAGGTTGGAACAAGCATTCACTCATCCGTGCAAATGCTGGTGCTACCTAGAAAGACACTTAATTCCTCAAGAAGGTGTAGAACGGGGGAGGGGGGGCTTGACATAATTTTTACACCGTGGTTAAATATATATTTAGGAAGTCAGTAAAAATCTATAGTAAAATGCTGTTTCTGTCACGAGAATGCAACAGCTCTGATAGATGAAATGTTTTTTTTAACAGAGTATGAATGTGAAAGATCTTAAGGAATTTCATTTATATTTGAGAAAACTACAATACCCAGTCCTCTCGACCGTACTCAGATTGGGAGAAAAAGGAAAGATCAAGCAAAAGAAATCAAAGTCACAACCAAGAAAGGGTCAGTAAACCTAACCAATGGCTTTTTTCCCCCCTGTTGCTTTTACATTTAGGAGTTGAATATGCCATGTACTGTATGTATCGCCCTATGGCTATCCCTGTGCTTTGATGTGATAATTGTATTGAATAAGGTTTTTCAGTTCTACCAAAAAGGTTTAATTGTACTCTACTGTAGACAAATACATGGCTTTATGGGGGTTCCTTTCTTTATTTTGCGAACAAGTTATGTAGGCTATAACTTTGTGATAAAGAAGACTAAGGTTTGGTTTAGGAAAATGGAAGGGCTTGGAATTATGTTGTAACTCTGCACTGTGGCAGAAAAGGATAATTAACACATGAATGCATTTCATTCATAAAATTATACAGGCCCTTTATAGAATAAAGCAGAGGTATGTTTTGTATATTACACTTAAAACCCTTATGCATCAGTCACTGTGTCATCTTCATTTACAATCCAATTATTCGATGAATTGTAGTGCTCCACATCTATAATATGCCCAGTATACGAAGCAATCTTCCGTCCAATTATGAACAAGGTCATGAGCACGTAGTCTTTGCATGAAAGCATATAATGAACTGTAGGACTAACTGCAATATATGCATGTAACTAGCATGAACATTTCATTGTTTTAGAACTGTGCATATCCAACATAGGCCCAGTAATTTTGAATATACTGTACTGTGTTATCCAGTAATCTTTCACCTTCTGGGACACTGGCTTGAAAATACTGTTGCTGGTAGATTTTCTTCCTTTTCTGAATACACCAGCCAAGATGGTTATGCGTGGCATACAATTTATGACTTTAAAAGATGTGTTTTACTCTGGAAATTGCAAAGTCAAGATGGAATGGTTTAATGTAAAAGTGAAGCAAGCAGAGACTATAAAACAACATCTGACCACATAATATCAATCAAATTTCTTAGCAAGTTTATGTGTTTGAGATTATGCACCAGCTATGGATACGGAAGAAGAACAAATCAAAAACTTTTGTGCAAGTGTCCAATAGGAACTTGATCACATATGAAAATAGGATGTGATGATAATCAATATATTATTAGAATGTAAAAGCAAGGGACAATATAGAACCAGATATTTCTGGATAATTTTATCAGTTATCTGAAACAAAAAAGGAGAGCGACTCACAGAATTCTGTGAAGCCAAATCCCTGTATCTGTTTATTGCAAATACCTGCTACAGGCAACAGAGTAGATGACCTGTTGTGTTCTAAAGCCTGTGCCTTTAAACAATGTACCTATCCATGTGTATCCAATGTAACCTCTTCTATGTGTAACATTGTAACCTCCAGCTGAATCACTGTAACCTTAATAGGACGCGAGCTAGTGACCACTAGATGGCAATAGCGAGCGTCCAAGCTCATTGGTCCAAGACTCACCTAGAACAACAGCGCGGGAAGATTCCCGCCACTACCTTCACCTGGACAAGAAGGACGTGACCTGCAATGACGTCACGCAGCCTGTAGCCAATAGGCTATCAAGGAGCCACATTCAAATGTATAGCCACTGTATATATTGAGCTGTTCGTCCGCCATTACCTCATGTTCCCTCTGACCAGCATGTAATAAAGTTGTGTTAAGCCAGCTCTTCGGCTGTCCTGGTGTCTTTGGTCCCATACACTAAATTGGCGACGAGGATGGGATCATGGCTGCCCACGGGACCAAGACATACGCCGGTTTCGACATCAAGAAACCGCAAGATTGGGAACTCTTCGAAATGGACTTCCAAGGTGCGCTGGTGGAGTTCGAGGTGACGGACGAGGCAAAGAAGAGAGCCATCCTCACCAGAATGCTCGGGCATGACGGAAAGAGAGTACTGATTGACCTCATCGCACCCAAAAAGGCGGCTGAATTCAAGGCAAAAGAGCTCCTGAAGGTGCTGCGAGACCATTTCCGGCCCTCGGTAGCGATGTTTCCCGCTCGGAGCGCGTTTTGGAGGCGAGTCCAAGCGCCTGATGAGTCGGTCGCCGCTTTCGTAGCGGCCCTGCGCCTGGCTGCCGGCCCGTGCAAATGGGAAAATTTGGAAGTCACCCTCAGGGACTGCGTGCTATGCGGCCTGAAGGACGCCGAGATTCAGCGCACGCTAATGAATCAGGAGCCGCCCCCCACGTTGCAGGAGGTCCTGAAAGCGGCACAGGCCGCGGAAGCCACGAACGCCGGGGTGCAAGAGCTCCAGGACTGGCGGCCGAAGGCCGACAAAGCAGAGAGTTCGGTGCACGCAGCCCGGCGAACTTCGAAATCGTCCGCCGAAAGCAGCGACGACGAGGACGTCCGGAAGGTCAGAAAGGAGGGCCGGCATTGCGACGGCTGCGGGGCGGCTCACGACCGTGCCAGGTGCCCATTCAGAAAGGCCGAGTGCCACAACTGCGGGCGACGCAGGCACATAGCCAAAGTCTGCAGACAACGACGCAAGGACCGGAGGAGCTCGCCCAACCGCCCAGCGAGGGACCGGAGGAACTCGCCCGGCCGCTCAACGAGGCCAGACCGCTCGACGAGACCAAAGGATGGCGCCCGGCCCACGAGGAAGCAGGACGGCGTGGGCCGCATCTCCGACGACAGCGACGACAACGCCCCGGTTTTCAGCGTGTCCTTGGGACACCCCCGTTACTTTGTTGAGGTACTGGTGCAAGGGGCCCCTGTTAGGATGGAGATTGACTCTGGCTCCTCTTACTCCATTATTTCCCAGAGGGAGTTTTTGAGAATTGCCCCCCGCGCACGGCCCAAGCTCAAAGCATTGAGGTCCACGCTTCGGGACATGCAAGGGAACAGTATCCCGGTGTTGGGGGTTGGGAATTTCCAGGTTCAGTACAAGCGGCACGCCGCGGAACTCCCCCTAGTCGTTCTTAAGGGAGGTACTTGTAGCCTCCTCGGGACTCAATGGTTTCAGCCCCTGGGTCTGTTCATTGGGGGGGTGCACGCCGTTGGGTCTGACCCGATACAGGAGGTGTGCGACGCGCACCCCGAAGTCTTCAAGAAGGGACTTGGGAAATTCAATGGACCCCCAGTAACATTCGACCTGGACCCGGAGGTCCACCCAATCAGACTTAAACCGCGCAGGGTGCCTTTTGCACTCAAGGACAAAATAGAGGCGGAACTGGACAAATTAGTGGGCCAGGGGATTCTTGTTCCTGTTGATTCCGCGGAGTGGGAAACTCCAATTGTCACAGCATTGAAGGCCAATGGGGAGGTTCGCATTTGCGCCGATTATAAGTGCACCATTAATAAGGCAATCCGCCCTAATGCATACCCGGTGCCGGTGGTCAGCCATTTGCTAGCCAGGTTACATGGGGGAAAGTGTTTCGCCAAGCTCGACCTGGCTCAGGCCTATCAGCAACTCATGGTAACCCCTGCCGCAGCTGCTGCACAGACCATAATCACGCATAAGGGGGCGTTCCAGGTGACGCGCCTCCAATTCGGCGTGAACTCGGCGCCTGGAATTTTCCAGTCGCTCGTGGAACGCCTCCTCAAAGGGCTGGACGGCGTTTTACCATATTTTGATGACGTATTGATAACGGGGGGGAGTGAGGTTGAGTTGGCTAAAAGGCTAAACAAGGTCCTGGCGGCGTTCGAACGGGCGGGGTTGAGGTTGCGAAAAGACAAATGCGTCTTCTTCGCGAAGGAGGTTGAGTTCTTAGGGTTCCGAGTAACTCCCGAGGGGATCAAACCGTCCAAATCCAAGGTTGCCGCCATCAAGAAAGCCCCTCGCCCCACATCCAAGCCCGAGCTGCAGTCGTTCCTAGGGCTCTTAAATTTCTACCACTCATTCCTTCCACGGAAGGCTGCGGTGGCCGAGCCGCTTCACAAGTTGCTCAAGAAAGATGCGGCATGGATGTGGGGCGATGACCAGGAGAGGGCATTCACGGAACTAAAACAACTCCTGGCGTCCGACGCCATTCTGACCCATTTCGACCCCAAACGGCCGGTGGTACTGATCTGTGATGCATCCCCGGTGGGGGTGGGGGCAGTGTTATGCCACGTGTTGGAAAACGGGAGGGAGGCCCCAATAGCGTTCTACTCCAGGTCCCTGTCCCAAGCGGAGAGAAACTACGCACAGACAGACAGGGAGGCACTAGCAATAGTCGCGGGGACGAAAAAATTTCACGATTTTCTGTATGGCCGCCCCTTCACCATTGTAACGGACCACAAGCCCCTGCTAGGCATCTTTACCGCAGATAAGCCCACGCCACAGATCCTGTCCCCGAGAATGCTTAGGTGGGCCATTTTTCTCAACGCCTACCAGCACGCGTTGGTGTACCGGCCCGGGAGAGAAATCAGCCATGCGGACGCTCTATCGAGGTCCCCCCTCCCCCTGACGCCCAGCCAGGTGAGCAAGGGGGAGCGGGACCATCAGGTTCTCATGATAGAGGTACTGGATTCGCCCCCCGTAGTGCCCGCTGACATTGTCACAGCGACAAGAAAGGACAAAACGTTGGCGGCGGTTTGCTCCTGGGTACAGAAAGGGTGGCCGGTGTCCTCCCCAGCAGAGGAATTCGCCCCATTTTTTAGGAAGAAGCTGGAACTGTCCCTAGAGAGGGGGTGCCTCTTGTGGGGGCAGCGGGTGGTGGTCCCTACATCCCTTCGACCGCGGGTGCTTAAACTGCTGCACGTCAGCCACCCCGGAATCGTACGCTCCAAAGCGCTGGCCCGAAGCTACTTTTGGTGGCCCCAGTTAGACGCCGACATCGAGCACATGGTCGGCACTTGTGAGAGTTGCCAATGCTCCAGACCAGAGGAGGCCCGTCTTCCCCACAGGGAGTGGGACGCGGCTAAGGGGCCGTGGTCCCGGATACACATAGACTTCGCGGGCCCGTTCCGAGGAACCCTGTTTCTCCTTGTTGTGGACGCCTTCTCCAAGTGGTTGAAGGTCATCCCAGTCACGAGCACCTCCTCGGCCGCGACAATTAAGCATTTGCGGAGAATTTTTTTCACGTTCGGCATACCCGACACCCTAATTAGCGATAACGCTAGTTGTTTCACGTCCGCTGAGTTCAGGGCATTCACAGAGATTAACGCCATCCGGCACATCACCTCCGCCCCTTTCCACCCGGCCACCAATGGCCAAGTGGAGCGCCTCGTACGCACCACGAAGGACGCGCTGCGGCGCATGGGCCCCGGGGACCTCAACCGGCAAGTGTGTCAGTTTCTGCTAGGGTACAGGGTGACCCCGCTAGCGTCAGGCTACTCCCCTGCGGAGCTTCTAATGCGCAGGAAGTTGACCACCATACTCACGAGACTAGATCCCACGAGAGTTGAGGACAAGGGGAGGAACATAGGGTTAGAAGCCACCAAGAGTTTCGGCGTGGGTGCCCCGGTACATTGCAGGAACTACGCCAGCGCGGGGCCAGCCTGGGTGCCGGGGGTGGTCGTGGAACAGACCGGTCCCGTTTCGTACCGCGTGGAGACCAACACAGGTCTACTTTGGCGGCGGCACGCGGACCAGCTCCGGAGCCGGGTCCCAGGAAATCAGGCCGCCGAAAAAACAAATTCAGCGTTAGGGTTCTCCCCCACCCGTTTAGCCCAAGGGGGAGGAGAGGGGGGTCCAGAGTCCCCACCAAGGGGGGAGGAGAAGGAATTTGTCCTCGTAGATATCCCGCGGGATCCCCCAACAGAGTTTGATTTTGATTTTCAGAACCGGGGGGGGGGGTTTCGGAGTGGTCCCCACCCATCCAAGCGAGAAGAGGGGTTTTACGTTAGCCCCTGGTGCCCCCGGTTCAACCACAACGGAATCTACCCTTTCCCCTAAAACTGCAAAAACGCAGCAAGCCGCTAACAAGTCTCCCTCTCCCATTACAGGACAAGGGTCCAGGGAACAAGGAAGCGGGAGCGGCCCCCGGGTGGGCCAACCCACATCGCGGCCCAAACGCGAGTGCAATAAACCATCTTGGCTAAGAGACTTCGTCTCATCCTAGGGGGGAGGGGTGTTGTGTTCTAAAGCCTGTGCCTTTAAACAATGTACCTATCCATGTGTATCCAATGTAACCTCTTCTATGTGTAACATTGTAACCTCCAGCTGAATCACTGTAACCTTAATAGGACGCGAGTTGTTTTAATAATTGTGACAATGAAATAGAAGAGACCTAAGGTGGCTCAAGTGGCTAAGACGCTGACTGGAAGGTGGAAGGTCAGCAGTTCGATTCCCGAGTACTGCAGGATGGAATGAGCTGCCATCTTTGTCCCAGCTCTTGTAAACCTAGCAGTTCGAAAGCAAGAAATTGCAAGTAGATAAATAGGGACCACTTTGGTAGGAAGCCAAACAGCATTCCGTGCACTCTGGTGTCGAGGCATGCCTGCCACATGTCCGTGAAAATGTCTACAGACACCCGACAGCGCTGGTTCTTTGGCTATAAAGAAAGATGAGTACTGCACCCTAGAGTCAGATATGACTGGCTTTCGAGCAAGGACGACCTTTACCTTTACCTAGAAATGTAAAGAACAATCGTAGGAATACTGAGGATTTCACTGAGCTTTAGGGAACACATTAGAGTCTTGTGATGCCTGTAATCTGTCATGTGCTGACTGTCCCCAAATGAATGGATTGACCAAACTTGAGTTGACCAAATGTCATTAGCATTATATAGAAGTCTTTCTACTTAGCTGTTTTCATTTGTTTTTATTAACACTGAAGAGCATAAAAATTTCTAATGATGCGCAATGTGAATCTCATTATTAAGCTTTTATATTGTGCTAACAGAGAGGAAATTTTATGCATACCAATGTGTTAAGTTGCTATGTTTAGCACTGCAAGGCTGCAAAGGTTAAAGGAATTGTGGAGGCAAAGTGTAAAGATACATTTTCAAGTTGCATCTATTGTGATTCTAATTATTTCTAGCGTCATCTTTGCAGGTTCTAAAAGCCTACGGTTTATTGCAGATTGTAGCATGCTCAAGACTGTATTGTGACAATCCAGAAAAATATTTAGCCGTATTAAATAAAGTAGCAAAACAATGAGTGACAAAGTTATTGGTATAATGCTCAGTTTTCTGATTCTTGGTCTTATTACAACTTGATTTATGACTTACCTTTCCTAGCCCCCTAAGAATTCTATTTCCTCTTTATAACTTTGATGATCCCAGCTTATCTTTAGTGGTGTTTTCATTATCTGCAGCACTGCATTTCTACTGGCAAGATCCAGATAATGGCCTGCATAAATTTAACATTTCATATCCTCCTCTCAGGAGGAATATTCTAGAGCAGCATGGTGAGCTCATGCTATATATATATTAAAAAACCACAAACCAATAAAATATTAGACACAACTGGTAAACAACAATAGAGAGAACTTCCAGTTTAAGCCAGAGTGGTGTGAGGAGATATAGAACTGGCAAAATTGTGTGGTGTTTTGTTTCTGGTTTTTTGGGTGGTGGTAGTGATGTAGTAGAGAATTTGAAGCCATGTAGACAAAGTGATTTTTTGGTGGTGCAGTGGTTAAATTGCTGTACAGCAGCCAAAACTTTGTGAGTTCAATCCTGACAGGGATTAAGGTTCACTTAGCCTTCCAACCTCCCAAAGTTGTTAAACGAGAACCCAGCATGTTGGGGGCAAAATGCTTATTACCTTGTGAGCCACCCAGAGAGTGTACTAAGTGCTATGGGGTGGTATATAAGTGTAATTGCTGTTGCAATTGCGATTTGACAAAATTATAGGTTGTTCTGGGAACAGAGGACAGTATAGAATACATAAAGATGGAGGTAGAGGAAGGACCATTAACAGGTCACCTTGGATGAAAAGAGGGAATAAGGGAAAGAGTGGGGCAATTGATGAATATAGAGAAAGGTATAATCTGTAAAATATTCTGTTAGTTTTAGAAAGTACAGTTAATAAAGACTCTACATGTCAGACCTAATTCACAGGCAATTAATAAAATTATATGCACATTTATAGAATTATCTTGTGCTTCCTGTTTTGTTTTGTTTTTTTAGAAATATTTCCTCCAAATTTTCAAGGCTTCTACTTATGGTCTCCCCTCATACCTATTCTTAGTGATCCCTATTCAGCTGCCCAAGTTGGGAAATTTAACGAGGTGGCATAGTTTGCTATTTGCAGCAAACAAACACATTTGCTATTGCTATTACTCAGTGGTTTAGATCTCTGGCTGCGCAGCCAGAAGTTAAGAGTTTGATTCCCTGCTGTGCATCCCAGGAAAGCAAGCCTGTGTGACTTTGGCCCAGATGCACAATCCCAGGGTGACTCCAGAGGAATGGGATGGTAGACCACTTTGAGTCTTCTCTACCTAGGGAATGAATGAATGAATGATTTAATTTATGACCCACCCTGCTGGTGCTGGCACCACTCAGGGTGGCTTACAATGAAAAGACAAAATGTAACAAAGTATTACTAAATATCAAATATCACAAATGTCAAAGCAATATCACATAATATCAAATATCAAATACAATATCACATACAATATCAAATACAATATCACATAATATCAAATATCACAATATCAAATGCTATATAACAAAGTCCACAAATGACGGAGCCCGGCTGAAACATCCCAGATGGAGCCCTGGGCTCAACGTCTTCAGCTGAGGAAACATTGCGCTCCGCGTCTTCCACCAACAGCTGGGTCCAGTCTCTCTCCCCCCCCCCCTTGCTCTTACCGAGGGCGGGGATCCGACAAGTCTGGCAGTTCCAGCAGCGGCGGGGTCTTGTAGCCATGTTGGTCGCCCCACAGCTTGAAAAGGATCATTGTAAGTCACAACCAACTTGACGATGAATTGTATTATTATTATTATTATTATTATTATTATTATTATTATTATTATTATTATTATTATTATTATTATTATTATTATTATTATTATTATTATTATTATTATTATTATTATTATTATTATTATTATTATTATTATTGGCATTTCAGGTTGATTGTCTCAGATACTATTCACTGTCCTGGAAATGAGTAGAAACATGCCATCTTCTTTCTGTGCCCCACAGGCTAGAACCGTTTTAGAGGACGCTAAAAGGGAATTCAAATCTGGAGTGAAATGCACACCAGACTTTGTGTTTTGTTTTGGAATTATTATTCACTAGCTGAAGCAAAATTATTCATAGATTCATTAGCATAAACTTCATCACAGAAGCCTTGTGTCACCAGAGGGGGAGGAAAGGGAAACTAAAATTTCTTGGAAAATAGTTTTCAGTTAAATGGCATACTTGAAGGACCCATTGATGCTTGAAATCACACTGTAATTGATTAAAATTGTTTCCAGGCATATGACTAATCACTATGGCATAATCTTACATGGAGATACAGTCACTCTCAATGTGATCTGTCTTGGGTAAAAAGGGAAAATGTTAGTAGAAAATGTGAAATTCATCCTCTACCCAACTTTACATCTTTTATGTGGGCATTATATTTATGAAAAGAAATTGTGGCAAGCCAGAAGTAGGCAAACGGACAAAAAAACTTGATGTATGACTACTGTTAATAACTGTTGATGTTGATAAGAATTGAAAGGGAACTATAAAGCTAGTTTCATAGCCAAAATATCTTTCTATTGTTCTTAAGCAGCATATTTTCTGAAATGACTAATAAATGTCATATTAGCATTAATGATAATAAGATAATTAGTGTAATAATGTATGATTATGATGATCAATTAATTTTAGAACACTATAGGTATACTGGGAGCCTCACAAGTAACCTCTATGAATGTATACATACATGCATGTACTGTATGCATATGTATACAGTACATAGTGGCTAATTATATGTATACAGTGGTACCTCGTTTAAAGAGCATAATGCATTCCACAGGATTGCTCTTTTAAGCAAAACACCATTGTAAGTGACTTTGTGACTTCTGACGGGGGAGATTGTAAACCCCAATTTAGTTGTTAAGTGAGTTTTTGGTTGGTTTTAGTTGTTAAGCGAGGCGACCATTCAGAGAAAATTCAGCTCTTTAGTCTCTAAGCGAGGCACTCTTTATGCGAGGTTTTACTGTACATACCTGTAGAACCATTCTCATTCACTTTAAGTATGGAAACCTTAAAGTTATATTGTGGAATGTGTCTATTTGATTTAGTGCACATTCAGACAGGGAAACGGGATTGTGTTGGATTGGACTAAAAAGGGTCATTTCTTGGGTGCAATCTTATTTATTTATTTATTTATTTATTTATTTATTTATAAATCACATTTCTATCGCCGCCCCCTCACCGAGGCGGCTCTGGGTGGCTTACATACAAAAACAATAAAACTTCGCAAGAACATTAAAAACATTAAAACATTTAAAACATTAGAAAATAAACTATTTAAGGCTAAAAAAAAATTTCCCATTTTTTATCATTTTTTTTACGAAAGGCCCTCCTGTATCAAATAGCAAGCTGGTGGCCAGGACAATACCTATACAAGCCAACCCAAGGTGGCTGTTTCCCCAGCTGCCCCCACCCCCACCTGCTGTGCAAGGCAGGTCTTGAGGCTCTTACGGAAGAGGAAAAGCTCTGCCTAGAGGCAAAGTTCAGTTGGCAGGAGGTGTCATGGTTTCCACATGCGACCTTGTCTTGGTTTTAAGGTGACATTTGATCCATGTAGTGTTAAGACACATATTGTAGTTTTCTTAGGCTTAGAAAGCCAGCTCTCATTTTAAAACACATTGGAATGCCAGCCAGTTAGTCTAACATGAAAGTGATGCATAGCTAGAATACTTGCCTCCCCAAAGGGAGGAGAGAAAAGTGAGTGTCCAGGACTGGACACATTCCAAAGAACACCTGCAGTCCCCACGAGGGAACAGATTGACAGCTAGGTCAGCTGACTACACCACGAGGGAGACAACGTCTCCACTCATGTCAATCAAATTATAATTGGCAGGACACCTGCAGAACTGAACTTTCCCAGGGAATGCAAAGGTGGGGGCCACATGCCAAACTGTCCACGGACAGCACGTCCTATTTCTCATGGGAACACAAGTGCTTTCCCATTAGATCACCACATTCCAAAGCACCTTTTCTCAATAACAGGAGCCCACTTTGAGCACTCAGAGAGCACTTCTGGAGCAAGGGTGAAACCCTTGTTTCTCAACACCATGAACTTGATTTCAGCGGGAGCTCTTGTCCGATAGCTGCCCAACATGACTCTTCGGGGCTAACACTCAGCCATGAGGGGCAGAACCGCCCCAAACCAGCAAGCTTCAAACTGCTAGGGAGCTAGCAAGAATTTATTTCATTTATTTGTTTTATTAGCTTGTGTTTTATGTAGTGTAGATTAATTTAAGATCTGTATCCAGTAATGTGTGTCCTTCAATAAATCTTCAAAAGCCAGTCGTGTTTTGCCTGCCTTTGTAAAGGAGGAGAAGGAAACCCAGCAGAGCAGAAGTGGCTCCAATTGTCCTCATCACTTCAACCCCGGAAGCCTTCCAGAAGTTGGTGAGAGGGATTGCTCTGTCTGTTAAGGGGAGGGGGAGTAGCAAGTCAGCTGTGTTTCATAGACCTCAGCACTAAGAAGCCTAGCTTCTGTCAAGTGATCAATATTACCTGCCATATGCATAAGGCTACTCTGTCCCTGAACCCCAGTGAATCGGGCTAGGGAGAGGAGTGCTCATTAAGGCAAGCAGGACGCTGGATCAAAGGTCCGCCCTGCCGGGTGTTCCCAAAGAGAAATATTCTGGGTGCCCAACATAGCCTTTGTGAGGCATTTTCCTCCCGCTACGACCCTGATAGGAGGTTCCACATGGCCGGAGCAGACACAGAGAAGGCCTTCCTCATGCTAGAGAGGTGAGCCTCTCTAGCAGATGGGACTATCAGAGAGCCCCTCCAGTCCACTCTAGTGTGGCGGGCAGCTGTCCTTGGGGTTATGCGGTCTCTTAAGTACCCTGGTCCACTACCATGTAGGGCTTTAAAGGTAATCAGCAGCACCTTGAATTGCACCCGGAGGCTCACCGGCAACCAGTGCAGCTCCCGAAGCAGTGGTGAGGCATGGGCATAACGCTCACACCCAATCACCTGAGCAGCCGCATTCTGGATCAGTTGCAGCCTCCGAATGGTCATTAGGAGCAGCCCCATGTAGAGCGCATTACAATAATCAATAATAAAGTGTCTGTTCCATGTACATGGAATCTGGTTCCCCTCAACCCCAGCTCAGTTCCAGAACAAGAGTGCATCCAGAGTAACTGAGCTCCTGAAGCGAGAATGGTCCAGATGGGCATGGAACAGAGTTGGACTGATTCATTATTTCCTGTACATTGTCAGGTTACAATTAGACTGGACTGGACTACCAAAGTCAAAAGTATGACATTTGAACCAGGAGTACGGAAACAAAAATGTGTAAATAATGAAAAAGGTAGCCTTATTTTAGCCTTATCTTAGGCCACACTCCTTTGAGACTTGCAGTATTTCACAATGATTTAGCTTCAATCTTGTAGCATTCCATGATCCTCATGATATAGAGCTCTGATGCAATAAGGAGAGAATACTGTAGGGCAATAGTCAAAACAAATCACATTATAAGTACTGTATACTGAGAGGTTACCAGATTCTCTGTTCTAATCCTATAGTGCACTAGAAGCTGCTAATCCAATTCAAATTTCCACTGCAAACCATTTTCCTGGTGCTCTAGGCTGCTAGCATTACAGTTTCTGAAGAAAGCAGTTCTATAATATTTGGGGAAAATATAATTATAGGGAGTTAGGAGACACAAATATCAACTCATAAAGATAACTTCACACAAGACAACACCACACATTCACTAGATGCCAACAACATAGATACCATCATTTAGCCATTACCACAGTAGTAGCAAAAGAAGGAGACATGGATTTTTTCCCCACCCCATAGCTTCAAGCTGGCATGGCTGGGTGAACAATAAGAATTTTTGTGTGTGTGTAATTAAATATGATTAAGGCTTAAGATTACTTAAAGCTATAATACTTTTTTAGTTGTAATTTTTTTAATATTTTAGAGATGTATTCTTTGAAGAATACAGTGTAACTTTTTAAGCTATGAGTTTTGTATTTTGTAAATAAAACAGATGTACAGTGGACCCTCATACAACAATCACCCCATATAGCAACGAAATCATATAACAATTAGGTTTTGGGGAAAATGGCATCTGTGTAACAATTTTCCCTATAGAAAAAAAATCATACAAATATTTTTCAATGGGAAAAACCACTTAGCGAAAAAAATTGTTATGCGATGCATCCCATAGGGAAAATCGCTATACAGTACAATGCATGCATCGTATAACAATTGTTTCATACAACAACGAGCCCCATGGAATGGATTAAAATCATTTTATGAGGTACCACTATATCTAAGTTTTTGGTCCTGGCATTTTATGGCAGGCCAGTTGCTTCCATAAAGCAAAAGCTATCACACATACTGCCCCATAGCACTTAGTGTACTCTCTGGGTGGTTTACAAGTTAATTAGCATTTTGCCCCCAACATGCTGAATACTCATTTTACTGTTCCTGGAAGGATGGAAGGCTGAGTCAACCTTGAGCCCTGGTCAGGATCGAACTCACAAACTTTTGGTTGCAGTACAGCAGCTTTTAACTACAACAACTTCCATAAGTTGCTCTTGCATTTATATATTTGAATGTTTTTTTAAAATGTAACTAAGCTTGTAGAAATAGACAAATGTATATTGTATGAGATAATTGTAATAATCAGAATCCTACATTGATGCTCAGAAGAATTGTGATATGATTGGGAATTATTGTTTGGCTTCATTCTGGATTCAACCCTTTATTGGGATAAATGCCAGCTGTGATGAACACAGGCTCCTGATGTTTTCCTGGAGACCTATAAAGTTCTGTAGAACTCTGGTGCAATGATCAAGTATCAGACACTCTGACCTGACATGGATGTTAAGGTATCTGTCATTCACTTGCTTGTGTTTGGTTCAATGTCAATGTGCAGAAATTAATTAATTAGTCTCCTGCTGGCTTATTAAAAATGTAGCATCCAAATTTTCTCGATTTCTCTTCAGAGGATCAGAATAAATCACTGTTTACGCTCCTCCATCCAGGCAACATTTGTTTGTTTAATTCTACTAGCTTTTTTCATCTACACTTTTTTATGCATAAATATCAGAAGTTGTTGAAAATGTAGTTTTTTGAGAAGTCAGAATATAATTGAGAAATATATTTCAGTTTGGAGTTTTTAGCTAAAAAAGTTACAGACAAGAACTTAGACTTCATTCAATTGCAAAATACAAGAGTTTATAGCAGTGGTTCCCAACCTTTTTATGGCCATGTCCCACTTAAGCATCTCTAAAATCCTGATGCCACCACTGTGACATGTAATTCTTATTATTCAAAAAGTGAACGCCTATTCATGTAGATAAAGCCTAAAAGGCCATTCACTGTTAATAACTCATTCTCGAGGGGCTGTGATGGCTCAGTGGTTAAGAAGCTCACCTTGTTAGCTGGAAGGCCAACAAGTTGGCAGTTCGAGACCTGGGTACTGCGTGACGTATTGAGCGCCCATCTCTATCAGCTCATGGGGACATGAGACTCATTTGGGCATCCCCTGAGTGGAGTTTCTCCAGAAAAAAACCTTTCAACCCAGAATAATTTTTGACATAAAATTATTATACTCATCCACAAATTATTCCCCTCCCCCAATCAAATTGCCCTCCTGTGGTGATGTGCCCCACATTGGGAACCATGAGCTTATAGCCTTAAAACATATGTTGTAAGTTTTTATTTGTTGTGAGCCGCCTGGAGTTGCCTCGGCGAGAGGGCTGCAGTAGAAATGCGAGTAATAAATAAATAAATATATAAATAAATATTTCTTAGCCTTTTAGTGTACAGTATTTGAACACATGTGACAAACATTACATTTTCTACGTGCTTATCCATTCATTTGCTACTTAAAATCAATGGGGGAAAATCCAGACCTGATGGGCACAGGTTCTTTTAGGCGTCTGGAGACAATAAGCACTCAGTGGGTGAAGAAACAAAGCTTTATTAGACAATTCAATAAACAAAACATAACAGAGAGAGAGCAGGAAACAAGAGTACAAATAGGCCAACATACATTGGATCATGGAGAAAACAAAGGAATACCAGAAACAAGTTTACTTTTGTTTCATTGATTACACTAAGGCATTTGACTGTGTGGACCACAACAAGATGTGGCAAGTAATTAAAGAGATGGGAATACCAGAGCACATCATATGCCTCCTGAGAAATCTGTACATGAACCAAGAAGCAACAGTTAGGACAGAACACGGAATGACAGAGTGGTTTGGAATAGGAAAAGGAGTAAGACAAGGCTGCATTTTATCACCCTGCTTATTCAATCTATACACAGAGCACATAATGCGAAATGCAGGGATGGAGGAATCACAATATGGGATTAAAATTGCTGGGAGAAACATCAACAATCTGAGATATGCAGACGATACCACCCTAATGGCAGAAAGTGAGGAAGACCTAAAGAACCTCTTGATTGGGCTGAAGGAGGAGAGTGCAAAAGCTGGTTTGAGACTCAATATCAAGAAAACCAAGGTAATGGCAACAGGCCCAATCAGTTCCTGGAAAATAGATGGGGAAGAAGTAGAAGCAGTGACAGATTTTACTTTCCTGGGATCAAAGATTACGGCAGATGGGGATTGCAGCCATGAAATAAAAAGGCGACTGATTCTTGGGAGACAAGCCATGAGAAACCTGGGGAACATAGTGAAAAGCAGAGACATCACATTGCAAACAAAAATTAGAATAGTCAAAGCAATGGTATTCCCAGTGGTAATGTACGGATGTGAGAGCTGGACAATTAGGAAAGCTGAACGCAGAAGAATAGATGCCTTTGAAATGTGGTGTTGGAGGAGAGTTTTGAGAGTACCCTGGACAGCGAGGAGAACAAATAGGTCAATCTTAGAAGAAATCAACACTGACTGCTCATTGGAAGGGCTAATAGTAAAGACGAAGCTAAAGTATTTTGGACATCAAATGAGAAGGGAGGATTCACTTGAGAAGGCCCTGATGTTGGGAAAGGTGGAGGGCAAAAGAAGAAGGGGGAGGCCAAAGATGAGATGGCTAGATGGTATTGTAGACACAATGGGCACAGAACTGGGAGTGCTGAGGGGGATGGTGGAGGACAGAGGTGCCTGGAGAACAATGGTCCATAGGGTCGCAAAGGGTCGGAACCGACTGTGCGACTGAACAACAACAACAAACCAGCATGGATTCCTTCTGTCCCTTCTCTAGCCACCTGGGAGCCTGGTTAGGTGGCTGGGGCTCTCCTGACACATCTCTTATAACTTAAAGATACGATACTGTCTAATCTTCTCTGGCTCTATACCTCTCACTTGGAGGATGTCGAAACCCAACAATTCCCATAATATGTTCAAGTCCAAAAATGACACCCCCCCTCCCTTATGGTACTAAATGTATTGGTAATGCTGCAATAGAAGCTAGGGTTGTCATGATTACCTTGCTCCATTGGTTTCAGCAGGACTCTGTTAAGTTCATATGGCTTGGGAATGTTCTGTATGAATTCATCAGGAATCAAATAAGCCTGCTCTGTTTCAGATATTTTAAGTGTTGGGTTATAGGCAGTTTGAAGATTTTTACTGTATTGATGAATCCTTTAATTCCATAGTAAAGGTAAAGGGTTCCATTGCAGTCGTATCCGACTCTGTTTCAAAGCCAAAGAGCCAGCGCTATCTGCTTCTGCAGACATTTCCGTGGTCATGTGGCAGGCATGACTAGACACCGGAGCGCTGTTACCTTCCCACCGAAGTGGTCCCTATTTATCTACTTGCATTTTCTTGCTTTCGAACTGCTAGGTTGGCAGGAATTTAACTCGATAGAGTCTTATATTAACAAGGCTTTTGGGCAAGACACAAATTCTATTGAAAGAATGTTGTCATATTCAGCTATCTAGTTCTTTAGAAGGAATGCAATCTATACCTATAAATCTGTGCGTTAACCGTTGGAATGTGACAAAGGATGTTGCACCAGGCCCCACTAGCCCCGACAGAGCCTCCCTGCACTCACCCGAACCGGGTTCTCAGGTAACTGTCAGGTTGAGAAATGTGGCAGTGGGGCAGGAGCCCCCCGAACGTGAACAAAGAAAAAGGACTTCAATTCCCAGTGTCCTTTGCACTGTGCAACCCCTCAGCCAATCAGGCTGAGGGATACGAGCGCAGAGGAGGCTGGGAACGCGCGCTGACTTAAAAAAAACACGGTGGCAACCAGAGGGAAAGACTTTGAAAGACCCAGCTGGAGGGAGCCAGGAAAAGGTAAGGGTTAGGTAAGGGTTAGGGGGTGGGTGAGGGAGGCAATGAAAGGTGCTGGGTCCAGAAGGGTTGGGGGGACAGACCCCTTTTGTCCCCCCAACCCTTCTGGACCCAGGAGACGCAGGAGAGGGGAACGAAACACACACACCCACCCAAAAAAACAACACTCCGTTTTTAAAGAGAAGAAACTGCTTGGTTTCTTCTCTTTAAAAACGGAGTGTTTTGTTTTTTTGGGGGGAATGATCCCCTCTCTGCTCTGTCCCCTGGCTCTGGAAGGGTTGGGGGGACAGACCCCTTTTGTCCCCCCAATCCTACCAAACCCAGGGGACCAGGGAGAGGAGATCGAATACACCTCCCCCCACACACACACACTCCATTTTAAAAAAGAAGAAACCACTTGGTTTCTTCTCTTTAAAAATGGAGTGGTTTTTTTTGGGGGGGGAGATGATCCCCTCTCTGCTGGGTCCCCTGGCTCTGGAAGGGTTGGGGGGACAGATCCCTTTTGTCCCCCCACCCCTACCAAACCAAGGGGACCAGGAAGAGGAGATCGAATACACCCCCCTCCCAAACACTCTGTTTTAAAAGAGAAGAAAGAGCTTGGTTTCTTCTCTTTAATAATGGGGTGTCCTGCGGGGGGGATCCCCTCTATGCAGGGTCCCCTGGCTCTGGAAGGGTTGGGGGGACAATATACACACACACTGCTTCTCTTTCTCTCTCTCTCTCTCACGCACGCACGCACACACACACACACACACACAACACTCCTGCCTTGCCAGGAATTTTTAATGTGTGTGTTGGTGGTTGGAGTGGTATTGTATGGGTAGTGGTGGTTGTGCACATCCAAAACCACCCCTAAACACCAACACACCTCTTTTTTACATAAATTACCAAAAAAAATTATCCCTTACAACACTATTTAAAACAGCCCGGCTCTTTACCAACATTAAGAAGAAAAAAAACCTTCCAAAACCATTTAAAACAAAATCTGCTAGTTCTTTATATTACTATGAATAAATGATTCATGTCAAAAATTATTCTGGGCTGAAAGGATTTTTGCGGAAGAAACTCCACTCAGGGAATGCCCAAATGAGGCTCCTTTCATGTCCCCAAGAGCTAGAAGAGAGATGGGCGCTCAATCCATCATGCATTAACCAGGTCTCAAACTGCTGACTTGCCAGCCTTCCAGCTAACAAGGCGAGCTTCTTAACCACTCAGCCACCACAGATCCTATACGATTATGCTAAGATATGATATTTCGTAACTCTGTGATCAAAATTCTGGTAAATTGAAAACATTTGGAATATAATAATAACCATGGGACTATTTCTTTTTAGGACCCATGGGCCAGAAAAAATCAGAAATGAAAGATGATAATGAGATGGCAGTAAAATTTAGGCTTTCAGTCCGTAGGATGCCTTTTTATTCATTGATTACAGAAATGCAACAGTATCATGAGAAAGAGAAGGAATTTATCGATACCATTCACGACTTGCGTTATATTACACGTCCCAAACCACAAACAATGCCCATGCATGTGCCATGTGACGTTGAGAAGAGAATCTTTGCCAAAGCATTTGGAACGATAAGACTTCAACCGTTGTGTGCCATTGATAGAGCTTACTGGCAAAGTCAGAAATTAGATGTCCAGGTTACAAAGGAACGGGAAGCTATGACGATGCTCATTGCTGAAAGTGAAGTTCAAAAGTACCTTCAATTTTTCCATGAAGAAAAAAGAGAGCATATTCAGAAGAAGTATGATGAAGACAAGCTGAAGATTGGTGATAGTTTGAAAGCACACAAGCTAGAAAAAGCAAAGTTAATTAATAAAACAAGGCAGAAGTATAGTCATTTTTTAGACAGCAAGGAGAAAAGGACCACAGAAAACTCATTCTTGCAACGCTTCAGCACTCAACATACTTCTTTGACAAGAGGCTTATTTAGACTTGATGGTTGGAGATACCATGAGGAAGGTGTAAATGAGAGAAAATATATTGTTAAAGGAATTGTACAAGACCAGAAACAGCGAAAAGAGATGAATAAACATTTTCAAGTGGAGAGGTATGTTTGCTTTTCTTGATTACTCACTGTGGGAGGTATTAATGTTATACAAAAAGGTGTGGGGTTTTCAAAAATGTACTATCGCTTATTTAAGGAGAGCTTCCTGGATAAATAAAAACCCACACCGTGCATGTGTGGGGGGAAAACATTTATTTAAAATATACTCAAGATGCCTGATGTGATATTTTAAATAGTAAACCATAGAAGGTGAGGGAATTATGAAATAAGAGATTACACATTAAAACATTTTAAAGAAAAGAACAAGATGATGCCAATTCATAAGGCAATCAGTGGATGGTCACCCAGCTTTTATTTTCAAATAAGTAAATGCCATTGAGACAGAGACCTGGTAAATCTCCTAGACAGCAAATTCCACAGCCTAGGCGATATATTGGCAAGGACTGAGTTCTGTGCCCCACCTACGACACATGTTTTCACTGCTCATCAAAAACAGATACTTATTTCCTGCAAATGGAGCTAACTGAAATGTTTGGGGGAATTTAATGATCATACCCGAGTAGTCTTACAGAACGAGTCTTAAATAAAGTGCCACTATCTTGAAGGATGGTGAACACATAACTAGGGATGAATGCATAACATGTTGGGACATGTGGCTTTCCAGAGATGCTCAAATGGTGGCAGTGGCCAGGGGTACCATTTATCAATTTAGTCTGAAGGATGATGAATGCATAACTAGGCATGTGTTGGGACATGTTGCTTTCCTGAGATGCTCAAATCGTAACTGTCAAGCGCGGCTCCCAAAAATATGGGAGATTTCTGTGCACGCACAGGCGTGCATGAGCAGAACCCATTTGTGCACACACGGAACATGTTTGCACATTTGCAAAATGTGTTCTGCACATGCACAGTAACCCCTTTCCCTGCCATTCACAATACAGGGCAACGGCGGGCAAGGGGAGAAACGAGTGCCAAAATACGGGAAATCTTGACAGGTATGGCTCAAATGGTGGCAGTGGTCACGAGTACCTTTTATCAATTTAGGCTGATTTGTGAGTGGTAGTTTTATCAGATCAGATAGAACTAGTTTCAGTTATCCATAGGTTAGTCCTACCTGTTACAACAATGTACTTGATGTGATGTACCATGGACTATGTTTCAATCTAGTGCAGAATGTGGTTTCTTCGATGCTTGTGAGACACAAGAGATCTGAATGATTGTTATGTCACTGGCAAGGTGCTCATGGACCAAAATGAGCATCTCAAAACCAACATTCCAGGAAGAACTGGTAATGAGCTGTCCTCAAATATTGGTTCCCTCTACACAACATGCAAAGCCCTGGGACCAAGATATAAAACCAACAGCCATCAGCCATATAAACTTGTCAACATTTTTGAGTTTGGCAATGGAGGCCCTGTGCTCTCCTCTCCTCTCTAACTCAATTAATTACACAAGATCTTGTCCCTTATGGCTTCTCATCTTTGGAATGGCTCCCTGATTCAGTTGTGCTTTTTGAGAATTGTTTGATCATTTAAACAATTGCTAAAACAGCCTTTTCTTTTAAAGATTTCACTAAGCTAAAATGGTTTATAAACTGATGTGCTGATGTCAAAGTATAAGATTTTGTTCATGAAAATAAGTCAGAATTGCTTTTTTTCTTTGCTTTTTTTTACAAGTGGTAGGACCTAGTTAGTATATTTATAAGCAAAGGGCATCTGTTCTTTTGACCTTGTGTTTTTGAGCTGCAACTTTGGGGCAATAAGCAGCAGTAACAGTATTGCTTTATTTTAAGGAACACATGTATAAGCACTGCAGTGAGGTAAGAACATAAGAACAGCCTTGCTGGAACAGGCCACAGCCCATCCAGTCCAGCATTCTGTCTCACACAGTGGCTCACGATTTCCTTCAGGGTATTCCCAAGCAGATGCCTTCACCTGCTTAGGATTCCCTGGAAATGATATTGAGAGATATCCTGCCTATCTCTCCAACCCGGAGGTTGTCCTTAAGTATCCATAATTATAGCCATTGATACTCTTGTCCTCCATGAACTTGTCTAATCCTTTCTTAAAGCTGTCAAGACTAACAGCTGTCACCGCTTCTTCTGGCAGGGAGTTCCATAGACCAGTAATCCTCTGGGTGAAAAAGTACTTTCTCTTATTTGTTTGAGAACTAGTACCCAAAAGTTTCATGGAGTGTCCCCTAGTTCTAGTGTTATGCGATAGGGAAAACAGTTTTTCCTTATCTACTTTGTCCACACCGTGCATAATTTTATAAACTTCAATCAGGTCACCTCTTAGACGTCGTCGTTCAAGAGTGAAGAGGCCCAACCGTTGCAGCCTCTGATGGTAAGGAAGGTGTTCCAGTCCCCTAATCATTCTGGTTGCCCTCCTCTGCACTTTTTCCAGCTCCATAACATCCTTCTGGAGGTATGGCGACCAGAACTGTACACAGTATTCCAGATGGGGCCTCACCATAGATTTATAAAGAGGCAAAATGACACTTGCTGACTTATTTTCTATACCCTTCCTAATGATCCCTAGCATTGAGTTTGCTTTTTTCACTGCTGAGGCACACTGGGTTGACACCTTCATTGAGTTGTCCACCAGGACACCAAGGTCCCTTTCCTGGTTTGTCACAGAGAGTTCAGACCCCATCAGTTTATAAATGTAATTGGGGTTCTTTGCCCCAGCATGCATCACTCATCTTTGAAAATGTCAAAACTGACTTTTGACAAATCAAAGACATCAGTTCTCCCTAGCTGCTGTCTAGTGGGAGAAAAGTTTTATTAATTTTTTTTTGCTACAGAAGCAAAAGGTAGAAACAATGTCTGTGAGAATAGTTATATTCTCAGGATCAAACTCTTTCTTAGGTAACAAGATATTATTCTCCATTCTCTAACATTGTTGATGTTAGGCAGAATAAAAAGGATGTTGGCTGGATTACATCATATGATCTATAAGAAAGAGCATACTAGTTATTAAACATTATGGCCCAAATTCTCTTCCATAAAACTATGCCCTACAAGCTGAAGATGTCATCAGCTGTGGGTTTTTATCACTCATTAAATTTTTTATATTCTACCATTCTAGATTTTGGAACTCCCTTGGGATCCCTTTTGACGAGTCTTAGGGGAGACTCTAATGCAGAGGTTTCCAAACTTTTTGGGCTACGGGTCGGTCACGTAGCTCAGGGGGCCAGTCACTATAGCACATAGGCCGGATCTGCCCCTCAATGCCGTAGTTTGGGCACCCCTGCTCTAATGCCTAAAATTCCCTGGGATTGGGACCATTGATGCTGATTGGGATCCAAAATGGATCCCAACAGTGCCTCGGAATCTAGAGGAATAAAATAGGAAACTGTTAGTAAGCTATAAAAGCCCACAGCTAATGACACCATCAGCTTGCACAGTGTAATTTTACACAAGAAGACCCCCCCCCGCCCACAATGCTTTCTCAACAAGATAATTAGAGGAAAATGTTCAGGAAAAATCATAGGATAGTTTAATGAGGTTTAGATTGAAGAGAGACAAGACCTCAGATGGTGATAACTATAGAAGACATATAAAAATGGCTCAGTGATACAAAGCTGTTATAAGACATTGCAAAATGAAGACCTTTTGGATGCTATATGCTGGCAAAGCTGATATTCCACCTAGGGTAAGAAATATCCTTATTGATGTGTGTTCATTGTTAGTAATTCCTTTTGACTGTTATTAGATTTTTTTTACTATATGCAAGTTGCTAGAATTTTATTATTTTATATATTGTTTTCTGAGTATACTTTTTCAGTCTTAACTCTCTGATTAAAAGAGAACTAAAAATATACGAATAAGTTCTGTGTTACTTAATTTGCCTTTTCAAAAGCAGTAATATGAGATCTGAAGATATACAGAAGACTAGTATAGAACCATGATGGCAAACCTTGGCACTCCAGATGTTCTTGGACTTCAATTCCCAGAAGCCCAAGCCCCTGTGAATCCACACATGTTCCACCCTCTTGCTATTCCCCTGAAGAAATCCAGCCAATGACCATACAGTATTACATGTCTATCACAAATTATGTTTAGTCTCTTCCAAACCACAAGGCTAGCATGTTTTGAATACCAAACCTTTTCAGGAATGCACTTTAACCGCCCCCCCCCCCGAAATCTCCATTTTGGGAGCGAGGCAAAGCTAAGGGTACAGTCAATACCCTGACAGCTTTTATCATCCAATTGTCTTATCAGATTTACTAGGAATTGCTGGAACATTTTTTAACTGGACAAAACATTGATGAAACTTAAAGAAAGTGTACATCTTACAGAAACCTGATGAAAAAGAGAACTTGGATAATTTTGATTTTCTGTTTCACTGGCTCTGTTATAAAAATAGGATTTTCAGATTATCCTGTTACAGCTTTGTGAACACTGTTATCCTCTCCTCCTCCTGAACTCATAAAGTGGGTACTGGAGCCAGAAGCACAGACATAAACCAAACTCTCCAGCATCTCATGGCAATTGGAAGTTGATTAGACCTTCAGATTTCAAAATTTGCATAAAAGTCTTCTAAGAATTATGTCATAACTGAATCTTGTTGCATGAAATAGCAATTCACAACTGGAATAGGCTCATCACATCTCTGGAACAAGCAGAGGAGTTGGCTCACCAGATCCCCACTTATTCGATAGTTCTTTTAATTGTACAGTATCTTTCTATGCTAAGGAATAGAATTTCAGCTGTAATACACTACACACTCAACCTTGGGCCCCCAGATGTTCTTGGACTTCAATTCCCAGAAGCCTTGATCAGCAAGTGTACTGACTTGGACCTCTGGGAACTGAAGCCCAAGAATACTTGGAGGCCCAAGGTTGAGAAACCCTGCAACTACTGCATAGTTAGAAAGAAATCTTTCTCTTTGTCAGCTTTTTCACAACCTGGGAAGTACTTCCAGATAGCTCCATTTTGTAAGCTAATGGAATAATGATGTTTGTTTCATGGGTTTTACATTCTGTTAGTTACAAGTATCAAAAAAATGGGTTCCTCTAACTATAAACTCAATTGTTAGCATCAAAATTGGAAATGCTCTTGGTTTTTCTTGCTACTAATTAAGGCTTTGCATGTCAAATTAGCCCCATTTTCACCTGAACAATTGTATTGTCTTTAAATTATGGCATTAGTGACACCTGGGTAACTACATTATTCAGCAGGTTTCTATTTGCTTGCCTGCAGTCAACTAAATGATCTTTTTGGAACTGCAGTATGTACTGGCATGCTTCTTTCTCAATTCTCTCTGCAGTTACTTGTCCTGTGGAGGTAAAAGAATGGACACTGGTTAGAATTCTTTATTTGCTACTTGTGTTTTATAGAGAACAAATTAAGTTAATTTCTGGTCTTGCCTGCATTTGAGAAAGAAGTTAATGGAACAGTGATGCATAAAAATCAACCACAGACTGCAAAGGTGAATTTAATTAACCCAAAGCTATTGTTATATCTTAGCACAGAAGATTGCAATTTAATGGTGAAGCAAGTGACAGAATGAGGGATTAATTCTCCTTGCGTCTGATATATTTTCTGATTTAAGATATTTCAACATGATGTGCAGGAAATGGAGGCCCAGGAAAGTCTGCTTCTGCCTCTCGCCTTGTGTTTGTGGTGCTATAGATCTAGCTCATTATATATTATTAAAATACAGTGAAACCCTCGGTTACAACCCCCTCGGTTTAAGTTTGCTGCAGTTTACAGTGGCAAATCCTATGGAAATCCTGTCCCAGTTTACAAATTTTAAATGTATTTTTTTCCAGTTTACAACAATCAATTCAGGACCATTTTTAACTTTTCAATCCATCCCTATGGATGTTTCGGTTTACAATTTTTTTGGGTTGCAACGGAGGCTGTTGGAACGGACCTCCATCGTAACCCGGGATTTTACTGTACATAACATTGTTACCTATATGAAAAGTTCACATTCATTATAGAGGGAGCTTATTATATAGCTGTGGACTTCATTCAAAATACAGTAATACCTCATACAAAGTCCGCTTCATACAACATCGGGTTCATACAACATCGCCTAATTCCTTGAAAAAAGTTACCTCATACAAAGTTGTGTGATGTTGTATGAGGCATTGGGATTTTCCCAGGTTGCATTGTGCCTGGGCAGTATAAAAGGCAGGACACATGGGTGCATTGCTCTTGTGGGTTTTGCATGAGGTGAAGAGTGTTTAGGAGTGGTTTTGAGCGCGATTTTGTTTTTTGTTTTTTTTTGGATTTTTTCGTCAGAATTTTTAGAAGCATTCCTGGGATTTTTGCAGCATTCTTCAGGTTCTTGGACAATCAGGGTTGTTTGACATGTTTTTGTAATGTTTTTAGCCTTTAGACAATGATTTCTTAAAGTTCTGTCAGTTTCCTGTCTGTTTCGTTGACTTTGCCCTGAAGTCTGTGCTGTTACAGAACAATGTGTCTCTATGGAAACAACGTTGTATGAGGCATCGCGGCAAGGATTTGGACGTTGTATGAGGCATCACGGCTAGGATTTTGCATGCCTCATACAAAGTCCAAATCCGTATAAAGTCCAAACTTGTGGAACCAAGTTTGGACATTGTATGAGGTATCACTGTAACACAGGCCACTCCTTATGTTTACATTTAGAGTTTCTAAATCAGCATCTCTTAACTTTTTCTGTATTCATTGTGTTTACATGCAAAATATATCCATTAGAAGCAGTGAAAATATAACAAGTCTTCCTTTCTCTACTCCAGGCAACGGATGTTACAAAAACGAAACACAGAGGAGAAGATATTGAGGAGATGTGTGGCTCAAGAAATGGCAAAGGAGAGATTCGAGCAAACCAAGGCAAAACGTGAAGCTATGCAACAACCCAGAGTGAAAATACAATATACGTTGCCTTTAATTGGAAGTTCAGGCACAGCAAAGCCTGTAGAAGAGTATGGTGTATTACCTAGGAGGGGAAGTAAACATAAGCCCTATTTATAATTTGTTTAAAAATTCTGGATGGAGTTCTCATAAATGTACAGATTGCTTATCCATTTCTGTTTGTACTGGTTTTGAAAATATAACCCAGAAAAAGAAGAAACTATGAGTGGATAGAACATGTAATTAAAAATATTGGAACACTTTGAGTTGTACCCTGTTATGCTAATTGTTATCAAATGTTGACGCAGCAAAGATTTTAAGCATACATGCAATCACCTCTACGCTTGGTTTTAAAATGAAATTGTCCAATGTCGTACAAAAACAATTGAGAAAGTTTTCACCAGTTACTAATGTAGTTAAGAAGAATATGCGTAGTTGAATATGTTAACTATACTTAATGCAGGATTGATGGAGATTTGCCTCTGTGATTCCTTGGTAACTGAACACAGAACTGTGCTGTAAACTATTAACTTCCAATATGTTCTGTTGCACTCTGGCTATGCCTAATGCAATAATTTGGCCCCAGCTGCTAACTTGCATTAACATGCTGAGTACTTCGATTAGTTTCATTAGTTGCTTTCCTATGTGTAATTAATTACGCTTCTCCTTGATTCTACTCTAATTCTTTGTATATATATACTGTATCACTCTGTTTTGGTTGAAGACAGGAAGAGACCCAGACAGCTGTTAGAAGAGACAAGAGGGCATTCCTCCCTGCTCAGTAACAAAATCTGTAATTAGCAGAGTCTGGGGCATGGGAGGCTGGTAAGTAACACAAGAATTAAGACAACTTGGTGACAGGCCAAACAGTATCCATATCACGGTCCAGAGTCCAAATCCGGTGTTTTGTTTGGAATATTGTGCCTTTAAGAATGTAACACTCGAATGAGTGGATATAATAATCACCAGCTGTAACACTGTAACCTTCTGTATCAGGACGTGAGCTAGTGACCACTAGGGGCAATAGCGAGCGCCCAGCTCACATGGTTCCAATTCCCCAAATACCTACAGCGCAGGAAAATTCCCGCCATCACCTCACCTGGACAAGAAGGGCGTGACGGGGAATGACATCACGTAGACAGTAGCCAATGGGCTATCGAGGAGCCACATTCAAATGTAGAGCCACAGTATATATTGAGCTGTTCATCCGCCATTACCACATGTTCCCCCGGACCATCATGCAATAAAGATGTGTTAAGCCAACCTTTCTGCTGTTCTATTGTCTTGGTTCTCATACACTAAATCCAGAAACAAGCCTGAGGTAGAAAGGAATGCAGGGTTAGTCCAGAACACAGGATGTAGTCCAAGCAAGACAGAAATCAGGTGACTAAGAGAGAAGATGAAGCAGAGTACTTCCAGAGACTGGAGGAGGACAAGGATGGGCTTCAAGAAGTAAGGATACAGGCAAAGCACAGCAACCATACACAGGAACAGGCAGAAGGTCTTCAGAAGCAAGAACCAGGCAGGAAATATTTTAAGAAAGAAACCAGGAGCAAGACAAGAGATTCAAGAGCCGGTCCAGTGACCTTCATTGCTAACACAGCTTCTGGAGGAGAAGAGCCAGTTCTTCTATAACTCAGCCACCCAGGGCATCCAGGTGGACCTTATGATGATCCAGAACCTTCCCTGGGGCTCTCAGGCAGGGCTTAGCAGAGAGTCTAAAATGATAGTCTAACCATACAAATACTAGAGCTGCCTTCCAGACTGAAGGTCTAATTCTCCAGGCAGTAAAGCTATCTCTGGAGAACTCATCCTACAAATACAGGAGGTGTCTCAGATCCTGACAGTCTTTTACATAGTATCTTCAATTGTTGTATATACAGTAAAACCCCAATTTATGCAAAGTCTGTTCCCTAGCTTCTTACATAAATAGGGGTTTTACGTAAATTGATGCATCTCCATAGGGATGCATTGAAAAATAAAAAAGCACATACCCCTTTTAAGCTCTTCTCCGAGGAGTGTTTACAACTAAAACATATGCCCCAGAGAAACCTCATGTGAACAGTGGAAGGTAGTGGATATCCCACCCCCCCTGCACTCTCTCAATCCTGGCAGAAGCAAGTGGGACTACAGAAAATTATCAGTGCTGCGGCTACTGCCTCCACCACTGCCATAGTAAGTGATGTCTTGCGACTTTTGTTGGTGGGGTATGTGGCACAGGGTAGAATTTTAGCTTTTAAAATGGTGCCACCACCATTTTAAAATCTAAACACACCAGGAAACCCCTTACGTAACTCAATTTTCCCCCCATAAATCGGGACGTGATGTACGCAAAAAAACTTTTGTAAGTTGAATTTTACGTAAGTAGAGGCATACATAAATCGGGATTTTAATGTATGTGTCTTTACGTTTTATTTTGAGTTTGCCCTTTATAACTGAAACATGGATTGACTAGAACAGAGGTTTTCAACCTATGGCCTGCGGCACCATTTCATGTGGCCCCGTGTCATCACCGTCATTGCCACTGGGAGCCATAAATGCGTCCACAGATGTCACAAACATGATTACGACAGCCACAGACCCGTTTTACACCAGCATTTATGGTGAGGACCACCAGTCTGGCATGCTCAGCTGTCTGAGGCGGCGTGGTCCGTGCCACGGCTTCAAAAGGTTGAGAACTCTTGGACTAGAAGATGAGACCTTTTAACATTTTTAGTTGCTTCTCATGATGGAGACACAGAATGCTTTCTTATAGAGCTGCGAACATAATAGATAAGATGCTATTCATGCAATGTGTAATTGCATGATTGCCTTTTAAAAGAAACAGATAGTAAACCTGAGTACTCCAGTTCGGATTGGAATTCTGAGATTTAATTGGGCAGGATTAATTCCTTGTCCTCACTGAGATTCTACGGTGGATCAAGGACTGCACCTAATAATTGTGTGGCAAGGAAATAATTCATCTTCTCTACTGTCTTTTTTCTTACAGTCTTCTCTATTGCCTAAAGATGTTTATCTGTATTTCATTTTCTAACCATGTAGTGTCATACAAAATCTATAGGGATTGAAATTCGTTAACTGCTGCAGTTGGTGTCAGATTTATGCACATTTTATTTCAAATTTATAAGCCTACTGAACCAACTCTCACTTTCTCAGCATTTTAATCTTTTTACCCAAACTTCCCTGCCATCATTTTGATTTTTGTATGTTCTCCTGTTTCCTTTTTATGTTTCTAATACTATCAAATCTGCACCTCCAGGAAAATATACACCCTTCACTGTCTTCAGATGATGTCTCTTTTCAATTTCTTAAATCTAGGGGGTGAAACCCAATTATTATCAAATTGCATTTTGACTCATGTGGGCTGTATTTCTTGGGAAGTAGAATATGGAGTAATTTCAACTGACTCTCAGACACTCACAGTAATGTAATGTTTTCATTCAGTTTGATATAATATCCTCTCTAACTGGCCTTGTGTCTAGGCTCATTCCCCATTGCAGTAGGCTGCTCTTTAAAAAACCCAACTTCAAATGCAAATCCTGGCCATTTTTCCAGATGTTTAGGGTATTTATATATATTAAAGTATATCAAAACTAAATGATGACTTCCTGTAAATTTATGAAAGGAAGAATATGCCAGTTATAGAGAAATAGCAGGAGATGCTTTCTCCTCGTTACAGGATTGAATTCAGATTTAGGCAGAACAGATCCAGTGAAATAAATAGGTCTTACGTTTCTCATGACTTCTTCTTTCATGTCTAGGTCAGACTTTAAACTGTGAAAATTCACCTTTTGGTGAATTCACTCCGTAATTCCTTTTAGCTGACCTAGTGTGATAATGATTAGCTGGCTCAATGAGGTGGCTATCACCATTGCCTGGCTATCACCTTTGCTAGTCCCCTCCAAATTCAGTTTTGTTTTGTGCTTTTATGTTTAATTATAATGTTTCTGCAAGCAGGATGTTCTGGTCTGTTGCAACCGACTATCTCCTTGGCTTGCACCAGGTTTTAGGTTGAATCTCTGGTCTTGTCGGTGAAAAGCATTTTAGCAAGATTAAGAAAAATCCATGAGACCTTAAAGAGGAACTACTGAATTGGGTAGAGCAAGAGCGTATGTAAGGTACCATCATACACTATACACGCTCTCTTCATACACCCTTCCATAAATCTGTTTCCACTGATAAAAATTGTTATTGCAGCATTTGGTGGTGTTTCAACAGTATCTCCAACAAGGTACTGATCCACCTCCTTGCTTAAGTTCTCTTCCAGACCCTTTGTATCTCTACGCTGATTCTTGCTTTTTCTTCAGCCATTATTTACCAAGAACTCAACAAACTACAGGACAAAAAACTAACCCCTTTTGGTCCTGTAGTTTCTGGGGAAGGGCAGAGTGTGATCTAAACTGCATAGCTAGGCAATATAAGAATATTAAATTAATATTAGCAAATAAGACTTCATAATGTCTTTATTTCTGTATTGTGATGCATTCCTGCTAGTCATTTTGATTTAATTACCTATAATTAGTACTTTTCCCTTTCTTTGTCATAAATACAATAAAATGTTATTTGTATTTCAGATTTTCAGACAACAGCTTCCCCCCGCCCCCGCACAAAATCCCTCAAATTTTAAAAACATGTTTTACTGAACATCTTTGTGTGTGCAGCTTTTCAGCACTTTTGCAGTACACTTGCTTCTGAAGAACTCTTATTTTGTTTTTACGTAGTTCTTTCTCTACTGTGAACAGCTGACAATTTAAAATCTTTTTTTCTGTCTTCTTTTTTAGGGTGGGGTAGGGTTAAAATAGCTTCTTTTTCTGATTCTTTGCCTCTGGAGGAGCAGACAGATCACTAATGCGCTCTGAGTCTACTTTACACAGTGTAGAGGATTTTTTCAAGGTTTTTTTTTTTGGGAGGGGGGGGGGGCTACAAAAGGTATTACTAAGAGGGCCACACTAAGATGTTTTGCTGCCTGAGGTGAAGAATAAGGTGGCACATATGCACAAATGTCCATTGCAATTCTTTGCTAAAAGAAACCAAACTACTGGTTGAATTTTACTTCATGATTGACAGTGGGGTGTGTCCTCCATCACACATGAGGACAACAGCAGCCTGAGGTATAGCACAGTGAAATGGCTAGGTTGGAGATTAAAGAAGAATAGCGCAGCTGTGGCTGCTTTTTGCCATGAGTTTCCCCTGAGTTGTCTCACTTTGCCTAATGGCAGGGCCAGACTTTCTTATTAATGTCTGGAACCTTTCAAACTGGGCAATTTCCACCTGTTAAAAACATCTGTCTATTGTACTCTTGTCAGACACATTGAGTCCTTTTTAGATAACAGCACTCAGTAAGATTAAAATGATGATAACGATGGTGATGATTTAACAAGGGAAAATGAACAGTTGCAAAAGTGAGATATTTAAGCTATTCTGCCTGCTGTCTTCTAAAGTAACCTTTGTGGACCAACTGTCCATTAGCATCAGCAACCCATTTGAAAGCAGCTGACAGTCAAGAACTCAGTGCCTGGATAGAACCAACTGAGGAATCATCATGTACCTGTCACCAGGTAAGAAAGACTAATATTCAGAGCCTATCACCATGATGGTGAACCTTGGCACTCCAGGTGTTCTTGGCATACCTGTCAACCTGCGGCTCTGGAAAAATGGGACCTGCGCACATCGCTTGTGCGCAGGTCGCATTCCACACATGCGTGGAAAGGTTTTACACCTTCCACGCATGCGCAGAAGCGCTACGCCGCTTGCGCAGCCCTTACGCAGCCCTTACGCAAGCAACGTAGCGCTTCCGCGCATGCGTGGAAGGGTAAAACCCTTCCGCGGAAAGCGTTTCCTCCGCTGCCAAATTACGGGGTTTTGGCAGCGGGGGCCGGGTTATGACGTCAATCGACTTCAATTTACGGGGTAATCCCGGCCAAATCAGGAAGGTTGACAGGTATGGTTCTTGGACTTCAATTAGCAAAAGCCTAAGCACTCCTACTGCTCAGGGCTTCTGGGAATTTAATTTCAAGAACAGATGGAGTGCCAAGGTTCGCCATCGTTGGCCTATCACATCTATTGGTTTTGTTAATCAATTATTGTTCAATTTCCTTTGCACCGTAAGAATTTTTTTCTAATTTTCTAACCTTAAAGAAACTTCTGATATATCAAAAGCTGTTAGGGCTCTGGTGGCTTAGTGGTTAAGATGCGGAGCTCGATGACCGGAAGGTCAGCTGGTCAGCAGCTCAAGACCTGAATGCTATGTGACATAGTGAGCTCCCAGCTTCTGCCAACCTAGCAGTTCAAAAGCAAGAAATTGGAAGTAGCTAAATAGGTACCATTTCGGTGGGAAAGGTAACAGCATCTAGTCATGCCTGCCACATGACCACGTTTCTGGCAGTAAACAGATGAACACCGCCTCCTAGAGTCTGACACGGCTGGCTTTTGAGCAAAGGAGACCTTTAACTTTACCTTATTCAAAAGCCAGATTTTATTCCATCTGACATACTTTGTATTGTTGTGAAAATTTCCCTGTCATACAGAGAGCAGTAATGAATTGTTTCATTTTGACATCTGTCTTTCAAAATTTTCTGCTCCAATCTAGCAATTTATTTATAGTCTGTTCCACAGCTTGTTATTAAACATGCTTTTAAAATAATGCAAAGACAGCTTTTGTGAACAATTTTTGCTTCTTATTACTTCAAATTAACTTTATTTTGATTTGAAAAAACAGTATGTGAATGTGAAATGTGACCACAGTTGAAAGGTTTCCAAAATGAGGGTAGAGAATTAATATCACATGTTGCAACTACAGGAAAAAAAATGTTTAGATAAAATACAGAAGAGAATCAGTTATTGTATCTGTATGAGAACAAGTTTGATCAAATATGGTATTGTGCAAAAATGCCCCAGATCATCATCTGTAATAGTTTCAAGGCGAAACAGCACAAATGTTAAGATGATCAGTTTATTAAAAACAATTGGAATGGATCAGACCAAAGGTCCAAGCAGGGCAGCACTTGGATCTCATAGTGGCTAATCATATGCTTGTCAGAAGCCCACAGGAAGAATGCAAAGGTAATAATAGTGCCTACTGCCTCATATCTCCAATGACAGGTATTCTGAAGAATGCTGTCTTTCCATACAATAATAGTATTATATTCCCTTAATTTCCTTAATCTCATTCAAAAACTGTTGATCGTAATTACTATCAGTTTGTTATGGCAAGTCTTGCAGTTAAACTATATGCTATGTGGGAAAGTGCTATCTTTTATCTATTCTGAATCTCATACTATGTGCCATTACTGTATGATTCAAAAGCTAGTTCTAATACCATGAAAGATCATGAAATCCTTCTCCCTATCTTGCCATGCCCCACCTGGAAAAGTCCAATTTAGGTGAAGACCCAGAGCTGTCAGCATGCAGCCTACTTCTGAAACTGGTCAAGATTGGTAATTGAGGGTCCATGTCCTTCACATGGTAGGAGTTCTGGAGCAGTGTCAAGGCAGAAGTACCCATAAGCACACAAGAATAGCAGCTTCTGAAATTAAAGAGCATAGTTGTATACTAGCAAGGGTTGCCCGGCGTTGCCGGGCTCCCCCCCCGTGTTTTATTTAAAAAGAAGCATTGTACTTTTTGCAATATCTTTTTAATGTTTAAATAATTTTCGATTGCAATTGATTTTTTTTTGGCAAAACATCTTTAACATTTAGCAATTTTTTTTGTAAACTGGTTGTGACATTACTGCAAGTTGCACAGTAAAGTATGTAACTTTTTTGTTTTTAAAACATATTAAACAGTTAACTATTTCTAAGCTGTAAATATTTGTGCCGTTTTTTTGGTCCAGCGATGTGTCTTTCGCATCTGTAAAACATAATACACAGGGAGAGATATTGATATTTGTATTTTTTTGTGTTCCTTTTTTTTTTTTGGAATGTAGTATTTGTGATCCAAACATTTTTTGGATTTATGTTTAACTGTAAATATTGTTCTTAGTAAATATTCTTTTTAAAATGTTTCTGCATAAGTTTATATTTACCTTCATTAACAGTTTTTTTTTGTGGTTCAGTTTGTTGACTGTTGATTTGTTTGGGCATCTGTTTAATGAGAATAATGACAAAGTTATATATATCTGTTTTTTAAAATATTTGATAATTAAATTGTTTTGGTTATTTACTTGTTTTTTTCTGGCTCTGTTGACATTTGATTTTCAGAAAATGGTGGAGCATTAATTCTGCTAGTGGCTGGTTGAATGGACATGGTGGATGAGTCATCATGAGGAGATGTCTTTCTACGATTGAGTCTATATCTACCTCATGGTTCATTTGTAGCTGAGGGTCATTTTGTTGTGGTTGTTGCTGTTTTTCATGTTGTTTTTCATTGGTTGAGTGTTTTGTTTCATGTTGCTGTATTTGTTTGTTGTTTATTTGCTGTATTATTTCTTCTAATGTTTTTTTTCTTTTGGTGTTGTTTTAATTCAGTGTCCTTTTCTTCTATTTCTGCATTTTCTGTTGTTTGTTGTTTCAAGTGCAATATTGAGTGTGGTTTGGAGGTTGTTTGTATATCTTTTTTTCTGACAATTTGCATTTCTGGTTGTTTATTTTTGTGTCTTCTTGTTTGTAATTTTGTTTGTTTGTGGTTGTTTTTTCTGGTTCCTTTGTTGAGTTGTTTGTGTAAGTTTGGAAGTCATTGTCTGTTAATTCTGTTGTTTGTTGTTTCCATGGCAATATTAATTTTGTTTTGGATGTGGTTTGTATTTCTTTTTTCCTGTCAATTAGAATTTCTGGTTGTTTATTTTGTGCCTCTTCTTTTTGGAAAATTTGTTTGTTTGTGTTTGTTTTTTCTTGTTCCTCTGTTGTGTTGTTTCTGAAGGTATTGGAGTCGTTGTCTGTTATTTCTGTTGTTTGTTGTTTCCATGGTAATATTAATTTTGGTTTGGATATGGTTTCTGTTTCTTTTTTCCTGACAATTTGCATTTCTGGTTGTTTATTTTCTGTCTTTTGTTGGTTGTACATTTGTTTGTTTGTTGTTGTGTTTTGTTGTTGTTCATTGTTGTTGTTGCTGTAAATTTTTGAAGTATTATGTATTGTTTGTTTTTGATTTATGAGATGAATGATTTCCAGTGTTTCCTTTTTTAGCACATTTTTTAGTTTCTTCATTGTGTGATTTTTCTAATTCCTGTTTTGTTATTTGGTTATTTATGGTTTTTGGTTCATCTTGTGCTGTTGTGCATTTTTGGTTTTTTGTTGATGCTGACTGTTTCAGATTATTTTTTTCTATAATTTCAGTAATTTTTCTTTGGGTCTCCTCTGATAAGGATGGTTTGTTTTTTGAAATGTTGGAATTTGATAGCTCCTCTCCTTCTTTATGCTCTTGTTCTTCTGGTTGTTGTTCTCCCTCTTCGCTGTCTGACTCATAATCTTGCATGCATATTATTTTGCAATCATCCATTTAAAATTCAACATGAGTAATAATTTTAGACCATTCTTTACCGTTGGAGTGATGCAGAGTTAGTTTGCTGTCGCTCAATGGTCCTGTGGGGTACTGGTTTGTGGAAAGTTTGTCTTCCTCCAGATTCTCTCTTTCTGATGATTTTGGGTTTGGCGATTTGTTGGTGTCTTTCTCCATCTCAAGTTATAATTTTTTTCTGCGTTACTGATTTCCGTCGGTAAGATTTGACCCACGACTTTGGCAACTCTCCGTTGATCGTTTAGTTTCGTTTCTAAGCTGTGTGTTGCCTGTATGTTTTGAAAGTCTCGTTATTGCGTTATTTTCCCTCGCTGTTTTTGGAGTTAGGGAGAGCTAGGTGAGCTAAGTGGATTTGCATGTTTTGAGGTGTGTCTGTTTTCCGCGTTGCTGTTTGGCTGTGTAGAAGGCATGGCTATAAGTGAGTGCGTATTTTCCTTTTAAGTTTGTCGTGTCTTGCTTCCTATTGAAGCGTCTGTGAGTGTAGTTGGGCTGGCTTTTTGAAAGTTTTAGGAGACGCGATGCTTTCTGCCGTCGAGTTTGGGTGCTCACTTTACTCGTGTTTTGGTAAGTGTTAGTGTGTTCATGTTATTGTTTGTAATGGTGCTGTACTATTTCTATTTATAAATGTCTGCTTGTATTTAAATTGTTTTATGTGTTATGTTTGAATGTGGTGCTTATTGTTTTATTTTTTGCAGTACTTGCTGGTAGACAATGTTTTTGGTTTGCTCTTTTTCTGCTAGTATGAATAAGTTTTCTGCAGCTACAACTCTAGAGCACGCAACATATAATTGTCCGTAAGCAAAACATGGTTTGGTGAGGTGAACTCCGCAATGTTTCAGTGTCTGTCCTTGTGATTTATTAATTGTTATTGCGAATGCTAGTTTAACTGGGAATTGCAGTCTTCTAAATGGAATAGTTTGATCAGTCAGTATAAGTGGTATTCTAGGAATGCATACTGATTCACCTGCTCCTTTCCCTGTAATAATTATAGCTTCTATTACATTTGGCATTAGGTTTTTTACACATAGTCTTGTGCCATTACATAAGTTAGGAGGATTCATATTTCTTAGTAAAATAATTGGTGCTCCTTGTTTTAGTAATAGGTGGTGAGATGGCATTCCAGGCAGTTCTAATGAGTTCAAAAATTCTGTTGGGAAATTTACAGCATCATCTTTGTCAACCACTGTATCAATTGATTTATATACAGTTGGTTGGTCTGGCAACATGTCTAGAATTTCGTAATTAATGTTGTTAACATCATTTCTGGCTGCTAAGATTGCTCTTTCTGTTAGCCATTCATGATGATGATAATTTATGGAAATATCTTTGTAAATTGCATTGATCAGTTCATTTTCTGAGTGTACCATGGTGCAGAAGTAATCTGGGAATGTTATGTTGTTGTCCTCATTTTTGGCACCTTCCCTCCTCCAATATTTAGCAGAAAGTCAGTAAAGATTTTTGTGTTTCTGTTATGTCGTACTCTCATGTTTTCTGTCAATGTTATGCTTTGCACATTTTTCCATAGAAAGGATTGGTTAATACATGCGTTTATTTGATCTGCTGGAGTAGATTTTGGAATTACAGGTAGTGTTTGCCTGAAATCACCACAAAGAAAGTAATAGAATTCCTCCCATTATTTTTTGATTGTCATTAATATCTTGAAGAGTTCTGTGCAAAGCTTCAATTGATTTCTTATGTGCCATAGTACATTCATCCCATATTATTATTTTTGCCTCTTTGAGTACCTTAGCACGTGCACTGTCTTTTGTAATATTACATGTTGGTGTTTCTTGTTTTGCTATGTCAAGTGGTATTTGGAGAGCAGAATGTGCTGTTCGACCCCCTTCCATTAAAGTGGCTGCTATGCCAGATGATGCTATTGCTAAAGCCACATGGCATTCTGATCTTATTTCTGCCAGAATTAAATTTGTAAGGAATGTTTTTCCAGTTCCTCCTGCTGCTTGTAAGAATATTATTCCTCCACTTTCTGCTTTTATTTGTGTCATTATTGTTTCATAGGCAGCTTTCTGTTCATCATTTAGTAGTGGTTTATTTTGAGTTATGTATTGTTTTAATTCGTCTATGTTATATGTGGTCTCTCTTATATAATCAGCATTTAATGCATCTCCTTTGTCTCTGGTTGGTTCTGGAAGGCCAACTTGTTTTAGTGTTTTATTTGCCATGCGTATGCATTGGTCTTCTATTTGTATTAATGCAATATTGTAGATGTGTGGTGTGTAGTCAATGTTTAAAGTTGGATGCTCTTTCTTTGCTTTGAGTAGGTGGTCTTCACTTAGTTGGTTTTTGTACATTTCCCACAAATGTAGTGGATTTGATGGACTACATGAAGTCAATATTATAGCTATTAATGTTCTCATTTGTTGTGGCATTGAAAATATGTTAGCTTCTTCCAAAGTTGTTTGCCAATGTTGGTCTGCTTCCAATAACCCCATATGCTGACAAACCTCTCTGTACGTTTCCATAATTTTTCCATTCACAGTTTTTAGTTCCTGGAAAGATTTAGGGCCAGGAATTGTGTGTAGCAGCATTCTGAGATAGAAACATTCGCTATTATTTGGGTGCACAGTATATAGTCTTCCAATTGCATCACTTTGGTACATGTCAAGTTCTGGAATATAAGTGCCAGTCTTTCTCCGGAAGAATTGTCTCATGTGTAATATGTTGCGACATCATTATATAGGATCGTTTGTGCAAATTCATCAGTCTTGCACAAATTAAAAAATGCTGTTAAAGTTGTTTCTTTTGGATTTTCTGCCACACTTGTGGCTGATTCTGGTGTGAAATAAACTCTTTGGCCATTTTCAAGATGTACACTTAAATGTTGGACTGTGGGATGTCTTTCATGAATATGGAATCCTAGAATACGCCAGAAACCTTCATTTGTGCTAATGTACCTGCCACATTGGTACTGCAGTATCTCATCATTTTTGTTTTGGTTTCTGACATCATAAACGGTCATGTCACTTCCTTTATTTATGTACTTGCAGACATATTTTATTGATTTAACACTATTACAATATTCCACATTTATGTGAGCATTGAATATTTTTGATAGTAATGGACTGTATGGGACTATCCATGTGTTGTCAATTTCTACTTCCCCTTGTGTTTTCATATTAATTTTGGTTGTTTTTCCTCCATCCTCTTCTGAACGTCTTCTGTATTGTGGGTATCCATCTTCTGATGTTTGTGTTTCTTTCAATAATGCTCTGGGATATCTTTTGGTGCAGCTTTTGTCTTTCATACATGGTGATTGTGGGTTTAGAAGTCCACATGGACCATAAATCATGTTTTTCTTCACTATTGCATGTAATTCACTGTCTTCATTTTCGTCTGGTATTTCTGCAGATATTATTTTATCAATTTCAGTTGGATGTATTTTGTTTTTCAGCCATATTAAATTGTGCGAATGTGGCAGCCCACGTTTTTGCCATTCTATCGTGAACATATGACTAATCGGTTCACCAAATAAATCATTTTTGGTGATCAGATTAATTAATTGTGTTTGTTTTTGTCTGAATACTCTTGCAATTAAATCGTGTCTGTCATTAGATGTCTCATTTTTTCTGAGGTTATTTTTGATTTCAGGCCATGTTGGGTTGCATGTAAAAGTAATGAATAAATCTGGTCTTCCATGTTTCCTAACATGTCATTGCATCCTGAGTGTATTCATGCATATGTCTTGGGCTTCCTGTGTATGTTGCGGGCAGTATGAGTAGTGTTCCAACATTAGATGGGTTTCCATCTTTTGCTACAGCATCTTTTAAGTGTATGTATTGTTCAGCTCATAGTGATTTTGATTGGTTCTAATGTAAAGTAGTCTTTCAGATTCTATTTTTGCATAAATATCAACCACAAACTGGTTTAACAATTTTTTGCAGTGTAATATGTGATTTTGTTCCTCATTTCTAATCATTAAAATGTATGAGTAGTAGTCCATAGCAGAATTTTTTTTGCAAGTTTCTGTTCCTGTTTTGGGATTAATTTGTTTCAAATTAAAGTGATACCCATCTTCACCATATGGAAAAAGGATGGGATACTGAAGAGCATCATAAGAGCGATGTGTTTCTGAAATTCGTTGCAGTTTTTTATCATGTCTTTTTAGTATAATATCTCTTGGATGGAAAGTGTCTCCTGAAATGAGGGCTGCCACTTCATTTGTTTCTGGAGCATTATATCTTCGTATATGCTCTCCTGTAGGTGTTTTGTCTGCAGCTATGATAATTTTGTATTCCTCTTGTGGCATATTTTCCATTGCATTCTTGAAAGTGCGGATGAGGTTATTGTGTTCATGTAGCATTCTCTATATGTTTAGTACTATATGTTTTTTTTGTTCCCTCAATGTATGTACATCGTTGAGTTGTTTCTTTTTCTTCATCTCCCATGAAATAAATTTGAAGGAATTTTGGATCTTCTTCTGGTAGTGGTAGTAGTGATCCAATCTGGTGGTACACCTGTCCTTGTATGGTGAATGTTGGATTGAAACCTTTGTGTTGTATAATATTTGTGGCTCCAAATGAGGTCATTTGAAAACATGAGTTGTATTTTCTAATGTTCTTTAAGAAATGTTTTGAATCTTGTGTTTCTCCACTGGTGTATTCCAAAAGTTGTTGTGGTGGGAATTGTTGCTGAATTTTGATTTCTCCCTCCTTACAACATAAGGATTTAGTTTCATTTTTAAATTTTCTTGCATTGCAGAATTTGCAGATGTTGTCTAGATTTCCAATGTGTAAATTAAATTGCTGAGAATAATCTGTTTCTGGATCATAGGAAAAGGCAGCCATTTTTAATGTTAATTTCTGTCCTTTACTCTTCTCCCTTCTTTTTTCTCTTGTTTCCTTATTCTGTTTTAATCTGTTTTCATGTCTTCTATTACTTTCTTTTGCCCTTGAAGCACTATCTATTTGTCTACGTTCTGCTAACATGATTTCATGTTCTTCTGAATTTGTTTGTTGTGCCTTTTCTAAATAAGCCTTTCTTCATTTACTAAGATTTTCTTCCCTTTCTTGTGCTGTCTGTTCCGTGCTTTGCATTTTTCTTTTTAATCTTTCACTTGTTCTTTGCGCTATATTTACTCTTTTCTTTGGAGGCATTTTGATATTCAATGCAATGGATTTATTCTATTTGTTTATTATAATAAGATAATGTGTAATATTTGTTGTAGTTAATTTGAAGTACAGTAATTGGAGTGTGTTGGAGACAGACTGGAATCTGAACAGTGTTAATTTTTTTCCTTTCCTTTTTGTTGTTTTGAAATATTTGGTCTGAATTTGGTTTAAGGTAAAGTAAAGTATTATGTGTTTAAAAAATTGTTTGAATTATGTTTTGCAGTAGAAAAAATTTTTTTTAAATGGGGCTGTATCTTGTGAAATGATTGATATGTCCTGCGTTGATTTTTTACAGTAATTGTTCTGATATTTTAATTAGTTAAAATTTGATAAGTGTTTTTGCTATAAATTTAAATTAGCTAAGTGTATTTTTGAATAATATTGAAATGGTATAAAGTGATATGTTTCTTTTAGTAAAGGCTGTTTGGTTCTTGGTGTTCTAATTGTTAGCACAGTAAATGGATTTTGGTTTAGACAAAATGGCTTCCGGACAGTAAATAGTTTAGTAAAATGGATTGCAGTCAGTAAATAGTTTATTAAATTTGGTGTATTTAAAATATTTTTTGATCTTTTAAAATGTTGTGAAGTGGAAGGTTGCAGTGTTTAAATGGGGCTGTATCTTTTTTGAAGAGTAAAAATGGATTCCGGACAGTAAATAGTTTAGTAAAATGGATTGCAGTCAGTAAATAGTTTATTAAATTTGGTGTATTTAAAATATTTTTTGATCTTTTAAAATGTTGTGAAGTGGAAGGTTGCAGTGTTTAAATGGGGCTGTATCTTTTTTGAAGAGTAAAAATGGATTCCGGACAGTAAATAGTTTAGTAAAATGGATTGCAGTCAGCAAAAAGTTTAGTAAATGTCCCTGGGTTATTTTGTAGTTTGCGAAGGTATTTTGTTCCTTAATTGCCTTTAGTTCAAACTGCTGCTTTAAGTTTTTAAATGTGGTTTGCTTTTCTCTCCAACGAATTTTTATATCGTGTTTGCTTTATTTTAACGTTTATTATATTTGATGTAATGAATTTTTGATGATTTGGTTTTAAATAGCTCCGATGCGTTACGGTTTGTGTAACGATTTTTACTTCAGTAGGAATAGATCCTTCGCGTTCCGCTTATGTGGGTTGAGAAGTGAGTCGGGTTCGTTTTTGGAGATTATTTTCGTAAAAGTAAATTGAAATAAAAGAAATGAAAGTATGTGTAACGTAAACAAAGTTAATGTGAACCTTAACGTATAATGTTAAAACCTAAAAATTGTAAATGAATGTGAGATAACAGTAATTCTGGTTTATGCTCTGCTAAATGAAATAAAATAAAAAATTTAAAATAATTAAAAGCAAATGAGTAACTGAAAACTGGACAGTAAATTTAAAATAATTAATTAATGTGAAAAGAACAATAAATATTTTCGTAGTCAACGGTCTCTCGTCAAAGCTTGCAAATGTTTTAGCTCCGTACCAATACGCAAACGCAAAAGTACGTAACTATGAGGGGTTTGCAAGGCAATGGAGCTCCTTTTGTACCGTTGGGTCATCATTTCTTCCGTCATGTTTGATGCGTTCGCTCCGAAGCTGATGATTGGCTATATTACTGTGAATACGTTGCATGGTGTGATTTCTAGTGTAACTCCTTAAATGGTATTAACGTGAATAGGACGCTGGGATTTGTATTTTTCCCTGTGGTTTCAGCGTCCGTGCGTCGGCAAGATTTTAATACGCATGTTTGGACTGGCTGCGGCGCGGCACAGAAAGACTGAGAGCATTGTTTTTCTCATCGTAATTGGCTGCCGCTCGGAGAACCACGGCAAAACGCAATGCTTTTGGGGTATTGAAGTTCTTTCTGTTTCTTGCCGTTGTGGGGCTGAGGCCCCCGTTCCGGTTTTCTAAATCCTTCGTTGACCTGCGTACCCACTTCGGGTGGGTGCGGGTCAGTAGGGCGACACATAGCAACCTATAGCCAGTTCCAATGGTTAACCCTTGGATATATAGGTTAAGATTTTGAAAGAAATGGTTGGTTGCACGAAAGGACTTCAGGGGCTCTATAAGAGGAGAATATTTGTTAGAAGACTTAGGTCAGGAGTGCCCAAACTTTTTGAGCTTTGGGCTGGTCACATGGTTCAGTGTGGCTAGTCACGTGGTTCCTCCCACTGGATGTGGAAGTAAAAGACACCTTGCAGTCTGTTTTACAACAGGATGAGATAGATTTTAAGCTGCCATTTTCTCTGCTTAAACCAGGGGTGCCCAAACTATGGCCCATGGGCCATTGTTTGGGCACCCCTGACTAAGGTGATGCACCTGAATCCTGGTTCTGGCTGCACCTTCTAAATAAGGACTTTTGTCAGCTTCTTGGAAAAAGCTGAAGGCAATACTGCATTCATGGAATATCTGAATTCTTGCTCCCCTCCCCCCCCGTATCACCTTTTGACCCTGTACATGACTTTCAACTTGCTTTATGCTTAACTTGTTGGTAGGAATTTATCTGTCCTGACCCTGGTGTTGTTTTCCAAATGATTTAGTGTGTTCCTGCCCTTAGTTCTTTCTGACTCTGGATGGCTTTCCCAACTTTATCTTCGACTGACAGATCCCACTGCTATAGGTTTCCTGCCTGAGAGCAAGACATGGCCACTTTACCTACATATTTTATACAATTCTCCCACATCCCCTTTTATTTACCCAATAATCCCTAAATATGAACTATGTGCATTAGTCAAATTGATCCTCTATTTCTAAGAACTGGTGGATGAAAATCCTGATGAAAAACTTAAGGTAAGCCCTCCTACTAAGGTTTCGGACAATATAGTAATGTCCATCCGTTGGAACAGTGATTCTATGGAGCGATGAGACTTGATAGATACATTGAGTGAATTAAACACTTTGGAGAAAATACAAAGTGTATTTTAAAAACTGCTGGGTGAACAAAAAGCCCGAAAAGATGATGGAATCAAATTACTGCATTCAAAATGCCAGCAGATTTGGAAAACAAAACAGTGGCCACAGGATTGGAAAAGATCAGTATACGTCCCAATCCCAAAAAAAAGGCAATGCCAAAGAATGCTCAAATTATCGAACAATTGCGCTCATCCCACACACCAGTAAGATGATGCTCAAGATAATACAAGATAGACTTCAGCAGCACGTGGAGAGTACTACCAGAGGCGCAGGCTGGGTTCATAAGAGGCAGGGGGACTAGAGACCACATTGCCAACATACATTGGATAATGGAGAAAACAAAGGAATACCAGAAACAAGTCTACTTTTGTTTTATTGACTACACCAAGGCTTTTGACTGTGTGGACCACAGCAAAATGTGGCAAGTAATGAAAGAGATGGGAATACCAGAGCACCTCATAGGCCTCATGAGAAATCTGTACACGAATCAAGAAGCAACAGTTAGGTCAGAACACGGAATGACAGAGTGGTTTGGAATAGGAAAAGGAGTAAGACAAGGCTGTATTTTGTCACCCTGTTTATTCAACCTATACACAGAGCACATAATGTGCAATGCAGGGATGGAGGAATCACAATATGGGATCAAAATTGCTGGGAGAAACACCAACAATTTGAGAGATGCAGATGACACCATCCTAATGGCAGAAAGTAAGGAAGCCCTAAAGACCCTCTTGACTGGGTTGAATGAAGAGAGTGCAAAAGCTGGATTGAGACTCAATATTAAGAAAACCAAGATAATGGCAACAGGCCCTATCAGTACATAGAAAATAGATGGGGAAGAAGTAGAAGCAGTGACAGATTTTACTTTCTTTGGATCTAAGATCACTGCAGATGGAGATTGCAGCCATGAAATAAAAAGACGACTGATTCTGGGGAGACAAGCTATGAGAAACCTGGGGAACATAGTGAAAAGTAGAGACATCACCTTGAAAACAAAAATTCGCATAGTCAAAGCAATGGTATTCCCGGTGGTAATGTATGGTTGTGAGAGCTGGACCATTAGGAAAGCTGAGCACAGAAGAATAGATGCCTTTGAGATATATAGTATTTGAATATTAAATTATCTAGCCCAGGGGTTTCCAACCTACGGGCTGAATTGCCGCCGGCACTGGAAATGCCCCAATGTCACTGGAAATGCTTAAATTGCCATGTTTTCACACATTTTTTCGCACAAAATAACTGTTGCAACATCTGCCAAACATATAGTAGCATGTGAGTCTGTCCACCATTAATTGTTGGTTAAAATGTTCTACTTTCTTACCAAAGATAATGGACTAACAGAAATAAAAAACACAGAAAGATTATCTGTTGAATATCAAGAGAGGCAAAGTCACTGGAGAAACCAAAGGAGCCATTTCCCACAAAGTAGTCTCCTGGCACCATTACTTTTTAACATTTATACAATTAATCAACCCACATTCCCATACACTGTGATTGTGCCATGACTATCCAGAGGGAAACTGAGTTCATTGTGCTAACCTCTGAATTAGAAGATCTTTCCGTATAATATGAAACATCCAACTGAAACAAAAGTCTGTTATTATCCAGAAGTACATCAAGAGGTACAATAATAATCAAAATAATGCAACACCAAAGCCACCCACTCCATGGACACTAACCGTCTAAGTGGCAGCTGAAACTGAGGAAAGGTTTTCTGCATACTTTTCAAATTCTTTATATTAAATCAGAAGAGGCTAGACTAAACCTATGGAGAGCAAAAGCAACACCCTGCTGAAGGAATGAATGACTGCAAAAAAAAAAGTCTCAAACCAGGACAAGATACATTCTGGATCATCTGGAAGTCAGTTAATAGACTTTGAAGTGAAGTAGGGAGATCAAAGAATAAACAAGGAAAATGGAACATCATAAATACAGCCCAAATTGTCTGTGAATGTGGAGAGGGATTCACTCAATGCTGCCTTTATGTGCATGCAGTTTATGTCTCACCACAGGTACAAAAGAAGATATAGTAAATGGTCAAGATAACACTGTTGAAATAGCTCTCCTCTGGTCAAAAATAGCCTAATCATTTTAATAGTTTAATTTGCTGAATTTAATTTATATTTTATACAAATCCTTAATTTTAAATTGTACAACACTGTCATGAATAAAGAAAGACTTGTTAGTGTCCATGAAGTGCATGGGTTTCAGCTAATAGACCTAAACCCATGGACAACTAAGTGATTGGTGAGAATGAGGATATCCACGTAAGCCCTATGTTTGCACCTATTAGGAAATCAATGAGATCTTTGCAGCACACAGTGGTTCAGTGGTTAAGAAGCCACTTGTTAGCAGGAAGTTTGGCAGGTTAGCAGTTTGAGACCTGGCTACTCCATGACAGAATGAGTACCCGTCTCTGTCCCAGCTCCTGCCAACCTAACAGATCAAAAGCAAGAAATTGCAAGTAGATAAATAGGGACTACTTCGGTGGGACATGAAAGGAGCCTCATTCAGGTGTCCCCTGAGCAGAGTTTCTCTAGCAAAAATCCTTTCAACTCAGAAAAATTTCTGACACATCATCATCATCATCATCATCATCATCATCATCATCATCATCATCATCATCATCATCATCATCATCATCATCATCATAATCACACATTTGCAAATACATTGTTGACTTCCAGGTTGATGGGAATGTAGGGACATGCATCCCCTTATCTGTAGCAATAGTATACCCCTCCATATTCCTATGGAATGGCGTCAAGGTAATCTTTGATTTGTTTCATAAACGGCAGGATTGTTTTCTGTGGGCAAAAATGGCTAAGGATTTCTCCCAACCTGGACATCTGCACAATGGAATGAGCAAAAAAGAGAGATACATGATTGCTATGGCAACAAGGCTCAGGCTGAGCTGGAAGACCAGGGGACAGTATGCACAGTCTATGAAGTGGATATTTTCAGTGGCTCCAGGCCCAGAGTGTCACCTGGTAAGATATGATCTCAACATGTGTCATGGGACAAAAGGATGATTTAGTCTCTGGGAATAAAGAAAGGTGCTACATTGCACTTTTCCTGCCAACTTGCCATCTACCAAAACAGAGCTGAATGTTAGGGATGAAAGTAAAGAAAGTAAAGAAATCAACCTGAATGCAGGTTGAATGCAATTTCTTGCTTTCAAACTGCTAGATTGGCAGGAGCTGGGGAAGAGATGGAAGCTCACTCCGTCATGCAGCACTCAGGTCCCAAACTGCTGACCTGCCAAACTTCCAGTCGTCAAGTTCAGCATATTAAACACTAAATCACCAGATTATTCTTTCTGGGAGATTCTACATCTCCCCTACTGTCTTTTTTATTTATTACTTATACTTACCCACACACAGTGATTTCACTACTTCATTTTACACTTTTCCTTCTGATTTTTCCCATCTGAAATTTCCTGGGTCAATTATCCTGCACATTCCACCAAGTCTTCAAAAATCTGTTTCTTGGAATAGGTAGCTATACTTGTTTCTTTCTCAATTTTTAGGCCAAAGACTGCTGAACATTGTAGGCATAAAGTTAATTGCTGGTGGAAATTACAGGCAACTATAGTCTTTTATGAAAGGGCAAACTGTGGTTAATTTTGCACAACTGACATTTCCTCTGATACTTCTCATTTGATCACTGCACTGTACTGGTAGAAATCCATTATTTTTCCCTTTTGATTTCGTTTATTCTGTGCTTTATTTCATAGGTCAGTGATGCCGAACCTTGGCACTCCAGCTGTTTCTGGACTTCAATTACCAGAAGCCCAAGTCAGCACACCTGATGATTAGGGCTTCTGGGAAATGAAGGCCAAGAACAGCTGGAATGCCAAGGTTTGCCACCACTGTTATAGGTCTTATTCTCTGTTTATCTCTATGACCTCAGTAAACATTCAAATTAATTGCACCTGTGAATAGTCTCGGATCATTTCTGGTGACATGTTTTTGCTCTCTAGGGAAAATAAAGGATCTCATTCTTATTTTCCAAGTACAGTATATCAGAAAGCAAAACAAAAGCTCTGCAGCACTTTAAAGACTAACTGCTATATATTTAACGTGAGCTTCTGTGGAGCAAGTCCACTTCATCAGATATAGGAATGAAATAGCAAGGCATGAGCTTATATATGCCAGATACAGCAGGGATTCTCAACCTGTGGCCCGTGGGATCGATGCAGCCCATGGTACCATTTCATGTGCGCCCCCCCAACCCCTACACCACACTAGGCCCCTGAAACTGTCTGAGGCAGCGTTAACCGGGCCCCTGGCTTTAAAAGGTTGAGAACTCCTGAGATTCAGGGTCATAGAAGCTCACATTAAAAATATAGCAGTTAGTCTTTAAAGTGCTGCAGTGTTTTTGTTTTTACTTTCTGATATTCCTGAAACACAGACTACCGTGGCTACTATTCCAAAAAAATTTCCCCACAGGTAGAATTTGCAGACTTGGAGACCTGAAACTAGAAGGCAAAAGAAATATCTTTTTATTCCATTTTCTGCTTTGTTCCACAATGTTCTGTTAAAAAGAAGAAGAGACACCCTTTTCAGTTGCACTTCTTCATAGGAATCATCTCTCTCTCTCTTTCATAGGAGAGCAACTCAGTGAGAGCCTCGCCATCTAGAACAGGTATGGGCATGTTTTACTTCCGCTTCCAGGAGCGACGAGGGTGGCACGGGCTGGATGAATTGGCATCCGGGGCCAGATCTGGCCCATGGGCTGTAGTTTGGGCACCCTTGATCTAGAAGAGCCTAATAGACCACTTGAGCAACCCCCAGGGACAGCTCTTTCAACTTCACAGCCAGTAGATGTGGACAAAAACACAATATGGAGGTAGAAAGACATACCTTTTGCTTGTTGGTTTCTCCTTTCCCTGTCCCAGAAGTCTGCTTAGGGGGTTCATGATGGAAACCAACCCCACACCTACTTACAACACAGTTATTCCTTGTTGATCTTGTCTTCCTCCATATGACTATTACCAAATTGGATATATCTTACAGATTTTTCTTCTAACAGTAAGTTATTGTCCAAATTTGCTTCCAATTGTTATGATTTACTGTACTGCTACAGAACAATGAAAAGTAACTTAAAAAGTGAGAAAGAAAAACTGTCAGAGATGCAGTGATGAACTGCCTAAGGAATGTCAGAATGCAAAGGAAGCAACTATGATTTGTATTCACAGTAAGCCAACATTCGTCCAACTTGTTTGGTAAATCTAGCCTGCTTCTGTTGGAAGAAAATGACCTTTCACATATTTTAGCAACAAAATAACTTGCATATATCACAGTCATACTACAACTGTTCTTGCATTTTCAGGAAGCTCGGCAGCAAAGCTCAGCTTAACTTTTTCCATCAGATTCTTTTAAAAGGTTGTGCATTAGAAATCTGGGGTTATAAATAACCATTTATATCTTGGATTTCTGCTCACCCACTTTAGTGTATGGGAGTCAAGACACAGGAAACAGCCAAGGGCTGGGTTAACTCAGGTTTATTGCATGGTGGACAGAGGGAACATGAGGTAATGGCGGACGAACAGCTCTATATATATGGTAGTAACGTATTTGAATGTGGCTCCACGATAGCCCATTGGCTACTGCCCGCGTGACGTCATGGCTGGTCACGCCCTTCTTGTCCAGGTGTAGGTAGCGGCGGGAAACTTCCCGCGCTGTGGCCTTTGATGGGTTTGAACCAAGAGAGCTTGGACGCTCGCTGCTGCCAGCTGGTGGTCATTAGCTCGCGTCCTATTACAGGGTTTATAGTGATCAGCTGAAGGTTACATTGTTACTCGTAGGCAAGGTTACATTGGTTCAGATACATTGTTATCACATGTAGAAGGTTACACTGTTAGAACACAACACTCCTCCCCCCTAGGATGAGACGAAGTCTCTCAGCCAAGATGGCTTATTTCGAACACGCTGGGGTCTCGGCGCGGGCTGCCCTGCCCCGGCTTCGCTCCCTCCTCCTTGCTCCCTGGCTTCCTGCCCTGTAATCGGAGAGGATGACTTGTTAGTGGCTTGCCGCGGCTCTGCGGTTTTGTTGGGCGGTGTGTGCTTTGTTTGGGAGGAACCGGGGGCACTGGGGGCTAACGAAAAACCCCTCTTCTCACTTGGATGGGTGGGGGAACACTCCAAAAAACCCCCCCGGCTAGCAAAATTAAAATCGTAATCGAATTCGGGGGAAGCGGCAGCGGCGGCCGCAAACTCCTTTTCCCCCTCCCCGGGCTCGGATAGAGCTGGCGTGTCAAAAGGATATGAGTCGGGATCACTGCTTTCCCCCCTGGCTTCGGACTGGTGTCCTTCTCTGTCTCCCCCTTGGGCTAAACGGGTGGGGGAGAACCCTATCGCTGAATCCGGTTGCTGAGCCCCACTGATCGGTCCCTCACTCACTCGGCGCCGCAGTTGGTCAGCGTGCCTCCTCCAGAGGAGACCGGTGTTCGTTTCCACCCGGTACGACACTGGTCCCGTCTGTTCTACTATCGTCCCTGGCACCCAGACCGGGCCTGCGTTGGCATAGTTCCTACAGTGTACAGGATCGCCTACGCCGAAACCTTTCGAGACCGCTAAACCTATGTTCTTCCCTTTGTCCTCGACCCTCGTCGGGTCTAACCTGGACAAGATCGTGGTCAGTTTCCTCCGCATCAGCAGCTCAGCCGGCGAGTATCCGGACGCTAAGGGGGTCACTCTGTACGCTAATAGAAATTGACAGACTTGGTGATTTAGATCCCCCGAGCCCATGCGCCGCAGCGCATCTTTTGTTGTGCGCACCAACCGTTCCACTTGGCCATTCGTGGCCGGGTGAAACGGCGCGGATGTGACGTGCCGAATTGCATTTGCCTCCATGAATGCCGCGAACTCAGCGGACGTGAAACAGCTAGCGTTATCGCTGACCAGAGTGTCGGGTAAACCGAACGTGGAAAAGACCCTCCTTAGCTGCCCAATGGTAGTGGCGGAGGATGTGCTCTTTACCGGAATGACCTCCAGCCACTTTGAGTACGCATCCACTACCAGGAGAAAAATGGTTCCTCGGAACGGGCCAGCAAAATCTACGTGCACCCTGGACCACGGTCCCCTTGCTGCGTCCCATTCCCTATGCGGGAGACGGGCTACCTCCGGTCGGGAGCCCTGACATGCCTCACAAGTGCCAATCATATGCTCTATGTCGGCATCCAGCTGGGGCCACCAGAAATAACTCCGGGCCAGTGCCTTGGAACGGACGATTCCCGGGTGGCTGACGTGCAGCAGCTTTAGCACCTTCGGTCGCAGGGACGTAGGAACCACCACCCGTTGGCCCCACAAGAGGCACCCCCTCTCTAATGACAATTCTATTCGTTTTCGAAAAAATGGGTCGAACTCCATGCTTGGGGATGACGCCGGCCACCCCTTCTGTACCCACGAGCATACTTTCTCCAGTGTTCTATCCTTTCCGGTCGCCTTGGCAATGTCGGCCGGTACTATTGGGGGTGAATCTAAGACCTCTATTAGCAATACCTGGCGGTCTCTTCCTACCCCTGCCTTCTGATCGTCCGACAAGGGCAACGGAGACCGTGAGAGCGCGTCTGCATGGCTGATCTCCTTCCCGGGCCGGTATTCCAACTCATGTTGGTATGCGTTAAGAAAAATAGCCCACCGCAGCATCCTCGGGGACAGGATCTGTGGCGTGGGCTTATTTGCAGTGAAGATTCTAACAGGGGCTTGTGATCAGTCACGATCTTGAACGGGCGACCATACAGAAAATCGTGAAATTTTTTGGTTCCCGCTACTATCGCTAATGCCTCCCTGTCGGTCTGTGCGTAATTCCGCTCTGCTTGGGACAGGGACCTTGAATAAAACGCTATCGGGGCCTCCCTTCCGTCGTTCAACACGTGGCAAAGCACCGCCCCCACCCCCACCGGGGATGCGTCGCAGACTAAAACTACTGGCCGTTTGGGATCGAAATGAGTCAGGATTGCCTCGGATGTTAGGAGTTGCTTTAACTCTGTGAACGCCCTCTCTTGCTCGTCACCCCACAGCCATTTTTCCTCTTTTTTAAGTAACCGATGGAGCGGCTCGGCAACAGACGCCTTCCGTGGAAGGAAGGTATGGTAGAAATTGAGAAGCCCCAGAAATGACTGTAGTTCGGTTTTGGATGTGGGGCGAGGAGCTTTCTTGATGGCGGCTACCTTAGATTTGGATGGCCTAATTCCCTCGGGCGTGACACGGAACCCTAAAAACTCAACCTCTGTTTCGAAAAATACACATTTGTCTTTTCTCAGTCGCAGCCCCGCTTTCTCGAACACGGTCAGAACTTTATCCAATCTATGTGCCAGCTCGGCCTTACTCCCCCCCGTTATCAACACGTCATCAAAATATGGCAACATCCCCTCCAGCCCCTTCAGGAGGCGTTCCACGAGCGACTGAAAAAGGCCAGGTGCCGAGTTCACGCCGAACTGTAACCGCGACACCTGGAACGCCCCCTTATGTGTAACTATTGTTTGTGCCGCCGCTGTGGCGGGGGTTACAGGGAGTTGCTGGTAGGCCTGTGCTAAATCGAGCTTAGCGAAACACTTTCCCCCATTCAGCCTGGCCAGGAGGTGGCTGACCACTGGCACCGGGTATGCATTAGGGCGGATCGCCTTGTTAATTGTACACTTATAATCAGCGCAAATGCGCACCTCCCCGTTAGCCTTCAGTGCTGTTACAATTGGAGTCTCCCACTCCGCGGAATCCACAGGAACAAGAATCCCCTGACCCACCAGTTTGTCCAGTTCCGCCTCTATTTTGTCCTTTAGTGCGAATGGCACCCTGCGCGGTTTGAGTCTTATCGGGCGGACCTCCGGGTCTAGGTCGAAGGCTACAGGGGGTCCCTTGAACTTTCCCAGTCCACTTTTGAAAACGGCGGGGTGTGCGTCGCACACCGCTTGTATTGGGTCCACGCCTACGGCATGCACCCCCCCAATGAACAAACCTAAAGGCTGAAACCATTGTGTCCCGAGGAGGCTACAACTCCCCCCTTTTAGCACCACTAGGGGAAGTTCCGCAGAATGTCTCTTAAAACGAACCCGGAATGTCCCGACCCCCAACACTGGAATGCTGTTCCCCTGTACGTCCCGTAGTGTGGCCCTCAACGCTTTAAGTTTGGGCCGCACGTGGGGGTCGATTTTCAAGAACTCTCTCTGGGGAATTATAGAATAGGAGGACCCCGAGTCAATTTCCATCCTAATAGGGGTCCCTTGTACTAGTACCTCAACGAAGTAATGGGGCTGTCCCGCAGACACGCTGAGCACAGGAGCGTCGCCCTCGCTGTCGTCCGAGATGCGGCCCACGCCGTCCTGCTTCCTCGTGGTCCGGGCGCCATCTTTGGACCTCGCTGGACGGTCCGGTCTGGCCGAACGGTCTTGTGACTGTCTCCGGCCCTCTTTCCCTTTCCTGCACGCCTTGGCGATGTGCCCCCGACGGCCGCAGTTGTAGCACTCGGTTTTTCTGAATGGGCACCTCACGCGCTCATGGGCCGCTCCGCACCCATCGCAACGGCGCCCTCCCCTTCGGACCTTCTGGACCTCCTCGCTGTCGCTGCTTTCCGAAGACGACTTCGAGGTCCGTCGGGTTGCGTGCACCGACTGTCCGGACTTTCCGTGCAACGAGTTTTCCGCTTTGCCGGCCCTCGGACGCCACTCACGCCACTTGTGCATCTCATCTACTCCAGCATTCGTGGATTCCGCGGTTTCCGCGGCCTCTACAACCTCTGTCAGTGTGGGTGGTGGCTCCTTGTTCATCAGGCTGCGCTGCACTTCCTTGTCCTTCAGGCCACACAGAACTCCGTCCCTGAGGGCCATCTCTAGAAAGTGGTCCCACCTGCAGGGGGTGGCGGCTACTCTCATAGCTGTTACGAAGGCTTCTACCGACTCGTCCGGCGCTTGAACTCGCCTCCAAAATGCGCTCCGAGCGGGAAACATTGCCCTCGAGGGTCGGAAACGCTCACGCAGCAGTTTCATGATGTCATCGGCTTTGAACTCACCCATCTTCTTCGGCGCAATAATGCCCACCAGCGTTCGCTTGGTCTCCATCCCAAGCATGCGGGTGAGGATGGCCCTCTTCCTTTCCTCGTCGTCTTCTTTGACTTTGAGTTCCACCAGTGCCGCCTGGAAGTCCATCTCAAAAAGCTCCCAGTCTTGCGGTTTGGTAATGTTGAACCCGCTCTGTGCCCTGGCTCCTTGGGGATCCATGATCCCACCTTCGTCGCCAGTTTAGTGTATGGGAGTCAAGACACAGGAAACAGCCAAGGGCTGGGTTAACTCAGGTTTATTGCATGGTGGACAGAGGGAACATGAGGTAATGGCGGACGAACAGCTCTATATATATGGTAGTAACGTATTTGAATGTGGCTCCACGATAGCCCATTGGCTACTGCCCGCGTGACGTCATGGCTGGTCACGCCCTTCTTGTCCAGGTGTAGGTAGCGGCGGGAAACTTCCCGCGCTGTGGCCTTTGATGGGTTTGAACCAAGAGAGCTTGGACGCTCGCTGCTGCCAGCTGGTGGTCATTAGCTCGCGTCCTATTACAGGGTTTATAGTGATCAGCTGAAGGTTACATTGTTACTCGTAGGCAAGGTTACATTGGTTCAGATACATTGTTATCACATGTAGAAGGTTACACTGTTAGAACACAACACCCACCAGTTACTAGAAAGAGGAAAACAAAGTGGATAATGTCTTGGCTCACATTTAGACAAAGTGGTACCTTTGTCTCAGCACATGTTTTTACTCACTTCAGTTTCTTGCATTTCAGTACACTTTGTTTTATGGTTAACTAGCATTTTTGCCCGGGCTTCGTCCCGGGGAGGGGGGAAGTCGATAGGACCTGGCCTGGAGGTGGATGGTACCTGGCCTGGGTGGGTGGGCCACCGGGGAGTCTCGCCGCGCACTTGTCCTCTGGGTGTGTTTGGGTCCAGTGCCGGGCATGGCACCTGCCTGCAGCATCCTCGCCAACCCATGTAGGAGCATCAGAGTTTTTGGCCAGGCCGTGGTCTGGGGGCGGCAGTCCTCTTGGCAGTCCTTGCATCCCGGACCACGTCAGGCATGCAGCCCTGCACACCAGGGTGCAGCAGCTGCCTCTGGCGGCCTTACCTTACCAGCAGGTCTTCCAGACGGGCAACGGCCATTCCTGTGCCGGGCGCTCGGCATTTGCCCCGCCTCTCCCTCTCCCGGCCTGGCCTCAGTGATTGGCTGCTCTGCCCCGCAGTGGCTGCTGGGAGTTGCAGTGGAGTTTTGCTTGTCTGTGGGGCTGGTGCCCCATCTGTGGCCTCCAGACCTCCATCTTTGACCTCCAGGTAGGTCTGGGCAAAGTTTCAGGGGGGAGGGTGGCCGGGGGGGGGGAGAAACACATTGAAGACTATCAAACTGCTTCTTTGCTTTATTTTTATAGATTACTGGAAGGAAAATATGACCTTAATTTATAGTTATGTACCTCAACAAAGTGCCTTGTAGAGAAATCACATTGTTTTAAAGAAAAATACTAATCAATGAAAATATGTAATCCCATTGACATCTAGTTTGAGACTATGATTATTCCAGAGATCCTTAATTCACATCTAATCTGATTGTTTCATTGCCTGAAATTCAGAAGAAATATATTGCAGTTTGAATAGGCCCATTGAACAGGTGGTTATATGGTGAATCAATATGCAAGTTCCAGCAAAAATCCTTTCAACCCAGAATAATTTCTGATATGAAATTGTTATTGATTCAATGTGACTACCTGAGTTGCAATTTATGGGTTTCAGCCACTGAGGCTGTGTTTGGACCTCAGATCCTTGAATAGTAAGACAACCGCCCGGAGTCGGTTTTGGCTGAGTGGGCGGTATAAAAATTTAACAATAAATAAATAAATAAAACACTATTTTTGCTGCCATCCCAAGAAATCTGACACTCCCATTACTCCCGAGTAGAGCCTTGGCCTACAAGTTAGTGGGAACACACCTGAAATGACACCCTGAAGCTAAGCAATTCAGGATTTAGGTTGCCTTCTTACAAATCCTGACCTGAGTCAGGCAGTTAGAAAGGTAGTGGATAGAAAATTAAACAACTCCAGTCATTTCATGTCTTTTAAAAATATATTTTAGCAAAAGTAGGTTACAATAGTTCTAGGCAAATGATCTTCAGTTCATAAAGCACATTGAAAACAATGTGAAAACAATAAAAACATTTCTATGTTTGGAATTTGGAAGCTCTGAGGGGAAGCTCTGGTTCAAAAGACTACATGGTTGCTGAGTTTGAAGAACCTCAAAGAACTACTTATGAAGCATGACAAAAGAACAAAGAAGCCACTCCTTTCTCTCCTTCTCTTCCTCCTCCTCCTCCTCCTCCTCATTATTATTATTATTATTATTATTATTATTATTATTATTATTATTATTATTATTATTATTATTATTATTATTATTATTATTATTATTATTATTATTATTATTATTATTATTATTAAATAATTCCATTTATACCCCACCCATCTAGGAAGTATTCCCACTCTGGGCAGCTAACAAGATGAACTCACATATTAAAAATACAAAATCCCTATTAAAGGCGGAAAAAGACCAAATAAAAAACCTAGTGCTGAGGCATTGTTAACACCTTCTCAAAGGTCTCATTAAAAAGGAATGATTTAAGCAGCTTCCTCAATGTAGAGAGGGATGAGGTCTGGCGTAATTCAATGGGGAGGGAGTTCCATTTATCCCCTCAGACAATTTGGCCCTTCCTCTGAAGGATTCCATACAGTCCATCCAAACTTAAGTTTCGTCTCCCCACAAAATGCAATATTATTTTGTCTACAACAAAATTCTTGCCCAGTAACAACCCATAATGCAACATGACTCCTCCCTTCAGAGAACAGCTTTCAGAAATCCCATTACAGATTCAAAAACACAAACCTGCATTTCTATCCATCACAGTATCTACCCAAAATCACATCAGAAACTCCTTCTTTCTCTCTTCTTTTTCTTTTTAAAGACATTTTGTTTTCTCTCTAATAAAACTTCTCAGAAAAGAGGAACTCTTTCCTTTGCATACCATCCCTAAAAGTTACTGCTGAGCCATGATGGGCACATCAATAAGATGCTGAAGTAAGCATATGGACAGTGTTTTCTCAATCAAATCAGTTCTTTGCCTAAAAATCAGGGCTTTAGTTACATTTTCCCCAAAGAGTACTGTGAAGAAGTCAAGAAGTTGCTTAATGGCAGTGGTTACCAGCTAAAAGGCCTGTTTATTCCTCAGCTGTGAAGGAAAGGAGGAGGGGAATCTGGGGGAAAGCAATTATTTCAGCACAACTGGTTGTTTATCAGGATGAAAGCAATGCTCCCATGGATACTTGGAAGATTCCTGAACTGTCTCCTTGCTAATTAGAGAAATAGAGAATGAGAGAAACTGATGCCAGTTGGATTGGAGAGGGGTGCAGGGCAAAATGCTACTGAGATCTGGAAGCCTCTCATAAAATAAAGCACTGATTGGTGGAAACATCTGTAAAGAGTATAGGGGTAGTTAAAGGGAAAGATAGATTGCTCTTTCATTCTTTTGTTTAACAACTGGTGGCTAATCTTTCATGAACTTTGCTCATGCTCGGAAGATCATGATTATGTAATTAGCTTACCTTACCTTAGCTTTATTGCTCTATGGGGACAAGTGTCTTTTCTTGCCTCTATCCTAGACAGAAATGTTGTGGCTTCACTTTTTGTCTTAATTGTTAGAAATCCTGAACTTGATGTTGCAAGTGTACATGTTAAAGCTGCCTTTGTTTTGAACTTTATTTGAACTTTTTTTCCTTTTTAATAAAGAACTTTTTTTTGACCAACATCTCATTCATTGACCCTAAAGGGTACTAGATGGTACTAAAACCCAGATCTTGCCTTGGTCTACCTACTAGATAATTATTTTTGTGAGTGCTACCATGCAAGGTAGGTGTGAAAGCCTGCATGCTCTTGCTACATTTTATTTTTAGTCTTCTGGAATTCTGAGGATCGTAAATGTGGAAGAGTGGTGATTTAGAGATTTTTCTCTGAAACATTGACATGTTGGCCATCTGGGATTTACAACAGAATAAACCAGTGTGGTCAAATGGCTGGTGTGGATCTTTTCTACTCCCCCCAGGTTCTTCCCATGAACATTAGTTTCCCTTTCGTTACATTTGCAGTACAGATGTTCTTCACAACATGACTTTTTACCAGTAAAAGATTATCATATTTAATCCAATTACTAGTCCAAAATAGAGCAAACCCATTAAACCCATGGAATTTGCATAAATGTTGACTAAGGGTGAATTTATCAGATATTGTAGAGCACAAATCCCATAATTCCTCATTCAGGAGCATACCCGTCAAGCGCAGCTCTGCAAAATACGGGAAATTACTGCAAATGCATGGGCAGTAACCCATTTGCGCTTGCGCACCATGGGCGCTCATGCACAGTAATCCATTTGCACATGCGTACTGTGGATGTGCATGCGCAGTAACCCATTTGTGCATGCGCACCATGGGCACACATGCACAGTAACCCCTTTCCGCGCTGTTCAAATACAGGACGGCGGTGGGAAAGGGGAGGAATGAGTGCTGAAAAATGGGAAATCCCGGCCAATACGGGATACTTGACAGGTATGCTCAAGAGGTTCCTCCTAATATATGCAGACCTTATAGGCTCCTAAAGGAATGCAGATGTGTGTGTGGGGGGTCCCAATCTGGATACTTTAGCTATGCATAACTCTACCCAAGGTTCCTGTTCTTGCCCCAGAATTAGTTGGGAGTGTTCATTCTAAACAAAAAGCTAAACAATTCTAGGCTGAGCTAAGCCAAAAAGCCTTCCAGTTCAGTCCTTTTCTCTTGGGTGAACCAACTTTGGGAATCTCTGAAGTACATATAAATAAGAATTTATAGTCTAAGAAATTAAAAAATATATCTCTAGTGTTGACTTGCAATCCAATAATTGCTTCAGTGAATATAATTTGGAGAAGCAATTTGTTATGCCCTGGTCTTCAAATACATCTTACAGGGACATATATTGCTTTGATAAATAATTATCGTACACTATTCTGATGTAATTTTTGCCCTGTTCTTCCTGGAAAATTTTGCTAGTCTTTTCTAAGAAATGTGGTTTCTCTCTCAAAATATTAGACATACTGAAAAGGAATCTGCAAATTTGTTTCAAAGCAGAAAGCTCTTTAGGCTTAGAAAAACGCATACTTCAGTTCCCAAATCTGAATTGCACTTTTGATGCAGTCTTGTTGCCACTTATGTTTCAGGGACTTGTTACTTTCATGACTTAAATCAGGCATTCTCAAACCTACGGCCTGTGGTCCATGCCCTGCCCCCGATGCCATTTTATCCGGCCCCATATGCTTTTGACACTTCCAGAAGCAGAAGAAAAACGCACTGCACACGTGCAGAATGCAGAAATGCACAGGATGCTTTTTTACTTCCACTTCAGGGTGGGAGGAACCCGGTTTCAGCTGTCCAGATGAGCGTGGTCCAGCACAAAAACGTTGAAAAAGCCTGACCTACATGCAAAAAGATGTAGATGGATATGCTCGTGTAGTGTTTTTTTTGGTAAGAAATTTGGATGAAATTAAACAGTAGATGGCAGCATACATTCAGTATTTTTGGGACCCTGTAGTGACTAGCTTGTGAAGAAAGTATCCCTTAATTGTGAAGGCAATATTAATAGACGATCAGATATATAGTCACAGTTATTAAGATGCAATTTACTAACAGTATCCATGCTTCATGGATTCTTCAGATATTTGATTTTATTATTAATAAACAATAGGACAGGATGGTAGAAATTGTACTTTAAAGCAATAACATTTGGTTTGTTGTTGTTCAGTTGCACAGTCGATTCCGACTCTTTGCGACCCCATGGACCATTGCCATGTACTGTGTGCCCTCAATAAAGTAGGAGATTGTATTGCTGCACAAGGCCCACAAAGCCAATGTATAGACATTCTGAGAAAGCTTTTACACGTTGTTCAGTCGCACAGTCGCTTCCGACTCTTTGCAACCCCATGGACCATCGCTCTCCAGGCACCCCTGTCCTCCACCACCCTCCTTAGTCTGCACAGCCCTGTGCCCATTGTGTCTACAATACCATCTAGCCATCTCATCTTTGGCCACCCTCTTCTTCTTTTGCCCTCCACCTTTCCCAGCATTAAGGCTTTCTCAAATGAATCCTCTCTTCTCATTTGATGTCCAAAGTACTTCAGCTTCATCTTTACTATTTGACCTTCTAAGGGTTGATTTCTTCTAAGGTTGACCTATTTGTTCTCCTCACTGTCCAGGGGACTCTTAAAACTCTCCTCCAACACCACATCTCAAAGGCATCTATTTTTCTGCGAATAGATTTGAACATTTGGTAGCTCCTGGGAAAATTAATTTTTTGCTTGCCTAAATATTTTTAATAAGCGTTTTATCCTGAGTGAAAAACAAGTATGAATAATGCTGTTGCTAAGCATGCAACAAGATTAAATGCAAAAGGACATCTAGTGGTTGACATGCACAAAAGTGAAAGTCTGATGCTACACAAGATGTACAATTGGGAAATGGAATGTGAAAAGTATAAAACAAAGCAAACTGGAAACTGTAAAGCAAGAAAGGGAATGGATAATCATTGCAATGCTTGATGTAAGTGAAATATAGTGGATTGGAAAAGGAAATTTTCAGTCAGACAACTACATAGTCTTCTACTGTGGAAATGGCAACTCAGAAGAAACGGAGTTGCTTTAATATTGAGGCAGTATATAGCACAGGCAGTTATGGGATTTAATGCCAGGTCTGACCAAATATTATTAATAAGATTCTGGGGGAAATCCTATCAACATAACTACCATTCATTTCTATGTTCTAATTACACATGCTGAAGAGTAAATTGAAAGCTTTTATGGAAGCATTCAGAAGGAAATTGATCACATTCCATAACAAGATACAATATGCGTATAATCATAGGTGACAAACACAAAAGTAAGAACCAAATGTTTTTGGGAAAATTTGGTATAAGAGGCAGAAATGAAGAAGGAGAATGACTTAGAGTTCTGTGACACCAACTATCTGTGCTTGTTTTTTTAAATGTTTCAGACAACCAAAGAGAAAATTGTACATTTGGACATCACCCGATCATCAATATAGAAATCAATTTGAAGGCAGGAGATGGAGAAGCTGTATTTTCTCTGCCACAACAAGACCAGTAGCAGATTGTTATAATTATCATGAACGGTTAATATCCATCATTACAGTAAAGTTGAAAAAGAACACTAAAAGAGACATAGTCCTAAAATGTAAATTGTGCAGAATTCCTGGTGAATTTGAAGTTCAAATAAGGACTAGATTTGTATTATTAAACTCTATTGAATACAAGCCAGCAGAACCACTGATTGAAACAAGAAATATTAGGGAGGAATGCAAACATACAATTCCTGTAGTCAAAAGAAATGAAAAACCTACATGGATGATGAAAGAAACATTCAAAATTGCTAAGAATAGGTAAGAAGCACAAGTGAAAGGTTACAGAAATAGGGTCATAACCTATTGTGAAATAGGCTCAGAGCCAATTTCAGTAGCTGAAAATCTGAAGCTTTTCCATGACCGTCACATAGCATTCAAGGAAAATATTACAACAACCAGTGCTAAGAGGAAATAGAGGACAACAAAAAGAGAGAAACTTGAGATCGCTTCCAGAAGAATCAAGAAATCAAAAGGAAATGTAAGTCTTGATTAGGAATACTGAAAGACTAGCAGGGAGCACAATATCTGATCAGGAGAAAATAAAAAGAAGGTGGAAACAGTACAGGTGAAACTCGGAAAATTAGAATATCGTGCAAATGTCCATTCAGTTCAGTAATGCAACTTAAAAGGTGAAACAAATATATGAGATAGACTCATTCCATGTGAAGCGAGATAGTTCAAGCCTTACTTTGTTATAATATTGGTGCTTATGGCTTATAGTTTATGAAAACCCCAACCCCCCAATCTCATGTATTCCATAATCATCACATAATCTCATGTACACTGTACGCCATGATCATCATAATTATAACGAATTAAGGCATGACCTATTTCGCTTTGCATGTAGTGAGTCTATCTCATATATTTGTTTCACTTTTTAAGTGAAATGAATGAGCATTTGCACGATATTCTAATTTTCCAGGTTTCACCTGTATATGAATACCTATACCTAGATAAGAGGGTGAGAGAGGCCTTTGAAGAGGAATGATAATTCATGAAAGTGAAGTGAAAGCTGCTCTGAAGGCACTGGGAAGAAAAAAATCACCAGGGGTAGACGGAATACCAATAGAATAATTTAAACAACAGAGACTGAATCTGTCAAAGTCCTAACAACAATATGCCAGGTAAAGGTAAAGGTTTCCCTTGCTCGAAAGCCAGTCGTATCCGACTCTAGGGTGCAGTGCTCATATCTGTTTCTAAGAAATACAGAGAAATGGATTTGTGATGCACATGATAACCGTATGGTGACTTGCCTGCCAGGTGCAAAAGTTGCAGACATCACAAGAAATCTAGATAGATTGTTAGAGAGAACTGGGAACGAGCCAGTTGTCATGGTACACGTTGGTACTAATGATGTTGGGAAGGCCAAGCGGTCTGTCCTGGAAGCCAAATTTAGGTTGTTAGGAAGAAGATTGAAGTCCCGGACTTCCAAGGTAGCATTTTCAGAAGTGCTGCCTGTCCCTCGCGCAGGACCTACCAGGCAGGCAGAGCTCAGAAGCCTCAATGCGTGGATGAGGTGGTGGTGTCGAGAGGAGGGCTTCAGATTTGTCAGGAACTGGAGAACATTTTGGGACAAGCCAAATCTGTTCAGGAGGGATGGGTTGCATTTAAACCATGATGGGACCAGATTGCTGGCACTCAACATCAAAAAGGCTGCAGAGCAGCTTTTAAACTGATAACTGGGGGAAAGCCGACAGGAGCTGGGCAGCATCCGGTTCGGGAAAGTGTGTACTTGAGTAGTGAGGAGGATGCAAAAATTACTGAGCAGAGCAAGGAGCTAGTCACTAGCATTCTAGCAGAAGGATGCAAGAGGCAGTCTAACAATGCAACTGGACACAAAAGACTGTGTCAGAAATGCATATATAAATGCTTGTATACAAATGCCAGAAGCCTCCGGAACAAAATAGGGGAGCTGGAATACTTAGCAATAGATAAGAATATTGATATTATTGGTATCACTGAAACCTGGTGGACGGATGATAACCAATGGGATACAGTTATCCCAGGCTACAAACTGTACAGGAAGGATAGGAAGGGGCAAACAGGAGGTGGTGTAGCCTTGTATGTCAAAGAAGTGATAAAATCTTATGAATTGGAATATCTAGGTGATTTAGAGTCACCATTAGAAGCTCTGTGGGTAAGAGTACCAGGCCACAAGGATGGTCTAACAGTAGGCATATACTATCGGCCTCCGACCCAAACTCTTGAGGGAGACTGGCAGTTGGAGAATGTTGTAAAGGAGGCATCCAGGAAGGGAAGCCTGGTTATAATGGGGGACTTCAATTACCCTCACATAGACTGGGTGAACTGTTGTTCAGCACATGATAAAGAGATAAAGTTCCTAGATATGCTCAATGATTGTTCCCTGGGACAGATGGTTGAAGACCCAACTAGAGGTACAAGAATCCTTGACTTGATCCTGAGTAATACTCAGGATCTGGTGCAAGATGTTAATGTGACTGATCCAATAGGGAACAGTGACCACAACTCAATTATGTTTAACTTGAACATAGACCGCAAGTCACTGATAAAATCTAACACAGAGACCTTAAATTTTCAAAAAGGAAATTTCCCAAAGTTGAGGAAACTAGTAAAAAAGAAGCTGAAAGGGAAAATTGAGAGAGTCCAAACACTCCAAGAGGCATGGAGGCTGTTTACAAAAACAATAACAGAGGCCCAATTGGAATGCATACCCAAAAGGAAAAAGGGCACTGCCAGGTCCAAGAGGACTCCAATGTGGCTTACAGGAGCTGTTCGGGAAGTGATCAAGAGCAAGAAAAGCTCATTTAGAAGATGGAAGGCTTGTCCAAATGAGGACAGCAGGCAGAAACATAAATTCTGGCAGAACAAATGCAAGGCAACAATCAGGAAAGCAAAGCAAGACTTTGAGGAGCGTATAGCTAAAAATACTCAGAGGAATAACAAAGACTTCTTTAAGTACATTAGAAGTAAGAACCCAACTAGGAAGGCCATTGGACCATTAGATGACAATGGAAGGCAAGGGGTTATTAAAGAGGAAACAGAGATTGCAGAGAGACTCAATGAATTCTTTGCTTCAGTATTCACTGAAGAAGATAGAGACCACATGCCCAAAACAGAACCTATCTTCGTAGGGAGGGAAACCGAAGAATTAAGCAAGATAGAAATAACCAGGGAGGAGGTCCTTGCATGTCTTGTTAAACTAAACACTAACAAATCACCAGGACCAGATGGCATCCATCCACGAGTTCTCAGGGAACTTAAAGATGAAATTGCTGATCTCCTAGCCAAAATATATAATATTTCCCTCAAATCAGGGTTTGTGCCTGATGACTGGAAGGTAGCGAATGTAACACCAATTTTCAAAAAAGGATCCAGGGGTGATCCAGGAAATTACCGGCCTGTCAGTTTGACATGTGTCCCAGGTAAAGTGATGGAAACCATCCTAAAAGATAGAATTAATAGGTACATAGAAGAGGAGGCGCTGCTAAAGGAGAGCCAACATGGCTTTTGCAAGGGCAAATCATGCCTCACTAATCTGTTGGAATTTTTTGAGAGTGTCAACAAGCATGTGGATAAGGGGGATCCAGTTGACATTGTTTATCTGGACTTTCAGAAGGCTTTTGACAAGGTCCCACACCAAAGGCTCTTGAATAAACTTACCAGTCATGGAATAAAGGGACAGGTCTTGTCCTGGATCAGCAACTGGCTAAGGGACAGGAAACAGAGGGTAGCACTAAATGGACACTTCTCCAAGTGGAGGGAAGTAAAGAGTGGGGTCCCCCAAGGTTCAGTACTGGGACCCCTGCTTTTCAACCTCTTCATAAATGATCTAGAGGTAGGAGTAAAAAGCAAGGTAGCCAAATTTGCTGACGATACTAAATTATACAGGGTAGTGAAAACTGTGAGAGATTGTGAAGAGCTCCAGAGGGATCTCTTGACACTGGGGGAGTGGGCAAAACAGTGGCAAATGAGCTTCAACATCAGTAAGTGCAGAGTGATGCATGTTGGGGCAAAAAACCTGTTGTGTTCTAACAGTGTAACCTTCTACATGTGATAACAATGTATCTGAACCAATGTAACCTTGCCTACGAGTAACAATGTAACCTTCAGCTGATCACTATAAACCCTGTAATAGGACGCGAGCTAATGACCACCAGCTGGCAGCAGCGAGCGTCCAAGCTCTCTTGGTTCAAACTCACCAAAGGCCACAGCGCGGGAAGTTTCCCGCCGCTACCTACACCTGGACAAGAAGGGCGTGACCAGCCATGACGTCACGCGGGCAGTAGCCAATGGGCTATCGTGGAGCCACATTCAAATACGTTACTACCATATATATAGAGCTGTTTGTCCGCCATTACCTCATGTTCCCTCTGTCCACCATGCAATAAACCTGAGTTAACCCAGCCCTTGGCTGTTTCCTGTGTCTTGACTCTCATACACTAAATTGGCGACGAGGATGGGATGATGGATCCCCAAGGAGCCAGGACACAGAGCGGGTTCAACATTACCAAACCGCAAGACTGGGAGCTTTTTGAGATGGACTTCCAGGCGGCACTGGTGGAACTCAAAGTCAAAGAAGACGACGAGGAAAGGAAGAGGGCCATCCTCACCCGCATGCTTGGGATGGAGACCAAGCGAACGCTGGTGGGCATTATTGCACCGAAGAAGATGGGTGAGTTCAAAGCCGATGACATCATGAAACTGCTGCGTGAGCGTTTCCGACCCTCGAGGGCAATGTTTCCCGCTCGGAGCGCGTTTTGGAGGCGAGTTCAAGCGCCGGACGAGTCGGTAGAAGCCTTCGTAACAGCTATGAGAGTAGCCGCCACCCCCTGCCGATGGGACCACTTTCTAGAGATGGCCCTCAGGGACGGAGTTCTGTGTGGCCTGAAGGACAAGGAAGTGCAGCGCAGCCTGATGAACAAGGAGCCACCACCCACACTGACAGAGGTTGTAGAGGCCGCGGAAGCCGCGGAATCCACGAATGCTGGAGTAGATGAGATGCACAAGTGGCGTGAGTGGCGTCCGAGGGCCGGCAAAGCGGAAAACTCGGTGCACGGAAAGTCCGGACAGTCGGTGCACGCAACCCGACGGACCTCGAAGTCGTCTTCGGAAAGCAGCGACGGCGAGGAGGTCCAGAAGGTCCGAAGGGGAGGGCGCCGTTGCGATGGTTGCGGAGCGGCCCATGAGCGCGTGAGGTGCCCATTCAGAAAAACCGAGTGCTACAACTGCGGCCGCCGGGGACACATCGCCAAGGTGTGCAGGAAAGGAAAAGAGGGCCGGAGACAGTCACAAGACCGTTCGGCCAGACCGGACCGTCCAGCGAGGTCCAAAGATGGCGCCCGGACCACGAGGAAGCAGGACGGCGTGGGCCGCATCTCGGACGACAGCGAGGGCGACGCTCCTGTGTTCAGCATGTCTGCGGGACAGCCCCATTACTTCGTTGAGGTACTAGTACAAGGGACCCCTATTAGGATGGAAGTTGACTCGGGGTCCTCCTATTCTATAATTCCCCAGAGAGAGTTCTTGAAAATCGACCCCCACGTGCGGCCCAAACTTAAAGCGTTGAGGGCCACACTACGGGACGTACAGGGGAACAGCATTCCAGTGTTGGGGGTCGGGACATTCCGGGTTCGTTTTAAGAGACATTCTGCGGAACTTCCCCTAGTGGTGCTAAAAGGGGGGAGTTGTAGCCTCCTCGGGACACAATGGTTCCAGCCTCTAGGTTTGTTCATAGGGGGGGTGCATGCCGTAGGCGTGGACCCAATACAAGCGGTGTGCGACGCACACCCCGCCGTTTTTAAAAGTGGACTGGGAAAGTTCAAGGGACCCCCTGTAGCCTTCGACCTAGACCCGGAGGTCCGCCCGATAAGACTCAAACCGCGCAGGGTGCCGTTCGCACTAAAGGACAAAATAGAGGCGGAACTGGACAAACTGGTGGGTCAGGGGATTCTTGTTCCTGTGGATTCCGCGGAGTGGGAGACTCCAATTGTAACAGCACTGAAGGCTAACGGGGAGGTGCGCATTTGCGCTGATTATAAGTGTACAATTAACAAGGCGATCCGCCCTAATGCATACCCGGTGCCAGTGATCAGCCACCTCCTGGCTAGGCTAAATGGGGGAAAGTGTTTCGCTAAGCTCGATTTAGCACAGGCCTACCAGCAACTCCCTGTAACCCCCGCCACAGCGGCAGCACAAACAATAATTACACATAAGGGGGCGTTCCAGGTGTCGCGTTTACAGTTCGGCGTGAACTCGGCACCTGGCCTTTTTCAGTCGCTCGTGGAACGCCTCCTGAAGGGGCTGGAGGGGGTGTTGCCATATTTTGATGACGTGTTGATAACGGGGGGGAGTAAGGCCGAGCTGGCACATAGATTGGATAAAGTTCTGACCGTGTTCGAGAAAGCGGGGCTGCGACTGAGAAAAGACAAATGTGTATTTTTCGAAACAGAGGTTGAGTTTTTAGGGTTCCGTGTCACGCCCGAGGGAATTAGGCCGTCCAAATCTAAGGTAGCCGCCATCAAGAAAGCTCCTCGCCCCACATCCAAAACCGAACTACAGTCATTTCTGGGGCTTCTCAATTTCTACCATACCTTCCTTCCACGGAAGGCGTCTGTTGCCGAGCCGCTCCATCAGTTACTTAAAAAAGAGGAAAAATGGCTGTGGGGTGACGAGCAAGAGAGGGCGTTCACAGAGTTAAAGCAACTCCTAACATCCGAGGCAATCCTGACTCATTTCGATCCCAAATGGCCAGTAGTTTTAGTCTGTGACGCATCCCCGGTGGGGGTGGGGGCGGTGCTTTGCCACGTGTTGAACGACGGAAGGGAGGCCCCGATAGCGTTTTATTCAAGGTCCCTGTCCCAAGCAGAGCGGAATTGCGCACAGACCGACAGGGAGGCATTAGCAATAGTAGCGGGAACCAAAAAATTTCACGATTTTCTGTATGGTCGGCCGTTCAAGATCGTGACTGATCACAAGCCCCTGTTAGGAATCTTCACTGCAAATAAGCCCACGCCACAGATCCTGTCCCCGAGAATGCTGCGGTGGGCTATTTTTCTTAACGCATACCAACATGAGTTGGAATACCGGCCCGGGAAGGAGATCAGCCATGCAGACGCGCTCTCACGGTCTCCGTTGCCCTTGTCGGACGATCAGAAGGCAGGGGTGGGAAGAGACCGCCAGGTATTGCTAATAGAGGTCTTAGATTCACCCCCATTAGTGCCGGCCGACATTGCCAAGGCAACGGGAAAGGATAGAACACTGGAGAAAGTGTGCTCGTGGGTACAGAAGGGGTGGCCGGCGTCATCCCCAAGCATGGAATTCGACCCATTTTTTCAAAAACGAATAGAATTGTCATTAGAGAGGGGGTGCCTCTTGTGGGGCCAACGGGTGGTGGTTCCTACGTCCCTGCGACCGAAGGTGCTAAAGCTGCTGCACGTCAGCCACCCGGGAATCGTCCGTTCCAAGGCACTGGCCCGCAGTTATTTCTGGTGGTCCCAGCTGGACGCCGACATAGAGCATATGATTGGCACTTGTGAGGCATGTCAGGGCTCCCAACCGGAGGTAGCCCGTCTCCCGCATAGGGAATGGGACGCAGCAAGGGGACCGTGGTCCAGGGTGCACGTAGATTTTGCTGGCCCGTTCCGAGGAACCATTTTTCTCCTGGTAGTGGATGCGTACTCAAAGTGGCTGGAGGTCATTCCGGTAAAGAGCACATCCTCCGCCACTACCATTGGCCAGCTGAGGAGGGTCTTTTCCACGTTCGGTTTACCCGACACTCTGGTCAGCGATAACGCTAGCTGTTTCACGTCCGCTGAGTTCGCGGCATTCATGGAGGCAAATGCAATTCGGCACGTCACATCCGCGCCGTTTCACCCGGCCACGAATGGCCAAGTGGAACGGTTGGTGCGCACAACAAAAGATGCGCTGCGGCGCATGGGCTCGGGGGATCTAAATCACCAAGTCTGTCAATTTCTGTTAGCGTACAGAGTGACCCCCTTAGCGTCCGGATATTCGCCGGCTGAGCTGCTGATGCGGAGGAAACTGACCACGATCTTGTCCAGGTTAGACCCGACGAGGGTCGAGGACAAAGGGAAGAACATAGGTTTAGCGGTCTCGAAAGGTTTCGGCGTAGGCGATCCTGTACACTGCAGGAACTATGCCAACGCAGGCCCAGCCTGGGTGCCAGGGACGATAGTAGAACAGACGGGACCGGTGTCGTATCGGGTGGAAACGAACACCGGTCTCCTCTGGAGGAGGCACGCTGACCAACTGCGGCGCCGAGTGAGTGAGGGACCGATCAGTGGGGCTCAGCAACCAGATTCAGCGATAGGGTTCTCCCCCACCCGTTTAGCCCAAGGGGGAGACAGAGAAGGACACCAGTCCAAAGCCAGGGGGGAAAGCAGTGAGCCCGGCTCATATCCTTTTGACACGCCAGTTCTACCAGCTCTATCCGAGCCCGGGGAGGGGGAAAAGGAGTTTGCAGCCGCCGCTGCCGCTTCCCCCGAATTCGATTACGATTTTAATTTTGCGAGCCGGGGGGGTTTTTTGGAGTGTTCCCCCACCCATCCAAGCGAGAAGAGGGGTTTTTCGTTAGCCCCCAGTGCCCCCGGTTCTTCCCAAACAAAGCACACACTTCCCAACAAAGCCGCAGAGCCGCGGCAAGCCACTAACGAGTCATCCTCTCCGATTACAGGGCAGGAAGCCAGGGAGCAAGGAGGAGGGAGCGAAGCCGGGGCAGGGCAGCCCGCGCCGAGACCCCAGCGTGTTCGAAATAAGCCATCTTGGCTGAGAGACTTCGTCTCATCCTAGGGGGGAGGAGTGTTGTGGTCTAACAGTGTAACCTTGTACATGTGATAACAATGTATCTGAACCAATGTAACCTTGCCTACGAGTAACAATGTAACCTTCAGCTGATCACTATAAACCCTGTAATAGGACGCGAGCTAATGACCACCAGCTGGCAGCAGCGAGCGTCCAAGCTCTCTTGGTTCAAACTCACCAAAGGCCACAGCGCGGGAAGTTTCCCGCCGCTACCTACACCTGGACAAGAAGGGCGTGACCAGCCATGACGTCACGCGGGCAGTAGCCAATGGGCTATCGTGGAGCCACATTCAAATACGTTACTACCATATATATAGAGCTGTTCGTCCGCCATTACCTCATGTTCCCTCTGTCCACCATGCAATAAACCTGAGTTAACCCAGCCCTTGGCTGTTTCCTGTGTCTTGACTCTCATACACTAAAAAACCCCAATTACATTTATAAACTGATGGGGTCTGAACTCTCTGCGACAAACCAGGAAAGGGACCTTGGTGTCCTGGTGGACAGCTCAATGAAGGTGTCAACCCAGTGTGCCTCAGCAGTGAAAAAAGCAAACTCAATGTTAGGGATCATTAGGAAGGGTATAGAAAATAAGTCAGCAAGTGTCATTTTGCCTCTTTATAAATCTATGGTGAGGCCCCATCTGGAATACTGTGTACAGTTCTGGTCGCCATACCTCCAGAAGGATATTATGCAGTTGGAGAAAGTACAGAGGAGGGCAACCAGAATGATTAGGGGACTGGAACACCTTCCTTACCATCTGAGGCTGCAACGGTTGGGCCTTTTCACTCTTGAACGACGGCGTCTAAGAGGTGACCTGATTGAAGTTTATAAAATCATGCACGGTGTGGACAAAGTGGATAAGGAAAAACTGTTTTCCCTATCGCACAACACTAGAACTAGGGGACACTCCATGAAACTTTTGGGTACTAGTTCTCAAACAAATAAGAGAAAGTACTTTTTCACCCAGAGGATTACTGGTCTATGGAACTCCCTGCCAGAAGAAGTGGTGACAGCTGTCAGTCTTGACAGCTTTAAGAAAGGATTAGACAAGTTCATGGAGGACAAGGCTATCAATGGCTATAATTATGGCTACCTAAGGACAACCTCCGGGTTGGAGAGATAGGCAGGATATCTCTCAATGCCATTTCCAGGGAATCCTAAGCAGGTGAAGGCATCTCCTTGGGAATACCCTGAAGGAAATGGTGAGCCACTGTGTGAGACAGAATGCTGGACTGGATGGGCTGTGGCCTGTTCCAGCAAGGCTGTTCTTATGTTCTTATGTTAAGCCGAAGAGCCAGCGCTGTCTGCTTCTGCAGACGTTTCCGTGGTCATGTGGCAGGCATGACTAGACACCGGAGCACACGGAATGCTGTTACCTTCCCACAGAAGTGGTCCCTATTTATCTACTTGCAATTTCTTGCTTTCGAACTGCTAGGTTGGCAGGAGCTAGGATGAAGACGGGAGCTCATTTCCGTCCTGCAGTACTCGGGAATCGAACTGCTGACCTTCCGCTTCCCAGTCAGCGTCTTAGCGACTTGAGCCACTGCAGTACAAATACAGAAACAAAGCAATGGTCCACAGACTGATAATATTTAATACATTCCAGTTCCTTGCTTATTTAACCTATATGCAGAGTACATCATGTGTAATGCAGGGCTGGATGAATCACAAGCCAGAATTAAGATTGTCAGGAGAAATATCAACAACCTCAGATATTTTGGCCACCAGATGAGAAGAGAGGACTCACTGGAGAAGGTCCTGATGCTAGGAAAGATCAAACACAAAAGGAGAGGGGGATAAAATGACTAGACCATGGGTGGCCAACCCCTGGCCTACCAGCCTAATCTGCTCTATTAATATCATTAATCCAGCCCACGGTGGCCACCCGGGAACCTCTAGACCCACCCACCACCACCAGAGGTCACAATGTGTCACCATGGTGGCGGCAGGAATCACATGGCTTTTCTGGGGTTTTGCACTGCCTCCGCCGCTTCCCAAGGCAACGGGAGGCTTTTTAGAGCATGTTCACTCCGGGTTTGGAATTTTCTGAGCCTTCTCTGCTGTGCTTCGGCAGCTGGAGAGAAGCAGTAGCTGACTTCCAGTGCCAGGCGGTGCTTATATCAGCGCCTGGGATCCCAGTGAGGAACCAGGAAGTCATCCACTGCTGCTTTCCAGCTTCCAAAGCACAGTGGAAAAGGCTCAGAAAATTCCAAAACTGGAGCAAACATGCTCCGAAAAGCCTCCCGCCATCCTGGGAAGTGGCAGAGGCTGTGCAAAACCCCAGAAAAAAATGCTCAGTTCCTGCCACTGCTGCCGCGACTGCCACTGATGACAATGATGATGACCCAAACATAAGTTGTGGGTGCAGCCATGCCTCTGGCCCACATAAGTTGAGTGCAGTGGCAGGAACTGGCCCCTGGCAGAAAAACATTAGGAACCCCTGGATTAGACAGTACCATTGTCATGGTGAGTGTGGATCTGAAGCAGAAATCTGTATCAACATTGCCATCATTGGAGTTATAGTAGTTCACTTCTGTTCATAATAGGATAAGGTCACCTTAGCTCGAAAGCCAGTTGTATCTGGTGCTATGATATGGTGCTCATCTCAGTTTACAGCCAAAGAGACAGTGCTGTCCATGTCTGAGACATTCCTGTAGTCATGTGGCAGACATGACTGGACACCAGAACTCACAGACTGCGGTGACTTAGTGGTTAAGACGCTGAACTTGATGACTAGAAGTTCAGCAGTTCGAGACCAAAGTGCTGCACGACATAGTGCGCTCCCTTCTCTGTCCCAGTCAGAAATTTGCCCACTTGTAATTTCCATAGGAGATATTTGTATGTACTGAAAGTGTGTAGCATTTAAAAAATTCTCAAAGAAATGGGTATAGCCAATGAACATGTAGGGAGTCCTTGAGGAGAAAACAGTTGAAAAGATAGACAACCTATCTGAATCAGAACAAATGGAGTAACATTAGCATTTTATTTGCTGCTATCTGGACATGCCATTTAATGTGGAAAGCAAGGGGAAACTGGTTTTGCTGCAAGACGTGCTATGATTCCTCGTTGCATATTAGATTTGTCATCCATCAAGGAAAGGAAACTTTATATATGACTAGGATTGCAAAAAGATGCCAAGCTTACTAGTGATGGGGAACAATATTCTAGTTTTTTTAAAAAGCTATGGTAAGGATTTTGGTCAGTAATGAAGAGTAGTGACAGTTACAGATGACAATCTGAAGGGTTGTACATCCCTTAGAAGTAACTACAACATCTTTATTTTGTTTCTCTTAACTCAGCTACTAGCAAGGTAGCTAAAGAAAGACCAGGAAATTAGGAGGTCTTTCCCATTCATTTCATTTCATTTCATTCATTTATTCGATTTATATCCCGCCCTACTTAGCCAGGGCCAGCTCAGGGTGGCTTACAACAAGTAAATTAAATACAATATAGCAAGAGAAAACAATATAAACACACAAAACACAATAGTATACAATTACAAATCAACAACTGCAGAATTAAATATACAATCAATGCAAAAAGACTAGTCTATAAACAACAGCGTCCTAAAATATACCACAAAAATTCCAACTAACAAAGTAGCACAGCACAGAATCAATATGCATTACAAAATTCAATATACAAATAATCAAAAAATTCAGCACAATTATCACAATCCCTGAATACCTTCATCAACATAAGTATCCAGTTTTTTCATGGGGTTGTTATTTTGCATCCACCTTTCTATGCTATCCTATCATGAAGGAAGAGATAAAGAGCCCTTTAACTTACTTGCCTTTCCATATTTCACTGTCCTTCGGATTCCTTTGTGACACACTGCTTCACCAGGTTGGAATCTTAATTCAAAAACAGAGCTCTGCTTCAATTTTGTTAACTTTTTCTGGACATAGACAAGGCTATTGATATTCCGAGTGGTTTCTTGTCTATCTATACCTATAAATCCAAGGGTTAACCGTTGGAACTTGCTATACGTTTCTGCACCCGTCCATCCTATCCCGTACCGAACCTCCTGTACTCGCCCGAAACCGGTCCGGAGGTTACTACAGGGTTGCCGAAGGTGCCAGTGGGGCAAGAGCCCCACGAACGTGAAAAAAGGAAAAGAACTTCACTTCCCAATGTTCTGTGCACCGCGCCACAGCCAATCAAGCTGAGAGGCACGAGCAAAATTAACGTTGGGAAACACGGTGCAGCCAATTAAAATCGAACCGCAGAAAAAAAAACCGCCACACAAATGCAAACAATAAAGGCAAAACTCAAAGTCCCAGCGTCCTACGTGCCGTGAGCGTGCAGAACGCTGAGAAAGCCAGTGCGCAAAAAATAAAATTAAAAAACGCAATGTTAGTGCAAGTTCACAGCAGGCAGATGCAGCGCCTCACAGCCTCACAAAACAAAGACGCACAAAAACCACAGCGAGACACCTGCCAACCTTTTCCCCAGAGCAACGGGGAGAAGAGGGACTCCCTCTCCTCCACGCTTCCCCGCCAAAGACACAGCGAGACCACTGACAGCCTCAAGGTACTTTGAGCCAGGGTGGAAAAAACCCCCAACAGCAGGCAGCAGTTTGTCAGGGGAAGCACCCTCCCTGGTGAATGACTGGCTGCTGCCTTTGTACTTCCAACGGAGGTAATACAAAAGCAGCAGCCAGCTATCTGCAAGGAAGAGCACCATCCCTTACGGATTGCTGCCTGCTGATCTCCGGTTAGGTAAGCCAGGACAGAAAGAAGACAGAGAGGAGAGAACCATCGTCAAGCAGATAGCTCTTCTCTGCCTCCTTCTCTTCCGGCCTACCTAATGAACCTTACCGGGGGAAAAGCCAGCTAACTGCTGGCTCCTCCTTTTCCCCATTGCTGCATCGAAACCAAAATTCGAAGCAGCAATGGGGAAAAGAGGAACCAACAGGCAGCCCGTTCCACGCAAAAGTACACACCACCAACAAAAACAAACATTTACCCAAAACGCCAAACACCAAAAATAATAAAACAAACAAATAAATAAATAAACACATTAACCAACAAAACAATAAACAACAAAATCCACAAACAAAAACACCCAAAATACCATGAAAGCACCAAAAAAACTAACTACAACACAAAATACCTAACTCAAACAACAAAAATACCACAAATTAAACAAATAAACACCAAAGAAGTAACAAAAATAAACAACACCAGAAATAAACAAACCAATTACACACATCTAAAGCCAAACCAAAACAAAAAAGAACAAACAGAAACACCTCCCAGCCTACCACCGCAAAAACAAAACAAAGAAAAATCCCAGAACAAATAAAACCAGAGAACTCACCAGCACGTCCTCCCTCCACGAGACCGGAACAGAAATGAAGAAACAAAGAAAGACAACTTACCGAAAGGTGCCCCACCTAGAGGCCAGGAGAGAAAATACACATGAAACAAAACCAAAACCAACAGCCCCACCTGCAGGCTGGAATATAAAAAACAAGTCAAAAACACAACAGCCCCACCTAGAGGACACAAGAGTAAAAACAAGTAAAAAAATAACAATAAATCAAAAGTTTACACAAATAACAAACATATGTTAAATAAATAAAATAAAAAGATTTATAACATCCTCTGTTGATTTTTAACTAAAAAAAACCACCCCCAAAAAAGCAAAACACAATTTATAACAGCCCGGCAATGCCGGGCAACCTATGCTACTATATATATAAAAAGAAGGTGTCGCCTTGTATGTGATGCATACAAATCGACATCCCTGGACCCAGCATGCTGTAACTTGGCACTCAGGTGCCTTGGGCATGCTGGCTTGGCAACACAGGGGTCCTGACCACAAAGGGGGCCCCTGTGCCCCACAAACAAGGAAAACACATAGACTACATGTCCCAGCAGTCCTTGCAGCAAGTAGCCAATCGTGGTGGCCTGCCCCGGCGTGTGAACGGCAGGGCTGCGGTGGCACGGCCAGTGCACCAATGGCCGCTGAACACATGCAGGCCACAGAGGCAGATTGCTCCAGTGTGCCTGGCTGGACAACACTGGGCCACTGCAGCCTTGCTGTCAGTGTGGATGCTGCCACAGCAGCTCAAGCCATACCCCACACACCAAACCTGGCCACGGATGGGCAACCTGGAAAGAGGGGAACACCGGTGGAGCCAGCGCAGCCGGACGAGTGCCATCACAGGAGGTAAGGCCATGCCCAACACACCAAACCTGGGTGAACCGGCCGCCATGCACGCTTTCCCATTGGCCCCTGCCTTCCAGAGAGGGCAATGTGAAAGGGCCCCCTGCCATCACCAGGACATGGTGGCTGCACAGGTGCTCCCATCGCCCACTGCGATCGGGAGATGGCAAGGCGGAGGGGCTGCCTTACCATCCCCAGAAGTCGGTGGCTGGTAGTGGCGTCCATGAGAAAGAAACAACTGGTAACACAACATAGCCCATGGAGGACAATGGAAAAGGGGGAAGGGGCGGAACGACACCAGCGGAGAACAGGGGCCAGGGCAGCAAGCCACCAGCAGGGAATGGGCCCAGAATGGGAGGCCTCAATATCAACTCCTTCCATCTTTAAAACCTGCATCCCAGTTTTTTTAACGAAAGCCATTACATTCAACTTGTCTGATACATTAGCAAACTTTAGCAAAACATTTCTGGATCCTGTTCTACCTTTTTTTGCACCTAAATGGAAAACACTCATAATACGTTCAGGTCCAAAATCAATTCCCATTCCTAATCCATTCAACCATGTTAGGATTCTGAGCCTTAACTGGTCTGGAGATTTTTCTGGAATCTTTCTTATTACAATATTGGTGCATCTCAGCTGTTCTTCCACCAGTTCCAATCTCTTCTCTTGGGATCCCACCTTAAGATCTCGCTCCTTACCTTTCTCCCTCAATTCAGAAACTTCTTTTGTAATATTACCTTGTTCTTTCTTAAGCTGATCTTGTTCTTTTTTAAAGGCATCTTGGCTTTTTTCAAGCTTGTCATGATCAGTTTTAACTGTTTTGATAAAATTAGCCATCATTTCTTGAAGGTTCAATTGCCCTTTCATAACCTCGGTCTTTTCTTTCATCCAAGACTCTTCCAATTTGTGAACATCTTTTTGTATTCTGATCTGAATATTCTGCAAGTCTTTCTGTACATTCATTTCCATATGATCTAATTTTTCTTTAATTTTTTCGTATTCACTCTTAGGTGGTCCCATATCCTTATTATCTTTTGATCTTTGTGGTTTCTGCTGTTGCGATTGCTGTTGCTGTTCCAATATCTTTCTTACTCTGTCCTGCTCCTTTGTTTCCTTTAACTCCTGTTGTAGTCCTTTTGCTGCCCCCTTGTTGTCTTCTTCCATCATCAATCTTTTATAACTTCTATCAGAAGACAATTTGCGTTCTGCCCTAGCCCAAAGCGGTTTTTATCTTTATTCCCCCCCGACGACTCATTCACTCTTCAGGAAATGCAAAAACGTTTTTCTTGACCTATAATATGGTCAATTATTAATACCTTCAATTACTAATAATTTGATAGTTCAGTAACATGAGAAAGGAAATTGGAAAAAAAATATAACAAGAAAATTATTACAAAGGAAAAAAAGAAAGAAAAGGAAAAGAACATATGCAATTACCACAAATTTCAATGTTAGCCCTAAAGAAATTATTGGGGGAAAAGGGGGGGGAGAAAAAGGGGAGAAAAGGGAGAAAAAAAGGGGGGAAAAGAGGAAGAGAGGAAAAAATGAAGAACAATTTAATCCCCCTCTTTGTCTCTTCTCTCTTATGGAAAAGGAAAAAAAATCAGTGTCCATTTCAAAAAACAAATATTTGTAATTCAGCCTTGTTTATTGTCCTTTGGTCAAAAAATTAATATTTCCACTTTAACTTTATCCAAACCTCAAAAAAATAAAAATAATAAAAAAATAAAGGGGGGAGGGGAGAAGGTATAGTTCAACCAAATCCTTGATTTATAAAGTTCCAATTCAGCACCAAAAAATTCTGTGCACAGTATATTCTACTTTGATGTTGTTGGCCTTTAATATCTTTGGGTCAGTTTTTTATTTAAAAGTCAGTATCTTTGGGACAGTTCTCATATAAGTCTTGTACAAATCTCTTCAAGGAGAAAAGAGGGGAAAAAAGAAAAGAGAAGAGTGATATATCCAAATCTTGCAAACAGTTCCACTTTATTTTCAACTGTTTTAAAAGTCAATTGAGTGTCTGCAGCTTCAACCTCCAGCAAATGACCTTGGCAAGCTTAAAAAAGCTTACGCAGGGAAGAGAGAGAGAGAGAATGTATCTCGTAGACATAACAAACTTGCCAGTGGCGTCACTCCTGTACAGCACTTTCAACTCACAGCTCTCAGCACCATCTTAACTTGTATGGGAAGGAAGAGAGAAAAAAAGTTTTTCCCTTTTAATGTTGTCAGAGTAGACTTATAAATCCGGAATTAGGAAAAATCCACCTGTTGAGGAAAGAATTTGGAAGCAAATGATGAAGCCAGTAACTAAAAGATTGGTCGACAAAGCTATCAAATATAATTGGAAATTCCCCAAACAATTGACCTTTTCATATTTAGGCAAATGGTTCGTAATAGCTCAGGACATGGACGTTATGTATGTGATGGAACAAGCAAAGTTAGTAGAAAATGGAACAAAGGAATGGGACATTCTCAAGGAGGAGTTAATAATTTCTGGTGGATATAACCGAAGAGCTCAGGAAGAGGAGGAGTTGGAATTGCAGGGTGCAGTAGGCGGCGATGGAAAAATAATACCAGCAACAAAAACACACGTCAGCAACACGTTCCCCCCTCCCCCCTTGGACAGCAAGGATTACTTTTTTGTGAGAAAAGTGGGGAGGGAAGAAGAAATTTCTATGTTTTTTGTATTGTTAATTGATTATGTATTTTTGTTTCAATGTAGGGTCCAGGTGAAGGTTTGGTTAAGGGAATGCATGCCCATAGGAGGATGTGGTGGACACAATCACAAGAATTTGGATGATACATGAAGAATATAAAGGTAGTGACATGGAATGTGAAGGGTACTGGCTGCCAAGTTAAACGCAGAACATTAGAATCAGCTCTTAGGAAAAACAGGCCAGACATAGTCTTTCTCCAGGAGACTCATTAAAAGTCAAAGGAGGTGAGTAAAATATTCCTAGGATGGACACAAATATATGAAAAGGCATATGGTACTTCAAAGGCAAGAGCAGTAGCTACACTGATATCGGACAGATTAGGTTTTGATATGATTAAGAGCATAGCAGATCTGGAAGGTAGATATTTAATTGTAAAAGGGAGGATAGATGATGATGAGATTACATTGGTCAACATTTATGCTCCTAATGAGGGCCAAGAGATCTTCCTTAATAAGATTTATCAAATATTGAGAAAAGAAGGGTCCACAAACATGATAGTGGCAGGTGATTTTAATTTGACAAGATCAATCGTAGATTGTACAAATATAACTCGAGACAGAGGTAGCAAATTAAAAAATTTGGATAGATGGATGAAGTTGCTAGCTTTAAAAGATGCTTGGAGAGAGCTGAAAGGATCCGAAAGGGCATACACCTTTTTTTCTCAGGTTTACAATAGTTATTCAAGGATAGATTATATATTTGTTACTGAAAACATGGTCAAAAATTTGGATGACATAGAGACAGGGATTTTTAAAGAGTCTGATCATGCAAACATGTTAGTAACGTTAAATTTAGATGGTGGAAAGAAGAATAGAAATAATTGGAGATATGATCCTAAGATATACAGAGATGTCGAGAATAAGTTACAAATAATTCAGAGTTGGGAAGAATCTTGGGGTTGGAATGACACGGGAGAAATTGGGTACCATACGGTATGGGATACCATGAAGTCGGTATTTAGAGGGGAAAGTATCAAATTGGCAAGCATTAAAAATAGACAATTAAAGGATAACCAAGATAAAACGGAAAAAGAAATTAAAAAACTACAGGAGGAACACGCAAGAACAAAAAACATAAAGATTCTTGATAAATTGCAGAGATTAAGAGTGGAAGTAGTGGGGAAAAGATATAGAGAAGGTACAAAGAGATTTAGTTTACTTGAAGAGGGAATACTTTGAATTTAGTAACAAAGACTCAAAAATGTTGGCAAGAGTGGCAAAAGAAAAAGGAATAAGAGGGGAATTGGAGTTCTGATAAAGGATGGAATAAGATACAATACATTAAAAGATAAAACTAATATAGTCAGAGATTTTTATCATGAACTATACACAGAAAAAAGATAAACGTAGGAAAATTAAGAGATTGGTTAAAAAATCAAATGGGGAAAAAGATATCTCAAGAGCATAAGGCTAGGATAGAAGAATTTATAACAGAGAAAGAAATAAAAGATGTGATTACTAAACTGAAGGCATGTAAATCCCCAGGAGAAGATGGATTGCCAGCGGAATTCTATACAGAATTCAAGGAAATTGTGGCTCCAAGATTATTGAAATTATTTAACTATATTCTGGAGGGAGGAGCAATACTGACTTCATGGTACCGTTCAATAATAGTATTAATACCAAAACCGGGTAAAGATGCTGAAAAAGTTGAGTCATACAGACCAATTTCGTTAATCAATCAGGACGCAAATTTTTTTTACTGCAATTCTGGTGAATAGATTAAATAATGTTATGAATAAATATATAAATAAGGATCAAGCAGGTTTTCTGAAAGGAAGGCATATGGCGGACTTAACAAGGAGGGTTTTAGATTTGATAGATATAGCAATACGAGATAAAGAAAAAATTGGAATGTTATCATTAGATATCTTTAAGGCGTTTGACTCTCTTCAATGGGTAACAATTAATGAGATAATTAATGCGTATGGATTTGGAGATAAATTTAAGGGGGTGATTGATAAATTATATCATCATGGTTCTGCATATATTAAAGTAAATGATGCTATTACTGATGAGGTTAAATTAGAGGCAGGAACCCGACAAGAATGTCCCCTATCTCCAATATTATTTATTATGGCAATGGAGATTTTAGCAAGCGCCATACAACAAGATAAGAACATTGAAGGAATTGCAGATAATAAGATAAGTCTATATGCAGATGATACCTTAATAATTTTAAAGCATCCTTAGATAGAATCCAGGAACATTTAAAGAATTTTGAGGAAATGACGGGATTAAGGATAAATTGGGACAAATCTGAGATAATACTGAGTAATATAGAACAAGAAGAGCAAAGGAAAATAAAGGATAAATTTAAAATACAGGTTAGAAATAGTTTGAAGTATTTGGGAATAAATATATTTTATAATTGGGAAGATCTTAAGAAATTAAACTATGAAGAACAAAAAAAAAAGAAATTAGGGGAAAAATACTACAGTATAGTAAATTGAAATTGTCTTGGTTCGGTAGAGTCGCTCTTTGTAAAATGATGTTATTACCAAGATTGAATTTTTTGTTTGACGCTTTACCGATCCAGTTAAGAGAGAAAGAAATTAAAGATCTCCAAACTATGTTTAATAATTATTGTAATGGTGGACGTAGACCTAGAATTAATAGAAGTTTTTGGTATTTATCTCAGAAAGAAGGTGGATTGGGCTTACCAAACCTTAAATATTATTATAGAGCTTTTCAGGTTAAAAATATTGTAAAGATTCTGAGGAAGGAAAAGACAATTTGGGAGGAAATAGAGATGAAGGAGATAAATCAATTTGGCAAGTCGTTATTCCTGGATAAAGAAATGAGTAAAGTAGTTGTAAAAAACAGAATGATGAAGGCCCTGCTAAACAATTGGAAAAAAGTGAAAAAGGACTTAGTCCCAGGTGTATCACCGATTATAGAAATAGAGGATATTAAAAAATTTCCAATAAATTTAGATAGTAAAGTAAAGGTAATTTTGAATAAAAATGAGATTCTCTTACTGAAGGACTGGATTAGATTATGTAGTGATAAAGAGAAAAAAATGGAGATATATACACAGTTAAAATTGAATTGGTTCCAGGTGATATTAGTAGACAAATGGAACAGTAAATATTTGGCTGAAGTAAGACTGGAGAGAGATAAAACAGAATTTGAGGAATTACTGTGGAAAGTAAGGAAAGGAGATATGGATATAAAAGGCCTGCTGAGTAAAATTTATAAGATAATAAATAGAGAGGGTAGTTCACAAGAAACATTAAGAAAAATATGGGAGCAAGATCTTAAGATTAATATCACAGAGATGAAATGGAAAAACAAGTGGAAGAAAAGGATTATGAGAACTATGTCTGTCAGAGTAAAAGAACATAATTTTAAAATGTCATGGAGGTGGTATCTGACCCCAGTGAGGTTACATCAAATAGATAAAAATAAAACTCAAATGTGTTGGAGATGCACTGATGAGTTGGGTAGCTATGAACATATGTGGTGGAGTTGTAGGGTGGTAAAGCAATTTTGGGAGGAAATAGAAAAGGAAATCTCCAGAATTTTTGGGATGAACCTCAAGCTGGGGCCAGATATAGCGTTGCTGACAGACACAGAAAGTATGAATTTAGATAAGGATAAAAGTGAGTTACTATCTCTGTGCATGACAACAGCGAGACAATGCATAGTGAGACAGTGGAAAAATGATCAGATCCCAAAGGTGGAAGTTTGGTATAAAGGAAATGTGGGACCTTGCTTTATATGACAAATTAACATGGGAATTGAACAAGAAAAAGGGTATAATAAAAGAGAATAGATTTTGGCAAATATGGCAATTGCTTGTTGACTCCACAGGTACAAGAGGTGATGGGAGCAGTCCAGTACCAGAACTTCATAGATTTTGGAAATAGCGAAAAAGTGTCCACCGCACCCTCCAGGGCATTGTACAGTCACATGTGGTGAATTAGTAATCACCTTTTTCTTATTATTATAAATGCATTATTAACTTGGTTGGTAGTAGGTAAACAGGTTAAATAAAAATAGCAATGTCTAATTAAAGTTCAGACTGGTCTGACATATTAGAATGGAAATTTAATATAAAAAATTGTAGATGAGATCCAATCTGACCAACAGGGTTTTTTTACCTGTTAATTCTACATAGTTAAGTATTTTATAGTAGTTTAATTTAATAAAATGTTTATGTATTGTTTTTTTTCCTCTTTCTTTCTTTTCTTTTTTCTGCACTATATCATTTATATGTCTTTGTCTATATAAAATGGTTTTTTTCCATATAATTTCTTACTTCGTGTGTTCACCTATGTATCTTTTTATTATTTCAATTTTTATATTCAATCTGTAAAGTTGTAAAACCTAATAAAAATCATTAAAAAAAGAATGGGAGGCTTCCGCAGCCCCATAGGTGGTAGGGATGGCGGCGGCAGGGGAACCTTCCCTGGCCAGGTAAACACATTCTTCCCCAACCCAAGCGAAGCCGGGTCCCCAGTTAGTAATGCTATAAAATTGGGGCTGAGGTCATCCCAAGTTATGTAGATTGACCAAAGCACAGAGGCAAAATAATCAGGGTGCTGCAGTTGCAAAAACTAACAAATACACCCATGTACTTTTACTGCCATGGATGCCTCAAATAGGGAAAAGCCAAATAAATGGTGTGTTTCTTTGCTGAATCTAAATTGCTTCCAGCTTTTTTACTTTAATTGGTAAGGTAAGCCAGATGCCTCCAGCAGAAGAGTTTTGACATTGTGAGCGAGCAGTAGGAACTGTATTTTAATTGCATGTTTTTTGGGGGGATGTTCTTCTGAATTTTTCTGCCTGTTGTGCCAAAATAACCTAGTTGGATTTGGGTACTAATGCACCTTGACATGGGAGGATGAAATGCCATTTGCTGCATTGCCTCAGACAGCAAATTAACTTTGATCAGTTCTGGCAATTGGGATATTCCCCAAAAAGCACCTCCAAATTAGAACTCTTCATGTTTCCATTTTTATTTCTATAGCCTTATTTATCTTGTTTACAGTGTTTACCACTCTTCTTCCTAGCCTAGGATCATATACATCCACGTGAACTAGGGTAGATGAACCAGCCGGATAAAATGCTGCTGCTGAATTTCCACCTTACTTCACATAGCTCACTTTTTAAAAGTTTCAGATAAATATACACAATTCTACTAATGAAAGACTATGTTTTGAGTTTGCCCTGTCCTCTCACACTTTGAGTTATTTATCCATTTCAATCTGGCCTTTTCCTAGATCAGAGATGTGAGGCAGATAACTTTTAATGTTATTTAAGAACTTCATTTTTAAAGACTTTTATCTCTCCCAGTTGACAGTATGGTGAAGTAGTTGGAATATAGAAAAACCTAATGAAACTGCCAACATTGGAGAGCAGGTAGTTAGAGGTGTAATGAAAGTAACTTTTGTGCTAAAAGGTGTAGAGATATCAGCTTAATAATCAGAAACATCCTTTTCATTTGCTAGATATATTGCCTTGCTGACAGCTGTCAATATTTTTAGACCATGAAAAAGGAAAGAAATGCATTTTTTTTCCAGAAATGTGAAAAAGTTATAACTTAGCAACCTAACATTAATTTTGAGAAAGTGGAGAAAATCAATAAAGAAATATTATCAGTTATTTTGGGGAGAACAAATTCCATCTTTGGCTGCCTGTAGGCAATATTTCTTAAAAGTTTTTCTCTACTTTTCCTTCCAGAAAGCCTACAAGGCAGTTTCAAGTCTATTCCCCCCCCAAAAAAACAACCCAAGTCCAACATTTTTTTTTAAATGTGTGAAAGATAAGTCACATGATCAATGACATTTTCTTTGAAAATATAGGATGTTTGCATTTGCTCTTTGATGACAAGTAAAAAAAGAAAATAGGTATCAGGCACCTTCACAGCAAGAATATAAAAATGAAAATATAACAAGACTTTTAAATACCATCTTTTACACATCATATGAAAGAGCCAAGAGGCATTTCAATCATAAGGAGGAGAAAAAATTAAATATCTTAGGGAACTGAATGGAAATCTTATAAAAATACATATGATTACCTAATACGAAAACAGAATTGTTCAGTATTGATTTTTCTTTTAAAAATGCATATTACAAAGGACTCCTTTAGAATTGTAACTGATAAAACTAAATACATCTCCATTCATGTAAGGAGATGGTATTGTACTGTGAACTGGGTCATATACCTGTGGTGATGACTTTTTGGTTACCCTTTTAGAATGTCTCTTTTAAGAAGGGAAGGCGAGCAATTCTCCCGTGTACTTTGCACTCTTGATTCAGAGCAAAGACTTCAAATTATCGCAACACCCAGTGGATTCCTGTGGCAAAGATGTGCAAATGGTCTACTTTGATTGTTCAAATATCAAAAGTGGCATGCACGAATATGGCAGAGCTGTGAAGAGGTGTGCAGGGTTCTGCACTTACAAGGGCCGTAATGCACATCTGGGAATGCTGCTCAGGATTTAGGGATCTCCTGAGCCTTAAGACTGCCAGGTACTGTATGCCCTTTATTTTTGTAGAAGGGTTCAGAAGTGAAGGCAGCATTTGATTATTGAAATAAGTGGCTTGAAATCCACTGTGGTTTCCCAAGCGATGGGACAGGTCATCTGCATGTGTTCTGCTGCTCTTTCCTCCTTGTTAAGTTTTTTTTAACCTACTGTCGTGTGAATTAGGTGGGTGAGAGGCCCATTCAGACAACTCCAGCAACTCTTCATAGCTCTATCACATTTGTGTATGCAATGTTTGATATTGAAACAACCAGACTAACTGTTTGCAAATCTTTGCCACAGGGATCCACTGAGTGCTGTGATAATTTGAAGTCTTTGCTCTGAATCAAGAGTACAACAATAGTGGGCTTCCAATGGAATGTAACTCCCATCAGCTTAGAATAGCTAATGGTTGCCCATCACAGAACTACCAGAGCTTATTAACTGAATGGAGGAAATTGAGCCCTTTCAGCTTTTTTCAAATTCATATCAGGCCCCACCACTACATCCAAAGGCCAAAGAAGGTGGGGATTATAGATTATTCTTTTTTGGCAGCCTTATGAAAGATCCAGGGGATGGTCTTTCTGAGCTTACAAAAACAAATGGAAATCTGAATTTATGGCCATAATCTTGAGCCTTGATGGATCAGACTGAAGGTTCATTTAGTTCACTGCCCTGTGCATTTATGGGGCCTGCCAGATGCTTCTGTAAAACTCACACCTACAGCAGTAGTGCAAGAGCAACCATTACTCAGGCACATATTGCACTCCATGTATCTATTCCGGCTTAGAGTTGTAGACTGACACATCCCTCCTTGATTGTTCTAACCCCCCTTTCAAAGCTTTCAGCAAATCATGTGGCAGCAAGATAATGATAAATGAAGGAGGCCTTTCTGTTTCTCTTCCTTGTAATTTGTCTATTTGCCAGTTGATTTCATTGGGTGACCCCAGTTCTGGTCTTGAGAGAGAAATGTCTCTGTCCAGCTCCTCCATATTAGACGTAACTCATGCCCTGTAGGTTTTTGTCTATTACCCTCCCACTAGAGAGCTTGAAATGTTGGAACTTTTTTTTATGGGAAAGCTGTCCTAGCTCTTTGATTATTTGTTTGTCCTTTCTCACACTTCTTTTAAGTGACAGATAGGGAATGTTACTTCTTTGAACTACAACATGCAGAACAACACTGGGAGTTGTAGCCCAAAAATTAACTTGTAATGTAATGACTAGACCCACAGTGTTTCCCAAACTATGTTCCATGGAACATGGGTGAACATCAATTCCCAGAAGCCTAAGTCGTTGGCTGATCAGTGCTTTGTGGAATTGACGTAAACTTGACGTAGGCTTTTGAAGTCCAAAAACTAAAGATCGGGAAACACTGGATTAGAGTGATGGACTAGGATTTGGAGATCTGGATTGGAGTTCCCGCTTGGACACAGAAACTTCCTGGGTGTGGCAGTGCTAACACCACTCCTTAAAGCCCCATTAGGATTGCTATAAATCAAATCTAACTTGATGGCACATAACATACATCTCTGAGATGTAATTATTTTAGCTATCTCTGCATGATTGTATTTGTAGAACCAAACTAGCCTCTGAAACTGGCACTGCCTTTGCCAATTTTGTTGCTGGGTAGGTCTTGTTATCAGTAGGGGAGGACAATAGTCCACATCTCCAGACTTTTCCATATCTATAAGGTTCAGGTTTTGAGGCAGAAAAAGGATGTATGAATACTGCATGGTCAAAGAAGAAGGGGACTCTGGAGCACCCTGTGTTAATGAGCCCAGTCCAGGGTGGCACTCCACACCTTTACCTCTACCTCAATTTATTCTTCTTCCTTCTCTCTTCTCCACCCTGAGACCCCCACTACTTTTTATAACCCTCCACCCCAGCTGTAGAAGGATTGGAGGAACCTTCCCACCCTTTGGAACAGCCTCTGCCCCCATATTGAAGTGACTTTTGTCATCACTGTGCTTGGTTCACAACCAGCCAGGGATAGGGATGTATAAGAGTGGGCCATACATCTTTTATGTCCAGCTTCTGAGCTGCCATTTCTCCCCCACAGACTACTTCCAAGGAGGATATGGAGGATGCAGAAGTTAGGCCCCAGAATTGCCTGTTGCTTTCCCGCTCACAGCATGCTAAGTTTGACTGCTACTATTATTATTAGCAGTTCTTGTGATGTATAATAATAATTAGCACATAACTTTTGATTTTGTCCTTGAAGCATGGAATTCATTGCTTTCTCTTTTCTTGGTTTCTAAATCATTGCAATATCATTGCTTGAAGTGGAAGTACAAAATACTTTACTCCCCCAAAAAATTTAAATTGGTATTTGGCACTAAGAAGGGAGTTCTACTTCTGACAATAGTTGTGATTTTTAAAAATCAATTTCTTTATATTTCTTCCAGTTAGAATTTTACTTATGATGCATGAAATCATCTAATTCTGAAGCAGAGGTTCTCTATAGATTTTCTAGAAGAAAACATTTAAGCTTCAAAAATATGTGCTTGATTCTCATAAGCCACAGCAACATTTATTTACTGACATCTTGATTCGTCTGCCCTTGAAAGTACTCAGTTACTAAGGAAGTTTTAAAGAAAGATGCCAAGAGGATCCAAATAATGTATATGTACAGAAGAGAAGCACCAAGTGGTTTCTGAGGAGAAAGAAATTTGTGCTGGCTATGTTTAAACTGAACAAGTACCTCATGATCCAAGGTGGGGGGTGGGGAGCTAGTCCTAAGACTATTTTCCCATTCCTTGCTCAGAAGCTGAGGAGACTGAGCCCTTGTGATGCAGTGGTTAAACTGAGTATCTCAGACAAAAACTGCTGACATTGTGAGTTCAAAACTGACAGGAATCAAAGTTGATTCAGCCTTCTATCTTTCTGAGCTCGGTAAAATTAGGGCAAAATGCTAATTACCTTGGTAACCACCCAGTGAGTGCATTAAGGACTATATAAATGTTATTGCTATTGAGATTGTTGAAAACTTTCCCGATTGGCAGTGGGTAAACATCCCTCATTACATTTGAAGCCAACAAACTAGCTTATTGGATGCAGGGCAGGAGGGTTGGTACATGTAACTTTGCCCCTATGATAAAATGGGTCACAAGTTATTCAATATGGAGTTTCTTTGGTTTTTAAACTGTATTAGAATGTAGCTTTGCTTCTTTGCAAAGGCCTCATTCTTTCTGCTGTGCTTATCAAGCAGGTGGGCTTAAGAAGAAGTTTCTCAAAGATTCAGGTCTATGTTATGTCTTCTTCTCCAGGGCTGGAATGTCCATTTACATCAACATCCAGAGCCTGGGAACACCAGACAATTATTATGGGAACCAGGGTATGTTTATATAATCCCTGGGCTCTAATTGGCTGTATGCTAATTAGGAGGGCCAAGCTCATGTCTTTCCTTTAGGCACATGGGTTTGGGAGTTAGTTCTAGTTGGAGTTCTAGTGGAGTTTGAGTTTGGG